>OW818030.2:137609178-140486293 GCA_942486065.2 Calliphora vomitoria
GATTGCTTTAAATGAACTTTTGTTGAAAGACGATGGAAAGAAATAAATCTCCACATTTGGTGCTAAAACAATAGAACACTGGGTTTACTCTGTAACTCTATTCGAAAAAGAAAATTTTTGAATTTATATGCCAAATACATTATTATATCAATTTATTACATTACGAGTTGAATTGTGGAGTACAAAGTATCCCCTCCTCACTCTGAAACATTTTATGGGATCCAGGATGCCTAAGGGGACCTTCACTTATGTGTAACGAGATATCATGATCGACTTTCTTAAACAAAAATATAGGGTGTATTAGTACTAGTAGTGAGCTAGTGTAGAAGGTTGCAAGATCAATTCCCGTCAGAAACTTTGGTCTGTATTAACTTACTTGATCAACTCTGATCATTAAATTAAGTAGATATTCCTGATCTTAGACGTAAAAAGGATCGACAATTTATCAACGATTTAAAACTAATTTGGTAAAAAGAAGCGGTCTCTGTCACCTAAGAACCAGATACATGATCAATTTTGGGTCAATTCCCTTCTCTCTAGAGGATCTCAACTTATACAAGGTGGCGCAAAAGCAAACTTCCGATGTTTTTTGGCTGTTATTTAAAAAAAAAAATTAAAAACTTTGATTCTTCTTGTGGATTATTTTTATTTGGTCTTTTAGTTTTTTTTACATCAAGTCGAGAATATGATGTCATGTAAATGGCCGCCGCCACAGTTGATTGTCATTTGAGGCCTTTTTATGGGATTTTCCATAAAAAGTTTTGGCCAAAACTTCCGGCGATAGGTCCTCACATTCTTGACGGATATTGTCTTTAAGAGCTGCAAGAGTCTGAGGCTTGTTGACATAAACCCGCGACTTCAAAAAGCCCCACAAAAAGAAGTCTGGAGCGGTCAAATCAGGCGATCTTGCTGGCCAGTGCAAATCGCCAAAACGGGAGATTAGGCGCCCGGGAAAAGCACGTGCAGTGTGTGCCGTTGCACCGTCCTGTTGGAACCACATGTTTTCCAATCCCAATTCATCAAGTTTCGGCAAAAAGAACTCGTTGATCATTGCTCTGTATCGCTCACCTTTCACAGTAACCGTTTGGCCCGCAACGTCTTCGAAGAAAAAAGGTCCGATGACTCCTCCAGCGAAAACAGCACACCATACAGTGACTTTGAGCGGGTGTAATGGCTCTTCGTGGGTTACACGTGGATTTTCAGTGGCCCAGAAGCGTAAATTTTGCTTATTTACGTACCCGCTAAGATGGAAATGGGCCTCATCACTCATGATTATTTTTGATGAAAAATCATCTTCCTCTTGGTGGTGATTAAGGCGTATGTGATTGAGCGTATGTTAGACGCGATTGGCGGTCAGCAGCTAACAGCTGATGCACCGTCTGAACTTTGTACGGAAACATCTTCTAATCTTGTACCAAAATTTGCTGTAAAGACCGTTCTCTGCAGAACGGCTACTCCGGGGTCTGCCACTTCTGGCAGCATCTCGTGTTGTGCCAGTCTCTTCAAGGCGAGCGGCTAAACGTCGCAGTATTTCACCTGTAGGCGTTGGACGCCAAGAAATCTGCGACGAAATTCACGTTGTGCCAAAGTCACCGACCGATTATTGGTCAAATAAATAGTCAGCAATATTCCGCGTTCTGGAGCAGTGTAGCGTAACATTGTTTATTAACGTGTATTTCGCATGTGTTTACTACACAAATGTCAAAACAGAACAACTGACATTAGGGGCCAATCGCAAAATTTATAGCATTTTCTGATAGGAGGATTACTTTTGCGCCACCTTGTATTAATTAATTCAAGTTATTATGATAACTCATAACTCATATAATAAATTATGACCGAAATATGATATATAAAAACTTCCATTTCTTGCAAAAAAATATCAACCCACACCACTGTCCTCTAGTCAAACAATATGTATTTTGTTGTTGCTGATTTTTAGTTTAATGTTTGGTAAGTAAGCATAAACGGGCGTTACATAAGGGCGTTTACCGAAACAGCGAAAATAAAACGAAACAAATTTATACTCAATTGATGTTGAATGGTCTTGGCAAAACTTGAACAAAAAAACAAAATCGAACGATCTTAAGAAAACCAAACGAAATATAAACATGATCAGCATATAGCAGACGAAACAACAGTCAATAGTTTTTCATTTTTTGTTTGGTATGCAAGATCATTTTTAATCAGACTTCATAAAAGACCTCGTTCTTTAATAAATTCACCCAAAAAAACAGCAGAACAGAAGGTAGAACATTTAAGCGTTTTTCTTTTTGTTGGTAGATAGAAAGAGGCTGGTTTTTCTGTTTTTTGGTAGAGGACAGACAATAGTTAAATATAATGTATAGTTTGGTTAATATTAAACTTTATTTTTTTCATAAAAAATAAGCATGTTTGAGTAAACAACCAGGCGTTTAGGTTGTGCTTAAAATAAGTACAAATACTTGGCGGTTTCATCTTTCACTTGGTTTTTGTGTTTAATTTTTTTCTTATTTTCTTGCTTAAAAATTACGTGCAGTAATTCTAAAGGTCAAAAGTTGATTTCCAAACTTTTATTGGAGGCAAGCATACATATTTAAATTGTTGTGTCCAGTCGACATATAAAATATTGTAACTATTTAATAGAAATATGTAGTTAACCAGCAACAGGTTGAAAGGAAATTATTTATAAATACATGTTTTTAAATTAAGAATTTCTTATGGACTGTTTTCACTCAAAAAGCAATGTTACATATAATGATACGATACTTTGTATATAAAATGGTCCATATGCATATCAAATTTGATAATCGCTTGAGTTATAAATTAAACATTTTACATATTTATACCCTTCACCTTAGTGAGAAAGGTATATATAAGTTTGTCATTCCGTTTATAATTTCTACAATATAATTTTCCAACCCTATAAAGTATATATATTCTGGATCCTTATAGACAGCGGAGTCGATTTAACCATGTCTGTCTGTTGAAATCAATTTTCTAAAGACCCCAGATATCTTCGGGATCCAAATCATCAATAATTCTGTCAGACATGCTTTCGAGAAGTTTCCTATTTAAAATCAGCAAAATCCGTCCATAAATAACGGAGATATAAGCAAAAATTCGAAACAACCTCTATTTTTGGCCTATTTTTTATCTATATCTCGATTACTAAGTCATAAATATAGACAATATGGATATCTAATGATAGATATTTCAAAGTCCATTGCAACGATGTATACAAGGACATAGTGGGTCAAAATCCGGAAAAATATTTTTTAACTCTAATTTTTTTCACAAAAACACTTTTTTGTCATAAATTTTTTTCACTAAAAAATTAAAAAAAAAAATTTAAATTAAAAATATTTTTTTATTTTTTTAAATTGGAAAAAACTTTTACAAAACAATTTCGAAAAAAAAAAATTTATTTTTTAATTTTATTTTAAAGTATAATTTGGTGAAGGGTATATAAGATTCGGCACATCCGAATATAGCTCTCTTACTGTTTTGAATTCTTCTTGGAATAAAAGTTCACGAGAAGTAACTTTCTATGGACTTCGAAAAAGGCGCTTCTAGATGCAGTAGCTTAAGTGAATAAATGATCACTTGCAAGCGAGAAAACGAAAACATTGACTTAAAAACTTAAACAGAACAAAACATACACAAACTTGCGTCCAACTGGGAACTCTCTACACAAAAAACCATGTTAAAAATCAGAACTGTCGCGAAAACAGAACCCAAAATTTTATGAAAAAAAAATGTATGTAATTTTAAAAATTAGAATTATTTTTATTGCTATATTTACATTTTAAAAATTTTTAAGGAAATTGTCGATTATGAGTTGCTTTTTGGCAAATAATTTTTTAATATAACAGTTGAATCACGTAGTTCATAGAGTGCTGTTGTCGGCTTATCATTTTCCAAAGCTCATTGTATGCATATGTTAATCGATCTTATACAATCGTCCACTTTTATTTTGTTTTCTTCATGATCACTATCGTATATATCCTCCGATTCCGTATCTGATAATTCCATTTGTTCCTCATTACTTTCCACATGATATTCTTCTTGAATCCAGTTGTTTAGCTACAAGTGTAGCAATAGTTGAAAGATCTTCGTTTATATTTTGTAAAATATTCAAGAGTTATCCTCTTCACTCCATTCAGTAGCGAATTCGAGTAAGGCGTTTCAAGATTTTCGGATATTGGACACTGATATTTGAGATAGAAGTTTTTTAGTTTGAGCTCCAAATTTGTTTGTTCCCTTCTCGCCAAGCAAGTGGGTGAGCAGTTGTTTTTTATAACTTATTTTAACCAAGTTGATAACGTTTTGATCTAACGGTTGAATAAGCGCTTTGCAATTGGGTGGCAGATTCATTGCTATAATTAAACCGTCATCATTATTTAGTTCCTCAACTGGGTGACACGTTATCTAAAAGCAAAACTGTTTTATTACGGCAGACCTTTTGAAGCCAAAAATGATCGGACCTAAAACATTTTTAATTGTTGAAAATTATCTTACGTGAGGAATAAATTCGTGATGGAATCAGTCCTTGAATATAAATGTTGTCAGCCAGGCACTATAACTCGAGTTGTAATTTCGATTTACGTGGGTTTTTCGATTTTCCAACAATTTCAGTTTGTCTGTGCCATTCGTATTTAAACAGAGCAAACAAGTTATTCGCTCTTTACATATTTTTCTACCGGGAGCTATTTTTTTCGTTATATGTGACAATGCTCATTAACGTAATCCTTAAACTATTTCACAAATGGATTAATAAGATTAGGTTTCGAAGACAATTTCTCGCCTGTAATTTTTAAAAATCTAATTCCATGTCGACGCTTAAATTTCTTCAATCATCCTTCACTGGCATTGAAACCGAATTGGTTTGATACATTTTGAAATACAAATGACTGACTTTTGATCGTAAAATCGCTGCAGATATTGAAACATTTTTTTCTCTTTGTTTTACAAAACTGTTATAAAACATTTTTTCCATTCTTCCGTACTCAGCTTTCTTTAAGGTGCAATGTTTGCCATGGCCATTTTCTGTTGTACGTACGAACTTTAAGAAATGACATGAATAAAAAGACAAAATTGAAAATCAAAATCATCTCTTTTTTGGTTATAGACATTGTAATTAAGTTTAAATAACCAGATAAAAATCGCGAAAATGGCACACGTTTTTTGTAAACTGTCGCGATTATAGAACCTCCAGTTTTAAAAATTGAGCCGTCGCGATAATGTGTTTCGTGAATACCGAACTTGCACTGTATTACATTTTACATTCTGTAGATTTCAATAAACTAAATTATTGAAATCAAATATTTCTATTTTCATAATTTTTAACAGTTATTTCGGTAACGGTAGTCAAAAGGTATTTTGAGGGATAACGGTAGCTTAGTGGTAACGTTAGACAACTTTGTACAAAAATTATGCCTTCTGTAAGGGAGAGATTGACTATTTTGACAATATTAGTGCATAACGATGAAAAATTTGTATCTGATAAACTGAAGAAACCACTAAATATTTAGCAAAATATGAAGTTTTGCTTAGGAACAAAAAATCAGATGTGTCAAATACGAGGGTGGGTCAAAAAGTTCGTGCATTTTGAATGAAACACAGGTTTTAGGATAAAAATCTATTATATTTTTCAGTATAGTCTACTTTGAGCTATATGCGCTTCGTCCAAAGTTTTTTCATTTTTTTAATTCGTTCCAAAAAATAAGATTTGTCGAGGTCATCAAAATAGGAATTTTCAGATGATTTCATCGTTGGAGTCAAATCTCTTTCTGACGACACATTTCTTAAGCCACTCGGGGCTAAATCCGGAGACAAAAGCGTAAGAGAGAGCATTTGCCATGGAAACTGCACATGTGTGCACCCTTTTGTCCACCTGATTGTGAGCAAACGAGGTAGCTATCTTGAGGAAAGCTTTCTCACACCAAGTGATCATTCAAGCCAAGTGAGATGCTTCCACAATCTCTCGCACTTTCAATCTCCGATCGGCCAACAACATATCGTGATTTTTTAAAATTGTTTCTGGTGTAGAGACTTCAACTAGGCAACCAGAACCGTTGGCATCTTATGTACGGCCACATGAATTTCAGTAAATTACTTTTATACCTTTGCAATTGATGGCGCAGAGTTCTCATAGCATTTATCAAGCTTAGCCTTTATTTGAGTGATGTTTTTTTTTTTCGCAAAAAATTGTTCCTCAAGTCACGATGTAGTCTGCTAAAAATGGCTGCCAAACATAAACTAAATGATGCAGCTGGTTCAAATATTGACAGGAGTCAACTGACAGATACCTGTTGACAGAAGCAGAGTTGCCTTTACATTTAAGAGCCTGGTTTGGGATTCTTAAACAGCGCCTTCGATAACAGACTAACCCCCATTTTCTCAATCTCTGGTTATCATTTTTCATAACGATATACTTCCAATTAATATAATTTTTGTATAAGAACTGTCACATAGAAGGGGAAATGAAAAAAACATTAAAAAAATTATAGAAGATTTTTTTATAAAATATGGGAATAAAAAATGGTTGCTGAATTTTCTGGAAAATTTTAATTTTTTAAATGAAAAAAAAGTTTTGCTTATGAATCGTTTTTAAAATTTTACACTTATATAGAAACTTTTGATCGAAATACAAAAGTGAAAAATAAATTATTGAATTGTTTTTGACAAGCCCACAATTCCTAAAAAACTTAAAAAAAATACCAAAATTGTGATTTTTTTGATTTTTGGATCTATTGAAGGCACCAAGCTCGGGGCTATGAAATCCCTTTGAACAATATTGAGCTACATATTGGGACATACAAAGCAGGTCTTAGTTTTTTGAAAACAGCTATGCGATATAAGTAAGTGTTGTTAAAAGTTGAAATTTACATAAAAAATAGTTCTACTTCGGAAGGCTCTGGACCAAGCAATAAAATGAATTTTGATATTATTTTGCATTTATAATACTTCCCGTAATGTTATCTTTCAGAAAACTATAAATACATTAACTATCTTCTTCCTATTTTCTGTATAATTTAAAATTATTTTAAGTACTTTTCCGACTTTTTTATTTTTTTAAAGTTTGAATGCACATAACTTTTGACTCAGTAAAGGTTTTTAAATACTTTTTTTATTACTGTTATTAATAAATTTGTTGTTAATTCAAAAAAAGATATTTCAAAAAAATCAAGAAAGAATTGGATCCGATATTAGCAAAAAAGCATACAAAGGTAGTTTAAAAAAATAAAATTTTACTTTTCAAATGCGAATAACTCGTAGACTGTAAGAGATCGCAAACAAAAATTTGGCATCATTTTTAATTTTGGATATACTCGAGATGCCCCATTGTTGGGCACTGTGGCTCGGCCCCCCTTGCTGTTATAAGCTCAAATTCAAAACTTAAACATATCAACAACTTCTCTATTGTCATGGAAAATTGTTATTAAAATCGGGCTATTAGTTTAGAAGTTACAGATTTATTTCCACTTTTTTTTCATTTCCCCCACTGTGTGTCAGTATATCATCACGATAACAAATAAAAAGAGAATGAGAAAATGGGGGTTACAGTTTAAAGTTTGACGACAAAAAATTATATTGTCTTTGAGATGTGCAAAATTTATAAAATGTTCAAAATATGTCCTAACAAATCGAAGCCATTTTACTGAAAAATATGTGATTCGGGTAGATAATTAGTCTCCATGATATTTGAACGTTCTATAAAAAATCCGGCTCCTAATAATGACAATCATAAAACACTTAAGACTATGAATATCAATATAAAATATTTTATATTTACTCGGCTAATTTATCATTACACATATTAATTCTTAAGTTTTAAACTGAGTTGAAGCTAAAAACTAAAACCCTTATGATAAACAACCACTGATCTTTTTCTTTATATAATTTATGAGCATTTTTAAAAATATCATTAGTATTTTATTGCTAAAAATTAGGCAATATTTTCTTTTCCTTTATTCCAACTGCTGGTGGTCCTAAAGATGGAATCTCTCGTGGCACAACATAAAAATGTAAATCTGCAATCTAGGAAATATATTTTTAAGAGAAAAAATAACAGACTTTAGCTAAAGTAAGTAGTCGTACGTTACACACACAGCATGATCGATAAGAAAAATATAAAATTTGTGCAAACAGTCATAAAGAATTTTAGGCTGAAGATAAAACCAATTTTAATGAATAGTGACTTTACTGAACTAAAATGAATGAGTGTAGAAATGAGTGAGTGTGTGTGTGTGTGAGTTCAGCATTATGATGATGATCCTTTTGGCAGATTGAAGTGATGACCCGTATTTAGATTAAGCAAGTCTCTAAGTCAAATTCCAAGTCAGTCAGTCGTACATTTGTTGCTATAATAACTAAGGTGAGAAATAAAGATCAACAATTGGTATGCTAAGCATGATCCTTTTTTTCCTCGTTTTTTGTTTGTTGTTATTGTTGTTTATATCTTTTGAAACAGGTAACAATTTGTATGCAGAAGGGAAGGACTTGCACTAATAAGAGCTGTGGCGCCGAAAATCCATTTGTTATACTAAAATAAACCGTTAGAATTAAGGTTAACTTAAAAATATTGTGTGCAAGATAAACAGATTTTTATGTCTTTAAGGACTCAAACTGATTTCAATACAGTCCTTAAACAAATATCTAACGAAAACTAACTCTGACATGGAGCGTACAAATGTATTAATGTATAAAATTTCGTATGCATTACATGCATTTTGTGTATGATTCAAATGTTTTGTTAGTTTAATGATGTTTTCTTTTCTATTTTTTCTGTTTTTCTTACACGTTTAATTTGCCCTTTATTTTGCATTTTATTTTGTTTATTTTAGAAAAGCATCATTTCTTTTTCTTCACAAAATTTGTCACCTGTACAGGCATGATGTGATGATGCTGTTTCAAAAAACAAGAAAGAACAAAAATTACAAACTGTTGCTTTAATTTGCTAGTAGCCTAGTAGCACTATTGTTCCGCACTGCTTGAAATCTTCATGTCCAGTTAATCCTCTACGTATGTAGCAGCATTTAACAAAAAGATGTCATTAATTCGTAATGAGAAAGGTGTTAGCTGCACACATACCTTCATTCGTACATCTTTTTTTTAGCTACAATCCATAAAATTCTTTACTAAAAACAATAAAATTCGAGATCTAAAAAAAATTTTAAGACAAATATTAGTTGACACTCCTACTCGAAGTAGTATTGTCTTGGTCATATTGTTTCAGGTTGTGCTTAAAATCAATTAATATTATTTTATTGTTTAAAGGCTTTTGTTTTTTGGTCTTAACAATAATTTAATTTTTATAAGGCTGAAAGCAAACAAAAAATTGTGACAATTGTTCAACAATGAAGTGAACAAAAAGATCAAGTAAGTAGCCGACATTGCTGCCAACTTACTGCTTTAGATCAAACCGTATCATCGCTTTATTATATAGTTTTTTCTAGATTATGTTAAAACATATCTTTGTATTACAATGAATTTCTGATCAAGTTTTTAGTAATAATTCTTTAGGAATAAATAAACACTTCAAAAGAATGTTGTGCAAAATATTATTACGATCGGATTTTGTTAATCAGAGCCTCTGCTTGGAATTTTGTATGGGGGATAGGGGAAATTTTGTATAGATTCCTACCAAATCTAAAAATGTTTAATCGAATTACCAGCAACATAATTAAAAAAAAATTAAAGTAAAAAATATATTTTCCATGTTGTTTCATATTTTAGTCTATAACTTTTTCTCTACTGAACCAATCATTTCAATACCATTCTACTTCGGACAGTAATTAACATTTTATGTAAATCATATTAATATAGTTTTGGTCTTTTAAAAGTAAGCGTGTTGTACACTTACAGACAGATCGTCTGTCTGTAATATTTGACGAAAGCACGTGACCAATAATATAAATTTTATTATTTATTTATTAAACAAAATTCTGTTAATTAGTAAAAATCGCAGATGATATTTAGTTTTATTTGATGATAGTGACACTTGTAGGAGTAAACAACATCGCACAGTGAATAATAGAAAAAAAATTTTTGCTAATGAAATTTTGAAAATTTCTACAAAATCTGCTCCCTTATCCTTATATGACAGATCCATACAAATAAATATATTTACAATAAATTTTGAACAAGGTTTTGTTTATAATTACTTATATGTCAAGAGCTTGCAAAATCATTTTCAAAACACTTACAGCCTGCAGGATTCATCAAAAAGCAGGGAAATTGGGTACCATATTTTTCATGTCCGAAATGCTGTTTGAACGTGAGACCAAAAGGGTCCTATCTATGATGGGCTGCTGAAATCTGGCCAGACCATTACAGGGAACCTGTACCGAACTCAACTGATTCGTTTAAAGCTAGCAAGATGAGCAGTTCTTTTGACTCGGAATCCATATGTTTCCAGAAAGATGGGAAAGGTCATAGCTAACGAAAAATCAAAAACTTAAATAGATAAACAGCATTTTCTTGATTTACCTGTTTCCTTTATAATTGTACATTCGAAAACTTTTTTTTTTGTTTTTTATACGAGTTTTCGCCAAAACAGCGTTTTAATACTCTTCACCTTCGTGAGAAGGGTATATATAAATTTGTCATTCCGTTTGTTATTTCCACAATATAATTTTCCGACCCTATACAGTATATATATTCTGAATCCTTATAGATAGCGGAGTCGATTTAGTCATGTCCGTCCGTCTGTCTGTTGATATCAATTTTCTGAAGACCCCAGATATCTTCGGGATCCAAATCCTCAATAATTCTGTCAGACATGCTTTCGAGAAGTTTCCTATTTAAAATCAGCAAAATCCGTTCATAAATAACGGAGATATGAGCAAAAATCCGAGACAACCTCAATTTTCTGGATTATTTTTTGATCTATATCTCGATTACTAAGTCATAAATATAGACAATATGGATATCTAATGATAGATATTTCAAAGTCCATTGCAACGATAAATATAAGGACCTACAATGGGTCAAAATCGGGAAAAATATTTTTTAACCCGAATTTTTTTTCAAAAAAATCATTCTTTTGTCATAAATTTTTTTCACTAATAAATTAAAAAAAAAAAATTGTAAAAAAATTTTAAAAAACTTTTAAAACCAATTTTGAAAAAAAAAAATTTTTTTTAATTTTATTTTAAAGTATGATTTGGTAAAGGGTATATAAAATTCGGCACAGCCGAATATAGCTCTCTTACTTTTTTTTTTTTTTTTTTTTATACGAGTTTTTGCAGAAAAGGCGTTTTTTTTGCGTTTTTTTTTCGATTTTTACTCTTTAAGGCTTCAAACCAATTTTTAAGTATTTTCTCCCTTGTCAAATAGCTCATATCTAAAGAAACTCACACGTTAAAGGCGATGGTGATATCAGAAAAATATTTCAAATTTCAAGCGAGTTTTGGTCGATTTTTCTTTTCGTTCTAAGCGTAAAATTTTACCATGGATAGGATATATTTAAAAAAATTTTAATTCGGCGAATTTTTTTAACATACCTACTAAAAAAAACCTTAAAAATTAATGCGTAAAAAAAAATCGACAAAAACTCGTCCAAAACCTCAAGAAAAACATTTTTTTGGAAAAAAAAACCTTTTAAAGATAATATTTAACAAAAAATTAAATCAGCCGATTTTTTTTAATACCTACTAAAAAAAAACCTTAAAAATAAAAGTTGGGAAAAAGTAAAAAAAAATTGAAATTTGGAAACCTCGAAAATGATTTTTTGATAGTCGTAGTGGAACTTTTCCTCATACCAAAAGCTATCGAAAAATCAATGGCACAATATCGATTGCTAATTTGACCGACCGTTTTGTACAATCTTTTGCCAGCCAGAGGTGGTCGACTTTGAAATCCAGTATCTGACTGTGAGTTCTAAAATGGTGTTCACAAATTTAACTTTCTGAAAGCTTATATGATCTTTTACAGCTCGTCCGTACATCATTTTGGAATCGGACCAATTGTTTAGAAGATACAGATTTATTAACTCACATTTTCCTAACGACCCCACTGTGCAACGTCAAACACATTTGTGCTATTTGGAGTCCATTAAATGATAAATTTAAATTTGTTTGTATAAACTCAAAATAGTAACCCAATAAGCACCAAAGCCCCAAAAATTCAAGTCAAATTCCAACACTTTCATGGAATTTGACTTGAATGCAAATGTAATTATGTTATAAACTTGAAAAATATTTTAAAAAATTTAACATTTTTCAAGCAAAAAACATATGGCTTGAATTTATGTTTCCTTTTTAGTGGAGAATGCTATTGAAATTAAGTGTAATACAACTGTAATTAAATTGCTTGACTATTTTGCTTTCAACTTGTAAACCAGTAAAAATGCAAGTAAAATTGGCAAGATATAAAATTAAACATTTCAAGCAGATAACACAGTGATACAGAACTCAAAATTCAAGCACTTGAAAATATTGATAATTTTTTTTTTTTTTAAATATTTGAAAATTTTAAGAATTTTGAAACAAAAATTATTTTACATGAATTTAAATTTCCTTTTAATTGGATATAAGTGAAATAAAATGTAATACAACTATAATTCAATTCCTTAAGTAACACTACCCTCAAGGCTGGAATTAAAATTGCTTTCAATTTGAATTCGAGAAAAATTCTATTTTTATGTATACTTAAGAAGAATCAGTTTTTTTAAATTTTCCAAGCACTATTAGTACTTTTATGCACTTATAAGTCAATACATAGTTGATTTTCAGTTTCCCAGCGGAATTAGAAAGAAGAAATTTTGTTTCTTCGAATGTTATACATCATATTTAAGTAAGCTTGAGAAATCTGTGTGTATTTCTCTAGCAAACATATTTTTTTTTAATTTTTTCTCCAAAAAAAAAAAAAAAAACAACTCCAAATTCGGAAATGTGTGAAAAATTTAAAAAAAAAATTATTGATAAAAAAATTATTTGACGAAAAACATTTTTTGATAACAAATTTTTGGTGAAAAGTTTTTTTTTTCAAGTTTGGGTGAATAAAATGTGATGTTGTGTTTTTTTGCTTATATCTCTTCCATTTATGGGTCGATGTTGAGTAGCAATCACTTTGTGGCTTCGGAACATTGATTTCAACATACAGACGGACATGCCTATATCGACTCCGATATCTATAACTATCCTGAATACATATATGGTGAAGGTTATAATTAGTGGGCGGATTTTCATGCATTTATTATAGGAAAATATGCGCCTAAAATATGCATCAAAAATATCAAAATATGACCTAAAAATATGCACTTATATTTTTGTGCAGAAACATATAATAATTAACTATGAATCATGTAATGTCCAAAAAATACACAACAGTGTTCCCAGCACTCTTTAAATTATACCAGGAATTAAATAGTTAAAATTTTAAAATTATAATTGTTCTTCTGAGAAAACGATGGATATATTAATCTTGGTATGAATACTTGTTTAAAGCCATAATCTTTTGAGCTTCTATTTTGCGACTTGCCTTTTAAATTCATCAATATTTTGATCGTGATGTAATTAATTTTCATCTCGTAATAACCCAGCAGTTAAGCAAGTAGTAAATGTATCCCTTATAGACATTAATTGTCACTAACATCTGATCACTTGGCTGAGACAAATTTATACATTTTGGGTCATTTGACACGTATGTTGTATTTGTAACTGAGAGATAAGTCAATTGGTAACTTTATACATCCCATGTAATCTAGCGTAAAGACAATTGTCACTTAAGTGTCTCTAAGTAATCTATAGAGTAGTCACTTTCAACGTTAATTGTGTAGTGCATTTGTCTCTAAATTATCCAAAAGGGTCAATGGACCCTCTGCTTAGGACATGCACGTGTTATAATAACTAGTCACGTAACTAGTTATCACTAGTTCAGAACAGTCTCCTAGAACTGCTGGGAAATGGCTGTCAGGAGCGTTAACTGTGTATGTGAAGTTTCAAAATCTTTCGATAACGAAATCTCTTATAAATCGAAATTGCAATGAAAATATGAGTGTTATCGATACATTTAATTAAAAAAAAACTAAACTTTTTTGAAGCAAAATGTTTTGAAATGATAATTTCCAATTGCTGATAGAGAAATGAAAATCTTAATGCCAATTTCTCGATGTCCAAAGAAATTAGTTTATAACATTTAATGCTGTTTCTATAACAAATTCGACAAAAAAACTTTTGTCCGACCAAAAATTTTATTTTTATTGAAAATTTGGATAATATGCATTTTGAAGTTACATTATCAATAAAATATGCAAAAATATGCACTAACAAATCGATGCCACTTTACAGCAAAATGTGCGATTCGGATAGATAATTAGTCTGCATTGTAACAGGTGGCGCAAAAGTAAACATCCGGTGTTTTTTGGCTGTAATTAAAAAAAATAAAATAGTCAGCAATATTCCACGTTCTGGAGCAGTGTATCGTAACATTGTTTATTAACGTGTATTTCGCATGTGTTTACTACACAAATGTCAAAACAGAACTGACATTAGGGGCCAATCGCAAAATATAGCATTTTCTGATAGGAGGATTACTTTTGGACGTTCGAGAAAAAACATGCATTTGCATATAAATCCGCCCCCTAGTTATAATAATAAATTTATAAAATTTATTTTTCAGTTTATTTATATATATTTGGTTGTGTATAATGAAGTTTTGTTAATATATTTTGTACTACCACAACCTACACTTTTGCAATGGGTTCATTGGTAAACCCAATTTACATTTAAACGATTTCGAGAACGCGGGCATATTTTGTAAGGGCAGCAGTACACGAAATTCATCATAGACATGTTGTCTATCTTTAGGTGTGCCCATTCCATATTGTTCTTTGTCTTTCTCCACAGCAGCATTACAAAAAATCTGAGCAAATTTTATAAAAAACAATTGATCGTTAGTAAAATCTAAATCCCACAAAGGTTTTCTTAAGGGACTCTTCCAACCAGCAGTAAAATTTTTAAATGCACTATAGCTCAAATGTAACATAGCATTGTCGGCCACATTTTCAGTCATGAAGGATGAACTATTGTCAATGCTTTTGCCCTGATACTTGAAATCTTCATATTGATGTTTTAAGCAGAGCCAACGTTTGTCAAAATTCTTGGAAGACTGCAAGCTTAGCCACAACTTTTGGGAGTACTTATGCTCAGTGGCATCGAATTCATGCAGACAACTGTTGGAGTCCAAGGCATGAGCTATTTCATGGGCTATATAAGCGCCCATGCCTCCAAATTTAAGAGCCACTGGTAGGTGCTGGTGATACAAAGGCATTTGAGCTATGCCCATACTGAGAAATACTATATTGAGAATGTTGTTATAAAACGAATTTGCCGCAAAGGGAGATAGTAGAGGAGCAGCCAACTTATGGTGTACTGATTGCAATAGTAGACGGCTAAAATGAGCTTCTAATTGTTGCAGATTCTTAAACCAATTGGTGGTTATTTGTAAATCACCATAAAGTTTGATCCTAAATGGTTTCGAAATTGTTTTATTTGTATATCCTATGATCAGTTCCAGATCCTTAAGTTTCTGCTGTACATTGAATTTGGTTTTCTTACTAAGCCATTTATAGTTTTGAATTGAGTTTATAAAATGTTGTTTTATAAAATCCGCCATTTGTTTTAAATCTTTATGAGCTGCCGGTTTAAAGAGATGTTGTCGAAACCAGTGCATTAAGGCATAACGAAAGTATTTTTCGGTTAAATAAAGACAAAATTGTTTACGATCTTTTTGGATCATTGAACGTTTGCTCCAGATTTTATAAAATTTAACTATAGTGCACAATTTGACATATTTGCGTAAGGTAACAATAGGAGTGTTATGTAGAAAATCATGCAGTTGGTCTATATTATCAATGTGATTATTAATATACCAAAAATATTGGGTTTGATTAGAAAAAACTTTGTTGAAAAATACATTCCAGTTGATTAGATCATATTTATGCCGTAATAAAAATTCTCTCAGTGTTACTCTCTCCGTAGGCTGGCGTTTTTTAGCTTTACTAACTAATTTCCTCTCAAATTGTAGAAGTTTCTGCAAATCTTTTGATTTTATTCTAACACTTTTAAAGAAATTATTTTTGTCAGAGTTAGTGCGGAAATATGTTGTTAAATATGGCTGGGGTAAGTCCAAAGTTATTTCATATTCTGCACTTGCAGATACCGTTGTTTTAATGACCAAAGGTAACAGAGGATAATTGCCATAGGGAGACATAAAATTCACCTCTAACCAATCATCTGTTCCAGAGAACTTTAATCTTTCAAATATTTCCTTTTCCTGCCTTAATAATAGCTTCAAACCTGTTCTCACATTTTGTTTTGTACGCATACAGGATTTATAAAATAACCTGGCCTTTTTTTCGCCAGATTCTTCTTCCTTATCCCTGGAGAATTGTCTTTCGTTTTCTAAAAAATCGATGGCTAAATTATGCAAAACATGTTGCGTGGTCTCTACAACGGACAACTGATGTCCAAACTCTGGTACTCTTGGGTTGTGAGCCCAATTACCACAGGCATATTGATAAAAATCGTCACAAGGATTGACAGACTCGTTCATGTTCGACTGCATATAAATACCGAAATTATGCAGCAATTGTGATTCGCTCATTTTATTGGGTAAATCGAAAATGTTATGTATGTATTCCCGAGCGTTAAAGGAAAAAGCACTTTGTATATTTGGCATTATTAATAAAATTATTACACCATATTGTAGTTTGGTTAAAATTTTTAGTTTTTTCATTTTAGTTATTTTTCTTTTTTTTCAATTAAAGTTTGCTGTTCTAAAGATAAAGTGTTACTGTTATGAAATAATTAAGTTTTAATTTCTTTTAATCGACAAATGTTTAACATACATATATGTTAATAAAAACAAGTAAGAGAGCTATATTCAGCTGTGCCGAATCTTATATACCCTTCACCAAATTATACTTTAAAATAAAAATTTTAAATATTTTTAGGTAAGCAAAATTAAATTTTTTTTTTCAAAATTTTAAAAATTTTTTTTTTCTAAATTGTTTTTCAAAATTTAAAATTTTTTTTTTTTTCAAAATTGTTTTAAATTTTTTTTTTTCGAAATTTTTTGTTTTAATTTTTTTCCATTTTTTTTAAATTTTTTTTTTAATTTTCAAAATTTTTTTTTTAAATTTATTAGTGAAAAAAAGTTAATGAAAAAAAATTTTTTGGGTAAAAAAAAAATTAGGGTTAAAAAATATTTTTCCCGATTTCGACCCATTGTAGGTCCAAATTACTATAGCCTTATATACATCGTTGCAATGGAGTTTGAAATATCTATCATTTGATATCCATATTGTCTATATTAATGACTTAGTAATCCAGATATAGATCAAAAATCGAGGTTGTCCCGGTTTTCTCCTTATATCTCAGCCATTTGTGGGCCGATTTTCTCGATTTTAAATAGCGACCGAGCCGGAAGAGTTCCCGACATATGGATGTATAAATTATGTTTGTAAGTTATTTGGGGGCTACAGAAAGTTGATTTCAACATACAGACGGACAGAAGGACATTGCTATATCGACTTCGCTATCTATAACGAACCAGAATATATATACTTTGTGGGATCGCAAATGAAAAATGTAGAAATTAAAAACGGAATGACAAACTTATATATACCCTTGACACTCATGGTGAAGGTTATAATGAAACCACTACACTTATTGTATTTGAATCCTTTGTTAGTTGATTAAAATTATTGTTACAAACAAAATTATTTCTATAGTTCTAATCAGTAATGATGAAATTTTGAACCTCTCCATTATGGTTTTTATAGAGCTTTATGTCACTTTGTTCGAACAGGTTGTCCATCTCCGTTTAAAATCTACCACACTTTTGGACACTTTTTTTGTTATCTTCAATTCTCTCTTAACAAGAGACCGATATCCACTGGACTCAGCTCCAGGCAGTTTGGAGGAATTGCCTCTCTTGGTAGAAATACCACATTATTGGTCTTGTACCACTCAATGCCTTTCTAACCATAGTGACAGATGCCAAATCAGGCCAAAAATAAGTGGACACACTAAGAAGTCTTATGAAAGGAAGCATTATTTTGTCTAAACATTCCTTGATGTAAATTTCGGTATTTATAGAGCCCTTTATAACAAATGTTTGGCTTCTTTTGCCGCAACTGCATATTGCTTGCCATACCAAGAACCTTTTGGGAAATTTTGTTTGCTTTTGGGCCCTAAACTTTTCTTCAACATTTCCTCGAGCATCTGCAACATAAAAAATTGACCCAGAAGTTGGGAAAAATTTTCCATACGTACATTTCCTCATCCATTATGCAGCAGGTATATTTTTTGTATAAAATTTGACTTCAATTTCCGTGCTCTGTCTTTGGCCTCTAAATTTTTAGCAGAGTTCCTGTTAGGAACTTTTTGAGCCTTGTATGCTTTTAAACCTTCATTGGCTTTAACTTTTTGTACCAAATAGTCCGAGTACTGACCTAACCGGGCTGCTTTCCTACCGAAGGTGTTGGGAGCTCTTTTGAAAATGCTTTCTATTTTTTTGGCTTTAGAAACATCATGTGGACCATTCCTTCTACCTGAACCAGGTTTTATATCAACGGACAAGTTCTCCAGGTACTGTTTAATAACATTGGAAACAGTTTGATAGCAGACCTTTGATTGTTTTGCCAACTTTTTGTAGGACCAAGTTGGATTTTGTGGAAAATCTATATAAATATATAAATGTCTTTGTAAGTTTGTTTGTTTATTTGTTTGTTTATTTGTTTGTTTGTTTGTTTGAGCATCACGCCTAAACGGCTGAACCGATTTTATTTAAATTTGGAACGTAGATAGATCCTTACTTGGAAGCGTCAATAGGCTATAAATACTTGGACCAGAAAGGGAAAAAAGGGGGAAAAACGGGTAAAATTGGTACCTTTAGTTTTTAAGCAATAATTACTAAACGGCTGAACCGATTTTTACATCGACAGGGGTAGCGAAGCGCACCGGGTCAATCTTGTAAATATATAAATGTCTTTGTAAGTTTGTTTGTTTGAGCATCACGCCTAAACGGCTAGATCGATTTTATTGAAATTTGGAACGTATATAGATCTTTACTTGGAAGCGTCAATAGGCTATAACTTTTTTCAATACTTTTACCAGAAAGAGATAAACAGGGGGAAAAACTGGTAAAATTGGTACCTTTTGTTCTTAAACAATAATTACTAAACGGCTGAAACGATTTTTACTACGACAGGGGTAGCGAAGCGCACCGGGTTAAGCTAGTATTTAATAATTTTAGTACGCACTTTTTTCTGGTCACTCATTTTAATCAGATTAACAACATATGAACATAACTGACATTAAACATAATAACTGACATGCTTTACAAAGGTAACTTGACAAAAAAAAAAACTCAAATAATACTTGGGTTAAAAGTTTTAATGAAAAACGTGTGTTAAGAATTTTACGATCTCCGTCCTTAGACGGTAGTAATTAGAATTTATATGCGAATCTATTTTATTCTCTATAATTATGGATATTTCTTTTGGGAACTATTTCATTTCTGCGATTTAATGGACTGCGTACAAGAACATAATTGAAATCTTTTTAAAATTTATAAATATTATTTTTTGTATTTTTAAATACATTCCCTAATTTATGGCATTTACTTTTATCATAATCTCAGTATCATTATCACAGTAACAAATATTTCGTTTAAAAATATTGTGTATATGTACATAAAACTTGCTATAGGGGATCGTAGTCAAATGTATTTAATTATATGTTTTCCATACTAATTGCAATTTAAATGGCTGTTAGTTGTAATAAATAAAAACAAGTAGCATATGTATCAAGTTTATAGTAATGAAAAATAAAATAATTTTTTTTATTGATATTTTCTATTTGGGGTTAATAACCGTAAAAAAATTATGTTTAAATTATAAACTTTTTTTAAACACTTATGCAATAATGTCAAGTAATAGGTTTACCGCTTTTTAGTGTTTCATTATCCAGCAAAAACTTTCATTACCAAGTAATGTGGTTACTTTTTAATAGATCATATCAACACGGTGATGTCATTGAAGACAAGAACAACTGCTTATAGTTACCCTACTAATGCCTGAACCCCGAATTTGTTGTCCAATTTTGATGAAATTTTATACAGATAGTACTTAAGGCATTTATATTGCCGTGAATATTTTTAATTTTTTTTTTTATTTGCCATATAAAAAAGTAAAAAAAAAAAAATCTTGTGACATTTTTTTTGGAGAGAAAAAGAATCAGTCGGTAAAAAATGACAAAGTTCTAAAATTTATCAAAAATTCATCAACATCTTAAACCACAGGTATTTCCCATCAGATAAGGTTGATACTTTTAGAAAATATTATTTATAATGTCTGATGAAATTAAATTAACTAATGTAAAGACTGGTAAAACCGAAATTGAGTGTATTTATAAAATCTATAGTTATATATTGACCGTTCACAATAATGGAAATATTGGTCTCCATAATATAGACCCATATTTTGGTTAATGTAGAGAAACATTATATAGAAAATGTATAGTTTTCATAAATGAATAACAAATTGAGGAGGAATGGAAAAATTTAGATAAGAAATATAACATAAACGTACACAAACAAACGACGGAAAAGTTTTAACACTCTCCAGCAGTTCGACATGGACTCAATACAACCGTAAAATACAGTAAATTATATGTAGGGTCATTCGTCCCGAATGTACTCATTGTAATGCAGAGTGGAGACAGTCGTTACTTAAACATTTCATAATCTAGAGATGGGGACATTTGAAATTTGTTTTTTTTTTTTTTTTTTGTATTATACTTCAGAAAGTAGTTATTTAACCTGTCATAATAAATCGAATGCAGAGTAAATTGTCAATTTGTAATCGACAAACTGTAGTTACTGTTTCCAAAGAGTCAATTCACTTCCTCCTAGGACAAGCCTATGTTAAAAACTAGTCACCTAACTAATTCTGTGGCTAGTGGTAACCCTAAAGTAGGTAAGATTGCTTGTTCCGAACTACCACTTCGAACTGTGGGGTCTAAAAACCCCTACACACACATAACTACCATTTTTTAATATAAGATAATTGTGGTACTCACCATCAGTATAAAAGAACTGGTTTGACATTATTATTTCATGGTCGAAAAAATTTTAGTTAGGTTGTGTCAACCTTTCACCATTTAAATATTTAATATAAACAAATTTTCTCGAAAAATTAAATTCATATTTCATATGTTTTAGAACCCACATATGCCGAAGTGGGTATTTTTATACCCAATCCACAAAATCGTACTTGTAGTTTAGGAAAGTGGGAGTAATCACTTGGTTATTTTTTTTTTACTGATAGAGGACATCGAAGACTACTACACACAAGGAGGGCATTGGGGACTACCACTCCCCGCGTTTTCAAGAGCCACTAATTTTTGAATTTTGTGATTTTGTTTAATTGCTCAACTTTGGCCCACTAGTTCCCCACCAAGGCATGACCTAATATTTCCGGCAAAATTATTTTAGGTAGTTCGATTCTTACTTTATCTTTATACAAAAGAAGATTATAAATATCGCTCTTCTAGAATTTTCTAAAATTTTTTTAAAATTGCTCTATTTTTGGATATTTTTCTACCCATTAGGCGTTAATGGGTTAAATATGTCATTGCGTTGATATAACTAATTCTAATTACAAGTAACGACTATAATAACTCATTGGTCGTAAGAACTTACAGAAGCCGTTAATGGTAAAGCAAAGAATGTGCTCTAATAAAAGTTACATAACAGATAATAAATAAGTCGTTATACGAGTACCTCTAAGTAATGCAGACGGTATGTAGTATGTTATTCAGTAATTGGAAATTCTCACTGGATATGTTTTACTATGGACAACCACTTCGCTCTCATGCCGAATGTCTATTTCAGGGGGCGGATTTTCTTACAGGTTAGTCCAGCTTTAGGTTTTTTTTTTCAAGATTAAAATCTTGACAGTCAGTCATCTTGAAAAATTTTAAGAAATATGCTGCCCATTAATGTTAATACGCATTTATTAATAATAACACTCAGGGAAAATTAATTATTATTTCAATAATGTTCATTATAATAGATTATAATAAAAAAATAATATTGAAATAGAATAAATCAATAATTTACAACTTGAAATTAATATTGTCCCATATTGAAATACAAAATTTCAACATTACTAGACTTTCGTTAGTGTTTCTTATTGATTCAATGTGATTTTAATTCATTTTAAGTTGTTTTTTCTCTGGTTGAAGTTTTGGCCGAATTGAAGCACCAATAGAATTGTCAAACCGGTTTTCGAATTATTCCGGTTTTTACAAAAGAACGGTTTTTGAATCATTCGACAAACGGGATTTTTTTTCTCGAATTATTCGACAAAATCGAATATTTTGAGAATTTATGCAAAATTTAGAAGCACAGCTCAGTTTTACATTAAAACATGTTCAAAATCCTTACAAAAGAACAATTTGGATTATTTGGAGAAATTTTTAAAAATATCAATTAAATTAAATCTTTTATACAAGCAATTTTAACAGTTAATCCCACTTCAACTATAGGTGAACATGTTTTTCATTTAATCTATATATATAAAAGTGAATATGTGTCTGTATGTATGTATGTTTTTTATTATTAGTTTGGGATCTATAGACGGCTAAACGGCTGAACCGATTTGCTTGAAATTTTTACAGGCTACTTTTTGTTTTGAAATTTTAAGTGGGCGTGGTACCTCCCATACAAAGTTAATTTTAAAAATCAAATATTTAGGAAACTATAATAGCTATGCATGAGCAATTCCACTGTTTGTTTAAATATTTGCGGCAAAAATGGGAGTAGTAGCCACAAAGGGCGTGGCACCTCCCATATGATGATAATTAAAAAAAATTTATATATGGGAAACAATAAGATATATGGTACGGTTATTCTACCATCAATATTAATATTTAGGACAAGAATGGGCGGACAATCAATAGTGGGCGTGGCACCTCCCATACATATGATGACAAATTATAAATAGGGAAAGCTATATCATCTATCAATATTAATATTTAGGACAGAAATGCGCTGACTACCAACAATATTAAGTAAATGTTAAAATTTGTATACATTTGAAACCCTTATCTATATATATAAAAGTGAATGTGTGTTTGTTTGTATAAAAGGAAAACTGTAAATTTTAATAACTTAATAAATATATTTGTTTAAATCTAAGCTTTTTATTTCATTACGATACGGGTAGCGAAGCACACCGGGTTTTAGCAAGTAAAAATAAATTAAGGAATGTTATGTTCTTAAATTATTTAAATTGTATCCTCTTCTTGAAATAATTGGTCAATTCACAAGGTCTCTTATCAGTCATATTGTCATAATGTCCTAACATATCATGACCTGGCGGCTCGGTTTAACCGACTCTTAGGCATTCGGTGTTGGTCTCTGCTAGTTCGTTACGATAACATAATCAACATAGAATAGAAAGTAGTACTATTTTAGGACATTTTTTGCTTGAAAAGCAATAAAAACCATTGTGAGATATTAGAACATTATTTTTAAAAATTACGATTTTTCGAATTATTCGAAACCCTGTTTTTTGTCGAATATTTGATTACTCCAATCATGCTGTTTCTGAAAAAATTCATGATACAAGCCTAGTGAATAATACTCACGGTCCCCGTCATATGATGGACACCAACGAGGACTATGTTGTCAGAAGTTGTTTGCGGAATTGGCTTTTAACAGCATTTCTTTATGGGTTTTCAGGGCATTCACAACATTTTTCCATTGTGTCACTCTGTGGAGATGTCTTGTATTAATCGTGTTTGACAGTTTTGAAAAGTTTCGTGTGTTTTTGTAGGGTTTTTTAAAAAATTCTTTCACTGGCATCATAGCTGATGTACTGCCAATCAATCAATTAGTGGACATGGTGTGCCTTACGCTTCTCTGTAACTTTTCACATACTACTTTTGAAGAATTTAATTTTCAGCTTTTATTGAATTGTATTTTTGTGGTTTTAAAATAGTGTAATATGAATATGTGTAATTTAAAATTCTAAATTAAGTATATCCAACTCAAGTATTGTCTTTGAATGTCTGTTTTTGAAATTTTTTTGAATACAGTTTCATGGATTTTTCAATATTTTTTTGATCCACATCAATACGTTTGGAAGTTCAAAGTTTACATTTACGTAGAGTATATTTTCGTTCTCCAGCTATCTGTTGCTGGAGTGTGGAAACACTTATGGATCGAAAATACCTTTAAGTGGATTTCCAACCCGCTTAAATGTTCGAGAAAATATACATAAATGTCAAGGTTGGCTACCGTCAATGCTAAGCTACCGTAGGAACAATTTAACCGAACTATTTTAGAAATCATTTGAAAACATTCCAAACTTTATTTGCAAAATTTTTGTTTGGCCTTATACAAATCAAGGCACTCTAATATATATATCCTTAAGTACATAAGTCAAATTGAAATCACTGCAAATTAAAATAGGCTGAAAGACAGTAGGGTATTTGCTCATTCCCACAAGAAGTAAATTTTTAACTCATCTACGTACCATATTCCAGTACCTCGTTTCTGTAACTCTCGCATCGAGAAATTACTCGCATGAAACAGTGAAATTGAACAAAAAACAACGTGAATTGAAACACGATTTCATATCTCACATGTAAGTGTTTCTGTAATTTCATTTTGTGAGAACTATCTGTCATTTAAGTTTTTTGACGTAACTTATTGGAAATTTGTGAGTCAAAGTGTTTCTGTAAGAAAATTTTGTGAAAAGTTTCTCACATGAACTGTCAAAATAACTCACATTTAAAAACGGTGCGAAAACAAATTTTTTCAACAAATATAATATGAATACAAAAAATAAAGAAAAGGTAAGATTTAATTTTTAATTAAAACTTAAATTAATGTTAATTATTTTCCTTGCTTAACCTATAGAATTCTTTAAAACGTTGCTCCGGAATAGTAAATGGATCAGTTGTATTCCTTAATTTTTGGCGATAAATTCGCAACATATTTCTACGATCATGTTGCTCTGCCTCTATTAATAAATTAGTATACATTTCTGATCACTATTAAATTATTTATTTTTTAAAAAAATTATATTTTTACTGTGTAATTTTTTTTGTAAATATAAATGGATTTGATTATTTTTATTTTCTTCTTTATGTTTTTGACAGCTTGATTGGAAATTTCCAATAAAAACGTAATTAGTGCTGGCTCTTCTCACTTTAAGTTACAGAAACACTTTTTTCTCCCAAATCGAGAAACGATGGAATTTTTTGTTTCACACTTCTCGATGTGAGAACTTCTCACAAATAGTTACAGAAACGGGGTACAGATTTAAGTAATTGCTTCAAAATAAGATTTCTTTAATTTGCGCATGTAATATTTTCTCGAATGTGTAATTTTGGTGTGACTTATGTGCAATTTTCTCGGTTGAAATTATGACTTGATATCACTTTTTAATGTGGGTCTTAAGGCAGCTTTAATTATACATGGAATTTAACCAATATGAAGATCGAAAACCTGCATATGACTATCAAGAATCCAATATATCTGCAGATAAGGACTGAGATCGTAAAATTCTTAACACACGTTTTTCATTAAAACTTTTAACCCAAGTATTATTTGATTTTTTTTTTTATCAAGTTACCTTTGAAAAGCATGCCAGTTATTATGTTTAATGTCAATTATGTTCTTTTATTGTTAATCTGATTAAAATGAATGACGAGATAAAAGTGCGTACTAAAATTATTAAATATTTTCAACAAAACCCAACTTGGTCCTGCAAAAAGTTGGCCAAACAATCAAAGGTCTGCAGTCAATTTCCAATGTTATTAAACAGTACCGGGAGAACTTGTCCGTTGATATAAAATCTGGTTCAAGTAGAAGGAATGGTCCACATGATGTTTCTAAAGCCAAAAAAATAGAAAGCATTTTCAAAAGAGCTCCCAACACATCCGGTAGAAAAGCAGCTCGGTTAGCTCAGTACTCGGACTATTTGTTACGAAAAGTTAAAGCCAATGAAGGTTTAAAAGCATACAAGGGTCAAAAAGTTCCTAACAGGAACTCTGCTAAAAATTTAGAGGCCACAGAAAGAGCACGGAAATTGAAGTCAAATTGTACACAAAAAATATACCTGCTGCGTAATGGATGACGAAATGTACGTATGGAAAATTTTTCTCACCTTCTGGGTAAATTTTTTTATGTTGCAGATGCTCGAGGAAATGTTGAAGAAAAGTTAAGGATGCAAAAGCAGACAAAATTTCCCAAAAAGTTCTTGGTATAGCAAGCAACATGCAGTTGCGGCAAAAAAGCCAAACATTTGATACAAAGGGCTCTATAAATATCGAAATTTACATCAAGGAATGTTTAGAAAAAAGGATGTTTCCATTCATAAGACTTCTTAATGTGTCCACTTATTTTTGGCCTGATTTGGCAACCTGTCACTATGGTAAGAAAGGTCTTGAGTGGTACAAGACCAATAATGTGATATTTGTACCTAGAGAGGCAATTTTTCCAAACTGCCTGGAGCAGAGTCCAGTCGAGAGATATTAGGCTCTTGTTAAAAGAGAATTAAATAGCACACAAAAGGTGTCCAAAGGTGTGGTAGATTTTAATCGGAGATGGACAACCTGTTCGAACAAAATGACATAAAGCACTATAAAAACCATAATGGAAGGGTTTCCGAAAAATGTTCAAAATTTCATCATTATTGATTAGATCTATAAAAATAATTTTTTTTTGTTAATTGTAACAATAATTTTAATCAAATAAAAAAAGATTACAAACTGTAAGTTTAGTGGTTTCATTCTTGTTAAAGAATTTTCGATCTCAGTCCTTATTATTACAGAGTTTATGATTACCTAGTTTTATAGGTTGAAATTAAACATTTGGTTTAGCAGGGTATCAAACAACTGATTTTTTGCTTAGTTAGTTCATTAATCGTATTACCAGCGGTGTTTTTATAAGGGAAATAGAAAGTTTATTGGAGGATCCTCGTGAAGTTTTTTATGAGTTTGCTGTGGCAATAATTATGATATATTTATGAATACCAAACAATTGGAACTGAATGATTTAATGGTTGAGATTTTAAAGACAACTATCCATGAAGAACCATTCAGTTTCGCACACCTGGATTTTATTTCTCAGTCTCACAACAGATTTAACTCGTTGCGGTTAGGTGGTTGCTTTACTAACCACGTTTTCTACAGAACTTAGAACATAGTTTATTGGTATTTTGCTAAACAATTATGTTTTTTTGAAGTCATCGTTTATGATTTTTTTGCCAAACTTTGCCGTCAGGGTGCTCTGGTTAGATAAATATATTTTAATATATATTAAAATATTGTAAAAATCAGTTCTTTAAGAAACTTTCACGCATTCAATAAAAAAAGCGCAGAGTGTTTATTGTTCATCGAATTCAGTGTTACTTTGATATTTCGGTTGTTTGGTCAAAAATATTCGATTTCACCGCCGATTTCACCGCCACGGTGGTTAGTAAACTAACCACTTCCCTCCAAAAAAAACTTTGGAATTGGGTGGTTTTTTCATGTTTTTATTATTTTTTCTTACTTTTTATAATAAACTAACCTTGATTAAATTAAAAATGCAATTGTTTTGAAAAAGTAAAAAGATCAACTAAATATTTATCAAATGCTCATTAACTATTAAACTTATATTTTCTCTTGTTAAAATTAAAGTTGAAGTGTAAACAAAAATACTTATTAGTACATAGTTTATTAAAAAGAAAACATTGTTAAATTAAAAATCTAATTTTACTTTTCATTTATAATTTATATTCAAAGGAGTATTCCTAAGCCTTGCCTACGAATATTCAAGAAATCAAATTTCATTTAAGAAAATGCATATGCTTCTATTAGCACTTTATATACCATTAAAATATACTCACATACATAAATTCATCCTTAACAAATTTAGCATAGAAAACACAAACGAAAAAAACAAGAAAAGGAAATATTACTTAACATTTAACACCCATTTTAACATAATCGATTAGTTCACCCTTGCTTCTTTGCGCTCTAGTCGTCATCTTAAACATCAAGACACTCATGAACGTGACACAAGACAACCCTTTAACACCTTTGTGGCACATATGTATGTACATATAAGCAAAATGAAAAGCGAAGTGTGTCAGACACGCGTAACTAGTTGCAAATATAAATAAATAAAAACCGAAAGCAAATGAAATCATCATCATCTTTCTCATCAAAATAATGATCTAATAAGTATTAAAAAAACATTTAACTTCCTCCCTAAACACTCGTTAAAGACATTCGAAACGAAAGGGTGTTTTGCCAGATATAAAAAAAACGAAAGGATTGTTTTCTATTATTTTGGGTATATTAAATCAGCATATAAAAAAAAAAATAGTTTAAATGTCAATAACCGGAAATTGTAAACAAATCCTGACGCGTGGCAAAAGTTGCATAAACGACAAAATCGGAATCACATGTAAAAAAGAGAAATGAAAAGATCAAATTTTATTTCGAAAGCAGATGCATTATTTTTTTTCTTTTTTTATAAAGGTTGGATTGCAAGACGAGAAATTTGTTGACAAGTTTGGTTTTTTTTCTTGCAAGAAAAGGATTAATTTCCTTTTGATTTCGTTTGATTGGAAATTATTGAAAGGTGTTTTTTATTTAAAGAAAATTTCATTTTCATGGTGCAAACATTTACCTTTTAATGACTTTCCTTTTTATGAAGAAGGCGTTTAACAAATTTAAAGCTGATTTATTTTCTTAAAATTATTTTTTTTTAATTTTGTAATTTAATATGGCTGCATTGTATTCATATGTGTTAATAATGGAAAGTACAAGGTGGCGCAAAAGTAATCCTCCTATCAGAAAATGGTATAAATTTTGCCGATTATTGGTCAAATAAATAGTCAGCAATATTCCGCGTTCTGGACCAAAGTAGCGTAACATTGTTTATTAACGTGTATTTCGCATGTGTTTACTACACAAATGTCAAAACAGAACTGACATTAGGGGCCAATCGCAAAATTTATAGCATTTTCTGATAGGAGAATTACTTTTGCGCCACCTGTTATATACCAATAATTCGTGAATTCTTATATAGATTGATGATGTTTGAAATAAAAAATTATAAAAACTAACTTTTATATTCGGCCTTAAACATATTATTAAATAAAAATTAGAATATAATAGCTTTTTAGAACCATTATCACTTAATCAAATCAGTATAAAAATATGAATTTTTAAATTTTAAACTAATCTATGCTTCAGTTACGTTCAAACAGTTTAAAACGATTTAGAATAAATTTAAATATTGAACTGTAAACAACAACATTTTAAAGTTCGACGGAAAGTATTTGAATCACATAAATATAAAAAACACATATTTTAATTGACTGCAGTGAAGCGAATAAATATGTGGCTTAAACAACGTTCCGCTCTAATAGCGGTTGCCTTGATATGTTTCACACTTCAAGCCACAACATACGCACTAAATCCCTCCAAGAATTTAAACACAACTACGCCCACCATCTTTAAATTACCCTCAACTATAGATGAGGATGAATTATTGCACGAAATGGCTCTTTTTATGAAAGACAATATGAATTTAGCCGAGGATCCTTGTGAAGATTTCTATGAGTTTGCCTGTGGTAATTGGTCTAACAGCTCAAGAGTACCCCAACGTGGACATAATGATACATTTTTGCATGCCATACAATTGGAACTGAATGATTTAATGGTGGAGTTTTTAAAGAATTCTTCGAAGACAACAAACAAAACCGCAGAAGCCAAGGCCAAACAGTTTTATACATCCTGCGTTAAGGGAGGCAAAGATATCAGTGTGGGAGTGAAAACTTTGTTGGACAGTGAAAAGGAAACTTTCGAAAAACTTCAGTTGTCGGGAGAAAACGATTGGTTGGCAGTTAATTTAATGTCTCCCTATGGAGTTTATGCTTTGTTGCCATTACATGTTAATTACAGCACTACTAGTCGTCAATTTGAAATTTCCTTAAGTTTGCCCATTCCTCTACTCCAATATTTCCATAATTCCTCTAATTCTAAGGATCTACTACAAACTCTCGGACTAGATAGCGAAGAATTCCTATTAATGCTGGAATTTGAGCGCAATTTAACCAGTAAAGCCCAAGAACTAGACATTGTGCAGCGCGTTACCCTCAAGCAGTTCTTAGATCTGCATGATCAAGATAACATTAATTGGAGAACATTCTTTAAAATGGCCTTTCCTCATTATTTGGAGGATGAATGGTATATTAGCAATAAAGTGGCCAACTTTACACATTTAGAACGTTTCTTGCGCAAATCGCCCACCGAAAATTTGCGCAATTACATAAAATGGCGCACGATTTTGAAATTCTACAATATTTGGAAGGATCAATTAACAGGAGATGACAATAGAGAGCAAATATGTCGTCAACATACAGAATCTTACTTCACGTATGCCTTAATGCCCTGGTTCATAGAAGTCCTGTACGATGTGGAACGAAGAGAGGATTCTTTAAAAATAGCTGATGCTATACAAACCCAATTCTTTGAAATGATTACAAATTACACCTGGTTGGATGAGGAAACCAAATCAAAGGTCAAAACTAAACTAAGAGCCATGGATATAGCTGTGGGTTACAAGGATGAAATGCGCCACCGAACATTATCCAATCAAATTTATAGTGAGGTGCAAATAGGCCCGGATTGGTTTAAGAACCTACAAAACTTGGAAGCCTATAGAGCCGGCATACGTCTCAACTCAGTGCACAAGACCATAGTGCCTCCCATGCTGTCTCCCTTTAATGTCAATGCCTACTACGTGGATTATATCAACACCGCCTTTATAACCATGGGCATTTCCCAAATGCCCTTGTATCATATAAAGTTCCCCGACTCCCTTAAATTTGGTGGCATTGGCATGTTAATAGGCCATGAAATGGCTCATGGTTTTGACTCCAATGGCTATCTAGTTAACTATGATGGTAAAAGGCATCAATGGTTGTCACCTGCTTCACTGCGCAATTTCAAGGAACGCTATAGTTGTTTGGAGAATCAATACAACAAATTTATATATCGTGGTGTACAGACAAACGGTTCAGCCACTATGCCCGATAATATTGCGGATAACGCGGGTTTACGCTTCGCTTATCACGCATACCGCAAGCATTTAACATCAGCTAAAGAGAGCGAAGAAAAACCTTTGCCTGGCTTGAATTTCTCAAACAATGAATTGTTTTTCATTAAATTTGCTCAATCTTGGTGTACAGGCCGTGATGATTCCTATAAAATGCGTCATATTAAACTGGATCATCATGCGTATGGTGAGTTTCGGGTTTTGGGGCCCCTGCGTAATATGCCCGAATTTGCTCAGACCTTTAAGTGTAAGTTGGGCACACAAATGAATCCATTGAAGAAGTGCGTGGTGTGGTAAAGTGCTTTGTCTTTGTGTAGGTAGCTGAAATATTTGTTTTGTAATAAAAATTAAGAAAAAAATAAATATGTTTTTGTTTTGAAGGTTGTATAAGAAATTAGCAAAGAATCCCAAACAAAGTTAAAAAAAACATATGTAGGTTTTTTGTTGCAAAACGGTTTATCTGTAGAAGTGATTTTTAGAGAAAACAATTATTTAGTGAAAATAGTTTTATTTAATTTTTTTTTTTTCAAAAAAATTTTTACAAAAGCTGTTGTTTAAAAAACTTTTTTTTTTAAACTTAAATTCGCCTTTATAGAAATAATCTTAAACTCTGAAGTTTTCTTTTCCATAATTGAGTTTATAGAAATCCTTCACCATGAGTGGAAAGCGAATATATAAGTTTGTCTTTCCGTTTGTAATTCTGGATCGTTATAAGCAGATAACGGAGTCGATATAGCCATGTCCGTCTGTCCATCTGTATGTTGCAATCAACTTTCCGTAGCCCCCAAATAACTTACACACATGATTCATACATCAATATATCCGTTATATACCCGTTTCGGTTGCTATTTAAAATCGACCCCCAAGTCATTAATATAAACAATATGGATATCAAATGATAGATATTTCAAATATATTTGCAACGTCGTATATAAGTCGGACCTACAATGGGTCAAAACCGGGAAAAATATTTGTTAACCCAAAATTTTTTTTTTTAATTAAAAAAAAAATGTTGAAAAAAAATTTTGCTATAAAGTTATTTTCACTAATAAATTTAAAAAAGAAACAAATTTTTAAAAATTTAGCTTACCTAAAAATATTCAACATTTTAATTTTAAAGTATAATTCGACAGTGCCAAATATAGGTCTCTTTCTTGTTTATCTATATCTGGATTACTAAGTCATTAATATAGACAATATTGATATCTAATGATAGATATAACGTCATACTAATTCGGATCTACAATGGTTCAAAATCGGGAAAATTCATAAAAAAAAACAATTTATTGCATGCTTTGACAAAAAAAGCAACAAAACGTATGTTTGGATGTGTGTTGGTTTCATTGCTTTGCGTTTTTTCTTTTTGTGGTGTTTGCAATGATGTATATAAGGCTATAGTAAGTTGGACCTACAATGGGTCAAAATCGGGAAAAATATGTTTTAAACCGAATTTTTTTTCACCAATAAAATAAAAAAAAAATTTTAAAATTAAAGAAATTTTCGAAAAAAGTGTAAAAAAATTTTTAAATTTTATTTTAAAGTATAATTTGGTGAAGGGTATATAAGATTCGGCATAGCCGAGTATAGCTCTCTTACTTGTTTTTTCTCAAATAAAATTTAAAAAAAATAAATTTAAAAAACAAAATTACCAGTAAATACTGTTACGTCTCAATTAGAGTTTCCAATTCGGTTTTAACCGAAACCGAGGTTTTCAAGATCTAAAACCGAAACCGACAATTATTCTTCGGTTTTCACTTTTAATCTATTTTCACTAGAAATATTCAAAATTTAGAAATGAGAAACAAATTTTTTCATCCAATTATTCATCCAATATCTCTTAATACAGATCGGTAAAAATAGCTTAAGATTTGTTAAAATTTTTTAAATTGTACCTGACTACCTTTCGTAGGCTAAATAATGCAACATTTTTGTAACAAAGTCTTAGTTATTTTCAAATATCCGATAAAAGTATGGAGTACTAACTAACCGGTGCGCTTCGCCACCTCAATTGGAATAAAGAAATGGTACTATTAAGGCTCCCTTTGTAAATTAATACTAATTCAGGAAAACATGTCTCTAGTTTCATGTTTATTGATTCATTGTAATGTGGATTGTAGATGATTCTAGACGTATTATTAGAATAAAAACAGTACCATAAAGACCCACATTTTGTAGTCCTACTCAGCATCATGAATGTTTAATTTCATATCTCTGTGTCCATTATTATAGAAAATACAAAAGAAAGATACCCTATAATCACCTTTCGTGAATTCTAACTCATTCAGAATCATTTGTGCCTAATTTTAAGGTTTATGTGTAAAATATTCAAAAAGTACCTTTACAATAAATAAATAGTAATATTGATTATCCGTTTTAAATTCGCGTTTCTAGGTCCATCGTAATAAAATATTCAAGAAGTACTACTAGTTCGAAAAAGTACCTGCAATTCCCTTTTTTATATTTTAACTCAGTCAGGATCATCATGTGCTTATAGGTTCATTATTATAGAAATTTCAATAATAGTTTCTGTTACCTCAATATCATTATGCCCTCTATCCTTGATTCTTTCTTTACTCGGAAGCATATTAGCCAACTATTATACAATAATTAAAATAATTTATTATAATAAAAAGTACCATTAGAAGAAAAAACACTTAAACCACTGTTAAGTTTGAAATTTCAAAGTAATTTCCTGATTCTAGGTTAAATATTATAGAAAATTCATTTTAAAGAACGAAAAAGTACTCCTTAGTTTGGTTTAGTTCTCCATTTTTGGTATCATAATACAATTGAGCACCCTATTCTTGATTATTTCTTTACTGAGAAGCATATTAGCCAACTTTAACTAATTTAATATATTAAAAAGGTACCATTAAAAGAAAAAGTACCAATTTTCCTTTATCCTCGTAAATACTCGTCAAATTTGAATAGTTAATAAATTATCACAAAACCGAACCGAAACCGATCGGTTTTCAATTTTTTAAAACCGAAACCGCAGTACACATAAAATAGCATTATGGAAATAAACCAAATTAACGTTCCATTATATGGTTATATGCTTACGTTCATAATATGGTCAACGCATCTAATGCTTTAAATGATTATTAAGCTGTAATCATAATATGATTGTAGTACCACCATAATATGATCATATCAGCTTACATAAAAATATTATGGTTAATTTATATTCATAATATGGTTGGACACAATCATATTATGAATGCGCTACAATTATAATATGATCGCAAGAATAAATTATGATTACCAATAAACAAATAATTGTAACAACGAATGAAATTGTGGTTACATAGAATCATATTACGGTATTTTAGAATGCTACACATTAATAACAATATGGTCATATACGAACGTAAAATCCAATCACAATATGACGCTGTTCGATTATGTCCAACACAACCATATTTTTCGTTTGCGTGTGAAAATTGGATCTTTGGAAAATCCGATTAACATGAGGATCTCCTAGGGGGGTTATATTGACACCTTTTAGGCACTCTGTGACAGGTTAAAAAACTAAAACAAAATCATATATCCCGTAAAATTTTGTTTAAATTTATTGGGAAATTTTCATAATTGGAGAAGTGAAATGATATCGGAATGAAAAATTAAAAGTTGATCAATTCAAATCAAATTTCTCTCCAAATAATTTTTATATATAAGGTAATCACGGGACCAAATTTTATGATGATCGGTCCATAATTAGTCATAGCTCCCATAAAGGCCCGCTTCCGAAAATAATTTTAACGAGCATAAGTCTCTTAAAAATGTTTAACAGAAATAAGTTTCATATAGACATAAATTAAGCGACCTAATTTCATGGCGATCGGTCCATAATTGGTCATAGCTCCCATATAACGCCAACTTCCAAAAATAATTTACGAAAACAAATTATATAAATTAAAAAAAATGTCTAAGTGTAGGGTATTATATGATCATGGTTGACCGACAATACTTTCTTATTTGTTTTTTTTTTTTTTTCTTAACCAAAAAATATATCAAATGGAAATTTTAATATCGCTACGTCACGTCAGATACTAAGGCCAACAAATAAAAAATGTGGACAATTTTTAAATTTTATAATTTGGAAAATAAATTTACATTATTCCAAATCCTACTACAAAAGGTTTTATATAAAATGCAAGTCAAACCGCACTTCTGTTTTTGGTAACGTCATGCAATCGTATATTTTTTTTGCTAATATCTTCAACTCCTTTGGGTCAATTGTTGCAATATTTTTTCTGAATAAAATGGTACTTAATTAGTTCGCAAATATAAAAAACAACTTTTTACAAATTTGACTTTTTCATTATTTTCTTTAACATTTTGTCTTACAAATGTCACGTTACGCTATAATGGAAACGCTCATATCATGGGACTATTGCGTAGAAAACAATTGACAAAAATTGACTGCAGGGATGTAGCGCTACAACTCATGGTAAATTATATAAACAAGTGAAGGGATATATATCAAACCCTTTTTTGTGATTGCATTTTTTAATTGATTGATAACTTCAAGCTAAAATTGTTTTTGCTATAGAATTTTAACGTTACTTGGCGCACTTATGAAATTTCAGTACGTAATGTAAACGATACTAATTTATCGATTTGCATTAAAAAATTAAAATCGAATATATTCTTGCTTAAGATATTTTTGCTGTTAGGGCTCGATATTAACTACAAAATAAATTTTATAGTTCGACCTTGTTTTAAAATAAAACTTTTTTCCGTACCATATTATAGGAAAAGCAACATAGAGAATTATACATAGAGACGAGACACTCCGTTTTGATTAACATGTATTTTGTAGTTGAAAGAGTTAGGTTTTTGACAATTACGTCTAGTCTCTATGTATAATACTTCTTTAAAAGCATTTATTCTCTATTTGAAGCATTTAAATACATACATTTAAATATTTGAAGAAGTTTTTCAATGAATGAATATAAATAATAAAGTAAAGAATATTTATATAAGTATACATTTGTTAATAATAAATATGCTTCGAAAAGAAGACAGTGAAACATTTTCACAAATAAATTTGAATTAAAAAATAAGTTATTAATAAATACATCACATCCATCTATCAACCAAAAAATATATATTCCACAAAACCGCCAAACAATTTTCACCAGAAACAATAGGAACAGCAAAAAAAAAACCTACACACATATATATAGAAACTCAATACCTCAAAGGACTTCTTTCTAACCGCCTACCATTGCATAAAAGAATATTGATCTTTAACATTGAAAATTGCATAAAATCTTAATTTATTGCAGACAACAAAAGCAACCAGACTGGCTAAAGTGCCATTGTCCTTTGCAATATTAAAAAACGAAAAAGAAAGGATGATGCATTACATCATACTATTTTTGTGTGGCACAAACAAAAGAAAGGCACACATAGAATAAAAAGAAATTATGCCGCACAAATAACGCACACATTCAAAGGAGAAAGTTCTAAAAAAAAAAGAAATATTGAAAATAACAACACTTGGTTTCATTACCAAGTAGCTGTGCGGTAGGAAAAGAGTGTTAAACATTTGGCAGGTAAATTATCCTTTCCTACTTTAGAATGCTATTAAATACGTTACGCAAGTAACAATGCAGTATTAATGCAATAACCGCCAAAATAAAAAGATTTTTTTTTAGAAAAAAAAAGTATTCTTGTTTCTTCTGCTCTAGTCTTGATAATTGTTTGGAATGTGTGTTAATTCACAGCTTGCTTTAAATCCTTCTAAAGGATTTAACCATTACATTTGTATTAAGTCTCATGAAACTGTTTAACGTTAAACAGGATGATGAAGATAATGTTGATGTCTTTTCTAGTGCATCATCAATATTTTATAAAGGATACAAATAAGTATAAAAAAAGAATATAATGTTCTCAAAAAAGGGTTTTCCTTTCAATTGTTGATGGTTTGTGGCTGACTGCTTGATACACACTCACATTCACTATCAAAGGACTATTTGCTATATACTTATATGTAGCTGAAGCAAATACACATGCACACGAATTAAATTGAGCCTGAAAACACAGATTTAATTTAAAGGTTTTTTTTTTTTTTTGTATTCTTCCAGTTTTTTAACAATTGTAACTGATTTCTTTTACTTTATTCACTTTGCTACATTTGTGGCGCAATTCTTTAGTTTTTCTTTTTTTTGTTTAATGTGGATGTTTCAATATAAAAATTGTTATTTTTTATTTACTTATATTTGTGGAGTTCCTGTGGCTTGTGCTTTGTTCAGAAAGTCTTGTTTGAAATGTGTGGTGCAACAGCTGCTTGCTACTGACTGGCAGCATGTGTGTGTTTTTGAATGTGTGTCCTGGTTAAAAGATGCGTTGGCGAAAGGATTAAATTGATACAGTTTGTAATGATTTATTTTTTAAAGGTTTCATTCATTATACATTTTTTTTGGAAGAAAAATATAATAAAAAAAAGAAACATATTGTTGGCAGATCTTTTAAGTTGATTTTTGTTTTCCGATAAATTGATACGTTTAATAATATTTTAACAACTGTCGTATTAGTGAAAGTAAATATCCGTCTATCCGTCATTCTTAGAATTAAGTTGTTCAAATAATAAGTATATACTCATAAATAGATGTATAAAAGCGCGATTTAATAAAAAAAACTAGTAACAAAATTAAAATAACTAAACACGTTAGTTTAACTTATACACAGCTGGAAATTTAAGCTGACACTTGCTTTATCTCCATTTTAAATTATGAAAATCAAAATTATGTTTTCCAATATTGATTTTTCTGAAACCATGTTTGTCATTTTATTTATGATTTTTATAAATTTTATCAATAATTAAACCATAACAGGTCAAAATCCTCTTAGGTGTGTGATTAAAAACATGCCATGGAGCCAATATGGACGTGCTACATGGCCCCAGCGGGGTTCATACTGCAACTCACATAATCTACACAAACCGTTTAGAGCATTACCCGTAGCGTAATGGTAGTATCTGAGGCCACAGTGTCCAGTATAGAAACCTGTAATAAAGATGTTCTTATCGAGCAATAGAAGCTTATACTATCTACTCTTGGGCAGCGATATTTGTCTGATCTCACATAAAGCACCCTAATTGCGATCAAACACCGACTCACCCAATGATACGGTATTTTCTCTAATATATCCACAATAGTACTTCGATTGTCCCTGGTGGCTTTGTATCCAACGCAATGATAACCGCCAGGCTCCGTCCTTTCTCCTACTCTATTTCTTATCTTTATAAACGACCTTCTACGTCAAACTTCCAACCCTAACTACTCTTTTGCATATGACAGCAACATTTGCCATTCATATGCATTCAATTATAGACCAAGCTAAACATGAATGATAAGCTTAACCAAGATCTTGTGACAATCTCTGAATGGGGTTGTGCGAATAGAGTCGATTTCAATGCACGCAAGGCTCAATGTTGTATGTCAACACACAAATGCACAACAAATCATGTTGTTCCATCTGTTTTTATGGGCGGTGTAAATATTAAGGAATCAGAAGCCCTTGATGTTCTAGGCATGAGTAATCAGAGCGATGTCCACTGGACAAAACACATTTTTCTAGAGTCTAAAGAAGCATTCAAGTGCCTGATCTCCTTACTATTTGCACAACTTATATCCGACCAAAAATGGAATACGACTCTCATGTGAGGGCTGGTACTTCAAAGTCTATTTTGGAGTTACTCGACCGCGGTTAGGAGAGGGCCAAGGTGATTATCGGTAACAGTAGCGTATTCAGCTCTACTGACTCACTGAAACATCGTCGCAATGTGGGTTGTGTTTCACTGTTCTACCTTTTCTGAAATTAGAGAACTTGTTCTCGAAACCCGTAGTTTTCTACGCAACACACGTTCTTCGGCAAGGGCTTATCAATTCGTTGTCGACTTGACAGTGGATCGCCCAACACGTTACAGGGAAAATTCGTTCTTTAGCCGTACTGCCCGTAGGTGGAATAGCTTCCTCCTGAAGTCTTTCCTGCGACTTTCAATATAGGAAATTTCAAATCAAATGTCCACAAACACTACTACCTCTATCCTCTCCCCATAGCCAATTTTCCTAGACCAGCACTCAGGAGAAAAAAACAAGAAAAAAAAACATGATAATCTGTTTTACCTACCTAGTTCACTCTGATAAGCAACACAGTCCATGGCAACACTCGAATCTTATATAAAACGACAAGGAAATGAGCCAATCTCGGTTGTCCGACATCTCATGAAGCTCTCTCTAGCGCCAACGAAGACTGAAGGATATTTTTCCATCAGAAGAAAACAAATACTATTTATAAACCCACTCAGGATCTATGAAGCTACTCGTACTTTTTAAAAAATTTAAGAAAATAACCTATTTTATTTCTTTATTTATTTGCAAAGAATAGGCTTCTTAAATGGAAATATTTTCCCGAGACAAATTTTTAGAAATTCCGGGGAAATTTTTGTCAAGAAAATTCGAAAATTTCTTTACAAGTTTTCTTCTTAAAGTTACAGTATTATTTCAGCACAGAGAAAACAAATTCCTTGTGATTAAGTACTTCCCTAAATTATGATTTAAATAACCGAATTTTTGTGACTCCAACATAAATTTTTAGACAGACTTATTTGATTAACTATAAATTAGGTTATTAAAACCAAAACTATTTTCTCTGAGACAAAAACAGAAAAATATTTGTTGAGATTAGACAAAATAATGGTTTAACTTTTTTGTATACATTCTGATTTGAATTAACAATAATTAATCATCCAAAAGTAGAAAAAATTCCATTATGAATTAATTCAACGATGAATGAATTCTAATTAAAAACAAATAAGAGAGCTATATTCGTCTTCATTTATTTATTGTACTTTAAAATGAAAATTTTCAATATTTTTAGGTAAACAAAATTAATTTTTTTTTTTTCAAAATTTAAAAATTTTTTTTTTTTCAAAATTTTTAAAAAAAATTTTTTTTTCAAAATTGTTTTCAAACATTTTTTTTATTTAAAAATTTTTAAATTTACTAGTGAAAAAAATGTATAACAAAAAATTTTTTTTGGTAAAAAAAAATTCGTATTAACAAATATTTTGACCCATTGTAGGTCCAAATTACTATAGCCTTATATAGATCGTTGTAATGGACTTTGAAATATCTATCATTATATATCCATATTGTCTATATTAATAACTTAGTAATCCAGATATAGATCAAAAATTGGCCAAAAATCGAGGTTGGCCCGGTTTTTTCCTTATATCTCATCCATTTGTGGGCCGATTTTCTCGATTATAAATAGCAACCGAGCCGGAAGAATTCACGATATATTGATGTATGAATTAAGTTTGTAAGTTATTTGGGGTCTTTAGAAAATTGATTTAAACAGACATACGGACGTGGCTTAATCGACTCCGCTATCTATAAGGATCCAGAATATATATACTGTATAGGGTCGGAAAATTATATTGTGGAAATTACAAACGGAATGACAAATTTATATATACCCTTCTCACGTAGATGAAGGGTATAATAATGAACGAAACTTAAGAATTAGATGTTGGTAATGGATTTATGAAATGAATGGCTGATATTTTTTATTCCGAATTAAGATTTTAGTGAATTAAGCTCAAATTTAATTAATTCATTCCAAGATCTGGCGATACGATAGATGCGGTATTAGATCATCAATTTTACTTTAAAAATACACATTACTTTAAATTCCTGTTAACTTTAAAATATTCGACCCTTATATATAACCCTTAATTGTCTTTAAATACAATTATCAATACAGTACAGCTAGTAGCTCACGTTAGTTCAATCAATTAGTACCAGAAGTATATAAGTACAGTAAATTACATTTGTTGCCAAATTTACAATATTCACGTAACTTTTTTAATAAAATTATAGTTGTATACAAATTAATTTGTTACACATGTCAATATTTAACTCATGATTAATACTCATATTAAACCCATCGTCTGTCCACCCAAAACAGAAAAATATTTTATAAAGGATTTTGCAAGGACGTACCCAGTACTTTAAACTAAACATATGTACATATGTTTCTATATATATATACATGTTTTAATCAATCAATGTCATAAATTATGTATCTAAATACAAGTAAAAGAAATAACATCAACTAAAAGCCAATATTAAAATCAAACTCTTATTGATAGCATTTGATAAGGCCACTCACACACTCTATTACAAGGCAATCCTTGCTATATAAAGGATCATTGAAAAAATCATATAACAAATTTTCATTTTGCAACATATTAGCGTAAGGCAATGTGCATCACTTTTTTTTTGTATTAAGCGTAACTAAAATAAGGAAAAGGGGTAATAAAAAAATAAACTATTAAAAGATGAGTAATTATTACTAAATTTATGGAAAAACGCAATAGATATTTTGGGGAGGATTTTTTAACCCATAAAATAAATGTATGAAAAAAACCACCCAATAATAAAAGGGTGATGATAGGCCAATAATAGATTTTTTTACATTCTGTGTTTTTTTTTTCTGTTGTATTGTGTTGTGTTGGTTGCCAACTGGTAACAAGTGTTAATAATGATGTTGTTATGATAATGTCCAATAAAATGTTACTAAAAAGGGGTGTTAAAGGGTTAATAATCTGTTGTGTTTTTTATGTTGCATTATCTTTGGGATTTTGGGGTAAAAAAAAGGAGTTTTTGGGTTGCTTTCTCTTTGTTTTTTTTTTATTATTTGTAGTATATAAAATTTATGAGGTGTCATTTTATTGAGTTGATTAAAATGGAATTATGTTTGCTTATGTTACTTACCCCTATCCATAATGTAGATTATTGGAAATCTGTTTTATTCACATTTCTGTAAAGAAAAAAAAAATATATAATTTACGAGTTTTATTACATATACGCATTGTTTGGCATCAACTAACATACTTGAATTTCTATGCAGGAGTTATATGATTTGTTTATATTAAAATCAACAATCTTAGTTAAAACAAGTAAGAGAGCTATTATATACCCTTCACCAATTTATACTTTAAAATAAAAATTTTAAATATTTTTAGGTAAACAAAATTAATTTTTTTTTTTTCAAAATTGTTTTTCAAAATTTAAAAAAAAAAATTTTCAAAATTGTTTTTTTAAAATTTAAAAAATAATAATTTTTTTCTCAAAATTGTTTTAAAAAAAAAAATTTTCGAAATAGTTTTTTTTAATTTTTTAACAAAATTTTTTAAATTTACTAGTGAAAAATAATTTATGAAAAAATTTTTTTTTGGTAAAATAAAAAAAATCAGGTAGAAAAATATTTTTCCCTATTTTGACCCATTGTAGGTCCAAATTACTATAGCCATATATAGATCGTTGAAATGGACTTTGAAATATCTATCATTAGATATCCATTTTGTCTATATTAATGACTTAGTAATCCAGATATAGATAAAAAAAATTGGCCAAAAATCGAAGTTGGTCCGGTGTTTTCCTTATATCTCAGCCATTTGTGGGCCGATTTTCTCGATTTTTAATAGCAAGCAAGGCGGAAGAGTTCCCGTTATATTGATGTATGAAACAAGTTTATAAGTTATTTCGGGTCTTCAGAAAATTGATTTCAACATAGAGACGGACAGACGGACATGGCTATATCGACTTCGCTATATATAACGATACTTTATAGGGTCGGAAAATTATATTGTGGAAATTATAAGGTGAAAACTACGTACTTATGTTGTGTGGCCACGTTCAAATTGAATTAGAAGTTGGTAATGCATTGCTATTACGCAGAGAAAAAATATAGCTGTACATGTTTATCATAACCATTTAAATATGTTTACAAGTTTTTAACAATATTATGGTCACTGCAACTATGTATATGATTGCGCTAACCATAATATGTTGAAGTTACCATTCACATGATAGTAGCAATCATATATATGATGTTGAAATAGTTGTGGTAAACAAGTACAACTATATTTTTTCTCTGCCTGCAGTAAAAGTAATTCATTACCAACTTTTAATTCAATTTGAACGGGGTCACTCTATTGTACATAAGTAGTTTTTAAACTAAGTCTGTTGATATTAATATAAACAAAGCATATAACTCCTGAATATAAATTCTCTATAAATCGTCTGAATTACCTAAAATTTGTATTACAATGATTTATTTATTAACTGCAATGTATGCACCCGAATAATTGGAACATGTCATGCAAATAATCAGTATAATTCTTATTTAGTTTTGTTATACCCTTCCAAAGCTTGCATTACAAAGTAATGTATTAAAATGCTGATATAATGACTTCCACAGTAGCATTTTAGTTATTTATTTAAACACGGTTTTCTTATTGGAGACAAGTGCTTACCACAAACAATTAAACATAGTTAGCTCAACAAGTCACTACTTCAAAAGTAACTAAGGACTGAGATCGTAAAATTCTTAACACACGTTTATCATTAAAACTTTTAACCCAAGTATTATTTGATTTTTTTTTTTTTTTTGATCAAGTTACCTTTGTAAAACATGCCAGTTATTATGTTTAATGTAAATTATGTTCATTTGTTATTAATCTGATTAAAATGAGTGCCAACTAAAATTATTAAATATTTTCAACAAAACCCAACTTGGTCCTATAAAAAGTTGGCCAAACAATCAAAGGTCTCCTATCAAACTGTTTCCAATGTTATTAAACAGTACCGGGAGAACTTGTCCATTGATATAAAACCTGGATCAGGTAGAAGGAATGGTACACATGATGTTTCTAAAGCCAAAAAATTTAAAGCATTTTCAAAGGAGTTCCCAACACATCCGGTAGGAAAGCAGCCCGGTTAGGTCAGTACTCCGACTATTTGATACAGAAAGTTAAAGCATACAAGGCTCAAAAAGTTCCTAACAGGAACTCTGATAAAAATTTAGAGGCCAAAGACAGAGCACGGAAATTGAAGTCAAATTGTATTCAAAAAATATTCTTGATGCATAATGGATGATGAAATGTACGTATGGAAAATTTTTCGCAGCTTCTGGGTAAATTTTTTTTATGTTGCAGATGCTCAAGGGAATGTAGAAGAAAAGTTTAGGACCCAAAAGCAGACAAAATTTCCCAAAAAATTCTTGGTATGGCAAGCAATATGCAGTTGCGGCAAAAAAGCCAAACATTTGTTACAAAGGGCTCTATAAATACCGAAATTTACATCAAGGAATGTTTACAACAACGCATGTTTCCATTCATAAGACTTCTTAATGTGTCCACTTATTTTTGGCCTGATTTGGCATTTGATACTATGGTAAGAAAGGTCTTGAGTGGTACAAGACCAATAATGTGGTATTTGTACCAAGAGATGCAATTCCTCCAAACTTCCTGGAGCTGAGTCTAGTGAATAGAAATTGGGCTCTTGTTAAAAGAGAATTGAAAAGCACAAAAAAGTTGTCCAAAAGTGTGGTAGATTTTAAACGGAGATGGACAACCTGTTCGAACAAAGCGACATAAAGCACTATAAAAACCATAATGGAAGGCTTTCCGAAAAAGGTTCAAAATTTCATCATTAGTGAGTAGAACTATAAAAATATTTTTTTTTTTTTTTTTTTTTGTAAATTGTAACAATATTTTCAATCAAATAAAAAAAGATTCAAAACTGTAAGTTTAGTGGTTTCATTTTTATTAACAAATATGAATGTTAAAAATTGTTCGATCTCCGTCCTTAGTTACATGCTTTGTCAATAATAACTTATTAACAGTGAGGGATTTTCAAACATAAGCAGTGCTGTCTTTTGCTAAAGAATACAGAGCAATTTCCGTTTTTCCAAAGTGCAAAGTGTGCCTTTATAAGGCTTTTTGTAAGCCTTTATAAAGGTTTTTGTAAGTCCTTCCAATTAATGAGATGTTAATGATGACTTATTTAACTCCAAATTTGTGTGAGTTCGAGCTAAGCAGTTGCCTTCTGTGTTAGTGAAAAGTCATTACATCTGCATATTACTCATTACCTTGTATTGAATATGATGTATAACTTGAATGAAAAACAATTCTAAACATTTTAAGTTTCTAAAACCGATACTTCATTAATAATTGTCTAAAAAAATATATATACTTTCAGATCCTTCTACAAAGAAGCCAACAAATAGTTGGTATCTAAAACCCACACCAACTGAATATAACAAATCATATGCAAATATGGAAATTTCAAACAAAATAGGACAAATTAAGCAGGAGCCCATTGAGTTTGAGTATGGCGAACATATACAAGGCGAGATGTCCTGTGACTCTAAACATCACAAATCCAATAATGAAACTACAACAAATGGAACTCACACAAGCCAACAAATAAAAGGAAAGTCTAATATTTATACCAGTAGCCAACAGATCTACGAAATATATGATGATAATGAAGACATATACCAAAAGAATCTAATAAAAGGCTTTTTAGCTGACAAAGAAAGTAAAGATCTTAATATATACAAAAATGATGTTAAAACAATAAAAGATAAGTTGACTAATTACCCCATAAATGAAGCACATTCAAGCAATGGCTTAGAAAATAAAAAGAAACTAAACAAGAAACCATACGATACATCCCACAAACTAATTTTACATGGAAATTACAAACAACAGCCCGACAATATTCCAAATATTACAGATTTGGTTAAACAACATTACACTTCTTTACACCAAGATCGAACTGTTGTCGCCCATATAAAAGAACAGTTTTCCAAACATTTGGAAAATTCTTTGTATACTTTAAACTCTCCTGATACTTTCTTAAACCCGGATGAACATTCAATTTTAACGTGGTCACAGTTATTGTCCAGCCAAATAATGCCAATTTGCATGCCCATAATGACAAGTGAAAATAGCAACATTGCCACCAATTTACAAGCAGACTTTAAGGAAACTAATGAAAAATTAACAGAACGTGATTTGAAATCACAAATAACGCCACCCCAATCACCGTTAAACATGTTACCGGCATTTTTATTGCCGCCACCAATAATACTGCCACAACATTTAAGACAAACAAGGACACCAACGCCAACACCAACTACTAGTACAACAACAGCAGCAGCTGTTGCCTTTTATGCTATACGAGATTCTCTAACATTAACACAACAGCAGTCAGTGCAGCAACCTTCTTCAACATCTTTAATGTGGCCAAGTGGAATGGATGCCAACTTGGAAGTAATTAATAACATCTATTCTTTAGATGGCCAGCCATTGTTGTTACATAAAACTGTCGACACTACTGCTGCCACTGCTGCTACTGCTATTAATAAACACAATGACAACGTTAACGTTCAAATTAAGCAAGAGCTTGAGGACAAGGAGGCAGCAGAAATTGAAGATGTCTATACTCCTGCTCCTACCACAAAAGATAGAGAAAAATTACTCTCTGACATGGAATTGAATACGAAATGCATGCAGTCTGGCATGTCTGCTGTAACAAAGTCATTAACCCAGAAACAGCAAAAACCAGACGACACACAACGAAATGAAGAAAAAGAAGAAACCCATACTCCAAAAACTTATACAACAGCAATAAAAACAACAAAAACAAAGCAAAAGAACAATACTGTTGCAAACATAAAACAAATACAAACACATACCACTACGCCCCACCAAAGGAAGCATCATTCACATCATCATCATGGTCTGTGCTATGAAGAACATCTACAAACTTGTACAAATCTCATAATACCCCAACCATTTTGCCAGCCACATGCACCACCAACTCAAACTTCACTACAACAACAACATCAGCAACAGCAACTTAATGCTTCATCATCCTTTGGAGAACAGTTATTATTTGTGCGTAATTTCCATGAGAGAGATCGTCTAATACGAGAGCACCAATTAAGACAACATATCCTTGGCAGTAACAACAGCACAAGGAGTCTCGGCAATTATCCTTTGGAAAATACAACTAAAACTAATACAACAGCTACTACTAAAGAAGCATTTGTTAGTGGGTGTTTTAATGCTGATTTCAATTCACGTGTTTCTCCAACAACTTTGCCAGCCAACAACAAATTGCGCCATTCAGAGACACTGGAAAACCTGGACAGTTTTAATAGACACTCCAACAGCAACAAGACCATACGTTTAAGAAATTTATCCAAGAATGAAGAGAACAATACAAAAACAGACAACAACCTCAGCACCAGTTTTAGTAGTAATTGTACTAATTGGTATGGCGTTGTCTACAATTGCAGAGGCCATCATAATGATGGTTCTATTGACACCGGCAAAACTACTACTGACTCTGCCTTGAAATCAGTTTCTTCGTTTACGTCTGCTGCCCCCAGGAAGGAAACGTTAAAGCGTTATTCTTTGACTTCAAGGAAGTCAGCTCCTTTGAATGATTGCATTGTTTCGCCAGCTAGAAGTGACAATGGGCCGGAGAATAAAGGTAAGTGTAAGTTTTTGTGTTAAATGCTCCATAGTTTAAATCATAAAAGTTTATATTATGCAGTTTAGAAGCATTCACTTCTGTCTGCGATATTTATTCGCTACACCATAATAGTGGTGAAGGTAATATGGATGTGTACTGATATTTGTAATGACCAAATACAATACTTAAACACCCGCCTAAAGCTAAATAAGAGACTTTTTCTATGTCGATTTCACGATGCCAGTCCATGTCTATCCGTCTGCATTTTGAAATCATGAAATCATTCACGATTCATACATCAATATATCCGCTGTAGTCCCGGTTTCCATTTAAAATTGAGAAAATCGTCCCACAAATGGCAGAGATATAAGCAAAAAACCACGACTACTTCGAATATTGAACTATTTTTGAACTATATGTGGATTACTAAGTCTCTAATATAAACAATATGGATGTCTAGATATTTCAGAGACCTTTCCCACGACATATAAACCCCATAGTAATTCAGACCTACAATGGGTCAATATCAAAATCAATTTTTAGAAAAAAAAAATGTTTATACCAAGGGTATAATATGTTTGTCATTCCGTTTGTAATTTCTACATTTAGAAATTACAAAGTGTATATATCTTGGATCGTTATATATAACGAAGTCGATATAGCCATGTCCGTCTGTCCGTCTGTATGTTGAAATCAACTTTTCGTAGCCCCCAAATAACTTACAAACATAATTAATACATCAATATATCGGGAATTCTTCCGGCTCAATCGCTATTTAAAATCGAGAAAATCGGCTCACAAATGGCTGAGTGAGATATAAGGAAAAAACCGGGACAAACTCAATTTTTGGCTTATTTTTTATCTATATCTGGATTACTAAGTCATTAATATAGACAATGTGGATATCTAATGATAGATATTTCAAAGTCCATTGCAACGATTTATATAAGGCTATAGTAATTTGGACCTACAATGGGTCAAAATCGGGAAAATTATTTTTTAACCCGAATATTTTTTTACCACAATTTTTTTTTTTATACTTTTTTTTCACTAATAAATTTAAAAAAAAAAAATTGGAAAAAATTAAAAAAAAAATTTGGAAAAAAAATTGGAAACAATTTTGAAAAAAAAAATTTTTTAAAATTTTTTTTTTTTAAATTTTGAAAAACAATTTTTAAAAAAAAAATTTATTTGGTTACCTAAAAATATTTAAAATGTTTATTTTAAAGTATAATTTGTTAAAGGGAACTATTTACTAGAGTTTCGGTTTCGGTTTTAAAAAATTGAAAACCGATCGGTTTCGGTTCGGTTTTGTGATAATTTATTAACTATTAAATCAGTTGATAATATAGGAACTGCTAAACAAATTTAAAATTCAAATTTGACATGTGTTTACGAGGATAAAGTAAAATTGGTACTTTTTCTTTTAATTAAAAAAGGAAATAGCAGGTACTTTTTGAATATTTTATAACTATGGACACAGAAACGCGAATTCAAAACGGATAATTAATGTTACTATTTCTTTATTGTAAAGGTACTTTAATAAACCTTAAAATTAGGCACAAATTATTCTGAATGAGTTAGAATTCACGAAAGGTGATTATAGTCTTACCTTTTTTTTGTATTTTCTATAATAATGGACACAGAAATATGAAATTAAACATTCATGATGCTGAGTAGGAATACAAAATGTGGGTCATTATGGTATTGTTTTTATTATAATAATACGTCTGAAATGAGCTACAATCCACATTACAATGAATCAATAAATATGAAACTAGAGACATGTTTTCCTGATTTAGTATTAATTTACAAAGGGAGACTTAATAGTACTATTTCTTTATTCCAATTGAGGTGGCGAAGCGCACCGGTCAGCTAGTACTCCATACTTTTATCGGATATTTGAAAATAACTGAGACTTTGTTACAAAAATTGTGCATTATTTAGCTTGCGAAAGGTAGCCTGCTACATCATCTGAAGCAATTATTGTAATACAATTTAAAAAAATTAAACAAATCTTAAGATATTTTTACCGATCTATTTTAGAGATATTGGATGAATAATTGGATGAAGAAGTTTGTTTCTAATTTCTAAATTTTGAATTTTTCTAGTGAAAATAGATTAAAAGTGAAAACCGAAGAATAATTGTCGGTTTCGGTTTCGGTTTTAAGCGTTGAAAAACCGAATTGGAAACTCTACTATATACAATTCGTCACAGACGAATATTTCTCTCTAACTCTAATTGTCAGTAGTTTTTATCACAGGTAATATATTAATGATTTTTTGAATACTGCAATCCAATTTTTTTATCCCTTCCAAAAACTTAGATTTGTCGAGGTCATCAAAATAGATATTTTTTGTGAGATAATTTCTTCGTTGAAATCAAATCTCTTTCCGCCGAGACATTTCTTCAGGTTTGGAAACAAAAAATAGTCACCGGGGTTAAATCCGGAGAATAGAGCGGAAAAAAGGAGCATTTCGTAGCCTAATTCAAGGATTGTTGCCATGAGAACTGCACGTTTGTGTACCCAATTTTGCACCCGATTGTAAGCAAAAGAGGAAAGCTTTCTCATCATTCAAAATTTAAACCACTGAGCCATGTGAGATACCTATGACTTCCACAATCTTTCAATATCCAATCGGCCAATAACATATCGTGATTTTTTTCAATTGTTTCGGTGTACAGACCTCAACTGGACGTCCAGCACGTTCGGCATCTTCCGTACGGCCAAAACGAAATTCAATACACCACTTTATTTCCATTAAAATTAATGCTACAGAGTTCCCATAACATTTATCAAGCTTATTCTTTATTTCAGTAATGGTTTTTTCCGCAAAAATAATAATAAAGAGCAGACGAAATTCAATTTCCAATTTCTTAAGTCACGAGGTAGTCGTGTCTGTCAAACCCAAACTAAATGACGCAGCTTATTCAAATTTCGACAACTGACAGATTTCTGTAGGCAGGAGCAGTGTTGCCCTTTCAGTTAAGAGCCAGGAAATGCAAAAAGCCACAGACTTATTGTAACTTATGCCTTGTATATGTTGGCATTTAACTGAAAAATTCGAATTTTGCAATTCTTTCTTCTAACCATGCAATCATCCTTAAATATTAAAGTAAGAAATGCACGGAGAAAACAGATTCGTACTAGCAACCGAATTTGTTTCCAATCGAATGATTCGGTTACACACATGGAATTTGTCGGTTCTATCAAAAGAAAGTCAGTCGACAAAGAACAATTTTGGTTGCGACAATTATACTTTTGTTACCCCTTCTAATATATTGTAGCCGCAATTGAAAAATTCGGTCACTATCACGAATCTGTTTTCTCTGTGTGGTACTTATCTACGAGTCTAACTATCATATATTTTAAATCCATCAACAGTTTTTAAAACATTTAGTAAAATTCGACGTTCTTGAGGTAAAACTGCTAAAAATCGAATTTTTCATGAAAACTTTAAGTGAAAATATCTTGAAAACTGACCGTACAGTTTCAAAAAGATGTTTTGCATGAGGAGTCCTTTTCAATAATGTAATTAGTTACAGCTGTCATATAAGACCCTATTCTGAAAACAATTTAAAGGACAGCTTAAAGGAATATCGTACAGTTAATGTGTGTATTTTACAAAACTAGTTTTGTTAGAGTTTTGTTAGATTTATGTCTTTCTTTATTACCAATGGGTCAATATGAATTCTTAAATAAAAATATCCAAAATGTTGAAGGCAACGCCGGACACTGACAGAGGAAGTGGGCAATGTTCTGTTTTGTAATAATACCATTGTGAGATCCTTTTCGAAGCTCCTATACTGACAGAGGAAGTGGACAATGTTCTGTTTTGTAATAATACCATTGTGAGATCCTTTTCGAAGCTCCTAAACATAATACAAGGTGGTGCAAAAGTAATCCTCCTATTAGAAAATGCTATAAATTTTGCGATTGGCCCCTAATGTCAGTTCTGTTTTGACATTTGTGTAGTAAACACATGCGAAATACACGTTAATAAACAATGTTACGCTACACTGCTCCAGAACGCGGAATATTGCTGACTATTTATTTGACCAATAATCGGTCGGTGACTTTCGCACAACGTGAATTTCATTGCAGATTTCCGAGGATGTCATGGAAGCGCCGTCGACATCGACCAGACGAGGTGCCACGCAAATGGGTATCTGTCGACGGTCTTTACAGCGAATTTTGGTACAAGATTTAAAGATGTTTCCGTACAAAGTCCAGACGCTGCATCAGCTGTTAGCTGCTGACCGCCAATCGCGTCTAACATACGCTCAAGCCATCCTTAATCACCACCAAGAGGAAGATGATTTTTCATCAAAAATAATCATGAGTGATGAGGCCCATTTCCATCTTAGCGGGTACGTAAATAAGCAAAATTTACGCTTCTGGGGCCCTGAAAATGCGTGTGTAACCCACGAAGATCCATTACACCTGCTCAAAGTCACTGTATGGTGTGCTGTTTTCGCTGGAGGAGTCATCGGACATTTTTTCTTCGAAGACGTCCCGGGCCAAACGGTTACTGTGAATGGTGAGCGCTACAGTGATCATGAGTTCTTTTTGCCGCAACTTGATGAATTGGGATTGGAAAACATGTGGTTCCAACAGGACGGTGCAACGGCACACACTGCACGTGCCACAACCGATATGCTGAAGGATGCATTTCCCGGGCGCTTAATCTCCTGTTTTGGCGATTTGCACTGGCCAGCAAGATCGCCTGATTTGACCGCTCCAGAGTTCTCTTTGTGGGGCTTTTTGAAGTCGCGGGTTTATTTCAGACTCTTGCAGCACTTAAAGACAATATCCGTCAAGTATGTGAGGACCTATCGCCGGAAGTTTTGGCCAAAGTGATGAAAAATGCCATAAAAAGGGCTCAAATGACAATCAACTGTGGCGGCGGCCATTTACATATTCTCTACTCGATGTAAAAAAAATTAAAAGACCAAATAAAAATAATCCACAAGAAGAATCAAAGTTTTTCATTTTTTTTTTTAATTACAGCCAAAAAACATCGGAAGTCTACTTTTGCGCCACCTTGTACATTAATATATCAGATATGCATTCTAGTATTTTGCAATGGAAATCAGAACTCCTCTATATATAAATTGAAAACAATTTAATTGGTTTTTTTAAAAAAAAAATGGCGAAGCGAATTAACTACTCAATATTTCATAATTCACCATTTTCTTTTCAACAGCACTTAAATTAACCCTTTAATTCAAACACTTTTACAACCGCCAATCCAATTTGAATATTCAAATAAACATTTACCTAGAAATCATAAAAAACGCTTAATAATATTCAAATCCTTTCATTAAAAAAAAACAACCACCCTTATTTTAGTCAAATAAAAAAAACCCACCCCGCTTAAAAAAAAATCACCAAAACATATAAATGAATAAAATTGAAATCCCTTTTCACAATAAAACCATGTTCGCAAAGTTTTTATTTCAAAATGGATTTATAATTTTTAATTCCTGCTCTCTGACAGCAAACTTGTACGCTAAAGTGTTTTTTATTGGATTTGAACAGGAATTGAACAAACTGTTAATAGAGCCAGCCACCCACATTAACTTTGGCACAAAGGATTTACTACAATCCTGACAGCTTTTCTTTACATAATTTTTTATGTATGAATGCTGTAAAGAATGGTATTCATACGCTCAGCTGGTGGTGGCAGTGGTGACACCAGTGTTATTTTTTTTTAACTTAAATTTTATTGTTAAAAATTGTTTTTGGTTCATAATTTTATTTTTTATTTAGAAAAAAAATATTTTTGAAGAGGGTGTTTTAGTTTTTTTTTTTTTTTTTTTGTTAAGAAAATAATGTTTCTGGTCAAAGGTTAGCAAATGCCATAATACAACAACAATAACAACATAATAATAATATTCGTTTTGTGGCCTACCCCCTCATGAGTTTCTAACATATTTTTCAGGTTGTAAAGAAGAATAAGTTTTGGCTCGGAATGTGTAGAGAGCGAGAGCTTTTGTAAAGTGTTTTAAAATTCCATTAAATTTGATTGTAAAAGGTTTTTTTTGTACTTCTTTGCTTTGGTTTTGTTTGTACTTTTTTTTTATGCACATTTTGTTCTCACTTTTGTAAATTAATATTTAAACATTTATTATTTGAACCCACCACACTGAAACACACACACAGGTAAATCACTGCAGGGTTTAAGTTTTACATTTTTTTATATCAAATTTTATGGGTTTTTATTGAATTTTCAAATGTATTTCTTTTGAAGACATAAATTATGTATGTATGTTTTAAAGGAAAGTTTATATTTATGTGTATGAACTATGAATTTATATTGTTTGGCCCGAAACTTATAAAGTGTTTTAAGGAATAGAGATAATTAGCTTAGGAAAATATTTTTTTTTTTGTGATATTAAGACAATCGTTAACAATTTGTGTTTGAAGTCTAGATACCATTTATGTGTTCTGGAGGTCCTAAATTTTCTAAACGAGGAATCTACATTGGAGCTAATGCCAAGGTATTCTAATGGTTTTGTTCCGTGCTTGTCCCTACAGAGAAAACTGCCACATATGTTACCAATCGAATGATTCAGCCTTAATAACCGAATTTCTCAATTGTGCCTGCAAAATTTTAGATTTACTTGTTTCAATGCTAATCCATCTTTATCACCTGTCTTTCTATTGCAAGTACCGAACAAAATGTATACATTCGAATCAAATTAACAACAAATTCGGTTGACACAACGAATCTAATTTCTCTTTGCATAGATGTATGCATAAATCCAGACAATGTTAAGTAGGGTTGACTGGGCAGTTGCATATGTGGGGACTGTGGAAACAAGCTGTTCAATATTAAGCCCAAGAGTGGCCAAGAGGCCACTTTCGAAAATCAGTTGCCAACCTCAGTTGCAATATAACTACTCTTCTTTACCGCTTCAAATACGACATGTATGCCAATGAATTCATCTCAATGAATATACAAGCTCCGATAACATGGATCCTGCATATTCTCCTCAAACATAATAAGGTCCTTCCCGTAAACCCTCGGTGTAGTTTCATACTAAATTATGTTGTAGCTAAGATGACTGTATCTATTGAACCTCTGGAGGAACTTATCTGTCAATATGAAATCTCAACGAAGGTAGGTATACTGGAGCATCGTAGTTGACCGCTGCACAGTGGTTTAGAAAAGTTAGAAAAGTAAATAATGCAGTATCTCGGGAACTATTGGAGATATTGTTACGAAATTTCACATGGTTGGAGCTGATTTACTTTTGAGTTTATCTGCATTAGTTCAGCTTCCTAGCTCTGATGGGGCTCAGTGTGTGGCCCCTCCAAGTTGGTCACCTCGGGTCTCAAAATTTAAAAAAAAAATCGCCAAAAATCCAAATGAGCTGAAATTTAAAATATAAATAGTCCTTAAGAAGATCAACAAAAATTTCACTAACATATGTAGGTTATCTCTATTAGTTGAAGAGATATTTAGGTTTATTTATTTTTTTTTTTTTAATTTTGCTCGATCTTATTATGGTTTTTTAGAAATGACGGGTCAAAGAATTGTCAATATTTATTTTTAAAATATCAGCTATAATGGTGATAAAATTTTAAATAAAATAGGAATAACTTGCTAGCAGTTATCTTGTCCCTATAAATAGTTACACGCATCCAAAGTTGGAACATGTAAAAAGGGCCGTATTTTTTAAGTTTTTTCCCAAAAAAGTCCCAATAGTTTTCTTTTGTAGAAAAAATTTTTTCTTCGGGACTATACACAATTTTTATATGATCCAGAAAGAAAACTTAATGCTAAAGCGTGTAAAGTAAAATTTGGCCCCAGGCCTTTTCAAACTTGGGCAATTTTAAGAAATAATTTTAGGTTTGAGTAAAAAATTCTAAAAAGGCAAAGCACCGATCCTAGAAGATGTAACACATTTGTATAACCCTATATGTTACTTCAATACTTACAAAGCTTTTTTACTATCACACGGTAAATAACGTCACAATAGGTTGTTTTCTAAAAAAACAAAGTTTTTGGAACACATTTTTCCCGGTTTAGGAATTTCGGTATTTTAAAATAAAAAATTTAAAAAATTATAACACCGTTGATTTAAGCACATTTGGATCTGCATTAATTCGAATTTTTGTTATGTTACCCTTAACCGTTAAAAATTTACATTAATTCAAATTTTATATTTTTCTTCATGGAAAATCACCATATTATAATTTTTTAAGTTTTTAGAGAAAATAACGTCCCAAAAAATTATAAAATTATTTAATTTTACTAAAATATCAATCTTCAAGTCCTAACGTATTCATCTGTATCAAATACTTATATAAAAATACTTTATTTACTGCTCAGAAGTTCTACAAACCTTTCCCCCTTCGGAAAATAGGTATACTGGAGCATCGTAGTTGACCGCTGCCCGATTAAACGTATTGTAGATCTACATGTTTTCTTGATCAATGGCCTAAGTGCTGGCGCTTTGAACACCTTGATTCTACTTCGAAATTTAAGTGGAATGAGCTGAGAAAGTAATGATGCGGTCAATGGTGATCCCTAAAATTTGTTGGACCATCCAAACCATCCACACCAAGAATAAATGTGAAACTAGAGTTCTGCCTCATAGATGCAACTTTGTGTTTTGCGTATTAGTCAGCAATTGGAATATAGAAATCTCTATAACTAGCCATATAAGACCCACTTTCGAAAACATTTCAACTGACCGGAGTAGGATTACACAGTTAATGTGGGTATTTCACAAAACATTATTGTTGATTCATAGTGACTCCTCAGATATACATAACTTGCTCAATTTCAGACAAGTTTTGCTGGATTCATGTAGTTTACCAAAAAAAACTTTAACCCAATTTTAATGTGACTAAGTCAAAACCATTGACTTGTTGTTGAATATAATATTTAGAAAATTTAAAAAAAATTGTTGAAGGACGGAGATTTAAAGTGGCATATTTTAGAATATAATTGAGATATTGACTTGATAATATCACAAATTAACTTATCTAAACAATGAAAATTAGTTCGGAAAAAATGTGGACCAAATTGTTCCTAATATTTGCAATCCTATCAAAATTTTGATACAAATTTTAGTTTTAAAGCTCAATAAATATGTAATATGTAATAAAATCTTTATTTATTAACAAAACTAAACGAAATTTTCAACGTTTTTTAAATTTATCGTTCTAAATGATAAAGTGTAAAAAGAATGTCAAAAGGTTAAAGGGAATCCCGCAATTCCTAAAAACTGGAGCGAAAATCCCAAAAATGGTATTTTTTACAATTTTGCCCACAGGTTCTACATTTCCTTCGGGGCTGGCAAAATGCTTTAAAAATAAATAGGAATTACATCAAGGTTTTCAAAGCTGCTTTCTGTTTTCTGATCCCAGCTTTGGGATTTTAGAACATGTGGTCCAAAATTAAAACTTTGATAAAAAATAGGTCAAATTACGAAGGGCGTAGGGGGGACACATTCGAAAAATATGACATGCTTTTTATACCAAAATATTCCCCGTAAAGACATCTTACAGAAAAACATAAAACTGTTATATGTTCTTAAAGAAAGTTTTATTTTTATAAAAAAAAGAGTTAAGTCACCTTTTCGCCCAAAAAACAGCAATAATCTACAAATTTTTGAATTTTTAAATTGAAAATCGTTTATTTTCGGATCCGTAATTGATATTGCTCTGAAAATTTTTGCATATTATTGGTAATTTAGTTATCTAACTAATGAATAAAATTTGAGTCCATTCGGTTCAAAAGTACGTCCTATATTTTTAAAAAAGCGGACAAAGGTATGGCAAAATTTGAAAATGTAAATTTTGAAATTATAAGAGATATATAGAATGTTCTTTCAAGACCTAGCCAAGCGCTTCCCAAAAATTTAAAAATCGTTGAAATCGGATGGGAAACAAAAAAATGGCACGTGTTTAAAAATTTTACAATTTTAAAAAGGTACCCAAGTTTAAGCCCCCATAGCGCCGCGTCTGGAGCATTTGTAGGGTCCATTTTAATAACTTGAACTCAAATACTCCTTGGTTACCCCCATGTCAAATTTTGTCCCGTTGATTGCCAGATTTATTTCCAAAATATTTTTATTCTGCCCCACTGTGCAATGTTTGTTCAATTTATTTAGTATTTCTGTTCAAAAGAAAATGTAAACAATTCATATGGGTTGGCCCTTTAACGGTCATTATGTAGATTATACCCTGCCGAATGTAATTTTGGTTGTTTGATTTATGTGGTAGTTCCCTGAGCGCGAACTTTCAAGAACTTTCTAAAGGACCCCGTTTTGACAAGATCACACCAGTCGTCAGATGTAGTGTCATTTACATCGTAATGTTTACTGAAATGTCAAAGATGTTGGACCCAAACTTTAGTCTTAAGATATCATAGTAGGTCATTACTTTAGACCCAGATACCTCACCAAGGTTGGTCAATATGAAGTTACCCTGGAATTTGTGTCTTATGACAATCAGGGCTGGACAATCGCTGAGAAGGTGGAAAATCATTTCCTTCTTTTCCCTATCCTTACAACTACGACATTGGTCGTTAAATGCGAGTATTCTATACAGCAATTCCAATACTGCCGCGTGTATTATTGTGATGTAGTGCATTACAAGCTACCACTATCGCAAAAATTTCAGCCTGTATATCACAAGTTCATCGCAGAAAACACCAGAACCAACATCACAGCTCATTTTATATTCGTACACGAGATTATCCCTACACCACTCACTCATGGAGGGAACTACGACTTTGAACACCATATCAAAATCTGTATATGGAATAATATAGTCCAAAGGTTGGTATACAATCGAAAGCAGTAGGGCCAGAATCTCCGCGTGATCATATGTTCTCGATCTTCAACATCCAGATGCATTAAACTTCGTTGCGCTGCAGGCATAGGTGGCCACTATGTGAAGGCAGTATAGTGTTCAGTGCCTCAGAAGGACTAGTTCTTAGTGCGCCAGTTATGACAATGCCGAATGTAATTACTTCAAAACATCTTGTGTTAATACGTATGCTGTTACTAACTCTCTACAAAACCGTAAACCACATTTTCTGACACACAATGACTTCTAACTCTTTTTCAATTAAATTCTCTTTTTACAAATATTCTAACATGCCAGCCTCTTTAAAAACACAAACAAAAATAACAAAATATTTTCTCCAACTTCTTGATTTGGGTGTCATATTCTTTAACTAAACGAAAATACGTTACAATTTTTTAAAGAAAAGAACTGAAAAAAAACATTAATAACATTTCAGTGACTAAAAAGCAACTAATAATTATACACAATAACCAACAAAATACGTTACACAATAAATTGTCAACTCTTTTAGAGTGAAAAATATCACACCTGGTTAAAAATCATTTACGCGAAAAACACAAGCCGTTTTAACAAAAAAAAAACCAAAACTTGGCGCCAAAAAAAAAACTCAAACAAACTCTTTATCAACTGAAACTATAAAGAATTTAATAACGTTTAACTCCATCATCCACAACGACTACAATACAAAAGAGATTTTAAACAATAAATGAAAGAAAATATAAAAAAAAATCTATAGAAATTGATAGAAAAAAAACCAGGGTATTGGAAAAAAACTCCTTTAAACCCTTGCCTTGTGAAATTCATTTAAAATTATAGGTTTTCTAACCCAAAAAAAAAAAAAAAAACTAAACAAAAAATCAATATAAACAGCCAAACATTTGAAAACAAATCATAAAAAAACCCAAAGTAACGGAAATAGGAAAATTTAAACAAAAGGACCTTTTTAAAAAAATATACAGAGAAGAAGCCTTTAACTTCCTTTTTTCACAACTTTAACAGCCAGCACAAAAAATTGTGTTTTAATGTAAAAAATTGATTATTTATTAGAGATTTTCTTTGTGACTAATAAATTATGACATTTTTAAAGAAAACTATAAAAGAAAACCCCAAAAAATCTCAAGATTTTAAAGCAAAAATCAAAGGTAAAAAATTTAAGCCAAAATAATAGAAAATCATTGTCATTCTTAAGAGGATCTTTATGGCATAGAAAAAGATTACAAACGATCTTCGACAGCTTAGCAAAAAAAAAAACAACTACAAAACATACATTTATACATACATATTTAGGGGTAGATTTATATTTGATGAGGCTGATGAGGTCGATCTTCATCTATCTCCCCTTAGAGTAACCCAAAAAAAACCACCCTTATTTATTTTGTTTAAAAAAAATCTCAACTTATTTTTTACCCAAAATAATTTCTATTTATTTTGTGTGAGTGTGTAATTCCTTGATTACACAATAAGGGCACAATATAAATTTTGTAGTTTTTTACCCCAAAAATTAAATAAAAAAATCTTTGCAATTTTTTTTTTTGTTACCTAAAACGTAATGTTTTTGCTTTAAATAATGTTTTTTAAGGCGTAAATCATTTTTGTTTTCTTCTTTTTTTTTTTGAGCAAATCTATAAACCGCTACGCTTAATGAATCATAAGAAAGTTTTTTTTTATTTGTTTCTTTTGTTTGCCAAAGAATTGTAAAGAAAATCTTTGTAAAATAAAGCAAATTTTTACCTTAAAAAATCTCTAATTTTTTTCTCTTGATTTTAAACAATAGATTTTCTTTTATTATTTGTTTTTTTTTTTAGATGAAGGTAATAGAGAAAGCGAGTATGAACGAGTATTGACATGTTAAATAAGTAACTGTCAATATTGCCAAAGAATTACCGTTTTGCTTCTTTTTTTTCTCTATAAAAAAGGACTTTTGCGGATAAACAGTAGAAAAACTGAAACGTATTTTTTGCCAAATTTTCTCACAGTTAATCAAGAATAATTTTGGGTTAATTTTAAATGTTTTTATGGAGTTTTATCTTAGTTTTTTTATTTATAATTTGTATTTAAAGGAATATAAGAATAAAGGATTGTTATTTCTAGAAAAAAAAATAAAATGTGTTATAAATTCCCATGGTTAGTAGTAAAAGTTGGAAGTACAGTTAGAAAAATACATTTAAGCTAAGATTTTAAATAGTGGAGAGAGGATATTATGAAGATAAGTATTTCGTTTCAGAAGAATTACTTTCAGTTAGAATTAAAAATCATAGCGTTTCTTTAAATAAATCCAGAGAAAAGTATAAAATAACTTCCACATGTATGTTATTACCAGGGCAAGGATTTCTATGCAAATGCATGTTTGTAGTCAGTAACTCAAAATCACTTTTGACAATTTATCTTTCTGAATCGAAGAATTTGCAACAAAATGCCATCGATTTGTTGTTGCATATTTTTGCATATTTTGCATATTTTTCTTTTAAATGCATATATTTAGCATATTTTTCCATTTTATTGCATATATATAAGTGTACACTATACATACATATATTTGGCTACTCCATTTAGTGTTGTAAAAATAGTAAATATATTGACACTAGAATTCTATTGTTGAAAGAAAAAGTCTACTTTTAAACTTTTCAATTTATGAATCGATTTTTTAGCTTTTTGAAATTGTCGACTTTTCGATTTTTCGAAAATTTTTTTAATATCGACTTTTCGACTTTGTTCTCTGGCTTCATTTAAATATGAACCTTTAACTTCTGTTGACGAACAGACAAAGTTTTCTTTTTGGAAATTTAAAAAAAAAAATTATTTGTCTATACAAATAGAAATCTAAATTAAGTAATTTTGTAACATGAAGATAAATAACTGACTCATTTTTTTTAATATAAATATTGTATAATTTACATACATACATGAATTTTCATATTTTTACTTTGAACCTTTTATGTCCTTTATATGTACATATATATTGAAAATGTGACCTGAAATTTATATCTGTCTTTTATTAATAAATATATTTCAAATAAAAAACTTGTTTTTATTGCATATTTTTGTCATTTTTAGTGCATATTTTCTCTCTTTATAGTGCATATTATAAGCGCATATTTTTAATTTTTTAGTGCATGAAAATCCTTGCCTTGATTATTACTATGCAGTATTTTATTAATTATCCTTTTTCAATTTCAATATCAAGTTTGATGTTTTTGCTAAGTTTTCACCCAAATTTTTTAAAAAACAAAAATATATATGTATGACCTTTGCTGTAAAATAGTTAACGGACTTCGATTTTTAATTTTAATTATCATTTTCGAAGTCATTCACATAAATTTAGATTTTGGCAAAATTCCGTCCAAGAAAACGTTCCACAAATACTTGGCTGATTGAATGATATTAAACATCGGCTCTAAATAAGGGAATTGTAATGACAAGTTTTGGGCTATAAGAACCTGTCTAACAATTTGAAATTGCACTATTTTATACAATGCTACTTTCCACATATTATTAAAGGACGAGGCTCGCAAATCTGCAATTCGTTTACAGAGGTTATTCTGCATGGAAGCCATTTTTGCGCTAGAGAGTCCTAAGGATAAGGTTAGGTTACGTGGGTTGCCCGCAGATTTGCGAGTTCACTCGGAGGCCCTGTGACTCATTGTGGTACCCTTAGAAATACTATACCCCTTATGCTGAGATTTCATACATGAAGGGAGAATAGATTCCCTCCCTAATTTCGTTGACTATGTGATTCCTGTGGTCCTCGTGAGAACCAACCGGTACTTCTAATAAAACTGAACATATCTACTAGTGACACATCTCTGAAACAGTACAGATCATGAAAAAGAGAGCTACCAAGATGTAGAAGTCTTCGGTCTTGTAATGCTGGGCAGTCACAAAGAAGGTGTTGTACCGATTCCTTCATCCAAACAACTTCTACAATAGCTTTAACGTGGGTAACACATACGATCCAACATAGGTTCAATAATACAGTTCCCAGTAATTATACCCGTAAGAAGGCTAATCGAATTCCTACTAAAAGACAAAAGAGTCTTGGTCCTATTACTTGTCAAAGTGGGCCAGAGTATCCTGGATGTGCTACAAGTAACATTTTTAATACAAGTAAGGTCGAGAGTTGTGGAACTAGAGAGCATAATGAATTGACATTGTTATGGCTACCTGGTCCGGCGAACGTACGAGAAGCTATTATCCAACGATGAGGGTGAACTTAGGTTACTTGAGGCATGAGGCTGAACCTATGTTACTAGTATGCTCTTGGTAATGGTGCAACGGCAATGTGTAGATTTTGTTTGTCAGAGGACGTAACTTCGAAACAATGTGCTCTCTGATTGCTGGGGTCATGTAGAACGAGATTTCTCGGCGGCTTTATATTTATTCCATTAAATATTTTAACAAGGATTTTACAGTTTGGTTAGCTACACAAGAGATTCGTCTTTGTCCGAAAATGTTACTTTATTATGTAGTTGTAAACGAATCATAATTTAGCAGGAAATACTTGTTTTATGTTTTTAAAAAAATCCTAATGCAAGACTATTTTAACTTTCTATAGATTCATAAATGATCCAATATAAATGTTGGTCCATCTATCATAACATTTAACCTATCGTTAAACACAATTTGACCTATTTTCAAAATTTTGTTAAACAAATTCTAAAAATTTTAAGTCTCATGTCTTAATTTTCCTTGAAACCATATGAACAAATAAAAATTAAAAATTGTTAGTTCAATATCTCTCAAAATTTTGCCTTATTTTCTATTTGAGTTCTAATCATTTCATTAAAAACTTTTATTCTTGGCAATCATTTGTTAATTTGTTTTTTACTCAATTTTAAAAAAACAATATGAGAATATTATGATATAAACTCCGGGGCAAATATCGATAATACCTTATTTTAAACACTTTTTGTTGAAACTTCAGAAATATAATCTTTTTAAAATAAATAATATTTTAAAGTTATAGGGATCAAAATAAGTTTTTAAGTTACTTAAAAATGGTGTCTGGTTGAAATTTATGATAAACTAGCTTGACCCGGTGCGCTTCGCTACCCCTGTCGTAGTCTATGTTGGAAATTTCAATAAAATCGTTCCGGCCGTTTAGTATTTATTTTTTAAGAACTAAAGGTTTTAATTGCAAATAACTTTTAAACTGCCTTACCAATTTTTACACTATTAGTCTCATAGTAATCCTAAAAATCCTTTTACTATGAACTACCATATGTACTCAATACAGTTTTGTTATGGATTTCTCACTGTTATAAAGTTCAGAATACGGGTATAAATATGAAATATCGTTTGTGCCAAATTTATTTTAATTCAATGCATTAGTTTTTTCTTTGATATATTTTAATATATATATATTAACGAAAAAAAATAGTTTTTATTGTTGAATTTTGTATTTTTTTACGTTTAACTAAAATCCCGAAGTCCTGAAAAATCTCGAAATCACGAAAAATCCCGGGATGCCGAAAAATCCCGGGGTCCCGAAAAATCCCGGGATCCCGGGATTTACATTTCTGAAATCCCGAATCCCGGGATTTGTAAAACTCAGTCCCGTTTGGCATCCCTAGCTATGACAATGTTTTCATCAGCACTGACGATATTTACATCAGTGCTGATTAATCAGCAATGACGATGTTTTCATCAGCACTGACGATGTTTTCATCAGCACTGACGATGTTTTCATCAGTACTGACGATGTTTTTATCAGCACTGATTAGTCAGCACTGACGATGTTTAAATCAGCACTGACGATGTTTTCATCAGTACTGACGATGTTTTCATCAGCACTGACGATGTTTTCATCAGCACTGACTTTGTTTTCATCAGCACTGACGATGTTTAAATCAGCACTGACGATATTTACATCGGTGCTGATTAATCAGCAATGACGATGTTTTCATCAGCACTGACTATGTTTTCATCAGTACTGACGATGTTTTTATCAGCACTGATTAGTCAGCACTGACGATGTTTAAATCAGCACTGACGATGTTTTCATCAGTACTGACGATGTTTTCATCAGCACTGACGATGTTTTCATCAGTACTGACGATGTTTTACATCAGCACTGATTAATCAGCTATGACGATGTTTTACATCATCACTGATTAATCAGCTATGACGATGTTTTCATCAGCACTGACGTTGTTTTCATCAGCACTGACGATGTTTTCATCAGCACTGACGATGTTTTCATCAGTACTGACGATATTTACATCAGTGCTGATTAATCAGCAATGACGATGTTTTCATCAGTACTGACGATGTTTTTATCAGCACTGATTAGTCAGCACTGACGATGTTTAAATCAGCACTGACGATGTTTTCATCAGTACTGACGATGTTTTCATCAGTACTGACGATATTTACATCAGTGCTGATTAATCAGCACTGACGATGTTTTCATCAGCACTGAAAATGTTTTCATCAGCACTGACGATGTTTAAATCAGCACTGACGATGTTTTCATCAGCACTGACGATGTTTTCATCAGTACTGACGATATTTATATCAGTGCTGATTAATCAGCAATGACGATGTTTTCATCAGCACTGACGATGTTTTCATCAGTACTGACGATGTTTTTATCAGCACTGATTAGTCAGCACTGACGATGTTTTCATCAGCACTGACGATGTTTTCATCAGTACTGACGATATTTACATCAGTGCTGATTAATCAGCAATGACGATGTTTTCATCAGTACTGACGATGTTTTTATCAGCACTGATTAGTCAGCACTGACGATGTTTAAATCAGCACTGACGATGTTTTCATCAGTACTGACGATGTTTTCATCAGCACTGACGATGTTTTCATCAGTACTGACGATGTTTTACATCAGCACTGATTAATCAGCTATGACGATGTTTAAATCAGCACTGACGATGTTTTCATCAGAACTGACGATGTTTTCATCAGCACTGACGATGTTTTCATCAGCACTGACTTTGTTTTCATCAGCACTGACGATGTTTAAATCAGCACTGACGATGTTTAAATCAGCACTGACGATGTTTTCATCAGTACTGACGATATTTACATCAGTGCTGATTAATCAGCAATGACGATGTTTTCATCAGCACTGACGATGTTTTCATCAGTACTGACGATGTTTTCATCAGCACTGACGATGTTTTCATCAGCACTGACGATGTTTTCATCAGTACTGACGATATTTACATCAGTGCTGATTAATCAGCAATGACGATGTTTTCATCAGCACTGACGATGTTTTCATCAGCACTGACGATGTTTTCATCAGTACTGACGATGTTTTACATCAGCACTGATTAATCAGCTATGACGATGTTTTACATCATCACTGATTAATCAGCTATGACGATGTTTTCATCAGCACTGACGTTGTTTTCATCAGCACTGACGATGTTTTCATCAGTACTGACGATGTTTTACATCATCACTGATTAATCAGCTATGACGATGTTTTCATCAGCACTGACGTTGTTTTCATCAGCACTGACGATGTTTTCATCAGTACTGACGATATTTACATCAGTGCTGATTAATCAGCAATGACGATGTTTTCATCAGCACTGACGATGTTTTCATCAGTACTGACGATGTTTTCATTAGCACTGACGATGTTTTCATCAGTACTGACGATGTTTTCATCAGCACTGACGATATTTACATCAGTACTGACGATGTTTTACATCAGCACTGATTAATCAGCTATGACGATGTTTTACATCATCACTGATTAATCAGCTATGACGATGTTTTCATCAGCACTGACGTTGTTTTCATCAGCACTGACGATGTTTTCATCAGTACTGACGATATTTACATCAGTGCTGATTAATCAGCAATGACGATGTTTTCATCAGCACTGACGATGTTTTCATCAGTACTGACGATGTTTTCATTAGCACTGACGATGTTTTCATCAGTACTGACGATGTTTTCATCAGCACTGACGTTGTTTTCATCAGCACTGACGATGTTTTCATCAGCACTGACGATGTTTTCATCAGTACTGACGATATTTACATCAGTGCTGATTAATCGGCAATGACGATGTTTTCATCAGCACTGACGATGTTTTCATCAGTACTGACGATGTTTTTATCAGCACTGATTAGTCAGCACTGACGATGTTTTCATCAGCACTGACGATGTTTTACATCAGCACTGATGTTGTTTTCATCAGCACTGACGATGTTTTCATCAGCACTGACGATGTTTTCATCAGCACTGACGATGTTTTCATCAGCACTGACGATGTTTTCATCAGCACTGACGATGTTTTACATCAGCACTGATGTTGTTTTCATCAGAACTGACGATGTTTTCATCAGCACTGATTAATCAGCTATGACGATGTTTTCATCAGCACTGATTAGTCAGCACTGACGATGTTTTCATCAGCACTGACGATGTTTTACATCAGCACTGATGTTGTTTTCATCAGCACTGACGATGTTTTCATCAGCACTGACGATGTTTTCATCAGCACTGACGATGTTTTCATCAGCACTGATTAATCAGCTATGACGATGTTTTCATCGGCACTGATTAGTCAGCACTGACGATGTTTTCATCAGCACTGATTAGTCAGCACTGACGATGTTTTCATCAGCACTGACGATGTTTTCATCAGCACTGACGATGTTTTCATCAGCACTGACGATGTTTTCATCAGCACTGACGATGTTTTCATCAGTACTGACGATGTTTTCATCAGTACTGACGATGTTTTCATCAGTACTGACGATGTTTTCATAAGCACTGATTAGTCAGCACTGACGATGTTTTCATCAGCACTGACGATATTTACATCAGTGCTCATTAATCAGCTATGACGTTGTTTTCATCAGTCCTGGTTAGTCAGCTCTGACGATATTTACATCAGTTCTGATTAATCAGCTATGACGATGTTTTCATCAGCACTGATCAGTAATCATTCAGTGCAGCATCGAATAATAATTAAGTGTATTATTACATACTCAGTCATGCAAGTTATTGTGACAATCATATATATGATTGTTTTAACCATATATATTATTGCGGCACTCTACTTGTACTAACACTCTGTTAAAGATTAATTATATTATTGCTATTTTTTAAAATACTATTTTAATAGTATTTTACCAATTTTACCCGTTTTCCCCTGTTTACCCCTTTCTGGTACAAATATTGAAAAAAGTTATAGCCTATTGACGCTTCCAAGTAAGGATCTATCTACGTTCCAAATTTCAATAAAATCGATTCAGCCGTTTAGGCGTGATGCTCAAACAAACAAACAAACAAATAAACTAACAAACTTACAAAGACATTTATATATTTATATAGATTATTTATTATGAATTTTTAAGAAGAGAAATATGAGATTTTTGCACATAGGATAAAAATTAACTAAAGTTAGTTTTGGACTCATTACGGTCATCATAACATAAAAGAGTTGATATCAATTTTTCGTTGATATCATAATTCTCCATAAATTCATAGAATTTCGTCATATTTTCAGAATTTCTTAACTCCAAATATTAGTTTTATATACTCTACATTTATGTCGGAAGTTTAGAACATATTGTTATTGCCTCTACATTTGTGACTTTACAATAAAAGTGCTCCATCATAAAGAAAATTAACTGACATAGTATAAAGTGCTGATAAGGTTGGCTAATTAACAAGACTTATGAAATAAGTTTCATCAAAATCCTCTACAAATATATAGAATTTCGTTTTATTATCATGAATAACAAATATTAAAATATATTTTGAGATTGTCGTTGCTCGATTTGGTTATCCTTGAAATCAAAATTTCACGAATGGACACAGTTTGGCCAAATCGCTTTAAAAAGCACTTCCTTAACTTAAATAAATATCTGTCATATGTATACATTTTCTTCAATTCCAAACCACCCTTCATAAACAATTAATACATATCGTAAATAGTAACTAACACAGACTTTCTACTTTCCACAGTTAAACATACATTTTCAATTAAATTCATAAACAAATCATTCATGCAAAATATCAACTGTTTATTCCTTTTCTGCTCCAAAAACACAAACAAACCCCACCCCACCTCTTGATACAGGGGCACATGGACCAAAAGAAAAGGAAACAAAACTAGAAATAGAAATAGAAAAGAGAAACTTCATTTAATGAACTAAATGCAAAACAAATCTTGGCCAAGATGATGGATACACAAATCTATCTATCTAAGGGTTACAGTTGTTGTTGTCGTCGTCGTCGTTGTTGTTATTGGTAATGTGTGTGTTGTTGTTGTTGTTATTGTTGCTGATTAATTTTCTAACACAACTTGATTTGTATATTATTTCATCGTCTACTTATTTTCCGTAGGTATTTACTTTTATTTATTTCTCTTATTTTTTTTTTTTCCTATTTACATTTTAGTTTTTCTTGTTGTCGCTGGAATTTGCTAAAATCGTCTAACAAAAATGTCTGTTTTTGGCAAATAATCAGGGAAACAAAGTAAAAATAAAAACTACTATTTTTAGGTTGAAAATGTTTATTATTAAAGGGAGCAGTCAGGGGTTTAAAGGAATGAAATTGATATAAAATAAAATTTTGTTTAAAATACTTGTTTTGAAATACTTATAAACAAAGTTTCTAATAGAAATAAAAAACAAGTAAGAGAGCTATATTCGGCTGTGTCGAATCTTATATACCCTTCACCAAATTATACTTTAATATACAAATTGTAAACAAAAAAAAAAAAAAAGTTTTCAAAATTTTTTACAAAATTTCTGTATTTTTATTAAATTTTTTTTTTAATTTTTAAAATTTAATAGTGATAAAAATGACAAAAAAAATTTGTTGGTAAAAAAAAATTTTTTTATAAACAAAGTTTCTAATAGAAATAAAAAACAAGTAAGCTAGCTATATTCGGCTGTGTCGAATCTTATATACCCTTCACCAAATTATACTTTAAAATATAAATTGTAAACAAAAAAAAACAAAAAAAAGTTTTCAAAATTTTTTAAAAAATTCTGTTTTTTTTTATTAAAAATTTTTTTTTTCCAATTTTTTTTTTATTTTTTTTAAATTTTTTTTTAATTTTTAAAATTTATTAGTGATAAAAATGACAAAAAAAAAATTTGAGTTAAAAAAATATTTTTATAAACAAAGTTTCTAATAGAAATAAAAAACAACTAAGAGAGCTTTATTCGGCTGTGTCGAATCTTATATACCCTTCACCAAATTATACTTTAATATACAAATTGTAAACAAAAAATAACAAAAAAAGTTTTCAAAATTTTTTAAAAAATTCTGTTTTTTTATTAAAAAATTTTTTTTTTTAATTTTTTTTTTAATTTTTTTTTTATTTTTAAAATTTATTAGTGATAAAAATTACAAAAAAAATGTGTTGGTAAAAAAAATTTGGGTTAAAAAAATGTTTATCCTGATTTTGACCCATTGTAGGTTCAATTACTTTAGCCTTGTTTGCATCGTTGCAATGAACTTTGAAATATCTAGCATTAGATATCTATATTGTCTATATTAATGACTTAGTAATCCAGATGTAGATACAAAATCGAGGTTGTCCCGGTTTTTTCCTTATATCTCAGACATTTTCTCGATTTTAAATAGCAACCGAGCCGGAAGAATTCCCGATATATTGATAAATCAATCATGTTTGTAAGTTATTTGGGAGTTACGGAAAGTTGATTTCAACATACAGACGGACATGGCTCGACTTCGCTATCTATAACGATCCAGAATATATATACTTTCTGGGGTAGAAATGAAAAATGTAGAAACTAAAAACGGAATGACAAACTTATTATACCCTTGCCACTCATGGTAAAGGGTATAATTAAAAATCTTTTGGATACTGTTCAAGTTCTTATAATTCTCTTAATCATTATTTGCTTTACACAACTTGGATATATGTTAGAAAATGTTTAAATGTTTTGGAAATATTCTAATGTAACACACTGGTTTTACTTTAAGAAATTACAATAATTTAGGTCAATACTAGACTAGAATTATCAATTCTCAGTGTGAGGGTTGCTGGTTCGATTCCCACCAAAGACTCTGAATATTAATGCAGACGAGCCAAAAGTATACGTAATTTGTGTTTGTTTAAAGCAGTCGTAACTATGATTTAACGTCTGGTGATTTCAGTAAAATTCTTGGCATAATTTGGACAACTTTTTTTATTCTGCTCAATTTCGATTCAATTAAAATTCAGATCAAAAGATATTCCTTTAGATATCTGCTTCTAGAGATGGCAAGTCGTTGTCTTGGTTTCACTATTGTTGTTGTTTTTATCATTACCGTTACTGTTATTGTTGTTGCTGTTGCTTATCATTTGTTTACCACTCTTAGTTTAGCAGTTGTAGCAACATCATTATTCGTATAAATACATACATAGTACAACCAAAGTGAATGTACGAATGTGTTGTGTACTTACAGACAAGTTTAATCAGTATCATGGTGTGCAGGAGTTTTAGAAATAGACAACAACAGCAAATACAAATAAAGAAAATAAAAGGATGCTAAAGGACATTGCTTTAAATACATATGTCTGTATATACATATGTATGTATATATGCTTAAATAAATATGTCCTGTATTTTGTTTATCAAAGTTATTCACCCGTTTTGGAAGGGTATTGAAATTAGTTTGATTGCAAATGTCATTGAAATGTACAAAATAGTTAAGAGAGACACAAAATAAATTTACAACAACAACAACAGAATTTAGATTTACGTACGTAGTTGTTGTTATAGTTTTCATTGTTGTTGCTGCTGAAGCAATGTTAGTGTATTGGTAAATTGGTTGCATGTGGTGGGTGTTAGTTGCAAATTCAAATTTAGTCTTAATGGGGACTGTCACACACAATGTAAAATGAACATAAATTACTCAAAGTATATTTGATTACTTCAATATTAGGGTAAGAAAATCTAGTTTTTTGATAGTTATAGAGCAAAGTCCTTGAATTAGAAAACATACATCGCCATAAATAAGTTTGTCAAGTGTACTGTGTATCAGTTTGTTGGTTAAACGAAAATTTAAACTTTTTAGAAAACTGGTTTTCGGTTAAGAAAGAGCTTTTTATATCAGTAGTTTAGACTAGAAATCTCACCAAAAAAATCACCAAAACAAGAAATGTGTTGATTTTAGTTCTAAATATTAAAACAGGTTAACCGAATGATAAAAACCAGGTAAATCAGTTAATCGAAAACCGGTTAACCGGTTTATAGCTCCACACTTTCCTTGGCTTTCCCATTGTAAATTTCTACCAACATTTCTATAATTAAACACTTTGGTTACCTTAATGATGACAACAAATTTGTATATTTATGCCAATTATATTTATTATCATTTTAACTTAACAATAACTATAGACAATAAAACTAACACGCAAACAAAGAAAATACTACAATCTACAATACACTACAATCTCCCCTAGTCCGTTGCTCCAGACGGTATTTATACCGATTTGACCTTTACTAGGGAGGGACACAGAAAAAATAAAGAAAATTACTAACATTTGTCAATGATTATAAGGAATATAAAAAAGCAATCTTAAAGTCGCAGTATGGAAATTTATATACATGGAACACACACAATCAACCACCCACCCACATACACCCAAAAAACAATCAACCACATGTATGAAAAAACATTCAACTAAACTACAAAATAAACATAGACGCAGCCATTGAACTAAAAATTAACACAAACACTCTCACACTCCTTACTTCTACTAAAAATGTATGTGTATGACTGTGAGTAAATTCACCCATACACAAATGCTTACGAAGTAACTATATAACGACAAGTCCTTTTAATAAATGAGTAAAAGGAATAAAAAGTAATTATAACAACATTGTACGAAGGAGTACACATTCACACTCATACATAGTAATATACGATTGTGTTGGAATGAAGGCAGTGGAGATGAAGACGATTTGTTCGAAGAGGGAGTTAGTAAAGTGAATTGGTACGGGCGGGAAGTAAAGGCCATGAATGGTAACAAGGTGCTGCTGTAAATGAGAATAATGATTATAATTGTCATGCTAATGTTGTTTTTCGAAATACCAAAAAAAAAAAAAAAACAGCAACTGATGAAGTTTTATTGTGGGTTGTCTGGAATTTTATTTATACTACATTTCTTTGGTTTAGGAAGTAAAATTATTAAGTATAGCAAAGGAAAAAAAGAAATAATTGTAAACTTATTTTAAGCAAACAGTGTAGTTTTACTTATTCTAATGTTTTGTATTCAAATCTCAATTTTAATTTTTTGAAATTAAATTTTAGTCACAGTTATTGTGTAAAAAGTTTATGGGACTTTCTACACAACGGATATTGTAAATAATTCTATAACTTCGGAACGGATTTTAATAAAATTTCCAATAGCTACATTCCTATTGATACGCTGCGTTGCACAGTGGTGGAACTAAACAAGTAAGAGAGCTATATTCGGTTGTGCCGAATCTTATATACTCTTCACCAACTAATACTTTAAAATAAAAATTTTAAATATTTTTAGGTAAACAAAAAAATTTTTTTTTTCATAATTGTTTTTCAAAATTTAAAAAAAATTTTTTTTTTCAAATTGTTTTTCAAAATTTAAAAATTTTTTTTTTTTTCAAAATTGTTTAAATTTTTTTTTTTTAAAAAAATTGTTTAAAATTTTTTTTTTTCAAAATTGTTTAAAATTTTTTTTTCGAAATTGTTTTTTTTTTAAATTTTTTTCCAAATTTTTTAAAAAAAATGTTTGTGGAAAAAAAATATTCGGGTTGAAAAATAATTTTCCCTATTTTGACCCATTGTAGGTCCAATTTACTATAGCCTTATATAAATCGTTGCAATGTACTTTAAAATATCTATCATTAGATATCCATATTGTCTATATTAATGACTTAGTAATGCAGATATAGATCAAAAATAGGCCAAAAATCGAGGTTGTCCCGATTTTCTCGATTTTAAATAGCGACCGAGCCGGAAGAATTCCCGATATATTAATGTATCAATTATGTTTGTAAGTTATTTGGGGGCTACGGAATGTTGATTTCAACATACAGACGGACAGACGGATATGGCTACATAGACTTTGCTATCTATAACGATCCAGAATATATATACTTTGTGGAGTCGCAAATGAAAAATGTAGAAATTACAAACGGAATGACAAACTTATACTAATAAGTTCCCCCACTGTGCAACGAAGCGTACAAATAGAAATGTGGCTAATGTGACCGGAAGTATGCGACTAGTCATCTCTCTCTCAACATTTGACGGATCAGTTTGATGAGCATTTTGCTCAAAGATCTCAAATTATTCCATTATAAGTTCTCTTCGATTCTCTTCGTTATAGCCTTCTAGTTTGGATCTTAGAGAAGCTCCAATTGAACATCGAATCTTGTCAAAAAATCATGTTTTCTTACAAGACACATTTTCATTTTCAATGCTCAGATCCCAGATGTTTATAAAAATGCACAGAGAGTATTAGTTTTAATAATTTTTTTTTTTTGCGGAAATGTTAATGGAATGCCATTTCGATAAACCGGAAATCGGAATCTTGATCAACAAACACAACCCTTTCGTGTTTTGAAATTGTAGATATGAATGAAGTTGAGCAAACTTCAGCACACCACATCAAACAAACGATCTTTTGAGCACTTATTCAGCAAGTCAATGACAATTGGCGGTCTCGAAGCAGCGATTTGAAACCGTTATATAAGGTTTAATTTCTGACAGAGGTCAGATTCAGATTTGCCTCTATAATTTGTAGTTACCTATATAATTTTAATACTAAAATAAATATTTACCCAAATTTACTTATTTACATACATTTTGTAATATAATTACTATATTATTTTATTTTGAAAAACTTTTATAAATCTTCATTTAATTCTTTTATATTTCTGTTTAAGATTTAACAATCATTTTTCAATTTAATTCCTTCAATTCCGCCATTAAGTTGCTCATAATTGAAGCCAGTTAAGAAAACAAAAATTAGTAAAAATATATTATTAAAAATAGAAACCTTCACACAGCCACCTTCAATTACATTAATTATAATTATAAAACAAATACAGTAAAACTAAAAAAACAACAAAATACGAAAATGAAAATACAGCTAAGGACCATAACTCATATAAGTATAGTAGAACATTAAATGGCTAGGGAGGGGGCTGTTGGTTATTATAAATAAACTTACATAGGTATCTACCCCATACATACTTATGCAAAAATTAAAAAGAGACAAAAACTACTAAGAAACTACTCTGCTGACTGCCAGGCCCCCCTTAACTCCTACAAGAAAAACATTTTTATATGAAATGTGTGTGTTTATGTGAGTGTGTGTGTGCATAATGCATATAATATGCATTTACATTATATACAACAAAGAAGAGGCGAAATAAATGTTATAGGGAAAATATACATACGACGATATGAACATGTTTTTCATGATGTTTTTTTTTATTTATTTTTGTTTCCTGCATAAAATGCTTTTTTATGCATAAAAGCCACACCCATTAAAGCAATAAAAATAAGCGATTTTAAAAAAAAAAAATCGCTAGAAAATGCGCATTGCAATTGCGAATATGAAAAAGGAAAGACACACACACACATGCTGCCATACTAATGCGATATGTATGCTAATAAAAGCACAACGACAAATGCATACACTACTTAAGCAGCAGGGATGGAGAATGTTGTACGATTTTAAAATCAAATTGTATATAAACACATTTAATACACTATTACGGTTATTTTTATACCCTTCACCATCGTGAGAAGGGTATACATAAGTTTGTCATTCCGTTTCATTACATTTCCACAATATAATTTTCCGACCCTATAAAGTATATATATTCTGGATTCTTATAGATAGCGGAGTCGATTTAGCCATGTCCGTCTGTCTGTCTGTTGAAATCAACTTTCTGAAGACCCCAGATATCTTCGGGATCCAAATCTTCAATAATTCTGTCAGACATGCTTTCGAGAAGTTTCCTATTTAAAATCTGCAAAATCCGTCCATAAATAACGGAGACATGAGCAAAAATCCGAGACAACCTCTATTTTTGGCCTATTTTTGATCTATATCTCGATTACTAAGTCATAAATATGGACAATATGGATATCTAATGATAGATATTTATTCTAATGAAAGGACCTACAATGGGTCAAAATCGGGAAAAATATTTTTAACCCGAATTTTTTTTTTTCACAAAAAACATTTTTTTGTCATACATTTTTTTCACTAATAAATTTTTAAAATAAAAAAATTGTTTTTAAAAAAATTGGAATAAACAAAAAATTTGTTTAATTTTATTTTAAACTATAATTTGGTGAAGGGTATATAAGATTCGGCACAGCCGAATATAGCTCTCTTACTTGTTTTTCTCTAAAAATTAATAATTCCTTTAAGAACATTAAATATCAGTTTGATTAATTCTTAATGAACGAATGTTTCTGCAGAAGCTGAACAAATTTAGTTCAGTGAAAAAAAATTGGGTTGTTTCAACCGCAATTCTTCTTTGCCAACTAACTATCTGTTGTTAGAATAGATAAAATCTGTGGATATAATGAAATCTTTCAATTAGCAACAAATTTGGTAATCACAGCTAATCTGAATAGTGTAACTTTTTTTAGCTTAGAGCTAAAAGCGAAAATTGTGTTTTTAACACAAATCGTTTTTTATCTTGTTATTGCAAAAGTATACAAATTTGTAGTTAAAAAAAAAACAATTATAAATTAGTTTTTAAGAATATATTGTATAGTTTTGTATTGTATTAGAATGTTTACATATCTTCTACTGATACCAAAAACATATGTAAGTCTTAAAGTGCAACATTTCTGGCAAGAGAGCCGTAAAACTCAAAATATGAAAAAATCTGCTAACTAAATAGGACTTAAAAGCTACCAACGCACTTATTTTAAAATGTGTATATTATTAATCGAGCAATTTATTCGAAGAATTTAAAAATTTACATTTCGAATAAAATGAATAAAAATTTTTCTTTTAATTTTTCCCGTTTTTTTTAATTTTATGCAAAATTAAAAAAACGCGAAAAATATTGAAATAAGCAATATTTGGTCAATTCACAAGGTCTCCTATCATGTCATATTGTATAATGTCCTAATATTTCACAATGGTTTTTATTGCGAGAAATGTTCTAATATAATACTATTTTCAATGCTATGTTTATTGTGTTATCGCAACCAACCAGTAGACATCTGCGCCGAACGGCTAAGACGGTTAAGCCGAGCACCCGAGTCGTGATATATTAGGACATTATGACAATATGACTGATAAGAGATCTTATGAATTGACCAATTGTCTTTTATGACGTTCACAATAACTCTTTCCACTCAAAACGAATGGATTTGGCCCAAATTACGGTTTGCTTTCATGTACACCCAGAGCAAAAATGTAGTTGTACATGATTACTGCAACCATTTTTACAAAATTTGTACAAGTTTTTTTTTAACAATATTATGGTCACTGTTATAATTTATATGATTGCAGTAATCATAACATGGTAAAGTTACCATTTACATAATTATCGCAATGATATATATGATTGTAGTAAATAATTATATGTTTATGGCTATCACGTTCATAATGAATCATTATTTGTTGTTTATAAGAAGAGAACAAAATAATGTAGTAAATCCTTCATCGTATAAATGGTTGACACAAGCATATACTTATTTACTACCAGCATATATGTATATGACTGCTACAATCATGCAAATCATAACTTTACCATATTATGGTTACCGCAATCATATAAATAATTACAGTGACCATAATATTGTTAAAAAACTTGTAAAAATGTTGAACCAAAATACCAAGTTTTTCTCAACCACAAAATGGTTTTGTGTCATTTATTAGAGCAGAAATTGTAGGGTCCACAAACCACGTGCGTTATCCGAAAATATAGTGAAGAAATATTGACAGAATCGCAATTATATATTAACCACGCTATACATATGACCGTTAGTGACACTTTTTTTGTTAAAATAATACTAATAAAAATATTTCCTCAGAAGAAAGTAAGTAATATTGGAAGTGATGGTGTATACACCATCACTTGGAAATATTTTTGACTATGAAATTGATGAAGTTGATGAAGAAAATTATCTTAAAATATATAAAAGTTATATTATTAAAGGTGACTTTAGACGATACTACTTTATACTACTACACAGAGAAAACAGATTCATAGTAGCAACCGAATTTGTTGCCAATCGAATGATTCGGTTACAAACATAGACTTTTTCGGTTCTATCAACAGAAAGTCAATTGATAAAGAAGAATTTCAGTTGAAACAACCAAACTTTTATTACCCCTTTAAAAATTTTGTAGCCACATTGTAAAAATTGTTCACTAAGGTAGAATCATTCGATTGGCAACAATTTCGGTTGCTATTATGAATATGTATTCTCTGTGTTCTTTACGACTTGACGAAGAAATAAACTTAATATTTTTCATTATTTAAAAAAAAAAAAAAATTGTAATTATTCGAATAATTCGATTAATTTTAAAAATGTAATCAAATTATTCAAACAAGTTGAAATCTCTTATTCGAACTATCGAATAATTTGGATGTCCTAATATTTAGTCATTAGAAATATTGCCAAATAAAAACATGTAAGAAAGTATGGTCGGTCAAGCCCGACCTTATAATACCCTACACTAAGTAAATGAGCAAAATCATTTTTCTTTCAAAATTTCAATAATTTATATTCGTGAGTGATTTTCGAAAGTGGGCCTTATATGGGAGCTATGAAAAATTATGGACCGATCACCATGAAATTTGGTCATGTGATTAATGTCTATATGAAAGTTATTTATGTTGCATTTTATGTGTATACCAACATTTTAAGGAGATTTATGCTCGTTAAAGTGATTATCGGAAGCAGGTCTTATATGGGAGCTATGACTAATTATGGACCGCTCATAACAAAATTTGGTGACATAAATTCGGTATATATAAAACTTATTTGGAGAAAAAATTGTGTAGATACCTATATAAATTAAACATTTGTGACCGATAAAGTCCAATTTCGGTAGGACATTTGTATGGGGGCTAGGTGAAATAATAGACCGATTTCAGCCAATTTCAATAGGATTGGTCCTTGGGCAGAAAAAATGACATGTACTAAATTTTATCGAAATATCTTCAAAATTGCGACCTGTACTCTGCGCACAAGGTTTACATGGACAACCAGCCAGCCAGACGGACGGACGGACATTGTTTAATTGACTCAGAAAGTTATTCTGTATATCGATCGGTATACTTTATGGTGGGTGTAAGACTAATATTTTTGGGCGTTACAAACATCTGCACAAATCCAATATACCCTCCCCACTATGGTGGTGTAGGGTATAAAAACCACAGTAACAGATTTGAACAAACGATTTTAGAAAGTTTTTTTTGTCTCTCCAGCGCCTTTAAGCTTAAAATCAAATAAATTCTACATGAACAATGCTTTCAAAAGAAACGTTTAGAAAAGTATTCTTCTCCTGATATTAAAGAAACATCAGAAGAAACATTGTTATTTTGAAGAAATATCGTAATTTTGAAAAATTCAAAATAACGATTGCTGGCTTGACAAGGTTCTTAAGGTTTCAATTTCACACATAAATCATAATACTCCACGCTAAATTAGAACAAGTACTGGCTATATAAATGCTTTCTAGAACTAGTTGTGGAACTAGTATTGGTTTATTAGACTTTATTTACAATACAATTTTTGAATTTATCAAAGTTTTATAAAATTAATTTGTATTTAATGAATAGTTTATTCTTTATTTTATATAATTTTTTTTTATTACCGCGTTTCTGGTCCTGTGAAGTTGTTATGAATTGCTTAGCTAATTTCAAAGGTACTTTACCACTGCTTAGGTTTTTAGTGCATATCTTTGTGATTCATGGTTTACAATTAAGAATATTCATATTAGTGGAACCACAGATAACAAATTTTAAAGAATTTTTCGTTTTTTATTATTTAATATATCAAATTTCTAACCCCCATTAACACGAAGTCTGGTTATAGTTATACTGTCGGTTAAAATTATTTTTGTATTAAGACTGTCAGTATAACTATTAGTTAACACATAACCAGGCTTCATGTTAATGGGGGTAAGACAATTAAAGTCTATAGTACTCCACAATGGAATCTTAATGTCCTTCAAAGTTTACTAAAATCTATCATCTAAGACAGTGGTCGGCACTCATAGCCACCTAGGGTCAAACATGATCGGTGATTTACCTGTAAACAATACGAATATCAAGAAAGTTCATAAAAATAATCAAAGAAGTAAAAAAAATCACAATCAATAGCTGGTTAGACTGCAGCAAAGAAAGAAAATGAATAAAGTTAATTATGCCGACCACTGATGAATGAAGATTTAGACGTACGGAATTTGTTTCCACAAATATCAAACTTTTTGATTTCGATTTTTGTGAATGGACTACTCAGTACATACGGAGAAGTAATATAGCAATATGAATGTTGTAAGGTATTAAACTTCGATATTAACCATTTGATGATGTTTATTCATTTATAGCTTGTGTCACTAAAAATTAAACAAAGAAAACGGATGTAATAATGCTAAATTTGAGACATATGTTAATCGCTCAAAAGACTGAATGAAATAGATTGATTTTGTTTAAAAAGTATAATTTTTTGCAAGATACATCCACAGAACTATTTAGAGAATGGTTTATTACATGAATTGTGATTTTTTTTTTTTTTTTTTTTTTATTTGGAAATGATCGTAAATAATTTAAGTGCAGAATTTGTTTTAATTTTCTGCTTTTGTTATTACCATTTGTTATTAATATAAATGTACTAGAATGATATAAAAGATTTTGGAAGAGTTGTGGCAATTAATTGAAATGATTCATAACAGTAAAACAAGATACTTTTATTGATTGATCATATACCAGAACGGAGGCTTTTAAAAAAAAAGTAATTGAAAAAAGTTTATTGAAACAAATTTGATTTCAACAATTCCCCCAGGACACCTGAAGTCTATGAATTTGTTTTAGACAATTAAATATTCGTCAATTATAGTCTCTAGTATTTATTTCAATGTGTTGGTTGACTATTTTCTTTAAGTTACAACTTAATTATGATTCAGCGATAAATATCCCAATAGTTTGTGTATTAAATTAAAAGATTTTTACAAAATGTTTTAACATAAAAAAATAAATAAAAAAATGCATTTTGTGTAAAATGTTATTACTTAATTTGTTTATTAAAATAACAATTAAATAAAAAATTAACGTAAAAATCAATTTTTTGTTCTATAATCGACTTCAGTTCACTTGCATAACATTCGTCAATTCAATACCATTTCAAAATTCCATTCCTGATGCATACACTTGGGCATACACACATGCACAATTGGAAATATGGTAATTTTATACAACAACAACAAGGATATACTCACAGAAAAAAACACGACCCTTTTGCAGACAGAGAGCAAATATGTAAAAGAGCAAGAGTAAGAAAACTGTAAAAAAATATAGTTTCTTTGAAATGAAAGCAAAGTAAAGTCCAACAAAAGAAAATGGATTCTGTTTCACAGTAAAGAGGGGTAAAGGGAAAGAAAATTCTGATAAGAATTCATTAATTTGAATTGAAATGTGGAAGATATTCATACAACTAACGTAGAAACACCAGGAAATTAGGGGTAAATTCAAGAAATATTTTGTATAATCTGCACAATATTCTAAGCGCATGTATGCAAGAGTATTTAACAGAGAAGGGGAAGAGAGAGAGAGGAATGAGTATGCATGTGTTTTATCATAACAGGGTTGGTTTTTTGTTGTTGTTGTTGGCTTAAATTATGGTCACACTCATCATAATAACAATGTCATTCTTTATCAATAACAGAACATTTGCAGACACACACACACACAGAAAATGCAAAAGAATTTAAAACGGAAATGTTATATGATTATGCAGATCTGCTTAGACACTCACACACACACACACTCATTCATATACATTTATATTTTATTTCGATGAGAGAGAGAGGGGAATGCATATGCAGCCGTGAATTTTGTAAGACTGTATGCACTAAAGTGCTGTAGTTTTGGGGTATTTTCTTAACAAAAATACAAAAAACAAACGGTAAAAGATATTTTCTTTGGTTTGTTGGTGTAGATTTGCTGTAAGAGCCGAGCGTGTGTGTGTGTTGCGTGTGTGTGTTTGAGTTTGAGTTTTCTATTGATAGTAAAACAAAAAAGTATTAGAAACTAGCAGAAATTTGAAATTGTGGTTCGAGTAAGATAGTTAAGTTCAAAAGCAAGTGTGATTCAGTTGCATTTTAACTGTGCACACAGCAAGACATACTTACAAACAAACTAAATAACTTATTTTATATTAAATTGTTTAACAAAAACAAACTAAAGGAATATTTTAATAAAAATTTTTAAAAACGAATAATTTATATTATTTACAATTAAAAGTGTTATGCAAAGTTTTTTATAAAATTTTATACAAAAAACAAATTACATATATTAAAAACAAAAGTGTTAACTATAAATTAAAAAAAAAAAATATAAATAAAAAAAGAACTTTTTTGTAACAAAATGATGGTTGTACAACAACAAATGCTTTGGAATACTCAACAAACGTCTGCCTCGGCAGCACAAAATTCATCGAAAGATGATTCAAGACTATTGGATAACTCATCTCCTCCCTATTTAAAAACGGAAATACTAGATGATAATGAGGAAGAAGAGCTTCATCATCAGCAACTTAGTAATAATCACCATCACTATAATCATCATCATATCGGCAATCATGCTACTGATGATGATGATGATGAGGAAGTGGTCAATGGTGAGGCTGATCATGATGATGAACATGTACCTGTGGAAAAACAAAAATTAACATGTAGGTGTTTTTAATTTATTATTACATATTAAGTAATTTTACATACATATGTTTATATTTTTGGTAAAACAATAATTTAAAATTTTGTTGGAATTTTGAAACGTTAAATTTCCTTAAATTAAGAAAATTTTAAATTCATATTTTTTTGTTTGTAAAAATTTTCTTTATTTTTTTTTTAAATTGCTATTGTAAACAAAAAATAGTAAAATTAAAAAAAAAAAAAATTTTCAAAACCAAAAAATTTTTTTTTTGCCGTCCGCAGATTTTTTCAAATATTTTTAAAATATAAGACCTAAGCCGAATTACCGCATTCAATATTGAGTAAAATTGAGTTTATGACATTCGATATCACGCAAGAAATTTTGTAGATTTTATTATAATTTCGATATCGAAGTCATTTTGCGATAGGATCACGAATGCGACAATTTGGTTCCTGATTTTATATATCGAAAACGCGCAAAGCCTTAGGTTTGCAATATTGTTTTTTCTTAAATATATGGTCTTAAAATTTATAAAACATTCGAATTTCCATTAATTCATTAAAATCATGAATAAATTCATATGTCATGAACAAATAGAAAACGCGCAAAGCTTTTGGTTTACAATTTTAATTTTTTTCTTATATATAGCTTTGAAATATATCAAACATAAGAATTCCCATCATTTCATTAAAACAATGAACAAATTCATAGCTTTACATTGAAATCATGAATAATGATTTTTTGCAAAATTAAAGAAATCACCTGCTTTGTTTATGGCAAATAAAATTTAAGAAATTTTCCCAATTGTTAACCTATTATCATGACTACACCCTCACATTCTTTGTCTTACACTGTTGCAACCTTAAAAAATATATGTTTTTCCATACTTCCTGCCGTGTTTGAAATTGGGCTGCTGCCTTATCGAGTTACAGCTAAAAGCATTTGCATGATAACCATGCAAATTTTGTACATTCACTATTTATAAAGAGATGGCCACAATAAGAACTAGATCACAGGCGTCTAGAGTTTTAAAAAAGGACCTCATGTTGAGTCTCATGATCATTTGTTTTATATAGTTTTTGTGTGTTTGAAAAGCAAACATGAACGATGAATATTCAAATTTCAAATTAAAATCAAAAACTGATAACCATTTGCTTACTTTGCACATTTTGTGTGTTTCTTTTTCTGATAATTTTTTTACTGCAAGCAGTTTATGGAAATTTTTGTTACCTGTTTGAAAAAGGTGTTTCTGATGTCCTTTTTTTTTGTTTTCCTCTGTGTGTGTGTGTTTAAAAAAAGACAAGCATGAAATTTTTCTCACAAAAAAATCTTTAGTTTTAGATTTTCTTTTTTAGGACATATGTCCTGTTTTGCATCTATGTGTGTGTGTGAATCTAAAAAAATGCCTTGAATTTTTAGGTAATTTTGAAGAAAATTTTTAAGATTTTTTTTCTCAAGGCTAAAAATGTTTGGGTTTAAAAGACCACAAAAACATTAGTTTTGTAATTACATTTAAATAGTTGGTGTGCATAAGAAATATTTTGCTGGATAATTACTAGGATTAACTTTTTAAAAAACTAAGGAAGTTATAAAACCATATAATTTTCTAAGATTTTTAATGTAAAGCAGGTATATACCAACCAAGAGTGGTTATAAAATAAATTTGACTTTTTAACATCTGCAAAAAGCAATTTCAATTTTAGCTAAAAACCAACAAAAAAATAAAGGACATCTTTGAAAAAAAAACATTTAGCTTTTCCCCAGATAATTGCAGAAGTCTGTTAAAGAAATATGTAAACCAGCATATAAACTGTAAGATAATCTAAATATTTATGTTTTTGTTAAACTTCTTTAGCATATTTTAAGGCGAAAATATGTTGTATTAAGGCAAGGATTTAGGGGGAGTACTAGTTTTACTGTTAAGCTATGAAAATATAATGTTGTGTTTATGGTTTGGCTTTGTCCAAGATGTTTTACTCTCAGGGGAGCTATAAATTTAATAATGGCTGGCTGTGCATACCATTTGGTCCTTCTGGCTAAGTAAAAAACAATAAGCCACAAAAAAAAAGCATGTAAAATGTATATTATATGTATGTAAGAGTAAAAGGTTTTTTAAGAATATTTACAATTTACATATGTATTAAACTACGTGATTTTAGTATAATTCTAATAATTAATTGTTTTTTTCAATTTCTCTATTTCTTTGTAGATCTGAGACACATGTCAAAATCACCTTCACCCATACGCTCATTATCAGGTGTGTATTTGTTTAAATTTATTTTTTTTTTTCTTCTCTCTCTCTTCTCTACTTTTCTATAATTCCAAGACAATTAGTTAATTTTGATTTCATGTGTTTGATAATCCTTAAATTTATCAATTTTCAACGGTATTTTTTTTTTTTTTTCAAAAATCCTAGGAAATCAGTTGACAATCTACAAGCGTGTAACAAATGTCTAATTTTTTTTTTTACTAAAAAGACACGTGACTAAAATTTCTTTAACTGTTAATTTTAGAATTGTTGAATAACTACCCCTTTTTGGGACTCTTAAAGAGGTTCTGCTCCTATAAAATTAAAAAAAAAAGGTAGCTTGCCTTTTTGCTGTATTCAATAAAGATAAATTTACACAATTTAGGTTTCTTTATAGTTCTTTAATGATGAGTTTGGCTGATTTTTAATAAAATTCTTTACGTGTGCCTAAAGCAGACTTTATTATCTCATTTTTAAGCGTGCCTTAAGTATATATATTTCCACTCAATTAATTTTATGTATAAATATCAATATCTGACCATAATAAATTAAAAGTTTTTTTTTCCATAAACAGCAGATGATCAGACAGACTTACAAAGAAACACTAAACAATTGACCTCTTTAAACAGAAACAAGTAACACATGACCCTAAAAACTGACCCACACAGAAATAAATTTCAAACAAAACAAATGCTTCAAATCTTTACAACAATTTGTCACATTCAAAACAATAAATTATTACACACCAAAATTCTATAAAAATTCATTGAAAAATCTTTTCAAACACCCCCCAAAAAATAAAAGAAAAAAGTGTAACAAAACCACCCTAATTTACATTACAAATATTCTAAACAATTTAAATAAAACACCTTGTTTAGGTTTTCAAAAAAAAAAAAAAATAAATTTAAATACTTGTCAGCCATACTTAAGTGTCATAACAAGGTTACAACCCCTAAAAACTAGCTACACTATTTATATAAATATTCAAAATTCAACTCAAACTGTTTGTGTATGTTAATAATAAAACTAAAAGGTTATGTAAATTATACGCCATTTAAATGATAATGACACTTACCTTTATTTCTCTTTCTCACTCTCTCTGTCTCTCTATTTAAACAAATTCCATGTTAAATATTATGACAACAATTAATTTCATTGAAAACTTGTGAGGTTTTGTTAGACAATTAAAATCCCTTTAATAAAGCGATAAAAAAATTAACAAGCGGCTAAACACAAGCACCCTTTTTATAACTTATTATATGCAAAATTATTTAAATAAGGGGTTAAATTTCACTCACACACACTTTTTTATAACATTAATCCTGTCTAATTTAAATGTTAAACCACCCTGTTGAGTGTTAATAAAAAAAAACGCAACAATTGTCCTGACTTTTTTTTGCTGTTGCGCGATAAAAAGGTGCTTCCATCGTATTTAAATTATATGCTAAATCATATGCTGTTATCTGAGGCAAATTATAGGCCTCTTAATAATAAAAAAGGGTTGTGGGTTTTTTATATTGAGTACCTTTTTGTCGGTTAAACAGGGGTTTCCTTTGTTTTGTATGGTAATTGACTGAGATTGCATGTTTCAAAAGTGTGCTTTGTTTGTTTATTTAAATATTGTGAGAACAATAAAAAACAAATTGATTGATTTTGAAATAAAAGGGTATTAAGTGATCATTATTTAATCATTATGTAAATAAAGATCGTGAAAATAGAGGTGTGTATGGCAAAAAAATAAAATGAGCAACAGGTTTGTCAAAAGATATAATTTAAATTATGGCTGTTTGGAAACCAAAATTAACTACTTGAGAACTATTTGATTTTTGTATGACTCATAACAATTATTAATGAGTGCCTTAAATGTTTATAAATGTAAATGACTAAAAAACAAAGAAAGAGAACTATAGTCGAATCTTATATACCCTTCACCAAATTATACCTTAAAATAAAATTTAAAAAAAAAATTTTTAAATTTTTTTTTTTTTTTTCAAAAGTTTTTTCCAATTTTTTAAAAAAAAAAAAATTTAATTTATTAGTGAAAAAAATTTATTTACCCTTCACCAAATTATACCTTAAAATAAAATGAAAAAAAAAAAAATTTAAAAATTTTTTAAAATTTTTTTTTTTTTCAAAATAGTTTTTTCCAATTTTTTTAAAAAAAATGAAAAAAATTTATGACAAAAGAAAGTTTTTTGTGAAAAAAAAAATTCGGGTTAAAAAATATTTTTCCCGATTTTGACCCATTGTAGGTCCAACTTTGTATAGCCTTATATACATCGTTGCAATGGACTTTGAAATATCTATCATTAGATATCCATATTGTCTATATTTATGACTCAGTAATCGAGATATAGATAAAAAAAAATAGGCCAAAAATAGAGTTTGTCTCCGATTTTTGCTCATATCTCCGTTATTTATGGACGGATTTTGCTGATTTTAAATAGGAAACTTTTCGAAAGCATGTCTGACAGAATTATTGAGGACTTGGATCCCGAAGATATCTGGGGTCTTTAGAAAATTGATTTCAACAGACAGACAGACGGACATGGCTAAATCGACTCCGCTATCTATAAGGATTCAGAATATATATACTTTATAGGGACGGCAAATTATATTGTGGAAATTACAAACGGAATGACAAATTTATATATACCCTTCTCACGATGGTGAAGGGTATACAAATTATGTACTTATATATCAGCTAATAAATAACTCATTATAACACTACTTCTGAGTAAAGCACACGGTATACAGTAGTCATTAAAAAGTATGTTATTCAGTTATACAAGTCTTTTCCAAGTGTTTGCTTTCCCTAAAATCATTTCAATTTTTAACGCAGTTTATTAAAAAAAAACTAATTTTCATAATAAAAGAACATCTGCCTAAAATTTATAGAAAATTTTGTTAAAAAAAATTGACAGGACAGCTAAAACAATAAAATAAAACAAATACTCCCTCCCTCAATTACACAATAAGCCAACCAAAAATCTGACTCCGATTACAGGGAATAAAAAAACAAAAGAAAATTTGTGTAAAAAATTACCAAACAATAGACTAGAAAATAATAAAAAAAAAATATAAAAAAAAAAATAAAATAAAAAAAAACGGAAATGTCATAAATTATGACAAAAAAAGAAGAATTACATGACAGTTATAAAATTGAACAACAGAGAATTACAAGGAAAACATAAATGACAAGATCACTCAAAAGTTTGTAAAGAAAAATCAAGTTACGCTCTCTTTATGTTTGTAGCTTTACTGCTAGTTTCTCTTATTAAACTTTTAATTTCATATTTTAATTGTAATTGAAAAAAGTAGATTTCATTCAATTCAAGTGTATTTGAAATTTGAAATCCTTTCATTCATCATCACTGAAAATCATAAAACAGATTTTGAAAACTATTTTAAACATACATATTTTACAATTAGACACATGAAATTGTCAATAAATATTGAAAATCAAATTTTTGAAATACAGCTGCTCTTTGCACAATGGCTATAAACAGTATCTACACACAACAATATCACCTGGACATCACTATCACAGTGTTTTACTCTGGCTGTCTGTACCATGTCTCTCTCATGCTGCATACAAATAGTTTTTAGAGTAAATAAAACATGTGGCTTGCAGCATGTAGCACATTAGTGGTGCATCCAATAGACAATAAACCTTAGGAGGTGTAAAATAAAAGTAAAACAAAAAAGTCTTACTCTTTCTCTCTCGCTCTCGCTCTGTACTTGTAACTTTAATGATTTATTTCTTTTGATTAAGAATTTAAAAAATAAAAATGTAATTTGAGCTCTCAAATGAGACATAAAAGAATTTTGAGAAACCTTTTTTAACACTTCTTCTTAAGAATATGTAAGAATAATAAAACAAAAATAATAATGTTACTCCTGGTTTGACTTCTTGTTAAAATTAAAAGTTTTTAAACATTGTTTGTATGCATTGCATTGTCCTGGAACCTGCCCTTTGCCATATTACAAGGAATCTGTTTTTATTCACATAAATATAAAATTATACTATAAATGTATTCTTTATAATAAATATGCTCGAAACTGCATGATATGCTTTGATTTATCTTTTTAAATATGGTGGCAAATTAAACATTTGTTATTGTGTTTCTCTACTCCCCTTTTTAGAAATATCTGAATGGCTGTGGGGTGTTTTCTATTTTCTATTTTCGTTTATTCAATCTATGGCCAATTTATATGAGAAAATCACCCTTTTAATCAAAATAGCAAGTTTTTGAGTTTTTGAAACCATGTTTAAATTGTAAAGTATGTATTGTAGTTTTAACAAATGTTTTGCATTGTTTTTAATCCTTCAAATACAAGGGTTGCATTTCAATCACTTTCAATTCATACAAACGACATTCAAAAAGGGTGAGATTTAAAATTTGTTTCCTGATTTTTCCTGATTTGTATCTAATGTAACGAATTTTACTAATTTCACATGTAGAATGCATCAGGTTTGAAACATGACAACTTAGATTTATGGAATTATTTGCAATGAAATCTTTTAATACCATTATTTTTAGCGAGTGCACTGTACTTTTGCCCAACTCTCTCTCTCTCTCTCTGTCTGTCTTTTAAACTCTGTTCTGTTCTTTATTATTTTCTATTTACTAATAATTTCTATTTAATTTTCTTTTATTGCAGGCTTTTCTTCTTACCACGAGCCACAAGATGATCTTGAGAAATATCACACTCCCTCACCCACCAATTTGAGCAACAAACGCTCTCGCGAATTGGATTCTGAAATGGAAAATGAAGTTCTTAATTTAGCCCGCCATACACCCAAACGTCTGGCTAGATCTCCTTCACCCATCACTGAGAAATCCCCAAGCTTTGAAACGGAAAATTCCTTAAACCACAATTCCACCAATCTAATGGCAGCCTTGCAGAATCCTTTGACACCTTTGCTGCTACAAAACCAATTGGGTTTGGCTGCTGCGGCTACATCTTTGCAGCCGGAGGAAATGCAACAGGCCTTCCAATTGCAGTTGCAAGGCTATATGGAAATGATGCGTCAAATGTCTCCGGAAACTTTCCAAAATCCTGCAGCTGCTCAGTTTCTCTTGCAGAACTCTCTACAAGCTATGCTGCAGTTGCAGGCTTTACAGCAAATGAAACAACAGCAGCAGCAGCAACAACAAGCTCAAGAGGAAGTTTTACGTGTTAAGAGTCCCATAAATGAATTGAACCACTATTCGACTCCTCTCCACAAATCACCCTTAAGAAGTCCCTCTTTGAGTCCAGTTTCCAGACATGGCAGTGCCCGTTTACAGACTCCCAATGGCTCTATGCAAACACCAGCCACTTCCAACCAACAAACCACTCCACCAAATTCTGCTAATTTGCCCATGAGTCTCAGCAGTGCCGCCATGACCCCAAACACCCCCGGCATGCCACCAGCTTTTCCATCCAACTCTCTTTCTCAAGCAGCCATGACTTACTCCAGCACTCCCCAGAACTGCAAGGGTGCTGGAGCTAGTACTCTCTCTATGACAGCTCGCACTCTAGATCAATCACCCGAGGAAACCACCGATTTAGAAGAACTTGAACAGTTTGCCAAGACCTTCAAGCAAAGACGCATTAAATTGGGTTTCACTCAAGGAGATGTGGGTCTAGCCATGGGCAAATTATATGGCAATGACTTCTCACAAACCACCATTTCCCGTTTTGAGGCCTTGAACTTGAGTTTCAAGAATATGTGCAAATTGAAGCCTTTGCTACAAAAATGGCTGGAAGATGCTGACAACACTGTATCGAAACCAGGTGGAATTTTCAACCTCACCGCCATGACTTCTTCCGCCCTCACTACTCCCGAAAATATTATGGGTAGACGCCGTAAGAAGCGTACATCGATTGAAACCAATGTCAGAACTACCTTGGAAAGAGCTTTCAATATTAACTGCAAGCCCACCTCAGAGGAAATTAATCAACTATCCGAAAAATTAAACATGGATAAGGAAGTGGTGAGAGTTTGGTTCTGCAACAGAAGACAAAAGGAGAAGAGAACTAATCCTTCCCTAGATCTTGACAGTCCCACTGGCACTCCTCTAAGCAGTCATGCTTTCGGTTATCCTCCTCAGTCGCTTAATCTTACCTCTGGTCTTGAAGGTTCCTCTTTGTGCGGCAGCTCTATTAGTTCTCTCTCCCCTCACTACAATGGCAAACAGGAATGATGTTGGTACACCCCCGAAGACTATCACAACGGTTACATAGATAACGTGGACTTAACATATCGTTCAGGGACACAATTGACAGCCGCTAAGCTAGATGCCTTAACGTCTATACACGCCGGCGGCTTTCAAGGTCCCTTCACCAGTTCCTTTACACAGGAACTCAACTCAGTTACATCCTCATGGCATACCCAAGCTCAGGATCATGATCTTCAACATCTGCATCAATCGCCTCAAATAATGAGTTTTAACTCGCCTTGGTCTTCGCAGACCTATTAAATCTTTAAAAGCAACCAAAAAAAAAAACAAAACGGCCAAATTGTATATAGTTACGAACAAATTCAACAACACTGACACTACAATGGCAACAAACATTCCATTTCAGTATTCATATCATGTATTGTGTATCAGATACTAAATTAACAAAAACCAAACACCTTTAGTTTGTTTAATAAGTATTACTTAGACAAGAAAAAAACACACACTTCCATTATAAATCCTTAATAAGTATATGTATGTATAATAAGTATTAACGAATTTATTTAAGCAAACCTATTGAAATTTTGTAAATATCATTAGATTTTAAGTGAAAACAAGAAAAGAGCATTTACCTATAGTTCCTAAAATCAACCACCCAACTCACTCACTCATACACCCTCTATCTCTAGTTTTCATCACCCATATGCTGAAGAGACAAGTATACTAAAAAAAAATTATATTTATTAGAAACAAAGCAAAACAATTCATAGATATTAATAAATTTATGAATTTATGTACTTATAACAAACAAAATATACGAATTACTAAAACAACTAATGTACATTTTATGTTACCATGTGTATAAAAATAATTTATTATTTAAGTCAATACCTACTTATATATTAATAAATGAAAGAAATTATAAAAAATTTAAAATTTACACGTTTTTTTTTATTTTCAAAACTAAGTTTGAAACATTCATACAATGAATGAATGTCCAGTCAGATATAATGACTTTTGTCAGTATTCAACATTATACAACATTATAATATTGTGAAAACTAAAAAAGAAATTTTGATTGAAGAAAACCGTTTCTAAAATATACTACTTATACCATCACAATGTAAGAAAAACAAAGATACGACCCAGCAGTTAAGCAGTAGTCAATGTATACTTTATACACAGTAACTGTCACTCTAATGTCTGATCACTTGACTGACTCCAATTTATATATTTTGGGTCAGTTGACATGTATGTGCTCTTTGTAGTGCAGAAAGAAGTCAATTGGTTACTTTATACATCCCAGGTAATCTAGCGTGAAGTCAATTGTCACTTAAGTGTCTCTAAGTTACCAAGTGTAGTCACTTTAAACGTTTATGTTGTACTGCACCTTAAAAAGTAGTTATTTTACCCACCAGAAGTGATCTATTGGAGAGTTGTCGCAAGAAGGTTTGTTTACAAGCAATCGGTTATTGGACTATCTATGCGAAGTCTACTTTGGACCAGTTATCAGACAGTCTCATTATAATCCAAAAGGGTCAATTTACCACCTGCTTAGGACATCCATGTGTTAAAATAAATAGTCACGTAGATAGTTAAGTAACTATTTGTCACCCTAAATGATAGTTAAAATTATTAGTTCGGGACAGTCTTCTACACGCAGAAAAAAAAATATAGTTGGGAATTGTTACTGTAACCATTTCAACATTTGTGCATGGTTACTGTAATATTTCAACCATATATATGGTTACAGTAAACATGTATATGTTTGTGACAACCATGTATATGATGAATAATTTTATCATAATATGTTGTTCTCAGATTATGATATAAGAGCAGCATAATATGGTAAATCCTTCATCATATAAATGATTGTCACAAACATATACATGTTTACTGTAGCCATATATATGGTTGAAATATTCATGTGAATCGTAAATTAACCATATTATTGTTACCATAATCATATATATAGTTACTGTGACTATAATATTGTTAAAAATGTTGAAATGGTTACAGTAACCATGCACAACTATATTTTTTTCTTTCTGCGTGTAGAACTGCTAGGCAGTATGTATGTCCAAAATATTGGTATACCAACACATGAGAAGCAAACAAAGTATTTTTGGTCTAACAGCATTTTGATAAAGATTGAAAACTAAAGTTACCAAACTTGCTACCGTGAACATCACGCAACTAGTAAACAAATCAATCATATAACTGAAGACACAAGAATATCTTTTGAAAATAAGGAACACTGTTCAGCAATGGTTTCGAATATCGCACAATCACTCGATAAAGTATGGCATAATGTACTTATATAAAAGAATAAATATATATTGCCTCCAACAACTATTAGAGCCGAATTTATCAAACCCAGTACAGTTAAATACAGAGATTATGTAACGGATAATTTTGAGATTCAAGCTGGTGTTCCATAGGGAATTGTACTCGGCCAAACACTTAACATAATTTAAACCTCTTATATGGTCACAATATAAACATTTTCTTATGATATCGCTGATATTCGCACGCAATCCCAGAGTAAACACCACAAATTATTTGATTTTTTTATGTAATGAAAATCTTAAAATTATCCATCGATTAAAATTTAAAAGTTTCGGTTTGTTGGCTGAATAATAGATTCGGTTCTGATAAAAAAAATTTTAAGTCGGACTATAATGATTTTCATGATCTGAAAAAAATCAAAAAATTCACGTGTGTTTACTTACTTTTGAAGCTGTGTGTAGCGTAGATGAAATTGTGCAACTTAGCATATGTTTAAAAAGTTTACAAATAATAAATTAACTGAAAAGTAAACATATTATTTTTGTACCACAGGTCCATCAGTTTCACTGAATGCTATAATTTTCTACAGGTATTCATTTGGACAGGCGTCTTCAAATAATGAATACACATGACGATTAAAACATCAAATTAAAATTGTTTAATCAAGTCACCGTGTAAAAAAACATTTTGACCAAATTTGAATATACGAAACCCAATTATAGGGAATTGCTAGTAATATTAGTAGATCTAATACAGAGGGTACAATCTAAGATTTTTAGGTCCATGATGGATGTTCCATGGTACATAACGAATGATAACATCCACAAAGACTTAAAATCCCATTGGTAAGACACGACTTTGGAACTACTTACTTAAATTACAAAGTCATCCGAACCCGCTTGCAAGACAACTCGCTCGAACTAATTAAGAGCAAGAAGTTTTTATTTTAGTTTTAAGAATTAAAATGCTTATTATTAGGCATAATTAAATGAACATTTAATAAATAAATAGCAGAGTTGGGGGTAGAGCACTAAGCATTTCACTAGCACTAAATATAGTGAAACAAATTTTACAGAGATGATAGTGTTGTGGAAGCTTCTCGAAGGAAAAAGTTAAGCGATTCCAAGATGTTTTCTTAAAACAAATAATTTTTAAATTTTATGTTTGTATTTTGTTTTTATATTTCTTTAATTGTATCATTTCTAATAAATAAAATTTAATAATCTGTTAACTCAATCTTTCAATTTAGTAAAACATTTCTCTGTTCCTCTATCATTAGTACTGGAATATTTATGCACTAAATAAATTTTAGTGAACAATTGTTTATAGAGGCTAATATCTGTTCACTCATCACTGAAGTTCAATTTGGCACTATCACTATATCTTAGTGGAAACTGAAAATTTTGTGCACTTCACCCAACTCTGATAAATAGAATATTACATATATTATTTTGATGTTGTAATGATGTTGGTATAACATGACTAACGTTGGAACGAGATTTTACTGATGGTTAATTAGGCTTGTGCATAAGGAGTGAGATCGAAAAATTCTTAACGTACGAAACCACTAAACTTACAGTTTTATTTTTTTAATTTGATTGAAATTATTATTACAATTTACAAAAAAAAATATTTTTATAGTTTTAATCACTAGTGATGAAATTTTTAACCTTTTTCGGAAACCCTTCCATTAACGTTTTTATAGTGCTCCGTTTAAAATCTACCACACTTTTGGACACCTTTTTTGTGCTCTTCAATTCTCTTTTAACAAGATCCCAATATCTCTCCACTGGTCTTAGCTCCGGGCAGTTTGGAGGATTTGCCTCTCTTGGTAAAAATACCACATTATTGTTCTTGTTTACCATAGTGAAAGGATGCCAAATCAGGCCAACAATAAGTGGATACATTATAAAGTCTTATGAATGGAAGCAGCCTTTTTTGTAAACATTCCTTGATGTAAATTTCGGTATTTATAGAGCCCGTTGTAACAAATGATTGGCTTCTTTTGCCGCAACTGCATATTGATTGCCATATCAAGAACTTTTTGGGAAATTTTGTCTGCTTTTGGTTCCTAAACTTTTCTTTAACATTCCCTCGAGTATCACCAACATACAATTTTTGACCAGGAAGTTGCGAAAAATCTGCCAGAACATACGTTTCGTCATCCATTATGCAGCAAGAATATTTTTTTATAAAATTTGACTTCAATTTCCGTGCTCTGTTTTTGGCCTCTAAATTTTTAGCAGCGTTCCTGTCAGGAACTTTTTGAGCCTTGTATGTTTTTAAACCTGCATTAGCTTTAACTTTTCGTACCAAATAGCCCGAGTACTGAGCTAACCGGGCTGCTTTCCTAACGGATGTGTTGAGAGCTCTTTTGAAAATGCTTTCTATTTTGTTGGCTTTAGAAACATCATGTGGACCATACCTTCTACCTGAACCAGGTTTTCTATCAACGGACAAGCTCTCCCGGTACTGTTTATTAACATTGGAAACAGTTTGACTTCAGATCTTTGAATGCTTGGCCAACTTTTTGTAGGACCAAATTGGGTTTTGTTGAAAATATTTAATAATTTTAGTACACACTTTTTTCTGCTCACTCATTTTAATCAGATTAACAACAAATGAATATAATTGACATTAAACATGTTTTACAAAGGTAACTTGATACAAAAAAATCAAATAATACTTGGGTTAAACGTTTTAATGGAAAACGTGTGTTAAGAATTTTACGATCTCACTCCTTAATAATTCAATTTAACAACAAACTTATTTCCAAAATAAGAACTGTATTGCCCAAACTGCATTTATTGAAAATATGTTTGTTTGCAAAACGTTTGTATGACTTACATTCTAAAGGACAACTCACGGTCTCCGTCTTAGAACAGTGCGCAACGAATAGTACGTACCTGTTAATACTGATAGTGCACAACTCAACCCAATAACAAAAACCTAAAAAATAATTTGCGCAAAGTTCTATAATATTATAATCAGAAAATGAATTGAGTTTTCCTAGGGGGTACTATCTGACTCTAGAAGTCGTTTTAACGCCATATAAGATCACAGTTATTCGGGTAATCCATACCTTTAAGGCGATTATCTTCTGAGGCATTCGCGAGATCCGCCATTAACAAGCTCTTGAGAAATTTACTTAACAAAATATGCTACATTAAGCTGCCACATAAATGAAATCCAGTTTGAAAAATAATCAATGGTAATATTTGTTTATGTTAATAAAGCCATAATATATCAAAATAAATTGAGTTTTGGGCCGAACATGATCCGTTATTTACCTGTATACTACTAGAATGTCAGCTCCAGTCGGAGACCCTAACGGTCCATTGTGCTTCATTTCAAATAAATCCAGATAACAACAAAGCAAAAAGTGCATAACATGTTATCATAATCCAGACTTCATGTTCCCTTCCTACCGACCACTACTGTATATTGTTTTCTCAAATACTATTTTTAATTTTTAAACTTCCAAAACATCCCAGCAGGATTTAATTCTAGGCCTTCTAAAAGACCGGTTTATACATTCTAAAAGATGCGATACTCATTCTACTCTGCCTTCTTGCCGAAGACGTTCTAGAAGGGCTATGTTTCTCCTTCTAAAAAATGTCATACACGATCAAAATTGCTTTGCAAAATAAGGTCTAACAAAGCTTTATTTAACATTCAAACATGATTGGTTTGAATACTATTTATTTTGCTCTCTTATATCTCTGTTACATGAAACCAGAAGAATAAATAATATATAACATTTGATGTTGTAAAGTTCGCGTGAAGGACTTTTTTTATATATAAAACTACACACGTGATATTTCAAAGTCCATTCTTTACATTTTATGCTGAATTCATTTAGAATGTTGATACGAATGTGCAATAGCGATTTGAATTTAACGACTGTCTGCAACATTCATCATGTTTATGAACACGTCCAATAGTGGAAGCTTCTACTTATCAACAATGTTGATAGCATGCGGTTGTTAGAATTGTTTATAAGTGTGGCAAAACTAAATGTTTAAGCTGCTAACATTAACATCGAAAGGTCTAGAATTCGAATGTACTAGTATGTTATGTTGTTGTTGTACATTCTAAATAAATAAAGAGTTGTTACAATTTTGAACTACTAAAACTGCTTTTTATTTGCAATCAAAAGTATCCGGTTTATTTAAAGGAAATAAACCCCCGTTTTTAAAAGGTAAAAACGTAACAATATTGTCTTGCTTCAGCAGACATTCAATTAGGCGTTAATTTTCAGGGATTTTAATAGATGTTAATATGATGTTCTGTGAGGCATTACGCTGCAGGTCTCCTTACAGGACTTTAATGGAAGACCTTAAATTATGCCTTCTTAAGTAGGCCTTCTCTCAGCCCTCTAACAGCAGCGAGTATGCAAGGTCTTGGCTCGCAATGACACGCCGTGTAAAATTGAAGCGATTTTGCAATGCGGCTAGGAGTCCTTGTGTCTGCAAAATAAGGCATTTAGGAAGGCCTTTTTACTGCATCTTTTTCCCGATGCGATTGTATTTAAAATTTTTAAATATAAAGCTTACTCTAATTTATTGTTTATTAATAATTTCTTCTTTGAAAAACAAATATTATACATATAAACAATTCCTAAATAAACATTAAGCCAATTTAGAAAATCTTAATAAATATTTCCGTTTATTGATACAATATGACAACAACAAAAAAAAAAGAAAAGCAAAAAGAAAATGACACGCGCCAAATAGTAAACAGGAAACAAAAATTTTCTTAAAATCAACTCAGTCTCACACTTCTGCAGCAAAACATTCAAATTGTGATAAATGCGAAATAAAACTCTTACAGCATTTGGAGGAAAATAAGGATTGAATTCATCTCTAAAAGTAGTTAAATAATGGTACTAGAAAGTAGATTTAAAGGATAAATGTGAAAAGAGAAATCACTTCAAACATTCTGTGACAATACATGTATGTGGCGTTTGGTCCGGTACTTAAGGCAGTCACTCTATTTATGTAGCCCTTATTTGTATATTAGAGAAATGAAAACATAATAAAAAAAAAAACTTGATACGAACATAAATCCTTTAACAATTCTAAGAGCAAAAAAAAAAAATTCAAACATATTTTTTACCCTACTCCAGCACCCCTTAAGTAAAACATATGTAGCCAAGAAAAGGGTTATTTAACATGAAGGAACACAACAATCTATTCACACATCGTTAGAATGTTGTTGTTGCTGCTGCTGCTGCTACAACTTGTTGTGGTTATTAAAAAATGGACTTCCAATGCTTTTTTCATTTTGTTATAAGATAAATGTACCCCTTTCCCCACTTCCATTTTTGTTTGCTAAATTCACATGTTTGTTGGTCGTTTACCTTTTTTTATTATTCTGATTTGACATAATGTTTTAAATGTTTTTTTTTTCCTACGCTGCTGTTATGTTTTAAATGTTTGGAACATATTTTTTTGTATAAAAAAGCTTGAAACCTTTATCAAATGTTTTTAAACTTTTAGAATGAGCAGACTTCCTTACAAAAAGGTCAATAACAATAATTTGGTGTTTCGATTTAAAATGGTTTGTTTGTCAATTTATTAAATTGTATGTTGACATAATTTCCTTGTCCATATGGTGGGGGGAAGTTGAAAAGTTTAATACTTTTAAACTGATTTTCATTGTAAAGGAGTTCAAACGTGCAAAGTTAAAGTTTACGATATATGTAAGAAAATTTCCATGTGAAATTAAGTTTTTCTTTCATAAGAGCACTATCATGTTTAAAAGTTATTTTAATTTTACCATGAATGTAAAAACACTTAAATCTTTTGGAATAAAATACTCCCTTTAATTATTTAAACCCAAAATATCTGGTAATGTTTAGAGAAGTCTACTCTATATTGTGCTTCTCAAATAAGCTCAAAATCTTGACTATCGTTCGAGAAAATGAGTCGTATGATTAACTTTGAGAAAAATTGCAAACTTACAATATTAGTTCAATATTTTCCAATCTGTACAAACTTGCTAGTGAACAACACTTACAGTCTGCGTTGTCATATGATAGATACGGAAAAAAGTGTGTTTACGACACAATCGACTAGTCACAGAGGCCAACAACGAAGCTATTCACGAGTTATTCGATTAAAACAACTGTGGTCGGTACTCATAGCCTCCATGATCGGTTATTTAGCAGTAAACAAAGCGAATGTCATCGAAGTTCATAAAAATTGGTCAGATTAAAACAGAAAAAGAAAGAACATGATGTTATAATCCATATTCCAAGTGCTCTTTATGCCGAACACTGTTTTACAATATAAGCAATTAAAGATGAATGACCATCCACATCACTTCTCAGTTTGAACCTTACATCAGTTCTTTAGACCAGGGGTGTCCAAAAGTTCCTTACGGAAGAGCAAACACCAATACATTTAAAGAAAAACTAATTTTTATTCAGTTTTTTTGTTGTAAAAACTAAAACATACAAAGAACAAAGACAAAAAATACACACTTTTTTAAACGATACCATACGATAAACAAAAACAAAATCTACATTGATGATCGCTGTCGTCAATGTTTACCAGCAAAGCATACGAAAGTATTGTTGCTTTGCACTTGCATGTATACAGTGAAGAACGACAAAAAAACTAACAAGACAAAGTTGTTTGTGTATTTCATATTGCTAGTGCTGAGTGTCCTATTGAGTATTGAATCCATTCGTGGTCGATTGGTCAGTGGATCGTACAACACACTACAGAGAAAATTCGTTTATTAGCCGTACCGTCCGTATGTGGAATAAGCTTCCTGGCGAAGTATTTCCTGTCCCTTTCAATGTAGGAAAATTCAAATCAAATATCCACAAACACTACTCCCTCTAACCTCCTTCCCATAACCCATTTTCCTAGTTCCAAAACAATGCATTGCATGAGTAGGGGTCATCCCCTGAGTGATGGTCCAAGTAAAAAAATAAATAAATTTCCAATCGCTTGGAGAGGGAATGTCAAGAAGCCAATGCATCCACTGAGAGTAAAACATAAACCAAATTTGTTTCTAATATTCTGGTTAAAACGCCATTTTGGTCAACGAAGACCACTATACAGCCATGAATTTTAAGCTATGATCTTTGGTTTCCGCAGGATGAAACACTTTGTCACACTCTGCACAGTGGTTTAGAAACGTTTTTTAAAAAACATTTTTAAAAGTTTTTTAACTATATTGTTACATTTTTACCTTTTAAAAACGGGGTTTATTTCCGTTAAATAAACCGGATACTTTTGATTGCAAATAAAAGCAGTTGTAGTAGTTAAAAATTTGTAACAACTCTTTATTTATTTAGAATGTACAACAACAACAGAATTAAATACCCAGCAGTTCTAGGAGACAGTCCCGAACTAGTGATTTTACCCATCATTTAGGGTGGGAACTAGTTACTTCAATAGCTACGTGACTAGTTATTTTAACACGTGCTTGTCCTAAGCAGGCGGTCAATTGACCCTTATTGACTACAATAAGACTGTCTAATAGCTAGTCCAAAGTAGTGAACGCATTGGATTCACATACTGGTTAAAAAACGTCAGTTACATTCCTAGCTTCCTAAGTGGTAACTTGATCAGTTACATAACTAGTTATTTTAAGATGTACGAGTGCTAATTGGCCTCAAATAGTCAGCTAAAAGACACATCATAGGCAGTCCAATAAACGATTGCTTTTAAACAAACCTTTCTTCGACAACTCTCCAATGGATTGCTTCTGGTGGGTAAAATAACTGCTTTCCAAAATGCAGTACAAAATAAAAGTTTAAAGTAACTTCACTATAGTTTACTAAGAGGCACTGATTGACTATTGACTTCATCCTATGGATGGGATATCAGTATACTTAAGCAAAAATACAAATTAACTGTATGAGAATTATATCAACACAATTTGTATAAAACCAGTTTGAACGAATTACTCACAAGTGTTTACACTCCAGATTACTTAGAGACACTTAAGTGGCAATTGTCTTCTCGCTAGATTACCTGGGATGTATAAAATAACCAATTGTCATCTATCTGCACCACAAAGAGCACATACGTGTCAAATGGGCCAAAATACATAAATTGGAGTCAACCAAGTGATAAGACATTTGTGACGATTACTGTCTATAAGGGATACATTGACTACTTGCTTAACTGCTGGGCAGTCACTCAGTGTTTTTATACACGTTTATCAATTCGCAGAAATGAACACACACTTTATAATGTACAAACACACATGTACACGACAGTTGATGTTAACTTTAACAGCGCCTATGATAAACTCCACTCACGACTGCAGCCTCTGCCACCATTTATACACACGCCTCTCGGGAATCTTCTACAATGCTCTTAACGGACAAAACTCGTATGTTCGAATTCTAGAGCCTTCGATGTCATTGCCAGCAGCCCAAACATTTAGTGTTGCCATACTTACAAACAATGCCAATAACCGCATGCTACTGTTGGACGTGTCTTCAAACATGATGAATGCTGCAGGCAGTCGTTACAGACCTTTAAATTCAAATCGCCATTGCACATTCGTAACAATATTATAGTCACAGTAAATAGTTATATGATTGTGGTAACCATAATATGGTTAACTTACGATTCACATGTTTGTATCAATCATATATATGGTTATAGTAAACAACTATATATTTGTGACAACCATTGTTATGATGAATCTTTATATCATAATATGTTGTTCTCAGATTATGATATCAATTAGCCGAGAGCAACACAATATGGTAAAACCTTAATCATAAAAATGAGTGTCACAAACATATACTTGTTTATTGTAACCAAATATACGATTGATACAATCATGTGAATCGTAAGTTAACCATATTATAGTTACCACAAACATATAAATAGTTACTGTGACTATAATATTGTTAAAAAACCTTTTAAAAATGTGGAAATGGTTACTGTAAACATACACAACTATATTTTTTCTCTTCTAAATGTTAACATTTTGCGAAAACAATATTTATTACAAAACTTTATTATACACACTAAGTATTATCGATAAAAAATATATAGATTTTTACCTATTACCATTTCTTATATGCCCATAATAATCCTGCAATATGATATTAGTCACTTAAATAGCCTACTCTCGATAATATCTTAAAATCACATTAAATTTTCTATTTAATTTCCTAGACAGACGCCTGAAGGACAACAATAGCAACAGCAGCAACAACAAATGCATAAACCAGCAATCAAAAACTGAAACTAGTCAACTGGTCACTAGAAAAAATACCTTCAAAAGGCTAAAGAAAAACCACCGAAGCATAAGAACTGTTTTTTAACAATAAGCTTAAGGCAAAATAGTTGCCATTAAAATGAAAATTCTATCATCACATGTTAATGCAGGCAACACAAACCCAGCCACCCTGTGTAAAATACGATAATTGCCTCGGAGAGTTGTAAGAAGAAAGAAAATTGTTTTGAATAAACACGCACACATGCGTCCATTTTTACAAGAATGCCCAGTTTAGTCTTATCAACCAGCAAACAGCCTTTTTTTTGTTGCCCTCCTGTCCTGTTTACATGAATACTTTTACTGTGTGTATGGAATACAATGCAAAACCACCACAAGTTAAAGAGATTCCATTATCATATGAGTGCTGCTGGGTGGACAAAGAGCAAAAGCTTAGACGACCAAAGGTCCTTCTTTCTTTTTTTGCTTTGAAACAAGGAGCATTTTTTGAAATTTACCCATTTTACAAGTAAAATCATCAACTTTTAAGTTTAATTCAATTGTGGGGTACGGTTTTTTTTATTATTATTATTTGCTGGTAAACAAACAGACGCATATTGCAGGATTAAAACCCTTTAACTTAAGGTGCGCTACAGTCATAAAGAATGGACAATGATAGCTCAAATCATTTTTAAAATAAGACACTTTACGTTTGGTAATATTGCGAATTTCTGTCACTTTATTGAAAATAAGTTTTTAACGATTAACCCGTGCTATTCGGTAACTAGTAACAAGAAAAGCCAGAAGCGATACAAACCCTTAGGCTAAATATAGTTCAAACTATTCGCGAGGTAAAACCAGAAGCCCCAAACAAGGACTTTAAAAATTGGGTGATATGATATCACAACATACCAGATGAAATCGAGTTTAATTCATTATGAAAAAGATTCTTGCATTTTGACCACGCTTTATAAGAGTCTAATTTAAAGGAAATTATCGACAATCAAATCACTTTAATAGACTTCTGCAACAAATACCTTTCTTAATGTAGAGTATAAACAATCCGTAGTTAACTCTACCTTTTGTTTTAGAATCTGTTTTAAGCTAAATAGCCTTTGGTCAGTAAACTGGTACAACAAAACGCCTCATTTTCTAATGATTTGTACAGAAATATTTTTAAATAAATTTAGTTTAGGAATATTTTTATGCCGCAAATTTATACAAAAAGGTTACTTTAAATTAAAATCTATTTCAAAAAGGTTTAAAAGCGCATATTTTTGTTTACACAATTATAGTAAACGAAAAAAGTTTTAACACGTTTCATCCAAGTGTTTATAAATGAAATTGTTCCACTTCAATTTATTTCCAAATAGCAATTACTCATTGAACCAAATTCACTAGCGGCCCAAAAATTCTTATATCGCTCGCTAAAGGTGTAAAAGTGCTAAGTCCAAATAAAATTTTATTTTTCTTGGACCAGAACTTCGAGTATGAAGCGAATTGATAGTGACAGAAAAGGTATCTCCAAGAAGTTTGTTCCACATATGGACAGTACGGCGAAACAACAAATTTCCCCTATAGTATGTATGCAGTCCACGGGTTAATCGACAAAAAATACATGAGTTTTGGTATCGGAAACATGGTAGTTTCGGTAAAACATGAAACATTACGACGCACAGTGTGGTCGATCAAAATAAAGTGGTAATAAATCTGTATTATCTAAGCTACTGGCAATGGTAGAAAATAGTAATTTTGTTGACAAAATTCTAAGTTTAAAGTTTCTTTACAAATTTTAATAAACATATTCATTGGAATTGATCTGGCATTTAATTGTTACCTACGCGCTCGAAAACGTGAACAAATAGATACAAATCAGCGTTATCTACTTTTTAATTCCAAGAAGCACTGAACTCAAGAAGAAAACAAGTATTGTTTAATGGAAAGTAGCATGTCAAAGTACAATTTTGATGAGAAATAATCAAACTACATACAAATATTTCCAACCCATGGTAGAACTAACAAGTTAATTTTAAAATTAACAAATATTTATTTGATAAAATATAATTTATCATCAATTATAATATACAACAAAATTAATTTTTATATTTTTTGACTCTTCACCTTCGTGAGAGGGGTATATATAAGTTTGCCATTCCGTTTGTAATTTCCACAATATAATTTTCCGACCCTATAAAGTATATATATTCTGAATCCTTATAGATAGCGGAGTCGATTAAGCCATGTCCGTCTGTATGTCTGTTGAAATCAATTTTCTGAAGACCCCTGTTATCTTTGGGATCCAAATCTTCAATAATTCTGTCAGACATGCTTTCGAGAAGTTTCCTATTTAAACTCAGCAAAATTCGTCCAGAAATAACGGAGATAAACCTCTATTTTTGGCCTATTTTTGATCTATATCTCGATTACTAAATCATAAATATACACAATATGGATATCTAATGATAGATATTTCAAAGTCGATGTATATAAGGCTATAGTAAGTTGGACCTACAATGGGCCAAAATCGGGAAAAATATTTTTTAACCCGAATTTTTTTTTACAAAAAACTTTTTTTTGTCATACCTTTCTTTCACTAATAAATTTAAAAAAAAAAAAATGTTATATTAAAAATTTTTTTTAAAATTGGAAAAAAAATGTCGAAAAAAAATTTTCTTTTAAATTTTATTTTAAAGTATTATATTCGGCACAGCATAATATAGCTCTCTTATTTGTTTTTTTTTTTAACCACAAATTAATTTATTTTTTTCTAATTTATTTGTTTGACTGAGAATGTACTTTCTAATAATTTCTACCATGTGTTCGATCGAATCTATTGATTAAGTAATTTCTTCATTTATTTTCCAAGAAATGTTGAACCCAACTGTTACAAAAATGTTCTTAAGATTCAATTAATTGAATGTGGATTCCTTATAACGAAAAACATTTCCTTTAGATAAACCAAGGTTTAGGCTGTTTATATATGTATTTGGAGAATAAAAATATTTTGCACATAATGCCCATTTAAAGATCTTTATATGAAGGATTTATACAAATTTTACCCAGATATTGACTCAAATTGGCCAAATAAGTTCCTAAGTAGTTAGCAGTAGTCCCCAAAAAGACATTGGTATTATAAGCAATAATTATATTTATAATTTGTCTTATAAACTTAGTTGAAATACGAAGAATCTTAAAAATTAGTAAGGTAACTTTGGTGTAAAGCTGTTTTATAAAGATTTTGAAATTGTGATATAAATCTTAAAAAATTTGCAAAATTTTGATGTCATCATGTCTAAAATCGTCTTTGTTTTCATAGTATAACAATATTCGTTATGTGAGACACTGTGGAAAATACAAATAATTTTTTCAGTTTAGACCGCAACAAATAATATTTCGTATTAAAGTTTCAAAACTATTGCATTTTTTCGGAAACTAGGTTCGTTTTTAAATGTTTGTCTTGATGTATTGCTAGAATAAGGTGCTCTTTTAGATGTTGTATATTATTTAGTAAAAATAATTCGTGAATGTTTTACGGATTTTTAATTTAGTGTCACCTAAGCTTTCAAAAAAGTACTCAATATTTCCTTGCGTACAAATTTTTTAAAAGCACTGAAAACAGCGATAAAATTACTGAGTTGACAAGGCTACTAGTAAATTTTAGATTAAAAATATTTTAATATTATTAAAAACAAGTAAGAGAGCTATATTCGTCTGTGCCGAATCTTATATACCCTTCCTCAAATTATACTTTAAGATACAAATTTTAAATATTTTTAGGTTAACAAAATTTTTTTTTTTTTTTCAAATTGTTTTTCAAAATTTAAAAAAATTTTTTTTCAATTTGTTTTTCAAAATTTAGAAAAAAAAATTTTTTTTCAAATTTTTTTTCTTAGTTTTTTTCCAAATTTTTTAAATATTTTAAATTTATTAGTGATAAATTGTTTTTCAAAATTTAGAAAAAAAATTTATTTTTCAAATTTTTTTTTAAATTTTTTTTTTTAGTTTTTTCCAAATTTTTTTAAAATTTTTTAAATATTTTAAATTTATTAGTGAAAAAAAAAAATTATAAAAAAATGTTTTGTGGAAAAAAAACATATTCGGGTTAAAAAATAATTTTCCTGAAATCGTTGCAATAGACTTCGAAATATCTATCATTAGATATCCATATTGTCTATATTAATGCCTTAGTAATCCAGATATAGATAAAAAATAGACCAAAAATCGAGGTTGTCCCGGTTTTTTCCTTATATCTTAACCATTTGTGGACCGATAGCGACCGAGCCGGAAGAATTCCCAATGTATTGATGTATCAATTATGTTTGTAAGTTATTTGGGGGCTACGGAAAGTTAATTTCAACATACAGACGGACATGGCTATATCGACTTCGCTATATATAACGATCTAGAATATATAACTTTGTGGGGTCGCAAATGAAAAATGTAGAAATTACAAACGGAATGACAAACTTATTTATACCCTTGCCACTCATGGTGAAGGGTATAAAAATCAATAAGAATATATTTAAATTTCAAAAATTAATACGATACCTTTAAAGGACATTTTTTTAAATCCAACATAAATATGTCAAAAAATAAAAATTTGTCAAAAATATATAATTTTCACTACGCTCAAATGTATGCTATGAAAATTGTAAGTACCTAATGTATATGGATAGTGGTACAAACACCAGAAAGTACATACATAATTATTATTAGCGGTGTTCACAATCTTGTGCAAATGGTCTTGCATCATTCTATATGCATTGCATTTTTACTTTACGCTAACAAAATATACAGAAATACACCATTGCATGAATTTGAATTTAAACTGACATAATTGGGTTGCTGACATTTTATTAATTACATATGGGCAATTCCACGAGAATGACAACCACGACTAAAAAAACAAAAACTCTTAAAACGTTTTTTCAATATGATTTGAATAGGAGAAAACACTAAAATGTTATTATGTGAAAGTATTTAGAGCATATTACAAATGAGCAAAAATAATAGTTTAAACTGACTATATTTAATTTTTATATTAATTTGGTATGTTTTAGGCTAAAATTGCGGCTAAAACTAAGCTCCAAATTAGCATGTAGTATGAAATGAATATCACTCTGACTGTCTTTTTGCTATTATCAAACTGTTTATTGAAACCGAATATATATTTTCTATTAATTTTTTTAGTTTTTGTATACATGTATTTGCAGAATATACATTGTTTTACTAAATCTATCACGTACGGTATGTCATGTACGATATTAAATTCTATTTATTATAAAATCATCCAGAGACTAGTTTTATTTTAACATGACGAATTAGAAAGGGACAATATTTGAAATAGTGAAAGAATTTTAAAGCAAACATAACGCCTCTCACGATTCGCAAATTTTTGCATATTTCTACATGTACCTCAAAATCACTACCGATTTATGTCACGTACGATATACCGTTATTTCGCTCGATATCTAGCAATGTTTCGAAAGAACTTATTATTTTTTTAAAATATAGTACCCTCTGAATGGAACATAAGGACCAAATTATTTTTAGATACTCTTATTTTTGAAAAATATATTTCACTCTAATGGCGTACAAATGTCACGTACGATGATATGGAATTGCCCATATCTGAAATGTATTATATAAGTTTATTATATATCAATAGAAAAGTAAATAATTTTACTTTTATATTTTATTTTATTTAATTTTAAGTCGGAAATTCTGAGTATTTTGTAATATTTAAATTTGCCCACTAAACGAACTATGTGTGAAATATCTTTGAAAGAACTTTAGCAATACTGCATACCAATACTTTACCAAGGCCATTGAATTCCGATTCTAAACATAAATTATATAATAAACATAAATAAATAATATAAATTTAAAATAATTTTCAAATTTTTAATTTTTATTTTTTTTTTTCTTTCATTGTCTTATTTTACAAGACCTACTGAATATAAAATTAAAATTTTATGTACACATTCACACCAATTTTAATTTTCTATAAGTCGATTAATTGAAAATATTTAAGAAATATTTTTTTCTGTGTAAATTAATATAATAAAAAATATATATTTAAATGAATACTTTTCTTCCCAACTGTAAGTGTATTCAAAAACCTATGTGTATGTGTGTGCACAAAAAACGGTCAAATGTTTGTTTATACTAAAGGCTATTTTTATTTATTTGCTAATTTCTGTAGCATACGTTAAGGCTTAGATCGGATACAAAAGATTTCCACTAAAAAAAAGAAAGAAACATTTCTTTCTATTACAAAGAAATTTCGATTATAAAAAAGCCGGCATTATTTGGTTAAAGAAGTGGAGTAAAATAAAATATTTGTAAATAAAGAAACGATGTTTTTTAAGACATGGGGATAAATAAATACTTTGCATGTTTTTTTTTTTTGTTGTTGTTTGTATTTGTTTGATGTTCGTTAGCCATTTTAAATAAACTTTTTTTATTTATTTATGTTTATATGTACATTAAGTTTTTTTTTATAGACCATTTTTGATTAAATGTTTTGAAAAATGGTCGCTTTTCTAAGAACAGTTTTCTATTAACCATTTATCACAAAGTGTAACAGTAATTTGAAGTAAAATTATATTATGAATGTTTGAGATGTTGTTAACAGTCGTTTTAACGCCCAACAAGAAACATTAATCATACGGAGAGACATAAATGGTTTGTTAGGATATATTTAAAGCAAATGTCCTTAGTTAAGGGTTACTTATTTTCAGGACTATTTTGGATAATAGGAAAATATTCACTCATTCCCAGGGACAATTCAAAATACATATAAACATTTTTATTCAAATTTTATAATTTTTTATTAAATATTGTTTCTAATTTGATACAGAATTTAAAAGAAAATATAGACAAATTCATATGTATATATTTTATTCCTGAGAATTCTCGCGCAGTAACCTTTTTTTAAGACTGAGAAAGTAATTGAATTTTATATATACTATGTAATTTAAATCCGTACATACATATGTATGTATATTCTGTAGAGTTTACTGAACCATCCAATACCGTTTACATATGCCTTAATTTACTCTAAGTATAGTTAAACGCAATTTTTCCTAAATTTGTTGTGTTTAAAGTCTGATGTGTCTTTTAACTTTTAACATCATGTCAAATGCATACAAGCAAATATTCAATTCAATTTTTATTGACAAGATTTATTCTCTTTCGCACGACTTAGCAGCGAGCGACCAACTCAAAACATTGCAGAAATTGTCGTTCTAAAATCGTTACAAAAGAAATACCCGAATTGCAAATTAAATGTTAAAATAAAATTATTTGACAAACAAAATAATATTCTCTGGTATGGATGGTTAACAAAAAAAGAATAGTATGTAGGAAAAACGCACGACAAGTACAGAATTTTAATTCGAACATGAAAGTAAACAAATTAGAAATTGTGAAATATTGTGTTATGGAAACGCACGTACTACACGGAGGAAACATGTTCCTCCTGGCTACCGAGGTTGGCTAAATACCCTTTTAGGTTACCCGCTACCAAAATCATCCAAATTAAAGTTTGCGCTACCGTTTGAATACATTATATTGGGAACATTAGCCAGTGATTCCCATGACTGTCAAGCTAAAGATTTTACTGGCTATTTAGTAGGGTATTCAATCGATTAACCATTAATCGGTTAACCGATTAATTTTGGTCGGTTAACTGTTCGAATAATTTAAAATTGCCGATTTTCAAATAACAAATAAACCGATTAATTTGTGTCGATTAACCGATTAACCGAAATTTCAGTTTTTTTGTACTTTATATAGAAATATAGTTTTAAAACACAGACATTTTATTCTATAATTCGTGGACATTCCCATCTAGCAATAGTTTTTTGAAGTATAGCTAAAAAAACTGAAACTAAGGAATTTGGAAATGTCCTTTTGTCTAGAATGTTTCATAATGAACTTTGTACTAATGAGTCGGAAGAAGACATGATTATATACGAAACTGAAACGAGTCTTTTATCAGAATTTAACGAAACTATTAAAAGCATTCCAAATCTAAAAATCTATGCTTTAAAAACTGAACAAAGAACTGAGAAAGACTTTCATTTTTTTTTTTGCTATTATTTATTTTTTTTTTTGTTGAAATGCTCAAAAAAGTACAACACATTCGTCGTTTTATTTTCAATTTAAAAATAAAATAGAAATTATTCGGTTAATCGAATAATTTAAAATTAACCGATTAAATCTAAGCCCCGATTAATTATTTGCCCGATTAACCGATTAAACCAGAAACCCGATTAATTGAATACCCTAATATTTAGGATATCCACTGGTTACTGAGCTAGCCTCATGACTAGTTATTTAAATATGTACGTTAGAGTGTCCCAAAAAAAAATATATTTTTATTTTCAATTAATTTTATACCTTTAGGGTAAAGTTATTTTAGATTTTTCGGTCGAGTTTTTTCCAAAAATCGGGTTTGTCGGCCTTCTTTGGAGTTTTCTTCATAACATTGTCAAAACCCACAATTTGAGGAAACATTTTAAAAGAAAAATGTTCAAGCTTTATTTTTGTGTGCAAAAACTATTATTTTTTGCAGTGAAGTGGCTCATTAAGGTGCCCTACATTAACATTTTTAGCAATTTTTCCATAAACTTCGTAAATAACGCTTTATAACTTTTAAAATTTTTATGAAAATGAAAAAAACTAACAATGCAGTTTGAAAGATCAATTAATTCTTAATAATTAAGGAACAACAATTTTTGAATTTGCTTTTACCGTTCCTGAGTTAGTTTATGATGTTTGTAGTTTATGATATTATTATAAGCTGCTTGTCAGTTTACAACTCATACCCAAAAAAAAAAAAAAATCCATTTACAAGATGTTGCAACAGTTTAACCCTCTAACCCGCAAACTTTAAAAAGCTTAAAAAAGTTTTCGAATTATTTTTTTACGGTAATTATGACCCAATAAACTCAGAACAGCCATCAGAAACTAATTTGCAAATTAAGTTTAGAAACCAGGTGCAAAAATGTGAAGAGTGCCTCAGGGCACTGTTGCCGGTTTAGGTGTAAAAAACATTAGGATGTATAATTATGATACGATTTTATTGCAAAACTAATGAAAAAATACAAAAAGTACGATGATACTCCTAAAACCAATTTTTGGCATTTGAGCAGCGTAAATGAAGATCGCATTTTGAGCAAACACACTATGTTTGCAACTTTTTGCATAGTTTGCACCCTTTTCTTTCACCTTTTTTGCCTAATCAGATTGGAAAATGGTCGATATTGTCATAACGGACGTCATTAACTGAATGTTTTTTTTTTTTTTTTGAACTTCCTGGCTGTGGATCTTCTTGTGGAATACCAACTGATCATGAGTTAAGCCTGATAAATTAATGCGTTTGCGGTCTCTATCTGCCATTCCAATAATTTTTTTTATATAACAAATAATAGAACAACTAGTAAGAAAGCTATATTCGGTTGTGCCGAATCTTATATACCCTTCACCAATTTATAATTAAACATTTATTTCTAAATTGTTTTTCAAAATTTTTTAAATTTTTAAATAAAATTTTCTTTTTAAATTTATTAGTGAAAAAAAATTGTTTTGCTAAAAAAATATTATTTCTAAATTGTTTTTCAAAATTTTTTAAATTTTTAAATAAAATTTTCTTTTTAAATTTATTAGTGAAAAAAAAATTTTTTTCTAAAAAAAATATTCGAGTTAAAAAATATTTTTCCCGATTTTGACCCATTGTAGGTCCAAATTATTATAGCCTTATATACAACGTGGACTTTGAAATATTTTTCATTAGATATCCATATTGTTTATATTAATGACTTAGTAATCCAGATATAGATTAAAACAAGTAAGAGAGCTATATTCGGCTGTCCGGAATCTTATATACCCTTCACAAAATTATGCTTTAAAATAAAAATTTTAAATATTTTTAGGAAAACAAAATTAAAAAATTATTTTTTTTTTTCAAATATGTTTTTCAAAATTAAAAAATTTCAAAATTTTGAAATTTTTTTTTTTCAAAATTTAATTTTTTTTTAAATTTATTCGTGAAAAAAAAAAATTATGACAAAAAATTTTTTTTGCTAAAAAAATTGGGGGTTGAAAATTTTTTTTCCCGATTTTGACCCATTGTAGGTCCAAATTACTATATCCTTATATACATCGTTGCAATAGACCTTGAAATATCTTTCATTAGATATCCATATTGTCTATATTAATGACTTAGTAATCCAGATATAGATAAAAAATAGACCAAAAATCTAGGTTGTCCGAGATCTTTCCTTATATCTCAGCCATTTGTGGGCGTTGATTTCAACATACAGACGGACATGGCTATATAGACTTTGGTATCTATAACGATCCAGAATATATATACTTTATGGGGTCGCAAATGAAAAATGTAGAAATTACAAACGGAATGACAAACTTATATATACCCTTGCCGCAACCCGCAACAGTGCCCTGAGGCACCCCTTAGTTTTTGCGTTCTCAACACACTTTTTGTTAATTGTTTAACATTTACATATGCTTAGGCCCGTTTTCTCAATGTATCGAAAAACTGTCTGTTACTAAATGTCGACATAAATTTATTAGGCCGATAAACTGTCCGTTAACAATTTTGGCTTTCTCAATATACCGACAAAAAACATTATTTTCTGTTGGCAATACCTCTCAAAATAGATGTGAAAGGTGGGAACCCTGCCTTTAAGTGACAACATTTTTAAATAAATCAGCTGTTTAATGTGGCCATCGACAGCCGGAATCTTTTGAAAAATGCATTATCCTCCATGTCTGCCAAGTAGTTAGTGCTGGCATGATAAACTCTTTCAGCATTCACTTGGATCTCATGTTATTTGAGTTCGTCCTCCATCAAATTAATGTTATTAAACTTTATTTTATAAAATCTATTTAATTTCGTTTACAAAAACACAAACACATAAAAACTATGAACAGCAGTCAGCTGTTATTTATTTATCTGTACGATAAATAAATAATTGGCAGATGAGGTCGGGTTAGCTTTGCGATAGAATAGAAGCAAATGAGACACTGAGAAAAGCAAATTTCTTTAATCCGCAGTTTTTCGTTGGGAAAAAAGATAATCACCTAATGAGAAAACGGCCCTGATAGAAGAATATCTTACCTTTAACAAAAAAAATAATTCGAAGACTAAAAGTTAGTAAAACATTGATTTAAAAAAAAAATCACACTCAAAATTTCACGTACTAAAATTATGACATCACTTACAAAACAGCTGACAGAACAAAAACTAAACGTCAGTTTCGACCTTCGAGGGAAATGTTAACAAACCGTAACTAAAGTCACCGTTAAATTTGAGATAATTGGTGTTTTATAATGCATGCCTTGAGGCACTCTTGCGGTTTAGAGGGTTAATGTATTTTTTGTTGATGGCTGCTGATCTGGACTTTCTCAAACTTTTAAAGAATTGGCGAACATTTTTAGAAAATTTATGTTTTTCGCGAGTGCCATTCACAGATATCTTTAAACTTGGCTATCATATCGCGCAAACACAATTTTATTGTAATCTTTAATGCAGGCGCGGATCCAGGGTAATGGAAAAAAGGAAATTCGAAAAATATTTTTTGTCAGATTCTCCATACATTTTTATTGTCATTAATACATAATTATTTTAACATGTAGGTGTCCAATGAGTAAGATGATTGGACTTATTTCATTTGGACAAAGAAACTATTGACATTTTAAAAATAGCTAACATTTAAAAACAAATTAAACAAAATCCTATTTTGGCCAAATTATACACTTCAAACATAAAGAAATCTGCCAATAACTTTAAGTAAACAATTCTCTTGTTTTTTTTTTTACATAAATTGTAAATTTTTGCAAATTGAAACCAAATAGCATTATGAAGCCTTAATAAAAATCAAGTATTTACTCTGCTTAAATAAACAATCAAAAGAACAAATATTATTTTTTATACAAAAGTATGTACATAAATATACTTACTACATACATACATATGTAGTATGTACTTAAAAAGCTTCCAATAAAAACAATAGAATAATAATGATGATGATGACGAACGTTGTCGTTGAACATTCACAACGATGACAATGATTATGATGGCATGTAAAGACAAAAGACTTGAGTTTACACTTGTTTACCCAGCACAATTGGATGCCAAAAAAGAAAACTAGAAGAGAAAAAAATTAACTGCTAAAACATTTTTAAATGAACATAACTTATACAAATATTTACAATACTTTGAAACTCATGGAGAAGAAGTAAAAAGGGGAAAAAGGTTAAAATTCGTAGCAAGTATGAAATAACGATGACCTTTTAATCAAATTACATTGACATCTCTTTCACAGTCAACAAATTATGTATGTCTGTATGTATATTACACAAAAAGGCACCCCTAACAAATTTTAAGATTTTTTTTTATTTGTTTAAAATTTTGTAAAACAATCAACCCTTTTTTGAACAGACACACACGCTCCAAAATAGTTAAAAATTAAAAGACATGATTACTGTGAGTTTTTTTTTTTTAATGTTCCAATGTATGTTTTTGTGAATCTGTGTAACACCCGCACCATTATCGTTTCAGTGCGTTAAACACAGCCCACCATGACAAAATAGATTAAACGTACGTGAAATCCTTTACACAAATTTAAAATTTTTAACTTAACATTCGGCTAATTTTTAAGAAATCACCTTATCAAATGAGCAGATTCTTTTTTTATTTTCTACAAAATGGTTTCTGATTAATCATGGTAACTGGTAAGACAGGGGGTGTAATTTGTAGGATTAGCCGTTAAATAAGGGATAATTTGCATTCGAAATGAAATCTGAGGCCATTAAAAAATATTGAAATTTTTATTATATGTATGTACTTAAATTGTAGAAAAATTCAAAAAAAAAGTTCTATGAAAGAAATGTTTCAAGTTTTTATTTAAGCAAGATTATTAACCAAAGTATGACAAGTAGTCCGACTCTAAATTTTGTCAAATTAATCTCTCACATAAACGTGTACCGTGTGAGTTAAGAGAGATGTAAACAAATGTAACGGCTTGAAATTTTAATTTTCGATAAAATAATGATTTTTAACACATTATAACACTAACACATATTATTCTATATTTTTTTAAACACTTTTCGCACACTTTCATTGTTTCATATTTTGCACAAATCATGAAAAAATATTTTTGAGATTTCTGACATGTAATTTTTTTGTTATTGTAAAATTTTAAATATAGGACAGAGTTTCATTTTTTGGTATTGAAAATTCATACATATTAAAATTTAAAAATATTTTTATAGAACTCTGTTGCCTGAAGAAAATTTAAAAGTTACCAACACATGTGTAATTTTGTTACTCACACATGTTTAGAGTAAGGTACTTTTTTACTAACACATACATAGAGATAGGTACTGTTGTCAAAGAGTAGGACTACTTGTTATACTTTGTTATTAACATTTAAATAATTAAAAATAATATGCTCTAATATTTTTAAATTTATAAAAGGTTTATTAAACTAACTTTGTTTGTTCTACCAACTATACTAGCAGTCCAGGTACATTGGTTTGAAATACATTCATATTTCCGATTATATATGCCGAAGAGTTTGAAGGAAATAGCGAGGGAATTATGTTTGAAAGACTTTCTACCTTTAAAAAAAAATACATAAAAAAACCAAACATTTTATTATATTATTTTTAGACCTGCTTTAAAAATACGTATATCTAAGGCAAGATACATCTAGTGAAGAATACAATGTACATCAATTAATTCCTACTAAAACCACCTTTATAACGAAAATATTAAAATAAAACCTATTTATAAAATAAAGATAAACCAGAAATGTATGGATGTACTACTTACTTATTTATAATTTCCCTTTCCGTTTATATATTAATGAGATTTCTTAACGAGATTGATGCTAATAGCTTTAACATACATTTTATTTCCCATTTTTCTCACAACAACATTGTCACCATTATTAGATCTTTACTTTATGTTAAAATAACTTGATTCTCTTAAAATAAATAACATTTTCTTTAATCATGCAAACAAAGAGCTTTAATTTTAAGTCTCTTTTATTCTAACATGTTTAGCTAACATTACACAAACCCATTCACACTTTGTATAAACGCAACGAACAGCCCCATCAAAAGAAAACAACGACCCGCAAACGAACTAAACAAATTCTAACATCTTTACAAACTTTTTTCTTATATTTCCTTTAATATTTTCGAGGAAATTTTTATACACACATATTAAACAGCACTTTATTTATATTTTTATGCAAAAATATTAAAATTTTCTTTATTATTTTCATAAAAATTTACACATTTTCTAAGACTTTTCTACTTTTCGACCTAACCGAGTGAAAATTGCGCCTGAACTAGATTTGGTACAAAATTAGTAAAACTAAAAGTCGTGTTCTAAAAAAGCTTAATATATATGTAAATAAGAGAGAAAGAGTGGGATAATGTGTATGCGCTATTAACTTATGGAAATGGATTAAGACGGTTATGGTTAATGTGCGAGTGGGTGGAGTAGAAAATCTAAAGGAAATTAAAAAGCTTTCTGAAATAGAATTCATATTTTTAAAAAAGCTTCTGCATAATTAGAAGTTTAAAATTCCTTGTTTTGTTTAGGATGACACAAATTGCAAAAATTTTGGAAATGACGATAATATTCCAAAAAAATTTAAATTTTTTTATAAAAATAAATAAAATGTATAATTTGAAAACAAGAATATTTTATTATACCCATCCGATTTTTATATGAAAATAACTTATATATATTTAATTCGTATAATAATGTTTTTAAAGCGTATATAGCGAAATTCTGTTATCACTGATTTCTTTTCAGCAAAATTTTTTTTTTATATAAAACTTCTAAAATTATAAATGTTTTTATTAGTAAAAACTTGAATTTAGTACGAAAATAAACGATTCTCCACATTTTTTACCAAAAATAATATAACCCAAAATTTCTAAAATTCGTAAACTAGAGCGGAAATTCGTAAATAAGATATAATAAAGTCTGTTATCTCTCATTATTTCCACCAAAAATATAAAACGAAAATCTTTAACTTTTGTTCATCTGATATTTAACAAAAAACATGAGATAATTCAGGGATGTCCACCAGTTTTTTATATGGTTGCAGGTGAAAAAGTCGCTGTTAAAATTTTTAACTGAATATCTGATTTCAGCATAAATCTAAAAAGTACTTCAATTTATGAGTATTTTGTTAAAATAAAAGAACATTTCGAAAAAAAATTTACAGAAATATTGCTTTGAGGGCATCAAGTGAAAAAACAAAAATATTTTTTATATAATTTTGGTACACTGAACATAAATAATTTAAGTCGTAGAGTCAGCTTTCAAGACATTGTTAACTTAACAATGTTAAACATTAAAAATTGTTTTAAAAGGTTTTAAAGTCTGCGGATGAGTTATTTTAATAAATAAAAATGTTATAAGAAATTGAATAGTTCTAATTTTTCAGTTTTGTGTCAGTAGTTTTTCACAGCTAAGTATTGAAGTTGGTTTCAAACAATGTCAATATTGCCAAAATTATTTTGTATTAAAGTTGGAATAATTTTTTTGGAAAAACGTTTATTTCTGTACTTTCCTAGGAAAAGGTAGTCTCCTGGTATCACTACCTCAAAGTATTTTCATTGAAACAATAACATAAAAGTTGTACGCAGGTGCTTTAAAGAAAATTAAAAATTGGTTCCAGCAAAAATGGACCAAATTCGAATGCGCATTTAAAAATTAAATCGTAATAAGAAATGAACTTACTTTTTTAACACTTCCCTTTCCGTTAATAATTATACAGACATATTTAATTAATATGTTGAAATATGTATAGATGTTGCATTATTGCTATTTAACATTAACACTAATAACATGTTGTTTTTCTCTATTTTAAACACAACATGATTTTTTTTCATTAACATTAAGAACTTTTTCTTTAATGGCAAAAAAGCTTTATTTTCTGAGCTTTTTTACATTTTTAACTAATATTACACTAACACATTCACACTTTGTATAAACGCAACGAACGGCAACATCAAAAGGAAACAACGACCGGCAAACGAACTAAACAAATTCTAACAACTTTACACACTTTTTTCTTATATTTCCATTAATATTTTCGGGGAAATTTTTATACACACATATTAAGCAGCACTTAATTTATATTTTTATGTACAAATATTTAAATTTTCTCTATTATTTTTATTAAAAATATAAATTTTCTAAGACACTTGTATTAATCGACCGAACTGTGTAAAAATTGCTCGAGAACTAGATTTTGTACTAAATAAATGAAATGAGAATGCAAGTGTTCTAAAAAGCACCATACTCATATTTAAATGAAAGAGAAAGAGTAGAATAATGTGTATGCGCTATTAACTTATGGAAATGGATTAATACGGTTATGGTTAATGTGCGAGTGGGTGGAGTAGAAAATCTAAAGGAAACAAAAAGCTTTCTGAAATAGAATTCATTCTTTAAAAAAGCTTCTGCATAATTAAAAGTTTATAATTCCTGTTGTGTTAAATAACATTAAAAGCTATTATTTTTGTTCTGTTTAGGATGATCAAATGCTTATGATTTTTAAGACCGATAATAATATTTGTACATACATATGTATATTAATTTTCATCAAACGATGCTAAAATTTTGAAAAATATTGAAAAAATCCAAAAATAATATATATTATTTGAAAACAAGAATATTTTATCTAAAATTGTAAATGTTTTTATTGGTAAACTCTGGGGTTTAGTACGTAAATAAGCGATTTCACACATTTTTCACCAAAAATTGATTCAATAATAAACCAAAAAATCTAAAATTTCTTATAATTTTTAAACTAGAGCGGAAATTCGTCAATAGGATATAATAAAGTCTGTTATCTCTCATTATTCCCACCAAAAATATAAAACGAAAATCTGTTACTTTTCTTCATCTGATATTTAACAGAAAACATGAGACAAAAAAAGTAACCACGAAGGGAGATACAAGGATTTTTTAACTTATATACCACATTAGTAACACATGAAGTCTGGTCAGACCCGCGTATATTTTTCGTAAAAAATTGTATTTAATTCTATTTATTTTTATTATTTTTTTTTTTTTTGCAAAATGCGTAAAACAACATTTTTTTTGCCAATTACAAACTTTGAAAGTGGTTACGGGAGTTTTTTCCTAAAAATTTGACAAATTAAATAAAATTTTGTTTAAATTTTTTTATAGATTTGAGATTATTTAAGCTGTTTTTATAATTTGTTTGAAAAAATGATATTTTTTTAATGTAATTATACTGATATTATTATCAGGTCTGGCTAGGCCTCATGTGTTATAAATGTAATATAACATGTGTATCACGGAGGTTTAAAGGATGTCGACCAGTTTCTTATAAGGTTGCAGGTGAAAAAGTCGCACTTAAATTTTTAACTGAATATCTGATTTTAGGATAAATCTAAAAAGTATTTAAATTTATGAGTATTTTGTTAAAATGAAAGAACATTTCAAAAAAATTTTACAGAAATATTGCTTTGAGGGCATCAAGTGAAAAAACAAAAATATTTTTTATATAATTTTGGTACGCTGAACATAAATAATTTAAATCGTGGGGTCAGTTTTCAAGACATTGTTAACTTAACAATGTTAAGTATTAAAAACTGTTTTAAAATGTTTTAAAACCTGCGGAAGTAATGCTCTTAATTGTTCATAAGTTATTATTATTATAATGATTATTAATTAGGCATGAGTTATTTTAAAAATTTAAGATGTTATAAGAAATTAAGAAGTTCTAATTTTTCAGTTTTGTGTCAGTAGTTTTTCACAGCTAAGTATTGAAGTCGGTTTCCAACAATTTCAATATTGCCAAAAATATTTTGTATTAAAGTTGGAATAACTTTTTTGAAAAAACGAAAATTTCTGTTCTTTCTTAGAAAAAGGTAGTCTCCTGTTATCAGTACATAGAAGTATTTTCATTGAAACAATAACATAAAAGTTGTACGCAGGTGCTTTAAAGAAAATTACAAATTGGTTCCAGCGAAAATGGACCAAATTCGAATGCGCAATTAAAAATTAAATCATAATAAGAAATGAACTTACTTTTTTATCACTTCCCTTTTCGTTTATAATTATACAGACATATTTAGTTAATATGTTGAAATATAGGTATTGCATTATTGCTATTTTAACACTAACACTAATAACATGTTGTTTTGCTCTTTTTTAAATACAACATGATTTTTTTCATTAACATTAAGAACTTTTTCCTTAATGGCAAAAAAGCTTTATTTTCTCAGCTTTTTAACATTTTTAACTAACATTACACTAACCCATTCACACTTTGTATAAACGCAACGAATGGCCACATCAAAAGGAAGCAACGACCGGCAAACGAACTAAACATATTCTAACAACTTTACACACTTTTTTCTGATATTTCCTTTAATATTTTCGATGAAATTTTTATACACACATATTAAGCAGCACTTTATTTATATTTTTATGTAAAAATATTTAAATTTTCTCTATTATTTTCATTAAAAATATAAATTTTCTAAGACACTTGTATTAATCGACCGAACCGTGTAAAAATTGCGCGAAAACTAGATTTGGTACTAAATAAATGAAATGAGATTTCAAGTGTTCTAAAAAGCTCCATATACATATGTAAATGAAAGAGAAAGAGTAGAATAATGTGTATGCGCTATTAACTTATGGAAATGGATTAATACGGTTATGGTTAATGTGCGAGTGGGTGGAGTAGAAAATCTAAAGAAAATTAAAAAGCTTTGTGAAATAGAATTCATTCTTTAAAAAAAGCTTCTGCATAAGTAGAAGTTTATAATTCCTGTTGTGTTTAATATCATATAAATCTAATATTTTTGTTCTGTTTACAATGACACAAATTGCATATACGTTTTATATAAAATTGCAAAAATTTTGGAAATATGTAATGAAAATATTAAAAAAAAATATATAGATTTTTTTATAAAAAATATAAAAAAAAAAGTATAATTTGAAAACAAGAATATTTTACTATATCCAGGGACCGAAAATAATAATTATTCTTAAAATTTCAAAGGAAAAAAACCATCACAAGAAAATACCGGAGAGTCAAGTCAAGTATACCATTTTGTATTGTTTTCAACTATATTTCCATAAATTTTTTTTTTTTTTATTTTTCATTTTTTTTCGAAATTCTGTTATCACTGATATTTTTCACCCGAATCTATTTTTGATATAAAAATTCTAAAATTGCAAATGTTTTTATTAGTAAAATCTGGGGTTTAGTAAGAAAAACAGCGACATATTTTTCACCAAAAATTGATTAAATAATAATCCAAAAATTCAATAAGACATAATAAAGTGTGTTATTGTTATCTCTCATTATTTCTACCAAAAATAAAAAATGAAAATCTGTTAATATTGTTCTTCTGATATTTAACAAAAAACATGAGATCATTCAGGGATGTCGACCAGTTTTGTATATGGTTGCAGGTGAATTATTTATGTTTGTTTCAGACAATTCAAATGTTCAAAAAAAATTTTACTGTTCAATTCCTAACACTTCAACGACATAAATGCCAAAAATGTATGAAAATTTACTTTTTAAATAAAGTTTTCAATCTGAAAAAAGTAAAAAAATTGCATTAAGGAAAAGGTGATATTTTTAAAAAAAAAAATAGTTATGACTAAGACTCTAAAATGGATTACAATACCGGAGCTGTGTACTTAAAAAAACCTTAAATATTTTACTAAATGTTTATATTATGTGTAAAATTTCGTGTTTTTATTAATGTTTTTTGTGAAGTTGTGAAAAAGTTGTTTGTCTTCTATAGTATAGAACTTACTTTGCCTGCATTTGCCCAAGGAATGATACTTATATGGTTATTTGTGGGAAGGTGAGGCTTCATGCCATACTCAATTTTTTTCACATTCTTGCACCTAACCAAATAATTATCTTTTTTATAGAAACATACTAACATTTGTTGTAACAACTTGTACCAAAGCATAAGAGTTTAATTTAGCAAGTTTTATAACGATAGCGAATGTCAAAGTCATATGCAATTGCTTACCCAAAATTTACTTATAGTGGAGCCCCAAGAAAACGCCAAACAAATGAAGAATTGCTACTTGTGGAAGTGTTATGAGAATATAAATTTAATTTTTTTTGAAAATTGTTTGTAAGTTGGTGGCGGGGTTATAAGAAAAGTGAGGGGGGTGGCTTAATGGCAATTTTTTTAAAATGGTATTTGTGGAAAGTGCTATAAGAATATAGATTGAAATCTTTTTTTAAAATGTTTGGTGAGTTGGTTATCCGAAAATTTATTTAAAATGCTTATTCAAGCAACAGAGGTCTCTACACAAAGTTTTATGATGCTTTTTGGCTTTTGGACACATAGTGCAATGTCAATACTGCCTATAATACTTTTTATTAATGTTGGAATAACATTCAACACTTTTCTAAAACTTTTATTTTTGTATTTTCTTAGAAAGAGGTAGTCTCCTGCTATCACTACTTCGAAGTATTTTCATAGAAACAATGATTTTATGTGTTGTACGCAGGTGCTTTCAAGAAAATTTCAAATTAGTTCCAGCGAAAATGGACCAAATTCGAATGCGTATTAAGAAATTGGTGGCATAAAGAACTTTTTCTTTAATGCAAAAAAGCTTTATTTTCTCAGCTTTATAACATTTACAACTAATATTACACTAACACATTCACACTTTGTATAAAAGCAACGAATGGTCGCATCAAAAGAAAACAACGACCGGCTTCTTACTATATGTAAATAAGAAAGAAAGAGTCGGATAATGTGTATGCGCTATTAACTTATGGAAATGGATTAATACGGTTATGGTTAATGTGCGAGTGGGTGGAGTAGAAAATCTAAAGGAAACTAAAAAGCTTTCTGAAATAGAATTCATATTTTTAAAAAAGCTTCTGCATAATTAGAAGTTTATAATTCCTGTTGTGTTTAATAACATTTAAATCTAATATTTTTGACCTGTACAATGACACAAATTGCATATACGATTTTTTACATAAAATTGCAAACATTTTGGAAATATGTAATGAAAATATTAAAAAAATATATTTTTTTTTTTTAATAAAAAAAATAAATAAAATTTATAATTTGAAAACAAGAATATTATATCCATTCGATTTTTATATGAAAAAATTTATATTTATTTAATTCGTATAATAATGTATTTAAAGCGAAATTCTGTTATCACTGATATTTTTCACCAAAATCTATTTTTGATATAAAAATCATAAAATTGTAAATGTTTTTATTAGTAAACTCTGGGGTTTAGTACGAAAAAAAGCGACACATTTTCACCAAAAATTTATTGAATAAAAATCTCTCATTATTTCCACCAAAAATATGAAACGGAAATCTTTTAATATTTAACAAAAAACATGAGATAATTCAGGGATATCGACCAGTCTTTTATATAGTTGCAGGTGAAAAAGTCTCACTTAAAATTTTTAACTGAATAGCTAATTTTAGCATAAACATAAAAAGTATTTAAATTTATGAGTATTTTGTTAAAATAAAAGAACATTTCAAAAAAGTTTTACAGAAATATTGCTTTGAGGGCTTTAAGTGAAGAAAATATTTTTTATATACATAATTTTGGTACGCTGAACATAAATAATTTAAATCGTGGGGTCAGCTTTCAAGACATTGTTAAGTTAACAATGTTAAATATTAAAAACTGTTTTAAAAGGTTTTAAAATCTGCGGATGAGTTATTTTAATAAATAAAGATGTTATAAGAAATTAAATAGTTCTCCTTATTCAGTTTTGTGTCAGTAGTTTTTCACAGCTAAGTATTGAAGTTGGTTTCAAACAATGTCAATATTGCCAAAAATATTTTGTATTAAAGTTGTAATAACTTTTTTGAAAAAACGAAAATTTCTGTTCTTTCTTTCTTCCTGGTATCACTACTTCGAAGTATAACATAAAAGTTGTACGCAGGTGCTTTAAAGAAAATTAAAAAATTGGTTCCAGAGAAAATTAACCAAAATCGTATGCGCATTAAGAAATTAAATCGTAATAAGAAATGAACTTACTTTTTTAACACTTCCCTTGTCGTTTATAATTATACCGACATATTTAATTAATATGTTAAAATATAGGTGTTGCATTATTGCTATTTAACATTAACACTAATAACATGTTGCTTTTCTCTATTTTAAACACAACATGATTTTTTTTCTTTAACATAAAGAACTTTTTCTTTAATGGCAAAAATCTTTATTTTCTCTGCTCTTTTACATTTTAACTAACATTACACTAACACACTCACAATTTGTATAAACGCAACGAATGGCTCCATCAAAAGGAAACAACGACCGGCAAACGAACTAAACAAATTCTAACAACTTTACACACTTTTTTCTTATATTTCCTTTAATATTTTTGGGGAAATTTTTATACACACATATTAAGCAGCACTTTATTTATATTTTTATGCAAAAATATTTAAATCTTCTCTATTATTTTCAATAAAAATATAAATTTTCTAAGACACTAGTACTAATCGACCGAACCGTATGAAAATTGCGCGAGAACTAGATTTGGTACTAAATAAATGAAATGAGAATGCAAGTGTTCTAAATAGCACCATACTCGTATGTAAATGAAAGAGAAAGAGTAGAGTAATGTGTATGCGCTAATAACTTAAATTAACTATTAATACGTCAATGGCTAACATTCAAGTGGGAGGAGTAGGAAATATAATGCATACAGGAAACTTTATAATTTAAATAGAAGCAGTGTTGCCGATTTCAGTGTTATATCTACTTTGTGTAATTGATCTTGAGTAAACAATTTTCTATGAGTTTTGAGTTTTAAAGAAGCATTACTTGTGCATTACTGGTGGTGTTCGTTTTTACTTCATATTTAAACGAATATCAAAGTCTAAACATTTTAACTCGAATTTAGGTGATATTAATGTATAATAGACTACTAAAGAAATTTAATAAAAATAATTAAATTTTACATATACTTTAGTAATTTTGTTATCTACACAAAATATTTTTTTCAAAGATTTAAAAAATTTATTAATGTATTAATTTTAAAGAAAAAATATTTGGCTTAGTGTAAGAAATTAAATGAAAAATTTCTGAATTTATTACTTAATTCAATATTTATTTGGATTTCTAAATTTCAGTTAGTCTTTTCTCTATATATGTATATTTGAATTTACTCATTTTCAACTTGAATTGGTGTTGTTTAACTATTTTCAAATATTTTTTTTGAAATTTTGCAAAGCTAGTAAAAATAGCTAACATAATTATTTTCACAACTGCCTATAATTTTAATATTAGCATTGAAAAGTTTTTAAATATAATTTTTATCTGTAAAAAGTTTATATTCAAACACTTATCATAGCAAAAATGTATTTATATTACAAAAACTGGAAATAAGTTATTTTTTAACATTAAAATATAAATGTGTATGATTTGATTTCATTGATTTTCAATTCATAACATTTAAAAATAATTTCCTAAATTATTTGTTATTATGACTTCATAAACGCAGTTTGCAAAGCAACACTGCAAAGAAATTCGTTTACAAGTCAAAGCAATACCTTATGACAATACTGCTTTGTCAAAATATGCAATGACTTTTTAGTACATTTATGAACGCATAAATGTTTTTTTGTAAATTTACGTAAATTACATATTTTACATACAAAAATTCAACTTTACATAAATCCGCCATTTCTACCAACATATAAATTGGTTGCCTCCTAAATAATTGTATAAAGAATAAAAATAAATTATTAAAGAATCATAAATAAAAACAATGCTCAAATTTTACAAATGTTGCGCATTGAAAAGCATTGTCATGCAATAATGAACTTGCGGCATTGCCTAAACAAAATCTATTGAATTTATGAACACTATGCATTGCAATGTTTACATACTGCGTTTAAGAATTCAGCCTATGATTTTGTTCATATTTTTTGTTTTCATATAAAATCTAGGAGGTTTGAAAAAAAATATTAAAATTTTCATTTATATCAAGGCGTATTAATACACCTTGATTTATATTTTTATGTTGTTTAAAAATGTTTGAAATTTTCCTTGGAACATTTTTTATTTTTTATGATTTTTAGCCATAAAATGTGAAAATATGCGCGAAATTGACAGCATTTTTTGAAGCAGATGAAATGCAATAATGTTAATGCATTTCAAGGCTTAATTATATTTTTTACGTTTCAGATTTTTTTGATTAGTCTTGAATGATTGGTCAATATAGGGCCATTATACAAAAATATTTTTACTAAATCATTACGTAATGCAATTTATTATAAAATATCAACAAATTTATGTAAAAAAAGATAAAATTTCCGTTATGTACAATTTTATAATAATTATGAACATGTTCTTATTCTGAATGAAAAAAGTTTGGGAAAAAAAGTCATGTTCGATTAATAACATTTATTAAAAAATTCATTCCAATTATGAATTTCTTTTTTCTGTGTACTTGAAAATATGAACGTTTTTATATATGTACATAAGCATGAAATAGAAAAAATATTAAAAATATAATGTTTATTTTTACAATATTTGCGAATTAAACTGTAAACTTTTGAATAGGTACTTTCCAAATACGTAGTTTTGTGACTATAGTGAGCAAAATTAAAAATATTTCCCTTAAAAAACAAATATTCAATGTTTAAAAACTAAATTTACCAATTTTTCCCCTTTTATCCCTTTACGGTCCAAGTTGTAAAAAAAAGATATAGTCCAATGATGCTACCAAGTAAGGATCTATCTGCGATCCAAATTTCAATCAAACCAATTTTACCGGTTTTCCCCCTGTTTAAACCTTTATAGTCCAAATATTGCAAAAAGAGATATGATCTATCTACGATCCAAATTTCAATACAATCGGTTTAGCCGTTTAGGCTTGATTTTAGAACAAACAACCAAACTTACAAAGACATTTATATTTTTATATGAATATGGATAAAATCATCCAAATCACCAATCATCCAAAATCCAATCTCACAACTCGCAAAATTTTGAATATTTTTTCTTGTTTCTGAATTAATTAATTCAATATTAATTTTGATTTCTCAATTTCAATTAGTTTTTTTCTCTATATAAATTTGAAATTTACAGATTTTTTGGTAATTATTTGAACTTTTTATTTTATATAATTTGAAAGTGAATTTTTTAATTAGGCTTAAGTTCATTTATTATAATTAATCTGTAATAATTCAAAGAATATCACTGAATACTACAATTTATAGACAATTGGCAATTTGGAATGAATTTTCTACCCTGCCAAGGGCGTCATCAACAATATTTATTGTCAAGGTCTATTGTAAATTCCATCTATTTAACTTACTATTATGTATTAGGAATTAGAATACTGGAAGCCAAATTCATAAATTTATTATTTGTAAGTTGGACGAAATTTCAATTATTTTTATTATATATGTGTATTCTTATTATTACCAATTTGCCAATTGTCTAAAAATTGTAGCATTCAGTGATATTCTTTGAATTATTACAGATTAATTATAATAAATGAACTTAAGCCTAATTAAAAAATTTACTTTCAAATTATATAAATTTGAATTTACTCAATTTCAATTTGCAATTGTGTAGTTTTACTATTTTCCAATATTTTGTTTGTAATATTGCAAAACAAGTAAAAATAGCAAGCAAACGAACACATAATTGATTTCACAACTGCTTATAATATAGAAAAACTTTATACTCAGACACTTTTTGGAGCAAAAACATGTTTGTATTATAAAAAATGGAAATTCCTTTTTTTCTAAAAAATCCCCGTTTATTTATGAATACAATGGTAACACTGTTTACAAATGAACTTGTTAATTGTTGCTTTTGCCTTTTAGTTTTTGCATAATTTTAACACGGTTCGGTTGATGAGTGTTAGAAAATTTATATTTTTGATGAAAATAGTAAAGACTATTTAAATATTTTTGCATAACAATATAACTAAATGGTTGCATAATATTTGTTTACAAAAAATTAGTTGAAAAGTTATTTGCAGAAAAAAAAAATGTGTGTAAAGTTGTAGCAAATTTAGTTCAGTTAGTGCCGGTCGCTGTTTATTATGTTTCCTTCTCCTCCCATTCGCACGGTTTCTATTACCATATTAACTAACTAATTCAAGTTATTTGCGCATACACACTGTCCTGCTCTTTCTTATTTACATATAAGGAGCTTTTTAGAACACTTAACATTTAATTTTCTTCACTTAGTACCAAATCTAGTTCTCGCGCAATTTTCATACGGTTCGGTCGATTAGTAGAAGAGTCTTAGAAAATTAATATTTTTAAAGAAAATAATAGAGAAAATGTTAATATTTTTGCATAAAAATATATATAAAGTACTGTTTAATATCTGTGTATAAAAATTTCCTCGAAAATATTAAAGGAAATATTAGAAAAGAGTGTGTAAAGTGGTTAGAATCTGTTTAGTTCGTTTGCCGGTCGTTGTTTCCTTTTGATGGGACCGTTCGTTGCGTTTATACAAAGTATGAATGTGTTAGTGTAATGTTAGTTAAAAATGTAAAAGAGCTGAGAAAATAAAGCTTTTTTGCCATTAAAGAAAAAGTTCTTTATGTTAAAGAAAAAAATCATGTTGTGTTTAAAATAGAGAAAAACAACATGTTATTAGTGTTAATGTTAAAATAGCAATAATGCAACACCTATATTTCAACATATTAATTAAATATGTCTGTATAATTATAAACGGAAAGCGAAGTGATAAAAAAGTAAGTACATTTCTTATTACGATTTAATTTCTTAATGCGCATTCGAATTTGGTTCACTTCTCTGGAACCAATTTTTTATTGTATTTGAAGCACCTGCGTACAACTTTGATGTTATTGTTTAAATGAAAATAGAATGCACAGAAATAAAAGTTTTTCCAAAAAAGTTATTCCAACTTTAATAATAAATATTTCTGGCAATATTGACATTGTTTGAAAGCGACTTCAATACTTAGCTGTGGAAAACGACTAACACAAAACTGAAAAATTAGATCTATTCAATTTCTTATAACATTTTTATTTATTAAAATAATTCATCCGCAGATTTTAAAACCTTTTAAAACAGTTTTTAAAATTTAACATTTAAATTATTTATGTTCAGCGTACCAAAATTATATAAAAAATATTTATTCACGGGAAGCGCTCAAAGCAATATATGTGTAAAACTTTTTTGAAATGTTCTTTTATTTTAACAAAATACTCATAAGTTGAAATACTTTTTATGTTTATGCTAAAATCAGCTATTCAGTTAAAAATTTTAACAGCGACTTTTTCAAAAGATTTTCGTTTTATATTTTTGGTGGGAATAATGAGAGATAACAGACTTTATTATATCTTATTGACGAATTTCCGCTCTAGTTTACGAATTTTAGAAATTTTGGGTTATTATTGAAACAATTTTTGGTAAAAGATGTGGGGAATCGCTTATTTTCGTACTAAATTCCAGTGTTTACTAATAAAAACATTTATAATTTTAGAATTTTTGTATAAAAAATAGATTTTGGTGAAAAAATTCAGAATTTCGCTATATTCGCTTTAAATACATTATTATACGAATTAAATAAATATAAGCTATTTTTATATAAAAATCGGATGGGTATAATAAAATATTCTTGTTTTCAAATTATACATTATATATATTTTTATAAAAAAATCTAAATTTTATATATTTTTATAAAAAAATCTAAATTTTTTTGGAATACTTTCGTCATTTCCAAAATTTTTGTCAATTTTATATAAAAAATCGTTTGATGAACAATTAATGTACATAATACTTACATATGTATATTATTATTATCGGTCCTAAAAATTATAAGCAATTTGATCATCCTAAGCAGAACAAATTTATTACCTTTTAATGTTATTAAATACAACAGGATTTATAAACTTCTAATTATTCAGAAGCTTTTTTAAAAATATGAATTCTATTTCAGAAAGCTTTTTAGTTTCCTTTAGATTTTCTACTCCACCCACTCGCACATTAACCATAACCGTATTAACCCATTTCCATAAGTTAATAGCGCATACACATTATCTTACTCTTTCTCTTTCATTTACATATGAGTATGGTGCTTTTTAGAACACTTGCATTCTCATTTCATTTATTTAGTACCAAATCTAGTTCTCGCGCAATTTTTATACGGTTCGGTCGATTAGTAGAAGAGTCTTAGTAAATGTGTAATTTTTAATGAAAATAATAGAGAAAATTAAAATATTTTTACATAAAAATATAAATTAAGTGCTGCTTAATATGTGTGTATAAAAATTTCCCCGAAAATATTAAAGGAAATATATGAAAAAAGTGCGTAAAGTTGTTAGAATTTGTTTAGTTCGTTTGCCGGTCGTTGTTTCCTTTTGATGGGACCGTTCGTTGCGTTTATACAAAGTGTGAATGTGTTAGTGTAATGTTAGTTAAAAATGTAAAAGAGCTGAGAAAATAAAGCTTTTTTGCCATTAAAGAAAAAGTTCTTTATGTTAAAGAAAAAAATCATGTTGTGTTTAAAATAGAGAAAAACAACATGTTATTAGTGTTAATGTTAAAATAGCAATAAAGCAATACCTATATTTCAACATATTAATTAAATATGTCTGTATAATTATAAACGACAAGGGAAGTGATGAAAAAGTAAGTACATTTCTTATTACTATTTAATTTCTTAATGCGCATTCGAATTTGGATCATTTTCTCTGGAACCAATTTTTATGATATCGTTTCAATGAAAATACTTCGAGCTAGTGATACCAGGAGACTACATTTTTCTAAGAAAATACAAAAAGAAAAGTTTTTCCAAAAAAGTTATACCAACTTTATAAAAAAATATTTTTGGCAATATTGACATTGTTTGAAACCGACTACAGTGAACTATTCAATTTCTTATAACATCTTTATTTATTAAAATAATTCATCCGCAGATTTTAAAACCTTTTAAAACAGTTTTTAAAATTTAACATTTAAATTATTTATGTTCAGCGTACCAAAATTATAAAAAAAATATTTTTTTTCGGGAAGCGCTCAAAGCAATATATGTGTAAAACTTTTTTGAAATGTTCTTTTATTTTAACAAAATACTCATAAATTGAAATACTTATTATGTTTATGCTAAAATCAGCTATTCAGTTAAAAATTTAAAATGCGACTTTTTCACCTGCAACCATATAAAAAACTGGTCGACATCCTTGAATTATCTCATGTTTTTTGTTAAATATTAACAGATTTTCGTTTCCTATTTTTGGTGGAAATAATGAGAGATAACGATAACAGACTTTATTATGTATTATTGAATTTTAAGAATTTTTGGATTATTATTCAATAAATTTTTGGTAAATAATGTGTGGAATCGCTAAAGCCCACAGTTTACTAATAAAAGCATTTACAATTTTAGAATTTTTATATAAAAAAATAGATTTTATTGAAAAATATCAGTGATAACAGAATTTCGCTTTCAAGACATTATTATACAAATTAAATAAATATAAACTATTTTCATATAAAAATCGAATGGATATAATAAAATATTCTTGTTTTCAAATTATACATTTTATTTATTTTTTTTATAACAAAAAAATAAATATATTTTTTTTTAATATTTTCTTACATATTTCCAAAATTTTTGCAATTTTATATAAAAAATCGTATATGCAATTTGTGTCATTGTAAAAAGAACAAAAATATTGGATTTAAATGTTATTAAACACAACAGGAACTATAAACTTTTAATTATGCAGAAGCTTTTTTCAAAATATGAATTCTATTTCAGAAAGCTTTTTAGTTTCCTTTAGATTTTCTACTCCACCCACTCGCACATTAACCATAACCGTATTAATCCATTTCCATAAGTTAATAGCGCATACACATTATTCTACTCTTTCTTTCTTATATATAGTAAGTAAGATTTTTTAGAACTCCTAACATTTCATTTAGTACCAAATCTAGTTCAGGCGCAATTTTCACACGGTTCGGTCGATTAGTAGAAGTTTCTTAGAAAATTTATATTTTTAATGAAAATAATAGAGAAAATTTAAATATTTTTGCATAAAAATGTAAATAAAATGCTGTTTTATATGTGTGTATAAAATTTTTCTCGAAAATATTAATGGAAATATAAGAAAAAAGTGTGCAAAGTTGTTAGAATTTGTTTAGTTCGTTTGCCGGTCGTTGTTTCCTTTTGATGAGGCCGTTCGTTGCGTTTATACAAAGTGTTAATGTGTTAGTGTAATGTTAGTTAAAAATGTAAAAGAGCTGAGAAAATAAAGCTCTTTTCATTAAAGAAAAAGCTCTTTATGTTAAAGAAAGAATCAGAGAATAAAGAAAAAAATGTTATTTGCGTTAATGTTAAAATAGTAAAAAGCAACAGCAATATTTCAACATATTAATAAAAAAATTTAATAAAATTATAAACGAAAAGTGGAGTGATAAATAAGTAAGTTCATTTCTTATTGTGATTTAATCGAATATGGTCCATTTTCGATGGAACCAACTTTTAATTAAAATACTTCGAAGTAGTTTTACCAGGTGATTACCTTTTTCTAAGAAAGTACAGAAATAAACGTTTTTCCAAAAAAGTTATTCCAACTTTAATACAAAATATTATTGCCAATATTGACATTGCACAGTGGCTTAGAAACGTTTTTTTGTGGGAATAATTTGGTATCTGGGGAACTATATAAATATATTTTTTATATACATAATTTTGGTACGCTAAACAAAAATATTTTAAATCGTGGGTTCAGCTTTCAAGACATTGTTAACTTAACAAGGTTAAGTTTTAAAATCTGCTGAAGTAAAGCTCTTAATTATGCATGAGTTATTATTATTATTATTAATTATGCATGAGTTATTTTAATAAATAAAGATGTTATAAGAAATGTTCTAATTTTTCAGTTTTATGTCAGTAGTTGTTCATAGCTAAGTATTGAAGACGGTTTCACACAATGCACAGTGGTTTAGAAGAGTTTTTTTTTAAATAATTCGGTATCTCGGGAACTATTGGAGATATTATTACGAAATTTCATATGGTTGGAGCTGAGGTGTTTTCGAGTTGATTTGCATTCATTTGCATCAGCTTCCTAACGCTAATGGCGGACAGTGCGTGGAACCTCAAAGTTAGTCATATTGGGTTTCAACTTATTAAAAAAAACTAACCAAAAATCCATTTATGATCCGAATGAGCTGCAATTTAAAATTACGAAGGGCCATATTTTTTAGGTTTTTTTCCAAATTTTTTATTTTGTAGTAAAAAGTTTTCTTCGGGACTATACACAATTTTTATATGATCCGGAAAAAGAACTTAATGCTAAAGCGTGTGAAGTAAAATTTAGCTCACAAAGGCGGACACATCACCCTCAGGCTTATCCAAACTTGACCAATTTTAAAAAATAATTTTAGGTTTGAGTAAAAATTTTGAAAAAGGAAAAGCACCAATTCATGAAAATGTTCCATATCTGTGTAACTCTATGTGTTACTTAAACACTTACAAAGTTTTTTTACTATCACACGGTAAATAACATCACAGTCGACACTTTTCTAAAAAAAATCTGTTTTTGGAACACATTATTCCCGGTTTAGGAATTTCGGTATTTTAAAATATAAAATGTAAAAAATTATAATACCGTTGATTTAAGGACATTTAGATCTATATTAGTTCCAAATTTTGTAATGTTATCTTTAACGTTAAAATTTTACATTAATTAAAATTTTATATTTTTCTTCATGGAAGGTAAAATAAAATTATTTAATTTTACCAAATACTTATATAAATAGTCTTTATTTACTCTTCAGAAGTTGCACAAACCATGCTCACTTTGAAAAATTTTTACGTTTTTTCATATATTGCATACAAAATCTGTTACACCAATCTTTCTGTTAAGTCAGTGTATGTTTGAATTCAGAATTTACATTTGATATGTTAGTAACATTTTGCATGAAATATATGAAAAAATGTACAAATTTTCCGAAGGGGGTAAGGTTTGTGGAACTTCTGAGGAGTAAATGAAGGCTTTTTATATAAGTATTTTATACTGTTGAAAACCTTAGGACTTGAAGATTGATATTTTAAAAAATTAAGTAATTTTTGTATCCGCTTTAGTGAGCGAAATTTTACTTTACACGCTATAGCATTAAGTTTTCTTTCTGGATCATATAAAACTTGTGTATAGTCCCGAAGAAAAAATTTTTCTACAAAAGAAAAAATATACGGACTTTTTTGGGAAAAACGTAAAAACACTCCCATTTTTACATGTTACAAATTTGGATACGTGTAACTTTTTATACGATAAGATAACTGTTAGCAAATTATTCCTATTGTATTTTGAATATTATCACCAATATATCTGATATTTTAAAAATAAATTTCGACAATCCGTTGGCCCGTCATCTCTAAAAAACCATAAAAAGATCGAGCAAAATTAAAAAAAAATAAATAATCCTAAATATCTCTTCAACTAATAGAGATAACCTACATATGTAAGTGTAGTTTTTGTAAATCTTCTTAAGGACTATATATATTTTAAATTTTGGCTCATTTGAATCATAAATGGATTTTTGGAGATTTTTTTTTAAATTTTGAGACCCGAGGTGACCTATTTTGAGGGCCCACACACTGGCCTACATTAGCGCTAGGAAGCTGAACAAATGTAAATAAACTTAGAAATACCTCAGCTCCAACCGTGTGAAATTTCGTAACAATATCTCCAATAGTTCCAGAGATACCGAATTATTTCAAAAAAAAAAAAAAACATTTCTAAGCCACTGTGCGTTCTTAACACGTTATTATTAAAAGTAAAAAAAATCTCTGTCTTTTGATTTCATATTTTTTAGCAAAAAATTTTTGTATCGAACTTGTATGCCAAATATATTTATTCGTTCCCCAAAATACATTCTTAAATGTTTTTGGTTTCCTTTTACCCTTTTTGTGACTCTTGGCCATCTATTTTTAATAAAATTCTGTTTGGGGCTGTCACATCATGTGCTACGACATAGACCTTTTTGCTTGAAACCCAAATTTATATCAATTTTTCATTCCATAGATCATTCCTAAGGTCATAATTTCTTTGATTTATATCTGAGTATGATTTTATCAAGCATTTGGTCGTATAATATTGAATTATTTATTCAACATATTTAATAAATTTTTGGAATGTTATAGTAGGAAAACCACGATCAAACTATAATTTTAAAATCTGTGTATTTTAATCATCTTATCTTACATTTTGGTTGAAATTGGATATCAGAGGACATTCTGTAGAAGCCTGATATCAAATAATATAATATAATTTAAATTTTACCTTTAATAGAGGATGTTATATTGTTATTGGTAAAACTTTTCTAGGATTAAAATAATTTAAATTTTGTTCTTGTAATGGCCAGCGAGTAATTAGAACACTAGTAGTCACTTTTGACCACCGTAGGGAACACAAAAGCCTGATATTCGAAACGGTGGGCCAAGAGTGTTACGATTAATGGTGATAAGCGGTTTCGCAACTTAAAATTTTTATTTTTATATGAACGCAATGTTTTTTAATACCATTTCTAAATATCTATCTCACATACACCGCTTGCTTGTTAAAGAAATTAAAAAATATTTTTTTTTTTTTTTTTGTTTATTTTACTCAATTCGATATGAATGGATTCAAATTATAATTTTATGGCTATTTTTTAAAACGAAAACATAAATATTCTATATTTTTCCGACAAATTCTGACGATGGTGCTTTTATTTTGACTGTATGCGGAATAAAACTGCAACAAAACAGAAAACGCTATATTTGTTTCCAACGATAAAACAAATTATATATAAAACTTTTATAAAATAGCCCATTGTATTAATTTAATGTAAACAAAAAATTGATGATGTTCATGTACTTTTGTGGCAGTTGTGAAGAATTGTATATACAGGGTTTGGAAATACCGTTGTTTGCAATTTTCTGAGCTCTTATTTGAGTTTCATAGTCTTATTTTTCTCGATTTTTATTTTAAATAATCTAGAGAAACTCTTCTATTTAAAAAGGTCCAAAAACTCTCAAATTAGTTTTAATTAAAAAACGTTGGGAAATTTTTTCACTTTAAAAAGTCTGGAATTTGAAGGGTATTCGAAAACACCATAATCATCTGGGCGTGACAGTTGGATGATGGAACAGTTAAGAAGAACTTTGTTTTTAAAAAAATAATCTTTCATGCTCTTTTTATGAAATTATTAAATTTATATACACATTCTTTATATATTAATTAAAATTGATGGTCAAATCAAATTCCAAAAAAAGTAAAAAAAAAAATCCATATATATTTTTTTAGAAAAAATATTATGTTCTACTTTGCACGCCTTATCAATAATAGGTTTATTAACTTTCAAAAGAGTCTACTTCTCTACCTTTCACTGCCACTTGATGTAAAATATAACAAATAGTTCCCGTTGAAAATAAATAAAATATGCACGAATTGCAAATATTTTTTCAAGGTAGTTCTTATTTTGTTAACATTTTGAAATAACTAAAAGCCAGATTTTCAAATGGGGGTTTCAAGTTTTAAGGCAAAACATAACGTATTTCCAAATAAGTCTTAGAACACTGATAGCTCATGTAGTTTTTCTTTGGCCAGGTCAAAAGTTTTTGTTGCAATTTCATTCCGCATACGTTAATTGATTGAAAGGTGAATATTTATAAAGGAAAACTTTACTCCTAGAAGAAATATAGATTAATTAACGATTTTATATTATATTTCATTAAAATTACTATGTAAATAAAAATATTTCTCATATTAATTGCTTTAAGGTTCTGTGGTGCTATTATTATCATTATAAACAGAACAGAAATATTAGCTTTTAATGTTATTAAACACAACAGGAATTATAAACTTCTAATTATGCAGAAGCTTTTTTTAAAGAATGAATTCTATTTCAGAAAGCTTTAGATTTTCTACTCCACCCACTCGCACATTAACCATAACCGTATTAATCGATTTCTATAAGTTAATAGCGCATACACATTATTCTACTCTCTCTCTCTTTCATTTACATATGAGTATGGTGCTTTTTAGAACACTTGCATTTCATTTATTTAGTACCAAATGCAGTTCTCGCGCAATTTTCATACGGTTCGGTCGATTAATACAAGTGTCTTAGAAAATTAATATTTTTAAAGAAAGTAATAGAGAAAATGTTAATACTTTTGCATAAAAATATAAATAAAGTGCTGCTTAATATGTGTGTATAAAAATTTCCCCGAAAATATTAAAGGAAATATAAGAAAAAAGTGTGTAAAGTTGTTAGCATTAGTTTAGTTTAGTGTGCCGGTCGTTGTTTCCTTTTGATGGGACCATTCGTTGCGTTTATACAAAGTGTGAATGTGTTAGTGTAATGTTAGTTAAAAATGTAAAAGAGCTGAGAAAATAAAGCTTTTTTGCCATTAAAGAAAAAGTTCTTTATGTTAAAGAAAAAAATCATGTTGTGTTTAAAATAGAGAAAAACAACATGTTATTAGTGTTAATGTTAAATAGCAATAATGCAACACCAAACATTCAACATATTAATTAAATATGTCTGTATATTTATAAACGGAAAGGGAAGTGATAAAAAAGTAAGTTCATTTCTTATTACTATTTAATTTCTTAATACGCATTCGAATTTGGTTCATTTTCTCTGGAACCAATTTTTAATTAAAACACTTCGAAGTAGTGTTACCAGTTAAAAAGTTATTCTAAGAAAGTACAGAAATAAACTGTTTTTAATACTTAACATTGTAAAGTTAACAATGTCTTGAAAACTGAACCCACGATTTAAAATATTTATGTTTAGCGTACCAAAATAATATAAAAAATAGTTTTTTTCTTCACTGAAAGCCCTCAAAACAATATTTCTGTGAAACTTTTTTGAAATGTTTTTTTATTTTAACAAAATTCTATAAATTGAAATACTTTTCAGGTTTATGCTAAAAGCAGATATTCAGTTAAAAATTTTAAGTGCGACTTTTTCAAAAGATTTTCGTTTTATATTTTTGGTGGGAATAATGAGAGATAACAGACTTTGATATATCTTATTAACGAATTTCCGCTCTAGTTTACGAATTATAAGAAATTTTAGAAATTGTGGGTTATTATTGAATAAATTTTTGGTAAAAAATGTGGGGAATCGCTTATTTTCGTACTAAACCCCAGAGTTTACTAATAAAAACATTTGCAATTTTAGAATTTTTATATCAAAAATAGATTTTGGTGAAAAATATCAGAATTTCGCTATGTTCGCTTTTAAGACATTATTGTACGAATTAAATAAATATAAGCTATTTTTATATAAAAATCGGATGGGTGTAATAAAGTATTCTTGTTTTCAAATTATAAATTTTATTTACTTCTATAAAAAAAAATCAAAATTTTTTTGAATATTTTCGTCATTTCCAAAGTTTTTGCAATTTTATATAAAAAATCGTTTGATGAACAATTAATATACATAATACATATGAATGTAGATTATTATCGGTCTTAAAAATTATAAGCAACTAGCTTGACCCGGTGCGCTTCGCTACCCCTGTCGTCGTCTATGTTGGAAATTTCAATAAAATCGTTTGGGCCGTTTAGTATTTATTTTTTAAGAACTAAAGGTTTTAATTGCAAATAACTTTTAAACTGCCTTACCAATTTTTACACTATTAGTCTCATAGTAATCCTAAAAATCCGTTTACTATGAACTACCATATGTACTCAATACAGTTTTGTTATGGATTTCTCACTGTTATAAAGTTAGGAATACGGGTATAAATATGAAATATCGTTTGTGCCAATCGTATTGTGTTTTCATCAGCACTGACGATGTTTTCATCAGCACTGACGATATTTACATCAGCACTGATTAATCAGCTATGACGATGTTTTCATCAGCACTGACGATGTTTTCATCAGCTCTGACGATGTTTTCATCAGCACTGACGATGTTTTCATCAGTACTGACGATGTTTTCAACAGCACTGATTAATCAGCTATGACGTTGTTTTCATCAGCACTGACTATGTTTAAACCAGCACTGACGATGTTTTCATCAGTACTGACGATGTTTTCATCAGCACTGACGATGTTTTCATCAGCACTGACGATGTTTTCATCAGCACTGACGATGTTTTCATCAGCACTGACGATATTTACATCAGCACTGATTAATCAGCTATGACGATGTTTTCATCAGCACTGATTAGTCAGCACTGACGTTGTTTTCATCAGCACTGACGATGTTTTCATCAGTACTGATTAGTCAGCACTGACGATGTTTTCATTAGCACTGACGATGTTTTCATCATAAAAATGATAAGCATTTGATCATCCTAAACAGAACAAAAATAATAGCTTTTAATGTTATTTAACAGAACAGGAATTATAAACTTATAATTATGCAGAAGCTTTTTTAAAATCATGAATACTATTTCAGCTTTTTAATTTCCTTAAGATTTTCTACTCCACCCACTCGCACATTAACCATAACCGTATTAATCCATTTCCATAAGTTAATAGCGCATACACATTATTCTACTCTTTCTCTTTCATTTACATATGAGTATGGTGCTTTTTAGAACACTTGCATTCTCATTTCATTTATTTAGTACCAAATCTAGTTCTCGCGCAATTTTTACACGGTTCGGTCGATTAATACAAGTGTCTTAGAAAATTTATATTTTTAAAGAAAATAATAGAGAAAATGTTAATATTTTTGCATAAAAATATAAATAAAGTGGTGTTTAATATGTGTGTATAAAAATTTCCTCGAAAATATTAAAGGAAATATCAGAAAAAAGTGTGTAAAGTTGTTAGAATATGTTTAGTTCGTTTGCCGGTCGTTGCTTCCTTTTGATGTGGCCATTCGTTGCGTTTATACAATGTTTGAAAGTGTTAGTGTTATATTAGTTAAAAATGTAAAAGAGCTGAGAAAATAAAGCTTTTTTGCCATTAAAGAAAAAGTTCATAATGTTAATGAAAAAAAAACCTGTTGTGTTTAAAATAGAAAAAAAAAAAACATGTTATTAGTGTTAATGTTAAATAGCAATAATGCAACTCCTATACATATTTTAACATATTTATTAAATATGCTGTATAATTATAAACGGAAAGGGAAGTGATAAAAAAGTAAGTGCGTTTCTTATTATGATTTAATTTTTAAATGCGCATTCGAATTAGGTTCATTTTCGCTGTAACCAATTTTTAATTTTCTTTAATGCATCTGCGTACAACTTTTATGTTATTGTTTCAATGAAAATACTTCGAGGTAGTGATACCAGGAGACTACCTTTTTCTAAGAAAGAACAGAAATTAACGTTTTTCCAAAAAAGTTATACCAACTTTAATACAAAATATTTTTGGCAATATTGACATTATTTGAAACCAACTTCAATACTTAGCTGTGAAAAACTACTGACACAAAACTGAAAAAATAGAACTATTCAATATCTTATAACATTTTTTATTTATTAAAATAACTCATGCACAATTAAGAGCTTTACTTCCGCAGACTTTAAAACCTTCTAAAACTGTTTTTAATACTTAATATTGTTAAGTTAACAATGTCTTGAAAACTGAACCCACGATTTAAAATATTTATGTTCAGCGTACCAAAATTATATAAAAAATAGTTTTTTTTTTCACGGGAAGCCCTCAAAGCAATTATGTATCTGTAAAACTTTATTGAAATGTTTTTTATTTTAACAAAATTCTATAAATTGAAATACTTTTTAGGTTTATGCTAAAATCAGATATTCAGTTAAAAATTTTAAGTGCGACTTTTTCACCAGCAACTATATAAAAAACTGGTCGACATCCTTTAATTATCTCATGTTTTCTGTTAAATATCAGATGAACAAAAGTAACAGATTTTCTTTTATATTTTTGGTGGGAATAATGAGACATAACAGAATTTATTATATCTTATTGACGAATTTCCGCTCTAGTTTACGAATTATAAGAAATTTTAGAATTTTTAGATTATTATTGAATCAATCGCTTATTTTTGTACTAAACCCAAGAGTTTACTAATAAAAACATTTACAATTTTAGAAGTTTTATATCAAAAATAGATTTTGGTGAGAAATATCAATGATAACAGAATTTCGCTATGTTCGCTTCAAAGACATTATTATACGAATTAAATAAATATAAGCTATTTTCATATAAAAATCGGATGGGTATAATAAAATCAGGGATCGTAGCGGTTATAAGTGATATCAAAAAACTTATTTTATAACAATTATTTTGTGACTTTAAAAATAAAAATCCATCTAAAACAGTTATTATTCAACGTAAAAATAAAAGTTTGAATGAAACTGTTAAAAAATGACTTTTAAATAGCCGTCATAAAAAACTCAATTGAGGAGTTTTATTTTTTCCGTCATAAAATAAAAGTCATTTGAGGAGGTTTATTTTTTCCGTCAGAAAATAAAACTCATTTGATGAAAATTGACATCTAAGGCTTACAGCTGCTCAGATCATTATAATTTGTAAAGCACCTTGCATTGCAATTGAATAAATTTTCATTAAAATCAAATCAAATGGGATTTTAATTTGTTATTTTTTGAATCCTTTTATCAAATTGTTGTTCTTTTTTATTTCTTAAACAAATGAATTACTACAAACATTATATCAGATAGATTCAATAAAAAAGATACTGAAAAAGGTAAAGAGTAAAGAGTTTTTTTTATGACTTTTATTTTATGATGGAAAAAATAAAACTCTTCAAATGAGTTTTTTTATGACGGCAATTTAAAAGTCTTTTTTTAACAGTTTCATGCGAAATTTTATTTTTACGTTGAAAAATAACAGTTAACTGTGGAGTTGAGATAATTTTTGTAATATCATCATAGATTCTGAAAGAGCACGTCAATACGAATCTATTGGTATATAACAATATAGAGGTCTAATGACTCTAACATAGAGATTTTTTGATTTAAAATTTTCTGGATAACCGTTATTTACGGTCCCTGAATAAAATATTCTTGTTTTCAAATTATACATTTTATTTATTTTTACAAAAAAATCTAAATTTTTTTGAATATTATCGTCATTTCCAAAATTTTTGTATGTATGTTTATTACTATCAATCTTAAAAATTATAAGCAATTTGTGTCATCGTAAACAGAACCAAAATATTAGCTTTTAATGTTACTAAACACAACAGGAATTATAAGCTTCTAATTATGCAGAAGCTTTTTTTAAATAATGAATTCTATTTCACAAAGCCTTTTAAATTCCTTTAGATTTTCTACTCCACCCACTCTCACATTAACCATAACCGTATTAATCCATTTCCATAAGTTAATAGCGCATACACATTATCCGACTCTTTCTTTCTTATTTACATATAGTAAGCTTTTTTAGAACACTTAACTTTTAATTTTATGCATTTACTACCAACTCTAGTTTAGGCGCAATTTTCACACGGTTCGGTCGATTAGTTCAAGTGTCTTAGAAAATTTATATTTTTAAAGAAAATAGTAGAGAAAATTTTAATATTTTTGCATAAAAATATAAATAAAGTGCTGTTTAATATGTGTGTATAAAAATTTCCTCGAAAATATTAAAGGAAATATAAGAAAAAAGTGTGTAAAGTTGTTAGAATTTGTTTAGTTCGTTTGCCGGGCTTTGTTTCCTTTTGGTGTGGCCGTTCGTTGCGTTTATACAAGGTGTGAATGTGTTAGTGTAATGTTAGCTAAAAATGTTAGATTAAAAGAGACTTAAAAATTAAAGCTCTTTGTTTGCATGATTAAAGAAACTGTTATTTATATTAAGAGAATCAAGTAGTTTTAACATAAATTAAAGATCTAATAATGTTGGCAAAGTTGTTGTGAGAAAAATGGGAAATAAAATGTATGTTAAAGCTTTTAACATCAATCTCATTAATATTTAAACGGAAAGGGAAATTATAAATAAGTAAGTAGTACATACATACATTTCTTGTTTCTATTTATTTTATAAATAGGTTTTATTTTAATATTTTCGTTATAAAGGTGGTTTTAGTAGGAATTAATTGTATTCTTCACTAGATGGATCTTGCCTATGTTATACATATTTTTAAATTAATAAAACAAAATTATAATTAATAAAACAAAATGTTTATCTTTGATAGTCTTGAACCACGCTATTTCTTTCAAACTCTTCGGTAAAATATTTGAAATAGCTAAATTTGGTTAGATTTGTTTAAAATAGATTAACGGCATATATGTATATGTCAATGGAAATATGTATTTCAAACCAATTTATCTGAAACCTGGACTGCTGGTATAGTTGGTAGAACAAACAGAGTTAGTTTAATAAACCTTTGATAAATTTTAAAATATTAGCGCATATTGTTTTTAATTATTTAAGTGTTTTGATGGTTAATAACTGAATACAAATAAAAACACATTTTTCTCACTCTTGCTCAAATAAAAACTTTAAATGTTTTCATAGAACTTGTTTGCATTTTTGTCTTATAGAAATTTCTTCAATTTAAGTACATACATATAATAAAAATTTCAATACTTTTTTAATAGCCTTAGATTTCATTTCGAATGGAAATTATCCCTTATTTAACGTCTAATCCTTACCAGTTGCCATGATTAATCAGAAACCATTTTGTAGAAAATAAAAAAGAAATCTGCTCATTTGATAAGGTGATTTCACGTACATTTAATCTATTTAGTCATGGTGTGCTGTGTTTTTCACAAAAACAAACATTTGAACATTAAATAAATTCACAGCAATCATTCTGACCCAGAATTTTTTAACTTCTGACCCTACCAGAAAAGATTCCGAGACGGGACGTATATCAAATTAAAGGTAATTTTAACGTGCTACCAAAATCTTTAAAACTTATTTTGAAAATGTAAATTTGTCAATTTTTTACTGAATATTTATGTTCTGACCCAGAAATTTTTCAATTCTGACCCTACCAGAAAAGTTTCCAGGACGGGACGTACATCAACTTAAAACTAATTGAACGTGATATCAGAATCTTTAAAACTTATTTTGAAAATGTAAATTTTTAGATTTTTATTGATTTTTCGAAAAGACACATATCGACATTTTTACTAATTTTACTAATCAAATTAAAGTTAATTAAACGTTCTACCGGAATCTTTAAAACTTATTTTAAAAATGTAAATTTGTAAATTTTTTATGATTTTTTGAAAAGACACATATTGAAATTTCTACTGAATTTTATTAAGTTCGAACCATGCATTTTTTAAGTTCTGACCCTACCAGAAATGATTCCGAAACGCGGCGTACATCAAATTAAAGACAATTTAACGTGCTACTGGAATCTTTAAAACATATTTTGGAATCTTTAAAACATATATTTCTAAATGTAAATTTTTCGATTTTTAATGATTTTTCGAAAAGACACATATTGACATTTTTACTGAATTTTTTAAGTTCTGACCCTATCAGAAAAGATTCCACGATGAAAATGAAGATTGGATGATACGTTATAGCACGATCAATATTTTGATGGAGAATCTTAAGATTAAGACGTTAAACGAGTATTAATCCTAAGATATTAGAAGTAATACATCCATCTTTTTCATAAAAAAAAAAATTATAATTTTAACTGTTAACTGTTGATCGTATAATTTAAAGAGTCTTATATATGAATGAGCAATTGCTGTCAGTTGTGTTGTGTAATTTTTTGGGCATTATACGATGCAAACGCGACGCAAACCGAAGCACGATTTTCCATACATTTTTTGATTTTATTAAAGACGCAAATCGAAGCACTAACGACGCAACTTCGAAGCCATGCGAAGCAGACTGAAACAAAAACGACGCAAATCACAGAAATTTTAAAAAGACGCAACTTCGAAACGACGTAAACCGGGGTATTGGTGTATTTCATTAATTTTTATGTCATATTCTGATTTTTATGATGCCTATTTTAGTCGCTTATTTTTCAATGAAGATCCGCGAAAAATTAATTTTAAAACATATTTTTGATCTCATATAATACAATTAAAAATTAAATTTTGTTTATTATATGTTAAACAAGATTATCAAAACTTAGGTAATAAAATAAATTACTGCGTTGCATAGATAAATACACATAGATCTGAAACTTTCTATCAAACACCTAACTCAGTTGTCAAAAACCAAAGTGGTGAGAATGTATAAGTAAGAAAAACTATGTGAAAACTCAAACAACAATTGTATGTGTGATGATTTTGAATAAGTTTTTTGTTTGCGTTTTTTTTCCGCTCTATGTGTTCTTCTCTATTCTGCGATGTTTTATAGATATTTTGATTAATTTGAATAAATTATAATTTTGACATTGTCATAAAGTTCCGAATAGGGCGGTTAAAGTAGATTTAAAAACCATTATAATTATTTTAGTACATACAATATGACTGGCATTCTTTTCAAGAGTTTGATTACACAAAATGATAAAAAAAATAATTGTGTTAAATTCATATCAAAACAAAAGAAATAAATCATTTAATCACATTCCTTAACAAAACTTTAAGATCAAAGGAATTGTTTGATATTTTATCAGTTTCAAAACAACTTAAACAATAATTTAATTAACTATAAACATTAACACCATTTATTACATTAACCCCCCAAATATAAAAAAAGGATCAAACAACATTGTTGTCAAAAATATATACTAAAACATACATATATGTACACACATACATATGTATATATGTATGTATGTATATAAGTATGTATGTATAGTATCCCAGCAGTTAAGCATGTAGTCAATGTATCTCTTATAGACAGTAATCGTCACAAATGTCTTAGCACTTGGCTGACTCCAATTCATATATTTTGGTCATTTGGTGCTCTTTGTAGTGCAGAGATTAGACAATTGGTTGCTTTATACATCCCAGGTAATCTAGCGTGAAGACAATTGTCACTTAAGTGTCTCTAAGTAATCTGGAGTGAAGTCACTTTAAACGTTTATTTTGTACTGCACTTTAGACAGTAGTTATTTTACCCACCAGAAGCAATCGATTGGAGAGTTGCCGAAGAAAGGATTGTTTACAAGCTATCGTTTATTGGACTGCCTATGATATGTATTTTAGCTGACTATTTGAGGTCAATTAACACTCGTACATGTTAAAATAACCAGTTATGTAGCTGATCAAGTTACCAGTTATGTAGCTAGTAATGTAACTGACGTTATTACCAGCTTTTAGACAGTCTCATTGTAATAAGGACATGCACGTGTTAAAATAACTAGTCACGTAGCTATTGAAGTAACTAGTTCCCACCCTAAATTATGGGTAAAATCACTAGATCGGGACTGTCTCCTAGAACTGCTGGGATATTAAACCATGTCAAGTGAAGAGTTTTAATCCATTTATACTCATATCATAACATTTCAACTTTACACCAATGAATGAACTTTATTTACACAAGAAATAAAAAAATATATGTTTGCACTACGACATTAATTTGAAGCAAAAAAAATATATCAAAAACTGTGACTAGATAAGATAAAGTTTAAAAAAAACATAAAACCCTTTTTACACGCACATTAAATTACTTATGATGAAAACCATCTCAAGACAATAAGGAAAAACAATCATTACAATAATAACACCAATGATGTAATTTAGACACATGTATACCTCACAACCCCCACTGCCGTGTTTGAAAATGTTTTAAACATTTAGCCTAAACATCATTTAGTATGAATGTATGTAAGTTGCAAACATATGGGTTGACAAATATCCATACAGTATTACAGTACGTACGTACAACTTCTGCTCCTCCCTCCTTTGACTCTGGTCATTTATTAAGCAGCAACAAACAGCCAACCCTTTTTTACTATAAGTTGATTTTAAAAAAAATCGTATAAAAAATGAAAAGGGTCAAGTGCTTGTGTTTTTGCCAAGTGTCCAGTTGTTTAAAAAACCCCCAAAAAGCCTTTAGAACAACAATTTTTTATCCTTAAAATGTTTTGTTTGAAATCAGAGTAAAGTGTTGATTAGTGTCAAATTAAAAGCATTTCATAATAATTTATTAACTGCATTGACAGAACAAAGAAATTACATACATACATAGATAAATAAATAATAAATTGTATCATGAGAAATTGTATAAAAATTCAATAAAGAAAACTATTTTCTGAAAAACTAAGTATATAGAAAAATAAATAGTATCATGAGAAATTTAACAAAAATAGGTAAGGACATCATTAGGGATTAAATTTAATCGCGATTGCGATTTAATAGAGCTCCGTTAATCGCGAATATATGCAGATTAATCGTATTTATATTTTTCAAATTTTTTATCAAAACAAGTAAGTGAGCTATATTCGGCTATGCTGAATCTTATATACCCTTCACCAAATTATACTTTAAAATATAAATTTTTAATATTTTTAGGTAAACAAAATTATTTTTTTTTTTCAAAATTTTTCAAAAAGTTTTTTAAATTTTTATCAAAATTCTTTTTTATTTTTTTTAAATATACTAGTAAAAAAAAATTTTTTGGTAAAAAAAAAAATATTCGAGTTAAAAAATATTTTTCCCTATTTTGACCCATTGTAGGTCCAAATTACTACAGCCTTATATAGATCGCTGCAATGGAATTTGAAATATCTATCATTATATATCCATATTGTCTATATTAATGACTTAGTAATCCAGATATAGATCAAAAAGAGGTCAAAAATCGAGGTTGGCCCGATTTTTTCCTTATATCTCAGCCATTTGTGGTCCGATTTTCTCGATTTTAAATAGCAACCGAGCCGGAAGAATTTCCGATATATTGATGTCCGAATCAAGTTTGTTGTAAGTTATTTGGGGTCGTCAGAAAATAGATTTCAAAAGACAGACAGAGGGGCATGGATTAATCGATCCCGCTATCTATAAGAATCCAGAATATATATACTTTATAGGGTCGGAAAATTATATTGTGGAAATTACAAACGGAATGACAAACTTATATATGTATACCCTTCTCAGGAAGGTGAAGGGTATAAAAATTAAAAGAAAAACAAAATATACAGTTTTGAGAAAATGGTAACCTAGACGAGATCTTATTTTCGTTCAAAAGTTGTCCGCTATTTAATATGCATTCTGATAATATGTAACGTTTTTTTGGCATCTAAAAGGTGCATAAGTTGTTTATCAAATGTTGGTCCAAGCATGTTTAAGGGTTTATAATACTATAATGATATTTTACAGAATTTTTCATATTCGTAAGTTAATTGTCTATACTTTGTATTAAAACATTTAAGAGGTCCGACCAAGTTAATCAAATCAGAATGTACCTATATAAGCAAATTTAAATCACTATGTGAAACTATCTACAAAAATGAAATAGAAGTTTAATTAAATGCGAAATACGAATGTACTTACAAGTTGCAATTTTATGTAAGTACCTTAACAATTCCGTTAAGAACTTAAAATTTCAATTTGTATTAAGTAAAGTATTTTTTTTTTAATGTTTGGCACACAGAGAAAGCTTGTTTGGCTATGATAACCGAATTTATTGCTAATAGATTGATTCAGTCTTAATGACCGAATTTTTCTGTTATGAATGAAAAATTTTAGTTGAGGTAAAGTGACTTTTAGTTACTAGAATCTATATTTTGATTTATATTTAGCTTATTCTATGTGGCTTCTATTAAATTTGATACCTGACTGAGGTATATGGGCAATTCCACGAGAATGACTACCACGACTGAAAACCCAAAAACCCTTGAAACTTTTTTTCAAGACGATTTGAGTAGGAGAAAACACTAAATTATTACTATGTGTCTGTATTTAGAGCTTATTACAACATTTTTTAGTTTTTGTATACATATATTTACAGAATATACACTGTTTTATTATAAGAGAAAAATCTGTCACGTACGGTATGTCACGTATAAAAAATCATCCAATGATTGTTTTTACTTAAATATGACGGATTGTAAAGTAAAAATATTTCGTTTAGTGTAAGAAATTGAAAGAAAACATAACGCCTCTCACGATTCGCATATTTCTACATGTACCTCAAAATTACTTCCATTTTATGTCACGTACGATATACCCTTATTTCGCTCGATATTTTGGATAACAATGTTTCGAAAGAACTTATTATTTTTTTTTAAATATAGCACCCTCTGAATGAAACATACAGACCAAATTATTTTTCAGATACTCTTATTTTTGGAAAATCTATTCCACTCTATAGGCGTACAAATGTCACGTACGATGACATGGAATTGCCCATATATGTAATTCATCTTTGCGAAATTTCATTTGAAAATCTTCTAAGTGAATCTCAATTATGTAGCGCTTTCAGCCCATTTGATTTGCGTATATTTTAATTAAAATATCTTCTTCCACGAACACTATTTATTCAGTTTAAGTAATAAAACATATATGAATTAAGTTTCCCTTATATTATTGAATAAAAGTTAATTTAATATGTATTGGATCAAATGTTGACTAAAATTTATAATTCAGTCGCAAAGTAGGTCTGGGTTGATTAACAACTCGCGCGTCATTGTAATTATCTCTTAAGTGCAATCAGGCCCGTTCGAAAATTTTGCGTCTCACTCTGGCACGTGTGTGATGTAAGGCTTCGTATAACGGTTCCTGTTCTACGTTGTTTGCACCAACCGCGTGTCTTTTAATTTTATGTGAACACTGGTGGAGACTATATAAAACTCAATATCGATACTGGTGGAGTACCATTAAAAACTCAACGTATCAACTGGTGGAGTACCATTAACACTCCTGATTTTTATAACAAGGTATAAGCGTTCCAGCTTCCTATATGAAGATATAGGTCGACTAGGGACCAACTTGAATCGACGTGGGATAACCTGGCAATTTGAGAGTCTTTACTCCGCCAATTAACTTTAAATTACAAAAAAAATTATAATTAAAACTGGGTTATTTGAAATTTTGTTTGTAATATTGATTACGATTGCATGGTGCGATTAAGTGCGAGTACGACTACGATTAAAATCGATTTTCAATCCCTAGACATCATAAGCAATTTTTAACAAGGAACAATTGGTTAATTCCGACACTTAATCCTCTAACGGACAAAAACTAAATTTAATGCAATATATTCGAAAACTTTACTCTGATTTTAAATATTTTTAATAACAAATTATTGCATGACAAACGATCTTTATTTTTATTTCTCATCGTATTTTCAACTAAAATTACTACTGATGCACAGTTCTGTGCGAGGAGCTTAGTTTTGCAATTATGTATATAAAAAGTTATATGGACATTCGAAATTTACATACATTTAAACAATATTTTATTTTTTTTTTAATTGAATTATTGCGGCAGAAAAATAAAACCAAAACAAAATGAAAAGGCCAGTTCATAAATAATGAGACAAACATAAAATTAGATTATTTTCTGTCTCGTGACACCTCTGTATACTTTGTGGTCTAAACTGACAGTTACAAAAGTAGCGTATCAGCTGTGCTTCATTTAACTCCATCGAAGAAAAAGAATAGCCATACATATTACAAACAATTACAAAATGTGTGATGCCACTTTTATACATTTTAACACTGCCACTCACCGCTTGATGGCCGTGTCGTATCTGCTCACCTCTTACGCGTCTTTTTCTCTTTTTCTTTTGTTTTCTTTTAATAAGTAATGCCAAAGCAACTGCAACCAATTTTATTTTTCTTGTACCCATTTATTTCTGTTTTTGCGAATACTACAAAGCAACAGAAACAAGAGGCAGACTTTGACAGTTCCAGCCAACAAAAACAAGTTACAATGAAGTCGCCTTATTTCATTAGTCTTTAAAATTAACAAAAAAAAGACGTATTTATAAAATATAAAAACAGCATTATTCATTTCTGATTATTTTGCATACGAGTGAAAATATTATTTATGTATTCTTATGCTTTTATTATTTAATGAAAAAATAAGTTTTTTTGCTTTTGATGTATTTATAATTTAAACGACTTTTAAAATCCTACAGTTATCATCACTTTTCATTGTTTTCGTCTCCCTTTTCTGTTTTTTTTTTTACTCACAAAAATAAACATCAACAAATGGCTGTCAGTTTTTTTTTACAATCAAACACACGTGCACTTGTATAAAAGAAATATTGTGTTAAAAATATAAAATTTTGTATATTATTTATAAAATATAAATAAATATGGTACGTAATTAAATAAATCTTAATAATTAATAAAATTTTCGACTAAAAAAATATATATATTCATCACATAGGGCAAACAAAAGAAGACACAAAAGGTGAAGAAACAAAAAAATGCCCAACTGAAACGTTTGCTGAAACCCACCGACTCCCGCATTAAGGAAGAGTTGCGTAAAAAACGCAAAATAGTGATAGATCCCACGCAAATCAAAGTCAATCAGGCACCACAACAAAGCTCGGCACTCTTCTTCCAATACAACACCCAACTGGGTCCACCCTATCACATTGTTTTGGATACAAATTTCATTAATTTCAGCATAAAGAACAAACTGGACATCATACAGGGCATGATGGATTGCCTGTATGCCAAATGTATACCCTACATATCGGACTGTGTACGTGCTGAATTGGAAAAATTGGGCAATAAATATAAATTAGCATTGAGAATTATATCGGATCCACGCTTTGAACGCTTACCCTGTTTACATAAGGGTACCTATGCCGATGACTGCATAGTGGATCGCATTAAGCAGCACAAGTGCTATATAGTGGCAACAAATGATAAGGATTTGAAAAATCGTATACGAAAAATACCCGGTGTGCCGATTATGTATGTAGCTGCCCATAAGTATGCTATTGAACGTATGCCGGAAGCATATGGAGTGAAAGCGTAGTTTTTAGGATATAATGGAATTTTTTTTTAATATTTAGATTCTGATTGTCTTTTCCTCGTATTATAAGAACTTTTGTTAATGATTAATATAAAGAAAAATACACGTATTTTAATAATTCAACTGTATCATTTGGGCAATTGAAGTTTGCAACAGCAATTTGTGTTAAGGTGACATGTTTTTGCCATTAAAAAATGCAAGTCATAAAACATGTAAATGTTTGTAAATACAGTAACAGTGCATAACAGTATATTTGCCATCATTTCATTAAGTCAAACGTTTTTTATCCATATTGCTGGCAGTGATACCGCAAATTTATAAAACCACCGCATCATTTAGTTCACTGTTGCAAAAGTGCAGGTCAATGTATCTTCGCCTGTGCCAAATCTTATACACCCGACACCAAAGTATAGTTTAAGACAAAAATTTAAAAAAATTTTAGTTAAGAAAAATTTTTTAGTATTTTTAGTAGATTTGTCAATTTTCTTAAAAAAGTCAAGTTAAAACAAATGTTTTTTGCGAAACTGGCCCATTGTGACTCCAAAGTACTAAATTATATTTCACTAGCTGACCCGGTGCGCTTCGCCACCCCAATTGGATGAAAGAAATAGTACTATTAAGTCTCCCTTTGTGAATTAATGCTAATTCAGGATAACATGCCTCTAGTTTCATGTTTATTGAATTATTGTATTGTGGCTTCTAGCTCATTCGAAACGTATTATTATAATAAAAAAGTACCATTGTGTGGGTCTACATTTGTATTCCCACTCAATATCATGATTCTGGGTCCATTATTATAGAAAATGCTAAAGAAATGTACTACTAAAGGCACCTTTTGTGAATTATAACTCATTCCGAATCATGTGTGCCTAATTTTGAATTTTTTGGTTTATTATAAAATAGTCAAAAAATATTATTAGTTGGAAAAAAGTACCTGTGAGTACCTTTTTTAGATTCTTACTCGGTCAGGATCATATACCATTCGAAGAACGAAAAAATACAAATTATTTTTGTATCCTTGGTGATTTTCTTTCTTTACTCAGAAGCATATCAGTAAAATAATTTCATATAGTAAAAAGTACCATTAGAGGAAAAAGTAAAAATTTATAAAAAAGTAAACATGATTTATAATAAATCTTTAACTATTCCTCAAATTTTAAAAGATATTTACATTCAAGCATTATAATTTTTGTTTTGTTATTACATATATCTTAATGAATTTTTTTTTTTTCTTTAAAAAAAGGTCTGATAACTATATACTTTACTTAACTATATATTTATTTAAATGTTTGCTTAAAAAGAAAAATTGTTAATAATTTTTTAATTACTTGTTTATACTATTTTTTATTTGAACTATTTTTGTTAAAAGTTAATATATTTAATTATTTTATTTTATTTAGTAGCTTTTATTAGCCATTAATGGCCCCTAAGGCTTGGTTATATAAATTGAAGATAAATAAATAAAATATTTATTAAAAAAAAAAAAATTTTCCACACTTAAACCGCCTTCAAGTTTTAAATCAAAGTAATTTCCTTATTCTAAGTTCAATATATTAGAAAATTCAAAAAGTACTATTTGGAGAACGAAAAAATTCTTCATAGTTTTGTTTAGTTCACAATTTTTGGTATCATAATACAATTGAGCACCCTATTCTTGATTATTTCTTTACTAATTTAATATATTAAAAAAGTACCATTAAAATAAAAAGTACAAATTTTCCCTTATCTTCTTGAACACCCGTTAAGTTTGAATTTAAAATTTGTATAGCATTTCCTCTATTAACAACTGATTTTGTTTCTATAACACTTAATAATTATTAAATTATCACAAAACCGAACCGAACAGAGGTTTTTTAATTCTTCGGTTTTTTGAAAAATCTACTATAAATGTATTTAAAAAGTGCTATTATAGCAAAGAAAAAGTACCATAAAGTCTCCAATTTAATTCAAAATGTACCATTAGAATAGTGAAAAAGCGCCATAATGTTCCCAGTTATAGAATCCTACACGCTCGAGTCCATATAATATTATGTTCATGTTTCTAGATTTATTATAGAAATTTTAAAATGTACCATTAGAATAAAGAAAAATTACCAAGTATTCTCATTGAATTTTCACTCACTTAGAACAATATGCACTTAATTTGATATTTCTAAATCCATTATTAGAGAAAATTCAAAAAGTACCTTTATAATATAGATAAAGGAGCATAAAGCCCCCACTTGTGGATTCCCAATCGGTCGGGATCATATAAGCTTTATTTCACATTTCTAAGTTCATTGGTGAAGAAGATACAAAAAGTACTATTCATATATAGAAAAAGTACCATAAAGACTCCCCCTTGAATTCTCACTCCCTTATGACCATATATGATTAATTTTATGTTTCTAGGTCCATTATTATAGAAAATTTAAAATGTACCATTAGAATAAAGAAAAAGTACCATAATGTCCCCACTTGTAGATTTTCTTTCGCTTAGGTCCATATAAGCGTTATATCATGTTCATTGGTGAAGAAAATACAAAAAGTACCATTCGAATAAAGAAAAAGTACCAAAAAGTCTCCCCCTAGAATTATAATTCACTTATGATCATGTATGCTTAATTTCATGTTTCTAAGTCCATTGTAATAGAAAATTCCAAAAAGTACCTTTAGAATAAAGAAAAACTACCATGAAGTGTCCGCTTGAATTCCCACTCACTTAGGACCATATACGCTTAATTTCGTGTTTCTATGTCCATTATTACAAAAAAATCAAAAAGTACCATAGAATATAGAAAAAGCACTCGCGTTCATAAAGGCTTTATTTCATGTTTCTAGGTTAAAAAGAAAGTACCAAAAAGTCTCCCCATAGAATTCTCACTCAGGACCATATATGCATAATTTCATGTTTCTAAGTCCATTGTTATAGAAAATTCAAAAAAGTTCTATTATAATAAAGAAAAGTACCAAAAGGCAGCCACTTCTGGATTCCCACTCACTCTGGTCCATATAAGCTTTATTTCATGTTTTTAGGTTCATTGGTGAAGAAATTACAATAAGTACCATTCGAATAAAGATAAAGTACCAAAAAGTCTCAGCCTACAATTCTCACTGACTTAGGACCATATATGCTTAATTTTATGTTCCTAACTCCATTGCTATAGAAAATTCAAAAAAGTATCATTAGAAAAAAGAAAAAGTACCATGAAGTGTCCGCTTGATTTTTCACTCACTTAGGACCACATACGCCTAATTTCGTATTTCTATGTCCATTATTACAAAAAAATCAAAAAGTACCATTACAATACAGAAAAAGTACCAAAAAGCCACCACTAGTGGTTTCCCACTCATTCGTGTCCATATAACCTTTATTTCATGTTTATAAGTTCATTGGTGAAGAAATTACAAAAAGTACGATTCGAATAAAGAAAAAGTACCAAAAAGAGTCAATGTGAATACGTAAAAAATGTTTTCTTATAAAATTTCCCTAGATAAAGAACCTGCTTAAGATCCCGACAAAGATACCAGCAGTAATCTGCCATCATATGTTGGTCCCATCTTCCTTGATATCGTTCCTCCATTACTAGTGTATCTTGTTGAAATCTATCACCTCTATGTTATTAATGATAAATTTGACATAAAACCCAAATTAATTTGGTTGGAGTTAAAAAGAGAAATTTAAAGTTTTTTTTTTTAAATTAATGCACAATATCTCTAAAACAAATAGTGGTAGAAAACAAAGTTATATTCGTAATCACTGGACAAACAAGTTTTAAGGACTTAACACAAGAATTTTAACATCCTTGCAATAACAGTAAGATGTCATATCTTCAATAATGTGACTCCACTCAACTGAAAGAGATTTCCAGAAAGTATTTTAAAAAATGGTGTAAATTATGCAAATAATAAATGTCACTGTATATTTAAAACTGGAGCTGGTAGGCAAAAGCTAATCATCAGCAGATGAAAATACATAAGTATCAGCTATTTTTATTTCAGAAAATGTAAAAAACCTGCATTTTGTCGTGCTGTGTAATATAGTATTACAATCATCCATCCTTTACTAGACATTCTGTTTTACTTTTTGTTCTATGTTCCCAACAATTCCACTATGATTGTTTTATTCAACATATTTGACCTATTCAATGAAAACATTTGAAATAGATTGTAATTTGTTCACATTTTTAATATAAATACAACACATTCATTTCATATTAATAATTTTGAAGTTTTTATTTTTCAGATCAGTTGGTGAATTTTATTCAAAGATTTTTTTTGGGGTGAGTGAAAATTTTTATAATTTTATTTTTGTTTTACACAAGTTTTAAATGCGCCAAGTAAACCTTTTTAAACAATGAAACCTGGCCTAGCACAATGAAATATGCAAAAAAATACAATGTTAACATATAAAGAATACATATTAATTTATGTTTAAAAAAATAACGCTGAAAACAAAATTGTTAAAGCAAAAGAAAATATAAGAGTTTATGATAAATTATTATGAATGATTTAGAGATAGAAATGAATTTCTTTTTGTGTTGAGTTTTGTTTGTTGAAGTTATAAGTAGTGTAGTAGATTAAAGGCAAAACTTAAGAAATAGTATTGATTATATCGTCGATTTTTAAAATCGAACGGATAGTTTCTGTAGCCAAAGAAATAGCCGAAATGCTGACCAATGCTGGTTGGACTACATTTTCAGCAAAAATATCGGTAATGGCTCCTTTGCGTACATTAATACCAGCGTTCTTTTCACCCTGAGCATGACGATTGCGCAACTCAGTGACAGTGGCAATGGGATTTAAGCCAGCATTTTCAGCCAAGGTGGATGGAATCACTTCTAAAGCATCGGCAAAAGCACGGAAGCAATAAGCATCGACACCCTCTACGGTTTGGGCATAAGCGGCCAACTGTAAAGCCATTTCAATTTCGGGAGCACCGCCACCAACAATTTGAGCGCGCTTCTTAACCAAACAACGCACAACACACAAGGCATCGTGTAAAGAACGGGCAGCCTCTTCCAACACCAATTTGTTGGAACCACGGCAAATGATCGACACGGTGCGTCCAGGATTTTGAATTCCAGTGATCTTGACAAACTTGTTGGTGCCGCTGGCAACCTCTTCTACTAAATCGGCATTAACGAGATTTTCAGCAACAAAATGATCCAAGGAGGCAATAGGACGGCAGTTCAAAGTCTTGCAAACGAATTCAATGTCTTCACGTTCGACATCCTTGACCACCAAGCACTTGATTTTGTCCAAGAAATGTTGAGCCAAATCCGAAACGGCATCACTAAAGAAAATAATGCAATTAATATCGAATACATACTTTGTTTTAAAATATTGTTAAACAAATAGAAAGAAACTTACCGCAAAATGGATTTTTGAACCAAAAGTACGTTGCAGCCAGCCTTTTTGATTTGCTTGACAATGTTGAGGATGTAGGTACGCTCTTCCTTCAAAACACGATCCATGGCGGCATAATCGGAAACAATGACACTGTGGTCCATCTAAAGAATTAAATATAAGGAAAGTTAAGTGAATTTCTTAAATCATCTTAGACATTTTAAATTTAACTGCGAACATTTTCAAATTGTACTTTTTAAAGAGGATTTTTACATTTGAAAAAGAATTTTAAAAAATAAATATTTTACATACAAATTTAAAAAATATAGAATTAGAATAGAAATGTAATTTGCAAAATATAAGGGTTAATTTTTAGGAATTTATTGTATTTCAAAATAATATTAAAGAACTCATGCCAATTGTATTTTAGAAATTTCTGAAATACAATTATAAATTTCTGTAACAATTGGAAATGTTGTATAATTCATTACTACTTAAAAAACTATTCAACTTACATCAGTTTTTGGTGCCGAGATACAGAATTGAATCAAACCAATCTTTGCCTTCTCAATACGCTTAGGAGCGTTAGTACCGGCTGAACGTGAGGTGAATACCAAACCGTCAATTAACTGAGTATCCTCTACAGTTCCGCCCAAACTCTGAATGACTTTGATGTTCTTCAGATCGACAGCTCCTTCGCGGCCAGGTTCAGTAACTTTCAAAACAGCATCTACAGCAATGGGAGCCAACAAACTGCTCTGTTGTGAGACAACCTTGGAATTCAAGGATGTGGAAGCACTCTTAATCAAAGTTTCACGATCACTCAACTCAATGGGTGTGGACATTTCGTTCAAGATCTGAATGGCTTTGTTCGAGCAACGTTGGAATGAGTCGGAAATGGCGGTGGGATGAATACCTTTGTGCAAAAGTTTTTCACAAGCCTCCAACAAAGCTCCAGCGATGACAACAACAGAGGTGGTACCATCACCAGCTTCTACATCTTGAGCACGGGATAGCTCAACCAACATTTTTGCAGCTGGATGTAAAACATTCATTTGTTTCAAAATGGTGGCGCCGTCATTGGTGATGGAGACCTCACCGTTGGCAGCTTGGATCATTTTGTCCATACCGCGGGGTCCCAAACTGGTGCGAATGGCATCGGAAACAGCTGCAAGTTTTAAAAGAAAAAAATTGTTTTTGAACAGATGTTTTTAGAGAGACAAAGCAGCGTCTGCTTTAACTAATTTATGACGTCATAATGATTAATACAATTTTGTTTGAGGAAAAATATAAATTTTTCTAAAACAAATGTTAAACAATTTAAGTTTTTCTAACAATTTAATTTAAGTTTTTATTTTTTTTTTTATTAATTTGGATAATTTTTAATCACATGAGTCATTTTTTCGTCAGGCACATGTAGAATTTTCGAGAGTGACACTCTTTTTTTTCTTCTTCTGTTTCACTCATTTGTAACCGGCTAAACCTCTAACAAGAAGCCGCCTATGTTTTTTTTATATTGCATTTCAACAACTGCTCATGAAAACCGAGTTTTTCTTGGAAAACTAACACAATTTCTGCAAATTTTCACATTTATCTTTGAATTTATTTAACAAATTAGTTGGTGCGTTAATTAAAGTTTAACTTTTTATTTCATTTCTTTTGTAATAAACACTTTTATTTCTAACCTTTGGCTGCCTGTATATTCGATAGACGAACATCGGTTGGTTTGGATTTATCTTTAAAGGCTTGGCCTTTGGGTTTCATAGCAACGTTTCCTGCTTTTGGAGCCATTGTTTTGTTAATTTTCTGTTTAATCACTTGTTTTTAATATTCCTTTAATTTAATTAATGGATTTCTTGCGATTAATTTGCTTAAATTCTCACAGAAAAAAATTACTGTTGCTGAGAAAATTCACTGAATTTCTGCGGAACTGTATTACCGACGTTTGACAACCGTTGTCAATTTTAAGCAAAACTAGTTTAGGAAGTGTTTGGCACGACATCTTATTGCCAGATCAGTGGGAGTTTAGTAATTCAAGCGATTTTAAGGAATTAAATAGATTAATATTGTGCAGCACAACAAAGGCTTTATAAGTCGATTGTGCAATGCAATCATTAAAACGTTCAAATATTTGCAACAAAATATGCACATATGATATGAATGGAGGGAGACAATTTAAAAAATAGCTGAGAAATTGAGGAATTTTCAAAACGTACGCGGGACAAATGTTCAGAAAACTCTTCCAATTTTTAATACTACCTATTTTTGAATACTACCTATTTGTTCAATATAAACTCTAAATCTGTATTTATTTATGTATATACTGTTCGTTGTTAGAAAAATGTTCAGTAAATGGTTAACCAACCATGTAAACTTATGTAGAAACATATGGTTGTTAAATATTTACAGAACATTTTTCTGATAACGTTGTAAGATCTGACAACCGTGAATTAATAGCTTTAGAATTGTATAACTATAAATGGCCCTTAAGGCTCAGTTATATTGTAAAAAAATATATATTCATGTGGAAATTTTCGTTATCATAAAAATACCGTTACCGAAATAATCCTTATTAGAGCTATTGTTACCCTTTAACCTGTTTGAGTCGGTAGCTAACCTTGCTATTTTGCTATCGTTATTCTTGGAAATTATGATAGCGAAAAGGATATCATAATTTCATGTAAAAACGGGAAAGATACACTTTAGACCGTAAATACTATCGTTTATGAATCGAGAACGATTACCAAGATGATATCGTTATAATATCGTCTGGTTTATTATTGTTTTCAAGATTTAAAAAACTATTTTTATATAAATTTCTATTCATTAATTTTAATATAAGGTGACAAAAACTCTCGGCCATGTCAATGCATTTTTGCCATAAATAAGCGATTTTTATTTTAGATCCGGCAACACTTTATCATGTCCAACTGTCAAAAAAATTCACATGCCATTTTTTTATTCCGATTAGAATTTTGTGTGTGTGTGTTCCTCTTTTCATGTTGCGGTTGTTAGAGGAAAAAATTTTTAGACAATTTTTGATTTTCATGTTTAAATTACATAAATTTACGATTTTGGTGAATTAGAAATTGAAGATATTAATAAACTACACATCGAATTATTTATAAATTCTTTGTTGATATAAAAATTTAAGGAATATTTCACATACAAAACGGACAAGACATTACAAAAGGCAGCCATAAAAAGGTTAGTAAAGCTTACAAAGTCTTTTCGCACAAATGAAGAAGTGATAAAAAAATCGATTTTTTTTGTTATGAATGAATTGATAATTTTAAGATGATTGTGTGAAATATAATTACAAATTGTTTTCATCGTTTAGAACGGATCATAAGGGAATTGGAGAGAAAAACACAAACATACAAAAGAAAAGATGTCAACAACATATAAATTTGGATCAGTAAAATTGACAAAATGGCAGTTGGCCTTGTTGGTGGGAACACCTCTTGCCATTGGCATGGGTGTATATGTGTACAAAAAGATGAATACCGCAACAGAAACAGACGGCGGGGATAAAACGAAAAAATCTTTGAAATCCAAGCAATCATTGGAATCGAGCAAACAGTCATTATCGATAGATGGCACCAGCGAAGATAAGGAACTGGAAAAGAAGAAAAAGAATGTGGAATTGGAGAACGAGAAATTGTCTCCTATTAAAGAGGCCACCATGTTTAAGACTGAAGGCAATATATGCTATCGCAATGGCAAATTTGATGAAGCCATTAGTTTCTACGATAAGGCCATTGATAAGTGCCCCAAAGAGAATAAAACCGACTTGGCCATTTTCTATCAGAACAGAGCAGCCTCATATGAAATGTTACGTAAATGGCCCAAAGTCAAAGAAGATTGTTCTAAATCCTTGGAATGTAATCCACGCTATGCTAAGGCATATTTCCGAAGGGCCAAGGCTTTTGAGGCCACCAACGAAATGTCAGAATGTTTGGATGATGTAACTGCTACTTGTATTTTAGAAATGTTTCAAAACAACAATACTATTATGTATGCAGATCGTATACTAAAACAGACGGGACGCGAGGACGCCGAAAAGGGTATGAAAGATAAGTTACCACTATTACCCTCAAGAAGTTTCATTACCACTTATTTGCGCTCTTTTGTGGCTGATCCTTTGCAAAATATGCGTTTGCCTGAGTCAGAGTTAGCACAAGATAAGTTGCATGGTTTTGCTCGTGCCAAGCAGGCATTGGATGAGCAAAAGTATGATGAAATTATTGCGGCATGCACTGAAGAGTTGGAATCTTCTGAATCGGAATCACAATATAAGACAGAGGCTCTTTTGTTGAGAGGTACCTTCCATTTGTTATCGGGTTCATTCAATGAGGCCAAGCAGGATTTGGATGCTGTTATAAATAATGGTAAGCCGAACGAATAGGGAATGTCTGTTACGAATTTTCTTATTAAGTATAATAGATTTTGATTCACAAAATAGAGATAGTTATGATACAAATTTAACAAAAAAAACAATTAGATGTTTTGGAAAGTAGCAAAGTTATACAGGATTTGTGTAGATTTTTGTAAAAACGAGTGTCAACTATAAAAACGGCTCAGAGTTTGAAGTACATTCCGAAAAAAAACTAAAAAATATTTTTAAAGGTTGTTATTGTTTTTATAAAAAAAACTAGCTGACCGCACCGGCTTCGCCCGTTATCTATTTACTAATGTTAGTTCTTCAAGTTTCTCCAAAAAATTTATTTTATTATGAAAAATGAGAAGTGAAAAGGAGGCAATATATTAAAAATTTAAATTTCCGAATTTTTGAATTTTTTTCTTTACAAACCTTCTCCTGAACATTTCAAATCGAATAAAAAAAAATCATCCACATTTCTCCCGCCGTTCTCACGTGATGACATTACATACATGGACCATTTCATTTTTAGATATATAGATAATTTTAAGAAATGTTTCAGAATCTAAGGTAAAAGGGTAAACATCGATTATTTGACCTATGCTCGTAGAAATGGCATTTCTTTCCGCTACAAAAAATTATTCGTTGTTATTCTTATAGTTAATTTAGAACAAATACTTTATTTAATTTCAATGCGGATTTTGTTGCTTTTAGTGCAGATTTGATGTAATATCTTTGATCTATTTAAAATAACCCATCTGAAGGATGTTTTCAGAATTGTTAGGCACAAGATTATTATAAAACTATATTGAACCTCTATGGAATTACAATTAGATTCTTAATCATGTCACCGAAATATCAAAATAACAAATTGTATTTAAAATATTATTTATTAATAATATTATTATACAAACTTAAATTGCCATTTTTAGATGATGCTGATAACAAATATAAATGTTTTGCCTTAATTAGACGTGCTTCGTACTTTATACAATTAGAACAAAAAGATTTAGGTCTAGATGACTTCGCTCAAGCCCAAAAACTTGATCCAGAAAATCCCGATCTCTATCATCAAAGAGCTCAAATATACATTTTACTCGACCAGCTACACGAAGCTCTGCAGGAATTCGAGAAGGCTGTAAAACTGGCACCTCATAATGCCATGGCATTTGTACAGAAATGTTATGCTGAATATCGTTTGGCTTTGTTGTCGCAGGATCAAATGCGCCTAATGATGGTGATGAATGAATTTAAAAATGCCGTCGAGAAATTCCCCGATTGTGTGGAGTGCTACAGTTTAATGGCTCAAGTATTAAGTGATCAACAGCAATTCCAGCAAGCCGATCAATTCTATGAAAAAGCCATTAAAATGGCACCAGAAAATGCATCACTTCTGGTGCATCGCGGCATAATGACTCTTCAGTGGGTGGGTGATATTGAAAAAGCTGTGGGCCTAATGCAGAAATCTATTGAAGTAGATGATAAATGTGAACTGGCCTACGAAACTTTGGGAACAATCGAAGTGCAACGTGCCAATTTGGATAGAGCGGTGGATTTGTTTGAAAAGGCCATTAAATTGGCAAAAAGTCAAGCTGAAATGTGTCATTTATATGCTTTGCGTAATGCTGCTGTGGCACAAATCAATGTTACACGGAAATTGGGTATTGACATGTCGACGATATCGGCTTTGGCGCAAGCGGGTATTATGCCACCACAAGCTGCAGCTAATTGAAAAATTTAAGTTAACTTTATATTCTAATACTACAACTAAAAGTCTTTGTTATTTCTTATTCTTTCTTTTACCTTATTTTTTTTTTTTTTAATAGTTGATAATTTTTTTTATCAAATATTTTTTAGCTTTTTATAAACCAAACACAAACACCACATCCATTTTTACTTATACTTCTAACGCGAACAAGGAATTTGAATTCAAGATACATTTTATACGGTTTTCAAGAAATTTAAATATGTATATCTTTAATTCATCAAAAATTTAACACTTTTAGTGAAATAATATGATTTGAAACAAGTATGTAATTAAAATTTTTTGAATTTTTGCAACAAAAGTAAACGTCAGTTTTGTTAATTATCAAATTATGTTTTTAACTATTTTTAGTAATTTAGTACTAAAAGCAGTAACAATAATTATTTAACTTGCACACACATTTAGTCATTTTCCGCTGCATTGTATTGTATTTAATGAAAAAATATATATATTTTTAATTTTTGTTAAAATTTTTTGTTTTCTTTATAAAAAAAAAAAATACAAATAAATGGGTATACAAACAATTATATTTTATAATTTCGCCCCCTTTTCTTTATATCGAACATATACCCCGCCAATTTTATAAGATTTATTATTTTATATTTCGTTATTAACAAATTCGTAGTTTTTATTTCACAGTTCTGTAAAATATACAATAAAAATATCAAAAACAAAATGAAATAAAAAAATATTGTTAAACAATTTAGACCAAAATAACCAAATAATTTAAATTAAAAATAAAAAAATAATTATAAAAAATAACCTTCTGTATGTTTATATGTTAAGGATTTATTTGCATGCCAAACTGTGTATATTTTTGGTGATTCAACATAGATGTGTAAAGCTCTTTTTAGTACCGATATATCTCACAACTATAAGAGTAAAAGCTCTATGGGTACTGGTACTTGGGAGAAATTATCTTTAAAATTAAGACCAAAAAAATTTCTAGGTTTTCTATTTAAATATACTAAAATTCAGCGTTTTTAAGCAAAGTTCAACAATACTGTATTAACTCAAAAACTTTTAAGTGTTCAGGAGAGACAAAAAACTGTTTGTGGTTACATTTTAAGAGAATTTGAAAATCCGAATACATCATAGTAAGCAAATTCCATTTGAAAATATATTAACATTGTTTTTCTTTAAAATTTTTTTCAATTATTGCAAAATAAATTTATTTTTCTGAAACTTCTTGATATTTTTTTTTTTGTATTATTTTATCAACAAAACAGTATCTTCTCAAAATACAACCAAATTTAAATAAAACAATTAAATTATTTTTAACTTGGCTCAAAACAAAATAATACCTTTTTATTGATATGTAGTCACTACACTATCACGAAAAGGGTCTTAAATGTGGTTTTCGAGATGAAAGAGTAATCGGAATACGTTCAAATTTTTTCAGTGATTTCTTGAAAAGATGAAATTTTAAACATTTTGAGTTAATACAGTACTGTTGAACGAGTGCGATATGTAAATACATTTATAGAATGTGGTTATACTTCTTAGCATTGTCAATACAATGGAAACTTTTAAACTTCTGCAATAAAGTACAACATCATCATGTTTTGCCATTTTTTTCAATTAGATTTTTTAATAGTAAACATGGCTAGTCATGATTTGCGAAAATTTGAAAACCAAAATAATAAACGCTTTCAATGCTACTACTATATGTAATTAATAAATCAGCAGTTTTAAAAATTATAAAACATTTCGTTAGATTATTTGATGCGGTTATAAGGGAATGGCAAGATATTTTAAAGGAGACGTTTGAATCTTTAATTGGTTCAATACACCGTCGCTATGAATCAGTAATATAAAACGAGGGATATCCAACAAAATACTGAGTTTTCTTTTTTCGTTTTTTATTTTCAGAATTTAATTATGTTCTTATTTTATTGTTTTTAATTTGAGAATATTTTTCTGATATAGGGGTATATTACTATGGACTGGTCCTCACAAAAGTTGGTAGAATGATTTATTTTAATATACAACTTGTTTATTAAATTTCATTACGATATTAATTATTATAAGACAATTATGACTGTTCAAGTTATTTTCTGAAGGGGACCATGTATCGGGACTAGGGACAAATGTAGCCCGCAATACTTTACAGTATAATTTCAGAATACTTAGAACTTATTTCGTGCAAAATTTTATATGGATTGTCGCAACATACTTATGACTGCTCAGTATTCCGGGGGACAATTGTATGGGACTAAGGGCCATTTTTAATTCCAAATAAACCTTATCAACAGATAAGCTGGCTCCTTTCGTTTGTGGCCTATCATGTTTTAAACAGACAGACGGAAATTTTATGTTATTAAATAAAACAATTCTTTTATATTTTATTTTTAATTTAATAGGGAGGAAACAAACATTTTCGACAAAAATTGTGCAGTTGGAATTGCAAATAACTTTTAAAATGCCTTACCAATTTTTACACTATTAGTTCCATTATTACAACTTTAAAGTTAACTTTAAAGCAACCTTTTTCTATTACTTAAAGTTACCTTTTACTATTACGAAACTAAAGACAATAATGGCCCTTAGTCTCATATTAATGGTATGTACGCTTCCCTAAAAATCCTTTTACTATGAACTTAGCAATATGTACTCAATACGGTTTATTTATGGATTTCTCACTGTTATAAAGTTCAGAATACAGGTATAAATATGAAAAATCTTTTGTGCCAAATTTATTTTAATTCAATGCATTAGTTTTTCCTTTGTTATATTTTTACTTAAATATATTAACGAAAAAATAGTTATTATTGTTGAATTTTATGTTTTTTGACGTTTAACTAAAATTCTAGAAAAATCTCGTGATCCCGAAAAATCTAGGGGTCCAGAAAAATCCCGGGATTTACATTTCTAAAATCCCGAATCCCAGGATTTGTAAAACCCAGTCCCGTTTGGCTCCCTAATAGGCATTGAGTGTGATATATATTTGTCCCTCTTTCCAAACAACAACCATTTTGCCATTTTATGTTTGTTTTTTATTTCTTTCAAAATCTTTGAAACCTACCTTAATTGTTCATTATTTCTTAAGTGTTTATGATTTTGACCAAATAGCAAAAAATAATATGTCAATGACACTACTAGCAACAAATTTATTATAAAATGAGGTCCTTAATCACCATCCTGTATTTAGGATTTTGAAGCAATATTTTAGTGACTTTTAATTTTTTTTGACCCCTTTCACATGTACTTGACGTGTACAAGCAAATCTTTCCTTTGACATCTACAAACACAAAAATTGCGCAGAACAATTGTGCAACTAATTGCCTAATGTGGGTCTTTCTTGACCAGTGTATGTTAACCACATAACAAAACTGTCAAAAACTGATATAATTAGGCTTCGTTTAATACATAACAACAACACAGTATGATCGCTTTTGAATCTGAATGTATTTTTTGAAAAATACAGTGGCCGTGTCAAATGAGTTTACAAAATTAGACAATAGATTTATTGAAAACTCCAAATAACATACATAAAATTTAGACCTATATTTTTAAGTTATTCCTTTTCCGATCCTTTCTTTGGATTAGGTTCATTCCACGACTGAATCTCACCAGTTCCCCATATACAATAAAATACAGCACTTGTGCAAAGAATAAAACCACCAACCCAAAAAACTAGACGCCATTCCTGAATAGTTGTCTGAAAATAAAAAAAATGCATACCTTTTTTCAGAACTTCTTTTACAAAAGCCAATTTGTTTATTTAAATACTTACATTTGGTGTCATCAAACCCACAGAATACGGCGCGATAATTCCCGCAAACGCACCGAATCCATTTGTAATAGCCATCAAGGTACCCGCGTAGTTCGGACTCAGATCATTTGGCGTAAGCCTGACACCTGCATAATAAAAACCCATTGTACCCAAGCACAAGCAAAAATGTGTTATAACTTCCAATTCATTACAACCGGCATATGAAGCCAGAATAGCAAAAACAGCAGGACCAAAAGCGCCTGCAGTAGTCATAATCTTCCTTACTACTGTTATGGACAAATATTCATTTTTTATTAAAGAGTCAGATACAATTCCTGCAATTATTGAAATAATCCACATTAGAGCAAACGGCAAAGAGGAGAAGAGAGCATTCTTTTTGATGGGTATTTGCATGACGTCATTTAGGTATTTTGGCAAATCTGTAACGAGTATATAAAATGCCCAATCGTGTCCGACTTGACCAACTAGCAGGGCATACATAGGCATGCTAGTGAAAATTTCTTTCCAGGGTGTTGCACCAAGATCTCTTCGTCGTGTTATAGATCCCATTTCATGTGTTAAATATTCCTTTTCGCTGGGCTTAATAAAGGGATGTGAGGCTGGATCACTAAAGCAAAGTAAGGTCTTCGGAAATTAAAAATATTATTAAAAAAAGGATCACCTTTAATTACGTTTTTAAATCGAGCCCTAAAGGCATCTTAACCAACAATATTTTCGATTTTCATATCATTCAGGATCGTTTATATAATCTGTTAAAATTTCATAGGTACCGTACAAAGTATTAGGAAGTTATAGTAAACAAAATGTTGAATTTAAAAATGCAGATGTAAGGTTAAAATATTTCTGCGGTTAGGGCTCGAAATAATAAAATGTTTTTCTTGTTACTTACAAAAAATATAAACCAAAGAAACGCTAGCCAGCCAAACGTATAAAACACCGAGGCCCAGCCACTTCTGGCCAATAAAAATCCAGACAGTAAATTGCCAATAATTGTACCCATTAGTCCACCACCTAATATAGCAGCACCTGTTACACCTCTCTCATTTTTCGGCACCCAATGAGCAATTAAAGCGCTTAACGCCGGATATGTTGTTCCCTGTCCCAACCCCATTAGAATACGAATTACAATTAAACCTACATGACCGGTATAGTCAATAGCCAATGGTGTTAGTAGGGTGAATATTGTAGTAAATAACAGACCCAAACTTAAAACCCATTTGGCGCCGAACATTTTGGCCAATTCACCACCGGGCACATGCGTGATCACGTAGCCAATATAAAAGGAGCTTAAAATAAATCCTTGCATTGACTGCGACCAATCATGTGTACCGGAAAGTGGCTGTAAATACAGATTTAAAATTTAATATTGAAGACTGTATGTACTTATATTACACATGCCCTTAGTTGCATAAAAACAATTTTTAATTAGTTCGAACTTAGTTCTGTAGTAACTATAACTTATTGATACAAAATTTGTATCCAATCAAATTTATTTCAAGGGCATGTCTAATGAACATAGATTGTATCATTTATAGCATTATAATATAGTCTCTTACATTCCCATCATCTTCAAATAGATTTTCTGATACGGGGCAATGAGTTTCAGAAACTTTATCATCTGTATAATTTCGGGGTAAAACCAAGGCTGGTATAACCATGGATAAACAAATTCGCATTGTGTAGGCATTTACAGCGGCAAAGAAGCCCATCACCGCCAGTATAACGCGTTCAGGTATAAATATGTCTATAACGAGAAAATAATTCTATAAAATATCATGCCCGTCATTAAATAACAACATCCACTTACATTTTGATAGCTTAACACCCCATTCAGGTTGCGGTTTTTGTATATAAACGGATGTATCTGCCATAACGCTATAAAACTCAGTATTTTCCTTTAAATAATTTTCGGTTAAATTTTACATTGATATGAAATCATTTATTTTACAAAAATTTTCTTTTATGACATTTTATTTCGAAGTTTAAGGGAAAACAATCTCAATCTGTGATCACTCATAATTCACACAAAAAATCGAATTTTATTATCAAAAACTCAAAAGTTGTTAAATCGTTAATAACTTTGTAAATACTGCGTTTTTATGGAAAACAAGCACTCATATTTCACACCAATAATCGAATTTTATTATGAAAAACCCAAAAATTGTTAAATCGTTAATAACTTTGTAAATACTGCGTTTTTAAAGAAAACAAGCTCAATCTGTGATCACCCATATTTCATACCAAAAATCTATATTTTTTATGAAAATTCCAAAAATTGTTAAATCGTTAATAACTCCGTAAATACTGCGTTTTTAAAGAAAACAAGCTCAATCTGTGATCACCCATATTTCATACCAAAAATCGATATTTATTATGAAAACCCCAAAATTGTTAAATCGTTAATAACTTTGTAAATACTGCGTTTTTAAAGAAAACAAGCTCAATCTGTGATCACCCATAATTCATACCAAAAATCTATATTTTTTATGAAAATTCCAAAAATTGTTAAATCGTTAATATCTCCGTAAATACTGCGTTTTTAAAGAAAACAAGCTCAATCTGTGATCACTCATATTTCATACCAAAAATCGATATTTTTTATGAAAAACCCAAAAATTGTTAAATCGCTAATATCTCCGTAAATACTGCGTTTTTAAAGAAAACAAGTTCAATCTGCGATCACTCATATTTCATACCAAAAATCGATATTATTTATGAAAAACCCAAAAATTATTAAATCTTTATATCTCCGTAAATACTGCGTTTTTAAAGAAAACAAGCCCAATCTGTGATCTCCCATATTTCATATTAAAAATCTATATTTTTTATGAAAATTCCAAAAATTGTTAAATTGTTAATATCTCCGTAAATGCTGCGTTTTTAAAGAAAACAAGCCCAATCTGTGATCACCCATATTTCATACCAAAAATCGATATTTTTTATGAAATTTCCAAAAATTGTTAAATCGCTAATATCTCCGTAAATACTGCTTTTTAAAGAAAACAAGTTCAATCTGCGATCACTCATATTTCATACCAAAAATCGATATTATTTATGAAAAACCCAAAAATTATTAAATCGTTATATCTCCGTAAATACTGCGTTTTTAAAGAAAAAAGCCCAATCTGTGATCTCCCATATTTCATATTAAAAATCTATATTTTTTATGAAAATTCCAAAAATTGTTAAATCGTTAATATCTCCGTAAATGCTGCGTTTTTAAAGAAAACAAGCCCAATCTGTGATCACCCATATTTCATACCAAAAATCGTTATTTTTTATGAAATTTCCAAAAATTGTTAAATCGCTAATATCTCCGTAAATACTGCGTTTTTAAAGAAAACAAGCTCAATCTGCGATCACTCATATTTCATACCAAAAATCGATATTATTTATGAAAAACCCAAAAATTATTAAATCGTTATATCTCCGTAAATACTGCGTTTTTAAAGAAAACAAGCTCAATCTGTGATCACTCATATTTCATACCAAAAATCGATATTTTTTATGAAAATTCCAAAAATTGTTAAATCGTTAATAACTCCGTAAATACTGCGTTTTTAAAGAAAACAAGCTCAATCTGTGATCACCCATATTTCATACCAAAAATCGATATTTTTTATGAAAATTCCAAAAATTGTTAAATCGTTAATATCTCCGTAAATACTGCGTTTTTAAAGAAAACAAGCTCAATCTGTGATCACCCATATTTCATATTAAAAATCTATATTTTTTATGAAAATTCCAAAAATTGTTAAATCGTTAATATCTCCGTAAATACTGCGTTTTTAAAGAAAACAAGCTCAATCTGTGAACACCCATACTGCGTTTTTAAAGAAAACAATCTCAATCTGTGATCACCCATATTTCGTACCAAAAATCGATATTTATTATGAAAAACACAAAAATTGTTAAATCGTTAATATCTCCGTAAATACTGCGTTTTTAAAGAAAACAAGCCCAATCTGTGATCACTCATATTTCATACCAAAAATCGAATTTTATTATGAAAAACCCAAAAATTGTTAAGTCGTTAATATCTCCGTAAATACTGCGTTTTTAAAGAAAACAAGCTCAATCTGTGATCACCAATATTTCATACCAAAAATCTATATTTTTTAAGAAATTTCAAAAAATTGTTAAATCGCTAATATCTCCGTAAATACTGCGTTTTTAAAGAAAACAAGCTCAATCTGTGATCACCCATATTTCATATAAAAAATCTATATTTTTTATGAAAATTCTAAAAATTGTTAAATCGTTAATAACTCCGTAAATACTGCCTTTTTAAAGAAAACAGGCCCAATCTGTGATCACCCATATTTCATATTAAAAATCTATATTTTTTATGAAAATTCCAAAAATTGTTAAATCGTTAATATCTCCGTAAATACTGCGTTTTTACAGAAAACAAGCCCAATCTGTGATCACTCATATTTCATACCAAAAATCGAATTTTATTATGAAAAACCCAAAAATTGTTAAGTCGTTAATATCTCCGTAAATACTGCGTTTTTAAAGAAAACAAGCCTCATATTTTAAAGAAAACAAGCTCAATCTGTGATCACTCAAATTTCATACCAAAAATCGAATTTTATTATGAAAAACCCAAAAATTGTTAAATCGTTAATAACTCCGTAAATACTGAGTTTTTAAAGAAAACAAGCTCAATCTGTGATCACCCATATTTCATATTAAAAATCTATATTTTTTATGAAAATTCCAAAAATTGTTAAATCGTTAATATCTCCGTAAATACTGCGTTTTTAAAGAAAACAAGCTCAATCTGTGATCACTCAAATATCATACCAAAAATCGAATTTTATTATGAAAAACCCAAAAATTGTTAAATCGTTAATAACTCCGTAAATACTGAGTTTTTAAAGAAAACAAGCTCAATCTGTGATCACTCATATTTCATACCAAAAATCGATATTTTTTATGAAAATTCCAAAAATTGTTAAATCGTTAATATCTCCGTAAATACTGCGTTTTTAAAGAAAACAAGCTCAATCTGTGATCACTCAAATTTCATACCAAAAATCGAATTTTATTATGAAAAACCCAAAAATTGTTAAATCGTTAATAACTCCGTAAATACTGAGTTTTTAAAGAAAACAAGCACAATCTGTGATCACTCATATTTCATACCAAAAATCGATATTTTTTATGAAAATTCCAAAAATTGTTAAATCGTTAATATCTCCGTAAATACTGCGTTTTTAAAGAAAACAAGCTCAATCTGTGATCACCCATATTTCATACCAAAAATCTATATTTTTTATGAAAATTCCAAAACTTGTTAAATCGTTAATATCTCCGTAAATACTGCGTTTTTTAAGAAAACAAGCTCAATCTGTGATCACTCATATTTCGTAAGAAAAAACGATATTTTTTATGAAAAACCCAAAAATTGTTAAATCGTTAATAACTCCGTAAATACTGCGTTTTTAAAGAAAACAAGCTCAATCTGTGATCACTCATATTTCATACCAAAAGTCGATATTTTTTATGAAAATTCCAAAAATTGTTAAATCGTTAATATCTCCGTAAATACTGCGTTTTTAAAGAAAACAAGCTCAATCTGTGATCACTCATATTTTATACCAAAAATCGATATTTTTTATGAAAAACCCAAAAATTGTTAAATCGTTAATAACTCCGTAAATACTGCGTTTTTAAAGAAAACAAGCTCAATCTGTGATCACCCATATTTCATACCAAAAATCGATATTTTTTATAAAAATTCCAAAAATTGTTAAATCGTTAATAACTCCGTAAATACTGCGATTTTAAAGAAAACAAGCTCAATCTGTGATCACTGCGTTTTTAAAGAAAACAAGCCCAATCTGTGATCACTCATATTTTAAAGAAAACAAGCCCAATCTGTGATCACCCATATTTCATATTAAAAATCGATATTTTTTATGAAAATTCCAAAACTTGTTAAATCGTTAATATCTCCCCAAAATTGTTAAATCGTTATTAACTTTGTAAATACTGCGTTTTTAAAGAAAACATGCTCAATCTGTGATCACCCATATTTCATACCAAAAATCGATATTTTTTATAAAAATTCCAAAAATTGTTAAATCGTTAATAACTCCGTAAATACTGCGATTTTAAAGAAAACAAGCTCAATCTGTGATCACCCATATTTCATACCAAAAATCGATATTTTTTATGAAAATTCCAAAAATTGTTAAATCGTTAATATCTCCGTAAATACTGCGTTTTTAAAGAAAACAAGCTCAATCTGTGATCACTCATATTTCATATTAAAAATCGATATTTTTTATGAAAATTCCAAAAATTGTTAAATCGTTAATATCTCCGTAAATTCCAAAAATTGTTAAATCGTTAATATCTCCGTAAATACTGCGTTTTTAAAGAAAACAAGCCCAATCTGTGATCACTCATATTTCATACCAAAAATCGAATTTTATTATGAAAAACCCAAAAATTGTTAAGTCGTTAATATCTCCGTAAATACTGCGTTTTTAAAGAAAACAAGCCTCATATTTTAAAGAAAACAAGCCCAATCTGTGATCACCCATATTTCATATTAAAAATCTATATTTTTTATGAAAATTCCAAAAATTGTTAAATCGTTAATATCTCCGTAAATACTGCGTTTTTAAAGAAAACAAGTTCAATCTGTGATCACCCATATTTCATACCAAAAATCTATATTTTTTATGAAAATTCCAAAAATTGTTAAATCGTTAATATCTCCGTAAATACCGCGTTTTTAAAGAAAACAAGCTCAATCTGTGATCACCCATATGTCATACCAAAAATCGATATTTTTTATGAAAAACCCAAAAATTGTTAAATCGTTAATAACTCCGTAAATACTGTGTTTTTAAAGAAAACAAGCTCAATCTGTGATCACTCATATTTCATACCAAAAATCGATATTTTTTATGAAAAACCCAAAAATTGTTAAATCGTTAATATCTCCGTAAATACTGCGTTTTTAAAGAAAACAAGCTCAATCTGTGATCACTCATATTTCATACCAAAAATCGATATTTTTTATGAAAAACCCAAAACTTGTTAAATCGTTAATATCTCCGTAAATACTGCGTTTTTAAAGAAAACAAGCTCAATCTGTGATCACTCATATTTCATACCAAAAATCTATATTTTTTATAAAAATTCAAAAAATTGTTAAACCGTTAATATCTCCGTAAATACTGCGTTTTTAAAGAAAACAAGCTCAATCTGTGATCACTCATATTTCATACCAAAAATCGATATTTTTTATGAAAAACCCCAAAATTGTTAAATTGTTAATAACTTTGTAAATACTGCGTTTTTAAAGAAAACAAGCTCAATCTGTGATCACCCATATTTCATACCAAAAATCGATATTTTTTATGAAAATTCCAAAAATTGTTAAATCGTTAATATCTCCGTAAATACTGCGTTTTTAAAGAAAACAAGCTCAATCTGTGATCACCCATATTTCATACCAAAAATCGATATTTTTTATGAAATTTCCAAAAATTGTTAAATAGTTAATATCTCCGTAAATACTGCGTTTTTAAAGAAAACAAGCTCAATCTGTGATCACTCATATTTCATACCAAAAGTCGATATTTTTTATGAAAATTCCAAAAATTGTTAAATCGTTAATATCTCCGTAAATACTGCGTTTTTAAAGAAAACAAGCTCAATCTGTGATCACTCATATTTCATACCAAAATCACTCATGATCACAGATTGAGCTTGTTTTCTTTAAAAACGCAGTATTTAAAGAAAATCTGTGATCACTCATATTTCATACCAAAAATCTATATTTTTTATAAAAATTCCAAAAATTGTTAAATCGTTAATAACTCCGTAAATACTGCGATTTTAAAGAAAATACGCTCAATCTGTGATCACCCATATTTCATACCAAAAATCGATATTTTTTATGAAAATTCCAAAAATTGTTAAATCGTTAATAACTCCGTAAATACTGCGATTTTAAAGAAAACACGCTCAATCTGTGATCACCCATATTTCATACCAAAAATCGATATTTTTTATGAAAATTCCAAAAATTGTTAAATCGTTAATAACTCCGTAAATACTGCGTTTTTAAAGAAAACAAGCTCAATCTGTGATCACTCATATTTCATACCAAAAATCGATATTTTTTATGAAAAACCCAAAAATTGTTAAATCGTTAATAACTCCGTAAATACTGCGTTTTTAAAGAAAACAAGCTCAATCTGTGATCACCCATATTTCATACCAAAAATCGATATTTTTTATGAAATTCCCAAAAATTGTTAAATCGCTAATATCTCCGTAAATACTGCGTTTTTAAAGAAAACAAGCTCAATCTGTGATCACTCATATTTCATACCAAAAATCGATATTTTTTATAAAAATTCCAAAAATTGTTAAATCGTTAATAACTCCGTAAATACTGCGATTTTTAAGAAAACAAGCTCAATCTGTGATCACTCATATTTCGTACCAAAAAACGATATTTTTTATGAAAAACCCAAAAATTGTTAAATCGTTAATAACTACGTAAATACTGCGTTTTTAAAGAAAACAAGCCCAATCTGTAATCACCCATATTTCATACCAAAAATCGATATTTTTTATGAAATTTCCAAAAATTGTTAAATCGTTAATATCTCCGTAAATACTGCGTTTTTAAAGAAAACAAGCTCAATCTGTGATCAACCATATTTCATACCAAAAATCTATATTTTTTATAAAAATTCCAAAAATTGTTAAATCGTTAATAACTCCGTAAATACTGCGATTTTAAAGAAAATACGCTCAATCTGTGATCACCCATATTTCATACCAAAAATCTATATTTTTTATGAAAATTCCAAAAATTGTTAAATCGTTAATAACTCCGTAAATACTGCGATTTTAAAGAAAATACGCTCAATCTGTGATCACCCATATTTCATACCAAAAATCTATATTTTTTATGAAAATTCCAAAAATTGTTAAATCGTTAATATCTCCGTAAATACTGCGTTTTTAAAGAAAACAAGCTCAATCTGTGATCACTCATATTTCGTACCAAAAAACGATATTTTTTATGAAAAACCCAAAAATTGTTAAATCGTTAATAACTACGTAAATACTGCGTTTTTAAAGAAAACAAGCTCAATCTGTGATCACCCATATTTCATACCAAAAATCGATATTTTTTATGAAATTTCCAAAAATTGTTAAATAGTTAATATCTCCGTAAATACTTCGTTTTTAAAGAAAACAAGCCCAATCTGTAATCACCCATATTTCATACCAAAAATCGATATTTTTTATGAAAATTCCAAAAATTGTTAAATCGTTAATATCTCCGTAAATGCTGCGTTTTTAAAGAAAACAAGCTCAATCTGTGATCACTCATATTTCGTACCAAAAAACGATATTTTTTATGAAAAACCCAAAAATTGTTAAATCGTTAATAACTACGTAAATACTGCGTTTTTAAAGAAAACAAGCCCAATCTGTAATCACCCATATTTCATACCAAAAATCGATATTTTTTATGAAAATTCCAAAAATTGTTAAATCGTTAATATCTCCGTAAATACTGCGTTTTTAAAGAAAACAAGCTCAATCTGTGATCAACCATATTTCATACCAAAAATCTATATTTTTTATAAAAATTCCAAAAATTGTTAAATCGTTAATAACTCCGTAAATACTGCGATTTTAAAGAAAATACGCTCAATCTGTGATCACCCATATTTCATACCAAAAATCGATATTTTTTATGAAAATTCCAAAAATTGTTAAATCGTTAATAACTCCGTAAATACTGCGATTTTTAAGAAAACACGCTCAATCTGTGATCACCCATATTTCATACCAAAAATCTATATTTTTTATGAAAATTCCAAAAATTGTTAAATCGTTAATATCTCCGTAAATACTGCGTTTTTAAAGAAAACAAGCTCAATCTGTGATCACTCATATTTCGTACCAAAAAACGATATTTTTTATGAAAAACCCAAAAATTGTTAAATCGTTAATAACTACGTAAATACTGCGTTTTTAAAGAAAACAAGCTCAATCTGTGATCACCCATATTTCATACCAAAAATCGATATTTTTTATGAAATTTCCAAAAATTGTTAAATAGTTAATATCTCCGTAAATACTTCGTTTTTAAAGAAAACAAGCCCAATCTGTAATCACCCATATTTCATACCAAAAATCGATATTTTTTATGAAAATTCCAAAAATTGTTAAATCGTTAATATCTCCGTAAATACTGCGTTTTTAAAGAAAACAAGCTCAATCTGTGATCACTCATATTTCGTACCAAAAAACGATATTTTTTATGAAAAACCCAAAAATTTTTAAATCGTTAATATCTCCGTAAATACTTCGTTTTTAAAGAAAACAAGCTCAATCTGTGATCAACCATATTTCATACCAAAAATCTATATTTTTTATAAAAATTCCAAAAATTGTTAAATCGTTAATAACTCCGTAAATACTGCGATTTTAAAGAAAATACGCTCAATCTGTGATCACCCATATTTCATACCAAAAATCGATATTTTTTATGAAAATTCCAAAAATTGTTAAATCGTTAATAACTCCGTAAATACTGCGATTTTAAAGAAAACACGCTCAATCTGTGATCACCCATATTTCATACCAAAAATCGATATTTTTTATGAAAATTCCAAAAACTGTTAAATCGTTAATATCTCCGTAAATACTGCGTTTTTAAAGCAAACAAGCTCAATCTGTGATCACTCATATTTCATACGATAATGAAAATTCCAAAACTTGTTAAATCGTTAATATCTCCGTAAATACTGCGTTTTTAAAGAAAACAAGCTCAATCTGTGATCACCCATATTTCATACCAAAAATCTATATTTTTTATAAAAATTCAAAAAATTGTTAAACCGTTAATATCTCCGTAAATACTGCGTTTTTAAAGAAAACAAGCTCAATCTGTGATCACTCATATTTCATACCAAAAATCGATATTTTTTATGAAAAACCCAAAAATTGTTAAATCGTTAATATCTCCGTAAATACTGCGTTTTTAAAGAAAACAAGCTCAATCTGTGATCACTCATATTTCATACCAAAAATCGATATTTTTTATGAAAAACCCAAAACTTGTTAAATCGTTAATATCTCCGTAAATACTGCGTTTTTAAAGAAAACAAGCTCAATCTGTGATCACTCATATTTCATACCAAAAATCTATATTTTTTATAAAAATTCAAAAAATTGTTAAACCGTTAATATCTCCGTAAATACTGCGTTTTTAAAGAAAACAAGCTCAATCTGTGATCACTCATATTTCATACCAAAAATCGATATTTTTTATGAAAAACCCCAAAATTGTTAAATTGTTAATAACTTTGTAAATACTGCGTTTTTAAAGAAAACAAGCTCAATCTGTGATCACTCATATTTCATACCAAAAATCGATATTTTTTATGAAAATTCCAAAAATTGTTAAATCGTTAATATTTCCGTAAATACTGCGTTTTTAAAGAAAACAAGCTCAATCTGTGATCACCCATATTTCATACCAAAAATCGATATTTTTTATGAAATTTCCAAAAATTGTTAAATCGTTAATATCTCCGTAAATACTGCGTTTTTAAAGAAAACAAGCTCAATCTGTGATCACTCATATTTCATACCAAAAATCTATATTTTTTATAAAAATTCAAAAAATTGTTAAACCGTTAATATCTCCGTAAATACTGCGTTTTTAAAGAAAACAAGCTCAATCTGTGATCACTCATATTTCATACCAAAAATCGATATTTTTTATGAAAAACCCCAAAATTGTTAAATTGTTAATAACTTTGTAAATACTGCGTTTTTAAAGAAAACAAGCTCAATCTGTGATCACTCATATTTCATACCAAAAATCGATATTTTTTATGAAAATTCCAAAAATTGTTAAATCGTTAATATTTCCGTAAATACTGCGTTTTTAAAGTAAACAAGCTCAATCTGTGATCACTCATATTTCATACCAAAATCACTCATGATCACAGATTGAGCTTGTTTTCTTTAAAAACGCAGTATTTAAAGAAAATCTGTGATCACTCATATTTCATACCAAAAATCTATATTTTTTATAAAAATTCCAAAAATTGTTAAATCGTTAATAACTCCGTAAATACTGCGATTTTAAAGAAAATACGCTCAATCTGTGATCACCCATATTTCATACCAAAAATCGATATTTTTTATGAAAATTCCAAAAATTGTTAAATCGTTAATAACTCCGTAAATACTGCGATTTTAAAGAAAACACGCTCAATCTGTGATCACCCATATTTCATACCAAAAATCGATATTTTTTATGAAAATTCCAAAAATTGTTAAATCGTTAATAACTCCGTAAATACTGCGTTTTTAAAGAAAACAAGCTCAATCTGTGATCACTCATATTTCATACCAAAAATCGATATTTTTTATGAAAAACCCAAAAATTGTTAAATCGTTAATAACTCCGTAAATACTGCGTTTTTAAAGAAAACAAGCTCAATCTGTGATCACCCATATTTCATACCAAAAATCGATATTTTTTATGAAATTCCCAAAAATTGTTAAATCGCTAATATCTCCGTAAATACTGCGTTTTTAAAGAAAACAAGCTCAATCTGTGATCACTCATATTTCATACCAAAAATCGATATTTTTTATAAAAATTCCAAAAATTGTTAAATCGTTAATAACTCCGTAAATACTGCGATTTTTAAGAAAACACGCTCAATCTGTGATCACCCATATTTCATACCAAAAATCTATATTTTTTATGAAAATTCCAAAAATTGTTAAATCGTTAATATCTCCGTAAATACTGCGTTTTTAAAGAAAACAAGCTCAATCTGTGATCACTCATATTTCGTACCAAAAAACGATATTTTTTATGAAAAACCCAAAAATTGTTAAATCGTTAATAACTACGTAAATACTGCGTTTTTAAAGAAAACAAGCTCAATCTGTGATCACCCATATTTCATACCAAAAATCGATATTTTTTATGAAATTTCCAAAAATTGTTAAATAGTTAATATCTCCGTAAATACTGCGTTTTTAAAGAAAACAAGCTCAATCTGTGATCACCCATATTTCATACCAAAAATCTATATTTTTTATGAAAATTCCAAAAATTGTTAAATCGTTAATATCTCCGTAAATACTGCGTTTTTAAAGAAAACAAGCTCAATCTGTGATCACCAATATTTCATACCAAAAATCTATATTTTTATGAAAATTCCAAAAATTGTTAAATCGTTAATAACTCCGTAAATACTGCGTTTTTAAAGAAAACAGGCCCAATCTGTGATCACCCATATTTCGTACCAAAAATCGATATTTTTTATGAAAAACCCAAAAATTTTTAAATCGTTAATAACTCCGTAAATACTGCATTTTTAAAGAAAACAAGCCCAATCTGTGATCACACATGTTTCACACCAAAAATCTAATTTTATTATGAAAAACCCAAAAATTTTTAAATCGTTAATATGTATCTCCGTAAATACTTCGTTTTTAAAGAAAACAAGCTCAATCTGTGATCTCCCATATTTCATACTAAAAATCGATATTTTTTATGAAAATTCCAAAAATTGTTAAATCGTTAATATCTGCGTAAATACTGCGTTTTTAAAGAAAACAAGCTCAATCTGTGATCACTCATATTTCATACCAAAAATCGAATTTTATTATGAAAAACCCAAAAATTGTTAAATCGTTAATAACTCCGTAAATACTGCGTTTTTAAAGAAAACAAGCCCAATCTGTGATCACTCATATTTCATATTAAAAATCTATATTTTTTATGAAAATTCCAAAAATTGTTAAATCGTTAATATCTCCGTAAATACTGCGTTTTTAAAGAAATCAAGCTCAATCTGTGATCACCCATATTTCATACCAAAAATCTATATTTTTTATGAAAATTCCAAAATAATAATAACTCCGTAACTACTGCGTTTTTAAAGAAAACAAGCTCAATCTGTGATCACCCATATTTCATACCAAAAATCGATATTGTTTATGAAACAAGCTCAATCTGTGATCACCCATATTTCATACCAAAAATCGATATTTTTTATGAAATTTCCAAAAATTGTTAAATAGTTAATATCTCCGTAAATACTTCGTTTTTAAAGAAAACAAGCCCAATCTGTAATCACTCATATTTCATATTAAAAATCTATATTTTTTATGAAAATTCCAAAAATTGTTAAATCGTTAATATCTCCGTAAATACTGCGTTTTTAAAGAAATCAAGCTCAATCTGTGATCACCCATATTTCATACCAAAAATCTATATTTTTTATGAAAATTCCAAAATACTAATAACTCCGTAACTACTGCGTTTTTAAAGAAAACAAGCTCAATCTGTGATCACCCATATTTCATACCAAAAATCGATATTGTTTATGAAATTTCCAAAAATTGTTAAATCGTTAATATCTCCGTAAATACTGCGTTTTTAAAGAAATCAAGCTCAATCTGTGATCACCCATATTTCATACAAAAAATCTATATTTTTTATGAAAATTCCAAAAATTTTTAAATCGTTAATATCTCCGTCAATACTGCGTTTTTAAAGAAAACAAGCTCAATCTGTGATCACTCATATTTCATACCAAAAATCGATATTTTTTATGAAAAACCCAAAAATTGTTAAATCGTTAATAACTCCGTAAATACTGCGTTTTTAAAGAAAACAAGTTTAATTTGTGATCACCCATATTTCATACCAAAAATCGATATTTTTTATGAAAATTCCAAAAATTTGTAAATCCCCAATATCTCCGTAATACTGCGTTTTTAAAGAAAACAAGCTCAATCTGTGATCACTCATATTTGAAAGAAAACAAGCTCAATCTGTGATCACTCATATTTTAAAGAAAACAAGCCCAATCTGTGATCACCAATATTTCATACCAAAAATCTCTATTTTTTATGAAAATTCCAAAAATTGTTAAATCGTTAATAACTCCGTAAATGTTAAATCGTTAATATCTCCGTAAATACTGCGTTTTTAAAGAAAACAAGCTCAATCTGTGATCACTCATATTTCACACCAAAAATCGAATTTTATTATGAAAAACCCAAAAATTATTAAATCGTTAAATCACCCATATTTCGTACCAAAAATCGATATTTTTTAAGAAATTTCCAAAAATTGTTAAATCGCTAATATCTCCGTAAATACTGCGTTTTTAAAGAAAACAAGCTCAATCTGTGATCACCCATATTTCATATTAAAAATCTATATTTTTTATGAAAATTCTAAAAATTGTTAAATCCCCAATATCTCCGTAAATACTGCGTTTTTAAAGAAAACAAGCTCAATCTGTGATCACTCATATTTCATACCAAAAATCGAATTTTATTATGAAAAACCCAAAAATTGTTAAATCGTTAATATCTCCGTAAATACTGCGTTTTTAAAGAAAACAAGCTCAATCTGTGATCACTCATATTTCACACCAAAAATCGAATTTTATTATGAAAAACCCAAAAATTTTTAAATCGTTAATATCTCCGTAAATACTTCGTTTTTAAAGAAAACAAGCTCAATCTGTGATCACTCATATTTCATACTAAAAATCGATATTTTTTATGAAAATTCCAAAAATTGTTAAATCGTTAATATCTCCGTAAATACTGCGTTTTTAAAGAAAACAAGCTCAATCTGTCTTCACTCATATTTCATACCAAAAATCGAGTTTTATTATGAAAAACCCAAAAATTGTTAAATCGTTAATAACTCCGTAAATACTGCGTTTTTAAAGAAAACAAGCCCAATCTGTGATCACTCATATTTCATATTAAAAATCTATATTTTTTATGAAAATTCCAAAAACTGTTAAATCGTTAATATCTCCGTAAATACTGCGTTTTTAAAGAAATCAAGCTCAATCTGTGATCACCCATATTTCATACCAAAAATCTATATTTTTTATGAAAATTCCAAAATACTAATAACTCCGTAACTACTGCGTTTTTAAAGAAAACAAGCTCAATCTGTGATCACCCATATTTCATACCAAAAATCGATATTGTTTATGAAATTTCCAAAAATTGTTAAATCGTTAATATCTCCGTAAATACTGCGTTTTTAAAGAAATCAAGCTCAATCTGTGATCACCCATATCTCATACAAAAAATCTCTATATTTTTTATGAAAATTCCAAAAGTTTTTAAATCGTTAATATCTCCGTAAATACTGCGTTTTTAAAGAAAACAAGCTCAATCTGTGATCACTCATATTTCATACCAAAAATCGATATTTTTTATGAAAAACCCAAAAATTGTTAAATCGTTAATAACTCCGTAAATACTGCGTTTTTAAAGAAAACAAGCTTAATTTGTGATCACCCATATTTCATACAAAAAATCGATATTTTTTATGAAAATTCCAAAAATTTGTAAATCCCCAATATCTCCGTAAATACTGCGTTTTTAAAGAAAACAAGCTCAATCTGTGATCACTCATATTTCACACCAAAAATCGAATTTTATTATGAAAAACCCAAAAATTTTTAAATCGTTAATATCTCCGTAAATACTGCGTTTTTAAAGAAATCAAGCTCAATCTGTGATCACCCATATTTCATACCAAAAATCTATATTTTTTATGAAAATTCCAAAATACTAATAACTCCGTAACTACTGCGTTTCTGTGATCACCCATATTTCAAGCTCAATCTGTGATCACCCATATTTCATACCAAAAATCGATATTGTTTATGAAATTTCCAAAAATTGTTAAATCGTTAATATCTCCGTAAATACTGCGTTTTTAAAGAAATCAAGCTCAATCTGTGATCACCCATATTTCATACAAAAAATCTATATTTTTTATGAAAATTCCAAAAGTTTTTAAATCGTTAATATCTCCGTAAATACTGCGTTTTTAAAGAAAACAAGCTCAATCTGTGATCACTCATATTTCATACCAAAAATCGATATTTTTTATGAAAAACCCAAAAATTGTTAAATCGTTAATAACTCCGTAAATACTGCGTTTTTAAAGAAAACAAGCTTAATTTGTGATCACCCATATTTCATACCAAAAATCGATATTTTTTATGAAAATTCCAAAAATTTGTAAATCCCCAATATCTCCGTAAATACTGCGTTTTTAAAGAAAACAAGCTCAATCTGTGATCACTCATATTTCACACCAAAAATCGAATTTTATTATGAAAAACCCAAAAATTTTTAAATCGTTAATATCTCCGTAAATACTTCGTTTTTAAAGAAAACAAGCTCAATCTGTGATCACCCATATTTCATACTAAAAATCGATATTTTTTATGAAAATTCCAAAAATTGTTAAATCGTTAATATCTCCGTAAATACTGCGTTTTTAAAGAAAACAAGCTCAATCTGTCTTCACTCATATTTCATACCAAAAATCGAATTTTATTATGAAAAACCCAAAAATTGTTAAATGGTTAATAACTCCGTAAATACTGCGTTTTTAAAGAAAACAAGCCCAATCTGTGATCACTCATATTTCATATTAAAAATCTATATTTTTTATGAAAATTCCAAAAATTGTTAAATCGTTAATATCTCCGTAAATACCGCGTTTTTAAAGAAATCAAGCTCAATCTGTGATCACCCATATTTCATACCAAAAATCTATATTTTTTATGAAAATTCCAAAATACTAATAACTCCGTAACTACTGCGTTTTTAAAGAAAACAAGCTCAATCTGTGATCACCCATATTTCATACCAAAAATCGATATTGTTTATGAAATTTCCAAAAATTGTTAAATCGTTAATATCTCCGTAAATACTGCGTTTTTTAAGAAATCAAGCTCAATCTGTGATCACCCATATTTCATACAAAAAATCTATATTTTTTATGAAAATTCCAAAAATTTTTAAGTCGTTAATATCTCCGTAAATACTGCGTTTTTAAAGAAAACAAGCTCAATCTGTGATCACTCATATTTCATACCAAAAATCGATATTTTTTATGAAAAACCCAAAAATTGTTAAATCGTTAATAACTCCGTGAATACTGCGTTTTTAAAGAAAACAAGCTTAATTTGTGATCACCCATATTTCATACCAAAAATCGATATTTTTTATGAAAATTCCAAAAATTTGTAAATCCCCAATATTTCCGTAAATACTGCGTTTTTAAAGAAAACAAGCTCAATCTGTGATCACTCATATTTCATACCAAAAATCGATATTTTTTATGAAAAACCCAAAAATTGTTAAATCGTTAATAACTCCGTAAATACTGCGTTTTTAAAGAAAACAAGCCCAATCTGTGATCACTCATATTTTAAAGAAAACAAACCCAATCTGTGATCACTCATATTTTAAAGAAAACAAGCCCAATCTGTGATCACCAATATTTCATATTAAAAATCTATATTTTTTATGAAAATTCCAAAAATTGTCAAATCGTTAATATCTCCGTAAATACTGCGTTTTTAAAGAAAACAAGCTCAATCTGTGATCACCCATATTTCATACCAAAAATCTATATTTTTTATGAAAATTCCAAAAATTGTTAAATCGTTAATATCTCCGTAAATACTGCGTTTTTAAAGAAAACAAGCTCAATCTGTGATCACCAATATTTCATACCAAAAATCTATATTTTTTATGAAAATTCCAAAAATTGTTAAATCGTTAATAACTCCGTAAATACTGCGTTTTTAAAGAAAACAGGCCCAATCTGTGATCACCCATATTTCGTACCAAAAATCGATATTTTTTATGAAAAACCCAAAAATTTTTAAATCGTTAATAACTCCGTAAATACTGCATTTTTAAAGAAAACAAGCCCAATCTGTGATCACACATGTTTTAAAGAAAACAAGCCCAATCTGTGATCACTCATATTTCATACCAAAAATCGAATTTTATTATGAAAAACCCAAAAATTGTTAAATCGTTAATATCTCCGTAAATACTGCGTTTTTAAAGAAAACAAGCTCAATCTGTGATCACTCATATTTCATACCAAAAATCTAATTTTATTATGAAAAACCCATTTTTCATACCAAAAATCGATATTTTTTATGAAAAACCCAAAAATTGTTAAATCGTTAATAGCTCCGTAAATACTCCGTAAAAAACAAGCTCAATCTGTGATCACTCATATTTCATACCAAAAATCGATATTTTTTATGAAATTTCCAAAAATTGTTAAATAGTTAATATCTCCGTAAATACTGCGTTTTTAAAGAAAACAAGCTCAATCTGTTATCACTCATATTTCATACCAAAAATCGATATTTTTTATGAAAATTCCAAAAATTGTTAAATCGTTAATATCTCCGTAAATACTGCGTTTTTAAAGCAAACAAGCTCAATCTGTGATCACCCATATTTCATATTAAAAATCTATATTTTTTACTAGCTTGACCCGGTGTGCTTCGCTACCCCTGTCGATGTAAAAATCGGTTCAGCCGTTTAGTAATTATTGTTTAAAAACTAAAGGTACCAATTTTACCCGTTTTTCCCCCTTTCTATCGCTTTCTGGTCCAAGTATTGAAAAAATTTAAGCCTATTGACGCTTCCAAATTAGGATCTATCTACGTTCCAAATTTCACTAAAATCGGTTCAGCCGTTTAGGCGTGATGCTCAAACAAACAAACAAACAAACAAACAAACAAACAAACAAACAAACAAACAAACAAATAAACAAACAAACTTACAAAGACATTTATATATTTATATAGATGAAAATTCCAAAAATTGTTAAATCGTTAATATCTCGGTAAATACTGCGTTTTTAAAGAACACAAGCCCAATCTGTGATCACTCATATTTGAAAGAAAACAAGCTCAATCTGTGATCACCCATATTTCATACCAAAAACCGATATTTTAAATCGTTAATATCTCCGTAAATACTGCGTTTTTAAAGAAAACAAGCTCAAGCTGTGATCACTCATATTTCATACCAAAAATCGATATTTTTTATGAAAAACCCAAAAATTGTTAAATCGTTAATAACTCCGTAAATACTGCGTTTTTAAAGAAAACAAGCTCAATCTGTGATCACCCATATTTCATACCAAAAATCGATATTTTTTATGAAAATTCCAAAAATTGTTAAATCGTTAATAACTACGTAAATACTGCGTTTTTAAAGAAAACAAGCTCAATCTGTGATCACTCATATTTCATATTAATAATCTATATTTTTTATGAAAATTCCAAAAATTGTTAAATCGTTAATATCACCGTAAATACTGCGTTTTTAAAGAAAACAAGCTCAATCTGTGATCACTCGTATTTCATACCAAAAATCGTTAATATCTCCGTAAATACTGCGATTTTAAAGAAAACAAGCTCAATCTGTGATCACCCATATTTCATACCAAAAACCTATATTTTTTATGAAAATTACAAAAATTGTTAAATCGTTAATATCTCCGTAAACACTGCGTTTTTAAAGAAAACAAACTCAATCTGTTATCACTCATATTTTAAAGAAAACAAGCCCAATCTGTGATCACTCATATTTCATACCAAAAATCGATATTTTTTATAAAAATTCCAAAAATTTTTAAATCGTTAATAACTCCGTAAATACTGCGATTTTAAAGAAAACACGCTCAATCTGTGATCACTCATATTTCATACCAAAAATTGATATTTTTTATGAAAATTCCAAAAATTTGTAAATCCCCAATATCTCCGTAAATACTGCGTTTTTAAAGAAAACAAGCTCAATCTGTGATCACCCATATTTCATACCAAAAATCGATATTTTTTATGAAAATTCCAAAAATTTGTAAATCCCCAATATCTCCGTAAATACTGCGTTTTTAAAGAAAACAAGCTCAATCTGTGATCACTCATATTTTAAAGAAAACAAGCCCAATCTGTGGCCACTCAGATTGTTAAATCGTTAATATCTCCGTAAATACTGCGTTTTTAAAGCAAACAAGTTCAATCTGTGATCACTCATATTTTAAAGAAAACAAGCCCAATCTGTGATCACTCATATTTCATACCAAAAATCTATATTTTTTATGAAAATTCCAAAAATTGTTAAATCGTTAATATCTCCGGAAATACTGCGTTTTTAAAGAAAACAAGCTCAATCTGTGATCACTCATATTTCATACCAAAAATCGAATTTTATTATGAAAAACCCAAACATTTTTAAATCGTTAATATCTCCGTAAATACTTCGTTTTTAAAGAAAACAAGCCCAATCTGTAATCACCCATATTTCATACCAAAAATCGATATTTTTTATGAAAATTCCAAAAATTGTTAAATCGTTAATATCTCCGTAAATACTGCGTTTTTAAAGAAAACAAGCTCAATCTGTGATCACTCATATTTCATACCAAAAATCGATATTTTTTATGAAAATTCCAAAAATTGTTAAATCGTTAATATCTCCGTAAATACTGCGTTTTTAAAGAAAACAAGCTCAATCTGTGATCACTCATATTTCATACCAAAAATCGATATTTTTTATGAAAATTCCAAAAATTGTTAAATCGTTAATATCTCCGTAAATACTGCGTTTTTAAAGCAAACAAGCTCAATCTGTGATCACTCATATTTCATATTAAAAATCTATATTTTTTATGAAAATTCCAAAAATTTTTAAATCGTTAATAACTCCGTAAATACTGCGATTTTAAAGAAAACAAGCTCAATCTGTGATCACTCATATTTCATACCAAAAATCGATATTTTTTATGAAAATTCCAAAAATTGTTGAATCGTTAATATCTCCGTAAATACTGCGTTTTTAAAGCCAACAAGCTCAATCTGTTATCACTCATATTTTAAAGAAAACAAGCCCAATCTGTGATCACTCATATTTCATACCAAAAATCGATATTTTTTATGAAATTTCCAAAAATTGTTAAATCGTTAATATCTCCGTAAATACTGCGTTTTTAAAGAACACAAGCTCAATCTGTGATCACTCATATTTCATATTAAAAATCTATATTTTTTATGAAAATTCCAAAAATTGTTAAATCGTTAATATCTCCGTAAATACTGCGTTTTTAAAGCAAACAAGCTCAATCTGTGATCACTCATATTTCATATTAAAAATCTATATTTTTTATGAAAAACCCAAAAATTGTTAAATCGTTAATATCTCCGTAAATACTGCGTTTTTAAAGCCAACAAGCTCAATCTGTGATCACCCATATTTCATACCAAAAATCTATATTTTTGATGAAAATTCCAAAAATTGTTAAATCGTTAATATCTCGGTAAATACTGCGTTTTTAAAGAAAACAAGCCCAATCTGTGATCACTCATATTTTAAAAAAAACAAAGCCCAATCTGTGATCACTCATATTTCATACCAAAAATCGATATTTTTTATGAAAAACCCAAAAATTGTTAAATCGTTAATATCTCCGAAAATACTGCGTTTTTAAAGAAAACAAGCCCAATCTGTGATCACTCATATTTTAAAGAAAACAAGCCCAATCTGTGATCACTCATATTCCATACCAAAAATCGATATTTTTTACGAAAATTCCAAAATTTGTTAAATCGTTAATATCTCCGTAAATACTGCGTTTTTAAAGCCAACAAGCTCAATCTGTGATCACCCATATTTCATACCAAAAATCTATATTTTTTATGAAAATTCCAAAAATTGTTAAATCGCTAATATCTCCGTAAATACTGCGTTTTTAAAGAAAACAAGCTCAATCTGTGATCACCCATATTTCATACCAAAAACCTATATTTTTTATGAAAATTCCAAAAATTGTTAAATAGTTAATATCTCCGTAAATACTGCGTTTTTAAAGAAAACAAGCCCAATCTGTGATCACTCGTATTTTAAAGAAAACAAGCCCAATCTGTGATCACTCATATTTCATACCAAAAATCGTTAAATCGTTAATAACTCCGTAAATACTGCGTTTTTAAAGAAAACAAGCTCAATCTGTGATCACCCATATTTCATACCAAAAATCGATATTTTTTATGAAATTTCCAAAAATTGTTAAATCGCTAATATCTCCGTAAATACTGCGTTTTTAAAGAAAACAAGCTCAATCTGTGATCACTCATATTTCATACCAAAAATCGATATTTTTTATGAAAAACCCAAAAATTGTTAAATCGTTAATAACTCCGTAAATACTGCGTTTTTAAAGAAAACAAGCCCAATCTGTGATCACTCATATTTCATACCAAAAATCGTTAATATCTCCGTAAATACTGCGTTTTTAAAGCAAACAAGCTCAATCTGTGATCACTCATATTTCATACCAAAAATCGATATTTATTATGAAAATTCCAAAAATTTGTAAATCCCCAATATCTCCGTAAATACTGCGTTTTTAAAGAAAACAAGCTCAATCTGTGATCACTCATATTTCACACCAAAAATCGAATTTTATTATGAAAAACCCAAAAATTTTTAAATCGTTAATATCTCCGTAAATACTGCGTTTTTAAAGAAAACAAGCTCAATCTGTGATCACTCATATTTCGTACCAAAAAACGATATTTTTTATGAAAAACCCAAAAATTGTTAAATCGTTAATAACTCCGTAAATACTGCGATTTTAAAGAAAACAAGCTCAATCTGTGATCACTCATATTTCATACAAAAAATCGATATTTTTTATGAAATTCCCAAAAATTGTTAAATCGCTAATATCTCCGTAAATACTGCGTTTTTAAAGAAAACAAGCGCAATCTGTGATCACTCATATTTCATACCAAAAATCGATATTTTTTATAAAAATTCCAAAAATTGTTAAATCGTTAATAACTCCGTAAATACTGCGATTTTAAAGAAAACAAGCTCAATCTGTGATCACTCATATTTCATACAAAAAATCGATATTTTTTATGAAAATTCCAAAAATTGTTAAATCGTTAATATCTCCGTAAATACTGCGTTTTTAAAGCAAACAAGCTCAATCTGTGATCACTCATATTTCATATTAAAAATCTATATTTTTTATGAAAAACCCAAAAATTGTTAAATCGTTAATATCTCCGTAAATACTGCGTTTTTAAAGAACACAAGCTCAATCTGTGATCACTCATATTTCATATTAAAAATCTATATTTTTTATGAAAATTCCAAAAATTGTTAAATCGTTAATATCTCCGTAAATACTGCGTTTTTAAAGCAAACAAGCTCAATCTGTGATCACCCATATTTCATATTAAAAATCTATATTTTTTATGAAAATTCCAAAAATTGTTAAATCGTTAATATCTCGGTAAATACTGCGTTTTTAAAGCCAACAAGCTCAATCTGTGATCACCCATTTTTCATACCAAAAATCGATATTTTTTATGAAAAACCCAAAAATTGTTAAATCGTTAATAGCTCCGTAAATACTCCGTAAAAAACAAGCTCAATCTGTGATCACTCATATTTCATACCAAAAATCGATATTTTTTATGAAAAACCCAAAAAATTGTTAAATCGTTAATATCACCGTAAATACTGCGTTTTTAAAGAAAACAAGCTCAATCTGTGATCACTCATATTTCATACCAAAAATCATTAATATCTCCGTAAATACTGCGTTTTTAAAGAAAACAAGCTCAATCTGTTATCACTCATATTTCATACCAAAAATCGATATTTTTTATGAAAAACCCAAAAAATTGTTAAATCGTTAATATCACCGTAAATACTGCGTTTTTAAAGAAAACAAGCTCAATCTGTGATCACTCATATTTCATACCAAAAATCATTAATATCTCCGTAAATACTGCGTTTTTAAAGAAAACAAGCTCAATCTGTTATCACTCATATTTCATACCAAAAATCGATATTTTTTATGAAAAACCCAAAAAATTGTTAAATCGTTAATATCACCGTAAATACTGCGTTTTTAAAGAAAACAAGCTCAATCTGTTATCACTCATATTTCATACCAAAAATCGATATTTTTTATGAAAAACCCAAAAAATTGTTAAATCGTTAATATCTCCGTAAATACTGCGTTTTTAAAGCAAACAAGCTCAATCTGTGATCACCCATATTTCATATTAAAAATCTATATTTTTTACTAGCTTGACCCGGTGTGCTTCGCTACCCCTGTCGATGTAAAAATCGGTTCAGCCGTTTAGTAATTATTGTTTAAAAACTAAAGGTACCAATTTTACCCGTTTTTCCCCCTTTTTATCGCTTTCTGGTCCAAGTATTGAAAAAATTTATAGCCTATTGACGCTTCCAAATTAGGATCTCTCTACGTTCCAAATTTCACTAAAATCGGTTCAGCCGTTTAGGCGTGATGCTCAAACAAACAAACAAACAAACAAACAAACAAACAAATAAACAAACAAACTTACAAAGACATTTATATATTTATATAGATGAAAATTCCAAAAATTGTTAAATCGTTAATATCTCGGTAAATACTGCGTTTTTAAAGAACACAAGCCCAATCTGTGATCACTCATATTTGAAAGAAAACAAGCTCAATCTGTGATCACCCATATTTCATACCAAAAACCGATATTTTAAATCGTTAATATCTCCGTAAATACTGCGTTTTTAAAGAAAACAAGCTCAAGCTGTGATCACTCATATTTCATACCAAAAATCGATATTTTTTATGAAAAACCCAAAAATTGTTAAATCGTTAATAACTCCGTAAATACTGCGTTTTTAAAGAAAACAAGCTCAATCTGTGATCACCCATATTTCATACCAAAAATCGATATTTTTTATGAAAATTCCAAAAATTGTTGAATCGTTAATAACTACGTAAATACTGCGTTTTTAAAGAAAACAAGCTCAATCTGTGATCACTCATATTTCATATTAATAATCTATATTTTTTATGAAAATTCCAAAAATTGTTAAATCGTTAATATCACCGTAAATACTGCGTTTTTAAAGAAAACAAGCTCAATCTGTGATCACTCGTATTTCATACCAAAAATCGTTAATATCTCCGTAAATACTGCGATTTTAAAGAAAACAAGCTCAATCTGTGATCACCCATATTTCATACCAAAAACCTATATTTTTTATGAAAATTACAAAAATTGTTAAATCGTTAATATCTCCGTAAACACTGCGTTTTTAAAGAAAACAAACTCAATCTGTTATCACTCATATTTTAAAGAAAACAAGCCCAATCTGTGATCACTCATATTTCATACCAAAAATCGATATTTTTTATAAAAATTCCAAAAATTTGTAAATCCCCAATATCTCCGTAAATACTGCGTTTTTAAAGAAAACAAGCTCAATCTGTGATCACTCATATTTCATACCAAAAATCGATATTTTTTATGAAAAACCCAAAAATTGTTAAATCGTTAATAACTCCGTAAATACTGCGTTTTTAAAGAAAACAAGCCCAATCTGTGATCACTCATATTTTAAAGAAAACAAGCCCAATCTGTGATCACTCATATTTCATACCAAAAATCGATATTTTTTACGAAAATTCCAAAAATTGTTAAATCGTTAATATCTCCGTAAATACTGCGTTTTTAAAGAAAACAAGCTCAATCTGTGATCACCCATATTTCATACCAAAAATCTATATTTTTTATGAAAATTCCAAAAATTGTTAAATCGTTAATATCTCCGTAAACACTGCGTTTTTAAAGAAAACAAGCTCAATCTGTGATCACCCATATTTCATACCAAAAATCGATATTTTTTATGAAAATTCCAAAAATTGTTAAATCGTTAATATCTCCGTAAATACCGCGTTTTTAAAGAAAACAAGCTCAATCTGTGATCACCCATATGTCATACCAAAAATCGATATTTTTTATGAAAAACCCAAAAATTGTAATTCGTTAATAACTCCGTAAATACTGCGTTTTTAAAGAAAACAAGCTCAATCTGTGATCACCCATATTTCATACCAAAAATTGTTAAACCGTTAATATCTCCGTAAATACTGCGTTTTTAAAGAAAACAAGCTCAATCTGTGATCACTCATATTTCATACCAAAAATCGAATTTTATTATGAAAAACCCAAAAATTTTTAAATCGTTAATAACTCCGTAAATACTGCGTTTTTAAAGAAAACAAGCTCAATCTGTGATCACCCATATTTCATACCAAAAATCGAATTTTATTATGAAAATTCCAAAAATTGTTAAATCGTTAATAACTCCGTAAATACTGCGTTTTTAAAGAAAACAAGCTCAATCTGTGATCACCCATATTTCATACCAAAAATCGATAATTTTTATTAAAATTCCAAAAATTGTTAAATCGTTAATATCTCCGTAAATACTGCGTTTTTAAAGAAAACAAGTTCAATCTGTGATCACCCATATTTCATACCAAAAATCTATATTTTTTATGAAAATTCCAAAAATTGTTAAATCGTTAATATCTCCGTAAATACTGCGTTTTTAAAGAAAACAAGTTCAATCTGTGATCACCCATATTTCATACCAAAAATCTATATTTTTTATGAAAATTCCAAAAATTGTTAAATCGTTAATATCTCCGTAAATACCGCGTTTTTAAAGAAAACAAGCTCAATCTGTGATCACCCATATTTCATACCAAAAATCGATATTTTTTATGAAAATTCCAAAAATTGTTAAATCATTAATATCTCCGTAAATACTGCGTTTTTAAAGAAAACAAGCTCAATCTGTGATCACCCATATTTCATACCAAAATCACTCATGACCACAGATTGAGCTTGTTTTCTTTAAAAACGCAGTATTTAAAGAAAATCTGTGATCACCCATATTTCATACCAAAAATCGATATTTTTTATGAAATTCCCAAAAATTGTTAAATCGCTAATATCTCCGTAAATACCGCGTTTTTAAAGAAAACAAGCTCAATCTGTGATCACCCATATGTCATACCAAAAATCGATATTTTTTATGAAAAACCCAAAAATTGTAATTCGTTAATAACTCCGTAAATACTGCGTTTTTAAAGAAAACAAGCTCAATCTGTGATCACTCATATTTCATACCAAAAATCGATATTTTTTATGAAAATTCCAAAAATTGTTAAATCGTTAATATCTCCGTAAATACTGCGTTTTTAAAGAAAACAAGTTCAATCTGTGATCACCCATATTTCATACCAAAAATCGATATTTTTTATGAAAAACAAAAAAATTGTAATTCGTTAATAACTCCGTAAATACTGCGTTTTTAAAGAAAACAAGCTCAATCTGTGATCACCCATATTTCATACCAAAAATTGTTAAACCGTTAATATCTCCGTAAATACTGCGTTTTTAAAGAAAACAAGCTCAGTCTGTGATCACCCATATTTCATACCAAAAATCGAATTTTATTATGAAAAACCCAAAAATTTTTAAATCGTTAATAACTCCGTAAATACTGCGTTTTTAAAGAAAACAAGCTCATTCTGTGATCACCCATATTTCATACCAAAAATCGAATTTTATTATGAAAATTCCAAAAATTGTTAAATCTTTAATATCTCCGTAAATACTGCGTTTTTAAAGAAAACAAGCTCAATCTGTGATCACTCATATTTCATACCAAAAATCGATATTTTTTATGAAAATTCCAAAACTTGTTAAATCGTTAATATCTCCGTAAATACTGCGTTTTTAAAGAAAACAAGCTCAATCTGTGATCACCCATACTTCATACCAAAAATCTAATTATACCCTACACCACCATAGTGGGGAGGGTATAAATCGATATTTTTTATGAAAATTCCAAAACTTGTTAAATCGTTAATATCTCCGTAAATACTGCGTTTTTTAAGAAAACAAGCTCAATCTGTGATCACCCATATTTCATACCAAAAATCTAATTATACCCTACACCACCATAGTGGGGAGGGTATAAATCGATATTTTTTATGAAAATTCCAAAACTTGTTAAATCGTTAATCTCCGTAAATACTGCGTTTTTAAAGAAAACAAGCTCAATCTGTGATCACTCATATTTCATACCAAAAATCGATATTTTTTATGAAAAACCCAAAAATTGTTAAATCGTTAATAACTCCGTAAATACTGCGTTTTTAAAGAAAACAAGCTCAATCTGTGATCACTCATATTTCATACCAAAAATCGATATTTTTTATGAAAAACCCCAAAATTGTTAAATCGTTAATAACTTTGTAAATACTGCGTTTTTAAAGAAAACAAGCTCAATCTGTGATCACTCATATTTCATACCAAAAATCGATATTTTTTATGAAAATTCCAAAAATTGTTAAATCGTTAATATAACTGTAAATACTGCGTTTTTAAAGAAAACAAGCTCAATCTGTGATCACTCATATTTCATACCAAAAATCGAATTTTATTATGAAAAACCCAAAAATTTTTAAATCGTTAATAACTCCGTAAATACTGCGTTTTTAAAAAAACAAACTCAGTCTGTGATCACCCATATTTCATACCAAAAATCGAATTTTATTATGAAAAACCCAAAAATTGTTAAATCGTTAATAACTCCGTAAATACTGCGTTTTTAAAGAAAACAAGCTCAATCTGTGATCACCCATATTTCATACCAAAAATCGAATTTTATTATGAAAATTCCAAAAATTGTTAAATCTTTAATATCTCCGTAAATACTGCGTTTTTAAAGAAAACAAGCTCAATCTGTGATCACCCATATTTCATACCAAAAATCGATATTTTTTATTAAAATTCCAAAAATTGTTAAATCTTTAATATCTCCGTAAATACTGCGTTTTTAAAGAAAACAAGCTCAATCTGTGATCACCCATATTTCGTACCAAAAATCGAATTTTATTATTAACAAATAAGAGTGCTATATTCGGCTATGCCGAATCTTATATACCCTTCACCTTTGTTGTGGATGCCTATTTTCAGCGTATATCATCCTAAATATATCAAGAAAACTTTTAAAAATTTTACATTTAATTGCTATTGCTATATTGTAGAAGTTACAAACGAACAACAATCTTATATATACCCTTCTCAAAAACAACAACGCCAAACGAAACGAAACACAAAAAAAAAAAAAAACAAAATACGCAAAGCAGTGAAACCAACTCACATCCAAACATACATATGTACGTTTTGTTGCTTTTTTGTGAAACACCAAAAAAAAATACACAAAGCATGAAGCCAATACACAATGAATCCAACACACATACGTTTTGTTGCTTTTTTGTCAAAGCGTGCAATAAATTGTTTTTTTTTATGAAATTTTCAGAGGTTGTCTCGGATTTTTGCTCATATCTCCGTTATTTATGGACGGATTTTGCTGATTTTAAATAGTAAAATTCTCGAAAGCATTTTGCTTTTTGAAGACTAGCACTAAACCTGGTGCGCTTCGCCACCCCAATTGGATGAAAGAAATAGTACTATTAAGTCTCCCTTTGTGAATTAAAGCTAATTCAGGATAACATGCCTCTAGATTCATGTTTATTGAATCGTTGTATTGTGGCTTCTAGCACATTCGAAACGTATTATTGTAATAAAAAAGTACCATTTAGACCCACATTTTATATGCCCACACATGATCATTTTTATAGAAAATGCTAAAGAAATGTACCACTAAAGTCACCTTTTTTGAATTCTAACTCATTCCGAATCATGTGTGCCTAATTTTTAATTTTTAGGTTTAATTTTATAAAATAGTCAAAAAATATTATTAGTTGGAAAAAAGTACCTGTGAGTCCCTTTTTTAGATTCTCATTCGGTCAGGATCATATACCATTCGAAGAACGAAAAAATACAAATTATTTTTGTATCCTCAATGACATATAGATGGCTTAGTGACTTTCTTTCTTTACTCAGATGCATATCAGTAAAATAATTTAATATAATAAAAAGTATCATTATAGGAAAAAGTACCAATTTTCCACACTTGAACCACCGTCAAGTTTTAAATCAAAGTAATTTCCTTATTCTAAGTTCAATATATTAGAAAATTCAAAATGTACTATTTGAAAACGAAAAAATACTTCTTAGTTTGGTTTAGTTCACAATTTTTGGTATCATAATACAATTGAGCACCCTATTCTTGCATATTTCTTTAGTGAGAAGTATATTAGCCTACCATAATGTATTTAAGCTAACTAATTTAATATATTAAAAAAGTACCATTAAAAGAAAAAGTACCAATTTTCCTTTATCCTCTTGAACACCCGTTAAGTCTGAATTTAAAATTTGTATAGCATTTCCTATATTATCAACTGATTTTGTTTCTATAACACTTAATATTTAATAAATTATCACAAAACCTAACCGAAACCCATCGGTTTTAAATTTTTTAAAACCGAAACCGCGGTTTTAAAAAAAGGAGGAGCATATATTTTATATTTCTAGGTCCATTTTATAGAAAATTCAAAATATAAAATTAGAATAATGAAAAAGCGCCATAATGTTCCCAGTTATAGAATCCTACTCGCTCGAGTCCATATAATATTATGTTCATGTTTCTAGATTTATTATAGAAAATTTAAAAAGTACCATTAGAATAAAGAAAAAGTATTAAGTATTCTCTTTGAATTTTCACTCACTTAGAACAATATGCAGTTAATTTGGTATTTCTAAATCCATTATTAGAGAAAATTCAAAAAGTACCTTTATAATATAGAAAAAGTAGCAGGTCGGGATCATATAAGCTTTATTTCACAATTCTAAGTTCATTGTTGAAGAAGATACAAAAAGTACTATTCGATAATAAAGTTTTCCCCTAAAATTCTCACTCACTTATTACCATATATGCTTAATTTCATGTTTCTAGGCCCATTATTAAAGAAAATTCAAAAAGTACCATTAGAAGAACAAAAAAGTACCTATATTTCGGTTCTCACATTTTGGTACCTAAATATTATCCCCTACTCCTAACTCTAACTTCACTCAGATACATATCAGCTAACTTTAATGTCGATAAGTGAAATAATTTAAAATATTAAAAAAAGTACCATTAGGAAAAAAGTACCAAATCTCCTTTTCCTCCTTGAACACCCCTCAAGTTTGAAATTTAAAAATATTCCATTTTGCCAAAATTGTTTGTTCTTAAAGACATGCCTCAAACGATTAAAATCTGTGTTAATGTGCTCAAGAAAAATAAGTTTTAAAAAAAGTACCAAACTGTTTTCCCGGATTTGGACAAATATACATCTTGTCAGTCGAGTTCCAAATAGCACTCTGTTAGTTAATTTTTGCATGAATCCAGGAACCAATGTTAAAAATTTATCAAAATTGGCTGAAAATGTTAAATAAAATGTATTTTTCCGTTTTTACCCCCTTTTTGGTACATTTTTTATCCCCATTGTGGTGTTAAAATTGTATCAAAATAAATTTCTGTATCATGGTGGGAGCTCAAAATAAAATATTTATATGTCTTTATGAATTTGTAGAAAAATAGAGTTTATGAAAAAAGTACCAAAAATAAACACAATTTTTGTCCCTTAAGGGTTCGAATTTCCAAAAAGTACCAAACTTATATTTGTTATTTTTTTATAAGTCAAGAATATGATTTTAAATTTGTTTGTATGTTTATTGGTTTAAAAGATGCATATGGTGCCAAAAAAGTACCAAAATACAGTTTTTACCCGTTTTCTCCCCTAAAAAGTCCGAATTTAGAAAAAGTACCAGACACCTGTCAGCTTATTTTTTAAATGGAGTAACATGATATTGTAAGTTTTTTTGTATCTTTATTAGTTTTGAAGATATAAGGTTACCGAATTTACCCGTTTTTACCCTTTTTTACCCCGTAAACGTTCGAGTTTCCAAAAATCCCTTCTTATCGGATCGTTTTGGGGAGGGAGGAACCCAAAGTTAAAATTTCATGATTCTAGTTTCAGTCGTTTGGGCTGTGCGATGATGAATCAGTCAGTCAGTCAGTAACGTTACTCTTTTATATATATAGATTTGGATCCCGAAGACATCTGGGGTCTTCAGAAAATTGATTTCAACAGACAGACGGACAGACGGACGGACAGACAGACAGACAGACAGACAGACAGACAGACAGACAGACAGACAGACAGACAGACAGACAGACAGACAGACAGACAGACAGACAGACAGACAGACAGACAGACAGACAGACAGACAGACAGACAGACAGACAGACAGACAGACAGACAGACAGACAGACGGACGGACATGGCTTAATCGACTCCGCTATCTATAAGGATCCAGAATATATATACTTTATAGGGTCGGAAAATTATATTGTGGAAATTACAAACGGAATGACAAATTTATATATACCCTTCTCACGAAGGTGAAGGGTATAAAAATCCAAAAATTGTTAAATCGTTAATAACTCCGTAAATACTGCGTTTTTAAAGAAAACAAGCTCAATCTGTGATCACCCATATTTCGTACCAAAAATCGATGTTTTTTATGAAATTAAATCGTTAATATCTCCGAAAATACTGCGTTTTTAAAGAAAACAAGCTCAATCTGTGATCACCCATATTTCATACCAAAAATCGATATTTTTTATGAAAATTCCAAAAATTGTTAAATCGTTTATAACTCAGTAAATACTGCGTTTTTAAAGAAAACAAGCTCAATCTGTGATCACTCATATTTCATACCAAAAATCGAATGAAAACCCCAAAAATTGTTAAATCGTTAATAACTCCGTAAATACTGCATTTTTAAAGAAAACAAGCTCAATCTGTGATCACCCATATTTCATACCAAAAATCGAATTTTATTATGAAAAACCCAAAAATTGTTAAATCGTTAATAACTCCGTAAATACTGCGTTTTTAAAGAAAACAAGCTCAATCTGTGATCACTCATATTTCCAAAAATCGATATTTTTTATGAAAATTCCAAAAATTTTTAAATCGCTAATATCTCCGTAAATACTGCGTTTTTAAAGAAAACAAGCTCAATCTGTGATCACCCATATTTCATACCAAAAATCGATATTTTTTATGAAAATTCCAAAAATTGTTAAATCGTTAATATCTCCGTAAATACTGCGTTTTTAAAGAAAACAAGCTCAATCTGTGATCACTCATATTTCATACCAAAATCGAATTTTATTATGAAAAACCGAAACATTGTTAGTAAAATCGTAAATACTGCGTTTTAAGGGAAAACAAGCTCAATCTGTGATAACTTATATTTCATACCAAAAATCGTATTTCATTATGAAAAAGCCGAAAATTGTTAAATCGTTAATAACTTTGTAAATACTGTGTTTTAAGGGAAAACAAGCTCAATCTATGTTCGCTAATTCGTTAATTTTTTTATAGAAAATGTGAATATATACTTACAGTTTTTGTTTTACATATAATTTCTTAAATATTTCAATTTCAACCTATAGGTCCCCCAATTGTTTTTTATCTTAATTGTTCTAACAATTTATTATAGATATATGTTCCATGTTTTTTTCATAAAATATAAAACTTATTTATTTGACTACAATTAAAACTGTACAATTTTCTCTTAATGCACTTTTGTGTAAAAAGTGTAATACTAATGTTGTTTTGTTTGTTTAAAATAATAAATTAAAAATTCATAATAAAATATGTTATTAAAAATAATGACTGTGTGTGAAGCATAATGTTGTCCTATTGAACCTCCTCCTTTTTATCTTTCTTCAATAATTCCTGCTTTTGTTTTTTTCGCTCGTGGATGCGTTGATGACGACGCAAATCACCAGAGACCCGAAATCGTTTTGAACAAACATCACACTCATAAGGTTTTTCGCCTGGAAAGGAAGATAAATTGGAAAAATGTATGTATAAAGATTTAGTAAACAAAATAATCAAACTTAAACAATTTAATAATTGTATATGGTAAATAAAGTAGCTTACCAGTATGAATTTTACGATGATTTTGCAAATACGTACTGGCACGAAATGTTTTTGTGCAAAATTCACATTTATAATTTCTTTCACTCGTGTGTATACGCAGATGCACTACAAGGGAGTATTTGCGAGAAAAAGCTTTGCCACAAAATTCACATTGGTGATTCTTTTCGTTGCTGTGTATGGAAATCGTGTGATATTTGAGATCGCCCCATTGTCTAAACTTGCGATCACAATGTTCACATTCGAAGGGCTTGTCACCAGTGTGAGTGCGTGTATGAGCTTTCAGGGCACCAATGGCAAAGAATGATTTGTCACAAATCTCACATTGATGTGGTCTTAAACCGGAATGTGTGCGATTATGATATTTGAGTGCATTGCAGGAATTGAAAATACGTTGACATTTATTGCAGATGTAACGTTTGCGTTTGCCATTTTCGCTGTTATGATCGTTTTCCAAACAAATCTCTTCGCCATTGTCATCGAGCACACTTTCATCACAATCTTCGGTTTTCACATGGTTGTAGGGTATAATTTCGTGATCTTGTTCTAAATGAGAATTGTACTCATCTTCGGTGTCTTCATTTGGTTCATGAAGGTCTTCTGGCTCATCTGGCTCTAGCTCGTTGCCACTTAAAGTGTCTTCGGAATTTTGGTAGGGAATGTCGTTGATATGAGGGGGAGTTTCTTCAATTTTAATATGTTGTGCTTGTAGGATTTGCTGCTCGTTTAGCTCGTTTAGATGAGGCTGTAGGGGAACTTGGTGATGTTCGTGAGTTAAACATTGGTCGTTATGAAGCAAAGATGGCTGGGAGTGAGTAAATTGCAATGGTAAATCTGCTTCATTTTGAACTGGTTGTGTAAGTGATAGTGGTTGTGGATGTGCACCTGGAGCAGGTGGTTGCAATTCAGTTGGATTTGGCTCCAATTCTCTATGCATCATTTTGCCCGTTGTTAAATGAGGTTCAGCTGGCATGAGAGGCACCGTGGGATCGGTATTTAAAATGGGAGCAAATTGTCCCGAAAATAAAACATCACAAAATGGTTTCGTTTTCAAATCGATGCCATTGAAACAATTGTTTGTAAACCTGGATAAAACGCAATATAAAGATTAGAACTAATTCGAATTACTATTGAAAATTTCTGTTACCAATGTGGCCTTAAACCATTTGAAGTTGGTGTCATTAGATCCATGGTATCACAAGTATCCTCTATTAGCACTTTATCCCTTATTCCTTCTAGCATGTCTTCAGTATCGCTAAATTCTTCAGGCACTAGATTTGGTGTTGTTTGCTGTTGTTGTTGCTGCTGGTGAGATTGATTGTGTTGTTGTAAATTAGCAGCTGACACGTTTAGAGATGTTTCTCCCATGGCATCAGTTGCATGTTGATGCTGCTGGGGATCCATTACCACACGTACCGAAACAACTTCACCCGTTTGTGTGAAGTTTTCAAATGGAAAATGAACGTCTTGGAAGACTTCATCAAGTCCGTCAGTCTATAAAGAACAAATTATCTTTATTAAAGTATTTGTTATGTAAAATAAAAGCACTCAAAAACATTGGTAAAGTTAGGGCAAAATATGAAAATAATAAATGTTGCGCCATTAAACTTTTAATGTTCAAAAACCACCTTTTAGAATCTCTAACATTTAACTTGAATACCTTTTTAATGGCACATAATTGTTCCGCTGTTTTTTCTGGCCCCAAAACATCCAGTGACGTTTTCATAGCAGCCAATATTGTGTCCGGAGTTGAAGGTTCATAGTGTTGTTTGAGATGAGCAAAAAAATCCAGTTGAGAACAGGTGACGTGACCACAAAGTTCACAACGAAATTGCTGCATACTGCCCGTCCCGACTACCAACTGATCAACATGAGGCAATTTATGATCGTCTAGGGGCACATTCAGTTGTAAATCTGAATCACAGTGGTTGATTTTTAGTTTGCGGGAAATGCGTTTTTTATGGGGCAAGACTTTGCGGGAATTGAAACGTGTTAAATCACAGTCGGCATCAATGGAGTTATCCTGGAAATTAAACAATTAATTATTTGAAATCATTTCTAAACAACACATTACTTACATCCAAAGCGACATTAGAATCGGTTAATAATAATTGCTGCACGACTTTCACACCATTCTCATCTTCGGTGGTCACCGAATTAACTGTTGTATTATACGACTTTTGAACCGGCATAAGGAAATCATTATTTAAAGGCATAAACACTGAATTTGGTGGCGACTTGCGGGGCTCATTTGCGTGCTGGTGACTATCTGTGCCCACGGGAAATAAACTATTGTGGAAGTGCAAATCTGTAGTTAAATTATCACCATTACTATGAGTACCGGCTTCCGTTTTCGGAAAATTCATCAAGTCCATTATGAAATGATTGGGATCCCTCATGTACTCTGGAGCCAGCAATGTCTGCAATAAAGAATATTTTATAAAAATGTTCATAATATGAAGTTTTTGCCAAATTTGTACATGATCTATAAATTCTTGCTCCTTGCGTTGCATAATTTGCTCCATTGTGTCAATACTGTGAGATTCTTTTTGAACAAATTTCACCTTTAAATCCTTTAAAATAGAACAAGAATAGAACACTTTATATGTATTTCTGAGCCTTCCTTCCTTTTGGCACATTTTGGGAATCTATTTAAAAAACTTACGATTTCATTATTTTTACAATGGTCTTCGAAACCATTGTAATCGTTTAGTTCCATAATATTGCCTAAACTTTTTCCACAAATTTTGTTTATTCTAATCAAACTCGCACTAATTTTAGCCAAATAAACAAATAAAAAATTATGATAAATAATACAGAGACGAACTGTCAAATGCAGTAGCACAGGGCTGTTATACGAGAGATGCCATCTGTAAACAGCTGCTGTAGAGTAATGCCAAGTTTGTGTTTAGTATACTCAAGGGTTGAACATAATGTAAAGCATACTTTAAGGGATGTACAGAAAATATATTTGGCGAAAATGTGTAGTTTAATTAAAACGTGGAGATTCGGCCAACATCATTGTAACGTTTACTTATTCATTCTTGTCATTATTGAAAAACCAATTCGTTTTTTACATCAACTTTGTGGTTTCCCACTTAACATTTTTTGTAGAATTCTGTCTGAATTAGTACCGAATTGAATCTAAAGTAATTTGTTATCACTTCAGGTTAATATAGAAATAGATTTTAATTATTTTGCATATTTTTATTTGCTTTTGGTCGTCATATATAAAAGCTGTATATTATGAAAACATGTGTATTTATTAGTCGTTTTTATTAAGTTGAAAGTGGTTTTTGATTTTTTATGGAAAAACTGAATTAATTTTAGTAGTTTTTCAATCAAAAAACGAATAAAGCCAAAAACAATAAGTTTTTCATTGGTATAAATGGCATATACAGTGACACAGATAAAAGTACGTACTCCCTCTAAAATTTCGGTTTAAGAATAACCCTGGATTTCTGATCGATATTTTTGCTTGCTTTTGAAAGGCATCGAAACACTGTCAAAAACTAACTACAAAAAGTCCGGTTAACTTTCCGCTTATTGTACTTTTACACATAAAACTTAATATGGCAGCACAGATAATTATACGTACGATGCCAAATAGAAACGGTACTTTTTAAAAATAAGTAGATTTAATAAAAAAAAATATTATACGGAAAGTGTTAAAAGTTTAGTTTGTAAGCAATTCTTAAAGACTGCAGTAATTTTAGAAAAAAAAATTTACTTTTTTGTTAAAATGGGTAGGAAAACAAAGGACATTTGTATCGAAATGCGTGAACATATTTTAAAATTGAGGAAAGATGGGAATTCCTTAAGTTCAATTGCTCAAATTGTTGGACGTGCCAAGTCTACGGTGCAGACCGTAATAAAAAACTTTTCTGAATCTCAATCCCTAGCAAGCAAGCCAAAAACTGGACGTCCACCCAAAATTACCCCACGAGTTGAGCGATTTATAAAAAGTGCTGTTAGTAAAAATCCTAAAACAACAGCCGTGGAAATTCGAAATACTTTGGAAAATGACCACAATATTAATGTTCATTCAGAAACAGTGCGAAGTGTTTTGCGAAAAAACGGATTCCATAGCCGCGTACCAAGAAAAAAACCATTAATAAGCGAAATAAACTGAAAAAAGCGGCTCGACTTCGCACTTAAGTATGTGTACAAAACAACAGATTTCTGGGCGAATGTGATTTTTAGTGATGAAAGCAAGTACAATTTATTCGGTTGTGATGGCAAACAAAAAATTTGGCGCAAACCTAATGAATAGCTGCAACCGAAGAACCTCATTCCAACAGTTAAGCACGGTGGTGGTTCGGTCATGGTTTGGGGCTGCATGTCGGCGAATGGAGTTGGAAAACTGCGATTTGTGGAAACAAATATGGACCGATTTCTTTATTTAGACATTTTGAAAAGCAGTTTGAAAGATTCCGCAAGTGTTTTGGGTCTTAGTGGCACCTGGTATTTCCAGCAGGACAACGACCCAAAGCACACTTCGCATATTGTCAAAGAATGGCTTCTCTATAATGTCCCGAAACAACTCCATTCGCCTCCCCAATCAGCAGACCTGAATCCCATAGAGCATTTATGGGATGAATTGGAACGGCGCATTCGAAAAAAAAACTTATAGAAACAAACAACAACTTAAAGATGGCTTGGAATATGAGTGGAATAAAATAACGTCTGAGACAACAAAAAAACTGGTATTTTCAATGAGTAATCGATTGAAAGCAGTAATTGAGGCAAAAGGAGGTCCAACAAAATACTAATAAAATAATATATATACCTGAAATTATTTTTGTACATTAATCTTTTTTAGAGTACGTATAATTATCTGTCATATTAAATAGGCTTTTGTGTTTTTTTTATTAAATTGAAGTTTTTAATTTTAAATTTAAATAATGAAATAAATATTTGTGTTCATTTAAAAATTATTGATTCATTTACTTTTTTTAAATATCACCAATTTTTGGAAAATTAAAGAATTTTTAAGGGGTACGTACTATTATCTGTGTGACTGTAAGCGAAACGATCTTACCTCACTGCTTTTAAACAGAAACTGCCGGTGTCTAATCTCCCTTGTATAGGAACTAGGATTCTATAAGTTGGTTGTAGGGTTCTATAGTTGAAACAAAAAGTCGACTTTTCGAACTTTCGACTTTTTCCGATTTTTAAAAAGTCGACTTTTCGAACTTTCGACTTTTGGTAATTTATGAAAAGTCGACTTTTCGAACTTTCGACTTTTTAGTTAAATCGACTTTTTTCGACTTTTCGACTTTTTTCGACTATTTTCGACTTTCCGACTATTTTCGACTTTTTTCCACTTTTTACAATTTTTTGTAAAAAATACATGGTTTCTGCATTTATTGATGCGCCTTGTGTAATGTTTAGCAATAAAAATTAAATGTATTAAGGCGATAATATATAATATGTAGAAAGAGCATTTTTTTATGAACATATACTTATTATTTATTTTTGCATACACTAGAAAAAATGTAAGTGTACCAAATTGCAATAACATAAAATTATTATGTTATTCTGTGCATATTTTGTTTTAGTATAATGTTGCAATTAAAAATTTTTTTAACAATCTTAAAAGTCGACTTTATCGACTATTCGACTTTTTCCGACTTTTATCGACTTTTATCGACTATTCGACTTTTATCGACTTTTGTGATAACTAATCGAATGTTCGACTTATAGAACCCTAGTTGGTTGTCGAACTGAAAAAAGTCGAAATCGACTTTTTGGTCGGAAAATAGTTGATAAAAGTCTACTTTTTAGATTGTTAAACAAATATATTACTAAACTAAATATGTACACAATAACAGAAATAAAATAATTTGGTGCACTTTTGCATCTTTTCTAGTGTATGTAAAAATTGATAATAAATAAATGTTTATAATACTTTTTCTACACAAAATGTTTCTATAATAATTAAAAGTTTTTAGACATATCTTATATTGCAGAAGCTTTTAGGAAAGTGTTTGATAATAAACGTGCAAATTAGTAATGTAAATTTGTTTACTCTTTTATAAATTTAAATCTAATTATTAGAAACCTTTATACATTTCATTTTTATTGCTAAATATTACAAAACAAAAGGCGGATCAAGAAATGTAGTCGAAACTTCGAAAAGTCGACTTTTCATAAATTACCAAAAGTTGAATGTTCGAAAAATCGACTTTTTAAAAATCGTAATAATTCGAAAGGTCAACTTTTTGTTTCAACTATAGAACCCTAATAGGAACCTGGCACAATACTCTGGGTGCTTTCGTAACTTGACATACAGTCCCAAAGTAGGTTTGGTATTTCTTAAGCTGCCTTTACACGATCACATTTTACGACACACTTATGGGACAGTGATTTTTTTACAGTTTTTATATAGCAAGAGAGCAATTATGTTGATATGTGAGATACGGATGGCTCCCATCATTTTTTGAAACAAGTGTGTCGTAAAATCTGTTCGTATAAAGGCAGCTTTAACGGCAATCAGGTCCATCTCGTTGTTTTACTTCGACAATGTTACGTCTAGTTTGCACCAACTGCGTGGCTTTTAATTAGATAAACACTGGTGGAATGTGTACTGGTGGAATACTATTTATAACTCAACTTCTGAACTGGCAGAAAGAGGCTTAGTTTTATGAGCTATTCCATCAGAATTTCTTCAATTGAGTTTCAACGGGTCCCGTCCAATGAATTTTGAATCGTCTTCCACCAGGTTCCTTTTTAACAAATGAGTATATCAATATTGTCTTCTCATAACCTCAAATAAAGGCTATAAGAAAACGATCCCATGGATTAATATAAACTACTCAAACTGTGAAATCAGTTATTCGACGTATAAAATCAATACCAATACGAGATGAGACGCAGAACTCAGTGGGTGGACCCTTTTTCTCAATTTTTAAAAAATATAAAAACAAAATAAACTAAATTTTAATAACGTAAGTAAAGGACGTTATTTAAAGTTATTTAAATGAAATACTACTCTTTTAAATAATTTATTTAGCCTTTTATTATGGGAAAAGCTAAGACTCCCCTATTGAAACAAATGTGGGAAAAGACATAATGGAAGGTGTCCCATATCGCGAAATTGCTAAAAAATATAATATATCAATAGAGTTAGTGAATAAAATAAAGAATCAGAATAGTTTAAACTCCACGGGAAATAAATATGGTCGTCCAAAACAACTTTCGCTTGCCAATGCTCGAGAAGCTCGTCGATTGATTGTGTCTGGTGAGGCTAATACAGCTGTTGAGATCACACAAATACTCAACCAAAAGTATAGTTTAAACATAAGTTCCAAAACCGTTCGAATATGTTTAAAATCCAGCGGCCTAGGGCCAAGAACAAAACCTTATTTAAGCGAACAAAATCGAAAGAAGCGGTTGACTTTTGCAAAAAAGTACGAGCATTTTACGACAGACGACTGGATGAAGGTAACTTGGTCAGAAGAGACAAAAATCAACCGTATTGGGTCTGATGGGCGCCAATAGACATGGGTTGATAAAAGAATTGGAGTCCAAGAGCGAAATATTACAAGCACAATGAAATGGAGGTGTATCTTTGATGGGTTGGGGCTGTTTTCGTGGAAACCAGTTGGGTGTACTACGCTGAATAACTGGCAAATGTGTACCAAAGATTACATTACAATCCTTGAAGACTCATACATGCCAAGTTTGGATATATTTGGTTTAGAGCCTGGTCAGGATGGCATATTCATGCAAGACAACGACCCGAAGTACACTGCCGGAATTACTAAAAAGTGGTTTGAAGAAAATGGGATTAAACTTTTAGATTGGCCACCCCAGTCTCCGGATTTAAATCCGATTGAACACCTTTGGTCAATATTGAAAAGGAAAATATTGGCTAAAAAAGACCCAGCGAAAACCATCAATGAACTTTGGGAGCGTTCTATCGAGACGTGGGTAAATATTAACCCACAGGTGCTAATAAATCTTGTAAAACGAATAAAAGCTGTTAAAACTGCAAGATTTTCGTCAAGGGTCATAATTGTTCACAGCTAACATGTGAAACCTTTTTAAATTTAAAAAGTGAATTTAATATTTTTTGTTAGTTTTATCTTTTTTTATTAAAGCATAATGTAAAGATTAAAATCAATTTAAAAAAATTTCAATAAAAACAATGAAGAAGAAAAAGTTATTTCTATTTAATATTTTGTCCCTAACTGTAGATAGTCTTTGAGAAGGTCTATGCTTATATCTGTAGTTTATCTCTTTTAGTTTAAGAGATATTTAGGTTTATTTATTTTTTTTTTAATTCCGCTCGATCTTTTTTTTTGGCTTACGGAAGGTCGACATTTTTTTTTTAAATATGACGTATATTTGCGATAAAACAAACTTGATAACAATTAGCCCGTTCCTATAAAAAAAAGTTTTTTTTGGGAAACAATTTTAATAAAATTTGTTTGGCGGACTATTCACCATGTCTGAATTAGCTGTTGGCCAAAAACTGATGACACCATTATTTGAGGGTCCACTGATTTACAGAATCTTTATTGAAATCTACGAAATTTTAAATATTATTTAAAGTCAAAAAGAACTGCTCATCATTTGAGGCTAAGAACGAATCAGTCCAATATCGGATACTGTGTTCCAAAGTGAATCGTATCCCAGAGAGAGCGTTCTGCATCGAACGAAAGAAATAGTAAGTAGTTAAATGAGGCATGTTCTGGACTATAATGCGGGTGAGAACTTCCCAACCACTTCATTCTGGGCCTTTTTAGGCCAACGCGAATCAGAGGCAAAATTTCGGATATGCAAAATTGTCTTTCAAGGTCTATCGGCTTCAATTCGTATGGTACCCAATATATCCGCTTTTGGATAAATTCTGCTGTTTGAGTAGTTCCCATTGGTTTTACAAGGTCAACAAGGCCTTGTAAAATCAATCAGTTTACAATAATCTTCATGGGGTAATGCCTCCAATTCTTGATCTTCAAACTTTTTTGGCTGGCCTTGGCGATATTTGTTTTCCGTGTCAAAATCACGAGTCATCTGCATCTTTAAGTCATAAACCCAATAGTATTTTGGTATTATAGTTTAAGTTATTTATAGAATATCGATAATGGAATTTAGAAGAAACGGTATTTACGATTATATCGACAACGGTATTTTAGCAGTAACGGTAATTGCAGTTATTTCGGTAAGGGAGTTGAGCTGAAAAGATATTTTACGGAGAACGTTAGCCAAGCTTGTTTTGTAGTTTGTTTTTTTTTAATAAACAAAAGCCAAATTTTTAAATTTATAAAAATTTTATGTATTAAAATCTTCATTGTCTTAATATATTAATATATTTTATTAAGACCTGACTTAGTTATTCAATAAGTAAGTTAGTAAGACCTAAAATTTCATGTAATTAAAACAATTTCATTACAGTGTCGACTTCTTCAGGTGTTCGTTCGTTACAAGTTAATTGTCATTAGATAAAAAATTAATACTAAATCTGAACAGATCTTAGCTTAATTTATGGCAAGCATTGATATTGTTACTTAAATTTGTATGTTTCCGAGTAAGTAACCGATATTTTAAATGAAATACTTCATAAGTACTCGTATGTTTAAAATTTCATATTATTTTTTTTTTTTGAAATACCCACGAGTTTCAATCACTCAATTGCGTGAAGTGTCAAAGAAATATGGATTTAGTGTTCTTCTTCTCTTCATTATTGCAGCTCACCTTCAATGAATGTAAAATTTAGTCAACAATCCACCATATGTTTGAATTGTTGTCAAATGATTTTTATATAAAAAAAAATCTAGAAAAATTAGTATAAACTTTTGATCACAGATTGGAATCCCTTTTTTAAGAAAATTTTAAGGCTCTTTTTCTAAATAAATAAATATATATATTATAAGCATCTAGAAAGAATTAAACCCCGTCACTTCCTGTTTTTAAATTTATGGACTAAAGATATCCCCCAAAACAATAACAATAAAATCAATAATAAATACGAACACAAGTACATAAATTGTGTTCGGAAAATGACACTACCCAATAAGCATTATGAAACTAAAAATTCAAGCACTGGAATATATTGTTGGTACTTTACTTGAATTTAAATATATTTAGGTTTTAAACTTGGAAAATATTTGAATATTAGAAAAGTTTTTCAAACAAAAATCATTTGACTCGAATGTAATTGTGTAATACAACTATAATTCAATAGCATGACTTTGGAGTGCCAGCTAGAATTACATTTGTTTTCAACATAAACTCCATCCAAAATGCTTATTGGGTATATATGTATTCTCAAAAGAGGCAGTTAAAATTAAACCTCTCCATATGGACACAAACAGTCCTCTCAAACATCACTCTGCTACATTCAACATTGCATTGGTGATAATCCTCAAATTATAAAAATAATTTAAAAAATATTTAAGGTCATTATGGATCAGTGTCTAAAGCCACAACCAAACTGTGTATAAGTTCCACCACTCAATTGTAAAACTGATGGACTGAGTGATGCAGCTACAAATGTGTTACAAATAAATAAATAAAAACATTTAGCTCGTAAATACATCTATTTTCTGTATATTTTTGTTTATGGGTAGATATTTATTTTTATGAGCATTCTGAAGTGTTAATAAGGCACTAAATGTGTTGTAAATGTATGTATGTTTCTATTTAAACTCCATAATTCTTCTAGTGCTGCACAAGATGTTGTTGAACACATTGTGGTGAAGGAACAACTTGTAAAAAGATTTAAATGAAATTTATGTAATTTTAATTTATTTCATTACTTATTATTATTATTGTTATTGATTTCTCATTTGGCATTTGTGTTTCTCGCTGTGGAAATCATTCCAACTATTCTTATTTGATATGTGCGCTATATTAGGATTATAGGAGTCGAATTGTTAAGAGTTAATCAGCTAATTTCGGAGAATAAAATTAAGGTTTTGATACGTTTCCAATTTTATAACTTTCTAAGACTTAAATTAAAAACAGTTACAACATGTATTCTGCTCCTGTAGTCATTTAAGTCGGGTCAACATATTATAGTAGAACTGATATGTAATTCTTTTGTGAATTAAAAAATGATTCTTTTGATTCCTTCTCTCTTACAAAAGGTGCAACAGTTGTTATAACTAGGGGGCGGATTATCATGCATTTATTATTGCAAAATATGCGTTTAAAATATTCTTAAAAAAATCAAAATATGACTTAAAAATTTGAAAAATATGCACTTATATATATTTTTCTGAAGAAATATAAAAGAATTAACTATGCCCAAACATTACAAAAGAGTTCCCAACAATTAGGCCTTCGCAGATTATACTGTTTAAATTATACTATCAATTAAACAGTTAAGTTATAAAATTATAATTGCTTTTCTGCGAAAAGGATGGATATATTATTTCTAATATCTAATATAAAAATTAAAAAAAAAACTTTTTCCACTATTATTGGGTGTATGACTTAAAAATGCGGAATTTACAATAGATTTCGTATATTTTGAACGCGGTTTTTGTATTTAATAACATAAGTATATGTCATTTTGCAGGGTACATACAAGGTGGCGCAAAAGTAAACTTCCGATGTTTTATGGCTGTAATTAAAAAAAAAAAAATGAAAAACATTGATTATTCTTGTGGATTATTTTTATACCCTTCACCTTCGTGAGAAGGGTATATATAAATTTGACATTCCGTTTGTAATTTCCACAATATAATTTTCCGACCCTATAAAGTATATATATTCTGGATCCTTATAGATAGCGGAGTCGATTAAGCCATGTCCGTCTGTCTGTCTGTCTGTCTGTCTGTCTGTCTGTGTCTGTCTGTCCGTCTGTCTGTCTGTCTGTTGAAATCAATTTTCTGAAGACCCCAGATATCTTCGGGATCCAAATCTTCAATAATTCTGTCAGACATGCTTTCGAGAATTTTGCTATTTAAAATCAGCAAAATCCGACCATAAATAACGGAGATATGAGCAAAAATCCGAGACAACCTCTGAAAATTTCATCAAAAAAAGACAATTTATTGCATGCTTTGACAAAAAAACAACAAAACGTATGTGTGTTGTCTTCATACTTTGTGTATTTTGTTTTTGTTTTTTTTTTTTTGGTGTTTCACAAAAAAGCAACAAAACGTGCATATGTTTGGATGTTTGTTGGCTTCATTATTTTGTTTTTGTTTTTTTTTGGTGTTTGACAAAAAAGCAACAAAACGTACAATATGTATGTTTGGATGTGAGTTGGTTTCACGGCTTTGCGTATTTTGTTTTTTTTTTTTTGTGTTTCGTTTCGTTTGGCGTTGTTGTTTTTGAGAAGGGTATATATAAGATTGTTGTTTCGTTTGTAACTTCTTCAATATAGCAATATCAATTAAATGTAAAATTTTTAAAAGTTTTCTTGATATATTTAGAATGATATACGCTGAAAATAGGCAAGTAATGCATCCACAACAAAGGTGAAGGGTATATAAGATTCGGCATAGCCGAATATAGCACTCTTACTTGTTATTTGGTCTTTTAATTTTTTTTTACATCAAGTCGAGAATATGATGTCATGTAAATGGCCGCCGCCACAGTTGATTGTCATTTAAGCCCTTTTTATGGCATTTTCCATCACTTTGGCCAAAACTTCCGGCGATAGGTCCTCACATTCTTGACAGATATTGTCTTTAAGAGCTGCAAGAGTCTGAGGCTTGTTGACATAAACCCGCGACTTCAAAAAGCCCCACAAAAAGAAGTCTGGAGCGCTGAAATCAGCCGATCTTGCTGGCCAGTGCAAATCGCCAAAACGGGAGATTAGGCGCCCGGGAAATGCATCCTTCAGCATATCGGTTGTGGCACGTGCAGTGTGTGCCGTTGCACCGTCCTGTTAGAACCACATGTTTTCCAATCCCAATTCATAAAGTTGCGGCAAAAAGAACTCGTTGATCATTGCTCTGTAGCGCTCACCATTCACAGTAACCGTTTGGCCCGCGACGTCTTCGAAGAAAAAAGGTCCGATGACTCCTCCAGCGAAAACAGCACACCATACAGTGACTTTGAGCGGGTGTAATGGCTCTTCGTGGGTTACACGCGGATTTTCAGTGCCCCAGAAGCGTAAATTTTGCTTATTTATGTACCCGCTAAGATGGAAATGGGCCTCATCACTCATGATTATTTTTGATGAAAAATTATCTTCCTCTTGGTGGTGATTAAGGATGGCTTGAGCGTATGATAGACGCGATTGGCGGTCAGCAGCTAACAGCTAATGCACCGTCTGGACTTTGTACGGAAACATCTTCAAATCTTGTACCAAAATTGGCTGTAAAGACCGTCGACTAATACCCATTTGCGTGGCATGTCGTCTGGTCGATGTCGACAGCGCTTCCATGACATCCTCGGCTACAGCAGCAATATTCTCTGCAGAACGGCTACTCCGGGGTCTGCCACGACTGGCAGCATCTCGTGTTGTGCCAGTCTCTTCGAGGCGAGCGGCTAAATGTGCCAAAGTCACCGACCGATTATTGGTCAAATAAATAGTCAGCAATATTCCGCGTTCTAGAAAAGTGTAGCGTAACATTGTTTATTAACGTGTATTTCGCATGTGTTTACTACACAAATGTCAAAACAGAACTGACATTAGGGGCCAATCGCAAAATTTATAGCATTTTATGATAGGAGGATTACTTTTGCGCCACCTTGTATCTATCATTTATTCTAATTAGTTATTGAAACAACAAAGTTTTTTTTTTTTTGCTTCGAAAACGTCAAATTTTGTACCAACAAAGCGTTATATGCGGGAAGTTTTGCTTTACTTCATTAATATGGAAAAAAATACCACTGAAACACACCGATTGCTTACCGAAGCTTATGATGAATGCGTTTCATCTGTTTCAATGTGAGAGATGGTTTGTGCGATTCAGAAGTGATGATTTCGACAGGGAAGACAAATATCTCCCAGACCAGCCAAAAAAGTTTGAAGACAAAGAATTGCAGGCATTACTCCAAGAAGATTGTTGTCAAACTTAAAAAGAGCTTGCAAAATCATAGGGAGCTACTCAACGTTTGAAAGCAGCAGAATTCATTCAAAAGCAGGGAAATTGGGTACCATACGAATTGAATTTGAGAGACCTTGAACAACGATTTTTCATGCCCGAAATGCTGCTTGTACGCTATAAAAGAAAATCATTTTGCACTGAATCATTATTTGCGATTAAAAATACATCCATGTGATAACCCGAAGCGTAAGAGATTGTATGTGAAGCTCAGCCAACCAATCGAATCGACACCAAAGCCAAATATTAATTATGTTAAGGTAATGCTTTGTATTTTGTGGGACCAAAAGGCTCCTATCTATTATGAGCTGCTAAAATCTTGCCAGTCCATCACAGGGAACTTGTACCGAACTCAACTGATTCGTTTGAAGCGAGCTTTGTTCGAAAAATGCCCAATTCCATTATATTCCATCATGGCAACGCTAGGCCACATGTTGCAATACCTACTAAAAACTATTTAGAAAGAAGTGGTTGAGAAGTTTTGCCTCACCCGCCTTATAGTGCAGACCTTTCCCGTCCGAATGCTTTTTGTTTCGATCGATGAAGAACGCTCTCCCTGGCATACGCTTCACCTTAGAACAGAGTACCCGAAATTGGCTTGATTCGTTGTTACCCTCAAAAGATGAGCAGTTCTTTTAGCTCTGCAACCATATGTTGCCAGAAAGGTGGGAAAAAACTCACAGCTAATAATTGCCTATACTTAGAATAAATGTATATTGTACAAAAAAAATCCCGCCTTTTTAAGTCATATACCCAATATTTTTCTCATATTGGTTCCAAAGGAACAATGTTTAACTTTGATATTACAGTGAGACCTCTATTATGCGTAATGGTCGGGACCGGAAGCATTCTGGGTAATCAATTCTCCCGGTTAATTGAGTACCAAGTTTTAGTAATTTTTTAATGATGACAGTTTGTCGATAATGACATTTGTACACAATTCCATCAGTTGGATAAAAGTCGTCCAATTTGCTAGAAAAAATTTTACAATAACGTTTTCAGCATTGAAATCCTGCACGTCTGGATGTTGTCCAATGGCAGAATGATTTTACTATCATCTTTTAGAACGATTTTCTTAAAAATTTTCTTTAAAAAATGTCCATTTTCATGGACATTTTTTAAAGCTCCTTTCAATAACTAATGCTTTGCACTTGTGTGTACCAGCAGCATTAACGCAAAGTAATCAGGTTAGTCTCTCCTTTGAGACCTTGTGTCATTCTATGAAATTTTCATTACGGCAAGCCAAACTTCTCTCAAGTAAACACTTTCCATTATCCATTATCTAATTGGTGAGTTTTTTCATTGATTTGAATTCATTTAATTTTTCCACAAAAATTGTGGCAGCGAATCAGCTGAATATTTTTCTCTTGCAGCATTAAGTTTGTGAATACAATGTCGTTTTTTCTTAAATTTTGAGTGGAATATTTTTTACTTTCCTTCACAGTTAATCCAGAAATTGGAGTTCCTTTAAATTGTTCCTTCCAGAATTATTCATAAACTGAAAAATCTACCTTTGGTTTTTAGCAGTTTTTTTTTAAAGATTTTCGGTTTCCAAAGCCAATAACAGAATCACTTTGTTTTTTATAATGTCTAACACTTCTCATGGCAAAAGCTATCGAAAAATCGATGGCACAATATCAAACAATTTTGGCTTTACAAATCGATCGAGGGAATTCCCCTTTTTCGTTTTATTCACATTGTGTTAGATTTTTCAAAAATAATCGAAAAAAATTATAATCCCGGATAATGGAGTTAGTTACGGTTAATCGATGCATACAAATTTAGATGGATCCAAAAACAATTTCTTTTTCTTTCCCGGATAATTGATGTTGCCGGTTAATCGAATCACGGATAATCAAGGCCTCACTGTATATGAAAGCTATCAAACCAATATTTTCTATACATCTATTGTGATAGGGCATATTCAATGTCGTCTTTTGCCGCCAGATCAATGCTTCGTTTTTATGTGTTATATTTTATACCAAATCATAAATAAGGTTTCAAAATTTACAATAATTACATCATAAAAAAAGAAAAAAAGAAAAAAATAAATAAATTGTTACACTAAAAAAGCAAAAAACTCTTAATAGATAAAAGAACCCAGCATTTGTAGTAGATCTGCCCTTTAAAAATTTTGTGCTTAAGTATTTAAAACTAAATATTAATTGTTGGGAAATGAGCGCATTTTACTGGTTGCTTAAGGCAGATCATCGTAAAACCATTTCCGAAATAACCTTATGTAAAATGACTTTTCTAACAAGATATCTTCAATATTTATTCATTTTATTTTTCAACATAGCCTCCTTTGAGCTCTATGTACTATGTCCAACGTATCTCTAATTTTTGTATCCCTTTCAAAAAATAAGATTTGTCGAGGTCATTAAAATAGGAATTTTTTGTGAGATGATTTCATCGTTGGAGTCAAATCTCTTTCCGCTGAGACATTTCTGCAGGTTTGGAAACAACAAATAGTCACTCGGGGCTAAATCGTGAAAATATGGCAGAAGGGGGAGCATTTCGTAGCATAATTCATGGATTTTTGTCATTTTCTGCATCCGAATGTGAGCAAACGTGGCAGCCATCTTGCGGAAAGCTTTCTCATATCCAAGTGATCATTCAAAATTGAAACCACTGAGCCATGTGAGATGCCTTTTGTTTCCAAAATCTCTCGCACTTTCAATATTCATATCGTGATTTTTTTCAATTGTTTCCGGTGTAGAGACCTCAACGTCCAGCACATTCGGCATCTTCCGCGCTTGTACGGCCACAACGAAATTCAGTAAACCACTATTTTATAATTGAAATTTATGATGCAGAGTTCCCATAACCTTTATTTGAGTGATGGTCTTTCTTAATGAGCAGACGAAATTTTCTAATTCTCCTCAAGTCACGAGGTAATCTGCTATCAATGGCTGTCAAATACAAACCAAATGACAGGAGTTAACTGACAGATGCCTGTTGACAGGAGCAGTATTAACCTTTCAGCTAAGAGCCGAGAAATTCAAAAAGTCGCGGACTTAAAGAGTAGTTCGTTAGTTTTTTGCTCCATATTTTTAGATTTTAGCCAATTACATCTAAACCGCAGAAAAGATTGAATTTAAAATGTAAACGACATTTAGATCCTATTTAATAATAAATCAGTATAAATCGTGGAATTTTTGTTCCATAGAGATGAATATCCACGATTTTAAATCACTACAATAAGAACCCACTCATTAAACCATCCATGACAAATACATTTTTTAAGGGCACATCTAATGTACAGTCTAACGATCGGCTGCATCTCCAAATGTGTGTGGTTTTGTTATACTAATGCATGCAGTTGCAACTTGCAAGTAGTAATCATCATGTTTTGTTGAAAATTTAAATACATACATATGTATTACGCGTTTAAGAAAAATCAACATCATCGAAATCAAAACGAAAACGAAAAAAATGATTAATCTCTTAATAAAAACAAAGAAAATTCTCTTGAATTTCAATTGTTTACAAACTAATTCTGATTGTGTTTTGTCCATAAATAAAGAACCGATAAAACGAATTATATTTGTTTCTTTGTTTTGTTTGTAACTTTGGATGATGTGCCGACTTTGTGTGCGAAATGATTTTTGTTTGACAGATGGATTCCAATTAAATGTATCATCTTCTCATCCACATACTTCATACTCCGTCTGTTTATAAGATGATGAATTAGTGTTGCCAGACATATTTTACCTCATGTCGCCAATCTGAAAATCGATTTCCCCATAAAATCTTTATTTTAAAATTTAAATAAGCAATTATTATTGAAACACATTATTTGAAATAAAAACTTGAGTCTATTAAAAAAATTAAAAATAAAAATTTCTAACCATAGATAATTATACATAGAGACAAGACACTCCGATTTGTCAAACAAAAATACAACAAATCATATGCCTCATACAACAACAAAACACACAGAATAGTATGTATTTTGTTGTTGCAAGAGTTTGGTTTTTGACAATTCCGTCTTCTCTCTATCGTACCAAGAACGATTCCATCTTTATTAAAACAGAAATTCTGTGTCTAAAAACAAATTTAATATTTGTTAATTTTTAATGAAACCCTTTATTTCCGTATTTTATTTTTCAAAATTTTTTTGAAATCAAATAAAAAGTGTCCAGGAAAAAAATAAATAAATTATTAACTCAAAATTAAAACTGTCTAAATATTTAAAATCCCCAAAAATTGGATACATTTTTTATAATATCCCCCAAACTTTATTAAAATCCCCAAATCCCTCCCCAAATTAAGCATTCTGTCCCCAACTTGAGCATTCCCCAATTTGGGAAGCAAATCCCCTCATCAGGCTACACTGTGATGAATGCTCTTCAAAATATGATATTTTTGTTATTGCAAGATGCATCATGATGCTCTACATTCCATTTGCATTCTGTTTATGATTAAATGGTGAGAACAGAAACGTGATCGTGTTTACAAATTGTAATTGGGAGTTTAAACTTTAAAGCAGATCAACGACACTTGTTACCAAAAAATTTGTGTTGTCGGCATTTCAAAGGAACTTTCTCCGAATTTCTTTAATGTTTTAACTAAACATAGTATTTATTCCTGGGAATTTTTCTCCTGTTTACGAATGGATATGTATGTATATTAAGTATTCCATAAATAAAGTATTAATCAGGTTTTAATTTGTTTTAACATAAATTCAAACAAGTAAGATTGTGAGTATTTGGCTGTGTCGAATCTTATATAGTCCTACAAGTTTGTGTACATTTTGTATCAATACCTTAGGTGGGATCTATGACCTGTTACTGGGCGATCGTCCTAAAATATTGTGTGATCATACATACTTATCTATGTATTTTATACTAAAACGATATTTATAACAGTTGTATGGTTATTGTAGTTATTATCGAAAGTGAATGTTATGTGGGAGTTATGGATTTTGAATTACTTTTAACTGTATGGTTGCTACAAGTGGTTCTAAGGACGAAGTTAAAGAATTTAAAGTGGATCTAATTATACATGTGTACCACATACTTTTAGAACTAATAACTTTCCAAACTTTGTTAGTTTTCCCGCAAATATTTTAACTCCACATTAACCCTCCGTTTGTCGCAATCATTATACCCTACACCACCATAGTGGGGAGGGTATAATGGATTTGTGCAGATGTTTGTAACGCCCAAAAATATTAGTCTAACACCCACCTTAAAGTATACCGATCGACTTAGAATCATTTTCTGAGTCGATTAAACGATGTCCGTCCGTCCGTCTGGCTGGTTGGCTGTCCATGTAAACCTTGTGCGCAGAGTACAGGTCGCATTTTTGAAGATATTTCGATAAAATTTGGTCCATATCATTTTTTCTGCCCAAGGACAAACCCTATTGAAACTGGCTGAAATCGGTTCATTATTTCACCTAGCCCCCATACAAATGTCCTACCAAAATTGGACTTTATCGGTCATAAATGGTTAATTTATATATGTATCTACACAAGTTTTTCTCTAAATAAGTTTTATATATACAAAATTCATGTCACCAAATTTTATGATGATCGGTCCATAATTAGTCATAGCTCCCATATAAGGCCTGCTTCCTATAATCACTTTAACGATCATAAATCTCCTAAAAATGTTGGTATACACATAAAATGCAACATAAATAACTTTCATATAGACATTAATCACACCACCTAATTTCATGGTGATCGGTCCATAATTGGTCATAGCTCCCATATAAGGCCCACTTCCGAAAATCGCTCACGAATATAAATTATTGAAATTTTTAAAGAAAAATGTTTTTGCTCATTTCTTAGTGTAGGGTATTATATGGTCGGGCTTGACCGACCATACTTTCTTACTTGTTTTCAATTGAGACTAGTCCCAATGTATCAAATTGATAGTAATAAAGAAAAAACCGCGTTTGAAAATAATCTCGACACTTTTTATTTCGCAAATATAAAAACAATATTAATTTCAAAGTATTTTAAAGAGTAATAAAAATAAAATTAGCAGTAAAATTATATTTTTATCGAAAAATAGCTTAAAATTTAAAGAATTCATAAAAATTTACAATAAAAAAAATTGTTTGCTTGTATCAACCAGATCAGTTGCGACTAACGGAGGGTTAAAAACATACACAAAGTCTCAACAATTTGCTTATTGTTATCAATATTTGTATTTATATTTTCTTCTACCAAAGTGTATTTCAGATGACTAATCATTTGTTATTTTAGCACAAACAACAGAAGAAAAAAAATATTTATTTTAGTTTTCTGACCACAACATTTGAAATTTTTAATCGACTAGACAAACATTTACTCAGCAATCGATCTCTCGTTTCTACATACAAATCGACGACTACTAATAAGCATTCTTCACATTTGTTGTTTGCGCAAAATAAATATTCAAAATAAACCAAAAATAAACCAAAATATTTATTTTTAATTTTAAAACTATTGTTATTGCATAAATAAGCAAACCACATTAAGCCCTTTTCGGCCAATATACAAATAAACGGACGTAGAAAAATAAAAGGATGTTATTTATTTTCACTAAAATTTCATTTCAAAAACTAGCAACAATAGAAAAACTACCTGCCAAACTATTTTTTTTTTAGATTTTATACAAATCGAAAAATTCAAATCAAAATAAAAAGCAATTGTGTTAAAGAAATACAGTCGAATATGGTTATAAAGAATTACTTTTATACTGTTGAAAACACGGTTAGAACGAACGTATGTTAATGGTTCCTTAAATACAAATTTCCTAAATACAAATTTCCTAATCAATGTTTTGTACGAACTGACTTAAGTACACTTTATTCAAACAAAATTTAAGCTTTCTAAACAAATTTATAAAGTACTAAAAATATGAATGAAAATAATAAATATTTATACAAAAATAAATATGTAAAGGGAATTAATCATTGCCGAGCTACTTTTGCTTCAGTTAGAGTTCCTAATTTCCCGAACTTTTTCCCTTCCCCTGTGGAAATTAAAAAATCTTTTCATTCCTGGGAATTTTCTAATACTAAATTAAAACAAAAACCAACATATTTTGAATAAATAATCTTAGACTTTAACCAGCGTTTTAAAAGAAGTATCAAATAACTATAAAAATGGTTGTCACAAACACTTGTTTACTGTAACCATATATACGTTTGGTACAATCATGTGAATCGTAAATTAACCATATTATAGTTACTACAATCATATAAATAGTTACTGTGACTATAATATTGTTATAAAACTTGTAAAAATTTTGAAATGGTTACAGTAAACATGCACAACTACACAGTCTTATAAAAGTTTACATACGTTTGAAATTTTTCTATTTTTTTGGAAAATATATAATTTTATTAAGAGTTGTAACTACATTTTTGTTTAATGCACTTAAAAAATATATTTCCATCATATTTTATAATATTTTGTTGGTATTTTAAATAAATAACAATAAAACACGAGTAATTGGTATCCTTTTAAAATTACATAAGTTTACATACTCTGCAAAAAAAATGTTGTGCCGTTAAAATTTCCGCTACAATTTTTATGATGCTTTGTGTAAAATCAGTGGAGAAAGTTTACTTTCACTAAAAGTGATCACACTGGCAAAATAAAATCAAAAAGTATTTTTAGTGGAAGAAAATGGGCAAAGGCAAAGAAATTTCTGAGCCAATTCGAAAAACCGTCATTAAGTTGAGAAATGATGGCAAATCTTTTAATGAAATTGGAATTTTATTAAATCTAATTAAAACCACAGTCCAAACAATAATAAAAAAATTCAAAGAAAATGGAAATTATGAAATCAAAGCTCGTAGTGGGACTCCCCGCATTCTCAACAAACGAACAGAACGGTCTATTATACGTTTCATTCAAGAAAATCCTAAGCTAAATGCCGTCGAACTAAACCGGAAAATGAGAACAAATCTAGAAATTATCGTTTCTGATCAGACTGTTCGCCGATGTATCAAGAGAAATGGGTACAATAGCAGAGTTGCCAGAAAAAAACCATTACTTAGATCTGTGAATATCCAGAAGCGCTTAAAATATGCCCAAAAGTACGAAAATGCTCATGTATATGACCCTACATTTTGGGAGATGAATGTAAATTTATGGTTTTCGGAGGTGATGGACGAACAAAAGTTTTGCGAAAGCCTAATGCAGAGTTATTACCACAAAATGTTAATTTCACCGTAAAACATGATAGCGGGTCAGTCATGATCTGGGGTTGCATGACGGCAAATGATGTTGGTAAGCTCAGGTTCATCGATGGTACTATGGAAAAGGCCATGTATATTGATATTTTAAAGAATAGCTACCTTCCCAGCGTCCAACTTCTAGATCTGGAGGACAACACAATATTTCTCCAGGACAACGATCCGAAGCATTCATCAAAGTTAGTTAAGGAATGGCTTATATATAACGTTAAAAGCAAATAGGAGCATCCCCCGCAGTCCCTCGATCTTAATGTTATTGAACATTTATGGGATATTTTAAAACGAGGTCTAAAAATCGAACAGTAACATCAGTTCCAGCACTCAAAGAAGCGTTGATGGAAGAATGGAGCAAAATTACTCGAGAAATAACAAAAAAAATTGGCTTTGTCGATGCCAAATAGATTATCTGCTGTAATTAAAGCCAAAGGAGGCCACAAAAAATATAAATTTAATATTTTTTTTTAAGTTTTCATCCCGTATTTAAACTTATGTAAATTAGCTTTATGCCAACAAATTAATTATTTTATGTTTTTTAGTAGAATTTAATGAAAATAAATTAAATTATCTCAATAAATCCGAAATAGCATAAAAAAGGTAATTAAAGAATTTTTCACTAAATATTTACTAATAAAGATGAAATATATTAGGGGTATGCAAACTTTTGTAAAATTGTGTATATTTCTTTCTGCGTGTAGTTTTCATCGGCATTAAGAATTCAGGAAAACTGAATAGTTCGTTTCGAAACCGAAAATTTATTTAATGAATTTGACACAGCGTTTTATTCAGCTGTGTCAATTCATACATATTCAGGACGAAATCATACGGTTTTTCTACAAAATTTTAATTAAAAAAAAAGTAAATTTTATATTTTAAGTTAATTTAAGTGATGAATTAATAGAATTAGCGTAGAAAAGCTTTTTAACTCTATTACAATAAAGTATTCCCATTTACGTTAGTTTTATGTGCCCCTCTATTCATACTATTTTATAGACAAAAAAGCTCAATTCACTCAAAAAACCAGCCTATTCTATTTAGCCCTTGTATGTGCCTAGCATACAAAATAAATTGTACTTTATTATAAGTGATTGCACATCAGTTCTTTAAGAGGCCCACATACATTGATCAAAAGAATAAAAAATTGTTAATATTACCAAAATGTTGGCTTCAAATTTTACCACCATATAAATTCCTCCTTGATGGAGATTGAGTAATGCCATATCTGCCCAATACCTCGTTTATACAACTTAAAATCAAAAAGTTGCAACTTTTGGATTTGTTAGTTTCAATCATTTGTTTATATTTTTCAACTTTAACAATAAACAAGTAGTGTCATTGATGCCGGAAATTCCCGGACAAATTTCCCGGGAATTTTGCCAATTTTTTACTATCCGATTCCCGAGATTCCCGACTAAAAATCCCGGGAATCGGATAGTGAAAAATTGGCATTAAAAACAGACGAAACTACAAAGAAAACAAGATAGAACTCTATTTTTTCACAAAAAAAACGTGAACACTTTTTTTTTACAGTTTTTCGCTTATATCTCGGCTTATTATTATTATTATTAATATTTATTTGGGGTTTTTCGAATGAAGATTTAAAAAGACACAAGGATATATTTAACTCTATTAACAAGGATTCATTTAACTCTATTAACACACTTTGGTTATGTTTCGATAATAAAACAACAAAAATCCGTATAATGCCTATAAATGTTATTACTAGAAGTACTGGTTTGTTTAATTTCCCAGCAAATACGTGGTAATAACTTGCAATTACTCATTAGCTTACATCTCTGTGACTACTACATACCGTCTGCATTACATAGAATTTGTCTTATAAGGACTTATTAATTATCTGTTATATAACTGCTTACTTTCTAGTCGTGCTTATGCATATTTTGTTTTTACTGAAACGGCTGCTGCGAGACTTAACTAGCAATGATTTATTATATCAATAAGTTATTAACCGCGATACAATAATGAGTTAAAATGTAAGTATTGAAGTGCAAAAATTTAACATTTTAACTCATTACTTTGTAAAGAAAGTTACAGTTGGTTGGGTAATTTTAAATATGAGAAACAAAAAAATTCAAAATTTTTTTACGAAAATCTCAAAAAATTGTATTGGAAAAAGTCAAGGCCTAATTCAGAAACACGAAACGAAAACCATTTTCTAATTTTTGTATGAAAATCATTCAGTTTTTAAATAATTTTTGAGTGTTTTTCATACAAACATTTTAAAATTTTTTCGTGCATAGATAAATACACATAGATCGGAAACTCTCCTGTCAAAGACTTAACTCAGTTGTCAAAAACCTAAGTGGTGGGAATGTATTAGTAAAAAAAACTATGTGAAAACAAAAACAACACTCGTATGTGTAACTTTTTGGAGTAATTTTTTTGTTTGAGTTTATTCTAGTTTCCGCTCTATGTATATTTTCTCTATGGTTTCGTGTTTCTGAATTAGGCTCATAATTTTAATAATTTATTTTCCTGAATATTTATAATGAGTGTGTTTTGCATACATTGCAGTATAAACATTCATAATCGACTTGATTTTGTGAACACCCTTGAATCCAATAATTTGGAAATTTTCATCTTTACGCATTCCGTCATTATATTTTTTAAAAGTTATTATAACATACATAACAAAGGATCGAATGAATTATTCTTAATTCCATTTTCGAGATCAAAATAAATATTATCGCTTAACGATTCAGTTAAATGTATTGAATTGATTCCCTTTAGAATTCATTATTTATAGAATTAATTTATTATTGAATCATTATAAATTTATTCTTCAAATCCATAACCAAACAGCTTCAAAAAAGTATTGAAAAGTATGAATGAATTTTTCTTGAAAATTCATTCATACTTCATACCAAATGAAGAAAGAGCATTTTAACTCAATTTGTATTAGATTTGAATTAACAAAAATTTAATAATTCAAAGTTTGAATAAATTCTGTTATTTATTAACTTCAAAACAAAAGTTTTTAAAAAATTAGATGTTGGGAATGGATTTATGGAATGAAAGGCTGACATTTTTTAATTACGGATAAAAATTTTATTGAATTAAGCTCAAATTGAACTAAATAAATACGAAGCTCTGATATATAATGATTATAAAACTAAGTTTTTATATGAAGTTATAATATTCCTAATTTACATTATCATTATATATTTCGGGAATAACCGGGTACCAGGGAATGTATACAAAATTTATACAATTCTATAAATCCGGGAATCTAAAAAGGTCGGGAAATTAAAAACCCTAGTGGCAATTCATTTGACCACAACACTCTAGTATACAGCTGTAAATAAATTAAAACAGTATTATAGAAATAAGGTTTATAGCGTAAGTTATAAATAACAAAACAATTGTTTTTAGTTTTGGATCATAATAAAAATATGGTCAAAAATAGTTTAACTTTCATTTCGCGTTGGAACAATTAGGATGAAATTTCTTATTGCTCAGTATTATAGCAGTTTGACTGTTCCAAAAAGCCACAAAAATATACAAAAAATAAAAATGTCTCAAATCTGGTTGTGTCTGACTAAAGAACATCCATCCATCCATAAGGATTTATTAATATTTTATTGATGATAAACAAGTGCATACATACACAAAGCACACACATACAAAGAAAAATGTATATCTAAAGTACATACTTCCTTCCCTCTTCTCATTAGAAAAGTTATTAAACAAAGGGCTTCCTTCATACAATTTCATTTTATTTGTCCGCAGAGTGCCAACACTCGATGGCATATCGATAAGGAATGATGACCAAAAATGAGTTTTATATGAAAAACTTAAAGATTTCATTATAAATAATATACATTTATTTATATGAGAAACTCGATATTTTATATGAAAAAATGACTCATTTATAGAACTTAATTTAACTCCATTTTCCTTATTCATATAAGATATAATGTTAATAAACCTACTTTAAATAAAAAATCTTAAAAAATTGTTTTCAATGAAAAATTCGTAGTTATTTACATGATAGCGGTAATCATAACATTGTAAAGTTAGCATTATCATGATTATCGCAATCATATGTATATATGATTGTAGTAAATAGAAATATGTTTGTAACAACCATTTTATTGTTATCGGCTTTGATTGTGATAATCTGAGAACATATTATAATATAATGATTCATCATGAACATGATTGCCATAAACATATATTTATTTACTACAATCATTTTAGTATACAACACGCATTTTCATTTATGAAGCTAAATGTTTTAATTAGAGAATGAAATATATAAGTTTGAATTAACTTAAAATTAAATTTAGAGTTTAATCTTTTATTATTTAAAAAAAACTTTGAAAATTTGAATTGATTTCGTGAACATTTATGGGAAAAAGGAGAAAGTACCCAAAAACAACAGTCAAAATTTAGTATACAGTTGATTGATAACGCTCTATTTTATATTACCAAAATCCGAAAATAAAAAGTTATTATTTTGTTGGTCCTCCATTCAGCTTAATAATGGCCTCTAGTCCGTAAAACATGGCGGTGGGTCTATGATGACGTGGGGCTGTATGTCAGCTGCAAGGCCTGGAAATCTTGTATTTATTGAAAGTACAATGAACAGACTAGTTAAACATTTTAAAGGACAATTTGAAAGTAAGTGCTGAAAATTTAGGTATTGTAACTCCATGGGTCTTTCAGCAAGACAAATGACCCAAATCATACCGCCAGAATTGTTAAGGAGTGGGAAATTGTATAACGTGCCTAAGTAGTTAAATTCACCTCCGCAGTCTCCAGACCTAAATTTTGACTCTGACTGTATACTCATGTGGATGGTAGGTTAGGTTCCATGGGCAGCTGCTCCTCAAGCAGCTCACTTGGGTCTATTCAAATCTGATCCCATTGTGATACCCAAGGAGTAGACAGCAGGGTATTTACAATACTTCCGTTGCCTCCAGGTTAAACCAGCCAGATTCCCGGATGAAGGAGTAGATTCGTCTAAGATTCATCCTTGATAGCTCATCCAAGCATGATAGGAATGGAGATCCGAGGATGTGTTCCCTCAGGTTTGTCAGAGCCGGGCATTGGCAGAAAAGGTGATACACAGTCTCTTCCTCTTCTTCGTTATGGCAGCTTCTACAGTAATCATTGTACCGTAGGCCCATTCTTCTAGCGTGTGCCCCAATTAAACAGTGTCCTGTAATAAAGGAGACAATTAGCCTTATTTGCTCACGACGGTAATCCACAAGTAGATTCGTCCCGTTGGCATCATATACGGGCCAGGTCGACCTCGCTGTAGCACAGGATGGTTCATTAGTCCACCTGTTTTGTGCAGTCTCATATAGCATCTGCTGAACAGCCATCTTGCATTTAACAAGGGAAATACCTGAAAAGGGGTGGATTGCCTCATCATTTATCATCGCACCCCTTTTGGCCAAAGTGTCTGCTATACAATACCATGATTTCCATCGTGTCCAGGGACCCATATAAGCGTTATCCTAGAATGTCTCGCTATCTCATTTAGGGATACCCGGCATTCCTCGGTTAATCTAGATGTCGTGAGGACACCCGCTATTCCGTTAAATATATATATATCACCAGATATTCGATAATACCTCAGCCAGTTGGATGTACGTTTGATGGCAGTAATTTCCGCCTGAAGAGCAGTACTGGATGAAGTCAGGTAGCCTAAAGAAAGATTTAATCCCAAAGTTTTCAATATAGAAACCTCCACCGACCATGTTTCCCCTATTAGAGCCGTCAGTGTATATCCTTATGACATCATCAGGAGGAAGGAGTCCGCTATGCCATAAATCCCTATTCGGAATCATGATATGGAAATGCCTATCGAAAAAAGGTTTTGCGATGCAGTAATCGACATTACCATGTATGTGCCCATAGTAATTCAGTATCCTAGAGTGTCCAAGGTCCTTACCAGAACATCCAGCATTTAGCCTCACAGCAGAGTTGAGAGCCATTTGTATCACCATAAAATTCACTGGTAATCAGTTTAAGATGTGGATGGTAACTTTACCATATTATGGGTACGGCAATCATACAACTAATTAAAGTAACCATAATATTGTTAGAATAAAAGTTAAAAAAAAATTGAAATGGTTACAGTAAACATGTACAACTGGGTGAAGCGACTAAAATTTCTTCGGAATTCATTCGTACATATTAAAATGATTCACAGTGTGCACTGTTCAGAACAATATGCTGATGCTAAAGTTGCAACTTTTATTATTTTTTTTATTATGTATTATAAAGTACTTTTTGCCATAGTATAGTATCTTTTTTTTTAATTTTTTTTGTTGTGTATGTATTCATGATTATTTACAAACACATTTATAGTGTGTTTGTAGTATCGTTAGAGTACGTTGTACTGAAGGAACATGAAAAAAAATGCCTTCTTTTGTTATTTGTCACGTTCTGCGGTACCATACATTTTACTACTACAACAAAATGTCCAAAAGCTGTTCGATGTCAAACCAAAGAATACGTGTTTTCACCAACATTTTGCACAAATACAGCCATTCTGATTTAAAACAACACAAAACAGACAGAAACCAAAAAAAATAAAATGAATTTGAAATTGTAAACTGTAACAAAACACTTGAATCGAGTGGATTTTTCCTTTCTACATATATTTATTGAAATGTCGAGGGTTGACTAATAAATTGTTTAAAAACGTAAGAATTAATTTATATAATAATAATCCACAGAAAACACATGCATTCTCCCTATCCTTAAAAAAGTGTTCTTAAATGGGGTTTTGACCATATACCGCGAAATTAAAGCAGTTTCTGATCCCCGTTTTCCTTTTAGAATATTAAATATGTATTAAATAGTACTGCTTTAATAACTCTTTATTAAATTTCTGATCCTAAATTTCAATCCTCGTTTATTCCCCCCTCTGAGACCTGAAACAGAAACAAATCAAATGATGTTTTGTGTAAGTTTTTCGTTTGCTTTTCTTTATTCTATCAAGTGTATTTATTGCTTGTTAAGGACTTTAGGAAAAAAAAAAAACAAAAAAAAAAAACAATATGTATGCTAAAGTTACGACAACAACACAACCATTTTCCAACTGAACTGAAGATGTTGTTGAAAAGCCAAACAAAATGCAACAACAACAATAACAAATATGAAAAGTACTTCAAGTGTATTGAGTGAAAACAGTGTAAGAAAATTATAATTCCATTATTAAACAAGTTATATACTAAAAAAATATAGATATTCTGACTAGATTTGGAAACAATGAAATGGGTTAGAATGTTAAAAATATAAACTTAATTAAAATTATAAATAAAAACCAGAGAATTCTTAAGAATTCCCAAAACCATAAAAGTATCGATTTTTATTTTATACCCAGCATCAAAAAAGATGGGGGGTACATTGTGTATGTCATTCCGTTTGTAAAACATCGAAATATTCATCGCAGACCCACTAAAGTATATTCTGGTTCCTTATGAAATTCTAAGACAAGCTAGCTATGTCCGTCCGTCTGTCCGTTAAAAACACGATAAAGTGCAAAGGTGGAATGGAGCTAGCTGGCTTCCACAAATACTCTCTATTGATAAGGTTTGTTTGGTATTGAAAATGCCCAATATCGGTCCATGATTTCACCTAGCCCCCATATAAATATCCCCCGGAATACTGTTGAACAGATATAAATATATTTGAGCAATATAAAGTTTTGCACTTTTATGCAGACTGACATAAGTCAATGTATCCCTTATTGACAGTAATCGTCACAAATGTCTTATCACTTGGTTGACTCCAATTTATATATTTTGGTCATTTGACACGTATGTGCTCTTTGTGGTGCAGATAGAAGACAATTGGTTACTTTATACATCCCAGGTAATCTAGCGTGAAGACAGTAGTCACTTAAGTGTCTCTAAGTAATCTGAAATGTAGTCACTTTAAACGTGTTGTGTGATAATTCGTTCAAACTGGTTTTATACAAATTGTGTTGATATAATTCTCATACAGTTAATTTTTATTTTTGCTTAAGTATACTGATATCTCATGTAGTCAATAGTGACTTTAGTGTCTCTTAGTAACCTATAGTGAAGTCACTTTAAACGTTTATTTTGTACTGCACTTTAGAAAGTAGTTATTTTACCCACTAGAAGCAATCCATTGGAGAGTTATCGAAGAAAGGTTTGTTTACAAGCTATCGTTTATTGGACTGCCTATGATATGTCTTTTAGCTGACTATTTTAGGTCAATTAGCACCCGTATATGTTAAAATAACTAGTTATGTAGCTGATCAAGTTACCACTTAGGAAGCTAGTAATGCAACTGACGTTTTTTAACCAGTATGCGAATCCAATGCGTTGAGTACTTTGGACCAGCTATTAGACATTCTCATTGTAATCAATAAGGGTCAAAATAAAAGGCTGTAACCAAAAATATATAAAATGCAAGAAAAATCCCAGCAGTTAAGCAAGTAGTCAATGAATAGACAGCAGTTGTCACCAATTGATATATGTTTTGGTCATTTGACACGTATGTGCTATTTGTAATGCAGAGAGAATTGGCTACTTTATACATCCCAAGTAAGCTAACGTGAAGTCAATCGACACTTAAGTGTCTCTAAGTAATCTACAGTGTAGTCTCTTTAAATGTTAATTTTCCACTGCACTTTTTTGTGAGTAATTCGTATAAACAGGTTTTATACAATTTGTGTTGATATAATTCTCATTCAGTTTATTTTCTTTTTGCTTAAGTATACTGACATCCCATGTAACATAGCGTGAAGTCAATTGTCACTTTAGCGTCTCTGAATAACCTATAGGGAAGACATGAATGTTATTATTGCATATTAATTGATATGTGTCTAAAAAAATTGCTTATAAAAACGATTATTATAAATATATGTATGTTGCTATAGAGGGTAAAAAAGTTACGTAAAATCCAAAAAAATGTTACCAATGGTAACACTGATACACGTTGAGAAAAGGGGCCAAATTGTTTACATACTCATACTAAAAGAAGGAAACATCACCAAATAATAACAATAACAATGACAACAATATTGAATACATTGTGAATACTCATGTAATAAACTTGTGCCAAAGCAGCAAAAATACCAACTACATCTTTTTTTTTACATAAGTTCTGAATTTGCCACCCCTTCGTTCTTTTCGGTTTTTTTTTAGCATTCACTAGTCGCTCTGTTAGCGAAGGAGGAAGGAAGGAAACATTTACTGCTCGTACGACTGCAATATGACAATACAAGTTGAGTTGAGAGATGTGGTGATGCGATGAGGCTGATGATGACGTTTAACAAATAAACACGTATTTACGGATAATTACGTGTTTTTGTTATTGTTTCGTGTTTTATTTTATTATTTATTTTGTATTTATATTTTTTTTTGTTAAACGGTGACAAAAATCCTTGTTGTTTACTTTAACGGTCACGTGTCAGGCATGGATATTGGAAAACATTAGTAACAACAACAAGATTTGTCAAGTGATAAATTATTTAAAGATTTTGATTTAATTACACATAATATGTACTTGTGCTCGTGTTTGTACTTATGGATTTTATTATCGTCTTATGTGTTAAACACGAAAGAAATGAGATAAGGATGATAAAGGTGGTGTGATATGTGTACGTGTGTATATGAATTAGAGATGCCAAACGGGAATGGTTCTATTATAACCTCAAAATACTGGGATGATTTGTTCAAAATTACGATCACAAGATCCGGTTTAATGAAATCTATTTCGTTTTTCACAAATTACTAAGATATGGCTTACATATAATAATGGCTTACATATAAGACGATAATACTGTGTGTTAATAACGACAGTCGGTTATACGCACCGGAATGACCCGTGCTACTCACCCAAAGGCAGTCAATAACAGCAAAAATCTTACAATTTTCACGAGCGGAGTTGAGTCAAAACCGCAAAACCATCGCAGCAGCAGCTGCTCTCATCATTACAGCTGGTCGATTATCCGTAGTGCGAAGCAGAAACACCGGGACTCGCAGATGTGCGTGACGAAATCTGAAGTACCAACGTGATATAAGCAGGTTTGGAAATGACGATAATCGGAAAAAATTGTTATATCATCTGAAGAAGTGCAACTTGAGTTCAGAAGTTGGTATTTTTGTGGATACCATCATATCCGACCTTGAACGGTGCTCGCATCCATTATGAAGGTTTTTTTATTGAGCACCAGAGAGAGATAAGGCGAAACGAAGTGTTGTTCGCAATCTACACAACCTTCCAATCTCGGACATAACACAGATTTTTACGTCAACTGTAGTTACAGAGACAATTAGCCCAGACGGAATAACCTTGCTGATGTTAAAACACCTAGGAGAGAGTGAGTTGGAGTTTGAATTCTCAGTGAGGAGCCTGATAATACATGGTGCTTGGAAAAAATGTATTCATACTAATCCTCAAACCAGGGAAGGACGCTACTGAGGGATATATATCATGTTACCTGTCGCAAAGACTCTTGAGGCTCTTCTCCCTCAGAATTCCCGCCACCTACCAGCAGCTGGTTACCGGCATGGATTCAGTAAAATGCAGAGCACAACAACATCAGTAACCGCAATTGACACGCAGATGATCGTGACAATAGATCTGTCGAATGCCTTCAACATCTGAGTGACCGCCAACCGTTCGTAGAGTTTAGATACAAACGCTCACCACAGCGTAGAGTTAAACAAGGAGTTCCTCATGGCGGGGTTCTGTCGCCACTCATGTTTAACTACTACATCTCTAAACACTCCACACCACCACAAGGAGTGGAAGCGGTATCATATACGGACGACTGCAGCATAATGGCGATAGTCCATAACATTGATGAACTGTCCGAGGTTATCTAGGAGAAATACACAATTTCAGCTATCTTCAGTGAAGTTTTCAACAAGACTCTTTACCACCTGGACTGTGAATCACCAACAATTTTTGGTGGTTACATATGATAACCTATTTACATCCTCAGCTCATGAATGAATTCACGCAAAAATTGCGAAGTATAAACAAGGTTCTCAAAGCGCTAACCGGCAGCACATGGGAAATTGATAAAGAAACCTTGTTGGCTACATACAGTGGTTGGTTAGTGGTCAATTGTGCAGCTCCAGTGTGGTCACCTTCGCTGATTAATACCCAATAATCAAAACTGCCTTAAGTACTGTCACCGCATGCAAATCAGCTCGAAAAGAAGGTTCTTCCAGTAAAGGAACATAACGTCATGTTGTCGAAACAGTTTCTCCTGGGATGTCATCGGTTCCAAACTTGAACAAGCTTAATTCAGAATTAATAAATGTCAGCAATTCATTTTATAAATCCATTTCCAAACAAGTAGGAGTGCTATGTTCGGCTGTGCCGAATCTTATATACCCTTCACCAAATTATACTTTGAAATAAAATAAAAAAAAAATTTGTTTTAAGAATTTTTTAATTTTTTTTTTTCCAAATTGTTTTTTAAAAGTTTTTTCCGATTTTTTTAATTTAAAAATTTATTTTTTTAAATTTATTAGTGAAAAAAATGTATGACAAAAAAATGTTTCGGGTTAAAAAATATTTTTCCCGATTTTGACCCATTGTAGGTCCAACTTACTATATATAGCCTTATATACATCGTTGCAATGGACTTTGAAATATCTATCATTAGATATCCATATTGGCTATATTTATGACTTAGTAATCGAGAAATAGATCAAAAATAGGCCAAAAATAGAGGTTGTCTCGGATTTTTGCTCATATCTCCGTTATTTATGGACGGCTTTTGCTGATTTTAAATAGGAAACTTCTCGAAAGCATGTCTGACAGAATTATTGAAGATTTGGATCCCGAAGATATCTGGGGTCTTCAGAAAATTGATTTTAACAGACAGATAGACAGACAGACAGAGAGACATAGCTAAATCGACTCCGCTATATATAAGGATCCAGAATATATATACTTATATATATACTTTATAGGGTCGGAAAGTTATATTGTGGAAATTACAAACGGAATGACAAACTTATATATACCCTTCTCACGAAGGTGAAGTGTATAAAAACTAATCCTTCAAAATGGAATTCATAACAGAATTCATTTAATCCTTGAATAATAAAATTTTTGTTAATTCAAATCTAATACTAATTAAATTAAAAAAAATCTACATAAGCCTTTTTGTAATAGATTCGAATTGAAGACAAATTTTATACTATAAAGAATTACTTCTCAAAGGAATGAATGCAATACTTTTGAAAAAATACTATGGAATAAAGACAACGAATTAATTTCTGATGAATTCTTCAATAGTTAAGAGAATACATTTAATTTGATTATGGAAATTGAATTAAGAATTACCTTTTTGTGGAATTAGTTGTAGAACTAATATATTTATACCCTTCACCTTCGTGAGAAGGGTATATATAAATTTGTTATTCCGTTTGTAAATTCCACAATATAATTTTCCGACCCTATAAAGTATATATTCTGGATCCTTATAGATAGCGGAGTCGATTTAGCCATGTCCGTCTGTCTGTCTGTCCGTCTGACTGTTGAAATCAATTTTCTGAAGACCACAGATATTTTCGGGATCCAAATTCTCAATAATTCTGTCAGACATGCTTTCGAGAGATTTCCTATTTAAAATCAGCAAAATCCGTCCATAAATAACGGAGATATGAGCAAAAATCCGAGACAACCTCTATTTTTTTTTTGCCTATTTTTGATCTATATCTCGATTACTAAGTCATAAATATAGACAATATGGATATCTAATGATAGATATTTCAAAGTCCATTGCAACGATGTATATAGGGCTATAGTAAGTTGGACCTACAATGGGTCAAAATCGGAAAAAATATTTTTTAACCCGAATTTTTTTCACAAAAAACTCTTTTTTCACTAATAAATTAAAAAAAAAAAATTTTTAAATTAAAAAAAAAAAAATTGGAAAAAACTTTTAAAAAACATTTTTTTAAAAAATAAGAATTTTTAAAATTTTATTTTAAAGTATAATTTGGTGAAGGGTATATAAGATTCGGCACAGCCGAATATAGCTCTCTTACTTGTTTTCACAACAAATATTAACAATTCCTGGGGTTTAAACTGCTTTGATAATTATTCAATATTAGTTTACAAAATTAATCTGTACATCAATAAAAGATCTATTATTTTGCAAAAAATATTTTTCAAATGTCCTTAAATAATTATATTATTTTTAGCACTTTAAAAATAAATCTAGCATTTTTCCCCAATGAAGTTTTGGCTGCACTGAAAATTTCCCTAAAGTTGTACAATTTGAACTTTTACGTGTTATATATGTGCTGTTAACTTATTTGCGAAAGTACAGAAGCTGTGGTGGTCAATTATGGACCGAATCTCAAAAAATTTAAAACTTATTTACGACGTTTAAAATTTAGTGATTAAATCGATTCTAAAAGTGATTCTCAGTCAACTGTTATACCTTAAGATGGATTTTACTGGCAGATTTGTATATGGTTACGATGAGACAATAGTAATTGTAGAGCTTTTAAATTCGGTTATGGCTGACAATGAAATTTTCCTTATCTAACACTAACATATGTACATGTTCTTAAGGTTTTAAAGCTATGTCCTGGATTCCTGTATCTTTACATTTAAGTACAATTCATAAATTGGAATGCATTCTATGCATTTAGTATAAATTTTTAGGACAAATTCTCTAAATTCCTCCACCAGGTGCATTTTATCTAACCTACATTTTTAATTGCTTGTGATAAAAGCAAATTATCAAAATTACTTGAACCACATAAATCTTGTCATCTAATTGTTAAAAATTGATGTCTTAATAAACGCATTCATCCATATGTGTTTGTTTCATTCTCATGCTATGTATGAATGTATGTTCTGTTATGGAATTATTTCCAAATGGAGATGTTTAACATAAATTTCTTTTCAGCTTCTTGTTTAACTTAACATTGACTTTTTGATTGTAGCCGCACCTCGTTGGTTAACACCTTTTTTTTTATTCAATACTCTGCATTGTGTGTTGTCATTTTTTGGTTGTGTTTTTTGTGGACGGCATAATGATAATGAGTCCATTATATAGATCAAAGAATTAACTATATGTATGGGTATAAATAAAAACACATTGTGCAACATAAAATGTTGAAGAAAAGACAACGAAACTGAAAACAAATGAAAAGCTGTATTGGTAAATATTTTGCACGTGCATTCGTTAACAAAATCTAAAGAATTTTTAACCAAAGACAAAGTAGAAGAAAACTGTTGTGGTATTAAATGTGTTTGATGATTTTATTATTTCATTTTTTATTGTGTTGTGTTGTTCTGTTATTTCCACAACTGTAATTTATAAAATGCAACAATAATATTGCGTTGTGTTTGATCTTATTATTAGATGTTTTACACTTATTCTCTCTTTGTAAATACAACAGGACATGCCATCTCGACCCAAAAGGACAACACACACAAAATGTGTTATTCTAAAGCGGTGAAATAAAAACAAGCACATTTTTTGTTTTATTTTTTTTCAGACGATGACAAGCGACATTTAAAGAAATCGGTATAAAATAAAACAAGCAGTTTAGAAAAACATTGAATCGTGCTTACGTAGAATGGTGTTTGAATAAAATGTCCTGCTGAGCCGTATAAATGAGTATAAATTTCACCTTTTATTTGTTGGCCGATCATTGTTTCATCTCGTTAGAAGCGAAAGCGACAAGAGAAATAGAAAACAATGATTACAAAACAAAAACACACAAATAATCATAATCATCAGTGTTATCATCCTTATAATGACACGACTAGTTTTTATAAACTGGTTAACCGAAAACCGGGTTTTCTTCGCGATTTCGGTTAATCGGTTTACCACTGCTAATATAAAATGATCTCTCGGTAGAAATTTTTAAGCATTACAATAATTCAATTGAATTGATTAGAGTGTATTGTTTTTTAAATTTAATTCCATTGTTGAAACTTCTATTAAAATAGTTTTATCGAACACGATTAACCGAAAAACCGTTTTTCTAAAAAGGATACATTTTCGGTTAACCGACATTTAGGTTTTCTATAAACACTAGACACGACTAACAAAACCGATGATCATCACCACCGCCGACACCACTAACACAATCATACATGAACGATTCTCAAAAGGCGATGACGTGTTTTAAGGCATTTCTCATGTTCATTTTAAGTTTTTTGTACACGATCTACACTTGAAAAAAAGATTTTGTATAATAAAATTAAATAATAAAAAACATATATAATAAAATAAAAATACTATTACTAATATTAAAATAAACTGTTTTTACGGAACGTAAAGATTGGATGTACAAATTGCCAAAAAGGAATTTTGTATTGGTCGTAGTTAGAGATGCCAAACGGGGAATCCCGGGATTTTCGGGATGAAACCAAAATCAAAATGACTCTAGCAAATATGAAAATGGCCTAGCATAGTCAAATAGACCATTGAAAGATATTTAAAAAATGGTATTACTACAAAACACGGTAAAGTTTGGAGATAATTTTTTTATACAAAAAACGCAAATAATTTTTTTTTTTAAATATATCAACCTGGCTCGAATCAATATTTAAAGTTTGCGATAACGGGAAAGAATCCGCTATTTTACTATAAAAAATGAAAAGGGTAACACAAATTTGAGGAAATTTTGACTTTAAAAAATCGTTTTTGTGTGTGAGGTTTTTATTCCAAAATGACCCGAAAAAAATTTTATAGTAAATAACAGAAAATTTTACATCCCATGGTGCTAGGGCCAAAATTTGGTTATAGTCCTAATGTACATTGTACATACTTTAGTGTTATTTCTTCTTATATAATGTATTTTATTGCAATCAAATGTGATTTATTTATAAATTATTTTTTTTTTTTTCTTAAAATTTTCGGGATTTAGGTTTACCGAAAATCCCGAACCCAAGGATTTTTAAAAATCAGTCCCGATTAGCATCTCTAGTCGTAGTGTATATAGGTCAGATAAATATTAAAGTAACAATCTTTGAAAAGTGTTGCCACCAAGAATGTTATAAATTGCACATGATTTATAGTGTTCAAAACTACATTCAGAAAAATAATTTTATGAGAATATCATACCATAGGTATATATCCGCTCTGATCTTTAAGTATTCGATGACCAAAGATATTTTATATTTAATTGTACTCCATAATATTTGTTTGTTCAATTTGTGGCATTTGATGGCATATAATAACGTGACTCTGAGCATTAAAGATATTTTAACGGCAAAAAGGTTTTTATTTCTCAACATATCCTTTTAGAATGATACAGCCAGTCCATAATATTTCCATTGTTTTTGTACCTTCAAAATAATAGGTTTTCTCAAGGTTCCCAAAATAGCAGTTTGTTTTAGTGATGACCTCTTCATTCGACCAAAATCGTTTACCATCGAGCCATTTCTTTAGGTTTGGTAACAGGAAATGGTAGCAGGGGCTGGAGAATATGCTGGTTATGGTAGCAGTTTATAGTCCAATTTATGAATTTTATGTGTGCGTGGTCACTTTTTTCACCAAATGCGGTAGTTTTTGTGAATAAAAGGGTAAATCTATCACCCTTTTCAAAGTAACTGATGTGAATGACACCACATTTATCCTATAAAAGTGTCGGCATGGCCTTGTTGCTGCACGTTCACCAAGGGAAGTCCACTGCTTTGACTGTATTTTGGCGTGACGACATTTTTTGGACGACCTGAACTTTTTACTATTGAAATACATTGTGCAGAGTCCTCATAGTATATATTTGAGAAGCCCACTTAGTACCCTCCAAACCCAGAAGTTCCATACACAAAACACTTCTTACTCTTCTATTTATATTCGCATATACAGGCCTGTCACAGAATTCCATTCCGATTGAAAGTGGATTTAATTCCGTATTTTGCTTCTTCAGAAAAAAAGAAAGTTTCTTTCGGAATGAAACCACTTTCAGTGTTCAAAGCGGAATTGATATTTCTTTGTACTTATTTGTTTTTATAAAATGTTTAATCAATTTCTGTACCAAAAACTTTACTTTTGTTTTAATATAAAAAAACGATGTCAAATTATAATCAGAAATACAGAATTATTAAATATTTTTGGAATTAATAAATTACACGGAATCTAAAGAAACTAAAACGAAATCGATCGGAATAAAAACTACGCAATTAAAACCATTCCGAACAAAATGTGTGACAGGCCTGATAATATTTAAAAAAATAGAAAAAAAAATGACTCTCTTTCGAATCATATGGCTGACACAACAACTAAATAAATTAATTTACATGTATTTTATTATTGCAAGAGTGTTGAAATTGAAAAACAACCCAGCAGTTCTAGAAGACAGTGCCGAACTAGTGATTTTACCCATTATTTAGGGTGGGATCTAGTTACTTCAATAGCTACGTGACTAGTTATTTTATTTGCCCTTTTTGACTGCAATGAGACTGTATAATAGCTGGTCCAAAGTAGTCAACGCATTGGATTCACATACTGGTTAAATAGCATCAGTAACTGGTAACTTGATAAGCTACATAACTAGTTATTTGAACATGTACGTGTGCTAATTGATCTCAAATAGTCAGCTAAAAAGACATATCATAGGCAGTCCAATAAACGATAGCTTGTAAACAAACCTTTCTTCGACAACTCTCCAATGGATTGCTTCTGGTGATCAAAATAACTTTTTTGTAAAATAAACGTTTAAAGTGACTTCATTATAGGTTACTAAGATGCACTAAATTGACTATTGACTTCATGCTATGTTACATGGGATATCAGTATACTTAAGCAAAAATTAAAATTAACTGTATGAGAATTATATGAACACAATTTGTATAAAACCAGTTTGAACGAATTACTCACAAAACGTTTAAAGTGACTACACTCCAGATTACTTAGAGACACTTAAGTGACAATTGTCTTTACGCTAGATTATCTGGGATGTATAAAATAACCACTACAAAGAGCACATATGTGTCAAATGACAAAAATATATAAATTGGAGTCAGGCTGGGAACTTATATAATCAATAAAGTGTTTATGATTAGAGTTTAGTGTTCGATTTTAACCGAAAACGTGCTTTTTCATGGCTGACAATTATTCTTCGATTTTTTGTTATTTCAGCAGGAAAATTCCAAATTTAGAATAGAAAAACAAGCTTTTTAGATAACAGGATTTTAGATTATTATTATTATTTATCCACAAAATTCTTCTAATTGTAGTCTAGCATTAATTAACCATGTAAAATACTGAGTTTTAGACGGATACAAGAAAATATATTCGCAATTCAGTGAGCTTAATATCTTTAAAGTCAAATTGGTGTAAAAATGTAATTGGATGTATTCCTGTTTAAGCTCGTATTACATTAATTGTTCCTACTGCCTTTGGAAACATTCCAATAAAGAACATTTTTTATATTATCAAATGTTTTTGTTCTTATCATATTTATGACGTAGTAATCGAGATATAGATAAAACAAAAATTGGCCAAAAATAGAGGTTGTCTCGGATTTTTGCTCATATTTCCGTTATTTATGCTGATTTTAAATAGGAAACTTTTTGAAAGCATGTCTGACAGAATTATTGAGGATTTGGATCCCGAAGTTATTTGGGATCTTCAGAAAATTGATTTCAACAGACAGACAGACGGACAGACAGACAGACAGACAGACAGACAGACAGACAGACGGACAGACAGACAGACAAACAGACATGGCTAAATCGACTCCGCTATCTATAAGGATTCAGAATATATATACGTTATAGTGTCGGAAAATTATATTGTGGAAATTACAAACAGAATGACAAATTTATACAAGGTGGCGCAAAAGTAATCTTCCTATCATAAATGCTATAAATTTTGCGATTGGCCCCTAATGTCAGTTCTGTTTTGACATTTGTGTAGTTAACACATGCGAAATACACGTTAATAAACAATGTTACGCTACACTGCTCCAGAACGCGGAATATTGCTGACTATTTATTTGACCAATAATCGGTCGGTGACTTTGGCACAACGTGAATTTCGTCGCAGATTTCCTGGCCGTCCAACGCCTACTGGTGAAACACTGCGACGTTTAGCCGCTAGCCTCGAAGAGACTGGCACAACACGAGATGCTGCCGGGCGTGGCAGACCCCGAAGTAGCCGTTCTGCAGAGAATATTGCTGCTGTAGCCGACGATGTCATGGAAGCGCCGTCGACATCGACCAGACGACGTGCCACGCAAATGGGTATCAGTCGACGGTCTTTACAGCGAATTTTGGTACAAGATTTGAAGATGTTTCCGTACAAAGTCCAGACGGTGCATCAGCTGTTAGCTGCTGAAACGCCAATCGCGTCTAACATACGCTCAAGCCATCCTTAATCACCACCAAAAGGGAGATGATTTTTCATCAAAAATAATCATGAGTGCTGAGGCCCATTTCCATCTTAGCGGGTACGTAAATAAGCAAAATTTACCCTTCTGGGGCACTGAAAATCCGCGTGTAACCCACGAAGAGCCATTACACCCGCTCAAAGTCACTGTATGGTGTGCTGTTTTCGCTGGAGGAGTCATCGGACCTTTTTTCTTCGAAGACGTCGCGGGCCAAACGGTTACTGTGAATGGTGAGCGCTACAGAGCAATGATCAACGAGTTCTTTTTGCCGCAACTTGATGAATTGGGATTGGAAAACATGTGGTTCCAACATGACGGTGCAACGGCACACACTGCACGTGCCACAACCGATATGCTGAAGGATGCATTTCCCGGGCGCCTAATCTCCCGTTTTGACGTTTTGCACTGGCCAGCAAGATCGCCTGATTTGACCGCTCCAGACTTCTTTTTGTGGGGCTTTTTGAAGTCGCGGGTTTATGTCAACAAGCCTCAGACTCTTGCAGCTCTTAAAGACAATATCCGTCAAGAATGTGAGGACCTATCGCCGGAAGTTTTGGCCAAAGTAATGGAAAATTACATAAAAAGGGGTCAAATGACAATCAACTGTGGCGGCGGCCATTTACATGACATCATATTTTCGACTTGATGTAAAAAAAATTAAAAGACCAAATAAAAATAATCCACAAGAAGAATCAAAGTTTTTCATTTTTTTTTTAATTACAGCCAAAAAACATCGGACGTTTACTTTTGCGCCACCTTGTATATACCCTTCTCACGAAGGTGAAGGGTATAACAATTTGTATGAAAATAACTGAACAAATATTTGTGAACTTAATATTTTCTTTCAGTGTATTTCTATTATGATTACTAACATAAACATTTATGTACTTATGGATGTATGTGTTGTCGAATTAATTGAGTTGTTGTTTGTCCTTTTTTGGTTTCGGTAAAATGAATGTTGTTTTTCCTATTATTATCCGCATCCGTGGATGTATTTTACAATGTGGTCGTGTTTTATGGTCTCTATTCTTTCAAACTCGCTCTTCTCGGTGGTTGCATTCCACAATTTGATATTGATGTCTATATGTTCCATGTAGTCAGTTAAGGTCTGTTAATAAAACAATAATATTGATGTTGTCCAAATATGACACTGATATACATATATATTTTTAGATTTTCATTTTCATTGTTGTTGTTGGTTGTTAGTTTTTGTTTTATTTTTCTTTTATTCTTTAAGTAAAACAATTGTCTCAAAGATACCGCCGCCTTTAGTTGATTGTTTTTCTAACTTATAGATTTTCATTAATTTTTCTCTCCATAAGGCGGCAAATAGTGTTTGATGTTCATTAAACTGATTTGAAATACACTAATACACATACACATGCATACATAGATATTTTGGAATGTATTTATCATTATTAAGAATAAGTGAAAACATTCATGTTATTTCTTACTCTCCTTTAACAATTTAACTTTAACAAGTACTAGATGTTAGATATTTTGATGTTGTTGTTGTTGTTGAGTTAATGCTTTAAGTGGGTAACATGAGATGGACTGACTATGACTAAATGGTTGCCTGGTCATGTTTTCAATTGGACAAAACCATTTATGGGATAAGTGGTTGTGTTATTGTAATATTTATTCAGATTAAATATGTTAAATTAAAAACATTACATTTGACTTGGATAATCTTTCTATTTGTTTGAAAATATTTTGTTTTCCAAAGTATCCTTTTTAAAAAAATCTGTATCTTTTCTTCTATTACAAAATAACTAAAATTGAATAAATTTGTGGAATAGTCTCAAACGGGAACCCACCCACTAAAAAAACAAAATGTATAAAACTTTAAACAAACTCTTCGATCTTTTGTGGACTGTATACATACGTTATTATTTATGTTAAAAATTCTTTCAACAAAGAAACTTGTTTATAATAATAAACATCTATAAAAATGTATGTTGTTATTTTAAATGCATTGTACTTTTCAAAAGTATTATTAAAATTATATTGATAGTTCAAAGAAACATCTTCTCAGTTAAAATTGTTCACACTAGTGTTGTCAAAATTTAAGAATATCTTCTTCTAAATACTGTTTGTTTGCTTGTTTACCAATAAATGTTAAATAATAATATACCCCCATCAAATGTAAGGGCGTTAGAATACCATTAAATGTCAACGTTTAATGACCTTCATGGCCAGTTCCTTCAGCGCCTAATAACTTGAAACAAATAATGTTCTAAACTAATCCAGCACGCAGTCAGCTGTAAATTGAAATCGAATTTCAACAGTTTGGTTGGACAAACAAAGTGTGTAATATCCGCAGACCCGCTAACTATTTACAAAATACCATCGAGTGTCAATGGAAACAAACTCCTCTATTTACAATATTCATATTAAATGATCCCTCCTTTTATAAACACATTTTCATTTATCCAAAAAGTTAAACTTAAAAAATCAACAGATGTCAATTTGTATTTAACGATTTTTTTTTTATTGTATTTTTGCATTATTGATTTTCAAAAAAAAAAAAAAAAAAAAAAAAAAAAAAACGAAATGAATACAATACATGTGAAATTGTAGTTAAAAAAAAAAAAAATCTAAACTCAACAAATTAACGTCTATTTGATTTGTTTATACCAAATTGTGGTTTATTTTTCAATGAAAACATTTTAAAATAAAAAAAATAATAAAAAAAACAAACGTACCAAGTCAGTCAGGCGATTTATTATGTTTCTGTTGCTGTTCGTTCATACACGTCTATTATATTATTGTTGTCGAGCTAAACAATGAATAACGACAAAATAAATAATTATTTCCATTCAAATGCATTCATTCCCTCTTTTTCATGTTACGAGTATTATTGTAAAAGTTGCTATATGGGCAAAAACACTTTTCTTTTAATGTCTATGAAACATACCTTAATTGTTCATTATTTCTTAAGTGTTTGAGATTTAGACTAATTTGCCAAAAATTGCAAAATTTTAGAATCCAAGTTATATACAAGGTGGCGCAAAAGTAATCCTCCTATCAGAAAATGCTATAAAATTTTCGATTGGCCCCTAATGTCAGTTCTGTTTTGACATTTGTGTAGTAAACACATGCGAAATACCCGTTAATAAACAATGTTACGCTATACTGCTCCAGAACGCGGAATATTGCTGACTATTTATTTGACCAATAATCGATCGGTGACTTTGGCACAACGTGAATTTCGTAGCAGATTTCCTGGCCGTCCAACGCCTACTGGTGAAACACTGCGACGTTTAGCCGCTCGCCTCGAAGAGACTGGCACAACACGAGATGCTGCCAGGCGTGGCAGACCCCGGAGTAGCCGTTCTGCAGAGAATATTGCTGCTGTAGCCGAGGATGTTATGGAAGCGCCGTCGACATCGACCAGACGACGTGCCACGCAAATGGGTATCAGTCGACGGTCTTTACAGCGAATTTTGGTACAAGATTTGAAGATGTTTCCGTACAAAGTCCAGACGGTGCATCAGCTGTTAGCTGCTGACTGCCAATCGCGTCTAACATACGCTCAAGCCATCCTGAATCACCACCAAGAGGAAGATGATTTTTCATCAAAAATAATCATGAGTGATGAGGCCCATTTCCATCTTAGCGGGTACGTAAATAAGCAAAATTTACGCTTCTGGGGCACTGAAAATCCGCGTGTAACCCACGAAGAGCCATTACACCCGCTCAAAGTCACTGTATGGTGTGCTGTTTTCGCTGGAGGAGTCATCGGACCTTTTTTCTTCGAAGACGTCGCGGGCCAAACGGTTACTGTGAATGGTGAGCGCTACAGAGCAATGATCAACGAGTTCTTTTTGCCGCAACTTGATGAATTGGGATTGGAAAACATGTGGTTCCAACTGTGCAACGGCACACACTGAACGTGCCACAACCGATATGCTGAAGGATGCATTTCCCGGGCGCCTAATCTCCCGTTTTGACGTTTTGCACTGGCCAGCAATATCGCCTGATTTGACCGCACCAGACTTCTTTTTGTGGGGCTTTTTGAAGTCGCGGGTTTATGTCAACAAGCCTCAGACTCATGCAGCTCTTAAAGACAATATCAAGAATGTGAGGACCTATCGCCGGAAGTTTTGGCCAAAGTGATGGAAGATGCCATAAAAAGGGCTCAAATGACAATCAAGTGTGGCGGCGGCCATTTACATGACATCATATTCTCGACTTGATATAAAAAAAATTAAAAGACCAAATAAAAATAATCCACAAGAAGAATCAAAGTTTTTCCTTTATTTTTTTTTATTACAGCCAAAAAACATCGGAAGTTTATTTTTTTTTTTTAAATACAGTTTTTCACGAGGCACATCCACAGAACTGTATAGAATATTTAATGGTTGTTACAAACATATACATGTTTACTGTAACCAAATATATGGTTGATACAATCATGTGAATCGTAAATTAATCATATTATTGTTACCACAATCATATATATAGTTACTGTGACTATAATATTGTTAAAAATATTGAAATTTTTACAGTAACCATGCACAAATGTTGAAATAGTTACAGTAACAATGCACAACTACAGTAACAATAAACAATTAAAATATCAGAAAATTTACTAATTTTGTTCTACAAATTTTTATTAGCTTTTTTGCTAGACCTATAGATATAAAACACTGTGAAAGAGTTGTGGCAACTTAATAAAGTGATATAGTTTAAAAATTATTTAAATTAAAAAACGAGTTACTTTTATCCCAACAGATTTAGCTGAGGCACACCCAAGATTATTCATGAAAGTTTTCGAAACTGAACGCAATAGTAAGCTTTTGACAAACTTCATCTTAATATCGAGGGGTCTCTTATTAGATAACTTTTTTTTAAACTTAAATCGATTAGTGAATCAATAGGTTTTAACTTATATTTATTCAGCTAAATTCAAAAATACTTTTAAACAGCGTTTATCTCTTCTATAATTCGTCTATATCGCGAGTAACATTTTTGGAATGAAAATAATATAGAAGACTTGATATTTTGATTTTAATTCTTCAAAACTAAAGCTAATGTGAATAATTTGTTGTAATTGAGTTAAAACTTTTGACCCTCCCAAAGTTATTTACTCCAATGTAATTTACACACTGAAGCACTTATTTCTGTTCATACATAACGTTATTGATGTGCTAAAAAATAAAAATCATGAACCAAATTTACTCAAACTTAAAAAAAACTGTGTTTTTGACCATATATGGAGAAAAAAAGTAAACTTAAGTAAAAATCTATTCAAGTGGAATTAAAATGTGACCAACAAAAAGTGTTGGGTAGTAATGAGCTTCGGCTTTGGTTTTAGTTTTCGGTCATATGTGTGCACATTAGGGTGGCCCTTATTTTCAACTTTGGGGATTTTTTCATTTCATGCTTCCGAGTTAAATGCTGAAAAAATCCCAATTAAAAATAGTTTTTGTATTTCATTTACTTAAACTGCAAACATTGCCTGAGATCGTTACCCATTTTAATTCGATACAAAAAAGATCATAAAATTGCATGGGTATTCCAAATCTTAAATTTGATATTTTCAGTTTTTTTTTAAACAAAATTTAAAAAGTTGAAACTTTTTGTTCGAATCTAACAAATATTAAATGAACTTTTTAACAGTTGTAAATACTGATTTGGAGGAAATTTGGTTTTTGGTCACAACATCCTTATTTAGGGTTTATTATAATCGAAATTAATCTTTTGAAATTTTTTGGTTTCAGAAAATGTGCAAAAGACATTTGCACTTAAACAAGTAAATAATATAAACAAAATGAAATGGAATTTAAAAAAAAAAAAGTTAGGGAATTGAATCGATTAACCGATTAATTTTGGTCGGTTAACTGTTCGAATAATTTAATATTGGGGATTTTCAAATAGCAAATAAGCCGATTAAATTGTGTCGATTAACCGAAATTTCTTTCTTTTGCACTTTATAGTTTTAAGCACACAAATTTATTCTTAACTCATGAACATTAACTTCTAGCAATAGTTTTTAACTTTTTTCTACCATATAGTAAGGAGTGAGATCGTAAAATTCTTAACACACATTTTTCATTTAAACTTTAAACCCAAGCATTTTACAAGTTACCTTTGTAAAACATGTCAGTTATAATGTTTAATGTCAATTATATTCGTCTGTTGTTAATCTGATTAAAATGAGTGACCAGAAAAAAGTACGTACTAAAATAATTAAATATTATCAACAAAACCCAACTTTGTCCTACAAAACGTTGGCCAACCATTCAAAGGTCTGCCGTCAAACTGATTCCAATGTTTTAAAACAGTATCGGGAGAACTTTTATCCGTTGATAGAAAACCTGGTTCATGTAGAAGTAACGACCCAATAAACAGAAAGCATTTTCAAAAGAGCACCTAACACATCCGGAAGGAAAGCAGTCCGGTTAGCTCAGTACTCGGACTATTTGGTAAGAAAAGTTAAAGCCAATGCAGGTTTAAAAACCAACAAGGCTCACAAAGTTCCTGACAGGAACTCTGCTAAAAATTTAGAAGCCAAAGACAGAGCACGAAAGTTAAAATCAAAATCAAATTTTATAGAAAAAATTATTCTTGCTGCCGGGTCAATATTTTTATGTTGCTGATGCTCGAGGGAATGTTGTAGTAAAGTTTAGAACCCAAAAGCGGAAAATTTCCGCAAAAAGTTCTTGGCATGGCAAGAAATATGCAGTAGCGGCAAAAGAAGCCAAACATTTGTTACAAATAGCTCTATAAATACCGAAATTTACATCAAAGAATGTTTGCAAAAGAGGTTGGTTCCATACATAAGACTTCTTAATGTCCCCACTTATTTTTGACCTGATTTGGCAACCTGTCACTATGGTAAGCAAGCCCTTGAGTGGTACAAGAACAATAATGTTGTATTTGTACAAAGAGAGGCAAATCCTCCAAACTGCATGGATCTAAGGCCAGTAGAGAAATATTGGGCTCTTGTTAAAAGAGAATTGAAGAGCACAAAAAATGTGTCTAAAAGTGTGATAGATTTTAAATGGAGATGCTCTACGTGTTTGAACAAAGTGATTGAAAGCACTATAAAAACCTTAATAGCAGGATTTCCGGAAAAGGTTCATAAATTCATCGCTAGTGATTACAACTATAAAAATAATATTTTTTGGTAAATTGTAATAATAATTTCAATAACAAAAAAAAATCAAAACTGTAAGTTTAGTGGTTTCATTTTTATTATCATATACAGTAAGGGACAAAATTGTTCACAAAAAGTATGATTAAAGATATATCTAGAAACTTTTTTTACAAACTTAGGTCTGGCAACCCATTTTGTGTTATGTAGTCTGGCACAATGTTGTTTATTGTATGGCAACATTTTTTTGGAGTACCGTTACTTTTTTACTAAAAAGAAATTAAACAACTATATCCACGTGTGTGAACATTTTTGACCCTCAGATCTTTTTCTCAATTTTTAAAAAAATATAAAAACAAACAAACAAAATTTTTTTAATAACGTAAGTAAAGGACATTATTTAAAGTTATTTAAATACCACTCTTTTAAATAATTTATTTAGCCTTTTATAATGGGAAAAGCTAAGACTCCCCTATTGAAACAAAATATGGCAAAAGACATAATGGAAGATGTCCCATATTGCGAAATCGCTAAAAAATATAATATATCAATAGGGTTAGTGAATAAAATAAAGAATCAGCATAGTTTAAACTCCACGGGAAATAAATATGGTCGTCCAAAACAACTTTCCCTTGCCGATGCTTGAGAAGCTCGTCGATTGATTGTGTCTGGTGAGGCTAATACAGCTGTTGAGATCACACAAATACTCAACCAAAAGTATAGTTTAAACATAAGTTCCAAAACCGTTCGAATATGTTTAAAATCCAGCGGCCTAGGGCCAAGAACAAAACCTTATTTAAGCGAACAAAATCGAAAGAAGCGGTTGACTTTTGCAAAAAAGTACGAGCATTTTACGACAGACGACTGGATGAAGGTAACTTGGTCAGAAGAGACAAAAATCAACCGTATTGGGTCTGATGGGCGCCAATAGACATGGGTTGATAAAAGAATTGGAGTCCAAGAGCGAAATATTACAAGCACAATGAAATTTGGAGGTGGATCTTTGATGGCTTGGGGATGTTTTCGTGGAAACCAGTTGGGTGTACTACGCCATATAACTGGCAGAATTTGTGCCAAAGATTACATTACAATCTTTGAAGACTCATACATGCCAAGTTACGATATATTTGCATTAGAGCCGGGTCAGGATGACATCTTCATGCAAGACAACGACCCGAAGTACACTGCCGGAATTACTAAAAAGTGGTTTGAAGAAAATGGGATTAAACTTTTAGATTGGCCACCATAGTCTCCGGATTAAAATCCGATTGAACACCTTTGGTCAATATTGAAAAGGAAAATATTGGCTAAAAAAGACCCAGCGAAAACCATCAATGAACTTTGGGAGCGTTCTATCGAGACGTGGGTAAATATTAACCCACAGGTGCTAATAAATCTTGTAAATAGTATTCCAAAACGAATAAAAGCTGTTAAAACTGCTAGAGGGGGGCACAAGAAATATTAATTACCAAAAACGTAAGGATTTTCGTCAACTGTCATAATTGTTCACAGCTAATATGTGAAACCTTTTTAAATTTAATAAGTGAATTTAATATTTTTTGTTAGTTTTATCTTTTTTTTTATTAAAGCATAATGTAAAGATTAAAATCAATTTAAAAAATTTCAATAAAAACAATGAAGAAGAAAAAGCAAGTTATTTATATTTAATATTGGTTGTTTTGTGAACAATTTTGTCCCTTACTGTATGTATGTTAAGATTTTTTTCGATCTCAGTCCTTAGTATCCAAAAAAAAAAAAAAAACAAATTATCGGCATTTTTTAAATTTTTTATTTATTTTTCAATATTTATACTTTGGCTTAAAACACGAAACTTCAAATAAAATGTGCAATAAAACGTTATTCGATTTAGCTAAAATTTTATACCTTGAAAGCATCGAAATTTGCAAAAGCGCAAAATGAGTGCCACCCTAGTGTACCTACACTCATGGCAAATAGTGAGTTAAATTGAGTGATATCTCAATTACTCTGCTGACTTGGATGATACTCCCCAACTACCGCACTTGTGATATTTTACATCCAGTGTCATTTTCCATCAAAGTGTTTTTGTCAATTTCCATCAAAGTGTTTTTTAGGAGTAACTATAAGTATATTATTCTCTTTATCTGCTCTTTGGTTACATATAAATTTATTATTGTGAAAATATCTCGTTTCATATTTCCCTTGATGATTTGTAAGGGTATACGTTTGGCATTAGCTTCAAATGTATATGTATATTCGGAAATCTTACTGTCCAAGTATATAGTATATACATCTGAATATCGGATATTTCTGAACAAAATACTTTTTCGCCAAAAAACGGACTTTTGCTTTATCTTACAGTTTTCGAATACACAAATTTGTTCTGAAGCAAATTCCAAATCGATTGGATTACAATTTAGAACTTCTCAAGTCGAGGAATATTGGAAGGGTTTAGCCAGGACAATAATCTATAACATTTACATCTATAGTCTTAATGGTTCTGCATTTCATACAGCTGCGGTTTTTATTAGAAAGCAACATTTTACAAATATTATAATTCGAGTGTATGTCATTATTTCACTGAAATGAACACATTCAAACAAAAATAGTTTTGTTATATTTTTAAAGTACAATAATAATAATAGTAATAAAAAGAAATAGTGTGCGATTCAATGAATACGGTTTAAACGAATACATACTTATTTACTAGCACAAATTTTCTTTTAGGAAACAAAACACTAAAACCTAAATATATGGGAACTTGTTGTGGGTCGTTGTGGGTTGTTAGCGTGTTGCCAAATAGTTTTGGTTTGATGTCCTTAAAAATATTAAAATCAAATAAATTTTAAATGCCTTTATAAGTTTCCATGAAGGCCTTCATTTCATAAACAATTTCGTTATCTATGTTTTTTTCAATATCTCAACAATGTTAAGTTGAAGCCACAATATTGTGTACCGTCAAACCCCAAGTGTCAAATTGCAACCTTGCCGCATCAAAACTGCATCACTAATGTTGGTTCAATGTCAAACAAGTGTTAATGTTTGTATGTTTCTTTGCAGCATATTTGATTTGCCAAAGTTTTGGTTTCTCCGAATAGTCCTGGTTAACCAGAATCCCAAAATATCCATTGACCTTGGTGGTATTTGCAATTCAAGGACCCAGTTTCTAGACATTACTATAATGTTTTTCTTACCAATATTTACAAATTTTTACCATATTCAAGGCCATGTCACAAATGTAGCCAAACAAAAACAAACGAACGAACCAACGAACTGGGCACAGTCAAGGAAACAGAGTCAAAGGAAACATGATTTCTTAGCTCTATTGATGACTCCCAAGTGTGCTGAGATGTTAGTAGGGTATAAGGAATTTGATCGCTCCGGGATACGGAGTAAACAATCGCTGAACATTTATCGGCACAGCTTGGGCGTAACGAAATCTGTTAGTTTTCCAAAAGAAGTCAATGGCTGTCAACACTCTAAAACATACGGAAATTAAAAGGATCTTTTGCTAAAAATCTTTAGTAAATAACATAGTTAAACAACTCGTAAAATCTATCATTATTGAATAAGCACGGCACAGAAAATCAGCCCAATACATACGCTTCGTATACACAAACAGTGACTGTGACAAAATAACGTGCAGAGCAAACAAACAATTGAGTGTACGTTCGTCCGTCCATCCGTCCGTCCGTCTGTGCGTCTGTCCTATCAATTGTCAAGGCATTATTGTGCACAACTTCACACCCCTACGGAGCGTATCGGAATCGTAAACAATTGTTGCTAACTATTGCTCGTTTTCTCTTCATTAACACACAAAATCCGAAGATTGTTCAAATTGATCAGGATGCACACTCATACATACATTGGCACACATTTCAATTCCTTTACATTTGACAGTTTTATGTGTGTTTGTTTGTATGCCTCTCGGCTGGTGTAAATTGATACATTTTGTTTGTTCTATTGAACAGTTTTTCGTCTTCGTGCTGCAAATTCCAAGCCAATATAAGAAAGAAATCACCTTTTTCTTTTTGTCAAATATAGAAAAAAGAATTCTTTTGTGACATTGTTGGAGAAATTACTTCAGCTATGAACTGAGTGAGTAAGTGTCCTGTAAGAATGGCCAAAATGCAAAGAAAACATGTAAAACTAAAAGTGATGAATTGATAAATGATTGCTTTTTTCTGGAAAAATATTATGAGTTTCTCGTTCTACTGTAACAGAAGGAAATACGGATACAAAGTGCCAAGTTGTGAACATTAGAGATTTGTTTAGCATCTCCATAAAAATGACAGGATCATAACAAAAGCATTATGTTTATTGACTGATCGCTACAGAAGTATGTATACATCCATAAATAGATGGATGGGCTCCTGGGTCTTATAATTCATAGCCTGACAATTTACATATGTATATTAGTAATTTAGCTACAGATTTAGATTTTTGCAAAACAATAATGTTTTATTTGCTGGTTTAGAATTCACCAGAATATCACAGTAGTTGTTTATGGCTTAAATCTGTAACTGTTTATAGCTTAAAATTTAATTCTTTAAAACATTCTTGAAGGTGTGACAAATAAAATACACAAAAACATATTATATTTTGAAAGAAATTGATAATACAAATTAAATTCTTTTGAATTAAAGACGTACAAAGTTCGAGGAATCGTGTCATAATTGAGGATTAATTTTGTACATGTTTATTAATAAAATGCACAATCTTAATGAAATTGACAGATGACGTCCTTCTCTCATTCCCAGTTAACATGTTACACATCTTTGAAAGCATTTTAGAATAAAAGCATTTATTTCATGTACTTCGAAAAGAGTTTCTCTTAGATGAAATTTTCGTTAACTAATCAACAATGGAGCTTAAAACACGACAACATACGCGACTTTATTTTATAATTGTCCTCAGCAGCAAAGTATAGACGACTAATTATAAAATGTCCTGAAGACAACATCGATGAAAATTTCGTCTATGAATGTCTGGCCAACTGGCAACTAGGAACTGCATGGGAAAAAACATTCCCTAACACTACTATAAAGTGGGATGGTGTGTTCCTTTTCAGAAGACATGATTTTTGCATGGAAACGGGTTTCTTCGTGTTTTGTTCTGTTTTAATAATAGTTTTTTTTTTTTGCTCGCTTACCGATAACACGTAGTTGGATTTATTGTCCTGTGTTAATTTTTATTAATATGCATTAAGGTGGCCCCTATTTTGCTTGGTTTCTAAAATTGTTCTCCCTCATATAAAAACCAAATGCTGAAAATTTAAAAAAATCGAAAATTTAGTTTTTATAACGAACCATCTTTTCTAAAAGCCAGTTTGTCGGTTAACCAAAAATTGCACAATTTAAGAAACCCGGTTTTTTGGTTAACCAACATTGAAAAGAATTATTTTGGAAATTTCAACAATCATACATTTTTAAACATATGTACCATCAAAAACGATGGGGGTATATTGATTTCGTTTGTAAAATATCGAAATATTGGCTATATATGTTTTGGATCCTCTTAAGATTCTAACTATGTCCGTCCGTCTGTTGAAAACACGATAGGGCCCAAACGATAGGAGATAGCTAGCTGAAATTTTCCACAAATACCTTCTGTTTGCTTGGTATTTAAAATGGGCAATATCGGTTTATGATTTCACCTAGCCCCGATACAAATGTCCCTCCGGAACACTGTTTGAGCAACCATAAATAAGTTGATTAAGTTCTCTGAATTTATAAAGTTCCTAGTTCCCATACAAGGTCACCCTCAGCAAATTACTTGAACATTCATAATTGTCTTATAATAATTTATTTTCACATATTGATGGTGGTTATACAATATTCGGCACAGCCAAATATAACACTCTTACTTGTTATATGTTGAAAACATAAAATACCGAAAAAAGTGTACTTATGCCCGTAATTTTAACAATGTTAAAGAACAACACACACTAATCAACTCAAATTTATAGAAAGAAGATAATGATTTGTTCAATTCAATTTAACGAAATATAATTAGTAAGATTTAGACTAAACGTGTTGAAATAATTGATTCTGGAAAATAATATAAGCTAATTCATAGTCGTCTAATATTAATAATTGAAGGGCTTGCTCCATTGATTCGATAAGCTAGCCGAATTCGAAAACTTATTTTTATAGCCTTCACCATGAGTGGCAAGGGTATATATAAGTTTGTCATTCCGTTTGTAATTTCTACATTTTTCATTTGCGACCCCACAAAGTATATATATTCTGGATATAGATAGCGAAGTCGATGTAGCCATCTCCGTCTGTATGTTGAAATCTACTTTCCGTAGCCCCCAAATAACCTATAAACATAATTGATACATCAATATATCGGGAATTCTTCCGGCTCGGTCGTTAATTAAAATCGAGATAATCGGCCCATAAATGGCTGAGATATAAGGAAAAAACAGGGACAACCTCGATTTTTGGCTTATTTTTGATCTATATCTGGATTACTAAGTCATTAATATACACAATATGGATATCTAATGATAGATATTTCAAAGTCCATTGCAACGATGTATGAGGCTATAGTAATTTGGACCTAAAATGGGTCAAAATCGGAAAAAATATTTTTTAACCGGAATTTTTTTAACAAAAAACTTTTTTTTTCATACATTTTTTTTCACTAATAATTTAAAATTTTTATTGTTTTTAAAATTAATAAAAAATTTGGAAAAAAATTAAAACAAAAAAATTTTGAAAAAAATAAAAAAAAATAATTTCAAAAAACATTTTTTTTTTAAATTTTGAAAAACAATTTTGAAAAAAAAAAATAATTTTGTTTACGTAATAATATTTAAAATTTTTATTTTAAGGTATAATTTGGTGAAGGGTATATAAAATTCGGCACAGCCGAATATAGCTCTCTTACTTGTATCTGTTCATTTTATTATCAAATATATGATGAAAATCGAAAGATTTAGAAAGGTGTGATCGATTTCAAGAGTAATTTTTCTATCAATGTCATATTCATTTCTTTCAAAATCAAGCTCAGGTGACAAACAGTAAATCATTTTACAGAATTTTATCAAGAAATGTAATACTTAAAACAATTTGAACAATTTATGAAATAATAATAATAAAAGTATTATCGATTTTCATCCACAGAAAATATTTTCCTTTATTTCTAATATATTAAAACTTTGAAGACGTTTTATAAATATTTTGATATTGTGACTTATCGAGTTACTTCAGCAAGCCTTTCTAATATTGTAATGCTTGAAAATTTGTATAATATCAGCAGTTTAGATTTTAAATCATACCAAATGTTGTTATAGTGGGTGTAAAAAGAATATAAATAAAAATATTCACCAAAACATGAAATTTATTGGTTTGAGCACAACATTTTAAAAACCGGTTAACCGAAAATCAACATTTTAAATAAACCGGTTCACTAAAAACAGAAATTTCAAATTACCAATATTTAAAAAAAAAAACTAAAACTTTAATATTTTGAGCAAGGCTTACTAATTTACGTAGAGTTTATCGAAAGTATTTCTAGTTTTCCTAAAAATTTGGGAAAGTTTTCCTAGCTCATCCTCCCAACAATACATTTCATTTAAAATTATTTATTTGAAAAAATAAATTTTGAGAAAAATTAATTTACTTATATTAGAAATCATTTTAAAAATGCCATTAATAAATCTTAAAAAAAAATAAACGTTGAAACAAGAACCAATTAAAAAATAGTTTTTGTATTTCATTAATCCATAGATGTTTAAATATAAAAAAATGTCTGACAACGAAAACCCAGTACAACTTGATACAAAAACAAGTAAGAGAGCTATATTCGGCTGTGCTGAATTTTATATACCCTTCATCGAATTATACTTTCAAATAAAAATTTTATATAGTTTTAGGTAATTAATATTTTAATTTTTTTTTCAAAATATTTTTTTTTATTTTTTTATATTTAAAAAAAAAAATGTTTTTTTGGTGAAAAAAAATCGGGTTGTAGATCCAATATACTATGGCGTTATATACGTCGTTGTAAAGGACTTTGAAATATATATCATTAGATATTCATATTGTCTATATTAATGATTTAGTAATCCAGATATAGATACAAAATAGTCCAAAAATCGAAGATGCCCTGGTTTTTTCCTTATATCTCAGCCATTTTTGGACCGATTTTCTCGATTTTAAATAGCAACCGAACCGGTTGCTATTAATCATGTATGTAAGTTATTTGGGGGCTACGGAAAGTTTATTTCAACATACAGGCGGACATTTCTATATCGACTCCGCTATCCAGAATATATATACTTTGTGGGGTCATAAATGAAAAATGTAGAAGTTACAAACGGAATGACAAACCTTTATATATCCTTACCACTGATGGTGAAGGGTAATCCTAAATTTTACATTTAAAAACATTTTTTTAAACTAAATTTTAAAAAATTATTTTTTTTTTTTGAAAATTGTTTAGAATAGAATTTCAAACTATGGCAATTAAAGAATTTGAAATCGCAAAAGTGCAACATAGGGGCCAGCCTAATGTACATATGGTCTCTTTATTTCATAGAGCTGTAACTCGTAAATTAATTTCGAAACAATTGAAATGTATGTATATAATTCAATTCTCTAACTTCTATTTAAATTACAAAAAATTCTACTTATTAGAAATTCGTTACGCATTGGGGAGTTAAATTTTAACACTTGGCTTGACTGCAGCACTAAATTAAACAATCGATCGAACCTACGCATCCTACAAACACTATACGTTCTCACATTCTGCTCTCTACTCACACTGCACTCTCTCGCATTGTTATTGCAATTCCAGTATTCCAACACTACAGAACAATAGTTTAACTACAATTTCGTCCTAATGTCAAATGATTACTTTTAATAAATCTTAATGCGCATAACGAATTGGATTAGTTGCACCAGTTCCATGTGTACGAACGAAGCCAACGAAGGAAGCACCAGATAAGGCATAAATACATGTATACGAAAAAGTATTAATACAGGGAAAAATAACTAATGATATTGTTGTTTTTATTATTATTTCTTTTTGTTGTGATCCTCTATACAGAATAAATAAAAATGTTTTGTAATTTATACCAAAGTATCATCGGACATAGTTGTTGCTGTACACATGGTAAAAAAAAAGCGTAACTAAATTTATAAACAAAGATGATAACAGCCACAGAATAACAAACAAAAACACCAACAATAACCTGAAAAAAATAGGAAAAGTATCCACCAAAAAGGATCAATTTGATATACATACATGTGTATATGAAGAAGTCATTTTTGTTTGTTGTTGTTTGTACATTTCTAACTACAGTCTACACAAACAGCAGATCAAGCTCACTACCACTATCTCATACTCACACAGCCATACAACTAGCCTGTTCTCTGATAAATCATGTCCCTCGTTTTTTAACTTGGTAAATATAATTTTTTTTAGAAAATGTCGGAGTTGAGAATTAAAAATTATCTCATCAATTTTTTTAAGGAGTTTAATTTGTATCGTCATTTATTTTATTGTATTTTTTTTTTTTTGTTTAAATGTCTGGTTGACATCGGTATTTTGTTTTTGATGCCGGCCGCAGTTGCTGTAGGTGGTACATATTTGTTCACTTGTTTATTTTTACATTTTGGGAAATATAGATGTTATCATAAATTGTATATGTGAGGTCCTTGTTAATGCTGCACAAATGAACATCTTAATTGTAAACATGTTAGATGCACTCGATTGTTGAGAGAATTCATTTTATACCCTTCATCATGAGTGGCGAGGGTATATATAAGTTAGCGGAGTCGATATAGCCATGTCCGTCTGTATGTTGAAATTCATATAGACCCGGATCGGTTGCTATTTAAAATCGAGAAAATCGGCCCACAAATGGCTGAGATATAAGGATAAAATCAGGACAACACCATTTTCGATATTTCGATTAATATATGAGCCATTTCGTACACTTTAACTTTTAGTTTACGTCCAAATCTTCAATAATGCTTTCGAGAAGTTTCCTATTTAAAATCAGCAAAATCCGTCCATAAATAACGGAGATATGAGCAAAAATCCGAGACTACCTCTATTTTTGTTGCCTATTTTTGATCTATATCTCGATTACTAAGTCATAAATATAGACAATATGGATATCTAATGATAGATATTTCAAAGTCCATTGCAACGATGTATATAAGGCTATAGTAAGTTGGACCTACAATGGGTAAAAATCGGGAAAAATATTTTTTAACCCGAATTTTTTTTCACAAAAAACTCTTTTTTCAGTAATAAATTAAAAAAAAAAAATTTTAAATTAAAAAAATTTTTTTTTAAAAATTGGAAAAAACTTTTAAAAAAAAATTTCCAAAAAATTTTTTTAAAAAAATCAGAATTTTTTAAATTTTATTTTAAAGTATGGTTTGGTGATGGGTATATAAGATTCGGCACAGCCGAATATAGCTCTCTTACTTGTTTAGAAATAAGTTATTGTTATTTCTCAAAAATTGGCAAAAGATGAATAAATTTCTTAAAGGTATAAATTACATACCAAAGCATAACAAGTATTCCGACACTTTGACAGCAGTACCTAACTCCATATACGTTTTAGTAAATAATTACCTAACTCTAATTATGTGTTAGTAACAAAAATTTACATTTAAAATACTTTGTGATAGTGAAGAAAAGTGTATTAAGCTTTAATAAATCGAAAATTTTATGTTAAAATCTTGTGTCTTTGTTTACATCTCTCACAAGGTTGTTGAATTCACACCGTATCCGTATGTGTGAGAGCTAGGGTATTCAATTAATCGGGTTTCTGGTTTAATCGGTTAATCGAGCGAATAATTAATCGGGGTTTAGATTTAATCGGTTAATTTTAAATTATCCGATTAACCGAATAATTTCTATTTTAATTTTAAATTGAAAATATAACCAAGCATTTCGAAAAATAAAAATAAATAATAGTACAAAAATATGGTATTTGAGATCCTTTTTATATACACATATGAGTTTTTTAAAGATTTTAGTGCGATCTTCTGAAATAATCTCTTAAGAAAAGAATATAACTTAAAAGGTTTCCTTATAAACGATTTTTCTTTACTTTTAATACAACTTGATTTGGAAAAAAAAACTCTCTCACTGATTGTAGATGTTGGAGAAATCGAAAGTAAGGCATTACAAAGACTATCCAAATTCTCAGTTCTTTGTTACGTATTTTTTAAGCATATAAAATCCTCCATTTTACCATTGGATACCTTTTTGAATACTTTTAATAGTTTGGTTAAGTTTTGATAAAAGACTCATTTCACTAATGTCTTCAGTTTCATCTATTATCATGCCTTCCTACGACTCATTAGGACAAAGTTCATCATGGAGCATTCTAGAATAAAGGCCTATTCCAAATTTCTTAGTTTCAGTTTCTGAGCTATACTTCAAAAAACTATTGTTAGAAGCGTATGTTCATGAGTTAAGAAATAAAATTTGTGTATTTAAAACTATATTTTTATATATTAATTACAATAGAAAAAGAAATTTCGGTTAATCGAATCAAATTAATCGGTTTATTTGTTATTTGAAAATCAGCAATTTTAAATTATTTGAACAGTTAACCGACCAAAATTAATCGGTTAACCGATTAACGGTTAATCGATTGAATACCCTAGTGAGAGCGTAATATGAATAATAGAGAGTCCGAATACTTCCCAGCGGAAAAAAGATGCAGTAAAGAGGCCTTTTTAAATGCCTTATTTTGCAGACACAAGGACACCTAGCCTCATAGCAAAATAGTTTAAATTTTACACGGAGCGTCATTGCATAGAGGGCTGAGAGACAGCCTTCTTAAGAAGGCATATTAGAAGGTGTTGCGTTAAAGGCCTGTAAGGAGACCTGCCGCGTAATGCATCACAGAATGTCTACTTATTAACATCTATTAAAAACCCTGAAAATTAAAGCCTAATTGAAAGACTGCTGAAGCAGAATGAATATTTTTAGTTAAACAAAATTTATTTTTTTCCAGTTGTTTTTTTTTTCATTTTTTTTGGAAAAAACTTTTTTTCGAATTTTTATTTTTTTTTTAAAATTTAAAAAAAAAATTTTTTTAATTTAAAATTTTTTTTTTAAATATTAAGAGAAAAAAACTTTTGGTAAAAAAAAATCTGGTTAAAATTTTTTCCGATTTTGACCCATTGTAGGTCCAACTTACTATGGTCTTATATACGTCGTTGCAAAGGTCTTTGAAATATCTATCATTAGATATCCATATTGTCTATATTAATGACTTAGTCATCCAGATATACATAGGTCAAAAAATAGGTAAAAAATCCAGGTTGTCCTGGTTTTTTCCTTATATCTCAGCCATTTGTGGACCGATTTTGCTGATTTTAAATAGCAAACTTCTCGAAAGCATGTCTGACAGAATTATTGAAGATTTGGATCCCAAAGATATCTGGGGTCTTCAGAAAATTGATTTCAACAGACAGACAGACGGACATGGCTTAATCGACTCTGCTATCTATAAGGATCCAGAATATATATACTTTATAGGGTCGGAAAATTATATTGTGGAAATTACAAACGGAATGACAAACTTATATATACCCTTCTCACGAAGGTGAAGAGTATAAAAACTCCTTCGCGCAAACTTCTAAAGTTATAAAAGACTAAATTATTATTTATAATAAAGTGAGCAAAATAAATAGTATTATAGAGAGACAATAATTGCAAAACCAATCATGTTTGAAATATAGGTTTGTTAGACCTTATTTTGCAATGGAATTTTGATTGTGTATGACATTTTTTAGAAGGAGAAGCATAGCCCTTCTAGAACGTCTTCTGCGAGCAGGCAGATTATAATGAATGTGTAAACAGGTCTTTTAGAAGGCCTATAAAGTGAAGACCTAGAATTTTTTCCAGCTTCTTCTCTCACTTTGTGAAAAAATAACATTTTATATAAACACAAAAAATAATAAAATAAAATATTAAAGTGCGATATACTTAAAATTGAGATTGGATAGAGCATCATTATAAATCCATGTATTCCATATTATTAAAAAATTATAGAGCGATTGAGAATTACAAACACTCAAGGTTTAATTGTAAAAATATCAAAGCATGAACAAAACACTGGTTTTATCTTTTATTACATTCTCTACTACACTTTTTGTTAGCATATTTTTAATTTTAAGACTTATCAATTGATTTAAAGTTTATATTATCAATTTGATCCTATAGATCAATGTTATTGATTTCAATATGAGATATGGAAACATTTGAGTACTTTGTTTTTAAAAAAAAAAAAAGAAGTAACATTCGGCTAAAGCATTCAAATCATAATGTAATCCACACGCCAACTATCCGCTAATATCACTATGTCTTTACAAGTTTCTTTAATAAGACGAAAATGTAATTTTTAGGCAATAAAATCTGCTGTATTACATACAATTCATTCTATTCCATCTGTTCGCTAAACGGTTTTCATAATGAAATGAAAGTCAAAACATTCATTCTTCAAAGCAAAGTGTTAAAATCGTAAAAAAAAAATCAATTTCTCTACTAACGACCTTAAATACAGCGTCATAAAATCATAAGTAGATTCATTGTTGAGTAAAAATTCAAGGAATTCAAAGAAATATTTAGATACGCACAATGAAAATGTAGGTAGAAGATATGAAGAGTATTTGAATAGTGAGTTTTCATCCAGAGTATGTATGTTCGAAAGCATGTCAAAGTTAGAACGAACACAAATTCGACCGCGACAAATTTAACGAAACGCACACCACCACATTTATGGCGTGATTGATGCATGTGGTGTGTAGAGAACGAACGAACGAAGGAAGAACTGTTTTAAAGAGGAACGTTTCACATTTTGTGTAGAAATTTGTAAGCTGTTGTTGTTGCCGCAAGGACACAATAGAAAATGACTAACATTATGGGCAATTATTGCTGTGAATGATCTCCCACAGTGGAACTAACCACCGCAATTCGGTCGCAGATTGGTCGTTGTTGATGGCTGGAAAATGTAAAACGTATGTCCAATGATTTCGTTCTTTTCTCTTTCCTCCTTTCCTGTTCTTGAACCAAATTTGAATTGCAACAGACATTATCGAACTCTGTACAAGTTAATTCGGTATTACACGGTTATTTGACATTGCTTTTCTTGAGCTACATAGAAAGATAGATAGAAAGAAGATACTCGTTATACGTTGTGCTGTGGAGAATAATAGAAATGTAATTTTGTTCTTAAAGAAAATCGTTTATGATTTAATGATTTGCTTCATTTAGAGGCCAAGCATAAATTTCCGTACTTAATGCGATAGAGGTGTAGAAAAATGTGGTTGCCTATGAAACCATAATGGCAGATGCGAAAAAAACAAAAAAAAAAATACTTCATTGCTATAAGGCGTACATTTACTTACACCCCCTATCTCTCTCTCAGTATGCATATAAGTACAACATAATCGAAGACCACAGTGGTTGGGATAAAGGAAATATGTATGTATGTACATTAAAAGATTCCTTTGCATTCTATCTGTGTGTCTTTCTGTTGTTAAACTGATGAGGCGATTATAGTGTTTTAAATCAATTAGTTTTGTCGAATCTCGTCATAATTCGCCCTTCATGTTGCCATACAATGGTCGGAAATATAGAAAACAGGCTGTATAATCGCACACACAGAGTCTCAAATTGTGGTAGGGGAGTATTTCTTTAGTTGAGTAAAATGACCTGCTTGCCGTGTCGGCTTTTTTGCTTTTTTTGTTTTCTTCCTTTCTTGCAACCGAAAGAAAGAAACAAATAAAATAAAATTATAAGTCATCATTACACTACTTAGTTTGGCAAATTTTGTTGGATTTTCTAGTTGTCTCAATTAAATCATAAAAAACGAAACGCTCTTTGGTTAGAAAAAAAAAAGTAGGCGGACATTCTTCTCTACAACTTACTCTAACCTGTTCTATGACAAGCATTGATGTGATTGTTCTTTTGCCGCTTCGTCTGTGTCTTATGTTACCGACAATAGTCCTTTTTCTCTCTGTTTTTTTTTGGCAACCTCCTTAGCAGCCATCGCTGACAGTGCATATTTTTATTCTATTATTTCTACAAGATGTTAAATGATTCTTTTGGTTTCTTTTTCTGTTATATGAGCATATAGGCAACTGGTAGTAAAATATAAAACAATCAAGACATAAAAACAAATCTCGAAAAAGTTTCTACGAGCATGTATTCTGTCGTATGTGTCTTTTTTGGATTTTAGAAATAGTTTTTTTTTTTTTTTTTGAAAAATCTCACATTAACTACTATAATAATGTCAAGCGTCTTTATGTCTAAACAATGTTCGTTATGTTATTAAATTCTTTGAGATTTCGCCGACATCTGCAATGTTCAAATTTGCAGGTTACAATTTTGGAATTTGAAGGCAACTTTTTGTTCGCATTAACTTTTAAATGAAATTATGTATTCCTTCTCTCGGAGTAGCAGTAGAATTTAACAATGTCTCCTCGCTTAGTCCTAATAATAGAGTCAAAGGCGGTTGAAAAAATCAAGTTAAACATTTAATGAATCAAACAAGTAATTTCCTACTAATTGCCCCGAGGAATTGCTTTTAACTGCATAAAAGCAACTCCTCGGGGAATTGAATGTCTCTCAAATGATAACTTCTAATGCACGGAATACGTGAAAGGTAATTAGGTTAACATTACGAAAAGTTTGAGACCTATTTAAGAGTAAAAATATGATCTGAACACCTATTCATTGAATGAATACCAATTCAGTTATAACATTTTTATATATAACAAGTAAGAGATCTATATTCGGCTGTGCCGAATCTTATATACCCTTCACCAAATTATACTTTAAAATAAAATTAAAAAAAAAAAAAAAATTTTAATTTTTTTTTTTCGAAATAGTTTTTTAAAACTTTTTTCCAATTTTTTTTTTTAATTTAACATTTTTATTTTTAATTTATTAGTGAAAAAAATGTATGACAAAAAAATGTTTTTTGTGAAAAAAAAATTCGGGTTAAAAAATATTTTTACCGATTTTGACCCATTGTAGGTCCAACTTTGTATATCCTTTGTACATCCTTGCAATGGACTTTGAAATATCTATCATTAGATATCCATATTGTCTATATTTATGAATTAGTAGTCCAGATATAGATAAAAAAAGGCCAAAAATATAGCTTGTCTCGGATTTTTGCTCATATCTCCGTTATTTATGGACGGATTTTGCTGATTTTAAATAGAAAACTTCTCGAAAGCATGTCTGACAGAATTATTGAAGATTTGGATCCCGAAAATATCTGAGGTCTTCAGAAAATTGATTTCAACAGACAGACGCACATGGCTTAATCGACTCCGCTATCTATAAGGATCCAGAATATATATACTTTATAGGGTCGGAAAATTATATTGTGGAAATTACAAACGGAATGACAAACTTATATATACCATTCTCACGAAGTTTTCGATATTTCTATAGTCATTTTTATATAGTTTGTTTTTCATTTTTCTGTTTGGCGGCTGGTAATTGCCGACCACTGCTCACTACCAACTCTAATTTTCTTACAAAGGACATTATAAGTACAACGTATAGATAATTCGGTCCAAATTGTTTATAACTACTAATTTGCTTTATGTGCAGCACTACATATTAGGCCACAGTTTTGTTTCTTCCCTATTTCATATTTCAATCCATTGAAATAATTCTGATGTCATGTTCAAAATGCTGCGATTTTTTGATTTTTTTTCAAAAATTCTTTAAAACATCTTATAAAATGTATGCGGCACTTAATCTTTTGAAGTTTTTCAGTTTTTTTTTTTTTTTTTTTGAACTTCTTGAAATGAAATTTGAGAAAAGTGTTTTTCTTTTCAGTTTCCACCCAGCCCATCATACTCTGTGAGTGCAGGAGTGGTAGGAGAAGTACATGTGTCAAGTACAACTATGTTAATGTGTTCATTTGGTGCTGTTGCTTAAACGCCCCAAATGAAATTGTATCAAGTGTTTATGTGCAACTTTACAAACAACCATACACAAAAACAATACAGATGTGTATGACAGTGTTTTTTGTAATTAACCGACTTCGGAACACGTTGAAGTGAAAACAAATAAAATTAAGACACCAACAAATCCCAGAAACACCATTGTAAATGAAAATTGCAGCCGTATAAACATTGGTGCCTTATAAGAATGCTAAAAGAAACGTTTTCAGAAATATTTAGATGATCGGATAGAGACACATTGACTCTGAAGTTTAAGATTCGTTTATTAACCAAAATTTATTGATATTTAATTATTAAGGGACGATTGTCATACAGTTTTGTGCGCTTATATGGGAGCATGGTAAATTATGGACTGATCGTCACAAGAAAAAATAGAGTGATTTTTTAATACAACTAATCTGTGCAATGTTGTGGTTCTACATCAATATTTTTTTATTTAGGTTAATGGGTTTTTCGGAAGTGGTTCTTATTCTGAGTCGTTTCTTCATAAAATTATGTGCTACGATTCTTGTGTACATGATGATTATTGAAGGAATTTAAAGCTTATTATTTATTTATAATAGACTTATGCACATATATGTGATTTTTGGAAGTGGACTAAAATGGATGAATCCATTTTGACTCAAAAGAAATTTCGTTTTATAATTTATTTTTATATAGAACTTATGTTTGCTGAATTTTATACAGATACTGATATTATATAAGTATTTATATATCATCGAGCCATATTCCGGGAAAAAAATTATGTGGGAACTGGTAGAAATTGTGGACCTATTCATGCCATTTTCAGCAGAGCTTGTCGTTTTATCAATAGAACAAAAATTTTATGATATCCACTCTTTTTGGATGTTGTAGTACATTTAAGTCCATACAATACCAAACATTTTCGATCAAAAATAATATTTGGAGAAAATTTCATCAATAGACGGACGGACATAGCTAGACCGTCATAGAATTTTATATTTTATAAGGACTCAGAATATATCAAACTAATATATAAAAGTAGTAGAAATACTAATTTTTTAAAAAAGTAGTAGAAATACTACTATTTTAGAGAAGAAGTAGAAATACTACTATTTTTAAAAAGTAGTAGAAATACTACCTTTTTTAAAAAGTAGTAGAAATACTTCCTTTTTTAAAAAGTAGTAGAAATACTACCTTTTTAAGAAGTAGTAGAAATACTATAATTTTTAAAAGTAGTAGAAAAACTACTATTTTTAAAAAGTAGAATTTCTACTACTGTTTTTAAAAAGTAGTATTTCTACTACTATTTTTAAGAAGTAGTAGAAATACTACTATTTTAAAAAAGTAGTATTTCTATTACTATTTTAAAAAAGTAGTAAAAATACTTCTATTTTTAAAAAGTAATAGAAATACTACTATTTTCAAAAAGTAGTAGAAATACTACTATTTTTAAAAAGTAGTAGAAATACTACTATTTTTAAAAAGTAGTAGAAATACTAATGTTTTTAAAAAGCAGTATTTCTACTACTATAGTATTTAAAAAAAGTAGTAGAATACTACTATTTTTAAAAAGTAGTAGAAATACTACTTTTTTTAAAAAATAGTAGAAATACTACTGTAGTAGAAATACTACTATTTTTAAAAAGTAGTAGAAATACTACTATTTTTAAAAATTAGTAGAAATACTACTATTTTTAAAAAGTAGTAGAAATACTACTATTTTTAAACTGTAATAAAAATACTAGTATTTTTAAAAAGTAGTAGAAATACTACTATTTTTAAAAAGTAGTAGAAATACTACTATTTTTAAAAAGTAGTAGAAATACTACTATTTTAAAAAAATAGTATTTCTACTACTATTTTTAAAAAGTAGTAGAAATACTATTGTTTTTAAAAAGTAGTAGAAATACTACTATTTTTAAAAAGTATTAGAAATACTACTATTTTTAAAAAGTAGTAGAGATACTACTATTTTGAAAAAGTGCTAGAAATACTACTATTTTTTAAAGTAGTTGAAATACTATTTTTTATATTTTCAACATTTTAAAATTTATAAAATTTTTTTATATTATGCTTTTTGCATACTCTTAGTAAATTATTATGGGGACAGTTTTGAAATTGTATATCAAATTTAGAAGAGGTAAGATTCGAAAATCCATGTTGGGCCCGACATTTATGGTTTTTTTTGTATAGTTTAAGGCTGATTGTAAACTAAACGCCTTCATCGATATTGTTGTGCTGAAATTTAAAGTTAAATCTTGCATGACAAAAACAATAAAATTAAAATGATGACAATGTGGTGTACATATAAAAATTGGTTGGTAGCTGTGGTAAACATAAAATAACAACAACAGCAGGAACCACACAACTAAACATACTCATGCCTCACTTCCCTTTGCTCCACTTCACTCTTTGGGAAATGTATCAAATTTCTTTTAAATGTTTCATAACCCACGACACCAAAGTGCCCGCACCATAAATATTAGCCAAAAAATACTTATACTTTGAGGATGGAAAAAAAACTTATAAGGCGCCGATCTGTATAAAGTAATTAATGATTTTGGTTTTGAAATATTAATTATTGTATTAAGTCAGTTTTGTCGTGTATAGGTTCCTTTAATAACTCTAATATTATCTCATAAGCTAAATATAAATAGGAAATAAAAAGTGTTTTATTATTAGCAATAAATATTTGTGGTAAATTTCGGTTTTCTAGGTGTCCTCTTATTTTTTTTGGTTGGACCGACTTTGTCCACTTTCAACACCAAACATTTCAGATTAACAAATAATATTTTCGGTAATATTTCCACCCCTAAGTTCGTCTCTTTAGGCCCTATCGTACCTTCAACAGACAGATGGACATTGGTACATCGTCTTAGAATTTTATAAGGACCCAGAAAATATATACTTTTGTGGAAATACGACAAATGGAATATCAAATTGACGTTTTTTTTTAACCAAATAGCTAAACTTTTTTGAAATTTTTGGAGGATCATGGCCTTGAACCAAATATTTCTGATCAACAAAGAATATTTGAAAAAAATTTTTGAATTGAATTTACAAGACCTTATTTAGCAACACTACTATTCAAACATTTTTATACACAAAAAAAAAAAAAAACTTAATAAATCCTGTACTAAATATGTGGTCACCCAAAATTTACCAATTAAATGTTATTTATTTACAAAATTAAAAAAATAAACAAAAATAAAACGGCTGACACAAATATTGAAAATCTTTTTAGTTGATTGATTAGATTTTCATTTCGTTAAATACAAAATGTGGCCCGCAAAAATGCTATTTTAGATATTTCGTCAACAAAAACATATTTGTAATGTTTATTAGTTTTTTTTTTTTATTTTAACAAATATTTAATGTTCATTTCACATTGTATAAATAATGAAATTATAAATATTTGCTCAATGAGTTTTTTTTTTCGTTTGCTTTTAAAATTGGGGACATAAACAAAAATTTGTCAGACCAACTACGATGGTGGATCGATAAAGTAAAGTAAGAAATTTTGATTTTAATGAAAATTATCGAAATATAATATAAATTCTTATATTATTTCCATGGCCTATGGAGAACTGAAAACTATGAATACTTAATTGAAGAAACATTTCTTTTTTTTGTTTTCCTTCGTCTTGTATACGTTTTTGTTATCTTCATATTTGTAAATTATTTGTGGTGGTTTCTGCTTTTAGTAAATAATTAATCTGATCTCTACACTTATTTCAAATCTGTTGACATGTCTTCTCATATACATATCATAATTGGACTATGTATTCTAATTTAATGAGACCAGTTAATGCTTAAGAATGATCCAGGCACTCTAACGTTTTTGGATCTAAGAAGTTAAACTACCTGTTAAACCGTCTCACGCACACATAAATCACTACCTAAACAATTAACTTGGTAAGGCTGGAATTTCAGTAAAGAATCTAACCAAACGATTAACTTGATAATACAGACATACATAGTTGAAAATAAATCCTGGCTTTATATAATCTAGTGTGTGAGCCTTTACTAGATAAATAAAGCCTACAAGAGATGTGAGCGCTGAAGATTATGAAATTACACGATTAGTTAATGCTTAAGTTTAAAATAAATACCAATATGTTCATATGCGTTTACACAGAAAAACTAAAGTGTAAATTCAATTACGAAAAATGAAAAACGCATTTCAATTAACATTTTTATTAAAGTTCGAGCAATGACAAAAATTGTTTATTCATTTACTAATGTTTTTTGAAATTGTAGATTTCAAACAACAGTGTAATCAAATGGATTACTTTGTTATATGGTTGTGGCAAAAAAATCGATTTCTGTTTTAATGAAAAATTTGCAAAAATGTGAATGATAGCTGTAAAAAACCATTTATGCTTTTATACATTCTAACATAAGACATGTTTATTAATTAAACAAGGATTATCTTTTAAATAAAATCCTTGTTATCTAGTATTATTTTATAAAATATTTATGTACACAGAGAAAACAGATTCGCTGTGATGTCCAAATTTGTAGTCAATCGAATGATTCTATTATTTTCAAACAATTTTTCGGTTTTGAAAGAAAAAATATCCAAATTTTTGTCACCCCTACTTAAATTTGACAGGCACCACAACTCTATTTTCTCTGTGTAGGTACATACAGATAAAAAATTGATCGGAAAACGGATAGAATGATCAAATATGTTTAATGGGAAACCATATTTAAATTTCGGTTAATAAAGAATGTTAAATCCAACTAATTTTTATTAATTATAGTAATAATATTAGAGTTCATACAAAAGTTAATTCAGTTAACAAAACCATTTTGAGCATTTCTCAATTTATTTAACAAACGTTATACATGCAACGGTATTATAATACTTAATATTACTTGATGTATCAATAAAATTCGGTCGAGAAAGAGGAAAGCCAAATTCGGAGTTCTAAACCGAGACATTTTGAAAATAAATAAATGAATTCTTCTGTACGTGCGTTAGTAACTGAACTCCTCCTTAACGGTTGGGCCGATTTAGATGAAATTTGTTGTGTGTGTTTGAGTCCCTGGATGGGTTAGATTCACAACTGACCTATATAGGTATAATAGGCGTGGCACCTCCCATACGAGGTAAAAATTTATTATTGCATATCTGGAGTACTGTTATAGTGGGAGTCTTCAAACTTGTATGAGCTATGCAACAACGTTTGCCGAGACAGCTAGTTATTGATAAACATACACAGAGAAAAGAGATTCGTATTCACAACCGAATTTGTCGCCAATCGAATTTTGTCGGTTACATGTACTATCACATAATTCGATTCAGACTACTGTTTATATCACAACTGTTAATTAAAAAATAATTCGGTTGGAATAACTAGCAATTTATATATAATTACATTAGACTGGCCCAATGAAAAAATATATTTTTTTATTATTACTAAATATGTGTTATAATATATTTATTGGAATTTATGTAACAAACATTAATATATATAAATATATACAATAATTTACCATACGTGAGAAGAAAAACGTTAAAATTTGATTTACTTGAATGTTGCAGTTCATTCTTCATACATATGTACATGATATTTCCAAAAGCTACATGGACACCGGTACACATATTACCAAACAATTCAGATTATACCACGTATCAACATTGAGGCTTGACGACGAATGGTGACGTACCATAACAATATTGATATTTGCGAAAGAAATGCTTGATGACAATTCTAAAGAGAATTTACAAAATCATTAAATAAGTGAAAGATTGTAACTATTTTGCAAACTCATAATTTCCTTACCGTTATTCGTCCTTTTATATCTTGGGAACCAGTCAGACTGGTAATGAAATATTCTCCTGCATAATGAAGTATTCTGCAACTGGATCATTTTGATTATCACATCACCAGAAATCATTGGTTTACATGGGAAAGGCACGAGAGTTTGTTGGACTAACTATTTGTACCTTTTAACTCCTACAAGGAGCATAGGTCCGAGCTTGGACTAAGTAAATTTTGGTTATTATTTACAAGAAGTCTACCTTGCCCCATCATCAAAAATTGGCCAATTTTGTATTAGTTTTTCTATAAAATCTTCTGTAAAAAAATACAGTGAAAGAAGTGAAATTCATATATCATAAATTACCCACGATGAATCTTCAATCATCTATTTATATTTTTCTATTTGCTGGAATATTTTGTGTTTTTAAATATCATTTCAATTAATTTAATTTTTTTTCAGTTGTCATTATTCCTTTCGGTAGAGAATATCGAATTAATTTGTATTGTAATCAATTATTCAGTTAGAGCAATCGAATAGTTATTTCAGCAGTTAAGGTTTTTATTAAAAACAATAATTTGGTTTTGAGGCCAACAAAGCTAAATTCAATTCAGTTATAATTTTCGAATTAGTTAAATAAAATTTAGCTAAGACACATATCGGTTAAAGTGACTAATTTTTCAATTGTTGAAATCATGATTCGATTGCAATTGTGATTTTGCTTTTCTAGACATTGAAAATGGGTTGTTTTTATATATTTTTAAGATTAACAACTAATTTTCTGTTTGTCTTATTAACTATTAATATTAGGAACAGAATTCCTACCAATCTGTTTTCTGTGTGTACAATTTTAAAATTATCCACAACGAGTTAAATTATTAATAATATGTTGGAAAAGAAAGGAAAACTAGACTAAAGCTGCTGGTAACGCTATGAAGATTTTAAAGGATTAGTGTACGAATTATTAATGAGAAGTTCTTCTGATAAATTCTTCAATATGTGTTCGAAATCTCCAAGTTCGTCTGATAAATGTTTGAAATATCTTTTAACTGTACACAAAGAAAATAGATTCGTGATAGCAACCGAATAGAATTTTTCGGTTCTATCAACAGAAAGTCAGTTTCTAAAGAAGATTTTAGGTTGAAGCAACCATACTTGTGTTACCCCTTCTAAAATTTTGTAGCCACAACTCTAAAATTTTGTTACTAAGGTAGAATCATTCGATTGGCAACAAATTCGATTGCTACCACGAATCTGTTTTATCTGTGTAAGTACATTTTGAAATGTTGCTCCTAATTTCAAAAATTCTTTCTTTAGGAAAATTCATTAAAGATTCATATTCAACTCGGGGCGTTGTAAGATGTCCACGTTTATCGGTATTTCGTATATAATGAACCACAGTGCCAATATGTTACCTCTTTGTTGTGTCTACCATGCATGGACTTTTCAATGTCCGGAATATGAATGAATGATTCTTGGAACAAATTATGAAGCAAAATACATAGATCAGTCTTATTAATATCAACATAAACAATATCAGATTAAATGTCTTTCCAGTTGTATAAATGCATTTAATTTAGTTACATAATAAACGGATTTAATAAATAAAGATCTAATAATAGCGGTATTCACAATATAGAGTAATTGGTCTGGTAATGTAATAAAAGAGCACAATAGCAAAAAACTAAAAACAAAATACATTAGAAATAGAAATGTTTGTCAATAAATAGCCCTTCTGCGAATATGTTTTCTTTGTGTATGTGTAATACATTATCTGAAATTTAGCAATTATTTTATTTTGAAATGCCATTTTCGGAATGTACAATTACTTTATTCCGCCCATCAATGCGTTACCAACTTAAAGTGTCATTTACTTTTTGTCCTATTCTTAAGTGTAGTGGATAAAACAATTTATTTGATAAAATTTGGTTTTTGTGAAACAAATTTATTTTTTAATTTGTTTATTTTTAACATTTTTATTTTATATAAACATTCATACAAAAAAATTCAGTTTAGTACTAGCAAGGTATAATTTTTAAAAAGTATGTTCTCAATTATACATTCCCTATAACATCAAACAAAAGAAAATGAAAAAATATAAAAAGGAAATGTCTAAAAAAAATATGTGAATTTAAATTTTTTATACAAAAAAAAATCAATTTCAAACATCAATTTACTAAAATTGAAGAAAAATTATATTTTATTTTTTAAATAAGTGTGTATAATTTCATTTAAAACATAACAAATTTATAAAATATCGCGGTAACAAATTAAAAAATGTTAAGTGATTAAATACATAGATTGAGGTTTTGGGGATGAACATTGGAAACTCTCTCTAATAATTGTACCTGGTAACTGCAATAAAGTTATAGATTTTATTATAAATGTATTTTATCTTTTTGTAAACGTTCTGATGTTTACTGCAATTGTGAAAAATCGTGCTACCGTATTCATTAATTAAATCTCATTTAAACTACAGTAATCAGTTTTTTTAATAATAAAAAAGTAGAAACTATATCGAGGGCCTATATTCAAAATCCTCTATCTTTGATTTTCACGAAAATGACTTTTTGATGGTAAAATGTTCAGTAAAACATCCAAATCATCTATGGTGTGAATTTCATAACAAACTTTTTTTGCTGTTTTATTTGCATTTTTGTTATTTCTCTATCTTATACAATTAATTTTTTTCCGAATGCAAAACCCTCTATCTTTTCAAATAATTAATTTTCAAAAAATTTTTTGGAATAATTTCTTCTTTCTAATATTATTTTCTTACTAATTTTTGCTTGCTGAACATGAATTTTACATTTTTACATAGCGAATGCCAATTCTGAATTGAATTACCATGCAAATATTTTACCTTTTTGTTTTTTGTAAAATATAATGTCCATGGCATAAAAATAAATGGTTAAAGTAGGAGTTTTCTTTTAAAAGTGTCATCTATTATTTTACGATAATTTACACCAATCAAACTCCAAAATAAGTAAAAAAAACATTTTTTCTATAACTTTTTGTTTAATATTGTTTATTGTTGTATTATTAGCTGTTATCTTAAATAAATCACGTTAAAAACTTGCAGATGGCATAAATGAAATCAAAATAATTAAATTTTATTGAAATGCAAAATCCTCTATCTTATAATTTTCATACATACACATTGAATATTTAGAGAAGAAAAACCCTCTATCTTTCATAAAGTCCCCAATAATGCAAAATTTTAAAAACAAATTATATATGAGATTCAGTAGTTGCATTAAAAAAATATTGTAGAATACCGAATTTTAATAACTCAAGTAATACGCGAAGAAAACAGTTTTTTGGCTCTCCTGAAAAGTTATGTTTTTGAAGATAGAGGGTTTTGAATAAAGGTCCTCGATATGCTATTTGAAAGGAAAATATCCTTTCAGAAAGCCTAAAACAGATTTAAAATGAAATTGCGGTCGAACAACGTTTTTTTTTTTTTCATTAATTACAAAAACCGAATTTCAAATAATTCCATAAACTTCAAAAATATTTTTGTGAGAGAGAAGAAGAACTATCTTGTTTTTTCTATCATGATTAAAACTACGTTTTATTTTTTATAAATCAATTAATTGAAAACTTTGTAGGAAATACATTTTTCTGAGATCCTTCACACATATTTAGAATATGTTAAACCAAAAAAATCGACTAGTGTTTATAAATTATAAAAGTTGTTGTTAAATATTTATGAAAATATCCCCCCACAAACAATAATAATAATACACAGTTAAACTAATTAAAACGACCGTATCAAATGATACAATACAATAGTAGGTACCTATATAAAAATGCGAAATCTCCCAAATTTAATGAACGTATGTATGAATGTATGTTTAATAAAACTTTGGCAGGCAGTGAATAAAAATAGGGCCGCACACAAATCAACCCTGTTTAGATTAATGCTAATAGATATTTTGACGCCGAAGCAACGAAATCCAAAATAAACATTGACAAAATAAAAACAACCATAATAAACAACAAAAATAAAATTGAAATGCATTCAATTCTCAAATAAAAATCGGTAGTTTATAATTTTGTTGCTCAAACATACATGCGTATTGAAAGAGAAACAACAAAAACAACAACATTTTAATGCAGATATAGTACCGGCAACAACAACAGCGACATCAAACATTCAACTACCTACTTATATCCATACATACATTTGTATGTATATAATACATACCAATAATTCTCCATTTATTTGAATATAAATATTGTGGATGCTACAAGTAAAACAAACACAAACAACAATTTGGGGGAGAAAATAATATTAAAAAAAAAATAACAACAACAACTACTACACATTAGAAAATCGTACGAAAAAGGCGGAGTTACATTCTTACACAAACAAACATAGACACACAGCTACACAATCCTATCAATGCTCTACCTACGTACATATTTACCGTTTGGTGGTTGTTGTTGCCGTTCTCAAAGTGGACTGTATTTCTCTTTTGTGTTTTTGTTGTGTAGACTTGTCCTGCTGAGAGGGATCATGAGTTTCAGGGGTATAAATAGTCTGCTCTCTGCTCATTTAACTACAGTATTCACTTGTGCTTTGTAGAATAAACATCTCTTGTGTTTAAAGATATATTTTCAATAAACAATTACAAAAGAAATAATTACAAATTTTCAAAAAAAAAGAAACAATTTATAAACATTTAAAAAAAAAGAAGACAATGGTCAAAAGTGTTAACAATATGGAATTCAAAAGTAACTTCTCCATCGATGCTATTTTATCAAAAAATTCATCACATCAACAACAACAATTCGAGATGCCAACAGCTTTGACTGTCATCAAACAAGAACCCGATGTCAAAACATTGTATGTTTCCGATGGCGAATTATCCGAGGAATTTGATAATCCCAGCCGCACCAGTACACCCATGAGCAGTGCTGCCGACTCTCTATCTTCCGGCGAAGATAAACTGGAAGATGATCAGAGTTGTGACAGTGACGAGGACAAGGGAAAATCCGAAGGAGAGGGTGATGATAAGAAACCCACCTACAGCTATAATGCCTTGATCATGATGGCCATACAAGACAGTCCCGAACAGCGCTTGACTTTGAATGGCATTTACCAGTACTTGATAAATCGCTTCCCCTATTTCAAGATGAACAAACGTGGCTGGCAAAATTCTATACGCCATAATTTAAGCTTGAACAAATGCTTCACCAAGATTCCACGCAGTTATGATGATCCCGGCAAAGGTAACTACTGGATCTTGGATCCCAGTGCCGAAGAAGTATTCATTGGTGAGACCACCGGTAAATTGCGCAGAAAAAATCCCGGTGCCAATCGTGCTCGTTTGGCTGCCTACAGACAAGCGATTTTCTCACCCATGATGGGACGTTATGGACCCGCTGCATCTCCCTATGCCCAAGCCATGCCCTTCAATCCCAGTTATGCCAATGCTGCCGCCGCTGCTGCCATCTATCAACGCATGAATGCTGCATATGCACCAGCTGGCTATCCTAACGCTGCCAATCCTCAAATGCCCATGTTCAGTCAAATGAATATGCCTGCTGCCAATCCCATGTATCCCACCGGTTTACCCATGACTGCTGAACTTTTCCATCGCATGCAACTATTAGGAAAATTCCCAGCCAGTTAGATGTTGTAAACCAAAAGCCACGCTCAGCGTTTTTTTGTATTAACTCTTAAGCGTAAACACGTTTAGAGCAAGAAAAGGACTTTGACTTCCCAACGAAGGTGACTTGTACTCTCGCTCCGCACAGAGAACAGCAGCAACCAGTGAGTTTTCAGTTGAGGGATCCATAAGTATATCGTGTATTGGGGCAATTCAACACATCCAATGCTTGGACAGCATTTCAACCATAAGGCAGGCCTTACAAATCAACTACATGACGACAACGAACTTGTCTTATTAACAAAAAACCAACCTAAACAAAAGCATATAAATTATTCTTAACATATTAAACATTTTTCATACAACACTCTATTTAATAACAATAAATATCAAAATCAAAAAACAAAATTTTCTTCACAAAAAGGTGTTTTACTTCTTTCTTTCTTCCAATCTTTGAGTCATTTATCAAGAACCACGACTTTGTTGCTTAAAATCCGAAAAATCGATTTGTCAATAGTCAGTAGTAGTAGTAGAGCAGTAGTATTAGTGTGTATGTGAATCTGAATGTAGAATTGTTCTTACACTAATAATGCCTGAAAATGTCTTAATTATGGTCCGCACGTTTGTCGGCATCATCATTTGAACCCCCTGTAACAAATACTTTTTTTTCAAACATTCATAAAATACAGAGTAGAGAGTACCAGAAGAAACAAAACAAAACATACATCCATATGTTGTGACAAATGTATTTCAAAGATACAGCAAAAACAAATCTTAAAGGTTCACTTTCACAGCAGTAGTACATATTTTTGCTTTCTTACTTTCATAATTTCCGTCTGTCAGTATGTATGTATTTCTCATTCTTTTGGGTGTTTTCAAAAAAGATCATTATAACTCATGCAACTCTATTTGAAATCTACACTTAAAAAACATGTTTGTTTCTTCTTTAACACCACAGGATCTCTGAAATCAAGCAGTTACAGGTATTTTGAGTATTATCCACACTATTTCAGTTGCATGCAAGCAAGCAAACAAAACTATTTTTTTTTTAGTTTTCTATTTCTTCGTTAATAAAGACATTTATTATATGCTTCGTTGAAGTAAAACAAATGTATTTTTTTATTTTATCATCGATTTGTTCTGACCAACTTTCTACAAAGGAATTATGAGTGGAAAAAAAAGAGCAGCACATCATTTGCTTAAGTTTGATCAGGTATTAGAATCTAAAAGGTTGCATTTCCAACTCAGTTTGTTTGTTGTTTGTAATTCTTATTGTATCTACGATTGTAATGATGATGTCTCTTTTATAATGGTAAAGGAAAAAGTAAAGAAAATTGTATTTAGACGGCATTTTAACTTTGATCCAATGTATTCACTTTGTTTTTACTAATTTTTCCTAAAGATCATAATAAATATAAATGTTTCTTTAACAAAACATGTGTGTATTTACAATAGGGAACATTTATAATATTAACAATTGAATTTTGACTTTTGATATTATTCAATTGGGCATACAAAAATGTTGTTAATTTTGAAAACAACAAGTTTGTTGTAATAATGTAAACTGAATCAACCAGTAACCAGTTGAATTTAACAAGTTACGGATACTTTACATAAGTAAGTCTTTTCAGACCAATCACAAATTGTATGTGCTTTACTACAACTAAAAGATTTTATTTGCTGACAGAGTCAGCCGCAGCAATTCATTCTAAAAGGCAACTGCGGCTTACAGCAAAAAGCTTTTGAGTTTCAATTGTATGATGCCGCTGAGCTTAAACACTGCGAATCTTTTGACAGCATAATCAATAGTTAAAGTTAAATTTGGTAAATTTAAGCAGGTTTTATTTTCATTGCTTTAGTTTGTAGGTTTTTATATTGTAAAAAAGTTACTTTTCTTATACCCTACTAATAGGATAATTTTTATTTTAAAACTCTAAATGGGCGTGACACCTCCCATACATAGTGAAACCTTTAAGCTACACAATTTATGCTAACCAACATTGTACGTAATTAGTCTATCGATTATCTGGAAAACTATAATAGTGCACAGAGAAAACAGATTCGTGATAGCAATCGAATTGGTAGCCAAGCGAACGATTCGGTTGCTTACATTGAATTTTTCTGTTCTATCAACAGAAAGTCAGCTGCTAAAAAAGAATTTCGGTTGAAGCAACAAAACTTTTGTTACCCCTGCTAAAATTTTGTAGCCACAACTGTAAAATTCGGTTTCTAAGGTAGAATCATTCGATTGGCAACAAATTCGGTTGCTGTCACGAATCTGTTTTCTCTGTGTGAGATTCTCAAAACTTTGTGAAAATGTCTTTGTTGACAGTATGAGCTATTGCAGTAAATAACTATTATTAAAGATGTGAATAACTCTAATAGTGTGATTCTCAATTACATAACAGTTTCATCACACTCCATGCTACACCATGCTCATACAACTCGTTCTCAATTTGTTGTCTCCAAGTATTTGCAGGTCTCCTAGAACCTTTGGGGTTTATATTCGACAGTTGGCTTTATCATTGTGCGTCCCAGCCAACCAAATTTAAGCGATCGTAAACTCAAACCCAAAGGAGCCTGATTCGTTCTATTCCACAAATCTTGATTTAATATCGTGACTGTGCCAACGGTTTACAAATACATATGCGAATAACTATTAGAAGTAGTGTGATTCTCAATACTTTACATGAGTTATTTTGATATCATTGTATGTAGTTGGAATGTAAAACGGTGGGATCAGTCTTCAAACTTTATGTAAATTGCTTTGAAGTTAATTTAGACTGAACAAAAAACATAATAAACAGGATTTCTGAAATAACACCGTGTAATATGAATGTACATCAAGATGTTTGAAAATTACAAGATAATAATTTTACACTATCAATGGCAAAAGCATATACATAAATATCTTGGTATACCCTTAAAAATTAAGAAACCACCATTGGGGTAGCAAAATTACAAAATGAATATTTTTTTGTTTGTTTTTCAATGCTCTGTTTTGTTTATTTTAAAGAAGTAGACAATGCATGTTTCACTAAAAAATATTATATTGGATATAGATTTTATTAATAAACTAAAATTTTGAAGAAGAAAATTAAAAAAAAAAAAAAAATTTTATGGCTTAAAGAGTTTAAATATTCGCCTTCATACGGATTTTTTAATCAATAAGATCTGATATCTCAATAATTGTCTGTGTATATTTGGTGTTAAATTTATAAAATTATTGAAAATAGTAGGACTTACCTTCACAAATAATAAAAAATTCAATATTTTACTTTTTGATTTAATTTTGTTGTTTCGTGAGTTTAACATTTTTTTAAGATTATTTTAAAAAACAATAAGTTAAAAGTGGAGTACATTTTACATCTGAAAATTGCATATGCTTTTTAAAAACAAATATTTTTTTAAATTATTGGAGAATAAAAAAGGAATTGCCAAAAGGACTCCAAAGCGTATTTGGTTACCAAATGTGATCAAAATCGCAAGACCGAAAGTAAAAAAATGTTTTGGAATTTATGATAAGCAGAGAAAACTGATTCATAGTAGCATCCGAATTTGTTGCCAATCGAATGATTCTGCCTTTATTTTAGAAGTGGTAACAAAAGTTTGGTTGCTTCAACCGAAATTCTACTTTATGCACTGATTTTCTGTTGATAGAACCACATCTGATTTAAAAGTTCACAAGATCAAAAAAATATAAATATTAATTTTCGCAATTATTTATATCTGAATCTTAATTGGCACGAAATTATTGTTTAAAATTATTGTTTTATAAAAAAAACTTTCACCTTTCGAAGATTAATAAATACGCAAATAACCAAAATAACGTTAAAATTCCTATCTGCAATCGAAACAGGAAAATTTATATTGGACAGAATATGTTTTAAGACATCGCGGTGCAGGGTTTCTACGATCGCCCGCCCAGTATTTAAATTATTGTTGGGATTGTGCTGCAGTATTTTTGGCAATTGTGTCTTTTCTGTTGTTTATTTTTATTAAACTGCTTATGTGTTGCAGTCAACTGAAATACAATTTAGGAAATAAAGTTAAAGTTAATTAATTTATGAAATATCTGATACAGATTTTGTTTCTATACTGAAATACTTAATAGTTCTATGTTCTTTAAAGATATAAATACTTTGAAATATATTTTAACTAGCTATGTCCGTTCGTCTTACCGTATGTCAGTCTGTTGAAGGCTATGGTCTAAATTGAAAAACTTGGGGGGTGAAATTTTCAAGTAAAACCAGAGTTATGGACCAAAATGTGAGACAACATCCAAACAAGTTGATATTTTTCAAAACCTTTTTGCCATTATCTTTAAACAGGTATACACAGAAAAAAATTAAATAGTAAAAAACTGAACAAAAGTTTAGTTTTTCGGAATATTTATTAGGTTTTTTGCACCCTGAATGCCTGTAGTAGAAAACCGAATAAAACTTTTAGCTTTACGATGAACGTGCGTTCAGCTTTCTACTATACATAGTTCAACTTGTTCAAAAGTAAACGGACGTTCAGGTTTTAACTACTTATATTGGCTTAACTTTCTGAATACTGAACGAGAGTTTAGTTTCAATTTCTTCATTAGTGAACGTAAGCTTATTATTTTACCAGCTGCGTTCAGAAAATTAAATAAAAGATTTTTAAATGTTTTTTAATATAAACTCACCGAAACATGCTCTTCCTGAGAAAATATTTTTAAATACACACTGTCTTGTTCCTCTTCTTAAAAGGCTCGTTACGAAATTCATACTCGATTCCTGCCTTTATATTAAACAATTATTAAATATTGACTACATAGGTATATGTATATCCATATATACAACTTACCTTCTAACTCCGGCAATAGAAATTGAATTGCTCTAACAAAGCTCAATGTTAATGTATGGATGTCACTATAAAAAATATGACTTACTCACTTTAATAATCAACACACAAATGAGATTCGGTCAAACTGAACACTTGGTTGGTTTTTTTAAAATCCCGTTACTTCTGTAGCCAGCAATTGAAATAATATTAATATTAAGTTTTAAAAAACTTGCTAAAAATATTTGTACCACGTTTCGTTCAGATTTACTGAACGATGCGTTTAGTTTTTTTTACTATCCCACTATGCTGAACGGTACGTTTTACGATATCTATGAAGAACTTTACTGAATTTTGCATTCAGTTATGCTAAATGTGTGTTCAGCGAAGAATTATTTGGTTGATTCTAAAAATCTGAACAAAACGTTCAGGTCGCTAGTAGAAAGGATTGGGTTTTAATATGTTGCGTTCAGAAAATCGTTTGTTTGGTCTATAAAATAAGCGATTATATCTTGGATATTTGAATGCAACTTTGAAGTTTGACTATTTCTAAATATTGCGTTCAGATAATTTAGTTTTGTGTGTGTATATATTATAAATAAATGTTTTTATACAAAATATACAAAAATCGGTGTAAGTAATATATTCTTAGTGCGTATATTGGATATAATACTCTTACATGTTTTTATATGAATTTGTATTACAATTGGAGCTGAAAGCGGTTAAGAACTTTTCCATAGGGTAACATAGAGACGAGACGGAATTGTCAAAAACCTTAGTCTGTTGTCAAAAACCTATATCTTGCAACAACAAAATACATGTTAGTCAATGTATTTTGTTGTTGTATCATACATATGATTTATTGTATTTTTGTTTGACAATACAAGTGTCTCGTCTCTATGTACAATTCTCTATGAACTTTTCTATGTATTATTATAAAGCTCAATATAAAGTAAAAACTAAAAATTAAATTGGCTTTTAATTATCACATAAAGCCCGATCACTTAGATCTCACAATAAGACTTTTGAATTTATTTTTTAATGCTGCAAAAAGGAAAAGGTGTTAACTACGATTGTTTTTACTAGCCTGGACTAATTTTGTCGAAACATTTGCGCTGTCACCCAACTAAGTCTGGCCTTCAAAGTTAATCTTAAGAAGGCAAAAAGTGCTTAGACGGATAAATCTTCACGATTAAGTTTCGACTGCAAAATTTAACGAAGATTTTAATCTAATCTCAAATGGCAAATTCCAATTTTGCACACGGTTTTTATATATGATCGCTGCTAATCACAATGATTATCAATCAGGTAGTGAACCAAAAAAATGCCCACTTACAAGTTAATCTTTAACTGTGTACACAATTCGGTGATAGAAATTCGGAAGATTTTATTGGTGGTTTAATTAACTACTATTTTTCTGTTACTAACAAATATTTTCTAATAAAAAAAAAAATATATATATTTATATATTAAATAATTCGTGTGGATTAAACTAAATACCAAACAATGGCCTATATGAAACGTTTAATTTTCAAAAAATTTCTTCATTGCCTCTCAATAATATCCAAATTGTTATTGTTGTGGTAATTACATATCAAATGGAATATATTCGAATCGATACAAGGAATTAAACGATTTTTTGATTCAAGAACATCTAGTACAACCATAATTTTAGCTCAATGAAAAGTCTTAATAACCACACATTAAACGCTTGAAAACTGATCTTCTAAATAATTAATGTAAGAAAAGATAAAATCACTGTTTATTTTTGGTGTTTTATTTAAGCTTTGATATTTTTACAAATAAAGCTTGAGTGTCTGTAATTCTCATTCACTCTATAGTTTTATTTGTACAAAGTGGCGCAAAAGTAAATTTCCGATGTTTTTTGGCTGTAATTAAAAAAAAAAAAATGAAAAACTTTGATTATTCTTGTGGATTATTTTTATTTGGTCATTTAATTTTTTTTACATCAAGTCGAGAATATGATGTCATGCAAATGACCGCCGCCACAGTTGATTGTCATTTGAGCACTTTTTATGGCATTTTCCATCACTTTGGCCAAAACTTCCGGCGATAGGTCCTCACATTCTTGACGGATATTGTCTTTAAGAGCTGCAAGAGTCTGAGGCTTGTTGACATAAACCCGCGACTTCAAAAAGCCCCACAAAAAGAAGTCTGGTGCGGTCAAATCAGGCGATATTGCTGGCCAGTGCAAATCGCCAAAACGGGAGATTAGGCGCCCGGGAAATGCATCCTTCACCATATCGGTTGTGGCACGTGCAGTGTGTGCCGTTGCACCGTCCTGTTGGAACCAACCACATGTTTTCCAATCCCAATTCATCAAGTTGCGGCAAAAAGAACTCGTTGATCATTGCTCTGTAGCGCTCACCATTCACAGTAACCGTTTGGCCCGCAACGTCTTCGAAGAAAAAAGGTCCGATGACTCCTCCAGCGAAAACAGCACACCATACAGTGACTTTGAGCGGGTGTAATGGCTCTTCGTGGGTTACACGCGGATTTTCAGTGCCCCAGAAGCGTAAATTTTGCTTATTTACGTACCCGCTAAGATGGAAATGGGCCTCATCACTCATGATTATTTTTGATGAAAAATCATCTTCCTCTTGGTGGTGATTAAGGATGGCTTGAGCGTATGTTAGACGCGATTGGCGGTCAGCAGCTAACAGCTGATGCACCGTCTGCACTTTGTACGGAAACATCTTCAAATCTTGTACCAAAATTCGCTGTAAAGACCGTCGACTGATACCCATTTGCGTGGCACGTCGTCTGGTCGATGTCGACGGCGCTTCCATGACATCCTCGGCTACAGCAGCAATATTCTCTGCAGAACGGCTACTCCGGGGTCTGCCACGCCTGGCAGCATCTCGTGTTGTGCCAGTCTCTTCGAGGCGAGCGGCTAAACGTCGCAGTGTTTCACCAATAGGCGTTGGACGGCCAGGAAATCTGCGACGAAATTCACGTTGTGCCAAAGTCACCGACCGATTATTGGTCAAATAAATAGTCAGCAATATTCCGCGTTCTGGAGCAGTGTAGCGTAACATTGTTTATTAACGTGTATTTCGCATGTGTTTACTACAGAAATGTCAAAACAGAACTGACATTAGGGGCCAATCGCAAAATTAATAGCATTTTCTGATAGGACGATTACTTTTGCGCCACCTTGTATAATATCATTAATTTTTCTAAAGCCTTTTGGTAAAAGGTTTCCCGATGATCTGGCCTAAGCAACCAGTGAAATACGCATGGGAACTAGCTTATCCCCCAAAAATAAATTTCAGTCAATTTATCAATAATTGGGAGTTCGGTACACTAATTCTTACCAATTAATTTTTTTTTTTTTTTTATTCACTGAGCTTCAACGTAAGTAATGTGCCTAAAATCGTTTACCACTTAGTACTTCAGCTAGCATGCTACTGTACTATAATATAGTTACGCTGGGACAATATTATGATAACTTATACATATCATATTATGTTTCTCATTGCGAAATATTTAACATGTTTGTCATGATAATAAGACCAATCATTAATTATAGTTTCAGATTCTAGTTGCCATAACTATATTGTTACTTTGCGTGCATAGAAACAATATTCAACCCTGTACTGTAACTCATGCGATCTAGATTATCTAAATACAAGATAAATACAGGAAAATATTTATAGTTAAACCTGATACGTTTAACAATTTAGAAAGATCTCTAATCTTGAAAATATATATTGTAACTAAAGATTAAGTATTCCATCTTGTAGAACAGTTCAGTCCATTGTTATTTATATTAAACGCAAAATATTTTTTACGCATTTAGACAGGAAAAACAAAAACATTAAAAAGGAATCTATAATAAAATAAGTATGTATCAATATACTAGTTAATCTAAAACGAAAGACTTAACCAAGGCGGAAGGAGTACTAGTACTGGATAAAATATTGAATAAATGAAAAAATTAAGTGAGAAAAACAAAGTATCTGTAGCAGCCACACATACAAACAGAGTAAGGAAAACATTAAATAGAATAGATAGATAGATATTTGAATGTTTTGAATAAAAGACTTTTAGGGCTTATTTGGGCGATGCTCTTTCGACACTGTAATCTATGCACTTAACCCTGGTAATAAGATAAGTAACTTACTCCTATGACTACAATTACTACTGTTGCTGCCACTGCCACTCTGCTATTGCCACTGCTTAACTTACATATTTAATACTTACTTACTTAACGTTCTACTCTCTCTCACACTCTACTTAATTCTATGCTTGCTTGCTTGCTTGTATGTACTTACTGCTCCGATCTTAAGGATATTCTTTGTTATTGTTGTTAGTGGTGGTAGTGATGAAGTAATTGTGTTGCTTGTTATTTTAGCAAATTGTACAAATTCGTTTAAGCCCATAAGTTGGATTTCAATACAAATCAGATCAGAAATTAAACCACATTCATACATACAGAGAGACACACATACATACAGACTACTAACTGTGTGTTATAAGGTTGGTAGTGGTATTAGATAAGTAGTTATAGGGGTAGGGGTATTTATGCTAGTAAGGGATTGTATATAGGTTAAAGTAGGTTAGTAGACTAGAGCGGATAATCCTGAAATCTGGTGCAAAAGACAAAGGCCTGAAACCAGATCACTTAATAGTAATACGCTCATACAATTTACACGTATGTACATAGATATTTTTATCAATTCATACATTCCTTAGAACAAAATTGCAAAATTGCAAAAAGAACGCACGCCAAAAGCAGATAATGTATTTATCTATCTATCAATTGTTATGTGTAGTTGTGTTAATGCCCAAAAGGATAGCAAAGGATCTTAATTTAACAAAGAGGATTGATTGGACAATGAGCTGGGAAAACAAGAACAGAAACCGGAATACTCGCACATACTTACATACATAAATACATCTATTTTATGATTTTATTTGCCACAATTCACAATTGCATTAAGTAGCTTTCCTTAACCAGATTTCGTTATTGTAAAACATAACAATACATGCCGTATCTTCAAGACAACTGCTTAAGATTCACTTACAAAACTGAAAAATGAAAAACAAAATTGAGCCGGTTAAAAAAAAAATCAAACATAATGGTTTGAGTAGAATAGAGTTTAGAGCAGTGAACAGTGGGGCAGAATCAAAAATATTTATGAAATATGACATTTTAAATAGGTGTAGCAGAGGAGTATTTAGGTTATGACGGGCCCCAATGACCTCTGCGGGGCGGAGCTGTGGAGTCTCAAATTAGGGTACATCAAACATGCAAAATTGTTAAACCCTTGTTTTATTATGTTCTTTTATTTTTAAAAATATTTTAAAATCTTTAAATTTTGGACAAAGCTCAACAAATTCGCAAGTGTTTCTAAATGTTGTATGTGCCTTACTTGAGACCCCACAGCGCCGCTCCTTAAGGGTCTTGGGTATCCGTCTTCAATAATTTAAATCGAATACTTCTCTGCTACGCCTATGTGAAATTTCATGACAATCAGCCATTTACAAATGGCAGATTAATTTCATAAATTTTTTGATTCTGCCCCACTGTTCACTGCTCTAAACTCTATTCTACTCAAACCATTATGTTTGATTTTTTTAACCGTCTCATTTTTGTTTTTTGTTTTTCTGTTACAGATATATTTCAAAAATATTTCGATTCTGCTCTACTGTGCAGTGTAAATGGATTGTTTTAATTTAAATCCTAATTCAGTTGTAATCCAAGCATCTTTAATTGCCACAATGTGTTAAGTCCTTATAAAGTATTGCTAAAATATTTATACTATAAGCCTTTTGGCAAAAGCTGCTTGTACCTACAATATTTATCATCATGTTGAATGAGTGTTTTTTTACAAATGATTTGAAGGTGCTACAGATTACTACAGGATTACTTATGTATCTAGTGATTACATTTTTATCATGTCTTATTTTAAACAAGTAAGAGAGCTATATTCGGCTGTGCTGAATCTTATATAGCCTTCACCAAATTATACTTTAAAACAAAATTTAAGAAAAAAATTTTTTAAAATATTTTTTTAAAAGTTTTTTCAAAGTTTTAAAAAATTTTTTTTTTTTAATTTATTAGTAACTAAAATTTATGACAAAATAATGTTTTCTGTAAAAAAAAATTCGGGTTAAAAATTTTTTTTCCCGATTTTGACCCATTGTAGGTCCAACTTTGCATAGCCTTATAAACATCGTTGCAATGGACTTTGAAATATCTATCATTAGATATACATATTGTCTATATTTATGACTTAGTAATCGAGATATAGATAAAAAAAATAGGCCAGCAATAGAGGTTGTCTCCGATTTTTGCTCATATTTCCGTTATTTATGGAAGAATTTTGCTGATTTTAAATAGGAAACTTTTCGAAAGCATGTCTGACAGAATTATTGAGGATTTGGAACCCGAAGATATCTGGGGTCTTCAGAAAATTGATTTCAACAGACGGACATGGCTAAATCGACTCCGCTATTTATAAGGATTCAGAATATATATACTTTATAGGGTCGGAAAATTATATTGTGGAAATTACAAACGGAATGACAAATTTATATATACCCTTCTCACGAAGGTGAAGAGTATAATAATTTAATTCTTTTCAACCAATTCTAAAGAAAATATAGTTTACGTAGTCATGCATCCAGCGAGGGGTGGAGGGTTGAAGTACATCAACTCAGACAACTGATGTCAATGAACCATCTTAGGAAAAACTTAACATGATATGATATGTGGAATACTTATACCACAGAGGCTGAATACACCAGATTTCCTAGTCCTAATTAAGCTACTTTCAAACAACCTGTTCGTAAATAGGTCTTTGGTGTCAACAATCCGCTTGCATACTGTTGTTCAATATTATTGGTGAGAATTCACTATGTTGCTGTTTTTTTGAATATTGATAATCACTCTAAATTGATGTTGAATATCGACAATTGGAGCGTGTTATGGTATTATTGAGAAATAAGCTGCGTTGTTAGATTTCTAAAAGACACAATGTCAGCTAGTGAACTTATTTTTCAATTGCTTATGTAATAACTACATCAACTCCTGCTGCTCAAATGCAATATGCAAAGTTAGCATAAACTGGGTGTATTCACAAAATATTAACAATTAAATGTTTCTCTTGTTAAGCATTGTAACGGAGGAAATAAAAGGTCCCGTTGCAATTAACACTTAAGCCATTCTAAACTAATCGTAAGGAAAATTAAGATCATAAAAAAACATACACATACAATGTACCTACATAAAACCAAGTTGAACTTTAATTAAAGCAAATCAAATGATTGATCATTTATACATACATAAGTACGTATATACGTATGTATGCATGTACCCATTCATGTAACATAATGGTTCTAAGAATCTAAATGAAATTAAACTTTAACCCAAGACAATGACCACAATCCATTGAAAGACTACAAATTAGATGAATTCACAACTAGTAAAAAACAAGCAAGAAAGTATTGTCGGTCAAGGTCGACCATATGTTATCCTACACTGTGTTTAAGAGTATAAACAGTTTTCATATAAAATTTAATTTTTTTTTCGATGTGGTCGTGCATCGGTTTGGCGAATGAGTATTAACTAGGGTATTCAATCAATCGAGAGAATAATTAATCGGAGTTTAGATTTAATCGGTTAATAAAAGGTTAATTTTAAATTATCCGATTAACCGAATAATTTCTTTTTTCATTTTAAATTGAAAATATAACCACGAATTTTGTGTACTTATTTAAGCATTTCGAAAAATAAATATAAATAATAGCACAAAAATATGGTATTTGAAATCCTTTTTATATACACATATGAGTTTTTTAAAGATTTTAGTGAGATATTCTGAAATAATCTCTTAAGAAAATAATATAACTTAAAAGGTTTCCTTATAAACGATTTTTCTTTACTTTTAATACAACTTGACTTGGAAAAAAACTCTCTCACTGATTGTAGATGTTGGAGAAATCTAAGGTAAGGCAATGACAAAGACTATCCAGTTTCTCAGTTCTTTGTTCAGTATTTTTTAAGCATATAAAATCCTCCATTATACCATTGGAGTCCTTTTTGGATTTTGAATACTATTAATAGTTTAGTTAAGTTTTGATAAAAGACTCGTTTCAGTAATGTCTTCAGTTTCATATATTACTAGCTTGACCCGGTGCGCTTCGCTACCCCTGTCGTAGTCTATGTTGGAAATTTCAATAAAATCGTTTCGGCCGTTTAGTATTTATTTTTTAAGAACTAAAGGTTTTAATTGCAAATAACTTTTAAACTGCCTCACCAATTTTTACACTATTAGTCTCATAGTAATCCTAAAAATCCTTTTACTATGAACTACCATATGTACTCAATACAGTTTTGTTATGGATTTCTCACTGTTATAAAGTTCAGAATACGGGTATAAATATGAAATATCGTTTGTGCCAAATTTATTTTAATTCAATGCATTAGTTTTTTCTTTGATATATTTTAATATATATATATTAACGAAAAAAAATAGTTTTTATTGTTGAATTTTGTATTTTTTTACTTTTAACTAAAATCCCGAAGTCCCGAAAAATCTCGAAATCACGAAAAATCCCGGGATGCCGAAAAGTCCCGGGGTCCCGAAAAATCCCGGGATCCCGGGATTCACATTTCTAAAATCCCGAATCCCCGGATTTGTAAAACCCAGTCCCGTTTGGCATCCCTAGCTATGACGATGTTTTCATCAGCACTGACGATGTTTACATCAGTGCTGATAAATCAGCTATGACGATGTTTTCATCAGCACTGATAAGTCAGCACTGACGATATTTACATCAGTGCTGATTAATCAGCAATGACGATGTTTTCATCAGCACTGACGATGTTTAAATCAGCACTGACGATGTTTTCATCAGCACTGACGATGTTTTCATCAGCACTGACGATGTTTTCATCAGTACTGACGATGTTTTCATCAGCACTGATTAGTCAGCACTGACGATATTTACATCAGCACTGACGATGTTTTCATTAGTACTGACGATGTTTTCATCAGCACTGACGATGTTTTCATCAGTACTGACGATGTTTTACATCAGAACTGATTAATCAGCTATAACGTTGTTTTCATCAGCACTGACGTTGTTTTCATCAGCACTGACGATGTTTTTATCAGCACTGACGATGTTTTCATCAGCACTGACGATGTTTTCATCAGTACTGACAATGTTTTCATCAGCACTGACAATGTTTTCATCAGCACTGACTTTGTTTTCATCAGCACTGACGATGTTTTCATCAGTACTGACGATGTTTTCATCAGTACTGATTAATCAGCTATGACGATGTTTCATCAGCACTGACGATGTTTAAATCAGCACTGACGATGTTTTCATCAGTACTGTCGATGTTTTCATCAGCACTGACGATGTTTTCATCAGCACTGACGATGTTTTCATCAGCACTGATTAGTCAGCACTGACGATGTTTTTATCAGCACTGATTAGTCAGCACTGACGATGTTTTTATCAGCACTGATTAGTCAGCACTGACGATGTTTACATCAGCACTGATTAGTCAGCACTGACGATGTTTTCATCAGCACTGATTAGTCAGCACTGACGATGTTTTCATCAGCACTGACGATGTTTTCATCAGCACTGATTAGTCAGCACTGACGATGTTTTTATCAGCACTGATTAGTCAGCACTGACGATGTTTTCATCAGTACTGACGATGTTTTCATCAGTACTGACGATGTTTTCATCAGCACTGACGATGTTTTCATCAGTACTGACGATGTTTTCATCAGTACTGACGATGTTTTCATCAGCACTGACGATGTTTTCATCAGTACTGACGATGTTTTACATCAGCACTGATTAATCAGCTATGACGATGTTTTCATCAGCACTGACGTTGTTTTCATCAGCACTGACGTTGTTTTCATCAGCACTGACGATGTTTTCATCAGCACTGACGGTGTTTTCATCAGCACTGACGATGTTTTCATCAGTACTGACGATGTTTTCATCAGCACTGATTAGTCAGCACTGACGATGTTTTCATCAGCACTGACGATATTTACATCAGTGCTGATTAATCAGCTATGACGTTGTTTTCATCAGTCCTGGTTAGTCAGCTCTGACGATATTTACATCAGTTCTGATTAATCAGCTATGACGATGTTTTCATCAGCACTGATTAGTCACCACTGACGATATTTACATCAGCACTGATTAGTCAGCACTAATCAGTAATCATTCAGTGCAGCATCGAATAATAATTAAGTGTATTATTACATACTCAATCATGCAAGTTATTGTGACAATCATATATATGATTGTTTTAACCATATATATTATTGCGGCACTCTACTTGTACCATCGCTCTGTTAAAGATTGATTATATTATTGCTATTTTTTAAAATACTATTTTAATAGTATTTTACCAATTTTACCCGTTTTCCCCCTGTTTACCCCTTTCTGGTCCAAGTATTGAGTTATAGCCTATTGACGCTTCCAAGTAAGGATCTATCTACGTTCCAAATTTTAATAAAATCGATTCAGCCGTTTAGGCGTGATGCTCAAACAAACAAACAAACAAACAAATAAATAAATAAACAAACAAACTTACAAAGACATTTATATATTTATACTAGCTTGACCCGGTGCGCTTCGATTCCCCTGTCGATGTAAAAATCGGTTCAGCCGTTTAGTAATTATTGTTTAAAAACTAAAGGTACCAATTTTACCCGTTTTTCCCCCCTTTTTATCCCTTTCTGGTCCAAGTATTGAAAAAATTTATAGCCTATTGACGCTTCCAAGTAAGGATCTATCTACGTTCCAAATTTCAATAAAATCGGTTCAGCCGTTTAGGCGTGATGCTCAAACAAACAAACAAACAAACAAACAAACAAATAAACAAACAAACTTACAAAGACATTTATATATTTATATAGATATAGATAGATATAGATCATGCCTTCCTACGACTCAACAATAGTTTTTTGAAGTATAGCTCAGAAACTGAAACTAAGGAATTTGGAAATGTCCTTTATTCTAGAATGTTCCATGATGAACTTTGTCCTACATCATGGAACATTCTAGAATAAAGGCCATTTCCAAATTCCTTAGTTTCAGTTTCTGAGCTATACTTCAAAAAACTATTGTTAGAAGCGAATGTTCATGAGTTAAGAAATAAAATTTATGTATTTAAAACTATATTTCTATATAAGTACAAAAAAAAAGAAATTGCGGTTAATCGACACAAATTATTCGGTTTATTTGTTATTTGAAAATTGGGAATTTTAAATTATTCGAACAGTTAACCGACCAAAATTAATTGGTTAACCGATTAACGGTTAATCGATTGAATACCCTAGTATTAACTTTAATAGCGATTTTATGGAGCGGTTATTGACATTATTTCAGAAATAATTAAATTTTAAAGTCTGTTACAGTGATTAGAATTATTAACCCTTTCACGACCATAAGACTAATTTTTTAACCATTATTGAACACAGTACCAACAAAACCGTCAATTTTGAAAGGCAATAAAAAATAAATGCTGCAACCGAACTTGTTTTAATCTAAACACATTAATAAGAGATACGTTTACGAACTAATTAAAATTAAAATGGAACTCATTATTTTTTTCGTTATTTAGTTATTCAATATTTTTGTGTTGGGACACCGGTGTCCCCGTTGTCGTCAAAGGGTTAAGGACCGATTGTCAAAAAATGTAGTATCGTAATTTCTGTGCATATAAAAATATTTAAGTTAAATTTTAATATCAGAACTCGTAAAAGATTTATGCATGTAAAAATGATGGACGGACATCGTTAAATCGACTCAGAAAGTGATTCTGAGTCAGTAGCTCTAAATTCAGGTGGGTGTTAGAGTAATATTTTTGAGCGTTACAAACATCAAAACAAATGTTTAATACCCTCCCCACTATGATGGTGTAGGGTATAAAAAAACACTTTACTTAAACTACGATCTCATACATTCATTCATTTTGTCAGTCATTGATTCATTCTCTGTTCCAACACACAAACCCAGTAAATATTCAGTCAACAGCACAAACTAAATGCCATGATCCTTAATTAGTGTTTGTTCATTATCTTGGCCCATGTTGACCCGATTTTCAATTAAGTCAATTGAACGTTGAGGGCAACAAATACTCGTAACAGTCATCATCAACATCATCAAAGACGATGACTGCTTCTGTATTTTATAAATATGAATAAAAATGGAAAACAACAACAAAATATATAAAAGTACTCATGTTTTGGTATTCGTTTATTTGTTTGTTTGTATGTACATATTTACAAGAAGTTGAATCAACACAAAATTAAATATAAAACGGAAATTATGAATGTATGAATTGTAGTGCGCGTACAATACAAAATAGTCAGCTAGTCTGACAAACGCTGGACCATAGATCTATACAGCCAGCCAGCCAGACACTCACTCACAGTTAGTGAAAATAGTGGACAAAATACAAACTAAGTGTATGAAGCCCGCGTGATCAGTGAGTGTATTGAAAGTGATGGGAGAGATGTGTTCACACTAGGGAATCAAAACGGGAGTGGGTTTTACAAACAAACAATGAAAACTATTACATATGTAAATATATTTATGTAAAAATATAACAAAACAAAAACTAATTCATTGAATTATGTAAAGTAATTCCGACACAAAAGATAGTTCATAGTTATCCCTCAAGATATTCTGAACTTTTTGACAATGAGAAATAAATCTATGAAATAACTGAAAATTTTCTAACTTTTGTATGGAAATTGATATTAAAAACATTTTTTTTATAATTTTGTTATTGTCATAAAGTTATATGACAATAACAATATAAATATGTTAGATATAAATATGTTAGATAACAAAGGTACAAGGTGGCGCAAAAGTAATCCTCCTATCAGAAAATGCTATAAATTTTGCGATTGGCCCCTAATGTCAGTTCTGTTTTGACATTTGTGTAGTAAACACATGCGAAATACACGTTAATAAACAATGTTACGCTACACTGCTTCAGAACGCGGAATATTGCTGACTATTTATTAGACCAATAATCGGTCGGTGACTTTGGCACAACGTGATTTTCTGAAGAGACTGGCACAACACGAGATGCTGCCAGGCGTGGCAGACCCCGGAGTAGCCGTTCTCCAAAGAATATTGTAGCCGAGGATGTCATGGAAGCGCCTTCGACATCGACCAGACGACGTGCCACGCAAATGGGTATCAGTCGACGGTCTTTACAGCGAATTTTGGTACAAGATTTGAAGATGTTTCCGTACAAAGTCCAGACGGTGCATCAGCTGTTAGCTGCTGACCGCCAATCGCGTCTAACATACGCTCAAGCCATCCTTAATCACCACCAAGAGGAAGATGATTTTTCATCAAAAATAATCATGAGTGATGAGACCCATTTCCATCTTAGCGGGTACGTAAATAAGCAAAATTTACGCTTCTGGGGCACTGAAAATCCGCGTGTAACCCACGAAGAGACATTACACCCGCTCAAAGTCACTGTATGGTGTGCTGTTTTCGCTGGAGGAGTCATCGGACCTTTTTTCTTCGAAGACGTCGCGGGCCAAACGGTTACTGTGAATGGTGAGCGCTACAGAGCAATGATCAACGAGTTCTTTTTGCCGCAACTTGATGAATTGGGATTGGAAAACATGTGGTTGGTTCCAACAGGACGGTGCAACGGGACGGTGCAAAATATATTCAATGTTCTGAAAGGGATAAATACCGCGTGTACTGTTTCATAGGACGTACGGGAAAAAACATGCATTTTCATGATTCCGGTTTCCCTAGTGACCGGAACTCATATACCAAACTCTTCCAACATTACATTATCCTGATGTCCTGATGCGTATAGGAAACCGAATAATTTTGATGTTGACCCGCTGAGTCAAATAATAATAAATTTCAAATGAAACATATTACACTGCCAGTGTAAACTCACCAAACAATCATAAACACATAGAAAATTGTATAAATACAATTAAATCGAGCGACGAGTACGACTTATAAATTACAAGTTATAATGAAATGAATGTGCGTCAACATTTACGCTGGCGATTTTATAATTGTGGTGGAAGAAGAAGTTTGCCACACGACAAAATGTTTGTTGTTGAAAATGTTGGGTAGTAGTTGATGAAAATTAAATTGAAAAAATTACATTAAATTAATTTTATATGTATGTAGTGGCAACAACAACAACAAAAACAATAACTAAACAGTAGCAACACTACTTTAATGATGTTTTAATGCAATTACTGACCGTCGGCCAGCATTCGAGCTGGCCACTCATCATAGGTTTATATGTATGTATGTACGTACGAGTATAATGTATTTGAATGTATTTGATTCCACACAAACCATTAGATGGAGAAGCGTAGGCACTAATCATCATCGGTATTGTTCCAAACTAACAACAAATCAGACGTCGAACAACAGCAGTCACAGTGTAAATAGTAGAGATAGTCGGCTGGTAAATGTTTAGTTTTATTTATTTTGTGCACTAACCCGCAGTTTTGTTACATTTATTTATTTATTTCATCATATTATTTAAGTGGTCGCAGAAAACAGACCACACTTATTAATAAATATTTAATTGAAAATGTTGTACCATTATTTTAAGTTTTACTTGTACATGTGAAAGTGTGTACATATTTGATTTTTTAACTTTCTGACCTCCCCTAATGATGTTTAAAACCATGCCTGCTCTAGCCCATCAAATTTCGTGGTATGACATATCTCTTGATTCATTTGGATGAATTATCAAGACAAATTTTTACTTAAAATCAGTTTTGCCAAACAAATTCGAAGACCCCAAAAAATCGCCTTTTCAAACTGGAAACTCCAATTTTTCTCCCAGTTTTTTTGTTTGCTTCTAAGTTATTAGTACACAGACGTAAAAATATGGCCGGCCTCCTTTTCAACTTATAGATTTTTGGATCTTACTCTTGAGTTGGTTTAATACAGCTTTTTAACAATATTATGGTCACTAATTAATATGTTTGATTTACCATAGTAAATAAATATGTGTATGTTTATGGTGAATTATAGTCATCAATATCATAATATACGTTCATCATACAAATGGTGGTCACAAACATATACTTAATAACTGCAATCATATATATGATTGCTACAATCATGTGATTCGTAAATTTAATATATTATTGTTACGGCAATCATATAAATAATAAAAGTGACCATAACATTGCTGTGCCGAATCTTATATACCCTTCACTAAATTATACTTTAAAACAAAACTAAAAAAAAAAAAAAATTAAATTTTTTTTAAAATTTTTTTTTTCAAAATTGTTTTTTAAAAGTTTTTTCCAATTTTAAAATTTTTTTTTTTAATTTATTAGTGAAAAAAATTTATGACAAAATACTGCTTTTTGTAAAAAAAAATCGGGTAAAAAAATATTTTCCCGATTTTGACCCATTGTAGGTCCAACTTTGTATAGCCTTATATACATCGTTGCAATGGACTTTGAAATATCTATCATTAGATATCCATATTGTCTATATTTATGACTTAGTAATCGAGATATACATCAAAAATAGGCCAACAATAGAGGTTGTCTCCGATTTTTGCTCATATCTCCGTTATTTATGGACGGATTTTGTTGATTTTAAATAGGAAACTTCTCGAAACCATGTCTGACAGAATTATTGAGGATTTGGATCCCGAAGATATTTTGGGTCTTCAGAAAATTGATTTTAACAGACAGACAAACAGACGGACATGGCTAAATCGACTCCGCTATCTATAAGGATTCAGAATATACATACTTTATAGGGTAAAATTATATTGTGGAAATTACAAACGGAATGACATTTTCCCAGTGGTATATATTTGTTTGGGTTTAAAGCCCTATGTCTCATTGGTATTTAAATGAAATGGTACTTCAACTTACTTTGCAATTAAATTACTATAGACTTGCAAAGTAGATTATTAGAATTGTGGAGTACAAATTTTGTGAATGCTGCTGCTGTGGTAAAATATCAGGGATCTGTATACTTTTTCAAAATAAGAGGTATGAAGTTATTGTTTTAATAGCTGAACTAATGGAAAGTACCTCAGATGAAAATGTTGTGCTTCATTTATCGTACCGCCCGACAAATGGATGTCCTACTAATTTCTTCTTTTGCTTAAATTTAAGCTAGATTCAGTGAATATACATAATCAATTTATCATCTGAGAACTTTTGATTCAACCATTCGCTCCTATATCTTAATTTTAAAAATTTTTTTTTATCATCAAAGAAAGAATTTTTCTTCAAATTGTTTACTAAGGTCGCAGATCGAAAAATTCTTAACATTCATATATGTTAATAAAAATGAAACCACAAAACTTACATTTTTGATTTTTTTTATTTGATTGAAATTATTATTACAATATACAAGAAATATTATTTTTATAGTTCTAATCAAGAGTGATGAACTTATGAACCTTTTACGGAAAACCTTCACTTTGTTCGAACACGTAGTCCATCTCCGTTTAAAATCTACCACACTTTTGGACACCTTTTTTGTGCTCTTCAATTCTCTTTTAACAACAGCCCAATATCTCTCCACTGGCCTTAGTTCCAGGCAGTTTGAAGGATTTGCCTCCCTTGGTACAAATAACACATTATTGTTCTTGTACCACTCTAGAACTTGCTTACCATAGTGACAGGATGCCAAATCATGCCAAAAATAAGTGGACATATTAAGAAGACTTCTTAATATGCATGGAAGTATCCTTTTTTGTAAACATTCCTTGATGTAAATTTCGGTATTTATAGAGCCATTTGTAAGAAATGTATGGCTTCTATTGGCGCAACTGGATATTGCTTGCCATGCCAAGAACTTTTTGGGAACATTTTCTGCTTTTGGGTTCTTAACTTTTCTACAACATTCCCTGGAGCATCAGCAACATAAAAATATTGACAGCAGGATATTTTTTGTATAAAATTTGACTTTAACTTCCGTGTTCTGTCTTTGGCCTCTAAATTTTTAGCAGAGTTCCTGTTAGGAACTTTTTGAGCCTTGTATGTTTTTAAACCTGCATTGGCTTTAACTTTTCATAGCAAATAGTCCGAGCACTGAGCTAACCGAACTGCTTTCCTAACGGATGTGTTGGGAGCTCTTTTGAAAATGCTTTCTTTTTATCATCTAGATTCTAGACCATTCCTTCTAGATGAAACAGGTTTTCTATCAACGGAACAGTTCTCCAGATACTGTTTAACAAGATTGGAATCAGTTTGAAGGCAGACTTTTGATTGTTTGACCACCTTTTTGTAGGACTAAGTTGGGTTTTGTTGAAAATATTTAATAATTTTAGTACGCACTCATCGTCACTCATTTTAATTAGACTATCAAAAAATGTACATAATTGACACTAAACATAATAACTGTCATGCTTACCAAAGGTAACTTCATCAAAAAAACATCAAATAATACTTGGGTTAAAAGTTTTAATGAAAAATGTGTGTTAAGGTTTCTTTCGATCTCACTCCAGTCATAAATGGGTGATAAAATCGTAACGACAACAGTTTTTTTTAAATGTAATTTGTAATTTTATTTATTGCATATTTGAGAATATAAGAAATGCCTTTCAGCAAGACCGAAGTCTGACATGATCCATTGTAAAATAGTACACTGTCCGGATAAAGACACCATTTAGAGATTCCAAATTTGGGAGACGAGTAGTGCAGATCATGCTCTGTAAAACAGACCACAATTTATTTTTTTATCTAAAGGATTCAGATCTTGACTATTGTCTTTACAGCTTTATGTTGAAAAGATTTAAGATAATTTTTTATGGGAAAAATCTATTTTTATTTTGCTCTCTTGAAAAATTCTTAAAAATCACATATAGCTGTTTTTGTATGCGCATCGAGAATATGAATTTGATACAATTTTTGGGTAAATTCTTTAAAAATGTAAATTTTACATATGAAACAAACTGCAGTAAAGCTAAAAGTTGAAAGTTGTATCAATATGAATAATGAAAATATTCCCCACTTCTTGTCCGTCAAAAATATGACCAACTGTTTTAAATTATATTAAGATTTTTAATAGACAAACGTTTATTTCATTAACTACACTGAGAAAACAGATTAATAGTAGCAATCGAATTTGTTGCAAAACGAATGATTATAAGTTAGTGAATTTTTGTACCTCAGTGATCGAATTTTACTGTTGTGGCTACAAAATTTTAGAATGTGTAACAAAAGTTTGGTTATTTCAACCAAAATTCTGCTTTATCAACTTAGTTTCTGTTGATAGAGCCGACAAATTTTATGTGTGAAACCGTATCATTCGATTGGCAATACATTCTGTTGCTACTACGAATCTGTTTTCACTGTGTAAGTATGCATTTTTGAATGTACAAGCCATAGAGTGGAAACTAGAAAAAACTCAAACTGTTTTCACATTCTCACCACATTGATTTTTGACAACTGAGTTAGGTCTTTGGCAGGAGAGTTTCCTATCTATATCATAGCTGTATATTTTGAATATTTTTATTCCAAATATTTGCAAAAACTAAATTATTTTTGAATTTTAGTTATATTTGAAAAGATAAATTTATATTGAAATCATTTTATATTATCCAAAATATGATGCTAATTAACATATATCTATTCACAGTACAAAGCATTAAATATTATTAGATATCAATAGAATACGATATTCAATAAATTATTCTGAAAAGTTTTGAATAAATATTTATAAAATTAAACTAATAGTATTTGCGTTTTAGTAAGAATAAGTTGTATTTTATTCAATATGTGGTGAAGAGATTTGAAAATATTCTAATCAATTGAAAACATATAATTATTTTCCAATTTTATTTATATAGTAAAAATTAAATTTTAGTTTAGTTTATTCAATAAATTATGAATAAAATATTATTTTACTTATTCGAAAATTTGTTGATAGATTTTATTCAAAGCAGTTTTCTTTGAATAATTTTATTTCTCCAAAAAAATGAGAAATATTTGAATATTCAATAAAAAATGTTTGAATACTTTTATTCATATCAATTTTCTTTGAATAATTTTATTTGTGAAAATAAATTCAAATAATTAAAGGCCTTATTCATAATCATTTTTTAAATTTCTCAAAGGTTTATGAAGCGAATTTTGTATGGAAATTATGTTTTATAACCTTAACTATATCTGGTGAAATGAAAACAGGCGAAATGAAAACAAATAAGAGCCTTAAAGTGAAAGATAAATGGATCAAAACGGCTGACACAAATTGTACTAGAGAAATGTATAAAATAGTGAACCAAATAATAAACAGAAGTTTAAATTTTACATAACCTTAAGCCAAATGCTTTCAATTCCCTCATATATTAGCTCAATCTGTGATCACTTATTTTAAATATTTTATATCGATAATAACTTTGAAAATACTGCGAAAATAAACTCAATATTTCATACCAAAAAGCGATTATTAAAAAATATTTATGTGTGTGATTTCAATATAAAATGAGCTCGAACGAGGAAGATTTTTCTTGTGATTATGAAAAAGATCCTTGCTAGAAATGTTAATTTTCCTGGTTTAAATAAACAATGTTTAATTTTATTTTTAGTTAGTTGAGCTTGAGGTCACTTTTCCAGATTTGGAACCCTATTGCGTAAATATTTCTTTATACATATCGATTAGTTTTGAAGAGAAAAAAGAACGGCTGTGGTATAATATTTTTGCATAATAAAAGAATTTGTTCATTCAAGTATTTTTGGAAAAATAAATTTATTTGTTTGCAATTTGTGTGAAATAAAAATATTTTTCAAGATTTATTAGAATTATTTCTATTCAGTAATTTTTGGAAAAATAAATTTATTTCTTTCAAATTTGTGAGAAATAAAAATATTACTAAAGTTTTATTAGAATTATTTCTATTAAATTATTTTTTGTTGGAATAATTTTTGTTTTTTGTATTTTGTTTGAATAAATATTCTAAATAAATTACAGGCAAATCCCGGTATAACGAATCTCACTTTAACGAAAATCCGATTTAACGCACGGCCAAATTCCTAACATTAACAGCCTTGTATAACGAACGTTTCAAAAATTGTATGCTCGATATAACGAATGGAGAAAAAAAAACAAATAAATTCAAACAAATGACCAAATTTTTAACATTGACAGCCTTATATAGCGAACATTTTGAAAATTTTACGCTCAATATAACAAACAGAGAGCATAAAAAACAAAAGTAGTAAAGAATGTAAAAACAAGAAAATAAAATAAGTCGTTGCAGTACCGTTACTTTTTCAATAGTTACTCTCTTTAATAATACGTGCAGTGATCTTTTCTATTGTGTTTTTAAGTGTGCAAGTGTTCAAGTGAATTAAATATGGGAAACCGTAAAAGAATTTCATTGAAAGAAAAAGTAAAAATTTTAGATGAATGTGAGAAAGGTACAAGCCTTAATGAAGTTTCCGTGAAATACGGAATACCAAAATCCTCAATATGTACTTTGAAGAAAATGAAAACAAAAATTTTATCGAATTTAGAAGCTACCAAAAATGGTTCAAAAAATCGTCGATCACTAAAGAATGGTGAATATCCCCTGATGGAAAAGAAGCTTTATTGTTGGTTTCTCGACCAGAGGAAAAAACACATTCCAGTTAATGGAATTGCTTTAAAAACCAAAGCTATAGAAATACAAAAAAGGCTTTATAATAGTGGATTCCATGCAAGTGATGGTTGGCTGTCTAGATACAAAAAAAGATTCGGTGTAAGACTTCTTAAAGAATCTGGAGAGAAGTTATCATCCCGAGTTGATTTAGTAGAGCCCTTCAAAAAAAAAATTGCATGAAATTATAGTTGAGCACAATCTAACACTTGATGTTATTTTCAATGCTGACGAAACTGGTCTCTATTGGAAAATGCTACCAGATAAAACGTTTGTTCACGCCGGAAAAAATACTGCACCAGGAAGAAAGCTATCGAAGGATAGAGTAACCGTTTTACTTTGCGCTAATGCATCTGGAACAAAAAAAAATTAAACCTCTTCTTCTTGGAAAGGCAAAGAAGCCCCGCTCGTTTCGTAACAAAGTGTTGGCTATAAATTATCTTCACACAAATAAAGCGTGGATGAATTCTGGAATCTTCAAAATCTGGTTTTTTGAAATGTTTGTCCCTGAGGTTAGCATGATTTCTTTCATTACCTTCATTCATTAAGAGCTTTTATTTTAATTTTTTACAGGTTGAATCATTTTTAGAATCGAAATCCCTTCCAATGAAAGCTTTATTAATCCTGGATAATGCACCAAGCCACCCCCCCGAAGAACAATTAGTGAAAACTACTAAAGATGGACAAATTTGGGCGATATTCATGCCTCCTAATGTCACACCGCTCATCCAACCTATGGATCAAAACGCCATACGTTTAGTTAAATTGCAATATAGAGTTTATTGTCCAAAATTGTTTCATCAGGCGCTGAGGACATTACAATCTTCCTAAAAAGTCTGAATCTATATGATGCAACGTTAATGATAAGTCTTGCCTGGAAAAATTTAAAACCGAATACATTGGCCAACTGTTGGCATAAAATTTTACAGCCAAACACTGATTATTTCGACGAGGAGGATGATATCCCATTAGCGCAATTATTGCAGAGGGATGAAATTGTTAGCATGAGACGTAGTTATCGACTTTTAAGTTCAGTTTTTCCGAATGTAAGCCTCATTCTATTTGTTTAAATTTCTAATTTATTTTAAGGTTGTTTATTATTTTAGATAACTTTTACTACAGATGATATAAATGATTGGAATAGAGATGAAATTCAAGAATATGAGATGGAGGAAGACGATGAAAATAATGAACCAGTTCATATTGTGGATGTTACTAATGAAGTCAAAATAAGACACGCTGATGCAATAAATTCGTTTGAAACATGTATTCTGTGGAGTCAGCAGAACAACATCGATTATTCAAAGCTATTGGTCTTACGTGAAATCCAGGAAGAAGCAGTCCAAAAAAAATTACACATTGGACAAAAACAAACATCAATTAGCGAATTTTTCCATCGCTGATTGATGTTTTATAAGCTGTACAAAATGGAAAGGCATTTACATATATTTTTTTTTTTTTTTGTGATCTCATTATTAATTAATTATTATTTATGAAATAAAATAAATGTTTTTTTGTTTATCTAATAAAAATACACTTAATTAAAAAAATATCCCGATATAACGAATTTTTCAATTTAACGAATGGGCCTGACAACATATCGTTCGTTATACCGGGATTTGCCTGTAGTTGATTTTGTTTGTATCTAAATAAAACAAATTTAAATTTTATTCAACTTTATTTCATTTGAATATATAATATTTTGTTATTTTCTAAAAAATCTCAATATAATTTAGTTAAAATATAATAAAATGATTTTATTTATAATTTATTTGATTTAAAAAGATACAAATATGCATAAATTTAACTGTAAATATTATTAATAAATTAGACAAATAATTTATTTAACTAATAAATAATTTGGAAAATAACTATTTATAATTGGAAACAAAAACTAAAATAATATAAAAAATATTTATATTTTTTATTTTATTCACAAGTTACAGCTATGATCTATATGTATTTATCTATAGTACGAGCTTACAAAATTAAAATTATTGTATTTATTTATTCTAATTTAGTTTTCTTCTTCTCTTTTTAGGTAAGTCTCTCCAGCATTAATAACCTGTAAGTAAATATATTTGAATATATTTATGTACTTTTTTTCGAGCCCTTATCAAAACTTATTATTAGGCATTTATTAATAGAAAATAATAATCACAAAATCAAATATATTACAATATTTAATTCTTATTCTATAACAATTTCGAGAGAAAACTTATCTTTCGAGACAATATAATGTCCATTGACGACAACAAATAATATTTATATACAAAATTGGGATACTATGCATATAAATTAAGCATTTTGAAGTGAAATATAACAAAAGATGCCTTATCAATAAAATATGCAAAACTGTGTGATTATGATAGAGATATTTAATATACATGGCATTTAGACGTTTGAGAAAAACCATACATTTACATATAAATCCACCCCCTATTTATTGTATTGTAAAAACCAATAAAAATTCCGCTGATTTATTCCTCCCAATTGCTTATCCATGCTAAAATCTTTAAAATCTACATATTTATTTGTTATGCTTAAAAGGTGTCTGCCTCTAATTTATGGCAATTGTAATGGTTAATAAACTACATTAATATTTGTGGGTTTTACAACTACTGTATGCCTGTATTTAATCCATTCATCCATCCCACACCAATCATCAATACCGTTTTTAAGTGATAAAACCATACATGTCAAATTTCTAGGCTAGTAAGTAGTACGAGTTTAATAAACTACCATAAATATTTAACCCTTTTTAACGCAGTTTAAGTGCACAACGCTCATACCTCTTTTTTTTTTTGTTGTTTTTGATTTTGTTGCTTCCGGGTAAATTTTTGTTGAAATGAAAGCAAAAATCTCAATGACAGTTTAACCGCAGGATTATCATATGGTATGTAGGGATCAATAAATATGCCAAACCAAACACACCTCTAATTCGTGGCTACCTAAAAAGTTAGAATATGTTGGAATGAAAAAAGAGAGAGAGAGTTAAATGTACTACATACTAAGTAAATATAACGATTAAAGGACATAACCAAATATTTGTAAAAGTATTAATAAATGCTGCCTATAGATTATATACTATATAGACTTAAATGTTTGTATGTTAAGCAAATAAGGATGTAGACATACATACATATGTATGTATATCGTCATATTGTCTTAAAGCAGTGGTTCTGAAATTGCCTGTTTGTTCCAGTTCACTTTAATTGTATTTACTTTTAGTGTTTTTTTGTAGTCTATATATAAGTTATTTCCAAGGCATTAGTGATATTTATCACAGTTAAAATGAATGATGGGATTTGTTGCATAGTTAAGTTCTGAATGACACTGAATGGCACAACTGATGATATTTTAGTACTTTTTCAAGTTTTCAAAATACCTACATATCGTTACCTTAGTATAGAAAAGGCCTAACTCGTGTTTTTTTGTAAGTCCAGATTTTCGTTTATTTCTATAAATCTCGACTTAAAAAAAACGAGTATTATTGCATTTGTCTTTAAGACGTTTCTTTTTTATATCTAATGTGTGGCATTATTTCAAACACCATAGTTAACTATACACTCATAGATGTCTATTTTTAGAAATTAAAGGCATTATGCCCGTAACTTTCACAAATACACGCAGAACAAAATATAGTTGTGCATTGTTACTGTAACCATTTCAACATTTTTAACAATATTATAGTCACAGTAACTATATATATGATTGTGGTAACAATAATATGGCTAATTTACGATTCACATGAATATTTCAACCATATATATGGTTACAGTAAACATGTATATGTTTGTGACAACTATACATATGATGAAGGATTTACCATATTATGTTGCTCTTATATCATAATCTGAGAACAACATATTATGATAAAATTATTCATCATATAAATGGTTGTTACAAACATATACATGTTAACTGTAACCATATATATGGTTGATAAAATCATGTTAATCGTAAATTAACCATATTATTGTTACCACAATCATATATATAGTTACTGTGACTATAATATTGTTAAAAATTTTAAAATTGTTACAGTAACCATGCACAAATATTGAAATGGTTACAGTAACAATGCACAACTATATTTTTTTCTGCGTGTAGATATCTATGGTGTAAAATACCCAGCATATGTAACTTGACACTAGTTTTAAATCAATATCTATGGGAAAAAATTACCACTTATTTTTGCTCCATAAGTTGGTTGGTTTACACGGTAGTTCACTCTGTTCATGCACATTCAAGTACAGTCGAAGGACCAACACCACTCGTCAGATGTCATTTACATCGTAATGTATATTAAAATGACGAAGTTATTAGACCCAACCTGCAGCCGTTAGCTGTCTCAGTAGGTCATTAAGTTTAGAACCAGCTACCTCACCAAGGTTTGTCAATATGTAGTTGCTCTTTTGACACTCAGGGCTGGCATTCGCAGAGAAGGTGGAAAATCGTTTCCTGTTCGTTAAAACTGCGTCCAAGGCGATTTGCATGCTTACATAGAGTCTAGTGGCCCGTTAATACTGCTGCTGAAACCGCATTGGAAATATCCAAAGTAGATACCATTCCAGCTAATTCGCCTGCCTGTTCATTGCCATAGTAGTCTCTGTGTGCTCAAGGGACCCAAACTAAAGTAATGTCAGATAGACGATCTAGCCTTGACAAAGCATTCTTACATTGCCTGACTAATGAAGATGAAGTTCCAACTGCAGTCAGTGAGAGAAGTGCCGCCTAACTGTCGACAAAAATATCAATATTGCCGCGAGTATTCTGGTCATGTAGTGTATTACAATCTATCATAATCGTAAAAATGTCAGCCTGAAAAACACTACATTCATTCGGAAGACGGTATTAGATGCCTATCCCAAGTTCGTTATAGAAAACACCAGAACCAACACCACAGCTCATTTTAGAACAGTCTGTATATATCCTGGTGTAAAATTCGTACACGAGATTACCCCTAAACCACTCACTTCTGAGGGCAATTAAGACCTTAAACACACTACCAAAATCTCTATATGGAGTAAGTTACAATCGAATGCAGTAGGCCCAGAATCCCCTCGTGGCCATATGTTCTCGATCTCCAACATCCAGATGCCTGAAGCCTCCCTATGCTGCAGGAAGAGGTGGACATTATGTGAAGGTATATTGGAATAAAATGCAGTATAAGGCTTACTCAGAAAGTGATTCAGAGTCGATTGTCATATATCTTTATATGAAACTTTCACATGTTGAATCTCGATATATATTTCGGGAGTATGTTTTATATAAGGACCAATTATGAAGCAATTTGAACCATGATTGTTGTGTATTTATCCTATCGTTAACCGATTTCGTTAACCGATTTCAATAGACTTCGAATTGTGCCCAAAAGTCGACATGTATTTCGTGTTTTAGTTAAGTTTAATAGTGGTGTGATCTTGAGATGTTAATCCGAAATCTATAAAAGCTATATGTAGAAACTTTAACATTATAAATTATTAGTTTTGTTTACTTATTTCACATTTTGAAAGAAAATTTAATCGTTAATTGTTGCTCGAATAATGTTTATAGCCTTCACCTTCGTGAGAAGGGTATATATAAATTTGTCATTCATATATAAATTTGTCATTTGTCATTTGTCTGTTGAAATCAATTTTCTGAAAACCCCAGATATCTTCGGGATCCAAATCCTCAATAATTCTGTCAGACATGCTTTTCTATTTAAAATTAGCAAAATCCGACCATAAATAACGGAGATATGAGCAAAAATCCGAGACAACCTCTATTTTTGGCCTATTTTTGTTATCTATATCTCGATTACTACATCATAAATATAGACAATATGGATATCTAATGATAGATATTTCAAAGTCCATTGCAACGATATATATAAGGCTATACAAAGTTGGACCTACAATGGGTCAAAATCGAGAAAAATATTTTTTAACCCGAATTTTTTTTCACAAAAAACTTTCTTTTGTCATAAATTTTTTTCACTAATAAATTAAAAAAAAAAATTTTTTAAAATTAGAAAAAAAACTATTTTGAAAAAAAAAAAAAATTAAAAAAATTTTTTTTTTTAAATTTTATTTTAAAGTATAATTTGGTGAAGGGTATATAAGATTCGGCACAGCCGAATATAGCTCTCTTACTTGTTTATTCTAAACTGAAAAATTTTATTCATTCGAATAAAAATTATTTTTTTTCTCGATTATTCGAATACCCATCATATTTTAGTGGTGTATGTTATCTTCGAAGATAATAGAAACTAATCGTTTACAGTACATGTTTCCATCTACATTGATTTCTATACTAAATATATGTATATAAGTAATTTTCGTAAGTGGTGTGTAACGATATACAAATATTTCTCAATATGACTAGGATTGAGAACCTCTGTTTCAAAGTAACAAGTTAATAAATAAGTACAATCTAAGCCTTCCGTTTGTGTGACCAAGTACAAGTATGTGTTTATTTAATATTTTCTCTAAATTCTAGACCATGGAAACTAAATATTTGCCCATATTTGTTTTTTTGTAGTTTAAACATGTGTGTGTACATTAAGATTTCATACAGTAGCCAATTTAAGCAAATTGGCTTTACCTACAACTACTACTACTACTACCGTCTGTCTACATTCAACTTAATTTGTAAGAAAATCAAACTTTTGTCTTAAAGATCAACAAACACAGGAAGCAGCAACACCAACCAGCACTACTAACATGAGCAATTAAGTACATACTTGTATGTTTTATGTATGTACATATGTATATGAATGTATTTATGTCCTTTTGCGAAAGGATTATGAATAGTTAGAAATGTGTGTATTTAAATCTCGTCCATAAAGACAGACAACTTCAAATGCATGGTTGGTTGGATATAAATTTTTGCACTGACAATGACAACGACAACGAGAACATAACATCATCGTTTAGATGGCGGCGTTTAATATCCGTACAAATATTTAAAAAAAATATACTGTGTGAGATTAAAACCCAAAAATGTCTTTGTCAACATTTAAAAGATCTTCAGAAGAAAAAAAAAAAAAAAAACACAGAAAATATGACAAATAAACCTTCCTTCCATCATAAAACGGAATGATTTGATGATGGTTGGGATTATGAAAGTGGTTAGATTGTGACAGTGATAAAAATACAAACTACATATGTATGTATGTACTTATTAAGGACGACATACTCTAAATACTCGTACGTTTGTATACAGATGAAGTAGCAGCAGTATAACCAGAAAAACAAACAATATTTTTTTTACGTTTTGTGTATAAATACAACAACTTACAGCTGTTTTCAATCAGCCCGTAGTGTAAGCGCGTTAATTGGCCAAATTTCTGTGAAAACACGACAATTTAACAGTGGCGGCGGCATGTGTTTGACGTTCGGTAGTTCGGTTGGTCTGTTTGTTGGCTTGGCGTAGGATTTGCAACAGAGAAGAAATCAAATCAAATAAATATGTACAAATACAAACACAAACACACACAAGTAGTAGTCCTTGTTAAGGAAACATTAAAAACCTAGAAAAGGGTGGCATTGCATTAAAAATTTTTGTTGCCTTTGGCTACCGTTAAAAGGACACTTCACAATTTGTTTGTTTTTTTGGCCATTAACACTTTGAAACGCACACAAACACCCAGCAACTGAAACAACACGCACGTTTGTCCCCATTCAGAGGCATTCGTTTGTTTGCACACAATTCGAATTCGATACTTTGTTTTTGGAAACATGAAACAACACAATTACGTTTATGAGTAGAATTTGGTGATTTTGAATCATGTGGTGGGAGAATGTTTTCTTTTGTGTTGCAAATATTTTGCTTAAATGGCGAAATTTTTTAGTTGATTTATTTTAAAACAAGTTGAGATGGGGAAATTATGTTACTTAATTGCGGATTAAATTGGTGTTAGTTTTAGAAACATTTTTTTGAAAATTATAAAATTAATTGACAATGTTTCAAGTCGTAAAATTTATGAAAAAGTGCAAAGTTTTATTACAATTTTAACTAAGCATTTGCTTCGGTCCATAATTTACCCTAAACCCAATGTTACTTCTATATCTTGTTTAGATCGAGTTTTTCAAAAACCAATTCGTTTTTGTTTTGGTGTAAATGGTATAATAAAACAATTAAGAGAGCTATATTCGGCTGTCCCGAATCTTATATACCCTTCACCGAATCATACTTTAAAATAAAGATCAAAAATATTTTTAGGTAAAAAGATAAAACAAATTAAAAAAATAAATTATTTAAATTTATTAGTGAAAAAAAGGTTTGGTGAAAAAAAATTTATTAAAAAATATTACTCCCAATTTTTGCCCATTTGAATAACATACTTATTAGGGTATTCAATTAATCGGGTTCCTAATTTAATCGGTTAATCGAACAAATAATTAATCGGTTAATAATCGTTTAATTTTAAATTATTCGATTAACCGAATAATTTCTATTTTAATTTTAAATTGTAAATATAACCACGACATCCGAGACAACCTCTATTTTTGGCCTATTTTTGATCTATATCTCTAGGTCATAAATATAGACAATATCTAATCTAATGATAAATATTTCAAAGTCCATTGCAACGATGTATATAAGGCTATAGTAAGTTGGACCTACAATGGGACAAAATCGGGAAAAATATTTTTTAACCCGAATTTTTTTCACAAAAAACATCTTAAATTTTTTTTCACTAATAAATTAAAAAAACATTTTTTTTTTAAATTGGAAAAGCTTTTAAAAAACAATTTCGAAAAAAAAATTTTTTAACTTTATTTTAAAGTACAATTTGGTGAAGGGTAGATAAGATTCGGCACAGCCGAATATAGCTCTCTTACTTGTTTTATACACATGTGAGTTTTTTTTAGGATTTTAGTGAGATCTTTGAAACAAGCTTTTAAAAAAAATAATTTAATTGAAGTGTTTTCCTTTTAAACGATTTTTCATTAGTTTTAATAAAACTTGACTTGCAAAGAACTCTCTTATTGATTGTAGATGTTGGGGAAATCCAAAGTAAGGCATGATACAGAATATCGAATTTCTCATATAAAATCCTCAATTATACCATTGGAGTCCTTTTTGGAGTATTTTTTAGATTGTGAATACTTTAGTTTCATCTATTATCATTTCGTCCTCCGACTCATTAGGACAAAAAGTTCATTTCCAAATTCCTTAGTTTCAATTTATAAAAAACTATTGTTAGAAGCGTATGTTCATGAGTTAAGAAATTAAATTTGTTTGCTTAAAACTATATTTCTATATAAAGTGCAAAAAAAGAAATTTCGGTTAATCGACACAAATTAATCGGTTTATTTGTTATTTGAAAATTGGCAATTTTTAATTATACGAACAGTTAACCGATCAGAATTAATCGGTTTACCGATTAACGGTTATTTGTAAAGTGTATCATCTATTCCTAGATGTCCGTACTAGGTGGAACACCATGATTGGGATGGTATGATATATTAAAAAGAGCTGATGATGAGATGGTGCAACATTTAGAAATATTATTGGATGCTTTAAACTAGAGTTTCCAAAAAACCAAAGAATTTCAAAACCGCGGTTTCGGTTCGGTATTGTGATAATTTATTAACTATTAAATCTGTTGATAATATAGGAACTGCTAAACAAATTTAAAGTTCAAATTTGACGAGTGTTCAAGAGGATAAAGGAAAATTGGTACTTTTTCTTTTAATGATACCTTTTTAATATATTAAATTAGTTAAAGTTGGCTAATATGCTTCTCAGTAAAGAAATAACCAAGAATAGGGTGCTCAATTGTATTATGATACCAAAAATGGAGAACTAAACTTTTTCGTACTTTTTCGTACTTCAAAATGAATTTTCTATAATATTGAACCTAGAATCAGGAAATTACTTTGAAATTTAAAACTTGACAGTGGTTTAAGTGTGGAAAATTTTTACTTTTTCTTCTAATGGTACTTTTTATTATAATAAATTATTTTACTTATTGTATAAACATAATAGTTGACTGATATGCTTCTGAGTAAAGAAAGAATCAAGGATAGAGGGCATAATGATATTGAGTTAACAGAAACTATTATTGAAATTTCTATAATAATGAACCTTTAAGCAGGATATTAAACACACATGATCCTGACTGAGTTAGAATATAAAAAAGGGATTTGCAGGTACTTTTTCCAAATAATAGTACTTTTTGAATATTTTATAACGATGGACCTAGAAACCCGAATTCAAAAGGGATAATTAATGTTACTATTTCTTTATTGTAAAGGTACTTTTTGAACAGTTTATAATAATAAAACTTAAAATTAGGCACAAATGATTCTGAATTAGTTAGAATTCACGAAAGGTGATTATAGTCTTACCTTTCTTTTGTATTTTCTATAATAATGGACACAGAAATATGAAATTAAACATTCATGATGCCGAGTAGGAATACAAAATGTGGGTCTTTATGGTACTGTTTTTATAATAATACATCTAGAATGAGCACATTACAATGAATCAATAAACATGAAACTAGAGATATGTTTTCCTGAATTAGTATTAATTTACAAAGGGAGACTTAATAGTACTATTTCTTTATTCCAATTGAGGTGGCGAAGCGCACCGGTCAGCTAGTACTCCATACTTTTATCGGATATTTGAAAATAACTAGGACTTTGTTATAAAAATTTTGCATTATTTAGCCTGCGAAAGGTAGCCTGCTACATCATCTGATGCAATTATTGTAATACAATTTAAAAAATTAAAACAAATCTTAAGATATTTTTACCGATCTGTGTTTAGAGATATTGTATGAATAATTGGATGAAAAAGTTTGTTTCTCAATTCTAAATTTTGAATTTTTCTAGTGAAAATAGATTAAAAGTGAAAACCGAAGAACAATTGTCGGTTTCAGTTTCGGTTTTAGGCCTTGAAAAACCGCGGTTTCGGTTTCCGTTAAAACCGAATTGGAAACTCAACTTTAAACCCTATTAAGGGTACAGTAGAAGCATTAAGCCAACGTATAACCAAATTGTTGATAGTGATATTATAATGAACACGTTTTATTAACAGCTTTATTTTCTAAAAATTCTACGCTTTTCAAAAAAATTGTTCATCCAATAATATGCAAAGTTAATGAAAGATATAATAACATATTGATGTCATAAATTACCTAAAAACTTCACGACATAATCAGATAAAATCAGATTCAGTCACAAATGGAGCAACTTTAAAACAAGATACAAAAAAGTTGAACCAAGTACAAATCGGACAGAAAAATTTCGATTATCATTATAATACTTTGCTACAGTTTTCTCTGTGACTGTAAATTTTGCCACAAAAATAAGAAATCGATTATAAGATTACCTTTTAATTGCAATAGTTATTTCAAAAACTCATTAAAAAAACAATTTTGATATTCTTATTTAATTTCTATGAAAAATTATGATAATTTGATTTTAACTGTGATATTGCTTTAAATTTAAGATTTTACTGTGATATTTATTTTTGATTGTTTTTGCATTTATTTATTTTCTGTTTTTATGTCGTGGTGTAAAAACGTTGATTGTTTAAATGTAAAAATTGATTAAAGTAATATACTTTTATTTAATAAAAACTATCCCCGAAGATGCTGAAAAATAAATAGCGAAACATTGCACAGTGGCGCCTGTAGAACAAGTGAGGTTGCAAAAAAAATATTGAATAAACCTATTTTACAGGAAATTGTCTAATGATTTCAAATATGCTACTCTTATTACAATCAGATTTTTCTTTCAGAAGATATAGCCCTTCAAAGTTGACTGATTTTCAGTGTTCAAAAAAACAATACATTTGTAGGTAATTTTGTCCGCTTTCAGATACAGTATCTCAAAAACTAGGTAACGGATCCTCATTCTTTTTGATTCTATTGATAGATCTATTTATTAAGAAAAGAATAAAAAGAATTGTACTGTTTGCTTTGTGTTTGTCCAGGTAAATCGATATTTGCCAACTATCCATTTCTTCAATGATGGAAAATAAAAAAATGTAAATTCACAGTTGCCCGTCCTTGCCCCATTTTTTGCTAGAGCTAAAATTTTGAAATGGTTCCAAAAATGTGTTGCATAAATTTTTGGGGCAATTTATGATATTGTTACGAATGTACAATAGCGATTTGAATTTAACGGGCTGTAACGAATGCCTGCAACATTCATCATGTTTATGAACACGTCCATTAGTAGAAGCTTCTACTTATCAACAATGTTGATGGCATGCGGTTACTACCATTGTTTGTAAGTGTGGCAACACTAAATGTTTGAGCTGCTAACACTAACATCGAAAGCTCTAGAAATCGAATGTTCTAGTTGTCCGTTAAGATCATTGTAGAAGATTAACGAAAGATGCCGTGTGTAGAAATAGTGGCAGAGTTGGCAGTCATGAGTTGAGTTTATCATAGGCGCTGTTAGAGTTAACATCAACTGTCGTGTACATTTGAGCTTGTACGTTGTAAAGTGTGTGTGTGTTTCTGCGAATTGATAAACGTGTATAAAGACAGTGAGTGACTATTTAATTCTGTTGTTGTTGTACATTCTAAATAAAGAGTTGTTACAATTTTAAACTACAAAAACTGCTTTTATTTGCAATCAAAAGTATCCGCTTTATTTAAAGGAAATAAACCCCGTTTTTAAAAGGTAAAAACGTAACAATATATATCCGTGAAAACCCAATAGATACACCTTCTTTTAAGGATTGTGAGCAATATTTTACAAAAAATATAAAAAAAAGGTTTAATCTATTCTGGAATATTGTACAAAAAATTTAAAAATTAATTTAACACGTTGACTGCCAACTACGAGATAACTCGTAGATTGCATTCCCTTCTAGGGTGCCAACTACAAGTTATCTCGTACTCACTAAACTTGTGTAACTACGAATAAAACGTTTTATATCAGTGCTAGTATCGATAAATGGCTTCTGGGAAAAGAACAAAATATTAAAGAAATACGTACGAATTTACTCGTAGTTGGCTTCTGCGTAGCGATTTCTGTTACAGAAACCAACTACGAGATAATTCGTAGGTCCTTTTTCTCCTAAATATAACATAATTTTAGCTTTTTGAATGTGATAATGTGAAAAAAACCAAATTGTAATTTTTGGCCAGTTTTCTGAAAATTGCCGTGGGTTAAAAATAATTAAATGTTTTATGGAATAATTTTAAATCATAAAAGCCTTAAAAAAGAAACATAAAAAATCAAAAATCTTAAAAAATATTTTAATTTATTTCCCATAAAATAGATTGATTTTTCCACAAATGTCAACTTTGCTAACCCATAAGTAGGCACCTAAAAGGCATAGAACCCTTATCAAACACAATTATCTATCATATGTATGCCTTTTAAATTTTTTGATTATCTCATTTGGTTCAAAAGTTATGATTTTTGCAACGAAAAAACTCAAATAAACCAAATAAAACAAACGATATTACAACGATATGACATCGTTTGCGTTTCACAAACGATAGTATTTGCGGACTAAATTGCACAGTTCCTTATAATATCGTTTTTCCAGGCCCAAAAAGAACGGTAAAATCGCCATGATACAAATTTTATTCTGAATGCTATTTAATACTAAAAATTATTACCTGAAAAGGAAACATAACAAATCGTATTTTTCATCACGTGCTTATTTTGTTGCAAATATTTAAAAGTTTTAAATATTGCAAATTACTCACAATTTAAATGACTTAATAATCATTTTGTTTTCATCTGTCGCATGTTATTTGAAAAATTTTCAATTTTGATTATTTTTCTGTTTGAAGTTTTTTTCAAATGTTTGTGTTTTATTTATGTACATATGTATTTTATTGGAGGGAAAATATTTGGAAACTATATTATGATATTATCGTTTTCAATAATAATAGATGATATAATAATCGCCCCATAAGGTAATATTGGTTATGTTATCATATCGTTTACTGGTTTATTGGGAAACGAAATTTCACAAAAATTATTTAATTTGATTTATTCAAACTGTTTATCCCTCTTTTGTTTTATGTTAATACAACAGAATTGCAATTTGTTTAATAAAATTATATAATTTCATAAAAAAATATTTTACTTTTTACTTATTTTTCCAGTTTCAATTAAATTCCCGGCAAACCCCAAACACTGATTATTGTATTGCACATCGAAAATGTCTTGAAAAACTGATCTTATATTAAAATATTATAAATACACTATACTATGCTGTTGAAATATCCAATTATTATATTGTATTAGGAGCATATCCACAAAATATAGTACCTATAACAAATCTTTGACAAAATACATAAAAGTGCATAAAATTTATGAATAGCTATGAAATATGCAACAAAATGCATATGCCTATGTTTGGCTGCCCTGGTAAATTAAAAAAAAACTAGAAACATTCCGAACTTACCTGAAAGCTTCATCAATTTAACAAAACTAACTTTACACGTGTGTGTCTTTAATTATTAAATTACATACCTACGTCATAGGCATTCGTAAATTAAACATTTTGAAATACCAATTCATGATTATTTTTGTACATGACATTTTATTATTATGACAATTAGTATGTACAACAAAAAAAAAAAAAACAACAGAAAACATCTATTTGAAACAATAAACAATTTGGCCTTTGTGTTTTGCCCGTAAATCTAAAAAAAAAAAATATTAAATTGTTTATTAAATATTATACCTAAAGCATATTGTTTTAACAATGAGCACCGACACTCATACATATTCCCCTCTTACAATGAATGCAAATTGTATGAAATTATTTGATTGGGGATCAGTTAAAGCAACAGCAAAAGTTATGACCACAAGCCCCACCCATCAATGGAATACATGTTAAAAAAAAAAACAACATGGCGTCTCTACACTCGTGTTCACTAAAAAAATATTTTTTCGTATTGAAAAAAATAAAAATAAAGTAAATTTTGTTTAACAAAAACAACGAATTCAAATGTAATCGTAACATAAATTTCTAATATACATAGGGTAAGTGCTCCTATAGTCGGCATGACCCAGTAGTCGGCATTTTTGAGTTAAAAGCTTAATAAATAGGAATAACGATAATTTTATACAAAAGTAATATTTAACTTTAATTTAATATACACTCATTTCTCTTTATGTAATGTTTAAATTTGGGTGAGATGAGTATTTTGATCTATTTTTGACCTTATTCAGTGACAATCTTGCAACAGGTGCGGTAGTACCTGTTTTTTAAGAAATTTTTTAGTTTCAGGGCCAACTAAAACAAGTAAGGAACCATATTAATTTAAGTGATTTTTTTATTAATGCGGTTTTAACAGATAAAAATATGTTTAAATATTACCTCCAATGTAAAATATTTTACAAAAAATAATTTGTTTGGTTATTTTAATCAATGCCGACATCAGGAACAAAAATTTCAATGATTTTCAATAGTCGGCATAGTGATGCCGACTTCAGGCAAATGGGTATTTTTAAAGAATCCTGAAGTCGGCAGCTGCTTTTATTTGTCTGGAGATCGCAAAACCAAGTAATATTCTGAGATTTAGAAGGGTTTATTTTCCTAACATTTTAGAATTACAAATATGGACACACCAGGAAAAAGACCCATGCACCAATATCCTGAAGAAGCCTTAAAAAATGCTCTTTGTGAAATAAGAGAAAGGAAGATTTCGGTATTAGGTGTCAGTAAAAAATATGGACAGATTATACGGACGTCTTTCTGAAGGTGCTAGGAAAATGGTGCCACAAACCGTGTTGTCTGATTCTGAAGAAAAGCGTTTAGTAAAATGGTGCCAAGATCTAACAAAATGTGGATTTCCATTAAAAAGTTAGGATTTGCTAAACACGGTTCAAACAATCGTGAAGGAAGAACAGCGAACCACACCGTTTTTAAACGGCCGACCAGGAAGGAAATGGTATCAAGGGTTTTTGATACGTCATCCCTGTCTACCAATTAGAGAAGCAGACGGAATTAGTTAGGGTCCAGCGGTAGTAACTGAGGAAGCCATAAGAAAATGGTTTGATGGATTAAAGAAATGTCTCAATGATCAGAACGCTTTGGATATTTTAGCTCATCTATCCCGAATATTTAATGGTGATGAAACAAGTTTAAGTAAGTGCCCTAAAACTGGCAAAGTTTTGGCTCCAAAAGGATATCGGAATGTATATTTCATACAAAAGGGGAATGAAAAAGAAATAGTTACAGTGCTATTGGTCTTTTCAGCAATTGGTAAGACCGTAATACCAATGGTTGTATTTCCATAAATACGACCGCTTGAATTCTTTTAAGATTTTATTATTTTCTTAATAAAAAATGCAATGCCGACAATTGGGACACAAATTGCCGACATTAGGATTAAGGGTGCCGACTTCGGGCACAAATCGTGTTTTTTCAAGAAGACGTAAATTGCTCAAATTTAATAAAATCTGCTTGAAAAGTGTTAATTGAGTCTAAAACTATACAAAATACTAAACAACAATAACCCATTAACATCCCAATACCATGTTCGCACTCATAATGGTACCACCTTAAAAACTGAAAAAAGTTAAACTGCCGACTACTGGTGCATTCACCCTACATATAATTTTTTCGATACGGTAAAAAACAAATAATTATAAATGGAATATGAATTTGTTAACATAAATACCAGTAGAAAGAGAGAGGCAAAATTTTACCAGAGTTGTCATTAAAGTAGGAATAGATCTTCAATTTCGAGCAATTAGCTAGTATCCCCAATGATAGCAGAAATTGCTGTCAATAAAAAAAAACATGTCCAGTGTACAATAATGACTGATTTTCATTTACATACCTACATTCAATAATTTATATTCAAGTTCATTGATTCGCAGCAATTTTTTAAATTATTTTTCACATTTTTTATAATTTTTTTTATTAAATTACTTTACAACATCAAATAAATTTAACTCATTATCGATAGTGAACGAACCCCGATTTAATTCATTATAACTTCATTATAAATAGTTTTTAACAGGTATTGCAAAATGTGGTCGAGTGTTGTCATTAAGGATTTATGTCTGGCCGCATATTTTGGGCATTTTCCGGCCAATGATTGTTTCAAACGAATTAGTTGCGTTTGGTACAGGTTCCCTGTGATGGTCTGGCCAGATTTCAGCAGCTCATAATAGATATCACCCTTTCGCTCCCACCAAATACTGAGCATTACCCTAACTCCATTGGCTTTGGTATCGATTCGGCTGGTTGCCCGAGCTTTACATATGATATCTTACGCTTCGGGATATCGTAATGGATACATTTTTCATTGCAACTAATGATTCGGTGCAAAAATGATTTTCTTTTATAGCGTTCAAGCATAACTTCAGACATGCAAAATCGTCTTTCTGCTTCAATTCTTATGGTATGGCTTATGGCTTTTGGATGAATGCTGTTGCTCTTAAACGTTTTGAAAAATCCTGCTTGAGCTCCCAATGATTTTGCAAGCACTTGATGAGTTTGACAACAATCTTCATGGAGTAATGCCTCCAATTCTTGATTTTCAAACTTTTTTGGCTGGCCCGAGCGATTTTTGTCTTCCATGTCAAAAACACCACTTCTGAACCGCATAAACCATCATTCGTACATTCACCATAAGTTTTGGCAAACAATCGGTGTTCTTCAGCGGCACTTTTTATACCCTTCACCTTCGTGAGAAGGGTCTATATAAGTTTGTCATACCGTTTGTAATTTCCACAATATAATTTTCCGACCCTATAAAGTATATATATTCTGAATCCTTATAGATAGCGGAGTCGATTTAGCCATGTCTGTCTGTCCGTCTGTCTGTTGAAATCAATTTTCTAAAGACCCTAGATATCTTCGGGATCCAAATCCTCAATAATTCTGTCAGATATGCTTTCGAAAAGTTTACTATTTAAAATCAGCAAAATCCGTCCATAAATAACGGAGATATGAGCAAAAATCCGAGACAACCTCTATTTTTGCCCTATTTTTTGTATCTATATCTCGATTACTAAGTCATATATATAGACAATATGGATATCTAATGATAGATATTTCAAAGTCCATTGCAACGATGTATATAGAAGTTGGACCTACAATGGGTCAAAATCGGGAAAAATATTTTTTAACCCGAATTTTTTTTTACAAAAAACTTTCTTTTGTCATACATTTTTTTCACTAATAAGTTAAAAAAAATTTTTTTTTAAAAATTGGAAAAAACTTAAAAAATTATTTTGAAAAAAAAAAATGTTTAAAAAAAATTTTTTTAAATATTATTTTAATGTATAATTTGGTGAAGGGTATATAAGATTCGGCACAGAAATTAAAGAAGTAAAGCTAAACTTCGAACTTTCAAAGCAAAAAAACTTTGTTCAATGTTCAATAACTAAGTTGGAATAAATGACAGATATGTAACCTTCAAAATGACATATAAGTTAAAAACAAAAACCGCGTTCAGAAGATACGCCATCTATTTTAAATCCAACATTTTTAATTAAACACGCAATTTGGTAAATTTAGTTTTGATCAACTAATTTGGCAAATAAATCCAGTAAAATAGATAAAATTGTGTATTAAATAAAATCAGGTGAGTAGCTGTGAGATATAATCCTCCGAAAAAACAATGTGTGACAAAAATAATTCAATTTTCTGTTTGTTTGTTTCACGTGAAATATTTGATTTTGACATTGAGACCCATTTGATAACTTACAAATATTGTTTTTGTAGGCGAGACGCTCTCACCTGATTAATAAGCCTTGAACTATGAGTTAATGAAATATTATTCACCTAATATCTCTACAAAATCTACTTTTCCTCATAATTTGCTATCGTTTGAAATACGCTCTAAATTAAATTCAATTGTGTCTATCAAAACTTTAAAATAAATTTGCAAATTTATATTAGTTCAGTTGACTAAGGGCCTAATTCAGAAACACGAAAGGAATACCATTTTAAAATGTTTGTATGAAAAACACTCATAAATTATTTAAAAACTGAGTGATTTTCAAATAAAAAAATTTGAAAATTGTTTTCCTTTCGTGTTTCTGAATCAGGCCCTAAATTTACTTTTGTAAGAACTGTTCCAGCACCATTATTTCTAAATTGTTATTAATACAGAAAATGCAAGGAATTTATAAATATTTAATAATTAAAATATAAAATTTACTCTTTTCATATTCCAACCAATATACTTTCTGTGTAGGTATAACATAGATTTATATACATTTTTACATACATAATTTGACACTAAATGTGTTTTTCCGTAACTGAATTTCAACCGACTTTAACCAGTTGTTTTCAAATTAATACAAATCAATTTGTAACAATTTCCATATATCAATTATTTTAACAATCTACTGATAACTAAAATGAATAACATCCTACTTAATTAATACCTTAATGTATGTAGTTAACAAAATATATGTAAATCAAAATGCAGGTATTTTTTGTTAAATTATAGTTTCCTAAAAAACGAACAGAAATTAATTACTTTGATAACACGCACGATTAGTATTAATCAATAATAATTAAAAAAAAAGAATAAATAAAAATAACAACACAGAGAATAACATCAACTGAGCAAATGTTTATCGCCGACTTGACTAAACAATTAATTAAGGCGACAAGAATTAAGAAAAGCACACACCACAAAACAGCACAAGCATTTTTTTGCGTGTACTTGTACGTGGTGTGTGTACGTACGTCACTTTGAAAACCCAGGAAACATGAGTTTGCAAACTATACTACAAATTATGGAGCAACAAACAAAAACATTTACAGCTACTGCTAATGTACAGTGTCGGTCAAAATTAGTGATGACAAATTTTTCGGGATTAATAGATTCTCGCAATCTAGAGTTCAGAGCAGTTTCAGTTGAGCTCATAAGCTATAGAGCTGCGAGAAAAACATTTATATCGAGAAAACTTGGACTGGATTGAACGTAAAATCCATAAAGGATTCTGATGGAATGAGGAGAGTTCGACGACCTGTCAATAACATGTTATGGTGTGGAGTTGTGGAGACCTTTATACAAAATTTACGGTATTATGGACGTGATAAAAAGTGCCAGTAACACATCCAAATAGGTGAATGGGTTTTTAGAACAGGAAGCCGTTAATGTCATGCAATGGTCAGCACAGTCACCCGATCTTAACCCTATTGAAATTTAGTAATTAGAAATTTAAATCGGTAATTGACACATCGTGATCCAAACAAATTGTATCATCATATAAATGACAACAATAAAGAATCTTATTAGTTCTATGCCTCAAAGATTTGCGGAAGTTTTAAAGAATTGCAGTTTTGCAACAAAACATTATATGACTTCTTAATCCAATAGGTATAGGTGGCGCAAAAGTAATCCTCCTATCAGAAAATGCTATAAATTTTGCGATTGGCCGCTAATGTCAGTTCTGTTTTGACATTTGTGTAATAAACACATGCGAAATACACGTTAATAAACAATGTTACGCTACACTGCTCCAGAACGCGGAATATTGCTGACTATTTATTTGACCAATAATCGGTCGGTGACTTTGGCACAACGTGAATTTCGTCGCAGATTTCCTGGCCGTCCAACACCTACTGGTGAAACACTGCGACGTTTAGCCGCTCGCCTCGAAGAGACTGGCACAACACGAGATGCTGCCAGGCATGGCAGACCCCGGAGTAGCCGTTCTGCAGAGAATATTGCTGCTGTAGCCGATGATGTCATGGACATCGACTAGACGACGTGCCACGCAAATGGGTATCAGTCGACGGTCTTTACAGCGAATTTTGGTACAAGATTTGAAGATGTTTCCTTACAAAGTCCAGACAGTGCATCAGCTGTTAGCTGCTGACCGCCAATCGCGTCTAACATATGCTCTAGCCATCCTTAATCACCACCAAGGGGAAGATGATTTTTCATCAAAAATAATCATGAGTGATGAGGCCCATTTCCATCTTAGCGGGTACGTAAATAAGCAAAATTTACTCTTATGGGGCACTGAAAATCCGCGTGTAACCCACGAAGAGCCACTACGCCTGCTCAAAGTCACTGTATGGTGTGCTGTTTTCGCTTTAGGAGTCATCGGACCTTTTTTCTTCGAAGACGTCGCGGGCCAAACGGTTACTGTGAATGGTGAGCGCTACAGAGCAATGATCAACGAGTTCTTTTTGCCGCAACTTGATGAATTGGGATTGGAAAACATGTGGTTCCAACAGGACGGTGCAACGGCACGCACTGCACGTGCCACAACCGATAGCTGAAGGATGCATTTCCCGGGCGCCTAATCTCCCGTTTTGGCGATTTGCACTGGCTAGCAAGATCGCCTGATTTGACCGCTCCAGACTTCTTTTTGTGGGGCTTTTTGAAGTCGCGGGATTATGTCAACAAGCCTCAGACTCTTGCAGCTCTTAAAGACAATATGCGTCAAGAATGTGAGGACCTATCGCCGGAAGTTTTGGCCAAAGTGATGGAAAATGCCATTAAAAGGGCTCAAATGACAATCAACTGTGGCGGCGGCCATTTACATGACATCATATTCTCGACTTGATGTAAAAAAGATTAAAAGACCAAATAAAAATAATCCACAAGAAGAATCAAACTTTAACATTTTTTTTTTATTACAGCCAAAAAACATCGGAAGTTTACTTTTGCGCCACCTTGTATAATGATAGATATTTCAAAGACCCTAATTTTTTTTTTCACCAAAAGTTTTTTTTCGCTAAATATTAAAAAACAAATTGAAAAAACAAAAAAAAAAAATTTTTTTTAAATTTTAAAAAAACAATTCGAAAAGAATTTTCCAAAAAATTAAAAAAACAACTTTGGAAACAAAAAACATTTTTGTTTTCCTAAAAATACCTATTTAAAATTTTTATTTTGAAGTATAATTTGGTGAAGATTCGACACAGCCGAATATAGTTCTCTTACTTGTTTTATTTTAGAGTTGTTTCCAAAATCTTAACTTTTTCTCGAATTGGAAAACAAGTTATAAAGCCAATTCTGTACAATATGTTCTGACCGATACTGTATATTTATATCCTGTTTTACGCTAAACAACAACAACAAAAACATCATACGCACATCCAAATGAACTTGCCAATGCTTGTGCATACAGTACTGTGCAGAACTTTAGCAACAAGAGTAGGGCAGACATATTACAAAAAAGTTTGTAATTTTATGAAAGTTTTATTAACATAAACATAAAACAATAATTTAGTTTGTTAAAAAAGGAAACAGTAAAATTCCTAATATTTTACTATTGCTACAAATCTTAGTATGAATGCGCCAAAATTGTTAACTGTTGTCTTCAGAATTGGTTTCCATTTACATATATTTTTGATCAACAATGATTACGTTCTTATTTAAACTCATCAGTTCAGCATCAAATCGCGAAAAGTTTTTCAGTTAGAATAAGATCTGGTAATTGGACCGACAAATAAATTAACTTTGTCCGATTGTGTTGAAAATAATCCTAAAGTATGTTTCCAATCGATACCATATACCCAAACTTCCTTCGATTTTTTTTTGAAAGGTCCTAGTCATTTAGCTAACAAATACATGTTGAGACACCATTACTTAGCTTATAAATTAATTTTCAACTGTGCAATCTATTTATGTGAAAACATCAAAAATTAATCGACTTTGCGATTGGAAAAGGTGAAATGAAATATGAAACTTCGCCGCATCCAGCATCCAATTTTTTAAGTTAATCTGTAGTTTCATTAAATGTTTTATATTGCTCATCAGCGGACTATATATATTTAATTTTTAATATCATAAAACTTAGGAATGTGTGGCAAAAGCACTTTTGTTTTGTGTGTCGTCAAAAATAAACTTTAAAATAATCAAATCTGGCCAAATATAAACACTAAATAAAACACTTATTGCTTTATTTTTAAAATTATTCTTCTGAAACAACTACCTTTGTAGACATTAAGTAAAATCTGTATAGGTAGGTATTATTTTTTACAATAAAACTGACTAATTTTCCGATTAATATTTCCACAAAAACTATGCTTTTTGTGCTTAATTTCGTTCTAACTTTAGTAAATAGAAAAAGTTTAATTTTCCTTTAAAATTAATGTTTTTATTAATAAATACTTAAATATGAACATATTTTTGCTGTAAATATAATACCCATTCTGAGAAAAAGCCAACTTTTTGGTTGATCCTAATTGTGTTGCTTATATTCTGCACAGTATTGTATGGATGTATGTATGGATGGATGTACTATTTAGTAAGTACAACCGACAATAATAATAAAAACAACAATAGCAATATTAATAATATGGTGGATGTGTTACGAAGAGCGAAAAAATATATACAAGTAAAAAACATCTGCATGCAAAAAAAGAAAAACAAAATAAACGAAGTGAGCAAATAACACGTTTCATATGAGAAACAACAAAAACAACTATAAAATATTTATAAAGCCAGTACACACACAACAAAAAAAACCAGTTGTTTTCATTAAAACAACACCCAACAGAAATAAAAAAAAAACAAAAATGAAATCTCTATCTTGCATTTCCACATGCACTCACACACACACACATTAAAGAGCTGAGGTGTGCATGCGAATAGAACTCATACCAATATGGGTGTCGCATGAGAGCAGAGTAGTCAAACAACACTAAACACAATGACGTTGGCTGCAGTAACTCAAAAGTGGCGAATAAGAATGTTTATGTTTTCATTTAAATCATTGGTTGCTACTGTCGAAACACCAACAATGTGTTAAAGACCACATGTTCCACTATTTTCATTGGCTGTTGGTTGACAAAGAGCGCTAGAGTGAGATAGAAGGTGAGTATATTGGTTGGCATTAACCAGATGCTTTGCATTTATTCAGTTGGTTGGAATGGAATGCAAGAGGGTAAAGGAAAAAGAAACAGAAAAAACTCTCCACTGATTAGTAATAAAATACTCTTTGTCTTTCTGGCAACAAGATATTTTTAGTCTACAATAATCATTGCTACATAACGGACGTAAATGCTATAATTGCGTAAAACGAGTTTAAAAGCGTTTAAATTAAAGATCAATTTTCTCTAGCATTTAGAATTGCATACTATTATGCATTAAAAAAATAAAATACAATAACAACAAAAGAAAGTGTTAATCTTAGTTGAAAAGAAAAGAATAATTATATTAAAAATACTAAATGAATGCCAAGAATTATTTCCTTTAAGGGAGAAAAAAGTGAATTAAATAAAAAAAGTTATTTGTTGTTTTGAAAATAAAAAAAGCGTGTTGTTATTGAGAAAAAATGGTTAAAATCGATGATCCATGTAGTGTTGAAAGAGTTTTAGATCATCATCAAAGTCAAGCTCAAATAACCCATTTACATTCACCAACACCCCAGCAACATCATCAGCAGCCACAGCAACAACCACAAGATCAAGATCATCACCTGCAGCAATTACATACTCATCATCAAGCGTTGCTGAACACCCACCAGCATTTGCAGCAGTTTTATAAAATGGCACGCACTCCGCACTTGAAATCAAGTTTCTCCATTAATGCCATTCTACCCGAAACTGTGGAAGATAATAATCACAATCACAATCACCATCATCACCCCCAACATCACAATCAAAAACAAAATGATCACGTAAGATCGTACAATCTCTGTGATGACACTGATGTCCAAGATGCCGACTCAGATTTAGATGTAACCAGCATGTCGCCTCCGCCACCTACCGACGGCAGCGAATTAAGTATTAATAGCACCGAAGGCTTGACGCACAACATCCGAAATCATCAGCATCACGACGACGAGGGTACCGAAAGTGATTTCGAGGCTGGTTTGGATCCTGATGTGGTCGACGATGATGACGATTTGGATGGCGACGTAGAGGCTGATGGTGACGGCACCGAGGGTGAGGGGGAAAATAAAGATGAAAATGGTGAAAAGCCGGTAACGGATAAGAAGGGCAATGAGAAACCTCCCTACAGCTATAATGCGCTCATAATGATGGCCATTAGACAAAGTCCTGAAAAACGTTTAACCCTCAATGGCATCTATGAATACATAATGACAAACTTCCCCTACTACAGAGACAACAAACAAGGCTGGCAAAATTCCATACGGCACAATCTAAGCTTAAACAAATGTTTTGTCAAAGTACCCCGCCATTATGATGACCCGGGCAAGGGTAACTACTGGATGTTAGACCCCTCTGCCGATGATGTCTTTATAGGGGGATCTACGGGTAAGCTAAGAAGGCGCACCACCGCCGCCTCAAGATCAAGGTTAGCGGCTTTCAAACGTTCTCTGATAGGGCCTATGTTTACCGGTCTAGGTTATCCACAATTCAATCAGTTCCTATATCCACAGCAGGCGGCACCCACGGGTGCTGCCAATCCCAGTCTGTTAGCTAGCATGTATGGCAGATATAATCCCTTTGTGCCAAAGAATCCAGCTTTACCTCCTTCTCCCTTCTCTGCCAGAGTTAATAGTGCCATGGCGGCTGCCAACTACAGTAACATGGAGCGATTACTGTCTGCCGCAGCCATGCCTCCACAAAGTCATCCAGCTGCTGCAGCAGCCGCCTCTATGCCCACCTCCGATCTCTATCAGCGTTTGCAATATCAACAGCTACTGCAACAACATGCCGCTGCTGCCGCCATAGCGGCGCATCAAAGACAACAACATCAGCTATCAGCTTTACATCACATCAGCGCACCAACTCACCAGCATCAAGCTCCAACAGCCGTCCATCAGCCATTGCAAGTTCTGACACACCTGGGCCAGCCTTCATCGTCACCCTCGCATTCAATATCACCGTCGGCGACAGCAGCCGCTTCACCGCCTGCGCCCATCTTAAAACCGGTAACGGTAGTTTCACGCAATAGCTGAGTATTTATGGCTGTAACGTCACTTGTACGTTGTGCTAATTTAGTAAGATTGACTTGTAAATATTACATTTTGGATTTTAGATTCCAATCATTAAGCAGGGCTTAATATTAGGACCAAAAAGAGACTTTGTATTAAATATTATGTGAGTTTCTGTTGAAATAATAAGAAATTTAAATGGGAGATTAATTGATTTGGATTAAAGATACTGTTATCTGAGAAAAATTCATCATATGCGAAAGAGCGATAGATATTTTATTTTTGGAAATTTTTTTTTAATTTACAACATTTAAAAGAAATGTATCCTTTATATTTTCGAAACGTTTTAAGCTATCTATAGTTTCCTACTAGATTTAAGAAATGTTGTCTTTAATCTAGTACGAAACTGTTGATGGTGTTCTTTTCATATACTCTTCAAACACTACACAACTACATATTTCGCAACCAGAGGTTAAAACATTTTTAAAAACAATCGCAAGCAACAATTTAGAATTTTTCTATACAAAATAAAGTCTGCTCAATAAATTTAGAAAAAAAGCTCAATCACACAGATTTAAGTGGTGCAAACTTTACATAAATAATAGCGTAAACACTCCTGGACCATGAGTCCCTAGGATTATATACAGCTGACGAATTCCTGGAAAAAATCTCCAATTAAAAGAATACTTTGTAAAGAATGTTAGCCAACTAAAACATATAAAAAACTGGGGCCGAATTACCGCATTAGATAGATATCGAATAAGAAAGTATCCCAAGTCTGTCGTCAAAAACCTAACTCTTGCAACAACATCATACATGTTAGTCAATGTATTTTGTTGTTGTATCAGACATATGATTTGTTTTAATTATGTTTGACAAGAGTGTCTTGTCTCTATGCCTTAAATATTCATGGAATGATTGACATGTGATCGAAATTATTTTCAATTCTCTATCCTTTTAAATAAATTAATGATATTTTTCGACCCATCAATATTTGTTTTGTTTTTTTTTTGATTTTTGTAGCAAAGTTAATAAAAAATACTTCAGAAAACATTTCAATAGACTTTTATAGTTTATATTAATACGACGAAAAGAAATTTTTTGTTTATGAAAATGTTTGCAATATCAATTTTGATAAATGTATTTTCAAACTCAAATTTGTAAAATTCAAGGGCTTGAATTCAAACTTGAGTTCCATCGTTTCCATTTTTTTTCACAAAATAAATTTTAAAATTAAGTTTTTTTAAAGACTGAATTTATATTAAAATTGTACTTTTGTTCTATTTTATAATGTAAGAAATCTTTAGGTAGCGAATACAGCGTTTGAGATGTCTCAAAAAAGACATTCAAAAAATCTTAAGATTTTGTCTGCACTCAGTGAAACCCAAATACATATGGTCAATTCTAGGGTATTCAATTAATCGGGTTTATGGTTTAATCGGTTAATCGAGCGAATAATTAAGTTAATCGGTTAATTTTAAATTATCCGATTAACCGAATAATTTCTATTTTCATTTTAAATTAAAAATATAACCACGAATTTTGTGTACTTATTTAAGCATTTCAAAAAATAAAAATAAATAATAGTACAAAAATATGCTATTTGAGATCCTTTTTATAAACACATATGAGTTTTTTAAAGATTTTAGTGAGATCTTCTGAAATAATCTCTTTAATACAACTTGACTTGGAAAAAAAACTCTCTCACTGATTGTAGATGTTGGAGAAATCGAAGGTTTCTCAGTTCTTTGTTCAGTATTTTTTAAGCATATAAAATCCTCAATTATACCATTGGAGTCCTTTTTGGATTTTGAATACTTTTAATAGTTTGGTTAAGTTTTGATAAAAGACTCGTTTCACTAATGTCTTCAGTTTCATATAATATCATGCCTTCCTACGACTCATAAGGATAAAGTTCATCATGAAACATTCTAGAATAAAGGCCATTTCCAAATTCCTTAGTTTCAGTTTCTGAACTATACTTCGAAAAACTATTGTTAGAAGCGTATGTTCATGAGTTAAGAAATAAAATTTGTGTATTTAAAACTATATTTCTATATAAGTCCAAAAATAAAGAAATTTTGGTTAATCGGTTAATCGACACAAATTAATCGGTTTATTTGTTATTTGAAAATCGGCAATTTTAAATTATTCGAACAGTTAACCGACCAAAATTAATCGGTTAATCGATTGAATATCCTAGTCAATTCACAAGGTCTCTTATCATGTCATATTGTCATAATGTCCTAATATTTCACAATGGTTTTTATTGCTTTTCAAGCAAAAAATTTCCTAAAATAATACTACTTTCTATGCTATATTTATTGTGTTATCGTAACCAAACAGCAGAGACGACCAACGGCGAATGCCTAAGAGGCGGTTAAGCTGAGCCGCCGAGTAGTGATATTTTAGGACATTATGACAATATGACTGATAAGAGACCTTGTGAATTGACCAAGAGTATGTATGCATTTATGTATGTATATCATCTAAAAGGAATTTTAATAAGCTATCCAATGACACTCATAATGACTAAATTCGGTAAAAATATTTCAGATAATACATGTTAAACATTTTGGAGACCGTAAATCCGAAAATAGGAGCCTCCACCATTATTTCCTTCTCAAAATAACATTCTCTACTCTTTAATTCTATTTATTTTTAGCGAGCTTAGTTAAAACAAGTAAGAGAGCTATATTCGGCTGTGCCGAATCTTATATACCCTTCACCAAATTGTACCTTAAAATTAAAATTTAAAAAAAAAATTTTTAAATTTTTCTTTTTCAAAATAGTTTTTTCTAATTTTTTAAAAAAAATTTCTTTTAACTTATTAGTGAAAAAAATTTATGACTAAAGAAAGGTTTTTGTGAAAAAAATTCGGGTTAAAAATATTTTTCTCGATTTTGACCCATTGTAGGTCCAACTTTGTATAGCCTTATATACATCGTTGCAATGGACTTTGAAATATCTATCATTAGATATCCATATTGTCTATATTTATGAGTTAGTAATCGAGATATAGATAAAAAAAAATAAGCCAAAAATAGATGTTGTTTCGGATTTTTGCTCATATCGCCGTTATTTATGGACGGATTTTGCTGATTTTAAATAGGAAACTTTTCGAAAGCATGTCTGACAGAATTATTGAGTATTTGGATCCCGAAGATATTTGGGGTCTTCAGAAAATTGATTTCAACAGACAGACGGACAGACAGACAGACTTCGCTATCTATAAGGATTCATAATATATATACTTTATAGGGTCGGAAAATTATATTGTGGAAATTACAAACGGAATGACAAATTTATATATACCCTTTTCACGATGGTGAAGGGTATAAAAAATTAGGGGGTAGATAATGTTTAATTAAAAAACTTGTTTGCAGATATTTTAATCAATCATAATTCATTTTATTTAACATTTAATTTGGAAATGTTTAAATACAAAAATTAATTTAATTAATAATTTGGCATAATGTGTACTGCTTACTTCATATTGTTTAAATTTAGTGATAGTACTTTCATAATGCATTCAAATTACTAGATTTCGGAAATTAGACACAATGTTTAATTTGTTTACAGTAGCAGCCAAATGCTAATTCTAATAACTACATGTTATAGAAGTCAAGAGTTTATAGAATCTTTCTAAACAAATGACTTTTTATATTTTGAAACAAAAATTTGAGCGATGACTTGGTGTGCTTCTAGCTCTCATCTTATGAAAACGAAGCTATCAATTAAAAATTTACTCCACATAAAGGCAAGAAGTGAGCTATTGTAAAATTCGGTTTATTCTAATGACTCACATTAACCAGCTAGATTTTAGAATGGAACCATCACTTATATCTTCATTAGCAAAACTTTTAAACTAAGGTCAGTACAAAAAATGTTTGCTTTATTTTCTTGCATAATTTTGCACCCAGACAAAAATGATGCCATTAAACTTAGTTTCAAAATGCAATAAAGTTTATGTATTCATATCTTGTTAAGCTGTGGTCCGATTCATTTGATTGTGGAACCATGTGAAATGTTATTGCGTTCTCATTAAATTATATAAAATGATGAAAAATTTCTACCCTTTTGATTTTTACGATTTTTCAATACTTTTTAATTTGAAAACAAATGGCCGTCGGCATAATATTTCGAAATGTTTTCATTAAAACTGAGCAGCAGTAACAAAAAAAGTTTTATTTTTGGAATGTCCTGAATTCATATCGCAAACACAAATAATAAATGGAATAGTATCTGGGACGTAACATTTAAAAATTATTTCATTATTAAAATTATACATGTTTGTCCGGCCGGTATTATTTACATACTATATGGCCTTACAGTTTATGTGACACGAGTTTTCCAAATAAATTACATATGTACATTAGGGTGGCCCTTTTGCCAGTCTCACCCCCAAAATTTTAGCTAAATCGGTTGGGGTTAAGACGTGCCGCAAGCCCTCTGAAGTTTTGAGATGCATTTATAAGGGAAAAAATGCATTTTTTTCAGTTTTTGTCAAAATTTAGCTATTAAAAAATTACTTTTGCAATTTAATTTTAAAGAATAGAAATGTGTACGTAATTGTCGTTCTAATGACAGATAAAAAACAGAAATTGGTCAAATAATGTTAAAGTTATTAAAAATTCCCCAGGCCACTAGAACAGGAAATGTTGGAACAAAATTAACATATTTTGATAAATGTTAAAATAAAGGCTAATTTTTACTTAAAATATAATCATATTTATTTGTATATGAGTTTTTGTCTTCATAGGATACTGTTACCCTATTCACAGGTATGACAAGGAAAATAAAAATTTTTTTAACGGCTGATTCAAAACTCCATTTTCAAAATTTTAAAAATTTTGTTAAACAAATTGCAGAATTTTTTTGAGCATCTCATTGGGATTTATTGAGAATATAATAGGGAATAAAAATATGAAAAAATTATGAAAATATCTCTTAGAGTTTTTCCGTACCTGTGATTTAAATTTTGAAATTTTCGAGAAAAACTAATTATTTGGCTCTATTTCCTGCTGTTATGAATTTTAAGTAAAACTTATTCAGAACCTAGATAAATACACATAGATCGGAAACTCTGCTGTCAAAGACCTAACTCAGTTGTCAAAAACCTAAGTGGTGAGAGTGTATTAGTAAAAACAACTATGTGAAAACAAAAACAACACTCGTATGTGTGATTATTATGAGCAATTTTTTTGTTTGAGTTTTTTTCTAGTTTCCGCTCTATGTTTCTCTATGATTCAGAATATTATAGTCTAGATAATTCAAAAAATACTCTGAAAGTTTAGCTAAAAAAGGTAAAATTTTTCAATATTTGGAATTCCTAATTTATGTATTGTGAAATATTGTTTATTTTTGGGCAGATTTTGATTTGTTTGGAGGAGCAACAAGGTTGTGATGTTAGCAATTAAAATTAAAGTTTAATTCATTTTAAGATATCGTTTCTAGAAATGTTGGTCCTGAATGAAGTATTTGGTGAGCTGGATCAGTGGATAAAATGTTGCTTTTTTAAGGTTTTTATGATATTTTTTGCACATTTCTCGCAAAGGAAACATATAACGTATTGGTATCATGTGAAAGATCTTTTAAATGCTATTTCAATGCCATATCTAAATTTTGATGATAATCCAAAAATATTTGAAGTTTTGTAATTTTTTGGAAAAATTTTATTTTTTTTAAATTTTGATGTAGAATTATTAATTGAAGCAATTAGTTTAAATGAATTCGTTATAAACCTCATATAAATTCGCAGAAACGGATTTTTCCGTTTTTCGAAATTGATACTAGAATTTTATTTGAATTTCTCGAAACATATTTTCTCTCTGCTCTAGCTATATGTTTAAGACAATCACAATATGGATATAAAAATAAGGGTAATTTGATTAGCTTTCCTTTGGTATATAACATAGGGTTATAAAACAAACATTTTAGTTTTAAAATATTTGCAATATTTCATGTAAAAACAAGTAAGAGTGTTATATGCCGAATCTTGTACCTTGTACGTTTCTCGATTTTCACCATACTTTACAGTATGAATTCAGAGTACTTAGAACTAATTTGTGCAACATTTTATCAGGATTGCCTCATAATCAACATACAAGGTGGCGCAAAAGTAATCATCCTATCAGAAAAGCGCTATAAATTTTGCCGATTATTGGTGAAATAAATAGTCAGCAATATTCCGCGTTCTGGAGCAGTGTAGCGTAACATTGTTTATTAACGTGTATTTCGCATGTGTTTACTACACAAATGTCAAAACAGAACTGACATTAGGGGCCAACCGCAAAATTTATAGCATTTTCTTATAGGAGGATTACATTTGCGCCACCTGTTATTTATGACTGCTCAAACAGTATTCCGGGCAGATATTCATATGGGAGCTAGATGAAATCATGAAGCTATATTGCCCATTTTCAATACCAAACATACCTAACAACATAGAGTATTTGTGGAAAATTTCAGCCAGCTAGCTTCTTTAGTTTGGGATCTATCGTGTTTTCAACAGATAGACAGGCCAACGAACATAGCTGTCAAATATAATTCAAACTAGATTGAATTTCGAAAAGCGAAAACCCCACCCCGTTTTGTAAAAATTTAAAAAACTTGAATTTTTTGTCAAAAATTACACGATAATTTTAGATATGGCACTGAAATCGCCTTGCAAACTCCTTTTACTTTATACCAATATAACATATGTGCCCTTAGCGAGCAATATGAAAAAACCTTAAAAAGTAGCTTTTAATCCAGCTCACCAAATACTGCATCAACTATTCAACATTTTTACAAGTCTTTTAACAAAATATTATAGTCACCGTAATTGTCTATATGATTGTGGAAACCATAATATGGTAAAGTTAAGATTTACATGATTGTCACAATCATATATATGATTGTAGTAAATAAATATGGCAATCATGTTAATGATGAATCATTTCATCATAATGTTCTTAGATTATGATATCCATAAACCGAGAACAACATTATATGGTAAATCCTTCATCATGAAAATGGTTGTCACAAACATATATCTATTTACAGCAATCATATATATGATTGTTACAATCATGTGAATCGTATCTATACTATATTATGGTTACTGCCATTATATAAATAATTACTGTGACTATAACATTGTTCAAAAACTAGTAAAATTGTTGAAATGGTTACAGTAAACATTTGCAACTAAATTATTATATTAAACATATTCAAAACATCGCAATTAATTCAACAACAAATCAATTAATTTCTTATTTATAAAATTCTTCATTTCAATAGAATAATCACAAAAAATTAAAAAAAAATAATATAAAATTAAAAGAAACTGTATGTATTGTAATTGTATAATATTTATTAAATATTAGTAAATAATTATTTAGTTTAAATAAATTTATAGTTATAATTATCTACTATAAATGTTTGTAAAAGAAAAAAAAAACAAATTGTTAAATTATTTAAACCCAACAACGTAAAAATGAATTTAAACAATATTATTGTACTACAATAATAAACACTTATGTACATAAATAAATAAATGAAATAAATGAAAATAAGGAAATTAATAATAATCATATTTATTATAAACAAACAAATCAAATTAAATACAAAAAGAAATATAACAAAAAAACAGTATTTTCATTTAACAAATGAGCTGCTAAATATACAAATATAAGAATTTCACCGGAAATCCTTAAAATAATTAAAGCAAAATGCATGAGACTACTTAATCAAATTCAGAGTGAAAATATTAAAAAAGAAAAAAAGAAAACGAACAAACAAGCAACCAACAACAAAACTAATCAACTAAACAGATATGTGTGAAAAAGAATTTCAAACGTTTATTTGTTCTTCATCATCAACATCATCATCATCGTACTCTTAGAACGCGGTAGCATGAAAAAGTAAAGAAAAATTGTATATGAGATGAAACACTCGTAAAGTGTCACTTCAAATAAGAACATTTTTGACACACGCTTAACTTAACACATTGTTGGTTGGCTACTTTTTTTTTTCTTCATATTTTCAATTTACACGAGTATTTCTTGTATCTTTTTCTGGATTTCTTTTTTTTGGGGCCTATTCGATTTTTGTTTTATGGCAAATACTTAGTTTTTCTTCAAAGAATGGATTCTTTGATTTGAAATACGTTTCAGATGCATAAATAAATCAAATTGTCTCAGCACCAAACAAAGTTCAGAAATTTATTAGGGAAATCTAATTGGGACTTACATAAATCAGTCACCTGATCAATATTGTTTGACTGTTTCCATATTTTAATCTATCTGTTTATTAAAAAAAGAATAATAAATAATGAAAATTAAGACTTTGTGAAACTAATTTACAGATTGTGGAAATATGTAGCACATACTAAAGCCCAAAAACATTATTATGTTCGAAAGTAGTAGAAAAATCCTAAGTTTTCATGAGAAGCTCTGAAAAATTTTGAAATAATTTTATGGCTGAATCGTGTAAATATTATGCTGTTAGACTAAAGAAAATTGACAATTTACTTACCAAAATTACCGATATCGATACAATTCCGTTACCGATATAATAGTAATGCCGTTACTGCTACTCCATAACTAGTTTTGAATAATGAAAATCCATTTTTTTATTTCAATAATGTCAGACCGTTATCATTGAAGTAACGTTACCGAAATATGTATGAGAAATGTCAGTTGAATTGACTACAACGTTGTTAGTGAAATACAAATAAAAATATTAAGAATCTTATTATAAATATCTATCCCGATTAGATTAGGAGAGTATCGACTATTTTAAATTGAGTTTGGTTTATAATTAAGACAACATTAACTGTGAAGCAGCTTTAATAGTTTAAAGAGATGTGTACGATTTTAAAAAAGCCGATGTTATTCATGGCTTAAAACCGAAATAGAACAAGTAAGAGAGCTATATTCGGCTGTGTCGAATCTTATAATAACCTTCACCAAATTATACTTAAAAATTTTTTTTTTTTTAATTTTTGAAATTTTTTTTTTCCAAATTGTTTTTTAAGTTTTTTCCAATTTTTAATTTAATAAAAAAATTAATATTAAAATTAATTTTTTTTTAATTTATTAGTCAAAAAAATTTATTACATAAAAATGTTTTTTGTGAAAAAAAAATTCTGGTTAAAAAATACTTTTCAAGATTTGGACCCATTGTAGGTCCAACTTACTATAGCCTTATATACATCGTTGCAATGGACTTTGAAATATCTATCATTAGATATCCATATTGTCTATACTTATGACCAAGGCAAGGATTTTCATGCACTAAAAAATTAAAAATATGCGCTTATAATATGCACTATAAAGAGAAAAAATATGCACTAAAAATTACAAAAATATGCAATAAAAACAAATTTTTTATTTGAAATATATTTATTAATAAAAGACAGATATAAATTTCAGGTCACATTTTCAATATATATGTACATATAAAGGAACATAAAAGGGTTTAAACAAAGTATACCAAGAAGTCCAACTCTCAATTTTTTAAAATAACTCTCTCACATATACGGGTACCGTGTGAGTTCAGAGAAATGTAAACCAATGAAATGTCTTGAAATTTTAACTTTAAATTTTTGATAAAAATAACGTTTTTTACACAATATTACTTTAAGACATTTTATTCTTTATTTTTTTAAAACACTTTTTGCACACTTTCATTGTTAAAACGCTTCTATTTTGCACAAATCAAGAAAAAATATTTTCGGGATTTCTGACATGTAGTTTTTTGTTATTGTAGAATATAAATAATAGGACAGAGTTCTAATTTTTGGTATTGAAAATTCATAAAAATTTAAATTTAAAACATTTTTATAGAACTCTGTTGCCTGGAGAAAATTTAAAATTTACCAACACATGTGTAATTTTGTTACTAACTCATATTTAGAGTTAAATACATTTTTGCTAACACGTGCTTAGGTACTGTTGTCAAAGAGTCAGACTACTTGTTATACTTTGGTTTTAAATATATTTTTTCAAAGTAAAAATAAGAAAATTCATGTATGTATGTAAATTATACAATACTTATATTAAAAAAAATCAGTCAGTTATTTATTTTCATGTTACAAAATTACTTAATTTAGATTTCTATTTGTATAAACAAATAAATTTTTTTTTTAATTTCCAAAAATAAAACTTTGTCTGCTCGGATGAAAACAGCTTTAATGCATTGAAAATGTACGCTCAACGTCAACAGAAGTTAAAGGTGCATATTTAAATGAAGCCAGTTCAATTGGAGAATATTCATTTTCAATTTGATTTTCTTCATTAAAATTGCTATCTAATTGTCAAAAATTTTTTTTTTTTATGAAATCCAGTATTTTTCTGTAATATATTCTTTAGTTTTGTTTTAATTTGGTAAGAAATTTCTCCGTTTACATTATTAATTTTATTGGCAGCATCATCAATTAATTTTACTTGTGCATTCAGCGAATTCAATCCCTGTAGTTTAGTAATATTTTCAGAAATAAAGATGTAATTTGAGCACAGAAATGCTAATTGGCTTTAATATTATGTGTCACAAAGAGAACAAAGTCGAAAAGTCGATATAACAAATTTTTCGAAAAGTCGACAATTTTAAAAAGCTTAAAAATCGATTCATAAATTAAAAGGTTGACTTTTTCTAACAACAATATAATTCTAGTGTCAATATATTTACTATTTTTACAACACTAAATAGAGTTGCCAAATATATGTATGTACAGTGTACACTGATATAAAAATATGTCCAAAAGAAAATTAAATATGCAATAAAATGAAAAAATATGCTAAATATATGCATTTAAACGAAAAATATGCAAAATATGCATTTATAACAAAATATGCAAAAATATACAACAACAAATCGATGCCATTTTTTTGCAAATTCTTCGATTCGGAAAGATAAATTGTCAAAAGTGATTTTGAGTTACTGACTACAAACATGCATTTGCATACAAATCCTTGCCCTGCTTATGACTTAGCAATCGAGATATATATAAAAAATAGGGCAAAAATAGAGGTTGTCTCGGATTTTTGCTCATATCTCCGTTATTTATGGACGGATTTTGCTGATTTTAAATAGGAAACTTCTCGAAACCATGTTTGACAGAATTATTGAAGATTTGGATCCCGAAGATATCTGGTGTCTTCAGAAAATTGATTTCAACAGAAAGACAGACAGACGGAAATGGCTTAATCGACTCCGCTATCTATAAGGATCCAGAATATATATACTTTATAGGGTCGGAATATTATATTGTGGAAATTACAAACGGAATGACAAACTTATATATACCCTTCTCACGAAGGTGAAGCGTATAATAACCAGGGTTTTAACCGCAAGGCGTAAAATCGCAACTGATAACTTGTTTCACAATATCGAATGAAAGATTTCGTTCGCATTCTAAGCGAAAGAAATCTGATTCGTTCACATAAATATGAAGTTAAAGACATCAAAATTTGTTTTCTTTCGCTTAAAATGCGAACGAAATCTTTCATTCGATATTGTGAAACAAGCAATGAAATCGACAATTATTGTAGGGTTTTTTTTTTTATTTTTGAACATTTAAAAAAAAAATCAAATTAGGGTCCTGTGCAATCTGTATTTTTACACTCTCGCAAATGAAATGTCAAAAATTTTATAGAAATTCGTTTGCACTACTCCTATAAGTATGCGCGACAATTTAGACTCGCAAACTTGAATTTATTGGGCATTTGATGAATCAGCTGCTTTTATTCACTTTTATGTATAAGAAATAAAAATCAAATAAAATACAAATATTTTGTACATGTGAAAATTGTGTGACTTTGGAACAGAATGATTGTATTGAATGGCATATTGTATGGAAATATTAACCAACAGCTAGAACATAAGCAAAATCTTCTAAACTATGTTTACCATTGTTTGTTCAAAAGATTATACTTTCATTAGAAATTTGTATACCCTTCACCTTCGTGAGAAGGGTATATATAAGTTTGTCATTCTGTTTGTAATTTCCACAATATAACTTTCCGACCCTATAGAGTATATATATTGTGGATCCTTATAGATAGCGGAGTCGATTTAGCCATGTACGTCCGTCGGGATCCAAATCTTCAATAATTCTATCAGACATGCTTTCGTGAAGTTTCCTATTTAAAATCAGCAAAATCCGTCCATAAATAACGCAGATATGAGCAAAAATCCGAGATAACCTCTATTTTTGATCTATATCTCGATTACTAAGCCATAAATATAGTCAATATGGATATCTAATGATAGATATTTCAAAGTCCATTGCAACGATGTATATAAGACTACAGTAAGTTGGACCTACAATGGGTCAAAATTGGGAAAAGTATTTTTTAACCAGAATTTTTTTGTCACAAGAAAAATTTTTTTGTCATAAATATGTTTCACTAATAAAATTAAAAAAAAAATTTTAATTAAAAAAATTGGAAAAAAAAACATTTAAAAAACAATTTCGAAAAAAAATTTTTTTTAAAAATTAAAAAAAAAAAATTTTTAAATTTTATTTCAAAGTATAATTTGGTGAAGGATATATAAGATTCGAATATATCTCTCTTACTTGTTAGAATTTCAATTTATACAATTTTAAAAATTTTTTTTTATGCATTTGTTGAATTTATTTTTGTTTGAAAAAATTGCACAAATTTTAAAAGGTGGGTTCATGAAACACGTCGCGAAAATTTGCGCATTTGCACAAATGGGAAACTTAAGCATTTAAATGAGCACCCTTAATATATTTGTATGAAAAATGCAGACCTACAGTGAATAACAAATTTCACTAAATGCAAATCGTTGTAAAAATATCAGTGGATTTCTTTAAATTTTTCAAATAGTATTCAATAACTGCTTCAGATTACTTAGCTGGTTTTCGTAGGCTAGGCAAGGAACATTCGAATACTATTCTTGGAAACCTTCTTGACCAAACTCCCTGACAATTAAACTTCAAATTGAGTTACTTTGAAGTTTAATTCTTTAATTTTTATGGAAAAATAATGCAAACTTAATACAAGTTAAGTATGTAGTTCATAGCATTTTTATACTCACATCATTCCGTTGGTCGTATAACCAAAAAGTATATATATGTATTCTGGGTCCTCATAAGATTCTAAGACAATCTAGCTATGTCCGCCCGTCCGTCTGTCTGTTGAAAACACGATAGAGCCCAATTGAAAGGAGAAAGCTAGCTGAAATTTTCAATAAATACCATCTGTTGGTATGGTTTGTTTAGTATTGAGTATTCTGCAATCATGATAAAATTTTGCACAAATTAGTTCTAAGTACACACTCTGAATGTATACTGTAAAGTAGAGTTTCCAAAAAACCGAAGATTTTCAAAATCGCGGTTTCAGTTTTAAAAAATTTAAAACCGATCAGTTTCGGTTTTGTGATAATTTGTTAAATTTTAAGTGTTATAGAAACAAAATCAGTTGACAATATAGGAAATGTTAATGCTAATTAATTTTCTGTAATATTGATTGTCAGGAAATACTCGTAGATCAATATTTTTAAATGAGTTTGTGTTATTCTTTATTAACAGGTTTCCTTGCCTAGCCTGCGAAAGGTAGTCTGCTACATCATCTGCAGCAATAATTGTAATACAATTTAAAAAATTTAAAGAAATTTTAAAATATTTTTATCGATCGGTTTTTATAGATATTTGATGAATCATTGGATGAAAAAGTTTGTTTCTCATTTCTAAATATTGAATTTTTCTACTGAAAAAAGATTAAAAATAAAAACCGAAGAATAATTGTCGGTTTCGGTTTTAGGCCTGGAAAACCCGCGGTTTCAGTTTCGTTTAAAACCGACCTGGAAACTCAGGCAACATTTGTTCATACAAGGTCCCCCTCAAAAAGTGACTTGAAATTTCATAATTGTCTTATAATAATTAATATCGTGATGAAATTGGACATAAACAAGTTTTATAGGATCGTTCAATAATTGATCCCAGCCCCATATAACCCCTATAACAGAAAAATATTTTATTGTCAATAAATAAAAAACTACACACATATTGCTGATGCGTAGGCACCGATCCAGATCAGCTATTTGGTGAGGAGAATTGGTTTTTTTGTGCAAAATAAAGTAAAATTTATTTAAAATTTTTTACGGAAATTTCCTTTTTATTGGACCCGCTCCTGATGATGGATATACAAGATTCAATACAGCCGAATATAACAATCTTACTTATTTATATTATAAACAGATTTTGTGTATCTCAATATTTAATAAATTGTCCTAAAACCGAAAAAAAACCGAAACCGAATGATCGGTTTTCAAGTTTTTTAAACCGAAACCACGGTTTTGAAACTCTACGAAAAACGAGAATTCATCGATTATTTTCGCTTTGAATGACTTTTAGAAGGCAGAACTAACAGTGAACAAAACCGAAAAGTCTTAATATAAACAAGTAAGAGAGCTATATTCGGCTGTGCCGAATCTTATATACCCTTCACCAAATTAAACTTTAAAATAAAAATAAATTTTTTTTTTTTTTTTTTAAATAGTTTTTTTTCCATTTTTTAAAAAAATTGTTTTTTAATTTATTAGTGAAAAAAATTGATGACAAAAGAATGTTTTTTGTGAAAAAAATTCGGGTTAAAAACTTATTTTCCCGATTTTGACCCATTGTAGGTCCAACTTTGTATATACATCGTTGCAATGGACTTTGAAATATCTATCATTAGATAGAGTGAATTTTGATCTACAGAAAAGTTGTAAGGGAAAGAATGATATTTTGCCAAAAGGACCCGTTTGGGTGAAAATGAATTAAGTTTAACTCATATTGTTCTTATTGCTCTCATCAATTGAGCTCCGTTCTATTAAAGGTTGCCAAATTTTTCCGCTGGCCTTATAATTTAAATTTACATTGAACAGCACTTTTCTTTTAAACCAAAATAATTTTTCACAAATTTTAAATTTTTTACTTTTCAGAAAAAAATTTTTGTTGAAACTTAATTCTCTTAACTTTGGAAGAAAAATGTTCTAGTTTATATTTATTTTAAACTCCTTTAGAATTCTGCAATGCCTGTTGCAGATGTTGTACGTACGATGGAGTAAATGTTCCTTCTACTGCCGATTTATTATTGTAATGCTTGTGATTGCTGTAAGTAATAATGTGTGGCGTTAGTGTCATATGATTTACAATTATCACACATGTACAATTTAACAACTCTGCACACAAACACATACCAACTAATACTCTTACATATGCCAACACATTTGGGGTCATGTGGCAACCAACAAAAGCAACAGGTCTCTGGTTTCCACATCCACACTTTCATTTAGTACGAGTATCTACAAGTTGGATGTGTGTTATTTTTTTGTTTTTTTCATTTTGTGTGTTTGATGCAGAACACTTCCCAAAAAAAAAAAAAAAAAAAAAAAACACTCATACCCTCATTTGTGGAATTATTATTTAATTAGTGAATATACGAGTATGTATATATGTGTTTTTATATTTATTTATTTCTTGGGATATAAATAGAAAAATTAACGTATAGAAGTATAACAGAACATTTCAAGAAGTGGCATAAAGATGCAGTTGTATTCATAGTTCATTATGTGTTGAACTCGTGTGTTAATGTTTTGATTGTAATTAAATTTTTGTCTATAATTTGTAGATCTTTAATTCTATTAACCCGCATTTTCCATATATTTTTATGCTCATGACCTTTGGTTGTTTGCTGCTTAAATATAAGTATATGACCATAGTGGACGTTACAGTTTGAAAAGTGTTTTTTTTTTTTTATTTACTTTTAGCATTGTTATAAAACCATAAATTACTGTAATATGTATACCCTACACAACCATAGTGGGGAGGGTATTATGCGTTTGTGGTGATATTTGTAACAAACAAAAATATTATTATAGCACCCATCTTAATGTATACCTAGCGATCTATTTTGATGACGATCGGTATATAATTGGTCATAGCTCAAGTTCACTTTAACAGGTATAAATCTCTTAAAAATGTTGGTATCCACATAGAATTCAACACAAATAAGTTTGATATAGAAATAAATCACACGATCTAATTTGATGACGATCGGTACATAATTGTTCATAGATCTCATATAAGGCCCACTTACAAAAAACAAGATTTTGCTCATCATGATTTTGCCCGACCATATAACTGAGTAAGTAGGATATTATATGGTCGAGCTTGACCGACTGTACTTTCTTAGTTTTTTTTAAGGTTTAATATTTTATGAATATGCCCTTTAATTAGGAACAAAATTAATTAGAATTTGTTGTTTTTCTTTTATTTTCTATTGTAATTATTATCATTGTGATAATTGATCATAAAACAGAAAGTATAAATTGTGTTGGTTGTATGTGCATACAAATGTATGGAAATACAAATTATTTTGGTTATTGTTGAGCAAAACTCATCGAGTTTTTTTTATTTTTTTTATTCTAATGTGTTGTATTTAAAGTGGCACTTAGACTGGCATTTAAATTCAATTTAATAATTAAATAAATATTAAATGTGTAAACAAGAATGTATACATTTATTCTATTAAGTAAATTTAACAGCCAGTGTTGTCAGCTGTGAAAAATGCTACAATGATTACTTGTGCAGAGTTAGTAATTCATATTAAATTATTACATACTGTTCACATAAATTTAAAGTAATATATTAAACAATTTATAAGAATGTTTTTATTACGGTATTTTTGAAAGTCGATTTTTGAAATATTCAATAAAGAATGTATTAACATTCGTGATATGCGTGATGAGGAGATTTTAATATTACTGATCCTCAGAATGTTTATTAACTTGTTCTTTATTTAAATGTGATTCACCACATTTATACGAGTAACAAGAAAAACGAAATGTAAGGCGAATTTATACAAGGTGGTGTCGATAGCACAGCTTATTATGTTTTTCTTCACTTGTTTGGAGGCTCGATCACTACTCAGCAGTTAAGCAAGTAGTCAATGTATCCCTTATAGACAGTAATCGTCACAAATGTCTTATCACTTGGCTGACTCCAATTTATATATTTTGGTCATTTGACCCGTATGTGCCCTTTGTAGTTCAGAGATAAGACAATTGGTTATTTTATACATCCCAAGTAATCTAGCGTGAAGACAAATGTCACTTAAGTGTCTCTAAGTAATCTGGAGTGTAGTCACTTTAAACGTGTTGTGTGATAATTCGTTCAAACTGGTTTTATACAAATTGTGTTGATATAATTCTCTTGCTTAAGTATACTGATATCCCACGTAACCCAACATGAAGTCAATAGTCACTTTAGTGTCTCTTAGTATGGTATAGTGAAGTCACTTTAAACGTTTATTTTGTACTGCACTTTAGAAATTAGTTATTTAACCCACCAGAAGCAATCCATTGGAGAGTTGTCGAAGAAAGGTTTGTTTAAAACCTATCGTTTATTGGACTGCCTATGATATGTATTTTAGCTGACTATTTGAGGTCAATTAGCACGCGTACATGTTAAAATAACTAGTTTTGTAGCTGATCAAGTTACCAGTTAGGTAGCTAGTAAGGTAACTGACGTTATTTAACCAGTATGTGAATCCAATGCGTTGACCACTTTGGACCTGCTGTTAGACAGTCTGATTGTAGTCAATAAGGGTGTTAAAATAACTAGTCACGTAGTTAAAATAACTAGTCACGTAGCTATTGAAGTAACTAGTTCCCACCCTAAATGATAGGTACAATCACTAGTCCGGGACTGTCTCCTAGAACTGCTGGCTAGTGTTTCTGTTTGCAAATAGTAAAACAAACGTAAAAGCAAGAAAAACAACAGGCAAACTTTGACAGCCAATATAAGCAAACAGAAATGGCATATGGTTTTCGTAAATGTTGTAGAATCGGTCTCACCTTGCTTAGGCGCTTATAACACTTGCTTTTTTCTGTATTTTATTGATATAGAGTTGAAAGAATGAAACAGAAAATAATAAAAAGAAACAAACATAGAAAGAAAATTTAACCAGAAACAAGAACAGCTATTTTTATACCCTTCACCTTCGTGAGAAGGGTATATAAAGTTTATCATTCCGTTTGTAATTTCCACAATATAGTTTTCCGACCCTATAATGTATTTATATTCTGGATCCTTATAGATTCTGAAGACCCCAGATATCTTCGGTTTCCTATTTAAAATCAGCAAAATCCGTTCATAAATAACGGAGATATGAGCAAAAATCCGAGACAACCTCTATTTTTGGCCTATTTTTGATCTATATCTCGATTACTAAGTCATAAATATAGATAATATGGATATCTAATGATAGATATTTCAAAGACCATTGCAACGATGTATATAAGTTAGTTGGACCTACAATGGGTCAAAATCGGAAAAAATATTTTTTAACCCGAATTTTTTTTTCACAAAAAACATTTTTTTGCCATAAATTTTGTTGACTAATAAATTAAAAAAAAATTTTTTAAATTAAAACAATTTTTTTAAAAAAAAAAAAAAATTATTTTATTTTAAAGTATAATTTGGTGAAGAGTATATAAGATTCGGCGCAGTCGAATATAGCTCTCTTACTTGTTTATATATATGAAGTTTGACAGTTAAATTTCCCAAAACACTGATCAAATGTGCTAGTGGCTACATCTTGTAACTCGCCAAAATTCAATATAAAAGTTATAAAAACGAAGAGACTTAGTAGTACCGTCACTATTTTAATCTCAAAATGTCAATTTCAATTTGAAAATGTTTAAAATTTTTTTGACAGTTTCAGCATATATATAAGCTTTTTCTTAATACATTTATATCCTTTTTTACACTTGGTAAATTTTGCTATTACAATATATTTGGACTGTTCTTAAAAATTGGAAAAATACTAAAAAAAAATCCAAGTGTGAGCAAAAGAGAGCTTTACAAACATCCCAATTGCCATTATGGCAAGTTATTATAAACGTAATACAATAAAAAAGTAAATTGTTTGTATTTTATACACTGAGAACAACAATTACATGTTGTCACAATTCGGTTGTACATTTCAATTTAATACAATCAGACGTAAATTTATTTATATATTTTTTTTTTTTTTTTGAATTTAAGAGTGAATAATGCATTACGGTGCTTGAGTAATAAAAATTTAGCATCTTTTTATACTTTAATATAAATAATTTTGTTACTTTTCGGTTTTGTTCTATAATAAAAACATGTTTATGTCTTGTTAAATGCCCTACAGTTGGCATATTCTTCCACATACTGTTAGGGCTTTCTAGGTTACATATTCTATGGATATAAATGGTTAGAACCCTGGTTAAAACCTGAAAACTTAGCAATGAAGGCATTTTTGGTGTTTTTATGAGAATGTGGTATGTTTATACGTATAATTAAATTAGTTTATAATCCTATTCATACCAGGGAGTATGTCCGATGAAAAAATGAAATGAAAAAATCTGACTTCATTAGGATCTGCAGTGAAATTTATTTAATACTAGCTTGACCCGGTGCGCTTCGCTACCCCTGTCGTAGTCTATGTTGGAAATTTTAATAAAATCGTTTCGGCCGTTTAGTATATTAAGCAGGGACCGTAACAATTATGACATTTATAATAAAAATCACAACATAATTGTTATTTTTTGATTTTTATTTTTTTTGTCAGAAATATTTGTCAAACTTTGATTTTTATTTTTTTTTTTTGTCAGAAATATTTGTCAAACTTTGATTTTTATTTTTTTTTGTCAGAAATATTTGTCGAACTTTGATTTTTATTTTTTTTTGTCAGGAATATTTGTCAGACTTTAATTTTTATTTTTTTTTGTCAGAAATATCACTCAGCACTGACGATGTTTTCATCAGCACTGACGATTTTTAAATCAGCACTGACGATGTTTTCATCAGTACTGACGATGTTTTCATCAGCACTGACGATATTTACATCAGTGCTGATTAATCAGCTATGACGATGTTTTCATCAGCACTGATTAGTCAGCACTGACGATGTTTTCATCAGCACTGACGATATTTACATCAGCACTGATTAATCAGCTATGACGATGTTTTCATCAGCACTGATTAGTCAGCACTGACGATGTTTTCATCAGCACTGACGATATTTACATCAGCACTGATTAATCAGCTATGACGATGTTTTCATCAGCACTGACGATCTTGTCATCAGCACTGACGATGTTTTCATCAGCACTGACAATGTTTTCATCAGCACTGACGATGTTTTCATCAGCACTGACGATGTTTTCATCAGTACTGACGTTGTTTTCATCAGCACTGACGATATTTACATCAGCACTGATTAATCAGCTATGACGATGTTTTCATCAGCACTGATTAGTCAGCACTGACGATGTTTTCATCAGCACTGACGATTTTTAAATCAGCACTGACGATGTTTTCATCAGTACTGACGATGTTTTCATCAGCACTGACGATATTTACATCAGCACTGATTAATCAGCTATGACGATGTTTTCATCAGCACTGACGATGTTTTCATCAGTACTGACGATGTTTTCATCAGCACTGACAATGTTTACTTCAGCACTGATTAATCAGCTATGACGATGTTTTCATCAGCACTGACGATCTTTTCATCAGCACTGACGATGTTTTCATCAGCACTGACAATGTTTTCATCAGCACTGATTAGTCAGCACTGACGTTGTTTTCATCAGCACTGACGATGTTTTCATCAGCACTGACAATGTTTTCATCAGCACTGACAATGTTTTCATCAGCACTGACGATGTTTTCATCAATACTGGCGATGTTTTCATCAGCACTGACGATATTTACATCAGCACTGATTAATCAGCTATGACGATGTTTTCATCAGCACTGACGATGTTTTCATCAGCACTGACGATGTTTTCATCAGCACTGACGATATTTACATCAGCACTGATTAGGTAGCACTGACGATGTTTTCATCAGCACTGATTAGGTAGCACTGACGATGTTTTCATCAGCACTGACGATGTTTTCATCAGTACTAACGATGTTTTCATCAGCACTGACAATGTTTACATCAGCACTGACGATGTTTTCATCAGCACTGATTAGTCAGCACTGACGTTGTTTTCATCAGCACTGACGATGTTTTCATCAGCACTGACAATGTTTTCATCAGCACTGACAATGTTTTCATCAGCACTGACAATGTTTTCATCAGCACTGACGATGTTTTCATCAGCACTGACGATGTTTTCATCAGTACTGACGATGTTTTCATCAGCACTGACGATGTTTTCATCAGTACTGACGATGTTTTCATCAGCACTGACAATGTTTACATCAGCACTGATTAATCAGCTATGACGATGTTTTCATCAGCACTGACGATCTTTTCATCAGCACTGACGATGTTTTCATCAGCACTGATTAGTCAGCACTGACGTTGTTTTCATCAGCACTGACGATGTTTTCATCAGCACTGACAATGTTTTCATCAGCACTGACAATGTTTTCATCAGCACTGACGATGTTTTCATCAGCACTGACGATGTTTTCATCAGTACTGACGATGTTTTCATCAGCACTGACGATGTTTTCATCAGTACTGACGATGTTTTCATCAGCACTGACAATGTTTACATCAGCACTGATTAATCAGCTATGACGATGTTTTCATCAGCACTGACGATCTTTTCATCAGCACTGACGATGTTTTCATCAGCACTGATTAGTCAGCACTGACGTTGTTTTCATCAGCACTGACGATGTTTTCATCAGCACTGACAATGTTTTCATCAGCACTGACAATGTTTTCATCAGCACTGACAATGTTTTCATCAGCACTGACGATGTTTTCATCAGCACTGACGATGTTTTCATCAGTACTGACGATGTTTTCATCAGCACTGACGATATTTACATCAGCACTGATTAGTCAGCACTGACGATGTTTTCTTCAGCACTGACGATATTTACATCAGCACTGATTAGTTAGCACTGACGATGTTTTCATCAGCACTGACGATGTTTTCATCAGCACTGACGATGTTTTCATCAGTACTGACGATGTTTTCATCAGCACTGACAATGTTTACATCAGCACTGATTAATCAGCTATGACGATGTTTTCATCAGCACTGACGATCTTTTCATCAGCACTGACGATGTTTTCATCAGCACTGACGATGTTTAAATCAGCACTGACGATGTTTTCATCAGCACTGACGATGTTTTCATCAGCACTGACGATGTTTTCATCAGTACTGACGATGTTTTCATCAGCACTGACGATGTTTTCATCAGCACTGATTAGTCAGCACTGACGATATTTACATCAGCACTGATTAATCAGCTATGACGATGTTTTCATCAGCACTGATTAGTCAGCACTGACTATATTTACATCAGTGCTGATTAATCAGCTATGACGATGTTTTCATCAGCACTGATTAGTCATTAGTTAGATATTTACATCGGTGCTGATTAATCAGCTATGACGTTGTTTTCATCAGTCCTGGTTAGTCAGCTCTGAGGATATTTACATCAGCACTGATTAGTCAGCACTGATCAGTAATCATTCAGTGCAGCATCGAATAATAATTAAGTGTATTATTACATACTCAATCATGCAAGTTATTGTGACAATCATATATATGATTGTTTTAACCATATATATTATTGCGGCACTCTACTTGTACCATCACTCTGTTAAAGATTAATTATATTATTGCTATTTTTTAAAATACTATTTTAATAGTATTTTACCAATTTTACCCGTTTTCCCCCTGTTTACCCCTTTCTGGTCCAAATATTGAAAAAAGTTATAGCCTATTGACGCTTCCAAGTAAGGATCTATCTACGTTCCAAATTTCAATAAAATCGATTCAGCCGTTTAGGCGTGATGCTCAAACAAACAAACTTACAAAGACATTTATATATTTATATAGATATTTTATTTCAACGTTTTTAGAAGTTTTTTAACAATATTATAGTCATAGTAACTATTTATATGTTTGTGGTAATTATAATATGATTAATTTGCTATTCACATGATTGTATCAACCATATATATGGGTACAGTAAACAGGTATATGTTTGTGACAACCATTTATATGATGAAGAACTTACCATATAAGGACTGAGTTCGAAAAATTCTTAACATACATATATGTTAATAAAAATGAAACCGCTAAACTTACAGCTTCGATTTTTTTAAGTTGATTGAAATTATTATAACAATTTAAAAAAAATAGTATTTTTATAGTTCTAATCACTAGTGATGAAATTTTGAACCTTTTTCGGAAACCCTTTGTGATGTCGACTTTGAAACATTAGTATTGACAAAAATTATTTGAGTGTATAATTTGTTTTGTTTGGGTTTTTTTTTTATATAATTTTTTTTTTGAAATTGACAAAAGTAGGCTTTGGATTTATTGGAAAGAAGAAAGCAAAAATTGAAAATTTTAAACTCATTTGTGTATTGAAAATTGAAAGAAACGGTTGAAGTTACTTTTATTAGTGCGATAACGAATAATTTGAAGGAGAAAAAAAAAGCAAAAAAGGATTTTTTTTATTAGACGAGCAATTTTGATTATATTATTGGTAAGGATATATTCATGACGGTTCGAAGGCATTTTTTTTTAGAATTTGGTATTGTTTTTCTTAGATTTGGATGCGTGTGACGAAGAATAATACAATTTACATTATCGAATATCAAGACAATAGATATATTCAGTCCTTGTGCATTTGTTTCATGAAGGATAATTCTGACAAGGAAGAATACAAATTTTATTGCCGTTTATCAAACATATACGAGTATATTCAATATCAATAATCGAAGTGTGGAAAATCCAACACCAAGTTGGTTTCCACATATTTTGCTAACGGATATACATTTTTTTTTTGTGACCAAATTTCGTTTTACCTAAATTCCTGCAAATTACTTATATATAGCAATTTTCCTATCTGGAATCCGTCTATTTTGGCATTGGTTTTAAATTTATATCTTTTGATAATCAAAATTATTCTAAATCAGTAATATTTTCTCAATACACGTAATTTATTGCTCATAAAATTTACCTTAAATATTGCAAATTTCCATTATTAATCTTTAAATAACATTTATTAATTTTCCTAATCTTGATTTTGATATATAACTATAATTTTGCTTTTTGATTAAATTTTGTTTAAATTCATTCATTCTTTAAAATAATTCTCTAATAACATATTTGTCAATAATTAATATAGTTTGTTTTCTCAAAATGTAAAATTTAATATGGTCACCTTAATTTAGATTTAAATGAAAATGAAATAATTGTATTGCATTTTCATTCATAAATATTTGAAAATCAAAATATAAACAAATTCCACATTTTGACTTTTCATAACACTAATACAAATTTACAAACACAAATGTCATAAAATTTCATTAAAAAACACTAAACTCCATATTTGAAAATCTGTCTCACAAATTTTACTACACTAACACTATAATAGTATAAAAATTTTAAAAATTCAAATTTGAAAAGCAAACTCACAGCCGTCTACGAGCGCTTGCAGACTTCGTGGGATAACAAAATGTAAGTTCAAATACTTTTTCTATTTATTACACTCATTTAAAATACTCATTCGAAAGCATAAATATCTTTTATAAAAACAAAATATTGTATTGAAAATACAATCCAATTTGTTTTTTTATAGATTCTAATTTGAGTAATTTGATTACAATATACAATTAATAAAAAATTAGTAGAGATATTTATGCTTCTAACATTCATAAAATATAGTACATATATTATATTGTTTATATGGTTTCACAATTAAATATAAAAGTAAAAGAAATTAGAGTGACCATATATTATTAATTCATATATACCATTTTTAAACGTAAAATCAATAATTAAACTTAGTTTTCATATATTATTTTCTTTTGTTATTGTTGATTAAAATAATGTCAATAAATAAACGTTTAGTCTTTATATTTTAAACATGAAGAATTAACTTGTGATAAAATTTATTTACGAACGGTGAAGTCTTTTAGGTAGGGTACTATGTTATTTGGGATGGCATTAAAATTTTGTTATTGCCATTAGGGAGGGTCGGAAATAAAGGGAATGGGTCTAACATCTTAAACCATTCCCAACTACTATCAACAATATTCTTCTTTCTTCTTTCCTAAAATACCATTACTATTTTGAGATTAGCTACCTAAAGTAAAGTTCGATGTAACGAGTTTTGATCATGGCTTCTAATGGACAAGAACACACCCCAACGACGAGCTTAGCCGGTTTATTAGGTAGCGCCGTCCTTTAGAGACATGATGTGTGGAGGTAAAATCGTTACACCTTCCATTATGGGTTTTATACTGCTTTCTGTCACTATGTTCGAACAGGTTGTTCATGTCCGTTTAAAATCAACCACACTTTTGGACACTTTTTTCAATTCTCTTTTAACAAGAGCTCAAATCTCTCGACTGACCTTAGTTTCAGACAGTTTGAGGGATTTGGCTCACTTGGAACAAATACCACATTATTGTTCTTTTACGACACAAGACCTTTCTTATCACAGTGACAGAATGCCAAATCAGGCCAAAAATAAGTGGACGCATTAAGAAGTCTTATGAATGAAAGCATCCACTTTTGTAAACATTCCTTGATGTAAATTTCGGTATATAGAGCCCTTTGTATCGAATGTTTGGCTATTTTGCCGCAATTGGATATTGCTTGCCATACCAAGAACTTTTTGGGAAATTTTGTCTGCTCTTGGGTCCTAAACTTTTCTTCAACATTCCCTCGAGCATCTGCAACATAAAAAAATGGAACCAGAAGCTGCGAAAAATTTTCCATACGTACATTTCAGTTTCCGAGCTCTGTCTTTGGCCTCTAAATTTTTAGCAGAGTTCTTATCAGGAACTTTTTTAGCCTTGTACGCTTTTAAACCTGCATTAGCTTTAACGTTTCGTACCAAATAGTCCGAGCACTGAGCTAACGGGACTGCTGTCCTACCGGAGGTGTTGGGAGCTCTTTTGAAAATGCTTTCTATTTTTTGGCTTTAGAAACATCATGTGGACAATTCCTTCTACCTGAACCAGGTTTTCTATCAACGGACAAGATCTCCCGGTACTGTTTAATAACATTGGAAACAGTTTGATAGCAGACCTTTGATTGTTTGGTCAACTTTTGTAGGACCTAGTTGGGTTTTGTTGAAAATATTTAATAATTTTAGTACGCACTTTTTTCTGGTCATTCATTTTAATCAAATAATACCTGGGTTAAAAGCTTTAATGAAAAACGTGTGTTAAGAATTTTATGATCTCACTCCTTATAAATTATTCTTCAACATTAAAGTTCAGCATTAAAATAATGAAAGTAAAAGTTTGTGCAGCGTACTAAACTTTCGTTTTAGCTTAAGTTTTCTTTGCTATAATTTTATTATTACGAATCTTCACGTATTATAATTTACACAAAACTATATTTCTTTAACGAATTGCTTCAATTCATGTGATACGTAAATGGATGACGAACTGTATGACTGACAGACTTAAATGGCTGGTTGGTTGAATGTGTTTAAATAGATCAATGTACTGTATTTAATCACCGTGTCTTTTTATAATAAAAAAAATAACTAAAAATTTAAAAAATAAACACGAAAACAACATATATGCACTCTATTTAAACAGATAGATTGAATTTAAGTATCACAAATATCATGATCATTGTTGTCGTTGTCGCTGTCACTGCTGTGTCGTCAAAAATAAAAAAAATATCTTTATAAGTTTGTTAATCTTGTTGCTGCTGCTGCTGCTGCCGTATCTTGTTATTATGGATAATACTCTTAAAACGAACAAATTCATTTGACTTGCAAGATTTGTTTTGCTTTTAGTTTTATTTAGTATCTGGTTTGCTGGCAACACAATTCCATTCAACATGCCAATTATGGTCTCATTATCCAATCAGAGTAAATTTATTTGTTTGTCCAACAGTCCAAGTAATAGAAGTATTTTCTTCCAACCATCCATCCATCTCAATTGCAAAAATCACAAAACCAGAGAGAAGAAAAAAATATATTCGTAATCACAATAATAAACTCAACTAAACACAATTTTGAAGTATGCATCAAAATTATTAGATCAGTGTAAGCAATGATCATTTTAAGTGGATCATTTCATTTTATTGTTTGTGTGTAAAGATGTTTGAAAGACATGTGGAGTAATTACTCTTAAAATGTCTGATTAGTTTTAGTCGGTTGTTAAGCTGAATAAATTTATAGAAATTTTGATTTGTTTATAAGTATGTGAGCAGATTTAAGTTGCTGAAATTGAATAAGAGTATGTTTTAGAAAATCAAGCGGATTTAGGATATTTTTTGAAATAAAAAGTCTATTAATATGTTGAATTCCTATTTCCTAGAAACAAAGTCCATTTTTGGATCACAGTTAACAGTTCTTTCTGTCACTATATCTATCACCTTCCATTGGTAAAACGCCAAACGTACTAAATTATAACGGCACATGAGTTGTCAAACTAAAGATAATAGTAAACAAAGCCTATTTGTTCAAATTAAACCATTACAATTCACACTCATTTATAACGCAAATATTTCATATTTCTTGGGCTTTTGTTGTTGTATTTGTTGAAACACGTCAAATAACAGGCACAACAAATTAAAAAAAAAAAACTTATAAAAATGTTGGTGTTGGCTTGTTTGCCATTGTTTATGAACAATAAATGAGAATAACAATATGGTTACAATTAAACAAAAGAATTTGTTTATGCATCAATTTACTACATTTGATCAAGCCGCTTTAGATATATAGACATAGATACATATTAATAAAGTTGACCATTTTCATTTTCATGTCATTCCATGCCATAGCTTACCATACCAAACTAAACCATGACACATTATGTTTAATAATCCAGAGGGAAAAATTGCTGGGGCTTCACTTTGTAGGGCTTATAAAAGACATTTTTACACATTCTATAAGATTTCTAAACACAGAGGAAACGGATTCGTAGTAGCTACCGAATTTGTTGCCAATCGAATGATTCGGTTGCACGAATAGAATTTTTCGTTTCTCTCAACTGAAAGTCAGTTGATAAAGAAGAATTTCCGTTAAAGCAACCAAACTTTTGTTTTCCCTTCTAAAGTTTTGTATCTACAACTGTAAAATTCGTTCACTAAGACATAATCATTCGATTGGCTACAAATTCGGTTGCTGCTCTGTGCAAGAAAGTTGCTTCTCCTTCTAAACAATTTCATACATATTTAGGCTTTATGCTGAATTCATATTTTCCCTAATAGCCCTCCTAATATGCCTTCTTAAGTACGCCTTCTAGCAGACCACTAGGAAAACCGAGTATGCTAGGCCTTGGCTCACGCTGTGTAAAATTGGTTTTTGCAATGCAATATTTGTGTCTGTAAAATAAGGCCTTTAGGAAGGCCCCTCTACTACATCTTATTGCCGCTGGGTATATTGCGATCATTGTGGCAACCGGGTGTACTCACCTTCACACTTAAAGTTATTACATGCATACTTACCCTGTCGGACTTTGAGTTAACTTAAAACTAACTCATGATCGAACAGAATCGAGTCACAGGTGACTAAAAAGCTATGTAGCTCATTTTCCTTGTTAAATGTTTCCTTTTCAATGTAATATCATCAGAATGAATCGGAATACACTGACCCACTCTGCCAACGTTTTAGCCAACCACATGGTTGCTCATTACGAGTTAGCTTGTTCTTAGCTTTTTACTCTCGACATCATGTCGATATCAGCTTTGAGAGAGCAACAAATTAGTTCAATACTTATCGAGGAGAAGTCACATATATGTGAAATGGTTTGTTCTTAGCTTTTTACTCTCACTCATATTGTATATGTCGGCATCAGCTTTGAGTGAGGAACGAGCTAGTTCAATACTAATCGAAGAGAAGAATAAGAAATATGCAGCTCATCTCTGCATAATTTTTGAATTACTAAAAGTCAGTTGTAAATGAGTTAGCAATAAGTCAACCTGATTTTGAGTTAACTCATAAAAAAGACCGACTGGGTACATACATACATACACACACACACACACACAAACGTTGCAGTAATCGAAGAAGTACTCACCTGGCTTTTGTAGACTGAATGGCTGACATGACAATCGTGGCTGCCATTGTTTATTTCTTTATAATTTTTTACACTTGAAAAGGTTATTCCCTTATAAATTAAGGAGGTTGGAGTCGCTTGCGTTGTAATTAGAGGACCGCAAACAAACACAATACACAATACATGCGGACAGAGGAATCTACTACACTAACAACATAATGGAGTAACACTGTGCACTGGGGGAATATTAACAGAGAAAATGTTGAAAATATCCATAAATATATTAAATTCTTCAAATATGTATGCTGATTTGTAGATAAAATGACTCTGATGCATGGAGAAGCTACATAGTACATATAACAAATATATTTGAGCGATTTTAGGGTGTTCGAAACATAATAATAATTATTGGATTGAATGAAAAAGTAAATACCTCTAGAATTGATTTTTATGATTAAAAACGCGGAATTTTATGACCCTAACAGATTTTTCAAACCTATTTCTAACAACACATTGACGTCGCTAAATCAACTCCGCTATCTACAGGGTTTTCCAATAAGAAGTGTTTTTTTGTATTCAAAGAAAAATTAAATTTTTTGAGATAAATGATGAAATTTTCCATAACCAAATAGCAAAGTGGCTATGTGCCCTATGTACTCGATAGCCTCACGAATTCTATCTTTGAGGTCTTGAATCGACGATATCTTTCACGTGGCCCCAAAGGAAGAAGTCGCAAGGTGTTAAATCACAAGATCGCGGTGTGATCACCTCTTTGAGAGATAACACGGTCCGGAAACTTTTCCCGTAAAATATCAATGGTTGTTGAACTTTTAATTTTTGTACGAAAATGCGAAATTTTTGAATCAGTTTTACTTATTAATTGTATAACAGGTTCCATTAAAACCGGTTTTTAAAGAACCGGCTCCACTAAAATCGGTTGTTTTTGGAAAAAAATACTTTTTTTCCTTGGCTTCCTCTGATAGATCTCTTCTTCTTTATAAAGAATTTTGTGAACAGTTGCAGACATATTTCTCCATGGATATTTGGTTGTATATATTCGCATAATTACCAAATTTTCTAGCATCAATTTGTTCCTTGCATACAAGTACATCGATAATTGTTTTAAATCTTGAAATAAGATTTATATCAAAACCTGATATTTTAGATGCTCTTTTGGGATCTGAAAATAACCTTCTTGCTGTCTTCCCATCATTCGTATTACCTGATCCTTGTTTTGGTTGATCTTTCATCAACCCATATTTGAGAAATTCGTCTTGAAGATGTTTCTTTTTTAAACTTATTAACTCCTTATTGGTGTCGTTGTTTCTTATTGATCCTGTAGGTCCAAAATCCAAATCATAACTGATTTTTAGTATGTGTTCCATGAATCGTATTCTTGTATGTAGCGGTGATAATCCAAATTCATATGCATCAGTATTATCTAATGATTTTTCCGGCACTTGGTTTAAGTGGCTTGATGTGGTTTGATATATAAAGCAGCTGGAGAAAGCCTTTGTGTCAGTCAAAGCCTGGGCTACTTTTCCTTCAGTTATATGATGATATTATGGATAGAGATTTGAGCCTTTTTCAATCGCAAGCAATCTGAGCTGATGCTGTTTTGTTAACTTCAGATCCAAAAAAAAAAAAATACTAATGCTTCTTCATTTGAGAACTGTTTTTCATCGTTTGGCGTTGGAATATAGCAAAGTTTCTTGTTTATTTTCAAATCCGATTTCTTCATTAATATCCTTGAGTTTCCGCCTTTTAGATCTATCGCTACAGTTGTTGACTGATTTTGGTGGTCTGCCAAGATTGTTTTGGTTTGTACTTTCTGAAGATACCTGGACAGTAAGTTCGTTCTTTAACCAGTTTTCAAACATGGTATAAAATCTATGTTTGCTCCATCCAATTTTTTTGTAGCGCTTTGTTAAGTTTTTGATGAAATCCGTAATTTTATTATCCAAGTCAAATTTTATTTCGGTGCTGCATGGATATAAGTACGATTGCTTTTTTTTTGAACGTAACTTAGAACATCTTCCCGCTTTTAGTTTTTAAAATACTCTTCGGATAATTATTTATAGCTGAAGCTCTCCATGTTTTATAAAGATTTTAAAATTTGATTGTTATTGCTTAGATATATTACAGCAACTGAGTTTATTCTTACATTACGTTATACTATGTCCTAGGAAGCATAAATAAGTTCAATAAAAAGTGATAAAAACTAAAAAGGAAGAAAAATAGGTAAAATACGCACAAAAAATTAGTAATAATAAAAAAGATACCTACCACAACTTATATTGGTGCATGACGCGCCGTCTTGTCGAAAGTAAACGTTGTCCAGATCAATATCATCCAAAATAGGTGTAATGGCGTTTGTGGGATGACAAGGAATGGACAAACCTTTCCTTTTCTTCAACACTTTGGGTTACAGCAGCAAAATTCTCAGTTGTTCTTGAGCGACGTGCACGGATTTTATTCTTCACATCACTAACATCACCCAACAGCTCGAATTGTTCCACCAATTTCTGTATTGCGGTCCGACAAGGTGCTTCACGAATACCCAAAATTCTTTAGTTTTGTGAACTGTGATTGCAAGATTTTCACCATTTTTGTAATGAATTTTAATTATTTCAATGCGTTGTTGAAGCGTGTATCAAAAAAGACAGATACCGGGTGATTCAAAGTAACACCTCTTGTTGGAAAACGCTTTATTACAATCCAGAATTCTTATTCTTTACTAGTTGACCGCCCCGGCTTCGCTCGGTAGTTATTTACTAATTTCAGTTCTACAAGTTTCTCCAAAAAAATTATCTTATTAAGAAAAATGAGAAGTGAAAAGGAGGCAATCTATTAAAAATTTATATTTCCAAATTTTTGAATTTTTTTCTTTAAAACCAGTAATAGAGCTATATATGTTATATACCCTTCACCAAATAATACTTTAATATAAAATTTAAAAAAAAAAAAATTTTTTTCGAAATTGTTTTTTAAAATTTTTTTCTAATATTTGAAAAATTTTTTTTAATTAAATTTTTTTTTTTTTAATTTATGACAAAAAAATGTTAGATATCCATATTGTCTATATTTATGAATTAGTAATCGAGATATAGATCAAAAATAGGCCGAAAATAGAGGTTGTCTCGGATTTTTGCTCATATCTCCGTTATTTATGGACGGATTTTGCTGATTTTAAATAGGAAACTTCTCGAAAGCATGTCTGACAGAATTATTGAAGATTTGGATCCCTAAAATATCTGGGGTCTTCAGAAAATTGATTTCAACAGACAGACGGAGAGACAGACATATGGACATGGCTTAATCGACTCCGCTATCTATAAGGATCCAGAATATATATAGGGTCGAAAAATTATATGGTGGAAATTACAAACGGAATGACAAATTTATATATATCCTTCTCGCGAAGGTGAAGGGTATAAAAATCAGCCGTTCTCATGTGATGCCATTATTATACATAGGTATCTTATACCATTTATATGTTTGTATTAAAACTAAAAACATATAAAATGTTTAAAAAGATAAATTCCTTGTTTCCGATGACATTTTCCAGTACTTTGGAATAGTAAATTCTAATTACTTTTAACTTATTTTAGTAGGTGCATTTCAGTCAAATTAAATTTTCAGTAAAAAATAAACTAATTACGCCATTTAACTCACTTAACTCCTATTTAAATTATGTATGTGTATAATATACCGCTGAATGCTACTCCGTATAAATTCATTTAACCCCCAATTGTGATTAAGAGCAAATAAATTTGTAATAATCCCTAAAATATGAGAGACAGACAGTTAGTTACGACAGTAAAATTCCAAATTGGTCGGTGTGTTCAAAAATTGTATTCGCTTTGAAAAGGTATTTATTTTCTTTATTGGTAGTAATAATATGGTAGCTATTGTTGTTGTTTTTTTGTGATTTACGTTATTGTTGTGGTGTAAATTATATTAGTGTAATACGAATGTTGATGATATCAGGTGTTAATGTGTGTGTTTTGTGTATTTTTTATTGTTGCATTTTGGTATAATTATCTTGAATTTTATAAATAAAAAAAAAAAAATGAATTGAAAAGAAAAACTGTGCATCAAACAATCATTATGGCTGCTCCAAAAAAAAGGGCTGTAAAAGAGTTGGTTGTTAAAAACTGGACATTAAAGATTTTTAATTCACCTTTGAAAAGTTGCATAGAAATATTCTAAAACGAGCTAACACGGCTTAGCATATTTCGGATAAGAACTAAATTTCATATGCCCAAGGTGAGCAACTTTGGGTGTCCGCCCCCATAGCCCCCATTCCAACTACCAGCCCATGTAAATACTAATCAACTCAAAAACACCTCTCCTCTGATTATGTGAATCGTTCATGAGTTACCGCATTATTTCCAAAATAAAAATTTGCTCAACCACTGTGTGATGTCTTTCATTGTCTTATTATGGAGTTGTAAAACAACTCACTCATTAGTTTATTTTAATATTATTTTCTTAATTCTTTCATTAAAGTAAAATACTGTAAGAGTTAAACTCATTGTTGCCTGTTTACCAGGCTGCTGACTGTTTGGTTGGTTGGCTGGTTTGTTGGCTGATTGTTTCGTTTTGGTTGGCAAGAGTAGCAGTGGCGGTCAGTGATGCCGTTTAGTTACATTTGTTAAATTATTCGTAACTTTTTAATCCTCTACGTAACATGTATAATTTTCTTATTTTAGATCTTATTTTCGTAATTTTTCGATACTATGTGAAAAGGTAGTAACAATTTGTATACCCACCATGAAAAATATGGGGGTCTTGATTTTGTCATTCCGTTTGTAACACATCGAAATATTCATCGCAGACCCACAAAAGTATATATATTCTCGGTCCCTATGAAAAGACGATATGTCCATCCGTCTGTCTGTCTATTGAAAACACTATATGGGCCAAACGAAAGGAGCTAGCTGGCTTCCACAAATACTCTCTGGTGATAAGGTTTGTTTGGCATTGAAAAGGAGCAATATAGGTCCATGATTTCACCTAGCCCACATACAAATACCCTCCCCGTCATAAATATGTTGATTATGCGGCAAACCTGATAATATGTAAAATATGGCGAAAATCGGACAAAATTTGTCCGTAGTCCCCCTCAGAAAATGACTTGAACACTCATAATTGTCTTATAATAATTAATATCATAATGAAATTGGACATATGAACCTTTTGTAAGAATCGGCCCATATAAGTCATAAATTAGAAAAATAGTTTATTGTCACATACTTTACCGGTTGACTACGGACTAAATGATAATTTTTATACCCTTCACCTCCGTGAGAAGGGTATATATAACATTGTCATTCCGTTTGTAATTTCCACAATATAATTTTCTGACCCTACAAAGTATATATATTCTGGATCCTTATAGATAGCGGAGTCGAGTCCGTCTGTATGTCTGTCTGTCGAAATCTATTTTCTGAAGACCCCAAACAACCTACAAACTTGATTCATACATCAATATATCGGGAATTCTTCCGGCTCGGTTGCTATTCATATCGAGAAAATCGGCCCACAAATGGCTGAGATATAAGGAAAAAACCGGGCGAGCCTCGATTTTTGGGCTATTTTTGATCTATATCTGGATTACTAAGACATTAATATAGACAATATGGATATCTAATGATAGATATTTCAAAGTCCATTGCAACGATCTATATAAGGCTATAGTAGTTTGGACCTATAATGGGTCAAAATCGGGAAAAATATTTTTTAACCCGTTTTTTTTTCGTAAATTTTTTTTCAAAAGTAAATTAAAAAAAAAATTTTGAAAAAGATTAAAAAGAAATTATTTCGAAAAAATTTTTTTTTTTCAAATTTTTTAAAAAAAATATTTTTTTTTTACCTAAAAATATTTAAAATTTTTATTTTAGAGTATAATTTGGTGAAGGGCTATAGTAATTTGGACCTACAATGGGTCAAAATCAGGAAAAATATTTCTTAACCCGATTTTTTTTTTAATTTTTTAGTCATACATTTTTTTTCACTAGTAAATAAAAAATTGAAAACAATTAAAAAGAAACTATTTCGAAAAAAAAAAAAATTTTGAAATTTTGAAAAAAAATAATTAATTTTGTTTACCTAAAAAACAGCCGAATATAACTCTCTTACTTGTTTATTATTGTTTTTATAAAATCATATTATAAATAGTATTTATTTAAGAAGAATTTGTAAATGAAACCTTTTTTATAAGAAAAACTTTAACCTTCTCCAGACTATCCCTGGCAACACTGGTGGCGGTGAATAAATACTCGTACGTGTATGTTGGTAGTGAGTTATTGTGTGTCTGGTGATCACTTTAGTTGCGGCTTGTTGAAGAATTTTGTAAATTGTAATTTGGCGTAACATTTATGTATATTTATTTTTTCTTTTCCATTCCTCCAAATATTCTTTTGTTTTCTTGAGACCCTCCATTATATTTTTTTTACATTTCTTTAACACATTTCCATAATTTGTACGGTTTTAATTTAGTGTTATTATTTTTCGTTATTATAGCAGTTTAGTTTAGTGAATTGTTTTCATAAATATGTTATTGTATTGTTAAATATGAAATTTCAGTTTCATTTTATTTTTTTTTTCAGCTGATCAAAATTTATGAATTGTATACGTTTTTTTTTTTTTTTTTTAAACAAAACCGAAGCAAAACACCATTAGTTGGCAGTTTTTGTATTTTTTTTTTAATGTTTCCTTTAATTTTATTATTTAGGCGAAACAGTTTTCATTGTTTTCATTGGACTGGCTGGGAGAATGGCGTGGCAAGTGTTAGTATGTAAGTATTTATAAGTAAGTGTAGTAAACAATGTTGCCGCACATACAATTAAGTAAGTATGTGCTCATAGAAATTCATTAAATTTTGTTTAAAAAAGTGGAAAAATATACATACATACTAAGGATCCTATTCGGGAAAAGTTTTATGGGAATATTTATTTAAAAATTTACGGCAAATTTTGGGAAGTTTTCCTCTTAAATTTGCAGTATTGTTTTTGCAATTGTGATTTGTTGCCAATCGAATGATTCGATTATATCCATAAATGGTTTTTGTACTGACAACAGAAAATCAGTTTATACAGAAGAATTACAATGTAAATAACCAATTTTTTCTTACTCTAACTAAAATTTTTCAGCCATTACACGAAAATCTGGTCATATATATTGAACTAGCTTGACCCGGTGCGCTTCGCTACCCCTGTCGTAGTCTATGTTGGAAATTTCAATAAAATCGTTTCGGCCGTTTAGTATATTAAGAACTAAAGGTTTTAATTGCAAATAACTTTTAAACTGCCTTACCAATTTTTACACTATTAGTCTCATAGTAATCCTAAAAATCCTTTTACTATGAACTACGATATGTACTCAATACAGTTTTGTTATGGATTTCTCACTGTTATAAAGTTCAGAATACGGGTATAAATATGAAATATCGTTTGTGCCAAATTTATTTTAATTCAATGCATTAGTTTTTTCTTTGATATATTTTAATATATATATATTAACGAAAAAAAAATAGTTTTTATTGTTGAATTTTGTATTTTTTTACTTTTAACTAAAATCCCGAAGTCCCGAAAAATCTCGAAATCACGAAAAATCCCGGGATGCCGAAAAATCCCGGGGTCCCAAAAAATCCCGGGATCCCGGGATTCACATTTCTAAAATCCCGAATCCCGGGATTTGTAAAACCCAGTCCCGTTTGGCATCCCTAGCTATGACGATGTTTTCATCAGCACTGATTAGTCAGCACTGACGATGTTTACATCAGTGCTGATTAATCAGCTATGACGATGTTTTCATCAGCACTGATAAGTCAGCACTGACGATATTTACATCAGTGCTGATTAATCAGCTATGACGATGTTTTCATCAGCGTTGACGATGTTTTCATCAGCACTGACGATATTTACATCAGCACTGATTAATCAGCTATGACGATGTTTTCATCAGCACTGATTAGTCAGCACTGACGATGTTTTCATCAGCACTGACGATGTTTTCATCAGCACTGACAATGTTTTCATTAGCACTGATTAGTCAGCACTGACGTTGTTTTCATCAGCACTGACGATGTTTTCATTAGCACTGACGATGTTTTCATCAGCACTGATTAATCAGCTATGACGATGTTTTCATCAGCACTGATTAGTCAGCACTGACGATGTTTTCATCAGCACTGACGATATTTACATCAGCACTGATTAGTCAGCACTGACGATGTTTTCATCAGCACTGACGATATTTACATCAGCACTGATTAGTCAGCACTGACGATGTTTTCATCAGCACTGACGATGTTTTCATCAGCACTGACGATGTTTTCATCAGCACTGACAATGTTTTCATCAGCACTGACAATGTTTTCATCAGCACTGACGTTGTTTTCATCAGCACTGACGATGTTTTCATCAGCACTGACGATGTTTTCATCAGTACTGACGATGTTTTCATCAGCACTGACGATATTTATATCAGCACTGATTAATCAGCTATGACGATGTTTTCATCAGCACTGACGATGTTTTCATCAGCATTGACGATATTTACATCAGCACTGATTAGTCAGCACTGACGATATTTACATCAGTGCTGATTAATCAGCTATGACGATGTTTTCATCAGCACTGATTAGTCAGCACTGACGATATTTACATCAGTGCTGATTAATCAGCTATAACGATGTTTTCATCAGCACTGATTAGTCACCACTGACGATATTTACATCAGCACTGATTAGTCAGCACTGATCAGTAATCATTCAGTGCAGCATCGAATAATAATTAAGTGTATTATTACATACTCAATCATGCAAGTTATTGTGACAATCATATATATGATTGTTTTAACCATATATATTATTGCGGCACCCTACTTGTACCATCACTCTGTTAAAGATTAATTATATTATTGCTATTTTTTAAAATACTATTTTAATAGTATTTTACCAATTTTACCCGTTTTCCCCCTGTTTACCCCTTTCTGGTCCAAGTATTGAAAAAAGTTATAGCCTATTGACGCTTCCAAGTAAGGATCTATCTACGTTCCAAATTTCAATAAAATCGATTCAGCCGTTTAGGCGTGATGCTCAAACAAACAAATAAACAAACAAACTTACAAAGACATTTATATATTTATATAGATTTTATTAGCAATAAATTCGGTTAAACAAGCAAAATTATTTTCATATAAAAATTTAAAAGTCTTTATTTAAAACAGGAAAAATGTCTTTTCTAGTAGGTCGAATTCACAAAGTATACAGAAGTGTCAAGAGACAGAAGATAAACAACTTTTATATTGTAGTTTTCTCATTCTTTCAGAACTGCCTTTTGTATATATTTTTGCAGTATGTAACATGAAGCAATTTATTTTAGATACAATGAATTATGTACCAAAAATGGTTGTCAAAAATATATACTTGTTTACTGTAACCATATATATGGTTGATACAATCATGTGAATCGTAAATTAACCATATTATTGTTACCACAATCATATAAATAGTTTGTTAAAAATCTTGAAATGGTACGTAAACATTGTGACTTTTTCATGCATAAAATAAATGTGCGAATATGTTCCGCAGAAATGTTAAGCTGAACATACTTTTGGTTTTCCTTGAGTGGGAACCTGGAAAATCAGTTTTTCATATTTTTTGTCGTAAGTTATCTTACAAAACTCAATTTAAATCATCATCAAAGTGTCCAATTAAAAGTACCTACCCCATTCGTTTCATTGCTGTCTTTATTTCTTGCGTGATGGTGCGCCATCTTGTTCGGAGTCTGTGTCGGATTCTTCTTCATATCGAAAAAAAATCAATTGTTTTTAAGTCAGTTATCTTCAATTTTGTTACATATTCTCGGAGGAAACTCCCATTGTATCTTCTTCTGCATCTTCATTGTCGAGATCGTACGAATTTTGCGACCACCAATAAATTTCAGCCACCGGCTGAAATTCCATGGGCAAAAAAGATTAAATTATAATATCCTGCATTGAAACATTTTTATTTTATGATTATATTTTGAAAATTCTTATAAAACTTTCTCCTGTAAAATTTGTGTTTTTTCGCTTACGATTATTTATAGCTAAGGGTGTCCTTAATTGATCACATTAACTTTGTTTCAAATTAATAACTTACAACACGCAGAGAAAAACATGGTTGTGGTAAACATAATCTAAGAGGAACCTATTATGATAAGATTTATGATTGTAATCCAAACATATTATGATTCAAAGCGACCATAATATGATCAAAGTAATCATACTATGATCCAAATTAATCATATTGTAACCAAATGAAATAATATTATGATCCAAACGAATTGATGTAATAAACATATTTTGTTTGCATTTTAAATTAAGTATGAGTACACATATCATTTAATGGTTATTTGTACGTTTGAATGGTTGTGTATAATAAAGTTTCCAATTAGGTTTTAACCGAAACCCAAACCGCAGTTTTTCAAGGCCTAAAACCGAAACCGACAATTATTCTTCGGTTTTCACTTTTAATCTATTTTCACTAGAAAAATTCAAAATTTAGAAATGAGAAACAAACTTTTTCATCCAATTATTCAGCCAATATCTCTAAACACAGATCGGTAAAAATATCATAAGATTTGTTTAAATTTTGTAAATTGTATTACAATAATTGCTTCAGATGATGTACCAGGCGACCTTTCGCAGGCTAAATAATGCAAAATATCCGATAAGAGTATGGAGTACTATCTGACCAGTGCGCTTCGCCTCAATTGGAATAAAGAAATAGTAGTATTAAGTCTCCCTTTGTAAATTACTAATACTAATTCAGGAAAACATATCTCTAGTTTCACGTATATTGATTCATTGTAATGTGGATTGTAGCTTATTCTAGACGTATTATTAGAATAAAAAGAGTACCATAAAGACCCACATTTTGTATTCCTGCTCAGCATCAAGAATGTTTAACTTCATATTTCTGCGTCCATTATTATAGAAAATACAAAATAAAGGTAAGACTATAATCACCTTTTGTGAATTCTAACTCATTCAGAATCATTTGTGCCTAATTTTAAGGTTTATTATTATAAAATATTCAAAAAATACCTTTACAATAAAGAAATAGTAACATTAATTATGCGTTTTGAATTCGCGATTCTAGGTCCATCGTTATAAAATATTCAAAAAGTACTACTAGTTCGAAAAAGTCAGGATCAGGTCAGGATCATGTGTGTTTAATATCCTGGTTATAGGTTCATTATTATAGAAATTTCAAAAATAGTTTCTGTTACCTCAATATCATTATGCCCTCTATCCTTGATCCTTTCTTTACTCAGAAGCATAACAGCCAACTATTATGTATATACAATAAGTAAAATAATTTATTATAATAAAAAGTACCATTAGAAGAAAAAGTAAAAATTTTCCACACTTAAACCACTGTCAAGTTTGAAATTTCAAAGTAATTTCCAGATTCTAGGTTCAATATTTTAGAAAATTCATTTTGAAGAACGAAAAGTACTCCTTAGTTTGGTTTAGTTCTTCTTTTTTGCATCATAATACAATTGAGCACCCTATTCTTGATTATTTCTTTACTGAGAAGCATATTAGCCAACTTTAACTAATTTAATATATTAAAAAGGTACCATTAATAGAAAAAGTACCAATTTTCCTTTATCCTCGTAAACACTCGTCAAATTTGAATATTAAATTTGTTTAGCAGTTCCTATATTATCAACTGATTTTATAATTAATAAATTATCACAAAACCGAAACCGATCGGTTTTCAATTTTTTAAAACCGAAACCGCGTGAGTTTGTGAATGTATTATATATTTTGGTTTTTGATATGAAAGTTTATGATTCAAATGATTTATAAAATGTTAGATTTGGATCAATTTACAAGCGAAATTATCTGCATTTAAATAAAAAAATTATAATTTAATATTCAATACGTAAAATAGAAGCATTGTGCAAACTGTATTAAAAAAAGAAAATTACAGGATCAGTTTCGACTTCAATTTTGGGTGTTGAAAATAACATTTGCAATCCGGTGTATTTTGTTATTTTAAAAACAAATTACTTATAAATAAGAATTAAATATGAAATTGCTTACTGATGAAGCGATGAAAATCTGTAAAAAATATAAAAAAATTCTAATCCATATCAGATGGTACAACATATCCAGTATTCACACATTTCCTTTTACTTTTGCTCATTTATGTTAAAACTTCAGTATATATATTTGTTTAAAACTCTTCACTGCTTTCTTTTTACTATATTAATTTAAAACAGATCGACATAAATTAAACATAACTTTTTAGGTAGAAATATCGAATAAAATTCATTGAACCCTGTCATTTACAATGTTTTTTTGGGAAGAAATCAGAAATATTCAATTTAATACATTTATTAGTTACCGCCTATAAAATTCATTTATATCTTAGAAAACCTTAAACGGCATTCATTTGGCATACAACTAACTGGCTGCATTAAGGGTTAAAGTGCAGAAGGAAATAAAACATTAAATCTGAAATATTTTCTCATCGTTAAAACTGCAAATGAAAGGGAACTTAACTTAATTTACAACAATTTGTGAAGGAAAGAAATATGTTTTCAACACTTTTAACCGCATTTTATTATTACACCGAAAATCGTTATGAGTGTGAGTAAAATATCCAAATTGTTAAACAAAAAGAAAAGGACCTAAAAACAAACACAAATATACATATGTATGTATGTAGTTTGTAGTTTGTAAAAGGACATTAAATGCAAACAAGGACATTGTGATACTAGTACTCGTACAGCAGCAAACAAAAAATAAAAATAAAAGAATCATTTGTTTTGGAAAACACCGAAAATGGTCTTATTGATTCCAATTGACTGCACACAATTGAAGTTAAGTGCCTGCAAAATGCCAAACGCAACAAACGCTTAAACAGCTTGATGACTGGGCAAAATCCGTAAGCAGTTGCTGTATACTCGTAAATTGTTAAGAACTTGAACACTGCAATTGCCATTTATCAGTGCACATTGAGGGTGATTTTTTGTATTTGAAATTTTCTTGGTCTACATACATTTCACGTATGTATTTACGAAGCATATTGTTTTTCGTTTGTTCAACTTTTTTTATTGTGAGAAATTTCAAGTACTTATCACTTAAAATACTTTTTTAGATTTTTGCTCTTTCTTACTTGCTTTAGAAAACAGTTTGCTAAAGTCCAATACAAGAAATTAATTTAGAAACGAATAATCGATTTGAAGAGCATAGAAGTGAAATATTGAACCCACAAGTGGCTCTCACCAGCGGGGTTTAAGTTTAAGTTTTAATTCATTTTCATTTGAGTTTTTTTTTTCATATTTTTCTTAATTTTAATGTGAGAACATTTATCAATATAAACACATCTCAAAAAGTCAAATGAAAAGTTCATCTTTTGGTCACAACTTCCGTTTTCTTTAAAAAAAATGAGAGAAAAAAACTACAATTGACAATTAATTCCAAGTTTTAAATGTCTACTCGCACGGGGGGTTTATGTATTTACATTGAGGGTAAAAAAGAAATCAAACCAAAAAAGACCTCCAAGTTAAAAAATTTTTATATTTTTTGTTTTCTTTGGCATGTACAACTTCAATCAGCGTCTTGTCTTTTACATGGAATCAGCACAAAGTCATAACATTTCGGACGTTTTTTCTTTTTTTTTAGATTTTTTTTTGCTTTCATTCACATCTTTCCAAACAGTTGTCATGAATTTAATTCTCCATTTGAAACACCATTCATTCAATTAAGCCAATGAATTGTTTGTATTCCTCCCCGACTTTGTTTTTGCTCCATCTAAATGTCTTCCTTATACATTGTATGTAGCTGAGAACGTTGTAGCATCTTAAAGACATCATCTCATCATCATCATTTTTGTCATATTTTTTGTGCAGCTTCATTGTCGTGTTAAACTATTTCTCTGCTATTTGACTTTAAATGAACCTGAATGTATTAAAACTGTCAGCTATGGGTGTTTCTATGTTTAATATAACTTTTTTTTTGGAATTTTAGAATACAGCAAAAAATTCATAAAATGGATTTTATCGATTGGACAGATTTAAAATCCAGTTGATAAATTTGGCTCTTTTTTGGCATTATTTAGCCTGGTGACGCATTATTTCCAATGTTTCAATTAAGAAATTGATCATGTCGCTGTAATTTCTTTATTTGTATCTGATATATCTGTGTTTGAAGTGTAAACTACATTTTTGGACACGGAATATCCCACATTTTTATTAAAAGAAACTTGTTTTGCATTGCACTGATATCACTCGCTTATTTTTGTACTCTTCTACATGAGTGGCATGGGCATATAAGTTTATCATTTTGTTTGTAATTTTTACTACATTCTTTAAGAGGGGGTCACACGGTATGTATGTATTACATATGGAATGTATCGAACATGTTCCAAACTATACATATTTAATATATTTTTAAATAACAATAATCAATAACTATTTGATGAAACTTATTTGGTTATGACCAGGGCAAGGATTTCTATGCAAATGCATGTTTGTAGTCAGTAACTCAAAATCACTTTTGGCAATTTATCTTTCCGAATCGAAGAATTTGCAACAAAATGGCATCGATTTGTTGATGCATATTTTTGCATATTTTGTTATAAATGCATATTTTGCATATTTTTATTTTAAATGCATATATTTAGCATATTTTTCCATTTTATTGTATATATACCAGTGTACACTGTACATACATATATTTGGCAACTCCATTTAGTGTTGTAAAAATAGTAAATATATTAACACTAGAATTCTATTGTTGAAAGAAAAAGTCTACTTTTAAACTTTTCAATTTATGAATCGATTTTTTAGCTTTTTGAAATTATCGACTTTTCGATTTTTCGAAAATTTTTTTAATATCGACATTTTGACTTTGTTCTCTTTGTGACACATAATATTAAAGCCAATTACCACTTCTGTGCTCAAATTACATCTTTATTTATGAAACTATTACTAAACTACAGGGATTCAATTCGCAGAATGCACAAGTAAAATTAATTTCTTACCAAATTAAAACAAAACTAAAGAAAATGAATATTCTCCAATTGAACTGGTTTCATTTAAATATGCACCTTTAACTTCTGTTGTCGAACAGACAAAGTTTTCTTTTTGGAAATTTAAAAAAAAATTTATTTGTTTATACAAATAGAAATCTAAATTAAGTAATTTTGTAACATGAAAATAATTAATTAATATTAATATAAATATTGTATAATTTACATACATACATGAATTTTCTTATTTTTACTTTGAAAAAATATATTTTAAACCTTTTATGTCCTTTATATGTACATATATATTGAAAATGTGACGTGAAATTTATATCTGTCTTTTAGTAATAAATATATTTCAAATAAAAAACTTGTTTTTATTGCATATTTTTGTCATTTTTAGTGCATACTTTCTCTCTTTATAGTGCATATTATAAGCGCATATTTTTAATTTTTTAGTGCATGAAAATCCTTGCCTTGGTTATGACTTTTATTATGCATTCACACAGTGTTGTATTTCAAAATACACACGAAAATAGAACATGCTCTAATTGCCAAAAATGTCATAAGACATACCTATGTATTTGACATACACAAAGTTTCATATGGATCACACGGTGTGTACATATTTACATGTGGAAAAATGTCACAATACACATGCAATACATACCGTGTGACCCCCCTATTAATTTGTATTCACATAAATCAATTTTTTTTGGTTTAAGATCAGAAAAAATCGTTATGTGAAGTAGTAGTAAAGTGTGTGAATTGTGTGTCATTATAAAACAAACTTTTATTTATAACGATTATTTATTTGTCGAATCTGCCTTACTTAGGCCTAGCAATAAGTATTAAAATCTTATAACTAAAATTAAAACTAAATGCTCTCTGACAGGAGCGTTGATGGACATATGGGCCACATCTTAGAGGGAGTGCTAAATCACCATGGCACAGTGGGGCAGAATCAACATTTTTTGGAAATAAGTCTGGCATTTCTAAACGGCCGGTCCGATCGGGATAAAATTTGACTTGGACGTAGCCAAGGAGAATTCGAGTTTAAATTATTAAAATGGACCCTACAAATGCTCCAGAGGCGGCGCTATGGGGGCTCAAATTAGGGTACCTTCGACATGTACAATTTTTAAACACGTGCCAAACACGTTCCCATCCGATTTCAAAGATTTGTATATTTTTGGAAAGCGCTTGGCTAGATCTTGATCTTATAATTTCAGAGTTATAGGCATTTCAAAATAGAACTTTTAAAATTTTGCCATACCTTGGTCCGCTTTTTTTAAAATATAAGGCTTATTTTTGAACCGAATGGACTAGAATTTCTTTTGTTAGTTAGACAACTAAATTATCAATAACATACAAAAGATTTCAGGGCAATACCAATTATGGATCCAAAAATAATCGATTTTTAATTTAAAAATTAAAAAAATAGTAAATTTTTGCAGTTTTTTGGACGAAAAGGTGATATAACTCTTTTTTTATTAAAAAAAACTTTATTTAAGAACGTATAACAATTTTATGTGTTTCCATAAGGTATCTTTACGGAGAACATTTTGGTATAAAATACATGTCTTGTTTTTCGAATATGTCGGCCCTACGCCCTTCGGAATTTGACCTATTTTTTATCAAAATTTCAACTTTGGGCCACATGTTCTAAAATCCCAAAGTTGGGATCAGAAAACGGAAAGCAGCTTTAGAAACTTTTATGTGATCCCTATTTATTCCCAAAGTATTTTCCCAGCCCGGAAGGAAATGTGGACCCTATGGGCAAAATTGTAAAAAATATCATTTTTGGGATTTTCGTTTCAATTTTTAGGAATTGCGGGATGCCCTTTGACCTTTTGACAAGTTTTTTTACACTTTTTTATTTAGAATGAGAAGTTTAAAAAACGTTGAAAATTTCATTGTTAATAAATAAAGATTTTATTGCATATTACATATTTACTGAGTTTCTAAAACTAAAAATTGTATCAAAATTTTAATAGGATTGCAAATATTAGGAACAATTCGATCCACATTTATTCCGAACTAATTTTTTTTGTTTATACAAGTTAATTTTTGGTCTTACAAAAATATGCCACTTTAAAACTCCGTTCTTCAATAATATTTCACATTTTCATATTTTAGTATAAAATTTGATTAAGTCAAAACCATTGACTTGTTGCTGAATAAAATAGTATTAAGAAAATTTATACAAATTTTTTAGCATGAAAATGTGAAATATTTTTGTAGAGCGGAGTTTTAAAGTGGGATATTTTTGAATCTAATTGAGATATTGACTTGAAATTTTTTTTTATTTCCAAACATTTTTGATTCTTCCCCACTGTGCATGGTTGGATATAGCGTTCAATAACACATGCAAATAATAAAATTGTTTTATCAAAATGGGTACGTGAACATGCAAAATTGTCGAATTTATGACAATACCAATCCACATGAGATCCAAGAGCGTATTGGACGAAAAAGTCACAATTTGTTATGAATTTTGTGCTGGTGAAGTCATCGGTCCATATTTCTTTGATAACGATGTTGGCCAGACCATCTCCGCCAACGGCGAGCACTATAGGTCGATGGTTACCAAATTCTTTAGGCCTGAACTGGATGATATGCTTTCAACATGCAACGCTGCTCATGCTATATTTGCGAGATCGATTTGAGGGCATGGTCATCTCACGTGGAGGTGATATGAACTGGTAACCGAGATCGGGCGATTTTACTCCGCTAGACTTTTTCTTTTGGGGTATTATTAAGTCCTTGGTCTATGCGATTAAGCTATTAACCACAGCAGCACTCAAAACCACTTCCCATCGGTTAAATTCAACGAAATTTATGCGCCATAGCCATGGAAAATTTGACACAACATATGATACACGTTGTTTTATTTAAATTTTACGTATACAAATAAGTTTCTCTTTTACTACTTAATGATATTGGATTCCCCATCGCCGAATATAGCGCTCTTACTTGTTATTTCTCATTTCGTTTAATTTAATCATTTTTGTTCATCATCTTTAATTTGTGGTTGTTGTTCTGCTGACAGACTCTACTAATCATTCGCAGGTCAAAATATTTACCACTTGACCCGATTGATTTAATAAAATAGTTGAGTAGCAAGACATTTGTTGTGTTGTTTACACACATTTACCGCGCACAGTTAGTCACAAAACCAAAAAAAAAACACACACACACACAGAAATACAATAAAAAATATAGTAAAAAGAAGACATAAACTTACTTTACATCCGACTAGGAGAGGAAGTTTTTCCTCAAGACGTCTACAACAAGAGAATGATGCTAAAGGGGTAGAGAGTGGGGTGTTCTTTGATATGATCTCAACTTAAAGACAGTGACTTGTTGTGTAGATGAGAACGTTATGCTTTATTAATTAATAGCAATGTAGTTAGCAGTCGATATGATGAAGAAATACAAACAAATAAACGTATATCAGCGAAAAAAAAATAAAAGGAAAATCGGCAGAGACAACAAGAGGTATTAGCATCGTTGTTGCTACAGCATTGACGTTGAATACGCTCACTGATCGTTGTCGTCGTCGTCACTGCTTGCTATACATCTTCATTTAAATTTTAACTCAACATCATTTATCATTTTCTACAAACAACTCATACTTACGAGCAACACAAGAATCTTTTGGAGGCGCAGATGCTTGTTTGTTCGATCTAAATACCTGCCCCGGCTGAACGAACGAACAAACTAACGAATGACTGACTGACTGACTTCTTGCTAGATTGCTAGCTGTTCGGTCGGCTGGTCGATCTGCCAGCCTGGCTGCCTTTATTTAGCTGTTTATTTGCTTGTTTCGCCGGATTCGTTTTATTGTCTTTTATTCTTTTTTTATCTACAATTCATTCAAGCGTTGCTGTCAACACTGATTTGCTGATGTTAGTTTAGCAAACAAAACCGAACGAAAAAAAAAAAAAATAAGAAAACAAGCGTATTAATTAACGATCATCGTTAACTAATTGTTGTTGGTTTTGTTTGTGTAATTCCGTAAGATGATACCAAATTAATTTTGTTTCGGCCAAAACATTTTACAGGGAACCAACAGAATACAAAAACAAAAAAATCAGAGATACTCTGCGCAAGAACAAACGCCAAATACTCGTTCTACATGGGAGTAATTTCTATGGATTTTTTGTTTTTTTTTTTGTCATCATTGTGTTTGAAGTTGTTGTTTATTTCCACTTATTTAAGTTTCACCAATATTTTGCTGACGCTTGACTGGTCACTGTTTCCTGGAGTTGGATGCATTTGAAGTTTAAACCTTGTTTAATCTTTGAGGTTTCGGTGTTTATCCTCTTGTTTTTATTTATGTTAAACATGATTTTTGTTTGTTGTTTCTTCACTGATCGTTTATACTTATTTTGTGTGTTCATTCTTACGTGTGTTTAGATTCGGAGAAATGCCTATGTTAACCAAGCAGTGAAAAGATGGGTCATCATGAAGTGCCTACTGCTATTACGGAGAAATCCTATCATAGAGTTTTTTTTATCTAAACTAAAAATACAGCAAAGAAACTTTAAGAAATAACTTTTAGAAATCAATGAAGTTTTACGATTGATCATTAAAATTATATGTAAATCTACATATGTATATAAAATAGAAAAAATGTTTCTACCTATGTCCGTTATAGACTCTGAAACTATCCAACCGATTAGCTTCAAACCGGTTTCATTAGAAAGGAAATTTTCTGGCGATGGTTCTAGACACCTAAAATACTACATTAGGACCATTCGGTCTATTCGTAAAGCCGATTTTCGAATTTTTCCATACAAACATCTTTCCTAAATTTAAAATTTTGAAATTTTTTTATGTCTTGAAACGATGTGTAGATCCACTAAGAAGGAATTTTTGGAAATGAAATGTACCACAGAATTGGATCATTACTTCCGCTTCTCAATGATGATACGAAGTTCCTTCAAATTTATTTCACTGGAAATGAAGCTACAGAAGCCGAACGCTATCAACGAACATGCGTGTGCATTTGCTGCAATACCCTTCTGCCGAAAAATTCTCAAAACAATTGTTGTACATCGGAAATGGAAAAATTCCAATTGATCCCGCCACAAATTAGATTTTGTTCCCGATCTTCTGCCAAATGCAAATGAATATTCAAGCCGTTGTCGACAAGGTCTTACAACCAACTACAAAAATTCGGATTGACAGTGGGAACATGCAATTTTGGCACCAAGAAATTATTACCAATTGCCTGGCGAAACAATAAAATACAAATCGATTGACACAGTATTTAACGAAGAACAAGCCGTCGATTATCCGACTGAATTTTTGAATTCATAAAGATTGAATCGCTGACTTTGTCCGAAACTGTTTATTAAAATCGAGATGCAATATAAAACAGATGTTTTCTAAGGGCCAGCTAGTAGTAAGATAATTACAATATCAATTGGAGTTTTGTTCGCGCTGTGGTAAAAGTTAGTTCGAAACATAGAACTGAAAAAACGGGAACCAACATTTGACTTTACTCCAAGTTCTGTGTAATAGGCCAAATGTTGAGTTGTTTACAAGAAATTGAATATTGAACTGTGTATATTTAACTAGTAAGAACATACTATTAGACAGTCTCTGTTGTAGCTGGTGTCTGGCATTTAAACTGAATATTATATGTCAGTGTATGGATAAAATACCCATAATTTCTGGTCGACTGTCCAGAACTACAGATTTTATTTTTTATATAAGTGACCTAAAAAATAAAATCTATAGTTCTGGACAGTCGACCAGAAATTATGGGTATTTACTAGGGTATTCAATTAATCGGGTTTCTGATTTAATAGGTTAATCGAGCAAATAATTAATCGGGGTTTAGATTTAATCGGTTATTAATCGGTTAATTTTGAATTATTCGATTAACCAAGTAATTTATATTTTAATTTTAAATTGAGACTAAAACAAAGAATTTTGTGTACTTATTTAAGAATTTTATTAATAAAAAGAACAAAAACATAAAAAACAAATAAAACATAACAATTCAACAAAACCAAATAAGTAATAGCAAAACAAAAATATGGTATCTGAGACCTTTTTTATGCACATGTGAGTTTTTTTTTAGGATTTTAGGGAGATTTTCTGAAATAAGCTTTTTAAAAAAGAATATAATTGAAATGTTTTCTTTAAACGATTTTTTTCATTAGTTTTAATAAAACTTGACTTGGAAAGAACTCTTTCACTGATTAGATGTTGGAGAAATCAAAAGTAAGGCATGATAAAGAATATCCAATTTCTCATATAAAATCCTCATATATATGTATATTTGGAGTCCTTTTTGTATTTTTTTAGATTATGAATACTTTTAATAGTTTCTGATAAAAGACTCGTTTCAGTTATGTCTATTATCAAGTCGTCCTCCGACTCATTAGGACAAAGATAATCATAGTATATTCTAGAAAAAGTTCATTTCCAAATTCCTTAGTTTCAATACTTCTAAAAAACTATTGCTAGAAGTTAATGTTCATGAGTTAATACATAAAATTACTGTGCTTAAAACTGCATTTCTATATAAAGTAAAGAAATTTCGGTTAATCGGTTTATCGACACAAATTAATCGGTTTATTTGTTATTTGAAAATCGCCAATTTTAAATTATTCGAACAGTTAACCGACTAAAATTAATCGGTTAATCGATTGAATACCCTAGTATTTACATATTGATACACTGCCCAAACAATGACTAACGTTTGTATGTACAGTAGCACAGAAATCTAAAAATCCATTTTACGTAAAACTTTAACCTTTTTATCAACAAAAATCATATTGTATCAAATAAAACTTCTGATTATCCTATCATACTCCCAAAGACCTTCATTTAGCGTAAATTTGTTCTCACCATAAGCCACAATTACTCGTAATTAACAGATATTTTACAGCTTGATGCGAAAGCAACATAAAGTCAATAATGCGTAATAGTTATCCGCTTGATATCCTTATAACTTAATTTTCCAAACATACACGTACTCACCCAAAAAGGGTGCAAATATTCAGTTCTGTACATACAACACGCGGACGTTTATAGTTTTTTTTTTTTTTATTTGTTTTTGCTTAGATTAAGACCTCATCGCATTATCTATATATAATCTATATAAATATATAAATGTCTTTGTAAGTTTGTTTGTTTATTTGTTTGTTTGTTTGTTTGTTTGTTTGTTTGTTTGAGCATCACGCCTAAACGGCTGAACCGATTTTAGTGAAATTTGGAACGTAGAGAGATCCTAATTTGGAAGCGTCAATAGGCTATAAATTTTTTCAATACTTGGACCAGAAAGCGATAAAAAGGGGGAAAAACGGGTAAAATTGGTACCTTTAGTTTTTAAACAATAATTACTAAACGGCTGAACCGATTTTTACATCGACAGGGGTAGCGAAGCACACCGGGTCAAGCTAGTAAATATATAAATGTCTTTGTAAGTTTGTTTGTTTATTTGTTTGTTTGTTTGTTTGTTTGAGCATCACGCCTAAACGGCTGAACCGATTTTATTGAAATTTGGAACGTAGATAGATCCTTACTTGGAAGCGTCAATAGGCTATAAATTTTTTCAATACTAGGACCAGAAAGTGATAAAATGGGGGAAAAACGGGGAAAATTGGTACCTTTAGTTTTTAAACAATAATTACTAAACGGATGAACCGATTTTTACATCGACAGGGGTAGCGAAGCGCACCGGGTCAAGCTAGTTGTCAATAAATATGAATTCGTTTCCCTTGCAACAACACTACATCAAAACAAATATAAAAGGGACAGTAGCGAGCATAGAAAATACACACTGTGACAATATGATCTTCAACTGTACACATATTTCGTTTTTAACGTTATAACGATTCAGTATTGCATGCCATTTCGTCCAATATTTTTGTACGTAAGAATAATTATTTAATAAACATATAATTTAATTGTTATAAACTAAATCGAATACCGTTATAAACAAAATCAGTAACATTTTGTATGATCTCTACTGTGTATAAATAATAGAAAAACGGTTGCCATTGCTGTAGCAACATTTAAATCAGTAACAACAAATACAAATATTTATTTTTCGAAACACATCAGATTTTATGCACATCTAAATTAAATGAGAGGATAAAAATATGAGCTACCTATCATACCCTTCACCTTCGTGAGAACGGTATATATAAATTTGTCATTCCGTTTGTAATTTCCACAATATAATTTTCCGACCGTATAAAGTATATATATTCTGGATCCTTCTAGATAGCGGAATCGATTTAGCCATGTCTGTCTGTTGAAATCAATTTTCTGAAGGCCCCAGATATCTTCGGGATCCAAATATTCAATAATTCTGTCAGACATGCTTTCGAGAAGTTTCCTATTTAAAATCAGCAAAATCCGTCCATAAATAACGGAGATATGAGCAAAAATCCGAGACAACCTCTATTTTTTTTGCCTATTTTTGGCCTATATCTCGATTACTAAGTCATAAATATATACAATATGGATATCTAATGATAGATATTTCAAAGTCCATTGCAACGATGTATATAAGGCTATAGTAATTTGGACCTACAATGGGTCAAAATTGGGAAAAATATTTTTTAACCGGAATTTTTTTCACAAAAAAAACATTTTTCACTAATAAATTAAAAAAAAATAAATTTTTAAATTAAAAAAAAGTTTTTTAAAAAAATTGGAAAAAACTTAAAAAAAATTTTTTTTTTAAAAATAAGAAGTTTTTAAATTTTACTTTAAAGTATAATTTGGTGAAGGGTATATAAGATTCGGCACAGCCGAATATAGCTCTCTTACTTGTTTAAATGTACATTTTGTTTTGATGCTATATACATATGGGCAATTCCATGTCATCGTACGTGTGATGATTTTTCAATAATAAGAGTATCTGAAAAATAATTTGGTCTGTATGTTTCATTCAGAGGGTGCTATATTTTAAAAAAATAAAAAGTTCTTTCGAAACATTTTTATCCAAAATATCGAGCGAATTAAAGGTATATCGTACGTGACATAAAACGGAAGTAATTTTGAGGTACATGTAGAATTATGCGAAAATTTGCGAATCGTGAGAGGCGTTATGTTTTCTTTTAATTTCTTATAAATATTTTTCCTTTACAATCCGTCATATTTAAATAAAAACAATCATTGGATGATTTTATAATAAATTAAATTTAATATCGTACGTGACATACCGTACGTGACAGATTTTTCTCTTATAATAAAACAATATATATTCTGTAAATATATGTATACAAAAACTAAAAAAATGAATAGAAAATATATATTGGGTTTCAATAAACAATTTTATAATAGTAAATAAACAATCAGAGTCAAATTCATTTCACACTATAGGCTAATTGGGAGCTTAGTTTTGACCGCAATTTTAGCCTAAAACACGCCAATTAAATTAAAAAATTAAATATAGTCAGTTTAAACTATTATGTTTGCACTTAAAATGTTGTAATAAGCTTTAAATACTGACACATAGTAATATTTTAGTGTTTTCTCCTATTCAAATCATCTTGAAAAAAACTTTCGATGGTTTTTGGGTTTTCAGTCGTGGTAGTCATTCTCGTGGAATTGCCCATATTTGCTGTGCAAAAGAATGAGGAAACTGAGAACAAACGCACAAACTCACCTCAACGGGAATAGAAAATCTCCAGCATTAAAGCAAGTAGACAATGTATCCATCATAGACATTAATTGTCACTAATGTCTTCTCACTTGGCTGACTCCAATTTATATATTTTGATCATTTGACACGTATATGCTCTTTGTAGTGCAGAGATAAGACAATTGGTTACTTTATACATTCTAGGTAATCTAGCATGAAGACAATTGTCACTTAAGTGTCTCCAAGTAATCTAGAGCGTAGTTACTTTAAACGTGTTATGTGATAATTTATTCAAACTGGTTTTATACAAATTGTGTTGATATAATTCTCATACAGTTAGTTTTCATTTTTGCTTAAGTATACTGATATCCCATGTAACATGAAGTATAAAGTCAATAGTCACTTTAGTGTCACTTAGTAACCTATAGTGAAGTCACTTTAAACGTTTATTTTGTACTGCACTTTAGAAAGTAGTTATTTTACCCACCAGAAGCAATCTATTGGAGAGTTGTCGAAGAAAGGTTTGTTTACAAGCTATTGTAAATTGGACTACCTATGATATGTCTTTTAGCTGACTATTTGAGGTCAATTAGCACTCGTATATGTTAAAATTACTAGTTATGTAGCTATGTAGTTATGTAGTTGTATACATCTTAGGTAATCAAGTGTGAAGTCAATTGTCACTTAAGTGTCTCAAAGTAATCTAGAGTGTAGCCACTTTAAACGTTTTGAGAGTAATTAATACAAATTAGTTTTTTTTTTAATTATGTTGATATAATTGCCATACAGTTTATTTTCGTTTTGCTTATGTATACTTATATCACGAATAATCTAGCATGAAGTCTATTGTCACTTTAGTGTCTCTAAGTAATCTAGAGTGTAGTCACTTTAAACGTTTATTTTGTACTACACTTTAGAAAGAGTTATTTTACCCACCAGGTGTAATCTATTAAAGAGTTGTCGGATGATGGTTTGTTTACAAGCAACTGGAATGTTTTTTAACCTACTATTTAAGGTCAACTAGCTTCCACTCGCTCCCGTACATGTGTAAATAAGTAGCAAGTAACCAGTTAGGTAGCTAGTAAGATAACTGACTCTATGTAACCAGTATTTGAATCCAATGCCTTGACTACTTTGGACTAGGTAACAGACAGCCTCATTGTTATTATAATGGAACAATTGACGTGTTTAAGGAACTAGTCATGTAACTAGTTGCCACCCTAAATGATAGGTAAAATAACTAAAACTGCTGGGTTATTTTGGAATTGCATCGACCTGTATGCAGACTCCACATACTCCTCAGTATGAAGTTACTTATATCATTTAATTAAATTGAAAGTCCAAACTTAACACGAATTAAATTAGTTTAAAACTTTTTTCTGCTCCTTCCATTATGGGTGAAAAATATTGTCTAAAAGCATTTTCCAAAGCTGAACTTAGTTGATAAACAAACCTCTTTAGATGGTTTGATCTACTGATAATCTACATTTAATTTCCAAAGTTCTCATTCTCAATACAAACTGAACATCAAAACATTCTGCACAATGCATTTGAAGTCTAAAGCTACGTGTACACGGTTGTCAGATCTTACAACGTTGTCCGAAAAATGCTCTGAAAATGGTTAACACAACCATGTGGACTTATGTTGAAACAAATGGTTGTTAACCATTTATTGAACATATTTCTGACAACGTTCTAAGATCTGACAACCGTGTATTAGAGGTCTAATATTTCCATTTTCACAACATTTCCTCCGTATTTTCGTTCAGTACATTGCGCTCTTATTAATTTGTATGTTGCAACCAACCAGTACATGCAGATGCGTACATACAGCCACCACACAATTACTTATGTAGCATTTTTGCTAGGTAATCGAATTAGGGTGCAAATGCACGACAAATATTTTCATAAATTTACACAGTTTTATAGTGGGCCATTACGAATTTACACACAAACCAGCGACAAATCGTTCAGGGTGAGTAAGTAATCGGGGCAGAATGTTGAATGGGAAAAATAGAAATCACACCGTGTTGTTTTTAATTGTACAAACCTTGTATAAATAGTTGACAAAACAAGCATCAGGACATTGTTATTACTTTTTTGTTTAGTAGTTGTTTGGTAGTTGTTGTACATACAACATAATTTTATATGTACAACATTAAGAATTAGTAAGATAAACAAGCAACAGTGGGGTTGACAGGGATAATTGCAGTTACAATTTTTTTCCTGGCTTTAAACACATTCAGTCTAACCACAAAAGCCTTAAAGTCGATTTTAAACCCTTAAAGCAACTGTTATTTCAAGTTTAGTACCATAACAAAGATGATACAGACTTTTAAATGTTGTTTTATTGTTTTTAAATAAATGTTTTGTATTTTTAACTTTGTACACAAAAAACTGTTTTAATTTCTAATTTAGAATCGTTCTAGTGGTCTTCAGGAGTTAGGTATAATCATTTTTCGCCTCATAGTCGTATACAATAATTATCTTTAATAATAAACCTCGTCCCTCAGGCCACGAGGCAATGAAAGAGATCATGTCATGATCGTATGCACGCAGGATCACATATCAATCAACTGAGTTGGCACGAAATTTTGTCTTGATATTTGCAAACGTTAATAAAATATTTCTTGAACAATAAATAAAAATAATTTATGTTTTGGGATGCAAAATGAGGCCATATATGTCAGCCATTACTAAACTACCTCCAAGTAATTCGCATGGTATGAAGCAGTCATTGAAAGTCAGTACCAACTTTTAGCTGGGTCCTTAATTACATGCAACTATTAAGAATCTTAAAACCCTAATGAAAAAGGGTTTAATCCGTTTGTATGTTATTGATATTTTTCTCCGCTATAAAACACTGTTCATTATCGCGAGAAATAAGTACAAAACAAATTTGTAGCTTATTATTATAAACATCCCCATACCACTTTATCCAGATCTAAGAACATAAATATGTACATATGTATTTATGTACATACATACATAAGTATATCCCTCCATTTATGAAAGCAACCATATTTATCCATTCACAAGCTTACTAGGGTGCAAGCGTAACTGATTTTGTATTATAAACATTCGTAAACACGGCAGCAGGCATCAAAATAATAAAACATAAAATAAAAAGGAGGCATCGTCATTGTCGTTCTCACCTAACGTACATATGACACAACTAACAACAACTACAACAATACGACTAATATCTAATGAAGTGATTGTTAAATGCGGTTCAGAACAAATTTTTGAAATAATGGCGAAATGGCTGCGATGACAGTTTGATATCTAAATATTTAACAAAAGAACAAGAAGGAAGTTGAGCAGAATGTGCTGCAGCACAGAAAGGGTGCCTGTGTGTCTGTCTAATACATACATATGTACATTAGGGTTGGCCCCGTTTGTAGTTTTTGGGAAATATTTTAAGTTTTTTTTTTTTTTAATTTTAACATAGAATAATTTAAAGCAATTATTTTCAATTAATACGTTGTAAAACTCCTATATTTTCGAAGCATATTTTCTCTCTGATCTGATGTTAGCTAATGGCACTGGTTCCTCTAAAGGGAGTCACTCAAAATTTAAAAAATTTCAGTAGAGGCAAAAAACTATTTAATACATTACAGTGAAAGTTGAAGACGGATACAAATATGTATTTCTTGGCGAAATAATAGTAAAAACAAGTAAGAGAGCTATATTCGGCTGTGCCGAATCTTATATACCCTTCACCAAATTATACTTTAAAATAAAATTTAAAAATATTCTTATTTTTTTAAAAAAAATTTTTTCGAATTTTTTTTTTTTTAAGTTTTTTCCAATTTTTTAAAAAAAAAATTTTTTTGATTTAAATTTTTTTTTTTTTTTTAATTTTTTAGTGAAAAAAGAGTTTTTTGTGAAAAAAATTCGGGTTAAAAAATATTTTTCCTGATTTTGACCCATTGTAGGTCCAACGGACTTTGAAATATCTATCATTAGATATCCACATTGTCTATATTTATGACTTAGTAATAGAGATATAGATCAAAAATAGGCAACAAAAATATATGTTGTCTCGGATTTTTGCTCATATCTCCGTTATTTATGGACGGATTTTGGTGATTTTAAATAGGCAACTGCTCGAAAGCATGTCTGACAGAATTATTGAAGATTTGGATCCCGAAGATATCTGGGGCCTTCAGAAAATTGGTTTCAACAAACAGAAAGACGGACAGACAGACAGACAGACAGACAGACAGACAGACAGACAGACAGACAGACAGACAGACAGACAGACAGACAGACAGACAGACAGACAGACAGACAGACAGACAGACAGACAGACAGACAGACAGACAGACAGACAGACAGACAGACAGACAGACAGACAGACAGACAGACAGACAGACAGACGGAGATGGCTAAATCGACTCCGCTGTCTATAACGATCCAGAATATACTTTATAGGGTCGGAAAATTATATTGTGGAAATTACAAACGGAATGACAAATTTATATATACCCTTCTCACGAAGGTGAAGGGTATAATGATGTAAGATTTTTACAGTGGGTAGATATGACCACTGTACATCGATTTTTTGTAAAAAATTAAAATTTTAAAATTTTGAGTTGACTCTCTTTAAAGGAACCAGTGCGATATGTTCAAGACAATCAGAATATGGATATCAAAATAAGCATAATTGGATAAGCTTTTTATATATAATTTCATTGGGTTATAAAACACACATTTTAGCTTTACTAAAATACTTCTTGCAACATTTCATGCACAAAATAATGTTATTTATTTGTTATGTTCACTTTGATTAACATTTGTAGTGGTTTTGCTTATTTTGTGAGATAAATGAAGAAATGTTGTTACTACCCAGCAAAAACTTTACTTACCTAGTAAACCAGGAGCAAAGTGATAACTACTTTTTATTTGACCGATTTGAAAAAAATGCATGGGTCCTACGTACAAATGTACTAACATTCAGCACAGGTATTCACACCAAAAATATGTAGCTAAAAAACAGAAAAAGAATTGCCTTGTGTCGGAATCGAACCGACACATTGTTTTCTTGTGTTTTAAAGTCAAGCTGCTCACTCACTGCTCCATGTGCGAGTTTTTTTTTTCCGTAAGTTAACAATGATTTTAACATAAACATATAAATTAATATAATATGAACAAAAAAATTAATGACTTCGACTGGTATTGAACCACTAACGTCTCGTTTTTCGGTCAAACACACTAGATAGATGTGCTAAATATAAAACATCATTATAAACCTGTATAAAAATAAGTACCTATTCTAGTAAATAAAATAATGAGCTGGGTAACCACCACTCATTACAAAATAATGTATGTGGTAACTAGTTGCCATCACCAAAATTCACAAAATTTTTGCTGGGTTAATAATATAAAGTTTACGAATTGATAGATATTTTGTGTCTTGAACATGTATGTAGTTAACATCACATCGGAAAGAAAATAATTTTCAAACTAGATTGAATTTCGAAAAACGGAAAAACCTAGTAGTTTTATAATTTGATCCAGCTCAACAAATACTGAAAACAGGACAACATTTTGAGAAACGGTATCTTAGAATAAATTAAAATTTATTTAAATTTTGAACATCCTTAACTTTTTTTGGGGCCTCCCATGGCAGAACTAGCAAGGTACAATTATTGTAAAGTATGTTCTCAGTTATACATTCCCTATAACGTAAAAAAAAATACAAAAAGAAAATGTGTAAAAAAAATTATTGAAAAAAATTCAATTTCAAACATCAATTTACTAACAATTGAAGAAAAACTATATTTTTTTAAATAAGTGTGTATAATTTCAGTTTAATGTTACAAATTTATAAAATATCGCGGTAATAAATTAAAAAAGTTAAGTGATTAAATACATAATTTGACGTTTAAGGTATGAACATTGGAAACTCTCTCTAATAATTGTACCTGGTAACTGATTGTACCATGGGGCCACCCTAATATACATACATTTATATCAGGAATGGCAAATGAAAATTGAGAATTGAACCATCCAGTATTAAAAATGATCCTTTTTCGATTATGATTGTACAAATACAAAATTTCACAAATTATTACACAAGCCAAAAAGTACAAAATTGATACAAAAAAAGCTACAAAAAATATCGATCGTCATTGAATTTAGTCATAAGATTTTGGTACCACCATTTAGACATTGTTAGTTAAAGTTGCTTTCGGAAGTGGGCCTTATTTGGCAGCTATGGCAGATTATAAATCGATTCTTTAAAATTATGCAGTGTAATTTATAATTAAGGAGTGAGATCGAAAAATTCTTAACATACATATGGGCAATTCCATGTCATCTTACGTGACATTCGTACGTCTATAGAGTGGAATAGATTTTGCAAAAATAAGAGTATTTGAAAAATAATTTGGTCTTTATGTTCCATTCAGAGGGTTCTACATTTAAAAAAAATAATAAGTTCTTTTGAAACATTGTTGTCCAAAATATCGAGCGAAATAAGAGTATATCGTACGTGACAAATAACGGAAGTAATTTTGAGGTACATGTAGAAATATGCAAAAATTTGCGAATCGTGAGAGGCGTTATGTTTTTTTTTTTAATTTCTTACACTAAACGAAATATTTTTCCTTTACAATCCGTCATATTTAAATAAAAATAATCTTTGGATGGTTTTATAATAAATAAAATTTAATATCGTACGTGACATACCGTACGTGACAGATTTTTCTGTTATAATAAAACAATATATATTCGGTTAATTTATGTATACAAAAACTAAAAAAATTAATAGAAAATATACATTCGGTTTCAATAAACAATTTGATAATAGAGAATAAACAATCAGAGTCAAATTCGTTTCACACTATATGCTAATTGGGAGCTTAGTTTTGACCGCAATTTTAGCATAAAACACGTCAATTAAATTAAAAAATTAAATATAGTCAGTTTAAACTATTATTTTGCCAATAAAATGTTGTAATAAGGTCTAAATACTTACACATAGAAATATTTTAGTGTTTTCTCCTATTCAAATGATCTTGAAAAAAAGTTTCAAGGGTTTTTGGGTTTTCAGTCGTGGTAGTCATTCTCGTGGAATTGCCCATATATGTTAATAAAAACGAAACCACTAAATTTACAGTTTTAATTTCCAAAAAATAAAAATATTTTTATAGTTTTAATCACTAGTGATGAAATTTTGAATCTTTTTCGGAAACCCTTCCATTAACGTTTTTATAGTGTTTTTTGTCACTTTGCTCGAACCTTTTTTGTGCTCTTCAATTCTCTTTTAACAAGAGCCCAATATCTCTCCACTGGCCTTAGCTCCGGGCAGTTTGGAGGATTTGTCTGTCTTGGTAACAAATACCACATTATTGTTCTTGTACCACTCAAGAACTTGCTTACCATAGTGACAGGATGCCAAGTCAGGCCAAAAATAAGTGAACACATTATGAAGTCTTATGAATAGAAGCAGCATTATTTGTAAACATTCCTAGATGTAAATTTCGGTATTTATAGAGCCCTTTGTAAAAAATGATTGACTTCTTTTGCCGCAACTGCAATTTTGTCTGCTTTTGGGTGCTAAACTTTTCTTCAACATTCCCTCGAGCATCAGCAACATAAAACTTTTAACCAGGAAGTTGCGAAAAATCTGCCAGAACATACGTTTCGTCATCCACTATGCAGCAAGAATTTTTTTTTTATATAAAATTTGACTTCCGTGCTCTGTTTTTGGCCTCTAAATTTTTAGCAGCGTTCCTGTCAGGAACTTTTTGAGCCTTGTATGTTTTTAAACCTGCATTAGCATTAACTTTTCGTACCAAATAGTCGGAGCACTGAGCTAACCGGGCTGCTTTCCTACCGGATGTGTTGGGAGCTCTTTTGAAAATGCATTCTATTTTTTTGTCTTTAGAAACCTTCTTCCAGAACCAGGTTTTCTATCAACGGACAAGTTCTCCCGCTACAGTTTAGTAACATTGGAAACAGTTTGACGGCAGACCTTTGAATGCTTGGCCAACTTTTTATAGGACCAAGTTGGGTTTTGTTGAAAATATTTAATAATTTTAGTACGCACATTTTTCTGGTCACCCATTTTAATCAGATTAACATCAAATGAATATAATTGACATTAAACATAATAACTGACATGTTTTCCAAAGGTAACTTGATCAAAAAAAATTTTAATGAAAAACATGTGTTTACGAATATGAATCTTAGTTATGTCGAATTTATAGTCATTACTAAAATTTCAAAATATAAGTTAACCTTAAATTATTTTTATGAATTTTTAGTGGCAAGTCTGTAATTTCTACATTTTTAATTTGCGATCCCACAAATTATATATATATATTCTGGATCGTTACAGATAGCGGAGATGATATAGCCATGTCCGCTTGTCCGTCTGTAAGTTGAAATAAACTTTTCGTAGCCTCCAAATAACTAACATATATGATTCATACATCAAAAAATGGCTGATATATATGGAATTAACCAGGACTAATTTGTGTTTAATATTATTAAACATTGTTTGAGATGATATTAGAAACAATTACAACGAGTATTCAAATTTTCTAAATAGTTATTTCCTTTAAAGTGAGAAGGGTTATAAATTTGTCATTCCGTTTGTAATTTCCACAATATAATTTTCCGACCCTATAAATTAAATATATTCTGAATCCTTATAGATAGCGGAGGCGATTAAGCCATGTCCGTCTGTCGGTCTCTCCGTCTGTCTGTCTGTTGAAATCAATTTTCTGAAGACCCCATATATCTTCGGTATCCAAATCTTCAATAATTCTGTCAGACATGCTTTTGATAAGTTTCCTATTTAAAATCAGCAAAATCCGTCCATAAATAACGGAGATATGAGCAAAAATCCGATACAACCTCTATTTTTGGCCTATTTTTTATCTATATCTCGATTGCTAAGTCATAAATACAGACAATGTGGATATCTAATGATAGATATTTCAAAGTCCATTGCAACGATGTATATAAGGCTACAGTAAGTTGGACCTACAATGGGTCAGAATCGGGAAAAATATTTTTTAACCCGAATTTTTTTTTCACAAAAACTTTCTTTTGTCATGAATTTTTTTCACTAATAAATTAAAAAAAAAATTTCTAAAATTGGAAAAAACTTTTAAAAAACAAATTAAAAAAAAAAATTTTAAAAAAATAAAAAAAAATGTTTTTAAATGTTATTTTAAAGTATAATTTGGTGAAGGGTATATAAGATTCGGCACAGCCGAATATAGCTCTCTTACTTTAAATTTTGCCAAGAAATCGATGTACAGTGGTCATATCTACCCACTGTAGAAATCTTACATATTTTGCTCTACTCTTTCGCCCAAAAATACAGTTGTATCCGTCTTCAACTTTCATTGCAATGTATTAAAAAATAATACAGTTTTTTACCTCTACAGAAAATTTTAAGTTTTAGAGGAACCAGTGCGATATGTTATTCTTTTACAATTAAAATCAAAACTTCAAATTTATAAATCTCAATATATTTGTTTTTCAAAGTTCAAGTTTAATTTTAAAATTGTACCATTCCATTGTACTTTTCCGAATCTAATGGTACCAAAAAACAAGGACAATTGTTCCAACTTCGGCATCCCTGATACATACTTATGTATATGCACACTACTTACTAAGTTTGGAGACTCTATCAAACATTTAGAATTTGCCAGTGTTTTTAATGGATTTATTTCGAAATATTATATTATAGCTCTCTTACACCACAAATAACGGACATTTCAGTAACAAGATTTGAAAGATTGAAGCACGAGGAGAATTTTGTAGTATGTATTCTGTTTAAAAAATCCCAATTTTGAGTTATGACTTTCTTGTCCCAAATGAGCGATACGCCTTTCGAAATGGAAATCACTGAGCATGACGATTTCATACAAAATGTTTAGCACATATTATATTTCATGTTTTAATAACTAATATGGTTTATTTATTTACTCGTATAAATAACTTTAAACAAATTAATTTCGAAAACTTCAATCACAAGTTTTCCCTATTTATCTTGAGCATTATTATTATATTAACAACACTGTAATGAATCTGCTGAAACCGCTGATCGAATTTCTACCTTACCTTACATTTCTTTTATTTCGGAGTACAAAAAATCTTTCGCTTAGTAAACCATAATTGGCAGAACTTATATTGTAGGGTATCCAAAGTATTTGAATATTCTTTTGTTCGAATAAGAGATTTCAACTTGTTTGAATAATTCGATTAATGACGAGTTATTTAAAACGCCATAGGAGTCATTATTGCTTATTTAAATTTAGAATTGTGAAAAATTAAATCAAACCTATTTATTGGGTTTATTCGATAAATCTTTATAAAATGGTTCGAATTATTCGTTATTCGAAAATAACAATTTTAAAATTCTTCGAATAATTATTCGATTAATCGAACGATCATTATTCTAATGAAAACCCTACTATATTGTCAATCTATGAATACTTATATGTGTGTGTGTGTGTGTTTTATTTCATTTATTCTCCATTTCAATTCAGTTCATTTAGTTTAACCCATGTTTGGTTCACAATCACCCTATTTTGTGTAAACTGTCTACATTTTATGAATGTCTTTATTAAATTTGTATTCATTGGATTCATTTAATTTAGTATATTTAGGGTTTTTTGTGTTTAACACGTAAACGAGATTGTGTGTGTGTAAGCGATTTACTAACGTTTTTGTTGTTGTCACTTTTACAATTGTCATTCTCCTTTTACGCAACTGTGTTCTGTTTTACGTTGGCAATGTGCTAAATATGGGAGTGTCCTTGTCATTTATCCGTTTTGATCCCGTTTGTCGATCAACCTCTAGTGTGATTTTTTATATTTCTATGTGTGTACTTTTTGGGTTGCTAGATGTTTGCTTGTGTGTATGTAAATATAACTTTACTGTTTAACAAGCTAAAACTAATGAATTTATGCATTTATAGGTTTTTTTTTTTTTTTTTTGTTTACGAAGATTTATTTTGTTTGTACTAGTTTTTGTTCACACATTTTGGCATTTAAAAATTTCTTTGGTTTGATTTGTTGGAAAGCAAATAAAACGTTTGTTATTCATTTTTATATTAATGATTTATGATCATTTTTGATACCATGTCATGTTCGTATTTATTTAGCATGTTTATGTTTGTATTGAAGCCATGGTTCTCATGGGGATCCGCGGCATATGTACATTGGATCCGTATGATCACTCAAAAATTGGCTTGTATTAAACATTTCATTATGATAAAGTAAAAGTTCAACTTTTAGAACAATCTTAGAAAAGTAGCAAATAATTCACTTATTTGTGCTAATGTGGAATAATAAACTAAAGCAAATTGTTAAAACATAATTACATATTGTGGGAACTTTTGGCAATCGATTCAATTAAAAAGGTTTAAATTTATAACCTTATAAAAAGAAAACAGATGATGACCATATAATAATTTAGCATTTTTACGTCATTTATTTACATCAAATCATTAAAATCTCATACAAAACTTTAAAATTATATACTACCTTTATGTCCAATTAATCAAAAGTTATTAAGCTTTTGTGTAAAAGAAAAAGTCCTGCATATATGTATTTTTTATTAATTTTCTCTTTCTTAGGTATTTATATACCATAAACCACCATAGTAGGTGATAATTCGATAATATTAAGGATTTAAGCTTTTTTTCGGCCCAATCGATGATTTCACATAACCTTCCTTACAAATGTCCTCCCTGATTATAGTCTTAAATATAAAATTCAAACTAAATAAGTTTTACATTAGTAAAAAAATTACACCACAAAATTTTGTGAAAATCGGTCGATAATTGACTTGTAAAACTCGATATGGACATAAAATTAGACTCAAAATTAAACACGCAAATCATACTAGCAAGTTTTATAACGATCGGTACATAATTGGTCATGCCTTTCTTATAAACATGTTTATTGATTCATTGTAATGTGGATTCTAGCTCATTCGAAACGTTTTATCAGAATTTAAAAAAATTACCATAAAGACCCACATTTTGTATTCTCACTGAGCATAAATGCCTAATTTCATATTTCTGGGTCCATTATTGTTCAAAATTCAAAAGAAATGTACCACTAAAGTCACATTTTGTAAATTCTAACTCATTCAGAATCATGTGTGCCTAATTTTTAGGTATATTATTATAAAATATTTAAAAAGTACTATTTAAATAAAGAAATAGTACCATTAATTATCCCTTTTGAATTCGCATTCACTAAACCATAAATGTATAATTTCGTATTTCTTGGTTTATCGTTATAAAATATTCCAAAAGTACTATTAGTTGGAAAAAAGTACCTGTAAGTTCCTTTTTTATATTCTAACTCCATTTGAAGAACGAAAAAAAACTAATAGTTTTTGTTACCTCAATATCATTAAGCCCTCTATCCTTGATTCTTTCTTTACTCAGAATCATATCAGCCAACTATTATGGATATACAATAAATATAATAATTTAATATAATAAAAATTACCATTAGAAGAAAAAGTTTCAATTTTCCACACTTGAACACTAGTCAAGTTTGAAAATTTCAAAGTAATTTCTTGATTCTAGGTTCAATATAGAAAATTCAAAAAGTACCTTTTTAAGAACGAAAAATTACTCCTTAGTTTGGTTTATTTACCCTTTTTTGATATCATAATAACATTGAGCATCTTAATTATTTTTTTACGCATAAGTTTTTGCAACTTTATGTATATAAGCTAAGTATTTTTAGTACATTTTTAAAAAAAGTAGTATTTTTAGTACTTTTTAGAAAAAGTAGTATTTCTAATTCTTTTTTTTTATGAAAAAGTAGTATTTTTAACTTTTAATACTTTTTTTAGAAAAAGTAGTATTTTTAGTACATTTTTTAAAAGGTAGTATTTTTAGTACTTTTTTTTAGAAAAAGTAGAACTTTTTTAAAAAAGTATTATTTTTAGTACTTTTTTTAAAAAAGTAGTATTTTTAATACTTTTTTTTACATAAAGTAGTATTTTTAGTACTTTTTTTAGAAAAAGTAGTATTTTTAGTACTTTTTTTAGAAAAAGTAATATTTTTAGTACAGTGAGGCCTCGATTATCCGTGATTCGATTAACCGGCAACATCAATTATCCGGGAAAGAAAAAGAAAATGTTTTTGGATCGATTTAAATTTGTTTGCATCGATTAACCGTAGTTACCTCTATTATCCGGGATTATAATTTTTTTTTGATTATTTTTGAACAATCTAACACAATGTGAATAAAACGAAAAAGGGGAATTCCCTCAATCGATTTGTAAGGCCAACATTTTCGATAGCTTTTTGCGTAATGATTGTTAGACATTACAAAATACAACCGAAAAACTTTAAAAACTGCTGAAGAACCAAAAATAGATTTTGCAGTTTATGAATAATTCCGGAAGGAACGATTTAAAGGAACTTCAATTTCTGGATTAACAGTGAAGGAAAGCCTAAAATATTCCACTCAAAATTTAAGAAAAAACGACATTGTATTCACAAACTTAATGCTGCAGGAGAAAAATATTCAGCTGATTAGCTGCCACAATTTTTGTGGAAAAATTAAATGAATTCAAATCAATAAAAAAACTCACAAATGCGATAATGGAGAATGGAAAGTGTTTACTTGAGAGAAGTTTGGCTTGCCATAATGAATATTACATAGAATGACACAAAGTCTCAAAGGAGAGACTAACCTCATTAGTTTGCGTTAATGCTGCTGGTACACACAAGTGCAAAGCATTTGTTATTGGAAAGAGTGTTAAAAAATGTACATGAGAATGGTACCAGAAGTGGGAGAGAATTTTAAGAAAATCGGTGTAAAAGATTATAGTAAAATCATTCAACCATTGAACAACATCCAGACGTGCAGGATTTCAATGCTGAAAACGTTATTGTGAAATTTTTTCCAACAAATTGGACGACTTTGATCCAACCGATGGGATCAGTGTGCAATATGGAGCTTTAAATGTCATTATCGAAAAACTGTTATCATTAAAAAACTACTAAAACTTGGTACTCAATTAACCGGTAAAATTGATTATCCAGAATGCTCCCGGTCCCGACCATTACGGATAATCGAGGTCTCACTGTACTTGTTTTAGAAAAGTATTATTTTTAGTACTTTTTTTAAAAAAGTAGTATTTTTAATACTTTTTTTTACAAAAAGTAGTATTTTTAGCACTTTTTTAAAAAAAGTAGTACTTTTAGTACTTTTTAAGAAAAAGTAGTATTTTTAATACTTTTTTTTTTTAGAAAATGTTGTATTTTTAACACTTTTTTTTAAAAAGTAGTATTTTTGGTACATTTTTAGAAAAGGTAGTATTTTTAGTACTTTTTTAAAAAAGAATTATTTTTAGTACTTTTTTCAAAAAAGTAGTATTTCTAATACTTTTTTTTACAAAAAGTAGTATTTTTAGTACTTTTTAAGAAAAAGTAGTTTTTTTAATACTTTTTTAAAAAAGTAGTATTTTTTACTTTCAATACTTTTTTGAAAAAGTAGTATTTTTAATACTTTTTTTAAAGTAATATTTTTAGTACTTTTTTAGAAAATGTAGAATTTTTTCCATATTGATTTGAATTTACATAAATGTTTCCGAGATATATAATTTGGCTGAAAGCACTAGCGACGAAACACAGTGCTTTGTTTTTTTTTTATTTATTTAATGTTATTTAAAATATTAAACCAAAAAACTTGTTTCCAAAAACTCAAATTTTTAATAATATTTTTTGTAAATCTATCATTAAAAGTACTTTCATTTCCCTGAAAAATTTTCTGATTTTAGAGCCTTCTCTTAATAACAAATATAGTCATATCAATATAATATATTAGATGTGTATATTAGATGTCTTCATAGCTTTAAAATTATGTATCTTTTGTCTATGAAACAGAGTACTGTGCGCAACTTTGAAGCCATGTGACGCAAACTGAAACAAAAACGATGCAAATCGAAGCATAACGATGTAACTACGACTTTATGTATGTAACCAGTATGTAAATCCAATGCGTTGACTACTTTGGACCAGCTATTAGACATTCTCATTGTTTTCAAAAAAGTTCAATTGACCCCCGGCTTAGGATATGCAACTAGTTGTCACCCTAAGTGATAGGTTAAATTATATGTTCGGGACAGTCACCAATAATTGCTGGGAAGCTTGAAAATCTATCTAATAATTACACATATTTATGATAACAAAATTAAATACATATAAATTGGAGAGCGTTTATAGTTATGAAACACTACGATATATATACTGAGAGAGATGAAAACAAGTATTTTCTTTATTATTGTATTTGCTTTATAACAAAAATTCAGTTAATACTTGTCCTTATTTGCTCAAGTTATGAGCTGTTTAAAGCTTTGCAAACTGCTTTAATGTATATAGTTATACATTAAAACAGTTTGCAAATATATTAAAAAAGTACCACTAAAAGAAGAAGTACCCATTTCCTTTATCCTCTTGAACATCGGTTTAAATTTTTATAGCAATTCCAGTTTGCAAAGCTGGTTAATTTACGATTCACATGAATATTTCAACCATATATATGGTTACAGTAACCATGTATATGTTTGTGACAACCATTTATATGATGAATAATTTTATCATAATATGTTGCTCTCAGATTATGATATGAGAGCATCATAATATGGTAAGTCCTTCATCATATAAGAGGTTGTCACAAACATATACATGGTTACTGTAACCATATATATGGTTGAAATATTCATGTGAATCGTAAATTAACCATATTATTGTTACCATAATCATATATATAGTTACTGTGACTATAATATTGTTAAAAATTTTGAAATTGTTACTGTAACCATGCACAAATTTGAAATGGTTACAGTAACAATGTACAACTATATTTTTTTTCTGCGTGTATATTATCAACTGATTTTGTTTCTATAACACTTAATATGTAATAAATTATTAAAAAAACCGATCGGTTTTCAATTTTAAAAAACCGTCACCGCGGTGGATACAATATAGATATTCGTTGAAATAATTTTTTACCAAACAATATTCCCTAACATTTTAATTAGCTGATACAACAAATATTTTATTGAAAACAGGAGTTATTTTTTTATACAAATAAATAAACATACCAAAGGCCTCGTCCACCTACTCAAATGAAATAATAAGCAGCATATCAATAAAAAAAATTGCACTATAAAAATCAATAGGAAATAAATAAGACTAACACTCGGCATGATCATCTTCATAAACTAAAACATTTTTCCAATTAATTCATACTCTACACATTGAGCAAGTTTTTTTTATTTGAAATAACTACGAATTTTAATATGAGGTGAGGTAAGAGTGACTTTGTAGAACTCTACTGTGAGACGTAATGATTGAAAATGATTATTTAAAAAACAAATATACCAAGGTGCTTAAAAAAATAACTAAAGCTATAGTAAAAATGAAGTAGTTTACATTTCAAATTTTCGAAATGCTCCCAAAATTATTTTTAGCTATTGTTTTTAGAATTTTGTTAAAAAATTATTGTTATATTAAACTAATGACTAACCAACCGCTTTGTTTTAGAAATCTAGAACATTTTATATTTTCGGAAAATAAAAAAATATATACTAGGATTATACTTTTACCTAAACTAGAAGTTGTATAAAAGTGTATTACTTCAATTGGGAGTTAGAAACAAAAAAAGAAATGCTTATGCCATTTGTAGCAAACAAGTAAATTTCTTCACAAACTCAATTCAGTTGTACAAACGAAATATAATCGTAGCAACTTCCTTTTTTGATTGTTTAATCTCAGTGTGATACTGAATATAATGATAAACATAAATATGTTTATACACATGTAGATATTTAAATATGTTTATATAAAAAAAAACAAGCGCACATAACTAAACTAACAGCAGATTTAGTAGGATTAAACCTGTTAAATGTGAATATAACTAAAATTAAAGAAAAACCAAAAAAGAAATCGATGGCTTTTGTCATTGACCAGCTGCACAGCTGAACACAATTATAAAATACAACATACAGACGAGAGTGTAAATTCGCGTGTAAACACTTTGATCACCTGCTGGTAACTGCAAAATAAGGGACATCAACATCAACGCCTGCAAAGCAGTCATCCTGGAGTCGTGCATACAAACAGACCAACTAACGGTTTAGGATTCGGCATCCAAAAAAAAAAAAAAAAAGAAAACCTTTTCATACGAATCATCAGTAGAATTCATTAAAACAACTTATAGGTTTTTCTTCATCATTGCTGTTCCTATATGCGCTGGCGATTTTTTTTTTTTTTTGTTGTTTTTTGGAAGCACATCATTTGCGTCTTATACGAATGCTTGGACATCCAACTTGGTATATGCTCCTATTAGCAACAACAACCATAACAAAACAGCAGTAACACGATTGCTTACAAAACAGTTCACAACAAGAGAACACCGTAAAAAGCTACTTCAACTTACTGGATGGAAGATCATCACTGGGATTATAGAGGTCTCTGTTTTGTTCCAACAATGCTGAACTTCAAATCAAAACAGTCCATGGTGTCGAATGGATTGTATGCATGTCTAGTGGCTAAAAATTAAGACATCGAAACGAAAATATATGTATGTATATGTATATGTACTTGTTAAATGCATAAATTTGTCGAATGAATGAATTGCAGGGAACAGGAGTGGATGAGTAAGACGGCATAGCAAAATAAACATGAAATGTAATCTAATATCACACTTGCCGATCGAAGTATAATTGTATATGCATGTACATTAGGGTGGCCCAAAGCAATGTTGTGATTGCTCCCAACTAAAATAAAAGTTTAATTCATTATAAGATACTGTTGCTCAAAATTTGTGTCCTGCGTTCAGTATTTGGTGAAAAAATTATCCTTATTTAAGGTTTTTTGTGAATTTTTCATATTCTCTAAAAAAATCATATGAAATATTGATATCATGTGATAAGTTTTGAATGGCGTTTTGAATGCCATATCTAAAATGATTGTGCAAGTTCAAAAATATTTAAGATTTGCAATTTTTTCCAAGAGTTTTTTTTTTCATTTTTTCATATACAGTGCATTCTGGATAATCAATTTTCCCTGTTAATTGAGTATCAATTTTTAGTAGTTTTTTAATAATGACAGTTTTTCGATAATGACATTTACAGCTCCATAGTTCTCACTGATCCATCGGTTGGATCAAAGTCGTCCAATTTGGTGGAAAAAATTTCACAATAACGTTTTCAGCATTAAAGTCCAATAGCAGAAATAATTTACTATAATCTTTTAGACCGATTTTCTTAAAATTCTCTCTCACTTCTGGTACTAAGTTATTGTTAAACCATTCTCATGGACATTTTTTAAAGCTCTTTCCAATAACATAAGTTTTGCTCTTGTGTGTACCAGCAGCATTAACGCAAACTAATGAGGTTAGTCTCTCCTTTGAGATCTTGTGTCATTCTATGAAATTTTCATTATAGCATGCCAAACTTCTCTCAAGTAAACACTTTCCATTCTCCATTATCTCATTGGAGATTTTTTCATTGATTTGAATTCATTTAATTTTTCCTCAAAAATTGTGTCAGCTAATCAGCTGAATATTTTTCTCCTGCAGCATTAAGTTTGTGAATACAATATCGTTTTTTTCTTAAATTTTGAGAGGAATATTTCCTTTCCTTCACTGTTAAACCAGAAATTGGAGTTCCTTTAAATCTTTCCTTCCGGAACCATTCTTAAACAGAAGTTTTTAAAGTTTTTCGGTTTCTGAAGCCAATAACAAAATCACTTTGATTTTTCACATAGACCTGCGAATTAAGAAAACCCCACAAGAAAAAGTCTTACGGGGTCAAATCCAATTCACATTACCTTCTGTTGGCACGTAACGCCGTCCTATTGAAACCACGTGTCGTTGGTGTCCTTATCCAATTCAGGCCAAAAGAAGTAGGAAATCAGTGACATATAGCGGTCGCCGTTGACGATGATGGATGAATGTTGTTGTTGTGTTTTAGTTAAACTTAAATGTTTGTTGTACAAGGCGGCGCAAAAGTTAACTTCCGATGTTTTTTGGCTGTAATTAAAAAAAAAAAAAATTAAAAACTTTGATTCTTCTTGTGGATTATTTTTATTTGGTCTTTTAATTTTTTTTACATCGAGTCAAGAATATGATGTCATGTAAATGGCCGCCGCCACAGTTGATTGTCATTTGAGCCCTATTTATGGCATTTTCCATCACTTTAGCCAAAACTTCCGGCGATAGGTCCTCACATTCTTGACGGATATTGTCTTTAAGAGCTGCAAGAGTCTGAGGCTTGTTGACATAAACCAAAGCCCCACAAAAAGAAGTCTGGAGCGGTCAAATCAGGCGATCTTGCTGGCCAGTGCAAATCGCCAAAACGGGAGATTAGGCGCCCGGGAAATGCATCCTTCAGCATATCGGTTGTGGGACGTGCAGTGTGTGCCGTTGCACCGTCCTGTTGGAACCACATGTGTTCCAATCCCAATTTATCAAGTTGCGGCAAAAAGAACTCGTTGATAATTGCTCTGTAGCTCTCACCATTCACAGTAACCGTTTGGCCCGCGACGTCTTCGAAGAAAAAAGGTCCGATGACTGCTCCAGCGAAAACAGCACACCATACAGTGTAATGGCTCTTCGTGGGTTACACGCGGATTTTCAGTGCCCCAGAAGCGTAAATTTTGCTTATTTACGTACCCGCTAAGATGGAAATGGGCCTCATCACTCATGATTATTTTTGATGAAAAATCATCTTCCTCTTGGTGGTGATTAAGGATGGCTTGAGCGTATGTTAGACGCGATTGGCGGTCAGCAGCTAACAGCTGATGCACCGTCTGGACTTTCGCTGTAAAGACCGTCGACTGATACCCATTTGCGTGGCACGTCGTCTGGTCGATGTCGACGGCGCTTCCATGACATCCTCGGCTACAGCAGCAATATTCTCTGCAGAACGGCTACTCCAGTGTAGTGTAACATTGTTTATTAATGTGTATTTCGCATGTGTTTACTACACAAATGTCAAAACAAAAGTGACATTAGGGCCCAATCGTAAAATTTATAGCATTTTCTGATAGGAGGATTACTTTTGCGCCACCATGATAAAGTGTTATTTTGACATCCATATTGTGATTATATTGAATATAGCTAATATCAGAATGGAGAGAAAATTGGTTTTAAAAAATTCAAATAAAAAGTTTACTAAATTGAATTTCGAAGAATTAAGTTTATAACGTATTAATTCAAACTTAATTATTTTTTTTAATGTATAATAAATATATATAAACATTTAAAACACTTGAAATTTTTGCCAGAAGTTACTTTTATTATTTTTATCCTTTCACGAGAATTCAGATACGTCATTGAAAGCTCCTTTCTAAGGTTTTTCACGTGATGTTAAAATTTCATATGTTTCCTTTGCGAAAAATAAGAAAAAAACATAAAACCTTAAAAGAGAACTTTTTATCATTTGATCCTGTTCACCAAATACACAAAAACAAACTAAACTTTCATTTTAGATGGGAACACAGACCATAGATATATTCACATAGATCGGAAACTCTGCTGTCAAAGACCTAACTCAGTTGTAAAAAAGCTAAGTGCTGATAATGTATTAATTATGTGCTGTTTTTCTATAGCGAACGAGTACTTTGAGTGGAAATTTAACGTGTGTTTTGTTATTGTAAACAAAAACAAAATACATGTAAAATTTCCACTCAAAACACTCGTTCGCTATAGAAAAACAGCACGTTAATGTCTGATTTTTTTGAGTAATTTTTTGGTTTGAGTTTCCATTCTATGTGTTTTTCTCTATAACATAGAAATCTTATTTTTCAGCCATACAAACGGGGCACCCTAATGTACATATGTATGTCGTTAGGTTAGCGGAGAAATGAAAAAGAATTAGTAGGGTTTCCCATAAAAATATAAATCTAATTTTGGTAATTTGTTTTCTTTTTTTATTTGAGATGAACTACATATATGAGGTCTTTTCGAGTAGTTTTATTTATTCTTTCATGATCACATAGACGTTAGTTGAAGCACCGCGATGTATCATTTCCTCTTTATTTTAAACGTTTCAACTCGAATTATGAGATTTTATCGGCTGATCAATACGTAATATCGTTCAACTAGAAGACGACCAACAACCAATCGAAGGGGCGAAACAGTTCATGAGAAACTACATTTCAATGCATGATGACATTTAAATATGCTGGACTAGTGAATGACATGAAAAGGTACACAGAGAAAACAGATTCGTGATAGCAACCGAATTTGTTGCCAATGAAATGATTCGGTTGCACACATAGAATTTGTCGGTTGATAAAGAATCAGTTGATAAAGAAGAATTTCGGTTGAAGCAACCAACCTTTTGTTACTCCTTCTAAAATTTTATAGCCACAACAGTGAAATACGGTCACTAAGGTAGAATCATTCGATTGGCAACAAATTCGGTTGTTTTTCGATCAACCCAATAATCTATTTTTTAATAATCGTTCTGCCATTTTTGGTATTTACCGCCAAACGTTCTCATATACGCTATAATTACAGACATGTAAAGGTATAAGAGTAACTTATAAAAAACTTGAATGATAGTAGAAAGTACTTTTATTTTCATATATAGATTTCGAATGATGATTGCTAAAAATTTATATTTGAACATTTTTTTTAATAATACATTCCCCTATTAAATTTCCTCTAATTTCATAACACAATTTTTCCACCTCGGATAAACAAATATTTCATTCCTAAAGCATCGCCGCAATATTCGCGAGAATCAAACTATTTACCTTCCGAGTGTCTTCGAACTGATGTGAAAACAAGTAAGAGAGCTATATTCGGCTGTGCCGAATCTTATATACCCTTCACCAAATTATACTTTAAAATAAAATTAAAAAAAAAAAATTTTTAATTTATTTTTTCAAACTCGTTTTTTAAAAGTTTTTTCCAATTTAAAATTTTTTTTTTTAATTTATTAGTGAAAAAAATTTATGACAAAAGAAAAAAAAATTCGGGTTAAAAAATATTTTCTCGATTTTGACCCATTGTACATATATACATCGTTGCAATGGACTTTGAAATATCTATCATTAGATATCCATATTGTCTATATTTATGACTTAGTAATCGAGATATAGATAAAAAACTAGGCCAAAAATAGAGGTTGTCTCGGATTTTTGCTCATATCTCCGTTATTTATGGACGGATTTTGCTGATTTTAAATAGGAAACTTCTCGAAAGCATGTCTGACAGAATTATTGAGGATTTGGATCCCGAAGATATCTGGGGTCTTCAGAAAATTGATTTCGACGGACCGACTCCGCTATCTATAAGGATCCAGAATATATATACTTTATAGGGTCGGAAAATTATATTGTGAAAATTACAAACGGAATGACAATTTTATATATAACCTTCTCACGAAGGTGAAGGGTATAGTTATGCGTTATATATTATTTACGGGGAACAAAACTTTATATTCTAGACTTTTTTTAAACCCCTAAGAAATGCCTATAGTTTCATATTTTTAAGAAACATAAAATGCACTAAAAATAACTAACGAATGAATTGAAAGCTAAGACAAACTGCAAGAAGCCTGCGAACAAACTGTTGTCGTGGGCCGTAAACAAGACACATCAACAGCAGTTCTGGCAGGAGCAACAACATCATCAGCAACTGAACAGTATTAGCATTAAAGAGAAAAGTCTAAAGTTACTGCTGCTAAGCAGCAACCAAGACACACGAAAAATCTGTGGCAACAAGAAAGTTGTGGAACATAAGTTGTTTTTTTTTTTATACGTATCAGGAGAGAATTTACAATTTCTCAATTGCAATGCAAAACAATGGAAAATTGTATATGAATATGGCTTAACTTGAAATATGTACATTTTCCTTTTTACCACAGAAATATACAGCAACTAGAAACTTCTACTTGTACAAAAAAAAAATTTTTTTTTCTTCTATACTAACGCAGATACTTTTTCATAGGACTCGTATTAATTTTATGCGGCATAAAATTACAAGTAAAAATTAGGCATAATCGAAGTCGATTGTGAAATGAGCTAAATTTTTATAAAAATAGAGAACAGTTGCTAATTTACTGGAAAGAAGAAATAGATCCAAGGAATTGAACATCATAAACTTAATCGGGGTTTCATTCCGAAACATGCCAAACAATCGAAAAAAAAGCTGTGGATCGTTACTGATCTGACTGCTAACATTCAAATATAGAATTATGAAACTTTATTTTATAAAGGGGGCACTAAGAACTGAGCTAATTCTTCCATGCTTGTGGCAGCAAAGGAGCCGCAACAGCAGAAAAAACGATGCTTGTTTGTAGTTTAGTTTCCACACTGTTTTGTAAGTGTTTAGCTGTGATTCGAAAGCAATCCAGTTAATAATGCATACCGAAATGCACAGCAAACATTTCTACATATTTATTCTCATACTCATAGTGGTACTCGAATACTGTTTTCTTTTATTTTTTATTCATTTTTCTTTTTGTAGTTTTGGTGATATATAAATTTTATATCTTCATTTTGTTGTTGTAAGCCACAAAAACATGGGAGAATAAAATAAAAAAAAAGGATCACAGCGTGTTGTCTCTTATGCGTTGATCATTCATTATTTAAGAATTGAAAAGTTAATTAACATTTTTATCCTCGTCGTCCGCAAGAAAAGCAGCAACAAAGCAACAAAACAAAAAAAAAAAAGAGAAGTGAATAAAGATGCATTGCTTGGCAATTTACGAGTATGAATTTATTGAAAATATAAGAAAATATTTTCAGAAATAAACAACAACAAAACTAAAATTTATAATCTTGAATTGGTTGCGCTTTATTTGCTTTGGTTTTGACTGGATTCAACTGCTGCTGCTTCACCAATTGACAGTGTAAAGTCTGTAATTTGTTAAAATTAAGTTGTCCGATTTTGTCTGAAATTAATACAAGTGCGACAATTTAGTTTGGTATTAATTATGAAATATTTAGCTACAATAAATTTATAAACGTATGATTTCCTTTATATTTACTAAGTACTATATTGGAAATGATCATAAATTAGTGTAAATGTGTTTCGTAGGATCTTAAATCAAAAAAGTATTTATTTAAAATAGAAATAGAAAATTTATTTAGAAAAGTTAAACAAACTAACCCAATACTTTTATTTTTAAATCAGTTAAAAACACAGATATATGTATATTAGGGCGGGTCGATTTAAAAATCGCCCAAGTGACAAGGAAAATCGTACTCTAGCGATCAAAATAAGAAGGGGATCGGTCATACATTTAGAAGCGATTAGGGCACTTTAAATGTGTCAAAGTGGGATTTTTCAAAATTTGACCTTTGCCTATGTGTCCAAAAGAAAAAATTGCGGCAAAAACTATTTTCAAGGGAGCTAGCATCATAAAACTTTTTGTAGAGACCCATGTTGCTAAAATAAGCATTTTACTGTTTACACAGCTGTTTATATATAAACTGAGTTGCCAATTGACATACATTTTTGGCATTTATGTCGTCGAGTGTTAGGAATTGAACCGTTAAATTTTTTTTTTTGAAAAAACGAAAGTTGAACATTTGTGTTTTTGCCGCAAAAATTGGTAATGGACACATAGTGCTTTGGGTCAAAATAAGAAACACCAGAATTCATTTTAGAGCTATAGTTCCTTGTGCAAAGTTTCTTATTTTGAATCCTAGAACATGATTTTCCTTGTCACTTCGGCGATTTTTTTGCGTCCCTACAAATCGACCCGCCCTAATGTATATGTAGGTATGTACGTGCTCCGGAACGCAGGAAATATTTGTTTCTCTAGCTTCCGATTTTCCATTTATTGATAGTTCCATTAAGACTAGTTATATAAGAGTAACTTTTTATGTATCGAGAAACAGGGACAGTCATGTATTTATGTTGAATTTGACATTAGCATATTAAAATGGTACTTTTTATGGCCTAAATCGTGAAATGTACAGTAACGAGCATAAAAAGCCAACCGTATGTGATCATCAACCTCTCTTATTTTGCTTATAACGGTATAAGATTCACTAAGGATAGTTATTACATTTTTAGTAGAGACTATGGTAAATAATTATTAAAAATAGCTAAAAACTGTTATATTGTTCCAATGTTTATACTCCTTGTAGATTTAAGGATGTGGAATCTAACAATTTACCAAATTATTCGAAAACGAAGATAGTTTTAAGAATTTTTATTTATTTTTTTTTTTTACCAATTTAAAATATTGCGGATAATTTCTATGTGAAGGAAATCAAACAAATGTGATGGTTTGATGGGCTAAAACTGAGCTCAAGGCCAAAAGGACATGACTAGTTTATGTTATAATGGTGTTGAAATGATCATCTGGGCGTCGATTCTGGTTCTGTGAAAAGGTGAAATTAAAAAATTTGTTCATATTTTCATAGAGTTTCTGATTCTCGTTTAGTGAAAAAATTACACACAAAAAACTAAATTATCTGAACGCAATATTTAGAAATGGTCAAACTGAATGCTACTAGGCGCATTTACTACGTCCCTTTAAAGTTGCATTCAAATATCCAATATCTGAACGCTTATTTTGTTGTCTACTACGCGACGTTCAGCTCGTAATAGTCCAAGCAAACGTTTTTCTGAACGCAACATATTAAAACCCAATCCTTTCTACTAGCGACCTGAACGTTTTGTTCAGATTTTTAGAATCAACCAAATAATTCTTCGCTGAACACACATTTAGCATAACTGAATGCAAAATTCAGTAAAGTTCTTCATAGATATCGTAAAACGTCCCGTTCAGCATAGTGAGATAGTAAAAAAACTAAACTAAGTAAATCTGAACGAGACGAAAACTTTAATATTATTTCAATTGCCGTCTACAGAAGTAACGGGATTCTAAAAGTGTTAAGTTTGATCGAATAATTTGTGTGTTGATTATTAAAGTGAGTAGTTCATATTTTATATAGTGACATCCATACATTACCATTGAGCTTTGTTAGAGCAATTCAATTTCTATTGCCGGAGTTAGAAGGTAAGTTGTATATATGTGCATAGACCTATGTAGTCAATATTTAATAATTGTTTAATGTAGAAGCAGGAATCGAGTATGAATTTCGTAAGAAGCCTTTTAAGAAGAGCAACAAAACAGTGTGTATTTTAAAAAATTGTGTTGCTGAAGGCAGTATAACTTTTTTGTCATCATTAACGGAAAAATGTTAACACCATCTGATTTTAAGGTATATGTCGATGATATATACGGGAAAATTCCCCAGGAAGAGCAGGATTCGGTGAGTTTATAGAAATAGTTGTTTATGTAAACATTTATGTATGAACAATGCTTGTAGAATATATTAAATAAATTTTGTTAATATTAAAAAACATTTAAAAATCTTTTATTTAATTTTCTGAGCGCATCTGGTAAAATAATAATCTTATGTTCAGTAATGAAGAAATTGTACGCATCGGATAAAAAACTAAACTCTCGTTCAGTATTTGCGAAAATTAAACGAATATAGTTAAAACCTGAACGCCCGTTTACTTTTGCACAAGCTGAACTCTATATAGTAAAAAGCTCAACGCAAACCTGAACGTTTTATTCGGTTTTCTACTACAGGCATTCAGGGTGCAAAAAACCTAATAAATATTCCGAAAAATTAAACGTTTGTTCAGTTTTTTACTATTTAATTTTTTCTGTGTATAAATAAATTAAAATGTTTTCATATGAAAAGAACAAGTGAATTGAAAAATCACTTAAAGAATGGGAATCACAATTTGTGTAATTGTGAAATTATAATACGAAAAGTTCTTATGAAAAGAAAATGAAAAGTTTTTCTTTTATTTCACCGTTTCACAGAACGAGAATTGGACCGCTGGTTTACAAAAATGCTAAATAATATATCTAGAACCCATTTTAACACTGAGGAAGATAACTGCAAATGATCTATAAATTTTACCTTTTGAGCTGTCGCAATTTTTGACTATTTGGCCAGAGTACCAGATATAATACTAGAATCGAATAAATTGAAATTTCATTCATTGATCTTCTATGTCGTATTTCAGTACTCTTTTGAAAAAAGTTCCTGCCTCCTATACCTTTAGGCATTTATTTTATTTATTATATTTGCATAACAAAATGAGCGCTTGGAGGTTGCAATAGTCATAAATGTCCACATGAGTTCATTTGGGTAGCATCACACAGCATTGATTACTTCAATGTCTAATCTTTCGAAAAATTCTTAACATACATACAAGGTGGCGCAAAAGTAAACTTCCGATGTTTTTTGGCTGTAATTAAAAAAAAAAAAAAAAATGAAAAACTTTGATTATTCTTGTGGATTATTTTTATTTGGTCTTTTAATTTTTTTACATCAAGTCGAGAATATGATGTCATGTAAATGGCCACCGCCACAGTTGATTGTCATTTGAGCCCTTTTAATGGCATTTTCCATCACTTTGGCCAAAACTTCCGGCAATAGGTCCTCACATTCTTGACGCATATTGTCTTTAAGAGCTGCAAGAGTCTGAGGCTTGTTGACATAAACCCGCGACTTCAAAAAGCCCCACAAAAAGAAGTCTGGAGCGGTCAAATCAGGCGATCTTGCTGGCCAGTGCAAAACGCCAAAACGGGAGATTAGGCGCCCGGGAAATGCATCCTTCAGCATATCGGTTGTGGCACGTGCAGTGTGTGCCGTTGCACCGTCCTGTTGGAACCACATGTTTTCCAATCCCAATTCATCAAGTTCACAGTAACCGTTTGGCCCGCGACGTCTTCGAAGAAAAAAGGTCCGATATGACTCCTCCAGCGAAAACAGCACACCATACAGTGACTTTGTGGGTTACACGCGGATTTTCAGTGCCACTGAAGCGTAAATTTTGCTTATTTACGTACCCGCTAATATGGAAATGGGCCTTACCACTCATGATTATTTTTGATGAAAAATCATCTTCCTCTTGGTGGTGATTAAGGATGGCTTGAGCGTATGTTAGACGCGATTGACGGTCAGCAGCTAACAGCTGATGCATTGTCTGGACTTTGTACGGAAACATCTTCAAATCTTGCACCAAAATTCGCTGTAAAGACCGTCGACTGATACCCATTTGCGTGGCACGTCGTCTGGTCGATGTTGACGGCGCTTCCATGACATCCTCGGCCACATCAGCAATATTCTCTGCAGAACGGCTACTCCGGGGTCTGCCACGCCTGGCAGTATCTCGTGTTGTGCCAGTCTCTTCGAGGCGAGCGGCTAAACGTCGCAGTGTTTCACCAGTAGGCGTTGGACGGCCAGGAAATCTGCGACGAAATTCACGTTGTGCCAAAGTCACCGACCGATTATTGGTCAAATAAATAGTCAGCAATATTCCGCGTTCTGGAGCAGTGTAGCTTAACATTGTTTATTAACGTGTATTTCGCATGTGTTTACTACACAAATGTCAAAACAGAACTGACAATTGCAATTGCAAAATTTATAGCATTTTCTGATAGGAGGATTACTTTTGCGCCACCTTGTATATGTTAATAAAAACGAAACCACTAAACTTGCAGTTTTAATTTTTTTTTATTTTTAATTTTGAACCTTTTTCGGAAACCCTTCCATTAACGTTTTGATGGTGCTTTCTGTCACTTTGCTCGAACAGGTAGTCCATCTCCGTTTAAAATCTACCACAGTTTTGGACACCTTTTTTGTGCTCTTCAATTCTATTTTAACAAGAGCCCAATATCTCTTCACTGGCCTTAGCTCCGGGCAGTTTGGATGATTTGCCTCTCTTGGTACAAATACCACATTATTTGTCTTGTACCACTCAAAACCTTTCGTACTATAGTGACAGGGTGCCAATTCAGGCTAAAAATAAGTGGACACACTAAGAAGTCTTATGAATGGAAGCATCATATTTTGTAAACGTTCCTTGATGTAAATTTCGGTATTTATAGAGCCCTTTGTAACAAATGTTTGGCCAAGTCAGGCCAAAAATAAGTGGACACATTATGAAGTCTCATAAATGGAGGCATCCTTTTTTGTAAACTTTCCTTGATGTAAATTTCGGTATTTATAGAGCCCGTTGTAACAAATGCTTGACTTCTTTTGCCGCAACTACATATTGCTTGCCATACCAAGAACTTTTTGGGAAATTTTGTCTGCTTTTGGGTCCTAAACTTTTTCAGCAACATACAAAAATTTACCCAGAAGCTGCGAAAAATTTTCCATACGTACATTTCGTCATCGACTTCAATTTCCGTGCTCTGTTTTTGGCCACTAAATTTTTAGCAGAGTTCCTGTCAATAACTTTATAAGCCTTGTATGTATTTAAACCTGCATTAGCTTTAACTATTCGTATCAAATAGTCCGAGTACTGAGCTAACCGGGATGCTTTCCTATTGGATGTGTTGGGTGCTTTTTTGAAAATGCTTTCTATTTTTTGTGGTTTTAGAAACATCATGTGGACCATTCCTTCTACCTGAACCAGGTTTTCTATCAACGGACAAGTTGTCCCGGTAATATTTGAGGAGCATATTGTTTATTAGGTTTTACTTGACACTTGTTTGAGTAAATAATGTCAAACAATGTAATAATGACCTTGTACTGTGAATTTAATAAACTAACTCTGTTTTATTTAAATAATTTTTAAGTTATCACACTTATTTCGTCAAAAAAAAAAATCAAATCGAAACACACAAATTCATTTATATTGGCAGTTTAGACATTAATAAATTTGTATCTCTCATATCATTTGCAATATAAAATGATTTTTTTTTTTATTTATAAAAACAACATTAACCGAAAGCATCAATTTAAAATGTTTGTAGTTTGGATTTTTTTAGAAAATAATTAAATACTTGTACAATTAAAGTCAATAATTCAATTATGTATATCGTGTCGTTAGCGATATTAAAATTGATGGACTTAAAACTATATTAAAACAACAACAACAACAAAATAAAATTAACATATTTTATTCACACACACTTGAAATCAAAGTTTGAAATTTGAGACGATGAACGTAAAGTTTGCATAGAAAATTGTATCTGCACGAATGAATGTGAACGATTGAATGAATTAATGTACGTTCGTATATTAAATGATCAAATATAAATATAACGATTGGCTTAACTGATCAAACTATTGCGATTAGACGCCATTTACATTTAATACGACCGATCAAATGTTTGCGTTTTTAAACACAAATGAACTGTTGACGCCAGAAACCTATTTAGGTGTGTATAAACGCATTTTCATAAGTGGCCATTCAACCAGCCAGGCAGCGGGCAGTCATTTAGACACGTATTAACCAACCAGTTCATATCCATACATACATATGTAGTATCTATACGACCAGATAATAAAGTTTTTTTTTTTCTTATTTTTTATTTCTCAGTTATAGTTTGTGTTAAAAAGAATATCACCGAAACAGGAAATTAAAAATATGTAGTATTATTAAACATTTTAGCAGAATGGTAAAGAAAAGAAAAAAATATATAAATAATAAATAAACAAAAAATAGATTTTAATACAAACATAAACAACTAACATTAAGATAAAAATTTAATAATAAAAATTAAATAAAAATAAAAATCAGTGAATGAATGAATTCATATTAAATAAACATGTTTTTCACTGTGTTTTACTCATTTTAAGTGTTTGCAGAATAAATTAATTAAACAAAGTCAACTAATCCATGGTATTATTTCATACGATTAAGAAAAATAATAAATATGTAGTTTGTAAAGTAAAAAGTTGTAGGAACAACTTGTGTTTTTTAAAGTTTCGAATATTCAAAAACTGCTTATTTACGAGTTCGGAGTTTATTAGGCAGCATCAACGATCCTATCCAACTATTATGTACAACTACAACACAGTTTTCAACTTACTACAAAAACCACCGAGAAAAATAATAAAATTTAAATATATTTTGCTAAAATTCACTAAAAATTATGCAGGTCGAACTAACACCATATATTTATATATATAAAAGAGTGGTCACGTTACTCTAATTTTTCCCAGCGCAAACGTCAAAAGGTAGATACATGAAAATTGGACTATAAGTTCCCCTCTACTAATTAGGGTTCTATAAGTCGATTGTTCGAACTTTTTGAAATTCTAAGTAACAACGGGTAAATACGGCAAACTCATATCTTCTAAACTAATACAGATACAAACACATTTTTAACGCATCTTCATTTACATAAATAAAAGGGACAGATGTTTGGTACTTTTTGAAATTCGACCCCTTTAAGAGAAAGGGTATATACTGTATAATAGTTCATTTTTGGCATCAAAATATACAAAATTAATTTTAAATCATATTCTTTACTTTATAATAAAACTAAAATTTATATTTGGTACTTTTTGGAAAATCAAACTTTTCAGTGTATCTATTTTTGGTACTTTTTCTTAAAAAATACAGTCATATGAATACAATATGATGAGCTACGATACATAAATTTACTTGTAGATTTTGTATTACCTCAATGAGAAGTAAAAGTAACAAAAGGGGCGGCCAACAACGAGAAAATAATAGTCAATACTATAGACTGAATTTTTATGAAATTTAAAAAATCGGTTCCTTTAGTCATGAAAAAATTAAGTCAGGGTGTTATTTTGTACTTTTGTTGAAACATAATTTTTATACCCTTCAATATATAAATTTGTCATTCCTTTTGTAATTTCCACAATATAATTTTCCGACCCTATAAAGTATATATATTCTGGATCCTTATAGATAGCGGAGTCAATTTAGCCATGTCCGTCTGTCTGTCTGTTGAAATCAATTTTCTGAAGACCCCAGATATCTTCGGGATCCAAATCTTCAATAATTCTGTCAGACATGCTTTCGAGAAGTTTTCTATTTAAAATCAGGAAAATCCGTCCATAAATAACGGAGCTATGAGCAAAAAACCAGGACAACCTCTATTGTTTTTGCCTATTTTTGATCTATATCTCGTTTACTAAGTCATAAATATAGACAATATGAATATCTAATGATAGATATTTCAAAGTCCATTGCAACGATGTATATAAGTCTATACAAAGTTGGACCTACAATGGGTCAAAATCGGGAAAAATATTTTTTAACCCGAATTTTTTTTCACAAAAAACTCTTTTTCACTACTAAATTAAAAAAAAATAAATTTTTAAATTAAAAAATTTTTTTTTAAAAAAAATTGGAAAATACTTAAAAAAAAAATTTATAAAGTATTATTTTAAAGTATAATTTGGTGAAGGGTATATAAGATTCGGCACAGCCGTATATATCTCTCTTACTTGTTTTCTTGACTAAATGAATGCAGATTTTCATCGTCTGTGTAAAATTTGTATAACACAAACTTACGCCAAACTGGAGTATTCTGAACATTTAATGCGGACGGGAGCTTAAGAGGGAAACAGAAAAGTGATCATTTACTATTCGAATGGTACTTTTGTAATATCTTAAATTAGTGAATAATAGGGAATCTGAGTGAAATAGAAATAATTGATAGATTAATTGGTGATAAATTAAAACACCTTATGATATTTTTTAACTTCTTTTAATAGTTCTTCTTATTTTTTTGTATAAAAGTGAACTTAGAAACATGAAATTACTCACATTTGATTCTGAATGTATGTATAAGAATGCACCAATATCATCTTAATGGTTATTATACCCTTCACCTTCCAGAGAAGGATATATATAATTTTGTCATTCCGTTTGTAATTTCCACAATATAATTTTCCGATCCTATAAAGTATATATATTCTGGATCCTTATAGATAGCGGAGTCGATTAGGGCATGTCCGTCTGTCTGTGTGTCTGTTGAAATCAATTTTCTGAAGACCCCAAATAACTTAGAAACTTGATTCATCCATCAAAATTTTGGGAATTCTTCCGGCTTCTCGAGAAAATCGGCCCACAAATGGCTGAGATATAAGAAAAAAACCGGGCCAACCTTGATTTTTGGCCTATTTTTGATCTATATTTGGATTTCAAAGTCATTAATATAGACAATATTTTGCAACGTTCTATATAAGGCTATAGTAATTTGGACGTACAATGGGTCAAAATCGATTTTTTAACCCGAATTTTTTTTTTTACCAAACAATTTTTTTTCACTGCACCTTTTTAAGTTGAAACTGAGAACTTTTCAATTCAATTGGAATTGAGATTTTTCATTTGATATTCAGAAAATCCCAATTGAAAATGAGAATTTTCATTTATAATTCGGAAAAGCTCAGTTGAAAATTATAATTTTTTATTTGAAATTAGGAAATTAGCAATTGAAAATTAGAAAATGAAAATGTGAGAAGATACTTATTTAAACTTACTTATTTATACTACCATGTTTATTACTACTGTTTCTTATGTATGTAGTTTGTAAGTAATACACTCTCTCGCAGTTCTCGTACTCAAGAACTTACACTTAATTTATTGTAAAATAACATTTAATATTATAATAAATAAATACATTTAATTCGTAAAGTAAATGTTATTATTTACATGGTGCCGAACCCCGTAGTGGTATTAACAAAGTAAAAGAAAAAATTAGTAAAGTACAAAATAAAAAATTAAGCAAACCAATTGTTTGTCTAATCGTTTAAAATGGCGCACACCTGTAATTTCTTAAAACCACCGAAGCCATTGGTAATAGAACACGACAAAGATATGGCCAAAGAATGGAAATTGTGGATGCAACAATATGAATATTAAGAGGTCGCAACAGGCTTAAACACAAAACCTGCAAATATACAATTTGCTACCTTTATGTCAGCCATCGGACACTCAGCAATACAAATCTACAATTCCTTGCCGGGAGAATCTAGCGATACGCTGACTACCGTGAAAACAAAATTTGAAACATATTTTACGCCAAAGCTAAACACAACTTTCGAGAGATACAAATTCCACAAAATTATACAGAATGAAGGCGAAACTATTGATGAATATATTACGAGATTAAGACTGCAGGTACAAAATTGTAATTTCGAACAATTAACCGAAAGCCTCCTTCGGGATCAACTTATTCTTGGTATAAAAAGTGATACACTCCGCACTAAATTATTGTCCGACGACATTACACTTGCAAAAGCCCTTCAAATCTGTCAAGCTACAGAGCTGGCACAAAAACAAACTGCAGAAATACATAATGAAAATGATAAGAGTGTAAATTTGGTGCAAAAATTTAATAAAACAAAAAGCTTTGATTGTCGTAATTGTGGGAACAATCATACCGTACGCAATTGTCCAGCTTACCGTCACATTTGTAAAAAATGCAAAAAGAAAAACCACTTTGAAAGTATGTGTAGAACAAAACAAAAAAAGAAATTTATTAAAAACAGGGATGTTGCTTATTGCGAACAACAAGAACATACTGAAAGCTGGACTGACAGTGATCCTGAACTATTTATTGGGTGTGTCATGAACAGCAATAAAGAAAACGAAAGTTTTATAGAAAAAATAAATATTGAAAATAATAGTTATGATATCAAACTCGACACGGGTGCACAGTGTAATGTCTTACCAAAAAGTGTAATAGATGAACTCAAAGTTAACAACAAACAAATTACAATAAAACCGTGTCGTGTTAAACATCTAGTGTCATTTGGTAACCATAAAATGAAAGTTATGGGTGATGTTCTATTAACTTGCAAAATAGCTCAGAAAAAATGCAAAATTAATTTCAAAATTGTAAACGAAGATGTGAAACCAATTCTTGGGGCAGAATCGTGTGAGTCACTGCAGTTGGTTAAAAGAGTTCAAGAGCTACAAATCAACGAAAATTTGTTTGAAGGCCTTGGATGCATAAAAAATTTTGTTTACGACATTGATTTAGTAAAAAATCCTAAATTTGAAATTTGTCCCGCTAGACGTGTTGCATTTAAGATTAGAGATCAAGTGAAAAACGAACTCGACAAAATGGTAAAAATGAATGTTATAGAACCTACCAATTTGCCAACCCCCGCGGTATCTCCAATGGTCGTAGTACGCAAAAATAACAAAATTCGAATTTGCATAGATCCTACCAGTGTGAACAAAAATATTAAGCGCCGCCATTACCCAATGAATACACTAGAGGAAATTTCTGCTCAACTCAAGGGTGCAAAAATTTTTTCCATTTTGGACTGTAAGAAAGGTTTTTGGCAAATTCCTGTCACAGATCGCACAAAGCAAATACTAACATTTTCAACACCTTGGGGTCGATATTCATGCAAGAGACTACCATTTGGAATTTCTTCAGCGCCAGAAGTGTTCCAAAGCCTAATGCAACAACTTTTTTCTCATCTACCAAATGTAAAAGTAGCTATCGATGATATATTAGTACACTCCAAGAATATAAATGAACTTCGTGCAACTACAAATAAAGTTATTAACATTATTGAAAAAAATGGATTAAAGCTAAATAAAGAAAAATGCAAATTCGAACAAACCCAAGTAAAATTCCTTGGACATGTAATAAGTGATACAGGTTTAAGTCCGGATCCAGAAAAAATTGATGCAGTCAATCGACTTAAACCACCGAACAACAAAAAAGAATTACAAAGAGTCTTAGGTAAATTCACATATTTAACTAAATTTATTAAAAACTTTTCACACATCACAGCACCATTACGAGCGCTTCTAGAAAAGTCTAATACTTTCTATTGGGATACGGTTCATCAACAATCATTCGATCAATTAAAACAAATGATAAGCAAACCACCCGTACTGAAATTGTATGACGTCAACAAAGACGTAAAACTACAGGTTGATTCTAGTTCCTATGCCATGGGGGCAGTGCTGTTACAAGACGATCAGCCAGTAGCATACGCTTCTAAATCTCTCACAGAGAGCCAGACAAGGTATTCTCAACTAGAAAAAGAGGCGCTTGCTGTTAAGTTTGGGTGTGAAAAATTCCATCAGTACGTTTGGGGAAAATTTATAATTATAGAATCAGATCACAAGCCCTTGGAATCAATTTTTAAAAAGCCTATACATTCATCACCCACAAGACTACAAAAGATCAGATTGAGTTTGTTAACAAATCAACCCAAAAGTAATATACAAACCAGGTATCAAAATGTATCTAGCCGATCCTTTAAGTCGTGATTGCAGAAATGATAAAAACGAAGAAATAGAAGAAAATCTAGAAATTCAAACAATATTGTCAATTTCTGACAAAGAGTTAGAAGTCTTGAAAAAAGAAACAAAAAATGACAGCGTATGTCAAATTTTATTAAAATTTATCCGTAATGGTTGGCCAAAAACAAAGGAAGACTTACCTGCCGAAATAAAACTGTACTGGCATTTTAGAGAGGAACTATCAACTAACAATGACGGTATAATTTTCAAGTCCACAAAGGTCTTCGTACCTGTCAACTTAAGAGCAAATTTTTTAAAATATATTCACACCGGTCATTTCAGTTATGCGAAATGTGTAAGAATGGCCAGAGAATCAGTATTTTGGCCGCAAATGAGCCAAGACATTTTCAATTTTGTCAAAAAATGTGCCGCATGTCAAGTTTACCAACGAAAAAATACGAAAATAAAAATCGGCGAAAAAGAGATTCCAACCCACGGTTTTGATCTGAAGTTTAAAAAACTCAACGAAACAACATCAAAACAAGTAATTTTATTCCTAAAAGAAATTTTTTCCACATTTGGTCCCCCTCTTACTTTGGAAACCGACAATGGTCCACAATTTTCCAGCAGCGAATTTAAACTTTTTTCATCAACCTGGAAATTCAATCATCGCACAAGCTCACCATACCACCCAAGTGGTAATGGATTAGCAGAGAGGGCAGTGCAGATTGCAAAAAACATCCTCAAAAAATCAACATATGATTCCAGCGACTACCATTTAGGACTCCTTAACTACATGAATACCCCAAGAGGTAATCTTGGTTCACCATCTCAACGACTGTTTGGTCATGGTATAAGAAGTACTTTACCAACATCTAAAGAAACATTACTGCTACCTGAAAGCAATAGACTAGCCGAACACTTAAAACAACAAAGAAATAAGCAAAATGAGTATGCAAATCGTGGTGCCAATGATAACCCTCAGCATTTCATCGAAGGGGATACAGTGGTGACACGAACAGAAAACGAACGTACTTGGAAGCCAGCTGTAGTAAAAACTCAAATAAACCCTCGTTCTTACGTAGTTGAAGATGAAAATGGTAATCAGTATCGTAGAAATTCACAACACATTCGCCACTCTCTAGCTAAAATAACATCAACACCAGAAGTTGTCATTGAAAAGGAACACTTCAATTCCGAAGGTCCATATAACACTACTCAGTCCACAACTCAGCAACAACCTCCGGTCCTAAGAAGATCCTCCAGAATAAAAGTTCAACCCCAACGTCTTCAGTATTGATTACTTATTTTAAAAGAAGAGGGATGTGAGAAGATACTTAAATTACTAATAATAAAATTTTTAAACAATATAAAATTCATGACCAACGGACATATTTTGCATTTCTATTGCTGCTGCATGAAATGTTGTCAAGTGCTGAATAGCTCTGCTGCAGTCGCCAACTGGAGCAATGGCTTCATCTATGAAACTTTCTAGGTAAATAACATAGTTATTGTTCTCCCACGTTGGGTGGAAAAGTGTTAGGAACATTAATTTTTTATTTCACATGCACTTTTATTTTTGTTTCAATGGGGTTGAGTACTGGTGAATATGGGATCAACCTTAGCAAAGTTGCTTTTGAGTTTTTGACATGGAGCATTGTAAAAAACTACTACTAAAACGTTGTTGCCCAAATCCTCCCATTTTTGAAAAACATCATATACATACTCATTTGCAACAGTCGCGTTAAAAGAATCTCTTATTTTCAATTAAGCTTCTCTGAATTTAAAGTTAAAACTCTCAATTTCAATTGTTCTTTTTCGAATTATCTTTTCCGAATTATAAATGAAAATTCTCATTATCAATTGGGGTTTTCGGAATTTCAAATGAAAATTCTAAATTCCAATTGATATTTTCTGAATTATAAATGAAAATTCTCATTTTCAATTGTTTTTTTCCGAATTACTGTTGAAAATGGTGTAGTAAATTTAAAAAAAATTTAAATCTAATAAAAATTTTTGAAAAAAGTTAAAAAAAAAACTATTTCGAAAAAAAAATTTGAAAACAATTTTGAAAAAAAAAAAATAATTTTGTTTACCTAAAAATATTTAAAATTTTTATTTTAAAGTATAATTTGGTGAAGGGTATATTAGATATTCGTTTTTCGTTGTTTTTAAATTTTGGATATCAAAATAAATCAATAAATTTCATGTTTTTCAAACTTTAAAAGAAACATAATATTCTTTACTCACATAAGTAATGGTATTTTGTACAATAATTAAACTTTTTTCTATCATGCTAATATTTTTGTAATTGATGAAATAAATTTTTGCTAAAAGCAGTACTAAATTCCATGTTAATACAAAAATAGCTAAATTACTCTTTAAAGTCACCTTGTCAAATCTTAGGAAGTTTCTGAAACGGACAGTTACACCTTCATCTCTTAATTAAAAAACCTGTATTTGATTACACCCTGTAACAATTAAATTTTTTTCCATACACATGAACAAATCGATATATACGTGAGATCATACATAGTAATACTATCTTTAATCATTAAAATTTCACAGTTTTCAAAAAAGTTATATATTTGATCCAAATAAGATTTTTTTTTTGAAAAACACCGAATTTTTGAATCAAGAAGAAAACATATAATTTGATTAGACTCCAGACCTTCTTAGCATTTGTTTGATACCCATTTTTGGATCAAATACCTTATATATTTGTTTTTTGAAAATTGTTTATCCTTAAAAATTGTAAAGTCCAATTTAAAGGACATCTGACCCGATCCAGAAAAACTGCAGTTATACTATGAATGATCTCTACTTTCAAAATTTTGAAAAAAATATTATTTATACCGCAGAACTACTTAGCTTGTTTCTTGATACCCATATTGGGATCAGATATTTTATATATTAATTTTATACAATTTTGTGAAAATTATCCTTTGAAATGTTAAAGACCATTTAAAAGGACAAATGACCCCATTAAGAAAAACAGAGTATGTATTGATACTATGTATGGTATCAACTTTCACGTATGTACTGTTGCCCGGTGTTATTAATGAATCTCAATAAATACACACAAATTTATGATCCTTCCAAGTGACACTTTTTCTCCTTAAACCAAGTGACTACTTTTTAATCACCTGCTCTTTTACTGTGATGACAGGCAACGACACAGAAAAAAGCTTTTCGTGCAATAATTTTCAATGTTAATTATTTGAATACTGTCATTATCATCATCGAGGAATGCTCGTATTATTATGATGACCAACATTATGAAGATGATTATTATTGTTATTATGATTGCTAACAGTCAACTGGGGGCCATTAAGATGATACAGGTGTCGCTACTAGAATTTCATTATACTGTCAAGATCGTATATACGCACACGTTTTTGTGTTCATTTTATTTTATACATAATTATTTATTTATTTTTTTTTTGTGGTTTAATAAGATACTTTTTTGTCTGATTTGTTTACGCTGCAGTAAATTAGCCATTATTTTAAAATAAACTTGAAATTTAAATGACACTAACAAATTTATGAATCTAAATAATACATTTTTAAAAAAGACAGCTACAAAACAAAACATATTTTATTTATGATGTACGAAATATTTTAGTATAATAATAAATAATAACAAAGTAATTATGCATAAGTTTATAATTTCGTGTGAAATTTCAAAATTTTTCATTTGCAATCCTGGATCGTTATAGATATCGGAGTCGATATAGCCATGTCCGTCTGTATGTTGAAGAGAAAATCGGCCCAAAAATGGCTGAGATATAAGGAAAAAACCAGGACAACCTCGCTTTTTGACCTATTCTGGATTACTAAGTCATTGATATAGACAATATGGATATCTAATGATAGATATTTCAAAGACATACAATGGGTCAAAATCGGGAAAATATATATATTAACCCCAGTTCTAATAAATTAAAAAAAAAACATATTTTTTTTAAATTAAATTTTTTTTTATTTTGTTACCTAAAAATATTTATTTTTCTTTATTTTAAAGTAAATTTGTTGAAGGGTATAAAAGATTCGGCAAAGACGAATTTAGCTCTTACTTGTTTAGACTTTATTTTATTTGAATTTCTAGCCTTTTTGTTTGTTAGAACACTTGTTTGGCGTTTTCAAATCAAAAAACGCAAATTTTAAAAGGTATGCGCTTCATAAGACTAACTAATCTTTACTCTTATTTTTGAAACCAGGCATTTTCTATCTCGTACAGTTACTGAATTAAATGTAATACGTTCTTAAAATACAGTCAACATCTTTGGAATGAAATAAATAATATTTTGTTATTCATCTACATACAGTATCGGTCAAAACTTTTATAACTTTTTTCCAATTCCAAGGAATGTAATGATTTTAGAAACAACAAATGTACTTTAAAATAAAAATACTTACGTCCTCAGTATTATTGACAATGAAATTTCATTTCAGTGTTTCTCATGTATATTGTTACGTTTTTACCTTTTAAAAACGTGGGTTTATTTCCTTTAAATAAACCGGATACTTTTGATTGCAAATAAAAAGCAGTTTTAGTAGTTTAAAATTTGTAACAACTCTTTATTTATTTCAAATGTACACCAACAACAATTCAAATAGTCACTCAGTGTCTTTTTACAAGTTTATTAATTCGCAGAAATGCACACACACACTTTATAATGACAAGCTCAAATGTCCACGACAGTTGATGTTAACTCTAACAGCGCCAATGATTAACTCACTCACGACTGCCAGCTCTGCCACTATTTATATACGCGCCATCTATCGGGAATCTTCTACAATGCTCTCAACGGACATACTAGTACATTCGAATTCTAGAGCTTTCGATGTTAATGTTAGCAGCTTAAACATGCAGTGTTGCCATACTTACAAACAATGCTAATAACCGCATGCTATCAACATTGTTGATAAGTAGAAGCTTCTACTGATGGACGTGTTTATAAACATGATGAATGTTGCAGGCAGTCGTTGCGGACCGTTTAATTCAAATCGCTATTGCACATTCGTGACAATATTATTAAAAAATGTAACAAAATGTAAAATAGACAGTTCTTCAAAACTGCCGCACTTTTTTTTAGGCATAGAACTACTTACTTAATAAGATGCTCTATTGTTGTCTTCGGCATAAATGACCATGCCTCATTTATAGCTCGATACAATTTGTTTGGATTCCGATGTGGCAATTCCCGATTTATTTGTCTATTTACTATATCCCATACATTTTCTAAGGGGTCGGGTGTCTGTGCTGGCCACTGCATGACATTAACGCCTTTGCTGTTCTAAAAATCTCTTCACCAACTTGAATGTGTGTTTAGGGTCATTGTCATGTTGAAATATTCATTGTTGGTGCATTTTATCGTGGTCATGAGGCATCATCTTCTCCTGAAATATATTTTTATACAATTGCTTTCAACGGAAAAGCAACCCTACACTATGTCCGCCACCATGCTTAACTGTTCCAATACAGTATTTGGGATTTTGTCTATTATTGACAGGTCGTCGAACTCACCTCATTCCATCAGAATCTACAAAATTTAATTTAAATTCATTGGGTAATAAAACGGTATTCCATTGTGAAACAGTCCATTTCAAGCGTTCTCGAGCTTTATGATTTTTCTGCAATATAACTGGTTTTTTTCGCAGTTCATTAGCTTTTGAGCTCAACTGAAACTGCTCTTAACTCTATTGACTGAGAGAATCTATTATGTTAGAAACTGACGTGAATGGATATTTTTTGAGCATCTTCCTTATCATTTTTTACTTATTTATTATGTAGCTGAACGTAGAATTCGGCAAACAAAATTTTTCGCAAACTACTTTTTTGGCTCATTCCTCCTTGATACTATTTTATTATAAGTATTATTTGTAACACATGTGCAATATTTTGTTTCAGTCATTTTAATTATATCGGTTTAAAATTTTATTAGTTGAAATCTCGACAACAACATTTTTGGAACAGAATAGCGATCATATAATTCCAGCGGGTCTGAGTTTTTTTTTTTTACAGTGGGTTAAAATTTTGATTTTTTGATCGATGGGAGCATTAAATGAGAGAATTCTTATTGTCTCAGTTATATTGTGGAATTTTATGGGGATCATTTTTGATCTTAACCCTCTAGCTCTCAATTTGACCTCTTTTTCGAGGAAATCAATTTAATTTTTTTTTTAAATCGCCAAAAATCCATTTGTTTAAAACATAAATACTCCTTGAGAAGATCTAGAAAAGGCATGCAACATATGGGCAATTCCACGAGAATGACTACCACGACTGAAAAAACAAAAACCCTTGAAACTTTTTTCAACATGATTTGAATAGAAGAAAGCACTAAAATGTTACTATGTGAAAGTATTTAGAGCTTATTACAACATTTTAAGTGCAAAAATAATAGTTTAAAGTGACTTTATTTATTTTTTTAATTTAATTGGTATGTTTTAGGCTAAAATTGCGGCGAAAACTAAGCTCCCAATTATCATGTAGTATGAAATGAATTTGACTCTGATTGTTTTTTTTTTTTTTTTGCTATTATGAAATTGTTTATTGAAACCGAATATATATTTTCCATTTATTTTTTTAGTTTTTGTATAGATATATTTACAGAATATACATTGTTTTACTATAAGAGAAAAATCTGTCACGTACGGTATGTCACGTACGATATTAAATTGTATTTATTATAAAATCATCCAAAGATTGTTTTTATTTAAATATGACGGATTGTAAAGGAAAAATATTTGGTTTAGTGTAAGAAATTAAAAGAAATCCTAACGCCTCTCACGATTCGCAAATTTTCGCATATTTCTACATGTACCTCAAAATTAATTCCGTTTTATGTCACGTACGATATACCCTTATTTCGCTCTATATTTTGGACAGCAATGTTTCGAAAGGACTTATTATTTTTTTTAAATATATTACCCTCTGAATGGAACATAAAGACCAAATTATTTTTCAGATACTCTTATTTTTGCAAAATCTATTCCACTCTATAGGCGTACAAATGTCACGTACGATGACATGGAATTGCCCATATGTAAGTTATCGTTTATAGTTCAAGAGATATTTAGGTTTATTTATATATTTTGGTTGAAATTTATTTTAGAATATTAGCTATATTTGTAATATAATTCCGAATGAAATATAAACCCCCCAGACCAATCAAAACTTGACCAATTTAAAAAAAATTTTAGTTTGAGTAAAAAATTGTACAAACGCAAAGCACCGTTTCTAGATGAAGCTCCATATTTGTATAAGCCTATATGTTATTTAAATAAGTACAAAGTTATGTGGCTATCACATGGTGAATAATGTCACAGTGGCCACTTTTCTAAAATAACCCAGTTTTTGGAACACATTTTTTCCGTTTAAGGAATTTCGGTATTTAAAAACAAAGATTGGAAACAATTATACTGTCATTTATTTGTTATGATATCTTTTACCGTTGGACTATAACTTTATTCAGTGTAATTTAGAGTTTCCAAAAAACCGAAGAATTTCAAAACAGCGGTTTCGGTTTTAAAAAATTGAAAACCGATCGGTTTCGGTTCGGTTTTGTGATAATTTATTAACTATTAAATCAGTTGATAATATAGGAACTGCTAAACAAATTTAAAGTTAAAATTTTACGATCGTTTACGAGGATAAAGAAAAATTGGTACTTTTTCTTTTAATGGTACCTTTTTAATATATTAAATTAGTTAAAATTGGCTAATATGCTTCTCAGTAAATAAATATTCAAGAATAGCGTGCTCAATTGTATTATGATACCAAAAATGGAGAACTAAACAAAAACTACTCCTTTTTCGTTCATCAAAATGAATTTTCTATAATATTGAACCAAGAATCAGGAAATGTTTACTTTTTTTGGAAAATTTTTACTTTTACTTCTAATGATAATTTTTATTATAATAAATTGTTTTACTTATTATATATACATAATAGTTGGCTGATATGCTTCTGAGTAAAAAAAGGACAGAGGGCATAATGATATTGATGTAACAGAAACTATTATTGAAATTTAATAATGAACCTATAAGCAGGGTATTAAACACACATGATCCTGACTGAGTTAGAATATAAAAAAGGGAATTGCAGGTACTTTTTCGAACTAGTAGTACTTTTTGAATATTTTAGAATGATGGACCTAGAAACGCGAATTCAAAACGGATAATTAATGTTACTATTTCTTTATTGTAAAGGTACTTTTTGAATATTTTATAATAATAAACCTTAATGTTGAAAATTAGGCACAAATGATTCTAAATGAGTTAGAATTCACAAAAGATGATTATAGTGGTATCTTTCTTTTGTATATTCTATAATAATGGACACAGAAATATGAAATTAGACATTCATGATGCTGAGTAGGAATATAAAATGTGGGTCTTTATGGTACTGTTTTTATTCTAATAATACGTCCAGAATGAGCTACAATCCACATTACAATGAATCAATAAACATGAAACTAGAGACATATTTTCCTGAATTAGTATTAATTTACAAAGGGATACTTAATAGTAATATTTCTTTATTTCAATTGAGGTGGCGAAGCGCACCGGTCAGCTAGTACTCCATACTTTTATCGGATATTTGAAAATAACTAAGACTTTGTTACAAAAATTTTGCATTACTTAGCCTGCGAAAGGTAGCCTGCTACATAATCTGAAGCAATTATTGTAATACAATTTAAAAAATTTAAACAAATCTTAAGATATTTTTACCGATCTGTGTTTAGAGATATTGGATGAAAAAGTTTGTTTCTCATTTCTAAATTTTGAATTTTTCTAGTGAAAGTAGATTAAAAGTGAAAGCCCAAGAATAATTGTCGGTTTCGGTTTTAGGCCTTGAAAAACCGCGGTTTCGGTTTCGGTTAAAACCGAATTGGAAACTCTAGTGTAATTTACATAGACATTTTTTAAAATATTGAAAGATAATCACTGCAGTTGTTCTTGATTTTAGTTTAACATAAAGTTAAGAATGATATTTAAATGAAATTTTTATTGAAAAATTGTAACAAGCTATTTATAATTTTATTAATTTTCTTACTTTTTAAGCACAAAAATATTTATCATTTAGAATTTTTTGGAAACTCGTTTTCCCTATAGAAATAGTATAAATGGAATTTTTGTTTAATATGTTTTGATCGACACTATATATATATGTATGTTATTTGTATTCGTCACATGTCAAAGTTAACATGTATATTTTGGGAATTGGATCCAAACATTCGTATTGTCTTTCATTATTTAAATTACAAAAAAAAAAAAAAACGATTCTAAATCTCTGAATAATTGCTAATCTTTTTTAATTATTTAAAAACCAAACAGAACAATAAAGTCTCCATTAATTTTGGGTATTTTACATAAAATCTATTGTTTTACCATTTTTTGTTCTTTATGATTATCTGGCGCATCCTGTACATCCTGTTTATTGTTGTATCTTAATGTTTTTTTTAAATTTTTATTGTTGGGGGAGGCGTTTAAATGTTGATGGTTCATGAATGCCGTGGACTCGTTTGTTTATTCAACAACTACATGAATTAACACATCATAATAATACAATAATAAACTTAAATAAATAAAATTAAAAATAAAGAAATGAGCCGAGATGAAGAAGCCTTCATTAAAAATGGCTTGTGCATACTCGTTGTTGTACATCTTTAATAATGAATAAATGGCAGTTGAAATTATAAAAAAAAAAAATGAAAAAAAAGCACAGAAGACAAGGTAGTTAGTTTTAAAAGCTTAAAGGTAAATGAAGTAAAATCTATGAAAGGGGGAAGTAATCCCGATCATACTTGTTCTTATGTTTCAATAGCAGATTATCACACTACCAGCCATAGAGGAAATATACATAGAGCGGAAACTAGAAAAATACTCAAACAAAAAAATTACTCAAAATAATCACACATACGAGTGTTGTTTTTGTTTTCACATAGATTTTTTTACTAATGCACTAAGGTTTTTGACAACTGAGTTAGGTCTTTGACAGGAGAGTTTCCTATCTATGTGTATTTATCTATGCTACCAGCGTTGGCTGTTTGGCTATCTGGGGATTTGAAAAAAACTTTGTTGTGGAATTTTTGTGGATAAAAATATTTTAATCATCATGGAGGGATAAAGGGTTCATCTTCAGCGATAAGGCTCATTTCTGGATGAATGGGTACGTCAACAAACTAAATTGTCGAATTTGGAATGATGCCAATCCAAATGAGATCAAAGAGCCTCCAATGCAACCAATGGTGTGGATTTAAAGCAGGCGGCATCATCAGTCCATATGCCTTTAAGGACAACGTTTGACCAAGCCATCACCGACAACGCCGAGCGCTATAGGTCGATGATTACTAACTTCTTTTGGCCTGAATATGATGATATGAGGACCAACGACATGTGGTTTCAACAGGACGGTGCTACGTGCCACACAGCTCATGCCACATTGGACATTCTGAATGAACGATTTTAATGCATGGTCATGTCACGTGGAGATGATGTGAATTGGCCGCCGAGATCGTGTCAGCTTTACTGAAGAGATTATTTTCTCAATAGATTTGCAATTAAAAACAGTAACATTTTTACCCAATTTCTTTAGTTTTGGATACTGATGAAAAAAAGTTGACCCTTCCAAGCCAAATCTGTTAAGTGCAGGTCTAATTTACATATGTAAATAAAATGTATTTTTATAGGAAACAAGGAAATGGGTTTTGGAGATACAATATATTAATTGATTTTCTGTTGCTAGAACATAAAAACCGATATGAACAATCGTATAATTCTTACATTTACGATAAATAGTATTCCTTCCCAGATACTTTAATTTGTTCCTTCATGCGCTTGTGTTGTTAAATAAATTGCGAGACAGGATTAAAGCAAAACATATCGAGTTACACACTTGATTGCTACTTTCAATGGAATCAAAATAAATGCAGAACTCAACCAAATTCAACATATGAAGAATACACAAGGGTTAAACAAACTATTGCCGCCAATTTTATAAGTATGTATTGTATGTATGTAAATATAGTATGTACCACTATAGAAAAAGATAATGCTGATGACAATGATGATGTTGGACTTGAATCAACCCAACTTTACGTACAATTATGCACTGCCGGCACAGGAGACGATGGAGCGAGCGAGCGAGCAAGCACTTGCACAAATTCGTAATGTTGTTTAAAAATGGTGAGAAATCTTAACACATTCAGTAGCAAAGTCTGAATGGCTAAAATAAACTGCCCACAGAATCTTTTGTTTATATAAATAAGTATAAGTTTTTTTTTTTTTTAGTTAAAGCAACATTCCGCTGCCCATTCTCATATGACGGCCCTAGCAATTTCTTTCGGTGGTTATGGCTAATAACCAACAATTGGCAATCATTATATACTTTATGGCCACTAAAAACTGAAATGGCACCAATTTTTCGTATAACATCAAATGCAAAACGCCGTCCTTACAAGAATTCACCGTTTCGGTCATTGTAAGTAAAATGCCATCATAATAAACCCACGGCAAATGGCAACAGCCACAGACAGCACCCAACAACAGCAACAGCCAACAAATAAATGCAACAGCCACAACAACGACAACAATAAATACAACAACGACCACTATGACTACTGCACTCAGCCACTCAGTTATTGGCGAACATAAGGTCCCGACAATTTAATGTTTATCGGCTAATGAAGTTGACAACATGCGGATTAGCGTATTTAGTCAGCGTCACCACCATCAACAACAGCATCATCATCACCATCATCTTTGTCGTTGTTGTCGTCGTCGTCGTCGTCATCATCATCGTCATCATCACAACAACAGCAGCAAACACATCTGATTCAAAATCTTTTGAATGGCAACAAACTGAATTTATGCACTTATGCACAGTGTCGGACAAAAATTGCTTTATACTATTTCTAAAGGGAAAACAAATTTGCTGGTCAGTTCATGAAATATCCATATACGTCAACTTCAGGAGTTAAGAGCAGTTTCGCCTTAAACACTTGTACTAGTCAGTTGCACAGTGGAATAGCTTTTTATTTCCCGATAAATCTAAATTTAATTTTGAGGATTCTGATGGAATGAGGAGAGTTAGACGACCTGTCAATAACAGACTAAATCCCAAATACTGTATTGGAACAGTTAAGCAAGCAGACAGTATTATGGACAAACAATTGTATAAAAATATATTTAAGGATAAGATGCTGCCTCACGCCCACGATAAAATGCACCACCAATGGATATTTCAACATGGCTATGGCCCTAAACATACATCTAAAGCTACGTACACACGGTTGTCAGATTTTACAATGTTGTCAGATCTGGCAATGTGCTCGCAATGTACTGCCAATGAAATATTATTAGCAAAAGGTAAATTGTCAGTTTAGACGATTGTAAGAAAACCTTACAATTTCATTGTCAGACAATAAATTTATCTGCCCATAAAAATTGTCAGTTCACACGGTTGCTTCACTTTTGTTTATTTTAAATACATATGCACAGTGTTGCCAATAGAAATAATTTATCTGACAATGATACCATTGTCAGATAAAACTTAAACTTCGCACATATGACAATAAATTGTTTCTGACAATCATGTTACAATAATCTGGCTATGACAACGTAAGGTGTTTACACGATTGTCAGATGTCTGACAATAGTATTGTCTTACAATGTACTGACAATACTTTTTCTGACAACGTTGTAAGATAAAAATTGTAAGTTCACACCGTGGCAACCTCGATTTTTGGCCTATTTTTGATCTATATCTGAATTACTTATGATAGATATTTCAAAGTCCATTGCAACGATCTATAAAAGGCTATAGTAATTTGGACCTACAATGGGTCAAAGTCGGGAAAAATATTTTTTTAACCCGATTGTATTTTTTACCGAAAAAATTTTATATCAACATTTTTTTTCACTAGTAAATTTAAAAAATAAAAAAAAACTTAGAAAAGTATTAAAAAAAACTATTCGAAAAAAAAAATTTTTTGACAAAAAAATTTTTTTTAAATTTTGAAAAACAATTTTGAAGAAAAAAATTAATTTTGTTTATCTAAAAATACTTAAAATTTTTATTTTTAAGTATAATTTGGTGAAGGGTATATAAGATTCGGCACAGCCGAATATAGCACTCTTACTTGTTTATCTTTTTTTTATTTTTTGTTAAATTTTTTATTAATATCATAAGAAATACTGAAATTAAACTTCGTTGTCAATAATACTGATGATGTATTTTTATTTTAAAGTTCATTTGTTGTTTATAAAATCATTCATTTCTTTGGAATGCGAAGAAAAAATTACAACTCGAATTTTGTACAATATGTTTTGAACGATACTGTATATGATCTTACTTCTTCTTTTCATATTTTTTTTGTCCATCATTTACTGCCTCCTTAAGTTGTTACTTCATTTAGTTTTAATATAATAATTTTCATTTGTCTCTCACACCATCCACTATCCACCAACATGGTCTCTTCTCTTCCATTCTCTTCCCTTCTTCAGCAAGGACAATATAAAACTTAATTATAAATTAATAACTTTGAAAGTTATCATTAGATTAATGCCTAAGAATCCGCCATTTATGTATTTACTGGAAATCAAGGTTGCCAACTCTGCAACACATGAAATGGTTAGATTTGGGCAACAAAAATTGTTGCGATAGTTAAATTTATTTATTTTTTTTTTTGAAACACACGTTTTGATGTAAAATTTCATAAATTTGTTGTTTCATATTTTTGCAAATTTTGTTGATAATGAATATCTTGTTATGTTTTACTACAGAATGCTTATTTACATGCATATATTATGATCTGGGGAAGTTTTCAAGCAAAAAGCTTGAAAAGTAAGGTTCTGAATATTTTGCAAGTTTTAAGAGTTCGTTCGTAGCGACGCACAGTAGTATAGCAATAAAAAAAGGGGGAAATAAAGGGAATTTGGACCGCATGGGTTCACCAGTGGTCCCCAAAGTAGGACACCTCTGGTATGCTCAATTTTAAAAACGATCCTATTTCTTCATCTGTGTACCTCGTCGTAGCTATCAATTATTTCTTATAACTTAGGAGATATTCGCATTTGAAAATTTAATTTTCAACATTTTTACCCACCCTACTCCAAATATTTCCCGATTTTCTCCATTTTTCTTTTGTTGGACTTACAACAAATTTATATGTTAAATTTTTTTTTTTTTAAATCCTGATTGACTCCAAAATTATACATACATATTCATTTTAAATTTAAAAATTTAGCTCGTTTTTGGGAAAAAAGTACTTTTTTCTTTTTAAGGTATCTAAAAAAATTTCTAAGAAGATATTTTAGAGATTTATACTCTTTGAAAAGCTAACTTTATATTAAATATTTTAAATGAAAACAAATTTAAAAATGGTTGATACCGAGGGGACCAGGTCCATCTAAATAACGCCTATTATTTTTATGTTAAATTCAACTTTAAGGCAAAAATTCACAAATTGCATAGTCGATATCAAGATATAGTAACCTATTTTAGATGGTCAAATATGTTCCTAATTATCTTGCAAAGGGTTCCGATAACCCCGCCCCTAATATGGATATAATAGCAAAAAAACTTAAAATCTCAGTTTTGGGAGTGGGAAACACTTTTTTGGGAATTGTGGGATTCCTGATTACAAATTTGAAAATTTGTTTTTATTTTTCCATTTGCAATAGAAAAGTTGATATAACTGTAAAATTTCATTAAAAAATATTCATAAATAAAATTTAATTTCAATTTGAAAAATTTGTGTCTCTGTAAAAACTCAATAAAAAGCATTTTTTGTCATATTTTTCAAAAAAGTATTCCATGATTTTTTTAATTGTCAAAATATATATTTCTGAAAAATAGACAAAATCCCTTACTCATTGATTCATTGATATCATAGATCTTGCAGAGAAATTATTTCTATACCACTGTGCGACGTCTACAATTTCTTTAAAGGAAACATCGCTTTTGAGTTATTTATCTACAACTGGAAATCGAATATTGGTTGTAGATCCTACAACATATATATATTGAGTCCTTAAGAAACTTAAATACGATATAGCTATGTCCGTCCGTTTGTCTGTCTTGAAAGGAAAAAATTACAATATTTTTATCATGACAATTTTTTATAATTTTTTTTACAATATTTTATTTTTTGTCGCTTTATGTACATAAAAATAAAAAATAAAGATAATTTGTCAATTCACAAGGTCTCTTATCATGTCATATTGTCATAATGTCCTAATATTTCACAATGGTTTTTATTGCTTTTCAAGCAAAAAATGTCCTAAAATAATACTACTTTCTATGCTATGTTTATTGTGTTATCGTAACGAACCAGCAGAGACCAACGCCGAATGCCTAAGAGTCGGTTAAGCCGAGCCGCCGAGTCGTAAGATATTGGGACATTATGACAATATGACTTATAAGAGCCTTGTAAATTGACCAAATATCATTTTGTAAAGTGAAAAAATGGTAACATTGCCGTTGAAAAAAAAAAAAAAAAACAGTGCAAGATTGCACACATTTCGTTAAATTAGTTTAGAATGATTATGGAACGGTGTCTTTTGATGTAATTATTTGAATATGAAGCGCAAATAAAAAAAACGTATATATTTTCTATTTAGGACCGGAAATAGTACACAGGAAAAACATGTAACGATTATTAAGTAATTAAAAAAATGTTTCTGAAATATGATTTAAATTTTGTTTAATTTTTTTTATTCAATATGTGTTTTTTTTAACTCAAAATCAAATTATTAAAAATTTTAGTTGTTAAACTTCAATCCGAATACGATATTGAATATAACAAAAATAAATGTATAAAGAGAATAAAAATGAAATTTCTTTTTTTATAAATGAAAAAGAAATTGGAGCATTCTACATGGTAAGTTGAACATGTAACTAAAATATTGTGATAAGTAGAAAAAAATAGACATGGATTCTTTATACAAAATTTTTTTTTCAACAGGATTCCATGTAGTCTAATTTAATCATCAAATACATCGGTTTAAAGAACAATAATGAAAGAACATGCTACAGAACAGTTCTTATGAATTAATTGATAAACAACACTATCATAGATTTGGTTCAAAAAGTAAAAATTCTTAACATTAAATTGCATTTCTATTATTAGTAACAATATAATTATTGTGAGAAATTTGGCTTATTCATCAAGTATATTTTTATACAAGTTTGTATATAAAGAAAATCAAAAATACCAAAAAAAGTCCTTAAAATTTTAATATTAAAAAAAAGTAAGAGAGCTATATTCGGCTGTGCCGAATCTTATATACCCTTCACCAAATTATACTTAAAAAATAAAATTTTTTAATATTTTTAGGTAAACAAAAAAATTTTTTTTTTCAAAATTGATTTTCAAAATTTAAAAAATAATAATTTTTTTCAAAATGGTTTTCAAAAAAAAAAATTTTTTTTCGAAATATTTTTTTTTAATTTTTTAAATTTACTAGTGAAAAAAAATTTATCACAACAAAATTTTTTAAGTAAAAAAAATTCGGATTAAAAAATATTTTTCCCGATTTTGACCCATTGCAGGTCTAAATTACTATAGCCTTACATATATCGTTGGACTTTGAAATATTTATCATTAGATATCCATATTGTCTATATTAATGACTTAGTAATCCAGATATAGATCAAAACAAGGCCGAAAATCAAGGTTGGCCCGGTTTTTTCTTTATATCTCAGCAATTTGTTGGCCGATTTTCTCGATTTTAAATAGCAACCGAGCCGGTAGAATTCCCGATATATTGATGTATGTAAGTTTTTTAGGGTCGTCAGAAAATTGATTTCACCAGACAGACGGACATGGCTTAATCGACTTCGCTATCTATAAGGATCCAGAATATATATACTTTATAGGGTTGGAAAATTATATTGTGGAAATTACAAACGGAATGACAAACTTATATATATCCTTCTCACGAAGGTGAAGGGTATAAAACTGTTCGCGTTAATATGGGTGCAAATTTGAAAATTTGAGAGACCTATCTTTTGCGCTCGCGCAGTTAGAAGGGTTTTAGCGGATCTCAACATAAACAAGTCTCCTGTACCAGCACTGGACTTGAAGTAGTGTTCTTCGACGCTAGCTCGTCCATTAGCTAACCTTTTCAGCACTTTATACCGTCCCGGAAAATTTCCTGTATGTTGGAAGGTTACTATGTAACTAATTATGGACTAATGGCTAACAACCCTAAAAATTATCCCTAATAGGAATTTATTCTGCACTTTCCAAAGTTATGGAGAGTATGGTTAACTACCATCTTGTGAAATATTTAGAGTCCAACAATTTACTTATCGACCGGCAGTATGGCTTTCGTAGGGGACGCTCTAGCCGCTAGCCTTCCTATCGGAAAAGTAAAGTGGTGGCTCTAGATATTTCTAAATCGTTTGATATAGTATGGCATGGCACTCTTAAAGCAAATCTTATTCTCTCGATTTATATCGAGCTTTCTTAGAGATCGCACTATACGAGTTGTTATAGATGGAATCTCATCCAACGAGTTTAAGATCAATTCGGGGGTACCTTTCTACCTTTCATGAGTAGGGGTCATTTCTTGAAGGCTGGTCCAAGAAAAAAAAGCATATGTTTAAATTTTCATATTTTAAATGATCTTAAAGATTAGTAACCTAAGATTTCGGATTCACAGTTTTTTTTCTTTGGTCTACTGATATGTATCGCTGATTTTATTTCATTTCGAAACCCAAAAGAAATACAAGCCGTCTGCATTCAGTTTCAACGATTCTCCAAAATTTTTAATTTCCCTCATATACATATCATTAGATTAAACGAAAAAGCTGTAACTGAAAATAAATTAAAAATCGAGTTTTCTATTGAATATTGTTTACTATATCAAACTAAATGTTTTACAAAAAAAAAAAATAGAGATAGTAAGTATTAACGAAAACAACAAAGATTTCATTACAATTTTCAAACTGTTTAATTTACCTTATTTAGTTTTTTCTTTCTCCGTTAAAATTTAAAAAAGTCTAGTTAGATAATTTTTTGTTTAAGCTAACTATATGTGTGTATTTATAAAGAAAAAACTATTATTTGATTTGAATTTGGTTTTTATTTCAATTTCAAAAAGGACACTGTATATTACGAGTATTACTTATGATTATTGACAAAACCTTTAGTTCGTTTCGTATTGTAATTTAACAACAAAACTAAAGGATAAAATCAAATTGTACACACACAGAAAAGTACACAATCGTATTGAGTTACAATCTCAGATAAGCTGTACGAATATTACCAATGAAGATACAAATTATTTACTAGTAACAACAGCAAATAAGGCCAAAAATAAAAACAAATGAAACACTGAAAATAATGTAGTCATTGAAATATGATAGAGGACAAGTTTGTAGCAACAACCGTAGAACAACATACCAACAACATGATGCAACATACAAATAACTATAATAATAAATTATAACAATAACAATAAAACACCGAAAGTAGAAAAATAAACAAATGTTTGAAAAACGAGTATTAAAAGATATTTGTAACGATTTTCAAATTTTACTACTTAGTAACTTTTTTTTAGTGATTTTCTATTTCAAAATTTCAACCCCTCTACAAATTGTGCAAATTGTTAGACAACTGTATTAAGTATGAACAGATTTACACTAAAAGAAATTTTTGAGTTCTTTAGGTAAGTTTGCAATAACTAAGTTGTATAGAAATTCTTTAAAATCAAATAACAAAATAATTATCGATCAATTCAAAATTACACTTAAGTTGTTTTGTCAAAAGTCCACAGATATGTATTTAAGACTCTTTTCATTTATAAAATTTCGCTTTCCCGTAAATAAAGGCGAACCTCTCACTCTATTGAAAGCTTTTGGTCCTAGTAATTATCGAATGATCACTTTTTAAAAATCCATTTAAAATTGAGAAACAAATACAAGGTGGCTCAAAAGTAAACTTCCGATGTTTTTTAGCTGTAATTATAAAAAAAAATGAAAAACTTTGATTCTTCTTGTGGATTATTTTTATTTGGTCTTTTAACTTTTTTTTACATCAAGTCGAGAAAATTATGTCATGTAACTGGCCGCCGCCACAGTTGATTGTCATTTGAGCCCTTTTTATGGCATTTTCCATCACTTTGGCCAAAACTTCCGGCGATAGGTCCTCACAGTCTGAGGCTTGTTGACATAAACCCGCGACTTCAAAAAGCCCCACAAAAAGAAGTCTGGAGCGGTCAAATCAGGCGATCTTGCTGGCCAGTGCAAATCGCCAAAACGGGAGATAAGGCGCCCGGGAAATGCATCCGTCAGCTTATCGGTTGTGGCACGTACAGCGTGTGCCGTTGCACCGTCCTGTTGGAACCACATGTTTTCCAATCCCAATTCATCAAGTTGCGGCAAAAAGAACTCGTTGATCATTGCTCTGTAGAGCTCACCATTCACAGTAAAGAAGAAAAAAGGTCCGATAGGACTCCTTCAGCGAAAACAGCACACCATACAGTGACTTTGAGCGGGTGTAATACGCGGATTTTCAGTGCCCCAGAAGCGTAAATTTTGCTTATTTACGTACCCGCTAAGATGGAAATGGGCCTCATCACTCATGATTATTTTTGATGAAAAATCATCTTCCTCTTGGTGGTGATTAAGGATGGCTTGAGCGTATGTTAGACGCGATTGGCGGTCAGCAGCTAACAGCTGATGCACCGTCTGAACTTTGTACGGAAACATCTTCAAATCTTGTACCAAAATTCGCTGTAAAGACCGTCGACTGATACCCATTTGCGTGGCACGTCGTCTGGTCGATGTCGACGGCGCTTCCATGACATCCTCGGCTACAGCAGCAATATTCTCTGCAGAACGGCTACTCCGGGGTCTGCCACGCCTGGCAACATCTCGTGTTGTGCCAGTCTCTTCGAGGCGAGCGTCTAAACGTCGCAGTCTTTCACCAGTAGGCGTTGGACGGCCAGGAAATCTGCGACGAAATTCACGTTGTGACAAAGTCAAATAAATAGTCAGCAATATTCCGCGTTCTGGAGCAGTGTAGCGTAACATTGTTTATTAACGTGTATTTCACATGTGTTTACTACACAAATGTCAAAACAGAACTGACATTAGGGGCCAATCTCAAAATTTATAGCATTTTCTGATAGGATGATTACTTTTGCGCCACCTTGTATTAAGGAGTAGTTTGATATATAGCCGAAATATTAATTATAGATTCAGATTTTTCTACTGGGTCATTAAGATCCCAGCAGTTAAACAAGTAGGCAATACTTGTTGTTGTTGTAACAGTTCGACTGTGGCCGATTGTTTTTCCCTGATATTATAAAATAGATAGTTCTATTATTTATGTTGGTGTATGTAGGGGGTAGTGGGAGCTGGAGAAACTGCGCCACCTCAGTTGGTCTTAACCATAGGTGTATGGGGTGCAAATTTGTAGACCTGATGGGACAATTGAATAAATGCATTATGTCTTGAGGTCTTTGACGGTTCAAAGTGCCAGGAACGATTCGTTGTCGGTAGCAGTTGAGGAAACTGCACCAACCGGCTCTTAATTGTGCCAATATTGATTTTGAATGCCTGGGTATTTGTCTCTCACAATCCGAGATTGCAGGGGGTGTTCATTTAGGACTCTGTTGCATCTGTAGCCATTAATGGCTTCAGAAACCGCCGTTTGATGCAACATATTCCGAACACTTGCAATAGACAATCGGTCGACGTCCGATGGTATGACGTCTTGGATGTCCCGGCGAAAGCGTCGGGGGAGGTGTCGTGGAACGGGATCCTGCACCAGAATCTGATGGTTGGGGTAACTCGGCAGATGGCATGCCGCCAACAGGAACTGTCTAGTCAATAACACATTATGTTGACTGACCGACAGTAACCTCGTCTCCTCATGTAGATAATTCACATTCGTCATCTTGACACAACCAGTCATGATTCGGAGAGCATTATTCTGGGCCATTGGGTGTCGCTAAGGTATGACGTACATACTGGAGCAACGTAATTGAGAAGAGAGCGACCAATCGCCTTGTATGTCGCTACAATCGTCTCTTTGTGCATGCCCCAAGAGGTTCCAGCTAGAGCTTTAAGGACCTTGTTCCTGTTTCTAATCTTTGGGTGTATGTAAATTGCGAGCCTTGAAAAGTGAAGGAGCCGTACATATTAAACTAAATAGTTATGTAGCTAATCAAGTAACCAGTTAGGTAGCTAGTAAGGGTACTGACTCTATGTAACCAGTATATGAATCCAACTCGTTGACTACTTTGGACCTGTTATCAGACAATCTCATTACAATCAAAAAGGGTCACCTGCTTATAACAAGCTCGTTTTAAAATAACTAGTCACGTAACTAGTTGTCACCCTAAGTAATGATAGGCAATATCACTAGTTCGAGACAGTCACCAAGAACTGCTGGGACATTAAAATTACTTACGTTTGATAAAAAAAAGGAGGCCTTGTGACTGTTTGTCATCATTTAGCACAATTTCTACCATCATTGCTTTCCAAATCTACTGCTTTTGCATTCCCATCAAAATTTTCTCTCACTGCATACTGATTGTTATCTCTCAATAAAAAAAGGAAACAATCTCAACAAATTGCAACATCAAATGAATTGTTTGTTCATATTTACAAGGATTTATGTTGTATTGTTTTTGTTAGATTTTAGAGTTAGAGCTGATGCGGCTGATAATGTGAGTCAGTCAGTATCAAGGGTTGGATTGGTTATTAGGTACAAGCAAAAGGCAAAGCAATGCAAAGTAGAGTAGAGTAATTTAGAGGAGCGTAGCGTAATGTAAAGAAAGATAAGTTATATACAAATAAAATTTACCGAATTAGGCCGCTTATAACGGGCATTTACACACACACACACACAAACCTACAAACATATTAATGAGAATATTGTTAAATTAGAAGTCTCTGAAATGTGATACGCCCAACCACAATATAATAAATATGTTTCCAAAATGCATTAAACAAACAGCAACGACAGACAAATGGGCATTAAATTCGTAGAACAATTGTAGAATTGTATAATTTAAAGGCAAACATTGAAATGAGCATAATTCCCGAACTAAATTAAAGGAAATATATTGATACTTCTTGTGCGTTTAGAAGCAGCTTGACTTTTTAGGCAAAAAAAATACCTATATATATTTATTTTAATCCTTCTTAAAAACAATAAGCGAAATATAGGAGTCAGTATACAAGACTTATGTCAAAAATGAAAATAAAAATAAAAAAAAAACAGATGTCTGATGGACAATTGCAAAATATTCAATTTTGCATTTAAATCTTATTGAGGAAATCGAGGGAGAAAAGGTTTCTTGTCTTACAAAATTCAAATTTCTCCCACAAAGAGTCAAACCATGGTGTATTTTGTTTTATATTTTTCCTGACCATTTCCACTTTTCCTCATATTACCAGCATAACAATATTATTATTTGTTATTAGTTTTGTATCGAGCAGCAAAACAATATTTTAATAGGCTTATAAACCGAATTAAATATGACACTGCTACTCGAGCATTCACTTCCTCGGCTAGAGTGTCAATGTTGTCCATGCTGTAGTAATAGTTATAGTGCCACCCTAACTGGTATGTATTTTATTAACATGGTTTATAACGCAAAGTCTTTGGCTTACATTCTGCTGTGTGTCAGTTGACACTCAATTTGACTTGAACAGAGAGTCGCATTTCAAGCCAACATATGTTGTTATATGTTCATATGTACTAAGACTTCGTCTGTTAAGTTTCGTTTGCTGGAAGTTTCATTGTTTCTATTTTTGTTGCTTGTAACCTCAAGTGTCCTCATACTAGAGAGTAAATATTATGTATCTACTTTGTTGTCCTTAATGATGTTCATATTCTAGGACAATTCTACCTATTTTACTGCTGTTTACCAATGATATGGTAATATGGTTAATAAAACCTTTAATGACCCTAGAGAACGAATTAGTTGGTTACATTTTAGTGGCATTAAAGTTTAACATTACATCTGTATGTTGGGAACATTTGATTGTATTTTGTTGTAATCAGTTCATGGTGGAAACATACAAGTTTAGTCAATAAATATAATTTTGTTTAAAAGCTTAATACAAGGTGGCGCAAAAGTAATCCTCCTATCAGAAAATGCTATAAATTTTTCGATTGGCCCCTAATGTCAGTTCTGTTTTGACATTTGTGTAGTAAACACATGCGAAATACACATTAATAAACAATGTTACGCAACACTGCTCTTGAACGCGGAATATTGCTGACTATTTATTTGACCAATAATCTGTCGGCGACTTTGGCACAACGTGAATTTCGTCGCAGATTTCCTGGCCGCCCAACGCCTACTGGTGAAACACTGCGACGTTTAGCCGCTCGCCTCGAAGAGACTGCATCAGCTGTTAGCTGCTGACCGCCAATCGCGTCTAACATACGCTCAAGCCATCCTTAATCACCACCAAGAGGAAGATGATTTTTCATCAAAAATAATCATGAGTGATGAGGCCCATTTCCATCTTAGCGGGTAAAATTTACGCTTCTGGGGCACTGAAAATCCGCGTGTAACCCACGAAGAGCCATTACACCCGCTCAAAGTCACTGTATGGTGTGCTGTTTTCGCTGGAGGAGTCATCGGACCTTTTTTCTTCGAAGACGTCGCGGGCCAAACGATTACTGTGAATGGTGAGCGCTACAGAGCAATGATCAACGAGTTCTTTTTGGCGCAACTTGATGAATTCGGAATGGAAAACATGTGGTTCCAACATCACGGTGCAACGGCACACACTGCACGTGCCACAACCGATATTCTGAAGGATGCATTTCCCGGGCGCCTAATCTCCCGCTTTGGCGATTTGCACTCGCCAGCAAGATCGCCTGATTTGACCGCTGCAGACTTCTTTTTGTGGGGCTTTTTGAAGTCGCGAGTTTATGTCAACAAGCCTCAGACTCTTGCAGCTCCTTAAGACAATATCCGTCAAGAATGTGATGATCTATCGCCGGAAGTTTTGGCCAAAGTGATGGAAAATGCCATAAAAAGGGCTCAAATGACAATCAACTGTGGCGGCGGCCATTTACATGACATCATATTATCGACTTGATGTAAAAAAATTAAAAGACCAAATAAAAATAATCCACAAGAATAATCAAAGTTTTTTATTTTTAATTACAGCCAAAAAACATCGGAAGTTTACTTTTGCGCCACCTTGCACAAAAAGTAGACACTGTGACACTTTATGTATTAATATTATTGCGATAAAAAGATTAACAGCTTCAACTCTCAAAACTTCAGGCCAATAAAGTGCAAAATTCAAACACCGTAGGTTTTATTAGAGTATAAAAACACCGGTTAACCGGGTTTTTACTGTTTGGAAAACCGACCACTTTCGATTATTTTATATTTTCGAGTTATTCGACAAGCCGCTTTTATACCCTTCACCATGAGTTGCAAGGGTACATATAAGTTTGTCATTCCGTTTGTAATTAGTAATCCAGATATAGATCAAAAATAGGCAAAAATCGAGGTTGTCCCGGTTTTTTTCCTTATATCTCAGCCATTTGTGGGCCGATTTTCTCGATTTTAAATAGCGACTGAGCCGGAAGAATTCCCGATATATTGATGTATCAATTATGTTTGGAAGTTATTTGGGGGCTATGGAAAGTTGATTTCAACATACAGACGGACAGGCGGACATGGCTATATCGACTTCGTTATCTATAACGATCCAGAATATATATACTTTGTGGGGTCACAAATGAAAAATGTAGAAATTACAAACGGAATAACAAACTTATATACACCCTTGGCACTCATGGTGAAGGGTATAAAAACTACAATAAAATGTGTAAACACATTTGGAGATCTGCTGTTACCATGGATAAGCTTAAAGAGATTCACTTCTAAATTGTAAAGCCACATAGATATGTATGTACGTATCTTATTCTCCAGATCACTTTTGAATGTGGCAGAATGAACAATGTCTCTGACGTTTATTAAACTATTTAATATTTAGGAATGAGACATAGTATGTACGAATACCAATACCTATTGGATGGATGGTTAGTTGGTTGGATGCATGAGTGTATGATGACTGAGACATCTTTTAAATGACTTACTTGTTGTTGTTACACATTTGTTGCAGTTGAGTAAAGTTAAAAGGAAGGAATTGTTGTACGATCTTTCTTCGGTTGGCATTTGGTTGGCAGTAGAAAGAAATATGCCATGGATGGTTAAGGTTATTAAAAACTAAAACGTCATTGCTTATCACTCACTCTTTACAGGTCTGTCTCACTTTTCTGTGTTTGTTGTTTTATTTTGTTTTCATTATTCAATTCAACTGATTTTGAACAAAACAAAAACAACAAAAGATCTTAAAGAAGAAATGAAATGAAAAGAACCATGTTGTTTTGTTTACAAATCGTGCTCCAAAAGTATTGATGTTCATTTATATTGTACTCCAATGGAATGTGTGTACGTACGTACGTACGTACGATGTAGGATTGACTATTGAATTGGTTTGTTGGTACTAATAACAAACAATATTAACATGTTTATTGTACAATGAATGTTTAAAAAACCATACGCGATTCGCTGTGGTTTAATGTTTGTTTTAGAAGCTCACAGAAAAAAAAATCAAAAAAATAAAAAAAATATCTAAAGAAACGACACACTCATACCAAAATGTGAGTAGTAAAAGGAATAATGATGATGATGGAATGGATTTGGGGTTTTTTTTATAAATTGTTTTGTAATTTTTTTTTTGTGTGGATTTTGGCTTGCATTGTTGTAGTGAGCGATCAAAGCAAAGCGCTTTTCATTTGCCGCTTATTGTTGTTTTGTTTCCATATTAAAAAGTAATTATTCATTTGTATGACCGCGGATAATAGAAGAGCAGCAGCAGTTCACCCGATCACTGGTACATACATACGTAAGTTAAAAACCTAAAAGCTTTAAAACAGTGATTGTTGGCAGTAGTAGTTTTGGAAAACTAGACACGCGGACTAATGCTGCTGCAATTCAAGTGTCAAATCTAATTGTTTAAACAGCATGCAGCACATGCCCCATGTTACAAGAATTACAATGTATTTAACATTTATTTTTAGATAAAAGAAAATTATAAATAGCTTTAGCTAACAAAACAACAACAACAACAAAAAAAACCCCTAAATTAAATAACAATCGTATATGTATGAAGTCATTGATTATTACTAGAGGCCGATCAAAGCCGAACTTAATATCCGAATCAAACCGAAACTTTTCTAATGTACAACTAATTTCAGAAATCTTTGGTTTTTGTTTGTTTTATAAAGACACACATATTTATTTTCAATATTAATGCAATTCATAAAAACATTAATATCCTAATCAGCATTTACGCTGAAAGTCAAATATAAAATAAATTCAATTTCAGTCATACATCAAATTTCAAGGGTTGTATTACCACACTTTAATTTAATAGCATTCTCTACAGAAAAAGAAACTTGAATTCAAGTCAAGCATTTCATTGTTAATACAGATGAGTTCAATTCTTGAATTGAAATGCCATTCAAGTAGGAATAATACTTGAATTCAAGCTTTAAAATACTGTTTAATTCAATCCTTTAATTGGTTAATTCAAGTCGAAAAAATAATCGGTTTCAAGCTTTAATTTACTTATTTTTCTAACTTATTAATCTCAAATTAAAAGTTTGTTGGGATTCTTTATAATGAAGGAAAATATACCTGCTGCATAATGGATGACGAAATATACGTATGGAAAATTTTTCGCAGCTTCTGGTTCAATTTTTTTTTTGTTGCAGATGCTCGAGGGAATGTTGAAGAAAAGTTAAGACCCAAAAGCAGACAAATTTTCCCAAAAAGTTCTTGGTATGGCAAGCAATATGCAGTTGCGGCAAAAAAGCCAAACATTTATTACAAACGGCTCTATAAATACCGAAATTTACATCAAGGAATGTTTACAGAAAAGGATGTTTCCATTCATAAGACTTCTTAATGTGTCCACTTATTTTTGACCTAATTTGGCATCCTGTCACTATGGTTAACAAGCCCTTGAGTGGTAAAAGAACAATAATGTGGTATTTGTACCAAGAGAGGCAATTCCTCCAAACTGCCTGGTGCTGAGTCCAGTGGAGAGATATTGGGCTCTTGTTAATTTTGAAGAGCACAAAAAGGTGTCCAAAAGTGTGGTAGTTTTTAAACGGAGATAGACAATCTGTTCGAACAAAGTGGCAAGCACTATAAAAACCATAATGGAAGGGTTTTCGAAAAAAAATCCAAAATTCATCATCACCAAATTATACTTTAAAATACAAATTTTATATATTTGTAGGTAAACAAAATTAAATTTTTTATTTTTTCAAAATTTTTTTCCAAAATTTAAAAAAAAATTTATTTTTTCAAAATAGTTTTCAATTTTTTTTTTCGAAATTGTTTTTATACCCTTCACCTTTGTGAGAAGGATATATGTACGTTTGTCATTCCGTTTGTAATTTCCACAATATAATTTTCCGACCCTATAAAGTATATATATTCTGGATCCTTATAGATAGCGGAGTCGATTTAGCCATGTCCGTCTGTCTGTTGAAATCAATTTTCTGAAGACCAGATATCTTCGGGATCCAAATCCTCAATTATTCTATCACACATGCTTTCGAGAAGTTTGCTATTTAAAATCAGCAAAATCGGTCCACAAATAGCTGAGATATAAGCAAAAAACCAGGACAACATTGATTTTTGACCTATTTTTTACCTATATCTGGATTACTAAGTCATTAATATAGAAATATGGATATCTTATGATAGATATTTTAAAGACCTTTGCAACGACGTATATAAAACCATAGTAAGTTGGACCTACAATGGGTCAAAATCGGAAAAAATATTTTTTAACCCGAATTGTCCAAAAGTTTTGAAAAAACAAAAAAAAAAAATCAAAATTTAAAAAAAAAATTTAATTTAAAAAAAAACAGTTCGAAAAAATTTTTTTTCCAAAAAATTAAAAAAACAACTTTAAAAAAAAAATAAATTTTGTTTAGCTAAAAATATTTAAAATTTTTATTTTGAAGTATAATTTGGTGAAGGGTATATAGTACTTTGGACCTACAATGGGTGGAAAACGGGACAAATATTTTGTAAATCGAATTTTTTTTTTACCAAAAACATTTTTTTTGTCATACACATCTTTTTTCATCAAAAAATTTAAAAACATTTAAAAAAGAAAAATTTTAATTTTTTTTTACCTAAAAATATTTAAAATTTGTATTTTAAAGTATAATTTGGTTTACGTAAAATATTTAAAATTTTTATTTTAAGGTATAATTTGGTGAAGGGTATATAAGATTCGGCACAGCTCTCTTACTTGTTTTTTAGTACTATGCGTTTTAATTTTAATATATCTTTATCACAGAAAACAGAAATTTCTTAATTGGAATGAATTTTTTAATCGAATATGAACATATTCATAAATGTTTTAATATTGTTCATGACGAAAATTTTTACTTTTTATTTGTAAATTTAATAATAAATAAATCATTACTTGCGATGAAAAATGGATCCATTATAACAACCTAAGAGATCGTATGTGAAGTCCGGCCAACCAGCCGAATCGACACCAAAGGCAAATATCCATGACTCTAAGGAAATTCTCTTTATTTGGTGGGAGCAAAAGGGTCCTATCTATTATGAGCTGCTAAAATCACCTCACCCGATTTACAGCCCAGACAGTGCTACTATTTTTTTCCATCGATGCAGAACGATCTCTCTGGGATACGCAGAATATCCGATATTGGCTTGACTCGTTCTTGTCCTCAAAAGCAATTATTTTGGCGAGGAAACCATATGTTGCCAGAATAATGGGAAAAGGTCATTGCTAACAATGACCAATACTTTGAATAAATTTATATTGTACAAATGTTTTAAAATAAAAGCTACATCCAATTATTTTTAATTTTTGAAAATTGTTCATAATTTTAAATTTAAATAAGTAATAACGGTTTGCATTCATGTTTTCCCATACAATTTGAAGTAGAACAAAAACAATAGATTCCCACAATAAATGTAGGTTTTTGGTTTAATTGCTTAAACAAATATTTAACTAAGTCTTTAATAGCCAGGTTTCCATACAATATAGAATGAGCATTGAATTGCTAATTGAAATCTGTGATGTTTTTAACTTCTCCATTGAACTAATTCAATTTAAACCATTCGAACTGTTTCTTAAAGGACATTAAACAAAACACTCAAGTTGCTTATAACTTCATACTAACATTTCATTTCAGGGGACGGTCGCGGCCCCTATTTTTCTATACTTTTACAAAATAACGTAACTGCCGTTGAAATTACAAAGTGGTCATTAGGGTGACAGCCGATTTTTTTTTTTAGATTTCAAAGAATGCCGGGTGGAATATTGTGATACTAGGTCTAAAAGTTAAGTGCTGAAAATTTGAGCCAAATCGGACAAGGATTTCGGGACGCGCATCGAGGTCAAAGGTCAGATATATGCAAAATTTTATTATTTGTATGAAATAAATTTGTAAAACTCCTTAACTTTCTGCATTATGTTACAGAAATATTTATATTAAAGAAAATTACAGTAAAAAAAATAATTTTCAGATTTAACCTATATCTCCTTTGGGTCAAATTGACCCACAAACTGTATTATCGTTAAAATTCGGAAAAAATGCAAATTATTCAGTTTTTGCAGAAATTTTGCTACTAAATAAATATTTTTGCAATCGAATGCATAACAATCGAAATGTGTACGTAATTGTCGTTCTAATGAGATATAAAAGACAATAATTGGTTAAAAAATTTTAAAGTTATTAAAAATTCCCCAGACCATTAACGTGTTTCAGGCCACTTGAACAAGAAATGTAGGAACAAAATTAACATATTTTAAGAAATATTAAAATAAAAGCTAATTTTTACTTAAAATATATCCGTATTTACATTCGTATGAGTTTTTGTCTTTGTAGAATACCGTTAACCTATTCGCAGGGATGGCCAAAATAAATATTTTTTTAACAGCAGTTTCGAATCTCCATTGTCAAATTTTTAAAAATTTTCTTAAACAAATTTCAGAATTTTTTGATCATCACATTGGGATTTATTGAGATCATAACAAAAAATAAAAACATGAAAAAATTATGTCAATACCTCTTATAGTTTTTCCGTATCTACGATTTAAATTTTGTGATTTTCGGAAAAAAAAAATTTTTTGGCCATTTTTTGGCGAATGAGAGTAATATCCTTACTGTTACGAATTTAAAGTAAAAACTGTTCAAAACCATAAACAGGGGAGCAGATTTTGTAAAAATAGTAAATATTTGAGTAGCATATATTCAGCCTAATGGAAACGTATGTTTTGTTGTTATTACAGTTTAGGGAAGCTCCGTTAATCGTTAATCGCTCGTTAATCCATCCGATGGACGCATGGTGTTAGCTTTAGTCATTTAAGTTATTTACAGACGACAATACTGTGTATTAATACTTTTAAAATTCTTTAAAAGCATTAAGTATTAATTTATTAATACATACCCGTTACATATAAAAATAAAAAGTTTTTAAATTATTTTAAAAAATATTTGTATACCGATCGTAAATCAACAAAAATCATTTGTATTTATTTTTTGAAAGTCTAATACAATTTTTGTACTCAGTATTGTCGTCTGTAACAACTACCATTACAACACAAAAAAATCAACAAAAAAGTCTTTTATACAATGTTCCATTTGTTTTTATTCTTTAAAATGCCTCGTGTCAAAAGACTTTGATTCATTAATCAAAAATTTAAGAATAAATAAAAAAAAAATAAGACTGAAACAAAAATATCTAGAATATTTTGGTTTTACATTTTAACCTCACGTTACAAGTTTACATACAGATCCTTTTATATGTATAATGTACATACATATGTACATAGTTGGTATATTTGTCTTCATTATTGTTGTTCCCAATAAAATTTACAGATTGTTTGAGTTTATGAATGTTTATGATGAATTTGAAAGCACCTACTGAATTTCAAAGTGTTATTTTTCTTTTGTACGTATGTACTAACCCAAAGAGAATTATATTTATCAATTATCAAACAAAAATGAAACAAACCATATGTGTGATACAACTACACTAAATACATTGACTCACATGTACTTATTTTGTTGTTGCAAGAGTTAGTTTTTTAACAATTACATCTCATCTCTGCAATAGCCGTTTTAATATCCTGAGCTAGTGCTAGAATTTTACAGAAATTTTTTAATTACTCAATTGCGCTATAGAAATTGCCGGATAAAGTTTGTTGAAAGGGAATTAGGAGAATAAAGTGATAATTGTACTTAACATTATTCTTGGGCGTGCACTAAACTCTTATTACACCTTTCATAACGAAATCTAATTCTGGACCAAATTGTGATTAATTAATAATTTGTTTAATCTGAATAATAAAATCTATTTAAATAAATGGCTCTGCAAAATGTCTGTTCTATAATTTTGCACATTGTTGGATTAACCCGTCTGAATTTCGAGAAAATCGGATTTCACAGATTCTTGAAAATGTGATTTGATTCAGAAAGGTTGAATTTCATAAAATTATATTTAAACTTACATATTTTCATCTTATTACAAAATGTACAATAAATGACTCTTATTTCTGCTCGAAAAAAAAAATCAAAGTTTTTTTCCGATTCAAATTAAGCTAATTCCTGTTTCAACAGATTTTCAGAATTTGATATTAGATTTTTGTTGTTCCCTTACTATATTAATTGCATTTTGTAACAAGTTGTTAAAACGTTGCTCCATTTGTGACTCGTAAACATCATCAACGCTACGAACTGATGTGTTATAAATATGGTCAAATAGGCGTTCTCCAGTCTTTAACATTTCTCTGCTTACATTATAATTTATCTGATTATGCCGTGAAGTTTTTATTTGGGAAAGCGAAGAATTATATAGATAATAGCTGTTCATAACAAGTAAGAGAGCTATATTTGGCTGTGCCGAATCTTATATACCCTTCACCAATTATACTTTAAAATAAAATTTTTTTTTTTTTTTTTAAATTGTTTTTTAAAGTTTTTTCCAATTTTTTTTGGGATTTTTGCTCATATCTCCGTTATTTTGCTGATTTTAAATAGGAAACTTCTCAAACCGACAGACAGGGCTAAATTGTGAAAAAAATCACAACTAAGTAAACTAAGTAAAGTAATTAAAATTGCTACAAAGAAGTGTAGAGATAATTATTATTCTGACAGTTTATCTGAAATTGGAAGTGACCCAAGGAAATCTTGGAAATTTATTAATACTACTCTCGGTCGTAAAAAAAATAATGAGGTCCATCTAAATAATGCTCAAGGTCAGAGAATTACATGTGTTCAAACTAAGGTTGACTGTTTAAACAACTATTTTTTAACTTCCATAAAGAACCTCAAGAGGGGAATTGAAATCTATCCTGGAGACAATTGCAATTTGCTACGGACGCTTTCTTATACATTGAACCGTTTCACCCTTGAAAACATTGATATCGATGATGTAATTGGGGTAATATTAGGTATGGATATTAATAAAAGTCCAGGCTTTGACAATATTTCAATAAAATTTGTCAAGGAATGTAGAGAAGAAATTGCTCCAATTTTATGCGATATTTTTAATAAAATGATAAACAATTCTGTTTATCCTGATAGCTTGAAGGTCCATAAATTAGTACCAATACCAAAGGAAATAAATGCGAATACTGTAGATAAATATCGACCGATTGCCGTTCTATCTTCAATTGATAAAATTTTTGAGAAAATACTGTATGATAAACTGCTATTTTACCTGAAAGAGAATAATTTTTTGTATGATTTTCAATATGGATTTAGACAAGGATGTGGTACCGAAGATGCTGTCCTTAACGTTGTTAAAAATGTTTGTAAGGGTCTTGATGATGGTTTTTCTGGAGTTGCTGGAATATTTTTTGATTTCACTAAGGCTTTTGACCTAGTAGATCATCGAATATTGCTACATAAGTTAAACTGTTATGGCATTAAAGATCGTGAACTTTTGTTGTTCGAAAGTTATTTTACAAACAGAAAACAATATGTAAATATAAATAATGCAATGAGTTTTGTTGGTTCTGTTGAATATGGTGTGCCGCAGGGAAGTGGACTAGGGCCGCTTTTATTCTCTATTTATTTAAATGATATAAAAAACCTTGATTTAAGTGGTCAGCTGTGTATGTTTGCAGATGATGTGTGTGTATTATATCCATATAAGTATGATTTGGTACTCAAAACTCAAATTGAAAGAGATACTGCACTGATTTTTGAATTTTCGAGGTTGAATCGATTATTGCTCAATCCTAATAAAACCAATCTAATTCGCTTTAGACCACATTCTTTGAGTATTAACAACAATTTTAATGTATATGTAGACGGGAAAATAGTGCATGAAACCCATTCGGTAAAGTATTTAGGAATAACTCTTCAAAGCAACTTATCTTGGGATCTGCATATCAATGATGTGAAAAGGAAGATAGCTCCAGCTATTGGAATTTTGTATAAATTAAAGAACAAACTGGAAAAAAGATCCAAATTGATGATATATCAATCCTTGATTCAATCTCACTTAAATTACTTGGCCATTGTATATGCTCACAATAAAACTAACATTCTACTTAAATCACTTCAATGTATGCAAAACAAAGCATTAAAAATTGTATTCAATTTACCGTTGTTGTATTCAACTATTTCTTTATATAAAGAAGTAAGCAAAACAATATTACCAATTTATGGGTTGTATGAATACCAAGTTTTTATGTTTGTTTTTAAATGCATTAATAATATTGGTTACCATACTATACCGTTCACGTAAAATCAAATAAATTTTAATACACGAAACAGAACAAATTTTAGAATTCCCAGATGCAGGTTAGAAACAACCAAACAGCGAATTAATTCTATTGGTGGAATTAAATTTAATAATTTGCCACTGGCTTTAAAAACAATTGATCGAATTTCCATTTTTAAGTCCTCTTGTAAGGAATACTTATTTAATACAATTGAAACTCTTTTGATGTAATTGTTGTAAAATTTATATAAAATTTGTATTATATATTATAAGCTACCATTTTTTTTTTAACTTATATTTTATTTGTACATGTATCTTATGAATTATTTCGCCAACTTGCCTCAATAATGCCTTTTTGGCGCTGAGGCCAAATTGTAATTAGCATAAAGGAATTTTGTTCAAATAAAATACGCAACTATATATGTAGTTGTCGAAAAAAAAAAAAAAAGTAAAAATATTGGATTGCAAAGAAGACATGTATTGAATAAAATATCCGTCAAATGGCCTCACGGCTCTGATGACAGTCTATTACTCTGAAATTTTCCATGACTTTTTCACAGAGATGTGGCTGTATCTCACCGTCGCTATATCTTCTGAACCAAAAATCTGATTATAATAAGACTGAAAAAACAAAAACCCTTGAAACTTCTTTTAAAGATGATTTGAATAGGAGAAAACACTAAGATGTTACTATGTGAAAGTATTTAGAGGTTATTACAACATTATAAGAACAAAAATAATTGTTTAAACTGACTATATTTAATTTCTTCATTTATCTAGTATGTTTAAGTCTAAAATTGCGGCGAAAACTAAACTCCCAATTAGGATGTAGTGTGAACTGAATTTGACTCTGATTGTTTTTTTGCTATTATCAAATTGTTTATTGAAACCCAATATATATTTTCTATTTAATTTTTTAGTTTTTGTATACATATATTTACAGGATATATATTGTTTTACTATAAGAGAAAATCTGTCACGTACGGTATGTCACGTACGATATTAAATTGTATTTATTATAAAATCATCCAAAGATTATTTTTATTTAAATATGACGGATTGTAAAGACAAAATATTTGGTTTAGTGTAAGAAATTAAAAGAAAATATAACGCCTCTCACGATTCGCAAATTTTCGCATGTTTCTTCATGTACCTCAAAATTACTTCCGTTTTATGTCACGTACGATATGCCCTTATTTCGCTCTATATTTTAGACAACAATGATTCGAAAGAACTTATTACTTTTTTTTAAATATAGTACACTCTGAATGGAACATAAAGACCAAATTATTTTTCAGATACTCTTATTTATGCAAAATCTATTCCACTCTAAAGGCGTACAAATGTCACGTACGATGATATGGAATTGCCCATATTTGAAATCGTTGACAATTTCCTATAAAATAGGTTTGTTTAATATTTTTTAGGGGCACATGAAATTTTTGATTTTGGCAACCTGATTTGTTCTACAGACGCCATTGTGTATCGACACGTTTAATCTCAGGATTTGTGGTTTATTTATATAAACCTGAGATTTCACAAAACCCCAAAGAAAAAATCGCACAGCGTTAAATAGCATGATCTAGGTGGCCAGTTGACATCAGAAATTCTTCATATAATTTTTTCTGGAAATCGTTGCTGCAATAAATCGATTGTTTCATGCGCGGTGTGGCATGTCTATCAGATTCATGCCGTCCACTTGAGGCCACAATAACTCTATCATGTTCCTGGTCGAATGGTTATCACATTGGGTGCACTTTCTCGACTGAAAATTCTTCAAAGTTTGCAAGCGGTCTCAGCATAACATACACTAAGTTAGTTTTAAATTTCGCGGTAGAAAATCTAAAATTTACCGGGAATTCCCGACAACTAAAGGGGAATTCCGGGGATTCGCTCCTGAATTAATGTTAAAAAATAGTAAATTTTTTTTTTAAATTCTTTGAAGGGAAATGTTTGAACAAAGATTATTTGAATGTATCGCCTAGTACTGCTTTTTGCATATAAAAACTCTTCTCTTCTTTTTGGTTGCAGGTGTGAATATTAATGATTCAGTTTGATTTAATCTAATAGGTAGCTGTGCAGAAAATTCAAGATAAAAAACGTAATTTATTTTAATTTGAAAAATTTGTTAAACTAAAATTAAAAAAAAAAGTCAATTCAAATATTGGGTGTGCTAAAGCAAATAATACCAATTGATTTACTTTCACATATTTTGCTGTTCTTTGAATTGTCTGTTCTCCATTACGTAGAATGTGGTTAGTTGTTAAACACGCCTACTTTCCATAAAATACTCTAAATAATTCCCCAGATATTTCAGCAAAACCTAACAAAAACACAAACAAACAAAAAAAAGGAGAATCGAATTAAGATATTAACTGTATCTTTGTACTCAAATGTGTCTATGACAGACCTGGCATATGTTTTGCCATGTTGTGTTTTCAATTGTTTGTTGCATGATCACTTTTTGTGGGTTTGCCAAAATATATCAAACTAAAAACAATCAAACACAATCATCCAACACATGATTGATTATTAAATTTTTACCAATTGCTGTCATCAACGTTTAAAAAACAAAACTACTACTACTACTATGTTCAACAAAAAGCAAAAAAAAAAAAAAGAAAAAAAAAAAAACAACAACTGACGGCTGCTGGTTGCTGCTACTTCTGCTAAAAACACAATACAATTCAATATAAAACGCACAGTTAAATTTTGAAAACGCTCCTCATGCATCTACATTTGTGTATACGTTTATGTTTTCGGATTAGATCCCCTAAGGATTCAAACCAAACAACCAAAACAATAACAAGCTACATTTACACCAAAATTTGCGGACATGTGCTTAAAAATAACACAAACAAATACAACAACAGGACAGCATATTGTTGCTCATTTGTTGCACGAACACAAAACAAAACCAAATAAACAACCAAAAAAAAAGCAGTGAGTCAGACGGTCATACAAGCATACAACCAACCAAGCATCAAACCAAAAAACCCTCCATTTAGTTCGTTTTGACTGTCAGCTAACAACCAACCAGTCTTTAGATTGCTGTTGTTGCAGCTATGTAGCTTGTTTTTCATTTTCCACAATTAAGAAAAGCCATTTCAAATTATATCTGTGAGTGTGTATCTTTGTAAGCATGTATGTTGACCCAGCAGTTCTGGGTTAATGTCCGCAACTAGTGTAAGGTAACTTGACCCTACATAGATTACAGTAAGACTGATAATTGACCATAAATAGTCAGTTAAAGAGACAGTCCAATAACCGATTGCTTGTAAAAAAACCTTCCTCCGACAACTACTACAACTTCTAGTAGTGGGTAAAATACTATTTTCTAAAGTCCAGTACTAAATAAACATTTAAAGTGTCTACACTCTAGATTACTTAGAGACACTTAAGAGACAATTGACTTCACACTAGATTACCTGGGATGTATCAAGTAACCAACTGAATTCTATATGAATCAAGTGACCCAAAATATATAAATTGGAGTCAGTAAAGTCACCAGACATTAGTTACAATTACTGTCTGTAAGGGTTACATTGACTACTTGTAAAACTGCTGGGCAATGTATGATTTACTCAAACAATTGCATGCTTAATAAATCAAGCGTACTCTCTTGATTTTTCTTCTTTGGCTTCAACATTTCACGAGTTCTCAAATCCATGTATAAAATCTACATTTATTCCCTAAAGAGTTGTTTAAATGTTGCCTTTTTGGAAATTGAAATTATGAGATTTTCTTAGAGTACACTGCAAGAAATTATTGAGTGCAGCCATATTTGCAGTGATTTGTATTAAATTGGCAATATGTTGATTTTCATAATATATATCAAGGTTGGCTGCCGTTAACTCTAAAACACCATTTCAGATCGCGTAACTCTAAAATTCCGTTCTTGGTATTAAAAGAAAATTCAATACGAATAATATTTATACAAGGTGGCGCAAAAGTAAACTTCCGATGTGTTTTAGCTGTAATTAAAAAAAAAATGAAAAACTTTGATTCTTCTTGTGGATTATTTTTATTTGGTCTTTTAATTTTTTTTACATCAAGTCGAGAATATGATGTCATGTAAATGGCCGCCGCTACAGTTGATTGTCATTTGAGCCCTTTTTATGGCATTTTCCATCACTTTGGCCAAACATTCTTGACGGATATTGTCTTTAAGAGCTGCAAGAGTCTGAAACTTGTTGACATAAACCCGCGACTTCAAAAAGCCCCACAAAAAGAAGTCTGGAGCGGTCAAATCAGGCGATCTTGCTGGCACGTCTTCGAAGAAAAAGGTCCGATGACTCCTCCAGCGAAAACAGCACACCATACAGTGACTTTGAGCGGGTGTAATGGCTCTTCGTGGGTTACACGCGGATTTTCAGTGCCCCAGAAGCGTAAATTTTGCTTATTTACGTACCCGCTAAGATGGAAATGGGCCTCATCACTCATGATTATTTTTGATGAAAAATCATCTTCCTCTTGGTGGTGATTAAGGATGGCTTGAGCGTATATTAGACGCGATTGGCAGTCAGCAGCTAACAGCTGATGCACGGTCTGGACTTTGTACGGAAACATCTTCAAATCTTGTTCCAAAATTCGCTGTAAAGACCGTCGACTGATACCCATTTTCGTGGCACGTCTACTGGTCGATGTCGACGGCGCTTCCATGACATCCTCGGCTACAGAAACAATATTATCTGCAGAACGACTACTCCGGGGTCTGCCACGCCTGGCAGCATCTCCTGTTGTGCCAGTCTCTTCGTGGTCAAATAAATAGTCAGCAATATTTCGCGTTCTGGAGCAGTGTAGCGTAACATTGTTTATTAACGTGTGTTTCGCATGTGTTTACTAAACAAATGTCAAAACAGAACTGACATTAGGGGCCAATTGCAAAATTTATAGCATTTTCTGATAGGAGGATTACTTTTGCGCCACCTTGTATTATCCAATTCATGCCAAAAGAAGTTGTTAATCATCGACCTATAGCGATCGCCTTTGACGGTGATGGCCTGACCAACATCGTTCTCAAAGAAATATGGACCAATGACGCCGCCAGTCCAAAATCCACAACAAACAGTGACTTTACGGGATGCATTGGACCCTATTATACAGAATTTAACGAATATTATAGTCACAGTAACTATTTACATGTTTGTGATAACCTAATATGGTTAACTTACGATTCACATGATTGTATCAATCATATATATGGTTACAGTATACAAGTATGTATATGTTTGTGACAACCATTTTTATGATTAAGGTTTTACCATATTATGTTGCTCTCGGCTAATTCATATCATAATCTGAGAACAACATATTATGATATAAAGAGTCATCATAACAATGGTTGTCACAAACATATACTTACTTGTATACTGTAACCATATATGTGATTGATACAATCATGTGGATCGTATGTTAACCATATGGTTACCACAGTCATATAAATAGTTACTGTGACTATAATATTGTTAAAAAAAACTTAAAAATGTGGAAATGGTTACTGTAAACATGCACAACTATATTTTTAATGTTTCATTGATAGTGTAAATGATTCTGGAAACGTTTGTAAGCAAATTCTCGTCCTCTACTATTTAGAATTTTTGTAATGATTGATAATGATTTTTATCGAAATCTTATATGTTAAATCAGACCAAATGTTTGATATGGTAGGAATAACAATGAATATAAATAAACAAAAATCACCAAAACATAAAATTTATTGATTTTAGTGCCAAATTTAAAACCGGTTTTCGGTTAACCGGTTTATAAACAATGTGACTCACGCCTAATTCTAAAATATAAATGATGGCTTCATTTCTAATTCACACTCCACACTACATATGTATGTATTTCTCTTTACAATATCTCTCTTATTTACAAAATAATCTGTAAAAGCAACAAACAGATGAATTAAAAGGTATAAATGAAATGTCAATAGCCAATATTTAACTTTGGAAAATAAATCAAAATTGCAACAACAACAACAATGAGAGAAATCATTTCTCAAAAGAGTTTTCCAGTGAATAGACAAAAACAATAAAACACAACAACAAACAATGACAGCAAAATATACATTCATTCGTAGTGACAAACATGATGTAGCCTGAACAAATGTACAAATAATGCTTGAATTGCTGCGATAAACTACAACGAATTAACGCAAACAAATTTAAAGCTGCCAAAAACAACAAACGCAAAAAACTAATACTCTCATACGACGGCAGGCTAAAAAGTTTTTTATTGCTGCTGTAGCCGAAGATGTCATGGAAGCGCTGTCGACATCGACCAGACGACGTGCCACGCAAATTGGTATCAGTCGACGGTCTTTACAGCGAATTTTGGTACAAGATTTGAAGATGTTTCCGTACAAAGTCCAGACGGTGCATCAGCTGTTAGCTGCTGACCGCCAATCGCGTCTGACATACGCTCAAGCCATCCTTAATCACCACCAAGAGGAAAATGATTTTTTATCAAAAATAATCATGAGTGATGAGGCCCATTTCCATCTTAGCGGGTACATAAATAAGCAAAATTTACGCTTCTGGGGCGCTGAAAATCCGCGTGTAACCCACGAAGAGCCATTACACCCGCTCAAAGTCACTGTTTTCGCTGGAGGAGTCATCGGACCTTTTTTCTTCGGGCCAAACGGTTACTGTGAATGGTGAGCGCTACAGAGCAATGATCAACGAGTTCTTTTTACCGCAACTTGATGAATTGGGATTGGAAAACATGTGGTTCCAACAGGACGGTGCAACGGCACACACTGCACGTGCCACAACCGATATGCTGAAGGATGCATTTCCCGGGCGCCTAATCTCCCTTTTTGGCGATTTGCACTGGCCAGCAAGATCGCCTGATTTGACCGCTCCAGACTTCTTTTTGTGGGGCTTTTTGAAGTCGCGGGTATATGTCAACAAGCCTCAGACTCTTGCAGCTCTTAAAGACAATATCCGTCAAGAATGTGAGGACCTATCGCCGGAAGTTTTGGCCAAAGTGATGGAAAATGCCATAAAAATGGCTCAAATGACAATCAACTGTGGCGGCGGCCATTTACATGACATCATATTCTCGACTTGATGTAAAAAAAATTAAAAGACCAAATAAAAATAATCCACAAGAAGAATCAAAGTTTTTAATTTTTTTTTTTTTTAATTACAGCCAAAAAGCATCGGAAGTTTACTTTTGCGCCACCTTGTAGAATAAGTCACTGCTACATTTTTTTTTTTTTTGCACAATGAACAAAAAAAAAGTTTTTCAATTGTTATTTTTATACCTTCCACCATCGTGAGAAGGCTATATATAAGTTTGTCATTCCGTTTGTAATTTCCACAATATAATTTTCCGACTCTATTATCTGGATCCTTATAGATAGCGGAGTCGATTAAGGCATATCCGTCTGTGTGTCTGCTGAAATCAATTATCTGAAGAGTCCATATAACTTACAAACTTGATTCATAAATCAATATATCGGGAATTCTTCCGGCTCGGTTGCTATTTAAATCGAGAAAATCGGATATAAGGAAAAAAACGGGGTCAACCTCTATTTTTTGCCTATTTTTTATCTATATCTGGATTACTAAGTCATTAATATAGACAATATGGATATCAAATGATACATATTTCAAAGTCCATTGCATCGATCTATAAAGCCTATAGTAATTTTTACCTACAATGTTTCAAAATCGGGAAAAATATTTTTTTAACCCAAATTTTTTTCTTTTTACCAAAAAAAATTTTTTGTCATACATTTTTTTTCACTAAAAATTTAAAAAAAAATTAAAAAATTAAAAAATATTTCGAAAAAAAATTTTTTTTTTTGAAAACAATTTTGAAAAAAAATTATTATTTTTTAAATTCAAAAAAAAAAAAAAAAAAATAAAAAAATTATTAGAGAACACGCAAATAAACATAAACATATAGTTTACACGTAAGCATTTTTACTGGAATTCAAATTGAAAACAAGTGTAATTTAGGCCTTAAGTCCAGTGTCAAGCAATTGAATTATAGTTGTATTAATCATTACTCATTAATCAATACTGAATATATTAAAAATTAAAATAAATTAAAAAATGTACTTTTAACAAGGATATGACTTTTTCTTAGATTTTGATAGAACTTTTAAAATGCCCTTCGTATGTTCTCATACAAAATTCAGAAAATTCATGCCACAACTAATACTCTCATGCTTATGTTATATTTTAGTAGAGTTTATGTTGACGTTTGTTGTTGTTGCTGATTATTATGCGAATAGAATTGAATAAATGCCCAGCAGTTCTGGGTGATTGTACCGAACTAGTGAGTTTACCTATAATTTAGGATGACCACGTAAATACATAAATAGCTATGTGTCCAATATCTGCACCGAATTAGTCAACGCATTGTACGGGTGCAAATTGCATTCAAATAGTCAGTTAAAAAGACATCTCATAGACAGCCCAATAACCGATTGCTTGTAAACAAAACTTCCTCCGACAACTCTTCAATAGATTAATTTTGATGGGTAAAATACAATTTTCTAAAGTGCAGTGGAAAATAAACATTTAAAGTGACTACAGTCTAGATTACATAGAGACATTAAAGTTACAATTGACTTCATGGGATGTAATTATACTTAAGCAAAAAGAAAATAAACTGTATGAGAATTATATCGGAAGTGGACCTTATATGAAAGCTATGGCAGATTATGAACCGTTTTTTTAAATTAAGCAGTGTAATATGTAATTACATGAAACTTAGTTATGCCTGATTTATATTATATATTTGATTGGACTCAGCCAGTTATCAGACATTAGTTTCTGTAAATGATTTACTGTATCTAAGGGATACATTGACTGACTACTTGTAAATCTGCTGGGTGGCTTGAGAAGTTATTGTACATATGTGTGTGTGTGCATATGCATGTAGCATGAAATATGTGTTTGTGTGTGTGTGTATAAAATAAAAGTGATGCATGAATGAGTTGATCATGGCATAAATGTCACTTTTAATCATTAAGCGAGATGTTAATAATCCAAATTGAAAAATAGTTAAACAAACAATGAACAAAATATAAAAAAGAAAACAAAAAATCCAGAAACGTTAAGGAGCAGGATGAACAGGGAGAACTTCAACAAAAATAAACAATTAAAACCAAACAAAAAAATAATAATCCTCATATTAACGACGAAGATGAAGAGTTATTTAAAATTGAAATTAAAATCGAAAAAATGTTGCTGAGCGATTTATCATATTTTGGTAAGACAACAACAACAGCAGGATACCAAAGTTACAGTGTTGCCAACAAGAAAACTATTAATTACTCGTGGCTAAATTACACATTTGTAAAAAAATTATACATGTAAATTAGATATCATGATCTCAGATGTAAGAATTTGCATAAAGATGGTTTTATTGTGGATATCAGATCTTTAAAATGTCAGCAGTGTTACAACTTTTCAGAAACTGAACTGGAGGAAGAAAAGAAACTCTGTTTGAATGTAAGCGGTCTTCTTCAAACTCTACACTAACTTTCATGAGATGCCTGGAGGATCAGGTTTTAAACTGTATTCGATCGTATGTGATGAGGTTAATTTAAGACCAATTTAATAATACGAGTATTTCTAAATTATGAAAATGTATGTTTTTAGTAATATTACAATACATACAAAAACCATATCGCTCATTTGCTGCAACAACGTCATAATTCAAAAAAAGCCGTTTCGAGAAAAACGGCTTTATACGGCTCTTAAATACATTTTCAACAAATCATGAGATTTTAGAAATAAAACCTGATTTGAATAGTAGATGTTAATATCCTTCTAATCTGTATTCAACCTAAATTGTTTCTTGTCAAATATACGAGAAAACATGAATTTTGGTTTTGACGTTTGCAACAAAAAAACACTCTCACGGAAAAAATTATTGACTTTTTTGAAAACTGATAAAACTATATGAAATACTATAGAACGGCGCATATTTCGTATTACTCAGTTCAAAACACACGGATTTTGAGTTATGTCGTTGTTGTAGCAAATGAGCGATATGTGTTTAATATACAGTGCACTCGCGGTAACGTGAACACCGCCTAACGTGAACAAGCTTTTGTTTACATTGACTACTCTGTAACGTGAACAAACTCAGAAAGCTCTATAACGTGAACAATTTTTTTTCACTGCATTTGTTTTCTAATTATGTAGACAACACTTCAATACATACATTAAATTCAACTTTTAAAGTTTTGAGAATCCCCTTGTTAAAAAAATGTGTTTTATCCTCTAAATTAATTTTTTTTAGTGGCAACGAATGAGTAATTTTATTTGCTATGTTGATTTGTTTCAATTTATAGTTTCTCGTGATCTCGTTTTGTTTTGTAATGCATTTTAATCAATAATTTTGTTTTATTTCACGTTCAAGCTTGTAAAACACAGGTTTATATTATAAAATTTTATATTTTTTCCATGAAATTCGACAATCGCTAACGTGAACAATTTCACTAACATGAACTCCCTTGGTTTTAATTAGTTCACGTTACCGCGAGTGCGCTGTATATACAAAAAGTGAAATCTGAAATTACACATGCCTCAAATTACACATCCAAATTAAAATTTTAGAATTACATGTAAAGTGGCAACAATGCAAACTTGCGTTGTGCTTTCATTGTAGTTGTTGTTGCAACAAGTGACTATGAAAAAATTATAAAATGTTTCCACTTAAAAGGTAGTGCCATAATTAACCATAAGAAAAAATGTGAAGAAAGTGGGACTTTTAGTTCGTAAATTTACTTTTTCATCTAATATTAGTCTACACCAAACATTGAAAATAATTTAAACAAGTAAGAGAGAACAAGTAAATTATACTTTAAAATAAAATTTAAAAAAACTTTTTTTTTTACACTTTTTTAAATAATATTTTTTCAAACATCTTGTTTTTCTAAATTGTTTTTATTTTTTTTTTTTAAGTTTTAAAAAGACTTTTTTTTTAATTTTTTTTTTTAATTTTTCTTTAATTAAAATATTTTTTTTTTTTTAATTTATTAAAGAAAAAAATTTTTTTTGTGAAAAAAAATTCGGGTTAAAAAATATTTTTGCCAATTCTTACCCATTGTTGGTCCAACTTACTTTGGCCTTATATAATCGTTGAAAACACAAAAAACAAAATACACTAAGCAATAAAACCAACACACATCCAACATACCTTTTGTTGCTTTTTTTGTCAAAGCATGCAATAAATTGTCTTTTTTTATGAAATTTTCAGAGGTTGTCTCGGATTTTTGCTCATAACTCCGTTATTAATGGACGAATTTTGCTGATTTTGAATAGCAAACTTCTCGAAAGCATTTCTGACAGAATTATTGAAGATTTGGATCCAGAAGATCTTCAGAAAATTGATTTCAACAGACAGACAGACGGAAAATTATATTGTGGAAATTACAAACGGAATATATATACCCTTCTCACGAATCGGAAAGTGGAAATTTTTCACAGTTTTTAAGAATTTGACTTTTAACTTAATTGAGGCAAGGGTATATATAAGTTTGTCATTCCGTTTGTAATTTCTCAAAGTATATATTCTGGATCGTTATAGATAACGTAGTCGATATACCCATGTCCGCCTGTCCGTCAGTATGTTCAAATCAACTTTCCGTAGCTCCCAAATAACTCACATACATGATTCATACATCAATATATAGACCCGGTTTAAATTAAAATCTCGAAAATCTGACCACAAATGTCTAAGATATAAGAAAAAAACAGGACGACATTGATTTTTTACATATTTTGATCTATATTTGGATTGCTAAGTCATTAATATAATTAAAATATGGATATCTAATGATATATATCTCAAAGACCTTTGCAACGACGTATATAACGCCATAATAAGTCGAACCTACAATTGGTAAAAATCGGGAAAAATATTTTTTAACCCGATTTTTTTTAAGCAAAAACATTTTTTGTCATACAATTTTTTTCTCGTAGAAGTTCAAATATCTACAAATAGTAATAAGGTTTCAAAGAAATGTGTTGAAAAAAATTAACAAAATTTCATCTAAAGCTGTGTGTCAGAAAGAATGTAACCTACATCGAGGCTTCTATGAATATATGAAAAAACTGACATCAAAATCGAAAAGAAAACAAACAAAACATTTTACATGTTACGATACTGTTACGAATTTGCTATAGCGATTTGAATTTAACGGTCTGTAACGACTGTTTATAAACACGTCCATCAGTAGAAGTTTCTACTTATCAACAATGTTGATAGCATGCGGTTATTTGCATTGTTTGTAAGTATGGCAACACTAAATGTTTAAACTGCCGACATTGACATTGAAAGCTCTAGAATTCGAGCACTAGTTTGTCCGTAAAGAGATTGTAGAAGATTCCCGAAAGATGGAGTGTGTATATATAGTTACAGAGGTTGCAGTCGTGAGTGAGTTGATCATAGGCGCTGTTAGAGTTAACATCAACTGCCTTGGACATTTAAGTTTGTACATTATAAAGTGTATGTACATTTCTTCAAATTGATAAATGTGTATAAAGACATTTTAAATAAATAAAAAGTTGTTACAATTTTAAACTACTAAAACCGCTTTTATTTGCAATCAAAAGTATCCGATTTATTTAAAGGAAATAAACCAATGTTTTAAAATGGTTAAAACGTAACAATATGTTAAAACACTAAAAAAACTTAGTGAGTTACTGGGTCAAAATATTAAGGATATATCATAACTTCTAAAAGGTCCTTAGCTAGCCCACGCAAGTGTTGTACATTTTTAATTACATCTTCTGGCAAAAGTCTTATTTTGTAACATGATGAGTAATCGTAAAAATATTAATTTAATTCCAGTAATTTATTGAGGCCACTTTTCAATACCACCTCGTACTTAAAATTATTTATTTTTTATTCCCATATCAGTGAGTGAAAAAAAGTTAAACTGTTGCCAACTCATTTAAAGGGTCATTGTGATTTCATCTGTCATAGATCGATAGCTTTATGAATACGAGCAACCACTCCACATCGCATAAATCCATAGCCGTACCAGAAATGGCAGTATTTATACCATTCAGATTTAACTACTACAACAAAAACAATGTATACAAAACATTAGCGGTGATTTAAGAAGCCATACCACAATCAGCGGGTGTTCAATCGAATTCGTTCGAAAGAAATTGATCGAATTGTTTTATAAAACAAAACTTGTACTTGTATCTACGAGTGAGTATTTATTTATCCGGCTGGTATGACTGTTAAATTCACATGTGTGCGATTGAGTGTGTTAAAAACATAAACTGAAACAGAAATTAATTTGTTTGTCACTTTACGTAGTATCGAATGCTGTTCATCGTTTATTAAAGAAACAGAATTAAACAAGATAAAAAAGTACAAAATCCCTTGTTGTCAAATGATTAAACCTCAATTTTCTTCACATTTGATAGAGATTAAAGTCGATGTGAAATATTTTGTAATTTTCGTCCAGGAACGGAGTGGCTGACAACACGTGATTCAATTTTAATCAAATTCAGTGAAATTAGTTATTTTTAGCTTATCAAATTATAACTGAAATTTCTACCTGTTATCGTATTGAAATCATCCCCTATGCAGTCTTAGTATCCATATTTTCTTAACTGCTTGTTCCGGAGAGTTTGATTCGAATTTGCAACCACTAAAGCTTTGATTAATGATGTACGATTTCTACGTCGTTTATGCTGCTTATAGATTGGTATGATATTTAATGGACTTCTATCAACACTCAATTTTAGGTCTACAGAAGCGAACTGTCACATGTTGGGGTAAAAGGTATCATAAGTGGCGATTAATTGAAAATTAAGAAATGACTTTAGAAATGTAAGATTGGAACTATATGAAAATATATAAAGTTAGAAACCATTAACAATAAAAACTGTTATTCTCGATATTTTTGTTTTTCTGTGAAAACGTTATAAAAATGTTAACCACATCTTAAGTAATACAATTTTCAAACGGAACTCCCAACTTCAGAATCATTAGAGAGGAATTATAAAATTATTATATTAGGGTGTTCTTTAGTTAATGGTATGGAACTAAAAAAGTTACCAATTGTTTGCTCTAATATTATGAGGTAAATGAGTATATGCTGTCTGCATTAATATTCATAAAAAAATCGTGCCCATTTGCTGCCCGATTTTAGAAATATACATTTTTGTGACCGCTTTAAAATTAAACCATACTAAAATTACAATAAATTATTCGATTTTATGTTTGTTTATTCTGTTCTATCTATTTATTTTTACTAGCTTTATTGATTTTTGAGGTATGACTAATATTGGAGGGTCACCTATATTCAAATAATATTTCCAAATAGAGTGCTAGCTCGGTTTTCGCGACTACCCATTATCGAGACGACCCGGTTTATTTTTTATCATTGCAGGTTCTATAATCTATTTTCACGACTTTTATTTGTTTGTTTGTTTGTTTGTTTTAAATTTGATTACAATGTCTATAACCTTTCCCCGTCTTTTGTCAGTTTATTCGTGTCATTTGTTGTGTAAATACATTTTGTAAAATGTGAAAAGTTCTACAGATTGTAAATCCAACGATTTCTCAAAAATTAGAGATTTTAAAAAAATTTAAAAGTGGAGATTCCATAAATTCAATTTGCGTGAATTACAAGTTACATAAGTTTTCGGTTTACCGCATTATAAAGGAAGAAAATTCAATAAAATAGATCATACGTACAACAGAAAGTGGCCCTGGCAAACGTTGCACCTTAAAGAAAGCTGAGTACCCAAGAATGGAAAAAATGCTTTATAAGTGGTTTCTAAAAAATGTTCCAATATCAGCAGCGATTTCACAAACAAAAGCTGGTCATTTGTTTTCAAAAATTTATCAAACCAATTCAGGTTTTAATGCCAGTGAAGGATGGTTGAAGAAACTTAAGCGTCGACATGGAATTAGATTTTTGGAAACCTCAACTCATTGATCCTTTTGTGAAAGAGTTTAAGGATTATGTTGATGAGCATGGGTTGACTCTCAACCAAATCTACAATGCCGACGAATCTGGTTTATATTATAGGATTCTTCCAAATCACACTCTTGTCACATGTAATGAGAAAACAGCGCCCGGAAGAAAAATATGTAAAGAATGAATAACTTGTTTGCCCTGTTCAAATGCGAATGACACAAACAAACTGAAATTTTTGGTTGTTGGAAAATCGAACAATCCAAGCGCCTTTAAAGGACTTTCAATAATCCTGTAATATACAACTCCGGTAATAACGCCTGGATGACATCATTTATATTCAAGGACTGGTTCCATCACGAATTTGTTACCCATGTAAGTTAATTTTCACCAATTAGTAAAAGTAAGTTGTTCATAAGTAAACATTTTTTTGGTCCGAGAATTTTTGGCTTCAAAAGGTCTGCCGCAAAAAACAGTTTTGCTTTTAGATAACGCAACGTATCACTCAGTTGAGGAACTAAAAAGTGATGACGGTTTAATTATAGCAATGAATCTACCACCCAATTGCACTGCGCTTATTCAACCGTTAGATCAAAACGTTATCAACTTGCTTGACTAGAAGGGAACAAATTTGGAGGTCAAATTAAAAAATTTCAATCTCAAAAATGCAGTTCAGATTCTAGCTATGTCCTGGGATAAAATATCAGTGTCCAATATCCGAAAATCCTGGAACGCATTGCTCGAATTCGGTAATGAATGGAGTGAAGAGGATAACATGCCCTTAAATGTTTTACGAATTATAATTCAGGAAGAAAACGAAGATCTATTGGTACACTTGTAGATCAAATTGATACGGAACATCTTTTCACGAATTCTGACATAAACAACTGGATTCAAGAAGAATTTCTTGTGGAAAGTAATGAGGAGCAAATGGAATTATCAGATATGGAATCGGAGGATTTATACGATAGTGGTTATGAAGAAAACAAAATTAAAGTGGACGATTGTTTAACATCGATAAACATATGCATACAATGGCCTTTGAAAAATGATAAGCCGACAACAGCACTATATGAACTACGTAATTCAGCTGTTGTTTTAAAAAATAATTTGCCAAAAAAGCAACTCAATTTCTTTAAAAGTCTTTTTTAAAACTTACAAACATTTTTTTAATAAAATTTGGGGTTCTGTTTTCGCGAAAATTCAATTTTCACGACAGGTCTGGTTTTTAATTAGTCGTGAATACCGAGCTTGCACTGTATATTCATTGGTGTAATAGATTGTAAGTAAATGAACATAATAATCACATATTTAAGAGTTCCCTTAGGGCTAAAAGTTTTCCGGGAAATGCTTTTTATAGGAGCCAGAGCAAATTACAAACCGCCCTCCATAATGTTTTGCATAATAATTTCCGGGTAAGTAAAACTTGTTTGTTCTGAAATTCATCATATATATGATTGTTGTAAATAAATATATGTTTACGGCAATCATGTTCATGATGAACATTACATCATAATATGTATGTTTCTCTCAAAGTATTATAAACATAATCCGAGAACAACACAATAAAGTATTACATCATACAAATTGTTGCCATAAATATATACAATCATATATATGACTGCTACAATCATATGAATGGTAACTAATACATATTATGGTTACTGCAATCATATACATAATTACAGTGACCATAATGTTGTTAAAAAACTTGTAAAAATGTTGAAATGGTTTTGATAAACATGTACAACTATATTTTTTTCTTCATGCGTAGCCACATTTTTAAGAGATTTCTGAGAGTTATGATCCTAATTCGGGAGGCTATTTGTATGAGATTTGGAGTAAACTATTTAATAGTGCACTCCATATTAGGTAATATTAAAAAACAAAAACGTTGATAGTGAAGAGATTTAAAGGGGGTCACACGGCATGTATTCCATATGTATTGGGACATGTACAGTATCGGTCATAAACAAAGCACCCCCTCCATGAATTTTTTCATATCATAATTTTTTTGATAAAAAAAGGTTTCTTGGGATGTATTTTGTATATATTTTATTAACTTATATTATTAATATTCGTATAATGTTAGTTTAGTACAGGATAATTTTAGGAACAGATGATTTAAAATGATAAAACATAGAAAAATACAAAACGGGACGGTCAAAACAAAAGCACCCCCTTATAAGATGTCAGTTAACGGGATTCACAACGGATGCATTTAAAAATTCCAGAAGATAAAAATAAAGGAAGGCGTAGTCTGTATAATTTAAGTTTTATACAGTTTATTGTGAAAAAGTATGGATGGCAAGAAACAAGTACTCCAGTGAATTTATTGAAGACTGGAAGGCGGGCTTATCACGGCATGAATTGAGTAAAAAATATTCAATGAACAGATCAGTTATTTCCAGGCTGTTTGCAGAATGGTCATATTTCACCGGGACATTCTGGAGGCCGCCCGCGTAAAACCACACGATATAATGATTCCTTGATCAAATGAGCTATACAAAAGGATCCTACAGCATCAGCTAGTCAAGTAAGAACAAGTTTAAGATTATGCGTTAGCGAAAGAACAATCCGTAGAAGAGCAGTAGAAGTAGTATTATTCAGCCGATGACCAGCAAAAAAAAACCGTTTATATCAGCTAAGAACAAGAAAGCTAGACTGGAGTTTGCCAAAGCCCACCTTAACTGAAGTGTCCAAAAATGGAAGACTGTTCTCTGACGAATCCAAATACAAATTAAAAAGTTCCGACGGACGCAGACGAAAAGTAGAAAGACTGAATCCAAAATATTTCAAAGGAACAATTAAACATGGAGGGGGTAATGTAATGGTCTGGGTTTGCTTTTCTGGTCAAGAAATTGAGCCAAATCATAAAGTTAATGTGATTATGTATCGGTTCGTGTACCGTGATATATGGAAAGATGTAATGTTGCCTTATGCCAGTGAAGAGATTCCACTTATAGGGAGGTTCCAACAGGATAACGATCCTAAGCACGCCTCCAAAGTTTGTAAGACTTGGCAACAGAGCAATAAGATTCAAGTTCTTCATTGGCCTGCTCAATCTCCCGATTTCAATCCTATTGCGAACTTGTGGGAGATTGTTGATATGAAAATAAATCGTTAAAATTGCCGAAATAAGGATCAGCAGCTTTCACGATTTATTTCAAGCCGTTATTATAGCCTTAATATATTCTATGCCTAAGAGATGTGCTTGTGTCATCCAAACCAAAGGATTTGCAACAAAATATAAATTAAAAAAAGTTTTATATTATATCCATGAAGGGGTGCTTTAGTTTTGACCGGTTTATTTTCTAGATTTAAATATTTTTTGATTTAAAGTTACCTCTTATAGAAAGATTAACTTTAAAAGTATTTGTTTATCAATAGTAAATATATTAACAATTTAAAATAATACATAATAGAATTTTAAAACTTTATTTTTATAAAAAAAAAAATATAGTATGAAAAATATTCACTGAGGGGGTGCTTTAGTTATGGCTGATACTGTATGTCAAAATTCACGTTATACATAACCTCTATTAGTTTATATTATTTTTGTTTTTAACTATATATTAATTTAATACTATTTTAAATCACAATAAATAAATTTAAACTTTTTTTGTTATAATTTTTCTCTACTCTTGTTTTATTTTTTTATTTTGTGTTGTATGCACTCTTACAGTGTTGTATTTCTAATTGCCAAAAGTTTCACAAGACATACACATGTATTTTACATACTGTTACGAATATGCAATAGCGATTTGAATTTAACGGTCTGTAACGACTGCCTGCAACATTCATCATGTTTATAAACACGTCCATCAGTAGAAGCTTCTACTTATCAACAATGTTGATAGCATGCGTTTATTAGCATTGCTTGTAAGTGTGGCAACACTAAATGTTTAAGCTGCTAACATTAACATCGAAAGCTCTAGAATTTGAATGTTCTAGTTTGTCCGTTAAGATCTTTGTAGAAGATTAACGAAAGATGGCGAGTGAGTTTATCATAGGCGCTGTTAGAGATAACATCAAGTGTCTTGTACATTTAAGTTTGTACATTACAAAGTGTGTGTGCATTTCACCGGATTGATTAACGTGTATATAGACACTGTTGTTGTTGTACATTTGAGTAAATGAAAAGTTGTTACAAATGTTAAACTACTAAAACTGCTTTTTATTTGCAATCAAAAGTATCCGGTTTATTTAAAGGAAATAAACCAACATTTTAAAAAGGTTAAAACGTAACAATACTAACAATTAAATAGTTAATTTTTTAAAATTATACTTGTTCTTCTAAGAAAACGATGAATATATTAATTCTAATATCTTGAGATTAATACTTGTTTAACGCCATAATTTAAGAGCATCTATCATGCCACAAGCCCTTTAAAATCATCAACATGTTGATCGTGCTGTAAAGTAACATCAAACCTTAATTTTCATGTCATTAATAAATTAATGAGAAGAGCTGTAAATGTGTAGTATATAAAGTTAAAAAATCTTTCGCTACCGAAATCTCTTATAAATCGAAATTACAATAAAGACAAAATATGAACGTTTTTGAACTTTAAAAAAAATCACGAAACTTTTTTGAAGCATAATGTTTTGAAATTATCATTTTTCATTGATGAATAAGACTTACTGCCAGTTTCTCGATGTCGAAATAAGTTGATAGCATTTAATGCTAGTTACTATACAAAATTCAACAAAAAACTTTTTATCGAGACAATATACTGCACTTTGATGGCAGAAAATAATATGTTTATTAAAAACTGGGTTAATAAAAATGCATTTTTAAGTAAAATTTAACAAAATATGCTTTAAATATGCAAAAATATGCCCTAACAAATCGATGCCATTTTATAGCAAAATGTGTTATTCGGATGGATAATTAGTCTACAATGTATTAGGATGTTCTAGAAAAAACATCCATTTGCATATAAATCCGCCCCCTAATGATTACATTAACCATGAAAGGAGGCAGTAGTAGGTAGGTAGCCCTTTTAGGCAATATTAGACATAAATACCTACATATTATTGTGATACTATTGTGTGATGAGATTCACACCAAGGTATTATGTATATAATTTCTTATTTATTATTTATAATATTAAACTGGTGTTGTTTGAAAAAATCATTCTTTTTTTAATTCCTTCAGCGTTATTTTTTTGAAGTTTTTATTTCTTTTTTTTTGGGTTGCTGTGTTCTCTTTAATCTTCAGGTGTGTAATTATTTGTGATTCTCTTGTGTTGTCAACATATCAGACATGTTTTGTTGTTGTTGCTGTAGCTGTTGCTATTGTTATTAAAAGTGTACCCAAAGAGAATTATATAAATGTTAAGGAAAAGGTGGTGCGGTACGTTTGATGCATCTCAACAAACATAAAATAACGTAATAGACTCAACAATATTGTTGGACGTAACAGCCTAAATAAAGACATCGCCAGACATCGCAGCAGTTTTAATAATTATGGAATTTAATCTTGACGTTTTCACCGCGAGAATGAAAATGAAATCATTTAATAACATTCAATACAAGCATTTCATGCGGCTACCAACAGCACCAGCAACACATTTCAATATTACAATCTACTCATATGAACAGAAGAATGTTTGAGCAGGCAGTGATACCAGTTAGAGTTTCTAAGCGTGTTTCGGGAAATCCATTTTGGGAATTTCATTTGCATTTTCGTGTTTTTAAACAAGATCAATTTATTCTTCATTTACTCTTGCCATCGTTATGAACAGAGGAATGCTAAGAGTGCCAGTTTTACTGATCAGATACTTCTAGATTTAAAGGAAGTCTGTTAGTTTGAAAATGTTAAACAGTTAAGAATAGGCATTTTATTTAAATTTGATTGTGTTGTAAGTGACAGGAAAGATTTTGCCGGAGTTTTCGTCTTTTTGACGGTGGAGCTGAAGATCAAATGTTTTATGTAACGTGATGTGGGGTTTAACTTGGTCAAAGGTCAAATTTTGCAATACATATTTTGAATTTCTACTGGAAAGATAGCGAAATTTAACACTTAAACTCACTCAAAATGTAAAAGTGTTTTAGAATTTAAAAAAAAAAAAACAAGTAAGAGTGCTATATTCGGCTATGGCGAATCTAATATACCCTTCACCTTTGTTGTGGATGCATTAATTGCCCACTTTCAGCGTATAGCATCCTAAGTATATCAAGAAAACTTTTAAAAATTTTACATTTAATTGCTGACGAACAGATTATATTGTAGAAGTTACAAACTAAATGACAATCTTATATATACATTTCTCACGAAAAACAACAACCCCAAACGAAACGAAACACTAAAAACAAAATACGCAAAGCAATGAAACCAACACAGATACGTTTTGTTGCTTTTTTGTCAAAGCATGCAATAAAATGTCTTTTTTTTATGAAATTTTCAGAGGTTGTCTCGGATTTTTGCTCATATCTCCGTTATTTATGGACGGATTTTGCAGATTTTAAATTGGAAACTTCTCGAAAGCATGTCTGACAGAATTATTGAAGATTTGGATCCCGAAGATATCTGATTTCAACAGAAAGACAGACGGACAGACAGACAGACGGACATGGCTTAATCGACTACGATATCTATAAGGTTCCAGTCTTTAGTGATAGAATTAACTTAACGAAATGTAATACAACTCAAATGTAAAAGATTTTTAGAATTATATTATATAATTATATATACCCTTCTCACGAAGGTAAAGGGTATACAAATGTTGCAGAATCCTCATCAAGGACTATGGGAAATTGGCAGTTCTTAATTAAAGACAAATTACAATTTAAACAACATTTTTCGTTTAAAGTTAATTGATTACTGCCTATATTTAAAGTGATGTTAAAGTCATTGCAAATTTCGAAAAAGAAATATGAATGGCAAACCATTGTGAAATATTAGAACATTATGACATGATAGGAGACCTTGTGAATCGACCAATTGTTTAAAATATCTAATTTAGTTACATTTGTTTTATTTATTTTGACATTAAAGAAGACACTAGAGAATAAAATAAAAAAATGCATGTAATCCTGATAAATCCTGGTATCCCATGATTTAGAAAAACCTGACCCGTTTGGCATCCCTATTGTTAGCATTTGGTCGTCTGATAGCGGTTCGTTTAGATTTCGTTTTCCCACTGTGGTTGTTGTTATATGTAGCTAAAAGCGTATGCCTGATGTTGTATTATATTATTTTTTGATCTTCGTTAAATTATGTTCTATTTAATCGTTTCTTACGATTCGTTGCGGTTCGTTTTATTTAAAAATTTTGGTTTGTTTTTGTTATTAATGTTGCCTTAATAAGCCGTAGATTGTCATTATTGTCGTGTTTTATTTTTGTTTTTTTTTTCAGTTTGATGTTATTAGCCTGAGGTATTTAAAAAATATTGTCACTTTTTTGTGTTTTTTTTTTTTCAAATTAAATTACTTTATTAAAAACTTTATATGCAGATTTGAACTGAAACAGGTTTGGCTCGGCGTATGTAGGGAGTTGTGGTTAAACAGTTTTTTTTTTTGTATTTTTTTTTTTTGTATTTTAATATGTTTTGTCGTTTTTTCGTTTAAATTTAAATCCTATTTGTTTGGTATGGTTTGCTGGTTCAGTTCGGTTTGGGTCTTTAAAATTTAAACTATTTGATGTTTTTCAAAAATAAACTGTCAAAACTTGTCGTAGAAATATTTATGATTTTTTTTTAGCTGTTGAGGGTAACAGAGACGAAACGTAATTGTCAAAAATCTAACTCTTGCAAAAACAAAATATAAGTATGTTAGTCAATGTATTTTGTTGTTGTATTAGATATATGATATATTATATTTTTATTTGACAAAATGGTGTGCCTCGTCTCTGTGCGTAGTTCTCGATGACTAAGACTCAGACAAATTTCAATAATGTTTAAAAAAAATAAAAAATAATTTTGATTTTAAAAACAATTGCATTTCTACTTTAATCCAGGTTAGTTTATTATAAAAAGTAAGAAAAAATAAATCAAAACATGAAAAAACTACCCCATTCCAAGGTTTTTTGTGGAGTGTAGTGGTTAGTTTACTAACCACCTTGGCGGTTGAGATTAAAAATAACTATGATAAACACTTTTGTTTCGTATACATTTTTTTGAAATCGAATATTTTTTTACTCAATTTTCTGACCAAACAACCGAAATATCAAAGTAACACTGAATTCCATGATAAAAAAACACTTTTTTTATTAAATGCGTGAAAATCTCTTAAAAAAACTGATATTTACAATATTTTCAAACTAATATATTTATCTAACCAGAGCACCCTGACAGCAAAGTTTTGCAAAAAATCATAAACGATGACTTCAAAAAAATATAATTGTTTAGCAAAATGGCAATAGATGTCAATAAACTATGTTTTAAAGACTATAGAAAATGTGGTTAGTAAAGTAACCACCCAACCGCAAAGAGTTAAGGACGCCAATATGCCCCAAATTAACTAGATATGTAATGTGTTTGGTATATACTTACATATAAATACACATAATTCGAAAACTCTCCTGGTTAAGTTACATAAAGTTCTGATCTGGCTGTGTTAATCCAAAGTCGACTGGAAATTGTCCAATGAAACCAACTTGGAATAACATAAATTATTAGTCTTGATTCATTGAAAGAGAATTTTCCAATTTGTTGTTTAAATAATCTACATTTATTTGAATTTTAACTTGAAAATATATTTATTCGACTAATCGATTAATCGACAATTATTGATGGAATAATTTTTTATTCTAAATACAAAATTGTTATTCATTCGAATAAAAAATATATTTTTTCCTCGATTATTCGAATGTCAACCCTAATAAGTGCCAATTGGAAACATTACACTAGCTATATTCCAACTTGTACAACAAACTACATAGTTCGCTGTGGCTGCTAAAGTGGTATTAAAATGGATATCATTTGCATTACATATCGCCAGCTTATTCAGTAATAAACAATAGTCAGAAGGTCGTCTTAAGTTTTTTGAAAATAAATTCAAGTAAAACAAAATCCTCTAAAATATACTTACCACTACAATGACTACATGTAATGCTGATTGTGGCCATTCGTATTTCGGTACTCACTGATAATGCAGAAAATTTAATTCTTAATAACATCCCCATGTAAAAATCACCCGTCATTAACGTTGCTCGTGAAAATTTGTTACACCAGTAGTAGTACAAGGTGGCGCAAAAGTAAACTTCCGATGTTTTTTGGCTGTAATTAAAAAAAAAATTAAAAACTTTGATTCTTCTTGTGGATTACTTTTTATTTGGTCTTTTAATTTTTTTTACATCAAGTCGAGAATATGATGTCATGTAAATGGCCGCCTCCACAGTTGATTGTCATTTGAGCCCTTTTTATGGCATTTTTCATCACTTTGGCCAAAACTTCCGGCGATAGGTCCTCACATTCTTGACGGATATTGTCTTTAAGAGCAGCAAGAGTCTGAGGCTTGTTGACAAAAACCCGCGACTTCAAAAAGCCCCACAAAAAGAAGTCTGGAGCGGTCAAATCTGGCGATCTTGCTGGCCAGTGCAAATCGCCAAAACAGGAGATTAGGCGCCCGGGAAATGCATCCTTCAGCATATCGGTTGTGGCACGTGGAGTGTGTGCCGTTGCACCGTCCTGTTGGAACCACATGTTTTCCAATCCCAATTCATCAAGTTGCGGCAAAAAGAAGTCGTTGATCATAGCTCTGTAGCGCTCACCATTCACAGTAACCGTTTGGCCCGCGACGTTTTTGAAGAAAAAAGGTCCGATGACTCCTCCAGCGAAAACAGCACACCATACAGTGACTTTGAGCGGGTGTAATGGCTCTTCGTGGGTTACACGCGGATTTTCAGTGCCCCAGAAGCGTAAATTTTGCTTATTTACGTTATTTAGGATCAAGATGCCGACAAGGGATGACTGGGCCGCGAACACGGTCCTAAGGAACGACGTGATCTCAGTCTATACTGATAGTTCAAAGACAAAAAGAGGCACGGGCTCGGGATTTTTTTCCGATGAACTGGACCTTTTGCTGTCTTTTCGATTACCCGATACCTGCACGATTTTCCAGGCCCAGATATATGCCATCGATACAGCCGCGAGAAGAATCCGGAAACTGAATCTCGAAAATGCGACTATACATATTTACTTGGACAGCATTGCATCAATCAAGGCTCTTAACTCCAACATTATTAAGTCGAAATGTCTTCTCAACTGCATCCAATCACTGGCACAACTGACACAACATCACGTCAAGTTGATATGGGTCCCAGGACATGAGGGCATCCGGGGAAATGAAGTATCTGACGAATGCACAACGAACGGGTCGTCCTTAGACATATCTCTTGCGCAAAGGGATATTCACACTCCCTTGGAGACCGTATCGAAATTGATAAATGAATGGGCTTTGAGTGAAACGGAACTCAGGTGGTCAAATATCATCACTTGTAGAATATCCATATTGCTCTGGCCCACTCTGACAGAGGATAGGACTAAGACTCTTTTGTCTCTTAGTAGGAATTCGATTAGGCTTCTTACGGGTATAATCACTGGGCACTGTATGATTGGACGCATGTCGGAACGTTAAAGCTATTGTAGAAGTTGTTTGGATGAGGAGGATGAAAAATCGGTACAACACCTTATATGTGACTGTCCTGCCTTTTAAGAGCATAGACTACTATATCTTGGTAGAGCTCTTTTTCATGATCTGGACTGTCTCAGCGATGTGTCACTAGTAAGTGTGATCAGTATTGGAAGTACCGGCTGGTTTTAAAAGGGATCACAAGAACTACATAGTCAACGAAATTTATGTATGAAATTTCAACATAAGGGAATGGTAATTCTAAGTGTATCCTAATTTGCTACAAGGCCTTCGACTGAACTCGCTAACTTGCCAACAACCCACGTAACCTAACTTATAGTTATCACAATCATATAAATAGTTACTGTGAATATAATATTGTTAAAAAACATGTAAAAATTTTGAAATGGTTACAGTAAACATATATTTTTTTCTGCGTGTTCTTTTTTTCTGCCTTTAACCCTTCTTTGAAGAAAAGAACTTTTCTTAAAAAATGTAGTTTGGTAAGCGTATAATGTGTTTTTATACCCTTCACCTTCGTGAGAAGGGTATATATAAATTTGTCATTCCGTTTGTAATTTCCACAATATAATTTTCCGACCCTATATAGATAGCCTTATAGGAGCCTTATAGATAGCGGAGTCGATTAAGCCATGTCCGTCTGTCTGTCTGTCCGTCTGTATGTTGAAATCAATTTTCTGAAGACCCCAGTTATCTTCGGGATCCAAATCTTCAATAATTCTGTCAGAAATGCTTTCGAGAAGTTATTGCATGCTTTGACAAAAAAGCAACAAAGCGTATGTGTGGATGAGTGTTGCTTATTGTTTTGCGTATTTTGTTTTTGTTTTTATACCCTTCACCATGAGAGGCAAGGGTATATATAAAGAGAGAGTTGTTTAGAATGAGTTTTCATATGAGCAACTCTATCATACGTAAACAGCGTTACCGTTAGAAAATTTTGAAAAGTCGCACAAAAAGCGGATTTTGGAAATAAAAAGGGGCAACACTTTTAAAGGAAAAAAAAGTAAACAAAATTAGATAACAACTTTTTTATTGAATTTTTTAATGATGTTAATGTACATTTTCTTTTTTATAATTTTTCCAAATTTTTATAATAACGATTTGCCAAAAAAAAACTAGGTAATAAATAACAAAAACTTAAAGAACATTTTTAATTTTGTTACAAATTATTTGTTGTGCTTTTTTACATGTTATTTTATACAAATTTATAAATGTTGGTCACAATTTAAAAAAAGCAAATGATAAAAAATGTGTGAACAACATATATTTAAAAATAAAATTAAATGTTATTTAAATCACTTTTGGTATTTTCTTTTTTCCGTAACTTTGAAAATTAATAGCAAAAAAAGGAACACAACAATTATTAAAATTAAAAAACAGTAAATAAAAAATTATACAAAATTACTAATTTTATAACAAATTAAAAACTAAAAAGATAAAATTAATGAGATACATTTCAAATAATGACGTTAAAGCATGGATATATAATTATATTAAACTGAGATCACTGTTACACCAGTTTATTTAGAAATACAGAAAATTATATAAAAGTACTTATTTGGTTTAAAAGAAATTCAATTCGTGTTTCAAATTATATTACCTTTTATTAAATTATCTTTTAGGTCCATATCTAATACATTTTTTGCCGAAAGCATGGACTCGCATGAGTCCACTTTTAATGTTTTTAACGTGAGTTTTGAAAATACATATAAATTACAAATTCATATAAATTATAACATAAATAATCATTAAACCTGTTTTTTAAACTACCAATTTGATGCCAAAATTATTCTGGATTTGTAATTTTAAACATAGTATCATATGTTTTGTCATAAATTTTTGATTCTAACATTTTTAATTCTTGTATAAATATATCTGGTTGAGTAATTACATCTTTGTATTCTGAAACTATATCATAGTAATTAATCTCCTTATTTGAGCTTAGAAAGAATGGATCTATAAAACTGAAAGTTTTTTATTATTTATATCAATTCTTGTTACTATTTCATTACAAAGCTTTTGGTAAAAATTTAAGATATTTGTTTTTATTTCAATGGTACAACTTTTTGATATTTTTTCGATACATAAATCTGCCTCATGTCCAATATATAAATTAGTTATTTCTTTAATATTTAAAACATTCATAAAATCTACCTCTTCGGTATTAAAGTTATTAATAAATTCCTTTTTTAAAAAATTAGTAAAAATGTCTAATAAAATATCTTTTGTGCTTGATATAAGATAAATTATTTGCGAAGATTCTCTTTGAAAATTTTTATTAAATTTATTCATTCTGTTAAGAATATATACTAAAAATTTTAAATATATTTTGGTAGTAGGGGACAAACCTTGTTGAATTTCTAAAATTTTGTTTAAATTGGAAGCATTTTTCTTTTCGAATTGAGCTTGAATAAAGAAGTGTTGTAAAACTCCCCACTGCTCCAAAATCCTTCTTGATTGTTCCAAAAACGTCATATTAAAGCAAAAAGTTTTTTTTTTATTGAAAAAGGGGGAAAAAGGGTCAGAAATATAAAAAAGTGTCAGATTTAGTTCATTTTAGTAAAGGGCACAAAAAGTGTCAGCGGTGCTGAAAAAGGGTCAAATTGCGACTTTAGTCGCTCAACGGTAACGCTGCTTCACCATGAGAGGCAAGGGTATATATAAAGAGAGAGTTGTTTAGAATGAGTTTTCATATGAGCAACTCTATCATACGTAAACAGTGGTGTTAACCGTACGGTAATTACCGTATTGTACGGTAATTTAGACCTCCGAACGGTAGGCAGGTAATTTTTACATTTGTACGGTAATTTGATAAGTTTCAATTTTTAATGAAAAAAATATTTTCATAATGTGTTTACACATAATACTGGTCAACTGCAAAAAAATGCTTGACTAAGTACAAAAATGGTAAAATTTTTCAATTTTATGGATAGATTAGATATATTTTTTTTAAAAAAATGTTTAAGTAAAATTATGAATTTTGTTAGATGTTTCTTCACATAATGAATGATATCACAAAAAGGGTCAGGCTCAGTCCATTGTTATTAAAATAAACTTAGAAAAGTTGAGATTAACACAACCTTTAATCCTCTTATATATTGCGATTCAATCGCCTCAGTAGTTTCGGAGTTATAATATTTAAGCAATAAATAAATATAATTTTTATGTGAAAATAGGAATTTTTTTTGATTTAAAAAAATCATGAAAAATCGAAAACGACAGAAATTGTTCAGATTTATGGCTTTATCGCAAAGCCACATGTAATCGGAACAAAATTAGATATTGATCATAAAAATCGAGGGATTCTTTCCGAATTTATTCACAATTAAGTGAATTCGCTCATTTTCACAAAATTTTAGTTTTTTGTTTGCTATACATATAATTGAGTAGTTAATGTTCTTCTTTCGATTGATTGAATTTTGAAAACATTTTCCCTATGCTATGTCTAAATTTTCACATATATATATTACGTTTCAATCGGCTCAATAGTTTCGGAGTTATAATAACATATTGATGCAATAAATATAATTTTTACGTGAAAATAGACATTTTTTTGTTTAAAAAAAAAATTATAAAAAAATCGAAAACGACAGAAATTGTTCAGATTTATGACTTTATCACAAAGCCACATATAATAGGAACAAAATGAGATATCGATCATATAAATCGAGGGATTATTTTCGAATTTATTCACAATTAAGTGAATTCGCTCATTTTCTCAAAATTGTGAGAAAATATTATTATTTTTGTTTAAGACTTTGTATACGGTAATTTTACCCAAAAAACGGTAATTTGTTTAGGGCTGTACGGAAATCGAAACAAAAAAGTTAACATCACTGTACGTAAACACCACACACACCCAACAACAACATTCTACAACAATGGTGCGCAGCCCATAGCACAGTTGTGCAAAATCAAATCACACGTATTCTTATGCGCTTACAATTTAGCAGTCGTTGTCCACTCAACGAGACAACTACACGGGTGTATGACTTTATTTTTTGCTTTATTTTTTCAGTTTTTGTATTTGTTTGTTTGTAGGTGCACTGAACAAAATAAAGAATTGAATGTGTTGGTGAGATAATTTACTTTTGCGCACCTCTGTTCTACAATGTGGAATGAGATGAAATGAATAATAGACCCTTTTTGTACTATCTAAACAACAAAGTTTTTGATTTTGCAAAAAAGTCAAACATTTTATGTTTTGAGTTAAAAACATTTATTTTGATTGATATCCAACTCGCATCCCACTAAGCGACCAAATAGGTATTCAAGGAAAAGACCTAAGCTTTCTTACTCTTTGCTTCCGTTTTAACACTTTTAATCAACATCAAAAACAATATCAAGTACATATGTTTAAAAAGTGCTGCCTTTCCAACCCTTTGATGAAACATGTGGCAGATTTTCGATTTGCAAAAAAAAAAAGTACAAAAATGGTATATTTCTTTAAGAACTTTTTGGTAGCTTTGTGTTGTTTGTAACTCAAGACATAGAATGTCAAACAGTTTCCGACCGATCTTGTTGAAAATTGTGTCAGAATAGGACATACCTTGAGCAAATTTCATCCCGATCAAAACACATCGATTTCAAAAGTTCACTTGACATGAAATCCCCCATATGTATATTGAAACACTAAAAATTTAAAAAACAAATTCTTCATTGGTAGTTTTATATACTGAAGATCACAATACGACTCATCTAAAGCAAATATATTTTTTTAACAGCAGCTCTAATGTACATATATGTATCATCTATGGTGTGCGCTAATGTATTCCTAAGTTTATTTAATGATTCCTTTGAAATTCCCACGTACTAACAACTCCAATGATTATATAGAATAGTTATAGCGTTATTTGTGACTCCATTTTAAATTGAATGTAATTTTAACATAAAATATGTATAATATGTTGGGGCGTTTCGAATATGGCTTTTAAACAAAATTTTCTTATCATCTATGTATTTGCTACCAAAATTGGTCTAAACATTTTAATTTTTTTTTTTTTATTATTTACAAAACAATGAAAATCTTGCTGCTTATCGCTGTCGTTGTAATAAAAATCGCTAATATTTTAAATCGAAAAAAAGTATGTATTTGTGGCGGCATTTTCAAAGTGACTTTAAAAGAGAAGATTAATATAAACAACAACAACAAAGCCAAGATTAACAAGAAATGTTAACGAAGCCATGTTTTGAGTTTTTAAAAACTCATAAAAACTATAAAAATTATAAAAATGCATAAATATTTAAATTGGAAATGCATTATAACAAAAACACAAAAAAAATTAAAATAGGCAGAAAGAAACATTATGAACCTCAAAACACAACGAACAAATTCATATTCATACAAGTAACAATACAATAAAATAAAATCAAATATAATAAAATAAAATAAAAAAGGGAATAATTATGTGAAAGTGGGCGCTTTTTATGTTGTTGTTTGTATTCGTACGATTAGAAGGCACTACTACTTACTTGCCAGCTTCTCAATCTGTTACATATTCTTTAAATCTTTAACTAATGTTTTGGTTCATAATTGAGTCATATTGTATGCTGACTTTGGTCGTCGGTCTCAGGTAGCACCACAAATATTTATATCTAACCAATTACCAACCATTTCCATATATTGTTATAGTGCTTTTCTTCTCTTTTTTTTTTTTTGGTTTTGTTATTAAAATGTTTCTTTTTTCTGTTTTGTAAATAAATTAAGATCTTTCTTTCCAAAACAAAACCCAACGAGATAATGACAACGTGTTGATGTGTTACATTTAAAAAGATTCCATTTGTTGTCTGTCAGAAGAAACTGAAAATTTACCACTGAAAATAATAATAATATACCTACATACATCCATATATATAAATATAAATAAATGACTGTTGAATTTAAATTAGTTAAACTATGTATTTAGTTACTTAAAATACATTCGAACAACAATAATGATACATGACCTGATGAGGCTACTTAAGCACTTTATTGTCACCAACATTTTGTTTACACCCGAATAATAAATGCATCTTAGAATGCTGGTGAAATGCTGAATCAAATGACACGATCACTTTGATCAGTTGTTTAGATGGCTGCTGTATGAAGCTACTAATTTTCTTGTAAATCTTTGTTCATTTCAATTCTTTCAATAAAGAAATACCGCTTGTTTTGTAAACGTTAATGGAAGGCAGCAACTGAATTGTATTGATGACTTAAATGATAAAAGTGTTACCTCGTTTACATACATTCATATATTTTCTTTTAACATTTTCAAAAAAGAAAATATTATAATTTTTTTTTTGTTGATAATGTGTTAATGTTTTTAAGTATGTATGTTGTTATTATGTTAATGAACAAAATTCAAATAACTTTACGTTAATCACTTAATTTAGACGTTATATAGTTTAAAAGCTGTCATGTGATTGTGACAAAATCATTTTTCAAATTTACGTATTAATTTTATAAGAGATTTTTTCCAAAAAAAAAAAAATTGGTAGTTTTTTAATTTTCAAAACGAATTTTGAGTTTCTGTATAAAAACTCGAATTTCATAAAACAGCACTAAACGTTTCCAAGCCCTTAAAATATATAAATCGAGAATTTTCGGTTGATACACAATGGCCTTGATAGAATAAATGCGTAGAGCGGAAGGAGAGAATATCAATTGAAAAAATTACTCTCTTTTCACACATACGGGTGATACAATAACAAAATTTCAAATTGCACTGTGGGACAGCCGATTTTGGCTAAATAAATAAATTATATTAATTTGAAAGTAAAATTACATACAAACGAAGTTTTTAAACTTTAAAAAATTGGCTTGAAACTCAAATATCGTTTCGTTCTATAAAATAAACAAAAATTATTTTTTCGTTCCAAACGGAAACGCAAATTCCTTTGGAGATACAAAATAAGTACATAAATATTTTGTGTCAGTTTCAACATTTAGTGGAGAGAGGTGATTCAATACATTATTTAAGTAAGAATATGTTTTTATTCTTCTGATGGATCTATACTACAGATTGGTTCGTAGACTAACGTTCCTCCTCAAAAGAATGAGATGAATTAATTGGTATTTTGGTTGTATTATGGCTTAATTTTTCAAAACTTCTAATTTTGCGGAAAAAAATTCAGCTTAAAGCTTATTTCAATATTTTGAATACACTAATATTTGACGTTTTTCGTGAAATATTCCATTGCCCGAATCTGACCACAAAATAAATTTTAGAGCAAACAACGAAGCAAATGTTTGTAGTCAAACAAAATTATTTGCCGGCATGCAACATACGAATATATCGAGCCGTTTTCGCATAAAAGACGTAACCGACAAAAACTAAATTTTACAGGAGAGCATTTTTTTTAAATATCTTTAAATGAAAATTTATACGTAACCGACACCTTGCTATTACAAAATTCATAAATAGAAAATAAATGTGTACTTACGTCTTTTTTCTTTTTCTCGTAAAATTGAAACTATTGCATTTATAGTTACGAAATTTTCAGGAATAAACAAGTAAGAGAGATATATTCGGCTGGGCCGAATATTATATACCCTTCACCAAACTTTACTTCAAAATAAAAGTTTTAAATATTTTTAGGTAAACAAAATTTATTTTTTCCAGTTGTTTTTTTTAATTTTTTGAAAAAAAAATTTTTCGAATGTTTTTTTATTTTTTTCAAATTTAAAAAACTTTTTTTTTTAAATTTAAAAAATTTTTTTTTTTTAATATTTAGCCAAAAAAAATTTTGGTGAAAAAAAATTCGGGTTAAAAATTGTTTCCCGATTTTGACCCATTGTAGGTCCAACTTACTGTGGTCTTATATACGTCGTTGCAAAGGTCTTTGGAATATCTATCATTAGATATCCATATTGTCTATATTAATGACTTAGTAATCCAGATATAGGTCAGAAAATAGGTAAAAAATCAAGGTTGTCCTAGTTTTTTCCTTATATCTCAGCCATTTGTGGACCGATTTTGCTGATTTTAAATAGCAAACTTCTCGAAAGCATATCTGACAGAATTATTGAAGATTTGGGTCCCGAAGATATCTGGGGTCTTCAGAAAATTGATTTCAACAGACAGACAGACGGACAGACAGACAGACAGACGGACATGGCTTAATCGACTCCGCTATCTATAAGGATCCAGAATATATATACTTTATAGGGTCGGAAAATTATATTGTGGAAATTACAAACGGAATGACAAATTTATATATACCCTTCTCACGAAGGTGAAGGGTATAAAAACGAAAATCTAATATCACGTCGCTTACGTTCGTTTTGTGAAAAGGGCTCGATATTATAGTGTGACCACTATCAATAGAAATACATAAAAAAATATTAATTTGATCTTCCAAATCTTTTTACGCGCATATTATGAATTGCAAAGCAATATATTTACTAAAGTTATATTGAATTTTATGATCATATAGAGAATTTATTTTTAAACTTTTTATTTGATCAAACTTTTTGAAACATTAAAATTGTTTGATCGAATAGAGCAAAAACAAAAAATTATATGCTGATCATGTCGAAAAAAGAAAAGGAGATTATTTATTTAAATGTTTTTGGTACTATATAAAAGACACAATTTCAATATTTTCATTTCTTAATTATAAATATGTCTAATGTCATGCCCTTAAAAAATAGATTTGCTTTGGATGGATATTATTTTGTTCATTAGTTGCTAAAACTAACTACTACAAAATTTATGTGCAATCGGATAACTCGATGTTCATGTTTTATACTGTGTTAGAAAGATAATTTTCTCTAGAAGCTTAGGTTTATTGCAAATGTTTAAAAAACAGTATTTAAATAGAAAATTTTTTTAAAATATCGAAAAAAATACCATTATTTGGTTGAATTTTCCGTTTTGGTGTACTCTGGGACTTATACTAAAATTTTTTTTGCGGAACATTTTATCCCCATAAATCCCTGTTTTAGTGGTGTTTTTTCATATTTTTTAAAAAAGGACAAAAAAGACCCATACTTTGAGGAGTTAGAGGCTTAACATATTCTACAAAAATGTTCTACGTAACATTTTACATAAATTTGCTGAACACATAGTATAGCTAAAATGTAAGGGTCTCATGGTTTCTTATGCCGATTAACAATAAGAATGTGTCAGAGCTGGGAAACTTTAACCCCCACTCCAATGAAATTCAGATGTAAACTTTCAAAACGCCGCAAAACGTGTCTTTTTTTTTTGTCTCCTCTATCAAAATTATACAGTGTTATTAAAAATAACCAGAATTTTTTATTTAATCATGTTTAATTTTATCATTTGGTTTTATACTCAAAAAAAAAATCGTCTTATAAAATTTTAACACAAAATATCGTGAAACTCTAACTTTTTCTTTTGTGAATTGAATGATCTTCTCGTTTTAAACGCCAACAGTAATCACCTAGCATAGTTGTGTCCCAATAGCCTTGAAACCATTTTTAACCTTCTTTACATCCTGAAGAAATATCTTACCCTGCTCATCAGCTTTAAACATGTCGTTAACTAGCTGTTCTACATTTTCGACTGTGTTGTTCCCTAAAAACCCTTGTGGGTAATTGTGGTCCCAAAATACTTGGATTTTAAAATAAATATGTACAAAGATGTCGACGTAACCGAATAGGAACTTTTTATAAGGTTTTATGAAACACTTTATGAAACATTAATTTACACATGTAATTTATTTTCCTATCAAATAAAAATTTATTATAAAACCGTTTTTTTTTTTAAATACACTTGTTCCGTTAAACAGGAAACCTGTTTTTTGAATTTACCGTTTTTTTTATATTCAACTTTAACCTCGCTTTTGCTCAATTTCAACCAGACAGATACAGCTAGATCGTCTTTAAGCTTCATAAGGACCCAAAATATACATACATAAGTAATGAGGTCAACAATCAATATTTTAAGTACAATGTTATACTAAAAACTTATTTTTAAGCTTTCTGCTTGCCCTGCATATGATATACATATGGGTAATTCCATGTCATCGTACGTGACATTTGTACGCCTATAGAGTGGAATAGATTTTGAACAACTAAGAGTATCTGAAAAATAGTTTGGTCTTTATGTTCCATTCAGAGGGTACTATATTTTAAAAAAATTATAATTCCTTTCGAAACATTGTTGTCCAAAATATCGAGCGAAATAAGGGAATATCGTACGTTATTTTGAGGTACATGCAGAAATATACGATAATTTGCGAATCGTGAGAGGCGTTGTTTTCTTTTAATTTCTTACACTAAACCAAATATTTTTCCATTACAAATTTAAATAAAAATAATCTTTGGATGATTTTATAGTAAATAAAATTTAATATCGTACGTGACATACCGTACGTGACAGATTTTTCTCTCATAGTAAAACAATATATATTCTGTAAATATATGTATACAAAAACTAAAAAAATATATAGAAAATATATATTCGGTTTGAATAAACAATTTGCTCATAGCAAAAAAACAATCAGAGTCAAATTCATTTCATACTACATTATAATTGGAAGCTTAGTTTTCGCCGCAATCTTAGCCAAAAATATACCAATTAAATTAAAAAATTAAATAAACTCTAGTTTAAAAAACAGAAGAGTTTCAAAACCGCGGTTACGGTTTTAAAAAATTGAAAACCGATCGGTTTCGGTTCGGTTTTGTGATAATTTATTAACTACTAGCTTGACCCGGTGCGCTTCGCTACCCCTGTCGTAGTCTATGTTGGAAATTTCAATAAAATCGTTTCGGCCGTTTAGTATTTATTTTTTAAGAACTAAAGGTTTTAATTGCAAATAACTTTTAAACTGCCTTACCAATTTTTACACTATTAGTCTCATAATAATCCTAAAAATCCTTTTGCTATGAACTACCATATGTACTCAATACAGTTTTGTTATGGATTTCTCACTGTTATAAAGTTCAGAATACGGGTATAAATATGAAATATCGTTTGTGCCAAATTTATTTTAATTCAATGCATTAGTTTTTTCTTTGATATATTTTAATATATATATATTAACGAAAAAAAATAGTTTTTATTGTTGAATTTTGTATTTTTTTACGTTTAACTAAAATCCCGAAGTCCCGAAAAATCTCGAAATCACGAAAAATCCCGGGATGCCGAAAAATCCCGGGATTTTTTGGCAAGCCAGTCCCGTTTGGCATCCCTAGCTATGACGATGTTTTCATCAGCACTGACGATATTTACATCAGCACTGATTAGTCAGCACTGACGATGTTTTCATCAGCACTGACGATGTTTTCATCAGCACTGACAATGTTTTCATCAGCACTGACAATGTTTTCATCAGCACTGACGATGTTTTCATCAGCACTGACGATGTTTTCATCAGCACTGGCGATGTTTTCATCAGCACTGACGATGTTTTCATCAGCACTGACGATGTTTAAATCAGCACTGACGATGTTTTCATCAGCACTGATTAGTCAGCACTGACGTTATTTTCATCAGCACTGACGATGTTTAAATCAGCACTGACGTTGTTTTCATCAGCACTGACGATGTTTAAATCAGCACTGACGATGTTTTCATCAGCACTGACGATGTTTTCATCAGCACTGATTAATCAGCTATGACGATGTTTTCATCAGCACTGATTAGTCAGCACTGACGATGTTTTCATCAGCACTGATTAGTCACCACTGAAGATATTTACATCAGCACTGACGATGTTTTCATCAGCACTGATTAGTCAGCACTGACGATATTTACATCAGCACTGATTAATCAGCTATGACGATGTTTTCATCAGCACTGATTAGTCAGCACTGACGATGTTTTCTCAGCACTGACGATGTTTTCATCAGCACTGACGATGTTTTCATCAGCACTGACAATGTTTTCATCAGTACTGACGATGTTTTCATCAGTACTGACGATGTTTTCATCAGCACTTATTAGTCAGCACTGACGTTGTTTTCATCAGCACTGACGATGTTTAAATCAGCACTGACGATGTTTAAATCAGCACTGACGATGTTTTCATCAGCACTGACGATGTTTAAATCAGCACTGACGATGTTTTCATCAGCACTGATTAGTCAGCACTGACGATATTTACATCAGCACTGATTAATCAGCACTGACGATGTTTTCATCAGCAATGACGATGTTTTCATCAGCACTGACGATGTTTTCATCAGCACTGATAATGTTTTCATCAGCACTGACAATGTCTTCATCAGCACTGACGATGTTTTCATCAGCACTGACGATGTTTTCATCAGTACTGACGATGTTTTCATCAGCACTTATTAGTCAGCACTGACGTTGTTTTCATCAACACTGACGATGTTTTCATCAGCACTGACGATGTTTTCATCAGCACTGACAATGTTTTCATCAGCACTGACAATGTTTTCATCAGCACTGACGATGTTTTCATCAGCACTGACGATGTTTAAATCAGCACTGACGATGTTTTCATCAGCACTGATTAGTCAGCACTGACGTTGTTTTCATCAGCACTGACGATGTTTAAATCAGCACTGACGATGTTTTCATCAGCACTGACGATGTTTTCATCAGCACTGACAATGTTTTCATCAGTACTGACGATGTTTTCATCAGCACTGATTAGTCAGCACTGACTATATTTACATCAGCACTGATTAATCAGCTATGACGATGTTTTCATCAGCACTGATTAGTCAGCACTGACGATGTTTTCATCAGCACTGATTAGTCAGCACTTATCAGTAATCATTCAGTGCAGCATCGAATAATAATTAAGTGTATTATTACATACTCAATCATGCAAGTTATTGTGACAATCATATATATGATTGTTTTAACCCTATATATAATTGCGGCACTCTACTTGTACCATCACTCTGTTAAAGCTTAATTATATTATTGCTATTTTTTAAAATACTATTTTAATAATATTTTACCAATTTTACCCGTTTTCCCCCTGTTTACCCCTTTCTGGTCCAAGTATTGAAAAAAGTTATAGCCTATTGACGCTTCCAAGTAACGATCTATCTACGTTCCAAATTTCAATAAAATCGATTCAGCCGTTTAGGCGTGATGCTCAAACAAACAAACAAACAAACAAATAAACAAACAAACTTACAAAGACATTTATATATTTATATAGAATAGATTAAATCAGTTGATATAGGAACTGCTAAACAAACTTAAAGTTCAAATTTGATGAGTGTTTACGAGGATAAAGGAAAATTGGTACTTTTTCTTTTAATGGTACCTTTTTAATATATTAAATTAGTTAAACTTGGCTAATATGCTTCTCAGTAAAGAAATAATCAAGAATAGGTTGCTCAATTGTATTATGATACCAAAAATGGAGAACTAAACCAAACTAAGGAGTACTTTTTTGTTCTTCGAAATGAATTTTCTATAGTATTGAACCTAGAATCAGGAAATTACTTTGAAATTTCAAACTTGACAGTGGTTTAAGTGTGGAAAATTTTTACTTTTTCTTCTAACGGTACTTTTTATTATAATAAATTATTTTACTTATTGTATATACATAATAGTTGGCTGATATGCTTCTGAGTAAAGAAAGAATCAAGGATAGAGGGCATAATTATATTGAGGTAACAGAAAGTATTATTATTAATACAGGATATTAAACACACATGATCCTGACTGAGTTAGAATATAAAAAAGGGAATTGCAGGTACGTTTTCGAACTAGTAGTACTTTTTGAATATTTTATAACGATGGACCTAGAATCGCGAATTCAAGACGAATAATTAATGTTACTATTTCTTTATTGTAAAGGTACTTTTTGAATATTTTATAATAATAAACTTTAAAATTAGGCTTACCTTTCTTTTGTATTTTTTATAATAATGGACACAGAAATATGAAATTAAACAATCATGATGCTGAGTAGGAATACAAAATGTGGGTCTTTATTGTACTGTTTTTATTCTAATAATTCGTTTAGAATGAGGTACAATCCACATTACAATGAATCAATAAACATGAAACTAGAGATATGTTTTCCTGAATTAGTTTTAATTTACAAAGGGAGACTTAATAGTACTATTTCTTTATTCCAATTGAGGTGACGAAGCGCACCGGTCATCTAGTACTCCATACTTTTATCGAATATTTGAAAATAACTAAGACTTTGTTACAAAAATTTTGCATTATTTAGCCTGCTACATCATCTGAAGCAATTATTGTAATACAATTTAAAAAATTTAAACAAATCTTAAGATATTTTTACCGATCTGTGTTTAGAGATATTGGATGAATAATTGGATGAAAAAGTTTGTTTATCATTTCTAAATTTTGAATTTTTCTAGTGAAAATAGATTAAATGAAAATCGAATGATTAAGTGAAAACCGAAGAATAATTGTCGGTTTCGGTTTTAGGCCTTGAAAAACCGTAGTTTCGGTTTCGGTTAAAACCGAATTGGAAACTCTAGTTTAAACTATTATTTTTGCACTTAAAATGTTGTAATAAGCTCTAAATACTTTCACATAGTAACATTTTAGTGTTTTCTCCTATTCAAATCACCTTGAAAAAAAGTTTCAAGGGTTTTTGGGTTTTCAGTCGTGGTAGTCACTATCGTGGAATTACCCATATGTATAGAATACACTGATACGATAATAAATAACATGATTTAAATACATAAATACTCTTACGTAAGAGATAGCGTGAAGTTACAGGGATATCGTGTAGTGGCGGTGTGAATATATGAAATAAGTACTTGCACCAGCAATGAACCATCTTCAATGGACTCGCCACTTGCACACTTTGAAATCTATCCTTCCGATATCCCACACACAATCAATAACAAAAAAACATGATTGTCATGTCATTTAACGAGCTAAAGAAGTAAGTATTAACGATGGGAGGAGGAAGGAACCAGTACATTCATACATTCATACTACAATAACTGTTTGTTGGTTATAAGTTGTTGTAAGATAATTGGTCACATATGGAAACTTTCGCACCGTGTCATCGGTGTCGTCAATTATTTTGAATTTCATTTTAAATTTGTTTCTGAAAGTTTAAACCATAATATAGTGAACACAATAGATTGATGTTTTGTAAATGTTTCCCCTGGCCAACGTGTTTTATTGTATAATTTTAATAAATACTTACAATACAAGTACACAAACAAATGCATTCATAAATATACACATGTATGTACATCATGTATCCTTATCCTGTTTAACAATGGAAAGTTTTGTTCCATGGTTCGTGAAATCACACAAGCAGGCATAGAAACGAGCCGGATAAATTTATATTTGTTTTTTTTTTTCAGAAATAATTTTCCCATTTAAAAAATGCTTAATGTATGCATGTTTGGAGAAAAATACAAGTTAAAGACACATGTGACCAATAGCACCACCACCAACCACTATCATCTAACAGAGCAGTTACTAGTACTTAGTTAGTTGCTGTGGTGTGGGTATGTTTAATGATACAGGATAAGAGGTCATCCTTTTGGCCTTAGCTTTTGTTGTACAATATTTTCTAAATGTTTTGCCTGTAATTACGTACGTTTCTTAAATAAATTATTAACTCTATTAATTAACAATAAATAATAGAAAATAAGTACCATAATACCAAATAGAAAAAAAACAAAAACTGAAGAAAAATAACACACGAAATTGAGTCAAAATATTTGAATAGTTTTTGTACGAGTATAAAGACAGGATGTCTGATTGTTGTATAATTTGACAACCAAAACAAAAATATCACATATCCTTGTGAAAATATGGTTTTTATTTTCATATGTGAGGAAATGTAAATACATACAAACATAGATATGTACATTAGGGTGGCCCCGTTTGTATGGAGGAAAAATAAGGTGTTGATGTTCCCAACTAAAATGAAAAATTATTTTGTTTGACCAGACCATGTCTCAAAAAGTTTTTCCTGGCTTCACTATTTGGTGAGCTGCATCAAAGGATAAAAGAGTAATTTTTTAAGGTTTTAATGTATTTTTCATATTTCTCGTAAAGGAAACATATTGTTACGTTTTTACCTTTTAAAAACAGGGTTTATTTCCTTTAAATAAACCGGATACATTTGATTGCAAATAAAAGCAGTTTTAGTAGTTTAAAATTGTAACAACACTTTATTTATTTAAAATGTACAACAACAATTCAAATAGTCACGTTTTTATACACCTTTATCAATTCGCAGAAATGCACATACACTTAAATGTACAAGACAGTTGATGTTAACTCTAACAGCGCCTATGATCAACTCAACTCACGACTGAAAACTCTGCCACTATTTATACACACGCCATCTCTCGGGAATCTTCTACAATGCTCTTAACTAGAGTTTCCAAAAAACCGAAGAATTACAAAACCGCGGTTTCGGTTTTAAAAAATTGAAAACCGATCGGTTTCGGTTCGGTTTTGTGATAATTTATTAACTATTAAATCAGTTGATAATATAGGAACTGCTAAACAAATTTTAAGTTCAAATTTGACGTGTGTTTACGAGGATAAAGGAAAATTGGTACTTTATCTTATAATGGTACCTTTTTATACCCTTCACCTTCGTGAGAAGGGTATATATAAATTTGTCATTCCGTTTGTAATTTCCACAATATAATTTTCCGACCCTATAAAGTATATATATTCTGGATCCTTATAGATAGCGGAGTCGATTAAGCCATGTCCGTCTGTCTGTCTGTCTGTCTGTCTGTCTGTCTGTCTGTCTGTCTGTCTGTCTGTCTGTCTGTCTGTCTGTCTGTCTGTCTGTCTGTCTGTCTGTCTGTCTGTCTGTCTGTCTGTCCGTCTGTCTGTCTGTCTGTCTGTCTGTCTGTCTGTTGAAATCAATTTTCTGAAGACCCCAGATATCTTCGGGATCCAAATCTTCAATAATTCTGTCAGACATGCTTTCGAGAATTTTGCTATTTAAAATCAGCAAAATCCGTCCATAAATAACGGAGATATGAGCAAAAATCCGAGACAACCTCTGAAAATTTCATCAAAAAAAGACTATTTATTGCATGCTTTGACAAAAAAACAACAAAACGTATGTGTGTTGGATTCATTGTGTGTTGGCTTCATACTTTGTGTATTTTGTTTCTGTTTTTTTTTTGTGTTTCACAAAAAAGCAAACAAACGTGCATATGTTTGGATGTTTGTTGGCTTCATTATTTAGTTTTTTTTTTTTTTTTGGTGTTTGACAAAAAAGCAACAAAACGTACATATGTATGTTTGGATGTGAGTTTGTTTCATGGCTTTGCGTATTTTGTTTTTTTTTTGTTGGTGTTTCGTTTCGTTTGGCGTTGTTGTTTTTGGGAAGGGTATATATAAGATTGTTGTTTCGTTTGTAACTTCTACAATATAGCAATAGCAATTAAATGTAAAATTTTTAAAAGTTTTCTTGATATATTTTTTGGATGATATACGCTAAAAATACGCAAGTAATGCATCCACAACAAAGGTGAAGGGTATATAAGATTCGGCATAGCCGAATATAGCACTCTTACTTGTTAATATATTAAATTAGTTAAACTTGGCTAATATGCTTCTCAGTAAAGAAATAATCAAGAATAGAGTGCTCAATTGTATTATGATACCAAAAATGGAGAACTAAACCAAACTAAGGAGTACTTTTTCGTTCTTCAAAATGAATTTTCTATAATATTGAACCTAGTATCAGGAAATTACTTTGAAATTTCAAACTTGACAATGGTTTAAGTGTAGAAAATTTTTACTTTTTCTTCTAATGGTACTTTTTATTATAATAAATTATTTTACTTATTGTATATACATAATAGTTGGCTGATATGCTTCTGAGTAAAGAAAGAATCAAGGATAGAGGGCATAATGATATTGAGGTAACAGAAACTATTATTGAAATTTCTATAATAATGAACCTATAAGCTGGATATTAAACACACATGATCCTGACTGAGTTAGAATATAAAAAAGGTAATTGCAGGTACTTTTTCGAACTAGTAATACTTTTTGAATATTTTATAACGATGGGCCTAGAATCGCCTAGATATGTTTTCCTGAATTAGTATTAATTTACAAAGGGAGACTTAATAGTACTATTTCTTTATTCCATACTTTATGACCTGTTCGCTTCGCCACACAGGTCATCTAGTACTCCATACTTTTATCGAATATTTGAAAATAACTAAGACTTTGTTACAAAAATTGTGCATTATTTTGCCTGCGAAAGGTAGCCTGCTACATCATCTGAAGCAATTATTGTAATACAATTACAAAATTTAAACAAATCTTAAGATATTTTTACCGATCTGTGTTTAGAGATATAGGATGAATAATTGGATGAAAAAGTTTGTTTCTCATTTCAAAATTTTGAATTTTTCTAGTGAAAATAGATTAAAAGTGAAAACCGAAGAATAATTGTCGGTTTCGGTTTTAGGCCTTGAAAAATCGTGGTTTCGGTTTCGGGTAAAACCGAATTGGAAACTCTACTCTTAACGGACAAACTAGTACATTCGATTTCTAGAGCTTTCGATGTCAATGTTAGCAGCCTAAACATTCAGTGTTGCCATACTTACAAACAATGCTAATAACCGCATGCTACTGATGGACGTGTTAATAAACATGATAAATACTGCAGGGAGTCGTTACAGACCGTTAAATTCAAATCGCCATCGCAAATTCGTAACAATATGATCATATATCATTTGAAAGGCACTTTTAACGTTGTATACTTAGGAAAATATTTGAACTTTTGCAATTTTTGATAAAAGGTTTATAACGTATTAATTTAAACTCATTATTTTAATAAATTATAAAATTTTTAAATATTTTATTGAATGCCCTTTTGAAAGACCTTTCACATGATACCAATATTTAATATTAAATATGAAAAAAAAAAACACAAAACCATTAAAAAATTAACTTTTTATCATTGGATCCAGCTCACCATATATTGTCGTCAGGACAAACATTTTGAGAAACAGCATCATAGAATGAGACTCTTTTTGACGCTACCCTATTGTATATATTATGTTATATGTTTGTTTTTGAAGGAGTTAAGCTGGCATGTGTAATTTGCCACTACTGTGCCATTTGAAACCATGTGTGTTTTTCCCCATACTCATTGTTACCGTTTTCACATGTGTGTATTCAATGATTCTTGCTGAATGAAGGAAAATGTAGGCGTTTTGCTAATTAGTTTTTTTTTATTATAAACTCAAAACCCTTTTATGTTTTTTCTCGCTTTTTATTTGAGATCTACACTTTGAGAAAACCATAGGTGGAATTTAATCTTGAAAGATCTTTAATTGTTACAGCAAAAATATCTCCCTTGCATACATATTTTCAAGTAACATAAACCTAAAAAAAAACAAGTAAGAGAGCTAATACGGCTGTGCCGAATCTTATATACCCTTTACCAAATTATACAATATTAAAATTTTTTTTTTCAAAATTTAAAAAAAAAATTTAAAACAATTTTGAAAAAAAAAAAAAAAAAAATTAAATTTTGAAAAAAAAATTTTTCAAAATTGTTTTCAATTTTTTTTTTCAAATTTAATTTTTTTTTTTTTTAATTTATTAGTGAAAAAATTATAAAAAAAAATGTTGTGTTTAAAAAAAATATTCGAGTTAAAAAATAATTTTCCCGATTTTGACTTATTGTAGGTCCAAATTACTGTAGATTTATATAAATCGTTGCAATGTACTTTGGAATACCTATCATTAGATATTCATATTGTCTATATTAATGACTTAGTAATCCAGATATATATCAAAAATAGGCCAAAAATCGTGGACCGATTTTCTCGATTTTAAATAGCGACCGAGCCGGAAGAATTCCCGATATATTATTGTATCAATTATGTTTGTAAGTTATTTGGGGGCTACGGAAAGTTGATTTCAACATACAGACGGACATGGCTATATCGACATCGCTATATATAACGGTCCAGAATATATATACTTTGTGGGATCGCAAATGCAAAATGTAGAAGTTACAAACTTATCTATACCCTTGCCACTCATGGTGAAGGGTATTATAAACTGTTGTGCAAAAATGAGGCAAGTTTGTATTTTTTTAGAAATTATTAATATATTTTTGGAGAATTTTAGAAATTTTTCAACTTTTTTTAACTTTATACATCATTAGCCCTCTAACTGGCAAGACCGTAAAAGTTATCCGATAAAGCCAATAATTTTTTTTCAAGTATATGTAGTCAATAGAACCGTAAGTTTTAATTTTCAGGAGAAAAATTCATTCTGAACGAACGCCAGGTAAAAAATTGTGAAGGCCGCCTACAGGCGGGTCTTGCCAGTTTACGTGTAATATGACACCAAAGGTAAATTTTATATATAAACAAATTTTATTGAGAGAAGGGAACAAACAAAGTTAAAATACGCATTATTTTCGATGGCGGTAGTTCCAGAAAGAATTTTTATCAAATTGACCGCATAAAGACAGGTCTCATTTGGAACAAACGACTTGGATGTCACATTTTTTGCAATGTTGCACCTTTTTTGGCTTTTCTCTCCTCCCTACAAGATAAATCGAACTGAACATCAGCTACTAGATGAGCAGCTCTTTTTCCAACACCTGATATGTCAGGCTGTAGTGATAAAGGCTCACCGAGATTTTGAACAGATGGTCATCCTACAGACGATATATTTTGCTATTTCCTCCCGCAAATCTGGAAGCTGTGAAAGCAGTTTTTTAATCGGACACAATGTTGGAAGCATTGGCCTCATCGACCTGCAGACGTTTGTATAAAAAGAATGCATTTGTAAAGACCATGCCCACAAAATAGTAGAACAACCTAATTATAATATTACGAGTCTTAGCTCAAATATGGTATCGACCCTTTAGACCATCCATGAGATCTACTCCACCCATGCGATCATTGTATTCTCGAATAAATTGTATTGTATTCACATCGACTACATGTATTGAGGTCATGTATTCTACGCTAAATCATCTCTTGTCTTTGTACATTTCACAGTCTACACAAAAGCAAATCATGATCAACAACAAATATGACAAAACAAAATTAGTACCTCTCATTGTGCCCAAACCATAAATTCCTCTGGCTCGTAAATAGACTAACAGCGGCTTGGATTTGTAAAAGTTATCAAAATACAGGATGTGATGCATGAAATTAGGAATCTCCAAACATTTTAGGTAGCTCCAATGTCCGGTATAACAGGTAAAATGATATTATCTTCGGACCCATTGTAGATTTAAAATCGGTAGGCAAAACCGTTTGAATCACAAAGCACGAACAATTTGACCCTTCTTTTATGCGGCTTAATGGACATGTATTTTCGAAAATGGTGTTTCGTCTTTGGAACATAAGTGGAATCAGCAACACTGTGATCGCTATCAATACTTTCATCTGTGCTGTCTACAAAACTCTACAGAATCGTTGAACTCGAGAAATTGTTCATCAGACATTTGCTTCTAATTGATGTTTTTCGTATAAGGACGTTTAGTAATATATATCTTTAACACAATACTAAAATAAAAGGAAACATAATAGAACCATAACCAAATAATTGAGTTTTATGAACAAAAAGTGGCGCAAAAGTAAACTTCCGATGTTTTTTGGCTGTAATTAAAAAAAAAAATAAAAACTTTGATTCATCTTGTGGATTATTTTTATTTGGTCTTTTAATTTTTTTTACTTCAAGTCGAGAATATGATGTCATGTAAATGGACGCCGCCACAGTGGATTGTCATTTGAGCCCTTTTTATGGCATTTTCCATCACTTTGGCCAAAACTTCCGGCGATAGGTCCTCACATTCTTGATGGATATTGTCTTTAAGAGTTGCAAGAGTCTGAGGCTTGTTGACATAAACCCGCGACTTCAAAAAGCCCACAAAAAGAAGTCTGGAACGGTCAAATCAGGCGATCTTGCTGGCCAGTGTAAATCGCCAAAACGGGAGATTAGGCGCCCGGGAAATGCATCCTTCAGCATATCGGTTGTCGCACGTGCAGTGTGTGCCGTTGCACCATCCTGTTGGAACCACATGTTTTCCAATCCCAATTCATCAAGTTGCGGCAAAAAGAACTCGTTGATCATTGCTCTGTAGCGCTCACCATTCACAGTAACCGTTTGGCCCGCGACGTCTTCTAAGAAAAAAGGTCCGATGACTCCTCCAGCGAAAACAGCACATCATACAGTGACTTTGAGCGGGTGTAATGGCTCTTCGTGGGTTACACGCGGACTTTCAGTGCCCCAGAAGCGTAAATTTTGCTTATTTACGTACCCGCTAAGATGGAAATGGGCCTCATCACTCATGATTATTTTTGATGAAAAATCATCTTCCTCTTGGTGGTGATTAAGGATGGCTTGAGCGTATGTTAGACGCGATTGGCGGTCAGCAGCTAACAGCTGATGCACCGTCTGGACTTTGTACGGAAACATCTTCAAATCTTGTACCAAAATTCGCTGTAAAGACCGTCTACTGATACCCATTTGCGTGGCACGTCGTCTGGTCGATGTCGACGGCGCTTCCATGACATCGTCGGCTACAGCAGCAATATTCTCTGCAGAACGGCTACTCTGGGGTCTGCCACGCCTGGCAGCATCTCGTGTTATGCCAGTCTCTTCGAGGCGAGCGGCTAAACGTCGCAGTATCTCACCAGTAGGAGTTGGACGGCGAGTAAATCTGCGACGAAATTCACGTTGTGCCAAAGTCACCGACCGATTATTGGTCAAATAAATAGTCAGCAATATGCCGCGTTCTGGAGCAGTGTAGCGTAACATTGTTTATTAACGTGTATTTCTCATGTGTTTACTACACAAATGTCAAAACATCGCAAAATTTATAGCATTTTCTGACAGGAGGATTACTTTTGCGCCACCTTGTATATTATAAAAATTAGATAGTTACAATTGAAAGCAATTTAAATATACAATTTAAACTTTGAACCTCCAAAAATGACAAACAAAAGTTAATTATAAGTTTTTGAGCAGCTTCAAATTTTGTATGACCATAAAGAACTAGTGTAGCAAGTTTTAACAAATTTGGAACGGATTATATCCAATTTCTAGCTGTAACAATATCGTATTTACTTAGTTTGGTTAGGTTCAAATTTATTCCAATCGGTCCCATTGTGGCCCGAATGCCCGTAACCTGACACATTTGTAAATGAATTATAAATTTCCATTTATTTATTATTTTGATACAGGTTCCTTCTTATTTATAATTAAACCTTAAACATTTCCCTCAGTGTATTTACTAACCTTAATCACATGTAAGTAAATTGATCTCAAATCAAATCATTTAATCACTTTTCCACATACGTATGTTGGGGTTTCTTTGCACAGAATCCAACATATTTAATAATAAATAAAAGACTGTCTCATGTTTACCAAAAGGTGCCGAAATTATTGATTAAATCGAAAACATCTTAACAGCTCAAACGCACATTCATATGTAAGTACGTGTGCGTATGTATATCGACGATCATGTCAGATAGACGTTCTTTTTTAAAATGTTTTCTAAATACATTACATTACATTTCTATTTGTATGGTTGTTTTTGCCAATGAGTTCAGGAATACAATAGCTTCCATCTGATTATGGGCGGCAAAAATCGAATCTAAAGAATTCATAAAATTAGTTAGATACTCATGTTTTACCCACACGCTGTATGTGCAAGGTACTTCTTTCTTCATCTTTGTATTCTAACATTTTGCAAACATTTTTAATAAAAAAAAAGAAAGATCAATAGAATTTCGTTCTTTTTATCATTTGTTGGTGTATAGAAATTGTTTTTGAAAATATTTCACATTCAAGAACTCGTACACATATCTTACAAAACTTATTGCGATTAAGTAATAAGATATGATTTCATTACAAAGTCTTTTCTCTTTATTTTGCTTTCTTTTATTTTATTGAAGATCTTCATAAATTGTTCCTTATACTAAAAGCGAGAAAGTAAAAGGATTGTGGAAGATGGTGTAACCTAAGCAGCATGTGTAAAAGGTAATTTGATAATAAATCATATGTGTATAATACTCATTTATAAAAAAAAGTATCTGGCAATCAATGATCTTTTTACCCTTCGCTAATGGGTTAGATAATATCAGATCTAAGGCGGCTTTAAAAAAGGTGTTTAAACTGAGATCCTTAGCAGATCCCGCTAAGTTTGTTTTTTGTTTGTTTTGTTATTTCTTAAAAGGAAAGAAAATAGTTTCTGTCGCGCTAGTAAATTTCAACTTAAATTTGATAAGCCTCAAAACTATGATTATTTAAAATGTTAGTGCATGTTTGTTAAATAATTATAGAGTGAGCCTTAAATTTCACCCTTTTTTATAAGTTATTGTAAAGTTTGTTTAGTTTTTAATGAAATTATAGAGCGACATAAATATATAATACTGTAAGCACTAAAAAGCACCACCAATTTTTGATCAATTTCAATTGAGGTCGTTTGTTAAAAGTAGCGTCTTATTTCTATTAAACGAAATATTTGGAAAATAAATTGAAATTTTACCCAGATTTGATTGCTGCAAACTTATTTTATTTAAGTACTTTTACAAGCTTGAGAGACAATAAATGGGACATTAAATACGAAATTACATATCTTTCGTCTGGAAAAGTGAATAAAAATACTTTTAAATGTGCCCAGTTATGCATCTGCTTTTACATCGACCACTTTGCCTTAATAGTTGATAAAATCACAACATAAACATTGTGATTTCTACAAAATTTAATTATAAAGTAAAAATTGTCAATCTAGTGAGTTTTTTCAAAAAGGATAAAAATGCGAAAAGTGCAATATTGGCAGCCAAGACGATTGGTCTTACCAAATATCAAAAAACCGAGATGAAAAATTAATTAATATAGAGTAGATAACTGAATAGTGGCGGCTTAATTTATTTATGTTAAAAATAAATATTTTGTTAATAAGTAAAGAATATGTATGTAGATATTGAAATATAGAAACAAGCTTTGACAGATGCTAGAAGCAAAAAAGCTAAACAAAAAGTAATCGGTTGTTTGACTGACTCCACCTTGCATGAATTCGCCCTGTTGGCATCGCTGGTTTTGTGGAAGTAATGATTGGGCCAGAGATGGCAAAGTTGGTACTTTTTTGGTACAACTCCAGCCTGAAAAGTCCAATGTCTCATTTGGTACAATTTACAAAAGATCGCCAAATTTGTTTAAATATTGTTACGAATGTGCCATAGACCTGGTCCACACTGTGAAGCATTTGCTGTAAAACATTTTTAAATTCTCTTTTGGAACTGCATTTGTGTCCACACAGTGAGGTTTTTGCTTTTCAGTTTTAGACATTTCTGTACAGAACGAATATGAACGAATAAATGTGGATGACATACTCAACAAAAACTTCATGTACATCAAACAGAGTACCCTTTTCCATTCCGCTTTCCCCTTTCATCGACAAACTCAAATGTTTTGCAGCAAATGTTTCACAGTGTGGATGGGGACATAGCGATTTGAATTTAACAGTCTGTAACGACTGTCTGCAACATTCATCATGTTTATAAACACGTCCATTAGTAGAAGCTTCTACTAATCAACAATGTTGATAGCATGCGGTTACTAGCATTGTGTGGCAACACTAAATGTTTAAGCTGCTAACATTAACATCGAAAGCTCTAGAATTCGAATGTTCTAGTCGTCCGTTAAGATCATTGTAGAAGAACAACGAAAGATGGCGTGAGGTTGCAGAGGTTGCAGTCGTGAGTGGAGTTGATCATTGGCGCTGTTAGAGTTAACATCAACTGTCGTGTACATTATAAAGTGTGTGTGTATTTCTGCGAATTGATAAACGTGTATAAAGACACTGAGTGACTATTTGAGCTGTTGTTGCTGTTCATTTTAAATAAATAAAGAGTTGTTACAAATTTTAAACTACTAAAACTGCTTTTTATTTGCAATAAAGAGTATCCGGTTTATTTAAAGGAAATAAACCCCGTTTTTAAAAGGTAAAAACGTAACAATATCATCAAAAATATTTCTGCTAAAACCTCCATTTTTGTACAAATAATACCGAACGTATAACAAAATGTTAATCAACAAGCAGCTTCTGGTTGAACTCAAATATAAAAATTACATTTAAAGTACAAATTTCTTGTTCATTTTTCAATATTCTTTATACCTATATTCATAATAGCAGTATTCACAATGTAGAGTACTTGGCCTAGTAAAAAAGCAGAAAAGCTATTTATTGACAAACATTTCAATTTCTAATGTATTTTGATTTTAATTTTTTGATATTGTGCTCTTTTACTAGTACAGGTCAAGTACTCTTCATTGTGAATACCGCTAATGTAACCCCTACACTGAGTAAATGAACAAAATAATTTTTAGTTTAAAATTTAAATTTTTCGTGACTGGTTTTTGGAAGTGGGCCTAATATGGGAGATATGACCAATTCTGGACCATGGACATTTTTATGAGATTTATGAAAGCTATAAAATAATGGACGATTTCAACCAGTTTTAACAGGTTTCCTGTACTTGGCGCACAAGTTTACTTGGACGGACATCGTTAAATTGAACCAGAAAGTAATTCTGGGCATTACAAACATCAGCACAAACGTAATATACCTTCCCCACTATAATGGTGTAGGGCAGGGTTTCTCAAAAGCTATTGTTTTTTGTAACATAACAACCAATGTTTTCAATTTAAAAAAAACACGAGTAACATTTAATTTCAATAATTTCTTCTTGAAACACATCAGGTATTTCATTAACGGACATAACAAAAGTTTTTCGAAGTAAATTATTTTGCCAGATATCTAGAATAGAATCATGTGATGTGAAAATATTAATATAAAGAAGATATTATAAATCTATGTTGGGCGATAAGAAAATTTTTTTTTTCAAATTAAAATGTTTTCCTGATAATAAAGAATAATATGTTGAAAACAATTTGTAATAGATTTAATAGTAATAACTTATGTAATGACTTATTTAACTCACTATTTCTAAGCGTTTGATATCACCATATTAAAATAATGAGTTAAAATGCGAATGCATAAGTAGTAAAGAGTTATTATATTAGCATTAAACTCATTACTTTGTAATATAAGTTTTTGGTTGGAATTTATGATATTAAAGAAAAATTCTGTTTTCGAAATAGTAAAAAAAATGAAATTTGTTACAATTGCTGATGAGCCCAACAATACGATTTATTTTAGGCCACACACAAAACAGATAAGATATTGCAACACATGACAAAAATAAGTAACAGCAACCTATCAAGACCACACAGGGTAGTTGATGTCCTTTTTGAACTCTTCAAATTGAAACATCATCATTACTTTTCTTATCACTGCAACTTGTAACAGAAATAACTGTCATCATTAAAACTACCTACAACATAAGATATGTATGTACAGTAGTCTACAGCACTTACTACTTACATGCAGTACATACTGGTACTAACTAAACTTAGAGCCCTTTTATTATTCTACAAGACACACACTGTGATACTTCATTAAGACACGTTAACGCCTGCCACTGACTCATAACAAGTCACGTACACATAGACATAAATTACTCTATCTGTCGGCAAATTCTTCTTTCTTTTCAAACTATAAAAACAAACAAAAGATTTTTTTCAGATTTTTGATAAGGCGAAAAAACAAACAATCCTTATTGTTGCGACACTAAAGAATGGATTTCAAGTAGTTAGCCATTTAATAATTTTATAAATTATCCTGATTATTGAAATTGATAGTTGAAGTTTTAAGAGTAACTATAAGTGTAGTAGGTACATATGTATGTACAAAGCTTGTAAAGTCGAGATTATTGAATATGAATATGGGGAAGAATTACCAAATAACGTATTACGTTATGATTGAAAATCTAGGCGGCTTTAGTTATTTTAAAATACATACATATTAACAAAAGAAGGCTACATTAAAAAAATATTTGCTTGAATAAGCATTTATGATATCTTAGGCATACTTTCCAATAGTTTGCGGCCGACGGTGGGATCAATGTTTTCCCATTCCTCAGTATTTTCAATTCCTATTTAAAAGAAATGTGGTGTTGTCTCACTTTATTATTGAGGTAGTTCCAAAGATTTTCGATGTGATTCTCCATTACATGAGAACAAATGTACAACAACCACGACCTGACATTGTAAGCTTTATGCTTATTATCCTGGTAGAAGTATTAATTGTTTGAAAGACTCCGTGTTTGCTTTGATAATGGCAATTTCAGTTTTAAAATTTCTAAACAAATTTGTTGGTCCATTATGTTTTCGATGAAATAAAGAGAACCTGGATCAGATTGAATAACATGTTTTGGTAACAGCTCCTCATTAGCCTTTCGCCATAAATATGGTTTTCCATTAGAGCCAAATATGTTAAATTTTCTCTAGTCTGTGAACAACACATCTTTCCAAAAAGAAAAAATCTATTGATTTGTGTAGTTTGGCGAAGTTTAAGCAGTCCTTTTTATTTCTCTTTCTAAGCAAAGTAATTTTTCTAGCCATTCTACCTTTCAAATTCGCTCAAGCTTTCTTTCCCGTAGTGGCTTCCACAATGAACGTAAGTTTGGAACAGCGTTGCCAATTTAGCGCTTTTCGCGTTAGATTTAGCGCTTTTTGATAACCCAAAAGACGCATTTTTTCCTCTTAGCGCTTTTTTTTGAAAAAGGCGCTGAACCAGCGCGTTTTTTCCTTAATTTGTTTTTGATTTGAAAAAATAGAAAATCATCTTAAAAATTTAAAATTATGCCAGTGAAACAATAAAGAAAGACGAAATCATTTTAGATAGAAGAACTCTGCATAAAATTTCATTAAATATAATTCCTTTTGTTAAACTTTCAGCATTTGTTATTAATTTGTTATGCTTTCCATATTTCAAACCTAAAGACGGTAATGTGATGAGTTATTTCAAAACCAAATTAAGAAATGCTAATTTAATTAGTTTTTATAAAATATGAACTTAAAATGAAAGATTCATGTTATGAATAATATGTAATGTCACTTCCAAAATTACTTCATATCATCAGAAATGTAGGACAGTCAACATTTCTGTGATTTCATAAAATGTTGCTTTTTGGCAAAATCGATAATTTTATTATGAAGGGCACGATTTCTTGGCCTATTTCTGTTCGTCCTAAATATTGTATTACATAGCATTTTGGGAAAATCTCTTGAACTAATTATTCAGATGTCATGTGTATAAGAAAAACAAACATCAAACCTTTTATTTGTATTAATCTGAATTATCGAATTTTTTTGAAAGTATTATTTTCAATATCTGTTTCATAAAAAATTAAATTAAAAATGGTATTTGTACTAAAGTTCCAAAAAATTTAGCTATGAAAAAATGTAGAGAAATATTTTCTGAATGTTTCCCTACATCCAAAAAATCTTAACAAGTATTTTATTCAATCAGTAATTTTCAGGGAATCTTCAATATTTCTTCTAGCAACCCTAAACCTAATTTAATATATCAAAAATGTAACTGAAATATTTAACTTAAAAATATTTTAATGTAAAATCTACTATTTGTTATAGAATTAAAACACCAAATAGTTGAATTTAATATTATTGTTAGTGATTTTGTATGTAAATGTAATTTTTAGCGCGTTTTGACAGTATGGACGGCGCTTTTTGATTAAAAATAGTTGACAACGCTGGTTTGGAAGAGCATGCAAAGATATCCTTTTTACACGCTCTGACAATATTTCGCTCTTCAGATTCACTGAATATTTTATTGTGTGCTTTTTTGGTTTTATTTTTTATTTGTTTTGAAGTCCTGTATCGTTTAAGAATGTATTGGATAGTAGAATGAAGGGATTCTCCATCCCCCCAAAAGCTTTACAGCAAGCTTTCAGGTTTCTTTTGTTGTTTGTCCGTTTTGTCTTCCAATTGGATATTTTTTGGATAAAACTTTATAATTTAATGAAAATATTTTATGGTTTTTAATTTTGAATCACTTTTAGGATATTCAATCGAATAACCTTAATCGATTAACCGATTAATTTTGGTCGGTTAACTGTTCGAATAATTTAAAATTGTCAATTTTCAAATAACAAATAAGCCGATTAATTTGTTTCGATTAACCAATTAACCGAAATTTCTTTTTTTTTTTTTTGTACTTTATATAGAAATATGCTTTTAAACACACAATATCTTTTTGAAGTATAGCTCAAAAAAAAATTTCCTTTTTTCTAGAATGTTCCATGACGAACTTTATCCTAATGAGTCAGAGGATGATTGAAGACATTACTGAAACGAGTGTTTTATCAGGACTCCAGTGGTATAATGGAGGATTTTATATGCTTAAAAAAACAGAATAAAGAACTGAGAAATTTGATAGTCTTTCTCATGCCTTACTATCGATTTCTCCAACATCTGCCATCAGTGAGAGAGTTTTTTCCAAATCAAGATTTAATAAAACTAAAAAATATCGGTTAAAAGGAAACCTTTTAAATTGTATTCTCTTCTTAAAAGATATTTCAGAAAATCTCACTAAAGTCCTAAAAAAAAACTCACATGTGTATATAAAAAGGACTCAAATATCATATTTTTTTGAAATTATTTATTTTTTTGTTGAAATGCCTAAATAAGTACAAAAAATGGGGTATTTTCAATTATTCGGTTAATCGAATAATTTAAAATTAACCGATTATTAACCGATTAAATCTAAACCCCAATTAATTATTTGCTCGAGTAACCGATTAAATCAGGATATTTAATTAAACTGCCCATAATTTCTTACCTGCTAACATAATTCCTTTGTTTAAATACCCATCCGATAGAGGACAATTTACCCAATAAACCCTCCATGCATTGTTTTCATCATTTCATCATTTTGCAACAAGCAGCGTTTTAATATTAAAGTAGATTCTGCTAAATTAATTGTCCGTAAATGAATTGCAAATTAAAATTCCCTCTTACAAGATTTGATATTTTTTTATACCTTACATATTACAGCTTGAAGACACTACCACAACAAAATCTTTAGGTCTACGTTGGAAGGCGGGTCTAGACTAGTTTCACTTTAACCCCCAAACATTGTTCTTGCAATGATTATTATGCAATAGATTTGGAACGACCAAATCGAATGGGATGAAAGCCTAAAGCTTAGTTGGCTTTTGTTTTTAGATGACTACCCGAACATTTGTATGATAAAAATTCATACTTTGTGATGCCTCTGAAAAGTCCTACGCTGCCACACTCCATATTAGAACTATAAGCGAAAAATGTCAAATATTTACACATTACTTTCTGCCAAAACGAAAGTAGCCCCTGTCAAATTCTTTATTCTTCCAAGAAAAGAGCTATGTGGTGACGAACTCTTAGCAAAATTAATCTCATCATTTCCGTCTCTAGTTCGTTTTCAGAAATGTGAACTAAATTCTGTATAGATTCAACTATCATATTGTCCTGGCTACAAAAACACCTCTCACATTGGTCTACATTTGTCGCCAAGAGCATCACGTTTATAATAGATAAAGTTGGAAATGACAGATGGCGTCGTGTTTGCTCTAAGCACAATCCAGCCAAGTTAGGTTCTCGTGGGCTTACGACAAATTAATTGGTAAGCAATGACTTGTGGCGGTATGGACTAACATGGCTTAGATTGCCCTGCTCCCAACAGCCTTCAGTACTGTCAGTTGCAGATACTCATGAGGAAGATGGACCCATAAAAACCTATTTGAATCAAAACTCAGAAGATATTGTCTCTCGCTTCTCCGATATATATACGCGTAATCGCGTACATATTTATATTGCTACGTTTTTGCCTTTAACCGGATACTTTTGATTGCAAATAAAAAGCAGTTTTAGTAGTTTAAAATTTGTAACAACTCTTTATTTATTTAAATGTACACCAACAACAGTTCAAATATTCATTCAGTGTACACGTCTATCAATTTGCAGAAATACACACACACTCTATAATGTACAAGTATACACGTACAAGACAGTTGATGTTAACTCTAACAGCGACAATGATCAACTCAACTCACGACTGCCAGCTCTACCACTGTTTATACACGCGCCATCTATCGGGAATCTTCTACAATGCTCTTAACGGACATACTAGTACATTCGAATTCTAGAGCTTTCGATGTTAATGTTAGCAGCTTAAACTTTTAGTGTTGCCATACTTACAAACAATGCTAATAACCGCATGCTATCAACATTGTTGATAAGTAGAAGCTTCTACTGATGGAAGTGTTTATAAACATGATGAATGTTGCAATCAGTAGTTACGGACCGTTAAATTCAAATCGCTATTGCACATTCGTAACAATAGTTTATCATGCGACTCAGCCACATCACAAAACCACTTTCAATTGCCCCTCTCTCACTATACAACACTCAGAGATAAAATTTGCTATATTTCCCCGAATATTTCTTGCTTTCTAGTGGACAAGAGATTCCCAAGAAGAGTTCGTTACTAACATTTAACCCGTTTATGGATTCAGATGGCATCATGAGGATAAATAATAGACTCCCGGTTCTGAAATGCTATCATATGAAGTGCGATTTCTTAAGATAATACCTCAGGTCGTTTCACACGTTTATATTTAGAACTTATACATAATACATGGCGAAAATTATATTCTAGTACGCTTAGTAAGATTGGAGTTTTGGGTGTCAAAACCAAAAAACTTTATTATACTTAACTACAAGACATGTGTTTTATATAAAAAAAAATCAGTAGCTCATGACTCCACTTATACCAAATCAGAAATAATATCCTAACTCAACACGACTTTCAAACTATAAACCATAGAGAAAATATACATAGAGCGGAAACTAGAAAAAAACTCAAACAAAAAAATTACTCAAAATAATCACACATACGAGTGTTGTTTTTGTTTTCACATAGTTTTTTTTACTAATACATTCTCACCACTTAGGTTTTTGACAACTGAGTTAGGTCTTTGACATGAGAGTTTCCGATCTATGTGTATTTATCTATGCTATAAACCCCCTTACCAGTGATGTTAACTTTTTTGTTTCGATTTCCGTACAGCCCTAAAAAAATTACCGTTTTTTGGGTAAAATTACCGTATACAAAGTCTTGAACAAAAATAATTATATTTTCTTACAATTTTGTGAAAATTACCGAATTCACTTAATTGTGAATAAATTCGAAAAGAATCCATCGATTTTTATGATCGATATCATATCAGCCATAAATCTGAACAATTTCTGTCGTTTTCGATTTTTCATGATTTTTTTTTAAACAAAAAAAAATCTATTTTCCCGTAAAAAATATATTTTTTGCTTCAATTTGTTATTATAACTCCGAAACTACTGGGCCGATCGAAACGCAATATATATGTGAAAATTTGTACATAGCATAAGGAAAATGTTTTCAAAATTCAATCAATCGAAAGAAGAACATTTTAACTACTCAATTGTATGTATATCAAACAAAAAACTAAAATTTTGTAAAAAGACCAAATTCACATAACTGTGAATAAATTCGAAAAGAATCCCTCGATTTTTATAATCAATATCTCAGTTTGTTTCTATTACATGTGGCTTTGCGATGAAGTCATAAATCTGAACAATTTCTGTCGTTTTCGATTTTTCATAATTTTTAAAAAAAAAAAAAAATTGCTATTTTCACGTAAAATTACATTTTTTGCTTAAATATTATAACTTCGAAACTACTTAGGCGATTGAAACGCAATATATAAGAGAATTAAATGTTATGTAAATGTCAACTTTTCTAAGTTTATTTTAATAACAATGGACTGAGCCTGACCCTTTTTGCGATATCATTAATTATGTGGAGAATCTTCTAACAAAATTTATAATTTTACTTAAAAATTTTTTTAAAAAAATCTATCCATAGAATTGAAAAATTTTACCATTTTGTAGTGTATAGTGCTTAGTCAAGCCCTTTTTTGCAGTTGAACAGTTTTAAATCACACGTAAAGAAAATAATCCATTCACAAACTTTTACATTTGAGGAATACACCACCATGCTTTCTAGAATTGAAGCTTGCCTAACTCAAGGTCCTTCCTTAAGTCCCATGAGTGATAACGCCACTGAAATTTGCGCTCTCACATCCGGACATTTTCTTATTGACATCCCATTGCTATGTCCTCTTCGTACAATAAAAACTTATGTCGTTCTTTTCATATACATTTATATATTTTTTCTTTATTTTATTTATACTTTAATTTTGTCTTCATATTATATAATTCGGATAGAATTCGAAATACATAATATGTATGTGTATAATCACTAACTATTACAAAACTTCGCATTATTCATTATCTAAGGAGTAATATAATACATATACGAGTACATACATATTGTATATATAGTAGTTCGCTATTTGTATTAAACATAATGAAACTTTAATTTCAGTCTTAGGTTTACCAGTAGATTCCTAAAAATAAAAGAAATTTTAAGTAATGTTATTTCAAGTCAATCAAAAAAATATTTGAATTTTCTTTTGTATTTGAGAAAATTTTGCAACTCACATTAGTTTTTGTTTAAATTTTGTTCGGATTCGGATTTGAAGTTTGCTTACTTTTATTATACTTTGATTCGTCTAACAAATCATCAACAGAATTGTACATATAGTTTTGCATTTCGGTAGCAGCGGTAGTGCTATTGCTGTTTGGTTCGGATTCTTTTGTATTGTTGCTAATGTCATCGGTATCGACCGACAATGGTGCCGAAGAATCATCAACAGCTGGCTCATCGGGTTTCTTAACGTGCAACAAGTCAATTTCTGTTAGTGCAACATTGGGTTCCTAAAACGATGTTATGGTATTATTATTGGAGAGTATACACAAAATTAGCAATTTTACCTTTTCTAGAGCCGCATCTGATACATGCAAATGATAATTATCCGAACAATAACCCCTCAGCAGTTCAATACCCTTTTCACGACAATTGCCATAACGATTTTCCCACGCATCCATTAATCGGTTATAGTAACGTGGGTGTTCTACAAATTTCAAATATGTATGTGTATCGGATGTTGGAAATATACGTTCCAAGGGACTGCAACGATTTAGTTCATCTTCGGATACCAGCAAACAGCGTACATCATCCGGATTGAGGTTTTCCAAAATGGCATCTAAATATTCTTCACGATATTCTATAGAACGATTTGTAAAGTGATTATGTTTTCGTATTTCATCATTTCTGAGACAAGTAGTGAAAATGCGTTTATCATGGCAGAGAGGAGCTTTCAGCTTCAACGCCTCCGATATCTCTTTTTGATGTTTCTCATTAAGTTTCGGTGGCACCTGGTACAAGGCTGTATTTAATATTGACTGTATCAAAGGTCCCTTTACATGCAAGTCCAATGGCAATTCTGAATGTAAGGAGGGCGATATATTTATTTCCAAAAGCCAGGGTATAAGATTTTCATCCAACAAAACATCAAAGCCAAACAGTTCAAAACAGTTGTAGCGAAAATTTACATTCTGACGATAAGTGCGATTAAGACCAGCTTCACCACTTATAATAGCTCTGATCACCAGATTACGTAGAGTGGCCCATAAGCGTTTTGTGTTGACACCACGTGCCTCCAGACAACACCACAATGATTGTAGTGTCCATTTATGACCCTGGCAAGCATTAACATCTTCGTTTTTCGAATAGTTTTCCGAAAATTTATTTATACTATAATTTGTCAGATGCATGCAGCGTTCATCAAGATTGTTCAATCCACAGCTATATTTAACTGGATTTTTAACAATAAATAATTATATTATAATAAAGTAAAATACATAAACTTGTATGAATTTATCTTACTTACCAGAAGCAAATCTGGCCAAACCATCTTTATACATATAAATACGCAAAGGATTGATAGAGGTCATAACCACATATATGCGCATATCAAATTTGTTGTCATTTATTAACAATGGACGTTCTATGTACCTGTAATTAGGATTTATGTTATTAAGGATTTTATTTAATATCTAAAGGTTTGGTTTACTTTTGCACCACTAATGGTCGGTCTTTGGGAAACTGGGACCATTTGTTTACAATACTTATACCAGTGCCTCTAGCACTAGCTGGCGGCTTAACAATCCACTTTGCTTGTCTTGAGGCATTTTTAGGCCAGACTTGCCTTAATTCTTCTAAATCATCGGGCATTATGTAAGATCTGAAAATATGGAAAAGTTATATAATTAAAGTGGTCGCTGGAAAACATATTTTATTCGATTTTTGACCTCTTTATTATGCCTTTTAACTACAATATGTATACATGTGAGAATACAATCTCTTCTGGCTTATGATTTCATCAGCTGAATATATTTTAATTTAAATCCATACTCTAAAGCTAATATTAATTTATGCTCCTATTCGAATGTACAATGCGTGCATGATTCGCTCAATCGAAGCACTAATTTTTTGTCATTTAATTATACCCTTCACCATGAGTGGCAAGGGTATATATAAGTTTGTTATTCCGTTTGTACTTTCTACATTTATCATTTGCGACCCCACAAAGTATATATATTCTGGATCGTTATATATAGCGAATTCGATATAGCCATGTCCGTCTGTATGTTGAAATCAACTTTCCGTAGCTCCCAAATAACATAATTGATACATCAATATATCGGGAATTCTTCCGGCTCGGTCGCTAATTAAAATCGAGAAAATCGGCCCACAAATGGCTGAGATGTAAGGAAAAAACCGGTACAACTTCGATTTTTGGCCTATTTGTCATTAATATAGACAATATGGATATCTAATGATAGATATTTAAAATTCCATTGCAACGATTTATATAAGGCTATAGTAATTTGGACCTACAACGGGTCAAAATCGGGAAAATTATTTTTTAACTACAATTTTTTTCCACAAAAATTTTATTTATAATTTTTTTTCACTAATAAATTTAAAAGATTTTTTTTAAAAAATTAAAAAAAAAAAAAATTTGGAAAAATATTTGAAAAAATTGAAAACAATTTTGAAAAAAAAAAATTTTTTAAATTTTGAAAAACAATTTAAAAACATTTTTTTATTTTAAAATTTTTTTAAAAAAAATTTTAATTTGTTTACCTAAAAATATTCAAAATTTTTATTTTAAAGTATAATTTGGTGAAGGGTATAAAAAATTCGGCACAGCCGAATATAGCTCTCTTACTTGTTTTTTGCTATATTTACTCTTTTAAATAGTTAATTAGTATTTTCTTAAAAGTCGCATCTGAATAAGAAACAAATTTTCGGTCGGACACTCCTGAATTTAAATGTTCATGTTTGACCAATTTCATTTATGGTCTTTGCAATTTGGTCCAACATTTATGACGGATGTAGAGAATTTTATTTATTTGTAAAGAAAAATATAATTAAAAGGATCGAATTTTTTATTTTAGCCAAAATCTATGAAATTTTAATTTTTGTTTTGAATCATCCTAAGTAAAATAAGTTTTTTAAATAAATAAGACTTCAAATATAACTTATTTAGTGGTTACGTCTTTTTCGTCAAATATTTTGCCATCCTAAGAACTGTAAAATATTCAAGATATTAGCGGTATGGTAGATCGGCTCTACGAAGCCTTGCTGTATGCAAGAAGCGCGTTCGGACATTACGACTACGATAATTTATTACCGAAAACCATTTATCCTGCAATGTCTAAGATTATTGAGAGGATAAGGAAGGAACAGACTTTGATTCGTCCAAATCATTTATGCATGTCAGCGAAATCTCAATTTCTCACTTACAGAGTCCATTAGGAAGAGATTAAATAGATAGACATGAAAACTGCACAATAGACCTCACATTATATTCATACATTAATTGTTCGTTATCAGCAAGCAAATTTGCGAACCCATGCTCTCGGAAGAGGGCATGGAATGCAATGACGCCGATGGTCCAATCGATAATGAAGATACCAACTCTGTATTCGAACTCGTTGGTACCTTCTTTGAACGGATGGACGAGGCGGTGGACGAAGACGTCCTCCTGAATTTTGACCAGGAAGACGCCGACGTCACCGTTGTAAAAATTGAGTATGGTGAAGGTGACGCAAATAAACCTTCACAACTATAAGGCACCATCTGCTGCACTGCTCCTCCGAATTTTGAAGAACGAGGAGGAGCTAGTCGTGGTCCAGGAACCCTGGGTCCGTCAGGACAGTATCTATATCTGAAGGGCTATAAGCTCTACTACGCTAAAGGCGCAGGTAAAATTAGATCCTGAATATTGGCTAAAAGCTCTTTGAATATCTCATTCTGTCTAATTACAGCAACAGAAGGTTCAGTATTTATATCTGGTAAATTTCTGGATACAATATCTAGTTGTATGGAATCGGCATTAAGTAGTGTGAACCCCCCAAAAAACGGAATTGGTTCTCTTCACTAGGAGGTATAATATCGATGACTTTAAACCACCTAGACTGAATGGAATCAGTCTTGAGATCAGGGATAATGCAAAGTATATTGGCATCATTCTAGATAAGATATTGTTCTGGAATTTGAACATTCAGAACAGGATTAATAAGGCCTATGTGGCCATCTACTCCTGCAAAAAGGCAATTAGTACTAACTGGGGTATTATGCCGAAAGGTATCAATTGGATCTTCAAAGCAGTCGTTAAACCCATCTTGTTCTATGCAGTATTGGTGTGATGGCAGGCTTTGGATAATGCTACTCACCGGGGAAGGCCGTTGAACAAGTTCTCAGGACTATCGCGATACTGATTACAGGCGCTATAAGGTCTACTTCCTCTAAGGCACTTTTTACAGTGGATTTGATGGTGATACAAATGACTCTCAAGTCTGATATGAGACTAAATGCTGGTTGTTCGTCATCTGGTAAGGACCTTGGACACTCTAGGATACGGAATTAGTATGGGCACATACGTGGTAATGTCGATTACTGCATCGCAAAACCATTTATCGATAGGCATTTCCATATTATGATCCCGAATAGGGATTTATGGCAACGCGGACTCTTCCCCCCTGCTGATGTCATACGGATATACACTGATAGCTCTTACAGGCGTAATAGGGTCGGTGGAGGTTTCTATATAGAAAACTTTAAGATAAAATCCTTCCTTAGGCTACCTAACTTCTGTACTGTTCTTCAGGCGGAAATTACTGCCATTAAACGTGCATCCAACTGGCTGAGGTATTATCGAATGTCTGGTGATATATGTATATTTACTGACAGCAAGGCTGCCGTTAACGGAATAGCAGGTGTCTTTACGACATCTAGGTTAACCGAGGAATGCCGGATATCCCTAAATGAGATAGCGAGACATTCTAGAATAATGTTTATATGATTCCCTGGACATGATGGAAATCAGGGTAATTGTATAGCAGATGATTTGGCCAAAAGGGGTGCGATGATGAATGAGGAGGCGATCGACCCCTTTTCTGGTATTTCCCTTGTTAAATGCAAGATGGCTGTTCAGCAGAAACTATATGAGACTGCACAAAACAGGTGGACTAATGAACCTTCCTGTGCTACAGCGAGATCGACTTGGCCCGTATATGATGCCAGCAGGACGAATCTACTTATAGATTACCGTCGTAAGCAAATAATGCTAATTGTGTCCTTTATTACAGAACAATGTTTAATCGGGACACATGCTAGAGGAATGGGCCTACGGTACAATGATTACTGTAGAAGCTGCCATAATGAAGAAGAGGAAGATACTGTGTATCACCTTTTCTGCCAATGTCCGGCTCTGACAAATCTGAGGGAACGCATCCTCGGACTCCATTCCTATCATGTTTGGACGAGCTATCAAGGATGAATCTGAGACGAATCTATTCCTTCATCCGGGAATCTGGTTGATTTAATTTGGAGTCAACGGAAGTACTGTAAATACTTTGATGACTACCCCTTGGGTATCACAATGGGATGCTTGAGGAGCAGCTGCCCATGGAACCTAACCTAACAGAGTAATTAGCGGTACCGTGGAAACAAAATAATGAGGAAGTCTCCAGTATACTCATTAAATCATTGAAATAAGATGTATAGAATATAAGATTTGTAGCTCTCTTACTTGTTGATTTATAAAATATGTAAGTAAATTATTTCATTACAAATTTAATTTAAAAACTCACCTTTGCATAAATCCAAATTCTTTATTACCAAACTTTTTCATATTCTGTTGTATACTGCGCCACATGCTGTCCTTGCGTCCAATGCGAAAAGATCCGGGCATATGATTGTATTTCTGATGTGATCGTATTGTTCGAAAACCAGGACTCTTCATATGTTTTTCCCAAACAGCCATCCAGTCGGTGGTATCTAAGAATAACAACATGAATTATTTATACCAAAAATTAAGAAACCACAAAACAGCCAGTCATACTTTTAATAATACGAAAGCCCGAATTTATAACGACACGTTTAACTATTTTCGGCATAACCGGACTCAATTTCCATTTTAAGATCTTGTGTAGTTGTGGTGGCATGGTAGGACCAGGTTGCTCATGAGAAGAAAAATTTAAGTACGGAGGCACATTTGGAAAGAGACTAGGCGATAGTATACACTGGGGCGTTTGATATTTGCAGGTCTCATGGGTAGTTTCATTATTTTGCTCAGCATTTGCCTCTTCTATAGGGGCTTGATAACGTATGTGTTTACTTTGTTGTGTTTCAGTGCCATCTTCGGCAAGATAAAACGGATCGCCGGTATATTCCTCTTCTGAGTCACTATCCGTATATGTGTTTACGTCATCAATGGCTTAAAATAAATAAAAATGTTATTATTACAATATATTTTTGTATATGTTTAGACTCATTTACCCGCACAAGGGTCATCATCTGCCAAACCATTACTATTGAGATGAGCCGCTGCATCACTGCTGCAACTATTTGCTAAAGAAACACCAACATAATTACTATGACTTCCCAAATTTGTTTCTATCATACCGTGCATTTGACTATTATTACTGTTATTATTATTATTATTATGGCGTGCATCAGGTGTCAAGTAGTTTGCGGCATAAAAACTCGCCTCATAAGCAGTGGCCGATGATTGTGGATTGGTCAAACCATTTTGTGTTAAAATCTGTTCTTTTTCTTCGTAGTGATGACCATTAAGCAGACTACTTGCATGGAATTGATTTACAATGATTTTCATATTATTCTTAGCGGGTGATGAGGTGTTTGTGAAACTGGTAGTATGTGCATTATTATTGGTATTATTGGAAGAAGCAGCAATATTTTTTGTGGGACTGTTATGGCGTGCCACACTTGCTAACTGACCATTGTCAGCAATTGGCGATGAACTGTGACCTGTACGCTTGGTATTTCTTGGGCTGGGGTATTTCGCACCACTAGCCGTTTTAGAGGGCATCTCTTCTCGTGGTCTCTTTAAATGCAACTTTAGTGAGTTAGTAAAACAAAAAAGGGGAAAGGAAGCGAAATGATGTGCAAACATATAAAAACATACACATGAATATAGCGATGAAGTTTGTTATTAACAAGTTGAAAGTTACAATGAAATTCAAGTCACCATTTTTTGCCCTTGCAAACTTTTGCACATACTCAACAAATACTCGTATATATGTCTGTATATTAACGGTGTTCACAATCTTGTGCAAATGGTCTTGCATCATTGTATATGCATTGCATTTTTACTTTACACTAACAAAATATACAGTTATACACTATTGCATAAATTTACAATACAAATGCACAAGATTGTGAATACCGATATTATGTGTACTGCTAAAAATGGTGACGCGAATTACCTTATTGTAATACAAAATTGTATAATTAAGCAAATATTTAAAATACTTATAAATTAACAAATTTAAATAAGGTTTATAATCATTTAAACTATGTTGTGTCAAATTTACAATATACAATACTGCATAAAAGAGAGCTGAGAAACAATGTTCCGGTAATCATTCCGTTCAGAAAATATTTTTCTCATACAAAGTAAATAGTTAATTTCCAATATCTGGAGAATTATAATTGTAAAAGTATTTAAACTTTTTACGAATGAATTCCTAATTACTGTAAGGATTTTAGCTGATAATGGGCGGCATTGGTTTAGTGGGTGTGGCACCTCCCATACAAAATAAATAGTAATTTGGCGTATCTGGAGAACTATAATTGTGAAATTCTTCAAAGTTTAACCAAATTTGAGAAGGATCGGAACAGTGGGTGAGTCACCTCCCATTATTCCAAGATTCTTCAAACTTTGTCCGAATATCCCTCTTATCATTTTACATAGTTTGGCTGAAAACGGACAGAATTGAATTAGTAGGCGTGGTACCTTCCATATAGAGTAAATAGTTATTTTCGAATATCTGGATAACTATAATTGCGAAGGTCTTTGTACAAATGAATGTCCTATCACTGCATTTAGTTTGTTTGCAAATAGCCGCGATCGGAACAAGGGAGATAGTGCCTCACATACAAAGTAAATAGTTATTTTCCAATATCTAGAGAACTATAATCTTGAAAGTTTGGTGGAAATGGCAACAGCATATACATATCTTGGTATAACCTTAAAAATTGCAAAAATCCGGTATACATGATATCAGTCGCGGATCTTGGTTAACCATTTAGGGATGGAAAATAAACTAAAATTTAATTAAAATTTTTCTTTTTTACTTTTTATACCCTACACCACCATAGTGGGGAGGGTATATTGGATTTGTGCAGATGTTTGTAACGCCCAAAAATATTAGTCTAACACCCACCTTAAAGTATACCGATCGACTCAGAATCACTTTCTGAGTCGATTAAATGATGTCCGTCCGTCCGTCCGTCCGTCTGGCTGGCTGGCTGGTTGTCCATGTAAACCTTGTGCGCAGAGTACAGGTCGCAATCTTGAAGATATTTTGATAAAATTTGGTGCATATAATTTTTTCTGCCCAAGGACCAAGCCTATTGAAACTGACTGAAATCGGTTCATTATTTCACCTAGCCCCCATACAAATGTCCTCCCGAAATTGGTCTTTATCGGTCATAAATGTTTAATTTATATAGGTATCTACACAAGTTTTTCTCCAAATAAGTTTTATATATACGAAATTCATGTCATCAAATTTTATTATGATCGGTCCATAATTAGTCATAGCTCACATATAAGGCCTGCTTCCGATAATCACTTTAACGAGCATAAATCTCTTAAAAATGTTGGTATACACATAAAATGCAACATAAATAACTTTCATACAGATATTAATCACACTACTTAATTTCATGGTGATCGGTCCATAATTGGTCATAGCTCCCATATAAGGCCCACTTCCGAAAATCGTTCACGAATGTAAAATATTGAAATTTTGAAAGAAAAATGTTTTTGCTCATTTACTTAGTGTAGGGTATTATATGGTCGGGCTTGACCGACCATACTTTCTTACTTGTTTTATAATAAAACTAATCGGTTTTGGTGGGTTGAAAAATTAATTTCTTTTTTTGCTTCGAAAATGTCTAATTTTTTGCCAACAAAGCGTCATATGCGGGAAGTTTTGCTTTAAGTCATTAATTTGGAAAAAAGTGCCATGAAGATTATTGTCAAACTCAACAAGAGCTTGCAAAATCATTGGGAGCTACTCAATCAGCAATTTAAAAACGTTTGCAAGCAGTAGGATTCTTCCAAAAGCAGAGAAATTGGGTAACCTACGAATTGAAGCCGAGAGACCTTGAAGGACGATTTTCTATGACTGAAATGCTGCTTGAACGCTATAAAAGAAATCATTTTTGCACCTAATCATTACTTGCGATGAAAAGTGGATTCATTACAATAACCCGAAGCGTAAGAGAACGTATGTGAAGCCCAGCCAACCAGCCGAATCCATACCAAAGCCAAATATCCATGGCGCTAAGGGTCCTATCTACTGAAATCTGACCAGACTATCAGAGGGAACCTGTACCGAACGCAACTGATTCGTTTGAAGAGACCATTGGCCGAAATATGCGGTCAAACATGAAACGTAATATTCCATCATGACAAGGCTAGGCCACATGTGGCAATAACTGTTAATAGTTTTTCCCGCCCAATGGACCAGACCTTGCCCCGTCCGCAGAACTCTCTCTCTCTGGGATAAGCTTCACTTCAGAACAGAGTATCGGAATTTGGCTTGATTCGTTCTTGGCCTCAAAAGATGAGCAGTTCTTTTGGCGCGAAATACATATGTTGCCAGAAAGATAAGAACAGGTCATAGTTAGTCTTATTTGCATACTTTTGTACATATTTTTTAATTTGTTTGTGGATATTTAAACCTGCCCAGACCATATCATGTGCATGTATATTAGGAACAAGACAGTACATGGATTATCCATAAACATACCCTTCAATAATACAATAATTGTAGAAGGTAGAATCACTAGGGAGAGCTATCAATATTTAGCCTTATAACGTGAAACTTTGATTTTGATTTTTATCATATTTTCTTTTGTTTGAAGTTGCAAGAATTGTATAATTGAGAATTTATTTTCTAATGAGTGTACCTTATATTGTTGTGTCATGCCCTTCACAAAATTATACTTTAAAATAAAAATTTAAAATATTTTTAGGTAAACAAAATTAATTTTTTTTTTTTCAAAATTATTTTTCAAAATTTAAAAAATAATAATTTTTTTTCAAAATTATTTTAAATTTTTTTCCAAAATTATTTTCAATTTTTTTTTTTAATTTTATATTTTTTTTTTTAAATTTAAATTTACTAGTGAAAAATAATTTATGACAAAAAAATTTTTTTGGTAAAAAAAAAAAAATTAAGTTAAAAAATATTTGTCCCCATTTTGACCCATTGTAGGTTCAAATTACTATAGCCTTATATAGATCGTGGCAATGAACTTTGAAATATCTATCATTAGATATCCATATTGTCTTAATTACTTAGTAATCCAGATATAGATCAAAAATAGGCAAAAAATCGAGGTTGTCCCGGTGTTTTTCCTTATATCTCAGCCATTTGTAGGCCGATTTTGTCGATTTCAAATAGCAACCGAATTGGAAGAATTCCCAATATATTGATGTATCAATCATGTTTTTAAGTTATTTAGGGGATTTGGAAAGTGGATTTCAACCGACAGACGGACATGGCTATATCTACTTCGTTATTTATAACGATCCAGAATATATGCATATAATTTGTGGGGTCGCAAATGAAAAATGTAGAAATTACAAACTTGCCACTCATTGCGAAGGGTTGAGAAATATGAAAGACCGACATTAAAAGTACATGGTACTTGCTATATTCATTAACAGTTGTTACCAGTTATCAATGAAGGTGATTAAATCACATGTATTTCGATATCGCGCATCTCTAATGTGTGTAAATTTAAATTTAACTAGCACATTTTTAGCACAGCCCATTTTGCTGTTAACACAGCACTGTTAATCACTTAACAGTCATAATACTTGAATTGTAATATCAAATTTATATCTACAATATTTAGAACAATTTCAGAATAAGAAGTAGTAGTGGGATGTCTGAAATAATGTTGCATCCAAAAATGCTAATACATACATTTTTGGTTTTGTGAAATAACACTTTAAATAACATCTCTGTTCTAATGTTTTCATTGGTTTTTAAATAAATTTTAATTTTTAACCAATCTTAGATTTTCTTGTAAAAATCGAATATTTTTTAATTTTGGATTTGTTTTATTATACAGAAATACTAAGATAAAAGGTGAAAGGTAAATAAAATTGGGTGCAGCTAAATATAGAGGTATTAATTTTCTGCAAAATTTAAACGGTGACTATAATTTTTCTATAATTATAAGAGACAAAACTGAACTCTAGATATATTATGTTTAATTGCAATTGAATGGTATCGAAAATCCCTTTGACAACAGTTGATAGTATGAATGTAATTCAAATTTGATTTTACTTGAATTTTGTTTCTCGCTCAATCTCTCTCACAATTAACGCATAAACAAAAAAAAAATCGGTAAAATAAGATTGTTACTCACCTGATTGCCAGCAGCAGAGTCTGCTGTTGCCTCGGCTATCGATGCAGCAACACGTACTCGGGATTTATTTTCATACGCTATGCTTTTTTTTCTACTACTTCCACTACCAATACTATTAGTAGCGCCGCCATTTATTTGACCTGTAGCTGTTGGGGCTGATGTTGATGACGTTGTTGTATTTCCAACATAGTTCTCTGCAACAGGGTTGTTAGTATTATTGACGTTATTGTTATGCTGATTGGTCACATGTGAGAATTTATTGGCACTAACACTATTGATCATTTCCAATTGGCAACCTTGGGGCGTATGAGCATGGTTATGTGAGCCGAGCAATTGCTGAGGAATATGTTTTTTGGCATACTTGGCATCTTTGTACATTTCTACTTCTTCACGCCACGTTTCATGAAAATCTAATATTTCTAAAGGCTTTTTACTCCCACTTGTGCTCCGATTGCTGGCAGCATTCTCTTTGGCATGTTGGTGATTGTGACTATGATGGTGGTGATGATGACCATGACCATGGCCATGACTGTGATTTAAGGCATTTTGTACAAAAGATTGAGCTGCTCCCATAGTTGTAGTTGTTGCACCACTTCCAGCGCTAGCTTCTTTAAGAACCGAGGCAGACGATAGATTTTGCTGCTGTAGTTGTTGTTGCTGTGACTGCGGCTGTTGTTGTAACATACGTTTTTCGATTATGGGTGCCATATTTGCAATTTACAATTTACTATTAACTTTTAATTTAGATTTCTGAAATTTAAATAGACGTTTCACACAATATATTTCTGGATGTATTACATATGTATGTTTATATTTATATTATTATTTTGTATTTTTCCTTTCATTAAATTGTAGCCTTTTCGATATTTTTATATATTTTTTTTTTTTTAAATATCTATCGTGTTTTCCAATTTAAATGTATTTATTTATCCGTTGTGGCACAACTTAAACGTTAAAAAATGCAACTGCAACTGAATTAATCTATTTTGAATGTGGCACAGACCCAAGTTTTTCACTTTTCTACTAAAGTTCTCTGCGAGTGTTATGCTGATAAAGAGTGAGCGAACGCATTGCTAGACATTTTGTTGTTATGTTTAGCCAAAAATCAACAACAAAAAGAAAAACAATTACTACAGCATCCATCCATCCATCCATCCATCAAACGACCGATGATCAATCCAATATTTTGATTTTGTTCTATTTTATTTTGAATTTTTCATTACTTTTTTATTTATCTTTTAAGTGGTTTTATGTATATATGTATGACCACATGAACATACACATGCATTCACTTAATTCTGTCATCCTAAAGGGTCATACAAGCATTAAACAGAAATACAATTGGTAAAAAAAAAAATCAAATAATTCATGAACAATTAATTAACAAACGTGCTGTTTTTTACTACAAATCATTTATAAGAAATATTTTCGATCAGTTATAAAGCCATGTACAAATATATAAACATACATATTTATGCACATACATACATTGATTATGCAGATACTGCATTGTACAATATAAAAGAAATGTTAGAAATGATAATTAAAACTATTTCACTATAAGGTAATTGCATTTTATTTCGAACCAGCTAGGATTTTTGTCATCCCGATTTTAATACATAGTATACATTCTACTTTTAGCTGCGCATTATATGACGTATAAAACAATTCCGTATCTTATATGGTTCATATTTTATACCCCTCTAAAGTTGAACATCTCGAAATTATCAACAATAACATTTTAACATTTTGAAAGGATTTAGTTGTCCTTTATCCTTGGAAATCTAAAAAACAGAACTTTTTATTTTCTTAATTTTTTTACACAAAATATACAACCAAATTATAATTATTGTGTAAAAATGTTTGCAATCTCAATGGGTTCAAATGATATGGTCGTTTTTATACCCTTCACCATGAGTGGCAAGGGTATGCATACGTTTGTCATTCCGTTTGTAATTTCTACATTTTTCATTTGCGACCCCACAAAGTATATATATTCTGGATCGTTATAAATAGCGAAGACGATATAGCCACGTCCGTCTGTATGTTGAAATCAACTTTCCGTAGCCCCCAAATAACTTACAAATATAATTGATACATCAATATATCGGGAATTCTTCCGGCTCGGTCGAGAAAATCGGTTCACAAATGGCTGAGATATAAGGAAAAACCGGTACAACCCCGATTTTTGGCCTATTTTTTATCTATATCTGGATTATTTAGTCATTAATATAGACAATATGGATATCTAATGATAGATATTTCAAAGTCCATTGCAACGATTTATATAAGGCTGTAGTAATTTGGACCTGCAATGGTTCAAAATCGGTAAAATTATTTTTTAACCCGAATTTTTTTTTATAATTTCTTTTTCGCTAATAAATATAAAAAAAAAAAATTTTAAATTAAAAAAAAAACTAAAAAAAACATTTTGAAAAAAAATATTAAAACAATTTTGAAAAAAAAAAAATTTAATTTTGAAAAACAATTTGAATAAAAAAAAATTATTTTGTTTACCTAAAAATATTTAAAATTTTTATTTTAATGTATAATTTGGTGAAGGGTATACAAGATTCGTCACAGCCGAATATAGCTCTTTTTCTTGTTCTATAACAACTTGCACAATTTTTTATGAAAAGTAATTGGTCAATTCACAAGGTCTCTTATCATGTCATAATGTCCTAATATTTCACAATGGTTTTTATTGCTTTTCAAGCAACAAAAATTTCCTAAAATAATACTACTTTCTATGCTATGTTTATTGTGTTATCGTAACCAACCAGCAGAGACCAACATCGAATGCCTTAGAGTCGGTTAAGCCGAGCCGCCGAGTTGTGATATATTAGGACATTATGACAACATGACTGATAAGAGACCAATTGACCAAATGTATTGTTACGAATGTGCAATAGCGATTTGAATTTAACGGTCCGTAATGTTTATAAACACGTCCATCAGTAGAAGCTTCTACTTATCAACAATGTTGATAGCATGCGGTTATTAGCATTGTTTGTAAGTATGGCAACACTAAATATATAAGCTGCTAACATTAACATCGAAAGCTCTAGAATTCGAATGTACTAGTATGTCCGTTAAGAGCATTGTAGAAGATTCCCGATAGATGGCGCGTGTATAAATAGTGGCAGAGCTGGCAGTCGTGAGTTGAGTTTATCATTGGCGCTGTTAGAGTTAACATCAACTGTCTTGTGCATTTAAGGTTGTACGTAATAGAGTGTGTGTGCATTTCTGCGAATTGATAAACGTGTATAAAGACACTGAGTGATTATTTAGACTGTTGTTATTGTACATTTTAAATAAAGAGTTGTTACAATTTGAAACTACTAAAACTGCTTTTATTTGCAATCAAAAGTATCCGGTTTATTTAAAGGAAATAAACCCCGTTTTTAAAAGGTAAAAACTTAACACTATTTTAGATATTTTACCAGTCTTTACTAATCTAGTTTTTTAATGCAGAATGAAATACAAATTGACATAGACCTTCGTCTTACTTGCTTGCAATTTTAAAGAAATGATAAGTAACAAATGAACAAATTATTTTAGATTCCTAAGATTGTAATACATTTCCAAGTGAATATTTTTTGTTATATTTCTTTGAATAAGAGGATATATATGAACATCAGTAGAGTATTCTAAGAAAAATTACTTGTATACATAGAATTATGAATTAAAAAATCAGTACCCGTCTAATGTGCCACATGTTTTTCTAAAATTTATAAAATACTTAGTTCATTAAGCAAAATCATTTTATTTTAACCATCACCCAAAAAAAAAAAAAAAAATAGTGAAACAAATAACAATCCATTCAATTCATTCTACATAAAATAATGCGTCACCAATGGGAGGGAACAATATGATTGACTGACAACAAACTAATTGTTGCAGCGGTCACACGACAGGTAATTTCAACAGAAAAATATTTATGTATGTACCTATGTACTACATTGTTGAAAATATAGTAATGGTAGCAATAAATAGAAAATCTCAATGCCAAAATTATCTAACACTTTCTCATTCTATTTGTCGATTGATTACAATAATTTCACTACCAAGTTAAAAGATTCGAAACTACTTCTGTTGCAGTGTTAGTTGTTTACTGCGGAATCAAACATAGTAAAATAAAAGTTTGTACGGATCTTTGTCTTAACGTTTTAAATGTAAAGTAATGTATAATCACGTGTCCGCTACTCGAGATATTGACGTAGAAAGATTAGAAATATAAGTTTTTTTTATGTCCCACTTATTTTATGTCCTGTTATGTTATTACATTTTCAGATCAAACATCTGTCTCTATTTTGATTTAATGTAATTTAACTATTTCAGAATTATACGGAATATATTTCGAGTTTAATGTTTTTTCTCGCGTTTTTTTGATGAGATTTTTTTTTAATTTTGACTGAAAAAAATTTATTTTTAAGGGACAAAAAATGTTTTTTTTGTAAAAACAAGTAAGAGAGCTATATTCGGCTGTGCCGAATCTTATATACCCTTCACCAAATTATACTTTAAAATAACAATTGTAAATATTTTTAGGTAAACAAAATTAATTTTATTTTTTCAAAATTTAAATAATAATTTTTTTATTTTTTAAATTTTTTTTTTAAATTTAAATTTACTAGTGAAAAAAAACGTATGACAAACAAATTTTTTCGGAAAAAAAATTTGGGTTAAAAAATATTTTTCCGATTTTGACCCATTGTAGGTCCAAATTACCATAGCCTTATATAGATCGTTGCAATGGACTTTGAAATATCAATCATTAGATATCCATATTGTCTATATTAATGACTTAGTAATCCAGATATAGATGAAAAATAGGCCAAAAATCGAGATTGGCCCGGATTTTTTCCTTAAACCTCAGCCATTTGTCAGCCGATTTTCTCGAAGAGAGACAGACAGACAGATCTGAATAACAGTGGACTTTGAAATATCTATCATTAGATATCCATATTGCCTATATTAATGATTTAGTAATCCAGATATAGATCAAAAATAGGTAATAAATCGAGGTTGCCCCTTTTTTTTCCTCAGCCATTTGTCTGCCGATTTTCTCGATTTAATATAGCAACCGAGCCGGAGGAATGCCCGATATACTGATGTATGAATGAGTGATTATCAGTTATGGAAGTTATTTGGGGGCTACGAAAAGTTGATTTCAACATACAGACGGACAGACGAACATAGCTATATCGACTCCACTATCTATAACGATCCAGAATATATATACTTTGTAGGGTCGCAAATGAAAAATGTAGAAAGTACAAACCGAATGACAAACTTATACATATATACCCTTGCCACTCATGGTGAAGGGTATAATGATAAACAGCGGAGTTTTTCATAAAAAAAAATAAAAGAAATATGTAATAAAGAGGACATTTATTGGCTTGGGTTTAATCAATAAATAATATAAAACAAAAATACATAAATAATAAAAATCTTCCAAGGAAACTTCTTTAAAAAAAACTATCCTAGGAGAATAAATTCCTTTTTTCTACATTTGTCTTTAATTTTCCACACAGCGTCCCACCTTCGTTGCACTTACCCACTTACTCATATATTTTTTATACACACAGATAATTTTGCTTAAAACGAGTATGTTTGTGAATGAGTTGATTCGTCGTTGACATTGAAATTTGTAAATACATTTTTTTTTTATTTTCAGTTTACTACATAGAGAAAATATACATAGAGCAGAAACTATAAAAAAACTCAAACAAAAAATTACTTAAAAAAGTTACACATACATGTGTTGTTTTTGTTTTCATATAGTTTTTTTTACTAATACATTCTCACCACTTAGGGTTTTGACAACTGAGTTAGGTCTTGACAAGAGAGTTTCCACTCTATGTATATTTTCTTGATGGATTACTATTTTAGCAAATTTTTGTTTTAGTTTTGATAATTTTAGAAAAACGTACTTAAATAGTTTTTCTAAACAATTCATTACAGTTTAATATTGAATTTTTTCAATTGCAGTTGACATCAAAGGGCACTGCTGCTACACGTTCAATATATATTGTGATATTTGGATCGCGATCCATTTTAATGGATTGATGGATCATGCGCGTATTATAATTTAGTAAAATGTTTTACTTTCTTATTTGTTTATTTTTTTGAATTTGTATTTTATTTTATTTATTTTTCCATTTCTTACCAACGTTTCGCGAATTAATATTTATCTCGTAATCCGCGATATATATTTCAGAATATTGGGCTATTGCTACACGTTCAATAAATATCGCGATACTAGATCGTGATCAATATATATTGAACGTATAACATACTTCGTTATATCAATTTGCGATGCGCTGCACAGAGGGGGGAACTGATAAAAAAGTGCAAATAAATCTGTAACTTCTTAACGAATAATTTTCCATGGTTATAGATAAGTTGTTGATAAGTTTATGTTTGAAGAATTTGGACTTATAACACCAAGGGGGTGGCGAGCCACAATGCCCCAAAGTGGGGCACCTCAGGTATATCAAAAATTAAAAATGATGACAAATATCAAAGATTTTTATATATATGGAATATACTCGAAGAAATATGGAATCTACTCGCTTTAGTCATGTATTATCTCTTGGAGTTTACGAGTTATTCGCATTTGAAAAGAAAATTTTTATTTTTTTCACCTACCTTTGCCTGCTTTTTTGCTAATAACGGATCCAATTCTTTCTTGAAATATCTTTTTTTGAATTAACAACATATTTATAAATAACAGTAAGAAATAAATATTTTAAAACGTAGACCAATTTCTTATGTAAATTTCAACTTAAGACAGTATTTTCTCATATCGCATAGCTGCTTTCAAAAAATGAAGACCTGTTTGATATGTCCCAATATGTTCTTCAATATTGTGCAAAGGGATTTCATAGCCCCGAGCTTGATGCCTTCTCAGTAGATCCAAAAATCAACAGATTTTTTTTGGGAATTGTGGGATTGTCAAAAACAATTCACTAATTTTTTTTTCACTTTTGTGTTACATATAAGCCCAAATTCAAAACTTAAACTTAAATCCCCAAATCCCTCCCAACGAAATTCTGTGCAAAAATGAATCATGAAATTCCCAATTCGGGGTGAAATCCCCTCATCTGGCTACACTATATGCGTGATACAATAACCAAGGCGAATTCATTTACAAGTAGTCCCAAGGCGAATTCATTATAGGGTGATAGTGATTCTACAACATTTACAAAAACAACATGCAACTTATTTTTGTTTATGTTGGCCATAGAGAATTATACATAGAGACTACGACACTTCGTTTTGGTAAACCAAAAAACCACTATTATGTCTCATACAACAACGAAATACATTGACTTGCATGTATTTTGCTGTTGTAGGAGTTAAGTTTTTTGAAAACAGACATGGGTTTTTGACAATTGTCTCGTCTCTTTGTATAATTCTCTATGGTGTAGTCTGATGAGCGGATTTCTACCCAAATTAGGAATTTCATGATTAATTTGTGGAAAGAATTTCGTGGGTAGGGATTTGGGGATGTTACATGCAATTTATACAATTTTTGGAGATATCATAACATCTAAATAGGTATCTGAGACCCAAAAACATAAGATTGTTGTATAAAACCAAATTCATGAGAATGTTTTGTCATGTACATCTTTTTTTTTTTTTTTGTGTGAAAAGAGAGTAATTTTTGTTTAGTTTTTTTCGTTGATATTTCTCTATCCTTCCCTTCTATGTATTTATTCTACGGCTGGAGCTCTCAAAGCCTGCATATTGTTTTTGTTTATCTTGCGTTTGTAGTAGGTATTCGCAACAACACTAGTGAATTTGACAGTTCAAGCCTCAAAACAAATGAAGAAAAAAAACAAGTATACTTTAAAATAAAATTTAAAAAAAATAATTTTTTTAATTTTTTTAAAAAAATTTTGACAAAAAAATGTTTTTTGTGAAAAAATTCGAGTTAAAAAATATTTTTCCCGATTTTGACCCATTGTAGGTCCAACTTACTATAGCCTTATATACATCGTTGCAATGGACTTTGAAATATCTATCATTAGATACCCATATTGTGTATATTTATGACTTAGTAATCGAGATATAGATCAAAAATAGGCCAAAAATAGAGGTTGTCTCTGAACTTTGCTCATACATATCTTCGTTAATTTTGGACAGATTTTGCTGATTTTAAATTGGAAACTTCTCGAAAGCATATCTGACAGAATTTTTGGAGATTTGGATCCCGAAGATAAATGGGGTCTTAAAAAAAGTATTTCAACAGACAGAGGGACATGGCTATATCGACTCTCATATCTATAAGGATCCAGAATATATATACAGTCACACAGATAATAGTACGTACCCCTTAAAAATTCTTTAATTTTCCAAAAATTGGTGATATTTAAAAAAAGTAAATGAATCAATAATTTTTAAATGAACACAAATATTTATTTCATTATTTAAATTTAAAATTAAAAACTTCAATTTAATAAAAAAAACACAAAAGCCTATTTAATATCACAAATAATTATACGTACTCTAAAAAAGATTAATGTACAAAAAGAATTTCAGGTATATATTATTTCATTAGTATTTTGTTGGACCTCCTTTTGCCTCAATTACTGCTTTCAATCGATTACTCATTGAAAATACCAGTTTTTTTGTTGTCTCAGACGTTATTTTATTCCACTCATATTCCAAGCCATCTTTAAGTTGTTGTTTGTTTCTGTAAGTTTTTTTTCGAATGCGCCGTTCCAATTCATCCCATAAATGCTCTATGGGATTCAGGTCTGGTGATTGGGGAGGCGAATGGAGTTGTTTCGGGACATTATAGAGAAGCCATTCTTTGACAACATGCGAAGTGTGCTTTGGGTCGTTGTCCTGCTGGAAATACCAGGTGCCACTAAGACCCAAAACACTTGCGGAATCTTTCAAACTGCTTTTCAAAATGTCTAAATAAAGAAATCGGTCCATATTTGTTTCCACAAATCGCAGTTTTCCAACTCCATTCGCCGACATGCAGCCCCAAACCATGACCGAACCACCACCGTGCTTAACTGTTGGAATGAGGTTCTTCGGTTGCAGCTCTTCATTAGGTTTGCGCCAAATTTTTTGTTTGCCATCACAACCGAATAAATTGTACTTGCTTTCATCACTAAAAATCACATTCGCCCAGAAATCTGTTGTTTTGTACACATACTTAAGTGCGAAGTCGAGCCGCTTTTTTTCTGTTTATTTCGCTTATTAATGGTTTTTTTCTTGGTACGCGGCTATGGAATCCGTTTTTTCGCAAAACACTTCGCACTGTTTCTGAATGAACATTAATATTGTGGTCATTTTCCAAAGTATTTCGAATTTCCACGGCTGTTGTTTTAGGATTTTTACTAACAGCACTTTTTATAAATCGCTCAACTCGTGGGGTAATTTTGGGTGGACGTCCAGTTTTTGGCTTGCTTGCTAGGGATTGAGATTCAGAAAAGTTTTTTATTACGGTCTGCACCGTAGACTTGGCACGTCCAACAATTTGAGCAATTGAACTTAAGGAATTCCCATCTTTCCTCAATTTTAAAATACGTTCACGCATTTCGATACAAATGTCCTTTGTTTTCTTACCCATTTTAACAAAAAAGTAATTTTTTTTCAAAAATTACTGCAGTTTTTAAGAATTGCTTACAAACTAAGCTTTTAACACTTTCCGTATAATATTTTTTTTTTATTAAATCTACTTATTTTTAAAAAGTACCGTTTCTATTTGGCATCGTACGTATAATTATCTGTGCTGCCATATTAAGTTTTATGTGTAAAAGTACAATAAGCGGAAAGTTAACCGGACTTTTTGTAGTTAGTTTTTGACAGTGTTTCGATGCCTTTCAAAAGCAAACAAAAATATCGATCAGAAATCCAGGGTTATTCTTAAACCGAAATTTTAGAGGGAGTACGTACTTTTATCTGTGTCACTGTATGTACTTTATAGGGTCGGAAAATTATATTGTGGAAATTACAAACAGAATGAGAAACTTATATATACCCTTCTCACGAAGGTGAAGGGTATAATAATCAGATGTGCTATCAATACCACCTTGTAATGAATGCAACTACACAGAAAACAACATAAACTTTGTTTTTGTCAAAAATATTTGCTAACTTAAACAAAAAAACAGGGGTGCAAATAAAGACGTGATATTTACTTTCAGGGAGTACATCAAAATTTTTTCTTTATATTTTTCGTACATTTCTATATGTTAATTTGTTTGTAAAAAAAAAAACAATAACAAACCAAAGTAAACAAAGTTTGACAGATACAAGTCAGAAAAAAAAATCAAACAAAAAATAGGCAGCTGGCTTAATAACTTCACCTGTATAGAATTCGCCTTAACAATAACAAAATGCCATGCGAATTTACCTCAGAAGACAGCTGATTATTTTTTTTCTTCATTTCTTTAGATAATATTGAACTGTCAATTCACTTGTGTTTGTTGTGGCGAAAAATACAACAAACCTAAAAGCAAAAACAACAACACACAACTTCGACACTTCAATTATCTTTTAACAAAAACAAAGTACCTCTTGTTTTTGTATTTGTTGTAGTTGTGTCGTCACCTTCTATAAATTCGCCTTGCAAAATATATTGTAATACATTCTCATGAATTACATTTTTGGTTCGCAGTTACCCATCTAGTTGACATCTATCACCGCTAATATGCAGCTTTTATTAATTATTATATATTTTTTAAACTATGTATATTCAACACTTATTTATGCTCTATCATTAATTGATTTCATGAATGAAAATGAACTTTGTTTATATTATTACAGATAAATTCACTAACGTCTTATTGTAGTATCACCACTAGAAACAGCCTTCTTTTATTTGCTCAAGCCACGCGTTCCAATTTCTCTTTCCATATTTTCTATTATCCTTTACCGATTTTGCAACATCACAGCTGTTTGGTTAAAATGACAACTGCTACTTGATGTTTACCAAGGCGAATTTATAGAAGGTGGCGACAGAACTACAACAAGAACCACATGTACAAAAACAACTGATACTTTGTTTTTGTTAAAAGACAATTGAACTGTCAAAGTTTCCTGTTGTTGTTTTTGCTTTTGGGTTTATTGTATTTTTCGCTCCAACAAATACAAGTGAATTGACAGTTCAAACATCCAAGCAAGCGAATAAAAAAATTAACAGCTGTTCTTCTGAGATCACCTTCTATAAATTCGGATTGATGTTCACCACACAAACCCTGAAAACAATTTGATTTATTGCATGTATAGCCCTACCAGATTAATTTTGGAAAAAAATCGTAATTTCGAATTTATAAAATCATCAGAAATATCGGAAAATTATAAAGGTCAAATTTCTAATAGTAGTTTTGAATTTATATTTAAAAAGGAGAAAATGTAAAGCTAAACTTGTGCAATACATATCGAAGTATCGCAGTATTTTCATATCCATAGATAAATACACCCAGATCGGAAACTTAGTTCTCAGAAAACTATGTGGTGACTATGTGTAGAAAAAAACAACATTCGTATGGGTGAATTTTTTTCAGCAATATTTTTCTTTGAGATTTTTTTCTATTTTCCGCTCATGTTTATTTCTCTATGGTAATAACAATTCGATTTATTTAGTATCAAATAATCTTTCAAGTAAAAAATTCGATCAGTAGATTTATTTTCTACATATAATTTTATTAAAATTTACTTGGCTGCAAATTATTTCGACGTTTCTGAATAAATTTGGTCAAAATATGAAAAGTTCCTATAGAATTTCACAGTTTTATTTCGGTATTTGCAAAAATTGATTTCAAATGTAAACTTTTTAATTCATGAACCTTTTTTCTCATTTTCACAAACAAAATGTGGAAATTCTTTAAATATTTCACAAAATGGTGCCATATTTTCATAATGCAGAAATTGAAATTATATATTTTTCAGTCCATTTTATTGTGGTTTCAGAAAACTAAAAAATAATATTATAACAAGTAAGAGAGCTATATTCGGCTCTGCAGAATTTTATATACCTTTCAACAAATTATACTTTAAAAAAAATTTTATAAAAAAAAATTTTTAATTTTTTTTTTTTCGAAATTGTTTTTAAAAACTTTTTTCTAATTCTTTTAAATTTTTTTTTAAATTTATTAGTGAAAAAAATTTATGACAAAAAAATGTTTTTTGTGAAAAAAAAAATCGGGTTTTGACCCATTGTAGGTCCAACTTACTATTGCCTTACATATATAATCTAATGAAATATCTATCATTAGATATCCATATTGTGTATATTTACGATTTAGTAATCGAGATATAGATCAAAAATAGGCCAAAGTAGAGGTTGTCTCGGATTTTTGCTCATACAAGGTGGCGCAAAAGTAAACTTCCGATGTTTTTTGGCTGTAATTACAAAAAAATTAAAAACTTTGATTCTTCTTGTGGATTATTTTTAATTGGTCTTTTAATTTTTCTTACATCAAGTCGAGAATATGATGACATGTAAATGGCCGCCGCCACAGCTGATTGTCATTTGAGCCCTTTTCATGGAATTTTCATCACTTTGGCCAAAACTTCCGGCGAGAGGTCCTCACATTCTTGACGGATATTGTCTTTAAGAGCTGCAAGTCTGAGGCTTGTTGACATAAACCCACGACTTCAAAAAGCCAGCCCCACAAAAAGAAGTCTGGAGCGGTCAAATCAGGCGATCTTGCTGGCCAGTGCAAATCGCCAAAACGGGAGATTAGGCGCCCGGGAAATGCATCCTTCAGCATATCGGTTGTGGCACGTGCAGTGTGTGCCGTTGCATCATCCTGTTGGAACCACATGTTTTCCAATCCCAATTCATCAAGTTGCGGCAAAAAGAACTCGTTAATCATTGCTCTGTAGCGCTCACCATTCACAGTAACCGTTTGGCCAACGACGTCTTCGAAGTAAAAAGGTCCGATGACTACTCCAGCGAAAACGGCACACCGTACAGTGACTTTGAGCGGGTGTAATGGCTCTTCGTGGGTTACACGCGGATTTTCAGTGCCCCAGAAGCGTAAATTTTGCTTATTTAGGCATCCGCTAAAATGGAAATGGGCCTCATCACTCATGATTATTTTTGATGAAAAATCTTCCTCTTGGAAGATTGGCTTAAGCGTATGTTAGACGCGATTGGCGGTCAGCAGCTAACAGCTGATGCAGCGTCTGGACTTTGTACGGAAACATCTTCAAATTTTGTACCAAAAATTCCCTGTAAAGACCGTCGACTGATTCCCATTTGCGTGACACGTCGTCTGGTCGATGTCGACGGCGCTTCCATGACATCCTCGGCTACAGCAGCAATATTCTCTGCAGAACGGGTACTCCGGGGTCTGCCACGCCAGGCAGCATCTAGTATTGTGCCAGTCTCTTCGAGGCGAGCGGCTAAACGTCGCAGTGTTTCACCAGTAGGCGTTGGACGGCCAGGAAATCTGCGACGAAATTCACGTTGTGCCAAAGTCACCGATTCCGCGTTCTGGAGCAGTATAGCGTAACATTGTTTATTAACGTGTATTTCACATGTGTTTACTACACAAATGTCAAAACAGAACTGACATTAGGGGCCAATCACAAAATTTATAGCATTTTCTGATAGGAGGATTACTTTTGCTCCACTTGTACCTCCGTTATTTATGGATCGATTTTGCTGATTTTAAATAGGAAACTTGTCGAAAGCATCTCTGACAGAATTATTGAAGATTTGGATCACGAAGATATCTGAGGTCTTCAGAAAGTTGATTTCAACAGACAGACAGACATACGGACATGGCTAATCGACTCCACTATCTATAAGGATCCAGAATATATATACCTTACAGGGTCGGAAAATTATATTGTGGAAATTACAAATCTGTTTAAATTTTTTTTTAATTTATATTTTAAAAAATTTATATTCATTTGTGTAATCCTATGGACTAATGACATTTATTCACCTTATATCTATCAAAAATTTATCTTTCCACATACCGTGCTACCGTATGGCATTTCAAAATATTTAAAAAAATATATATTATTTATAATTATATTTTATTATTTGAGCAAATAATGCCTGATTCCTACGGTTTATAAAATAAATTTTGTATGGAATCTTTGTTTTATAAACCGTTGATAAATTTAAACATTGATTATGACTAAATTCTGATAAAATTAAATACAAATTATTTTTTATTAAACTACCGCAAACATTTCTCTCAATATTTGTATATTGCAAACGATGTGGCATCCCATTGTTACCCAAATTCAACACACTTTTGTTTTATAGAAGGCGTATTAACAAGGTGAGTTCATAAGATCAGCTGTTTCTTAATTCGCCGTGGTTCAATGTAGGTATTCTGACAAACTACGTTTATGTTTACATTTGTTATTGTAAATAACATAGTAATATTTTAATTACCCTTTATTTTCACATTTGTTCTACATTATAACAAAAACAAAATGCCTGTTGTTTTTGTATTTGTTGCCGGGACGCACTCACCTTGTTTATTTGCCTTGTTTTATAGCAAGTTGAATTCTTATTTAGGTGGTGTCGATAGCACAGCTGATGATTTTTCATCCCTTGTTTAGAGACTCGAACTGTCAAATTCTGTGGTGTTTGTTGTTGTGAATATCATTCAAACGCATGAGCAACAAAAACAACAGGCAGACTTTGACAGCACCAGCCAACATTATCAAATTGCTTGTTGTTTTTATAAATGTTGTAGAATCGATCCAGTAATGAATTCGTCTTTTATTTATAAGAACAAAATATAAACAAAGTTGGTGGTTTACCGTGATTTTATCTAGTGTTTTTAAGTTTGTGCAAAATTTTAATTGCAAGTTGGCAAAATCGAAATAAAGAATGTCAAAAGTTTATTTAGTACCCGTAGCGGTATTTCTAATATTCCAAGTTACTTTTATTGGCACGTAAGTAGACAATATTTAAAATTTCAATAATTTAATTCGTATTGAACTTTCTTTGTTTTGACGCATAACGTACTGACTGATTGCGTTTCATTTGTGTAGTTATATAGCGGCCGTTCTACAGGGTCACGTTGTTCCTACAATACCGTACATTAGCGACGCAGCCACCTATTCCCCGGAAAGTTGTGTATTTGGTCAACTGATAAATATCGGCAGTGCATTGCGTGAGTAGAACAAGCTAGTTTGTGGATGGGAAAAACCCTTTCCATTTACAGAAAATGAGTCATTAGATGTTTTTATGTACTGTTTTGTTTTATTTTTATCTTTTGTTCTAGTGGGCATAACGATTTACATACGTTATCGTCAAATTCTACAACTATTCGAGCATCATTCTGACTTGGGAAGCAATTTGCTACGCTACAATCGTTTAGCTGTGTGGTTTGGTTTAGTTTCATGTCTGGGCATTAGTATTGTGGGTAATTTCCAAGAAACAAATGTCCGCATTGTTCACTTGATAGGGGCGTTTTGTTGTTTTGGATTTGGTACCCTTTACTTTTGGATGCAAGCCTTAATATCGTACATGGTTTATCCCATAGCGGGTACTAAACGTTATGCTCACGTACGCTTGGGCATGTCGGTATGCTGCACTATATTGTTCATATTATTAGCGGTGACTGGAGTCATGTCTCATATATTATTTAAGGGTTTAAATCCCAGAAAATGGTACGTAATTTTAAAAATATTTTTGCTTTAATTTTATACATTGTAATTATTTTGTTTAGGTATCCTTCTGATGGCGGTTGGTATTTCCATGTTATAAGCTCCGTTTCTGAATGGATCATTGCAACGGTATTCTCTTTTTACATTCTCACATTCACGGATGAATTCCGTGATGTTGATATAGATCATCCTGAGTTACGTTTGATATCTTATTCTCTAACTTTACAATAATTAACGTTTAAATGAATGGTTAATGTATAATTCATGTATTAAAAAAGAAACATTAATTTTTTTTCGTGTCGCCGTATAATGGTGCTTTTTTAAACATTTCTCTCTAGATATTAATAATTATCAAAATTTGAAAACATTATGGCATGAATCTTGAATTGAATTTCTTTAATTGTTAAGTTAGTTCTTAATATGAAAATATCGAAAAGAAAAAAATTAACATAAACAAATAAATCCGATTTTGGAATATGTTTAAAACATCATAATAAGGTTATTCATTTCAACATTTTTTTGGTTAGAAAAGTGGCGAAAAAAATAAAAATTCCAAAAATTGCAATCTGAAAATAAATTTAAAATCTCTAAGTAACCAATAGTTAGAATGATAAAACCATTTACTTATGTATTCATTATTACATATTTTTAATAATATATTTAATACTCGTGTCAAATTCAAATTAATCTTAAACATCTACTTTTTGCAACCACAAACTAATTAACACCATTCCAATACTTTTAAAACTAAATGCAATTAAGATGATAAAACTCAGTTGCTACCATTGCCACTATTACTATCACATACACGGTCAGTTCGTGACAAATCCAACTGGCTGGATACCTCTACGGGTACATCCAAATAGACACGATCAAAACCAAAGGAAAATATTAATTGTCTTAATTTATCAATATTTACAAAATCATTTTGAGACGACCATATAGTCAAAGTACATTCATTCGTATCATTTACAGCATTCACCAAATCACGTAATTCATTTAAACTATTTGCAGCAATGCCAGCTCGTACGGGCAATGTTATGGGTTGGCGGGTATGTGAAATTATATTATTTTTTATAATGTCCAACATGGCATTGGTCTCTTCACGTGAATAGGAGCCATTGTTAATGGTTGCTGTCCATTTGGTTGTCCAACCAATCGATAATACAACATTTTTGAATTGAGCACATCCAGTTAAAAATTGTTCTGGATTTACAGGCCTGATGAGAGTTTGATTTACAGGACCTTTGACAATGTCGGCATTGAGCCAAATAGGATAAGTCATCTGGATGGAAAATATAAATCATTACATACATTTGTTCATTACCCCATGTGTTTTCAAACCTCTGGTATTTTTTCTTTCAAAGTCGGCAAAGCTCCTTCAAAAACCTCTGTAGATTTAAAATCCAGTTTAACTCCCTTCATTTTTTCTGTATGGTTGTCATTGTGATTTTTTATTTGCAATAGAAATGAGTCCAATGATAAATCTGAAGTTTTTGCTGGTGGATGGGCGATTATAGGTATATCTACTTCAGTATTGTAAATTGTACCCATAACTATATCGGCTTCTATGAAGTCAATATCACCTGAGAACAAAAAAAAATAAAAAAAAATTTAGTGAATTTAAAATTTCGATTCTACCTTTAGTTGAGATTCAGTAACATGAATGAAAAGCAAATAAAAAGTTTGTATGTATAATTATCAAGATCTTTTATCCATTTTTGCTTCTTTTCACAGTTTTTTTTTATACTTTCCAAAGAACTACAAAATTAAGATTCGGCATAGTTATAATAACAATCGTCCTTCAAATTCTAACTTAAAAATTTTATATTCAAATTTTCCGTGAGAGACTTTTTTTTGTTGTAAACGTCAAAACCAAAATTCATGTTTTCTCGTATATTTGACAAGAAACAATTTAGGTTGAATACAGATTAGAAGGATATTAACATCTACTATTCAAATCAGGTTTTATTTCTAAAATCTCATGATTTGTTGAAAATTTATTTAAGAAACAGTCAAATGTCATAAAACATTCAAAGCCGTTTTTCTCGAAACGACTTTTTTTGAATTATGACGTTGTTGCAGCAAATGAGCGATATGTACATTAGGGATATAACTATTGACAATTTTTGCGAATATGGAAATTGGCATAGCATAGTCGAATAGAGCATTAAAAAATATGAAAAACCACGGTGCTATTTTTTCACAGTTCACGCATCAAACGCAATAAAGTTTTTCATTAAATATTTTCTATTACTTTGTAATACAATATATTTTATTTTAATAATAACTGCGGACATACGTCAAATAATAATTTTTAAATACGGGAAGTATTCCTCACACTTGCAAAAAGAAAAATGAAATTATTAATATAATTTTTCACAGAAAACAAATTTGGTTTATTTTAGAAATTGGTGTTGGTGCGTGATGTTTTTGATTCCAAATGATCAAAAAAATAATTTTCATTACTTCTACAACATTGGCCATCACGTGGTGGTATGCGAATGTACATATTTTATTTGGGTATTTGGAAAATTATGAAAATGTGTAATTTTTATTTATAAATTCTATAACATTACTTACTATTTAATGCATTTGTTAACTGCTTCTGACTGTTGACTGCATGGGCCCATGTTAAAGCTGTCAAATTTGCCTTAGCTCCTTCAGTATTTGTTAGCATACTTTTGGCACTTTCTTTTGTGTTTGACTCCATTTCGATAGATTAGTTTAGTGATTTTAGCAATATCCAACAATTGCGATTGAGTTATTGATGAGCCATTTAGAGTTTGTATTAATGTTAATTTTGAAAACACATGCAGATTGTTATAAAATTTCAAATATTATTATTAAATTACTAACTTGTCCAAATAAGCAACAAAGCCCCAAAAATTCAAGCACTTGAACATTTTGTTGGAATTTGACTTGAAAGCAAATGTAATTATATTTTAAACTTGAAAACTATTTGAAAAATTTATGTTTCCTTTTTACTGGAGAATGCTATTGAAGAATGCTATGAAAGTGTAATACATTCAATTGCTTGACTATAATTCAAGACTTGAATTACACTTGCATTCAACTTGAATTCCAGTAAAAATGCTTATTGGGGTATTTTATAAAATATGTACACATGTGGACAATAAAATAGGTGTGTGCATTACTTTTTTTAAAAAAAGCAATATAAATTATAAAAATTTACTTCAAGAAGGAATATTTCGCTTTTTTTATTTAGGACAACTTTTCTAAAATGAAAATCAAGAATTTCCACTAGCGAAAATCTATCCTGTAAAAAATTCTAGAATTTTTTTTATTTAAATTTCATTCAGACTTGGACATTAAAAAAGGTATGTTTTTTTAAGGTGGGAAAACTCAAATTTTTTGTAGAAAGAGTATGATTTTCATTAAAATCATACTAATTACGAATAGATTTCACATTAAAATTTATTAAAAACTTTTTTGGATCGGCAACTAATTTTTCAGCACTGGGAACAAGAAAAGACCTAAAATATTATTACCAAAGCCTTTGAATGGTAAAAAAAAAACTTCGTTACAAATAGATTTTAACTAAAACAGAACTTTAGGAGATGTGGAGAAAATAAAAACACCTCTCCAGCTGCTGATAATCGTATAGTCATTTAACTAAATGAGGGCTTAGCAAGTACTCTAAAAGGACTTTAAGTGTAACTAGGAAGGTAATATCATTCCGAATGGCCCAAGAAAGATTCTTCGAAGTAAAATTATCGATTGGAATAGCTAAAACCATTATCCTGCTTATTCACGCAAATTTTAATATGAGGTAATAGTTTAGATTGGCGATTGAAGCATAGTGTAGACAAGAAGACGACAAAAAAGGCAAAATATCCTTTTGAAGGACGAAACTACCACATTGTGAGAAAAAAATATGCCTCCATAATGTAGACTTCAGCAAAATAATGACTGTAGTAGCCAAGTCAATCCCTCGACCTAAATTCAATAGAAATCCTATGGGACAAATTAAATAAACACATTTCTAAGCTTTTCTGTAGTAATGACATGGAATTTTTCAAAAATTTTGGTATTTTTACCAGGTAAACCCCTATTGTAATGTATTTTCGTCCCTGCTGAGGATAACAACAGTTATCGACAAAAGTAATGAAGGATATACTGGCTATTAACAGTCTGAATTATTATTTATCCAAAACAATAACCGACTTCGACAATACACCTATTTTATTGTCCAAGTCTGAAAGAAATTTAAATTAAAAAAAATTCTAGAATTTTTCACAGGATATATTTCCGCTACTGGAAATCCTTGATTTTCATTTTGGAAAAGTTTTCCTTAATAAAAAATGCGAAATATTCCTTATTGAAGTAAATTTTTACAATTTATATTGCTTTTTTTAAAAAAGTAATGCACACACCTATTTTATTGTCCACATGTGTATATTAGGTCAGGTCGATTTAAAAATCGCCAAAGTGACAAGGAAAATCGTATTCTAGGGATCAAAATAAGAAACTTTCGCACTTTACATGAAACAATCAGCGAAATGGCTATGTCTGTTTTGTTTTGGAGTTTATTTTTTTATAACAACTTAATAATGAGCGAATTCGAAAAGAATCAATCGATTTTTATGATCGATATCTTTTTTGTTGCTATTATATGTGGCTTTGCGATAAAGCAAAAAAATTTGCTATTTTCACGTAAAAAATATATTTGTTGCTTCAATTTGTTATGATTACTCCGAAACAACTAAGCCGATTGAAACGCTATATATAAACGTATTAAAGGTTATGTAAATCTCAATATTTCCGTCAATTGCTAGCTAGTGTTTCTAAACGATTTATACCAGAAAATGTAGATTTCAAACAATATTTTTTTTTAGTTTCTTTTCTATTATTAATGTGCTGTTTTTCTATAGCGAACGAGTACTTTGAGTGGAAATTTAACATGTGTTTTGTTATTGTAACAAAAACAAAATACATGTAAAATTTCGCTATAGAAAAACAGCACATAAGTTGTAATAAAAAATAAAAAAAAATGTTTGTATGGGAACCCCTTAGGGGGCATGGGTGGGTCTGCCTTCCAAAGTTACTGGGGGTCGGTCATACATTTATACTCCATTGAGGCACTTTAAATGGGTCAAAGTGGTTCCTTGAGAAAAGTTTCTTACTTTGATCCCTAGAATACGATTTTCCTTGTCGACGCGCCCTAATGTATATTCATATATAGTAAGATAGTTTTACATTCTAGAGTGGAACTTTTTTCTACATTCCCGGCTACCCCGTCTATTCCCGAAATATATAATGATAATGTAAATTATGAATATTATAGCCAAATGTCATGTAAAAACTTAGTGTTATAATCATTTATTAAGTCAATTTGAGCTTAATTCACTAAAATCTTAATCAGTAATTAAAACACTTCAACCTTTCATTCCATTAATCCATTCCCAACATCTAATTCTTTTGATTCATTCAAGGCGAATTTATAGAAGGTGATGCCAGAACTACAACATGTACAAAAACAACAGGTACCTTGTTTTTGTTAAAGGATAATTGAACTGTCAATGTTGCCTGTTGTTGTTTTTGCTTTTGGGTTTATTGTATTTTTCGCCACAACAAATACAAGTGAATTGACAGTTCACTTGCTAAACCACTGAATATAAAAAATAATCAGCTGTTTCATCCCAGTCACCTTTCTAAGTGTGCCCTGGAATAACCCTTAGCGCCACTCAAGGCGTATTCTTTATAAGGTGGTGTCGATAACACAGCTGATTACAATTTCTTCGCTTGTTTGGAGGTTCGATCTGTCAAATTAACTAGTGTTTGTTGTTGCGAATACTACAACAAACGTAAAAGTAACAGAACCAACAGGCTGGCTTCGACAGTCCCAGCCAATATAAACAAAAAAAAAATTGCATAAGGTTTTTGTAAAAGTTTTACTTGTTGTAGAATCTGCACAACCTTATAATGAATACGCCAAGGCGAATTTATATACCGGGTGGTGTCGATTCTACAACAAGTACAACATTTACAAAAACCACTTGCAATTTGTTTTTGTTTATGTTGTTTAAGCTGTCAAAGTCTGCCTGTTGTTTTTGTTGCTTTTACGTTTGTTGTAGTTTTCGCCGCAACAAGCACTAGTGAATTTGACAGCTTAAACATCTAAACAACTAAAGTAAACATTAATCAGCTGTGCTATCGACACCACCTGGTATATAAATTCGCCTTGGAATACGCCTTGTCGCTTCTCATCACAAAGTATACAGATGTGGCACGAGACAGAAGACAAACAAGTTTTATATATCTCTCTTTCTTTCAGAACTGCCTTTTGTTTATATCAAGGCGAATTCACATAAGGTGTTAGTTCTGTAAAAACAACTAATGGTCTTAGCAAATGTCAAAAAATGTGTATTTAAACATTAAATAATGTGGATATTTCAATAATTGTTTAAAATTTGTTATGTAAAAAATAAACATTTTGTTAAAAAGATTAGTATAGGACGATATTAAGACATAACAGTCTTTAAAAGTCGCTAGAACCAAACAAGCGAAAAAAATGTATCAGATGTTTGAGTGACTCCATCTTATATGAATTCGCCTTGGTTTATATTTTTGCTGCATGTAACATCAAGGCGAATTTACTTTTACACGCAACAAATTAGATACCAACAGAGCTGCCTAGCAGACTGATTTTGGTTTTTTTGCAACGTCAAAATATACTTTGTGAGAGTGTCTTATAGATAAATTCGCCTTGCTGTCGTCTTTATGCACAAAACAAATCCAATTAAATATTAATTTTAATAACAAAAAACAAGTTTTTTCGTTTATATCAAAAAAAAAAATTACAATAACTTGTTGTAATTTGCATAGCATTTTTAAGGAATTAATAAAATTACATACTTTGCCCAAAATTAAAAGGCAAATTAATAATATAATTCTAATATACAACGTGAGATTTGTTAGTTTATCAATAACCACTTGTAATTGTAACATTTTGTTTTTGCTTCAATTTGTTTAGCTTTTTTTATTGTTAAAACTACTAAATTTATTAATTTTATTATGTAGTTAATATTAATTTGTGTAAATAATTTTAATATAAAACTCACGGAATGGCGTGATTTAATTTAATTAATTGTATTTAATTGTAATACAGTTGTTTTATTGTTAGTTCCAAGGCGAAACTTAATAGAATCTAATTATTAGATTCGCCTTGGTTACTTCTATTCAGTGTTACCGCAACCCCAAAATATGTGTAACCAAGTTTTTTTTTTTTTAAATAACCATAATGCAAAAAAACTGTTTACACAAGTATGAAATTTAAATATTTTTACACAGGTTATTATACTTCAAGATGAATTTTATGTCAAGATTTTAAAATTTAGATTATTATGTAAATTAGTTCTCAATATCAAAATATTCTAAAAAGTCTACCAAAATAATTTTGAATTAAAAATATCTTTCAACAATTATTTTTACTGTATATAAATTGCAAAATTTGTATGTAAAAAATATTCAGAAAATGTATACGCCTCTTTTGGATGGTAATCTAAAACAAATTTGATCCATCTATGACATAAAATAATATAAAATTTTACAGTAAAATTATTGGTTCGGATAGATCTTCATGGTGTTTGGAAGTTCGAGAAAAAACATGCATGTGCATATAAATTATAACAAATCGATGTCTACAATTTTTTTTCAGTGTACACCACTATTAATTAGTCTTAAGGTAGGGTCACACATGACAAATATTTGACCAAAAAGACGTAACCACTAAATAAAATACATTTTATTGTAATTATTTCATTTCATAAACTATTTTTACTTAGAACAATTCAAAACAAATAATTAGTTTTATTTTATTTGACGCTGTTTTATTTTACAAATCACTTGTAAGTGCAAACAACGTCAAACAAATTTGTGCTAGAAAAGTGGTTACGCTTTTTTGAGTAAATATTTGTCATGTGTGACCATACCTTTAGAATCAGAATCACTATTAATGGTAAAAAATAATTCGCTATTAGGCTCGTGTTACTAATACTATTTAATTATTAAAACTAGCGTAACCGAAAAGTATGCTATATTCGGCTATGCCGAATCTTATATACCATTCGCCAAATTATACTCTAAAATAAAATTTTAAATTAAAATTTTTTTTCCAAAATAGTTTTTAAAAATTTAAAAAAAAAAATTTTAAATTTATTAGTGCAAAAAAATGTATGACAAAACAAGTAAGAGAGCTATATTCGGCACAGCCGAATATATACCCTTCACCAAAGGGTAAACAAAATTAATTTTTTTTTTCAAAATTAAAATTTTTTTTTTCAAAATTTAAAAAATAATTTAAAATTTTTTTTTTTTCCAAATAGTTTTTTTTTTATTAATTTTGTTCAAAAATGTTGTTTAATTTAAATTCTTTTTTAAATTACTAGTGAAAAAAATTTTGTTTTGGTAAAAAAGAAAAATTCGGGTAAAAAAATATTTTTCCCATTGTAGGTCCAAAATACTATAGCCTTATATAGATCGTTGCAATGGACTTTGAAATATCTATCATTAGATATCCATATTGTGTATATTAATGACTTAGTAATCCAGATATAGATCAAAAATGGGCCAAAAATCGTGGACCGATTTTCTCGATTTTAAATAGCAACCGAGCCGGAAGAATTCCCGATATATTGATGTATCAATTATGTTTGTAAGTTATTTGGGGGCTACGGAAAGTTGATTTCAACATACAGACGGACATGGCTATATTGACTTCGCTATATATAACGATCCAGAATATATATACTTTGTGGGGTCGCAAATGAAAAATATAGAAATTATAAACCTATATATACCCTTGCCACTCAGAAACAATTTTTGTTATAAATTGCTAAAACGGCATCGTTTCTCTTATTTTTTTGTTATTAATACGTTCCGTACCAAGGCGAATTCGTTATACAGGTGGTCAAGCCGAATTTATAGAAGGTGACCTCAGTTGTGGCGAAAAATAAAACAAATCCAAATGCAAAAACATCAGCAGGCAACTTTGACAGTTGAATTATCTTTTAACACAAAGAAAGTATCTGTTGTTTTCGTTTTTCTTGGTTTTAACCGCTCATTTAAGTTCAAGGCGAATTTATATACGGTGACATCTGCTAAACAGCTGTTTTCTTTGTTTAACATCAAGGTATTTTAATAAGATTACCGCCAAGGCAAATGTATATACCAGGTGGTGTCGATAGCACAGCTTATTAATGTTTACTTTAGTTGTTAAGATGTCAAATTCACTAGTGTTTGTTTTTACAAACGTTAAAAAAACAAAAACAACAGGCAAACCAAGGCGAATTTATATACAAGGTGGTGTTGGCGGCGAATTCTGGCAAATACGAGCGAATTCATTAATTTTGTAGATATGGAGTTTGACATTCGAAACAATGAGAGAGTTGTTTCAAATGTCAAACTCCATATAAAAAAATAATGAATTCGCTCGTATTTGCCTGAATTTGCCACCGACACCACCTTGTATATAAATTCGCCTTGAGGCAGACTTTGACAGCTTAAACAACATAAACAAATTAAATTTTCACTCATAAATGTCAAACTACACATAAAAAATATTCATCCCAACGCATTTATGTCAAACTCCATATATAAAAAAATAAGTGAATTCGCCTGTATTTGAATTGCCGAAAACTACTACAAACGTAAAAGCAACAAAAACAACAGGCAGATTTGACAGCTCCAGCCAAAATTAAATTATTCGGTTAACCGAAAACATAACAATTCAGCAAAAAAAAAAAAAAAATAAGTATGTAATAGCAAAAAAATATGGTATCTGAGATCCTTTTTTTATACAAATGTGAGTTTTTTTTTAGAATTTTAGTGAGATCTTCTGAAATATGCTTTAAAAAAAGAATATAATTGAAATGTTTTCCTTTGAAACGATTTTTTTCTTTACTTTTAATAAAACTTGACTTGGAAAGAAAACTATCTTACTGATTGTAGATGTTGGAGGAATCAAAACAGAATATCAATTTCTCATATAAAATCCTCAATTATACCATTGAGCTTGGAGTTTTTTTAGATTGTGAATACCATAGAGAAAATATACATACAGCGGAAGCTAAAAAAAACTCAAACAAAAAAATTCCTCAAAAAAGTTACACATACGAGTGTTGTTTTTGTTTTCACATAGTTTTTTTTACTAATACATTCTCACCACTTAGGTTTTTGACAACTGAGTTAGGTCTTTGACAGGAGATTTTCCGCTATATGTATATTTTCTCTATGGTAAATACTTTCGATAGTTTATGATAAAAGTCTCGTATCAGTTATGTCTTTAGTTTCATCTATTATCATGTCGTCCTCCGACTCATTCGGACAAAGTAAATCATAGTATGTACATTCTAGAAAAAAGTTCATTTCCAATTATTGGAACAGTTAACCGAATAAAATTAATCTATTGAATACCCTAGTACCTACCGTATATGTTTATTTTCTTGAACAAAACAAATGTTTTTTTGTGAACTTCTGTATTTATTTATTTTTGTTTTTGACCTAGGATTGCTTTGAACATTTTCCTTTTAAATCATTTTATTTTAGAAAAAAAAAATCGATTTTTATTCATGATTAATTTTTTTTTTTAAATCGAGAAAAATTGGAAAAGTTTTTTATATTAACTTAAATTTTTTTTCAAATATTCTTAAAAATTAAACACGTTTTAAGATTGTTTAAAAAAATTTAAATTTAAGCTGGAGAACATTTGCAAACATTTTTTTAAATTATGTATGTAGTCTAAAGAGGACATATTATTCGACATTAGTTTCCTACGATACAAATATTAAAAGATGCCCAATCGGGGTTGTCATTGACTTATAAAATCCAATGTAATTTATTTGTTTAATCGATAAAGAATTTAATTCTAGATCGAATATAAAATCAATAAATTTCGATTTCAAAACCGGTTCCGACAATGATTGGATTATATGACAACCCCAGATACCTCAATTTGTTTAATTTTTCCAAAACTTTAAATCGCGAATAAAATCGGCAGTTTTTCGAAATTAAACATTTCCATTTTTTTAATTTCGAAAAACTGCCGATTTTATTTGCGATTTAAATTTTTGGAAAAATTAAACAAATTGAGGAAAATAAATGGTATTTCCCGAGTTTCATTAGCCTCATTTAAACATTTCCATTTTTTTAATTTCGAAAAACTGCCGATTTTATTCGCGATTTAAATTTTTGGAAAAATTAAACAAATTGAGGTATTTGATATTTTCTGCCAGTGATGATCAGTTTTTTAAATGATTATGAAATATAAAATGTTTTAGAAATCATTCTTCTTTGAATTATGAATATTTTGTCTTGTACCCCTTTAAATCTATAATATGTTGCTCATTAGTCCAATTATGAAATTTTTTTTTTTTTCATAAATGGGCTGTATGTTGAAAAACATACAAATAATAAACTAACTTATGATTTAATATCTAGTTTGTTTTCCAATTCAAAATTTTGAATTTTTCTGTTTTTTTATTTCAAAAAGAAAAAAGAATACATAAGAATTACGAAAAACCGCGATTTTGGTTAAAACCCTTCCTAATTTGTATGATATCCCAAAACAAAAAACGATTTTATTTTATTCAGTAAAATTTTCAAAATTAAATTTTGTAAAACATTTATTTATTTGCTTATAGTACTTAGTAACAAGTATAAATTACAAAATTGACTTAAAATGTATATTGTATGCATAAAGTAATTAATATTAATTATTTGTGTTTTTAGAAAGCTTTTCAACGTTATCACTGGAGGTTAATGAAAATTTAAAATTTTCCCCATAAACTACTACCTAAATTTATTTCATATGATGTAAATACTAAACTAGTAATAACCAATACTTTTCAAATGTAGTGTAATGTATTTACTTTAAATGCTTATGCCAATTCAAAAATTATATAATTCTCAAAATTATGGAGTATTTTAAATAATAAACAAAAAAAAAAAAAATGACTATAAAAAGTTTAATTAGGTTTTTGCTCTAGACTTAAAGTTCAATAAAGTTATTGCAAGTACGTGAGTCTTGAGTTGTTTGTCTTTATACATTGTGTCGGTTAATTTCCATATAAAAATGCCAGCCTTTTATATTAAAATGAACACAAAAAAAGTTTAACCAGATGTTTAGTTTAAATATTAACACTTAAGAACTTATATTTAAGATAAATAATTTATTATAATTTTTTTGTTGTTTTGTTTTAATGGTTTACAAAAAAAAAAAAAAAATGGAAATTATAGAAATAAATAATAGCCGAATTAAAATTAAGAAAAAAAAAAAATACTTAAAAAGAACAAAGCTAGTAATTAAACAAATGTACATAGTTGTTAAAGATGACCTTTCTTTTTATGAGCGCGTGCTTTTATGTTAAATGATTTCACTGAATTATGACATAAGTTTACAAAGTTATATTTGTACAAATTTATATTTAATAGTACTTCTAATGTCTTTAGTAAATAAATAATATTTAAAAGTACTACTAAAAACAAACAGTTCAGTTTAGATTATACATGTTATAAAAAAAAGAATTTACATATAGAATATCTTAAAGATTAATCGCAATAGTCTATCAACTACTTATCACATCTGAAGAGGACGTTTGATTGGATGAAGTGCTGTTCAATAACCCTTCACTTAATGATCCATTGGTACGCAACAGATTAACACCATTGCGTTCTATGAGGCTTAGTTGTTCTCTGGGCCTAAGGGGTGGCGATCTCGAAATAGCCACTGAAGCTTTGTTGGATAATGGTCTAAGTAATACACTTTTTCCTTTGGGATCTTGCCAACAATGTGTAATAAATTTTGTTGGATACCAACATATCATTATAACGCCCATGGCCAAGAGAATACCAGTTATTAATTGACCAATTAAAACTATAAGCGGTACTAAAGCAATATCGGCAGCTATTTCTGGAGTAACGCGTACTCGTTCTTCTGCCCACATAATGGGTATAAAAGTACGGGGTAAATTGCTGAATCCACTGGAATAAATAACAATAAACGAAAGCAATTGATCAGATTTAGTAATACTTATTAAAGTTTATCATTGTTTACTTACGTTATACCCTCAATTGATTCTAAAAGATAATTCGCTTGAAAACCACCACCGACATCCATAGGAACACCAGCATTGGGTTCCAGAGTCATAAAGAATTCATGCTTTGCCTTTTCAGGTTTCAAACCTTCAATAGCTGCTAAATATACAGGATCGGCTTTGTAAAAATGTGGATAGGACATGTATATCGATGAATTGAATTTACATGGTGCAATATTGAATATGCCAGATGCTTCACATTTGCCATTAATGCAAAAACATTTATTTTCGGGGAATATTGTACCTAATAAGAATAATATTTTAAATAGACAATTTTTAATTTATAAACTATATTTTTTAACTCACTATTATCTATTGATCTCTCAGTACCACTGTATTTATACGCAGTAACACCATGTATAGCCACAGTTTCTGTATAATCTAAAGGAACTGCACGACATATATTAGGTACATAAAGAAATACTGAATCTTGGGGTGTTAAATTAGGTGGAAAGAATTCACCCATAGAACCCTTTACACGACCACATTCTCCCTCAAACACACCATTGTGAGTCTTATAATTCCATTCATGTATCTGGCCCATTTTTGAAATATCACCACCACCGGTAAATATATTGAAATGGCCCTCATAATAAGCACTATTATTGCGCTATAAATATAAAAAAATGAAATCAAGCATTAGAGAATATGTTTTTCTAAATTGTAGTTTACATTAAAATTACCGTATACAGCCAACCAATACGATCAAATGGTACTTCCACAGCACTTGTAAGTTTGGAAAAATAACCGCCAATTGTTACAAAGGGATCCTGGTACCCAGCAAATAACCATTCATTGGCTGTTTTTGTAATATAGAACTTTTTACTATACGCACTCAGGCCACGATTGAGAAAGAATTTTTCAAAACTTGATTTGTTCTTCAATCTTAATGCTGCAGACTGTAAAATAAATCATAAACATAATGTAAAGTATTTCTTTTAAACTCATAATTTAATTTCAACTTACATGTGCCACTGTATCAACAGTTGTTATTTTATCTTCCAATGTGCCATTACTACCCTCTTGATCAAAGTAAAATACGGCCTTTTTACGAAATGAAACCGAAAAATTTTGATGCCATTGTATATCGACTTTATCGGGTGCTTCTCGGAATCTATAAGGTCCCAATTGCTCAAAACGTGGCTTTTTCGTTGAACCAGTATAAAAATCTTCGGGATTTGTCCAATTGAATAGGTAAACATCAAAATTTAAAGGTAATGGTGATATTTTCCAACCTTCATAAGCCGGTGATTTTTCACTTAATGCCATTTCCTGTAAATAATACGATAAAATAAAAACAATTATACCAAATGATGAAATACACAAATATGTACATAGTATATCGACCATTGTTGTAATAATTACAAACAATGTTTAGGGCTTATCTAAAACAAGTCAACGGGTGAATTCCTGAAATAGGATTTCCTAAGTAAAAAGCGGAGAGTTTAATGTATGTAGTACTGTCCGATTTCTTTTGAGAAACTCATCAAATATGAACGTGTAGCACAGTGTATCAACCAAGGCGAATTCATTACAGTAAATAAATTCGCCTTGCTTTCAACTTTGATATTTGAAACAACTCTCTCATTGTTTCGAATGTCAAACTCCATATGGGCAATTCCATGTCATCGTACGTGACATTTGTACGCCTATAGAGTGGAATAGATTTTCCAAAAATAAGAGTATCTGAAAAATAATTTGGTCTGTATGTTTCATTCAGATGGTACTATATTTTAAAAAAATAATAAGTTCGTTCGAAACATTGTTATCCAAAATATCGAGCGAAATAAGGGTATATCGTACGTGACATAAAACGGAAGTAATTTTGAGGTACATGTAGAAATATGCGAAATTTTGCGAATCATGAGAGACGTTATGTTTTCTATTAATTTCTTACACTAAACAACATATTTTTACTTTACAATCCGTCATATTTAAGTAAAAACAATCATTGGATGATTTTATAATAAATAAATATCGTACGTGACATACCGTACGTGACAGATTTTTCACTTATATTAAAACAATATATATTCTGTAAATATATGTATACAAAACCTAAAAAAATGAATAGAAAATATACATTCGGTTTCAATAAACAATTTTATAATAGCAAATAAACAATCAGAGTCAAATTCATTTCACACTATATGCTAATTGGGAGCTTAGTTTTAACCTCAATTTTAGCATAAAACACGCCAATTAAATTAAAAAATTAAATATAGTCAGTTTACACTATTATTTTTGCCATTAAAATGTTGTAATAAGCTTTAAATACTGACACATAGTAATATTTCAGTGTTTTCTCCTATTCAAATCATCTTAAAAAAAAGTTTCAAGGGTTTTTGGGTTTTCAGTCGTGGTAGTCATTCTCGTGGAATTGCCCATATATAAAAAATTAATGAATTCGCTCGTATTTGCCTGAATTCGCCACCGACACCATACATTTTGTTTTTGCTTTTCATCCCATCTGTCAAAAGACACAAGTACGGCGAATTCAATATTAAACTGGAATTTAACAACAAACCAGTGTAAGTTTTATATTTATTGCTTCATTTCATCTGGAGGATTTTAAAATGTTCGATGAAGAGTTCAAACGCGTGGAGAAACAGAAGAAATTGAATATAAAACTACAGGAAAAAAGGACGCATCAAAAACACACAAACATATATATGGCGTGCACCAAGATCAACACAAATTTTGACAGTTTGGCTAAAACAGCTGATAATCAGCTGGGGTAAAGAATACACCTTATATGAATTCGCCTTGGCGTGAAAATGGCCGTTACGGCCAACAGGAAAAAAGGACGCAACAAATTGTTAAATTCCAGTTTAATATTGAATTCGCCGTACTTGTGTTTTTTGACAGATGGGGTGAAGAGCAAAAACAAAATGTATGTTGTTTTTGTATTGTTGTAGGGACGAGTACGCCTTATATGAATTCGCCTTGGGTCAAATTACCGTATTCGTGATCGAATGAGCTATCGTATCGAAATATGATTTCGATATCCAATATATGATAAAATGTACTAAATTTCTTGCTCGATATCGAATGTCATAATCTCAAATAAGAAAATTACGATAAATATCGTATGATAGGTAGCTCAAAAATTGACCGAGGGTGTTACATTGTTCACGATATTTTTCTTCACATACTCTTTGGAGCCTAGAGTTCCCTTACGGCCTTGAATGAGTTTGATTGTAAAGCTACTTTAAGACTAGACAAGTTAAAATAAATATATAGATATATATGTAGTCTGTTTCACAATATCAAATTAAAGATTTCGTTTGCATTCTAAGCGAAAGAAAACTGATTCGTTCATATAAATCTGTAGTTAGAGAAACAAAAATCAACTTTTTTTTCGCTAAAAATGCGAACTAAATCTTTCATTCGTTATTGTGAAACAGGCTAATAGTCATTTAATTTTACATACTTTTGTATGGTTTAAGGGATCTTAAAAAGGAAAATAAATTCGCAAGTTTTTGTAAGTTTGAGGAAGTGAAAGCTGAAATCGGCAAATGGATCCATAGAGTATATGAGCAAAAATTTTATGAAAATTTAAAGCCCACAAGTTAGAAAAAATTTAATTTTGGTTCGTTCTCTAGTGGAATGGAGGATATATACATTATACAATGTGTGTTCTTTGTTTTTTATATATATATACATATATAATTTTGTACCACTTTTGGGTTCAAAATTTTTACATATTTTTCTTTTTATCAACTTGAAAATATCGACATTAATGTTTTGCTGTTTTGTGTGCTATAGTTATTTTAACATTAAGATAAGATATAGAATTGTATATTTTTATATAGGATTAAAAATTATGCCTCATTTTGTCTGTTGTCTAAAAAATATTCCTTCACATTGTTTAAGTACTATATAGTATATATAAATTTGCACAGGTGTCTTTAAAAATGTATTTTACATTTGGGAATGAAATCGTTTGTCGTTAGTTTATCTTTATTGTTTAACTGATAATTGTAATTAAGTTATTAATTGCTGTAATACTTTTATTATCGATGTATTTACAAGAAATAAGAACATGTGTAGGATTTTTTTTTACAATAGGGAAATTTAATATTTTTTGTAAACAGATTTCGAATTTCAAACTAGATTATGACTAATTATTAAACAAAATTCATATAAAATCATATAAACAGATTTTTTTTTTTAAATTTACTCAAAAATTATAAAAATAAAATTGATTAAACACTTTTTTTGGCTATAACTAATTGTACTTCAAGTGAAATAAAGACGTTAAGTCACTTAAACATTATCGCAATTCTAACAAGATTAGATAAAATTGTGATAATGATAATAAAAATAAATAAATAATAAATAAAAAAAAACCTAATTGTATTTTGTATTTTAAATTTCAGCTCAAAACAAAAAATAATACAAATCTATCATAAATAAATATACATATAAACATAAGCACATATTTTTACTCACCTTTCCTCTCATTTGTGTAAACATTTCAATCCAATTTAAATAGAGATACACTCCAGCCAAGATCGACAATAGGCCGATTCCAAGTACTAGGAAACGTCTTATACAACTGCATTGCCGCGATGTCATTACGCTACGTTCGGAAACGGAAACAAACTAAATTTTGCAAATAGTGTAAGTCGTTGGCCAACCTTGAAGGTGACAGACACCAGAATATAATCGATTTTTGTGTTCTACTCTATATTGTTGTTGTTTTTTAGTAACTGATAATGTTAAAAAAGAGAATAAAATAAAATCATTTTTTTATTAACTCAGAACACTTAAATAGAGAATGCATAGATAAATACACTTAGAACGGAAACTTTACTGTAAAAGACCTAACTCAGTTATCAAAAACTTAGGTGGTGAGAATGTATTAGTAAAATGAAAGTTTGTGAAAACAAAAGCAACACTCGTAGATGTGATTTTTTATTTGAGTTTTTTTTTGTAGTGTCTGCTCTATGTGTATCTCTATATAGAGAATTTCAATATAATTTTACTAGAGCACAGTGTTGCCGGTGTTGAGTGTAATTTTAAGACAGGGCATAAAAATTATATACGTTTTCAGAAATTACCCAAAAATATAATATTTTATTTTCTCCAATTTAAACAGATTGTAATGCATATAATGATTTCGATACATTTTCAATAATTTAATGAAATGCAATTTGACAAGATAACAAATTCAACCAAAATGTCTTAAAAAGGACAAAATTGCCAAGAAAAATAAATTAAACATTCTAAGATAGATAAATTCACATAGATCGGATACTCTCCTGTCAAAGTCCTAACTCAGTTGTCGAAAACCTAAGTGGTGAGAATGTATTAGTAAAAAAAAACTATGTGAAAACAAAAACAACACTCATATGTGTGATTATTTTCAGTAATTTTTTTGTTTGAGTTTTTCTCTAGTTTCCGCTCTATGTTTCTCTATGGTATTTACCAATAAAATTACTCAAATATTGATTTTGTATCTAAAAATAATTCAAAAGAATTTATTTATTTATTTGGTAATAAATGATTGGCCATAAATAGCCCGTAAGATTGGGATCTTAGAAACTAAAATTGTCAACATCATTGGTCATAAATAGAAAACTAGAATTTTAATTTCGTTTGGATAATTAATACAGAAATCGGCAACACTGCTAAAATTAGATGAGTACACTTTTTGTTTTCACAATTTGTTTTGACCACTTGTTAATATAGGCAAAAACAAAGTATTTTAACACGTACAACAAACAAAAACAATTTATTTTTAAATTAAAAAACAAAAGACATAATAAAACATTCAGCAGTACAAATTACTTATATGTAAAAACTATATTTCTGAAAAAAAAAAAAACAAATTGTATTAAAACTAGTGTTGATTATTATTCGAGTGTAATTTTGATCGAATAAATGTTAATAATTTGTTTATCATTCGAGTTAAACTTTCCTAACGAATAAAAATATTATTCGAATAATTTAATGACATTTATTTTAAACTTGATACATAATTTCTAATATTTTGGTTGTTAAAATAAAAAAATAAAAATTATTTAAAAAAAAAAAAAAACATTTAATAAAGTTATTGTTAATCTCAATACATTTTTTAATAAATTTAAGGTTCTATGTGAATTTTAATTGCGTTTCAATTATTTCCTATATATTTAGTAATCACAAGGTTTTCTGATTTTAGTGAAGTTTGATAATCTTGGTGTTTAATCCAAAATCAATCAAATAAATCTAGAAATTAGTTTCTAGTAAAATGTCCAATTATGGAAATTTTTGTTTAACATAATTTTGGATATTTTTCTTCCATATTTTAAGTAAAATAAAAAATAGTTTTTACCACATCGATTAATTTATTCGATTATTCGACAATTATTAATTGAAGAATTTTTATTCGAATACAAATTTAATTTTCATCAAAAAAATAAGAAAAATCCTTTTTTGCTGCAGTTTCTCTAATAAGTCTTAAAGAAAATAAGTAAGAGAGCTAGATTCGGCTTTGCCGAATCTTATATACTCTTCACCAAATTATACTTAAAAAAAAAAAATTTAATATATTTAGGTAAACAAAATTAATTTTTTTTTCAAATTGTTTTTCAAAATTTAAAATAAATTATTTTTTTTCAAAATTGTTTTAAATTCTTTGTTTCCGATTTAAAAAAAAAAAAAAATTATTTTTTTTCAAAATTGTTTTAATTTTTTTTTTCGAAATTGTTTTTCTTTAATTTTTTCCAATTTTTTTTTTCCAAATTTTTTTAAATTTATTAGTGAAAACAAAATAATAAAAAAAATTTTTTGTGATAAAAAAAAAATATTCGGGTTGAAAAATAATTTTCCTGATTTTGACCCATTGTAGGTCCAAATTACATTACATTGCATTATAAAAATCGTTTCAATGAACTTTGAAATATCTATCATTAGATATCCATATTGTCTATGTTTATGACTTAGTAATCCATATATAGATCAAAAATAGGCCAAAAATCGAGGTTGGCCGATTTTCTCAATTTTAAATAGCGACCGAGCCGGAAGAATTTCCGATATATTGATGTATGAATTATGTTTGTAAGTTATTTAGGGGCTATGGAAAGTTGATTTCAACATACAGACGGACATGGCTATATCGAGTTCGCATGGCTATATCGGGTCGGAAATGAAAAATGTAGAAATTACAAACGGATTTTATAGTATTATAAGGTGGACCTCAATGTATGGAAAAATTGAAAACTCATCTGTTTCAACGAAGGGCATTTCTTGTTCTAGTGGCCTGAAACACGTTGGAATTTTTAATAACTTTAACATTTTTTAAAAAATTTGTGCATCGCAATTACGTACACATTTCCATTCTTTTATATTAAATTGCAAAAGAACTGAAAAAATAGCATTGTTTGTTTTTTTTTTCTTTTCTGTTTCTCTTAACGATTAACCAAAAATGTTACCTTAGAAATCAGTCTCTCGGTGATATAACACAAAAACCGATTTTTAAGTGGTTAAGTCTGAGAATTTACCATTGAATTGAAAGTGAACCGGTCTCTGATGTAAACACATCAAATCTATTGTCGATTTCAATTCGTTTTGTATCGCAAACCTGATTATTCGAATAAAAAAACTAATTTCAGACATATTCGTTGTTTTGTTTTTTTAATTTAATGAATTCTTTCAAAATCGTCTAGTTTTTTTTTTCAAATTCTTAAAAATGTATGATAGATCTAAATTTGCACAGCTACTGTATGTACTGCACGGTAGTGTACGTAAATTTGACCAAATCAAAATACACATCGGATTATTTGTGAGAGTATAATATTAAAAAAATAAACAAACCATGGATTTCCTTTCTATGTATATAATAAAAATTTGATATATAAGTATGTATACAATCAATTTTTAAAACATCTTATATATAAATAGGCCACACGTTTTCTTGTGGTACACTTTTAAGTATGTTATTGTTTACCAATATTGATGAAAAATATGGGCAATTCCATGTCATCGTACGTGACATTTGTACGCCTACAGAGTGGAATAGATTTTGCAAAAATAATAGTATCTGAAAAATAATTTGGTCTTTATGTTCCATTCAGAGGGTACTACATTTAAAAAAAAAATAATAAGTCCTTTCGAAACATTGTTGTTCAAAATATCGAGCGAAATAATGGTATATCGTACGTGACATAAAACGGAAGTAATTTTGAGGTACATGTAGAAATACGTGAAAATATGCGAATTGTCAAAGACTTTATGTTTTCTTTTAATTTCTTACACTAAACCAAATATTTTTCCTTTACAATCCATCGTATTTAAATAAAAACAATATTTGGATGATTTTATAATATATACAATTTAATATCGTACGTGACATACCGTACGTGACAGATTTTTCTCTTATAGTAAAACAATGTATATTCTGTAAATATATGGATACAAAAACTAAAAAAATAAATAGAAAATATATATTCGGTTCTAATAAACAATTTCATAATAGCAAAAAAACAATCAGAGTCAAATTCATTTCATACTACACGCTAATTGGGAACTTAGTTTTCGCCGCAATTTTTGCCTAAAACATTATTTTAGCACTTTAAATGTTGTAATAAGCTCTAAATACTTTCACATAGTAACATTTTAGTGTTTTCTTCTATTCAAATCATCTTGAAAAAGTTTCATCTTGAAAAAGTTTCAGTCGTGGAATTGCCCATATATGGTTTAAAAAGTTATTTTCTCTAGATATGCTCAATATAAAAAATTGTTTCATAATTCTTTTCATAAAAGTGGTAAAAAGCGTTTTAAAAGTTTAAATAAATGTACATATCGCTCATTTGCTGCAACATCGTCATAACTCAAAAAATTAAATTTTCCAGGAGACGCACGCATTTTTAGTTTTTAAACCGATAAAATTGTTTTTAATATTTTAAGGAAAATAACAAACACATAATAAAATATGTCACTTTTCTAGATAACTTAACGTTGCTGAACGCACAACTAAAATAGCACGTTATTGCAAGTAATAGACAAAAGGTTATGAAATTAGGACAAAATGCATTAGGCGATCCTGCGTGTAATTTTAGAAGATAGTTCACAAAACTTTGTCAGTTATTAAAACAACTTATTTAATTTTATTGCTATTAACTCGAAATTTGTTTTTTTTTAATTTTGACGTTGTTGCAGCAAATGAGTGATATGTTATCGTAATAATAAAAGCAAAAAAGCTTGATAAATGCACAGGAATTTGATAAATCAGCTGGTTTTGCTTGCTTTTATTTATAAAAAATAAAAATCAATTTAAATAAAAATGTTGCATACATATGTATGACAATGGTATGACTTTGGAACAGAATGATAAGTAAATGACATTAGGGGTGTAGAGAATATATTTTAATGTTTTCTTTATAAAATTTAAATCAATAATAAAAATTTTATTGAAAATTTGTATAAAACATAAAACAAATAACAAAGGTAAAAAGATTGAAATTTAATTTGTAGAAATAAAAATTGTAATTGTAGTTTGTACACACAGGGGTATTCACAATCTTGTGTATTTGTATTGCAAATTCATGCAATGGTGTATTTCTGTATATTTTGTTAGAGTAAAGTAAAAATGCAATGCATATATGTACAATGATGCAAGACCATTAGCACAAGATTCTGAATTGGGCTGTTGTGTATCGAAATGTTATCCAACAGCAAGAACATAAGCAAATCTTCCAAACTACATATGTATATCATCGTTTGTTCCAAAGATTTCATGCAACACGTCGGGCGAATTTGCACAAATGTAAAACTTAATCGTTTAAATGAGTACCCTTATTGATTGTATTGTTGCTACGAAATTTGTGAAATATTGAATACATACGTATGGTCTTGTATATTTTGGAAACGCAATTTTAGACATCTATATATACAGTATTGGCCATAACTAAAGCACCCCCTCAGTGAATTTTTTTCATATATTTTTTTTGTATAAAAATTAAGTTTTCATTTTTTATTATGTATTTTTTTCAATTGTTAATATATTTACTATTGATAAACAAATACTTTTAAAGTTAATCTTTCTATAAGAGGTAACAGTAAACCAAAAGATATTTAAAGCTGGAAAAGAAAACGGACAAAACTAAAGCACACCTTCATGGATATAATATAAAAAATTTTTTAGTTTATATTTTGTTGCAAATCCTTTGTTTTGGCATAGAATATATTAGGCATAGAATATATTAAGTTTTTTATGGTGTCTTGCGATATTCCTTCCCATGCTATAATAACGCCTTGAAATTAATCGTGAAAACTGCCGATCCTTATTTCTGCAATTTTCACGATCTATTTTCATATTATCAATCTCCCAACAGTTCTCAATAGGATTGAGATCGGGAGATTGTGCAGGGCAATGAAGAACTTGAATATTTTTTCTCTGTAGCCAAGTCTTACACACTTTGGAGGTGTGCTTAGGATCGTTATCCTGTTGGAACCTCCCTATAAGTGGAATCTCTTCACTGGCATAAGGCAACATTACATCTTTCCATATATCACGGTACATGAACTAATCCACAATCCCATTAACGTTATGAATTGACCCAATTCCTTGACCAGAAAAGTAACCCCAGACCATTACATTGCCTCCTCCATGTTTAATTGTTCCTTTGAAATACTTAGGATTCAGTCTTTCTACTTTTCGTCTGCGTACACGCCTTATTCCATAAGAACTTTTTAATTTGTATTTGAATTCGTCAGAGAACAGTACTGTCTTCCATTTTTGAATACTCAAATCGATGTGGGCTTTGGCAAACTCCAGTCTAGCTTTCTTGTTCTTAGCTGATATAAACGGTTTTTTGCTGGTCATCGGCTGAATAATCGTGCTTCTACTGCTCTTCTACAGATTGTTCTTTCGCTAACGCATAATCATAAACTTGTTCTTACTTGACTTGCAGATGATGTTGGATCTTTTTGCATTGCTCCTTTGATCAAGGAATCATCATATCGTGTGGTTTTATGAGGACGTCCTCCAGAATGCCCTGGTGATATACGACCAGTCTGCAAAAACTTTGGAATCAGCCGGGAAATAACTGATATGTTAATTGCATATTGTTTACTCAATTCATGACGTGATAAGCCCGACTTCCAGTCTTCAATAAATTTAATTTTAAATTCACTGGAGTACTTGTTCCTTGCCATCCATTGTTTTTTCACAATAAACTGTATAGAACTTAAATTATACAGACTACGCCTTCTTTTATTTTTATCTTCTGGAATTTTTAAATGCATCCGTTGTGAGTGTCGTTAACTGACATTGCAAATATGCAGAAAAATAGTAAAATTTTTAAACATCTTATAAGGGGGTGCTTTTGTTTTGTCCGTCGCGTTTTGTGTTTTTGTATGTTTTATCATTTTAAATTAGTTGTTCATACAACTATCCTTTCCTAAATGAACACAATATGAACATTAACAATACAAGTTAATAAAATATAAACAAAATACATCCCAAACAACCTTTTTTATCCAAAAAACAAGTAAGAAAGTATGGTCGGTCAAGCCCGACCAGATAATACCCTACACTAAGTAAATGAGCAAAAACATTTTTCTTTCAAAATTTCAATAATTTATGTTCGTGAGCGATTTTCGGAAGTGGGCCTTATATGGGAGCTATGACAAATTATGGACCGATCACCACGAAATTTGGTCACGTGATTAATGTTTATATGAAAGTTAGTTATGTTGAATTTTATGTGTCTACCAACATTTGTAGGAGATTTACGCTCGTTAAAGTGATTATCGGAAGCAGGCCTTATATGGGAGCTATGACTAATTATGGACCGATCATCATAAAATTTGGTGACATGAATTCCCTATATATAAAACTTATTTGGACAAAAACTTGTGTAGATACCTATATAAATTAATCATTTGTGACGGATAAAATCCACTTTCGGGAGGACATTTGTATGGGGGCTAGGTCAAATAATGGACCGATTTCAGCCAGTTTCAATAGGGATCGTCCTTGGGCAGAAAAAATGATATGTACCAAATTTTATCGAAATATATTCAAAATTGCGACCTGTACTCTGCGCACAAGCTTTACATGGACAGCCAACCAGCCAGCCAGACGGACGGACGGACATCGTTTAATCGACTCAGGATTCTGAGTCGATCGGTATACTTTAAGGTGGGTGTTAGACTAATATTTTTGGGCGTTACAAACATCTGCACAAATCCATTATACCCTCCCCACTATGGTGGTGTAGGGTATAATTATGATATGAAAAAAATCCAATGAGGGGGTGCTTTAGTTATGGCCAATACTGTATGTATATTGATTCATACATTTGTACAAAATGGTTGTGCAACCAATTTTCTGTTATTTTCTTACGAATGAAAATACATACATATATACAAATTACAGTGCACTCGCGGTAACGTGAACATCGTCTAACGTGAACAAGGTTTTGTTTACATTGACTACTCTGTAACGTGAACAAACTCAGAAAGCTCTATAACGTGAACAATTTTTTTCAATGCATTTGTTTTCTAAGCATTTAGACAACACTGAAATACATACATTAAATTCAATTTTTAAAGTATAGGGAATCTCCTATATTAAACATCTGTTTGTATCCTCTAAATTAATATTTTTTGTATGGCAACGAGTGAGTAATTTTATTTGCTATGTAATTTTATTTCAATGTATATTTTCTCGTGATCTGGTTTTGTTTTGTAATGCATTTTAATCAATAATTTTTGTTTTATATTTTAATAATGAAAACAATAATAAAAGAAATTCACGTTCCAGCGTGTAAACATACATTTTTCCATGAAATTCGACAATCGCTAACGTGAACAATGTCACTAACATGAACTCCCTTGGTTTTAATTAGTTCACGTTACCACATTTGTACATTTTTAGATTTTAAAGTGTGCCGCGTGGAATACTGTGACACGAGGTCTAAAAGATCAGTGCTGAAAATGTTAGTCAAATCGGACGACTTTTTTGGGACGCGTATCAGATTAATGCACATTTTACTATTTATACCTATGAAATAAATTTATGAAACTCGTTACAAATGATTGTCACTCTATCTAATGTTCACATTTGCAGAGTTAAACATCTCAACCAAGGCGAATTTATATACCAGGTGGTGTCGATTCTACAACAAGTACAACATTTACAACAACCAGCTGCAATTTGTTTTTGTTTGTGTTGTTTAAGCTGTCAAAGTCTTCCTGTTGTTTTTGTTGCTTTTGCGTTTGTTGTAGTTTTCGCCGCAACAACCACTAGTGAATTTGACAGCTTAAACATCTAAACAACTAAAGTAAACATTGATCAGCTGTGCTATCAACACCACCTGGTATATAAATTCGCCTTGATCTCAACCGTGATTAAGCTGCAATCACATTAAAATCGAGATGATTATCTATACATACATTTAAATGATTTGTTAATCTCTTCGAATTGATATGATTAAAACTTAATAATTTCATTAATCACGTAGAATCACCTGAACATACCTCAAACTGATTATGATGTAGCAGTAGCCACAGTGAACGTACATTTCAGGTGTACTATCGATAAATTAATTTTGACAGAACATTTCGCTTTGTTCTTTATGTTTTTATTTCGTCCTTAAATAATCCAGCAATGCTCAAAATTCCATCATTAATAAGTTCAAAATAATCAGCTGATAACGTTATTAAAGTAGGTATATCTTTCAATTGTTTATGTTTTAAAGAAATATAAAAGAAATGTTTGTTGTTTTTATTTATTAATCAGCTGTCTTTTACTGTCAACTTAATCATCTCAAATGTAATGTGAACGGCTTTAATTAACTTAATCAACATTTTGCTTAAAAGCGTTTAAAGCTGGAGGTCCACACCACGCGCTCTTGCATTCTACGTGGCTGTCAAAAAAGTAGAATTAATGTATTTATTTGGTGCAAGTTACACGCACAAAAGCGTAGGACGCTTTGACGCATAGAACGCAAAAAGAAGATATACTTTCTCCTTTTGTAACCATCACAAGCGACGCGCGTGCAAAACGGCTGATTTTGACAATTTGTTTTGTTGTAATCTAAACAAACATTGATGCAAGGCGAATTTATACAAGGTGGAGTCAGTCAATCAGCTGATAACTTTTTTTTTCGCTTTTTGGTTCTAACAGTTGTCAAAGCTTTTGTTTATATATAAATATCTACATATTCTAAGATTATAAACAAAATATTTATTTTTTACATAAATAAGTATAGCCCTCACTATTCAATTATCTACACTATATTAAGTTTTAATACATATTTGTTTAATTTTGAATTTTTGTTTTTTAACATTTGTTAAGACCAATTGTTGTTTTTGTAGAACTGCCACCACCTTGTATGAATTCGCCTTGCATTGATGCGTAAAAAGCGTTGCATGTAACTTGAAGCGTAGAATGCGAAGAAGGTATGAAATGCACGTAACGCTTTGACGCGAAAATGCGTGGTGCAGACCTCCAGCTTAAAAACTCAAGTTTGAACATAGCATTATTAGATCCTGAATTTTTCTGAAATTTGGGCGCTGAAGCTATCGAAAAATTAATAGCTAAATCGACCCACCCTATTATACATATCTACCAATATTGAACATAAACCCTATAAAAATATACGCAAGAAAACTAATTGAATTGAGTATATCAAAAATAAATTATCATTATTTTGTATTCCTTTAATATGATAATAATTTTAACATATTCAAGCATTCCATTTAAAATGATTTTCAATACAATAATATTATTATAGCAAAATGCTTACAGCCATACCTAAACAAGATAATTGAGCGTTGTTTATTTGTCAATATAATTTTGATTGTGTGTTAAGTAGTTAGGTTGGCTGCAGATGATGAAGAAACTGCCGTTATTAAAGTTTTTGTTATTATTTTCTTAACTTATTTTTTACATTGTGCATTCAAACTAAAATTGTAAACAAAATACTCTTGTTTACTTTAACGTTAACACTAGACGATTTTATTTAGGTAGGGCTGTTACATTTTATTAACACCAACACACAAAAGAGGAAATCTTTACAAATGCTATAAATGTTTAACAATACAAAGTGAATTTATAGAAGGTGACCTCAGAAGAACAGCTGATTATTTTCTCTTCACTTGTTTAGATGTTTCAACTGTCAAATTGACTTTTGTTTGTTACCCAAAAGCAATAAAAACCACAGGCAACTTTGACAGTTCAACTATCTTTTAACAAAAACAAAGTGCCTGTTGTTTTTGTATCTGTTGTTGTTTTGTTGTAGTTCTGCAGTCACCTTCTATAAATTCCCCTTGAATAAATATTTGCTTTACTTAATATTGTTGTTGTTAGTTTAGTTGAAGTAAGTAAATATATTACGAAATTATTTGGGCGGCGCGCTACAGCAACACTAAACAATTGTATTTTCTTCTTCTGTGTTGAATTTTTCAATTTAAAAAATATATGAGTTTTTATTTTTGTTGTAGTTGAACTTAAGTGTAGCAGATTTTGTCTATGTTTTAAAATACTGGTATTATGATTCATTTTATCATTATATTTATATGTTTAGTTGACACTTTTATAACCAAAAATTGATAACTTTATTTTATCACACATCACACTCTCTTTTTGTTTTTGGATAATCTTTTAGTTTTTGTATTTCTTTTTCACTTCAACGACGATCTCACTCACTACTCTACCGCTAAACGATCACACAATTGCGACTGTTGATTTGATACTATTCTCCATGCTAAAGTAAATTGTAGTTTTGTTTTAAATAAAAGTGGTTCTCATTTTAGGACGCCAGACTATTTTGTTAGTCGGGAAAATAATTGGGAATTCGTATTAAAATAATTTAAATAACTCATTGTTTTTTAGTTATTGAAAATAATACTACATGTTTTGTACAATTTTTATTATTACAAAATGTTTTTAAAATATAACGGTTCTTATAATCTGTGGTGTCCTAATTTAGAGTTAAATTTATATTATATGTCATTATTTATAAACTTTGGGACGTTGATTCCAAATCTGGCACATAGAATTCAAAGTTAACATTCGACTGATTACAAATTTGATGTTTTCCATTAAACAAAATGAGCTACACTTGACCTCATTTCAATCATAATAATAAACACTCTAGGTGAATTTTTAGAAGGTAACCTCTGAACGACAGCTGATTATTTTTTCTTCACTGTTTAGATGTTTAAACTGTCCAATTGACTTGTGTTTGTTGCGGCTAAGCCCAAATCAACAGGCAACTTTGTCAGTTCAACTATCTTTTATCTATCTTTTCTGTTGTTTTTCTACATTTTGTTGGTGTTGTAGTACTGCCTTCACCTTCTTTAAGTTCCCCTTGAAACAGTCAATCTTTTATTTTATAAAACAAGAATTATCCAATATATATTTCTGGTAACCTAACTCTACAATTGTTGAATCAATTGAAGAGAAAGAGAGAGTATGTGTGACCAAGGATGCCAGAATTGATGTTTTTACCCCAAACTAGGGGTAATATTAAACGGATACAACTTTTGATTTGACGATCTTCGATTTTTTGCTTTATTTTATACTTTATTTGGGAATTATTTCTAACAAATTAACATTACTCTATAATACATTTTCCAAATATATTCATTGAGACCTACAAGTTTTCTATTTGAAAATGTATTTTTATTTTTTTTTTTATACAGGGAAATTTTTGGGTAAATATTTTACATTTGGGAAAACGAAAAAAATTTCTGGCAGCCCTGATTATGACAGCGTTAAAGAAATGTTAACAGAATTATGTTATTCATTTTTTAACCAAAAAAAAACTTGTTTTAAAAAGATATAAAATTTGTAAATCACGCTCATTAAACACAATTCATTTAAAGTTGTTTACACGATTTGACAATTTAATACAAACTGCGTAAAAATATTTGTTATTTAATTAAAAATAATTCTTAAGGAATAGCCACGATCATAATGTTAACACATATGTACATTTTTTGTACTCATTTAGAAAAGTACATGGGTATATATGTTACGTGCATTTAATTTTACTGCAATATTTTAAAATTTTATTTTTTTTAATTTCATTTACATACAAACATACATACATTGTATACACGCATTCTTATCAGTTGGAATTAAAATACAAATTCCAACTTGTTTTCTTTCTTAAATGAGTAATTATTAATCTATGTCTGGTTTTGAATACACCGACAAAAAAGTCGCTCAAAAATAATTTAATAACAACATATGTCTGCCTTTGCTTTTCGTAATTGTTATTCACTTGAAACATAAATAGAGACCTTGCAGGCAGACAGTGTGGAGCTCATGTGAACAAAAATACAAAACAAATTCTGTAAACAAATTTTGATTTTGTAAACAATCGAACGATGGTCAATGACATGGTATAAATTGGTGTGGGTTATTTATTTATTTATTTTTATATTTTGGAGTGTTTAAATGAATTAAATTATGTTACAAATAAGGAATATAGTGAATGCAAAAAGGAAGATTATTGCGTATGCGAATAATAAAACAAAACATGAATTTATACTTATATAAAGTAGTGTAATTTTGTTTATAAAAAATCGGTTTATTTAATTTTAAAATATAAATAAACAAATAGGTACCTATGATTAAATCTTTTTTAACAATTTGCAACTTTGTTTATCTTCTCTTCTAAAGTGTCGAAAATCACTGTCGAAATTCACCGGATTATTGTAATTCGTACAATATTTTTTTTTTTTGAACATTAACAACTATTTTTTATCATTTCGTTTAAAATGCTTATCAGCCAACAATTAAAAATAAAATTTACTCCAACCATGATTGTGATTATTAGTTAACAGCAACTGAGAGTAAATGTTAAAATAGAGTTGCCAAGTCTTTATAAACCAGTGATGCCGTTTGGTTACATTTGATAAATTTTTCGTAACTTTTCAACCCTCTACGTAACATGTATAATTTTCTTGGTTTGTACCTTATTTTCGTTACTTTTCAGACCTGTATCTAAATAAAGTACAATATGAAAAAGTAGGTCACATTTTTAGCTGGCTAATATCCAATTTTGTGCATTTGGAAGATTTCGTCAGATACAACAAATGTAATGGGTGAATCACATAACTGTCATTTTATACATCTAGTGGGCATAAAATCATGCTAGAAGTTAGAAAAAAAATTCAATTTAGGACATAATAAGAATAATCGTGGTATATATTTGTTGAAACTCCAAAAGGTTATATAAATTTCAAAATACCAACATTTCATTTTATTAGACAACCTTTAAATTGTAAGCTAGCAGTAAGATAGCTTTTATTTCATAATGTCCCAGAGAATTGATTGTTTAAACATCGGCATAACAAAAATATATTTGGAGTTTCTTTCATACACTGGTTATTTTGTATCGTGACGATATACTGACAGTTCTCATACAAAAAATTATATTAATTGGAAGTATATCGTTACGATAAACGATAACCAGCGATTGAGAAAATGGGCATACGACTTTTAAACGATTTGAACAAAAACAAGTAAGAGAGCTATATTCGGCTGTGCCAAATCTTATATACCCTTCACCAAATTATACTTTTAAATAAAAATTTCTATATTTTTTGGTAAATAAAAATTTTTTTTTTTCAAAATTTAAAAAAATTGTTTTTTTCAAAATTTAATTTTTTTTTCAAAATTGTTTTACAATTTTTTTTACTATAGCCTTATATACATAGTTGCAATGGACATTTAAATATCTATCATTAGATATCCATTTTGACTATATTAATGACTTAGTAATCCAGTTGTCCCTGTTTTTTCCTTATATCTCAGTCATTTGTGGGCCGATTTTCTCGATTTTAAATAGCGACCGAGCCGGAAGAATTCTCGATTAATTGATGTATCAATTATGTTTGTAAGTTATTTGGCGGCTACGGAATATTGATTTCAACATACAGGCGGACAGACGGACATGGCTATATCGACTTCGCTATCTATAACGATCCTGAATATATATACTTTGTGGGGTCGCAAATGAAAAATGTAGAAATTACAAACGGAATGACAAACTTATATATATCCTTGCCATTCATGGTGAAGGGTATTACAAGTAAGAGAGCTAATTCAGTTATGTTATACTTTAAAATAAAATTTTTAAAACATTTTTTTAAACAATTAAACAAAAAATAGTTTTTTTTTAACTTTTTTTTTCGAAATAGTTTTTTTGAAGTTTTTTCCAAATTTGTCTTTAATTAAAATTTTATTTTTTAATATATTAGTGAAAAAAAATTTATAACAAAAAATTCGGGTTAAAAAATATTTTTTCCCGATTTTGACCTATTGTAGGTCCAACGTAAGTTGCAATATCCATATTGTTTATATATATGACTTAGTAATCCAGATATATATCAAAAATAGACCAAAAAACTAGGTTATCCCGGTTTTTCTCTCATATCTCAGCCATTTGTGGGCCGACTTTCTTAATTTTCACTCATGGTGAAGGGTATAACAAGAAAGCAGCTGCTACTTATTTCGCAACCCTAGTTAAAAAATTTATAATAACAATCGCAAGCAATTATTTAGAATTTAATTATATAAAAACGTCTATTTTTGAAATTTAATTTTCAAATCAAAATAATTTTTTACCTTTGGAAAAAGTGTATCTAGGAGATTTAGCTCAATTAAAAAAAAAAAACTCAATCGCAAGGATTTAGTGATTTATAAAATCAATTTCCTAATTTAAATAACATGAAATAATGTCGTGAGCACTCACTTCTTCACTATGAGTCCCTGATTTAAGTGCTGAAGAATACCGGGATTAAATATACAATCTAAAGAATGTTGTGTAGATAAAATTTACCACATTCGTGATCGAATGACTAATAATTCGGTTGAATACGGACAAAATTATTATTTTTAGTTATATGTTATTAAACATAATTGGAGTATATAGTATTTATTTGAGAAAAATTGTATTTATTTGAGAAAAATTCGTAAATGTAATTTTTTATATAAAAATGTAACACTGTTATAAAGCCAACAAATTACATTAATGTAATTATTCAGGAATTTACCTTGTAGTTCGTACACGCTGAAAAAATTATAGTTGTGCATGTTTACTGTAACCATTTCAACATTTTTACAAGTTTTTTTTAACTGTATTATAGTCACAGTAACTATTTACATGATTGTAGTAACCATAATATAGTTAATTTGCGATTCACATGATTGTATCAATCATTTATATGGTTACAGTAAACAAGTATATGTTTGTGACAACCATTTTTATGATGAATAATTTTATCATAATATGTATGTTGTTCTCAGATTATGATATCCATAAGCCGAGAGTACATCATATAAATGGTTGTCACTTGTTTACTGTAACCATATATATGGTTGATACAATCATGTGAATCGTAAATTAACCATATTATAGTTACTACAATCATGTAAATAGTTACTGTGACTATAATATTGTTAAAAAAAACTTGTAATAAAATATGCAATACAATTGGTCAATTCACAAGGTCTCTTATCAGTCATATTGTCATAATGGATTAACTGACTCTTAAGCATTCGGGGTGGTCTCTGCTGGTTCGTTACGATAACACAATAAACATAGCATAGAAAGCAGTATTATTTTAGGACATTTTTTGCTTGAAAAGCAATAAAAACCATTGTGAAATATTAAGACATTATGACAATATGACATGATAAGAGACCTTGTGAATTGACCAAATATTTTTTGCTGAGCATCGTATAAAAATATGAGTTAGTTATTTATTAGTTTCAGATAATTTTAAGGATTTTGGTAACGATTTTTTGGAGCATATTTATAGCATTTATATCTTATTTTACTTATAGCTGCATATTTTTGTTGCAAATTTTCTTTTTTCATTAATTTTGTTTCATTGTAATTTTTCTTGTCTATATTTTACTATTTTATTAAGGCCCAATAATAAGTGACTTTTGCTACAATGCCAATACAGGCAAATCCCGGAATAACGAATGATATGTTCTCAGGTCCATTCGTTAAATCGAGAAATTCGTTACATCGAAATTTATTTTTTGAATAAGTTTTAAGCGGTGTGACATTAGGACATGACTATTGCCTAAAATTTTTTCATAGTCTTTGCTTTTCAAAGAAGAAAAGATTCTTTAATTCGACATTGATAAGAGCAAACCAAAATTGTTAGTCAATCCTTTGATAACGTTCTTCCTGGATTGCTAGTTTCTCTAGCGTGAACAAAAGTTTTATCTGGTATCATAAAACTGAAGGTGAAGGGTATAAAAACAACAACGCCAAACGAAACGAAACACAAAAAAAAAAAAAACTACGCAAAGCAATGAAACCAACACACATCCAAACATACGTTTTGTTGCTTTTTTTCAAAGCATGCAATAAATTGTCTTATTTTGAAATTTTCAGAGGTTGTCTCAGATTTTTGCTCATATCTCCGTTATTTATGAACGGATTTTGCTGATCTTAAATAGGAAACTTCTCGAAAGCATGTATGACAGAATTATTGAAGATTTGGATACCGAAGATATCTGAGGTCTTCAGAAAATTGATTTCAACAGACAGAAAGACGGACATGGCTTAATCGACTTCGCTATCTATAAAGATCCAGAATATATATACTTTATATGGTCGGAAAACTATATTGTGAAAATTACAAACGGAATGACAAACTTATATATACCCTTCTCAGGAAGGTGAAGGGTATAATAAGGTTGTACGTTATATCGGATTTTCGTTAAAGTGAGATTCGTTATACCGGCATTTGCCTGTACATTAAAATATATGGGCAACTTCATAAGTATATGAAACAATTTTAGAAATTTTGAATTACAAAATCGTAAATTAGCATCCCAAAGAAATAATCTGAAATTAAATGTAAGAAAATAATAACATAATATCAAATGTAAAAAAAATTGTTTAAAGCTCTATATAGAGTAAAAACATTTAGAGAAATTTATCCGGAACTTCCACCTGACACATGGATTGAGATAGTAAAATATTAAGCCACAAATAACTAAAAATAATTTTAATGAAGTTTAAAAACAAATTTAGTTTCAGTACGAGCTAATTATCGATTTATTTCAAATAGTATTGAAAACTTTTAAAAACAATGGCTGGAAAACAATAGAAAATATTGTCTGTCAATTAAATGATTGTAAAGTTAATTGAATTTTAGTTGTTAAAATTGCACCAATAAATTTTCTTTACATACAAATATTTTTAAAATTTGTAAACAGAATTATTTATTTGAAAATATTAGAAAACATGAATTGAATCAAACTATTTTCATGTAGTGCCAAAATCACTGAAATCGAAATTTGTTTAATCCTATAATAACCAACTTTAATTAATGAGTTCAGTATTGTAATTACTTTTAATTAATTTTTTTTAATAAATCTTTGAATTTCAAACAAAAACAAACTATTTTTAAGTGCATATTTTTTATTATATTTTAAATTCATATTTTTGGTTGCCCTCAAAATTAAAAAATATTTATTGAAGGAAAATTCAAAACCTAAAATAATAAAGTTTAAAAAATAATTTTCTGTATTTAAACGACTTTTCATACTGTCACTTCATTCAAAATAAAAAATCTTAAAAACTATAATGAATGTACAAAATATTTTTAAAAATAAAGAGTATGTATTTTTTTAAAACCAACCACTAATATAATATAATCAAGTTACAGAGTTATATTCGACATTGCTGAATCTTATATATCCTACACCATAGAGAATTATACATAGAGATGAGACACTCCATATTGTCAAACATAAATAAAACAAAACATATGTCTGATACAAAACCAAAATACATTGACTAACGTGTATTTTGTTGTGGCAAGAGTTAGGTTTTTGACAATTACCTCTCGTCTCTATGTTACTCTATGACCTACACCTTAATATGTACTATGTAAAATAATTTCTGGTAGGTTTTAATCATTAAAAACTATTTATTTTCTTTATGAAAATTATTGATTTCAACAGACAATATTTAGAATATGCTCGTATTTACATTTATATTCAATAGAAAACTTATATATATAACAGGTTGTAACAGGTCTTCTGTCGTATAAAGTTATTTCTTGAGAAAAAACTTCTCGTTGATTCAGCTTTCACTGAGTGACCAATATTTGACCGAGAGTGATCTGTGCATTCCGTATTGTAGATCCAATTGTCGTGAAAATTTAATGTTAGAATTTATTAGTTTTACCAGCATTCAAATCCAAAAGTTAACAAAATATTATACAATTTTAAAACTACTACTACTAAACAGACTGTTGAATGATATGTGTACATTTTCAACAGATAAATGTATAAATAACTTTGTGAACAAACAAATGTACCCTTAACCTAAAAATCTTTATAAAAATTACTACTAAATATAAACCTAAGTAAATATTTTTGTATATATAAAGACATTTTATCAACTATTGTCTTTGTTCGGAGACATATTTTCAAAATCTTCTCCTCGACTATCCTCCAGACACGAACTTAATGCTTCATCCTCATCCAAATGAGAAATTATTACCGGTAAACTACGCCTGGGATGGGATATGTATAAGAGCGAGGGGAAGTTTTGAGGTAAACTATACAAAGCCTCCTTAACTTTGGCATTTTTGTATTTATTGTCATCGTCTTCATTATCATAATCGTCGTCATCGGCCATTGTATTAATTTCCATGTGATGAGTATAACGTTTATTCCAGGCCCGTTTCAAAGGCTGCCACATGAATATCAGCAATGATATTGTCATTATTGAAGCACCAAAGATGTGACAATACATTTCAAGATTGTTAATAATTTTTAATAATTTGATAGAATTTTTTGAAATTCGCAAATGCATGTCAAACCAGAAAGCTGGAAACAGCATACGACGTTGTGTTTGATATGATCTGGAAAGGTGGTAAAAAGATGTTCATTAATATCATGTTTTATACGCACATAAAAATGAGCTCGGATCCGCCAAATATGCACTTTGAAAACAATTTTAAAATGTTTGTATCACTCAGTTTTGAAATAATTGTTAAGTGTTTTTCATACAAAAAATTTGCAATTGTTTTCCTTTCGTGTTTTTGAATCAGACCCAAAATAGTATGGTAAAAAAATGTGTAGAATAAATCAAAACAAGTAAGATAGCTATATTCGGCTGTGCCGAGTCTTATATAACCTTCACCAAATTGTACTTCAAAATAAAAATTTTAAATATTTTTAGGTAAACGAATTTTCTTTTTCCAAAGTTGTTTTTTTTTTCATTTGAAAATTTTTTTCGAATTGTTTTTTTTAAATTAATTTTTTTTTTTAAATTTAAAAAAAAAAATTTTTTAATTTAAAAAAAGAAAATTTTATTTAATTTTAAAAAAAATTTTATTTTTAAATTTTAATATTTATTTTTTGTTTTTTAATTTTTTTTTTTAATATTTAGCGAAAAAAAATTTTGATGAAAAAAAAAATTCGGATTAAAAAATACTTTTTCCGATTTTGACCCATTGTAGGTCCAAATTACTATAGCCTTATATAGACCGTTACAATGAACTTTGAAGTATCTATCATTAGATATCCATATTGTCTATATTAATGACTTGGTAATCAGATATAGGTCAAAAATCGAGTTTGTCCTGGTCTTTTCCTTATATCTCAGCCATTTGTGGACCGATTTTCTCGATTTTAAGTAGCAACCGAGCCGGAAGAATTCAGAAGATATTGATGTATGAATCGTATATGTAAGTTGTTTGGGAGCTTCGGAAAGTTGATTTCAACAGACATGGCTTAATCGACTCCGCTATCTATAAGGATCCAGGATATATATACTTTATAAGGTCGGAAAATTATATTGTATATATATATACCCTTCTCATGAATTTAAAGGGTATAATTAGCTTTTCTTTAAAAATTACAAATCGATTCGCTCATTTGCTGCAACAACGGCATAACTCAAAATCCGTGTTTTTTGAACTGAGTAATACAAAATATGCGCCGTTCTATAGCCGTTCTATAGCCTTTCATATAGTTTTAGCAGTTTTCAAAAAAGTAAATTTTTTTGGTTTTCACGAAAAGTCTTTTTTTTTGAATTATGACATTGTTGCAGCAAATGAGCGATATGTACATATATAAATTTCTAACTGAATGTATGTGATCTTACATGTTTTTGTTAGCTCCGTTAATAACTTACCTTATATGGGAACTTGGTTCTATGTAAAAATTCACTTGAAGTCTGGCTTTAAGTTCCAACATAAAACCTGTACGTGGTTCCAATATGGCCGTAGTAGTGTGTACATCCATATCTGGTTGCATGCCATCAACTTTGGATATAAAATAAGGATCGGCATCCATAAAATGAGGATTTGAAATGAAAATGGGCAGGCCAAACCAACAACCAGAAATATTAGCTGCACCGTAGGGTAGACACTCGCCATTACAAAAGCACTGGTTATTGGGATTTAAGGTTCCATTATCGAAGAAGTTTGGTGATATTACATAGCGGTATCCCAAAATACCATCCACCATGATTTCATCCAAATAATCTAAATTCACTGAGCGGCAAAAATCAGTAAAAAAGTATTGTATCGATTCATTCTTTTTGAGGTTTGTCTTTTGAAACTCTCCAGGTGATCCTTTAACGGCTGAACATTCTTGGGGAAAATGTTCAGAATAATTTTTACCATTCCACAAAAGAAGTTGACCAAATTGATCCATGTTTCCCACGCCAGTGCCGATAGTGTGAGTGCCTAAAAAGTCAGTCGAACCATTGCGCTAAAGAGAAATAAAAATTTAATTTAATTTATTTTTTTGGTTAAGTAGCTAAGATTTCTCATAATCACCCCATAAATAAATCCAATACGATCCCAAGGTACAAATATACCCATGGCACTGCGGAACGATGAAGGAAATATAGATAATAAATTCACAATATTATCCTCAAAACCCTTAAAGAAAAACTCTTCAGCCGTACGCTTCCAAACAATACCATTTTGGTACAGTCTCAATGCCATATCCACAACGGCTCGTTTCATATAAGACCAATCTCTGGTTTTCGAAGCTGCTGCCTAAAGTTTAACATAAATAAATAAAATTTATATGCATGTATTCAAAATTCCAAATGCCTCATTACATACCACTAGCAATGCATTCACTGTTACCAGTTTGTCCTCCAATTGTCTCTTACTCTTATCCTTGTTGAAATAGTAATAATGTTTTTTACCATAATCCAATGTGTTATTTTCTGGATGCCATTTGAAAATTTCTTTTTGTGGTACTTCGAGAAAACTGTAGGGGCCAATTTCTTGTAGTTTTGGATTCACATTTGGTGTAAAAAAATCTTCCGAATTCGTCCAGTTAAAGAAATATAGGTCTATTGTAACATTAACATCCGGACTTGTCCACATATCAACTATTTTGTTGCCTGGTCGTAGTTCCATATACTGTAAAAATATAAGTATTCAAATTGATTATTACATATTTTTTTATTGAATAAGTTAATGAATTTTCTCAAATTCTTTTTGTGTCCTATTAGTGCTCCTAAACCTACAAAGTTACTTATTGAGGCCTTTGAGTAAAATTACCTTTAATTTTATTTTTTATTTTATTTTAAACATGTTTATCAAAATTATGTTTATTAAAAAAATATAAAACTCCAAATTTGACTATCGTAATTTTTACAGTGAACAGGGCAGAATGAACAATATGGTTTGAATTCTTTATACATTTTTAATAAAGTTTTATTATACCCTTCACCATGATTGCAAGGGTATATATAAGTTTGTAATTCCGTTTGTAATTTCTACATTTTTCATATTGTATTATGGATCGTTATAGATAGCGGAGTCGATATAGCCATGTCCATCTGTATGTTGAAATCAACTTTCCGTAGCCCCCAAATAATTGATAATGAGCGATGAAACCCATTTCCTATTAAATGGTTATGTCAACAAGAAAAAAGTGCCAGATTTAGGCTACGGAGAATCCAAAACCAGTTCATCACCCCCAATTACACACACTTAAGTGCGATGTATCGTTTGAAAGGTTAATTGGTCCATATTTTTATACCCTTCACCTTCTTGGGAGCGTATATATAAGTTTGTCATTCCATTTGTAATTTCCACAATATAATTTTCCGACCCTATAAAGTATATATATTCTGGATCCTTATAGCTAGCGGAGTCGATTGGCATGTCTGTCTGTCTGTCTGTTGAAATCAATTTTCTGAAGAACCCAAATAACTTACAAACTTGATTTATACATCAATATATCGGGAATTCTACCGGCTCGGTTGCTATTTAAAATCGAGAAAATCGGCCCACATATGGTAGAGATATAAGGAAAAAACCGAGCCAACCTCGATTTTTGTCCTATTTTTTATTTATATCTGGATTAATAAGTCATTAATATAGACAATATGGATATCTAATGATAGATACTTCAAAGTCCATTGCAACGATCTATATAAGGCTATAGTAATTTGGACCTACAATGGGTCTAAATCGGGAAAGATATTTTTTAACCCGATTTTTTTTTTTTTTTACCAAATAAAATTTTTTCATAAATTTTTATCACTAGTGAATTTAAAAAAAATTGAAAAAAATTTTGAAAAAAAATTGAAAAAAAAATTTATTTTTTTTTTTAACTGGCCTCAACGTTCTCCGGATTTAACATCTCCTGACAGTTTTCTTTGGGCATATTTGAAAGAGTGTATGTTAACAAGCCAAGAACCCTTCCTAAACTAAAAACCAAAAATCGAAATGAAATCATGGCCATTACACCCGAAAAGTTATGGAAAGAACATTTTTTTGACAGCTGACATATGTATATGAGAGGTTTTCCCAAAAACAAAAAGCATATGTCCTAATATATCACGACTCGATGGCTCAGCTTAACTGACTCTTAAGCATTCGGCGTTGGTCTCTGCTGGTCCGTTACGATAACACAATAAACATAGCATAGAAAGTAGTATTATTTTAAGATATTTTTTGCTTGAAAAACAGTAAAAACCATTGTGAAATATTAGGACATTATGACAATATGACCTTGTGAATTGACCAATTGTTTTTGACTTGTTGTATTTGCTGTCGTGGCGCAGACACCTTATTAGATTCGCCTTGGACTTTATTTTACTTGAATTTATCTTCAAAAACTTAAGGTGAATAACTGAATATTGGTTTACTACTGAATACGTTGGCGAAATGTAGTGCAAATGATAACCATTTAACTACCACTTTAGCAGCCACAGCGAACTAGTTTGTTGTACAAGTAGTAATAAAGCTAGTGTAAGGATTGCAATTCGCACTTTTCAAACTTATTTATAAGATATAAAAATAATTAAAATTAAAAAATACTCACACTATCAATAAAACGATTAACAAATATTTTTGAAAATACTGTACAGAATACACCTACTAGAGCTAGAAAGATGGCAAAAATAACAAACAAATACTTGGCATATTTCCTCGTCGACTTAATGATCAATCTGGGAGATCGTTTCGGCATTTTTAACGACAATAAATGGTTATATCTGAAAATATAAAAAAAAAAAATAAATAAAACACTTAAATAAATTACAGAAGTTGGTACATGTAATAAAGTTCATATGTGTAACATTTATTTAGATACATTCTTATACTTATACCTATACATACATATATGTACATATTTTACCTTTTCATTGTAGTACAATTATAATTAGATCTAAATAAACAACTAAAGTTACTCGTTTTACGAACAATTATAATGACAATAACAGTAATAACATCGTACAGACAATTTACACTTTATTAGTAGATTTAAAATAAGCATTTTTAATAACACTTTGTTTATTTAACCTTTTTTGTTGTATTTAACGATTAAGTAGTAGTAATTGTAATTAATATTTAAATTATAATATAACAACGTCAAACTATATTTATAACATTTTTTTTATGATCTTTACGTACAAAATACGTATATGTACTTAAATGCATTATTGACGATAATTATGAAAATGTTTTCCTTTCAACACTCACTAACTACATCATGATTTGTCCAATTAATATTTATTGTTAAAGGTATTTTTTAATTGGTCTTAAGCTTATAGATATCTGCAGAAATTTATAAGATCGTTTGTCCTAGCGGTAGTTGTTTGTAATATGGAAATAAGGACAAAAGGTAATTTTTCCCATAGAAATTTGTTTCAAATGATCATAAATAAAAAGGGCGCTTCGTTGCTGTTTTATACCCTCCACCACCATAAGTGGTAAATGTGGGTATATGTATATAAGTTTGTTATTCCGTTTGTTACATTGAGAAATATTCATCTAAGACCCAACAAAGTATGTATTTTATTGATCCTTATGAAATTCTAAGTCTAAGATTGAGCAATGTCCGTCGGTGTAAAACAATCTTACGTCCAAAATACACAAGCAAACTTAGTAGGATTTCAAAAAAATTTTTATTATTGTTCTAAGCAACAAAATCGGTTTATCAGAACTAGAGTTATGGACCAAAATGTGAGACAACCTCAAACATATTTGCTAATTTGTAGCAGATAATACAAAAAAATTTTGCATTCGTCACTCCAATATTAAAAGAGCAATTCTGTTCAAAACGGTAAGAATCGGTCCATGATTTCTCCTAGCACCCATTCAAATTTCTCCCGAAATATGTTGCTATAGTATAAAAATACCCATAGAATTACAGTTTCCATACAAATTTCAGCACAACTACATTTCGTGCAAAAAGAAATCCCAAGACCATTTTTTTTGGATCGATCACTATTTGACCATAGCCCCATATAAAGTTCACTTAGGAAAATCATTTGAATACACATACATACTTAATCCCCATATACATAAAAATCGCTGTACCGAATTAAGTTCGGTCCATAATTGTTCATAGCTCCCATGTAATGGCCACTTCCGAAAAACACATTAAACTACACAAAAAAAAAAACCATAAAAGTTTTTTTAACCACCACTAAAAATATGGGTGTTGGTTTATAAGTTCATGGAAACTAGTACTTCGTACATACTCGTACATCGGTAGACGTTTTATATGCGATTGCTTTAAAAGGAATGGCCCTTCTTCATACTTACATCGGAAGGTATTTAATAAACCAAAGTTATAAAACCAGAAAAATGTAGTATGAGTCAATTCATGCCGACGCACAGTGTTCGATTTGAGAATTTTAGACGACAAAAATCATAACTTTGTAAATAACAAGCGCAAGTGTACAAGTGCTTGTAATAGAACAATTTGCAAAAAATTAGGCTCATATGGCCACTGCGACTACTACCTGCCATACACATGTCCGTCCGTCTGCTTGTGGATACGATACCTCTAAACGATTTGATATATAATCGTCAAATAAGTATTATATAAAAGCATTTGGGTAAGAGATTTCTTATAAAACTGAGTTTGTAAAATATAATGATTTTTTATACTGACCTTTAGTCAGTGTGCTTTAAATTTTATATAATTTATCAAATTCTATGGTTATCAACTATTTAGTCAACAATCCGATCATTTCGGTCTTTATTATATAATACAAAACATCGCTGCGAGTAATTGTAGCAGAGGTGGGAGTTCCGGGAAGAATTTCTGTTTATATTGTTTAAAAGAAGGCTGACCGTTTGTAGATATGGTTTATCGGATGACAGTCAAAAGATTTCGTTTAACAAAATTTTGTTTGTTTGTTAATAATTGTAAAAGAGCATCACTTAACAAAACACTGTAATTATAAATGAAATTTTTTGCACGTTTTCAGCATTGAAGTCCAATAGCAGAATGATTTTTCTATAATCTTATATACCGATTTTCTTAAAATTCTCCCTTACTTCCGGTACTAAATTATTGTTAAACCATTCTCATGGACATTTTTTAAAGCTCTTTCCAATAACTAAAGCTTTGCCCTTTTGTGTACCATCAGCATTAACCCAAACTAATGAGGTTAGTCTCTCTTTTGAGACCTTGTGTCATGCTATGAAATTTTCATTATGCCAAGCCAAACTTCTCTCAAGTAAACACTTTCCATTCTCCATTAACTCATTTTTTCATTGATTTGAATTCATTTAATTTTTTCACAAAAATTGTGGCAGCTAATCAGTCGTTTTTTCCTTAATTTTTGAGTGGAATATTTTAGACTTTCCTTCACTGTTAATCCAGAAATTGGAGTTCCTTTAAATCGTTCCATCCGGAACCATTCTTAAATAGCAATTTTTAAAGTTTTTCGGTTTCCAAAGCTAATAACAGAATCACTTTGATTTTTATAATGTCTAACACTCCCCACGCCAAATGCTATCGAAAAATCGATGGCACAATATCAAACAATTTTGGCCTTACAAATCGACCGAGGGGGGAATTCCATCGATCGTCTAGTCATAGTCTAGTCATAGTCTAGTCATAGTCTAGTCATAGTCTAGTCATAGTCTAGTCATAGTCTAGTCATAGTCTAGTCATAGTCTAGTCATAGTCTAGTCATAGTCTAGTCATAGTCTAGTCATAGTCTAGTCATAGTCTAGTCATAGTCTAGTCATAGTCTAGTCATAGTCTAGTCATAGTCTAGTCATAGTCTAGTCATAGTCTAGTCATAGTCTAGTCATAGTCTAGTCATAGTCTAGTCATAGTCTAGTCATAGTCTAGTCATAGTCTAGTCATAGTCTAGTCATAGTCTAGTCATAGTCTAGTCATAGTCTAGTCATAGTCTAGTCATAGTCTAGTCATAGTCTAGTCATAGTCTAGTCATAGTCTAGTCATAGTCTAGTCATAGTCTAGTCATAGTCTAGTCATAGTCTAGTCATAGTCTAGTCATAGTCTAGTCATAGTCTAGTCATAGTCTAGTCATAGTCTAGTCATAGTCTAGTCATAGTCTAGTCATAGTCTAGTCATAGTCTAGTCATAGTCTAGTCATAGTCTAGTCATAGTCTAGTCATAGTCTAGTCATAGTCTAGTCATAGTCTAGTCATAGTCTAGTCATAGTCTAGTCATAGTCTAGTCATAGTCTAGTCATAGTCTAGTCATAGTCTAGTCATAGTCTAGTCATAGTCTAGTCATAGTCTAGTCATAGTCTAGTCATAGTCTAGTCATAGTCTAGTCATAGTCTAGTCATAGTCTAGTCATAGTCTAGTCATAGTCTAGTCATAGTCTAGTCATAGTCTCAATATCAATTTTACTTTTTAATAGACTTTTTTTGTTATTGTTTTTTATGCTAAAATCTCAAATTGAACACTGTGCGACGCCGACCCAGTTTACACTCTTATGAGAAGGAATTAGTTTTCAAACAATCTTTCAAACCACTTCCGGTGTAAGCACGTTATAAAAATTAAAAATATTCCACGATAACTTCTGTTTACGATAGACTTTAGCTAGCAGAATAATAAGCTATTTTTTTTAATGTATTTTGTTTAATTCATTAATAGAACTAACGCTTACTTGTAGGGAAAATAAGTATATACAATTATATTTTATCCAGTCAACATTACCGCACAGTAGCACTATATATCACTCAAGTCAAATTCTAAAATTTATGATTTATATAATAGTCGTAAATGCTAAGTATGTTAATTAAGTGCATAATCTATTTTTCAAGGATTGTAAGAAATGTTACACGAAAATTCAAGTCCAAAAATTAAATTAAGTCAAATGCAAAAAAAAAAAAAAAAAACAATAATAATAAAATTTAATTACAACAATTACTGAAAAAATATAAATGATGTTATTAACATAGTAATTAATATGTATAAAGGGTCAAAAACCCTTTGCAAAAATACTCGAACCTTACACAGATTCTACTTTTCTCTCATTTTTTCTATATGTATTGCCATTATTATTGTTTTTTTTAGTTTTATTGAAATATTCTAAGTAAGAAATTTACTAGAAAATATATTATTATCATTGTGAAACAACAACTTTTTTTATAAGAAAAAAAAGTCGATCTATGTGCGTAATTAATAATTCTCGTATGTCGGCTACCACGTTAATAAATCGAGTGCAATAAAATTGTTTACTGATAGATAAAACACTTTTACAAACTCATTTCTTATTCAAATTGTCAATTTCCGATTTAAATCGAACGACTAATTGTTGTTAAATATGTAATAATAAGTAAATATTAAATTTATCTGAAAACTGACGATAGTGTTATTTACATCTAGTTTGTTTTAGAAGTACTACTTATACCTACTTATTCAAGCATATTCAAGCTTTTTTTTATTAAAAAATAAATATCTATCTATCTAAAAAATGTTATTATCAAGTTCACTTAAAGAATTACATTAATCAGTTTAATTTTGTGTTGAGCTTACGGGGTCAACATCTTTTTGACTGTCATTAATGATACGACTTACAACTTGTATCTCATTGAGTTTTAATATTTACATATGTAACTATGTACTATTGTTTTGTTTAATTAAACTACTACGAGTACTAATAATTTATTGTTAATTTAATATAATAATTTTATTGGTATTAATTGTTGCACGTTATTTTAATATTGCATTATTATTTAAACCTCCTTTTACATGGTAGTTTAGCTATTGTATTTATATTCATACAGACAATTTTAATTTATTGTAAGAACAGTTTGATATGTATAAACTGTTCTCAACTTACGAACAGTGTTGGAAGAAATAATAGGGACAACAGAAAATATCAAAATTTTCTTAAATTTGTATTGAAAGGTTACAATTATGAATTTTCATATTTCATGTTCGCTAATGTGCAAAAACGGCTACTTTTGTTCTTTTTGATGTCTAAATATATTAAAGTGATAATTTTACTTTAAATTTAGAAAAGGAATAAAAACAATATTTTTATACCCACCATCAAATTGATTTTGTCATTCATCAAAATATTTTTTGGCAGACCCACATTATTTTGTATATATCGATGGCTTAATATAGAAAGGTCGTATCTCAACTTTAAGTTATTTTACAGGAAAATATGTTTCTGGAATGCAAACGGCTTACGCCAACACTAAAACGAACTCGAATATTTTTTAAGAAACAAACAAATTGATGTAATGCTGGTTTCGGAAACCCATTTGACGTCCAGAAGTTCATTTCGAATAAATGGATATGTAATATATGATACGAAAGATCCCAGAGGTAGAGTATGCGGAGGCTCGGCAAGTTTAATAAAAGCTCGAATCAAACACTACTTAATGTGTGATCTTTGCGAAGATTATCTTCAAGCTACTACTATCTGTCATTAAGATTTTCATCGATATACTCAACCCCTAGATTTTCAATTACAGAAAGTCAATATAATAGATTTTTTAAATCACTAGGCCCCTAGCACACATTCTGGGGATCATGACTGATTACCCCTAAAGGTCGTGTTTTGTTTGATACAATTTCTAAAATGGGTTTGAATGTGATTTCGACCGGCCAACCTACTTGCTGGCCTACTGACCCGCGAAAAATACCGGATGTTATTGATTTTAGCGTGATGAGAAATATCCCTGGAGAAATGATTCAAGTTGAATCCTCGCTGGAACTATCTTCAGATCACTCACCCGCTATTGTTACTTTATTGAGCCCCCGAGAAATTGTATCCCCGACTGGTAATTAAGCGATGACAGGCACAAGAATTAATTGGCTCAATTATAAAAAAACACCTCAGTACACATTGCTCGGAAAACATACCGCTAAGAACACCAGAAACATCGATCACTCTCTTATCAATTTCGATAAAAATCTCAAACTATCTGCTCAACATGCTACCCAAACCTCCCGACAAATTAGATATAATAGAATTTATTCTGCAGATGTCGAACGGCTCTTAAATGAAAAAAGAAGAGTTCAAAGAGAGTGGCAATTGCACAGATCCCCCGAACTCAAATCGAAGCTTAAAGATTGTTAAAAAGACTTAAAGCTCTTGGAATTTCGAAAAATGGAATCATTTAATAAATATCTAGAAAGCCAGGACGCAACCCCGCAATCGGATTGCTCATTATGGCGAGCCACAAAAAGTCTTAAAAGACCTGTCGTACGTAAGCCCCCCTTGCGAAATTCAAGTGGTGGTTGGACAAGAAATGATACTGAAAAAAGGAATTTGTTTGTTAAACATTTGAAGCAAGTATTTACCCCGAACACATCAAATGAAACTATTGAGTTGCCACCTGTTGTACCCCATTTTGGAGCAGCCGTACCCCTACGTTTTGAGATTCGAGAGATCGAAATAGCTATTGTTAATTTAAACTCCAAGAAAGCACCTGGTATTGACAAAATCAGTAACAAGATGCTTATGGAGCTACCCCGGATAGCAATAAAAATGATTCTTTTTATTTTTAATGCTATATTACGCCTTGAATATTATCCTCCAGAATGGAAGGTTTCACTGGTTACCATGATACCTAAGCCGGGAAAAGATCACACAAAAGTAGAATCATATAGACCAATCAGCCTATTGTCTAATATATCAAAGCTATTTGAGAAGATACTCATGAACAAGTTATACCCGATGTTAATTGAAAACAATTGTATTCCGAATCATCAATTTGGATTTAGAAGAAAACACAGTACTATAGAACAAACCCATAGACTTGTACATATTGTAAGAAAAGCGTTTGAGGAAAATAAATATTGTTCCGCTCTCCTTATCGACATTTCTCAAGCGTTTGATAAAGTATGGCATGATGGTTTAGTATACAAACTGAGTAAAAATTTACCCGCAAACACACATAAGCTATTGGAAAGCTCGAACATTTAAGGTTAAAGAAGGAGACTTTTTAAGTAATCCCCAACCCATTGATCATAAAACCGATATGGTGTTATGGCATAAAGCTTTGGGGCACGGACTCAGCGTCAAATGTAGAAAATATCCAAAGACGCCAAAACAAGTTTTTAAGAATGAACACAGTTGCCCCCTGGTATATCAAAAACGCGAATATACACAAAGATCTAAACGTGCTCCTTGTAAAAACTGAGATCACGAAAAATGTGGAAAAATATGTAAAAAAAACTTGAAATTCACCCAAACCTACTGGCCCGCAACATATAAGATAACCGTGGCCACACTCGATTAAGAAGGAGGGACACAGCAACTCTAATCCAAAAACTAGAAGGAAGAATGCCTATTTAATCAAAGCAACAATGAATAAACAATAATTAAATTATAAGATTTGAAATACTTGTTGTTAGTTCATTAAGTAATGAAGATACAATAAATAAAAAAATAAAATTTAAAGAAAAAAAAAAAAAAAACATTACAGGACAAGGAAAAACTGAATAAAATCTGAAAGTGAAAGTGAAAAATAAACAACTAAAAATTTGTGTAATATCGAAATATACTTTTAGAAAAGTTGTTTGTTTTAATTTAAACCTAAAAATATGCATTCAACATTAAATGAGTTAGCGCTTTTTCTTTCAAACTATTATTGAAATGAGTTAGGGTTTTTTTTTTTAATTACTGTAAATCTGTTATTCGTCAACATAGGAAACTGAATTTTTTAGGAGAGGTGTATTTGAGTTTTGTCTACCAGAATATGAGAAAAACCCGATTTTGAAAAAGAAACGAGATACGACCTTTCTATATTAAGCCATCGATATATATATTCTGGGTTCTCATAAGATTCTAAGGAGATCTAGCTATGTTCGTCTGTCTGTTGAAAACTCGAAAGAAGCTAGCTGGCTGAAATTTTCCACAAATACACTCTGTTGATAAGGTTAGTTTGGTATTGAAAATGGGCAAAATCGGTATATTATTTCACCTAGCTCACATACAAATGTCATTATATATGTATGTATAACATAAATTTGGACAGAAGTAATTTCGTGTTTAGGAAATTAATCACTCTATCAAATTCCGTACAGTTCGAACTGAGTAATTTTCATACAAACATTTTAAAATTATTTTCCTTTCGTGTTTCTGAATTAGGCCCTAATTGATGAAAAAATTATTCTCAAATTAAAAGCAGAGAATTTTTTTCAATTAAAATTTTAAAAATGTATCATTATGAATTATATTATTTAAAAAGATAATAATAAAAATGTAAATAGATTATAATACCACGCCATTTTTAAAATTACCTCACTGAAGGTGCCAACGAAATATCATTTCAAAATTAATATAACCAAGAAATTATTTAATTACAATATTATTGAGATAGGTTTGTAATTGACTACACATCTTTAAATTACGTTTTTAAACAATTATAATTAATACATTTTCTAAAATGCCCTTAGACTATGCGTTCTTATCATATTTTAATAAAAAGGTTCATTGAGTGCATCTGTTCATATGATTCAGAAAAGCTTATCATACATAAATGTTTGGTGCTTAAAAACTTTTTCAGTCACATAAAATACCCAGCAGTTAAGCAAGAAGTCAATGTATTTCTTATAGACAGTAATCGTCACAAATTTCTTATCACTTGGCTGACTCTAATTTATATATTTTGGTCATTTGACACGTATGTGCTCTTTGTACTGCAGAGAAAAGACAAATAGTTACTTTATACATCCTAGATAATCTAGCGAGAGTACAATTGTCACTTAAGTATCTCTAAGTAATCTGGAGTGTAGTCACTTTAAACGTTAAGTGAGTAATTCGTTTAAACTGGTTTTATAAAAATTGTGTTAATATAATTGTCATACAGTTAAATTTTATTTTTGCTTAAGTATACTGATATCCCATGTAACATAGCATGAAGTCAATAGTCAATCAGTGCCTCTTAGTAACCTATAGTGAAGTTACTTTAAACTTTTATTTTGTACTGATTTAGAAGAAGCACTCCATTGGTGAATTGTCGAAGAAAGGTTTGTTTACAGACTATCGTTTATTGGACTTCCCATGATATGTCTACTTGAGTTCAATTAGCACCCGTACATGTTAAAATAACTAGTTTGTAGCTGATTAAGTTACCAGTTGGTAGTGGGAAAGGTACCTGACGTTATTTAACCACTATGTGAATCCAATGCGTTGACTACTTTGGACCAGCTATTAGACAGTTTCATTGTAGTCAAAAAGGGCCAACTGAGCACCTGCTTAGGACATGCACGTGTTAAAATAACTAGTTACGTAGCTATTGACGTAACTAGTTCCCACCCTAAATGATGGGTAAAATCACTAGTTCGGGACTGCCTCCTAGAACTGCTGGGAAACAACAGTAAAGTTCATTTTTACACACATATTATGCTACACCAAATAATAATAAATTTCAATGAATTTATCAATAATTGGGAATTCAGCACAATTCTTACCAAAATAAAACAAAAATTAATTAAATCAATTTTCGATTACAAAACCATAGCTGACAGTATTTTGATTTAATTGGGTAGCATCCTTACTTTAAACTCAGCTATTTTCCAACTGATTTTGATACATATTTTACTGGTTAAAAGATAAAAGCTCATATAATTCATACAAAAGAAACAATTTTAAAATTAGTTAAGTATTTACGTATTCTATGCATATTTTTTTCGCTGACTTTTGTATCACTGTATTATTGTCATAAGTGCTATAATTTAAGATTGCATTAGATACATTTGTACTTACATACGTACTTAATTCGTAAACAAGTATTGTGTACAAATTCATTGAACTTTATTTTTTATTTTTGCATTGTAATCGTAATTACAACATTAGGAACAAAAGTATATCAGTTCCAACAAATTTGTCGTAATTTTAAATCATATGTTAAATACAAACATATTGTGCTACATATTAAACAGTTGTGAGTAATTTTAAACAATCGTCTATAGTCTATGATGCAGTCTTATATACTGACATTATTTACCCTTCGTGAGAAGGGTATATATAAGTTTGTCATTCCGTTTGTAATTTCCACAATATAATTTTCCGACCCTATAAAGTATATATATTCTGGATCCTTATAGATAGCTGAGTCGATTAAGCCATGTCCGTCTGTCTGTCTGTCCGTCCGCCTTTCAACAGACAGACAGACGGACATGGCTAAATCGACTCCGCTATCTATAAGAATCCAGAATATATATACTTTATAGGGTCTGAAAATTGTATTGTGGAAATTACAAACGGAATTACAAATTTATATATACCCTTCTCACGAAGGTGAAGGGCATAAAAATTACTCAAAACAACCCAGCAGTTCTAGGAGACAGCCCCGAACTACTGATTTTACCCATCATTTAGGGTGGGAACTAGTTACTTCAACAGCTACGTGACTAGTTATTTTAACACGTGTATCTACCCTTTTTGACTACAATGAGAGTGTCAATAGCTGGTCCAAAGTAGTCAACGCATTGGATTCACATACTGGTTAAATAGCGTCAGTTACCTTACTAGCTACCTAACTGGTAACTTGATCAGCTACATAACTAGTTATTTTAATACGTGCGAGTGCTAGTTCACCTCAATAGTCAGCTAAAAGGACATATCATATGCAGTCCAATAAATGATAGCGTTTTAAACAAAACTTTCTTTGACAACTCTCTAATGGAATAAACGTTTAAAGTGACTTCAATATAGCTTACTAAGAGACACTGAAGTGACTATTGAATTCATGCTATATTACATGGTATATCAGTACTTAAGCAGAAATAAAAATTAACTGTATGAGAATTATATCAACACAATTGTTATAAAACCAGTTTGAACGAATTACTTACAAAACGTTTAAAGTGACTACACCCCAGATTACTTAGAGATACTTAAGTGACAATTGTCTTCACGCTAGATTATCTGGGATGTATAAAGTAACCAATTGCCTTCTCTCTGCACTACAAGGAGCACATACGTGTCAAATACCCAAAATATATAAACTGGAGTCAACCAAGTGATAAGACATTTGTGACGATTACTGTCTATAAGGGATACATTGACTACTTGCTTAACAGCTGGGTAGATTTTTATTTTTTTGCTGCTGTGTGCAAGTAACTGTAAAATGTAGATTTTAGCTAGATGTTTTATAAATCTGTATACTATAAAAATATTTTATTATCTTTCAACTTTTAATTAACAATTAGATGAGGTTTAGAAGAGGTTAAGCTTATAATACAAAAGTTCACAAAAGTTTATTTAAGCACGAGTATATTTTATTATTTTATTTCATTTTTATTTGCGTTTTATACATGTAGTTCTTAAGGTGCTATTATTAAGTTGTTATTGTGGTAAAAGTTGTCATAAATTTTGTTTTAATTATTTCATAAATTTAAAACAATAAATAGTAGTATATTTAGTAGAAAAAATTTAGAAAATGTAAAATTTTAGATTTTTAAAATGCAAAAAACTTGTTTTTTAGCACAAACTTTTAATACTTTACTTAAGGATTACATTTATGCCCGTAACTTCAACAAATTGATATCTACGGTGTAAAATAATACCCAGCAGATAGATATTTATATACAGGTGTTGAAAATACCGATGTTTGCACTTTTCTGAGCTCCTATTTGAGTTTCATGATCTTATTTTTCTCGATTTTTATTTTAAATAAACTACAAAAACCCTTCTATTTAAAAAGAAGCTATTATTTTTAATTAAAAAAAGTGAGACATTTTTGCACTTTAGAAGGGTGTTGGAAAACACCATACCATAACACTTAAGAAGAACTTTCTTTTTAAAAACATAATCTCTGATGTTTCTTTTTATGAAATGATTAATTTTGTGTATACATTTCATAATATATAAATTAAAATTGATGGTCAAATCAAATTTCAAACAAAAAGTCAAATAAACCTATTATTGATTGCACATCTTATCAATAATAGGTTTATTTACTTCCAAAAAAGTCCATATCTCTGCCACTTGATGTAAAATATAACAAATTGTTCCCGATGAAAATATACAAAATTACAAATGTTTTTTCAAGGTAGTTCTTTTAATACCCTTCACCTTCGTGAGAAGGGTATATATAAGTTTGTCATTCCGTTATATATGGGTCATTTCACATCAAGTGAACCAACTTTTGAAATCGATGTCTTCCGATCGGGATGAAATTTGCACCAATGTTAAAATGTCAAAATTTGACATTTTCTTATCCATATAACTTATTACCTATTGTTCTTAGCAAAATGTGTCCTAAATAGTTTAGATAGCTATTTATGCAATCTTTGGAAAAAAAAAATTAAAAAAAATAAACAAAATATTTTTGACTTTTTTTTAAAAAAATCAAAAACATTTTTGACTTTTTTTTCCAAATGGGCCCTTTTTATTTTTTTTTTTATTTTTTTTAAGAAAGCTCAGGTCTTTTCCTAAGCGACATATATGGTCGCTTCGTGGGATGCGAGTGGGATATCTGTCAAAAAAAATATTTTGTAACTCAAGATATAAAATTTTTGACTTTTTTTGCAAAATCAAAAACTTTGTTGACTTTTTTTTAAAAAAATGGACGCATTTTTTAATTTTTTTTTTTTGCTCAGAAGAAAGCTTATGTGTTTTCCTTTAACACCTTTTTTGCCGCTTAGTGGGATGCGAGTGGGATATCTATCAAAAAACTGTTTTGAAACTCAAGACATACAATTTTTTACTTTTTTTTTGCAAAATCAAAAACATTTTTGACTTTTTTTTCCAAAATGGACCCTTTTTTTATTTATTTTTTTTTTTTCTCAAAAGAAAGCTTATTTCTTTTCCTTTAAAACCTTTTTGCTCGCTTAGTGGGATGCGAGTGGGATATCTATCAAAATAAATGTTTTGTAACTCAAGACAAAGGTTTTTAAATTTTTAGCATATGCTCTATTTTGATTTTTTTCATATTTGTGTGTAAACCTTCAAAAATTAAACTTACGCAGAGAAACTAGACACATTAGCCTTTCCGATGGTATGTAACATACCTAACTAAAATTTCATAGCCTCGATACTGTAATACCCATAATATGTTAACCTCAGGAATAAAAATCACTTATTATACCCTACATCACCATAGTGGCAGGGGTATATTGGATTTGTGCAGATGTTTGTAATGCCCAAAAATATTAGTCTAGCACACACCGTAAAGTATACCGATCGACTCAGAATCACTTTCTGAGTCGATTAAACGATGTCCGTCCGTCCGTCTGGCTGGCTGGTTGTCCATGTAAACCTTGTGCGCAGAGTACAGGTCGCAATTTTGAAGATATTTCAATAAAATTTGGAACAAATAATTTGTTCGGCAGAAGGACCAAGGCTATTGAAACTGGCTGAATTCGGTCCATTATTTCACCTAGCCCCCACACAAATGTCCTCCCGAAAGTGGACTTTATCGGTCACAAATGTTTAATTTATATAAGTATCTACACAAGTTTTTCTCCAAATAAGTTTTATATATACGGAATTCATGTCACCAAATTTTATTATGATCCGTCCATAATTAGTCATAGGTCCCATATAATGCCTGCTTTCGAGCATAAATCTCCTAAAAATGTTGGTATACATATAAAATGCAACATAAATAACTTTCATATAGACATTAATCACACCACCTAATTTTATGGTGATCGGTCCATAATTCGACATAGCTCCCATATAAGGCCCACTTCCAAAAATCAATCACGAATATAAATTTTTGAGCTGAAAACTACCTATAAGATTAACTAAAAAAGCCGCAAGATACAAAATTCAGACAAATTTTGGGGGTGGAAAATTAATAGCGGTCGGCCTCACATTGCACCCCTCCAGTGGCTATTATCGGTTAGTTGTGGTGGTTTTTATTTATAAGATTTTAGAAACACTTACACACAAATATGAAAAAAATCAATTTAGAAACCTTTGTCTTGAGTTACAAAACATTTATTTTGATAGATATCCCACTCGCATCCCACTAAGCGACCAAAAAGATTTTAAAGGAAAAGACCTAAGCTTTCTCTTAAAAAAAAAAAAATAAATAAAGGGTCCATTTTGGAAAAAAAGTCAAAAAAGTTTTTGATTTTGCAAAAAAAAAGTAAAAAATTTTATGTCTTGAGTTTCAAAACATTTTTTTTATAGATATCCCACTCGCATCCCACTAAGCGACAAAAAAGGTGTTAAAGGAAAACACATAAGCTTTCTTCTGAGCAAAAAAAAAAAAAAAAATTAAAAAATTGGTCCATTTTTTTAAAAAAAGTCAACAAAGTTTTTGATTTTGCAAAAAAAGTCAAAAATTTTATATCTTGAGTTACAAAATATTTTTTTTGATAGATATCCCACTCGCATCCCACTAAGCGACCATATAGGTCGCTTAGGAAAAGACCTAAGCTTTCTTAAAAAAAATAAAAAAAAAAAAAAATAAAAAGGGCCCATTTTGAAAAAAAAAGTCAAAAATGTTTTTGATTTTTTAAAAAAAAAGTCAAAAATATTTTATTTATTTTTTTTAATTTTTTTTCCAAAGATTGCATAAATAGCTATCTAAACTATTTGGGACACATTTTGCTAAGAACAATAGGTAATAAGTTATATGGATAAGAAAAAACACCTGTTTGGCCAAAATGTCAAATTTTGACCTCCTATAACTCAAAGAGTTATTGACCGATCTTGTTGAAAAATTGTGTCCGAATTACTATCCAATAGAACTAACATTAGTACAAATTTCATCCCGATCGGAAAACATCGATTTCAAAAGTTGGTTCACTTGACGTGAAATGCCCCATATATATTCTGGATCCTTATAGATACCGGAGTCGATTAAGCCATGACCGTCTGTCTGTCTGTTGAAATCAACTTTCTGAAGACCCCAGATATCTTCGGGATCCAAATCTTCAATAATTCTGTCGACACGCTTTCGAGAAGTTTCCTATTTAAAATCACCAAAATCCAACCATAAATAACGGAGATATGAGCAAAAATCCGAGACAATCTCTATTTTTGGCCTATTTTTTTATCTATATCTCGATTACTAAATCATAAATATAGACATTATGGATATCTAATGATAGATATTTCAAAGTCCATTGTAATGTATATAAAGCTATAGTAAGTTAGACCTACAATGGGTCAAAATCGGGAAAAATATTTTTTAGCCCGAATTTTTTTTCACAAAAAACATTTTTTATCATAAAGTTTTTTTCAACCTTTTTAAAAACAATTTCGAAAAAAATTTTTTTTTTTTTTAAAATTAAACAAATTTTTTTTTTTAAATTTAATTTTAAAGTATAATTTGGTGAAGGGTATATAAGATTCGGCCAAATATAGCTTCTTACTTGTTTTGCGAAAAACAAAATAAAGTCATGGTAAAAAACGAAAATTTTAAGTTTTAAACTATAGGATACCCTAAATGATCTAAGTACTTATGTTAGATAGTTTTAATTTGTGAAAATTGTTTATTATTCCCCATTTTTATTTCTTATCTGCAGAAACGTGTACATTTTAAGTCTCAAATAAAAATTGTGAATTACTTATCAAACAAAATAAGTATATAGACAATTTAAATCAATCATAGTCTTGATAAGAATAAACAAAGATCACGTCAATCAAAATATTTAATTAAATTTACATATTTTCGTTAATAATTTTATTTTTCGAAAACTTAATTTAATTTATTACATAAAACATCTCACTTTGTAATAAACATTTTTCACATTATTTTTTTTTTAATGATTTGAACTCTCACTTTCGTTGTAGATGTCAGAAAACCCATAAAATTAAAATGACAAAAAGGTTTTCAAATAAAATTTTTCCACCATTTTTCTATTATAAATAGCTGGAACTAACATATTGCATTTATTACTTTCATGTTACAGTTAACATTTAATGATATAAATTAACTTCAAAAGTTCATATAAGTTTACTATTTTAATTTAAACATTGAGAATTGTCATCACACAATAAATATTTACCTTTATTTATGTTTATTAAAAAATGTTTAACGATTTATGTTAATTCAAAATGACAAAAACTCAATAATAAAATAATTTTATATATCACTTTTGTGTCATTAGATTTGTAAGTAATTTATATGAGCATTTACTTTAATATATTTTTCAATAGTTTTTTAATATTGTTTATTCAATTAACGCACTTTATTTATTATTTTATATATTTTTTTAATTTCGTTCTAATTTTTTTGTTGTTGCAACATTAAGTCATGTTCCAGTTTTAAATACCGACTGAAATGTCTTCCTACAAACGTTTTGTATTTATAATTTGCTTAGATTTAGAATTTCTATATCTCTGGGAGATTTTAAATGCTGTGACTAGTTTAACACATTCAACAATGTCACTATTATTTAGTAATTAATTTATAATAACAAAAAATAAAAATAATAATTTTGTATTTATTCTATTTCTTGAACTTTACTGAGCTGAGTCTGGTTAATTACTGTTTAAAAATAAAATGCAAATAAAAATCAGTCTTGTTTATGTAAATAAAATAAAATATCTTATAAACTGTTGTGTTTTCTTTTTTTTTATTAATATTATTTTTTATTTAAGATCAATCTGGCCACTTTAATGCACTTGGAAACATTTAATGCTTTTGTTTTAAAACATTTGTACAATATAAATTGTTAGCTACGACCTTTTCCAATCTTTCTAAATAACTGCTCTTCTTTTGAGGCCAAAAACTAATCAATTTCGGATACTCTGTTCTGAAGTGAAGCGTATCCCAGAGAGAGCGTTCGGCATCGATCGAAACAAACAGTAGTCAGACGGGGCACGGTCTGGTCTATAAAGCGGGTGCGACGAAACTTCTCAATCACCTCATTCTAAATACTGTCTAACAGGTATTGCAACATGTGGCCGAGTAATGTCATGATGGAATATTATGCTCTCTTCAAACCAATAGGTTGCGTTCGGTACAGTTTCTTTGTGATTCACAGTGGGGGAAATGAAAATAAAAGTGGAAATAAATCTGTAACTTCTAAACGAATGGCCCGATTTTAATAAAATTTCCCATGGATATAGAGAACATGTAAAAAAATTTTACAAAATTAAAACAAGTAAGAGAGCTATATTCGGCTCTGCCGAATCTTAAATACCCTTCACCAAATTATACTTTAAAATAAAATTAAAAAAAAAAAAAAATTTTTAATTTTTTTTTCAAATTGTATTTAAAAAGTTTTTTCAAATTTTTTTCAAAATTTTTTTTTAACTAAAATTATTTTTTTAATTTATTAGTGAAACAAATTATGACAACAAAAATGATTTTTGTGAAAAAAAAATTCGGGTTAAAAAATATTTTTCCCGATTTTGACCCATTGTACGTCCAACTTACTAAAGACTTATATACATCATTGCAATAGACTTTGAAATTGGATACCCATATTGTGTATATTTATGAATTAGTAATCGAGATATTGATCAAAAATAGGAAAAAAATAGAGGTTGTCTCGGATTTTTGCTCATATTTCCGTTATATATGGTCGGATTTTGCTGAACTTCTCGAACAGAATTATTGAAGATTTGGATCCCGGAGATATCTGGGGTCTTCAGAAAATTGATTTCAACAGGCAGACAGACAGACTCCGCTATCTATAAGGATCCAGAATATATATACTTGATAGGGTCGGAAAATGATACTGTGGAATTACAAACGGAATGAGAAACTTATATATACCCTTCTCACGAAGGTGAAGGTTATAAAAATTATAGAAAAATATGGAAATAAAAAATGGTAGCTGATTTTTCTGGAAAATTTAAAATTTTAAAATGCAATAAAAGTTTTGTTTATGAACCGTTTTTAATGAAATTTGACACTATATGAACACTTTTGATCGAAATACAAAAGTGAAAAAGAATTTAGTGAATTGTTTCTGACAATCCCACAATTCCCAAAAAACGTTTAAAAAATCCCAAAATTGTGATTTTTTTGATTTTTGGATCTATTGAAGGCACCAAGCTCGGGGCTATGAAATCCCCTCTCACAATATTGACGAATATATTGGGACATACAAAGCAGGTCTTAGTTTTTTGAAAGCAGCTATGCGATTTGAGAAAATGTTGTCTAAAGTTGAAATTTACATAAAAAATAGGTCTACTTCGGAAGGCTCTGGACCACGCAATAATATGAATTTTGATATTATTTTACTTTTATAATTCTTCCCGTAATGTTGTCTTTCAGAAAATTATAAATACATTAATTATCTTCTTCCTTTTTTCTGTATAATTTAAAATTATTGTAAGTACTTTTTTCAAAAATCCGACTTTTTTCTTTTTAAGTTCGAATGCACATAACTTTTGACTCAGTAAAGGTTTTAAAATATTAATAAATTGGTTGTCAATTCGAAAAAAGAAAATCAAGAAAATCGAGATCCGTTATTAGCAAAAAAACTGACTTAAAAAGCAGGTTAAAAAATAAAATTTTATTTTTCACATGCGAATAACTCGTAAAAATTTTTAATTTTTGATATATATAAGGTACACCACTTTGGGACACTGTGGCCCGGTCGCCCCTTGGCCATGGGAAATTTTATTAAAATCGGACTATTCGTTTAGAAGTTACAGATTTATTTCTACTTTTGTTTTCATTTCCCCCACTGTGTGATGGTCTGGTTAGATTTCAGCAGGACCCTTTCGCTTCCAGCAAATACAGAGCATTGCCTGTATTTGCTGGTTGGCAGGGCTTCACATACGATCTCTTACGTTTCGGGTTATCATATTGGATACATTTTTCCCCACAAGTAATGATTCGGTCCAAAAATTATTTTCTTTAATAGCGTTTAAGACAATCAAAATCGTCTTTCAAGGTCACTCGGCTTCAATTCTTTTGGTACCTAATTTCCCTGCTTTTGGAGGAATGCTCCTGCTCGTTTTGAAATTGCTGTTTGAGTAGCTCCCAATGATTTTGCAAGCTCTTGTTGAGATTCACAATAATATCCATGGATTAATGCCTCCAATTCTTGGTTTTTAAACTTTTTTGGCTGGCCTGGGCGATCTTTGTGTTCCGTAACAAAATTACCACTTCTAAATAGCACAAACCATCTCTCGCACGTTGAAACCGATGAAACACATTCACCATAAGCTTCAATGTGCTTCAGGGGCCTTTTTTCAAATTAAACAAGTAAAGCAAAACTTCCCGCATATGACGCTTTGTTGGCACAAAATTCATGTCGAAGCAAAAAATAACTTTTTTTGTTTTTCAGTAACTAATTGATAGATATGTACCCTTCAAAATGAATTATAAGTTATTAAAAACAAAAACCGAGTTCAAGAAATACTTCATCTATTGTAAATACCGCATTTTTAAGTCATACACCCAAATTGTGAATAGAATCAAAATTTTCGATATTAATATGTCTAACTGAACAGAATAAAATTGCAGTTTACCGAAATTAAAAAAATTAAAAGGAACCCATTGGTTGTATCAATCAAATACACTTTTTACAGAGTTTAAAAATAAATTCATAACGTTTTTTTTTATTATTTTTCCTTTAATCACAAACCATGTCAACAACATGTTAATAGTTCATTTTCTTAGTTTTATCATATGTAAGACATATTTGCAGAAATTGTTGTAAACAATAATAAAAACTTATCACACATTTGTCGTCTCCATTTGCATGTGTATGTACTTTGTTTTTCAGTATTTATTTAATTATTCTATTACAAATGATATCAATTTACTATTGCATATCAAATATAGTCAAATGACCTCATAAGTACTTAGAGTTGTCATGCCGGTTTTTACAAAAATAAGGTTTTCGTGCTATTCGACACACCGGATTTGTTGTCTCGAATTATTAGACAAAATCGAATATATATTTTTTTTTAAATTTATTTTCAGATTTTGTGTAAGCTCAGCTCAGTTTAACATTAAAAGAAGTTTTAAATCCACACAAAAGCACTAACAATGTGACAACTATCTATGTAATACAAGATTTTGATTATTTGGAAAAATTTTCAAAAAGATCAAATAAATTAAATCTTTTATACAATGACATTTTAACACTTAATCCCACCTCAACTATAAGTGAACTATTAAGGAATTAAGGAATCGTATGTCCTCAAATCATTTAAATTTAATAATCTACATCCAATATTACTTTAAAAAATACAACTAACTGCAGTATGATGCAGAATGAGCTATATGGTTTAAATGGTTTATAACATTTTTAAATAGAGAAATTTAGCTTTGAAAAATCATATCCTGTGATGGCATTTATTAATTCCACAAGTTTTCTTCACAATATGCTGAAAAAAAAAAAAAAACAGAGAAAAAATACTAATTAACGTTTCAAAACCATTCAAGTTGTTCTTAAGTTGTTTGATGCTCTTTATTATTAAACAAAAAAACAAAGAAAAAATAATAATTAAAAAAGTTATAAAGAATTCAAACCATATAGCTCATTCAGTGCCACCCGGTATTTTCGGTTATTCAAACCGGGTTTTGATAGAAAAAACCGAAACGATTTTTTGGTCATTTTTAAGTCTATGTGCTTTGTCACGGAAACAGTTAATTTATTTGAGTTTTTTGTATTTAAAATCGATTTTTGGTATAAAATATGAGTGATCACAGATTGAGCTTGTTTTCATTAAAATCGCAGTATTTACAAAGTTATCAACGATTTAAGATATTTGAGTATTTTATACTAAAAAATCCATTTTTGGTATAAAATATGAGTGATCACAGATTGAGGTTATTTCTCTTTAAATATTTGAGTTTTTTTATTCATAAAACTTTATTCCAATTTAATCGTGTAATTCCTGGCATCCTTTCAAAGGATTATGGTCCAACAATGCTATGCTATAGCTGATACAGACGACATCATGCTCGCAAGTAACTCAATTGTTCAAGATTAATTTAATCTAAATCTGCTCTTACAGAAAATTCAATATTTTGGATTTCGACTCAAATTTGAATAATGCCTCAGAAAACCTCTTGATGACTTGTTAAAGAAAGAAAGCATGCATACATTTACCGGTAAACGTTGCTGCAGATGCATCATCTCATGGTGTAGGTGCAGTAATTTATCACACCATTCCTGATAACAGCATGGAAGCAGTGCATCACATTAAAGTGTCACACCTACAGAGCGTAACTATATCCAAATTATAAAAAAACATTTTTACAAAAAATTACAAATTTCGAATAATTTGGAATTTGTACTAAAATGTCTGATACAGCATTGAAAGAGCCTTTTAAAGACCATCCACTGAAAAAAAAAATAGAATGGCCATTTTTATTCATTAATCCGACTCACCAAATACTAAACCCAGGACAAACATTTTGAGAAATTATCTCCTCAAACAAACTATACGTTATTTTTTTTCATACAAACGGGGTCGTCCCTAATGTACATTTTTAATGTACTAAAAATCTTCTCTACTCTATTTTAGTACAACTTTAACTTGTTGCGGTTTGTAGTTTACGAAATTCAATATACATAGTTTTCCATAACGTTTTAATTTAAATGTTGCTTAATGTCGGTATATAAAAAATCCTTATAAGTTATTGTTAAATGTAAGAAAAATCGTCCTTCCCTTCCGATTGTAATTTCCACAATATAATTTTTCGGCCCTATAAAGTAAATATATTCTGGATCCTTATAGATAGCGGTGTCGATTAAGCCATGTCTGTCTGTCTCTCTGTGTGTCTGTTGAAATCAATTTTCTGAAGACCCCAGATATCTTAGGGATCCAAATCTTCAATAATTCTGTCAGGCATGCGTTCGAAGAAGTTTCCTATTTAAAATCCGCAAAATCCGTCCATAAATAACGGAGATATGAGCAAAAATCCGAGACAACCTCTATTTTTCATCTATATCTCGATTACAAAGTCATAAATATAGACAATATGGATATATAATGATAGATATTTCAAAGTCCATTGCAACGATGTATATTAGGCTATAGTAAGTTGGACCTACAATGGGTCAAAATTGGCAAAAATATTTTTTAACCCAAATTTTAAATTAAAAAAAAAAATATTGGAAAAAACGTTTAAAAAACAATTTCGAAAAAAAAAAAAAATTTTTTTCTTAATTTTATTTTAAAGTATTATTTGATGAAGGGTGTATAAGATTCGGAACAGCCGAATATGGCTCTCTTACTTGTTATTTTGTGCTACAGTGTGTTTAGTCGATGCCAGTGTCAAATCTAGCTGTTTTTTATGTGAGAATCGCGCGAAAAGATGTGTTTTGGAGGTTAGGGGAAAATTTAGTGATTTTTTAATTGCATTTGGAGGTATGCATTATAAATTTTTACAAATTAAATAGTTTTACAAATATTACTTTAAATAAATTTAATTATAGTTATCAAAATAAACCAATCTTATATAAGAATAATAACAGTTAATTAACCAAAGGTTCAATATGAAAATAATTGACATTACATCCTTCGGGTTCTCGTTATCCGATTGCTGATGAAATTAAACACACATGATTCTGAATAAGTTAGAATCATCAAATGCATTTACGCATGCAAGTAAATTGATGAAAGTTGAGAATACGTATTATTATCGAAAATGTCCAAAATACATCGAAATGCCTGCAAGTTGCTTGAGTGTTTACACATGCAAGTAAAAGTTAATTTTGTAAATGTTGGCGAAGAAGAAAAATGTTCCCAAAAAGCCACAAATATAAGAAAATTGCAGCGAATTAAATAAATAAACCTTTGTACTATCAGCATTTGCTAATTTTAAGTCCATTTGCGGCTTAAAACGAAATTTTATTATTTTTATTAATTACAATAGAGTGTTACCATAGTTTTCAAATACAAAAATTTTTGGGGGAAATGTTTGTGTTTACAATTTTATTTATAACTTATGAAATTTATATTTTTTATGAAACCGATACGCATAATGGCTAAAAATATACATAAAATTAGTTAAAAATAGAATTATTATTTTACCACCATCTAGTAAATTTGTCTAAAACTATTTATTGTTTGTCTTCACTTGTATGCAAGTGTTGGAAATCACTGTCCAGCTGAATTCACTAGACAGTGAGCTTCATGTGTGATTGTGTTAGTGCAAAAGTGTGAATGTATTGAGTTTTTCTAATTTTTCATTACAACGAACAAGATGAGTGAGAATTCCCAAAGAGAGTCTTAATAGTAATTTTTCATTCTTCTAATGGTACTTTTATATTTGGCAGACAGGAAATATTATCATTTGTAGATAACGGACCAATAATTGGAAAAAACGACATATTGGAAATTGAAGTAGCTTTGAGATACCAGCAACATCTGCCTCAGCTACTTCAATTTCCAATGTGTCGTTTTTTCCAATTGTTGGTCCGTTATCTACAAATGATAATATTTCCTGTCTGCTATCAGATATTTTTTATTTTAAATTTTAATCTATTAGTTTAAATTTAATATTTTTTTTATTTTATTTTAGTTTCCAACGCGACTCTGCTGGTCGACGGCAGCCGGTTAGCCGGTTTCAGCCGACGAACATGGCGGCGGCTTTCATCGAAAATTTTTTTTATTTTATTTTAGTTTCCAACGCGACTCTGCTGGTCGACGGCAGCCGGTTAGCCGGTTTCAGCCGACGAACATGGCGGCGGCTTTCATCGAAAAAAATTTTCGGCGGCGGCGCTAAGCCGGCTTGGCGCCGATCGACTTGGACCTCTGACCCAAAGACAATGATTTAACTGTAATTCAGTGGCTCCAAATATAAAAGTACCATTAGAAGAATGAAAAATTACTATTAAGACTCTATTTGGGAATTCTCACTCATCTTGTTCGTTGTAATGAAAAATTCAGAGCAAGCATTTTGCCTCGCTGGGGTTTGTGTTAATGAAAAAAGGAGCCGTCTAAATGCAACAACAATAAAAAAACAATTGTTTATACACGACAATTTCAAAATTGTTGAGCCTTTAATAAATTCACAATAGTGAAAATATTTTTTTAATTAAATTTTAATACTAAATAAGTTTAAATGTAAACTTCAATAAGCTATAAGTATCTAGATACTTGTTAAACCTATTTTTTTTTTATTTTTTTGTTAATAAAAAATAATTTAAAAAATTAAAAACAATTTTTATAATTTGTATCGGCTTCAGCCGACTTTGAGCCGCCACCGATAAAATTTTCTTCAGCCGCCGCCGCCGAATATTTCCCCACGGCTTGGACCTCTGCTTTGGGTATGTCTTTTAAAAAGGGTTACTTAGATATTAATAAAATAGAATTGGATTCAGTAAAAAATTAAACTAAAAACTTAAAAATGTGAAATTTTAAATTTCTGTTAAACATAGCTAAATAAATAAATATCACGGTGATGTCATTTGAGGCAAGTACTTACCACAATTGCTTCTTAATAAGTTATAATATTGATATCTCTATACTAGTTACAAGTTGATAGTTAGGTCTCACAAAAGTCGGTATCAGTAAAAACCGAATATGTTTATGGAAATGACTAGAAAGTAAGCAGTTATATAACAGATAATAAATAGGTCTTTATACGACAACTTCTATGTAATCCAGACGGTATGTAGTAGTCATTAAATAAAACGCTATTGAGTGATTGCAAGTTATTACCAAATTTTTGCTGGGTTCACCATACAACCATGAAAATTTTTTTTAACAATATAACCATGAGATAAATATAGACAAAACATTTTTACCAAATTGTATAATGATTCTAGGGTATTTAACGTATTCATGAGTTCTTTAGCGCAGCTGCGAGAGGAGATTAATAGGTGTAATGAACCGATTTCAATAGGATTCAGCATTGGGCCAGAGCAGAGCTTTCATTACGTTGAATCAGAACAGGTTACTTTGAACCATTGCGCCAACAAAGTAGCGGGTTAAATGTGAGTTTGTATATTGAATTATTAAATTGAATTCTTCAACAACTGAGAGTAAAATAAAACAACTTTTGATATATAATTTTTTTTTTTGGATTTTTTTGCTATTGCAGAGCTTCCTTTATTATTTGCACTTGTACTTAATTATATGTACAATGTAGATGAGTTTTATTTTTATTTACTTTTTTTATTTATTTTTTTTTTTTTATTTTAATTTCTCACATTTTTGTTTATTTTTTTTTACAATTATATATAATTTTTATATATATATATCTTCATTTGTTTTGTTTCAGAATTTATCATATATTATTTAAGACTTAAAAAACTACAATTTAACTTTATTTTATTTAGTTTTAATATATATTTTTTTGTTATTATATTCAGTCAATGAAATTCAATGTTTACTCTTGGGTTTTTATTTGTTGGTTTTTATAATTCAAAATTTTAAAATGAAAATTTAACGGAAAATTGAAACCGAAAATTAATTAATTTTGTTTAAAACATACATACATAGATTCCTTTTAAATAATTTTTTTTTTATTTTTTTGTTTTTTCTCATCTCATCTCTATTTTGAAATTCTTATTTCATTAATATTTAAAACAAATTAAATTAATTTGTTTTTTCTTCATTTGTTGAAATATTACAATGTTAAGTAAATAATAAAATGAATGACTTAATTCTTTGTCCTTCTTTTCAATTTAAAATTGAAAGATTAATGCAGTTTTTTTTTTACACTTATTTTTTATTTGTTTAATCTGATTTTTTTCTGACTTAAATATTTTTTATTAATGATGATAAGATGATATATGATTTGTTTTCTGCGTATGTGTATATAAATTTGAGAGGGAGTTAATTTGTTTGAAGTCTTGGGGAAAGGTAACGAACGGGTTCAACATAATTTTAAGATAAATTTAGACTCATGTGGTTGAATATGTGGATGTTATGGATAATTGAGTTGAATAAATTTTCATTTTAATTTTTTTTTTTTTTTGGCAAGAATTACATTTAGTTTTAAATTGTGTATTATTTTGGTTTTTTGGTTAGTTTTGAAAATAAATTAGGGGGCATTTTTTTTTTTTTCATTAAATTGTTTCCATTTATTTGGGGGTTTTTATTTTTGTTTTATAAATAATGTGCAAATAATTGAGAATATGGTTAAGATTATTTTGAATATTTCTTTTGTTTTTGCTTGTTGTTTCGTTACAAATATTTGAATAAAATATACATATGTATGTCGTTATATTATGTTTAGAAAAATTATTATTATTTTTTTTTTTTGTTTAGATGGGGGACAATTTCTATAGATTTTTTGTTGTTGGTTTCCGTTGTATTTAATTTTTTCCGGCAAACAGAAAATTTGTTTGGATTGGTTGATTTTGTTAGCTTTTTCTTTAATAATGATATTGTTTATTTTAAATTTTTGCATTTCATTTGATAAAGCTGTTAAAATAGAACAATTAAAAACAAACATAAAATTTTGTTGGGCATTTTTAAGCTACGAGTACTTAAATATGCCTTTTTTTTAGTTTGGTTTAAAAATGTTTTGTTTATTATTTTCTTTGCCTTTTATAAAATAAAATTACATTGATTTTCTCAGTTTTTTTTTTTCTTTTTTTATATTGTATTTTTATATTTTATTTTTAATTTTGTTTTCACAAATATTTACAACTACTTATGTATGTTTAAGTAATATAGATGAGCGTAAATAGCTTTTAAACAGAACTACTTTGATGAAAAATGTCGTTAAAATTAAAAATTTATTTTTGCTCACGTTCAATTTGAAATATGATTATGAAAAAGTAGGTTTAAGACACTTTACAGCAAGAATTGCAATTTTGTTGACCTACGGTCGTTGTCATAAATTATTGCACATCGGTGTCATTTCAGTTATTAAGTAAAATAGATTAAACTTGAGCCTGATTAAAGATTAGTTCATTTATTAATCTCAATAAAAACAAGAAAAAATAATAATAATAAATGTCCAAGTTTATGTTTTATATTACACAGACTAATAAATATATAATATATAAATTGTAAGAATTGAATATTCGAATTTATTCCTAAAGTTTTTTGTGTACGAATTGATTTATACATACACGTACTATACAATTTGTTTTGTTATTGAAATTTCATTTATGTACAAATACCATTTAAGCCATGGAAACATACACATAGATCGGAAACTCGGCTGTCATAGACCTAACTCAGTTGTCAAAAACCCAAGTGGTGAGAATGTATTATTTAGAAAAAACTATGTGAAAACAACACTCGTATGTGTGATTATTTTCAGTAATTTGTTTGTTTGAGTTTATTTCTAGTTTCCATGTGTATTTCTCTATGATTTAAGCCACTTTCACTCCACTCTGCACTCAGTGAAACATGTTGACTGTTCAAAATACACAGTAACAAATTTATTTGTCAAATCGCTGAAACTTTCTGGCCCATAATCAAGCAATCAGCGCAAAAAAGTTACTACTTGTTATATTACGAGAATACAATTGGTCAATTCACAAGGTCTCCTATCATGACGTATTGTGATGCTATGATAATAAGAGACCTTGTGAATTGACCAAAAATGTTTCCTCCATAGGACTTATGAATGAATGAATGTATGGTCCATGTATGAAATCATTCCATAGTTAAAAGAAACAAACTCTTTTCGTCTCTGTAAACTCTATTTGCTGAAAAATATCATAATTTTGTCCACAAATTTAACAGTTCAGCACATTCGAAAAATATAGTCCTTGTAAAATTATCACGAGAATCCACTATGTTTCCATTGTATATGTAGTTCCCTTTACAGTAGTTTAAACAAACAAACCGTCCCACATATCACTAATTTACCTCCTGTCCGATACAATCGCTTAAAAAATTATCATTATTTCCACAAAAACATAAACTAATTTTTTGTAAAAAATTTTTAAAGCTTTTTCCAAATTTATTTTATTCAATTTATTGTCAAAATTTGACATTTAATGATTAACATTAGTCAACGATCATAGGGCAACATAGAGACGAGACGTAGTTGTCAAAAACCTAAGTCTGTTGTCAAAAACCTAACTCTTACAACAACAAAATGCATGTAAGACAATGACTACACTCTAGATTACTTAGAGACACTTAAGTGATAATTGACAAGTGATATAAGGGATACATTTACAGCTTGCTTAACTTCTGGGAAAACATAAATACATTGATACGTAGCTTTATTTTAAATAAAATGTCAATGTATTTATGTTTTCCCAGCAGTTGCGCAAGCTGTCTATGTATCCCTTATATCACTTATCAATTATTACTTAAGTGTCTCTAAGTAATCTAGAGTGTAGTCACGTAAACGTTTATTTTGTACTGCACTTTTTTATGAGTAATTCGTACAAACTGGTTTTAAACAAATTATGTTGATATAATTCTTATATAGTTTATTTTCTTTATGCTTAAGTATGACATATCATGTAACCTAGACAGAAGTCAATTGTCACTTTAGTGTCTCTTAGTAACCTAGAGTGTAGTCACTTTAAACATTTATTTTGTAATCTATTAGTAATCGGTTATTGGACTGTCTATAACTATTTGAGGTCAATTAGCACCCGTACATGTTAAAATAACTAGTTATTTACCTGATTAAGTAACCAGTTAGGTAGCTAGTAAGTAGCTAGCAGTTGTCAATTCAAATGAATTTTTGACAAACAGTATGTGTGAAGAACTTTAAAGAAAGACTTCCGTAAATAAAAGTAAATAATTTTTCGTATTACAAACGAAATATGTGGTACGAATAATTTTGTTTCGTAAAATGACATGAAAAATAGTAAAAAAAGTGAAATGGTAGAATAAATTACCCTGAAGGAAATCTGGGGACAAGTGTCTCCTCCAAGTCACCAGTTTTGGCGACTATTTTGGTGACACTGTCAACGAATCGTCTATATTTTTAGGTTTGTCTTTGATGAGAGAAACAATTGAGCGGCAGCAGCTGATTGATAATGCTTCGGCCTCATATTATATTTTTTATAAATTTTTTATAAATTTTTTGTCTTTAAATTTATCGACATCTACTTCAGAAAATACCATGTGATCTTATAATAACTACCTAGTCAGTAGTGCTACAGCCTACTGATGGATTTTCAATGACAAGCTAATGTTAAATGTCAATAGAAGATTACATTGGCTGGGGTAGATCTGGTCAGTAGTACTACTGACAATGTCACAAAAAATTCACTATTGCCATTTCCTGCAGAGTAAAGAAGAAAAATCAAATTGAGTTAATTTATAATTTATTTTTAGAAAACAAAAAGTTAAAAATTGAATTAGTTATTACTTAGGTTAACAACAATTAAGTTTATAAGTCTCTCATTACTAGAATTAAAATCGACAAAAACTAATAAGAACATATATATCGTTACCTTAATATATCCCAGTTCCCGATAAATACAAATATTTAGTCAAAGACGTCCACATATTCAAATTATTAAAAACAATTTACTTAAATTTTTTTTTTTTTAGTTCATATCGTTACCTTAATATAGAAAGGCCCTAACTCGTGTTTTTTTTAAATCTATTTTTTTTAGCTAAATATGATATATGAGCTAACCATTTATAGAAATAAACCAAAATCTGGACTTACAAATAAATAAGCACGAGTTAGGGCCTTTCTATATTAAGGTAACGATATGAAATAAAAAAAACTTATTTTAAGTAAATTATTTTTAATAATTTGAATATGCTATACAATATTTTTTAACTTTTGTCAAAAACATAGCCGTCTTTTACTAAATGTTTGTACTTATCGGGAACTGGGATGAATAAATGGCAATCATTCGAATAATAATCTTTCAAATTAGAGTTTCCAAAAAACCGAAGAATTTCAAAACCGCGGTTTTGGTTTTAAAAAATTGAAAAACAGTCGGTTTCGGTTTTTTCGGTTTTGAAATAATTTATTAAATATTAAGTGTTATAGAAACAAAATCAGTTGATATTTAATATAAGAAATGGTATACACATTTAAAGTTCAAACTTGACGGCAGTTCAAGAGGTTAAAGGACAATTGGTACTTTTTATTATATTAAATTATTTTACTTATGTATATACATAATAGTTGGCTGACATGCTTCTGAGTAAAGAAAGTATCTAGTATAGAGAGCTTAGGGATATTGAGGTAACAAAAACTATTAGTATTTTGTTTTTTTGAAATATCTATAATAATGAAATTAAACACACATGATCCTGACTAAATTAGAATATAAAAAAGGAACTTGTAGGTCCTGAATATTTTATAACGATTGACCTAGAAACACGAAATTAAGCATTCATGGTTTAATTCAGTACTTTCTGAATATTTTGTAATAATAAACCTAAACATTTTAAAATTAGGCACAAATAATTCCGAATGAGTTAGAATTCACAAAAGGTGATTTTAGTGGGGCCTTTCTTTTGTGTGTTCTATAATAATGGACATAGAAATATGAAATTAGACATTCATGATACTGAGTGCGAATAAAAAATGTGGATCTTTCTGGTACATTTTTTATTCTAATAATACGTTTCGTATGAGCTAGAATCCACATTACAATGAACTTATAAACATGAAACTAGATACATGCTATCCTGAATTAGTATTAATTCACAAAGGGAGAAGTAATAGTACTATTTCTTTCGTCCAATTGGGCCGGGTCAGCTAGTACTCCATACTTTTATCGGATATTTGAAAATAACTAAGTCTTTGTTACAAAAATGTTGCATTCTTTTTTTTAAATTAAATAAATAAACAGTCATTTGAAGATTGATTGTCAGGAAATACTCGTATGATCAATATTTTTTTTTAAATGAGTTTTAGTTATTCTTTGTCTACCCTACATTCTTTAAAAAATTTAAAGAAATCTTAATACATCGATTTGTTTTTTGAGAAATTGAATGAAAAAGTTTGTTTTTCATTTGAAAATTTTTAATTTTTCTACTGAAAATAGATTAAAAGTCAAAACTGTAGAATAATTGTCGGTTTCGGTTTTAGGCCTTGAAAAACTGCGGTTTCGGTTAAAACCGAACTCGAAACTCTAGTTAAAATAATAAAGATATTACACGATTATATATTTTCCTTTGATTTATAATATTTTATAACAAATTTTTATCGAATTATTGGATGAATATTTACGAATAGTTATTCTGAGAAATATCGAAAGGGTGTAGGAGGTAGGAAGATGAAATTTGGCATAATTATATTACCACAGAGGTCAACAAGTAATATATGCAATTTGATGTGGAATTTGTATACAGCTCGAACATATAATTGCAAAATAACTTGTACAAAAAAAACTTAAAAAATTATTTCCTGATGAAATTTAAATTGAAATAAATAAAATTTTATAAAAAAATGAACTTAAGCTCAAATAATTATTATTTTAATGTGTAATAAAAAGGTAAAATAAAGTAAAATAACTATCAACATTTGATTGTATAAGAATCGGTGCAAGAACTTTATAAAATTATGTATGATATTTTTTCTTCAAAGTGGATTCGTTAAAAAGCATATTTTATGTTCAGCATATATTATTCAAACATTTCTTCAATACATTTTTTATTTTTTTATTAAATGTTTATTATTTTTGTACGAATATTGTATGTATGTGAAATATGTTGAATGTATGTATTATATATTTACATATATTAGGGTGTTTTTTTTTTTACTTTTTTCGAACTGAGGGAATAAAGTGACATTTAACATATATGTAACTCTGTTAGATTGTCAGAAACATGCTCAGAAAATGGTTAATACAACCATGAGAACTTATGTTGAAACTAAGGTTGTTAACCATTTATTGAAAATTTTCTGACAACTTTGTAAGGATATGACAACAGTGTAAACGTAGCTTAACAATACTAATTTTGACATATGAATTAAGCCACGTATACACGGTTGTCAGATTGTCAGAAACATGCTCAGAAAATGGTTAACACAATCATGAGAACTTATGTTGAAACATAAGGTTGTTAACCATTTATTGATCATTTTCTGACTACTTTGTAAGAAAAGGACAACCGTGTATAAGAGACTTTAAGCTACGTATACACGGTTGTCATATTCTTGCAAAGTTGTCAGAAAATGACAACCGTGTGTACGTAGCTTCAGTCCAAAAAAAGAGTAAAATTTTTTGATGAGTTTTCTTTTTCGGAGGATAATAATGAAGGGTATTTGAAATAAGTGGAATATTTTTTAAACCGATTTTCACTTTTTATATCAGTTAACATTTTCCGATTTAAATAAAATTTTTCATTCTTTAGGGTTGCAGTTTCATATCAAGTGTCACATTATTCCCATCTGAATCAATCAAACTCAAAAATATGTTTCAAAAGAAAAAAAACATCCTAATGTATGTTTCTGTTTGTTTTTTTTAAGGTTCATATTGTTGTGATTCCGGTTATATTTTTTTTCTGAATTTTCGGGTCTTACGGTTGTTTATTAATTTTATTTATTTTTTAATTTGTTACATATGTATGTTTATATATATGTATATATTTTTTAAATATATAATAGTGAAAAAATATGTTTTCATTTAATTTATTATTTCTGTTTGAGCGTGTAAAAACAAATGAAGTATGAGTTATTTGTAGTTTTATTAGTTATTTATCATTGTTATTATTATATTTATTTATTTATTTGTTATTTATTTATTAATTTTAGTTGTAATCATATTTCCTTGTTCCGTTAAATATCGGTTGGTTATTTGGTTGTCGACTGTCTAATGATTGGTTGGTTGGTTGTAATTTTTTTTATTTTAAATATTTTTTCATTTTGTTGGTTGTTTGGTTTATTTAAAAAATTCTCCCTTTTTATATACTTACAATACAATACGATACAATTTGTATGGTATATGGCTTGTAGACTACAATATATTTCATATTTCAATATATTTGTTTCATTTTATTAATTATTATTTGTTTCTGAGTAGAGGTGTTTGGTTTTCTTAAAAAAAAATTTAAAATTTTCTTAAATTTTTTATTTTTTAATATTTTTATGTTTAATTTTGTTTTATTGGAAAATATTTATTTTTTTGTAAGTTTTAATCCTTCATGATGCTGTAGTGTTATTTATTTTTTTTGGGAGGTTTTCTTTTTCATTTTATGTTTTTTCTTTACAATTATTTAAAATTTATTATTATTTTTTTTTTTTGAACGATTTTTGATATTGTTTTTCTGTTTGTTTTATGTTGTTTAATTACTTTTTTTTATTTTATTTTTTATTCTCTGAAAGGAAAAGTATTCATTTGTTAGCTCTCTTTTTTTTCTCTTGTTTATTAAAAGTGTTTTGTAATGTGGGGATGCTGAAAAATCAAATAATAATTTTACTTAAAGTTGAGCCAATAAATTGTTAAATCAATCTAACCATCTATAATTATTACAATTATAATACATGCATACAATTTTAAATTCAAATTAAATCCTGCATACACACATAATTATTATACTAGAGGTAAAAAGTCACACATGACAAATATTTACCACTTTTTTTTAGCAAAAATTAGTTTGACGTTGTTTACACTTACAGGTGTTTTGTAAGCTCAAACAGCATCAAATAAAACTAAATATTTGTTTTCAATTGTCCTAAGTAAAAGGAGTTTTTAGGACAATTGAAAACAAATCTTTCTCGTCAAATATTTGCCATATGTGTGACCCCCTACTTTCAGTATGACAAAATTGTATTAGACACTTGTACCCTGCCAGCAATTGGAAGTTATATCTTCGATATAAATGTTTCTACTTCGTGTCGCAATAATCAGTTTTTTTTTTATAAAATGGCTTAGATGTTATTTAGAATTTGTATCCTCATTTCGAATTGAATTTCACAAATTTCTAATTATATTTCAGAAGTTTATAATTATTTTCCTGAAATGTTCAATTATATTTTAGAATTTTCTGATTGTATTTCAAAACTGTGCAGTTATATACAATATATTAGAATTTCTAATTGGATTTCAGATATTTCCAGTTACATTTCAGAACTTTCTATTAAGCTACGTATACACGGTTGTCAGATTGTCAGAAACATGCTCAGAAAATGGTTAACACAACCATGAGAACTTATGTTGAAACATATGGTTGTTAACCAATTATTGAACATTTTCTGACAACTTTGTAGGAATATGACAACCGTGTATACGTAGCTTTAGTACATACAAATAAAAAATTGTGGATTACAAATGGAAATTTTTAAAATACAATTGAAATTTCTAAAGTACAAATGAAAATTTCTAAAATACAATTGCAAATGGTATAGTCTACGGAAATCCGCACGAAGTCTTTTATACAATATCAATCTAGGATTTCAAAAATAATTCTGTGAACTGAATTTGTATACAATAACAATTGTGAAAATCCAATATGTATGGCTTCTTCAGTCTTTAAAAACCCAGGAAAAATTGTAATAGTTCAACAACTAGTTCTAAAATTTATGCATATAGCCAGTACTCGTTCTAGTTTAAAGTTGCGACCACAGATATGTGTCTTAAATTGTCATTTCCAGAACTTGTTCTACGGAAGCTTTTCGAAGCAAACATACATTCTGAGGAACAGTTCTAGAACTAGTTCTTTTATTAGTAAAGTTTTAACACTAGGAACAAATTTCAAAAAACAGATAAGTAAGTTTTATTGTTTCTTTGGTTTATTTATATATTTAGCATTAGAAGACTTATATTTACCGATAATATGCTTAATAGATTTTTGAATTATTTCTGCTGCTGTTGCAGTAGATGAAAAGTTGAAAATTCCCGATATAGTCGCAGAACGCAACCTAGCAGTTAAGCATGTAGTCAATGTATCCCTTATAGACAGTAATCGTCACAAATATCTTATCACTTGGCTGACTCCAATTTATATATTTTGGTCATTTGACCCGTATGAGCTCTTTGTAGTGCAGAGATAAGACAATTGGTTACTTTATACATCCCAGGTAATCTAGCGTGAAGACAAATGTCACTTAAGTGTCTCTAAGTAATCTGGAGTGTAGTCACTTTAAACGTGTTGTGTGATAATTCGTTCAAACTGGTTTTATACAAATTGTGTTGATATAATTCTCATACAGTTTATTTTTATTCTTACTTAAGTATACTGGTATCCCACGTAACACAACATGAAGTCAATAGTCACTTTAGTGTCACTTTAAACGTTTATTTTGTACTGCACTTTAGAAATTATTTATTTACCCACCAGATGCAATCTATTGGAGAGTTGTCGAAGGAAGGTTTGTTTACAAGCTATCGTTTGTTGGACTGCCTATGATATGTCTTTTATCTGACTATTTCAGGTCAATTAGTACTCGTACATGTTAAAATAACTAGTTATGTAGCTGATCAAGTTACCAGTTAGGTAGCTGTAAGGTAACTGACGTTATTTAACCAGTATGTGAATCCAATGCATTGACTATTTTGGACCAGCTATTAGACAGTCTCATTGTAGTCAATGACCCCCTGCTTAGGACATGCACGTGTTAAAATAACTAGTCACGTAGCTATTGAAGTAACTAGTTCCCACCCTAAATGATGGGTAAAATCACTAGTTCGGGACTGTCTCCTAGAACTGCTGGGAAATTTCCAGCATTCATTTCTCTAAGATGATATATGTAAGTACAGTCCTCGATTATCCGTGATTCGAGTAACCGGCAACATCAATTATCCGGGAAAGAAAAAGAAAATGTTTTTGGATCGATTTAAATTTTTTTGCATCGATTAACCGTAATACCTTTATTATCCGAGATAATAATTTTGTTCGATTATTTTTGAACAATCTAACACAATGTGAATAAAACGAAAAAGGGGAATTGCCTCGATCGATTTGTAAGACCAACAGTTTTTAATATTGTGACATCGATTTTTCGATAGTTTTTGGCATGAGAAGTGTTAGACATTATAAAAAACAACCGAAACCGAAAATCTTTAAAAAAAACTGCTAAAAACAAAAGGAAGATTTTGCAGTTATGAATAATTCCGGAAGGAACGATTTAAAGGAACTCCGATTTCTGGATTAAGTCTAAAATATTCCAGTCAAAATTTAAAAAAAACCACATGGTATTCACAAACTTAATGCTGAAGGATAAAAATATTCAGCTGATTAGCTGCCACAATTTTTGTGGAAAAATTAAATGAATTCAAATCAATGAAAAAACTCACCAATGAGTTAATGGAGAATGAAAAGTATTTACTTGAGAGAAGTTTGGCTTGCCATAATGAAAATTTCATAGAATGACACAAGGACTCAAAGGAGAGATAACCTCAGTAGTTTGCATTAATGCTGCTGGTACACACAAGTGCAACGCATTAGTTATTGGAAAGAGCTTTAAAACAAATGTTCATGAGAATGGTTTAACAATAACTTAGTACCAGAAGTAAGGAGAATTTTAAGAAAATCGGTCTAAAAAATTATAGTAAAATCATTCCAGACGCGCAGGCTTTTAATGCTGAAAACGTTATTGTGAAATTTTTTCCACCAAATTGGACGACTTTGATCCAACCGATGGATCAGTGAGAAAAATGGAGCTTTAAATGTCATTATCGAAAAACTGTCATTATTAAAAAACTACTAAAAATTGGTACTCGATTAACCGGGAAAATTGATTATCCAGAATGCTCCCGATCCCGACCATTACGAATAATCGAGGTCTCACTGTAAACATATCGCTCATTTGCTGCAACAACGTTATAATTAAAAAAAAAAACAAATTTCGAGTTAATAGCACCATTGCACAGTAAATAAGTTCTTTTAATACCTGACAAAGTTTCGAAAATATATCGATTTAAAAACTAAAAATGCATCTCCTGAAAAATTATGTTTTTTTTTTAGTTATGACGACGTTGTAGCCAGTGTTGTTAACCGTACGGTAATTACCGTATTGTACGGTAATTTAGACCTCCGAACGGTAGGCAGGTAATTTCTACATTTGTACGGTAATTTGAAAAAGTTTAAATTTTTAAGCATTCGTCCCCAAAAGTTATATTTTTATAATGTGTCTACACATAACACAAGTCAACTGCAAAAAAAGGCTTGACTAAGCACTATATGGATTTGATACATCATAGCTACCTAAGTACGAAAATGGTAAAATTTTTTAATTCTATAGATAGATTTTTTAAAAAAAAATGTTTAAGTAAAATTACACATTTTGTTAGATGTTTCTCCACATAATGAATATTATCGCAAAAAAGGTCAGGCTCAGTCCATTGTTATTAAAATAAACGTAGAAAAGTTGAGATTTACATAACCTTTAATCCTCTTATATATTACGATTCAATCGCCTCTGTAGTTTCGGAGTTATAATATTCAAGTAATAAATGTAATTTTTACGTGAAAATAATAATTTTTTTGTTTTAAAAAATTCATGAAAAATCGAAAACGACAGAAATTGTTCTGGTTTATGGATTTATCGCAAAGCCACATGTAAATATCATAAAAATATCATATCAAACCGAGGTCTTCTTTTTGAATTTATTCACAGTTAAGTGAATTCGCTCATTTTCACAAAATTGTAAGAAAATATTATTATTTTTGTTCAAGACTTTGTATACGGTAATTTTACCCAAAAAACGGTAATTTTTTTAGGGCTGTACGGAAATCGAAACAAAAAAGTTAACATCACTGGTTGCAGCAAATGAGCGTTATATATATTAAATTTTTATACAAAGTTTGTGTATTTATACAAAATAAATGGAATTAATTTTTCATTATTATTCCAAAAAATATCAAAGTTTTCAAACCGGTTCCAAAAAGTTATTTTGGAACTAATATGTGTTCTATAGAACTATTCTAGAACTAATGTATAACTAGAGTCAAAGAATTAGTTCCTTAAAAACTATACAGAAGTTCTTTAGAATCAAAATAGCGCTCTGCAGAACAGGTTTCAGAAGCACTACTTAGTTCCAAGACTGTCATTAAAAGATCAGAAGTGGTTCTGATTACTTGAACTAGTTATTTTAGAACAAGTTCTGAAATTTTTCCTGGAAATGTTACTTTTCTCATGATTATGATCAATTACAAATTAATTGAAATTAAGTAAATTTAACAATTACTTCGTATAAAACATATATACTCAGCCTAATAAATAAGTGAAAAACCTTCCACAAAAACTATCCCTAGAGAAAATTTGCCGAACAAGCCCTTTTTGTGATTTAAAATAACACTTAATAAATGTACATATGTACGTAAATGTAAATAAACATTAGAGATCATTCAATCACTACTACAAACATCAAACATTTGCTTAAATTTACATGACAAAGATTTCGATTTTTTAAGTTTTTTTTTTTTGTTTTTTTGAAAATTTATTATCCATTTGTATTTGTGAGTCCTTAAAGGAGACACAATATTAAAATCCAAATTATTCACATGTTAAACTAAAATTACTACTAATTAAATTAAATTCTTTATAATATAAAAAAAAACAGAACCTGTATTATAATATAATAATAATAATAATGATATCCTTTTGTTGTTGTTGTTGTTATATTTGTATTTGTTTTTAACTTATACAATATTACCTAGTAATATTAGTTAAACTGTTTTTGTTTTTAATATTCATATACATACATATAAATATGTATAAATACATACATATATTTATATTTAATTATTTATTTATTTTATTTATATGTGTGATGTATGATGAGTGAGTATGTTTTTCAGTGGGTGTGGGTTTTTTTTGAAACAGAGGAGTGGGTAGGGGGGTAGAGAGTGAGAGAGAGAGAGAGATGGATAGAGAGAGTCATTGCTATTTAAAGAAGTAACATTTTGTATCAAAAACACACCAACCTCTAAAATGACGTACGAAGAACGTAGGACGACTGCTGGAAAAGTTGATAAAATTGCTGCTGACGCTGATGAAGGTTGTTTCATCTTGTGATGCTTTTAGGTATGCAACAATCACTGGTTAGTGTTGCAGTTGGAAACTTAGTTGCAGACGCTGAGATGATGCTGGTTGTGTTATTGTTGTTGGTGGTGGTAGTGGTTGTGGTAGTTGTAGTTGTAGTGATGGCGATGATATTGTTGGTGATGATGGTATTGTTGTCAAAGGTGGTGGTGATAGACTTCTTTTTGTATAATTTAGTTCTGTTTGATTTGGCGCTACATTACAAACTAACCTGCTGCATTTTATCGAAATCTAAACATGGCCTGTGCGGTCTTTGTAACCGTTGTGAATTGTGTTGTGTGCGCATGGGTCGGCGTCGTGGTGATATTGCACAATGGAAGAGTTTCGCCGGTGGACTAACCGATCTTACCTCGACATCGAGACCAGTCGTGGAGGCAGGACTGCTGCGCGAACTATTAAAATGAAAAGTATGCTTGGCTTGAGGTTGATAAATATGATGGCTGCTCGTTGAGTTGCTCATCTTCATTTTTATAATGCTGCTGGCTGTGCCCTCATCATTTTCGGTGTTCTCCTCCTCGGTGCCCATGGCACAGGAAGTGTCACCGTTGTTGCTACCCCCAACACTACTTCCTCCCTCTCCACCGTTTTCATCATTAACACTATTATCACATAACTTAATATTTTCAATACCGCAACGTGCCTCTTGTAAAATTAGTGGCGTAGTCGAGCGATACATGTGGCTACGATTTGGCTTGAAAGCCTCCAAAGGCGGTGATGTGCGAAAGTTGACAGGCGTCAATATCGGTTCCAAAAAATTTCGTAACTGCAATTAAAGTTAAATTCAATTAACATAACAACACATTGATTAGAAATAACAAAATTTTATATTTAACATACATCGTCATCTGAACTGTGTGCTAATGAACGTTTACGATTTTCCACCAATGTCGAACTGGACCTTTTTAAAGCTGCTATTTCACCCTGCAACTCATCGGGATCTAGTGACGATGATCCGCGTTCGGATTTTAACGATGATGTACCACGTACAGTTAACACATTACTGGCAGCAGCTTCTGCAGCGGCTACCGATGAAGGTCCATTTATTACCTCTAGTTCTTCTTCGGAACTATGCTGATCATACTGAAGGTGGGATTTACACATCATCGCAGAAGATTCTGATGAACAAATTGTATCGGTTGGAGAGTTCGCATCGGTGTAGGAACTAAAACCTAAAATAAAATAACAGACATTACTTTAATAAAACTCCTAAAATAATATGGTTGATGCTTCAGCTAGTTTTATATTTACAGTCGACTTTAACGTCAGAAGTATACTTTAACTTTTCTATGGTAGACCTAAAGTCTACTCTTTATTTTTGACTATGATTATGGGCCAATTTGTTTATAAACCACTGTGCGTCAACAATTGCAGGCTTAATACAAAATTTAAACAAGCTGTATTATTTAGTTTGTGTTTGACAGCCATTGATAGCAGACTACCGCGGGACTTGAGGAGAAAATGGAAAAATGTGAATTTCGTGTGCTCATTGTTTTTGGCGGGGAAAAAAGATCACTTAAATAAAGGCTATGCTTGATTTATACTAAGGGAACTCTGCACCATAAATTTCAATAGTAAATAAGTGATTTACTGAATTTCGTTGTAGTCGTCCAAGCACAGAAGATGCTGAACTTCTGGACACCCAGTTAAGGTCTCTACACCCGAAGCAATTGAAAAAATATGGTGTTGGCCAATTGGCGTTTGCTCACAAGCAAAGACGATGGCCATATGCAGTTTTTCCAAACAATAGTTTTTCTTGAGGTAGATATGTAAGGTATGTTAAAAAAAATCGCGGATTTCATATTTTTTAAATATATCATATTGTTACGAATGTGCAATGACGATTTGAATTCAACGGTCTGTAACGACTGCCTGCAGAATTCATCATGTTTGAAGGCACGTCCATCAGTAGCATGTAGTTATTGGCATTGTTTGTAAGTATGCAAAACTAAATGTTTGAGCTGCTGGCAATGACATCGAAAGTTCTAGAATTCGAATGTACTAGTATGTCCGTTAAGAGCATTGTAGAAGATTCCCGATAGATGGCGCGTGTATAAATAGTGGCAGAGCTGGCAGTCGTGAGTTGAGTTGATCATAGGCGCTGTTAGAGTTAACATCAACTGTTTTGTACATTTAAGGTTGTACGTTATAGAGTGTGTGTGCATTTCTGCGAATTGATAAACGTGTATAAAGACACTGGGCCGTTTTCTCATTAGGTGATTATCTTTTTTCCCAACGAAAAACTGCAGATTAAAGAAATTTGGTTTTCTCAATGTCTCATTTGCTTCTATTCTATCGCAAAGCTAACCCGACCTCATCTGCCAATTATTTATTTATCGTACAGATAAATAAATAACAGCTGACTGTTGTTCATAGTTTTTATGTGTTTGTGTTTTTGTAAACGAAATTAAATAGATTTTATAAAAAAAGTTTAATAACATTAATTTGATGGAGGACGAACTCAAATAACATGAGTTCCAAGTGAATGCTGAAAGAGTTTATCATGCCAGGCCTAACTACCTGGCAGACATGGAGGATAATGCATTTTTCAAAAGATTCCGGCTGTCGATGGCCACATTTAACAGCTGATTTATGCAAACGTGTTGTCACTTGAAGGCAGGGTTCCCACCTTTCACATCTATTTTGAGAGGTATTGCCAACAGAAAATAATGTTTTTTGTCGGTATATTGAGAAAGCCAAAATTGTTAACGGACAGTTTATCGGCCTAATAAATTTATGTCGTCATTTAGTAACAGACAGTTTGTCGATACATTGAGAAATCGGGCCACTGAGTGAATATTTGAACTGTTGTTGTTGTACATTCTAAATAAATAAAGAGTTGTTACAATTTTAAACTACTAAAACTGCTTTTATTTGCAATCAAAAGTATCCGGTTTATTTAAAGGAAATAAACTCCCGTTTTTAAAAGGTAAAAACGTAACAATATCCAAGGTAAAATTGTACGCTTAAAACAAGATATTGGAAAAAAAAAATCGATCAAACTCGTTCAAAATTATTATTATTTTTTTTTTTTTCGAAAAACTGATATCACCATCGCCTTAAAGGTGCGAATTTCTTTAGAAATGATTTGATACGGAAAAAAATACATACAAATTGGTTTGGAGCCTTAAAAATAACAAAAAAGATTAAAAAATCGAACAAACTAAGTTGTAGAAAAGTTTAGGACCCATAAGCAGAAAATTTTACCAAAAAAATCTTGGTATGGCAAACAATATGCAGTTACGGCAAAAGTTACAAAGGCCTCTATAAATACCGAAATTAACATCAAGGAATGTTTACAAAAAAGGATGCCTCCATTCATAAGACTTCTTAATGTGTCCACATATTTTTGGCCTGATTTGGCATCCTGTTTGGCCATTATGGTAAGCAAACTCTTGAGTCGTACAAGAATAACAATGTGGTATTTGTACCAAGAGAGGCAAATCCTCCTGTTACAAGAGAGTTGAAGTGCACAAAAAAGTTGTAAAAAAGTTTGGTAGATTTTAAACGGAGATCGACTTCCTGTTCGAACAAAGTGACAGAAAGCACTATAAAAACCTTAATGGAAGGTTCAAAATTGCATCACTAGTGACTAGAACTTAAAATTTTTTTTTTTTTTTTGTTAATTGTAATAATAATTTCAATCAAATAAAAAAATCTTAACTGTAAGTTTAATGGTTTCATTTTTATTAACATATCGCACTGTTTCCTCTAAAGAGAGTCAACTCAAAATTTTTAAATTTTTACTTTTTGCAAGAAATCGACGTACAGTGATCATATCTACCCACTGTGAAAATCTTAAATCATTTTCTCTACCCTTTCGCCAAAAAATACAGTTGTATCCGTCTTCAACTTACATTGTAATGTATTAAAATAAAAACAGTTTTTTGCCTCTACTGAAAATTTTTATATTTTAAGATTTTTTCGATCTCAGTCCGTAATTAAAAAATGAATAAAATTTTAAATTTCTTTACAGATATACATATCAATTAAAATGTGAAATACATCAATATTTTAGCTAAAACATGCCTCTGTAAGTATGCTATTTTTTTCATAATATTATAAAGTGAAGGAGTGTGGACGAAACAAATTGTGTTAACGTTTATCGTAATAAACTTGAAATTAATTGTTTTTTTATTATATTATTAACACAGCTATGTTTAAGTTAATAAATAATATAACATTAAAATTTGATTTGTTGAATTACTAATTTTTAAAGGTTTTGTAGCATCTTTAGTCAATTTTTGAATTGAAGTTGCAAAATTTTTTATAATATCCTTCACAATTTTATTGTAACTGTTTTTTAAAAAATTTCCAATACTGTTTACATACTTAACTTCTGTTCATACCATATCTAGCCTGTTTGTATGGTACCACTTAATATATCTTTAATCGAATCTAGAATATTATTATATAAGACTTTTTAAACTCCACAAATCTTCTATCAGGTCTTTAAGTTTATAGGAAAGTCTCTGACAACTGCCAGAGAGTCTCTGACAACTACCTGACCAAAGTAAAAAACTAAAACGATACCAATTTCGCTTGTATATAAATAAAGTTACAAACCTAAATACATACATATTAAGTAAGGTTGGCTATCGATATCGACAGCTTAGCGGTAACGGTTACGGTAACCAACCTTGATATTTATAAATAAACTTACTAGTTTCCATATCCAACTCTAAATATCGATAATGTTTAAGATCCACATCTAAGATGTCGCCATCAGATTCAGTACCAGAGTCATTTGATTCGCCCTAAAAACAAAAAATACATATATATCAATACATTTGAAATTTTATTTTATGCAAACTAAAAAATCTTAAAACTATGTATTTTCATAAGTAGATACGCAGAGAAAATAGATTCGTTATACCTTACTGATCGAATTTTACATATTACATTGATTGCTTCAACCCAAATTCTTCTTTATCGACTGACTTTCTATTAATAGAACCAAAGAATTATATGTGTGCAACCGAATCATTCGATTTTCAACAAATTCGGTTGTTACTACGAATCTGTTTTCTCTGTGTACATTCATACGTACATACATACATACTGGTATCTTCATTCGAATAAAAGTTATTTGAATAATCGAAAAAACATAAATTTTATTCGAATGAATAAAAATCTTCAGTTTAGAATAGAAAATGATTCGAATACTCGAATAAATTTATTTTCAAGATTAAATTTTAAATAATAGTTTATATAATTACAAATATTGAAGAAAGAAATCTTAAATAAACAAAACTATAATTTATATTATTAAACAGAGTTGTTCAACATTAGAATTTTATTAGAAACTAGTTTTTATATCCTTTCCAAACACACAAAAACTTTGAAATTTCTATTTGGGCCCAAGGACAAAGTTTATTAATTTTTTATAATTTTCTATCGGACCTGTATCTCATGATCATAAGTACACTAGAAATAAGTATCGAGATTTATATTTTTGTGAGCATCGCTCAGAGCCCAAAAATTACACAACAGAGTTCTCAACAAATTGTATTTTGCAGATTAGACTCTTTATATTATGTTTAAATGTTATTTGATTAATTTTGTATATAGGTACATATTTATTTATTGTTAACAAACAATTGATAATCATTCCCGGGATTTTAAGAATACTAAATTAAATTAAAAAGTTATTTCGAATAAGTAGTCTGCATAGACTTTTACCAGCGTTTTAAAAGCAGTATAAAATAACTATATTTGGTTGTTCAATGTTGGTCCAACGATTTCAAGGATTTATATATAGCCAATTCCGTTCATTTCGAAAGAGACATTTTTAAAATTAGATCCGAATTAGAGTATCCAAAACCGAAAACCGGTCAACCGGTTTTTTCATCTTTGTAAAACCGACCGGTTTCGGTTTTTTGACAAACCGGTTTTTTTAAGACGGTTAACCGGTTTTAACGAAATACTTTGTACAGCTTATTTGAACATATAACTTAAGAATATTTTGATAACATTTTTAAAAATATTCACTTATTTTTTAGAAAATTTCTGCATTTGACCAATTTTGGAATTTAGTACATAATTATACATATAACACATTTTGTCTTACCAAAATTGTCTATAAATTTAAATTGGCATTTTTCATATTAAATAAAAATTAATAAAAAACCGGTCAATCGGTTTTTAGAATGACAAAACCGAAACCGGTTTTTCTACAATGAGAAAACCAAAACCGGTTTTTTTATAAAACACTGTTGGAAACCGGTTTTTTGAATTTGCCGGTTTTTTGGACACTCTAATCCGAATCGAAAAATCTGTGGATATAATGAAATCATGGAATCTGATTATTGTAACATTGAGAATTAAACGTATAACGAAATTCCCGTAAATGTCTAAAAAATTAATCCCCGTAAAATTTTCCGATAAAGGACCCTAATAAGTACATATTCATATAAAAAATTTGTTTGTATCACAACCTTTTTCTTAAAAAATTTTGTAGTTGTCTTATAGGTAGACTCTTGTAGAAATTGCTGTTGTTGTTGTTGTTGTTGTTGTTGTTTTAATCGCTGCAACGAAGTTAACTGTTGTTGTTGTTGGTGATGATGCTTCTGTCCAACAAACTTTAGCATTATTTTTTGAAAATTTTCAAAAATTCATTTAAAAGAAAAACTTCTCTCTTTCGTTTTTTATCTTGTCTAAGTAGTTTCAATTTGTTTGTCTACACTTTGGATGGCTGTGATTTCTTAAAATTATAACACTTGCTTTTGAATTGGCAGAAAAAACGCGTTCTTTTTTCAATAGATATACAATATTTTTTGTTGCCTTTTTATTATTTCTTAAATTTAAATTTTATGCAAGACATTGCATTCTGCCACACAAGAAAAAACCAAGGTATTTTTATTCATATTCATCACATATACTACATCATAGAAAAGCCAGACACTTCTTTCTGTCTGTGATATGTTACTGTGCCTGCCTGGCTGTCTGTCTGTCTGTTGGTCTGTTTGTATTCCAGTTGTATTAATGTGAGTAACTTGCAAAAATTTTATGTGTGGGTATATATTTTTGTGTATGTCAGTCTGTCTGTCTGTCTGTCTGTTCGTTCGTTTGTTTATGTGAGTGATAGCACGACGAGTAATAAGTAGCAGCGATGCAATAACCGAACCGAAACAGTAGTATGTATATACAACGACTACGGCGACAACTCGCTCAAACGTTTAACCAAATTTAACAACATCACAGTGATGATTATTATCACTACTACTATGTACGTTTCACATTAGTAGGAGAAGTAAAACACAACGTCACACACACGGCGCGGAGCTGCACGCAGTCACGACAGGCAAGCAAAAAAAAAAAAAAGTTAGGCCGCCTGCAACACTATCACACACACACACATATATATAGAGTACAAATCTGTAGAATTTCCCACAAACAGCTACTGAAAACCGGGGCGGCTTTGCGAAAACCTAAAACGAATACGAGATACTACTACATCGTTTTTATTGTAGCCGTCGAAGTTTTTTTATACACACACTTTCGCACATTCATATTTGTGTGTGAATGTATGTATGTACATACATTGTTTCTTCTTCTTGTTTTATATGTTTTTTTTTTTATTTGGTTTTTTTGTATAATTTTTGCTTGTTGTAGTCCCCGTTCTCTGTGTGCAGCCTCAGATCACCTTTGCCGTAAGATACACCACTGAATTATCGATTTTTTTACTTGGCAGTCAAATTATACGTAGAAGAAATAAACATACACATAGAAAGGAAGGACGAAGTATAACTATGAGACAGTTTTGTAGCCAACAATTTAATATGTATAATTAAAAGTTCTTTTTTTTTGTTTTTTTTGTTTACGGCAGTAGTTTTTCTTTTAATTCAATTAAATACTTTGTTTTCATAATTATGTATTTAGATTTTCACTTTTCCGGTTTTAATTTACATACACAACACATATTTTCTTAAAGCTTTCGCTATAATATTCCATTTTTGTTCCTTCTTTATTTTTATTTTTTTTTTTTTCAATTTACAAATTTTCAAGAAACACACATAAAAAATACTACAAATAATTCGCCTGTCACCGGCAAACGTTACACACAAACTAATGGGGCTCTCTGTAAAGTATCCTGCACGAACATCTCTATACATTTGTTGATAATGACAACAACAATAACAATAATAGCAACAGCAACAACAACAAAAAAGAACGATTTGAATACGACGGTGAAACATAGACAAAAACAACAGTAAGTGGATTGAGACGGAGAATTTATTAAAAAATGTGGAAAAACAACATCGAGGGGTGTTTTTAACCCATTTTATACACCTTTGTCCGATTTCGATGAATTGTGGAATTTATGCTTTTCTTGGAACCAACAAGTTATATTTGGACTAAAGTAAAAAAACTTTGTTTTTAATTATTAAGCAGTTTTTACGCTAAAAACTACTATAAAATGTATATTGTCTAGAAAGAACATTTATTAATTCTAAAGTTAAAGTTATTTAAAGTTTTGGTTTACAGCAACTACTGTATAAAATTGGTTAGAAGGAGAAACCAAGTGGAATTGTAATATTTAAACAGAAACTCTAAATATAATGACATTCATAAAATGTTAAGATCAAAGCCAATCTCTGATCTATAGTATTCCATATATTGGGAATGAAAAGGTGTAAATTCTTCATTTACTTATATTCTTTAATAATATGTATATTCCATATTTATAAATCTAAATAGCATACATTTTATTCAACTACTCTTGAATTTGTACTGATCATAATTTAATCACATCATAAGCATCAGTGCAATTCCCATGTATATTCTCATCAAAAAACTATATTTGTCAACAATTCTGATTAACATAATAATCAATTGGTCAATTCACAAGGTCTCTTATCATTCATATTGTCATAATTTCCTAATATATCATGACTCGGCGGCTCAGCTTAACCGACTCTTAGGCATTCGGCGTTGGTCTCAGCTGGTTCGTTACGATAACACAATAAACATAGCATATAAAGTAGTATTATTTTAGGACATTTTTTGCTTGAAAAGCAATAAAAACCATTGCGAAATATTAGGACATTATGACAATATGACATGATAAGAGACCTTGTGAATTGACCAAATATAAACTTATCAAGTATTTTCTAGTGTTTGATCTTATTCATGGCTTCAATATTGTCACACGAACGAAAGATAATTAATTTTATAAATTTAATTAATTATGTTCTAACACTATTCACAAACCCCATCACAGTTATACGAACACCCTTTATCTTATTGCAAACTCGCCTTTACAAAACAAATATACTTTCTTTATCGCCCTTATAGTACAATGTAAATCAAATTGGTGTGGGTTATACATACATACATACTCATACTCACGTTCCCAAATACGATGAGAACATACAAGCATTTCTCATTGACCGGAATTCTACGCAGACTCCCTAAAAGTCGGCAACAATAAATTGAGCGAATAAGCGCCAAAATAAAATAAATAATAACTCTCGTTCATTGTGCATCACATGTGCATAATGTTTTATACATACGAGTACTTAGTTATAAAAATGTATATTAAATAAGATTTGAGTATATACGCAAAAGGCCAATTTGATAAGTCTGGATACTCAATGAATGGTTCACATCAAGATGCCTTGAATGAGTTTTTAAATCTGAACACAAGGTTAAAAATGATGCACACAAACTTTATATTAAACGACATTGAGATCTACGTAAATAAAAATAACTGGCAATTATGTATTTAGGTACGGAACCTACTTAGTAGAAAAATTATGTGGTAAATGTTTAAAGTAATAACAAAAAGCGCGCATGTGTGACATTGTTGTATGTACATTAGAGTGCTCCAATATTGAATGATAGGCTACTGCTCGTCCCTCCACCTACGATTTAAAATTTATATCAATGATTTAAATAATATCGGTTTGCAAGGAAATACTAGCAGACAATAGTACCTTATAATTTTAAAGTTTGCCAGAATTAATAAACTGGTTTTAGATAAAACCAAGTTCATAAGAATTAGATGTGCATAAAGATATACAGTGTTGGAAAAAATAATAGAAACGAAAGCATTTTTTTCCAATTTTGTAAGTATATTAGTCAAGTTTAGTTTTGTTAAAAAAAATGTATATGCAGTTTTGTTTATCAGACATACAGCATAAGAAAAAACATAATCAATCCTCTTTTCATTAAGATTTTAATACACTATATGACTAACAATGTAAAGAGTCAATATTTTTGCTGGAAAAAATAATAGAAACGCGTAAATGGATTCAATTTTTAGAGGCGTATCTTTTAATTTTTTGTTAAAAAATTGCTTTATTTTAATATTTAGAGGCTCTACCTTTGTTTTTCTTAACTTCATTGCATCTGCGAGTCATGGAATCAACCAATTTTTTTTGAAAAAGTCCTTGTCAATGAAAAACCACTTTTCCTGGTTTTTTTCCCACAATTAGTCCTTATTTTTCCGACTGATGCCCTCCAGCTTCTTCTTGAGCACTCCCCAAAGGTGTTCTATTGGTTTAAGGTCCGATGGCTGGGAAGGTCATTTCATAAGATGTACTTTGTTGACAGCAAACAAATCCTTTGCCAATTTTGAAGAGTGGTTTGGATCACTGTCCTGCTGAAACTCCCATCTCAAGGACATTTCTTCCTCAGCAAATGGAAGGATTATGCTTTGCAATATATTTACGTAGTCCGGGGTGCATATTTCGTTCTTTATCCAAAATATTGAACAGACACCAGAAGAAGAGAAACACCCCCATATCATGATGGATCCACCGCTGTGTTTGACGGTTTTCTTGAGCTGTGGTCAGACGAAACATAGATAAATTTGTTTGGATTCCATGGGAAACATTATGTTAGGCACCCACACAATAAGGCATATGATCCAAAATACACCAAGAAGACCGTAAAAGTCGACGGTGGATCAATCATGATATGGGCGTGTTTCTCTTCTTCTGGTGTCTGTTCAATATTTTGGATAAAGATCAAAATATGCGCCCCAGACTACGTAAATATATTGCAAAGCATAATCCTTCCATTTGCTGAGGAAGAGATGTCCTTGAGATGGGAGTTTCTGCAGGATAGTGATCCAAACCACTCTTCAAAATTGGCAAAGGATTTGTTTGCTGTAAACAAAGTACATCTTATGTAATGGCCTTCCCAGCCATCGGACCTTAAACCAATAGAACACCTTTGGGGAGTGCTCCTGAGGAAGCTGGAGGGCATCAGTCGGAAAAATAAGGACTAATTGTGAGAAAAAAACCAGGAAAAGTGGTTTTTCATTGACAAGGCCTTTTTCAAAAAAAATTGGTTGATTCCATGTGTCGCAGATGCAATGAAGTTGTGAAAAACAAAGGTAGAGCCTCTAAATATTAAAATAAAACAATTTTTTAACAAAAAATTAAAAGATACGCCTCTAAAAATTGAATCCATTTACGCGTTTCTATTATTTTTTCCAGCAAAAATATTGACTCTTTACATTGTTAGGCATATAGTGTATTAAAATGTTAATGAAAAGAAGATTGATTATGTTTTTTCTTATGCTATATGTCTGATAAACAAAACTGCATATAAATTTTTTTTAACAAAACTAAACTTGACTAATATACTTACAAAATTGGAAAAAAATGCTATCGTTTCTATTATTTTTTCCAACACTGTATATATATATACCGACTTGGAGAAAAATTATTTAAGTATAATGTTAAAAAGTTATGACATACATATTTAACATTGCAAAAACATATTTAAGTAGAAATTTATTTTAGAAATTTTAACGGTTATTAGGAGTAAATGTGAAAATTTTAACAAAAAAAATTTAAAATCACATTGAGAATTTTGTAGTGACGCATGGAATTCACGTGTAACAAAAATGGGTTTCTTGTTGTGTACTTCAAGGTTGTGGGTGTGATATATGTATCCCCAATGGTCAAATTTGGTAAGCAGAACTGTCGCTGTATGGTAAATTAACTTCAAGTGGCGTACAAGTGATTTTACTTGAATTTGTTTATCTTTAAATCACAGACTCTTCCTAGGGGATGGTAAAAATCGGGTTAAATTTAAAGATTTCTTTGACTATTTCCTAAAATGCCTCAATGATTTGTGTAATAAAAATCGTGAGATGATTATTTTATTTGAAAACAAAAAAAAAAAAAATTAAACAATCATAGTCTGATTTTTTTTTTAATGATTTTCTGATTTTTGTTTCAAAAAGCCTTCATAATTGTTATGAACGAAATAAAAAGGAAAAATTGTAAATGATTTACATAATTTAAATATAATTTTTAATATTTTATACATATCGCTTATTTGCTGCAACAACAATTCAAAAAAAGTTGTTACGAGAAAAACGGCTTTGAATGTTTTATGATATTTTACTATTTCTTAAATAAATTTTCAACAAATCATGAGATTTCAGAAATAAAACCTCATTTAAATAGTATATGGCAATATCCTTCTAATCTGTATTTAACCCAAATTTATCACTACATATCTATTTACTTATTTCCAAGAGATAAAGAATGACTTTTAATATCAAACATCACACGATATCCGTATTCAAAGCACTTTTACAACACAAGAAATTACTTTTTCCGACATCCACTGTTAAAAGAAAATTTGTAACTTATGCTAAGACTATAATTTGAGTTTTTTTTTTAAAGGAGCTTGAAAGGATTTGTGACCATTTTGGCAACTGGGTGCATGGTTTGCATTCTACACTATATAGAAGTGAAAAATCAAATTTTTTTTTAAAAATCTGGAGAGGATTGTGACCATTTTGGGAACTGGTTGAATGGTTCGCATACTACACTATATAGAAATGAGAGTTCAAGAGGTACATGTTGGAACTGTAATAAAATTTTGATTTGAAATTTTTTTTATTTTTTGTTAATTCTGGGGAGCATGTGACCATTTTGGCAACTGGGTGCATAGTTCGCATACTACACTATATATAAGTGTTGGTCTAAAAGGTACATGTTGGAACTGTAATAGTGGAATATCTGAAATAATCTTAGTATTTGAGAAATATTGATTAGAAAAATGGACATAAATCAAGATTGTCGAAACAGCATTTTAATCACCCCTATCGGCAAAACATGTGAAATTTATGTTCCCATGAAATATCCATTTCCCTCGAAGGGGAATTTGCTATCGTGATATTTCCTTAAACGTTTCATTCACAATAGTTAACTTTGTTCGTAACAGATGTTTATTGTTTACTAAATTCCATCTAAAAATTTCCCATGTTGGGGAATTTTTTTCACGTGAACAAAGTTGATGAACGAAAAATGGGAAAAGGGAACACATTTCATGTGAAATATTGATTCGCGATAGGGGTGAATAATTTTGTTGGTGTTGATAGCTCTGATAATTATAATCATTAAAACGTTAAAATGTTTGCTGCTCTCTCTTAGTTTAGGAGTTATAGGAATTAAAAGACAATATTAAAAGACAATGTAAATTTCACATATATTTAGAATTATTCTGATCGTTGAATACTGCTTCAATCTGATCATTGAATAGTGCTTCAATATACCTTTTATATGATGTATAAGAATTAACATTGTGAATCAAAAATTTATTTTTGAATATATTGTAACGAATTTGAAATAACGATTTGAAGTTAACGATCTGTAACGACTGCCTGCAACATTCATCATGTTTATAAACATGTCCATCAGTAGAAGCTTCTACTTATCAACAATGTTGATAGCATGCGGCTATTAGCATTGTTTATAAATATGGCAACACTAAATGTTTAAGCTGCTAACATTGACATCGAAAACTCTAGAATTCGAAAATACTAGTTTGTCCGTTAAGAGCATTGTAGAAGATTCCCGAAAGATGGCGTTTGTATAAATAGTGGCAGAGGTTGTGAGTTGAGTGAGTTGATCATAGGCGCTGTTAAAGTTAACATCAACTGTCTCGTACATTTAAGTTTGTGCATTATAAACGCGTGTGTGTTTATTAGAAACACATAGTGACTATTTTAGACTGTTGTTAAAATTTTAAACTACTAAAATTGCTTTTATTTGTAACCAAAAGTATCCGGTTTATTTAAAGGAAATAAACCAACGTTTTAAAGATATTATAACGTAACAATATGTATATGACAGAACTACAGAAAATTTTATTTTACGGAAAAGGTGATTTTAGCGAAGCCGGTGTTCGATACACCCCATAGTTTTAAATCCCTTTGACAGGCCCAAGGTTGGCAATACAGAAAATATAAATATTAACAGAAAAAAAGATATGGAAATATAAACTGTTACTGCGATCTTGATTTGTTCCTTATTTGTGTTACTAATACAAAACCACTAACGGTATATTTTCATCAAAATTCAACAATTCAAAGAATAATTAGCTTATACAACATTAAATATTATTGGTTCCCAAACCTAAAAGAGTAACAAATGAGGTGAAAGAGTGTTTGCAAAACGATTCCAAAACAGCAAAAAGGTATAGCAAAATTTTAAAAAATATACATAAAATCAATATCAAAAAAAGCATTGTCAGGATGAAACAAATAAGAGAGCTATATTCGGCTGTGCCGAATCTTATATACCCCTCACCAAATTATACTTTAAAATAAAAATTTTAAACATTTTATGTAAACAAAATTAATATTTTTTTCTTTAAAATTGTTTTTCAAAATTATTTTTTTTTTTTTTAAATTGTTTAAATTTTTTTTTTATTTTTTTCCAATTTTTTTTTTAATTTTTTTTTTAATTTATTAGTGAAAGAAAAATTATAAAATTTTTTTTTTTTTTGTTGTGAAAAATATTCGGGTTAAAAAATTATTTTCCCGATTTTGACCCATTGTAGGTCCAAATTACTATAGCCTTATATAAATCGTTGCAATGGACTTTAGAATATCTATCATCATCAGAGAAGTTATAAAGCCTTCTTATAAAAATCTGTGGGTTTCTAGACGAATGCATATTTTCCAATTTTCTTTGAATCTGTGGGTTTCTAGACGAATGCATATTTTCCAATTTTCTTTGAAACTGTTTGCCAGCATATTTTAGTTAGCTTGTTCAGATTTAAATTGCCCTGATCATATCGTTTGAACATATGTATATTGAAGCAAGACATGGACTATTTATAAAAATAATTTTATAATTAAACAGACACACATATTGTAAGTACAATTTGTATGGCAAAAGTGCAAAATATATAAAAACAAAAATTCTAAAAAACCGAGCTAAAGGCAAAAAATGCTAAGAAAAACGTACTAGAATTGTATTTTAAATTCCGTTATGGCAACATTGGTTTGGTCTGCAATAATTGCTCACGAAAGTAAACTCTCAAAAATTATACTCACTCACTCCCATTCTTATTTCACTACATCCAGCACTCACCCAAAACATGCGCCTTACAATTTACGTTAAACATAAAATAACAAGGATACAAACGTGCAGGCGTGGGTGTGCAGTGTATATGTATTTACGGACGGAGGGACGGACAGACTATATACTATTTTCTTTTGTAAACTTTAAGTGGAAGTGCCACTAAAGAGCGTCAGGGAGTGAGTGAGTGAGTGAGTGAGTTAGTGAGCGAAGCAGTGAGTGAGTGAGGTATGTATGTATGTATGTAGTATGTGGAGTGGGAAATCACACACAGATGAAGGATAAATTGGTTGGATAGATTTCCCTTTAGCAAAAAAAAAAAAACACTTTTCTTTCGTCTTTTTTGGTGCAGCATTTGATTATGTATGTGTGTGTGTGTGTAAGCGTCCATACATTTGTAAGTGAAAAAATTGTATGTATGAATGTTTGTTTGTGAGTTTGTATGAGTTGCATGGTTATAGTAAATATTTAAAGGTATTATGTCGCGTGTTGTTATCTAGTAAATAATATTAAACGACGATACACGGATTGAGATTGTGAGTAAGCCAAGTTAAGCTTCGATGTTTATGATTTTGTTTCTTTTTGTTTTTCATTTTCCTTTTATTCTTGTTTTCTTTTCAATTTGTTTGTTTTTTAAGTTTTTTTTTTTTTTTTGTTTAATTTGAAAGCAGGCGCACTATATGCATAAATAATATTCGGTTGTTGTCTATCTATTATTTCTTTTTTTATGTTTTGTTTGTTTTTTTGTTTTTTTTTTTTTTGTTCTTGTCGTCTTTATTTTTTTGAAGAGGATTTTTATTTTAGTACCACAGTTTAAGTATGTGTAGTAAAAGGAGTTTTGTTTGTTGTTGTTATTTTCAATAAAAGGGGTCTGCAACAACTTAAACATGTAGATGCACATGCAGTGTTGCCATTTTCTAATTGGTATTAAACATATTTTGACAATATTTCATTTGTATTAATACAACTTCTTTGGAAACTAATTTTCTTTTGTAATTTTGACGAAACCAATAGGCCATATACGATTTTTGGTAAAATTAAATTTGGTAACAAATTGGAATTTGTATCTTTGTAAAACAGTATATGAAATAACAGCAGTTCATACTGTTATGTTTGTATTCCCCTAATTTGTAACATGGTAGGACTAATTTGGCATTAATATTTAGTTAAAGTATTGAATTTTTCAAATTTTAAATTTGTATTTTAATCAAATATAATTATATGTATGTTTAACTAAATATGTTTTTATACCCTTCACCTTCGTGAGAAGGGTATATATAAGTTTGTCATTCCGTTTGTTATTTCCACAATATAATTTTTCGACCCTATAAAGTATATATTCTGGATCCTTATAGATAGCGGAGTCGATTATGCCATGTCCGTCTGTCTGTCTGTTGATATCAATTTTTTGAAATCAACAGCATGTCAGACATGCTTTCGAGAAGTTTCCTATTTAAAATCAGCAAAATCCGTTCATAAATAACGGAGACATGAAGAAAAATCCGAGACAACCTCTGAAAATTTCTTAAAAAAAAGACAATTCATTGCATGCTTTGACAAAAAAGCAACAAAACGTATGTTTGGATGTGTGTTGGTTTCATTGCTTTGCGTAATTTATTTTTGTTTTTGGTGTTTCGTTTCGTTTGGCGTTGTTGTTTTTATACTCTTCACCTTCGTGAGAATGGTATATATAAGATTGTCATTTCGTTTGTAACTTCTACAATATAATCTGCTCGTCAGCAATTAAATGTAAAATTTTTAAAAGTTTTCTTGATATACTTAGGATGCTATACGTTAATATCAAATGCATCCTTAACAAAGATGAAGGGTATATATGATTCGCTATAGCCGAATATAGCACTCTTACTTGTTTCTGTATATAATTGTGTTTAATATATATGTTTGTAAATGCAACCCGCCTTTCCCATGCGTAATTTATAGTGCCAATTTTTCAAGCTATCATTGAATAGTAGACTTTCTTGAACTTTAATTTACCTAGCAAACCTTCAGGTTTGATATCAGACAGAAAATTATTTAAAAAATATTTGAAAATAGTTTTTTACACAATTTAATATAAATTGTTATTCAATTTATCCAGCAAACCTTCAGGTTTGATATTAGATTTAAAATGATTTGGCAAAATGGCATTTTATCACTTTAATATAATATGTTATTCTTAAATCATTCTCATAACTAAAACATAATTTAAATTTAGGAAAATACGTTTGAAAGTGTTGTTTACATAATTTTTAATACAACATTTTTAATACAAATTACACTGCGCTACACAAAAAATATTCAGGTTTCTCATAAAGAATTTCAGTTTTGTTGGACTCCATAGAGTATGGAATAACTTATAGTTTTTCTTGATCAATTCGTTTAATATTATTTTATTCAAATAACTATATTCTTAAAGTTACAACTTTAAATAATCATTAGAAAAAATCGTATCTTACAAACATAAGTAAAAACAATTATCAAAACAAATATTCGAAACAACAAACCTATGATAATTTTAAATCTTTTAAGTACATTACATTATTTTAGAAGAAAAATATAAAATATCCAAATATCTGAATACATGATATATATATAAAAAAAATAACGTATGTACCCAATATATTTTATATATTTTAGTAGCTATAACACAGTGTGTTTCACTACCCTCACACTAATGAGAGTTACTTAGTTATTTCCTATTATATATTCAGTTTTTCACTTCAAGTAGTGCGCACGAAAAAAATAGTATGTACGTTTAGATTTATATTATTTCAGATATCCCATTAATACGGTTCCATTCAGTGACCCTAGGGCTACAATTTCCATATAGTGTCATATTCGAGCACTTTTCTTAATTTTCTCCAAATCCTTTCCAGATTCATTTTTTGAAAAAATTTAATTTTTTGGAATCCTGATCGGTTCAAATTTCGTCTATCATTTCAAATCTTATTTCAGATATTATAAATATAAATTTGTTTATTACAATTCAAGTACATATTATGATTTTCAAGTGATTAACAGTGCTCTATTAATTCCAAAATGGGCTGTAAATTTTTCTTTAAACACATCTCTAACATTAACATTATTAAAATTAATAGTGCATTAGGACAATTTTGGTTTGTTTCGGCTTAGACTGGATATACTAAACTAAAAAAACGTGTGCTTACGCACATAAAAAACTTTAGAATAAAAAATATTTTTCTTGGATTGTTTTAAAAAAAGCTTTCCTTGCGAATTTTTTTTTGTTTCAAAATTGTTCAAATAAGTTATTTTCATACATAGTTATAAATGTTGGTGATACTTTTGTTCGCATATTGCACAGTCCGGTTGCACTTTACCAGTAGTTATAGACAGTAATTGTCACTAGTATCTGATCACATGGCTGACTGTAATTTACGTATTATGGGTCATTTGAAACATATGTGCTCTTTGTAGTGCATATATAAGTCAATTGGTCACTTTATACATCCTATGTAATGAGATGTTAAAAATACATGTTAAAATAGCTAATCATAATAAAAATAACTGATCAAGTAACCATATAATTGTCAAGTATGGTAGCTCTATGTAACCGGTATGTAATCCAATGCGTTGACTACTTTGGATCAGATAATCACATTGTAATCAAAAAGGCGCAATGGGTCATGCTTAGGACTTGCACGTGTTAAAATAACTAATCACGTAACTACGTATTTGATAGGTAAAATCACTAGTACGGGCAGTCACCAAGAACTGCTGGGTAGTGCGTGCATACAAATGTACAGAAATAAGTATCCACATAAACCCATACAATAATAGTTTTTCTTTGCTGCATTCGATTCATGCTTTTGCTTGTAAGCTGTTAAGGTTTTCTTACCTATGCAAACTTCGAAAATTTAACTACTGTTAAAATTTTTTTTAACATTGGGGATATAACTGTTTTACAATTTGATATTGTTATTTTATTAAATTGTATCAATACCATAAACATAGCTTAGTGGATGATTTTATAAAATAAATATCTGAGATATGAGCAAATATCAACGACTACATTGGAAATATTTTTGTATATATCTCGAATGCTATGTTCTTTAAATAGATAATATTCATATTAAATGATTAGAATTTTAAAGGCCTTTGCACTTGATTAACTTTTTTAAAAATAAAGTTGTTTCTGAACCATACAGCAATATACCGAAATATTCATCCGTATTATTTATTACTTTCCGACTATTTTCTTAAAAAAAAGGAGATTTAACACAAATGAAGCAGATATATCTAAAACGGAGGAGGTGTATGTTAAAGAGTTTGAAAAATTGTATTTTTTCAAGGTTATTAAAATTACCAAGTTGGCTACCTTTGACACTAAGCCACCGTTAACCCTATAAAACCATTTCAGCACGACTACCGTTATATATAAAATACCCTTACCAAAACATTTTCTGTTTTCTTTAATTGAGTTTATTGAACTTATTTATCGACTTGTTATACCCTTCACCATGAGTTGCAAGGGTATTTATATGTAAGTTTGTCATTCCCTATGTATTTTCCACATTTTTCATTTGAGACCCCACAACTTTCCGAAGCTCAAATAACTTACATACAGGACTGATACGTCAATATATATGTTCCACTTAGGTTGCTAGTTAAAATCGAGAAAATCGTAACATAATTTTTTTCGGTATATTGTGAAAATAACATTCAAATAGTACTTATTCCAACCTCAGAGTACTAAAATTTATTAATAAATTAGCCTAGTAGCAAATCATCTATAAGAATACTGTTATACAAAATATTGTCTATAGAAAATAGATTTTCATAGAAAATACTGTTAAACACACGATTTACCATAGACTATTACATTGAAGATTTTCTATAGAAAATACTGTCATATTAAATTTTGTATATTGCAAATATGTACTGTTATATTATACACATTTTGCTTAGAATAATAGGTAATACTTAAGTTACATGGATGAGAAAAACTCCTGTTTGTCCAAAATGTAAAATTTTTACCCCCCTCTAACTCATAGAGTTCTTGACCGATCTTGTTGAAAAATTGTATCTGAATTACTATCCAATAGGACTAACCTTGGAAGACATCGATTTCACTAGACATGAAATCCCCCATATATATAAGAATTTCTATAAAAAATACTGTTATACACAAGTTTTTCCATAGAAAATACTGTTATACACAACATTTTTCATAAAAAATACTCTTATACACAAGATTTTCTTTAAAAAATAATGAGATTTTCTATAGAAAATACTATAATATTGAAGATTTTGTATAAAAAACTGTTATACACAAAATTTTTTTATAAAAAATACTGTTATACACATGAACATGATTCTAAAGAATATATTAGTTATAGCAGAAAATCATTCTAAGTCTATAGAAATTTGCAAATGAGTCTCGGGAATACCATAGGACTTTTAAATATGAAATAGTATCAAAAGAAGTTCAATCGTATAAAATTTACCATCCTTGACATATATTGTAATACAATCAGTCTAATACGAGATATATTATACAGGAAGGTTGTGTTACATAAACAATTTTATTCACCTTTTTTCAAATTCATTTAGCAACAAAAATTTGTTTTCCAAAATTTATTTTTCAAAAATTTGTTTAAACAAATTTCGATGAATGGCATATAAGATATGGCGCAGCATGATCGTTATTTTATTAAATGCAAGTATGTTTAGCTACCTAGTTTAGTTATTGGCGCTAAATTTTATTGAAAGTATATGCCAATACAGCCAGGTCTTATTGTTTACAAAAATAAAATTGGCCATTCAAGTTGCTTCACAATTACTACTCATACTCATAGTAGTAATATGTACCTACTACCCAACAGTTCTAGGAGACAGTCCCGAACTAGTGATTTTAGCCATCATTTAGGGTGGGAACTAGTTACTTCAATAACTACGTGACTAGTTATTTTAACACCTGCATGTCCTAAGCAGGGGTTCAATTGACACTTTTTGACTACAATGACACTGTCTAATAGTTGGTCCAAAGTAGTCAACGCATTGTATTCAAAATATCGTCAGTTACCTTACTAGCTACCTAACTGGTAACTTGATCAGCTACATAACTAGGTATTTTAACATGTGCAGGTGCTAATTTACCTCAAATAGTCAGCTAAAAGATATATCATAGGCAGTCCAATAAACGATAGCTTGTAAACAAACCTTTCTTCGACAACTCTCCAATGGATTGCTGCTGGCGGATAAAATAACTACTTTCTAAAGTGTAGTACAAAATATTAAACGTTTATTTTGTACAGTGACTTCACTATAGGTTACTAAGAGACACTAAAGTGACTATTGACTTCATGCTATGTTACATGGGATATCAGTATACTTAAGTAAAAATAAAAATTAACTGCATGAGAATTATATCAACATAATTTGTATAATTAAAACCAGTTTGAACAAATTACTCACAAAACGTTTAAAGTGACTACACTCCAGATTACTTAGAGACACTTAAGTGACAATTGTCTTCACGCTAGATTACCTGGGATGTATAAAGTAACCAATTATCTTATCTATGCACTACAAAGAGCACATAAGTGTCAAATGACCAAAATATGTAAATTGGAGTCAACCAAGTGATAAGACATTTGTGACGATTACTGTCTATAAGGGATACATTGACTACTTGCTTAACTGCTGGGTACTTTATACATACATATGTATGTAGTAGTATTACAAATAACTACATTTGATATTTGACAAACGACAATTAAATATTAGCAAAATAGTACAAAATATGTTTTATCATTTAAACTGAATACTCAACATAGGGTTAAGAAGGCAACGGTGGGCTACTACACCTGTCGTAAGATGTTTGATAAAAAATGGGGACTTAGTCCCAACATAGTTAAATGAATGTATTCGGCTATAGTACGTCCAATTCTTACTTATGGATCTTTTGTATGGTGAACTGCAACTAAAAGGAAATATGTCGTAGACCTACTATATAAAGTCCAGAGATCTAGTCCTTTAGAAGCACTTAATACTATACTGCACCTTGTGCCAATAGACCTTCACATAATGGCCACAGCGCAGCGAGGCTTCACGCATCTGAATGTTGGAGATCGAGAACATATGGCCACACGGAGATTCTGAGCCTACTGCCTCCGATCGTTTTCCAACCCTCTGACTATATTACTCCATACACAGATTTTGATAGGGTATTCAAGGTCTTAATTCCCTCCAGGAGTGAGTGGGGTATGGGTAATGTAGTGTACAAATATGACACCAGCATATATACAGTCGGTTGAGCTATGGTGTTGGTTCTGGCGTCTTCTGTGACGAACTTGGTTTAGGCATCTCATACCGTCTTCCGAATGAGTGTAGTGTTTTCCAGGTGAAAAATTTTGCAATCATGGTAGCTTGTAATACACTATAGTTATGATCATAATACTCGCGGCAATATAGGTATTTTTGTAAGGCGGCACTTCTTTCACTGAAGGCCTACACAACCTCATCTTCATTAGTTAGGCAATGTAAGAATTCTCTGTCAAGGCTAGATCGTCTATCTGACATTACTTTGGTTTGGGTCCCTGCGCTCAGAGACCACTATGGCAAGGAACAGACAGACGAACTAGCCAGAATGGGATCTGCCTTAGATATCTCCAATGCGGTATCAGTAGCAATTCCACTGGGGATTATTAAAGGTATTATCTTCAGACACTTTCTTACAAAGGCTGAGAATAGATGGCGTAATTTAGACACATGTAGGGTGGCCAAGTTGATGTGGCCCTTATTTTACGAAAAATGTACTATGCAACTGATAACCCGGAATAGAAGGGATATATCAAGGTTGATGGCAATATTAACGGGAAACTGGACGTTAGGCAAGCATGCGAATCGTCTGGGACTCCCTTTTAACGACCATTGTCGTAGCTGTAAGGATAGGGAAAAAGAGGAAATGATTTTCCACCTTCTCTGCGAATGCCCAGCCCTGAGTGTCAAGAGGCATAAATTCATGGGTAACTACACATTGACCAACCTTAGTGAGGTAGCCGGATCAAAACTAAAAGACCTACTGAAATATATCACGGCTACAAGTTGGGTCTAGCAAACTCGACTTTTTTAAATGCTTTATGATGTACACAACATTACATCTGACGAGTGGTGTGGTCTTGTCAAAACGGTGACTCTACTTGATTGTTCGCACGCAGTGAACTACCACGTAAACCAACCATGAAAACAGTAACTGTTAAAGCTGCTAAAAGCTCTAGGTGATCATTGAGGAAATAGAACATTCTAGTTTTGTCCGTTAGAAATTTCATTAAACTACTAGTAGATGGCACTGTGTATATAAATAGTAACAGCGAGTTTAAGAACTGTCAATTCAGTCAACTGTATTAACAGCCAGTTGTGGGCCGATTTTCCCCAATTTAAGTAGCAGGGGAACCGTTTAGTGTTTAATATGGTTAAATTGACTGATTAATGGTGAATATTAATAAGCTGTGAAAAAAAGAGTTAAAATTTGTATCTAACGGATGAGAAAAGGATTTGCTTCAACTCTTATTTTAAAGGTTCCTAGTCTTGGTACACAACTTTTATGCTGTTGAATTTGTTTGCTTAAGCTTAAAATGTGTCCTCATCCCCTGTGTGCCATGAATGAAGTTTTTGTGTCTGCATGTCCATGTCCCTGCCTGCTGTGTCTCTACAAATATCCATACTTACAAACATACATACATACATACACTTAAATATATACAAACGCTTCTTTAGAGTATGTACTATTTTGTGTGTATGTGTAAGTACTTTTTTTTGGATTTGTTACGTTACTTACGTTACTATATATTACTTCCGCTTTGTTACTTTAACGCAGTTTTAAGATTTTCGTTGATGTATTCAGATCGTAACATATCGATTCACTTGATTTGTTTATATAGTTAACGTTGTTTATATTCATACATATAAATATATTCTTTTTCTTTTATTAATTTTCACTTAAAACTATACATTCGAGTGTATTGCAATGTGTGTTACACGGATTTTATACAAAATATTTAAAAGTAACTCACGTAATACTATGTTTAGACCGTATTTTGCATTTTTTACACTTGTAGAAAAAATATAATTATCACACATTTATTTTCTTTTATATTTGTTGTTGATTGAATTTTCCATAAACGCAATGATGCACTTCTTTCGCTGCTGTGTCTGCTTCTTTTTACAACATTTCCATTTAAAAAAAAAAAAAAGTTAACAGACAGGCCAACGTAATATATTGCATATGAGTATTATTAATTTATTATTATAAAAAACAATATAAAATGATAAATTTATTTAGCATTTTATTTTTTTCTTAATTTTTTTTTTTTTTTTTTGTGTAATAAGTAAGAAAGAAAGAAGTTGATGTTGGAAAAAATAAATATAATAATAAAATACAATATATATGGTTGGTGACTGACGACTGCACACAACGAAACGCTCTATATAAACGCTCTTGAATCAGCGTCAAATACAAAAACTGAATACACGAACATGTAGCAGAAACGGAGACGGCAGAGAGACATTGTGAATGTACCAACCCAGTGTTGCCAGAAAAATGTTACCTCATGTCCCCAATCGGAAAATCGATGTCCCCAAAAAATTCATATTTCAAAATTCAAATCCCCAAATTTGTACATAATACAAACTTGAATTCATTCTATTGTACTAAAATGATAAAAACTTGAATTCATTATATTGTACTAAAATTATAAAAACTTGTTCTAACTATTGTATTTGCAATGCCTGATAATATTTTCATGTTTTCGCATCAAAAATATCTCACGGCGGTAAAACAAAGTATCTTTGAAAAAATATAAAGTTTTCGTTTCCAAGGATCGATTCCATCTGATGACGAGTATCTTCCTTTTATCGAGAAATAGTTTTAAGAATATTTAGGTATCCAAAAATCTACGTTTTAATGATATTTTTTATTTGGAAATTTATTATTTTATTTAATGTGTTCATTATTTGTAACAATATTTGCAAATTTATATTTTCTAGTAAAAATGAAGAATAACTGAAAGAATACTGCATAAAAACCCGATTAACAGTTTTTTCAGCTAAAGCCGTATTCAAAATCGGTTTATTAGAAAATGTGATTTTTCGAATATCCCGAAAACCTGTTTTCAGAAATAGTCTGTTTTTGATAATCTAAAGTTGAGAGTCTGTTTTTTTAAAAACGTTTTGAAATTTTCTTTAGATACTACAGGCTTTATACATAAACAATTTTTAAATTTATAATATCGCTCATTCTATTAGAGAAAAACGGCTTTGAATGTTTTATGACATTTTACTATTTATTAAATAAATTTTAAACAAATCATGAGATTTCAGAAATAAGACCTGATTTAAATACTAGTCGTTAATATCATTCTAATCTGTATTTAATCCAAATTTTTTTATCAAATATACGAGAAAACATGAATATTGATTTTGATGTTTACAACAAAAAAACACTCACGCAAAAATTAATCGACTTTTTTGAAAACTGATAAAATTATATGAAAGACTATAGAACGGCGCATATTTTGTATTACTCAGTTCAAGAAACACGGATTTTGAGTTATGACGTTGTTGCAGCAAATGAGCGATATGTTTATAAATAAAATTTTGTATGGAAATTTTGTTTTATAAACCTTTGATAAATTTAAAAATTGTTATGAATATGTATAATCATGAAATCCCAAATTTGGAGAGAAATCCCCTCATCTGGCTACGCTGTACCAACCAACCATACATATAATACATATAGAATAAAATAAAAAATAAAAAAAAATCGTATAAAAATTTGTTTTAACAACCAAAAAAAAAAAAAAGAAAAAAATCAACAAATGCTGATATATGGCAAATATAAAGATGAATGAGCAGCATGAGAACTTTTTTGTAGAGTTCTGAAATGTTCTCTAAGGCATGCGAACAAATGCTCGTCCGTACTCAATGGAATTTTGTCATAAAATTACGAACGAGAAAGAAGCGAAAATACGCCAACAGCCATAAATATGGGGAGTGAACGATGAAATGTATCTGAGAAATGTCATCTAACGGAAAGAGAATCTCAGAGATACATACGTACGAGTACAATCAGAGATGGAAAATTGTGTACATTATCCCAGACGTACTATACATTCTTAATTTTTTAAAACTTTTGGTGGTTTTTGTATGGGAGATTTTGTTTTTCATTTAAGAAATGCTAAATAACATTTATAAATTTTAAACCTTAATAATGACTTGATTTAATTAAATTTCACGAGTGGGATAAATACAAAAAGCATTTGTTTAAACTACTACTTATATATCGGATATTTTTATGGATTTATTAGATAAATTTTAAATTAAAATTCCAGTTTCTATTGAAAAGAAAAATATTATTAAAGGTATTATAGACGGCAATACTGAGTATTAATATTTGTCAAAAACTCAAGTATCATAATACAATTTCATCGTCTAAACAAAATGTGTATTAGATTTTCAAAAAATACGAATGATTTTTTTACGGTCGGTATTCAAAATTTTTTGTTTTCAAATAAAATCTAGAAGACTTGATAAAAAATATTCCAATTTTCATTTTCATTTCCTTGGAAAATGTTTATGTTTTTAATGATTTTCAGCTACAAAATGAGAAAATATGCGCGAAATTGACTGCATTTTGAAATGCTTTAATATTAATGGATGCTAAATTATGTTTAATGATATTTTTTTACGTTTCAGACTTTTTTGATTCATTTTGAATAATTGTTAATATAGGGCTATTTTACAAATGTAATACTAAGCCATTAGGTAATGCAATTGTAATGCAATTTATTATAAAATATCAAGAAATTTATGCAAAAAAAGCAAAAAATTCCTTCATGTACAATTTTATAATATTTATGAACATGTTCTTATTCTGAATGAAAAAAGTTTGGGAAAAAAAGTCTTGTTCGATTTTTATATTTATTACAAAATTCATTCCAATTATGAATTTCTTTTTTCTGTGTATGTATTGGGAATGTATTTATAAGTTAATAATTTAATGCTTTTAAACAATTTTAAAAGTATTAATACACAGTACTGTCGTCTGTTAATAACTTAAATGATTAAAGCTAACACCATGCGTCCATCGGATGACAAATATAACTTTCATGTAGTCAGTTTTGTACTTTCAACCATAGAGAAACAACAAGAGCGGAAACTAGAAAAAAACTCAAACAAAAATTTTACTCAAAATAATCACACATACGAGTGTTGTTTTTGTTTTAATATAGTTTTTTTACTAATACATTCTCAGCACTTAGGTTTTTGACAACTGAGTTAGGTATTTGACAGAAGAGTTTCCGCTCTATGTATATTTCTCTATCCTTTCAACCTTATTTTTTATATTAAACTGGTTTCTTTGTTTTCAAACTAATTTTTTATCATTTTGACAAAAACGTACATAAATTTACGAGATTTGTCTAGAATCAACAGTTTTATTCCCGACGAACTTCAAATTCTCAATAGAATGGAAGTCAGAATATTCCGAACGCTAATGCATTGATTTTAATTATTGACCAATAGGGAAGATTACGTCTTGCCTTGAATCAGTATTCGGTCGGCAATTAGGTGGTTTATCTGGACTCAGGTAGGCGAAACAGTTTATAACTATGTTCAGATGAAAGTCGGAGCAGGTGTTATCGCTGGAAAAGAGCGATCTTAGAGTACTTACGTGTCTATTTAGTGGACATTGTGGCCTTAGATACAATCCATTGGATTTTGCTAATGTTTAGTCGAAAGAATGCAGATATTGCGAGATGTGGCTCGGAAAGACTTTAATGTCAAAAATGGACATTATCGATCTGTCACAAGAAGGACTGATACAAATATCTAAATATATGAAATGAAAGGTATTTCTTGGTGCTAGAGGTGGGGTTAAATAAATATTCATAAAACACCAACTTCGAACATCTTTGCAAAAGGATAAGGAGGAATTATATCTTTAATGAGAACTCTGTGGTACTTTTAAACAGCTATACCACTAAAGTTTCCATCCCTGCTTGAGAACTGTAGTCTACCGAAAAAAGTGTATCTCAGAGATTCATGCACTACAACTAAGAGCAAGGTTGCCAATTTAGCCATTTTCCGGCTAAATCTAGCGATTTTTTACCATTTGATAAAAAATATGGTTTTATTTTTTGAAGAAGTAGTGAATTTCGAAAAATTTAAAAGAAAAATTTAATATGGCTAAATGAAAATAAAACCCATAATTTAATTTTTGTAAAACAGTAATATCTAGCCGTTTTAATTTGTTTTTTTATCAAATGACAAATACAAATTTTAAACTTCCGCTTGAAAATAGGCTGGGTATCATGAAACACATCTCAGAACTAGACATATTCAAACCTAAATTTTATATTTTTTAGCACTTAAATGGATCCATTGTTTTTTTTTTTTTTTTTTTTTTGTAAGTGATCCTAAATTTCAAATTTATCAAAAATATGAAAGTAGTCGCATAAAACCCAGTTGCAAATAATAAACTAAAAAAAGTTGATAATAAGGAACAAATTTTTACATACATATATATTGTTTTTGTATAATCTGCTAAGAAGTGAAATATTTGTAGTAAAATTAAATTAAATATGTTTCGAGATTTTTTCGATTTTACAAATTTCTAGCCATTTTCAATTCCCAATCTAGCCAGTTTCTGAGCTGAAGACTAGGAGAGCTTGAGATGCGCTCTCAGAGCAATAAGAAACTCATCCAATTAGGTATTACATGCTGGATGGGGTGCAGTAGGCGGTGGGTGCTGTTTAATGGAAAAATAAAACTAAACGAATAAATGGATAGACGGGTGGGATAGATAGATGGATGCATGAAAAGATTAAAAGAGAAATGGTTAAAACTTTGTTGTTTTTCAATTTTTGCTTTCTGGACAGTAAAAAGCAAAAAAGAAAGAAAAAAAAATGGGTGATGATAATGAATGAGTTTACATGTTATGATTGTTAAATATATTTTTATTTATACATATTGTACACAAGTAATCGCACAAGTATATTATATGATGAATTATTTAAATAAACGTTTGCATATTGTTGAATCAATTCAAATTTAAATAGAGTATTTTTAATTCTGTCTATAAAACGAAAATAAATTTGTCTGCTAAGTAAATTGTTTAGTATAATATTCTATTTCTCATAGTGTTTCTTTTTTAAATTTTTGCCTCTTTTTACTGGTTTATGTAGCTTAGCGAGTTGTTCATAGTATGTAGTTATTATCAGAGCTGAGATTTTCATACAACAAATTTTTGATTTCATTAATTGAGGTTATTGAAATCTATAAATTTTAAATATAATAAAGTGTATGTATAATTTAGGATAAAATTAATGTTATCAATAAAATACAGATACCGAAATAACAGTAAATGCCGTTATCGCTAAGCTACCGTATATATTGTGGCATACTTTTTTTTATTTTTTGATTAGGAAACTCATAAAAATAATTTTGAAAAAATTAATTTTAGTATAATTTTTATGCAGTCCAATAAAATGCTATTAAAAATTTTACAAAATCTGTTTCAGCGCACATGACAAATGTATTCCAATAAATATTTTTTTTATAATTTGTGAGGAAATTGCTACATTTTTATTAAAGAAAAGGTAAAAATCTAAAATTTCAAAGTTGAAACTTAAATGTCTTTTAAAGTATAAGAGATAACTTAATAAAATAAAAGGGTTTTTTGTAAAATCTATTTAATATCTATCCGTATTAGTACAATTTACAAGCTCTACAAAGCTTTACAAACTAAATTTGATAAACTTTAACACCCTGTCACAAATTTCATTTGCTGAAAGCTCCTCCGTTAAGATTTGTTTGTATATTATTTTACAATCGGACCAGTAGTTCAGAAGAGACAGATTTACTACCACTATTATTATTTTGAACGGAATTATCAAAGTTTTTAGAACCAGTATATGCTAGGAGACTATAGAATTAACACTGTTAATCTTTAATTTTGTGTTCCAATTTTAATGGTATTTTCAGTATTTACTTTCTTAATAAATATTTCTAAAGTTTGACGTCCTGGATATTTTTCAATATTTTCCACGAAGTTAGGCAACCTTAAATAACAAACCCACATGTTTCATATCATGAACAAAATCCTTGTTAACTTGAGGTCTTTTCTCCTTTATTTATTCCTCTTGGGAGCATAGGGTATCGACACTATTTTTCCATATTATTATATTTTAACTTAATATTTTTATTTTGTTGAATGACATGTTGAGTTTATCAATTTCCAACATCAAAGTCCTGCGCAATGTGTTATTTGAGCGGGTACCATTCTATGGCATATCTTATGATGCTTTCGGGAGTTTTGCGAAGAGTATGGCCTACCCATTTCCCGTTCCGTTTGATCTCAATAAATCCAAAGTCCAAAAGCTGCTATAGCTTTGCGCAATTTATAGCATTCGTCTTTTTACACGCTGCTTTGTGTTGACATGATGCCTCCCAAATAGCAGAAGTTACTCAAGTATTCGATTTCAAAGATGTCAACGTATAGTTTATCACGTATGGAGTATAATTAGATATGAATTTTGTCTTTCGGATGTTCACTTCCAAGCCATTAAAAATAGTAAATAGTTCACCTTACTCTACATGTCGCTGTTTTTGTGATATATAAAGCAAACATTCGCGAAAAGATTTGCCATAAATCAGCTGGAATTCCTTCAACTCCTGGTAACTTGTCTTTTATTACTGCTACGATAGTAGCTATGATCTCCTCTATAGATGGCGGTCGATGTTTATCTTCACGATCGTAGTAATCGGCGTGTCAGAATTGAACTCGTTGTCCAGGTTATCATCTAAGGTGTTGATACCTTCGAAATGTTGCCTCCATCTACATGTTTGTTGTTTCAGCATCGTTTCGATAATCGTCCAATGGTCTGGTATAATTTCCGAATGTTATTTGTGCCAGTTGCATTCTTAGCCTTATTTGCCATTGATTCTAAGTATTTCCGATTATCCAAAGTTTCATGTAATATCGGATATCCTTGTATAACCAATATTATTTTCAGCTATAGCTCTAAGCTTGTTCCATGTATCTTCACAAATATAATGGTTATTTGACAGCAATTGTTCCCTTATCCGATCAAAGGGTTTTCTTATCTGTTGTGAGTTTTGGTTTCTATATTTTCTCTTTAGCTTTAGTCTTATGAACGCTATCACTAGCTCGTGATTGCTATTTGTGTGAACATCCATTGGTGAGCTTCTCCATTATTGGCGTATGCAGATATGATCTATCTGGTTACTTGTGCTGCCGTCCGGCGATGTCCAAGTATATTTGTGAATAACGACCCTAGAATAACGAGATTGAATGCTTGGCACATTGACTGTGGATCTCCATGATATGTGTCATGCTCAATTTTCGCATCGAAGTCACCAGTAATTAATACAATATCCCGCTTAAAGTTGCAGCCAGCGTAGAATTTGTCATTTGCCCTGTCCTCGGCTTCTACTGTGAGAGATCAGACCAGTATAAAATCAGGTCATTAATTGGTTCCCATGACTTTAGGGACTCTTTAATATCCTTGGACAGGATGATAGCAACTCCACTTTCAGGTCTGGATTCATTTCCTTTCGAATCGAATTAAGCAATAACACCCATTTATAGTGGAAATGAATCCAGACCTGAAAGTGGTGTTGCTATCATCCTGTCCAAGGATATTAAAAAGCCCTTAAACAAGTCTCACTAAACGTTGTACTGTTCCATTGTCCAAGTCTTGACCATTTCCGTGTGTCAAAGGTCGTCAACAATAGGTGTGTTGTTCTTTTGTTGTAGATATTTCGAAAATCGGTGAAGTTTCAGACAAGCACATTAGTAATCCACTGTAGCCGCTTTTGTATTGGTTCTTACACGACCCCAATTATTCGTCATGTCGGTAAGCGATCATTGGCAAACTCTGATATTTGCGCTTTCTCGTATCAGAGAACCTCCGAGACTCTTCCTCTGGGCGCGCTGAATTAGTCTTGACTACATATTTAATTCGCAGGTATTCAATATATCTATTGGGCGTTCCACAATCCGCAACCAGTGAACGCAATTTGACTAGTAGTGTTTTCTTATTTGTAGGCGTGATAATTTAACTAAAGAAACTTCAGCGCTTCCTATATTTAAATTTAAATAAAATAAAGTGTGTGTGAGATATCATCGAATTTTTTTATTCGTTTGAAAGGCCTATCCATTATGTATGGAATATAACATCATGCAAATTTACCGGGATCAACACGCACGATCTCGTTCTTAAATAAATATGGACCGATGGCGCCGCAAGCCCAAAATCCACACCAAACATTGACTTTTTCGGCATGCAATGGCCGCTCTTGGATCTCATATGGATTGGTATCGTCACAAATTCCAAAATGTTGTTTGTTGATGAACCCATTCATCCAGAAATTGTGATGTGTTGTTGAACGTTTTATCCGTCCATGGTTATATGGCAAAACAAACTGAATAAATGACAGCTAATTCGACAGATGTAATTTCAATAGGTTATTTTAATATATTTTAATAAAAAATATTCCTACCTAATCATTAAAAACGGAAACTTATTATTAACTAATTTCAATTCAACTTTGTCTAACAAAATGTATACAATTGAACAAAACTAGGATATAAATTTGTTGATTGCTTTAACATAATAACAATGTTCATTATTAAAAATTCACTTCTAATCCACTTCTAGCTCACGACCCAAAATATGTTGGGAAACACCATTAAAACAAACTAAACTTTATATTGAGCGGGTAACAAAATCATGTTTTTCTTTCAGTCGTTTTCTTTTTGTGTAAAATTTTTTTTTCATCAATGTATAAAATAAAATGTATAAGTCCTTTTTCAAACAAACTTAATTAAAGTTTGGATTGCAACTTAACGATTTCATTAACTAAAAATATTTCATAAAAAATTAAATCAATATAATTAATACGGAACATTTTTATACCCCAGTATATATATCCTGAATCATTACAGATAGCGGAGTCGATATTGACATATCCGAAGCTTCCTAATAATTTACATGCATTATTGATACATCAATATATCCGCTATAGTCCAACACAGGCTGCTATTTAAAGTCGAGAAATCGGGTCATTAATGGCTGAGATATAAGCAAAAATCCACTACTACCTCGATTTTGTGTTAAGCTGTTAAGCACGTAGTCTATGTATGCCTTATAGACATTAATTGTCAATAATGTCTGATCACTGGCTGACTCCAATTTATATATTTTAGGTCATTTCACATGTATGTGTTCTTTGTAGTGCAGATAGAAGTCAATTGGTTACTTTACAATCCCTTGTAATCTAGCGTGAAAACAAGTATTTCTAAATAATCTAGAGGATAGTCACTTTAAACGTAATTCGTACAAAGTTTTTTTATACAAATTGTGTTGATATAATTCTCATGCAGTTTATTTTCTTTTTGCTTAAGTATATTGATATCCCATGTAACCTAGCGTCAAGTCAATTGTCATTTTAGTGTCTCTTAGTAACCTATAGTGTAGTCACTTTAAACGTTTATTCTGTACTGCTCTTTAAAAAGTAGTTATTTTACCCACCATAAGTAACCTATTGGAGAGTTGTCCGAGGAAGGTCTGTTTACAAGCAATCAGTTATTGGACTGTCTATGAGATGTCTTTTTAACTGACTATTTGAAGTCAATTAGCACCCGTACATGTTAAAATAATTACTTATGTAGCTGATCAAGTAACCAGTTAAGTAGCTAATTGTACCTAACTCTATGTAACCGGTATGTGAATCCAGTGAGTTGATTACTTTGTGGTCTCGCACTATATTTCATATAGAAAAGTTACGGCCCCCACGGAGCCTCCAACTGAGAATTTATGTCATTTCGAAATTTAAATGTTAATTGCCATTACACATTTCTAATAATAAACACCATTAGGAAATATTTACATATAAATTTGGAAATTCAGTAACATTAAATGTTGTTATGGAGACTTTAGTCTATTGGAGACTTCTGCCATGTAAATTTTGATATTTTCTAAAAGTACTAGTAATTCACCTATACATAAATATTAAACAGAAATTTCCTTTACTTCTTTAAAATATAAAATATTTTATCTTATAAGGAGTACATAACAACAAAAGTTTTTTTGTTATTAAATTTATAACTTTTCATATTAATCCAAAATGTTGTTAAATACATATGTAGGTATATGATGGATATGTTTTAGTGCTTTTTGGGGGGAAAATATGCGTTTTTGTCCTCGATTTTAGGGATTTTTTCAAATAAAAAAGTTGTCAACGCTGTGCAAAACGCATGCAAATTTTTACTACAAAAAAAATACTACCAGCAGATTTGTGACTGCAGCAACAGCAGCAGCAGTATTGGCAGCAACAACAACAGTTGCTGTGACTGACTGCATTAGCAGTAGTTTTACTCGTTTGCACAATTCAGCTGATCTCACACTCAGTTGTACTTAGACGAGTGAATAAAAGTATGGGAGTGTGTATGCATGTATGGATGGATGTGAATTTGTTTGTTGGCATAAAAAATAAAGGAAAAAAGAGAAAAATAACTACAAAAAAAAAAAAAGAAAAAAACAACGAACAAATAAAATTACTATGTCTACGTTGGGTTGACTCTCCGTTTGACGTCTTTGTATGGTTCAGTTGGTTGTTTGGTAATTTTTGTTTTTCTGTTTTTTTTCTTTTTCAACAATATTTAACTATACACTTCTTTTTTATTTTATTTTTTTTATTTTTGTTACTTTTTCAAATATGTACGACAATTCATTGCAATTTTCGCTTTTCTTATACTATACAATTTGTCTTGATATTAACACTAACTACATCACAGTACCTACATACAAAATGTATGTACATATGTACTTATGTTCATACATTGTATGCAGTGCAGTGTGTTTGTACGTATGTATGTATGTACATGTGTCGAGACTGTATGCAAAATTAAATAATTTTTTTTCTTGCAATATTTAATTTTTTCTTAAAATTTGCACTTACTTTTTCTGTATGTAGTAGACAGACAAACTCTTTTTGTTTTTCTCTTTAAAATTTTTCATAAATTTGAATTTTTAATTTCTCCTTAGTGGGTAGGTATTTATTTATGCCTTGCTTATTTAATCAATCATTTGTTCTTACGCTTTAGTAATTTGTTTTGTAAGTTTTTGTTTTTTTTTTTTTTTTTTAATTAATAATATTTTTTTCAGAAAATTTTCAAACCACATTTACTACTACAATTTATACTATTTTTAATATACTACTACATAAAACACACACATGTACTATTTCTAGTATCGTGCTCTTCCTTAATAAATAGCCTCTGTACCCACGGCAATTGCAACCATTTCAGTTGATATCCAACCGCACACTGACTGGAGAATTTCGTTGTGTATTGTAGAGCTTAAGAATCAGTGTGACCAGATTTTAAAATAATATAAAGCTAAAAAAGCTAAATTTTGTCATTGCTTACCAAAAAAATACTTTCATTAGTTGGATGTTATTCATAGTTTTTATAACAAGTCAAAATTAAAGTAAAAATATGTTAAATCAACAGGGCAAGTTTTTCCAAGCTTTTTACTTGAAAAGTTAGTTTTTTGCATATTTCAGCATTAATGCTAATTTGTTTTTATACCCTTCAGCTTCGTGAGAAGGGTATATATAAGTTTGTAATTTCCACAATACAATTTTCCGACCCTTTAAAGTAGAGTCGATTTAGCCATGTCCGTCTGTCTGTCTGTTGAAATCAATTTTCTGAATACCCCAGATATCTTCGGGATCCAAATCTTCAATAATTCTGTCAGACATGCTTTCAAGAAGTTTCCTATTTAAAATCAGCAAAATACGTCCATAAATAACGGAGATATGACCAAAAATCCGAGAGAACCTCTATTTTTGACCTATTTTTGATCTATATCTCGATTACTATTTCATAAATATAGACAATATGGATATCTAATGATAGATATTTCAAAGTCCATTGCAACGATGTATATAAGGCTATACAAAGTTGGACCTACAATGGGTCAAAATCGGGAAAAATATTTTTTAAACCGAATTTTTTTCACAAACAAACATTTTTTTGTCATAAATTTTTTCACTAATAAATTAAAAAAAATAAATTTTTAAATTAAAAATTTTTTTTAAAAAAATTGGAAAAAACTTTTAAAAAACAATTTCGAAAAAAATAAAATTTTTTTTAACTTTTATTTTAAAGTATTATTTGGTGAAGGGTATATAAGATTCGGCACAGCCGAATATAGCTCTCTTACTTGTTTTGTTTTAGCATTTCAGGATAAAAAATAAAAACTATTTCCATCAAAAATATTTATTCAAAATTAACTGAATATTAAAAATTAGTTTCTTGTTGAACAATCTCTAGAAAGTTAATATTTCATTGTAAATAAAAATTGTCAAATTAAGATAATTTTACAATGATGGAGTGAGTACTACTGCACTCTACATCAAATTATATTTCTTTCTCACATGTATTTATTTGATTTCATATTGGGCTATCTCTTTTTATTCCACTCCAGTGTCGATCAACTCCTAATCCACAGTGTAGTTAATATTCAAATGTTGTCATTTAATATACATATTTAAGCGTTGATTCCGATTTCCGATTTTTTTTTCAAGTTCGCAAATAAGTAAATTGTAAATAACTCACCTACATTAATTGTGTTTTTTCATTACTGATTCTCTCAACCATTCACCTAAAATCTTATCTTATAAATCATTCTCTCAGTGATATATGGGTAAATGGTTAAAACTGTGAATTTGCCATTGAAATGAAAGTAAATCCGTTATTTTCGGTCTCTGATGTAAATACATCTCATCTATTGTCGATTTCAAATAGTTATTCGAATAAAAAAGCATAAGTTCTTTGGGGGAAACATATCGGATTATCGTTATTTAAGAAGAAGCACATATAAAATACAACTTGCTGGACTGTCAAATTATTTGCGTAGATTGATTCAAGTTTTATTTAAATTTTAAATAATAATGAAAATAATTTTTTAAAAATTTCACTCTGTATTTTAAACAGTCAACATTTTTTACTGGAGTGCAGAGTAGAGTGTACCTGCCATTGTGAACGTAGCTTTAAACAACCTTTATTATTCTAAACAAATGAAAATAATAAATCAAATTCAAATGAGTTAGAGCATTTTAAATGTTTTGTAAAATCCTTTATTTGTAACCATAAATGGAAGCAATATTTCAAAAATCTAACAGAATACATTAAAAACGCAGTTTCGAAAAAATCGATATACCTACTATATATTAAGCCTTCGATATATAAATTAAATTAAATTGCAAATATGTATAGAAATGGCTAGAAAAAGCTACATATGTATGTAAATGCATTTAAAAAAAAAATCTTAATTTTGGTCGGAAAAAGCTAATGTGGTCACACTGTTAAGAATACATACGAATACAAGTACAACAAACATGTACAGCGCACATGTTGTTGTTTGATTGCAATTTTCCATTTCGTTCAGTATTTTTGTTTTTTTTCTTTGACGAGTTTTTGTATTTTTGATTTCCCAGATTTTTTTCGTGTTTTATCCCCAAAAATCTCCAAAACATAGATCTCCTTATCCCCAAAATTCCTCAGAAAAAATATTAAAAAATTTTTGTATTTTAATTATTATTTTATAAGCTTTATTTGTACCATTTCTTTAAATGAAATCTCAAAATATTAGTAAGAATATTCAGAATATTTGTATTCATTTCGTACTCTTAGAATAATGTAGAAAATTTTAAATGTTTTAAAAAGTTTGATACAAATTCTGCAGTATATTCTTTCTGAACTTCAAGTAAAATATAAAAGCGCCTTTACATGTTCTCATTTTACAAAGTTCTTACAGTATCTTATTGTTTCGAAATAGCATTATGAATTTGAATTTAACTGTCTGTAACGGCTGCTTGCAACATTCATCATGTTTATAAACATTTCCAGTGCTCAAAACTTCTACTTATTAACAATGTTGATAACACGCTGTTATTAACATTGTTTGTGTTAAAGCTGCTAAAATTAACATTAAAGCTGCTAACAGAAAAGAAATATAACATTCTAGTTTTGTCCACTATATATGTAGATAATTCATGAAACTGCTGGAAGATTTAAATTATGTATATAACAAGTAAGAGAGCTATATTCGGATGTGCCGAATCTTATGTCCCCATCCATACTGTGAAACATTTGCTGCAAAACATTTGAGTTTGTCGATGAAAGGGGAAAGAGGAATGGAAAAGGGTACTATGTTTCATGTACATGAAGTTTTTGTTGAGTATGTCATTCACATTTAAGGGCAACATACACTATCAAAATGCTTGATGTCACTTTCGTGTACGTGTAGTTTGATGCTTTGATGTACACTTGATTGATGACTCGTCAATCAGCATTTTATTTTTGATTTTGTGGTGTTAACACCAATAGCGGGAAATATAATACATTTTAATTTTCACTAAAAGTGTATTTAAAGATGTCTACATCGGATGAAAATTTAATTGCAATAACGGCAACATGTTTAGACAAAAGAAAAAACAAAAATAATAAAAGAAATATGTAATAAAAAAAATTATTGTTTTCATCCGACACACTTATCAACCTCACGCCTTGAAATATTTTTGTAAATGCCTTCGTGATTGATGAGAAAACACCATACACTATCAAAAAGTGACATCAAGCGTGCTAAAAATCAAAATGTTTTTGATTTTCCATCAAACGTTGTCGGTGTCACACATACAAACACATTTTCACTAATACTACCACAGTGCTTGATGAGTATTTTGATAGTGTATGGTGCCCTTTATTCGTTCATATTCGTTCTGTACAAAAATGTCAAAAACTGAAAAGCAAAAACTTCACTGTGTGGACACGAATGCAGTTTCAAAAGAGAATTTAAAAATGTTTTGCAGCAAATGTTTCACAGTGTGGACCGGGACTATATACCCTTCACCAAATTATACTTTAAAATAAAAATTTTAAATATTTTTAGGTAAACACAATTAAATTTTTTTTTTCAAAATTTAAAAAAAAAAAAATTTTCTAATTGTTTTTAAAAAAAATTTTTTTTTTCAAAATTGTTTTAAATTTTTTTTTTCCAATTTTTTTTTTTAATTTTTTAAATTTTTTTTTTTAAATTTATTAGTGGAAAAAAGTTGTAGGTCCAAATTACTATAGCCTTATATACATCGTTGCAATAGACTTTGAAATATCTATCATTAGATATCCATATTGTCTATATTAATGACTTAGTAATCCTGATATAGATCAAAATAGACCAAAAATCGAGGTTGTCCCGGTTTTTTCCTTATATCTCAGCCATTTGTGGGCATATTGATGTATAAATTATGTTTGTAAGTTATTTGTGGGCTACGGAAAGTTGATTTCAACATACAGACGGACAGACGGACATGGCTATATCGACTTCACTATCTATAACGATCCAGAATATATATACTTTGTGGGGTCGCAAATGAAAAACGTAGAAATTACAAACGGAATGACAAACTTATATTTTCTATAATATTAAGTACATTTTTTTAGTGAAAATGCATAAAATTTTTTAGAGATTCACTCCCTAATAGGGGGGTCACACGGCATGTATTGCATGTGTTTTGTGACATGTATTGGGACATTTTTCCACATGTAAACATATACATACCGTGTGATCCATATGAAACATTGTGTATGTAAAATACATGTGTATGCCATATGACATTTTTGGCAATTAGAGCGTGTTCTATTTTCGTGTGTTTAACATGTGTATTTTGAAATACAACACTGTGTGAGAGCAAAATAAAAAACACAAAACAGAAAAGAATAGAGAAAAATCATAACAAAATAAGTTTCATTGCATTAAATATATTTATTGTGATTTAAAAATGTTTTAAATAGATATATTGTTAAAAACAACAAACATATAAACTAATAGAGGTTATGTCACATGCAATTACATATGTACGTGTGAACGTGGAAATTATGAACCGCATGTATAACGTGAAATTTGACATACACATGGAATTCCATATGTATCGAATACATGTTCCAATACATATTGAATACATGCCGTGTGACCCCCCTTTAAGGTTTGTTTTCATGTTAATTTTCAATACCAAACTCCTTAAAAGATTTTGGTTGTTTATTTTGAAATTTATTTATATTTTCTCTATTACTTGTATTAATTTTGAAAAATAAAATAACAAATATATGTACGTAAAAATTGCATTTTTAATTACCCTAATAATCCCAAAATTCAGTATACAGTGTACATCCCTATCAAATCCCCATATCTCCAAAGCCAAATTTTCATCCCCAATGTTCACAAAAAATCACAAATTTGGGGAAAAATCCCCTAATCTGACAACTCTGAGCCCATAGAATAAATACGTACATAGAACGGAAGGAGAGAGAAATGTCAATGAAAAAATCAAACAAAATTGCTCTCTTTTCACACATACATACATATGTGTGATACAATAACAAAATACATGGCAATCTTAGTTGCCAGATGATTTGGATTGTCAAAGTGACATTTCCAAATCGTCGAAATGAAAAAAGCTTTATTTTTCAAAGATAACAAGGTACATTTTGTAATTTATTTTCACCTAATTATTTGTTTAATAAAGTTTTGATACTTCTACTGTCCTAGAAAATTGTCTAAATTACATATAATTTTAAATTTGTCAAAATGTCCCTCATATATTCCTTAAATTAATAGACTTACTTTCAAATATTACAGAAAAAAAAATTGTAAATTAGTACAACATTTTTCTTTAAAGACATCGTCAAATTTAGAATAAAAATCAAAGTCAATGGGCCTTTTTGGACCATTAAAATCATCATATCATATATTTTTATACCTTCACCTTCGTGAGAAGGGTATATATGAGTTTGTCATTCCGTTTGTAATTTCCGCAATATAATTTTCCGACCCTATAAAGTATATCGAATATTCTAGATCCTTATAAATAACGGAGTCGATTAAGCCATGTCCATCTGTTGAAATCAATTTTCTGAAGACCCCAAATTACTTAGAAACTTGATTCATATATCAATATATCGGGAATTCTTCCGGCTCGGTTGCTATTTAAAATCGAGCAAATCGGTCCACAAATGGCTGAGATATAAGGAAAAACCCGGGACAACCTCGATTTTTGGCGTATTTCTGATCTATATCTGGATTACTAAGTCATTAATATAGACAATATGGATATCTAATGATAGATATTTCAAAGTCCATTGCAACGATCTATATAAAGTGTAGTAATGTGGACTTACAATGGGTCAAAATCGGAAAAGATTTTTTTTAAACCAATTTTTTTTTTTACCAAAAAAATTTTTTTTCACTAGTAAATTTAAAACAAAAAAAATTTTAAAAATTAAATAAAAATTTTGAAAAGAAAATAAAAAAACTAATTCGAAAAAAAAAATTTTTTGAGAATTTTGAAAAAAAAAAAATTATTATTTTTTAAATTTTGAAAAACAATTTTAAAATATAGCTCTCTTACTTGTTTTACTAATACATTATCACTACTTATATTTTTTGGACAACTGGGTTAGGTCCATAGAGAATTATACATAGAGACGAGACATTCCGATTTGTCAAACAAAAATACAACAAATCATATGTCTGATACAACAACAAAATACATTGAGTAACATGTATTTTGTTGTTGCAAGAGATAGCTTTTTGACAACAGACTTATGTTTTTGACAATTATGTCTCGTCTCTATGTTACCCTATGGTTAGGTCTTTGATAGAAGAGTTTAACTATGTCTATGACAGAGACTAGCACGCATAAATGACAACTGGATAGGTAACTGAGAGCCAACAACCTAATGCAGTTGTCAAATACCTAATTCATGAAAACGAAACTCTCCTGTCAAAGGCCTAACTCAGTTGTCAAAAACCTAAGTGGTGAGAATGTATTAGTAAAGAAAACTGTGTGAAAACAAAAACAACACACGTATGTGTAACTTTTTGAAGTAATTTTTATGTTTGAGTTTTTTTCTAGTTTCCGCTCTATGTATATTTTCTCTATGGTATATACCACAAACATAAAATATTAAGTATCGCTCAATGCCCAAAAAATACACAACAGAGTTCCCAGCAGTTAGGATTCTTTATATTATAATAACAATTATAATTGTTCTTATTAGAAAACGATGGATATGTTAATACTCATATCTTGGGATTATATTTTTAACGCCATAATCTTTAAAGACTCCACCATGCGACTTGCCTTTTTAAATCATTAAAATGTTGATCGTGCTGTAAAGTAGCATCCAACTTAATTTTCAGCTCGTAATAAAAGAATATGAAGAACAGTAACTGTGTATGTGAAGTTACAAAATCTTTAGGTAACAAAATCTCTTATAAATTGAAATTACAATGGAAATAAATTTGGATGTTTTTAATACAATTAATGAATTTTTGATACTTAAAAAAACTTTAAACTTTTTTGAAGAACAATTTTGAAATTATGATTTTAATTGCTGATAGAGAAATGAAGAAGACTTACTGCCAGTTTCTCGATGTCGAAAAATTGTAGTCAACAACATTTGATGCTATTTCTATAAAAACATCTTTTAGTTGAGACAATATATTTGCCATTGACGACAAAAAATATTTTTATTAAAAATTGGGTAATATGCACGTAAAAATGTATTTTAAAGTAAAATATAACAAAACATGCATTATTAATAAAATATGCCCTAACAAATCGATGTCATTTTACAGCAAAGTGTGTGATTTGGATAGATAATTGGTCTACATAGTATTTGGACTTTCGAGAAAAAACATGAATTTGCATATAAATCCACCCTAATCATAATATATTAGGACATTAGACAATATGTCTTAATAGCAGACCGTTTGAATCCCCAATTGATTTACAATTAAAATTTTACATGTATATATTTTATTGTTGCAAGACTTAGGCTTTCACTAAGTGCCAGCTAAATTTGGGAAAGTCATCAATATCCCAATAAAAATTAAAAAATTGTAATTTTAAATGGGGTTCCTGTGATGAAGTTTTAGATGTGTATATTCGATAATTTGAGTTTGAGTAATTCCTTTGCATGTTGTTTAGGAGGCATGACGCACGATAAAGCATAATGTGTTGGTGTGAATCTGGATAGTCTAAGACTTTTTCTTAAAAACTGATTTCAAAAAGTTATTACTTACTTGTTAATATATATGGGGCGTGAGCTATGGATAAGATAAATTGTGGAGTAATACCAGCCTTGTGGAGTAATTACCATCTTGACCGCATTAAGTTATGTTTGACATTGAGTAATTACGGTTTTTCTTAGCGAGTCGTTGATGTACACTGAGGCAAAGCGACCATTCCTATATGCATAAGTCTTTAGCAGTATGATATTATTTTGGTTTATAACTGATTCAACGAGTTTTCTGGATCATAAGATTAATCATCTTGATGACTAAAATTGTTAAACAATTCAAGATTCCTACGGAATGGGAACTACTTTAATTCTACGCCAGCTTCTAGTAGATTTTTTTAATCTTTGAGAACAATTTGTAAGATTCTGGGGATGCAAAAGGTTTGAGTTGTCGAATGATATTGTTACGTTTTTACCTTTTAAAAATGGTGGTTTATTTCCTTTAAATAAATCGTATTCGTTTAATTGAAAATAAAAGCTATCAATAGTTTAAAATTTGTAACAACTATTTTTTTATTTAAATTTACAAAACCATTTAAATAGTCACTCTCTTTTAATACACACACTTTATAATTACAAGAAAGTTTCATGAATTATCCATTTCTAGAGCTTTTAGCAGCCATAATGTTAATGTTAGCAGCTTTAACAGTTAATGTTGTTATACTTATAAACAATGTTAATAACAGCGTGTTATCAACATTGTTAATAAGTAGAAGTTTTGAGCACTGGAAATGTGTATAAACATGACGAATGTTGCAAGCAGCCATTACAGACAGATAAATTCAAATTCATAATGCTATTTCGTAACAATAAGATACATAACAAGAGGTGTTATTTTGGTATTCAAAGAAAAATGGCATTTTTTTAGATAAATGATCGGATGTTTATTTCATAATAAAGAGGAAGGTATGCCGCTAATAATGAAAAACAACATCACCCAACAGGACCACGCTTACATGACCATTTCATTTTCATGAAATTTTCCATAACCTAATCGCAAAGTGGCTGCCCTATGTCCTCGATAGCCTCACGAATTCTATCTTTGAGGTCTTAAATCGACGCCGGGCTGTTAGAGTAGACCTTATCTTTCACGTCGCAAGGTGTTAAATCACAATATCGCGATGGCCAATTGTGATCACCTCTTCGAGAGATAACACGGTCCGGAAACTTTTCCCGTAAAAGAGCAATGATTTCGTTGCTTGTGTGGCACGTGGCGTCGTCTTGTCCAGATCAATATCATCCAACTCCGCCCAAAATACGGTGTAATGACGTTTGTGGAATGCCCAATTCCAAAGAACGACGAGGAATGGACAAACCTGGGTTTTCTTCAATACTTTGGGCTACAGCAACAATATTCTCAGTTGTTTTTGAGCGACGTGCACGGTTTTTATTCTTCACATCACTAACTTGTTCCAACAGCTCGAATTTTTCACGACGACCCAAAAATGCTTTAGTTTTGCGAACTGTGACTGCAAGATTTTCATAATTTTTGTAGTGAATTTTAATAATTTCAATGCGTTGTTGAAGGGTGTATCGTTCCATTTTTAGTAATGGCGTAGTTTCTACTTGTCAAATGTCAAAGAATAAAAGCTTCAAAAGTGACAGATACCGAAATACCGTCTGATTTAAAATAACAACTCTTGTTGAAAACTCTTTACCTTCTGCAATAGAGCGAGATTTTTAACAGTTGTGTTGATTGTTTGAGACGATCAATTGACTTGATTATATTAAATTCAGAAGAAATTAATGCGTTTTTTAATCTTTTAAGTAGATGATTTGTTGCAAGAAATTTCGAATATTGCTTTAATTTTCAATTGACAAAATAATTGGGAAATGGTGACTACCCACAATTTGTGAATACAACACTTGCCAATCTATTTGGAAACAGAATTCGTGAAGGAAAAATATAACAACGATCTTTGAGTCGTGTCATAAATATTTACATTGTTCAGTGATGAGTGGTGGGCGCGAAAAGGAGAGTGGTTCATAAATTCGTTGAGTTTTACCATGTAATAAAGTGGATGTTACTTTTCAGATATAAATTTGTTGTTTTATTTTATATATTTCACGAAAAATTATTATAATGTCTTTTACTAAGGCTTTTCTAACGGACAAAATTAGAATGTTCTATTGCAACTTTAACAGTTAATGTTGTCATACTTATAAACAATGTTATCAACATTGTTGATAAGTAGAAATTTCTACTGATGGAAATGTTTATAAACATAATGAATGATGCAAGCAGCCGTTACAGACCGTTAAATTCAAATCGTTAATGCAATTTCGTAACAATCTTTACATGAACATTGCAATCTACACTGTACTAATTATATATGGACCTTTTGGGATCGATTAAATAAAATAAATGAAAATTACATAATTTTTTTATATAAAATTCGGCTAAAAATATTGCCAATTTAATTGAAATACACTGCGTCTTCTGATATCAAACTTGTTCACATCTGGCATACTGCTATGATAATGCTCTCAGGCTGAAGATTCCATTACAATTTGTTTTACAACTACATATATCTCGTAGATGTTAACTTTAGTAAATTTTACTCAGAATAAGTTACACTTTCAAAATACATAAATATTCAAATAATATATCAACATTTTAGGAATATTTGAAATGTACAAACATTTTTAAAAGTGGCAATCAACGATTTTTAATGAAAATCTAAAATTTTCTACCAAGATCGGATTTATATTGAAAAAGTACAATTTTGATAAATTTATCTTCGATGATTCTTCCATTATTTTTAAAATATTGCTCAAAATTTAAAATTAATTTTTAATATCAATTTCAAAAATGAATACTCATTCGTAAATTTTATAATTATAGATCGGAAACTCTGATGTCAAATACCTAACTCAGTTGTCAAAAACCTGAGTGGTGAGAATGTTTTAGTTTCTACCATAGAGAAACATAGAGCGGAAACTAGAAAAAAACTCAAACAAAAAAATTACCCAAAAATTTTACACATACGAGTGTTGTTTTTGTTTTCACATAGTTTTTTTTACTAATACATTCTCACCACTTAGGTTTTTGACAACTGAGTTAGGTCTTTGACTGGAGAGTTTCCGATCTATGTGTATTTATCTATGGTTTCTATCATAGCGAAAATATACATAGAGCGAAAACTAGAAAAAAACTCAAACAAAAAGATTTCTCAAAAAAGTTACACATACGAGTGTTGTTATTGTTTTCACATAGTTTTTTTTACTAATACATTCTCACCACTTAGGTTTTTGACAACTGAGTTAGTTCTTTGACAGCAGAGTTTCCGCTCTATGTATATTTTCTATATGACCATAGAGAAATACACAGTGTGGAAACCTGAAAAAAACTTAAACAGAAAAATCACACACAGCACTTAGGTTTTCGACAACTGAGTTAGGTGTTTGACAGTTTCCGATCTATAAAGTTGCAACTTACAAACGGAATGACAAATGTAACACTTTATCACTTGTGATGAAGGGTATAAACATTAGAAATCAAGTTTAAAATGAAAATTGATTTGAGCCAGAGTTATATAAAGAAATTAGAGACAAACAAATTTTATTTTAATAATTTATATTTCATTTTTATATCATACCATAAGAATAATAGTAAATAATGTGTTTGTATGAATATAATATATTTATTTTTGTTTATTATTTAATATTATTTGATAAGTTTTCTTTTTAGAGTTTTTTTCTTTTAAGGATTACGATTAAAAATTGTTAGTTTCTATTATTAATCATCTTCATTTACCACTTATGTTCCGATTTATCTCAATGTAGCCAAACAACTTAAAATGGGACTTAAGATTACAAAACAGTGGTAGTCAGAACGATATAAGTATATAGATGCTGTACGAGGGGGTCGAAAGAGATAAATACGAAAACAAAACTACACAGTTAGGAAACAAAGTTTACAAAGTGTTTGGTGTGACAAATAAATTACTAATCATTATAAGAGAAAGAATTCCATTTGAAAAAAAAAAAAACAAACAACGTCAACATCAAATAATGAAAATAAACAACTAAAAAAACTACAATTTTCATTTCAAAAGACTTAGGATTATAATAATCGAACAAAGTAAATTAAAATACCAAGTATTAAAACGTTTTTAATGGAATAGTTTTTAGTTTGTTTCTATTTTTCCCACTTTTTGGGGCTTGATTCTGATGTTGTAATATTTTACCGTTGTTGTTGGTAAATTGGAATGTTTTGTGGTAGATTTGTTTGATACGGTTGTTGGCCAGTCATTGTCATATTGGACATTTGCTGTTGCAACTGACCAAACTGATCAAGTGTTCCAGAGGGAGGTGGCATATTGTTTGCTACATTTTGTGGAGCAGCCATAAATGATAGTGTATGTTGCTGTTGTTGATCGCCTACCGAATGATTATAAAGGTGAGGATTAGTAGAGGGTTGATTAGAGGGACTATTCATGAAAGGTGGCTGTTGGACATGCTGATGTTGGGGTGATATAAACTGATTAGGTGGTGGTTGTGGTTGCTGTTGTTGTTGGGGAACATGTGAGTGTTGTGTGGGAGTTGCCAAATGATTTCTTGGTATTTCAGTAGTTGTTGGTGCCTGTTGTGACATATAATGTTGCTGCTGTTGCTGCTGCTGGGGAGGCAACATATGATTAAAGTGGTGTTGTTGATTTGGTATATGCTGTTGTTGTTGCTGCTGCTGCTGCTGCTGAGAGTCACCTCCTGTATTTAAATTGTTTGCAGCCATGTGCTGTTGTGGTCCATACATGCCAGGTTGTTGTGGCGAATGATTTTGTAGCTGATGCTGTTGTTGAGGCATCAAATGTGGTGGCAGTCCTTGCAGCGAATGTGGTTGGTTAGGAGTTTGTTGGTTAGCAACATGACCATTTTGGTACTGAATTGGTATGCTTGACATTTGATGTTGTGCTGGGAAATTACCAGCTGGTGGAGAATAAGGTAAAGAATTCATACCAAGTGGTAGGCTGTGTGGACCAAAAGCTCCACCAAATGATGGATTTGTGCCATACATTATATTAGATTGCCCAGGAAAGCCGGCACCAGGTAATGGCATGCCTGGCATAGCACCAGGCATATTGTAGGGTGAACCTAATGCATTGCGATCGTCTCTCATGAGGGAGTGATACAAATTTATGGCATCCACCAAGTCACTTGACAGCTGCGACAATTGGGCATGTTTACGATCAACCCTCTCTAGTTCAGCATCAATTAGGGGACCCATTTGATGTACTTCCTGTTCTAATCTCAGCATTTCTTCTGTATCCTGAGAGGGATCCTCGGGATTGGCCTCATTCAACAAATGCAATAAACGGTCTATTTTCTGCTCATCAATATCTATGCTTTGTGTGGCTGCTGCAGCAGCTGCTGCTTCCGTTTTTTGTTGCAATTCTTTGGCATCCTCTTCGAATTGAGAGCTCTTTTTCATCTTATGTTGTTGATTTATCTCCAATCGTTCCGGATCTACTGACAAATCGGCCGTTACAAAATTGGAGGGAAATAAGCCTTCACTGCGTTGATTGTAGCCCTTCCACCAATTTGGATCCGAGTCATCGGTGACATGAATAATTTCACCAGCCACAAAGGTGAGTTCATTTTCTTCGGCTGCCTCAAAGTCGTATAAGGCTCGTACCTTACGAGGTTCGACAGCGGCAGAGGGTGCAGCAGAGGCTGACCCTGACATCGAAGGATACAAAGAAGGCTGAAATGATACAAAATTATAATAAAAATAATTGTTTTTCTCAACTTTTAAGTGACTTACATAATTAGCAGATCCTCCACCAGAAGCTGTTGTTGTTCCTTGTTTTGGACTATTTTTCGCTTCCTTCAAAGATAACTCTATAGCCTTAGCCAAATCATCCTCTTCCTGCTGACTACTTACAACATTAGGATCCTTGGCTGCCGCTAATTTCGCTGCAGTTTTTGCAGGTTTATCATTAAAGTTATTAAAGTCATAATTCTCCTGGCGCAATTTTGCATACAATGAAGGTATTAAATTAAGCTCAGGATCACTTTTGAAATCTCCCTCAGCCCAACGCTTTAACACTTGACACATTTTCTAAAAAATTGTTTAAATAAACTTATTTAATTTTCCATAGACACCATTAGACCATCTGATTTATCTGATTACATGCCTTTAAAATATTGTTTGCTTGTTTAGTGTTTATGTTATTCTCTCAACTGCACAATGCAACTAATAGTTATTGCTCTTAATATTATCATTGACACAGGCACATTTTTAGTAGAAACGTTTTGTTTTTGGAAATAATTAGCTTTACTGAGCTACTGTTATCGTTACCGAAAATTATTGTATAATGAAAGTACCCGGGTTCCACTTTATCAAATTACACACATTTAAATTTGTTTGAATACATGCCGTATTTTATTTTATGTTAGCGAAATTCAACCCAGCAAACGTAGCAAATCTAGAAAAGTTTATATATTTTGCAGGACCCTAACAAATCCAAGATTTATCACATGCTTCTGCATGTTCAAAACTCTAAAAATCTTTACAGATATGCCATTTAAATATACAAGAATTAAAGAGTACAGTGTAAACAGTATACTATTGAAATATATACAATTTACTATGCTGAGCTTTGTGATAAAATTAAAAAAGGTTTAAATTAATTCTGATCACTAAAACATTGTATTTACGCATACGGAAAATACATATTACATATTTACTAATTCACCTTTGTCTGACCATCTGAGATTAAAGTTTTGAGATAACAAAACAAAACTGTTTAGGTAAGTTTTATATAAATTGTAACGAGCTGGAATTCCAGCAAAAAAATTTGTTTTGCAATATGATTGAAAAACACTTTCACGCATTCTAGTAAAAACTTAGAGCATATTTGCTACGATTACTTTATACATATCTACTAAATCCTCAACCATGTACTCCTCAGGCATGTTTGATAGTCTAATGGTGCCTCTTGAAATATATATTTCAAACACTTACCGATTGTAATTTGGGTTGGACCTTGCCCAATAAGCGAATGAATTCAGTTTGAAATTCTCGTGAGGCTATTTCCAAATGAAACGTTTTGCCACAATTGCTAACACAGGCATCCAATAGAGTGATGGCCTGCATTACAACATGGGGATCATTGTGGGCCATGCGTCGCATAATGGCTTTTAAGCATTCTTTGGCATTTCGAGGATTTAAGGAGACCTTATCACAAACCTCCAATATTAAGGTCCAATTTTCATTGGTATTTGTTTCACTGGTGGCTTTTTCTAAAAAGTGTGAAAAATAAAAATAAAATATCACAAAATATTAAATATGTTTGGACAGTTGGGAGCAATAATATAACTGTAAAAAAACTACACAACTGATTTTGCTGACTAATTCCTGGCATAATACTTTCATGATTTGGAGAATTTAATATACATAACCAGGGCAAGTTTTTTTTTAGCATATTACGCACTTCGACTATAATTTCTTTAAAGAAAATATTACTTTTGAGTTGTTTATCCACCCCCACACATCCATAAAATATATATATAAAACTTATGGACCATCCTTGTTAGTATGTGTGTCTGGCTCTTGAAGGCAAAAACTGTTCAAAACATTTTTCTATCAAATTTTTAATTTTTTTACAAAATATTATTTTTTTAGCATTTTATGAAACAAATTTTTTAAACTAAGGACTGTTACAATTTACATTTTCTAATTATGAAATTTTAAACCTTTTTCGAAAACCCTTCCATTATGGTTTTTATAGTGCTTTATTTCACTTTGTTCGAACAGGTTGTCCATTTCCATTTTAAATCTACATTCTCTTTTAACAAGAACCCAATATCTATCCACTCAGCTCCCGGCAGTTTGGAAAATTTGCCTCTCTTGGTACAAATACCACATTATTGTTCTTGTACCACTCACGACCTTTCTTACCATAGTGACAGATGCCAAATCAGGCCAAAAATAAGTGGACACATTAAGAAGTATTATGTATGGAAACATCATTTCGGTATTTATAGAGCCCTTTGTAACAAATGTTTAACTTTTTTGTCGCAACTGCATACTGTTGACATACCAAGAACTTTTTGAGAAATTTTGTCTGCTTTTGGGTCCTAAACTTTTCTTCAACATTCCCTCGAGCATCTGCAATATAAAAAAATTATGCAGCAGGTATATTTTTTGTATACAATTTTACTTCAATTTCCGTGCTCTGTCTTTGGCCTCTAAATTTTTAGCAGAGTTCCTGTTAAGAACTTTTTGAGCCTTCTATGCTTTTAAACCTGCATTGGCTTTAACTTTTCGTACCAAATAGTCCAAGTATTGAGCTAACCGGACTGCTTTCCTACTGGATGTGTTGGGAGCTCTTTTGAAAATGCTTTCTATTTATTGGCTTTAGAAACATCATGTGGACTATTCCTTCTACATTAAATAGGTTTTTTATCAACGGACAAGTTCTCCCGATACTGTTTAATAACATTGGAATCAGTTTGACGGCAGACCTTTGATTGTTTGGCCAACTTTTTGTAGGAACAAGTTCGAATTTGTTGAAAATATTTAATACTTATTTTTTTTGTAATTGTTATGTTCAAAAAACGAACACAGTACGAAAGATGAAAACAGAATTAATATTAAATCATTAAAATTTATGGTGAATTAATCTGTAGCTATTCAATATTAAAAACTTGTTCCCTTTATGTTACAAGAATGAATCACATATAATAATTTATATCATCCAGATGACATCGTTTGATTTATTGGGCTAGATATCATTTAGATATTTTCATCTCACTTATCATAAGCAAACAAGACGAACCAAACACTTTGTTTTTATCAAACTATTTTAATAGAGACTTGAAACAAGTAAAAGTTGAATGACCTAAGAATACATTTTCGCCGAAACTCTTTGTTATCTTAAAATTTTAAGTTCTAAGAACTTTTATAATAACAAAGGATTCCTTACTTGATCCTTGCAAAGGAAAAACTAACTCCTTTGTTCAAAGTAATAATAGAAATGCGAAAATCAACTACAAAAAAGACCTTGAAGAAAAACAAACAAATAAACAAGTGAATTCAACTGATAACAAATAACACCAACAAATCAAATTGTTGGTGTCTTCAGTCTGGCTGCCTGACTTTCTTTGTGTCGTAGTTAAAAATGCCCAACAACTCGCCCTCCCATTCCCAAGTATTTTTTTTTTTTAGTTATCAGATTTTTTCCATTATTGTATTGGTGTTATTGTTTTTTCTTCGTTCATTTTCTTACCCACATCAGCATCAAAACCAGTAGATTGTGAAAAAATACCCATTTTTCGTCGAAATTAATTGGAAATATTTGTTTAGTTAATAAATTTATCAGATGATGTTATAATTGATTGTTCTAAAATGTTTTTTTTTTTCTATCGTTTAAATTTTTCTTCTTTTTTGCACAATACAATTTTTATGATTTCTTTTGACGTTTGTTGGTGTTAAACTTTTTTTCTTTGTTTTTTTTCTGCTTTTAACTTCGTTGTTTTATTTTGTAATTTCGTTATTAAATTATTATATTTTATTGTTTTTCTTATAGCGTTAAAAATATTTCTTGATTTTTTATTGTTTAATTAAATTCCCTCGGTAGACTAATTTTTTCTTTAAAATCTGCAATGAAAATGACTGTTAGTCATTGGACGTCGTATGTCGTTGGACTTGCACGAATAAATTGTCATTATTCCCGTTTACTTCCAATATGCATTTGTATATATTTTCTCATTAGCGATTGGAATGAAGTGTCAAATAAGAGTACAGTGGGTAGAGATAAAATGAAAACATTTTTTTATATCATATTCAGTGTTACCATTTGTCCAGTTTTCCCTTTTTTTGCAAGTTTTTTCAGATGCAAAAAGTTTTATTTTTTTAAAAAAAAAGTTTTTTGGAAAATTTTAAACCTATGTTATCAATAAGTTGAACCGTTTATTTCAAAAAGATTGTCTCCAAATTCGTTTACTAAATGGGGAGATTGATTTGAATATATTTAAAGTACTAAATTCACATAAATTATCTCAGTTGGATTTATGTACGAATTAAGTTTTTTAATTTTAGTATGTATGTACTTAAAAAAAGTTTTTTTGTTGGAAAAAAAGTTTTTTTTTTAGAAATAAAAAGTTTTCTTCAAAAAATATATGGCAACACTGATCATATTACAGTGTTGCCGACTATGTATTTAGGCATATACAAACATATGTATTAGGCGGTGTTTAAAAATTTTGATTTTATGATATCTATCTTTTTAGAAGGTGTTTGCTTCAGTGATCTCAAGGGTATATTTTTTTTGCAATTATGTACCATATATACAATGAACATTTTTTGGAACTTTAACATTCGTGGTTTTTACAACATGAAAATTTAAAACGTCACAACTTAAACGATAGTTATGGAATAATTATTTTTACTCAGTTTGAATGAAATAATTATATATCTCAACGGCATTATAGTATTATTATTATTATTATTATTTTTTTTTTTTAAACTGTATTTTCAAATCACCCTTAACGCATTTTTAGTTCATTATTAACGTGTGAAATAAAGCTTATATTACTTTTTTATATAGAATCGAGTGGTAATGTATGATTTTTAAAATATTCAGTATTTTTGTCTCTCAAAATCATGGTTGGAATTAAATTTAATATTGTTGTCAGTGATTAAAAAACCTTCTAAAAGGGTATGCTAACACAAATCATGTAAAATTCCTAGAAATTGCGGAAAAGAACCTAAAATATGATATTGTGTTTAATTAAAAAAATGTTTGACATTGAATTTCTATGTATACTACTTTTTTTTACAACCATGTAATCTTATTGGATTTTTTTAATCTCTATTTATCTTTTTCCAAAATGACAACAGTAAACGTCGTGTTTGCTTGTTTGATGAATAAGGAGAAAAGAAAATACGAGAATAGAAATTAGATGAGAGCGTTTATGCAACAAAGACATTATTTGTTAGATGACAAATGATTTCTAATGTCAAGATTAAATATTTTACATGCAAAATTTAAAATAAATATTTTTATGACAACAACAAATATGAAGAAAGTTTGACAGTAGAAAACTCAACATTGACAAACAATAATCAGCTGTGTTAGTAACTTCACCTTATTGAATACACCTTGCACTGTATAGAAAAACGAATTATTAAATGAAAAGAAAACGAAAGACCAATTTCCATTATTTACAAAAGAAAATAACAGCAACAGGATTTTTTTTTAAATAAATAATCAATGAAAATTCAGATAAACAAAATGAACAAGTGAAAAATTTATCGCAAGTACAAAAGAAAAGAAGAACTATTGTTTTTTCTCCCAAATTCTCATCAGTCAGTAGAGGCTGCTGCCACCGTAAAAGTAGCGGTATAGAAATAGAAAAAAACAACCTTTTGTAAAAAGAAATTAATACTAAATAACAAAAAGTACTCGCATTAAGGAAATTTACAGTACAATGAGGTTTGTTCGAGATCCTTGTGGTGTGGCCTGTCTGGTAATCACATACATGATGGTCATTTATGCTGATTATGTGGTAATGAGATGGATTATTTTGCAAACTATGCAAGACAGGTACATAACAAATGATTGTTAAATATCGATAATAAAAATGTGTGTATTAATTTGTTGTTCTTCTAGTATTTGGGCTCCTTTACATGTAGTTCTCTTCAATACTGTCGTTTTCCTATTGGGATTGTCTCATCTCAAGGCTGTTTTATCCGATCCGGGCACAGTGCCCTTGCCAGCAAATCGGTTAGATTTTTCAGATTTACATACGGTGGGTAAAAATAATGGTACTGGCAATGGCCACAACGAATGGACGGTGTGTACACGCTGTGAAACGTATCGACCACCACGCGCCCATCACTGTCGCATTTGTAAGCGATGTATTAGACGAATGGACCATCATTGTCCCTGGATTAACAATTGTGTGGGCGAACGCAATCAAAAGTTTTTCTTGCAGTTTTTGGTGTATGTTGGCATGCTGGCCCTCTATTCCATTGCTTTGGTGGTCGGTTCTTGGGTGTATCCCTGTGAGGATTGCGGCTCTGATAGTTTGGAATCACAGACCAGATTGTAAGAAATTTAAATTGATCTCCTATATAGTGTTTGATTTGTTTTAAAACATTATTCGAATACGTCCTTCTGCATTTTTTAAAGAAACTTAAAAATATTATTTATTAAAAAGATTTCTAAAATTATTGTTAACTATGCTGCTCTATTTATTCTACAACTAGAGCCTATATTGAAAAACAGACCTAAAAAGAGTTCACTCCTCAAAATGTTGTACTAATAAACAATGAATCTTTCATATGTTTTAAGCAAAAGTTCGAAAGAATTAATTCTTAATACGATTTTCGAAATTAGAATAAATTTGATCTCTTAACCATTCCCTTAATGAACTCATTGTGAATTTTTTCAGGGGCTTAGTTCCTTAGTAGTTTCAACGTATTGAATACTTTTCATGAGAATTAATTCCTTATTGAATCAATATAAATTCCTTGAATTCGAATCCATTACAAAATAGCTTTGAAAACGAATTGAATTATCAAATTCAATTCAAATTTATTACAAAAAGTAAATTTTGTTCAATCATTTTGTAAATAAATAAAAGCAAAACAAAAATATGTGATGTTTCCTACTAAATATTTGTACCTTCAGTAATATTGCAGATAAAGTTAACGTTTCATACACATGTAAATAAATGTGTTAGATAAATATTTCATTATCAAAATTCTGTTTAGACAGGCAATCGAAATACAATGTATAAAGTATACAAATGCATAAGAAATTCAGAAACCATTGATATGACATTCTTGGGTGACAATCAACTCATCATCATCAAACATTAATACACTATATCTCAAAAATATGTTTCGATCAATGACAAAAGAAATATTTTTTTGTAAACTTGTGTAATTATAGTTAAAATGAATTCTGATCTGAGTCCACTTCAATTTTAAATTTTATGTGCGATATTTCATGCAAAAAATATTTTTTTTCCAATTATGTATTTCACAAAATTATTTTAGAAATTGAATGTTAATGAATAATTGAGAACCTACTTCCTAATGAAGACTAAATTGAATTTTCGTAAATCATTTTTACACTTTTTATACACAATTTTTTTAGATTACACAGTGTTATATTGCTGCTGGAATCGGCACTGTTTGGTTTATTCGTTTTGGCTATAATGGTAGATCAAATGCATGCCATATTACACGATGAAACCGCCGTGGAGCAGGCTCAACAAAAGGGAGCATACCGCCCAAATAGACGTAAATTTTATTTATTGGCTGATGTCTTTGGTAGAGGTCACCCTGCATGTTGGCTGTTGCCGTGCACCAGTTTTTCATCCTCCTCCTCTACACTGCGTTACTATGATACGCCTCTACTGAGTCATGATGTTTAAATGAAATTTAAATATACAAAACAGTTTAATTTAAGATCTATTTTATATTTAATAATTAGCATTTTCTCCAAAAAAAATTGTTTTATTTTTTTTTTTTAAAGAATTTCTGTCACAGCAGGAAATCGGACAATGTGTTTTCGTTTTATTATTTTTGCCTTTGTATTTAACATTTAACATTGTGTTGTAAATTATACTCCAAATAATATTTAGTACAATAGTATTTATTTTTGTTTAATTTACATATTGTATTTATGTATATTATTATGATAATTTCATGTTTGTTTCTAATTATTTAGTTATTTTTTTTTCAATTAAATTCCGTTGTTTTAATTAATGTATGTATATTTAAAAAAAAAGAAGTAATATAATTAGCCTTAATTATAATATTAAAAATAATCAAATTCCTTAAATTGATTATGGGTTTTAATATTAATAGAGAATGTATTAATGTACCAACAAACAGACAAATCAACCAACCAACTCTGTATATCTGTATAATTAATTTTAAGTGGAGCCTTTAAAATAATTTGATAATTTGATAACAAATTAATTAATTTATTAATGATATTATAATTGTTTACTGTGAAGATTTGAAGGAAATTGCATTTAGGTTTTATTTGTACTGATTTGTTTAAACGAAGAGGTACAAATTACATTAATTGTCTAAGGTTTGAGGTATTATTAACATAAAACAATAGAAAAAAACTTATTAAAAGTAAAATACTTTCTGTATACATCACACTATTTAGGACGAAGTTTGGCAATATGAATTTATGATGTGAAATTTACTTTAACAAATTATAATTGAATATAAAAAAAATATATAAGTAGAGTACATATTTTACCAATAAAATTATGAAAAAGTATTTATATTTAGCACATTTACTCCTAAGAATTACAAGAAAACAGAAAACAGAAAGAACAAAAACAAAATTCAACCAAAGCAATTTTCTAAATAAATTTTAAATTATCATCAACAACATGGATATTATTTGAGGGAAAGAGTCTGATAATGTAAATGCAGACATTTTTATACACTTCAAAATAACTGGTTACGTTTTATTAATTTGCTGCTCAATCATTTTTTTTCAATGTTATTTTTTTCATTATTTATTGTATCTTCATTACTTAATGAACTAACAACAAGTATTTCAAATCTTATATCTAATAATTATAATTTAATTAGTCCAACCAGTGCCGGACGAAAAATTGTTTATTGATTGTTGCTTTGATTAAATAGGCATTCTTCCTTCTAGTCTTAGGTCTGCTGTGTCCCTCCTTCTTAATCGAGTGTGGCCACGGTTATCTAATATGTTGCGGGACAGTGGATTTGGGTGAATTTCAAGTTTTTTTTTTAAATATTTTTCCACATTTTTCGTGATCTCAGTTTTTACAAGGGGCACGTTTAGATCTTTCTGTATATTCGCGTTTTTCATATACCAGGGGGCAACTGTGATCATTCTTAAAAACTTGTTTTGGCGTCTTTGGATCTTTTCTACATTTGACGCTGAGGCCGTGCCCCATAGCTGTATGCCATAACACCATATCGGTTTTATGATCATGTTATAAAGTAGAAGTTTGCAATCTAAACTAACCGTAGAGTTTCTGCCAATGAGCCAATTAATTTGAATTGATTTCAATTTCATATGAGTCAACTTTGCATCTATATGACTTTTCCATGCAAGACGACGATCGAGATGTATTGCGAGGTATTTAACTTCCGATTGTTGGATTATTGTTTGGTTATTGATATGGATAGGGGGCATGATTCTCTTCGCAATGTAAATGTTATATGTGTACATTTTTGCTCATTGACTTTAATTTTCCATTGTTTTAACCATTTTTCTAATTCAAATATGTGATTTTGTAAGTAACGGGACGCTTCTTCAGGGTTTTCATGAATGCTTAGAATAGCAGTATCATCTGCAAATGTTGATGTATGCGTGCGATTGTTAGTTGGCATATCAGACGAATATATCAAATATAAAAAGGGTCCCAGGATACTGCCTTGGGGAACTCCAGCTTCAATGGGTTGGGGACTACTTAAAAAGTCTCCTTCTTTAACCTTAAATGTTCGACCAGTTAAATAGCTTTTCAATAGCTTATGTGTGTTTGCGGGTAAATTTTGACTCAGTTTGTATATTAAACCATCATGCCATACTTTATCAAACGCTTGAGAAATGTCGATAAAGAGAGCGGAACAATATTTCTTTCCCTCAAACGCTTTTCTTACAATATTTACAAGTCTATGGGTTTGTTCGATAGTACTGTGTTTTCTTCTAAATCCAAATTGATGATTCGGAATACAATTGTTTTCAATTAACATCGAGTATAACTTGTTCATGAGTATCTTCTCAAATAGCTTTGATATATTAGACAATAGGCTGATTGGTCTATATGATTCTACTTTTGTGTGATCTTTTCCCGGCTTAGGTATCATGGTAACTAGTGAAACCTTCCATTCTGGAGGATAATATTCAAGGCGTAATATTAAAAATAAAAAGAATCATTTTTATTGCTATCCGGGGTAGCTCCATAAGCATCTTGTTACTGATTTTGTCAATACCAGGTGCTTTCTTGGAGTTTAAATCAATAGCCTTTTCGATCTCTCGAATCTCAAAAACGTTATATGCTCAAACATGTATATGTACATATGTATTCTAGATCCTTAGTCTGCTCCTAATATAACTTAAAAAATAGTTAATGAAAATGGGAATGTTCAAAGATTGAATAGGTGTAATTAAGTTTAAGTATACTTTTCATTTTGTAATGTTTTTTTACCCATCACTATAAACATTTTTGAAATGATGTTACGTCATTTTGCATTTTAGGTGACGACAGATATGTGGATTTGTTTTACAAAGCACTTACTATTCTAACCACCATATTCAAAAACAATTATCAAAGTTTGTGTTAAATGTATGTTAAATAAACCGTTTTTGACTTTAATAATCTTTTTTGAACATTGCAACGTTTCGGTTTGTTACGGATTAGAACGAATAAGGATATTTTTGGCGGAATATTAGGTCGGTTCGGCATAAAAAACCGGTTTCAGTCGGAGCTACAAAACTACTGATATCTTACTGCCGTTTTGTTTGAAAAAAAAACAAAATTTATAAATTGAAAAAATATCAAATTTATTATCAAAGATACATACCCAGCTAACAAATTTGGAAGTATGTACAGAAATTTACAAAAATATTCTAGCTTTTGCAAGTTTTCGTAAGAATTTTCAGATTTTGAAAATGAATTATTTATAAAATTTAAATGTTTTGTGTTTATTTGGTTTAAAGAAACATATGCATGTTCATATGTATCGATATACAAAATAGAAGTACATAATTTTGTTTATTTTCTTGGATTGCAAAACAAGCACAAATGGATGGTATTCTGTCTACAACTACATTTAATACAAGTCTTAGCAACACGTCTTCGATCACGTACCGGTTTCAATAATTGTTTTTGGAGATTCCAAATAATATCACTGGCCAAGGAACTAATGCACAACTGAAGAATCGCATCGAAATTGTATGAGTTCACCGCGTAACTTAGTATAGATTTGGTGACTTGATTAAGCAGAAATTTACGATCGATATCTTGTAAAAGAAAATGTAAAGAACTTTAAATACATAATAAGTGTTTCAAGAAAGTTTTCATATTTACCCAACAACTCCTGTCTAACATCTATGACTTTCTGTTCAAAATGACATTGTATGGCGGCAAATACTCGTCTTCCGATGCCCACAATAAGTCCTCGTTTGAATTTTGTAACATAATGTTCGATAAAGACCAGTTCGTTGCGACACAAATTGCTGCAGTTGGTTTTTTGGACTAAGCTAGTAGTGGAGTCGACAACTATAGATGTGAGGGAGCCCTACGGATGTACAGTGGTTTAGACAATTTTTTATTTTGGAAATAGTTCGGTAGCTCGTGAACGTTTGGAGATATCTTAATGAAATTTTACATAGTCAGTGCTGATGTGTTTTTGAGTTTATTTTTATTTACAAGGGTATCCAATCAATAATTAGAATAACATTTACCATAAAAATCTTGAATTTCATGATATCGTGATTTTTCGTGAAGAAAAATTTAGAATTCGAATTTGTGTAAAATTCGAAACGATTAAGTTATCGTAATAGAATTTATATAGATCAAAAGGCCTTTTAATCAATGGATCGATAACTTTTCCATTGTGTGCACTTAAATACCGAAATCCCTAAAAGGGGAAAAATCGGAAATTTTTCTTCAAATTGGCTAACTTTGGATAGCGATAGTGGGACTCTGTTCCCTTAAAAAGCCTATTTGTAGTTTACGTAATGTTTTCTTTCAGAAACATATATAAAATATGTACGAGCCCGAATAAATACCTTTTTGAAAAAAAAAACGTTAAAAATGTGCTATATTGTAGATGTTCCAATTTAATATGGGCCAGATAACTATGATACTTGCTTATATTTTATTTTAAGTTTTATAAAAAATACAATTTATTTAAACAAATTTTCGATAAAAAAAAAATCCAACTAAAATAGATGTTTAGAGCTAAATATAAAATTTCCTGACATTCGGTTCAGAACTGAATTTTTGGTGATTTTTTTTTTTTTTTAAATGAGCAACTTTTCACTAGCCCCCATTTCAACTACGAGCCCATGTAAACACAAATTATATCAAAAACACCACAGTACTGACTATGTGGAATTTCATTAAGATATCACGAGATACCGAATTATTTCCAAAATAAAACGTTTTTAAGCCACTGGGTTTACGAAACACATAAAGCTCATTAGAGACAGAACAGAACAAAAAAAAAAAAAAAAAGAATAAATAAATGAGTAAACTGGCTTTGAATATTTCTAAATACTGTGATGGAAAAGTGGTGAAAAAATAATAGAAAAAAAGTTTTGTTTTAGGAAAATAAATTTTCTTTAAAACTAAATGCTCGAATTGAATGTTCAGTAACTCAAATAAAAGATTCTTAAGGCTACTTTCATCGATTACTTTTTTCGATTTTATAGTCTTTGAATTCATCATATTTTGTTTCGGTTTAATTGAAAAAAAATTATAGAAATAAATTTAAAAAAAAATGGAAAATTTCACGCTGTTTTTTTACACTTTTATACAACAAACACAAGAAAGAACAAGTAAGAGAGCTATATTCGGCTGTGCCGAATCTAATATACCCTTCACCAAATTATACTTTAAAATAAAATTAACAAAAATTTTTTTACGACATTTTTTTTTAAGTTTTTTCCAATTTTTAAAAAAATTTTTTTTTAATTTAAAAATTTATTTTTTTTTAATTTGTCCATTCGTTGCAATGGACTTTAAAATATCTATCATTAGATATCCATATTGTCTATATTTATGACTTAGTAACGAAATATAGATCGAAAATAGGCAACAAAATGCATGTCTGACAGAATTATTGAAGATTTGGATCCCGAAGATATCTGGGGCCTTCAGAAAATTGATTTCAACAGACAGACAGACAGACAGACAGACAGACGGACATGGCTAAATCGACTCCGCTATCTATAAGGATTCAGAATATATATACTTTATAGGGTCGGAAAATTATATTGTGGAAATTACAAACGGAATGACAAATTTATATAAACCCTTCTCACGAAGGTGAAGGGTATAAAAAATTCCACAAAAAGTTGTATTTTAACAAACTATAATAAAGTGTAAAAAAATCTGAGTGTAATTTTCCATTTTTTTTTAAATAAAATAACTTTGGAAAGAAATAATTTTTTTTTTAAATTTATAATTTGCGAGGTTAACGCTAATTTGGATTATTTCTGTAACGATAATTAGAGTTATTTCGGTAACGGTAGCTTAGCGGTAACGCTATTTTGGATTATTTCGGTAAGGGTATTTTATTGATAAATAACATTTACAAAATTAATAATAAGTGTCACAAAGATTTCAATAAGCTAAATAATTGAAAACAAAAAATTAGTACATATATTTATAATTTAAATTATTTATAGAATACCGTTATCAAATATTTAGAGGTAACGGTATTTGCGATTATATCGGTAACTTCAGTTATTTTGGTAATGTTAACTTAGCGGTAACGGTAGTTTAGGTGAAAGGTTATTTTAGAGGTAACGGTAGCCAACATTGATAAATTTATAAACATTTTTGGTGAAAAAAAATCGAGTTAAAAATATTTTTTCCGATTTTTACCCATTGTAGGACCGACTTACTATGGCGTTATAAAGGACTTTGAAATATCTATCATTATGTATCCATATTGTCTATATTAATGACTTAGTAATGGAGATATAGATAAACAAAAATAGGGTTTTCCTTTATATCTCAGCCATTTATGGTCCTATTTTATATGGCAATCGAACCGGGTCTATAGCGGTTATTAAGATGTATGAATCATGTATCTAAATTATTTGGGGGCTACGGAAGTTGATTTCAACATACAGATGGACAGACGGTATTGGCTATATCGACTCCTCTATCTATAATGATCCAGAATGTATATACTTTGTGGGGTAGCAAAAGAAAAATGTAGAAATGAAATATTCCACATGGTAAAGGGTATAAAACCAAAAATTTGATTTTTTTGGGAGTTACTCGTATTATCATTTCCTAATTTCACATTTTTTGTCTAAATGTGGAGCGAGCGATATGCACTTAGTTAAAAGTTAAAACATTGTCACCAGTGATGCCGTTTGGTTACATTTGTTACATTTTTCGTAACTTTTCAACCCTCTACGTAACATGTATAATTTTCTTGTTTTGGACCATATTTTCGTATCTTTTCAGCCCTGCCCTGGGGGAAATTTGTGTCAATTGTTTTAAAGGAACTAGTCTCGTGATATATGAAAAGAGGACATATCACTTAACTTGTACAATTTATACATTTTCAACTATTTTATCAATGAATTTTAAACAAATCTGGTAAAAATATTTTAATAAAATTGTATTACTAGTATTAAAATATCAAAAACAGTACTGTGACCTATCACAGAGTGCTTAATAGGTGTCAATTTACCCCGTCCTGGGACATCGCCATGTTAAAGTGACAGGTCCCCTTCATATAAAGCGTTAGAACTAGAACTGGTCCCTATCACTTTGGAACTAATCACGTGACAAGTTTTGTGTTAGTTCCTGTTCCCCTAAGGTTCTTCTAAATTAAGTATAATATGAAAAAGTAGTACACATTTTTAGTACTTTAAATTTATATCATGCCACGGATGTTTCTATTAAACAATAGTATGACTTATTTATAATTTATTACCACCTAGGTACATATCATTTTGAGACAGACTCTGGAAATGCAAATGATCTAAGAAATGTACTCTTGAGCTGGCTAAGATTTTGTCAGATACAACAGATATTATAGCTGGATCACATAACTCTGTTTTTAGACATTTAAAGAAGTCGTTGGAAAATATCGTATGTAATTAATGTAGCTGTCATTTCATACACCTAGTGGCCTTAAAATCATGCCAGAAGTTAGAAAAATTCAATTGAAGACTCGATGAGAAATATCGCGGTGCGGTATATTTTTGTATAAACTTCAAAATTTTATATAAATTTAAAAATACCAAAATTTCTTCTAATAATATTTTTCATTTAAATCAAGTGTAGACGGAACTCCAGAGCGATACACAGCTTTAAAGAAATATTTTCGTTAATAAACTAATATCCCGGAGAAGTGATTGTTTAAACATCGGCATAACAAAAACTATTTGAAGTTCGTTTCATACACTATAAAACTTTTGAACGATTTGAACAAAAAAGCAGCTGCTACTTATTTCGCAACCAGGGTTACAAAATATATAATAATAATCGCAAACAACTTAATTTAATTATATAAAAACAACGTATAATTAAATTTTCAAATAAAAATTACTTCTTACCGTAAAAATGTATCTAGGAGATATAGCTCAATTTAGAAAAAACTCAATCAGAAGGATTTAGTGATTTATTAAATCAATTTTCTAATTTAAATAATGTCGTGAGCACTCACTCCTCTACCATGAGTCCCTGATTTAAGTGCTAAAAAATACCGGGATTAAGTATACAATCTAATGAATATTGTGTAGAGAATATTTAGCCAACTAAAACTTATAAAAAACTGGTGCTGAATAACCGCATTAATGTTATAAAACATAATTATATATAGTATTTAAGTATTTGGGAAAAATTCCTAAATGTAACTTTTAATGAAAAAATGTAACTTTTAATGAGAAAAGTTGTAACTTTTTCCAAGCTACCCCTGGCAACACTGATTGTCACACATAATAACGTTCTCTTGAAACATTTTTTAGTACTTACCGCTGGTGTCGGCTTCCGGATTGAAACTTCTCTAACTTCAATAAGAGGATGTATTTGATAACTTGACATGCCAATAGTACTAGGTATTTTGCTAAAAGATACTCTCCCAACAGAACCCCGTCTAAATGCTTGACTACCCAAACGATTTGAAGGGTCTTGAAATGATGCTATAATTTGAGTAGCTCTCTAAAATATTTTGTAAGAAGCAACTTGTTTTCATAAAATATTTATTCTCTAAAGAAAACTTACAAATATAACAAACTTTTTGGCCTCATCAAAGAATTGATCCATACGTTCATGCACACTTTTATAAGCCAATTTGTCCGTGGACAAATCTTTATGGAATTTTGTTAAAATATGTTGCATTATAAATTGTGCTGCTTTGTAGATCGGATCATCGGGTTCAAATGGGACTTTAACGTTATCCTCCATATCCAAAGCGGCGTTTAAAGCTTTACAAACATCGCTATCTAAGAGGTTTTCGAAACTTCCCTGAAATTCAGCAAACAGGGAACTGTAAGTGAAAGGTGTTTTTGGCGGTTCATTTTTCAGTTCGTTTTCTTCTCTTTTGTTGTTTAGAAAATTATTGATTTTCTTGCGATTCTTCAAAGCTTTCATTTTAATTTGTTGCTGGATTTTTGACCACTTCTGTTGATATTTCTGCTTATGATTTTCAATAAAAAAGTTCTTTTTCTGTTGCGCTTGGTGAAGTAATCTTTCAACCTTCTCCTGATTGGCAATTCTTTCCGCTAAGCGTTTATTCCAGGATTTTGTTTGTTTGTCCTGCTCTCTCTGCAGTCGAGTTTCGCGGAGTCTGCGAAGATTTTTTTGCAAACGTTCTTTTTTAAATTGAAAAAGTTTCTTTAGGGAGATCAGTTGTTTGCGCTGCAAATCACTCCGTACATCGGAATGTTTTTGAAATTTTAATTGGCGTAAGGCTTTCTTATGTTGTATGGCAGTCTGGTTAATTGTTTGAATAATTTGTATGTAGGCAAATTTCTCTAATGATATCTCGTACAATCTTTTATAGCGTTCCGCTCGCTGTTGGTCCAAGTAAGACTTTCGATGTATAATCTCCGAATAAGTGTGCTCTCGGGCGGATAGATTCTGATGATCTCGATTAGTTATGCACTCAGCATTGGCTATTAATAGGCGATCATGTTGTTCGGCTTCCTATTTGTAGGTAATATTAAGAACCAAATAAATGTATTTAATTATTCCCTTTTACATACCAAACGATTCATTTCCTGCAGTATATAATACAATTGTGATTTATGCAGCTGCTGGCGATATTCATTGAAGTCCTTTAAATTACATATAACGTCATTATCCAGTGTTATTTCGCCATTTTCCCGCAATCGCTTCAAGTTTCTTTCATTAGCATAGAATGTTTTCAAATTCGAATCATGCAAATGATTATATTCAGGAAAATTGTCATGGCCAGAAGAATCGAATTCATGTTTTAAATGTCTTAACTAATAAAACACAAAATTCACTAACTTTCCTTATGGAAATTTACACAAAAACGTTAGTCACCACAAGGACTTTAATACAGTTAATAATTTTGCACTAATCCTTACGGTTAACTAATTGTATTTTCATATCTTACCGATTGACCAATTTTATTTTTCGAAAATATTACTTGATTTCCTGGGCATTTTAACATCGGCAATTTCGAATTCAGCGGAATATGTTCCCAGCCTGGTAGACTGTTGATCGGTAGACCTGAATGAATTTTTATATTTGGGATAGAGATATTTTGATTCGCTCTTCGCGGTAATGACAATAATTCGATCATATTCGATTAATACGTTAATGTGCGATTTCAAATTGAGATTTTTAAAAGACTGTTAACAATTTTTGATTTAAAACAAAATTTTTTAGTTTGTGTATCAAATTTTTATTTAAATTGGTTTAAATTAAAAAATATGTTGTTTTTTGAATGTTCTATAATGAGGTTTTTGATTCGTTTTCCAGAGTCTACGTTTAGTTTGATGAAGAACTGTTGGGTATATACATAAGCTACTTAATTTCATACTAATCGTAATATGAGTTGAAGTACGGTTTTGTGATACACGTTACTACAAATCGTACTAATTCTTTTGAATGAAGCTCATTATTATTAAAAGAGCTACACGTTACTAATTTCATACTTGTAGGATTTACCGTAACGTGTATACCTAGCATTATATAGAGACAAAACCTCTTTTTAAAAACTTATGTCTGTGGTAAAAAAAAACACTAGTGGCGAGGTATTAGTAAACATTTGTTTTATTTATAATAGCGGTATTCACAATGAAGAGTAAAGCTATTTATTGTCAAATATTGTGCTCTTTTACTACATTACCAGGCCAAGTACTCTACATTGTGAATACCGCTAATGTATTTTGTTATTTTATTTAATTATATGTATTTTGTTATTGCTAGTTCAGAATGTGTCAATGAACCCTTACTTATATGGCAGTTGTTTTCGCAACTGACTGTCATATGTCTGCCTCAAATTCATATATAGTAGGGTCAATTGACACCGACTTACCATGTCAATATTGGGAAGAGTAGACTATCGACATGATCGATAGTGCTATCAATTGTCTGGCTTTTCGTGGCGCGCATCAGTTAGAAAATCCCAAATCCCGTTTTTCTGACCACCAACTTTGGAAGGCAATAAATTATAAAAAATAAAAAATGGTTTTATTCTTAAATTTGATACAAAAAAAATTCACTTTATTTCAGAGTTTCGTGTTTAGTTCTTACATAAGTTTCGGTTTTTCATGCCTTAAAGCCGAAACCGACAATTATTCTTCATTTAGAATTGAAAAAATTACTTTTTATGCTATTCATCATGAGTGGTATATAGCCATTTCCGTCTGTCTGATGAAATCAACTTTCCGAAGCCCCCAAATAACTTACAAACATGATTAATACATCAATACCGGAACTATTTTTTTCGGTTTCTGTTTAAAATCGACACACAAACATTTTTTCACCGATATAAATTTGTCACTCCGTTTATAATTTCCACAATATAATTTTCCGACCCTATAAAGTATATATATTCTGAATCCTTATAGATAGCGGAGTCGATTTAGCCATGTCCGTCTGTCTGTCTGTTAAAATCAATTTTCTGAAGACCCCAGATATCTTCGGGATCCAAATCCTCCATAATTCTGTCAGACATGCTTTCGAAAAGTTTCTTATTTAAAATCAGCAAAATTCGTCCATAAATAACGGAGATATAAGCAAAACTCCGAGACAACCTAGATTTTTGTCCTATTTTTTATCTATATCTCGATTACTAAGTCATAGGATATCTAATGATAGATATTTCAAAGTCCATTGCAACGATGTATATAAGGCTATAGTAAGTTGGACCTACAATGGGTCAAAATCGGGAAAAATATTTTTTAACCCGAATTTTTTATGACAAAAAACTTTCTTTTGTGATAAATTTTTTCACTAATAGATTAAAAAAAAAATTTTTTAAAAAATTTGAAAAAACTTTTAAAAAACTATTTTGAAAAAAAAAATTAAAAAAAAAATTTTTTAAATTTTATTTTAAGGTATAATTTGGTGAAGGTTTTATAAGATTCGGCACAGCCGAATATAGTTCTCTTACTTGTTTATTTTAACTTTCATTTTTACATTAATTTGTATCATATGTCTTGCATAAATTATTAGCTATTTGTTATCTGGGCTTTATTTTGCTCGCTTACAAATCGATCGTTTTGAATTCAACCAATTTTCATCATATACCCGGTTATGTAAATTGTGTTAATCTGAAACATTTGATACATTATTTTAGATCATTGCATTTTGGCAGAATTTTAAAATAAATATGTACATTTTTAAATAATTTTCTTTCATTACGTAACTTTAAAGCAAAAATAATAAAATTCTCTGTTAACTATTAATTTCGGGATCTAGTATTTACAATTTGGTAGGTTTTGTTAGTTTTGAATAAAAAGTATGGTAGGGAAATATTTTATATGTGGCAAAGCTGGCAATAACTAATGTATAGTTTCGAACAAGATAATAGCAGTACCACTAATTTTTATACCCATCACCTTAGTGAGAAGGGTATATTAAGTTTGTGATTCCGTTTGTAATTTCCACAATATAATTTTCCGACCCTATAAAGTATATAATTCTTCCGGCTCGGTTGCTATTTAAAATCGAGAAAATCGGTCTACAAATGGCTGAGATATAAGGAAAAAACCAGCACAACCTCGATTTTTGACCTATATCTGGATTACTAAGAGCTAGTTTCTGGGATAAAGATAATCTGAATTCTTCGTTTAAACCTAGATTAAACTAAAAATTGTGTTTCTCACTTATTGTTTATTTAGTATATAATCTAGGTTTAACTGAGTATCATTGGCGAGTTAAACCTAAGTATAAAATGCCAACGCACAAACAACTGAAAAATAAAATAAACAATTCAGCACAGCAGCTCTTTGTTTGATTTGCTTTATTAACATCAATATAATTTTTAATATACATTTTATATACTTTAATGTAACCTTTTCTTTTACAAAGTTAAAATTTGCAAAAAAAAGTTATGTACGCGGTTGCTATTTCTTATAAAATTTTAAGTATTGCCATATTTATATGATAAATTTTGAGCAATGGATATGTGATTTGACTGAAAAGTATGGCAATGCTAACAAAATTGACAGACGGTAATCCAGTAATGAGAAACACAATCATTGGTTAAATCCCGGCTAAATATATTTCAGGTTTAATATAACAGCGTGTTAAGCTGAGTTTAACTGACAAGTAAGAAACTAGCTCTAAGTCATTAATATAGACAGTATGGATATCTAATAATAGATATTTCAAAGACATTTGCAACGACGTATATAATACCATAGTAAGTTGGACCTACAATGGTCAAAATCGAAAAAAGTATTTTTTAACCCGAATTTTTTTTTTCACCAAAAGTTTTTTTTCACTAAACATTAAAAAAAAATTTAAGAAAACCAAAATTTTTTTTTTAAAATTTTAAATTTAAAAATAAACATTAAATTTAAAAAAAAACAATTCGAAAAAAATTTTCCAAAAAATGAAAAAAAAACTTTTGTTCACCTAAAAATATTTAAAATTTTTATTTTAAAGTATAAAGTCAATTTTAATGAATTGTACTGGAGGCTAATAACCACAGTTGAACACGATATTTTTGGGATTCTCTTATTCGATATCGAATAAAAAGTATAGATAATTATAATGATTGTGCTCGATAACGAACGAGTTTTTACTCGAACGCTAATAAGCGGCATAGATTATTCTTCAAATTAATATTAAATTAATAAAATCCGAAATTAACCTTATACCTCAAGTTATTCAAAATAAAAAATAGCGACTAATTGCAAGTTTTTTGAAATTGAAAAAATAAAAATGGAAATGTTCAATTGACTCCAGAGAGTATGTGTTTACCGAATATAATAAAAATCGGAAGAGCCAAGATAAATTTGTTTCTGATGTCTTATGAATTCATGATTTGGGGTTTTAGAGCATATTTTTCGTTTCCCTGGTGATAACTTTTATATACTGATTTACTAGTGATAATGTCAGTAGTACTACTGACCAGATTTACCCCAGCCAATGTTATCTTCTATTGACATTTATCATTAGCTTGTCATTGAAAATCCACCAGTAGACTGTAGCTCTATTGACTAGTTAGTTATTTTCTATACCTATTGACTGCACAGCATAATAAAAAAAACCAAACTATTGACGCGTTTGTTGACAATGTTACCAGAAATACAATAGAACTGTTGTTGACATTTTAACTACTTAGTGCAATTGTTTAAAATAAATATTTCTTATCCTTTGAACATTGTTTATCCTTTAAAATTTTAAAGTCCATCTACTAGCAAGTCAAATTGAATTAAAAAAATCATTGAATTAATCCAAGATTTTCATCATTAATAGTTTTGTGGTGTGACAGATATAAATAGAAATTAAAATAACTCGCGCCACTTCCTAAACTAAGTCAATTGTCATTATTGGTGAATGTTTAAGAATTCACTTTTTTTGCTTTTTAAATACAGTAAATAAACACCCAGCTGACAGACGAAGAGACGGCCATCCCGAACTCCCCAGACACGTTTTTAACTCGCACTCATTCGTATAGCCTAGGAAACATAGACGTTACTATGATAGTATCTTTATTTTTGTCACGAAAAATAACAACAAAATGTTATTAAACAATTTATTATGGAGGAATTGTTTGCGATAAGAATGAATTAAAGCACGTCAAGCTGCATATACTGTGGGAATCGGTTTAATATTAAAATCAAACATTTATTAGAAAGAAACAAAAATAAATAAAAAAAATTATAATACAACAAACTACATAGTTAGTATGGTTGTAATGTGCACAAACTTTGATTTTTTTATTACCTAAAATGAGTTCAAATACATTTGTTTTCTACTCCACTAAAAGCTTTAAGGGCGTTAAAGCTTAGCTAGGTATATAAATTTACTCAATCTTTTCTCATTTTTATGTATTGAGAAATTATTAGGAATTATTTATGAGTAGCTAGCTGGTTTCTCTTAAAAGGTTCAACTTTTAAAAATGTAAATTTTTAAAAGTTGGTCTTAATATGCATAAGGTCAATCTAAAGGGCCTGATGGTGGTTAAGTTCAAATAATGTTTATCATTGTTAGGAATATGCTACAGGTAATGATGATTATATACCAGGCGCGGGGACATTTTATTAAAAATTAGCAATGACTATTAACATATATTTTAGTAGAGGAAGAAATCAAGTAACTTGGAACGAAAAATTTTCGATTCTTACCTCTTAATTATGCCTTACACCACCATAGTGGTGATTATACCCTACATCACCATTGTGCTCAGCTCAGGATCACTTTCTGAGTCGATATACAACAGGTCATAATTTCAAAGATAAAATTTGTTACAAGCTTTACTATTGCCACAAGGACGAAACCTATTGAATTTGGTTAGAATCGGTTCATTATTTCTCCTAGCACTCAAAGGATTGCCCTATCTGAAAATTGTTAAGCTGTCATAAATATCTTAGCTATATAGATATCCATAACAAATTCTGCAAAAATAAGTTTTATATAAAAGGTCTTTGAAGGGCTCATCAAATAACACGATACAAATTTTTGGACTCACCTTTGAAAGAATTTAATGCATAAGTTTGGATAAGCTTGAAGCTGCCTACGGATAATCAAAACATGTTTGACAATTATGATTGCCTGTGGGAAATTATAAGTTTGTTAGTAGTTTTTCTTGGTTTATTGCAAGAATTCAAGTTTAAATTTATAGCGCTTTTTTGCTTTCACATATTGAAACTAAAAACGGGAATCACCAGTTTTCATGAAGATATGTATGTATTTTGACAGTCTTTATTTGAAATTTGAAAAGCATCCACTGTGTCAGTGTGTATAGAAAAGTAAAAGAAAACAATAACTATACAAGTTTCAAATGAGTGGATCAGCCCGAGATCGTTTCTTTTTCCTTTGACCGGATGAAATCGAACAACTTTAACTTTGATACGCAGTGAGCACGACGAAACTTGGATAAGTAGACTATTTGTGTTTTTTCGTTTCTACTGATACTTATAGTGTAGATTTTTTAAACACTGGCTTAAATTGCTAAATGTTCTAAATATAAACTCACTTATTTACTTACAAAATTTTAAGGAAATGTTATAAGAGCTTATCATTAATAATAATTTATCACAAGAAAATTTAATTTAAAGTAAAACATATAACAATTTTAAGAAAATTTTTATTTTTAATTACTTTTATATAGTATATACATACAAGGTGGCGCAAAAGTAATCCTCCTATCAGAAAATGCTATAAATTTTGCGATTGGCCCCTAATGTCAGTTCTGTTTTGACATTTGTGTAGTAAACACATGCGAAATACACGTTAATAAACAATGTTACGCTACACTGCTCCAGAACGCGGAATATTGCTGACTATTTATTTGACCAATAATCGGTCGGTGACTTTGGCACAACGTGAATTTCGTCGCAGATTTCCTGGCCGTCCAACGCCTACTGGTGAAACACTGCGACGTTTAGACGCTCGCCTCGAAGAGACTAGCACAACACGAGATGCTGCCAGGCGTGGTAGACCCCGGAGTAACCGTTCTGCAGAGAATATTGCTGCTGTAGCCGAGGATGTCATGGAAGCGCCGTCGACATCGACCAGACGACGTGCCACGCAAATGGGTATCAGACGACGGTCTTTACAGCGAATTTTGGTACAAGATTTGAAGATGTTTCCGTACAAAGTCCAGACGGTGCATCAGCTGTTAGCTGCTGACCGCCAATCGCGTCTAACATACGCTCAAGCCATCCTCATCAAAAATAATCATGAGTGAATTGGGATTGGAAAACATGTGGTTCCAACAGGACGGTGCAACGGCACACACTGCACGTGCCACAACCGATATGCTGAAGGATGCATTTCCCGGGCGCCTAATCTCCCGTTTTGGCAATTTGCACTGGCCAGCAAGATCGCCTGATTTGACCGCCCCAGACTTCTTTTTGTGGGGCTTTTTGAAGTCGCGGGTTTATGTCAACAAGCCTCAGACTCTTGCAGCTCTTAAAGACAATATCCGTCAAGAATGTGAGGATCTATCGCCGGAAGTTTTGGCCAAAGTGATGGAAAATGCCATAAAAAGGGCTCAAATGATAATCTACTGTGGCGGCGGCCATTTACATGACATCATATTCTCGACTTGATGTAAAAAAATTAAAAGACCAAATAAAAATAATCCACAAGAAGAATCAAAGTTTTTCATTTTTTTAATTACAGCCAAAAAACATCGGAAGTTTACTTTTGCGTCACCTTGTAGTATGTATTTGTATTTTCGTATAGCTTAGAAAAATTATTAACAATATCTCATGATAGTATGTTTTAAAACATTTATTAAACTAAGGCCCATTTTGATTTATCTGGTACAATTTGCACTTATACTACTCCTCGCTGATGAAAAAATAACAAATAATAATAACTCTCTTATGGAGAGATACATACATAAGTATGTATGTATGTATGTATGTGCAATAGATAATCACATTGAGAGATACCGAGAAAATAGAGAGCTTATTGAAAAGCTTTTCGATTTAAGAAGGAAATACTTTCACTACAGAGATTCATAGAGATTTTCTTCAGTTGCTAAAAGAATTTCACAGAGAATAGACATGAAATAACGGTAGAAAAACTTGTAACGAGTCAACGAATCAAAAGAAAGACCAAACGTTGTTGTTGTTGTTTTTTTTTCAATTAAATGTTTAAACAAGTGTGTGGGTGAGTGTTCGTGTGTATACATTTTTAGTGTTTGTAAGTTGCTGAAAACTTATACAGCATTGAACGAATGTGTGTATGTATGTATGTACATATGAAGAAAACACCACCAAAGTTGTTTAAAAAATATAAAAGAAAAACTCTTTTCAAATGAATCTACTAATGTATAGTAGGTATGTACGTACTACTACTACCAACATCACCACCACCACCACCCCATTAACAATAACAACAAATACAGCGTCATCATATTCATAGTGAAAATTAATAACAAAACAAAAAATAACGCTAGTTTTTTTATGTAAAATTCTCATTTTAGCAAGGTTGCCAACTCTTTATTAAAATAGCTAGAAATGCCCGAAAACCATAAAAACTGACGAATTTTAATAAATATCGATACTTATTACAACTAAATTTGTTTCAAATTTATCGGTTTAAAAATATTTCATTTCTTAGTTGATTAAAAAGATGTATTGTAAAATCAGAAAAAATGTCCTTATGAACCTCCACTGTTATAAATTATAAATAATATTGCGTCCATTTAAGTGCTAAAAAATGCAAAATACATTTTTGAGGCTTTAATTTGAACATAATACCAATAATATTTATTATCCGCCATCAAATTATTTGTAGTCGAATACATAAAATGCACATTTAAATTACTTTGGTAATAAATATTGTTTTAATGTTGAAAAAAGTAATTAAATTGCAAAAATTTACAAAATAAAAAAATTTTAATAAAATGAATAAATCTTCGTTTATATGAGCAATTTTTTCTGTGGCAAAATGAAAATAAAATCACTAAATCTAGCCGGAAAATTTCTTAATTGGCAACCTTGCTAGTTAGACGTATTAGTAGTTGTCGTGTGCAGAGTGTAAAGGAGCAAACATTTTAGTTTTTTTTTTGTTCATACTCAACACACATTGACACACTCGCATCTCGAAGTACACACGAGTGAATGTGTATGTGAACGCGATTATTTTTCGTTTTGTTTATCACTACTACAATGACAAAAAGGCTCATAGAGCACAAAGTAAAATAGCGGAGAATAAAAGAAGAGGAAGAAAAACAACAAAATATATTGTATAAATATAAAATGGCCAACATTATCCTCATTATTATAGTGACAAACAAATAAAGTTAATTGTGCAAAATACATACATACTTGTGTATAAAAAGAACAAGTACGTACTATGAAAAAATATAAATAAAATACGTTAAAATATAAATAAATAAATAAAAAACTGTCGTTTAAAAATCATTAATGAAAACATACATCAGTACATCTTAATTTAAATACCATTTATTGCAAAAATTATTTTAATAATATGTATGTAGCTACATATTTATAAATATGTATGTATGTATAAATTTATGTGATACATATGTATGTATTTATACACCTTAGGAGTGCTACAATATGGTAATCTGTTATAAAACAGTTTCAAACGGAAATGAACATGAAGTCGATGGGACATGTCGGAAAACTAAATAAGTTGAAATGCGCTCTATACGACCATTAAAAAGAACAGTTAAAGTTCTTCGGAAAAAGTAATACAAAAAGGCGTAAAAGTTCAAACTTTCATAAATCCTTATAATGCTTTTTTAACTTGGATGATTTTATGATATTTGAAGAGTAAAGTTATATAAACACAAGACTAATTAGTGTACATATTTGATTAAAATGTTTACATTACATTATGTCCTTAAAAAATAGAATTGCTTTGGATGGGTTTTATTTTGTCCATTGGTAGCTAAAACTAACTTTTTTAAACTTTAAGTGAAATCGAATAACTACACGCAGTGAAAAAAAATAGTTGTGCATGTTTACAGTAATCATTTCAAAATTTTTAAAAGTTTTTTAACAATATTATAGTCACAGTAACTATTTACATGATTGTGGTAACCATAATAAGTTTTACATGATTGTATCAATCATAAATATGGTAACAGTGAACGAGTATATGTTTGTGACAACCATAATATGGTTGCCACAATCATGTAAATAGTTACTCTGACTATAATATTGTTAAAAAACTTTTAAAAATTTTGAAATGATTACTGTAAACATGCACAACTATATTTGTTCTCTGCGTGTGAAGACCGTGCCGGAGTAGATTGAAAGTTGTAAAATAAGGTTACTAATGTGTTATCTGCAATGTTGAATAAATATATTAATTGGAAACAAAGGAATGTATAGGCACTTGTATGACTGAATATTCTAACCTTAAAATTTTTCTCAACTTAAAAGAAATAAAGTGAATATTATATTTTCTGAAAATAAACAGATTTTTATATATATGGAATCTACTAGAAGATATTACAGACACCATCTCTATAGCTATATATTATCTCTTATAGCTTACGAGATATCCGCATATGAAAATGAAAATTTCAGTTTTTATACCGTTCACCATGAGTGGTAAGGGTATATATAAGTAATTTCTATATTTTTCATTTGCGATTCCACAAAGTATACTTATTCTAAATCGTTATAGATAGCGTAGCCACCAAATAACTTACATACATGATTCATACATTAAAATATCGGCTAAGTCTGTAATATAGACGATGTGAAAATTCAAATACCTTTGTAATGGCGTATATAAGGCCAAAGTAAGTCGGACCTACATCGGGCGAAAATCGGGAAAAAGATTTTACCCGAATTAATTAATTTTTTTTTATAAAAAAAGTTATTTGAAAATAAAAATTAAAAAAGAAATTTAAAAAAAAAAAATGTTTGCATAAAATTCTTTTCGCTAATAAATAAAACAAAATTTTAAATTTTGTTTACCTAAAATTATTTAAAATTTTTCTTTTAAAGTATAATTTGGTGAAGGTTGTATAAAATTCGGCCCAGCCGAATATATTTTTTATGTTAATAGCGGATACTAATTTCCCCCTATTTTTATACCTTCGTGAAAAGGGTATATATAAATTTGTCATTCCGTTTGTAATTTCCACAATATAATTTTCCGACCCTATAAAGTATATATATTCTGGATCCTTATAGATAGCGGAGTCGATTTAGCCATGTGTGTCTGTCTGTCCGTCTGTCTGTTGAAATCAATTTCTGAAGGCCCCAGATATCTTTGGGAACCCAATCTTCAATAATTCTGTCAGACATGCTTTCGAGAAGTTTCCTATTTAAAATCAGCAAAATCCGTCCATAAATAACGGAGATATGAACAAAAGTCCGAGACAACCTCTATTTTGTTGCCTATTTTTGATCTATATTTCGATTACTAAGTCATAGATATAGACAATATGCATATCTAATGATAGATACTTCAAAGTCAATTGCAACGATGTATATAAGGATATAGTAAGTTGGTCCAACTTACAATGGGTCAAAATCGGGAAAAATATTTTTTAACCCGAATTTTTTTCACAAAAAACTCTTTTTTCACTAATAAAATAAAAAAAAAAAATTTTTAAATTAAAAAAATTTTTTTAAAAAAATTGGAAAAAAATTCGAAAAATAAGAATTTTTTAAATTTTATTTTAAAGTATAATTTGGTGAAGGGTATATAAGATTCATCACAGTCGAATATAGCTCCCTTACTTGTTTTAAATATTTTCTTCAGCACAATTGTGTAAAAATCATTATTATGTGCAATTAAAAGTTATGTGCATTTAAGTAACAAAAAAAATGTTCGCCATTTTTTTTAAAAGCACTAAAATTAATTTGTAGTTAAGAGAAAATGAAAAAAAAAAAATAATGTATTTATATTTTTATGTAAATTTCAACTTAAGGTCAAATTTTCTCTAATCGCAGATATGCTTAGGTTTTATAGGCATTATAAAATCTAAATATTTTATAAATCTCAATGATAAACAAACTATGTATGGTATTTTAAAATTAAAATTTCAAAAAAATCACTTAAAATTGTTTCCCTAATTTATGCAAAAATCTTCTATTAATTGTTTAATTCTTAAAAATTTTATACATTTTTGAAAATATACAATTTATATCTTTTCCACTAATCAATTTTATGGATTCAATAATACAAATGTTGAAATTATTTTTAATATTTCCCAAAATAATACCTTTCAGAAAAATATAAATAGATTATTTATTTTTTTTTATTTTCTGCATAAATAATATTATTGTAATTAATTAAATTTTTCGAAAAAAAAAAATGGCGAAAAATCAACTATATTTTTTTTACTTGAAATGCACATAACTTTTGACTTAGTAGAAACTTTTAAACAATTCTTTTTATAGATACTTATAAATATTTCAAAAAAGTCGGGAATGATTTGGATCCGCTATTAGCAAAAAAACAAAAAAAAAAAATTAAATGCGAATATCTCGTAAGCTATCAGAGATTCCATACAAATCTTTCAAATGGAATCGAGAACAAAAAGTTTGCATAATTTGTATGTCATAATATGACTTTTAATACATTTTTTTTTTTGTAAAAATTAATTTCAAAAATTCAAAAGAAATTATTTTATTAGTTTTATCTTGACAAATAAATGTTTGATTTGAATTTAGACAACCATGAAATGCTTGAAAATCCAGCTAAATCCGGACCTTCTGGCAACCCTAGTCTCATAATGAAACTCCTTAAAATCAATACAACTTTTAAGCAATTATTTCAAGGGTTAAATTTGAAAACGTTTTTGTGTTAATGTCTAAAAATAAAACTATTGACCCATTTAAATGTGAAGTTTTAAAACGGTGACAGCTCAGGACTTTTAAAAACAAGACCCTCGCTAATAAATACCAAACAATTCTGAGCCTGTGTGGTAAATGAATGATGATGACAACTAAAACAAATGACAAAACTAACAAATACTGTATGTGGTCACCAAAAACTATCCTTAGTTTGTAAAGTATGTACTAAAAACAACAAAAAAAGAAAATATAATCAATAGTTAGTAAGTTAGTTGCCTACTTTAAATTACGTATGTTTCAAGTACATATTACACATTTACTACTACGTGCCACCAATGAACCGAAGAACATTTTATGTATTCAGTTATTTACGAAATACAAATAAAATTAACTAAATAAATACCACACAGTTTAACAATTAAAGTTGAATAAGAAATAAAAACATAAAATACATTCGACATAAAGGAAAACTAAACAAAACTAAGCAAATACGCATACGAGCGTATTAGTACGAATAACACAGTGCAACCAAAATAAAGGAAGTGAAATTAATACGTACACACTTGTACGTGTATGGAGAAAGTTAATTAATTAACATTAAATGTTTAAAGCTTGTAATTGTTAAAAAAAAAAAAAAAAATAAAAAAGAAAATGCAAAAAGCACAAGTAACTCATACTCGCAAATAGAAATTGTGTTTAAACTATAAATCCTATTTAAATATGGATTTTCTGCGTTTCGTTCTAAAACAGCAAAATAAAAGAAAACCCTATAACCTTGACTAATGGATTCCTTAAACAATCTGTTGTTTTTTTTTTTTTTTCTCTTAGTATATTTCTCAGAATTGAATTTTCTACGAGAACGAATACAAATGCCAACTATGAACGGCTTATATACAAAACTATGTGGGCTGCATTATAAATTCTCAAAGATTTTCCTTTTTTTACCCACCATCAAAAATATGGGTGATATATTAATTTTGTCATTCCGTTTGTAACACATCGAAATATTGGTCGTACACTCAAAATCTATGTATATTAAGGGTCTAGCTATGTCTGAAGGTACGATAGGGCCTCTGCGGAAGGACTTAGAGTTATTAAATTTGTCCCAAATATTCTTTGTTGATCAGAATGTTTGGTATTGTTTATTTCCGGAATATGACCCTGTGGTACATAAATAGCTATAGAATAGCAAAACTACGTTCTATGTAAAAATCAATCACAAAACGATTTTTTGTTTGGCTCGGTTCATATTTGACCATATAAATAAATAACGTAATCAATTTGAAATTCAATATAAATAATAATCATATATATACATAAAAATCGCCGTATCGAATTTTATGATGATTGGCCCATAATCAATCATAGCTCCCATATAAGGACCACTTTCGAAAATCACGATATTAAAAAAAACAAGTAATAGAGATATATTCGGCTGGGCCGAATCTTATATACCCTTCACCAAACTATACTTCAAAATAAAAATTTTTAGGTAATTTTAGGTAAACAAATTTTTTTTCCAGTTGTTTTTTTTCATTTTTTGGAAAAAAAATATTTTTCGAATTTTTTTTTTTTAAGTTTTTATGTAAATTTTTTTTTTAAATTTTAAATTTTTTTTTTTTAAATTTAAATTTATTATTTTTTTTAATATTTAGCGAAAAAAACTTTTGGTGAAAAAAAAATCTGGTTCAAAATTTTTCCCGATTTTGACCCATTGTAGGTCCAACTTACTATGGTCTTATATACGTCGTTGCAAAGGTCTTTGAAATATCTATCATTTGATATCCATATTGTCTATATTAATGACTTAGTAGTCCAGATATAGGTAAAAAAATAGGTACAAAATCGAGGTTGTCCTGGTTTTTTCCTTATATCTCAGCCATTTGTGGACCGATTTTGCTGATTTTAAATAGCAAACTTCTCGAAAGCATGTCTGACAGAATTATTGAAGATTTGGATCCCGAAGATATCTGGGGTCTTCAGAAAATTGATTTCAACAGACAGACAGACGGACAGACAGACAGACAGACAGACAGACAGACAGACAGACAGACAGACAGACAGACAGACAGACAGACAGACAGACAGACAGACAGACAGACAGACAGACAGACAGACAGACAGACAGACAGACAGACAGACAGACAGACAGACAGACAGACAGACAGACAGACAGACAGACAGACAGACAGACAGACAGACAGACAGACAGACAGACAGACAGACAGACAGACAGACGGACATGGCTTAATCGACTCCGCTATCTATAAGGATCCAGAATATATATACTTTATAGGGTCGGAAAATTATATTGTGGAAATTACAAACGGAATGACAAATTTATATATACCCTTCTCACGAAGGTGAAGGGTATAAAAATTGTCACAAATTTTTTTCTAATCCACAATTATTGATTTTGTCATTTCGTTTGTAATACTTAGAATTATTGGTTGTAGACCCACAAAAGTATTTATAAAATTACGATCTAGCTACGCATGTCTGACGATAGGACTTAGAGTGACGGACTTATGGTTATAAAAATTTCCCGAAAATATTCTTTGTTGATCAGAAATGTTTACCACCGATATTTTCAAGTGCCCGTATTATAATGTTGGTGGGTATAAAATATTCGACAAAGCCGAATATAAAACTCTTACTTGTTTTTTCTTTTGCTGCACCAAAAGCAAAAAAATATAAAGAAATTCTAAAAGAACACCAGCAAATTACAGTGTATACATATTAACGAACGTACATATGTAGTATATTAATAAATATTTAAATACCTTTGATATATATGTATATGTACATTTTAAAGAATGTAATACATACATACAAATGTATTTACATTAGACCAGCCCTTATAAAATATATTTGCTTTGGGTCTTATTTTCATTCAAAATTGAAACCACTGAACCATGTGAGATGTCCATGGCTTCCACAACCCCTAGCACTTTCAATCTCCGATCGGCCAACACCATATCGTAATTTTTTCAATTGTTTCGGGTGTAGAGACCTTAACCTTCCACAACGAAATTCAGTAAATCATTTCTTTACCATTTTTGAGTGATGGTTTTTTCCGCAAAAAATAAAAAATAATTTCTCCTCAAGTCACGAGGTAGTCCGGTGTCAATGGCTGTCAAACACAAACTAAATGACGAAGTTGGTTAACATTTTTATAGGAGTCAACTGACAGATGACTGTTGACAGGAGCAGTATTTCCCTTTCAGTTAAGAGACCCTAAATAAATAAAATTCAGAAACGATGTATTCTTCATTTTTACTTGATGTATCATTTGGAGTTTCTTCTTCTAAATCAGATTGTTCCAATTTCTCCTGGTTTCATTATTTCACAATACAACCGAGAATTAAAAAAACCTCAATATAAAATAAACAAGTAAGAGAGCTAAATTCGGCTGTGCCGAATCTTATATACCCTTCACCAAATTATACTTTAAAATAAAATTAAAAAATTTTTTTTTATTTATTTTTTCAAAATTGTTTTTTAAAAGTTTTTTCCAATTTTAATTTTTTTTTTTTTAATTTATTAGTGAAAAAAATTTATGACAAAAGAATGTTTTTTGTGAAAAAAATTCGGGTTAAAAAATAATTTTCCCGATTTTGACCCATTGTAGGTCCATAGCCATAGCCTTGTATAGCCTTATATGCATCGTTGCAATGGACTTTGAAATATCTATCATTAGATATCCATATTGTCTATATTTATGACTTAGTAATCAAGATATAGATTAAAAAAATAGGCCAAAAATAGAGGTTGTCTCGGATTTTTGCCCATATCTCCGTTATTTATGCATGGATTTTGCTGATTTTAAATAGGAAATTTCTCGAAAGCATGTCTGACAGAATAATTGAGGATTTGGATCCCGAAGATATCTGGGGTCTTCAGAAAATTGATTTTAACATACTGACAGACGGCCATGGCTAAATCGACTCCGCTATCTACAAGGATTCAGAATATATATACTTTATAGGGTCGGAAAATTATATTGTGGGAATTACAAACGGTATGACAAATTTATATATACCCTTCTCACGAAGGTGAAGGGTATAAGAATGTCTGATGCTTTCAAGAAGCTTCACTTGTACAGAATGTGTTATTTTGTTTTAGTTCTTTTATATTATATTATATTAATATATAATCCAAATTATATTCTTTCGCAGATTTAATACTTTGACCCACATATACCAAATAGGTAATTTCTTTTACACAGGCATTGCTAAAAAAACTTGGAGCTTTATATTCCATATTTAACAAGTAAGAGAGCTATATTCGTCTGTGCCGAATCTTATACACCCTTCACCAAATTATACTTAAAAAAAATTAAAAATTTTTTTTTTTCAAAATTTTTTAACATTTTTTTCTTCAAATTTTTTTTTTTGGAATTGTTTTTTAATTATTTATTTTTTAAGTTTTTTAAAATTTTTTTTTTTTAAATTTTTAAAAATTTTTTTTGGTCACAAATGAGAAATGTATACCCTTGCCACTCATAGTGAAGGATATAAAAACTATTTGCTAAATGAATAATAAAACGGTTTGGACAATTTTGACAACTTTCAATCGATTTCCAGCACGGGCTCACATAATTTTGCAGCAGCTAGTTTTAACTACTAAATAAGAAAAAAAGACTCATCCAAAGCTATTCTATTTTTTAAGGGCCTGTCTAATGTACACACTTATGCCTACATTAACAAAAATACGTTTCTTTTGTATAAGGCATGAATGTAGATGGCATAAATCTCTAGAAAAGTTTTTAAAAATAATAGAAAAATCAACAAATCTATAATACTTAATACATATAAATGAAGTGAATTAAAATGTAATGATGTAAAAGTGAAACGTGAGAAAAGGACGTACTGTGTGTGTGTGTGTGTATACTGCTCCTTAATATATAAAATATAAAATTTTTTACAAAACTATATTTAATTTTAATCAGTAAAGTATTAAGTTACGTAAAATATAAAAAAAATTAAACATGATAAATAATGATGTGAAGTAATTGTGATATAATTGTAATATTAATTAAACGTTACATAGAAATAATTACGCCCAATAAACAAGGCGAAATAATAGAATTATTTAAACTACCAAATAATCCAAACCACAGCATCAATGGATTATATAACCCAAAGGACTAAAAGTAAAAATGTATGCTTAACAACTAAACTCTGCTAATAATAACAATTGTATGAAACACAATTTATTCGTAAAAGTTCAAAAGTGACTGGCAGTAAAAAAGCGAAACAGCAAAGAATTTGTTACGTTTTAAATTTTAAATAAATTAACAAAATTCATACAAAGATAATATAAAATTTAAGCAAATTTTAATTATAAAATAATAGACTAAATGTAATGTTTTGTAAACTTCGTGGTTAAATGTCACAAGTATAACAGTGAAAAAATCAAACAAATTGATCGCATTAATCCTATACGTATATAATTCATCCTACTTAGATACAAATTTTTCGTGATGTAATATAATTATTAGACAACGGACATAGTATGTTAAAGTGAAAGAGAACGTTAATAATTTAAAAATGAAATAATTAAAAAATACCAAAAATTAACATAGTGACACTAATACAATATATATATAACCAAATAAAGAAGTTCTAATATTGTTAATAACGCTTAAGATACGTAAAAGAAAATATGTAAAAAAAAGTCACAATTTTTTTACACTACAAAAACTCGTAGTACAAACTTGTGACGTAGTCAATTAATGAAATTACAATATAAAGAGTGAAATATAAAAAAAAAAAAAAAATAACAATATGTGATGACGTAAAGGACGTAAGCACGCAAACTATAATATAGAATTTGATTCTTTAAAAACTGTAATTAACCTATAAAAGAAATTTTGCAAAATAATTTTAAAATCTTAATATCACACCTTTTCTACACAGAGTATCTCCTCAGCAACTGACATATGTGTATTTTGTAGTTCTAACACTACGCCATTAAAGAAAGACTTGAATATCACTAATACATCGCTGTAACCTGTAATGTTGGTTAGACTTGCCGGCCATAGTCATCCTAATTTCATTCATTATTATTCCTTCCATAGCAATAACATACATTCCACTTCAACTCAACTACTACTACAACTATTTGACTATATCTTTATAAACTTCCAAGATATCAAGACAAATGTTAAATTTAAAGCAACATGCTACCAGAGTATAATGAACAAGAACCCATTGAAGCCACTGCGGAAAATGTAATTCAATCCAAAGATGCTGAATTAGAAATATCAGCGGATCACCTGCAAAACGGCATTACAGTAATATCGTCCTATAGTGATGAGGATACATCAAGTATACCTGATAAATCTACAAGTAATACAAATACCGACGACAATATAATAACTATAACTACAGCGAGTATAAATGATTATGCCAAAAATCCTGAATTGTATACAGAACTAACCCAAATTAAGACTCATAAGACCCATACAACAGCATCGAAAATTTTAAAATTTTTTAGTAAAAAAGATACTCAGCAACCGATAGAGAATTCCACTAGTTCTACAGAGGGTCTTAATGGTCTGAAGGCCACTTCAAATAATAATAATCATTTGGCTAATATAAGAAGCTCCAATGCTTTAGTAGGGCCATGGAAGTTTTCTCATTGCATCTCCTTCCAAGAGAATATAGCCGATGTGCATCATCGTAAGGGTAGACGTATAAATGGTCTACAGACCCCTTTACATCCTCTACAACTATTTGGTTGGTTTGTGCTGATATTATTTGGCTTAGCGGCCTATTGGATCTTAATACCCTCGTTTAATACGGATATACAAGGACCTCTTTATGGCTTGATAACCGGCCTATATATCGTTCATGTAGTTTCTCATCTAGTAGCGTTACTAATAGATCCTGCAGATCGTGAATTACGTAGAGTTCATCGCAACGATCGTATTGTGCCCGAGTTTGATCGTTCCAAACACGCCCACGTCATTGAGAACGGTCGATGTCATTTGTGTAATATCCGTACCTCGTCGCATCGCACAAAACATTGCTCGGTGTGCAATAAATGCGTGGGTAAATTTGATCATCACTGTAAATGGTTGAATCATTGTATCGGATCACGTAACTATGTCGCTTTTCTAATGTGTGTCGTAAGTGCTGTTTGCGCTACGCTGGTGATTCTATTAGCGGTTATAGCTCAGATTGTTTTATATTATCTGCAACCGGAATGGCTTAGTTATTGGTATCCCACGCAACAGGTATTGGAAGGCCACGCAATAGATGATAGTCAATATTTGACGTTGAATGGTACCACAAATGCAACAAGTGCTGCATCTAATTATACAACCAATGACTATGAAGATATTTTATTTACGCCAAACTCTACCTTACCCACATTTGTGGAAAATGCCACGCTCCTAATCAAGGACACATTAAACGAGACCTTAGCAAACAATACCTCTGGCATACTGACAACCCCAGACGATGAAGAGATAGGCAGAGATATTTTTAAGGATACCGCGTCTATAGCCCATAACAGTACTTCGGTATTCTTTGCCGGCATAGCCGTGAGTCACACTATATTTCTCGTACTATTGGGTTGTTTGGGTCTGTTGGCAGCCATCACAGCTGGTCTTCTGTTACATCTATGTTTCTTTCATATTTACATTTCATTTTTGGGTCTAACCACCTATGAGTATATACGTAATCATCGCCAAGCCCAAGAAGCCAAAAATAAATTAGCAGCTACTGCCAAAAGTGCACAAGCCGATACGCAATTAACTCCACCTACCAACAACCATCCGTCCAAAAGGACCTCAGAATGTGGCCAATTCTATATGTGTTCCAAAGTACGTCATCCCAATGATGGAGATCCGATGCAACGGCAACAAAAATCGTTTCAATTAGATTCCAATCCACATATAAATTTTCACTGTTGTGCCAACTCTAGGGAATATCATCAGACTGCCTTAAAGACATACTACATGTGTTCCTTGCTAGATGAAACTAATATCAAGTCACCATTGACCATAGCTCACATCTCAGGAGCCAACACAGAATTAGACTCAACACCCGATGACAATACTGAGGCGTTCAACACTTTTCACTGCTGCTCATCCTTTAAGGCGGCTTCCACACAAAGAAGAGTAAGCGCTGCAACTACAAAAGCAACCCTGGTAACGAATCTAGAGACTGCTACAGCTGCTCTTAACAATCGCCGCTCTTATCTCCAATATACTGAACAATGTACATTTTGCTCATTTCGCTTACGAAGTCCCATTATAGCGAAGAGAGAATCTAAGCCAAAAACAAATAAAACATCAACGCCAAAGTCAGAAAATCCTCAACAAGTATCACGCACATCCTCGGGGAAATCGCAGTCATCTGTACAAACAGCTGCTGCTCAGAAACGTTGTTGCATGCAGACGATTTCTAAGCACCAGAGATGGCGAAGAAAATGGAACTGTTGCTCCGCAGTGCCAGATAGTCCTGATGTTCCCAATGATATTATAGCTGCATTAGCACACAAACATCATCAAGAGCTCGCTGCTAAAATGACGCTCAAAGAGGAGCGTTCTATCAATTATGGAAATTCAAATGGTAACAGTGCGGCCCAAATACCACACAACTCGCCGAGGTTGGTGGAACACTCCAAAGTAACACATACACATCTTCACAACACTAGAACGTGGCCGGTGGCTAGATTCCGACACTTTATGCGTGTCATAAATCGCTACAGAAGACCCAGGTGCAGACTACAACTTAATGCAGAACATGGCCTTAAACAAAACCAAGTTAGACCGATACATTTACAAAAAGAAGACAACTGTTGCCAACACAAACACTCATACGGATCCAATTCCTCAGCCACTACAAACTCGCCAAACAACACTCTCACAGAAAGTTCCAGAGAGCACAGCAGCTACTCGGACAGCAGTAGTGGCATGACAACACCATGTTCTCAAGCCACATATAAAACATCTGTATTGCCCACATCGATCATAAGAGATGATACATCAGTGACATATACCACTCCCATTGGTATAACATTGCCGCCGGCTTTACCTCCGCCCACTCGTAGGCGTATACCCAATACTGCAGATTTAGAGGAATTAGCGGAAACTCTAGCTTTCGCCTCGTCTCAACCGTCCAATGTTACAAATTCTTCTTACAATCCCATACCGCGATTACCAACCATCAACAACGTCTATCGACGTCAACGACGTAAACATTTCTTGCGAACAAGATCCCCGACTTTATCACCTATACATGAATCGGGCCTATCGAATCCCACTTCGCCACAACCGTGTCGTCACAATGCCACATCATGTACACCAGCAACATCTATGGCCAATAATTTGTGTGGCAGTGCGCTGAATACATCAGAATTAGCGCGAAAGACATCATCCAACAGCTCGTTGCACAGTGATACGTCTACCACATCGTCTAGCAGTACCAATTGAGCAAACTAGTTTAAAGTCAATGATGAAAACATGCACGAATAAATAATTAGTATTTTCATTCTATAAAATTTAGCGTAGTATAAGAAGAATATTGAACAACTAATTAATTTCATACGTAATAATACGTAAAGTAAGTGTTATTTTTATAATTATAATACATACATACTATGCATATGTACAGTTAAAATGTTAAAGACATTGATCTTTTATCACGTAATTGGAAATTGTAGAGCGTTATGATTGGCATTCAATATTTAATTAAGAATTAAGAATTTGTGATATTCTGTAGAGTGTACTTATTGGATTTTGGAGAAAATTTAGGGATTTGATGACTTCCCGAAAACCATTATTTTGTTGGACTTCTTTTAGTAAAATTCTATAAGGTTTAACTTTTATAAGTTCCTCGTTTAAATGATATATAAGCAATCACGCTTTAATACATATATACGAATACGGATCTAAAGTAATAAGTCTTTGGGTATATAACAGTCTCCACTCCCCATTTATAAATGAATTTTAAAATCATGATTAACATATACATACATATATACATAAATGTTCGATACACATTGTATTGACTATCATTTTCAAAGTTTTAATATGCTTCTGATTTTTTTGTTGATGTCCTTATTTAAATTGAGGTTCACCCTCTTCCCCCAACAACAGTGCTATGACAACATTCAAAATAAAGAAACAAAAATCCCTCTTGTTTTTACCAATTCAACAATTTAGCTTCTAGGTTGCTATGACCACTTGTTGTTTGACGATGTATATTCATACTGTCTGTGTTGGGAAGGAGGGAGGGGGGCGTTGTTTGTCTTATCCATAATAATTGACATTTATAATAAGTTTTTATTAAGCTTTCTGCAACTTTCTGAAAATACTAGTGGACATCATATGTGGCGAAAATTCTGTAAAAAAAAAGTAAACAATTTATGACAGGAAGACAATTAATTTCTGGTCGATGGAATGGAATTACAAAACAGACTGTCAATTTCCAAAATGTACGTATATATGTACATAGGTACTCGTTTATACATATCCTTTGCTTAGTGTGCAAACGTACCAAGTCCCTTTTCACAAATTTACAGGAGACACAAGGAATGCTATAACATCATTTGTTTTATACATATTTATAAAATCTGTTAATGTAGTTTTTTTTTATATAATTTATAATAATAATATAATTTTATTATTTTAACTCAGTTGTATGATTTAAAGTCTCTATTGTCAATAAAGATATGTTCTAAAAGCAATGGAGCAACGTTTTTGATATCAGTAGTCAATATTTTCTTAAAAATTTATAATTTAAAAATATGATTTATCACTTCTGTATACCAAAGTACAACAAAGAGAAAACACAAAATAATTGTAAACATTTTCTAAGCAAACAATGTATTTTTACTTATTCCAAATCTCAATTTTCATAAAAAGTAGACTTAGTACGTTTGTTCACTAAGCCAGTGATATGCATGTTAGTTTTACAAGTATTATTTACTGTTTTGCACTTCTTCTATGTTTTTCTGCTGCATAAATAGATATACATATGTGATAGAGATGGTTGTTGCTGGTGCCTATGAAGTGGAAAGAAAATACATTCATATTACTTGCACACATGTTTTTTATTTTGTAATTTCACTTGTTTCTAATTAAATATATATAGGTTTTTAATATTTTCACAAAGGTGAGAAATATTATTGAGTAAATTTCAGAAATAATTTATATATATTTTGAATAAAAATCAAAATAATAAAGAATATTATCAGATTACTTATTTTGGTAACTGCACTCAAGCTTCTAAGCATGGTTAACTTTATGTATACCATTAGTAATTATATTCAGCAAAGAATTTTGTATAGTAAAACAAATAAAAACAAGTAAGAGAGCTATATTCGGCTGTGCCGAATCTTATATACCCTTCACCAAATTATACTTTAAAATAAAAATTTTAAACATTTTTAGGTAAACAAATTTAAATTTTTTTCAAAATTTTTTTCTAAATTGTTTTTCAAAATTTAAAAATTTTTTTTTCAAAATTGTTTTAAATTTTCTTTTCGAAATTTTTTTTTTAATTTTTCCAATTTTTTTTTTTAATTTTTTCAATTTTTTTTTTTAATTTTATAAATTTTTTTTTTAAAATTTATTAGTGAAAAAAAGTTAATGAAAAAAATTTTTTGGGTAAAAAAAAATTCGGGTTAAAAAATATTTTTCCCGATTTTGACCCATTGTAGGTCCAAATTACTATAGCCTTATATACATCGTTGCAATGGTCTTTGAAATATCTATCATTAGATATCCATATTGTCTATATTAATGACTTAGTAATCCAGATATAGATCAAAAATAGACAAAAAATCGGGGTTGTCCCGGTTTTTTCCTTATATCTCAGCCATTTGTGAACCGATTTTCTCGATTTCAAATTCCCGACGTAAATTATGTTTGTAAGTTATTTGGGAGCTACGGAAAGTTGATTTCAACATACAGACGGACAGACATTGTTATATCGACTTCGCTATCTATAACGATCCAGAATATATATAGTTTGTGGGGTCGCAAATGAAAACTGTAGAAATTACAAACGGAATGACAAACTTATATGTATATACCCTTGCCACTCATGGTGAAGGGTATAATAATAAAATTGCTGATAAATTTAATTCCAGGGTCTAAACTAATCTATTTGAAAATCTATTATTTAGTTTATCACAATAGGAACTTTCTGTCTAATAATACTATTTTAGATTTACAAAGTGAGGTGTATTTAATTGTAAATAAAATAAATAAATCAATTTTGGGAAATGAATGGGCAAATACAATAATTTTTATTAAACAATTTATAAAGACACTTTTAAGAGCCAAAATTAGACAACGTTTTTATAAAGTATTTAAATATTAATTATACAAAAAAATGTGAATCATTTAGCTGTAGTATAGTTAGAGTAAGTAAAATAATGTTGCTATTATGTAGACATACATTTGTTTTTATATTGATCAGGTAGAGAAGATAAAAATTTTCCATTTTCTTTGAACACAATTTGTTTAACAAGTAATACTGAATTCACACGATGACTTTTCAGTCATGCAATTTTACCAATTCTCTTTTGAATTTGCTTTTACTCTACCCCTCTTGCCAACAAACTCATAAAATCATGACTTAAAATCACAAAAAAAGTCATCGTGTGAATCCAGTATAAGAAAAAAAGTTTCGAAGAGATTTATGCATAAAGAATTGTGCATAGAGACGAGACACTCCGATTTGTCAAACAAAAATACAACAAATCATATGTCTGATACAACAATAAAATACATTGACTAGCATGTATTTTGTTGTTGCAAGAGTTAGGTTTTTGAAAACAGACTTAGGTTTTTGACAATTCCGTCTCGTCTCTATGTTACCCTATGGATTTATGCACTGTTAATGGGATCTATGAAAAATTTTGAACCGGAATACTACAATATTACTTTGTATGGATATATACTCGTTAAAGTACATTCCAAAAGTAGAGCTTTATATAGCTATAATTAATGAGGGATTTATGTGTGTATAACTGATTTTTGGCAGTAACTCTTATATGGTCGCAGTGAGTTTACTAAGTGACTTCAATATAATGTTTATCTTCTGAACCATTTGGTCAATTCACAAAGTCATATTTCATAATGTCCTAATATTTCACAATGGTTTTTATTGCTTTTCAAGCGAAAAATGTCCTAAAATAATACTACTTTCTATGCTATGTTTATTGTGTTATTGTAACCAACCAGCAGAGACCAACACCGAATGCCTAAGAGTCGGTTAAGCCGAGCCGCCGAGTCGTGATATATTAGGACATTATGACTGATAAGAGACCTTGTGAATTTACGAATTATGTTTATAAATTTAAGACTCTGTGAAGCACTTTCAAAATACAACAATTATTGTATTAAAAATAAGGAAACATATTTCGAACTCTACCAAATAGGTAAAATGTGGACAGTGTTTATTCCTAAATTCTGATTAATTAATTCAATAAAATTTTGATCTCTCCAATCTCATTATTGCAATTACATAAAAAATTCTGTCACACAAATAAAAAACCAACAATAGTTGTCTTGTGTAATTTAATTATCGTAAAAACATACGTTCATTGACATTGATTTCAAGAGATTTTTTGCATTTCTAGTTTCTATAAGAATGTCATCTATACAATAAAATCTCCAACAGTAGGGAATGCAAAAATGCTAAAAGAAAGGATGGGAAAAAAATCTTAGAACATTAGATTAGCATATAAATTAAATAAATTCTGTAAGACATACAAAAAGTACTTGTATTTTCACAATAATTAATATCTAAACAATTTAATAATCTATCATCTATATAGTATGTAAAGGTATGTATGTAAGTATAAACGTAAAAGCAAATTTATACAAGAGTAGAAAACTTAAATACAAAACTTAGTACAGTAGAACCTGCTTAATTTAAACTCCATTTAAAGAGTATTGAATAAAACTAAAGGGAAAATAAATCAAATTAGTTGTAATAATGTAAACTTATAATGTTTGTATACTTAATTATTGTAATACCATATAACCATATACATACATAAATATATTTAAGTAGGGACTACTGTATTAATCCACTACTTTCACAAGATGTAGTTTATAACAAAGAAACGAATGAACGAATACTATATTTCTGCTCGCTGACCCAGAGGAGAACCGAAATAAATTAATTAATGAAAAATACATATTTCTAACTAATTTATTAATTGAATATATATATTTTTTTAACATATACAATATAGTAGTATAAACAAATTTGTTTTAATAATTACGCCTTGATGCAAACAATTAATATAAGTAATACAATATAATTACAAAACTTAACAAATTTATTTCATAAGAAGAAAAATCGAATCGAAAAATATTTAAATAACTAAATAATTAAATATTTAATCGTTATTATGTTTATTTTTTACCAAAACAAATAATTTATTTTGTACAATAGTCTTTATATGTATGTAGTATAAAACTGAATTAATCAATTTTATTATTATTTTAAAATATTTATATGTACAATACATCTTAACAATATGTTTATTAAAATAAAAATAATAATAATAAAACAAATAAAAATAAAAAATTAAATACAAATTTTATTTAGCTATTACAAAGTTAAATTTGCAGTTTAAATTAATTTTACAAAGTTTTGATGGCTCATCAACGAATCAGAAAATTTAGCTAATTTTATGATTTGTGCTATTAATAAAACAAAAGGAACCAGTAAGTACTAAAAGTTATTTTATACATCAATATTTCAATAATTTTTAATAATAGTTAATGATGTATTATATGTACACCATGAATTAACGCTTTTGCCTCAAATTTGCATGAACGTTTGTTATTCAAATTTGCATGAATATTGCAGTTCTGGGCTTGTAATTCTACATTAATTCATTCCTAAGTGAAATATGTTATAAAAAATGTGTAAATCAGTTTTATTTTGCTGTTATTTGTTTTAAAAATATCTGTTTTAAATGAAAGGTTCATCATTATAATTATATAGACAGAGCGCTATATTCGGCTATCCTTCGACTCAGTAGAAAATAAAAGAAATTTTGTTAAAGAAAACGTTTTTTGTAACCCCAATTATATACTATATATGTAAAGGCCGGGTAGTCTTTTTTATACAAAAATTCAATACGAAGGTAGGTTATCTGGGGGCTTCGAAAACCATATTTTCACCAAAACATATACAGACGGACATCGCTTATGGTAGATTTAAAGGTCGTAATACTAAAAATATATAATTTAATAATCGTATTATTTTGGAACAGGGATTACTATTTCATCTACACCTCCATACTAGTTCAAAGTATAATGGATCAAAATTTCTTGAACGCACTTATTCACCGCTCTTGAAAATAATATTACCCCTATATATAATTGTAATTAATGTATGGTCCGATAATAAAACAGATATAATATAAAATATTTTAATACCAGCGGACCTGGCGACTTCGCCTCGCCCCACTTTTTTTAGTATAAATTTGTTTGACGTTGTTTACTCTTTACTCTTTTGTAAGATCAAACACCATCAAATAAAATAAAACTGAATATTTTCTTTGAATTGTCCTAACTAAAAGGAGCTTTTGACAATAAATAAAATAATTAAAATATATATTATTTAGAGGTTACGACTTTTTGACTCTACCTTAACCCATTCCCAGCCATTGTATCTGCTTGAGTACAGAAAAAAGGCCATATTCAAAAACACATAAAGTTTTTAACAAGATAAATTTGACATGGTTTATTTTGCATTCAACACACTGTGCTTTTAAACAACACACATACAAAATTTAAAAAAATAATCCGTGAAGGTGTATTTTGTCCTGTTTTTGTAACCCTGTATCATTTTTTTGAATATTAGCAAGGTCAGTAACAATTGAGCTGCTTAGAGCAAATCCAGTTTTATGAAAGCACGAGTTTTTTATAGTTTTGTGAAGTAGATTGATTGTGTGTACATTTTATATAAATTTATAAGAAAAAAAAATTTTTTGGACAAAGTTATGTGAGTAGAAAAATCGGTGTATCCAATTGGGTACAATGGCTTAATATGTATGTATTATTTTTTTTTAAGATTTTCCTTACGCTAAAATAGAATTTTAAGCAATCAAAACGTCAAGATTGTAATGCAAAAGTTTTAAAAACTAGATTTTTTTGGAAAAATATGATAATCACAATTTTGATATAGTTATTATTTTATCAGATCCGGACTGTAATATGGATGAAGATAAAGGAGTTGCTGAGGATATTGTTGTAGATCGCATGGCAAATGATGTACCTGGTGAAATAAAAGTATTTTGTGGCAGTAATAGCGAAGATGATGTTCCACTTGAGCAGTTCCGAAAGACAATAATGTCCTCAAGAATAACACAATGTGATATTCAAATGTCTTAAACTATTCTTTTTTTTGACAATGAGCTCAATATTATTTCAGACTTGAAAGGGTAAAAGTTTTTAATTTAATCATTGAGGGAACTTGCATTTATGCATCGCAAGCTAATAAGCACAATTTATACTTCAACGCAGAAGATTTTAAAATATTCTGGAGTATTTTGCATTACAGTGGATATCGCACTATGCCCAGAAATGATATGTATTGGCAGCTCTGGGAGGATACTCGCACTCCAATTGTTTCCGAAATTATGTCACGGAACATATTGAAAAGAATAAAACGTTTTATCTATTTGGGTGATAACACTAATTTAGACGCTATTGACAAAATGGCCAAAGTGAGACTCTTATACAAAATACACTGGCTTCTGGTGTCGCAAAATCCCCTGAAACCAATTTCCTAAAAGGATAAAAAATCCTCTACGATGCGGTGAATGCCATAATAAAATATGATGGTTGTCTGAACAATACGATGTTACGTTATGTGTTGAAAAAGTAATGCTTTAAAATGCCCATGTACCCTATCCCTAAAAACACAGTTCCTAAAATTTTTTATGTTTTCTATGTTTCTTGGCCGTATTTTAGTTTAAATAAATAAATGAATTTTAAAATGTTTTATTTAAAATGGTCTTGGCTTTTAATGAGTTAAGTCAACGTATTTGGAAAGCCATTATGGAATAGTTTCATACAAAAACTCGATTTTTCCGACTTTTCCAGAGAGATTTTCCAAAATTTTCTTCCGTAAGAACCTTCTCCTCGAAAATACGAACAACTGACAAAAAATTTTACAGAAATCGGCCCAGCCGTTCTCATTTTATGAATTACTATACATTTTTTACACCATTTCTATATAAGTATATAGATTTGAAACGAATTTATTCTGTATTTTATGAAAACTCGAGTAGAGAGTAGGAAATCTAAAGTTTAATATTAGAAAGTATAATTTGTATACAGAAATCGGTTTAGAAGTTAAAGATTTATTTCCATTTTTTTTTGCATTTCCCCCACTGAGCATAGTGAAAAGTAATGCTCCAACACCAACCTTTGAGTGTACCGTTTAATTCAGAATTATTTTCTCTAACGAAGTCTGTTCGTTTAAACCTTGAAATCAAAATACAGTTCGCAAATTCGAATATACTTCGATGATGTATATTCCTTCTTCGTTCCAAGGGTAAACCCATTATATGTGAAAGTTTTCAAAACTGACAACAACAAAGTACTGGTTTTGTTCAAACATACTGATGTGCTAAGAAATAAAAAACTGTTTATCAAATTTAATCAAAATTGTGATTTTTCCCATATACATAACAACATATATCATATTTTGAAATGAAAATATGAAAATAACACCATAAAGTTCTTGTGTGACGAGAACTGGTGTGTTCTCAAAAGTATTTTTATTTATTTTTTTTTTTTTTTTAACAATCTGTGCCACATTGTTTCTTCACTCCTGCACTCATATAAGCTGAACTACATATTCGTTCTATACATGTAGTAATTTAGATAGATAATTTTTAATTTCAATTAAGAATGCAATGAGAAGGTGTCTATCATTATAATTAACTCATATTACGTTTTCAATATAAAAACACATACGTTCGCAGACACATGCACTCACACAAATACTATTTACACATACTTATATTTTTTGGAATGAATATCCAGCAGTTCTAGGAGACTATCTCGATCTGGTGATTTTACCTATCATTTAGCTGGTCCAAAGTAGTCAACGCATTGGATTCACATACTGTACCCCGTTTCTGTAACTATTTGTGAGAAGTTCTCACATCGAGAAGTGTGAAACCAAAAATTCCATCGTTTCTCGATTTGGGAGAAAAAAGTGTTTCTGTAACTTAAAGTGAGAAGAGCCATCACTAATTACGTTTTTATTGGAAATTTCCAATCAAGCTGTCAAAAACATAAAGAAGAAAATGAAAATAAAAAAATCAATTTATATTAAAAAGTAAAATTATAATTTTTTTAAAAAATAAATAATTTAATAGTGATCAGAAATGTATACTAATTTATTAATAGAGGCAGAGCAACATGATCGTAGAAATATGTTGCGAATTTATCGCCAAAAATTAAGGAATACATCCATTTACTAAAATCTTACCTTTTCTTTATTTTTTGTATTCATATTATATTTTTTGAAAAAATTTGTTTTCGCACCGTTTTTAAATGTGAGTTGTTTTGACAGTTCATGTGAGAAACTTTTCACAAAATTTTCTTACAGAAACACTTTGACTCACAAATTTCCAATAAGTTACGTCAAAAAACTTAAATGACAGATAGTTCTCACAAAATGAAATTACAGAAACACTTACATGTGAGATATGAAATCGTGTTTCAATTCACGTTGTTTTTTATTCAATTTCACTGTTTCATGCGAGAAATTTCTCGATGCGAGAGTTACAGAAACGAGGTACTGGTTACATAGAATCAATTACTAGCTTCCTAACTGGTTACTTGATCAGCTACATAGCTAGTTATTTTAACATGTACGGGAGCTAATTGACCCTAAATAGTTATTTAAAAAAAAAACATCTTATAGATAGTCCAATAACCGATTGCTTATAAAAAATGGGATGTCAGTATACTTAAGCAAAAAGAAAATAAACTGAGAATTATATCAACACAATTTGTATAGTAAAGTTCAGTGACAATTGTCTTTACGCTAGATTACATGGGATGTATGAAGTAACCAATTGACTTCTCTTTGTGTCAAATGACCCAATATATATAAATTGCAGTAAGCCAAGTGATAAGACATTATTGACAATTAATGTCTATAAGGGATACATTGAATACTTGCTTAACTGCTGGGTATTTACTCGATTGTGTGTTTAGTCCTTTCTCCACTGTTTATAATAATTATAAAATAACTAAAAAAGTTGCCTCTAAATGTTTAGTAATATATCCAGCTACTATGTATATGCCTCTGGCACATAACTTATTTAATTTTATTTCATGAAAATTAAAAATTATTTAGCGAAATGAGTTTATAATATATCCAGCAACATTACGTAGAGTTTCTAAAATAAAAACGAAATAGATTATAGAAAGATGAATCATCTATATATTCACTGTTAGACCTGCTTTATAAATATTTTTTAGTAAAATACCTTATATGTAGTATAATAAAAAGTTTTTATACCCTTCACCTTTGTGAGAAGGGTATATACATATAAGTTTGTTATTCCGTTTGTAATTTCCACAATATAATTTTCCGACCCTATAAAGTATATATATTCTGGATCCTTATAGATAGCGGAGTCGATATAGCTATGTCCGTCCGTCTGTCTGTCTGTTGAAATCAATTTTCTGAAGACCTCACTTCGGGATCCAAATCTTTAATAATTTTGTCAGGCATGCTTTCGAGAAGTTTCCTATTTAAAATGAGCAAAATCCGTCCATAAATAACGGAGATGTGAGCAAAAATCCGAGACAACATCTATTTTTGGCCTATTTTTGATCTATATATCCATTACTCAGTCATAAATATAGACAATATGGATATCTAATGATTCTAATGTATTATACTTTAAAATAAAATTTAAATTTTTTTTTCGAAATTTTTTAAGTTTTTTCCAATTTATTAATTTGAAATTTTATTTTTTTTAATTTATTACTGAAAAAAATGCTTTTTGTGAAAAAAAATTCGGGTTAAAAATTTTTCCCGATTTTTTTCACTAATAAATTAAAAAAAAATAAAATTTCAAATTAAAAAATTGGAATTTTTAAATTTTATTTTAAAGTATAACTTGGTATATTCGGCACAGCCGAATATAGCTCTCTTACTTGTTATATATCGGATGAAAGTTTGTTGGTTTTCTGTTTCGGTGATGGCCTGAATCAAACACGAAACGTTAAAATAATGTAATAATATAGAATCGAATGCAAATTGTATAATACTTAAGTTTGTCCTCAATAACTTAAGTGGTGAGGAGAATGCATTAATAAAAAAGTATGTATGTATTTTTTTACTGTATCTCTCTTATATGTATGTGTTGGAATTATCTCTATTCCAGTTTTGAACAACGTAGTGGAAGTTGACGTGATACCCCGATGTAGTCAAATAAAAAAAACATTGATTTAATAATTTTAATATTATAAATTCAGTTTAATTTATTTTAAGTGTTGATTCAATAACTATAGATAATCGAATGACAAAATTAGTGTTATATGTGACTGTTATAAAACAAGCCAGAGTTGTATGCATTTGGGTTGTAAAGTAAGGTTGCATTTTTTCTTACAGTATGTAATAAAAGCTATGATTGCAAATCTAATCATAGCTTTTATTACAATCATAGCTTTTATTACATACTGTAAGAAAAAATGCAACCTTACTTTACAACCCAAATGCATACAACTCTGGCTTGTTTTATAACAGTCACATATAACACTAATTTTGTCATTCGATTATCTATAGTTATTGAATCAACACTTAAAATAAATTAAACTGAATTTATAATATTAAAATTATTAAATCAATGTTTTTTTTATTTGACTACATCGGGGTATCACGTCAACTTCCACTACGTTGTTCAAAACTGGAATAGAGATAATTCCAACACATACATATAAGAGAGATACAGTAAAAAAATACATACATACTTTTTTATTAATGCATTCTCCTCACCACTTAGATTTGTGACTGTGACACTTGCAATTTAATTTTCCACTAATTAAAGGTTCCACTAAAAATAGATGCACTCATTATTATTTGTTTAACATTGATTGAGATAAATACAAAGCAGATGTTTCAAAATATCCTTTCTGTGATTTACAATGTATAGGTACATATACTGTTATCACCCAGTAGATTGATAGATGCCAATTGGAAACTTTACACTTGCTATATTACTACTTTTACAACAAAGTACTTCGGTATGGCTGCTAATGTGTTATCATTTGCACTTAATTTTGTACTAATTCCGAATAAACAAATGGATTAATTTTCGTCTTAATTTTTTGAAAATACATTCAAGTAAAATAAAATCGGCAAAATATACCACTTCAATATAGCCATTCGAATTTTCGTTTTCTTTGCTGATGCAGAAAATACAAACATTTAGAGTATACCCACATGCAGTTCTTAATAGAGTACAGTACAAATAAGAGTCAATCAAATTGCGCGTGGTTGAAAATTCAATAGTAGTAGTTCTTCGACGCAGCGGAACTAGTTCAATGAACTACAGGGTATCTATTTGGTTGAATTTGTACATATTGAAACCAAAATAAAAATCTCTCAATGTTTGATTTATTCTTCTGAGTATTCTTAAGTAATCGTTTTTCTAAGGTATTGTCGTACATGGAAAATTTCTGATGAAAAATCAACTTGAAACTTTAGTAAACAAAAAATCTATGTCAAGACATTTTGTCTGCACGGGAGAAAAATTCTAAAGTAACTGCTGCAGTACATTTCACATATACTAAAAGCCTTGATAGAATATATTTATCAGTATATGAGTCCTTTATAAAATAACAATGTATTTGCCCTGACTTTGACCTGTGTTATTTATTCATTGCTGTTTTTATTCTTTATTCTTTAGTTTTAATACAATAAAAAAGAAATGTAATATAAAGAAAAACTAATTTTTGTATTATTATTTAGTAGTACTTTTGTATCAATAAAAAAATAAAATAATTGAATAAAAGTTAAAAAAATTACTTGTAAAAAAGAAATTGAGTTAAATTTCGTTACTCTAAAGAAGATTAAAAAAAATAAATTAAAGAAGAAAATCGAACAAAAGAGAAGAAAATTTTGTTCGAATGATGATTTCAATAATAAATGAAGGCAAAGAAGAAAATACAAAACTTTATAAGAAAGTTGTTGGTAATTTGGGTAAGTTGTTAAAATGTCTACGCTGTTCATACGATGCCTGGCTGCAGCACACTTTATAGTACATTGTATGTACATAATTCCATATTTTTTTAACTACCACATGATGAAGAATTTAATAGTTAATTTTTGTATTTCATGGTCGAATTAGTTTTGAATTAAGTTCATTAATATTTATTCAGTTGCCTTAAGTTTTTGTAAGTTTATTATGATTGTTGCTTATAAACCATTTAAAAGAAACATGAGTTGTAAGAAATTGAGACAAAGATACTTTTTTAAATTTAATAATCTCTCTCTGTAGAGAGTACCCAGCAGTTCTAGGCGACTGTACCGAACTAGTGGCTAGCTACGTGACTAGTTATTTTTACATGTGTATGACTTCTATAGGTGGTAAATTGACCCTTTTGGGTTACAATGAGACTGTTTGGTAGCTGGTCTAAAGTAGTCAACGCATTGGATTCACATACCGTTTACATAGAGTCAGCTACTTTACCAGCTACCTAACGCGGAAGCTAATTAAACTCAAATAGTCAATTAAAAAAACATCTCATATACAGTCCAAAACCCGATTGCTTGTAAACAAACCTTTTCCCGACAATTCTCCAATAGATTACTATTGATAGGTAAAGTAACTACATTCCTATAGTGACTACACTATAGGTTACTTAGAGACACTTAAGTAATAATTGATTTCACGTTAGGTTACATGGGTTGTCTGTATACTTAAACAAAAAGAAAATAAATTGTATGATAATTATATCAACACAATGTGTATAAAACCACTTTGTACGAATTACTCCAAAAAATATAAGTGACTATACTCTAGATTACTTAGAGACCCTTATGTGACAATTGACCTCACGCTAGATTACCTGGGATGTATAAAGTAATCAATCGACTTTGGTACTAGGAAATCCAAATTCTTTGATTTTGAGTTTGTTCGAATAAATCGAATAGGATATTTCAATTTATTCAAATAAATCGGTAACATATTTAAAATCATAAATCATATCATAAAGAATTGTTCGATTATGCGAACCCAGCAGTCTTACAAGTAGTCAATATATCCCTTAAGGTATTTACAGACGACAATACTGTTTACCAAATCATTTTGAAATTATATTTCTTGTTTACACGGTAGTATTCAAAATATTTGTTTATTAGTTGTTAATGTTTTTCTGGTAATTTTTTACAAATAGTAATACTGAGTATTGCCGTCTACAAATACCTTTAGTGAGAGAATTTATCACTAATTTATATATTTTGAGTCATTTGACACGTATGTGCTCTTTGTAGTGCTGAGAGAAGTCAATTACTTTATACGTCCCAGGTAATCTAGTGTAAAGTCAATTGTGACTTAAGTGTCGCTAAGTAATCTAGAGTTTAGTCACTTTAAGCGTTTATTTTGTACTGCACTTATTTGTGAGTGATATGTACAAAATGGTTTTATACAAATTGAGTTGATATAAATCTCATAGAGTTTATTTTCTTTTTGTTGAAGTAAACTTACATCCCAGGTAACCTGGTGTGGAGTCAATTGTCTCCAAGTAATCAAAAATGTAGTCACATTGAGCATTTATTTTGTACTGCACTTTAGAAAGTAGCTATTTATCCCACCTGAAGTAATCTATTTTAGTGTAGTCGGAGGAACGTTTGTTTTCTAGCAATCGGTTATTACACTTTATAGGCGAATGTCCGCTTCCGCTTAGTACACATGTTAAAATAACTAGTAGTGTAGCTAATCAGGTAGCCAGTTAGGTAGCTAGTAAGGTAAGTGACACTATGTAACCGGTATGTGAATCTAATGCTTTGACTACTTCGGACCAGCTCATTGTAATCAATGTAGGGACAATTGACCCCCTGCTTAGGACAAAATAACTAGAGACGTAGCTATTTATCTAACTGGTGGTCACGTTAAACGATAGGCGAAATCACTCGTTCGGGAGTGCCACCCAGAACTGCTGGGAATTGTCAAAAACATAAATGGTGCCACGTATTTGCATGTATTATTTGTATTTTGTAACTCCCGCAGATAACATAGTGACAATGGTGAGCAAAAATGTCTAATTTATCCATTTTCCCTCTAGATCTAGCGATTTTATCATTTCGCAATAAAAAAAATTTCAAAATTTTATATATCCGAAGGATCTAGTAATTTTGGCCTTGACTATTTTATTTTATTATTTTCTTTTACATTATTGGAATTTCACTAATTTAAAAAAAAAAAAAATATTTTCAATTAAATGCCAAAGAAAATTTTTAAACTTACGCTTGAAATAATCGAATAAATTCATGAGTTTTTTAAAGAATGTTCTTAAGTATTCACCTGCAGATGGCGGATAATTATTGGTTTTTTTAAAACAAAAATCTATTTTGCATATTACTAATATTACATATTTTTTAATCTGCTAAGAAATGAAGTACACATTTGTATAATAGTAAAGTCGTTATGAAAGTTTTTATTCTTTGGTGTACTAGTAACAAATCTAGAGTCAAATCACTGGGTATATGATTACAATATTTTAACGCTTTTGTAAGTTGTGAAAAAGAAACGTTAAAATATTTAAATAATAACTAACTAAAGTGATATATAATGATAATGAAAAAGTTGTGATTTTAGAACAACTCCTAATTTTTTGCTGGGATGTATCGATTTTTATCTCCAAGTCTAGCCATTTTTTCAGCTGCATAGTTGGCAACCTTGATGGTGAGAACACTCGCATGTGTAAAAAAGCTTTTTGAGCCTTTTTTTATTAAAAGTGTATTGTTTATTTTTTATGGTTATAGCCATTTTCGTTGGTTATTGCAATATTTGCAAGTTTGCTGTAAAATAAATGTTTGAGGAAAAGCTATTTCTCAACTAATGGTTTATGGCGCAACTGCAGGAATTTGAAAAGCTTATTAGAGCTTCGTTAAACTTAAATTAGATTGGAACTTTTTATACTTTTTACGTGCTTTTGACAAAAACCACAAGATTCAAACTCAAAGTTTAGTGGTAACGGTCGATTAGATGTTCGTTATATTTTCCTACTCGATTTGTGTACATATATGTATGTGCAATTAAATAAAAATGATCATATTAGTAAATTATTCAGGTTTCATTAAATTGTTTTCCTTGGAAATATAATTTTATTTATTAAATTTTCATAATTTCAAAGGATACAGAAAAAGTTATATTTAGACACACGGGAGAATGAAATGCATTGTCGGGGTTAGCCACAACCCCCTCCTCATTACTTTTTTGTGTTGATGTAAGTGTCACTTGCAAACATCATCTATTTAACTCACAAGTTTAGAATAAATAATTTTCTTATTGTAACAAAGCTGTTTTAATATTATTTCTGTTTTCACTGTGATTGCTTTATTGTAAGTAATAATGCTAAAGAATACAACGCTGAAAAAGCTCGTAAACTTCGTCTAACTCAATCACAGTAAAAACGGAAATAAGATTAAAGAAAGCTTTGTTACAATAATAAAAGTCCTTTATTATATTTCTGTAAAAACGTAATTTTTGTTATATGTCGTTTTAAATTGTTGGAGAAACAAAATATAAATTACTTAATAAGGGTGCTCATGTAAACGCTTAAATGGCTGGCAAACTGTGCATTTTAACACTCTCGCAAAGGAACTATCAAAAATTGTATGGAAATTCGTTTGCACAACTCTGATAAGTTTGCGCGACAACTTAGACTCGCAAACTTAAATTTATTGTGCATTTGATGAATCAGCTGCTTTTGTTTACTTTTATTTATAAGAAATAAAAATCAAAATACAAATATTTTGTACATGTGAAAATTGTGTGACTTTGGAACAGAATGATTGGATTGAATGGGATTGTGTATGGAAATATAAGCCAACAGCTAGAACATAAGCAAAATCGTCCAAACTGTGTTTATCATTGTTTGTTCCAAAGATTTCACTTTCATTAGAAAATTTTAGAATTTAAATTTATACAATTTTTAAAACATTTTTTTTAAGCCTTTGTTGAATATATTTTTGACATTGTTTGACATTTTTATCAAATAGACATTTTCTGTATAAAATTGCACAAAATTTCAAAAGTGGGTTCATGAAACACGTCACGCAAATTTGCACATTTGCACAAATGGCAAGCTTAAGTGTTTAAATGAGTACCCTTAATACTTTTATTAAAACTGATCAGAATTATAAATATTTATATTCGATCAATGTTGTAAATATAGGGATTTATCCCCAATACGGGATTTTTTGGAAGGCACGGTTTGGGGATCCGCAGATTTGTTAGGTATAAGCATAATGAAGTTTTTGACATAGTTAATAAAGTATATGGACTCTGATAAAACAGAATTGATATATGAGGACACCTGCTTATTTTTGCCGTAGCATAGTGTAATTTCAATGCTTCTTAAATCTGTAAAATCCGACTAAAGCTTCATAAGATTCATATAATTAAATATACAAATATATACAAGTTTTAGAATTAAAAAAAATCGCCAAATGACTCCACAAAATTATGTGTATACGGATAAATCGGAACATTTGTATTCTTTCCCGGAATTCATAATATACAAAATGTATTGTACATTAGAAATGTGTGGTGATTTTCTTAACATTTTCAATTTGTTTCCAGTTTATTTTCCTTTGATAACGATAAAATACTAATATAAGTTTGATATAAAAATCAATCACACTATCGTAGTAAAATAAAAAAAAAAAAATGTGAAAGGATTTTATAAAAAAATATATGAATCTAAAATTTGTTAGTAAAATTATGTTAGTATTTGAAAATGAATATTCACTTTTACCCATTTGCATCGTACCCATTTGCAATCGTACCAAAACAATACATGCTATGTATTGAGAATGACACTATTATACATCTCCAAATATCCATTAATTACAATTAACCGAATGTGAAATGGTTGTCACAAACATATACTTGTTTACTGTAACCATACATATGGTTGATATAATCATGTGAATCGTAAATTAACCATATTATTGTTACCACAATCATATAAATAGTTGCTGTGACTACAATATTGTTAAAAATGTTGAAATGGTTACAGTAAACATGCGCAACTATATTTTTTTCTGCGTGCAAATATTTGAAAATTACTATTTACTTTGTATGTGAGATGTCATATCCCCTGTTCCGATCTGTCCCATTTTTGGACAGATCGTTGCCCTTCAAGCAAAAAATTTCCTAAAATAATACTACTCTGTATGCTATGTTTAGTGTTATCGTAACCAATCTGTAATATTAGGACATTCTGACAATATGACATAATAGGATTTCTTGTGAATTGACCAATTATTTATGTAGATATATTTGATCCCTAAATTAAATCCATACTTAAAAGTAGAGTTTCCAAAAAACCGAAGAATTTCAAAACCGCGGTTTCGGTTTTAAAAAATTTAAAACCGATCGGTTTCGGTTCGGTTTTGTGATAATTTATTGACTATTAAATCAGTTGATAATGTATGAACTGCTAAACAAATTTAAAGTTCAAATTTGACAAGTGTTTACGAGGATAAAGGAAAATTGGTACTTTTTCTTTTAATGGTACCTTTTTAATATATTAAATTAATTAAGTTGGCTAATATGCTTCTCAGTAAAGAAATAATCAAGAATAGGGTGCTCAATTGTAATATGATACCAAAAATAGAGAACTAAACCAAACTAAGGAGTACTTTTTCGTTCTTCAAAATGAATTTTCTATAATACTGAACCTAGAGTCAGGAAATTACATTGAAATCTCAAAGTTTAAGTATGGAAAATTTTGACTTTTTCTTCTAAAAGTACTTTTTATTATAATAAATTATTTTACTTATTGTATATATGTACATAATAGTTGGCTGATATACTTCTGAGTAAAGAAAGAATCAAGGATAGATGGCATAATGATATTTAGGTAACAGAAAGTATTATTGAAATTTCTATAATAATGAACTTATAAGCAGGATATTAAACACACATGATCCTGACTGAGTTAGAATATAAAAAAGGGAATTGCAGGTACTTTTTCGAACTAGTAGTACTTTTTGAATATTTTATAACGATAAACCTAGAAACGCGAATTCAAAACGGATAATTAATGTTACTATTTATTTATTGTAAAGGTACTTTTTGAATATAAACCTTAAAATTAGGCACAAATGATTCTGAATGAGTTAGAATTCATGAAAAGTGATTTGAAAATAACCAAGACTTTGTTACAAAAATGTTGCATTATCATCTGAAGCAATTATTATAATACAATTTAAAAAATCTTAAGATATTTTTACCGATCTGTGTTTAGAGATATTGGATGAATAATTTGATGAAAAAATTTGTTTCTCATTTCTAAATTTTGAATTTTTCTAGTGAAAATAGATTAAAAGTGAAAACCGACGAATAATTGTCGGTTTCGGTTTTAGGCCTTGAAAAACCGCGGTTTCGGTTAAAACCGAATTGGAAACTCTACTTAAAAGTTTAAGTCTGTATCAAAAAGTAAAAAATTATATGTTTTGAGTTACAAAACATTTATTTTGATCTCGCATCCCACTAAGCGACTTAAAAGGTTTTCAAGGAAAAGACACAAGCTTTCTTTTGGAAAAAGGGCAAAAAAAGTTAAACCAGATTTTGCAAAAAAAAGTCAAACATTTTTTTTTCGAAAAATTTAATAAATAGTTATCTAAACTATTTGTGACAAACTTTGCTAAGAACGATAGGTAATAAGTTACATAGATGAGGAGAAACACCAGTTTGGCCAAAATGAATAATTTTTACACCTTCTAACTCAGAGATCATGTTGAAAAATTGTGTCTGAGTTACTATCCAATAGGACTAACATTAGTGCAAATTTCATCCCGATCGGAAGACATCGATTTCAAAAGTTGGTTCATTTGACATGAAATCCCCCATATATAGATTCATTGTCAATATTTTATAGTCAATAATTTCCCATCGAGTAAATTTGAATAAAAGACTTTAGTTAAATATCGCCTTAAAATACGTGAAAAAGTCATTACCTATTTTTTAATTTTCTGCGCTTTTTCCGCACTGAGCAGCGGCTGCCATTGCAATCAGGCTATAAGTGCTCCTGTTGCGTATGTTTAATTATGAATTATCTTCCAATACTTATTAGTCATTCGACCCGATATTCCATATAAAATAAAACTCATACAATTCATTCATATTTGATTTATTTATTCATTCATTCATTCAGTTTTGTTTCTTTTATAATCATATTGTTTTAAGTATTATTTAATATTAATGTTAGTTTAGTATTAGTATTAGTATGTACTCGTATATTAAATATATGGATAATAAATGTCTTTCTTAATGTTTTTAATTTGTAGATTTTTATTCATTTTAGTTTTATTGATTTAATGTGGGTATTTTTGTTTATTTCATAAATAAGTAATTTTTGTTGTGATTTCTAATTCATAAGTAAATTTACTCGTAAGTATATGTTGTATATGGTAAATCTGGACTACAGTAGATCTTAAAAAATAATTTTATTTTAGAAATAAAAAAAAATGTGATATATTTAAGTGCTGAAATTTAAATAAAGAATTATGAAAAATATTTTAACAGAACAAACCAATTAACTTGCAATTAGTTAGTAATTATTTATGAATTAGGAAAATATTTAATAGTTTTAGTTTATTTTTATATTTTCATTTGTTTCATTCTTGTAATCTTATACTTTGTTGTGGTTTTTACATTTTTAGGCTTAAAAAGTAATAAGTTGTTGCTGTTCGGGTTTAAATTTAGATTATTGGTTTTAATTTTACCACACTACAGGTTGTTTGTTGTATTTTATAATTTACTTTAGAACAATATTTTATTAATAATTATTTTAATTTGTTCAAAAACCAACTAATTTTAAATGATTGCTTTCTTTTCAATGTTTTTGTTTGTTTTTTTTTTTGTAATTTTTTGTAATTTTAAATTTATTTTACTTTATTAAGCAGGCTACTAAAATGTATTTTAAGCTTAAGGTTTTTTTTTGTTCAACTATTTTTTCTACTGCTACTATACTTTTATTAATATTAATTATATTTATTTATGTGTATATAATTTTGTGTTTGTTTTTGTTTTAACAAGTAATTATTGCAACAATTTTTATTTTTATTTATATTTAATTTGCTTAATTATTAAAAAAGGATATGCTTAACGGATTTTAAAATTTGAAGTGAGAGTAAGAGCCAAAAATTAACAGCTTTTTATTTAACACAAATTTTATTGTTATGTTTAAGTTTTTTGTTTTTTAGTAACAAGTTTTATTTTCACAGTCTTAGAGGCACTGGGTGCTGAGAAATAAATAGGATATACACGCAGATCAAAAATATAGTTGTATATGTTTACTATAAGCATTTCAACATTTTTTTATGTTTTTTTATACATGGTCACTGTAATTGTTTATTTGAGTGCAGTAACCGTAATATGTTTAAGTTATAATTCACATGATTAAAGTAATCATACACAGTCTTACAAAAGTTTACATACGTTTGAAATTTTTCGATTTTTTTGGAAAATATATAATTTTATTAAGAGTTGTAACTACATTTTTGTTTAATGCACTTAAAAAATATATTTCCATCATATTTTACAATATTTCGGTGGTATTTTAAATAAATAACAGTAAAACACGAGTAATGTTACATAAGTTTACATACTCTGCAAAAAAAATGTTATACCGTTAAAAATTCCGCTACAATTTTAATGATGCTTTGTGTAAAATCAGTGGCAGAAAGTTTACTTTCACTAAAAGTGATCACACTGACAAAATAAAATCAAAAAGTATTTTTAGTGGAAGAAAATGGGCAAAGACAAAGAAATTTCTGAGCCAATTCGAAAAACCTTCATTAAGTTGAGAAATGATGGCAAATCTCTTAATGAAATTGGAATTTTATTAAATCTAAGTAAAAGCACTGTCCAAACAATAATAAAAAATTTCAAAGAAATTGGAAATTATGAAAGCAAAGCTCGTAGTTGACTTCCCCGCATTCTCTGCAAACGAACAGAACGGTCTATTATACGTTCCATTCAAGAAAATCCTAAGCTAAGTGCCGTCGAACTAAACCGGAAAATGAGAACAAATCTAGAAATTACCGTTTCTGATCGGACTATTCGCCGATGTATCAAGAGAAATGGGTACAATAGCAGAGTTGCCAGAAAAAAACAAAAAAACATCTGTGAATATACAGAAGCGCATAGAATATACCCAAAAGTACGAAAATGCTCATGTAAATGGCTCTACATTTTGGGAGAGGGTAATATTCACAGATGAATGTAAATTTATGGTTTTTGGAGGTGATGGACGAACAAAAGTTTGGCGAAAGCCTAATGCAGAGTTATTACCTCAAAATGATAATTGCACCGTAAAACATGGAGGCGGGTCTGCCATGATCTGGGGATGTATGGCGGCAAATGGTGTCGGTAAGCTCAGGTTCATCGATGGTAGTATGGATAAGGCCATGTATATCGATATTTTAAAGGTTAGCTACCTTCCCAGCGTCCAACTTCTAGATCTGGAGGACAACGCAATATTTCTCCAGGACAACGATCCGAAGCATTCATCAAAGTTAGTTAAGGAATGGCTTCTATATAACGTTAAAAACAAATAGGAACATCCCCCGTAGTCCCCCGATCTTAATGTTATTGAACATTTATGCGATATTTTAAAACGAGGTCTAAATCATCGACAAGTAACATCAGTTCCAGCACTCAAAGAAGCGTTGATGGAAGAATGGAGCAAAATTACTCCAGAAATAACAAGAAAATTGGCTTTGTCCATGCCAAATAGATTATCTGCTGTAATTAAAGCCAAAGGAGGCCACACAAAATATTAATTTAATTTTTTTTAAAGTTTTTTTTTTATCCCGTATGTAAACTTAAGTAAATTAGCTTTATGCCAAAAATTTAATTATTTTATGTTTTCTTAGTAGAATTTAATGAAAATAAATTAGTTTTGTGTTTATTTTATCTCACTAAATCCGAAATAGCAAAAGTAATTAAAGAATTTCTCACTAAATATTTATTAATAAAGATGAAATATATTAGGGGTATGTAAACTTTTGTAAGACTGTGTATATACGATTGTCGTAACTAAGTACATATATGTTTGCCACAATCATTTTTATGATGCAGGATTTACCACTTTATGTTGTTCTCGAACCTAATTTATTATGATATAATGATTCATCAAGAACATGATTGCCATAAACATATATTTATTTACTGCAATCATATATATGATTGTGATAATCATGTTGATGATAACTTTACCATATTATGGTTCCCACAATCATATAAATAATTACAGTGACCATAATACTGTAAACATGTACAACTATATTTTTTCTCTATAGAAGGAAGGAAGGGAAGAATTGAGTAAAAGCTTAATGGAAACAGAAAAAAGGATAAAGAGTTTTGTTTAAATTACAATATTATTCATTTATTTTAAGTTTGAATAAAATATATATAAAACCATATAGAAAAAAAAAACTCAACAAATTAAACAGTCAAGTGTTGTTTTTGTATTCCTACTAAAGGTTTATGACAGCAGAGCTTCCCGTCTATGAGCATTCTCTACGTATTTTCGAAATATTGTAATATAAATGCCCTTCTTGTGAATTATTAATCATTTAACAAGTTAGCAATGATTCTGAATTCCAAAAATATAAATAATAAAATTAATTTATAGATTTTAAATTCTTAAAAATATTTCTGTAATTGTTTAAATACGAAATTTGTATTAACCAAAAATGATTTCTATAGTGAACATTTTGATTTTGTTTCTGCAATTTATCAAAAACTATCAAAATATCTACTGTTTATTATTCGACAAAATAGTATTTTAGAATTACTATCCAAAAATATTTGTTTCAGTAAATCTTATATTAAAAGAAAAGTTTAATAAAGTTTAGCAAATTAATTTTAAAAAACATTTTTTTTAAATACATATTTTAAGACTGTAACTTTTGGTAATTATGTACTTGTGTGTACATTACTCGAGTACTTAAAAAAGCGATTTAGTACTTTTTCATAATAAAAGTTTAAGGAAAACCTGAAAAAATTGGAGAAGTTTAAGGAATTGTAAAAGTAGTAATTACAAAAAAAAAATAATATTTTTATTTGTATTCATTTTTTTGCCATATCGTAGTACTCTATTAAGTTCTTTTTGGAGTTAAATGTTCAAAGTATTACGAATATGGTTGTTTAAGGATAAATTATTAAAAGTATGTACTGTAAAGTATTAGGAATGTTTTTAATGGAAATTTAAAATAAAAATTATTGTTGTTTCTTTCTTTTATTCGTTCTTCGTTCCTTCATAAATAATGGATGCTCTTATAATTTCTTTTTAACTCTTATTGAAGAATTTTTTTAAGTGCTTTTTCTTTTATAAATATTATGTGATTTGTATGTATGTATTTAAATAATTGGTCGATTCACAAGGTATCCTATCATATCATATTGTCATAATGTTCTAATATTTCAAGACTCGGCGTATCGGCTTAACCAACTCTTAGGCGTGGTTGGTTACAATAAACATAGCATAAAAGGCAACAACAACATTTTCAAACCTTTCTGAAATATTACAACATTATGACATGATAGGATACCTTGTGAATCGACCATATGTGTATAAATATTTATGTACTTATTTAATTAAGAATTTATTATTTATTTATTTATTAATTGGTTAAATATGTATGTAGTTATTAATATATTTTTTATTATTATTAATATTATTATTATTTTTATTATTTATATATATTTTTATGTATATATAGAGTTTTCTTTTACTACCTTAATAAAGCTATGATCCCAATTTCAGCTGATATTATGGTACCTTACTGCTAAGTAAATTTACCATTGCTCTGAGGTTGTAAATTGTTATTTAACGTTTAGGGTTTTGTAATCACTTGAAAATATATTAATGATTTAATTTTAATGTTAAAAATAAAAAAATAATGTTTAGGTCCAATAATTTCGTCCCGCGAAACTTCAACTTGTTCCAATTGTTTTAGTTTTGCTTAAGGGAAATGTAGTAAAAATTATTATAATTCTTTGTTCTATAATAGATTGTAGGGAAGTAAGTGTTTTCAGAGCAATGGTAAACCTTAAAAGACTGGTCCCGCTATCAGACATTTTGAAAAATGTTTTTGTTTTGTTTTTATTTTTGTAACACTTAGTTTTTCTTTTCTTGGTGTATTTTTTTTATTTTACCCATCCGTGTGTTTTTCCATTTTGTTTCATTTAAACAAAAACCAAATTAAAAATAATTTCAAATAATATTTTAACAATACTTTAACTGAGGCATTTTGTTGGTATAAAAATAACATTCTCTTTGTTTTCTTCGAATATAAGTATGTACTATGTAAGTAGTATTTGGTATTGTTTGTTGTTTTTTTTGTATTTATTGATAAATATTTATAGTTTTTCTTAAAGTTGTTGTATTAAATAGCTAAATATATTTGAAAGCTCTTAGCAAATAGTATAGAGTTAATAAATATCTTCTTTATATTTCAAATAATAAAAAAAAATAAAACTAAACTAAGAATATAAAGCCTAAAAGTGTGCTACAATTACATAGTGATAGATAGTTAAAAAGAGAGTGATAGAGAGAGAAAGTGTGTAGAGTAAAATATTTCATTTAGAGTTGTCTTAAGATCAGTGTTGTCAACTTTTTACATTAGAAAATTATGAAACTCTAAAAAACGAGTATTTTTTGAAAAAAGCATCAACAATAAATTTTATATTGTTTAAAGGAAAATTCGAATTTGTTAGTTTGGTTAGTTAGTGTTAGTACCACGGCAAATGTTTTTATATCACGTAATGTTTTGTAATATTCCGTTTCATTCAAGTTACAAAATTGTTGCACTTTTTCTGAAATATTCGAAACATTTATAACGATGTACTGTTAGATGTTTGAGTGTTCATTAGCGTTATCGAATTAAACATTTTAGTTAATACATATAAGTAATTGATAAAATGTTTCATTTAGTGTTACTGAATGAAGCTTTTAAGAAAGCACTAACTAAAAACACTGCTAAAAGCACTAAGTTGACAAAGCTGCTTAAGATAAAGGATTACTATTTGAAAAAATATATAAAATTTATATACAGCTTTCTAAATATTGCCAAATCATATTTCTTTAGGTACTGGTCTTTTTGTTTGGATTTTTTTTTTTAATTTTTAGGTTCATGTTGACTGATTTTTATTATCTACCTTTCTCATTTCAATCTATAAATAAATGTTATTTTCACCATAATTTAATTGTGACTTTTTATTTTTACTTTATTTATATGTATTCACAATATTTCTCTTGTTGTTTATTTGCATTTGTAAAAAGAAAACCAACAATTATTCTTCGTTTGTTGTTTTTTTCTTTTTAAAATATTTTTGGCAGAAAAACTAAACATTTTTACCTGGATCTATTACATATAGTTGGATGTAAAATTCAAACATAACAGTGAATAATGTTGTGTCGTTGTAAATTAAAATTTTATACAACAATACATTGATAATATGATGCAATTTATATGTTTATAGTTTTAATTCCATTAGATTTTAGACTACATAGAAAATAAGATAAAACTTAAAAAAATAAAATTTTTTTCGAATAAAATATTGGTAGAAATAGTTTATGCGCAATCATTAATGGAATATGAAAAACCTTTTTTTTCTTGGCTGATTGTATATGGAATTTTTTAGACGGTCTTTTAAAATAATAATAATGATTTTACTTTTCAATGGGCTGAAAATATGGTATAGAACGCCCCCGCTAAAATCGTTCTATGGTTTGTTGAAACACGTTCTGTAAAATATTAGGATGATAACAGATGGCGTAACGAATTTTGTAGATGCAGTTCTTTTTAGTTTTTGCATAAATTTTGGCATTTATAATTATGTTTGCATTGTAATGTACAACAATCGAAATGTTTACGTTATATTATTCTAATGAGATATAAAAGACAAAAATTGGTTAAAAGATTTTATAGTTCTTGAAAATTCCTCTGCCATTTACATGACTCGGATAATTTGAATAAGAAATGCAGAAATATTCAAAGAAATGCTATTTTTACCCTTTACCATGAGTGGCAAGTTTGTCTTTCGGTTTGTAATTTCTACATTTTTCATTTGCGATAAATAGCGAAGTCGAGTTGAGAAAATATGCTTAGATACAAGGAAAAAACCGGGACAACCTAGATTTTTGGCCTATTTTTGATATATATCTGGATTACTAGTCATTAATATAGAAAATATGGATATCTAATGATAGATATTTCTAACGATATTTGCAACGATGTATATAAAGCTATAGTAAGTTGGACCTACAATGGGTCAAAATCGGAAATAATACTTTTTAACCCATTTTTTTCAGGAAAAAAATATTTGTCATACATTTTTTTTTCACTAATTAATTAAAAAAACAATTTAAAACTAAAAAAAAAAAATTTTTAAAAAATTTTTTTTTAAAAATTAAAATAAAAAATTTTGAAAAAACTTTTTAAAAATACATGTATCTATATTCACCCCTATCGTGAAAAACATGTGAAATTTATGTTCCCATGAAATATCCATTTCCCTCGAAGGGAAAATTGCTATCGTGCAATTCCCATGAACATTTCATTCACAATAGTTGATTTTGTTCGTAACAGCTGTCTATTGTTTACAAAATTCCATCTACAAATTTCACAACATTTTTTCACGTGAAAAGGGTACACATTTCATGTGAAATATTGACTCGCGATAGGTGTGAAATAAATGCTTTGTGTGGGAATTGTAAACGCTTTTATATCCGATGTAAAATTTCAGACAGATAAATGTATGTCACATTGAATGTTGCTCATCTGTGATGTACACATAGCTTGATGTAAGGTAGGATGAGCTTGTAAGATTTGGCACTAACTTAATGTTTCCATTGCAATGTGTGTTAGGTGACATGTGCATCGACTTGCTATTGAATAAAAGGATTTCTGCGGGAGCTGTAGATATGAAAAGGATGAGAAAATAACTGGCGAGGAAACAATTGAGATTTAAGGAATCCGTTTATTCAATGAGCAATTGGCATTTAATGTGTTTCAGAAGCTCAGAATAGTTATAGTTATAATTTGAATTACGTCCCGTAGAGTCACAATAGAACATGTCACAGTTATTTAGTTTTGACCACCATCCTTATCTAAACTAACTCAAATCGAAATATACGTAGTCGAAAACAACTTAAATACGACAAAATGCATATCGTTAGTTTAGTGCGACAACGTGATAACAAACTTTTCACAAATTCAGCATTAGTCCCAAAAAACGTTAATTACATGTTTTCTTTATTTTTGTCGTGTTTAATCTATTATTTGATTTAAAGTTTCCATCATAGAATAAACGCATAGAACGGAAGGAAATAGAAATATCAATGGAAAAAATTAATACAACGTAGTTATACTGAATTTGACACAGTATAACAACGATAAATTGTAAACGTTGTTTAAGCAAACAGTATATTTTTTTATTCCATCGTATTTTATTAAAATCTCAATTTTGATAAAAAGTGGATTTAGCACATTTGTTCACTAAGCTAACGATATGTGCTGTATATGTATGATACCAAATAAAAAACAGTTAATTAAGCTGTCTTAGCGATTATTTGCCTACACGCAGAAAAAAAATATAGTTGTACATTGTTACTGTAACCATTTCAACATTTGTGCATGGTTACTGTAACAATTTCAAAATTTTTAACAATATTATAGTCACAGTAACTATATATATGATTGTGGTAACAATAATATGGTTAATTTACGATTCACATGATTGTATCAACCATATATATGGTTACAGTAAACATGTATATGTTTGTGACCACCATTTATATGATGATTAATTTTATCATAATATGTTGTTCTCAGATTATGATATGAGAGCATCATAATATGGTAAGTCCTTCATCATATAAATGGTTGTCACAAACATATACATGTTTACTGTAACCATATATATGTTTGATACAATCATGTGAATCGTAAATTAACCATATTATAGTTACCACAATCATATATATAGTTACTGTGACTATAATATTGTTAAAAATTTTGAAATTGTTACAGTAACCATGCACAAATGTTGAAATGGTTACAGTACAATGTACAACTATATTTTTATTTCTGCGTGTATATTAAATTATTCATTTTTAAAATTTTCAAATATTTGACATTTTGAAAGATTTCTTTCATTCAAACCCACTCTATTTACACGATGGATGCATGTCAGTCATATTAAGTCTGGATTTTATATTTATAATCAACGCGATATTTATAACAAAGCGATTGGGTCCTATAGGTACATATATGTATGTGTATGGGACTTTGTTCTAACTACACCCATTCTTTTTCTAACATTACTTTATTCCTCCTTTCTTCCAAGCAGATATAAATAATCTGTTGACACGCCCGATTTTCTAATAGGTTTTCAGTACTATTAACAAACTGTTAACATTGTCTTAAAGACATTTAACAAAAAATCAATGTTTGTCAAAAGTTTTTTTAAATGAACGCAGGTGAAAAATCAGCAGGAAAATAAAATTTTGCGAAGAAACAAAAATAAATAAAACAAACAAAAAAATCAAATTCTTAAAAAAAATTAAAATTTTATTTTGTAATCATATTACGATTGACAACAACCATTGTGCATTGTTTTAAAGAAAACAAAAAGGAGACGCAATTATAAACATAAAATAAAAAAAAAAAAAAATTTTAAATTAAGACTAATAATAGTATTAATTATAACAATGATAATTGCATTTAATATAATAATAAACATTGTATTTATTTTTCTATAAAACAATAATCAAAACATACTTGCATTTTGTTAGCTTGTTTGTTTGTAACGTACTTACATAAAATCATAGATACATACATACAATTACAATTACAATACATTCTCTAGCATAAATATTTAATTATTAATTATTTAGTAATTAATTTTATACAATTATGTTGCAGTTGTTACACTGCTTTTGTGTTTTCAATATTAAAGTTATTTACAAAAAGAAAAATAAAAAAGTGGAAATAACAAAATTTATAAATAAAATATTTATCAAGCGTATTCATGTGGTGTTTTTTGTTTGTTGGGTTTTTTTAAAAATAATTTTCTTAATTTGTTTATTGTTTTTGTTTAATATTTATATTGTTACAATAAGTTCTTAAAGAAATTCTAAAATTAAATTAAGTATTTAGTTAATTAATGAATTAATTATTAATAATAAATGTTTGTTCATTTTGTTTATGGCTTTTCTAAGAGATTATTTAAGACTCCTCGTATATTTTGTTTTTGTTTTTGTTTTTTATATTTTTTCTTCATAAAATTCTTATATTTATTTTATTTATTTGAGCTTTTTCTTCAAAATGTGTTAGTTAAATTCACATTTTTCTAAAGGACGATTTGCTCGAAGAGAGACTGGTTGAGTGTAGGGTGGGAAGAGAGAGAACAAATTAATTCTCAATTGCTGGTTTGTCTGCTTCTTCTAATGCTGCAATTGCTCTAGCTTCAGCGTCTGAAAATAATGGGAGAACCAGTTATTTACTGCATATTTAATTAAAAACAATAAATTTATGCTCGAACTATTATTGAACCATTTAATTTAAAGGCGGTATTAGATTTCAAAATGCGATATGTACATTTTAAGGACATTTTACATGTATTTGTTATTTTATGTAAACGATATTCTATATATACAGTGGCACAGAAAACTACCCCCTTAAAAAATTTAATTTTACGTAAAACTTTAGGTTTTTTTATCAATCCTTCTAAAAAAATAAATTTTGAAAATAAATTTTTTCATAAAAATTTATGAAATTCAATTTTAAATACATAAAAAGAGTATAATTACTCCACATCCTTTATTTCTATTTTATGTACAATTCTTTTCTGTGTATTAAAAACTGAATTTTTAGTATTTTTTTTAAATAAAATTTGTTGTTTCTAAAAAGTCTCTTTACAAGGATTGATACGATATTATTTTCGTTGATAAACAGTTTTCTGTGCCACTGTAAAACTGCTGTATATTTGTCATTAATATCAACACTGTGATTTCTAATATATTAAAAAAATCCTACTCCAGTATGAAAAAAAGCATTTTAACAAAAATTAAACATTTTATAAGAAAAAAATGCATTTGCAGTTCTGAAAAAAGCGATTGAATTATGCATAAATATTAATATCTTAATTAAAAATGCATTTTAATTAGATTGTTTTAAAGGCAATATATTTGTTTAAACTTCAACAACATGGTTAAGCTGCTATCGATTTTTGAAACAAGTCGACTAATCGGTCACTCCTGTTAGAGTGATGATAAACGATTTACAATTCTTCGATTTATATAAATTCTATTTTATCCCATGATGATCTATTTTATCCCATAATTATCTAACTTTTAAAATCAGATTTAAAAAACACTTTTCACTTACCTTTTATTGCTTGTTCCTTCCAAATTTTCTTATTATCCGTTAAACATGTAATCCATGGTTTTCGTATGGTAAACTTTTGTTTAAATGCCGATGCCGCTGTACTACTGCTACCTCCAGCCACACCAGAACTCTGAATCGTCGGTTTATCATCCGACGTTTTGTTTTCATTACTTTCTTCTATGGCCTCACAGGTTGTTGAGCGATTGCGCAACAAATGCTTTGCATTAGAGGTTGGTCCATCGACAGGAACATCACCAGCATCAATGCTGGCATTAACATTTTTACACATCGGCGCTATTGGGGCCAAAACATGTTCCAACATATCGGCCATTACAGACATACTGGGATCCACAATGAAATCGATAAAACCAATCTGAGACTCGGCCACCAGGGTATTATTGCGATCGCACAGAGGACTAAAGGGCAGACCCAGCTCTCGTTCCAGATCACCTTGACGGAAAAATTCCTCCAGCAACAACATCGTCCAGCGATGATGTAGATTCCATCGTTTGGCAGGATGTGAAATATCACAACAATGTAAGACCAAAGCCAAAGCTTTCGACTTGTCCACCGTAGCTTCGTTGAGCGTCAGTAAATTTTTCATATTCTTCAGCTGTTGAAAATGGAAAGACATGTCTGTTGACAAAACCATATCAATAATCAAGGTTCTCAGTTCACGATACTCTTCGCGCGACAGATTCGACAGCACATTGCAGTCGTCATCTTTGAGCAAACGGAATGCGGCACTAATGTGATGATTCTCCAAAACAGCACGATCATTATACAACAAAGCCGTCTCGGAGCCCGACATCACATGAAAATTATTGGTCGTGCCAGTATGCTCGTAATCATGTATTAGGGCCGCCAATAGAGTGGCATAAATCTCCAGATCCGTTAACCAGTTCATGAGTCCAGTTTGGCACAGCATATGATGCACAGTTTGGGTGACATCCGCCGCATGTAGATTATTGTGATATGGATTACGATAACGACAGTAGCCCTCCTCGATGCGATTCAGAAAGGTTTCCAAGGTAGCGGGTGCAATTTTAAATTTATGTATAATACCATAACGATTGAGCAAATCATAGCCGATATATTTAACAGGTTGACCATTGGCGGCTTCAGCTAAAGCGAATACATCAAAACACCAATCGTCCAAAGTCTGAAAGGAAGAAAGTGGAATATAATAAAATTTTACGTTCCCACTTGTTCAAGCTTTAATTGTCCTATCAAACTTTCAGCACAGAGAGAATGTTTCAGGAAACCGGTATATTCCTAAACCAACTCAGTTTTAATATTTACTGTTATATGTAAATTGTTTTCCAATAACATGAATTTTTAAGTTAATGTAGGCAATTAAGTATATAATCTACAAATATTGTAATATATGGACAAAACTTATTTAAAATAATGTTGGGAAAACAATTGTTATGTGCTCATTTCGTAAAATGTCCTTACTACTTTAAGACGAACTAAAAATTCCAATTTATTCCTATGTAAATGATAGAAAATAAGGAAAACATTGTGAATAAGAAATATTTGCCCATTTCCAAAGTTCAGTTCCGATAAAACATGGAATGTTTTTATGTATAGTAGGTATCAATTACGCGCAGAAAAAAAATATAGTTGTGCATTGTTACTGTAACCATTTCAAAATTGTTAACAATATTATAGTCACAGTAACTATATAAATGATTGTGGTAGCAATAATATGGTTAATTTACGATTCACATGATTGTATCAACCATATATATGGTTGACATAATTATGATATGAGAGCAACATAATATGGTAACTCCTTCATCATATAAATGGTTGTCACAAACATGTACATGTTTACTGTAAACATATATATGGTTGATACAATCATGTGAATCGTAAATTAACAATACTATTGTTACCACAATCATATATATAGTTACTGTGACTATAATATTGTTAAAAATTTTGAAATGGTTACAGTAACCATGCACAAATGTTGAAATGGTTACAGTAACAATGCACAACTATATTTTTTTTTTGCGTGTAACAATTTATGTTTCAGACATAGCCGCTCAGATAAAATGACATCTGTAAATTACATATATTCTAATACTTATGAAATTCAATCAGTGTTGAACAAGTAATATTCGGCTGTGCCGAATTTTGTATAGGGGCTATAGAGGTAGAGTCAATTATGGACCGATCCTCACAAAAGAAAGATTTAGGTTCATAAAAAAACTTGTTTATGCCCAATTTCATCAAGATATTAATTATTATAAGACAATTATAAATTTTCAAGTCATTTTCTAAGGGGGACCTTGTATGGGAACTAGGGACATATGTTTTCCGATTTTCGCCATATTTTACAGTATAATTTCACAGTACTTAGAAATAATTTTTAAATTTTAAAATTTTAAAATTTTAGGAGCATATTTTTCGGTTTTTAATGCAGTTTTTAAAGATTATAATTATCACAACGTCATAAAGTTTATAACACGGGGATAAATATTATTATACAATTTTGGTTGTCAAACAAATTCATATTATATATTATTTATGTTTTGTTTCTAATTTATTTCAATTCAATGAATTAACTTTTGCTTTGTTATATTTTTATTTAAATATGTACACTTAGTCGCAAAACTCTACATACGATATCGAAATTTGATTTAATTGGAAAATTATTTCAGATTTAATGTTTAATCTTTGAAAATTACCACTTGTTAATATTTATCAGGGTCTACTTTACATCACTGAAGTAAAAAAGTTTAAAAAAATATAATCACTGTTGATAAATTTTGCAATATGCAACATAGGAAGCGTTGCACAAGTCTACATACGACTTTTACTTATATACAACATTGTTATGGTAAAGCCGTTAATTTCATAATTAATAAGTTGATTTAGTTTTAAAGAAGCTGAGTGTGTGAAATTTTGTGGTATTTTTTCAATTTTAATATATCTAATCTGAAAATGGCGAAAAGAAAGGAAATATACACAGAAGTCCGAAAATTAGTTGTCAAATGAAGGAAAATCTATGGCTAAAGTGGGGGAAATCGTTAGTTTGTCAAAATCTACAGTACAAACTATCCTTAGGAACTATAAAAAGATTGGAAGATTTGAAAGTTTGCCACGAACAGGACGTCCTTTAAAGCTTGATGAAAGATTAAGGCGTAAAATTTTAAGAGAAGTCCAAGAAAATCCCAAAAAAAGTAGCGTAGAATTGAAAAACGATATCGAAAAAGACTATGGAATTGATGTGCATGCATCAATCGCCGCTGCTTAAATAAATCTGGACGTCAGTCGTGCATAGCAAGAAAAAAACCGTTCATTAGTTCTACAAATAAAAATAAACGTTTTGACTATGCTGCTCAGTACAAAGACGTCCATTTAAATGATCCAACGTTTTGGGAAAGGGTTACTTTTACAGACGAATGCAAGTTTAACCTTTTTGGAAACGACGGTCGCTCAAGAGTTTGGAGAAAGCGATGTACTGCCTTAGAACAAAAAAATGTATTCAGTATTGTAAAACATAATGGTGGATTGGTGATGGTGTGGGGGTGCATGAGTGCTGATGGATTCGGAAAACTAAGATTTATTGATGGAATTATGGACAGTCGTGGCTATATAGACATTTTAAAAAACGATTTTTTACCGAGTGTCGATAAATTAAATCTTAAAGATAATTTTATCTTTATGCTCGACAACGACCCCAAACATACCTCAGGCCTAGTGAGAGAATGTAATCGAACATTTATGGGCCCATTTAAAATAAAAACTCCGAAATAGAAGGGCATCCTCAATTTCCCAGTTAAAAATTATTTTAAAAGAATAATGGGAAAATATTTCTGCTGAAGTAACACAAAAATTAGTTTCTTCGATGCCTAAAAGACTTAATGAAGTCTTCGATGCAAAAGGTGGACATACAAGCCATATATTCTGGATCCTTATAGATAGCGGAGTCGATTAAGCCATGTCCGTCCGTCTGTCTGTTGAAATCAATTTTTTGAAGACCCCAAATAACCTACAAACTTGATTCATATATCAATATATCGGGAATTCTTCCGGCTTAGTTGCTATTTAAAATCGAGAAAATTGGTCCACAAATCGCTCAGATATAAGAAAAAAACCGGGCCAACCTCAATTTTTGGCCTATTTTTTATCTATATATGGATTACTAAGTCATTAATATAGACAATTTGGATATCTAATGATAGATATTTCAAAGTCCATTGCAACGATCTATATAAGGCTATAGTAATTTGGACCTACAATGGGTCAAAATCGGGAAAAATATTTTTTAACCCGAATTTTTTTTTTTTATTTTTTTGTCATAATTTCTTTTCACTAGTTAATTAAAAAAAATTTTTTGAAAAAGATAACAAAAAAACTATTTCGAAAAAAAAAAATTTTTTTAAAAAAAAATTTTTTTAAATTTTGAAAAAAACTTTTTTTTTAATTTTTTAAAAAAATTTTGCTTACCTAAAAATATGTATTTAAAATTTTTATTTTAAAGTATAATTTGGTGAAGGGTATATAAGATTCGGCACAGCCGAATATAGCTATCTTACTTGTTTTTGTTTAGTTTCGTTATATTTAATGCTGTTAATAAAAAACGTTAAACGTGAAATTTATTTAAGATATTAAATCGTATTTAGAGTTTTGCAACTAAGTGTATATTTATGAAATAAATTGTTATCATTGTTACATTTTATTGTTTTGAATGTGAAACCAAAATCCCAGGATTTACATTTAAATTATACCGAATGCCGGGATTGAAAAATCCAATCGCGTTTGGCATCTCTAACTGTACCAATTAATTTTTCAGTTGGTAATATTCATACAAGTATTTTTTTCAATTTACACTCACCTTAAGTACTTTGACAACTTCAGCTGGAAACTGTAACAATGCCGTGCTGGATACTTTGCGATAAATACGATCCACAAATATACCAGCACGTATGGCATGTGCCACCGAACGAAATTTGGGCTTTTCATCGTTTTTCTTGCGTGTTGTTGCCAATTGTCGTGTAAATGTGGAAGCCAGCCACTCACGAACCTCTGGCGGTACAGCATCCGGTTGCACTTCAGAAAGTTCATCATCTTCATCGGCAAGACGTCTGTTGATTTGTTTTTGTATTAAAACAAAGTAATTCCGTTAAATGACATTTTATTGCGTTGTTGTTGATAGTGTCGATGATGATGGCGTTGATGTCGTTTTGTTAAGGAGGAAAGGAAATTTCAAGGATATTAAGGTTTAACGTACAACAGGAAGAAGGGAAGGAAAGAGAAGAAGAAAATAAATTTAATTAGTAAACAAGTTCTCATATATATTTTTATAATTTTTTTTATTATTATTTGAAAATCACTAAAAAGAAATACAGCTTCAAGTAAAATAGGAAACATAACCAAAAAAAAGAAAAAAAAAACTTAAACTAAAGAATTGTTTTCTAAAACATTACTGAAAAATATAAAAGAAAAATTTATTTTTAAAGAAACTGAAAGAATGTAATCTATTAATCTTATTCTAGATTATGTGATTAAAGCTTCAATGCGAGTACAAAATAAAAAATGAATTATTTCTAAAGAAAACTTATAAAAATTTATATCAAAAAACTAAGGATTAGAAAAATTTAATCAAATCATGTTTAATATTTAGTGGGTGCCTTAAAAATAATATATAGTATATGTATGTATGTAGTTTCACATTTTTATTCTTTTATGATGTATTTAATGTATGTATGTGTTTTATTTTTGAGGGGAAAGGAGGGTGATTTAATATGAACTTGCTTTAATCAAATACATAAATGTTGAAGGTGGCAGTAGAGTATGAGTATTAGAGGACATTTTACATGCTTTTTCTTTCAAAGATTTACTCTAATGTGTTTTTGGGAACAATTAAATAATTATTAAGTGTTTAAGAGTATTTCATTTATATATGAAGGTATGTATGTGTGTATTATGTTTTTTAATATATTTTGTCTAATACAAGGATCACATAAATACAATAGTAAGTTGTAATTTCATTATACAGGTAAGATTTTCAATCCAAAATACATACTCAAAACGGCATGCAGTAAAATTATCTACTAAAAATAAAATTAAACGTTTTTTTGTCTTCATATCATTTTTAAAATATTTTTCAGTTATGAATGTAATAAATACGTATTTAAAACAACTTTCGAAACAACTGAAGCGTTATTCATTTTATTTTAGTTTCTTATGTTGCCTAGTTTAAACTAGTACTAATATGTCCAAATAAAATAAATTCTTAAATATGCTTCAACTGTAAGTGCTGGTTCACACACGTTAAGTTTACTTGAGCAAGTCTTAAGTTTATACAAGAGAAAGGAAGAAAAAAAGGAAAATCTTTCCAATCTCCTCTCCTCTGTCATCTACAAACTCAAGACTGGCGCAAGTTTACTTGACGTGTGTAAACCAGCACTAACTGACAGCTACGCAATGGTGAAAATAATGAAACTTAATCAGTACGTTAGCAATATATGTTTATCATACGTTTTTCTATTTTAAATACTTCAAATATAAAAACAAGCCTACGTTTGTTTTTAATACATGCAGCTGTCCAGCTATAGTAAAAATTTGGGAATAAAACTATGCTACAAAATTAAAAATTCGCCAAATAAATAACGACACTTGGATTAAAAAATTAAATGGTTAATACATAACATAGGAGTCTTATGAGTTTTAAACAACTTTTCAAAATTGCAAAAACTGTTAGCACAAACATAATTTATCAACTTTATCAGTTTTATTTAATCAATCAGATTGCACTTTAACAGCCAAATATAAGTAATATAAAAGTCATTGTTTGTTTATTAAATAACACTAGTTTACATGGTTTTTATTCATAATATAATATAATTTAGGCCATTTAAATTCGGGAAAAATATTGAACAAAAATCCTCGACGTCAAAATGTTGAGATATTTAAGGACTGAGATTGAAAAATTTTTAACATACATATATGTTAATAAAAATGAAACCACTAAACTTACAGTTTTGAATCTTTCTTTATTTGATTGAAATTATTGTTCCAATTTACAAAAAAAAAAAAAAAAATTTTTAGTTCTAATCACCCTTCCATTATGGATTTTATAGTGCTTTATGTCACTTTGTTCGAACAGGTTGTCCATCTTCGTTTAAAATCTATCACACTTTTGGACACCTTTTTGTGCTCTTCAATTCTCTTTTAACAAGAGCCCAATATCTCTCCACTGGACTCAGCTCCAGTCAGTTTGGATGAATTGCCTCTCATGGTACAAATACCACATTATTGTTCTTGTACCACTCAAGACCTTTCTTACCATAGTGACAGATGCCAAATCAGGCCAAAAATAAGTGGACACATTAAGAAGTCTTATGAATGGAAACATTATTTTTTGTAAACATTCCTTGATGTAAATTTCGTTATTTATAGAGCCCTTTGTAACAAATGTTTGGGTTTTTTGCCGCAACTGCATATTGCTTGCCATACCAAGAACTTTTTGGGAAATTTTGTCTGCTATTGGGTCTTAAACTTTTCTTCAACATTCCCTCGAGCATCTGCAACATCAAAAAATTGAAACAGAAGCTGCGAAAAATTTTCAATACGTACATTTCGTCATCCTTTATGCAGCAGGTACATTTTTTGTATAAAATTTGACTTTAATTTCCGAGCTCTGTTTTTGGCCTCTAAATTTTTAGCAGAGTTCCTTTCAGGAACTTTTTTAGCCTTGTAGGCTTTTAAACCTGCATTGTCTTTAACTTTTCGTACCAAATAGTCCGAGTACTGACCTAAACGGGCAGCTTTCCTACCGGAGGTGTTGGGAGCTCTTTTGAAAATGCTTTCTAATTTTTGGCTTTAGAAACATCATGTGGACAATTCCTTCTACCTGAACTAGGTTTTATATCAACGGACAAGTTCTCCCGGTACTGTTTAATAACATTGGAAACAGTTTGATAGCAGACCTTTGATTGTTTGGCCAACTTTTTGTAGGACCATGTTGGGTTTTGTTGAAAATATTTAATAATTTTAGTACGCACTTTTTTCTGGTCACTCATTTTAATCAGATTAACAACAAATGAACATAATTGACATTAAATATAATAACTGACATGCTTTTCAAAGGTAACTTGATAAAAAAAAATCAAATAATACTTAGGTTAAAAGTTTTAATGAAAAACGTGTGTTAAGAATTTTACAATCTCAGTCCTTATTAGAAAAGAAAGTACAAAAAATCACTACAATTCGAAAAAAAACTAAAAACGGAAAGGGTTAATTAATACTTTTTTTTATAAATATGTATGTATATTCATTTGTTGTCCTCACGACACGCCAACAATAGTCTCCTAGCATATTACGTTCATTGAGCACAGTAATGAATCCATATCTTATAAAGTACTGGTCCAGTTGAAATATTTGTGACCACCTTTGGAATACAAGGTGAGATACTGGGTGTATGATTTGAAAAACTTTGCAGAGTTCATAACTTGTACAAATACGGACAGATATTTATTGATTTTTTATAGAGCAAATTCTTTGGGTTATCTCGTGGACTTTAAAAGATATTTGTTTGATTTTTACCTTGACTTTATTTTGTTTTTCGCAAATATCATCCGTAGTAGTTGTCCAAAATTTTTTCAAAAAATATTTTCTGATTTCTAGTAAACTCCAAACTAATATGTAAAAACGTTTTTTTCTAAATCTCAATAAACCTAGTCGTTAAAAATAATTTAAGTAAAAATCTCGAAATGAGTAAGAAAAACTTACATTTTATCAACAATGGTTATTAATTAATTAACGTTTTTCTCAAAGATTTCAAAAATATGTATGTAATATCGATAAAAACTAACTTCAAATAACAAATTTTTAAATTGCAATAAACTTGGGACAATGGTCGAAAATAGTGATTTTTTGAACAAAAGTTGAAGTTTATCATTAAATAAAAAAAATGTCACAACGAATTTTTCAAACTTATTCACAAATTATAATAAACATATTTATGGGAATTTATCTATCATTTAATTTTCACCCGCCTGCTCAAAAAACCGTACAGTAAAGCAGATTTTGTAAAAGTAGTAAAATTTTCAGTGGCATTTTATTCAATTGGATAAAAATTATGTTAAAATTTATTTTTTTATTATTCATTAAAAACATAACAGATCTTTCTAAATTTCAAGAATTCTTACGATACCATAAACGGACATTTTTGTATGAGCTTTCAAATCCAGAAAAGAAATATGTACATTGAGAAAACAGATTCGTAGTATCAACCCACTTTGTTGTCAATCGAATGATTCTGCCTTAGTGACCGAAATTTACAGTTGTGTCTACAAAATTTTAGACAGGTGAATCAAAAGTTTGGTTACTTCAAACGAAATTCTTCTTTATCAACTGATTTTCTGTTGCTACAACCGAAAAATACGATATGTACAACCGATTAATTCGATTGGCAACACATTCGGTTGCTACAACGCATCAGTTTTCTTTGTTTATATATGCTTGCGGCTAGATGAAAAATAAAAAAAATTTTTCTTAAAATTGTGACGTTTCTTAAATATATGTATATGTTTCATTTAATGAACAAAAACACAAATAATTTTTTTTTTTAACTCTTGTAATTATTAATATTTTACAAAATCTAATATAATGAAATTACAAATTTGTATATGGAATTATTTTTACTTAAAACCATGAACTCTGGCATTATTTACAATTGTGTGTGTATAACATATAATTCACATACATATATAACACATTTCATTGCGTATTAAATTTTCAACCAATATCAAGCGTGCAATTAATAAAAACAAATTGAAATAAACTGATATTGCGAAATGTCAATCATATCATTAAGTTTTCAAAAATAATTTGATAAACTAAATCATCGCATAAACACACACAGACTATAATTCACACATCTCACTCATTCAGATTCAATCACACACACACACAGGATATTGTAAATATGCACATTAGACACCCCTTAAAAAAACAAATATGCTTTGTTGCATGGGTCCAATAGCGCAGAACCATCCAAAGCAATTATATTTTTAAAGGGCAGGTCTAATGCACGCATATTAATGTACAAAATTTAATAATGACAGCGTGAACACATGCTAACTTTACCAGTATCAAAATTATTATACATCCATACATATTTACATTTATGTATATTTCATATCTCATTTCAAGCCATTTTGTTTTATTTCATTGGAGTGGGTAAAATTAGTTTATAACTTAAGTTATTTGTTTATTGTAACTGCCAGATATATTTAGTTTTTTTGTTTATTTATTTCTAAAATAAACTTTATATGTAATTTTGTTTGAAAAAAGCTAACTACGAAAAAGAAAATGAGCAAAAATGCAGATCTTCTAAACATTAAGAAACTTGTTTCATCACTTGTTTCATTGTAAACATGAACTAATTTTAATACCTTTTTACAGATGTATGTATATTCACACGAAATCTGTTGTAACACATAACCACGACCGCAAACAAAATAATGAAAAATAGTTTGTATGTTTCAAACCAATTTTACAAACTTTTACAGAAAAGTTATTTTGTGCAAATAAAAAAAAAAAAAATACAATAAATAAAAATAGTATATCTTATGGTGTCCATAGATTAATGCTAGTTTAAGTACAAACGAAAATATTAACGCAAAAACTCTGGCTTCAAGATGATATTTTATATTATTCCTTTAACAACCAACCAACCAAATCCTATTGAAAAAACACGAAAGCAAAGTATAACTTCATGAGTGACAAGAAAGCTAATAAAAAATAAATCTTGAAAAGAAAATAAATATTGAAAGTGAGAAGGTGTTTCAATGAATTTGTACTATTAAAATAAATGTCCTGCATGACACGGTGTGGCAGAATCGGAACATGTTTGAATAAGTTCAACAATTTTAAATACATATGTATTAGATATGTATTAGGATAAGCTTCAGATAAATTAAATTATCTTTTATTTAGCAATTTGTTTTCTAAACCTTAATCTGAAGGGCATTTAAATAGCACTGTATGTATATTAGGCTTTGTTTAAACATTTTTATATTGTGATATCATACCTTTTTTTCACCAGTTATCACAATCAGTAATAGAAAACCCTTTCAATAAGGTATCATATAACAAAATCTGAATACAATTTTTATTTTTAAATTAATAAACTAATAATAAGGGTCCTCATGTAAACGCTTAAATGCCTCGCAAACTGTGCAATCTGTGCATTTTTACACTCTCGCAATGAACTGTCAAAAAATGTATGGAAATTCGTTTGCACAACTCCGATAAGTTTGCGCGACAATTTAGACTCGCAAACTTTAATTTATTGTGCATTTGATTAATCAGCTGCTTTTGTTTACTTTTATTTATGAAAAATAAAAATCAAATAAAATATAAATATTTTGTGCATGTAAAAATTGTGTAACTTTGGAACAGAATAAGGGTACTCATTTAAACGCTTAAGTTTCCCATTTGTGTAATTGTGCAAATTTGCGCGACGTGTTTCATGAACCCACCTTTTCAATTTTGTGCAAGTTTACACGGAAAATTTATATTTGTTAAAAATGTCAAATAAAAATAAATTCAATAAAAGCTGTAAAAAAAATTTTTTCAAATTGTATAAATTTAAATTCTAAAAATGTTGAATGAAAATTAAATCTTTGGAACAAACAATGGTAAACATAGTTTGGAAGATTTTGTTTATGTTCTAGCTGATGGTTAATTTTTCCATACACATTGCCATACAATCCAATCATTCTGTTTCAAAGTTACACAATTTTCACATGCACAAAATATTTTTAGTTTATTTGATTTTTATTTTTCATAAATAAAAGTAAACAAAAGCAGCTGATTAATCAAATGCACAATAAATTAAAGTTTGAGAGTCTAAATTGTCGCGCAAACGAATTTCCATACATTTGTTGACTGTTCTTCTGCGAGAGTGTAAAAATGCACAGATTGCATAGTTTGCGAGGCATTTAAGCGTTTACATGAGGATCCTTACAAACTTTCGGTGTAAACTTGCACAAAATTGAAAAGGTGGGTTCATGAAACACGTCGCGCAAATTTGCACATTTACACAAATTTACACAAACTTAAGCGTTTAAATGAGTACCCTTAATATTTTCCATTTCCTTTTAGAATGAAACACAGGATTTTGAATAAAAAATTATTTTATTTTTCAACATAGTCTCCTTTGAGCTCTATGCATTTTGTCTAGCGTTTCTCCAATAATTTTTGTCCCTTAAAAAAACAAGATTTATCGAGGTCATCAAAATAATTATTTTTTGTGAGATGATTTCATCGTTGGAGTCAATTCATTAGGTTTGGAAACAAGAAACAGTCCCTAGAAGCTAAATCCGGAGAATAGGGTGGAAAAGGCAACATTTCATAGCCTATTTCATGGATTTTTGCATTGGAAAATGTACATTTGTGTACTCTTTTGTGCATCCGATTCAAAATTGAAACCACTGAGCTGTGTGAGATGTCTTTGGCTTCGTCAATCTCTTGCACTTTCAATCTCGGATCTACCAACAGCATATCGTGATTTTTTTCAATTGTTTCTGGTGTAGAGACCTCAGCTGGGTATCCAGAAAGTTCGACCACTTCCGTGCTTTTACCGAAATTCAGTAAATGACCTTTTTTCCTTTAAAATGTATGGTGCAGAGTTCCTACAGTATTTATCAAGCTTAGACTTTATTTGAGTGATGGTTTTTTCAGCAAAAATAATGCTTAATGAGTAGACGAAATTTACATTTTTTCAATTTATCCTCAAACCACGAGGTAGTCTGCTATCAATGCCTGTCAAACACAAACTCCTGAGGCAGCTTGTTCAATGCTGATGCATGTTGACAGGAGCCTTTTCAGTTAAGAGCCGAAAAATTGGTAAACTCAGGGATTTATTGACCCACCCTCGTATATAGTGCAATTTTAGCTCTCTTTAAAAAACTTGAAAATAAACTCCATTTAATTTGCCATCAAAAGAAAAGTTTCATTAAACAAATAAAGTTCACTGAAAGAATGTTGCAGTCGCTTTTTATTCCCTCTAACTTTGTAAGTTTACTTTCCAATATTTTCAGTTTACTTATTTCCCCATCCCAACATTAGTTTTCTTTTCTTCACCATTGCATCAATGGCCGGGAATAAAATGAAAAAAAAAAAAAAAAAACACAAATCAAAACAAAATGAATGAATGTTTTTCTTACACATTTTTTCTTCTTTGCTGTTTAAAAAAAAATAATATTGTTTGGATAAGTGCATTTAACGATTTACAAATAGAAAGGATGTTAAAATATTGTTTATTTATTTCAGTTTCAGTTCAGTTTTAGTTTGTTTTTCTTTGTAACTTTTTCTCGATGACTTTGGTGGTGGCAACAAACCCAAGTTAAGTTTTTTTATTTTACAAAACTTTTAAAGATGTTTTAGAATAGTTTTTTTCCTTATTACTTCCAATTTAAGTCACAATCTAAAAATTGCAAGCAACTACTTGGATTAAAAGAACTCACAAACTTCTGTATTAGCTAGTAAATGTTGTTTGATATTAAAGGAAGGATGGACTTGGAAACAACGCTTTAGTTTCTCCCTTATCACTTTAATGCAACTGACGTCAATTTGCGCGTAAAATAAAGTTTCTTGTTGGTATTTACATTTTTGTTTTAAAGTGAACCTGGGCAACAAATTGTTCATAAATTCAGCTACATTTTTTTAAATGTTACTTACATGTGAATATTAAAATTGAAAATTGAAAAAATGTATTTATTTTTTGTCAGCAATTTGTTTCGTTGTTTGAAAATGAAGACAAGAGTGTATTTGGTAAAATCCCAGAATATTTTAATAAGGACTGAGATTGAAAAATTTTTAACATACATATATGTTAATAAAAATGAAACCACTAAGCTTACAGTTTTGAATCTTTTCTTATTTGATTGAAATTATTGTTCCAATTTACAAAAAAAAAAAAATTATTTTTATAGTTCTAATCACTAATGATGAAATTTTTAACCTTTTTTTAAAAACCCTTCCATTATGATTTTTATAGTGCTTTATGTCACTTTGTTCGAACAGGTTGTCCATCTCCGTTTAAAATCTACCACACTTTTGGACACCTTGTTTGTGCTCTTCAATTATCTTTTAACAAGACTCACTGGACTCAGCTCCAGGCAGTTTGAAGAAATTGCCTCTTTTGGTACAAATACCACATTATTGTTCTTGTACTACTCAAGACCTTTCTTACCATAGTGACAGATGCCAAATCAGGCCAAAAATAAGTGGACACATTAAGAAGTCTTATGAATGGAAACATTTTTTTTGTAAGCATTCCTTGATGTAAATTTCGGTATTTATAGATCCCTTTGTAACAAATGTTTGGCTTTTTTGCCGCAACTGCATATTGCTTGCCATACCAAGAACTTTTTGGGAAATTTTGTGTGGTTTTGGGTCCTAAACTTTTCTTCAACATTCCCTTGAGCATCTGCAACATAAAAAAATTGAACCAGATGCTGCGAAAAATCTCTGTATTTGGCCTTTAAATTTTTTCCTTTCAGGAACTTTTTTAGCCTTGTAGGCTTTTAAACCTGCATTGGCTTTAACTTTTCGTACCAAATAGTCCGAGTACTGACCTAAGCGGGCAGCTTTCCTACCGGAGGTGTTGGGAGCTCTTTTGAAAATGCTTTCTATTTTTTGGCTTTAGAAACATCATGTGGACCATTCCTTCTACCTGAACGAGGTTTTATATCAACGGACAAGTTCTCCCGGTACTGTTTAATAATATTGGAAACAGTTTGATACCAGAACTTTGATTGTTTGGCCAACTTTTGTAGGACCAAGTTGGGTTTTGTTGAAAATATTTAATAATTTTAGTACGCACTTTTTTCTGGTCACTCATTTTAATCAAATTAACAACAAATGAACACAATTGACATTAAACATAATAACTGACATGCTTTACAAAGGTAACTTGATCAAAAAAGATATCAAATAATACTTGGGTTAAAAGTTATCATGAAAAACGTGTGTGAAACGAATTTTATAATCTCAGTCCTTATTTCGGGTATGAATAAATTTTCATTTCTATGTCTGTTTTTAGTTTGCATTAAGTCGCAAAATATTTTAAAAATTAAAAAAATGAAGATTTGGTGATTTTTCTGAAAGTTTTAACACATGAGAATTGTAGCACGTGTTAGCGATTTTATTGTGAAAGACGTAAAAATTCTACGTCCAGATCAGATATTCTAGATAGCTAATTACAATATTATAGATTGGCACATAAATTTATCGTAATTCATATAAACTGAACAAAGTTTTAAAATACACTAAGGGTACTCATTTCAACGCTTAAGTTTCCCATTTGTGCAAATGTGCAAATTTACATGAGGACCCTGTACTGTATTAAAATATTGAAATTCACTGGCATAGTATTGTAAATATTCTCAACCATAGTGGGGAGGGTATATTGGGTTAGAGCTGGTGTTTGTCACAACACCCACCTTAAAGTATACAAAACTGCTCAAAATCACTTTCTGAGTCGATTAAGCGATGTCCGTCCTTACTTCGGACCTTCGAACCTTGTAATCAAACTCACAATTTCAAAGAGAGTTCGACAATATTTTGTAGAAACCTTTTTATTACCACAAGCCTATTGAATTTGGTTAGAATTGGGACATTATTTCTCCTAGCCCCCATACAAATGCCCTATCTGGAAAAAGCTCTCATAAATATCTTAATTATATAGATATCCAAACCAAATTCAACAGAAATATGTTTTATATAAGACGAACTCGCACTATCAAATTTTGTGACGAATGGTCCATAATTAGTCATAGATCCCATATTAGGCCCACGTCAGAAAGTCACTTTAACTAGCATATATCTCTTAAAAATATTGGTATACAAATAAAATTCATAAGTCTCATATATACAAATTAGTCAAAGCTCCCATATAGATCTTAAAAGAAAACTGTTTATTATCTTCTCGGTGTAGGGCATCATATGGTTGGGCTTGACCGACTATACTTTTTTGTTTTTATTACGATAATTTCAATTTTGACTGATGATAACCAAGGTAAGTTTTAGTCATGACAGTTGTTCTTTGCAAAATTTTTTTTATTAAAATGCTTTTTCTTCATATTTGTGTGCATATTTTCCCGTTTTTTTGGAGCTTTTATGCTTGCTTATTTTAAATTTATTTTGTGCATATTTAAACTTGCTCTGTTATTAACTGATTAACGCAAATAGTTTTAACCAATTGTTCTTATTACACTTGTCTTTTGTATAAAGTATTAAGGACTACGTACAGGAGAGCTTTCATTTATTCCGCAAATGCTCCGAAATTTGGTCTAACGTATTTGACTGATTTCACTCCTATTTCTGGCAGAATCTAGATAAATTGAATGAAAAGTAGCTTGTAAGCAAAATTTTGCATTTTTACTTGTTCTTTTATTAAGTATATAATTTAATTATAAGTATTATAAGTAGGGGGCGGATATATATGCAAATGGATGTTACAATGTAGACTAATTATGTATCCGAATCGCACATTTTGCTGTAAAATGGCATCGATTTGTAAGTGCATATTTTGTTATATTTTACTTCAAAATGCATATTTTTGTGCATATTATCCAAGTTTTTAATAAAAATATCATTTTTTGTCGTCAATGAGCAACTATTGTCTGGACAAGAAGCTTTTAGCCGAATTTGTTAGACAAATAGCATTGAATGTTATCGACTAACTTATTTAAACATCGAGAAACTGGCATTTAGTTCTTAATTTCCCTATCAGCAATTGAAAATTATGATTTCAAAATATTTTGCTTCAAAAAAGTTTAGAGTTTTTTGTTTAAAGATTCAAAAATTCATTAAATATATCGAAAACATTCATATTTCTTTTCTTTGCAATTTCGATTTATAAGAGATGTCGTTGTCGAAAGATTTTGTAACTTCACATACACAGTTATCGCTCCTGACATTTATTTCCCAGCAGTTCTAGGAGACTGTTCTGAACTATAGATTTTACCTATCAATAAGGGTGACAACTAGTTACATAACTAGATACGTGACTATCTATTTTAACACATGCATGACCCTTTTGGATAACTTTTAGACAAATCCACTACATAATTAACGTTGAAAGTGACACTTAAGTGACATTTGTCTTTACTACATGGGATGTATAAAGTAACCAATAGACTTATCTCTCTGTTACAAATAGCACATACGTGTCAAATGACCCAAAATATACAAATTGGAGTCGGCCAAGTGATCCGACATTAGTGGCAATTACTGTCTATAAGGGATATATTTACTACCTGCTTAACTGCTGGGCTATTACGAGATAAAAATTAAAGTTGTATGCTATTATACAGCACGATCAAAATATTGGTAATTTTAAAAGGCAAGTAGCAAGTTAGATGCTCTAAAAATTATGGCCTTAAACAAGAATTCATACCAAGATATTATAATTAATAAACCCATCGTTGCTCAGAAGAACAATTATACTTTTTTAAACTTTAACAATTTAATTGCTGGTATAATTTGAAGAGTCCTAACAGCTGGGAACACTATTGTGTGTTTATTTGACATTACCCGATTAACCCTGCTGTTAGGTTTGGACCATTTTGGTAAATTTTTTTTTTTTTTTTAATTTAAATTTGCAATGGCTTATGGTATCTACTTAAAACGTCAGCTCAGGTATTTTTTTATATTTTAATGCTTTTTTTAGTTTTTAGCCATTTAGGATAACATCGAACTGAAAAAAATTAAAAGTTACAAATCTTAGGTTATGGACCATATTGGTCCATACAATTTATTTTATTCTGTATATGAGTAAAAGTAAGATGTTTATTGATATTTTCGCAGCAAGTTGAACAAATTGTTATTCGTTTCAATTTGCATACAAATCTATTGCATATTATGCATTTGGCATCACATTTGGGCTTACAACAATTGTAAATTCCCTATTTTCTAGAAGCTCAATTTTTTAAATCACCGCTTGCATATGGTACAATATTTGATGACGATGCTTGTTTGAGTCAATAGCTCTGCTGCAAATGGATTTTTAGATTTGACTATCCTTTTCAACATGTTTCTGATATGATTCATTTGCGGCCCACGAATAATCAACTATATTTGAAAATACAACATTTGGCCATTTATTTGTTTTTATTTTAGTGTTGTAGTAGCTAATCATTTGATCAGTAGTATCGTCGCCTCCTAAGATAGATAAAGGAAACGATTTTTACCGAAACGATAAATAATGGCAAACAATAACAAATCTTTAGTAGAGTCATAATAAGAAACGATTTCAGGTTTCTTATTGAAATCGATTTCATCTGTTTTGTGCATGGTGCTCATCAATACAGTACCTTAACTTTTATGGCCGATATACGAAACAAGTTTGCGATTTCACTGAAAGCAAATGTGGATGTATATAAAGAAATATATATCGCCCTTTCAATCCTTATGTCAACTCTCCTTGATTTTTTCAGGCTTTTCATACTTTGGTTTTGTAAAGTGCGGTTGTATTTTCCATACGTATACTGATTTGGAGTCTACAGCTGATCAAAATTTAAGCCCATATCTGGCATGATTTACAGGCATATACTGCCTATTGATGAACATTTACATGACAATTATAAAACATTGAAGGATGAGCTTGGCAATTTTCCGATAACTCGCTAATAGGAGCAAACTTGTCACTACTTTTTTGTTGTCTCCTGCTGACAACATCATCAAAGCGGATAACACTTGTTATCATTGGACGATCAAAACTTGCATCAAACAAACCATACAAATTGTTTTTGCCTCTGCAATACAAAATTATTATGATAAACACTTTACGTATAGTCACGACCAAACATATTGTATATACCACAATGTAGATTTTTCTAAATTCTTTTTTTGCTTACAATTCGTTTTTTCAATGATTATATTTTCTATCCTCGGAGCAAAAAATAACAGAAAAGTAGACCAAATATCACAGTATCTGGACATGCTGGAGCAGGTGGTAATGATGTAATATTCTCTGATGAAGCTCCAATGTGACATGGTAAAGGAATTACACTCCATTGCATTTTGTTTTTCGCAATGTATAATCTTCACAAGAAGCTCCTTCAGTTTTTTCACCATTTTGCATTTCGCATTCACATGTATCAACTTTCAATATTTTTTGAGCTAATATGGAAGAAATTGAAATATCTGAGTCACTTACATTTAGAATTTCAGCAATAGCACACCTGTTCAAATTTCGTCGATTTTCCATTTTTTTCTATCCACATGTTTCTGATTATAAATATTTAAAACATCTGCTCAAAAGCATTTTATGTCAAATTTCTTATGAAAACTACAAAGTGGACCAAAATGGTCCCTTACCTAAGATTCGTAAGATTTTTTTAACTTAACAGCAGGGTTAATTATTTTATGTTGCTGCACAAAAATATAAGTGATTTTTTGAAGCATATTTTAGGCGCATATTTTTCAACAATAATGCATGAAAATCCGCCCCCTAATTATAAGTAATTTAAACTTCGAAAAATGATACATTTCCAAGATTGCCCTATCTTATTTAGGCCTACTGCAAAAATTTCAAAATACATTTTACCAAATATAATTAATTATAAAATGATTATTACAAAATTATTTTTCACAATTCATTTAAGTTCTCTCACTCACGGTTTGCAATTAATTCAATTACTAATTTTTGTTTGTATTTTTAATAGGTGTTTAATATAAATTTGCTTTATTTACAGCCACTTACAAATACACATACATATGTAAATTTTATTTTAGTTTTAGTATTTTATCGTTTCACTGTTTCAGTTAACTAGGTTAACTAGGGTGCATCATTAGGATTATTAATATTTTTCCATTTGTTTTTAAATATCAAAATTTAAACACTTTCCTTTCGAAATCGTAATAAAACATTTAGCAAGCTTTGCTTTCTTAAATTTTGTTTAATTTTTCCACACTTTTTTTTTAACTGAAAATTAACACACACAGAGAGAGGGAGATAAAGATTAGACAAATCATCTCATAACATACATACACATATGTAGTATGTGGTAAGTAAATAGTCACAGCAAAATATATAAAATATTATTTTTGCACACCTTTTCTTGGTCTCCTTGGCACGGTACTGTATAATAAACTGAATTAGTTCCACGGTTATAATACTATTGCGACTATTTTGGCGTGTTAGGCGACTCATATCGCCGCTAAAGGATTAAACTTTAAGACACGAAAATCCTTTTATGTGGATGAACCCTTTCGCTTTTGTTGTAGTCGAAGCACTCGTCGTCGTTTTTGTTGTATTCGCAGTAGTAGTAGTTGTTGTTGTTGCGTATAAAACAACATAAAATTTGTAAGGAAGAACATGTAAAGTTTTGATGCTTAAGCACTATTTTGCATTTAACAGGACATGTCGAAATTTAATTTGTATACAGTTGTATTTATTGTATTGCCTTTGTTAGACAACAATTAGGACAATTTATCCTGCAATTTAGTGTTTGTTGTTGTTTTTTTTTGTTTGTTTGTTTGTTCTGATAGTACGGTTAGACATGCGTGCTTAAAAAATATATATAATTTAAGACATTTTACAGCAAACTATTCTGTAGTTTTAGTATTTTTTGTATACTTTTGGTATTTTTTTGCGCGTTTTGTGTGTCTTTACGATGAGGTTAAAATTTAAACTAAATTGTGGCCAAAAACCATCCATCCGCCAAGTCCTACAATTAATTTTTCTATTTGTAATTAAAGAAGTATTTTTTTTTTTTTACTTGACTCATCCTTGTTTTATTCTTTCTCTGTTTTTCGCCAACTCACGCTATTTATTTAGATTAAACTATAAATATATTGTTGCTTTAGTTGAAGTACGAAGAGAATATTCCAAAATAGAAATAAAAATATATCAATTATGTTATCACTACTAATGGCACTTAAATTATTTCAGCCGAAAATTATTTATACATATACTAGACACCCTACTTAAATATTGGTCAATGCTAATACTCATGGGTAACAATAATGATTAAGGACTTAATAAATGTAACTTGTAAACTATAAAGGCCTTATTCATAATCAATTTTTATACCCTTCATATAAATTTGTCATTCCGTTTGTAATTTTCATAATATAATTTTCCGACCCTACAAAGTATATATATTCTGGATCCTTATAGATAGCGGAGTCGATTAAGCCATGTCTGTCTGTTGAAATCAATTTTCTGCAGACCCCAGATATCTTCGGGATCCAAATCCTCAATAATTCTGTCAGACATGCTATCGAGAAGTTTCCTATTTAAAATCAGCAAAATCCGTCCATAAAGAACGAAGATATGAGCAAAAATCCGAGACAATATGGATATCTAATGATAGATATTTCAAAGTCCATTGCAACGATGTATATAAGGCTATACAAAGTTGGACCTACAATGGGTCAAAATCGGGAAAATATGTTTTAACCCGAATTTTTTTTTTCACAAAAAACATTATTTTGTCATAAATATTTTTCATTAATAAATTAAAAAAAAAATTTTTTTTTTTTAAAATTGGAAAAAAAATTAAAAAAAAATTTTTTTTTTTAATTTTATTTTAAAGTATAATTTGGTGAAGGGTATATAAGATTCGGCACAGCCGAATATAGCTCTCTTACTTGTTTAATTTATCAAAGGTTTATAAAACACAATTCTGTTTATAAACCTTTTGTAAATTTAAAAATTGATTATGAATAAGGGGGTAAATATATATATTTTCTGCAGATACTTTTTAAATTTTTAACAGTGTGTAATTTCGTAAAAAATTGCAACAGAAACAACAGAAATATCATGATGAAAGAAAATGTCCCATGCGACACTGATTAAAATTATATTATTGTAAAAAATCATCATATAAATCCGAATTGGGTAAAATCAAAACTATTTTTAAGAGATATCACAAATATTGTCTCAGGTTTCGCAGAAATCAAAGTTCGAATTCTTAGCCTCAAAAACCACAAGTGTTTTTTCCCATGCGAATTCCTTGTTTTTTTTTACAATTATATTGAAAACGAAAAATTGCCCAAAATCAACCTTAGCATCAAAAGCAATATGTTAAACCTTTTGTCAAAATAAAATTCCCTTTTATTTTGAATTCATTTTTCACTTTAAATGTGTGTTGACGGTCACGTTCGACATAATGGAGCTGCCCATATATATGTATCTTAATATTAAATAGTTTTTTTGCGTTTCTCCTTTTTCTGTTTTCGTCCAGTAGTTTTACTATGTTTCTATTTAATTCTATATTTGTTATATTCTTTTACAATATTTTTGTCCTTTAAGTAATAAAGTCAACAAATACAATACAGACATTGACCAACATCTAAATATATACTATGTGTGTATGTATGTAAATGTCAGGGAGTCATGAAATGCCAACAAAAAAAATAAAAACGAAAGTCTCAAGGAGAAGATATAAACACCTGAAACAGTTTTTCTTTTTCCAGATACGAGTTAGCTGAGAATAGAATAAAAATTAAAATACTTTTATCTCACTTGTACAAATGTTAACATGCTGAACACTAACACTCACTCACTACATCATAAGTGCTAGTAAATAGTTGAAAGAAGGTTGAAAGAAGGTGGGGAGAATGTTGGCGCAGGACTCCAATGGAGTGTTATACTTACGTGTATTAACGTTTATTCAAAGGATTTGCATGTTAAATTCTTCTTGCTATATATTTTTGTTTGTTTTCTTCTTTCTTTTATCATAAAAAATATTTAGTTGCTATCAGCTCAACTCAATTGAAATGAACAGTTTCTTCTATTGCTTTGCCTTCTTCTTCTTTGGATGGTGGTAAATATAAAAGACCGTTAATTGTGAACAAAGATAAAACTAATGACCTTGGAAATGTTATACTGCGATGGTGCGAAAGTAAGTAAATGTTATTTAGGATCTTTAAAGGGCAAATTACTGCATTTAATGATATTTAGTTAAACACTAAAATACTATTGCCCCGATTATCGTTCACAGCTTTAAATTTCGATTATGATTTGCAACACTTATCTGCAGTGTTGTAAATTTATTCCGATTATCGTTTGCAACATATGTTTTTATGTGTTGTTATTTATAATGAAGACAGCAAGCTACCAACTGCAATCTGTCAAAAATAAAGTATACACGTTTATATGAAGATGATTCTTTTGACGACAGCACAGCTACCCGGCCACTTGACTGCTTTTTGCCGCTGGAGCCAAATTAGACTAATTTCTATTTTTGTCAACCACAAAACAGAAATAATGCTGCGAAAAAAATTTATATATTTTTTTTTACTTTATTAAGAGAATTTTCTGATAACCATATTGGAATAAATTAATAACAGGTACATTAATTATTACCACATATATATTTTAACTCAAAATAATTGTTTAAATCTTAATTACTTAATTTTGTACGGTTATTTTTTTATTAAAGTAAAAACAAAAAAATAAAGTGACACCACTGAATTATAAATTAGCTGTTTGCTTTGTAGCTGTCGTCTTTAAAATAATTCAGTAGCTGCCACACGACTACAACTCCAGCCAGCAGCATTTGTGTTCGTGTAGTCGTGTAGCCTGCTGTCTTCAATGTGTTTAATGCATAACTGTTAAAAACTTACAACTGCTCATTGGCTGTTGTCGTATTGTTGCTGGAACTTGCAAAAGAACTTGAATGGAGAGCAATTTTGAAGTATACATAATTATAAGATTTTTTTGCAAAGCGTTTATAACTGTAATTTAATTGTTCTTAGAAAAATAACAAATAAAAATCACTAAGTTCTCATATTAGCCGCGGTAAGCTACCATTTGGATTTAATAAAATGCCGCTCCAAAACAATTGGGATCTATTTACAGAGCATTGAGATGATTTCTTAGATGCACAAAAGAATGGTAAAGAGTTCGTTGAAGATGGATTAACAAATTTATAAGGAACTAGCCACACCAATTAGAAGAAATAAATACTATTAAGTCTCCTTTTGTGAATTGTCACTCATTCAGGATAAGATGTTCAGAGTAACAAGCAAGGACACTTTGTAAAATATCAACCAAAGTTCACAATTTTAAATAATTCAAAATCAAATTTAGTACACGAGTGACATTTCATTTCAATTAATTCTTCTTGGTATATTTCACAACAGCCATGCTTTGCCGGAGTCAAAATATCTTTTGTGAGAAATAAAAAGAAATTTTTTTTTGGAAAATTAAAGTTGGAAAATAAATTAGAAAACAGTGTTTAAGCTTATTATTTTCCAGAGTTCTTCGCGCTTCCCATAGTATGTGAATACCAGGCCTCTAAAGGGCTGTCCCTACAGTTGAGAACCATTTTTTTTATATGAATCCTACAAAATACATTTATAGAATTGAAGCAAACATCAAATAAATTTTTTTTTGGGTTATTAGCAGCCTAGAAATATAAAGTATAATAAACTGTAGAGGTCGAGTGTAAAGGGTCTTCCAATAGGGGCTCCCAACTTTGTCAAATTGATTGTCATTTATTCAGTTTGTTTTGACAAATCACCATGCACGAATATAGCGCTCAACAACATGTGAAAATTATAAAATTGTTTTATCAAAATGGGTGTTCTGTTCGGGCAACGTTCCGCCCATTTTACGGTGAGTCCGATTTCTGGATGAGTGTAGGATACGTCAACAATCAATATTGTCGAATTTGTGACGTTACCAATGAACATGGGATATAAGAGCGTCCAATACATCCTGGAAAATACATATTTCCTTGAGAACGACGGACATTTGCGCGATATTAAAATCCATACCTAATGGCATCGATAAGCCTTTCAAACGAATAAAAACGATGTCACACACACTTTGTTTTATTTAAATTTAAAAACAGAAAGCGCTTAATGAAAGACCCTTTACATGAACACATTGTTAAGTAACTTGAAACCTAAATGTGGCTGGGTCTAAAGCATCAAATCGTTTTATTTTATATTTATGCTCAAATACAGTCATAGGTAGACCAGACCGGCATGTCATACGAGTACCTACATATATGTAACACTAAAAATATATTTAATGTTTCGATGTCACACTTACACATACCCTCACATATACACATATGTTAAATATCCTTTTGTAATATTAACACGAAAATTAGTTGTGAAGAAGACATCATTTCAAAAGTACTTTAACACTACTCAACAGTGTGGAAACAAATAAAAAGTAAAAAAAAAAACTCACAGCAAACACATAATATTTTTAATGAATCTTAAAGTACTTCTTCAAGAACTTTTCGGTACACTTTTTATTTTCTTCTTATATTGAAGCATAACATAATTTAATACTTCTAATGAACAGCACTGAACAAATAAATGGTTTCTAGCCCTCTTAAACTAAATCATTTAATAAATATTGTGTTTGCTGAAAGTTGGAGCTGGAGTTGGTGGAATATTCTTATTATTTTCTTAATGATGCTGAAGAAAACATCAAATGAATATTTAATACGATGAAATGTCTATTTTCATTTGCCGAAGGAAGCACAGCTAACAGCAAATGAAAAATTTATTGAATAAAAAATGTAAATTGTTAAAGGAGGAATGTGAACACTATGAAATTGAGTTTTCAGATTAGAGTTTACACTTTGGAAATCAGCATTTTGTAGATATATTTTTTAGGAAACCATTAGAGGGAAACATGTTCAAATTAGAACATTAGCAATTTACAATTTTAGCCACGGCTATCGTCGCACAAATGTGTCGATCAGACAAAAATAATAAATACATATCTTCAAAGTAACTGATCTGATTGAAAAATATATGTATATGCAAGTGCAAATTATAGAGGAGAAAAGTAAACCACCATGGTTGTATACGTGCTAAAACATTGACTTTAGCGTCTTCTTTTACACATATATTGAAAATGAAAACTAAGAATCAAGTAAAGACTGAGATCGAAAAATGTTTAACATACATATACTATGTTAATAAAATGAAACGACTAAACTTACAGTTTTGAATCTTTTTTTATTTGATTGAAATTATTATTACAATTTACAAAAAAAAAAAAAAATTATTTTTATAGTTCTAATCACTAATGATGAAATTTTGAATCTTTTTCGAAAACCCTTCAATTTTGGTTTTTATAGTGCTTTATGTCACTTTGTTCGAACAGGTTGTCAATCTCTGTTTAAAATCTACCACACTTTTGGACACCTTTTTTGTGCTCTTCAATTCTCTTTTAACAAGAGCGCATTATCTCTCCACTGGACTCAGCTCCAGGCAGTTTGGAGGAATTACCTCTCTTGGTACAAATACCACATTATTGTTCTTGTACCACTCAAGACCTTGCTTACAATAGTGACAGATGCCAATTCAGGCCAAAAATTAAGTAGTCTTATGAATGGAAACATAATTTTTTGTAAACTTTCCTTGATGTAAATTTCGGTATTTATAGAGCCCTTTGTAACAAATGTTTGGGTTTTTTGCCGCAACTGCATATTGCTTGCCATACCATGAACTTTTTGAGAAATTTTGTCTGTTATTGGGTCCTAAACTTTTCTTCAACATTCCCTCGAGCATCTGCAACATAAAAAGATTGACCCAGAAGCTGCGAAAAATTTTCCATACGCACATTTCGTCATCCATTATGCAGCAGGTATATTTTTTGTATAAAATTTTACTTCAATTTCCGTGCTCTGTCTTTGGCCTCTAAATTTTTAGCAGAGTTTCTGTCAGGAACTTTTTGAGCCTTGTATGCTTTTAAAAATGCATTGGCTTTAACTTTTCGTACCAAATAGTCCGAGTACTGACCTAACAAGGCAGCTTTCCTACCGGAGGTGTTGGGAGCTCTTTTGAAAATTCTTTCTATTTTTTGGCTTAAGAAACATCATGTGAACTATTCTTTCTACTTTAACCAGGTTTTATATCAACGGACAAGTTCTCCCAGTACTGTTTAATAACATTGGAAACAGTTTGATAGCAGACCTTTGATTGTTTGGCCAACTTTTTGTAGGACCAAGTTGGGTTTTGTTGAAAATATTTAATAATTTTAGTACGCACTTTTTTCTGGTCATTCATTTTAATCAGATTAACAAGAAATGAACATAATTGACATTATACATAATAAATGACATGCTTTTCAAAGGTAACTTGGTAAAAAAAAATCAAATAATACATGGGTTAAAAGTTTCAATGAAAAACGTGTGTTAAGAATTTTACGATCTCAGTCCTTAGTTATTTTCTATTTAATTAGTTATCTGTTTTAGCCTATTGTACGTACACAAATTCACCGGTAAAATATGAGTTAAGGGGCCTTCCATTATATTTAATTTTGTCTTCTAAAACACTAAAAGTCCTTCTTATTTTATTATACTCTTTATAAATTTTTATAAAAAAATATTTTTTCATTTTTTATTTATTAATAAGTTTTCCAATCTTTTATTAACTCTAAATAGGCGTTTGTATCAAAGGCCTTGTAGTTTTTACCCGTTACAAATGAAAAATTGCGTGAATATTTTGACTGTTAAATTATGGGGTTGTTTTCTGTTCTTACACATCATTTCATTTACAGGCTTTTTTACAGGTTTTGTATTCATTACACAGGTCTACAATGATTTTGGTGCCGCCAAAACTAAAACTGATTTTAAGTAAGTATACCCTGATTCTAAATGTATACTTATTGTCTATAGAAATGTAAATAAGATAACGATAAGGGCACACGAAATTACTTATCACAGCCAATATTGAAAAATGAAGGTAGATCCAAAGCTATACGTAGAAAAAAACTTAAAAATATTATTGGTGTTACCAATGCACAACTACTATTTCTATATTTTTTGCCCTGTGTTAACAGTAGCTGTGAAGAGACACATATATTGTATTAGTATTTTGTAAGTTTATGATCGAATACAATTACAAATATAAATTCGTATACATACTTTCAATTACACATTGACATTTTTATGTTGAATTAAGGACATTACTAGATTAAAGTCAGTCAGCCAACTACTAACCAAACAGCCAACCAAACACACAGCCAACCCATGTCAGCAATCGTTATTATGAAAATGCGAATATTACATTTTAGTCATTTATCTATTGATTTCCTAAAAATGTAGTTATATTTTTTTAGGTCAAATTAACAATACACCATTTTTGTTTTGTATGTACAAGTTTATATTGAATAGAGTCCCAGAAATATCTATGGATGTGAGGTGTAGAGGTGGTTGGTGGTGTTGCTGTGGGCTATTGGAAAATGTAATGTTATTGAATTTTTGTATGTATGTATGTATGTATGTATGTATGTATGTATGTATGTATGTATGTATGTATGTATGTATGTATGTATGTATGTATTTATACGAATTTTATTATCATTGTTGTAGAATTACAAACATGAATACTAGGGTTGTCAATTATTCGAGTTTGATTTTGATCGAATAAAAATTCAAAATGTTTTTATTATTCGAGTGATTGTTTAATTTTCAGAATTACTTGGCTCATTATACCCTATTCTATTTAATTTTACCTTGAAAATAAATTTATTTGAGTATTTGATAACTCGACAATTATTGATTGAGCAATTTATTATACTTTTTTATTTATTCGAATAAAATATATATTTTATCATCGATTAGTCGTTCTTGAATGACAACCCTATTTTAAAATTTATGAAGGTTTTTCTGGTGGTTTTGTTTGTTGTCCTTGCTAAAATTTATTTGTGATACTCATTCCTGTAAGTGAAATACAATAATGTAAAATAATAACAAATAATCCCAAATATGCAATACCCTACACCATCCATATACAAAAATAATAAAACTTATTTGTATCGAATCCTAAGTATTACAAAAAGCTTTTGGAAAAGAGCCTTATATGGACGCTATGGTCTATTATGGACCACTACTCCGAATAAATGGAAGTGCAAAATTCGATTACATTATACATATCAGTGCCTAATTGTGTGTCACTAAACTAAAAAGCCCTAACAGCTAAAACTTTACAGGAGAATCTATTTTCGTGATTTTTTTAATTTAATTTGTGCATTTAAGTTCAAATTGTTGTTGCTATAAAATTGTAATGAAACTTTGAGCACCTATGCAATTTAATCAGATTATGTATACGATCCTAATTCTTCGATTTGCATTAAAAATTCATATCGAATATATTGTTGGTTAAGATATTTTTGCTGTTTGGGCTCGGCTTTTTAGCGTAATGTTATAGCAATGGTTTTAAAATTTAGTAATACGACTTGCATATTTAACTTAACTTATTTGTGTCGAATTTTTATGTATAGTTTAAAATTGGTATCGCAATGCATGTCTTATTCCAGAAGAGCAGTTTTGTGGTGGGTTTACGAAATCATGGCCAATGTTTATATAGGTGGACGGAGCTGGACAGCGCTTAAAATGTGATTCTGAATCGAATGGTATAGTTAAAGGTTACTGGTTTTTGAACGTTAACAACATCAGCACTAACGCATAATATCCCCTCGCCTTATTGTGTTGTAAGAATATATGATTTATCACTATACTTAAATTATTTAACAATTTTACACAATACTAGAGTAAATTACAAATATTGCTTTTATTTTATTATTTCTTTTATAACCTGCAGAAAAATAGTTTAGCAACAGAAAAATAAAATACAACTTCCTTTGTGGGATTTGTCTTTTGTAATTTGATGATGAAAGTAGTATAAATATAAAAAAATGTTGTCTGGGGTTTTTTTTCTAATTTTCCCCTTGATCTAAACTGTTATTGTTCCTTATTATATTAGTTAGTAGAAAATACAATTTTTGAGTTGAAAAGATTTATATATATCTTAACTCTCTATATTTAAAAATGGAATATATAATATATATCGCTCATTTGCTGCAACAACGTCACAACTCAAAATTCGTGTTTTTTGAACTGCGCCGTTTTTTAGCTTATCATATTGTTTTATCAGTTTTCAAGAAAGTCAATTATTTTTTTGTGAGAGCGTCTTTTTGTTGTAAACATCAAAATTAAAATTCATGTTTTCTCGTATATTTGACAAGCTAAAATTTGGGTAGATATTAACATCTACTATTTAAATCAGGTTTTATTTCTGAAATCGCAAGATTTGTTGAACATTTATTTAAGAAATAGTAAAATGTCATAAAACATTCAAATGCGTTTTTCTCGAAACTACTTTTTTGAATTATGACGTTGTTGCAGCGATATATATGAGCGATATATTATTAATTCAAGTACATACATATCTTGAAGCTTACAATATTTTTTTGTTATTAAAATTCTGGTATGCAAGTAATATGTATGTTTTATTGCAAATTCATTACTATATTTATTTAAAGACTAATTTGAAGATTGAAATTAGGACGGAAAAGAATTTTAACGAATCGGAAAACATTAACTTTTAACAAGATGGACTCTAGATGTACTCTTATAAAAACAATGGGGCGTATACGTTTTAAGTAAAGCTACGTACACACGGTTGTCAGATCTGGCAATGTGCTCGCAATGTACTGCCAATGAAATATTATTAGCAAAAGGTTAATTGTCAGTTTAGACGATTGTAAGAAAATCTTACAATTTCATTGTCAGACAATTGTCAAACAATAAATTTATCTGCCAACAAAAATTGTCAGTTCACACGGTTGCTTCACTTTTGTTTATTTTAAATACATATGCACAGTGTTGCCAATAGAAATAATTTATCTGACAATGATGCCATAAAAAGTTTCTGACAATGATCTTACAATGATCTGGCAATGGCAACGTAAGGTGTTTACACGATTGTCAGATGTCTGACAATAGTATTGTCTTACAATGTACTGACAAATACTTTTTCTGACAACGTTGTAAGACAAAATTTGTATGTTCACACGGTTGTTAGACATTTTCTGAACATTTTTCTGACAATATTGTACAATCTGACAACCGTGTGTACGTAGCTTAAGTACATTAAACTAACGGATGTTAAATCGATTGAAAATTGTAAAATATTTTATATTTTGTTTGATATGTCAAAGTCCATTTTGTTTTTAAACCCTTTACCATGAGTATTAAGGCTATTTATAAGTTTGTATGTTGAAATCAACTTTCAGAAACTCCCAAATAACGTGCATACATGATTCATATATCAATATATCCGCTACAGTCCCGTTTCGGTTGCTATTTAAATTCGGTAACATTGGCCCGCTGTGGTATAAGAACCATGACTACCTCGATTATTGACGGAGTTTTCAAAGCCTTTTAAACGACGTATATAACGCCATAGTAATACGGAACTGCAATGGGTCAAAATCTGGAAAATAATATTTAACCTGAGATTTTATTTACAAAAATAAAATTTTAATTTACCCACATTTTTTCAATAATAAAATTGTTTTTTTTTTTTCACAAGCATATTTTGGCGAAAAGTATATAAGATTCAGCACAGCTGAATATAGATAGCTCTCTTACTTGTTTTTGTTAAAATTGTAAAATGACATATATTAGCTCAGTCAAATAGAATAGAGATAACCAATAGCGCCAAAATTGTTTTATTTTTAAGTTGATTCATTCATTTAATTTTACCAAAAAAAAACGTAAATCATATATTTTTTTAGGAAATAAAATAAAGAAAAATTAATAAGAAAATGTACTCAAAAAATATAAAATTATAGGCCGCCAACGCACATCATCTAAACGTTTATTATATATCATTTTAAATCATACAAACTTAGTAATAAAACCCCATTAACAAATTTCGAAAATATTTTAGAACGTTTATTTGTGTCTTCCGAAAAATCGTATGAAAGAACTTATCACGTAACAGTTGCTGAAAAATACCGTCAATTTGTTTTGCACGTTTTAAAAAACTTAAATGAAATTAAAATATTTTTTAAATGTGTTTCATAAATATTTTAAAAATTATAAAAAAAAAATTACTTATTCTCTTGGATGGAATTGGACATTTTAATAACGACTGCGATCTAAGTTTATATGCCCAATATTTGTATTAACATTATTGTTCAAAATTTTAATTTATTTTTTTCTATTTTTTCATTGAACTTTGTTCTTTACCCTAATGAGCAAGACACTTTTATTTATTTATTATTTTACATATATCTGCCACACATACATTTCAGTCTTAATTGCTGTAGAATTTTGTTGCACCAACATTTCCATTTCAATTGATTTGGTAAAATTATTCAAATATTCAATTACAATTTCAATTGTCTGCACATTTTATTCACACTTTGATTTTTCAATTGGCACTGAATTTATACAGATAGATATGACTTCACGTTCTGGCTTAATTATTACTAATAATAATGACAATAAATAAAAAAAAACATTAAGTTTAATTAAAATTATAATCATATTAGAAATATACATAGAGTGGAAACTATGCTGTCAAAGACCTAACTCGGATGTCAAAAAAAAAAAAAAAACAATGTGAAAACAACACTCGTGTGTGTGATTTCTTGAGTAATTTTCTTTTGTTTAATTTCATGTCTAGTTACCGCTCTATGTGTATTTCTCTATGATTATAATACCCCGGCCGTTATTGTTATTATTCTCATATCTGATATTTTTTGATTTTTTCGACGTATACATATTTATTTACTTTTATTTATTTTTCAAAACGTTAAATGTCTTCCACTTAATCTGAGGCGGTGATTACGCCTTTAAAAATACTACAACTAGAACCGGAACATGGCTGATATGATAGACGGCCTAATATCAAAGACCCAATGATGGTTTTATATATTTTTTTTACTATTATTAGCCTGCTCCCTATTTGAGATAATCATAATTGTAATAAATAAGTACGTAATTCTATATGTTGTGTTAGACATTATGTTTACGCAGTAAAGATTTATTTTACATAGATTTTCAGTACGAATTCATTACGTACATATTAGGCTTTGTTTAAAATTTTGATTTTGTAACACAATGGTGAATTTTTATTTTGAAAAAATCCATCTCCATTTGCTGCATAGCTGCAGCTGAAACCACTGATTTTGAGCGATATTTTTTACAGAGTGAAAATAGATGAATATATTTCAAATTATTAGAATGTATCAGAAATACATTAGAGCAATTGAAAAAATGCACTTTTATCAGAAAAAAATTTAAGTTTTTTTTACCACTTCATCCAGTCCGCTAATAAAAAATAGTTTTACAATTTCTAAGTTACTGGGATCCGTTTCAAAGTTATCATGTTAAACGAGTTAATTTGTGGGTTAATATTTTCCGAACAAACAAATGTTTATTTCATCGAGATCTCAGAATTTTATAAAAATATGAAAATTTAACCCATCATGATACCCTAAAGGCCTAATGCATATACATATTGTTACGAATGTGCAATGACGATTTGAATTCAACGGTCTGTAACGACTGCCTGCAGCATTCATCATGTTTGAAGGCACGTCCATCAGTAGCATGCGTTTATTGGCATTGTTTGTAAGTATGGCAACACTAAATGTTTGGGCTGCTGGCAATGACATCGAAGGCTCTGGAATTCGAATGTACTAGTATGTCCGTTAAGAGCATTGTAGAAGATTCCCGATAGATGGCACGTGTATAAATAGTGGGAGAGCTGGCAGTCGTGAGTTGAGTTTATTATTGGCGCTGTTAGAGTTAACATCAACTGTCTTGTGCATTTAAGGTTGTACGTAATAGAGTGCATTTCTGCGAATTGATAAACGTGTATAAAGACACTGAGTGACTATTTAATTCTGTTGTTGTTGTACATTCTAAATAAATAAATAAAGAGTTGTTACAATTTTAAATGACTAAAACTGCTTTTTATTTGCAATCAAAAGTATCCGGTTTATTTAAAGGAAATAAACCCACGTTTTTAAAAGGTAAAAACGTAACAATATGTTTCTATGTATTTCGGCCGTTGTTAGGGTTTCAGGTCTGATTGTGATAAATATTAAAGCCATATTTTTTTGTTGCTGGTTATTTATACAGCAAATAATTGATTGCTTTAAATATGTACGTGTTTTGTTATTTCCACTGTTGTGGTTCATTGATGGTTCTTAGGGGTTTGTCATCATTAAATTAATCGATTGGCAAGGTTGTATGTTTATAAGAAACTGCACAGAGAAAACAGATTCGTGATAGCAACCGAATATGTTGCCAATCGAATGATTCTACCTTATTGACCGACTTTTACAGTTGTGGCTACAAAATTTTTAGAAGGGGTAACAAAAGATTGGTTGCTTTGACCGAAATTCTTCTTTGTCAACTGACTTTCTGTTGATAGAACCGAAAAATTCTATATGTGCAACCGATTCATTCGAACCGATTCAACCGAATCATTCACACAGTTTTCTCTGTGTGATGTTAAAAAAACTACCCACTTTTTTTCCTTTTCAATGGAAAATACATATCATCTGCACTACTTATGATATATAACTGTACAAAACCTGATCCGTTACCATATTGGAACATATGGTACCTAATTCGACCTTAAGTTTTTACTGATGGTTCCTTAAGAGCAGTGTATTATTATTGTCGTTACATGTATGTAACTAATTTATAACAGCTTGTGAAAGTACTTATCACTTCCTGATATAATCGTGTAAAAATATTATTAAACTATTTTATTTTTGATTTTAAAGCATCTTATAATAAATACTTTATGTTGCTTTTTGGTTCGATTAATCGTTTCCTGAACGGATCTACCCATAAAACAATAAAAAATAAATTTTCTGTAGCACTAGCTAAATATTGTCTTATCTTTAGTACGTTTATGTGGATACATGTTCCCCTCATAAAAAAATACTTTCTTCTACAGATACACATGTAGAATAACGTACTTATTACGGCTTTTAGAATAATTCCCAAAAATATGAAAAAAATAAATAAAAAAGATAAAAAATTGTTTTTAAAATGTTATTACAAGAAAGAACTTTTTCTGTTTAATGAGGCTACATATATTATATATGTGTGTACAATGTACATATATAAATAAACTAACAAATACCCTGTAGACAGCCTATGACCATATGTCTCTATGTCAACACTCCTTCTCTATCGACAAATGCACTAGTTGAAATATCGACAATTTTCTTTTAAGCATGAGTAGAGATACGTTAGAGACAACTGTTCTAGCGTATTTCTGTTGACAATAGGTATACAAAATAAATTACTATTTGTGAAATAATGAACAGTTTCAATAGGCTTCGCCCATGGGCAGAAAAAAATGTATGTACCAACATTTGATCGCAATATCTTCCAAAATGCGACCTATAATTTGCGCACAAGGTGTACATTAGAGTTTCCAAAAAACCGAAGAATTTCGATCGGTTTCGGTTCGGTTTTGTGATAATTTATTAACTATTAAATCAGTTGATAATATAGGAACTGCTAAACAAATTAAAAGTTCAAATTTGACGAGTGTTTACTAGGATAAAGGAAAATTGGTACTTTTTCTTTTAATGGTACGTTTTTAATATATTAAATTAGTTAAAGTTGGCTAATATGCCTCTCAGTAAAGAAATAATCAAGAATAGGGTGCTCAATTGTAATATGATACCAAAAATGGAGAACTAGAACTAAGGAGTACTTTTTCGTTCTTCACAATGTATTTTCTATAATATTGAACCTAGAATCAGGAAATTTCTTTGAAATTTCAAACTTGACAGTAGTTTAAGTGTGGAAAATTTTCACTTTTCTGCTAGTGGTACTTTTTATTATAATAAATTATTTTACTTATTGTATATACATAATAGTTGGCTGATATACTTCTGAGTAAAGATAGAATCAAGGATAGTGTGCATAATGATATTGAGGTAACAAAAACTATTATTAAAATTTCTATAACAATGAACCTATAAGCAAGATATTAAACACAAATGATCCTGACTGAGTTAGAATATAAAAAAGGAAATTGCAGGTACTTCTTCGAACAAGTAGTACTTTTTGAATATTTTATAATAATTAACCTTAAAATTAGGCACAAGTGATTCTGAATGAGTTATAATTCACGAAAGGTTAGTCTTACCTTTCTTTTGTATTTTCTATAATAATGGACACAGAAATATGAAATTAAACATTAATGATGCTGAGTAGGAATACAAAATGTGGGTCTTTATGGTACTGTTTTTATTATAATAATACATCTAGAATGAGCTAAAATTCACATTACAATGAATCAATAAACGTGAAACTAGAGATATATTTTCCTGAATTAGTATTAATTTACAAAGGGAGACTTAATAGTACTATTTCTTTATTCCTATTGAGGCGGCGAAGCGCACCGGTCAGCTAGTAATTGATACTTTAATCGGATATTTGAAAATAACTAAGACTTTGTTACAAAAATTTTGCATTATTTAGCCTGCGAAAGGTAGCCTGCTACATCATCTGTTTAAGTACAATTTAACAAATTTAAACAAATCTTAAGATATTTTTACCGATCTGTGTTTAGAGATATTGGATGAATAATTGGATGAAGAAGTTTGTTTCTCATTTCTATATTTTGAATTTTTCTAGTGAAAATAGATTAAAAGTGAAAACCGAAGAATAATTCTCGGTTTCGGTTTCGGTTTTAGACCTTGAAAAGGCGCGGTTTCGGTTTCGGTTAAAACCGAATTGGAAACTCTAGTTTACATGCATAGCTAGCCAGCCTGACGGACGGACATCGTTTATTCGACTCAGAAATATCGATTGGTATACTAATATTTTTGATCGTTACAAAGATCAGAACAAACGCAATATACCCTCCCCAATTGAAAAGATAATTCAAAGATAATATTTAAACATTTTAGTTATAATTTTGTTATTATCACAAAGATCAGGATACGGAAATTAAAATAAAATATAAATGTATTGTTTTAGTTAATAACAGAAAATAATAAAATAAAATTTATACTCATGTTATTCAGAACGTCGTTCACAGTTAACGCGAAATTATTAATAAACTAGTGTACATGCTCGCAATGCCAGGGAGACTTGCTGCTCCCTGGTAGAAATTTAAAATCTGGCTTCATTGGGATTTGAAAAGTGATTATAAGTATGCAGAATTTTAGCTACAGGAGGCTACCAAAATATCAAAAATCTTGGAATTACCCGGGTTTTATACAAAAAATTTGAGAGTTTTTAATACCGAAAAATCTCAGGATTTTCTGGATCGGCATCCCTGGTATATATACATATTTTTTTAAATAATTAGGGGATTCGCAAGGTTTGCTATTAGGTCATATTGTCATAATGTCCTAATATATTATGATAGTTTAAACAAATTGTTGTCGTGTTTCAAACGAAAAAGTATTATTTTATGACAAAACAATAAACATAGTTCAAAAATAACTTTGAAACACAACAACAATTTGTTTAAACTATCATAATATAATAGGACTTTATGACAATATCACCTAATAGCAGACCGTGTGAATTCCCCAAATATATAAATCAATTTGATCTGTGGTTAAGCTTAATAAAGCCTTAATTACATAACATATTTAACATTTATTTAAAAATTCATTTGTAAATAATCTTTTTATTATTTACAAGGAACTTTTATTTTCAATGATCTGTGTACATAATAATTTCGTTAATATTTTCTTACTTTTCATCATTTAATAATATAATAATAGTAAAATATAAACCCAACTTTGATTATTTATAAGCAGGGCAAGGATATCTATGCAAATGCATGTTTGTAGTCAGTAACTCAAAATCACTTTTGACAATTTATCTTTTCGAATCGAAGAATTTGCAACAAAATGGCATCGATTTGTTGTTGCATATTTTTGCATATTTTGTTATAAATGCATATTTTGCATATTTTTCTTTTAAATGCATGTATTTAGCATATCTTTCCATTTTATTGCATATTTAATTTTCTTTTGGACATATTTTTATATCAGTGTACACTGTACATACATATATTTGGCAGCTCTATTTAGTGTTGTAAAAATAGTAAATATATTGACACTAGAATTATATTGTTGAAAGAAAAAGTCAACTTTTCAATTTATGAATCGATTTTTTAGCTTTTTGAAATTGTCGACTTTTCGAAAAATTTTTTATATCGACTTTTCGACTTTGTTCTCTTTGTGACATATAATATTAAAGCCAATTAGCATTTCTGTGCTCAAATTACATCTTTATTTCTGAAAAAACAGGGATTCAATTCGCTGAATGCACAAGTAAAATTAATTGATGATGCTGCCAATAAAATTAATAATGTAAACGGAGAAATTTCTTTCCAAATTAAAACAAAACTAAAGAATATATTACAGAAAAATACTGGATTTCATATAATAAAAACCATTTTTGACAATTAGATAGCAATTTTAATGACGAAAATCAAAATGAACATTCTAAAATTGAACTGCCTTCATTTAAATATGCACCTTTAACTTCTGTTGACGTTGAGCCTACATTTTCAATGTATTAAAGCTGGTTTGATCCGAACAGACAAAGTTTTCTTTTTGGAAATTTAAAAAAAAAATTATTTGTTTATACGAATAGAAATCTAAATTTAGTAATTTTGTAACATGAAAATAAATAACTGACTTGTTTTTTAATATAAATATTAGCGGTATTCACAATGTAGAGTACTTGGCCTGGCAATGTAGTAAAGAGCACAATATCTAAAAACTAAAAACAAAATACATTAGAAATAGAAATGTTTGTCAATAAATAGCTCTTCTGCTTTTTACTATGCCAAGTACTCTACATTGTGAATACCGCTATTGTATAATTTACATACATACATGAATTTTCTTATTTTTACTTTGAAAAAATATATTTAAAACCTTTTATGTTCCTTTATATGTACATATATATTGAAAATGTGACCTGAAATTTATATCTGTCTTTTATTAATAAATATATTTCAAATAAAAAACTTGTTTTTATTGCATATTTTTGTCATTTTTAGTGCATATTTTCTCTCTTTATAGTGCATATTATAAGCGCATATTTTTAATTTTTTAGTGCATGAAAATCCATGCCTTGTTTATAAGAAAATAACGTTTGTTAGTACAGTGATACTTGAATATTAAAATTTTATATAAAAAAAAACAAATAATATTTATAATAAAATAATCCAGTCATTAAGGATTTAGTTTTTGGTGAATTTGCTAAAAAATAATGTATGTGTAAAGTATAATTTTGTTCAAATCGCAAATACATTATTGAAGTATTGAAGTTTGTTTTGTTGTATTTACAAAAACATGTATTGCAATTCATTAAAACACTTGTACATTCATCTAAATTACGAACAAACGAACTAAATATTAATAACATGTTTTCAAGTTAATTTAAACAAAATCTACAAGTAAACGTACAAAATTACGAAATATTTTATTTTTTTAATTTATTTTATTTATTTTTTTGTTAAATTAAACGCAAACCAACCAACCCCATTGTGTATAAAGGACAATTGTTATTATTGTTGTTGTTATTGTGTCTATTATCATCGCCCGTACTGGTCTGTTGATGGTGCTGTAAAGTGACATTTTGTCGATTGCGATTACGTCTGTTCACCAGAGTAACATTTAAGGAAGCACTGGAACATTGTAGCGACGATGAGGAGGACGAGCATCGACTAAACATTTAGTTTTTGATTTGAATTGGTTTCGTTTTATTGTTTTTGTTTGGGTTGTGGGGTGATGTAAGGAAACAAGAAATAAGGAACACTTAGCAGAATAAATAAATATGTAAATAAATAGAAATTTAAACTTAAAAATTAATTTGATTTTACTTATTTCTATTAAGATTGTTTGTTTAGAAGGACATTAAGGAAACAAAATAAATTTTTGTACAATAATCATTACATTACACTCGGTGTTTGTATTTTATAGAGTAGCCATTTTCTAGTTACATATGAGGGCGTATAAAATGGGAAGTACACACTTTAAAAAAATTAAATAAATATTGTTAACAACATAGATTTTGTAACACATTTTACCCGAAAAGATATACATTCGTAAAGAGACATCATTTCCATTAATAAAATATATATAAAAACAGATGTGTTTAAACCGGTTATCCGTAAATGTCAACCGGTTAATACATAAATTTGATTTTCGCTTTGTTTATCCGGTTTTTATTAAGCGATAAACAGGTTTTAAGAAATTACTATTATTATTTTACTTAAATAAATAGTACTCATGACAAATAAAGTATTTTTTGGTTAATTTTTCACCATTTTTTTTAAACACATAAAAATATTGCTTAAGTTTCAATTTAAATAATTTCGTTCAATTTCGGTTCAACGGTTTTTATAGAAATAATCTATATCGGTTATCGGCGAAACTGAATTTTTAAAAAGTTAGTATTTCATAAACTCTAATAAAAAAAAAAAAAGTTAAAAACATACATTCATAAACAAATACAATTTTCTTTTTATTATTTTCTATGTGTTGTTTTGTGTTATATGGTTCCTATAAACATTAAGAAAAACTTTTGAAAATTTTTTTTTAAATAAACATTGTTCGTGTTAAATCCGGTTGCACTCTTGAAGAGTTTTTTCTCAAATATATTAAATAAATCAGTTAAACAAGTTTCAGTTACAAAATCTGTTTTTATACCCTTCACCATGAGTGGCAATTTCTATATTTTTTATTTGCGACCCCACAAAGCATGATTCAAATATACAAGGTTGCTCCACTTCTCTCTCACAAACATTTTTTTGAAGTTTATTGGAATTATTTGAAATTAGTTTTTTGTAAACAATAAAAAAATCTTTGCCACATATGAAAAAAGGGAAATAACGTTTCAGAAATATTTAATTTTAATGTGTAATTTATTGAAAAAATTTGTGTCGGCTTCTTGCTTTTTGTGTTTTTTCTTTCTTGGAGTCTGTATAAGGGATAGTTTATAATTAATTCAAAAACAAATTTCTTTAGTTAACATTTTTTTATTGAATTTTTTGTTTGCTGTTTTATTTTTTTTTTTTACTTTTAAATAAACAAAAAATGGGATTTTAAGAATGAATACGGTAGCACGATTTTTCATAATTCCAATAAACGTCAGAACGTTAATATGGCGACAAAAAGAGAAAGTGAGACTACCTTCTATTTTTGTATCATGCCACAAAGTATATATATTCTGGATCGTTATATATAGCGAAATCGATATAGCCATGTCCCTCTGTCCGTCTGTATGTTGAAAACAACTTTCCTTAGCCACCAAATAACTCTGTCGCTATTTAAAATCGAGAAAATCGGCCCACAAATGGCTGAGATATAAGGAAAAAACCGGGACAACCTCGATTTTTGGCCTATTTTTGATCTATATTGGGATTACTAAGTCATTAATATAGACAATATGGATATCTAATGATAGATATTTCAAAGTCCATTGCAACGATTAATATAAGGCAATAGTAATTTGAACCTACAATCGGTCAAAATCGGGAAAATTATTTTTTAACCCGCATATTTTTTTTACCACAAAAAAATTTTTTTTATATTTTTTCTTTCACTAATAAATTTAAAAAAAAATTTAAATTTAAAAAAAAAATTTGGAAAAAAATTTAAAAAAAATGTAAAAAAAAATTTAAAACAATTTTGAAAAAAAATTTAAATTTTGAAAAAAAAAAATTAATTTTGTTTACCTAAAAATATTTAAAATTTTTATTTTAAAGTATAATTTGGTGAAGGGTATACAAGATTCGTCACAGCTTGTTTGTTTTTTATGAAAAAGTCGTGTTTTTCAGAAATCGTGATCCTGAATAAAAATGTATACTTTGTAGTGTCGCAAATAAATATTATAGAAATTTCAAACGGGATGACTAATTATAATGAAGGATATAATAATTGTGCCCAATTTTCTAGAAAATCCAATATGTTCGATATCAATGATTGTTTTTCTTTGTTTTTTATCCTAAAAATAAATAAATATTAATTTGTGGTTCTGGATTTCACGTGAACAGTGTTTTAATTGTATTTGACCGCAAACAAAAATTGGTACTTTGTTTTGTTTGTATAAGAAATTAAAACTTTTCCAAGAAATCTGTGGTATCTTCTACTAAGTAATTCTAAAAATTGCTATCACAAGAATTTTTGTGTACTTTGTTAAATAAAGAATTTAAAATATACAATAAATGCCAAAAGCAATCATTGACTCCCTTAAGGTTTTCAATTGTACAAATTGTAAACATATTCAGGCATGTCTCAAGTTTTGTACGAATGCGGATTAATTTCGTACATGACAAGATGTATTAAAAAGGTGGCAGCGTAACTACCATAATTACAACAATACAAGAACAATAATAATTTTTTGTAAAACCTTCTAAAATGTCAAAACAAAAAAAATTCACAAAAACGCACATTTTTTTTTAAATATGAAATAATGGTTTTACTCTATATCAAATTTAAAAATTTTTGTAAACAAGTTTTTGACATTTCAAAAGGTAACACATGACTAGAGTAAAAAATAGTCAGCTGGCGTTACGCTGCCACCGGTTTAAATATGCCTTGGTACATATCAAATATCATTATAAAGTTTTACTTTTTTCGGAATTCGTAAAAACAAAAAAATTAAACCGCCTTTTTTTATAATATGGAAATTTTATAAAACTAAGAAGTGAGAACTAACATTAACAATATCAAATAATGTACTCGTAGTTATACCCAATGTTTTTAAATGTTATCAACTTTGAAATGATCTTTCGAAGTTTTAAAAGTTTCATAAAAGAATATTTAATTAATTTTTATTTAAAACTTTATAAAATAAATATATACAATTCGGCACAGAATATAGGACTTACTTTTTGTTTTTTATTATGAATCCGTATTCAATGGAAATTTAAATAATTTATAATTTTATAATTATCATACTCTCATAATGAGTTACATTTTAACGATCGCAAAAGATCGTTAAAATGTCATGTATGATGTATGATTGTCATGTATGAAATTTTCTTTTACGTAGCTTCTAAATATTCTAATACTTTTCTTATATTTTAACACTTTTAATTAAAAAATACAAAAACTTTTGGTCAATTCACAAAGTCTCTTATCATGTCGTATTGTCATAATGTCCTAATATTTCAAAATGGTTTTTATTCCTTTTCAAGCAAAAAATGTCCTAAAATAATAATACTTTCTATGCTATGTTTAATTTGTTATCGTAACCAACCAGCGGAGACCAACACTGAATGCCTAAGAGCCGGTTAAGCCGAGTCGCCGAGTTGTGATATATTAGGACATTATGACAATATGACTGATAAGAAACCGTGTGAATTGGTTATAACACAAACGAACTTCAAAAAATATATGTTTTTAAACAATAACCAGAACAGCTGTTTAAAGAGTGCTACCTTTCTATCCCTTTGATAGAATTAAGGTTGGAACGTTATACAATTACAAAACTACATTTTTCAGAAAATAATACAAATATGCAGAATAAAGGCATAATTTATGCTAGAAAAAAAAAGCGCCATAAGATTTGTAAAATCATTTATAGTAAAGTTTAGATCTGCTGGCAAGTAAATTTCACAAATGTTTTTATTAGCGGTATTCACAATGTTATTTAATGACAAACATTTCAATTTCTAATGTATTTTGTTTTTAGTTTTTTGATATTGTCCTCTTTTACTACATTACCAGGCCAAGTACTCTACATTGTGAATACCGCTATTGTATAAATAATATTTTTTCAAACAACTTATGTATGTACATTAGGGTGGGTGAATTTTGTTTACAAAAAATTGTAAAGCAGAAACGCATTCTACGGAAAATTCTAAGAAATGTTCCCCAAGAAACAATACGTCTAAAATCAAATCCTATCTTGCGCATTTCGTATTTCTTCCAATGATATTTCAGTATTATTTTTTTTAATAGTTTTTTTTTATAAGATAAAAGACGAAATGCGCAAGATAGGATTTGATTTTAGACCTATGGTTTCTTGAGGAAACTTTCTTAGAATTTTCCGTAGATTGTGTTTCTCCTATACGATGTTTTACTTTTTGATCGTCCATACAAATTGACCCAGCCTAATAATGTACATACATATTTAAATTTTCATTGAAATACTTTTATACTTCTTTACACTTTTGCTTTTTAAAATATTTTTTTTTTTTTTGTTTGTTTTGGAAATACATATATTAGCGGTATTCACAATCTTGTGCATTTGTATTGTAAATTAATGCAAAAGTGTATTTCTGTATATTTTATTAGTGTAAAGTAAAAATGGAATGCATATACAATGACGCAATACTATTTGCACAAGACTTTGAACTCTGCTATTGAATATATTACATGATGGTATTTAAAACTCCAATGGAACAAGCAAAAAAGTGAGTTATAATGGGAGAAAACTTTTTGAATTCCATTCTATCGATAGCAATTTTTAAAATGTTGTGTCAATAAACAGCTATTTTACTCTTTTACTAGACCAAGAGCTCTACATTTTGAATACCGCGGTTTTTTTAAATTTGTATTAAATTAAAAATTTATATAAATTTTAAATAGATAAAAAAACATTTTTTTACAGTTCAGTAACATTTTTGTACATAAAATTAAAAAGAAAATACATACGTATGAGAAAAATGAACAAAATTGTTACAAGTATTTTGAATGGGGCTTTAGAATATGTATTAATATTAAATTTGTTTTGTTATAATAGAAAATGATTTTTCCACCTTTGAGGTTTCCATTTACAAAATCGTTTCTTTTAAGTTTAAAATTTAACATTTCCATTGTTTAGTTAACCCTAAATGTCAAATGAAATAAAAAAACTTGTCTTACAATACAAAAGACCCACTTACACATCGATGAACTATTTTTTATATATATATGTACATTAGGGTGGCCCCATTTGTTTGGAGGAAAAATAAGGTGTCGAAGTTGCCAACTAAAATTAATGTTTTTTAGTATTTGGTAAGAATGATGAAAAAAGCTTCTTTTTAAGCTTTTTATGATTTTATTTTTCCTATTCCTCGCAAAGAAATCATATAAAAAAGGAGCTTTCAATGTCATATCTGAATTCTCGTAAAAATCTAAAAATATTCAAAGTTTTGTAATTTTTGGCAAAAATTTAAATAATTTTTTTTTTTAATTTTTATATAGAATTATACAAAGTAATTAGTTTAATTAATCAGACCAATTATGAATACAACTTCATCTAGTTTGAAATTAGATGTTAGCTAACTATATGTTAAATACGATTACAATATGAACATCATAAGCATTCCATTGGTATATAATTCTTTATTATTTCATTTGGTTATACAACAAAAACTTTACTTTCTATAAAAAACTTGTAATATTTTACGTTAAAGATAGTTTTTATTTATCATGCTTTCTTTGAGATTAACATTTTCAATGTTGTTGTTTATTGTAAGCTATAAATGAAAAACTAATTCAAATAAAATTCGAACTATATTGAATTTCGAAAAAAGGAAAAAACCGTTTCGGTGAAATTATAAGATGATTATTTTAAATAATTATACGTTAAAAAAATGCAACGGTATCTTATAATCAATTAAACTTTTATTTTAGTTGGGAACATCCATTGCATTATCTTTGGGGCCATCCTAGTGTACATATGTATGCGTATGTTTCTAAACAATTTATTTTGACATTGTTTGTATGCTTTGTTAAGAGCTTATATCCAAAATACCAGAAAAAACCGGCTAAAAAGGATTCAACACACACACAAACATGCTCATACATATGAGATCATTAACTATCAACTGGAGACCGTCCGACCAACCAACAAAACAATATGAATGTAAAATGAACTGGAAGGCAAACAATGCCACTAGGGCTGCTTTGATGAATACTTTCGAATGACAAACACGAAAGCACTGAAAGTGGCTTAAAACGAAATAACGAAACAAAAAATAATTTACTTGAAAATAGTAAAGAAACAATATACCAAGAAAAAAAGAGTTCATTGCGTGAATTTTCTATGTTGTATCGTGTCCTTTGTTGTTTGTGGATTCTTTAGAGGACACAACACAATCGAATAGAATAGAATGACTTAATAATGCCAAATATTAGTATTCGACATTTCATGTCTTGCAAAAAACACCAAACCTAAATGATTGGGGCGATTGAGAGTGAGTGAATTACAAATAACATTGACTTGTTGAATTGTTCCTAAATTTCTTACAAACATTGAGTTATTTTTTTATTTTTGTTTGCATTTATATTCAGGAACTTTTTAATCATAAATAAATACACATATATCAGAAACTCTCCTGTCACAGACCTAACTCAGTTGCCAAAAACCCTAAGTGGTCAGAATGTGTTAGTAAAGTAAAAAGTGTGATTATTTTAAGAAATTGTTTGTTTGAGTTTTTTTCTTGTTTCCGCTCTATGTATATTCTCTATGTTGTTAACCTTAAAGGTTAAATGTCATCACGTTTATCATTGATGGCAATAGCTAGAGACAATTTAATTTTTCTTACCCTTTCAAGGTTTACATTTAATTTATATTGGCCTTAGTATATAGAGTAATGTAAATGAAAAACTAAATTTCTAATAAATAAATCTGCTTAATGGATTAAGAATGTGGACGACAGATAAAAGGACACTATTTACATTTTTACAATTGAGCCCATTTTAAATTGACTCTTACATGTTGTCTACGAGTATACTGTATCGTGAGTTGGATTTTATTTGATTCTTTTCAATTGTGACTTTTGTTTTCAGCAAGAAGTACATTTTTTTTTCTGTTATTGGTTTTGAAATGTAGATTATAGCGACCATTTGAACTTCAGTTGTTTTGGGGCAACCAGCAAGCAGATAGACACACAATTAATTGATCCATTATTTTTGAGCGATACAAACATCAGCAGAAATGCTGTTTTAACATCGATTAAAAACTAACTGCGGTATATTAGTTAAGTATACCATCTAATATTATGCCAATATTACAGGAATAGCATTTTTGTTAAAAATTTAATATGTAATAGCAATTGTAATTATAAAATTATCTAACAAATTAATTTTTGACAATTCGTTATGTCCTTGTCTTCTAATAATTCATTTAGAAAAACATTATTACAATTTGCACATTAACCTTATGCCTACATACATTATTATTATTAAATTTTTATTTTTTTCTGTAAATTATGGAAATGGTAGTTACAACCTAAATAAAATTTACTAAATTTATTTATAGGTTTGTGTTTTTATTTTGTAATAATTAAAACAAATTTTATTTAAATATTTTGATTTTGATTTAAAATCATACAACGTTTGTTATTATAAATTTCAACATTTTTATAAAAAATACTAATTAATGACAACATAAAGTGTGTAGATTTCTTAAACGTCTACCTACTTACAATCTTCTGCAACGTTTAAGGCGTGTGTACTTCAGCATTTTTACGATTCCAACGCCAAACAGTGCCATCATCACATACCCATACCAAAACATTGGCATCACGCGAAAACGCAGTCTGTCTCACTATAGAAGTGCAGCGTACATTATTCAAAGTGCTAGAATGCGTATGTTTGGGGTCTGAAGGATCCAGTTCCCAAACATACACTTTGCCATACTGATTGCCCAGTGCTATGATCTTGTGCCATGGATTGAAACCGAAGCGTACAAACCAAATTTCACATTCATCATAATCAAATTCACAGATTATGGTGCAGGAGGCATCATTGGGTTTTAGCTGAGATATACTTTGGTGCAATTGACCTGGCTTCCAGCAAACAATGGAATTTTCGCATGACTTGGAAAGCACGAAGTCGCCAAACCACTGAACGCAATCCACATAGTTGCGGTGTATATCGCGTGTTGAAAATTCGGGGAAATGTTGCATGATGGTGGGGAATGGTAATTGAGATTTATTGGGATTGAATGTACGAGACATTTCAATGGTTTCTTTAAATTCCTGTGTATCAATGCGCCATAGTTTCAAAGAGTGATCCATGCCACTAGACATTATACGTTCGCCACGTAAATCAAAGTCTACGGAGAGTACCTCATCGCGGTGACCTTCAACACCGCCAAATATGGCAATACAAACGTGTGAATGTATATTCCACAGACGTATGGCATGATCTTTACTTCCTGACAGCAAGAGATTCGGTTGACGTGGATGAAATTTTAATTCATTTATAGCTTGACCATGACCAACATAATTTCCCACCGCTTCGTTTTTCTGTATGTCAATAACTCGTATGACGCCACGATAACCAGCCGTGGCTAAAAGCGGTACAGATGTTTTTAAATCGTACGACCAAGTGCAGGTGTAAAAAACTTCATCGGGCTTGTGTTGGAAAATGAATGTTTTAAACGGTTTTATTGCTAATGATCATGCAATAAAGTTCAAATTACATACTTATTTAGAGGCAGCACTCAACAAAGTAATTTTTTTTTTTTAGAAAATATTCGAATCCTACGTGGTATAAAATGATAAACCTTTTTACTACAAATTTGCTATACACAATTAAACACAAAACATGTTTATGAAGGAATCTAAAAGAAAATTACTTTTAAATAAATTATTTTTGTAAATCTTCTTCAGTCTCAAAATTGTTTGTGAGTGCTGCCCCCTAAAACTAGTAGTAGTGTTAAAAGAAAATTATGTTTAAACCTACATCAGGATCAGCATAGCACATGATTAACTTAATACCTCCTTTGCGTGGACACTCATAGACACTGCATCTATTGCTGCCTGCTGTGGCAAAGACATTGGGTTGGTCTTTGCACAGTAAATAATTAAAGGCAACACCAAATATGGCCTGGCCATGATCCTCTTTCAAATGACAGCTTGAATAAAGACAAACAAATTTACTATAAAATCCAAATTTTTAACATAATCGTCTTAAAACTTACTCATATTTGAAAGCCGGAACATTAACATGTGATTTACTATGACGGCTTTTTCGACGGCCACCACGTGAGCCTGGTGATTTACTGCGTGAGGTGGTGCTAGTACTAACGCTTGCTGTTTCATCCTAAATGAAAGAACATTTTACATGCTTTTCATATTAATTCTTTTAATTTCACCCGTGAGATGAAAAGTTTAATCACTTACACAAATTGATTCATTTTCACTATTTTCTCCTTTGGCACTTTCTTTGGGCGATAGTTTATCGGCTTTTACTTTGGACATGTTATTATTTGTATTTAACTTTATATTTTTTTGTTTATTTTATTTACACACGCTATAAATTTCGTACGTTGCCATTAATTAAATTTACACATTAACAAACAAAACTAATATGAATTTAATATACAATTCAAACATAAACATTGTACAATGACAGCAAATTTGGCGGGTGAAAAAGCTGTTTGTATTGTCAGAAACACTGCATTATCGGCAACAGCTGTTTAGCAATTCTCATAGTCGGTAAGTGATGCCAGATGTCTGCTTTCAATTTAATTAGACGTTTTTAGTTCACAAATTTCAACACACCACGCGAAACTTGTATTTATTAACACTGACTGTTTTTATTTAGTTCGTGATTTTTCTGCATAATTCCTATTTTTTTTAAACAGAATTACTTTTATTGTGTTTTTTTAATAAGTTTAAAAGAAAAAACTAATTTGTCAACTTATGTTAAAACATTATTGCGAAAGATATGCAACAAGTTATGAAAGTAAGTAAACAATATTTATTGGTTTTTCAATCAAAACTCAAATAATGATTAAATAAGAAATTTGTTTAAATATGTTTTAACAACAAAACAGCTTAAAATTAAATAGTTTTTAAATTGCTTTAAAAAAATTTGGCATATGTTGCGGAAACTTTATAAATTACTAATTATCTGGGCTATATTTTCTTTGCATTGGTTCAAACTTTAAACCATTCGATGTTTATTACAGTTTTTTGGATTTCAAAAATCATTAATACGGATATTTGTGTGTTTAATATTTTAACTCTTAAAAATAAATGCATGCTATAAAAATACACACACATAAATAACTTCTCTAATGTGTTCATCCCAAAAGGTATTACATAAATTATTTGCATACAAATATTTAAACATTTTAAAAACATGCTGAAAGAAATTTTAATTTTGAAAAAGATTAGAGTAAGAGTATAAACTTATATTTACAGTAGATAGACAGATAAAAGATCTTAAAATAATGAACACAAACATATGTACATAAGTATATAGACAGTAGAACAGATAGACAATGCACATTGCAAGATAAAGGATCAAAGGACTGGTAACAGTCAGACCAATACGATTTTATTTCATTCGAAAACATTTGTGTTGTAGTGTTAAGTAGACTTGTGCCGCTCTGAACTAAATCGGTCTTACTTAGTGATTCGGTTATAAAGTTGTCTCTACCAAACATAATTGTGAAGCATTTGTAGCAGAAATGCTACTAACTATTAACTTAATCCGTAAAATCAGCTTTTTAATTCAGATCGGCACAACTGTAGTGTAAAGAGAGCGGTGTTAAGTTGTGGTATTTTCTTAAAAAGGTTCTGTACACAGTGTAATAATATTGTTTGTAATAAATTATTTAAACAACTTAAAAAAGAGAAATAAAAGAAATGAAAACTTATTTGATAAATAATTCAATTATAAAAGAAATTTTACGAAAAAAAAGTTTATGTACGTTTTATTTGTCGACATGGATCTGGCCCAGACCGGTGTTCTTAGACGTTTTTGCCTCTGTATGGTTGCTTTATTACTACAACTGCTACTGCTAACTGAACTGTTGCTAACATTATCCGAGGTTTCTTGTCTAGTGCTTGAGCAGGTGATGGTAATAGTTTGTTTGTGCGTATCATCTCCATCTTGTGTGTGTTCTGCAGAAGGATTATCCTTATCCACCGGTGGTCCCGTGGGACCACTATGTGTTTGAGGTGCTGAACACACGCCCTTGGTGCGACTGTCTATGCTGGTTTGATTGTTGGACACATTTTGTGTTTGAAAGTTCGACTCTTCACCTGAGTGCTCACTTCCTTCCGCCGCGTTGCCCAACATAGAGCATGTGGTATTGATATTGTTGTTCTCATTTGAGGCAGCGGCGTCAGGATCCAATGATGAATGTGTTGTATGTTCATGCTGATTACATTCAACATTTTTACAATCACCATTACAACGTTCATCCTTGGTATCGCGTTTATTGCCTTGACTATGGTATGGGAATTAACATTATTTTGTATTTTATGGTTTTTTTTGGTCGAGAAAGAGTTTTTATAACGCGTTCGTTGTTTTAGCGTTTTAAATTGTTAAAATAACAGTAAATTCAGCAATTAGCAGTGAGGTAAGAGCAACCAATTTCAGAAAAGCAATCAATCAATATTTTCATATTTTTTTTAATACACATGTTGAGTAAAATATATTTATTGTAGGCAGTTAAAAAGGAGGAAAAAAAAGATAAGAGAAAATTTTGTTTAAATTAAAGTTTGTTTTCGCATCCTGAAAAATTATTATATTGTACAATAACGAAAATAACCTGAAAATTGTTTGACGAAAAGAAAAAAAAAACGACCTGTAAGAAGAATAACATCGAAGGAGTAGAGTTTTCCGGTTAGTATTACGACGCAGATTTTAAATATATGTACATATCATATAGTACATACATATTAACATTAGACCAGCCCTTAAAAATATATTTGCTTTGGATGGCCAATCAGATATCCAGAACCCGTGCTAGAAATCTATTGAAAGTTGTGAAATTGGTACTTATTTTTATTTCTTAACAATTTTGCTTAAAAACCACTTTTTAATGTTTAAAAAAAATCTTAAAAAACAAAGTATAACACGTGAATGTAGAATGCTAAGCAAAAACTGCTAATTTACGCATATTTTACCTGCAACTCAGTGTAGATAATAACCCAGCAAAAATTATATGACAAAGAAGGAGTTTAGCCGGGGTTCAAGTGATGAAGAAGTGGTTCGATATGCATAGATGAATCATGCATGATTTTAATATTACCGTGTCATTGGAGATCATGTGTTATGTGAGTATTTAAATCAATGATGCCCAAGCCCTATACTCTTGGTGCTCATTTGTTTTTGTAAATGCTCTTAGGTATAGGCTGTGTGTTTCTATACTCAATAGAACACTCAGGCACTAGCAATATGAAATACACAAACAACTTTGCCTTGTTGGTTTTTTTGTCGTTCTTCAATGTACACACGCAAGTGGAAAACAACAACACTTTCGTATGCTTTGCTGGTAAACATTTACGACAGCGATCATCAATGTAGATTTTGTTTTTGTTTATCTATGGTATTGTTTAAAAAAGTGTGTATTTTTTTCTTTATTCTTTGTATGTTTTGGTTTTTACAACAAAAAAAATTGCATAAAAATTTGTTTTTCTTTAAATGTATTGGTGTTTGCTCTTCCATAAGCAACTTTTGGGCACCTCTGATTTAAATGAACTCCATTCGAATAGGTGTATAGAACCAATGCAAGTTCAATGAATCGACGACATTGTTCAATTCAGTTTTATTTATATGCATTGTGGAAGATATTTTAAATAATTTCTGAGAAAAAGTGAAAGGTATACATATTTAATTTTATTATTAAGTAATTGTACATAAGACAATATTTAATCTGTTAAAATCTGATTAAATTGAAGTAAAAAATTAAAATTACAAGATCTGGTTTAAAACAGTTTCGAATGTTATTTTAAGCTTTAAACTTCATTATAGACAAATTTATTCGAATTTAGGAAGGTATTTTTAATGAATTGTAATATACAAAATTACATTTAAGTACTTTTAGCTATTCAACTTCAAAATTCTTTTTTGGTGGGAAAAGCATGTTTATAACGTGGTTATTTTTCCTTTGATTTTATTGTTTTATACCTTGTTGAAAAGATAATTTTTCAAATGTTTAAAAAGAAATATTTTTTTTGAAGAAATTAAAAAAGTCAATCAATACCCGAACGGGTTCTAGTTTTGCAATTGGGCTCAAAGAACAAAATAAGATGAATCAAAAGCAAATCTATTTTTTAAGGGCAGATCTAATGTACAAATTTGTTTAAGAATTGTTACGATATCCAAATTCTAATGTTTTTATTATGTTGTGATATTACATTCTAATAGTTTTGCTGTAGGAATAATGGTGTAATCATTTCGGTATAATCCCAACTTATTTTACTCTTTTAGGAAGCACCAGAAATTTGTAAGTGTTTAAACAAATTTGTTTCTGTGTATATAGATAATCGTGGAAGTTAAATATCAAAAACTGAACTCTTTCATACGTTTTATTACTTATAAGCGAATGAATGTTCTTTAAAAATCTACAACGATTTAATGTTCTAGTAATTGTTATTCAAAAAAGTATTACAAACAATTTAAACATTTTCTTTATTTTTGCACAATTAATGTCATTTTTTACATTTTAATTAATTTGTTGTTTTGTTCTTTATCGCTAGTATATTTTTGTTTTTTTTTAGCAAAGTTTCAGTTTATCGTTCACCAAAGTTGTAATTAAATGCAAACATATTTTGTGTAGAAAAGAGAGTTTTCTGGTATTTTAACAGTTTGTTGGTTTTTATTTTATTCATTCTTCTTTTTTTTTTGTTGCTGGTTTTTTAATTTATACCAGTTAAGCAGCCATGTTGTTTTATTTTCAAAAAATTTACTTCTTTTTTTTTTTTGATAAAACTAAACAGTATTTTAGCATGTCATTTTGTATTAACAAAGTCATACATACTAAATATTTATCAGTTTATTGTTTGTCCGACAAAACATTGTTTTAGTAGTTGTAGTTTACAGATGTTGTTTACTTTGGAAAACACAACAGAATACAGTACATATGTAGCAACAAGTACATTTTTTAATTATTTCTTGTATGTCCTTTTTTTTGCTAAAACATACATACAGTTACATTTATACTTTTTTGAATAACATAAACTTAAACATTTTTCTAAATTTTATTATTGGTGTATTAAAAATTTAATAAAAGAGTTACAAATATGTAGTTATATAGTATTATCTAAAATCAGTCAATGATCGATTACGATAATAAATCTTTCATCTGCTGAATTAACGATTAATTCTGGCGTTTTTTATATAATCATTGCGCAGAGCTGTAAATGAATGATTCATATTTGATTTTTTATTCACCATGAAATAAAAACAAAAATTAATTAATTGACTTAAAATATGAATGAATTCATCATAAATTAAAGATGTATTAATGCATTCAGTATGCTCAAAATATGAATTGAATTAAAATTCGAATGAATTCTTTATGAATTAGTATTAATGCATGCATTTCATTTCATCCATTAAAAGGAATAGAATTAAAATTTGAATGAATTCATTGACGATTAAAGGAAAGAAATTGTAATTAAGTTTTGCATTAAATTTTTAATTATAATAAAGATGAGAAAAAACTTCCTTTTTAACGAAAAACTCTTGTATGATTTATAAAGTTGCACAAAACGTATTTTTAAATCAATTGAATAGCTTAAAATCTCGATTAGGACCACTTTTTTCAAGAATCGGAGTTTATTTTTTGTAATTTTTATCTGAACTGAAAAGTGAATAAAAAATTTAATTACAATAAAGTCAATAACAAAATGATTTTATTAAAATTTTAATTGAATTCAGATTTCATTCAAGAATTTTTAATTCATGATAAATACATTCGTTTTGGTAAAATGAATGCATTTAAGAATTTTTAATTCATTTTCATTCCATTCATATTTTCAAAAAAATATTTTTATTTTATATTTATATCATTGCATGAATGATTGAAAGATTGATTAAAAAATTAACCATTCTTTTACAGCTCTGTTATCGCGTTTTGTTAATTATGAGGACAATTTCTCATTGCATTTGTTCATTAAAATAATTTTCAAATAAAGGCTGTAATTTATCTAATCAATTTAAAACCATTTAAACATTGTTGGTTCTATTTATGGTATCTGGTTTATTAGGGTTTCCCATCATTTGGAAGTTTTATTATTTGATTTTTTGAACTGCATCTTTGGTTACTTATTTTTAATAAGCATGCCTTTTCATATTCTCTTTTATTTCCACAACATTTGAATGGAGTAAAAAATTTACTAAATTATTTGTAATACAAGGTGGCGCAAAAGTAATCCTCCTATCAGAAAATGCTATAAATTTTGCGATTGGCACCTAATGTCAGTTCTGTTTTGACATTTGTGTAGAAAACACATGCGAAATACACGTTAATAAACAATGTTACGCTACACTGCTCCAGAACGCGGAATATTGCTGACTATTTATTTGACCAATAATCGGTCGGTGACTTTGGCACAACGTGAATTTCGTCGCAGATTTCCTGGCCGTCCAACGCCTACTGGTGTAATACTGCGACGTTTAGCCGCTCGCCTCGAAGAGATTGGCACAACACGAGATGCTGCCATCTCGTGGCAGACCCCGGAGTAGCCGTTCTACAGAGAATATTGCTGCTGTAGCCGAGGATGTCATGGAAGCGCCGTCGACATCGACCAGACGACGTGCCACGCAAATGGGTATCAGTCGACGGTCTTTACAGCGAATTTTGGTACAAGATTTGAAGATGTTTCCGTACAAAGTCCAGACGGTGCATCAGCTGTTAGCTGCTGACCGCCAATCGCGTCTAACATACGCTCAAGCCATCCTTAATCACCACCAAGAGGAAGATGATTTTTCATCAAAAATAATCATGAGTGATGAGGCCCATTTCCATCTTAGCTTCTGGGGCACTGAAAATCCGCGTGTAACCAACGAAGAGCCATTACACCCGCTCAAAGTCACTGTATGGTGTGCTGTTTTCGCTGGAGGAGTCATCGGACCTTTTTTCTTCGAAGACGTCGCGGGCCAAACGGTTACTGTGAATGGTAAGCGCTACAGAGCAATGATCAACGAGTTCTTTTTGCCGCAACTTAATGAATTGGGATTGGAAAACATGTGGTTCCAACAGGACGGTGCAACGGCACACACTGCACGTGCCACAACCGATATGCTGAAGGATGCATTTCCCGGGCGCCTAATCTCCCGTTTAGGCTATTTGCACTAGCCAGCAAGATCGCCTGATTTGACCGCTCCAGACTTCTTTTTGTGGGGCTTTTTGAAGTCGCGGGTTTATGTCAACAAGCCTCAGACTCTTGCAGCTCTTAAACACAATATCCGTCAAGAATGTGAGGACCTATCGCCGGAAGTTTTGGCCAAAGTGATGGAAAATGCCATAAAATGGCTCAAATGACAATCAACTGTGGCGGCGGCCATTTACATGACATCATATGATGTAAAAAAATTAAAAGACCAAATAAAAATAATCCACAAGAAAAATCAAAGTTTTTAATCTTTTTTTTTTTTTTAATTACAGCCAAAAAACATCGGAAGTTTACTTTTGCGCCACCTTGTATAAAGTACTCAATGGTTAAACCTGGAACCACTGTACTAAATAAAATAACTTTGTTTTTGTCAAATAAGCTAAATAAATAAGACTCGATAACTCACAAGTGCTATTTATGTGCTTTAGTCATTGAATTTTTATAAACCAAAAATATGGTTTAATCAGATAATGAACTTATATTCATGATGAGTAGGTTTTTAAAGAAAAACATTGGATTTTGACATAACAAAATTCCATTCCAGATTTAGTACATATAACGAGGTAGTTCCCTGAAACAAATGCATAGTACTCGAAATTTTCTTTAAATATTTTAAAACTTTCAACATTTTATTTTACAGATTTTACACCTACTTACTTTTACACTTGTAACATTTTATTGAACTCTTTTGTTTGAACGAACAAAAAAAAAATCAAATATTATCAAATTTGTTATACTCGTTTGTATAATAAATAATATACTCGTTTGTATGTATGTATTGATTGGTATGTACTTATAGAGATGAAAGTTAAACTTTTAGAATAGTAATAGCAAATAGATTTATTTCGACATATACAGATGAGTTATCAATAAAAGAAAGAGATCGTTATTTAGATAAAATAAGAAACACCAAGAATTAAAAGTGACACCAATAATTCCTAAAAAAAATTTTCCTTTATTTAAAACTAAAAGTAGTGTTGCATACAAATTACCATTTATGAATAAAAATAACCAATTTTAAATATAATTCAATCATTTTAATTTTCTCTCCCTCTCCCTCTATTGAGAATTAAGACACATTAAAAATTAAATGGAAAACTAAAAAAGTACAACAACACTGTTGTTTACACATACACTAACATATACATATACATTTGGTAATTAGAAAAGGACGAAAAGTAAAAAACGATTTACCTATAAATTATTTAAAATTCCTAAAATTAAGAAGTATCTTTAACGTAACAAAAATAATAATTATAAAATGGGATTGGGTACAGTACACACTAATAACATCTATTGTATTCTTTCTAAGAGATTTAATTAGATTTAAAGTAAAAGGATCTCAGAAGAAGATACAATACTAAATTTGATATTGATTTAGTTAGTTTTCAATTAATTGTTTGTGTTTTGTTAGGAGTATGCTAAACATCCTTACATAAGTATATCTCATGTAAAAACTAATAAAGACGACAATGAGTTTGATGAAGGGATACAAATGCTTCTTTATTTTGTGGCCGAATATGTTAAGCCGGAATTTTTCATAAGATGTTGATACAATGACTGAATGATGATAAATGAAACATATATTAACTGAAACATGCTTGCGGGGGGATAAGAGAAAATATATGAATATTTGAATGTAAAACGCCCTAAATATTGATAAAAAAAAATAGTATGTAGCGTTCACAATCGTGTTTTGTAGGCGTTTTCAAATGTGTTTTAAAAAATTAAAACACAATCATTTACAATATCATTTTGAGTGCTCTATTTACTGTAGCAATTAAAGCACCTATTTCGTAGGTATTAGGAAATTTTAATTTATGTTGTGAAACAATTCTTTACTTTCTTAAATTTAGATTGATTTAATTTGCAATAGTTTCATATGTGCGCACATACATTTTGATATATATTTATTATTTTAGACACTAAAATTTAGTGTTATTTGATATTAATCGGTTTTGCTTTGATATTTAATACGTTTAAGAGTTCTTTTGTTATATGGAGCTTGACATCAACGCTAAACTAAAGTCTATATATATATAAAAAAAAAGCTGTGATTAGCTGGGCTCTTGCTGTCAGTTCATAAACACGCCTTGGCTGTTTCTCTTTGGAATATTTTGGCTGTCAAAGGTAGCATACAGTTAAGGACAAAATTGTTCACAAAATAACCAATATTAAATATAAATAACTTGCTTTTTCTTCTTCATTGCTTTTATTGAAATTTTTTAAAATGATTTTAATGTTTACATTATGCTTTAATAAAAAAAAGATAAAACTAACAAAAAATATTAAATTCACTTTTTAAATTTAAGAAGGTTTCACATGTTAGCTGTGAACAATAATGACCCTTGATAAAAATCCTAACGTTTTTGGTTATTAATATTTCGTGCAGTTTTTATTCGTTTTGGCATACTATTTACAAGATTTATTAGCACCTGTGGGTTAATATTTACCCACGACTCGATAGAACGCTCCCAAAGTTCAATGATGGGTTTCGCTGGGTATTTTTTAGTCAATATTTTCCTTTTCAATATTGACCAAAGGTGTTCATTCGGATTTAAATCCGAAGACTGGGGGAGCCAATCTAAAAGTTTAATCCCATTTTCATCAAACCACTTTTTAGTAATTCCAGCAGTGTGCTTCGGGTCGTTGTCTTGCATGATGATGTCATCTAAACCAAATATATCCGAACTTGGCGTGTATGAGTCTTCAAGGATTGTAATGTAATCTTTGGCACACATTCTGCCAGTTATTCGGCGTAGTATGCCCAACTGGTTTCCAGGAAAACAGCCCCAAGCCATCAAAGATCCATCTCCAAATTTCATGGTGCTTGTAATATTTCGCTCTTGGACTCCAATTCTCTTATCAACCCATGTGCATTGGCACCCATCAGACCCAATACGGTTGATTTTTGTCTCATCTGACCATCATCCAGTCGCCTGTCGTAAAATGCTCGTACTTTTTTGCAAAAGCCAACAGCTTTTTTCGATTTTGTTCGCTTAAATAAGGTTTTTTAAGTTTTGTTCTTGGCGGTACTCCAAAAAATTGTTGCCATACAATAAATAACATTGTGCCAGACTACATAACACAAAATGGGTTGCCAGACCTAAGTTTGTAAAAAAAAGTTTTCTAGATACAGTGAGGCCTCGATTATCCGTGACTCAATTAACCGGCAACATCAATTATCCGGGAAAGAAAGAGAAAATATTTTTGGATCGATTTAAATTTTTTGCATCGATTAACCGTAATTACCTCTATTATCCGGTATTATAATTTTTTTTTGATTATTTTTGATATTGTGCCATCGATTTTTTGATAGCATTTGGCGTGAGGAGTGTTAGACATTATAAAAATCAAAGTGATTCTGTTATTGGCTTTGGAAACCGAAAAACTGCTGTTTAGGAATGGATTAAGGTCTAAAATATTCCACTCAAAATGTAAGAAAAAAACGACATGGTATTCACAAACTTAATGCTGCAGGAGAAAAATATTCATCTGATTAGCTGGCACATTTTTTGTGAATTCAAATTAAGAAAATCAGTCTAAAAGATGATGGTAAAATCATTCTGCCATTGGAGAACATCCAGACGTGCAGGATTTCAATGCTGAAAACGTTATTGTGAAATTTTTTCCACCAAATTGAAAGACTTTGATTCAACCGATGGATCAGTGTGCAATATGGAGCTTTAAATGTCATTATCGAAAAACTGTCATTAAAAAACTACTAAAAATTGGTACTCAATTAACCAGGAAAATTGATTATCCAGAATGCTCCCGGTCCCGACCATTACGGACAATCGAGGTCTCACATCATTAATCAAACTTTTTGTGAACAATTTTGTCCCTAACTGTATATGTATGTATGAAGTACATTTATAAAAAATGATCTTCTGTGCCGAGTAAACACAGAAATAATCTGATAATTAACCAAATTCTTCAAATGTCCTTCAGATACTTAAAAGAGAAGTCTATACATTTTCGGAATGTTGTTCAGACATTTTTTGGAACATTATAAGAAGAAAACTGCACATTCTCTGAAGGAAATTTTATCATAAATCATGCTCAAACATGACTTTTCTTTTCAAATTCTCAAACTGGATTTATTTATTTTTTTGTTTTCTCAGTTAAGGCACGTTTACATTTATCAAATAGTTGACGAAAAAAACGTAACCGTTATTTTCAATAAATACTTATTTGATCTTAACTAACTTTTATAAGAGCAAACGATGTCAAAAAATAAAATACTGAATTGAATTAGTATTTGTTTTAAGCAAATACACTAAAAAGTGGTCTAGTTTTTTGTCAAATATTTGAACAATGTGAACTTAACTTCTGACTTTAAATAACAAGAAAATAACACGTGTGTTATAACCCCTTGTCTATACCTGATACATTTTTATCATGATAAACGTCAAAATGGTTTATTAGTATTATTGCTTTGTTATGACAAAATTGTTAGGGCTTTTACTCAGACAACTTTGTCTTGACAACAAACGTCATTAATTGTAATGATAAATATTTGTCAAGTATAGACAGGGGGTAAGGTATTGCTTTGTATAGACCTGTGGTTAAAAATTTTAAAAATAAATTTTTTCAAACTCCAGAATATACAGAAAAGTCTGCCTTTTTGACAGAAAAGTCTGCCAATTCGAAACAATATTTTATTCTTTTTTTTTAATAGGAAAGTGTAACTTGACAAAAAGCACCATCAAAAATATGTAAGTACAAAGCATTTTTACTCCATTCTTAGCAAGTGCCTAATTTATTGTAATTTATAGCGCTCCAGAATCATTTAAAAATGTTTTTATTTACATATTTATTTCATTTATTGAATGTAAGTTTTTTAGTGACGCAGATATATAATCTGATTAATAGAATGTAAGGTTGCAGAAGGAAATGAGCGAAAGTTAGCTGGGGAGATAAATTGGCTCAATTTCTGCAACAAAATGTTAGGCGGTTAGGAACGTAAAAGGTTAAGCTATATTGCAAAAATGTATGGAAAATACAAAAGCAAAACGTAATTGAAGGAAAATGAATAATTTTAGAAGCAAAACACGCATTGTGAACGTCACGTTAAACACAAACACAATTGAGGCGTTATCGTACTAACTAAACATATGTATGTAGACTTATTTTTTATATGAAATTTTTTAATATTATATTTGTAAATAACCAGAGAGAAAATAATACAAACTGTTACTTAACATAATATGTTTGCTAAATTCTAGGACTTCAAAATTTAAACAATTTTATTTTTTAGTTTATCTTATTGAAAATGTTGATAATTGTCCTACATTTTTTTTTTGTAGATTTTAAAAGAAAGTTTTAATTTTTGCTTGAGTTTTGTTTTTTGTTTGTCGCTGTAGCCTCTATTGTGTTTAAGTTTTAAATAAAAAACTGTTAGTATTTCAGGATTGGAAAACACTAAAGCGTTTTCTTCAAAATCAGCATTTTCATGACGCCAAGAAACAAATAAAAGTTAAAAACGAAAAACGAGTACTAATTAAACACAATTAAAAACTTACTCTTCATATTCGACAGATGAGCACGAATTTTGCCTCAACTTTGATTTACCTGACGTGGGACTTCTGGTATTTTGTAAATTGATTTTTGATTGAAGATGATTGAAAATAGAAACAAAAAATAATAATGAAGAATTTTACAAAAATAAACTAAAAATGTATACATATGTATGTATGTACTTATGTTTAAATATAAACAAAAATAATAATAAGTAATACAACAAAAGCAATTGCCTGGAGAAAAAAAAATGGCAGATCAGGCTGCTAACAAGAGAAGACAAAACAAAATGGTTACCAACACAATACGAGCGAGTAACAACATATATGTATGGATGACATTTAAGCGGACATTGATACCAAAATCGTTATTATACCTTTATTCGATTTTTATATACAAACACAAATGATATGACATTGAGAAAAAAATCAACACTGAACATGAATTAAACGCTGTAAATAAATACCACTTTTTCTAATTCCTAGTAGATTTTTTTAAAGCTGTTCGTTACAAGGCGAATTTATACAAGTGGCGAATTCGCTAAAATTCATGCGAATACATAAATTCATATAATAATTTGAATAAATTTTATTGAATTGGCCACTGAATCCACCTTGTATAAAAGCGCCTTGTGATGTTCCAAACAAATAAGCAACAGGGTGATCATATGTATGGGTGTTCCATTCCAATGAAAGAGAGAGAGAATCCTTAATTACTAAACATCTTCTTATGAGTGAATTAATTGTTAATGACTTATGTTTTTGTATGCTCTTTTTTTTTTAATCAAGCTTTTAATTCTCACCATTCACTTCCAATTTCTGGAGAATTGTAAACTACATTTTGCTAAAAAATTTATATTAAATAGTTTTGCATATTTTAATTTTTTTTGTTTAAATAAATACTTGAGAGCCACGGCGTTTTAATAAAATTAAGTAGGCTGCAGATATTACGATTATGTATATTTTTGTTGGGGAATTATAACATTTTGAGAGCAGTTTTTAGTTACTAATAACAAATTAGCGTACAATTTGGGTAAATAACAGTCAGCTTTACAAAAGCTTCATATATAATATATGCAAGCGTTAAAACAATACTTACTTGGATTCGTCGAGGAATACGGCCTCAAGGACTCGTGCGGCGTAATGCAAATTTTTTTGCAATACATCGGCTTGTATTTCGCCTGCATTGAGCATGCGCAAAAGACTCCGGAGTCTGTAAAAGATAAAAAGAGATTAAGGAAATGCTTCAGAATATAATTTTCTATTTAAAAAAAAAATTTTTCTTTCAAAAATAATTATGCACTGTTATGATAATACGAGGGTTACTTCTGTTTATTATATTGTATATCAACATTCAATCGAAGAACACATTTTTACTTTGGGTCTTCCAATTATGAACATATTTGGTAAATCCATACGCTTTAATTTATTATACCCTTCACCTTCGTGAGAAGGGTATATATAAATTTGTCATTCCATTTGTAATTTCCACAATATAATTTTCCGACCCTATAAAGTATATATTCTGGATCCTTATAGATAGCGGAGTCGATTTAGCCATGTCCGTCTGTCTGTCTGTTGAAATCAATTTTCTGAAGACCCCAGATATCTTCGGGATCCAAATCTTCAATAATTCTGTCAGACATCCTTTCGAGAAGTTTCCTATTTAAAATCAGCAAAATCCGTCCATAAATAACGGAGATATGAGCAAAAATCTGAGACAACCTCTATTTTGTTTGCCTATTTTTTATCTATATCTCGATTACTAAGTCATAAATATAGACAATATGGATATCTAATGATGGATATTTGAAAGTCCATTGCAACGATCTATATAAGGCTATAGTAAGTTGGACCTACAATGGGTCAAAATCGGGAAAAATTTTTTTTAACCCGAATTTTTTTCACAAAAAACTCTATTTTCACTAATAAATTCATTTTTAAATTAAAAAAAAAAAAATTTTTAAAAAATCGAAATAAACTTAAAAAAATTTCGAAAAAATTTTTTTTTAAAAAAATAAGAATTTTTGTTAATTTTATTTTAAAGTATATTTTGGTGAAGGGTATATAAGATTCGGCACAGCCGAATTTTGTACACGATTTTAATTTTTATTAAATTTCTTATACTTTTCACATATAGTTGGGTTAATTAATTTAAGAATACCGTTGAAAGATGATTATATCCGTCCTGAATTATATTATATCCTCTTTAAATGCTAATATAAAATATATTTGTTCTTAAAATATTGTTAAAAATAATAGAACTTATGTCCACATAAAATCGGCCCACAAATGGCTGAGATTTAAGCTTTTGACCTATTTTTCACAAAAAAAATGTTTTCAATACTTCTCATAAAGTACTTTGGCGAAGCACTCTTACTTGTTTTGAAACACATTTTTTTTTAAATATTTGAATTAAAGAAGATTTAATGATCTTTCAAATAAAATTGCGAATTATTAAAATAATATATCCCGATACAATACACTTGTATGAATTTAATAAAATGGATGCCCGATGTTTGCGATGTTTTACGGAATCCATGATGTAAGAAGTAAGTAACCCTTATATACCATCAGTGAGAAAAATATATGTACAAAACTGAAGATCTTACCTTAACGCTGCTTTATCACAGGCATCTGGTGTATCGACAGCTGGTAAATTATCCGTAGCCAAATCGACCGTAGACGAGGCTATAGTTAAACCCGACACGGCGCTAGACGCTGAATCTTCCCTTGTATTTTCCATATCGTCGCCCGGTGCAATAGCAGTATTGCCCGAATTCGGTGAAGTTGGTAACATTTTTATTATATTTTGAGCTGTAGTGGTGGTAGTGCCGCTGTTGTTGTTGCTACAAATTTTGGTCGTACTGGAGATGGCTGATGCGGTCTGTGGTGCGTTTGATGATGGTGGTATAGTTGGGGTGGTGTGATGATGAGTGGTATCGATAAGACGACTGTCGTGAGAACTATCACCTAATAAACTTTGATGTATTGTTGATGAAGGTGTGGGTGTTGTTGCCAATGAATATAAATGCTGGGTGTCGTATTGACTGAAACTTTTACGACTGTTGGAACGGCGTACAATGGTAAGAGCCCCGTGTCCTGGAAAAGGAAAAAAATAAATAGTGAAAAAATTAGTTATTTTAATAGTAAGTAAACATCATGTTTGATTTGGTTTTATATACGAATTTTATTAAGTTTGTTTAACTTTCCAAACTTATTATACTTATTCAATCACTCCATGGTCGGTAAATCAAGCGTTTGTTCTTTGATTAACTACCTCAATTTTTATTGGCAAAATTAAACTGACGAAGTGTGTGAGAAGAACTTGTAGAAAACAATAAAAAACTGTAAATAAGCTGTAACCCCAAGCGAAATAAATAAAATGTTATACATACATACATACATACATACATACATAAATACATACATATGTATGTATATAAATATTTTAACATCTTTAAGTGTGCAATAAAATGTCTATGTATGTATAAATAAATATTTATTACTTTTTGCTTTAAGAAAATGTATACATGTGATTTTCGGAAGTGGGCCTTATATGGGAGCTGCGAATAATTATGGACCGATCACCATTTTTATACTCGTTATTTGTGGGAGCTATGGTGAATTCTTGATCGATCCCCACAAAGTTTATATTGTATAAATCAGGCATTTATGCCCGATAAAGTCCTATTTCAGGAAGACATTTTTATGGGGGCAAGGAGGCACAAATTTGATTAAAATATATTCAGAATTACCAGTACAATGTACAAGGTTTATAAGGACAGCCAGCCATACGGATGTCATTAAATCAACTCAGATTCTCAGTTGACCGGTATACCTTAAGGTGGGTATTAGACTAATATTTTTGGGCGTTACCATGATGTTGTAGGTTATTAAAACATTTAAATTAAGAAACTACATATGTATATATTCTATATGTATACAAGATATCTTAATTTTTTTATCGACGGTACGCAGATATCAACTCCTGTTATAATAATACAAAACGTTTATGTTATGGTGAATAAATGTGTTGCAAATAATTCAAACGCAAACTTTTGTATATGTATCTTAAAACGAACAAGTAAGAGAGCTATATTCGACTGTGACGAATCTTATTTAACCTTCACTTTAGAATAAAATTAATTTTTTTTTTTTTAATTTTTAAAAAAAATTTTTTTTAATTTTTTTTTTCCAATTTTTTTTCCAAATTTTCTTTTAAATTTTTCTTAATTTTAAATTTTTTTTTAATTTATTCGTGAAAGAAAATTATGACAAAAAAAATTATTTTTGTGAAAAAAAAATTTAAACAATTTTTTTCCCCGATTTTGACCCATTGTAGATCCAACTTACTATATATAGCCTTATATACATCGTTGCAATGGACTTTGAAATATCTATCATTAGATATACATGTTGTCTATATTTATGACTTAGTAATCGAGATATAGATAAAAAATAGGTCAAAAATCGGGGTTGTTCCGGTTTTTTCCTTATATCTCAGCCATTTGTGGTCCGATTTTCTTGATTTTAAATAGCAACCGAGCCGGAAGAACTCCCGATATATTAATGTATGAATCATGTATGCAAGTTATTTGGGGGCTACGGAAAGTTTCAACATACAGACGGACGGACAGACACGGCTATATCGAATTTGTTATCTATAACGATCCAGAATATATATACTTTGTAGGGTCGAAAATGAAAAATGTAGAAATTACAAACGGAATGACAAACTTATATATGAAGTTTATCACCACTCATTGTGAAGGGTATAACAATGACTGACTTAGACCACTATCATAATAAATGCTTTATATGTGAAGAGTGAGTTAATGTGTGTACAACTGAGACTCTTCGTTTCCCTTTTTTGTGATAAAAACCTTAAAAGCAATCAATATGTATAAACATCGGTAAATACTATTGTTGTCTAAACTGTGAATGTGTGTTGATTTTCGAATTGGCTCCAAGGCATAATAACATTTCAGTATGTTTCTTTAGTTTGGTTTAAGGATCTAAATATGTATATTTATTCGTTATGGTTTATTTGAGCTTTACATACAACATATTCATAAATAGTATTTACTTATTCATGTGTTTAGGACATACATAAGTATATTTAAGGTCATGTACAACGTTGACAAGTAAGCATTTTTAGTTCTAGATCTAGTTTTTATCACATTCACCCTTATTCTATTTGGCGTCGTCGACATCGTCGTCAATATTGAGCCAAAAAAATGGTATATGTTTCGCCGATATCGATAACAATTGGTAACTTTTGACAGCATTTTGTACTTTAACTCGACTTATAAAAGTATAAAATTCTGTCAATAGTAACCATTTGTTATCGATATCGACGAAACATATACCATTTTTTGACTCAATATTGACGCGACGCCAAATAGAATAAGGGTGATTTGTTTCTGTAAATATAAGTCTTCTTTTGTAAATTCTATAATTGAACCGAAGAAACAATAAAACATTCCTGAACTACTTCTTAATTTTTTATGTTGTAATTTAAAACTCTTCAGTTAGAACTTTATCAACATTTCTGACTTATTTAAAAACTTATTAACACCTCCAAAATTTTTGCATATGTTGTATCTCCTCTTAGTTACATAAAGTTAAGAATTTCCAGAAAAAGTGAAACTATTACACCATTTTTAATGTTTTTATTTAAATGTGTTACATAAATTATGTTTAATACCATTCAAAGCACAATTGCAAACAAATCATGGCACTTTCGAGGTACACACTACCCGTGCTTAGCTTTTTAGCGCGTTATTCTTTTATTATTCTTTACTTCGTATTGACTTATTTGCATTGTTCATGCTTAAGTAAATAAGTTTTGGAACATTTTATTTATTGGATAGTACATAGCATAGATGACAACTAGATAGGTAACTGAAAGCCAAAAGCCTAAGTCTGTTGTCAAAAACCTAATTCATGAGAATGTATTGCCATGTATTTTACTATTGTATCACCTATATGTGTGAAACGAGAACAATTTTGTTTAATTTTTTTTTATTTAATTTAGCTCTTTCCTCCCGTTCTGTGTATTTATTCTATGGTACATAGTATTATTTAGTGTACATTTTTTATTTCTTTATGTTTGCTATTTTTTATGTTAGGCATAAATAAATTCGGAAATATTTTCCTAACAGTATATGCCATAAGCAGTGTTGCCAATTGAGACATTTTGTGGCTAAATTTAGACTATTTCAATCTAGTTTAGCCAGTAAAAAATGAATTTAGCCACTAGGAATTTTTTTAGCCATTTTCATTTAGCTATTTTTATGGCTTAGTGAAAAATAACATATATATCAATAAAGTAAATGATCAGAAATATTTGGTATTGAAAATGGGTAAAAGTAGTTTAAAAAAGTGTCAGAAATTAACTAAATATTCTTCATATGTTGAACCAGTAAACAATTATGGATTGAAACACATTCAATCGTTGGTACTTTCGACACATCATTCACAATTGATCTAGTTCTCAAATTATGTCTTTAAATTGGTGTCCGAATTTTTCAAATTCCATGTTGTCTTCTTGTCTGCGACGAACTATTTGATCTATTTGAGGGGAATATTGCCATACACAAATTCAGTATATCACAATTATATACAAAATTTTGCAAGCAAGGTGATAAATACGAGGTTTTATATTACATGAATATTTATTTATTTACTTCCATCTTAACGTATGTTATATTCATAAATTTTCCTTTTTTTTATAAAAAATAGTAGCAATTGTTTGCAAAGAATTTGGCCATTTTTGTCACCGATAATAAGCAACACCGGCCACAAGTGGTCCAAGTGAAAACATTGCTAATAAGGACTGAGATCGTTAAATTCTTAGCACACGTTTTTTATTAAAACTTTTAACCCAATTTTCATGTCAGTTATTATGTTTAATGTCAATTATGTTCATTTGTTATTAATCTGATTAAAATGAGTGACCAGAAAAAAGTGAGTATTAAAATTATTTAATATTTTCAACAAAACCCAACATGTTCGTACAAAAAGTTGGCCAAACAATCAAAGGTCTGCCGTCTAACTGTTTCCAATGTTATTAAACAGTACCGGGAGAACTTGTCCGTTGATATAAAACCTGGTTCAGGTATAATAAGATGAGATCCCAACACATCCGGTAGGAAAGCAGCCCGGTTAGGTCAGTACTCGGACTATTTAAAAGCATACAGGCTCAAAAAGTTCCTAACAGGAACGTTGCTAAAAATTTAGAGGCCAAAGACGGAGCACGGAAATTGAAGTCAAATTGTATACAAAAAATATACATGCTACATAATGGGTGACGAAACGTATGTTCTTGCAGATTTTTCGCAGCTTCTGGGTAAATTTTTTTATGTTGCAGATGCTCGATGGAATGTTGAAGAAAAGCTTAGGACGCAAAAGCAGACAAAATTTCCCAAAAAGTTCTTGTTATGGCAAGAAATATGCAGTTGCAGCAAAAAACCCAAACATTTGTTATAAATACCGAAATTTACGTCAAGGAATGTTTACAAAAAAGGATGATTCCATTCATAAGACTTCTTAATGTGTCCACTTATTTTTGGCCTGATTCGGCATCTGTCACTATGGTAAGAAAGGTCTTGAGTGGTACAAGAACAATAATGTGGTATTTGTACCAAGAGAGGCAATTCCTCCAAACTGACTGGTGCTGAGTCCAGTGGAGAGATATTGGGCTCTTGTTAAAGGAGAATTGAAGAGCACAAAAAAGGTGTCCAAAAGTGTGATAGATTTTAAACGGAGATGGACAACCTGTTTGAACAAAGTGACATAAAGCTCTATAAAAACCATAATGGAAGGGTTTTCGAAAAAGGTTCAAAATTTCATCATTAGTGATTAGAACTATAAAAATATTTTTTTTTTGTTAATTTTGACAATAATTTCAATCAATAAAAAAAGTTCAAAACTGTAAGTTTAGTGGTTTCATTTTTATTAACATATATGTATGTTAAAAATTTGTCGATCTCAGTCCTTAATTATGCCATAGTTAATTAAAGCAGACATATTCGGAAACAGTTTAAGGAGTTTTCCACAAATGTGCTTAAACGAAATATTGATAATGAAATACCAATGAAATTCTAAAGAAATACCTTATCTAAATATGGAGATACTTAAACAAAATATTCCCAGAATCTAGCAAATTTATTTCTAAGATTTTTTCTACTTTTATTAACAAACGTTTTTTCTAATCTAACTAAGTACACACTTCAATTTCTAGTAACTTTTGCAGTAGATTCAAAGTTTTTAAACATAAACTATAGACTATCAAATATTATTATCATTAAATTATTAAACAATGCTTTCCTGAAGATGCTACACAATGATGTTGCGAAATATTGAAATAAAATTATAAAGATTTTTATTAAAAAACCATAAGCTTAAATAAATATAATTTTTAAATTGAAAAATAATTGAATTACACTAGTTCATGATGTGAAACATATATTGGTTTGTTATTTTAAGCCGTCTAACTTCATGAAAATTATTGAAAACAAATCCAGGACGTAACATTTTTAAGATATTTATTAAGAGGGCAAATACTAAAAATAACATTAAAAATAAAAACAAACAGAGTTTTTTTCAGCTTTTATAAATATTTTTATTTGTCTACCTCATGGCTCTCCAACTATACTTTCCTAGAATATGCTGGTCCTAAAAACCCTGATAATTGTGTTCAAACAAAGCACTATGGAGTTTATCGGATGAAAAGTGGTATTAAATTAAAGCTTTCAGAAAATTAAATCTACATACTTATTTGCATGAAATTCCTTTATTTTTCATAAATTTACTTTGACGTAAAATCTTCCTTTGAACAATTTAATATTTCTTTTTGGTACTTTTTTACGAAAAATTCTTGAGTTTAGTGCTTTTTAAAATTAAAAAGTTAACAACGTATGTGATATAGTGAATACTACTAAATGAATGTGCTTGTGCAGCCCTTTACTACCCATTACACCATGATTTGCTAAATAGTTTAGTAGTAAATATACAAATAAATATAAATTTATACTAGTTCTAGTCAAAGGATTTATAAAGGAGAAAAGATTTATGTGCAGACATTTAGCAATTGTATGAAACAAGATTCAAAATCTGTTCTGTTTTAGCTTAATGTGTTAAATAAGTTTCAAATATAATTTGTCTAATTGCAAGAGGAAGAGAGATTACTTATGCTGAACAGAATAAATGGAAAATTCATGACAAAAAATCTAGACACACATGTTTTTTAGGGATTAATTAAATGGATGGTAATTAAAATCGTTTAATAATAGAAACAAGAAATATTTGATAATACACAAAAATTCTATACTAACGTTGCCCATATGGTAATAACTAGGGTATTCAATTAATCGGGTTTCTAGTTTAATCGGTTAATCGAGCAAATAATTAATCGGGGTTTAGATTTAATCGGTTAATAATCGGTTAATTTTAAATTATTCGATTAACCGAATAATTTCTATTTTAATTTTAAATTGAAAATAAAACCATGAATTTTGTGTACTTATTTAAGCATTTCAACAAAAAAATAAATAATAGGAAGAAAATATGGTATTTTAGATCCTTTTTATTTACACATGTTAGTTTTTTTGGATTTTAGTGAAATATTCTGCAATCTTTTAAAAAAAGAATAGGAAAGGTTTCCTTTTAAACGATTTTGCTTTAGTTTTAATAAAACTTGACTTGGAAAAAACTGTCTCACTGATTGTAAATGTTGGAGAAATCGAAATCCAATTTCTTTCTCAGTTCTTTCTTCTGTTTTTTTAATCATATAAAATCCTACATTATACCATTGGAGTCATTTTGAGATTATTTAGATTTTGAATACTTTTAATAATTTCGTTAAGTTCTGAAAAAAGACTCGTTTCAGTAATGCCTTCAGTTTCGTCTATTATCATGTCTTCCTCCCACTCATTAGGACAAAGTTCATCATGGTACAATCTAGAAAAAAGGTAATTTCCAAATTCCTTAGCTTCAGTTTTTGACCTATATTTAAAAAATTCTATTGCTAGAATGGAATGTTCATGAGTTAAGAAATAAAATGTGTGTTTTTAAAACTATATTTCTATATAAAGTACAAAAAAAAATGAAATTTCGGTTAATCGACACAAATTAATCGGTTTATTTGTTATTTGAAAATCGGCAATTTGAAATTATTCGAACAGTTAACCGACCAAAATTAATCGGTTAACCGATTAATTGTTAATCGATTGAATATCCTAGTAATAACTCGTAAAGGACGGATTTTATGGCAGACATAACTCAATTTGAAGTTTAATTGTTAGGAGATATAGTCAATATTTTTAAATGAATTGCTAATATTCTTTATTGGAAGGTCTCTTGCCCCTCACATGAAAGGCAGTTGGTTAAAGAGATTCATCCATTATAATTTTATCATCGATTTGATGATAGTTTTGAAATTTTCTTAAAATATTATTAAAAGTTTATTTGTTTTTTATTATATTGTTACGAATGTGCAATGACGATTTGAGTTTAACGGTCTGTAACGACTGCCTGCAGCATTCATCATATTTGAGGGCACGTTCATCACTAGCATGCGGTTGTTGGCATTGTTTGTAAGTATGGCAACACTAAATGTTTGGGCTGCTGGCAAAGACATCGAAGGCTCTGGAATTCGAATGTACTAGTATGTCCGTTAAGAGCATTGTAGAAGATTCCCGATAGATGGCTCGTGTATAAATAGTGGCAGATGTGGCAGTCGTGAGTTGAGTTGATCATTGTCGCTGTTAGAATTAACATCAACTGTCGTGTACATTTGAGCTTGTACGTTGTAAAGTGTGTGTGCATTTCTGCGAATTGATAGACGTGTGTAAAGACTGAGTGACTTTTTAATTCTGTTGTTGTTGTACATTCTAAATAAATAAAGAGTTGTTACAATTTGAAACTACCTCAACTGCTTTTATTTGCAATCAAAAGTATCCGGTTTGTTTAAAGGAAATAAACCACGTTTTTAAAAGGTAAAAACGTAACTATATTCTAATAGAAAAATTGTCGGTTTTTGGCTTTAAACCATGGAAATCCGCTACTTAATTCCCTCATAATCTAACAACTAAATTTCCGTTGAAATGCGCATATAAAAAAAAAATCTTTAAAAAACAAACATCTAAGAAAGGCTCTTAAAATATAATCCCTAAACAAAGTATATTCATTGTTATATAATCGAAAGTAGTATGTACTATAATACTTATTAAACCAATTGTTCGAAATTGTTTTAACAATATTAAATGGTAGAACATCAGTAAAAGAAAAAAAACTGTCCATACAGCAACAATAACAATAAAAACGAAATGAGAATAAGTGTTAGAAGTGAGAAGAAGAGAAATAAGAATGGAAATTGGAATAATAAACACTTACTTGCAACTTGACCATTTATAGTAGACACAGAGCTATTACTTGTAATTGAGATGTTGCTGCTGATACACTCTGGGGTATTATCAACACCGGAGGGACTTGTAATCTTTGAAAAATCCTGTTTACTATCACTAACACCACCTCCTGCTGTTCCTGCTGACGACGTCGATGCTGATGTTGATGCTGTTCCTGCACCAGTTCCACCGCCTCTACCACCTGCAGCTAGGGCTGATTGTGTATTTGTAAATGCTGCTTTATCACTCGTTGAATATTGTTGCTGTTGGGTATTGGTTGCACCACCAATGCCACTGCTGCCCGTTTGTTGTGTATGACAACCCGTGCCCAGATTGTTGCCACCCGAGCAAGATAAATCGTCTCTTTTAGGTAGATTTTCTGGTGTGCTAGCAACTGCAAAAAAGATGAAAACAGAGAAAAAAAACATTATAAAACATTAGCAACAAAGTGAAATAATAAAAAATTATACACAACATGTTTTTCATTTTCTTATAATAATTTGTTGTTCTTTTTTTTGTTCAACCTTTGCCAAATGTGGACAAGTAACATACGGTGTTATTTGTTTCCGCTTTAAGTGTTTCTTTCAAAATGGAGTTGTAAATAAATAAATAAGTAACGTAAATATTATAAGCTTTTCTGAAGAAATCTCCATCACCCTGAAGAGCTGGTTGATGTTGTTGTGTTGTTTCAACAGGTTTAAATTGTACTTAATGTCTAACATATGGAACCCTTCTCAAGAGGCAAAATAACTAAAAAAGAATAACTCTCTACCCTACCTTCTCAATCACATTTAAATCTTTCACTCTTCTTCATGTTGCCTGTTTTCTGTTACAAGTTTTAGATTAAGTTTGCAACGAAAAGCCACAGGTTCTAGGTCATTGAAAAATTAATAGCATCTGAGAGGAAAAAACCCTTTTTATAATGCCACTCAGGCTTCATGGGGATAAAATTGTAGTAAATCTAATTGAAATGAAAGGAAAGAAAAAATCTACAAAATCACAAATGAAAGGAAAGGAAACAAATAATTTATTTAACAAGAATTTTGAAAAGGTAGAAATCAAAGTACACTGTTACAAAATAATGGTAAATTTTAAGGTTTTATGGTTTGTAATTACTTTGTTGGCAACAAAATTTGCGATAAAATTGCATTGATTTGTTAGAACATATTGCTGTATGTTTTCATATACTTAAATGCATAATTTAGTGGATATTCTTTTCAAAATTTTGATTTTTTTTTTTTTATATTTTGGTTATTTGTTTAAGCATTTTATTTCCAAAAAAAAATATGTGCTTATAGGTAAAATTTAATAATGTATGACATTTTAAAGGTTAAACCAATAAAAGTTTAGTATGGACATTTTAGTGTGTTTAGCTTAGCTTTAGTAAAGATTTAAACAATTTTAAATTTTTGTTTTCAAATCTCCCATAAGCTAAATAAAGTTGATGAAGTATTCTATTATCGAACATTCTATACAAATTTCGCTTAAATTTATTAATATACAGTAGATTCCCGTGTAACTCAGTTTTTTGGAATCTGTTGTAGGAATAACACTCAAATGATTTGTATTGAACTACTGTATTGAACTGAAATTTTTTTATTTTTTCGAAATTGGTTTCTAAAATGTTATAATGTCCATTATGGTATGAATTCCACCAAATAGCACAAAAAACTAAAATTTTACCTTTTACCATATTCGATAAATTAATACCCTTTTGAGTCCTTTGGATATTTTCAAACAAAATCATTAATTATAAAATTACGACATACAACGCTACGACACCGATTGTGAATTGGACAAATTTTTGTATTGTTTGTTTTCGTACAAATATAATACAACTTTCAATATACAGAAGCCATCATCGGAAATTCAAATTTTATCGATTTATAAAACCTTATGAAAGTAAAAATATCCAATTTAAACTATCATAATGCAATACCATTTTTATACCCTTCACCTTCGTGAGATTAAGCCATGTCCGTCTGTCTGTTGAAATCAGTTTTCTGAAGACCCCAGATATCTTCGGGATTCAAATCTTCAATAATTCTGTCAGACATGCTTTCGAGAAGTTTCCTATTTAAAATCAGCAAAATCCGTCCATAAATAACGGAGATATGAGCAAAAATCCAAGACAACCTCTATTTTTGGCCTATTTTTGATCTATATCCAGTCACAAATATAGACAATATGGATATCTAATGATAGATATTTCAAAGTCCATTGCAACGATGCATACAAGGCTATAGTAAGAGTTTTTTTTTTTTTAAAGAGAAGTAACACTCAGGCAATTAATATGCCTATATATAATTGTGTTACTTTCTTTGGAAAGGGGATAGATTGAAGAAGGAAAGGTGGTGAAAGGAAGAGAAAGGCTTTTATTGACAACTCTGCAATTGCGCGTTATGCTTGTTATTAGTGCAGGTTGCAGCGCCTCTGGTGGTGAGATGGCGCATAATTCAAGCCAACAACCTTTATTTATTTTACTTCGGTGGCGTTTTAGTGTTATACCACCGAAGGAGGGCGCTGTGATCAATATTAGTTATTAGTAAACTAATAATTATTATAAACTGATGTTGTTGATTGGCAGCGGCTGGGAATCGAACCCAGGCCGCAAAAGCATATCATGCTTAATGATCAAACGCGCTAACCAATTAAGCCACAGCACCCACCTACAATGGGTCAAAATCGGAAAAAATATTTTTTAACCCGATTTTTTTTTTTTTTTTTTGTCACAAAAAACATTTTTTTTGTCATAAATTTTTTTACTAATAGATTAAAAAATATAAATTAATTAAATTAAAATTTTTTTTTTTTTTTAAAATTGGAAAAAATTAAAAAAAAAAAAATATTAAAAAAATTATAAAAAAAAAAATTTATTTTATTTTAAAGAATAATTTAGTGAAGGGTATATAAGATTCGTCACAGCCGAATATAGCTCTCTTACTTGTTAACTTTGTCGAATTTTGAAAATTTTAAATATTATATAATTAAAATTTTTAACTTTTATTATTTACTTCATGTTTTTAGTGGCACATGTATTCTCTATTTTTAATAAATAAACCAAAATGAGCATTGAGAAAAAACAAACATTTTGTATAAATAAAGAAGTCATTATTATCTTTCAAGTGTATTTTAAATCAATAAAATCCTACTTAACCTTTAAAGATACGAATATGTAAAGATACATTTTTTCAAACATTACAATCGCGAATAATATCGCGAGTTTTTCGAAATTGGAATAAATGGAAATGTCCAAATGACTCTAAAGAGTATGTGTTTACCAAATATGTATAGTCAAAATCGGAAAACCCAAGATCAATTTGTTTGTGATGTCTGATGGAATTCATGATATGGAAATATTACCAAATTTCGATACATAACGTGTATGTACATTAGGGTGACAGCCGATTTTTATTTTTAGATTTCAAAGAGTGCCGGGTGGAATATTGTGACACTAGGTCTACAAGTTAAGTGCTGAAAATTTGAGTCAAATCGGACAACGATTTCGGGACTCACATCGAGGTCAAAGGTCAGATATATGCTTAATTTTACTATTTATATGAAATAAATTTCTGACACTCCTTAACTTTCTGTATTATGTTACAGAAATATGTAGATTTATTTATATTAATGAAAATTACATTAAAAGAAATCCTTTGGGTCAAATTGACCCACAAACTGTATTATCGCAAAAATTCGGAAAAAATTCAAATTTTTCAGTTTTTGTAAAAATTTTGCTACTAAATAATTATCAAATGCAAAAGAATCGAAATGTGTACGTAATTTTCGTTCTAATGAGATAAAAATGACAAAAATTGGCTAAAAAATGTTAAAGTTATTAAAAATTCCCCAGACAATTAACGTGTCTCAGGCCACTTGAACAAGAAATGTAGGGACAAAATTAACATATTTTGAGAAATATTAAAATAAAAGCTAATTTTTACTTGAAATATATCTGTATTTACATCGTATTTGCAAAGATGGCCAAAAAAAAAACGGCAGTTTCGAATCTCCTTTTTTCAAATTTTTAAAAATTTTGTTAAACAAATTTTAGAATTTTTTGATCATTACATTGGGATTTATTAAGATCATAATAGTGAATAAAAATATGAAAAAATTATGTCAATACCTCTTACAGTTTTTCCGTACCTACAATTTGAATTTTGTGATTTTCGGGAAAAAATATTTTTTTTGGCCATATTTTGGCGAATGAGAGCAATTTCCTTACTCTTACGAATTTTAAGTAAAACCTGTCCAGAATTTTATAGTTCAGATAATTTTAGATAAACTAATCTGAAAACGTTTACCCTTAAATGGTGAAGTTCAAAGGTAAAATTTAGCAATATTTGGAATTGTATACATTGTATATGTTTATATTCGGTCTTAACTTTATATGGATCAATTGCAAATATTTCCACAATTTCCCTTTTCCATTCCGTTGACAATGTCATGTTAAAATGAATGGATGCTTTCGTATAAAACGTAGAACTTCAGTCCCTAACCCCAAGGTACCAACCACATGACTACTTCTGTTTCAGTTCCCTTCCCCCTAACAATATTGCCTTTCCAGTTGTGTACATATATTCCATAAGTTTCAATGAATTTCAATTAGTTTTTGATAAAAATTATCAAGACAAATTTTCTAAGTGTATATCCTTTCCCTTACAGAATTTCCTCTTGTTCACATATTTTGATTTCATAGGTGTATCAAGAGAGAGTCTGAATTAGTTTTTCTTTTGTCTCTGTGTGTAAGTGTGTTTGTGTGTGTGTGTGTCTCAATATAAATATGTGTTTGTGTGGTTTTTGTGTTGTGGCATCAAACCTTATTGAGTTTAGAAGCAGAGGCTCATAATAAATTGTTTGTAAAAATTCATTTTATGGTAAACTAAAGAAGTTTTTAATGACTTTTTGCAACCACAAAACAAAAAATTACAACTTATCTTGTGCGAAATGCAAAAGTCTAGCAAAAACTAGAAAACTAAACAAAGTTAATTTTAACCAACAAGCTATGTACAGTGATTCATTTAATGTTATACCTATATATCTCAATATGGTAGACAATATTATGAAGTATTTATGGTGATTGGTTGGTTGGTTGGCTGATTGAAGGTGATTCATTGCAAACGCTTTATACTCTAATCTCTACAATAAATTGTTCGTAATCTGAAAGTAGTTGAGACCTCATTTTTCTGATTTTCCATAATATTACTAAACAGATAACTGGTCATAGAAGTGTACTTGTTCGTACACACTTCAAATCATCTACTATCTAATGGTTAATGTTCCAGAATTAGTCAATTCAAGAGATTGTGTTTTGAGAACGAAAATATGTTATCAATTGCAAACAATTCATATGGAAAACTATGTTCATATGTTCATATCTATTCTTTGCGCACAATATTCTTGACCATAATCAATAACAACGTGTCCCTTAAGCCCAAATCTGTGCTGTTAGCGTTTTATTTATTTTTGTTTTACCTCAAATACAACATAGTACGTAGTATAACTTCTGTTTAAATATATATATTTTTTTTGGGTTTTTGTTATCAGCATTTGTTTATATAAAAACAAAAAAAAAGAAATAAATAAATTTTACCAATCGCTTAAACAAAATTGTCAAGTGCCTTTATTTATAACTACAAAATATCGTTCATTTTGAAGTTCCAAGTTTAGTTCTTTCAAATACTTTGAAGAGTTAACAACGTTTACAATGAAATTTTTCGCTATCTTCTCCATACTTTTGTTGGCCATTTTGGCTTTTGCTGTGGCTGATGTTGCCTCTACAGATGATCTGCCGGAAGCCAGTTGCATGTGCCCCCGTATTTTGGAACCTGTTTGTGGCGATGACTTTGTAACTTATCCCAATAGCTGTGAATTTTCTTGTGCCCAATCGAAAATGGCTCGTAAAGGCAGAAAAATTGTTATTGCTCATCCAGGCAGCTGTTAAACAATTATTATTTCAAGGATATGATTTTTTAATACTTCAAACGGAAATGTGTCTCAAAATTCAATAAAAAAAAATAAAAAATAAAAAGTTTCGAAAGCAAATAAAATGGATTTTTAATGTATTTAACAAAAAATTGATTAATATTGATGTAAAAATTGGGTTGATTCATAAACACGTAATGCTGTAATAATAAGTATTTCTTGGTGAAATCGACAGAGCTTAAGAATGTGTGCGTCCGACTGTAATATAAAAATCTGAATTTTTAACAAATAATTTTTTTTTATTTTTTATTTTTCGGTTACTGTATTTTTTTAATATTTTGTAATATAAAACTAATTTTGTGTACAAATAAAAAATATATTTAGAAAATAAATATAGGAATGTGTACGTCGGCAGAAGCAGCAATTGATTTCGCTGCTCAATATTCATCGCCCTAAAAGTATGCCAATATTTTCGTAGAAACTATTTTTATTGTTTTGTTATCCGAGAGCTAAAGAGAACTTTTTTTTTTTGCTGCAGAAGCAGCAATAGTAAGAATCTATGTACCACTTAAGGATATCAAAATAATTGGCTACCTTACATCGGTTTAATTTATAATAATAACACAGCGGACCAGACATTTTGATCCGAAATTTCAACTAAGGACTGAGATCGAAACATTTTTAACATACATAACAGGTGGCGCAAAAGTAATCCTCCTATCAGAAAATGCTATAAATTTTGCGATTCGCCCCTAATGTCAGTTCTGTTTTGATATTTGTGTAGTAAACACATGCGAAATACATTGAATACATTGAATACATTGAAATTATTGTTAGAATTTAAAAAAAAAAAATTTTATAGTTCTAATCACTAATGATGAAATTTTTAACCTTTTTCGAAAACCCTTCCATTATGGTTTTTATAGTGCTTTATGTCACTTTGTTCCAACAGGTTGTCCATCTCCGTTTAAAATCTATCACACTTTTGGACACCTTTTTTGTGCTCTTCAATTCTCTTTTAACAAGAGCCCAATATCTATCCACTGGACTCAGCTCCAGACAGTTTGGAGGAATTGCCTCTTTTGGTACAAATACCACATTATTGGTCTTGTACCACTTAATACCTTTCTTACCATAGTGACAGATGCCAAATCAGGCCAAAAATAAGTGGACACATTATGAAGTCTTATGAATGGAAAGATCCTTTTCTGCAAACATTCCTTGATGTAAATTTCGGTATTTATAGAGCCCTTTGTAACAAATGTTTGGCTTTTTTGCCGCATCTGCATATTGCTTGCCATAACAAGAACTTCTTGGGAAATTTTGTCTGCTTTTGGGTCCTAAATTTTACTTCAACATTCTGCAATATAAAAACATAGACCCATACGTACATTTCGTCATCCATTATGCAGCAGGTATATTTTTTGTATAAAATTTGACTTTAATTTTCGTGTTCTGTTTTTGGCCTCTAAATTTTTAGCAGAGTTCCTGTCAGGAACTTCTTGAGCCTTTAAACCTGCAATGGCTTAAACTTTTCGTACCAAATAGTCCGTGTATTGACCTAACCGAGCAGCTTTCCTACCGGATGTGTTGGGAACTCTTTTGAAAATGCTTTCTATTTTTTGGGCTTTATAAACATCATGTGAACCATTCCTTCTACCTGAACCAGATTTTGTATTAAAAGTTCTCAAGGTACTGTTTAATAACATTGGAAACAGTTTAATAGCAGACCTTTGATTGTTTGGCCAACTTTTTGTAGGACCAAATTGGGTTTTGTTGAAAATATTTAATAATTTTAGTACGCACTTTTATCTCGTCATTCATTTTAATCAGATTAACAGCAAATGAACATAATTGACATTAAACATAATAACTGACATGCTTTACAAAGGTAACTTGATCAAAAAAAAAAAAAAAAATAATAATACTTGGGTTAAAAGTTTTAATGAAAAACATGTGTTAAGAATTTTACGATCTCAGTCCTTATATAGTTTATACTCAAAAATATAATTTAAATTCGTACTATTTATTGTTCAGTATAGTACAGTCATCAAACAAATTGCCGAATTAGCACTCTAACTTGATTTCTGTCAATTTTCATTATAATTAGGGCTGCGATTTTCATGCAAATGAATGTTTATAGTCTTTAAGCGAAAATATCGTTGCCTTAATATAAAAAGGCCCTAACTCGTTTTTTATTTTTGTAAGCCCAGAATTTTGTTTATTTCGATAAATGGTCCGCTCATATATAATATATAGACAAAAATCTCAACTTAAAAAAAAAACTCGAGTTAGGGCCTTTCTCTATTAAGGTAACCATATTCTGTTTAAATGCTCACTTTTGCATATTTTTATTATACTTGTGTATATAATTTGCATATTTTAAGGTTTTTGTTGCAAATTTTATAATTTGCATAGCTTAGAGCGTGTAAAAACTTTTCGGGTCTTAGTAGACAATACGAGAATTAAAAAAATAGTTGTATACAAATATAAGTTTAACTTAAATTTATTTCGTAGTTTTAATAATTGTGTTTTTTTTTAAATTTGTTAACATTATACGAGAATTTGAATATTTTGTTTTATAATTGGTCAATTCACAAGGTCTCTTATCAGTCATATTGTCATAATGTTCTAATATATCACAACTCCGCGGCTCGGCTTAACCGACTCTTAGGCATTCGGCGTTGATCTCTGCTGGTTCGTTACGATAACACCATAAACATAGCATAGAAGTAGTATTATTTTAGGACATTTTTTTGCTTGAAAAGAAATATATATATATATACATATGTAATGGTACTACTAAAAATAAATAATTTTAAAATATATATTTTTATTTCAAGTTCAAAATTCTCTTTTTTTTAGTGCATATTTCTGAACATATTTTTCGATTTATAGTAGGTGTTTTATGTTCATATTTTGCAGTTATTAGAACATGAAAATCTCAGACCCATTATATAACTTATGTTATCTTGGAAATTTTTAAATAATACCGATATATTTTTTGTAGAAATTTAAAACTATACAAAGTTAAAACAAGTAAGAGAGCTATATTCGGCTGTGCCGAATCTTATATACCCTTCACCAAATTATACTTTAAAATAAAAATTTTAAATATTTTCAGGTAAACAAAATTAAAAAAAATTTTATCAAAACTGTTTTTCAAAATTTAAAAATTTTTTTTTTTTTTCAAAATTGATTTCAATTTTTTTCGAAATTGTTTTGATTTAATTTTTTTGAAATTTATTTTTTTAATTTTTTTGAAATTTTTTTTTAATTTTTTAAAAAAAAATTTTGACCCATTATAGGTCCAAATTATTATAGCCTTATATACATCTTTGAAATATCTATAATTAGATATCCATATTGTCTATATTAATGACTTAGTAATCCAGATATAGATAAAAAATGGGCCAAAAATCGACGTTGTCCCGGTTTTTTCCTTATATCTCAGACATTTGTGGGCCGATTTTCTCGATAGCGACCAAGCCGGAAGAATTCCCATTATATTGATGTATCAATTATGTTTGTAAGTTATTCGGGGGCTACGGAAAGTTGATTTCAACATACAGACGGACAGACGGACATGGCTATATCGATTTCGCAATCTATAATGATCCAGAATATAATACTTTGTGGGGTCGCAAATGAAAAATATAGAAATTACAAACGGAATGACAAACTTATATATACCCTTGCCACTCATGGTGAAGGGTATAAAAATTAAAATAATTTATATAAAAAAAGTTTTAAATCACATATCGTTTGACTCATTGCGTACTCAGTACTTTAAGAATAAAACCAATGTGAATTTATAATAAATATTGTTTTTGCGGTTTAAGAAATATACAATATAGCCTAATGGGAATAAAAGTGATTTTTGTCAAGAAATTCAAATACTTGACATATTAATCACCATACACAGTGGTTATGAATAAAATTACAAAATATGGCTTTTTAAAATATCGAAAACTATACTATATATTGATCTAAAATAGAATGAAATCAACTCCTAAACCCCTCAAATTCAACTGAGTGAAATCACATTAAAATATCTACTTTTGGTTCATGTCCCATCGATATATTTCTTAAAATTAATGTTTCTAAGGAGTGAGATCGTAAAATTCTTAACACACGTTTTTCATTAAAACTTTTAAACCAAGTACTATTTGATTTTTTTTTTTGATCAAGTTTCCTTCGTAAAACATGTCAGTTATTATGTTTAATGTTTTTTATGTTCATTTGTTGTTAATCTGATTAAAATGAGTGACCAGAAAAAAGTGCGTACTAAAATTATTAAATATTTTCAACAAAACCCAACTTGGTCCTACAAAAATTTGGCCAAGCATTCAAAGGTCTGCGTCAAACTGTTTCCAATGTTATTAAGCAGTACCGGGAGAACTTGTCCGTAGATAGAAAACCAGGTTCAGGTAGAAGGACTGGTCCACATGATGTTTCTAAAGCCAAAAAAAATAGAAAGCATTTTCAAAAGAGCTCCCAAGACATCCGGTAGGAAAGCAGCCCGGTTAGCTCAGTGCTCGGACTATTTGATAAGAAAAGTTAAAGCTAATGCAGGTTTAAAAACATACAAGGCTCAAAAAGTTCCTGACAGGAACGCTGCTAAAAAAATTAGAGGCCAAAAACAGAGCACGGAAATTAAAGTTAAGAATTTTTCGATCTCACTCCTTATATTATTGTGCATTAAAACTCTTGAATTTTTTTCAAATCCATAGAAATCCTTATTCAAAATACAATAGTTGCTTTTAAAAGCAATTTATATCAAAGCCCCGAACTGTAACGTAAACAAAATTATTGAAAAATAGTAAAACTAACATGCAATTTATTATAAAATCTTAACATTGTTCATTTTTGAATCGATTTCGCTGCTCAATATTCATCGCCCTAAAAGTATGCCAATATTTTCGTAGAACTATTTTCATTGTGTTGTTATCGGAGAGGTAAAGAGAACTTTTTCCAATTTCTATAGTGATACTAAACATTGATAGCTAAAAGGCGTATAAGAAGGCTATCAGAGGTAAGAAATTGCAATTTTGGCTTGGTAAGTCCCCATCCATACTGTGAAACATTTGCTGCAAAACATTTTAGTTTGTTGATGAAAGGGGAAAGAGGAATGGAAAAGAGTACTTTGTTTCATGTACATGAAGTTTTTGTTGAGTATGTCATCCACATTTATTCGTTCATATTCGTTCTGTACAGAAATGTCAAAAACTGAAAAGCAAAAACTTCACTGTTTGGACACGAATGCAGTTTCAAAAGAGAATTTAAAAATGTTTTGCAGCAAATGTTTCACAGTGTGGACCGGGACTAAAAAGGGCAAGAACTAGAGTTGAACATGATAAATTGACAACGCTGAAACATTTTAATGAACCACCTTAAAACATTCGAAACATCCGTTGCTGATAGCCACTTTTAAATATTGCGAAGTTATCATCAATTATGTATATGCATTATTCATCAGACTATTTTGATTAATAAGCACGTTTTAAATCTGTTTATTAATTTCTTTAGATTTTTTATGCAAATCATCATTAGACGACTGTTGCAAATTTTTCAGAATTATATGAAATATAAAAACTATTGTTGGCAATTTTTTAGTAAAGTGTTTTCGTACTGTTTTCTACTTCACATCTACAGCAATTAAATTCTCACCGATTCAAATAATTAAAGCATAACAATTCTTCTACCTCGTTCCTAGGTAATTCAAAAACTAACAAATCTTTACTCAGTTTATATATATTTGTAACATTTACAAACAACGATAAGTTGTTCTAGATGGAGGTGGTAAGATTTGCTTGACATTTTAGCAAATTCTATTTAAAAAACTAAATGCTCCTCAGATTGCACCCAGTATATTAGTTTATGTACATAATTTTAAATCGAACTGCTAAAGTTATGGCTTATCGTTTTAGCTCTTTCCATACATTTAGGGAGAGAAAATAAAGAAATGGTTCCCCTAAATGTATATTTTTAGTGCAGAATAATCATAAAAATAAAATACTTATGTATTGGTATAATTGAAGGTCGTCCGTCATATTTTTACTATCTGAAATATAGACGAACTAAATCCGAACTAGTAAATAAACACAATTTAAATAAATTTTTAAATAATTTACACAACTTTATTAATTAATGTACATATTTTTTATGCAACACATCTTAATACATTATAATTTATATTTTTCAAATATTCTATAACGTAGTAAATCAATTATTGATATAAAATCCTTTTAGCAGGGTCCAGAACGCATCAATCCCAAACTGCGTCCACTGCGTTCCACTTCACGTCTAGTGCAATCGAATTGACAACGATTAGCATAAGTCACCGAATTTGAGCCACACACAGGATCATAATTGCGGGGACAAGGGCAAAAGTCGGCATTGGTTTGAGCACTAAAGGCGAAAATTGCCAAAACAATGGCGAAAACTACGTGCAAGAATTTCATTTTGTTGAATATATATATTTTATAATTCCACCGATTTACAAAGTAAGTAAATAAATAAATTTCCTAATGATTTTTCAATGTTGATTGTTAAAAGTATAAGAGTAGACTGACTGATTAGTCAACATTGAGTAAGTATTTTTTTATCAGCAAAAGTCGCTGGATTTTTGTTATTTCGTATCTCCTCATTCGAAACCTACAAATTGCTATAGAACTATTTGTAGCAAAGAGTAGTCATACAGAAAAGTATATGTAAGTATATTGGCATATTATTTGTTGGTATATCTTATCGGGTATTTTTGTATTTTTTTTTTTTTTTCGAATAAAGACAGACAAAAAATGTATTTATACATAGGCATTTATAAATTTCCAGTGCTTAAAGTGGAGGAGCAGGGGACTTAATTCTGTGGTTGTTTTAACCTTCAATTCGTTAAATATTCATTACTAAGTTTTATAGGGGAAATTTTTCTATTTACAGGTCTACCTAACAAAATGAACAGTTTCATACAAATTGGCAAAATAATGCTGCAATATTCAATTTATTTCAGTAGCAAAAAAACCCCATTGAGATATAAAAAGTTTTCACTAACTTCGCCACCATTTAATGTTAATTAAGTATTGTTAATGAATAAATTTATTCTTATTTCCCGTTTTCACTATGGGGGTTTTATTCAAACAAATAGTTATTTATTTGTTTATTTAGTTGCATACTTTTATTGTGGTTTTGTTTGATTAATTTCATATATTCATAATTCATTTATATACGAGTATGTATGTTATCATCACTGTTTAAGTAAACTAACAAAAGTATTCATATCTTTAAATTTAAGAGAATTTTTTTTGTATTGTTAAAAACTCTAATTTCTTGTTAATTTTTATATTAAGTAGTTTCTTTTTGTAAGTTAAAAGCCTGTCAGCCTGTATTTTGATTATAGTTCATTTGTGTTTTATCTTTATTGGTTGTAAGTTCTTTGGTTAATACTCACACTCTTCTAATAGCTTAAAATTTATTTTATTTTTGTTTTAGTTTTACTTTTTTTTTTTAATGTTTAAATGTATCTATACGTATTGTTATCAATTTGCACTACTGTAATACTTTTAAGCAATAATAATTGTTCAAGAGCTTTTTTCTTTCTAACGTTAACACAAGAATTTTCAGTTGAAAAGCTTTTTCATATAAACTATTTCTATATGAAACCATTAACTTACGGTTTGCGTCAAATGCAGTTACAATAGAGAAGGTATTCTGAAAGGCATATCGTTATTAATTAACAAGTAAATATCTACTTATGTGTGTACATTAAGATACATTAAGCTACAACTAAAATAAAGTGGTTTAATTCATTCTAAGATACTGTTACGAATGTGCAATAGCGATTTGAATTTAACGGTCCGCATGTTTATAAACACGTCCATCAGTAGAAGCTTCTACTTATCAACAATGTTGATAGCATGCGGTTATTAGCATTGTTTGTAAGTATGGCAACACTGCATGTTTAAGCTGCTAACATTAACATCGAAAGCTCTAGAATTCGAATGTACTAGTATGTCCGTTAACAGCATTGTAGAAGATCCCCGATAGATGGCGCGTGTATAAATAGTGGCAGAGCTGGCAGTCGTCAGTGGAATTGATCATTGTCGCTGTTAGAGTTAACATCAACTGTCTTGTACGTGTATACTTGTACATTATAGAGTGTGTGTGTGTATTTCTGTGAATTGATAGACGTGTATAAAGACACTGTGTGACTATTTAATTCTGTTGTTGTTGTACATTCTAAATAAATATAGAGTTGTTACAATTTTAAACTACTGAAACTGCTTTTATTTGCAAACAAAAGTATCCGGTTTATTTAAAGGAAATAAACCTCGTTTTTAAAAGGTAAAAACGTAACAATACCTTTTCTCAGTACTGTATTTGAATTCTCGTGCTAGTCCAAAAATATATCTTGTAAGTTTTAGCTAACATTTTAAGTTTTTTTTTAAATTTTGAAAACGGCAAAGTTTACAAAAATAAAAAAATCCGGTTGAGCGGTTTTCGGTTTTGGAAACTCTAATTTGTGTACTTCAACTACTTTGCTACTTGAGAACCCCTGCATATTGTTTTTGTTCACTTTTGTATCACTGTGTTATTAATTCAAGAAACTCCTTATATCTTTGTTACGTTGAATACAGCAGCTAAATTTTAGCTGCTGTATAAAATAATTAAATAAAAAACAAGTAAGAGAGCTAAATTCGGCTGTGCCGAATCTTATATACCCTTCACCAAAAATTTAAAATTTTTATTTTTTTCAAAATTGTTTTTTAAAAGATTTTTCCAATTTTTAAAATTTTTTTTTAATTTTTTAGTGAAAAAAATGTATGACAAAAGAATGTTTTTTGTGAAAAAAAAATTCGGGTTAAAATTTTTTTTCCCGATTTTGACCCATTGTAGGTCTAACTTTGTATAGCCTTATATACATCGCTGCAATGGACTTTGAAATATCTATCATTATAAACAATATGGATTGTCTATATTTATGACTTAATAATCGAGATATAGATACAAAAAATAGGCCAAAAATAGAGGTTGTCTCGGATTTTTGCTCATATCTCCGTTATTTATGGACGGATTTTGCTGATTTTAAATAGGAAACTTCTCGAAAGCATGTCTGACAGAATTATTGAGGATTTGGATCCCGAAGATATCTGGGGTCTTCAGAAAATTTATTTCAACAGACAGACAGTCGGACATGGCTAAATCGACTCCGCTATCTATAAGGATTCAGAGTATATGTACTTTATAGGGTCGGAAAATTATATTGTTGAAATTACAAACGGAATGACAAATTATATATACCCTTCTCATGAAGGTGAAGGGTATAATAAATAATTCTTAATAGTATTGAAACTCTATTATAGAGAAGATTTTATAATTATAGTATAAAAACACTTTAGCAGAGCCAATTCAAGCGAAAATAAATGTTCACGGGCCTCTTACAGAGAGGTTGTAATACGAGGGCGGGTCAATAAGTCCACGACTTTTTAATTTCCCGGCTCTTAACTGAAAGGTCAACACTGCTCCTGCCAACAGGCTTTTATCAGTTGACTCCGCTCAAAATTCGAATAAGCTGCGTCTTTTAGTTTGTGTTTGATAGCCATTGATAGCCGACTACCTCGTGACTTGGGGAAAAATTGGAAAAAGTGAATTTCACTAAAATAAAAGTTAAGCTTGATAAATACTATGGGAACTCTGCAGTATCAATTTCAATGGTAAAAAAGTGGTTTACTGAATTTCGTTGTGGCCGTACAAGCAAGGAAGATGCCTAGCATTCTGGACGCACTTGAGGTCTATACACCCGAACCAATTTAAAAAATCTCGATATTGTGTTGGCCGATCAGAGATTGAAAGTGCGAGAGATTGTGAAAGCCATACGCATTTTGAATGATCACTTGGGTATGAGAACGCTTTCCGCAAGTTTGTTCAGAATTGTGTGCACAAAGGGGTACACATCTGAATTAGGCTACGAAATGCTCCCTCTTCCACCGTATTCTCATAATTTAGCCCCGAGTGACTATTTCTTGACAAAATTTATTTTTTGGAAGGGAGCTCAAAAGAGACTATGTTGAAAAATAAAATAATTTTTTTTCCGAAGACCGGTGTTTCATTTAAAAGGGCACTGACTTTTTGATCCACCCTCGTAATTCTAACAAAAAAATTACTCGTAACACGAAATTGTAAAATAAAAAATATGTCCGTATACATTGAAGGTCTATTACAAAATTGTTAAATAAAAAAAATAACATAGAATACTTTTTTCAATGTCTCTCTTAGAGAACCGCAACACAAAATTATTAAATTAATAATTCGGAACACTTCTCAAGATATTCTGAATATCGAGTTGTAATACTTAAGTGAATCGGTTAAATACAAAATAGATGCGTCAATATATTGAAAATAAACAATATAGGTATATAAATGTCTGAGTTATGAGCAATAGAAATATTTATTCCAAACAAGTAAGAGAGCTATATTCGGCTGTGCCGAATCTTATATACCTTTCACCAAATTATACTAAAAAATAAAATTGAAAAATTTTTTTTTTTTAATTTTTTAAAACAAAATTTTTTGGAAATTGTTTTTTAAAAGTTTTTTCCAATTTTTTTAAAGAATTTTTTTTTAATTTATTAGAGAAAAAAATTTGTGACAAAAAATGTTTTTTGTGAAAAAAAATTCGGGTTAAAAAATATTTTTCCCGATTTTGACCCATTGTAGGTCCAACTTTGTATAGCCTTATATACATCGTTGCAATTAACTTTGAAATATCTATCATTAGATATCCATATTGTCTATATTTGTGACTTAGTAATTTAGATATAGATCAAAAATAGAGGTTGTCTCGGATTTTTGCTCATATTTCCGTTATTTATTAACGGATTTTGCTGATTTTAAATAGGAAACTTCTCGAAAGCATGCCTGACAGAATTGTTGAAGATTTGGATCCCGAAGATATTTGGGGTCTTCAGAAAATTGATTTCAATAGACAGACAGACATGGCTAAATCGACTCCGCTATCTATAAGGATCCAGAATATATATACTTTATAGGGTCGGAAAATTATATTGTGGAAATTACAAACGGAATGACAAACTTATATATACCCTTCTCATGAAGGTGAAGGGTATAATAAATAATTCTTAATAGTATTGAAACTCTATTATAGAGAAGATTTTATAATTATAGTATAAAAGCACTTTAGCAGAGCCAATCCAAGCGAAAATAAGTGTTCACGGGCCTTTTACGGAGCGGTCATAATACGAGGGCGGGTCAATAAGTCCACGGCTTTTTAATTTCCCGGCTCTTAACTGAAAGATCAACACTGCTCCTGCCAACAGGTTTCTGTTAGTTGACTACGCTCAAAATTCGAATAAGCTGCGTCTTTTAGTTTGTGTTTAACAGCCATTGATAGCAGACTACCTCGTGACTTGAGGAGAAATTGGAAAAAGCGAATTTCACTAAAATAAAGGTTAAGCTTGATAAATACTATGGGAACTCTGCAGCATCAATTTCAGTGGTAAAAAAGTGGTTTACTGAATTTCGTTGTGGCCGTACAAGCACGGAAGATGCCGAGCATTCTGGACGCCCACTTGAGGCACAAAGGGGTACACATCTGAATTAGGCATCCGGATTTAGCCCCGAGTGACTATTTCTTGACAAAATTTATTTTTTGGAAGGGAGCTCAAAGGTGACTATGTTGAAAAATAAAATAATTTTTTATCCGAAAACCAGTGTTTCATTCAAAAAGGCACTAACTTTTTGAGCCACCCTCGTAATTCTTACAAAAAACACATTCGTAACACGAAATGATAAAATAAAAAATAAGTCCGTACACATTGAAAGTATATTACAAAGAGGTTCTTACAAAATTGTTAAATAAAAAAAATATAACATAGAATAATTTTTTTCAATGTCTCTCTTAGAGAACCGCAACACAAAATTATTAAATTTATAATTCGGAACAATACAAAATCGGTTAAATACAAAATAGATGCGTCAATATATTGAAAATAAGCAATATACGTATATAAATGTCTGAGTTATGAGCAATAGAAATATTTATTCCAAACAAGTAAGAGAGCTATATTCGGCTGTGCCGAATCTTATATACCTTCACCAAATTATACTTAAAAATAAAATTGAAAAATTTTATTTTTTTTATTTTTTAAAACAAAATTTTTTGGAAATTGTTTTTTAAAAGTTTTTTCCAATTTTTTTAAAGAATTTTTTTTAATTTAAATTTTTTTTTTTAATTTATTAGAGAAAAAAATTTGTGACAAAAAATGTTTTTTGTGAAAAAAAATTCGGGTTAAAAAATATTTTTCCCGATTATGACCCATTGTAGGTCCAACTTACTATAGCCTTATGTACATCTTTGCAATGGACTTTGAAATATCTATCATTAGATATCCATATTGTCTATATTTGTGACTAAGTAATCCAGATATAGATCAATATAGGCCAAAAATAGAGGTTGTCTAGGATTTTTGCTCATATCTCCGTTACTGATTTTGCTGATGTTAAATAGGAAACTTCTCGAAAGCATGTCTGACAGAATTATTGAAGATTTGAATCCCGAAGATATCTGAGGTCTTCACAAAATTGATTTCAACAAACTGACAGACAGACATGGCTAAATCGACTCCGCTATCCATAAGGATCCAGAATATATATACTTTATAGGGTCGGAAAATTATATTGTGGAAATTACAAACGGAATGACAAACTTATATATTCCCTTCTCATGGAGGTGAAGGGCATAAAAATCAAAATTTTAGAGACACAGATTCGTGCCTTAAGGTTATGGTGATGGGTATATATGACTCTGAGTGTAGCAGTCAGTTATATTTCTTTGTGTTACAGTAATTTTATTTAATATACTACATGTTATACAAGACAACAAATTATTTTTTAATTAAACTTTCTCGCATGTCTCTTATTATTATTATTATTTACATATTTAATTTGATTTTAGATTTATCCAGGTCGTTTGTAATACATACAACTGTTTTAAAAAGTTTCTACGTTAACTTTACTTTGTAATTTGGATAATTTTTATTTTACTGTTTATGACAGCATTTGCCATCAACTGTCAACCTTGCAAATAATTTGAAGCCTGAAAATGCATGCAAATTCTATGAATTTAAAAGAAAAGTAATTAAACAGATAAAAATAATGCTGGCACATTTTTAGACATAAAATTGCGTTTAACAAACGTTGTAGAACATAGTAAAATATAAATAAATTTTATAAAACCACCATTTTATGGTTTACAGTCTTGTAATTCCATAAACCATATTTAAAGTTCCAACTTTGAATCATAAGAATTACTTTCTAAACTTTTTTTATTTTTAAAAATGTATTTTAAGGTTTTTTATTATACCCTTCACCTTCGTGAGAAGGGTATATATAAGTTTGTCATTCCGTTTGTAATTTCAACAATATAATTTTCCGACCCTACAAAGTATATATATTCTGGATCCTTATAGACAGCGGAGTCGATTTAGCCATGTCTGTCTGTCTGTTGAAATCAATTTTCTGAAGACCTCAGATATTTTCGGAATGCAAATCTTCAATAATTCTGTCAGACATGCTTTCGAGAAGTTTCCTATTTAAAATCAGCAAAATCCGTCCATAAATAACGGAGATATGAGCAAAAATCCGAGACAACCTCTATTTTTGTCCAATTTTTGATATATATCTCGATTACTAAGTCATAAATATAGACAATATGGATATCTAATGATAGATATTTCAAAGTCCATTGCAACGATTTATATAAGGCTATAGTAAGTTGGACCTACAATGGGTCAAAATCGGGAAAAATATTTTTTAACCCGAATTTTTTTTCACAAAAAAAATGTTTTGTCATACATTTTTTCACTAATAAATTTAAAAAAATAAATTTTTAATTAAATTTTTTTTTTTTTTTAAAATTTAAAAACAATTTCGAAAAAAAATTTAAAAAAAGTTTTTAATTTTATTTAAAAGTATAATTTGGTGAAGGGTATATAAGATTCGTCACAGCCGAATATACTTGTTCTATTTTCGGTAGCTTATACAGTAACGTATTAGCTAATGAGCAAGGCGTATTAATCAGGTGAGAGCGTCTCGGCAACAAATACAACAAAGACAATATTTCATAGTTGTCAAGAGAGTGAGAATGTTAAAACAGATATGGATATACAAAATATAAAAAACAAACAAATAGAAAAATATATGAATTTCTGGTAGTTTTTTTATGAAAAATATAAAAAATAAACCAATAAAAAATCAATTATTGGTAGTTTGATCTAACACGGTTTTTGTTTGGAAGATTCAATAATAAAATATCGAACTGGAATAAAAATCTTGGTGATTCCAGAGGAACTATCATGCTATCCATTTAGCTATGCCCATCTGTCTGTGTAAAATACTCGCACGTCCAAAATAAACAACCAAGTTCTTCTAAGGAGTTTGGTATTGAAACACAGCAGGAAAACAAACCTGAAGGACTAAAATGGGAATGAATCTCTAAAAAATTTCCAAAAATGGCCAATTGTTGAAAATTTGTCAGTTTTTGTATTATTTTTAATTCAAATATTGTGAATGTCAACAAGAAACAGTAAACAACTTTTTGACACGTTCAAACACAACTTAAATAAATAAACAATAATCAGCTGGGCTCGTAACTTCACCTTATTTAATACACCTTGGTAATGAGTAATATATTTTACCTACACGCAGAGAAATAATATAGTTGTGCATGTTTACGTAACCATTTTAACATTTTTAAAAGCTTTTTAACAATATTATAGTAACAGTAACTATTTACATGATTGTGGTAACCATAATATGGTTAACTTGCGTTTCACATGATTGTAACAATATATGGTTACAATAAACAAGAATATGTTTATGGCAACAATTTTTATGATTAAGGTTTTGATATTATTATCTGAGATCAACATATTATGATATAAGGATTCATCATAACAATGGTTGTCACAAACATATATTTGTTTACTGTAGCCATATATATGACTGATACAATCATGTGAATCGTAAGTTAACCATAATCACATCGAGATATTCATAGCGTACCCACAAAAGTATATATATTCTGGGTCTTTATAAAATCCTAAGACGATCTAATTGTGTCCGTCCGCCTGTCTCTCTTTGTGTCTGTTGAGGTATCGATGCGGCCTTTAGGGAAGGACTTAGGGCGATGAAACTTCATCAAATATTCTATGTTGATCATACATGTATGGTATGCAAAATCGGTCTAGTAGAACCAGAGTTGGGGACCAAAGTGTGCGACAACCTCTAAAAAAGTTTATATTTTTTAAAACTTTCTGCAATTTTCTTTAAAAATATTGCCGGCAATACATTGAAATTTTGCACACGTTATTCCAATTATAAATTAACAATTTGTATTGAAAATGTTAAGAATCGGTCCATGATTTCTAATAGCATCCATACGGCTCTATGAAACATAATTGATTATAGAATAGTGGTATCCATAAAACTGGTAAAAAAAAGACAAAATCTGTTAAAAAAATAAATGTTTTTGTACAAACTGTAAAAAAAATCGGTGTCAGTTTTGTATTGATAATGGGTGTATGAGATTCGGCACACCCGAATATAGCACTCTTACTTGTTCGTATCACTAGTTGTTTTCGTGTTTATTATTTCTGCTTCTCTAAGCTTAAATAAATAAACAAACAGCTAAAATCGCAATGAATCATTAACTACACTCTCACTCAACGTTTTGCTCAGGGACCGAAAATAATAATTATTCTTGAAATTTCAAAGGAAAAAAGCCATCACTAGAAAATATCGGAGAGTCAAGTCAAGCATACCATTTTGATCGTTTTCAACTATATTTTCATAAATTAACATGATTTTTAATTTCTTGATTTTTATTTTTTTTTGTCAAAAATAATTGTTATTTTTTGATTTTTATTTTTTTTGTCAGAAATATTTGTCAAACTTTGAGTTTTATTTTTTTTGTCAGAAATATTTGTCAAAATTTGATTTTTATTTTTTTTGTCAGAAATAATTGTTATTTTTTTGTGATACATATTTGTCACACTATGATTTTTATTTATATAGTCTGACAAATATGTATCACAAAAAAATAACAATTATTTCTGACAAAAAAAATAAAAATCAAATTTTGACAAATATTTCTGACAAAAAAAATAAAACTCAAAGTTTGACAAATATTTCTGACAAAAAAAATAAAACTCAAAGTTTGACAAATATTTCTGACAAAAAAAATAAAAATCAAAAAATAACAATTATGTTGTGATTTTTATTATAAATGTCATAATTGTTACGGTCCCTGGTTTTGCTCTTTATCTCTATTGTCGCATTTAAAGAAGAAGAATAAACAAACAACAATAAATTAAACATTTAAACTGAAATTAATTGTTTGGTTTTGTGTATTCTTTCTAATTAGCAAAACAACACTTTAAATCAATATTAAAATTAAAAACAGAGAAAGAGAATGAGAAGCAGAAAAAAAAAAAAAAAAAAAAAAAACTAAATATACTTTCGAGCTATTCAAGTTCGCAGTAGATATTTTAAATTTCAGTCTTAAAAAGAAAGACGAACTTGTCTCACTTATTACGATTCGTTTAAAATTTGGTGTTGAAAAAAGTTGAAGCTTAAAAAAAAAAAAATACAAATAAAATCACAATGAAATTTTTTGCTTTATTCGTGTGCATTCTTCTAACAATCGGCGCCTTTGTGGGCGTTAGTGAAGCTGCTTTCTGTCCTTGCGATTTGTCCAACAAAGAAATGGTGTGTGGTTCGAATGGCGTCACCTACAAAAATCGCTGTGAATTCGAGTGCACTCAACGGGAATACAAGAAATTAGGTCGTACTTTGAATGTTCGCAGTGTTGGAGCTTGCTAAATATAAATGGATTCATTGATAGACATGATAATGAAATGAAGATTTAGTATTACAATCATTTAATAATTAATATAGTGTGGAAGTATCAACAACATATTGTTAAGCGTAGATTTTTTGAAATTTAATTCATAAATCTTTTTTGCTTTTTAGTAATAATTAATATTTTTCGAAGAGTCTGTGTTTTGTGCTAATAATAAAAATCTAATTAATTATTCAAGTATTGTTTTTATTGAATATTATAAATTATTAGCATTTTAATTTGGTGGTACTCAAGGTAAGTTGTGTTTTATTATTTAAGGTAAATTGTGTTTTATTATTTTCCATATTTTACAGTGGTTGTAAGAATTATTTTAAACAAATTGAAAATTATTGAAAAATTAAAACTGTTTAATGTGAGTATATTTTATTTATTTAAAATATAAATAAAATTTTTTTGATATTGATTTTGTTATTCCGTTTGTAATTCATCGAAATATTTGTAGCAGACCCTCATTAGTTAATGTATAGATATATTATGGATCCTCTAGATTCTAAGACGATGTAGCTTTATCCGTCCGTATGTTTGTTAAAATCACGATAGGGACGAATGTTTACGAGGACAAAGGAAAAATGGTACTTTTTCATTTAATGGTACCTTTTTAATATATTAAATTAGTTAAAATTGGCTAATATGCTTCTCAGTAAAGAAATAATTAAGAATAGGGTGCTTAATTGTACTAAACTAAACCAAACTAAGGAGTACTTTTTCGTCTTCAGAATGAATTTTCTATAATATTGAACCTAGAATCAGGAAATTACTTTGAAATTTCAAACTTGGCAGTGGTTTAAGTGTGGAAAATTTTTACTTTTTCTTCTAATGGTACTTTTTATTATAGTAAATTATTTTACTTATTGTATATACATAATAGTTGGCTGATATGCTTCTGAGTAAAGAAAGAATCAAGGATAGAGGGCATAATGATATTGAGGTAACAGAAACTATTATTGAAATTTCCATAATAATGAACCTATAGCAGGATATTAAACACACATGATCCTGACTGAGTTAGAATATAAAAAAGGGAAATGCAGGTACTTTTTTGAACTAATAGTACTTTTTGAATATTTTATAACGATGTACCTAGAAACGCGAATTCAAAACGGATGATTAATGTTACTATTTCTTTATTGTAAAGGTACTTTTTGAATATTTTATAATAATAAACCTTAAAATTAGGCACAAATGATTCTGAATGAGTTAGAATTCACGAAAGGTGATTATAGTCTTACCTTTCTTTTGTATTTTCTATAATAATGGACACAGAAGGAATACAAAATGTGGGTCTTTATTGTACTTTCTAATAATACGACTAGAATGAGCTACAATTCACATTACAATGAATCAATAAACATGAAACTAGAGATATGTTTTCCTGAATTAGTTTTAATTTACAAAGGGAGACTTAATAGTACTATTTCTTTATTCCAATTGAGATGGCGAAGCGCAACGGTCAGCTAGTACTCCATGCTTTTATCGGATATTTGAAAATAACTAAGACTTTGTTACAAAAATTTTGCATTATTTAGCCTGCGAAAGGTAGCCTGCTACATCATCTGAACCAATTATTGTAATACAATTTGAAAAATTTAAACAAATCTTAAGATATTTTTACCGATCTGTGTTTAGAGATATTGGATGAATAATTGGATGAAAAAGTTTGTTTCTCATTTCTAAATTTTGAATTTTTCTAGTGAAAATAGATTAAAAGTGAAAACCGAAGAATAATTGTCGGTTTCGGTTTCGGTTAAAACCGAATTGGAAACTCTAGCTGATACGATTTGATTTATTTGGTGCACACATTCTTAATTGGTTATATGTATGCTAGGGTGCCCACAAATAGAGTTGGGGATGTTCCCAAATAAAATTATAGTTTAGTTTGTTTTAGGAGACCATCTCTGTAAATTTTTGTCCTGTAACAATATATTGTTGTCGTACACAAATAATAGTTAGTTTAATTTAAAGTTAACAATAGAAACATTTTTATGTTCATCGCAATTATAAATTTGAGTATGGTTCATCGAAACATAATTATTTTTCCAGCAACTAAAGAATTATAACAATGCAAACATATTACATTATTCACAACCATTTAAACCTACAAATAAACATTAAATGTTAAGTTTCTATATACTTATGTATGTTTAAGATGAAAACAACAGAAGTTTTACTGCAAATATTGAGTATGCCTTATAAAACAAACAAAAATTATATAAATAAATTAGATTAATCAATATAATTGTTTAATTATCAATTACCAAGTTCGCCAAAGACCGTTAGTTCTACTTTAGATCAGGAAAATGTGTAAAATGTCTTAACAGAAAAAAAAACGGTTATATTTATTTGAATTCATTGCTAGATCATGTACTTATAAGCTATTTTTATACCCTTCACCTTCGTAAGAAGGGTATATATAAGTTTGTCATTCCGTTTGTAATTTCCACAATATAATTTTCCGACCCTATACAGTATATATATTCTGGATCCTTATAGATAGCGGAGTCGATTTAGCCATGTCCGTCTGTCTGTTGAAATCAATTTTCTGAAGATCCCAGATATCTTCGGGTTCCAAATCTTCAATAATTCTGTCAGACATACTTTCGAGAAGTTTCCTATTTAAAATCAACAAAATCCGTCCATAAATAACGGAGATATGAGCAAAAATCCGAGACAACCTCTATTTTTGATCTATATCTCGATTACTAACTCATAAATATAGACGATATGGATATCTAATGATAGATATTTCAAAGTCCATTGTAACGATATATATAAGGCTATAAGTAAGTAAGTTGGACCTACAATGGGTCAAAATCGGGAAAAATATTTTTTAACCTGAATTTTTTTTCACAAAAAACATTTTTTGTCATAAATTTTTTTCACTAATAAATTAAAAATATTTTTTAAAAAAAATTGGAAAACACTTAAAAAACAATTTCGAAAAAAAATTTTTTTTTTTAAATTTTATTTTAAAGTATAATTTGGTGAAGGGTATAATAAGATTCGGCACAGCCGAATATAGCTCTCTTACTTGTTTAATAAATAAAATATAAAATTGTTTCTATTTCGCGAGGAGCAATTTAAAGTAGTCATTGAAAGTCGCTTTCACTTTTATTTTTTTTGCATTTAAAAGTGCAGAGCAAACGTGAGTAAAAAGAGTAGCAATAAAACAAGATACAGACGTTCTAACTGGATATTTCACAATGAAAATTCAAGTCTAATTCAGTCAGTAGTAGGCTGTCACTAGTGCACGGAAATTGAACTGGTATTTAAAAAACGGCACATCACGACACACAACAGCTACAACGGCAGAGCAATTAGATCTGAGCAAATATTTGTTAAAGATAAAAAAGAACATTTTGGTTAAAAATATAAACAATTATTTCATTCTTTAACTGGAAGTAAGAAAACAGCCAACAAATTACTTACTCATAATTAACACTACTTAATTATAAAAATAAATAAAATAAATGTCGCTTTTAAAATTCCACTGAACCAGGCCAGTATTAGCAAAAATATAAATAGAATTTGTCATAATTTCAGTTGGATTGTTTGTTTAAGTGTGTAACTTACTTGGTGTCATTAAAGTGTAATATAACCGATTGATCAAACGTGTTTAAATTAAACAATTTTGTAAAATATATATTTTTTTTTAAACACAAAAAAATGAAATTTCTGTTTATTTTCTTCGCCATTTTGATTTTGGTCAGCTGTTTAACTGTTTCAGAAGCTGGTCTCTTTGGCCGCTCTCAGAAAAAAGAGAAGATTTGTGGCTCCAATGGCATCACCTATGTAAATCGTTATGAGTTTGAAAAATCCCAAGAATTTTACAAAAAATTACGTCGTACTTTGGAAATGGCTACTGAAGGAGCTTGTCCCAAAGAAATGAAACAAAAATTCTAATTGATTTATTCGTGTATTAATTTATAAATACAAATACAATGTTTAATGTCTTTTGTGTGTGTCAATTATCTTATGTAAATTTAAATTGATGTGAATAAATACGAATTTCGTCTGAAATCTCAATTAAAATTTGGCGTCAATTTACTTAGTTTTTCATAAAATTGTATATAATTCTATTTCCCACAATTCTTAAAGAAATTTAAATGAATATTGTAAGATTCTTTTCACAGCCTATTTTAATCATCTTAATTAGTGCACATTACTAATTCTGATAACCTCTGGTATTTTTCTTGTTTATATTTTTTATGATGTAAATAAATTTATAGAAAAGAGAATCAACAATAAAAGGCAAGTGAACTGATACAATTGCGTTGCAAATATATTCAGCTAATTAGTATGCTTTAACATTTTTAAATTATTTCTACTAAAAAGATGTAAATAAGGTTTAAAATTCGTAGAAAAAACAAAATCCTCAAAAATTATGAAGGCATAAGCAAACAAAATAATAGTATTTTATAGGGTTGTCATTCAAATAAAAATTATACGAATAAATCGAGGAAAAAATTTAGTTTTTATTCGAATGTATAATATTTTTCAATTTAGAATAAAAAATTATTCGATTAATCGAATAATTGAAAATTGTATTAGAAACTATTTTCTGCATTAATTTTTTAATCGACTTTGGTCTAATAAACCATGATCAGAACATTATGAAACCTAACTTAAAAACGAAAACCTTGTGACTACTAAGGATCTAGGAAATGGTTAAAAGATTTGCAATAGAGTTACAGTGATTTATAAATTATATTCTATTTTAGCCAAACGCTTTAAACATTCACTGAAAGCCTTATACAACTTTTAAAATATTTTGGAATCTTCACAAACAAATTATTAAATTATTCGAATAATATTTTTTACTCGTTATTCGTTCGAATAATCGAGGAAATTCAAAAATTTAACGATGCCTTGAATTGTGAATAAATTATAATCTTTTATTCATGGGAAACTTGTAAAATGAAACACATATATTAATATTTTAGTATGGAAAGGAAAAAATGATTTTGTTAGTCCTCTCAAAATAAACCTTGGGTGATTTTATGATATTTTCCAAAACATTTGAGGTCTTGTGATAACCGTTCGTGAGCTGAATCATTTCTAAAGGGCACCATACACTATTAAAATAGAGTTTCCAATTCGGTTTTAACCGAAACCGCGGTTTTTCAAGGCCTAAAACCGAAACCGACAATTATTCTTCGGTTTTCACTTTTAATCTATTTTCACTAGAAAAAATCAAAATTTAGAAATGAGAAACTTTTTCATCCAATGATTCATCCAATATCTCTAAACACTGATCGGTAAAAATATCTTAAGATTTGTTTGAATTTTTAAAATTGTATTACAATAATTGCTTCAGATGATGTAGCAGGCTACCTTTCGCAAGCTAAATAATGCAACATTTTTGTAACAAAGTCTTAGTTACTTTCAAATATCCGATAAAAGTATGGAGTACTAGCTGACCGGTGCGCTTCGCCATCTCAATTGGAGTAAAGAAATAGTGATATTAAGTCTCCCTTTGTGAATTAATACTAATTCAGGAAAACATGTCTCTAGTTTCATGTTTATTGATTCATTGTTATGTGGATTGTAGCTCATTCTAGAATAAAAACAGTACAATAAAGAGCCACATTTTGTATTTTCTGTGTCCATTATTATAGAAAATACAAAGGAAAGGTAAGACTATAATCACCTTTCGTGAATTTCAACTCATTTAGAATCATTTGTGCCTAATTTTAAGGTTTATTATTATAAAATATTCAAAAAGTACCTTTACAATAAAGAAATAGTAACATTAGTTATCCGTTTTGAATTCGCGTTTCTAGGTCCATTGTTATAAAATATTCAAAAAGTACTATTAGTTCAAAAAAGTACCTGCATTTCCCTTTTTTTATATTCTAACTCAGTCGGGATAATGTGTGTTTAATATCTTGCTTATAGGTTCATTATTATAAAAATTTCAATAATAGTTTCTGTTACCTCAAGATCATTACGTCCTCTATCCTTGATTATTTATTTACTCAGAAGCATATCAGCCAACTATTATGTATATACAATAAGTAAAATAATTTATTATAATAAAAAGTACCATTAGAAGGAAAAGTAAAAATGTTCCACACTTAAACCACTGTCAAGTTTGAAATTTCAAAGTAATTTCCTGATTCTAGGTTCAATATTATAGAAAATTCATTTTGAAGAACGAAAAAGTACTCCTTTGTTTGGTTAAGTTCTCCATTTTTGGTATCATAATACAATTGAGCACCCTATTCTTGATTATTTCTTTACTGAGAAGCATATTAGCCAACTTTAAATAATTTAATATATTAAAAAGGTACAATTAAAAGAAAAAGTACCAATTTTCCTTTATCCTCGTTAACACTCGTCAAATTTAAACATTAAATTTGTTTAGCAGTTCCTATATTATCAACTGATTTAACAGTTAATAAATTATCACAAAACCGAAGTGAAATCGATCGGTTTTAAATTTTTTAAAACCGAAACCGCGGTTTTGAAATTCTTCGGTTTTTTGGAAACTCTACTATCAAAATACTCATCAAGCGGAAGTATTAGTGAAAATGTGTTTTTATGTGTGACAACGCTTGATGGAAAATGAAGAAAAAAAAAACAATTAAGAGAGCTATATTCGGTTCTGCCGAATCTTACATACCCTTCACCAAATTATACTTTAAAATAAAATTTTAAATTTTTTTTTTTTTTAATTTTTTTCGAAATTGTTTTTTCCAATTTTTTTAAATTTAATTTTTTTTTTTAATTAAATTTATTAGTGAAAAAATTTATGACACAAAATTTTTTTTGTGAAAAAAAATTCGGGTTAAAAAATATTTCCCCCGATTTTGACCCATTGTAGGTCCAACTTACTATAGCCTTATGTACATCGTTGAAATGGACTTTGAAATATCTATCATTAGATATCCATATTGTGTATATTTATGATTTAGTAATCGAGATATAGATCAAAAATAGGCCAAAAATAGAGGTTGTCTCGGATTTTTGCTCATATCTCCGCTATTTATGGACCGATTTTGCTGATTTTAAATAGGAAACTTCTCGAAAGCATGTCTGACAGAATTATTGAAGATTTGGATCCCGAAGATATCTGGGGTCTTCAGAAAATTGATTTCAACAGACTGACAGACGGACATGGCTTAATCGACTCCGCTATTTATAAGAATCCAGAATATATATACTTTATAGGGTCGGAAAATTATATTGCGGAATGACAAACTTATATAGATTTTATGATTTGATGTCATACTTTCAGCACAATATAAAAATGAAATAGAGTTCATGCTATTGATGTTAACGCCACAAAATTAAATAAATAACGGGTCATCCAGCAAGTGTACATCAAACCATTAAAACACTTACACGAATTTGAGATCAAACCTTTTGATTGTGTATGGTGACCTTAAAAAATACTTTATTCCAGTTTTTTTTTGCTGGCAATTTACTTGATTTAAGAAGTGAATCGTGTTAATTGTATTTTCAAAATAATTGCTTTCTTTGAGTCGATCTAATGCATATAGATAAAATGTAAAACTAAAACAATAGATAAAGCTTTAAAATATTGCAGTAAAATTCGAATAAATCACAACTGTAGTAACACTAACCGAGTCTAAATTCTGAGTCTAAATTTCAATCATTTAACAACATCTTCAAAAAAATGTTGCCTATATTTGGAAGGAAATGTGAAATTTTTCACAACTTGCTCTACTGTATCTAAATATGCAATTAACAACAATCGACGAAACATTTAAAATGTTTGAAAAGATTTTTAAATAATGTAGCAGTTCTAATAAATGCTTAAAATAATATTGAATTTTTTATTCACAAAATTTTCTTCTTCAAATTTTAAGCATTGCATTTAAACGTTAAACAAACATTTTTGTATCAAACAAACACAATTCGTTTTTGTCTACTTAAACGAAATCATTTTATGTAAATTAATTTATTTTGCATAAACTGTTTTGGCATGATATTTAAAACCAACCAGTTTCTTCAAACTTCTTAACCACAAAATTTATTAAAAAATAAATTCCTTGGGTTCTTTAGGCCGGTCTTTTTTATTTATTTTTGTATAACCCTTCTTGATTGATACGTGAAGGCGAAGAAAAAAGAAATGAATAAAAAAAAATGTATGTGTTTCTATAGATTTGTTAACAACAATAAGAATGTCTGGCAAAAGAAAGTCTGTATGTAGCTATGTAAATGATTTTTATTGATTTTATTTTTATTTTATTACGTATAAGATTTATATTATATGTACCTTCAAACAGCTTATCCGAAAAAACGTCGTTGTGTGAATTGTCTTGAAAGAAAGCACTAGAGAACGGCTGTGTAGGAATTATGTGAGTTAGGGGTTCATTTTGAGATTTTTCTATTTATTTGATTATTTTGTTGAGCAAAAAAAAAAAAAAAAAGGTTCCTATATTAAATATATATGTATGTTTCTATATTTATGTTAAGATTTTCCCAAGAAACCTTTTAAGGAAACTGTACAATGAGCTTATTGCTTAATTGTAGAGTTTCTACAATTTATTTCGCAATTGCGCATTAGTGTTCCTATTAAAACTATATGCCTGCTTCCCTGACATTGAAAAACACTTGCTTGACAAATGCATTTAAGACTAATTTGTTGTTTGAAACACATAAAACAATCACAATTCCAATTATTCTGCTCTCACCACATCAACACAAATATTTCTACAAATTTAATATTGTTTTGTGAACAAAAGTGGGTAAAATGTCAGAAATTTCTGAAATTCATTTATTACACGAGTTTAGGCAAGAATTTCAATTTATTTTATCTGCCTGTAAAGTTATTCAACATATTTTAAGTGTCATTATACCATTACACCAATAATGTGAATATTTGTTTATAATATTTCTCAAATACATATTTGCAACGGTGAAAATATTTTAATATAACCCAAAAATAAAATATAGAACATTAGAAAAAGAAAAATATTGTATATATACCCGTATGTTTTCTTCCTTTCATATTTTTGTTTTTTAAATGTGCCTTATTTTGGTATATGAACGAAAAAAGGATTTAAAGCATTTATTTTTATATTTGAATTTTAAAGAGATCCTGTTTACGTTTTGCTTTGAAATACAATAGATGGAAATTTGGCAAAACATGCGTAGAATTTGTATGTGTTTATTTCCGGTTTCTAAATTAGACATGCCCCTTGTTCTTTCATTTATGCTAAATTTTAAACAACATTTAAAAAAAAAAATTGAGAATAAATTTGAATAAATTTTATATACCACATACACCACCACCAATATAATACCGACACCGATTTTTTTACATTTTGTATAAAAACATATATTTTTATGAAATTTTGCCTATTTTCAATACCAAATTTTGAATAGATACCACTATTCTAGAGTTTCCCATTCGGTTTTAACCGAAACCAAAACCGCGGTTTTTCAAGGCCTAAAACCGAAACCGACAATTATTCTTCGGTTTTCACTTTTAATCTATTTTCACTAGAAAAATTCAAAATTTAGAAATGAGAAACAAACTTTTTCATCCAATATCTCTAAACACAGATCGGTAAAAATATCATAAGATTTGTTTAAATTTTTTAAATTGTATTACCATAATTGCTTCAGATGATGTAGCAGGCTACTTTTCGCAGGCTAAATAATGCAAAATTTTTTGTAAAAAAGTCTTATTTATTTTCAAATATCCGATAAAAGTATGGAGTACTAGCTGACCTGTGCGCTTCGCCACCTCAATTAGAATAAAGAAATAGTACTATTAAATCTCCCTTTGTAAATTAATACTAATTCAGGAAAACATGTCTCTAGTTTCATGTTTATTGATTCATTGTAATGTGGATTCTAGCTCATTCGAAACGTATTATTAGAATAAAAACAGTACCATAAAGACCCACATTTTTTATTCCTACTCTGCATCATGAATGTCTAATTTATATTTCTCTGTCCATTATTATAGAAAATACAAAAGAAAGGTAAGACTATAATCACCTTTTGTGAATTTTAACTCATTCAGAATCATTTGTAATTTTAAGGTTTATTATTATAAAATATTCAAAAAGTACCTTTACAATAAATAAATAGTAACATTAATTATCCGTTTTGAATTTGTGTTTCTAGATCCATCGTTATAAAATATTCAAAAAGTGCTACTAGTACCTGCAATTCCCTTTTTTATATTCTAACTCAGTCGGGATCATGTGTGTTTAATATCTTGCTTATAGGTTCATTATTATAGAAATTTCAATAATAGTTTCTGTTACCTCAATATCATTATGCCCTCTATCCTTGATTCTTTCTTTACTCAGAAGCATATCAGCCAACTAGTATGTATATACAATAAGTAAAATAATTTATTATAATAAAAAGTACCATTAGAAGAAAAAATAAAAATGTTCCACACTTAAACTACTGTCAAGTTTGAAATTTCAAAGTAATTTCCTGATTCTAGGTTCAATATTATAGAAAATTCATTTTGATGAAAGAAAAAGTACTCCTTAGGTTGGTTTGGTTCTCCATTTTTGGTATCATAATACAATTGAGCAGCCTATTCTTGATTATTTATTTACTAATTAAATATATTAAAAAGGTACCATTAAAAGAAAAAGTACCAATTTTCCTTTATCCTCGTAAACACTCGTTAAATTTGAACTTTAAATTTGTTTAGCAGTTCTTATATTATCAACTGATTTAATAGTTAATAAATTATCACAAATACGAACCGAAACTGATCGGTTTTCAATTTTTTAAAACCGAAACCGCGGTTTTGAAATTCTTCGGTTTTTTGGAAACTCTAATTTATGTATCATAGTGCCATATTCCGGAAAGATACATTGACCGATTCTTATCATTTTCAACACCAATTGTAGGAATGACATATGAAAAATTTCAATGTACTATCTGCAATATACTGAAAAAAATTGCCACTTTTTGGAGGTTATCTCACAATTTGGTCCAAAACTTACTGATTTTTCCCATTTTCAATACCAAACATTTCTTAGCAACAAAGAGTATTTGAGGAAAATTTCATCCACCTATGTTCGGACAGACGGACGGACATAGCTAGATCGTCTTAGAATTTTATAAGGACCCAGAATAAATATATAAAATTTTAATTAATAATACAAACACAATTTTAGTTTAAGTTAAAGATATTTATTATTCTTGCTAGAATATATAAAAACAAATATTCATTTAATTTTTGGACAAAAAGTTTGGTTTTACTTTGGCAAAAAACTATGAAATTTATGAAAAATATCGTAACAAGAAATACCATCTCATTATGAGAGCAAAGCAAACTATACTGTCTCCAATGGACATTGATGTCTGTGCTTCAATCGGTAGTTTGTGACCATTGATTTATATTGTTTAAAAACGAATTTGGTATTGGCATATTGACTAAGCACAAGCATTCATCAAACATAACTAGATGACATTATTAAGGCTATTGCAAAAATTGCTTCTATATGAACAATTATTTTGTAATTACATTACAAAATATGGAAATCTTCTAAATTTGTAAGGCTATGGTTTCATCCAAATTAACTACATCTATGTTTTTTAAATTTATCATGGATTGTTTTTATATAAAACAACTAAGAGTTCTATATTCGGCTATGCCGAATCTTATATACCCTTCACCTTCACCAACAACCCAAACGAAACGTAACACCGAAAAAAATATACGCAAAGCAATGAAACCAACACACATCCAAACGTACGTTTTGTTGATTTTTTGTCAAAGCATGCAATAAATTGTCTTTATTTGATGAAATTTTCAGAGGTTGCCTCGGATTTTTGCTCATATCTCTCTCGAAAGCATGTCTGACAGAATTATTGAAGATTTGGACCCCGAAGATATCTGGGGTCTTCAGAAAATTGATTTCAACAGATAGACATACGGACATGGCTTAATCGACTCCGCTATCTTTAAGGATCCAGAATATATATACTTTATAGGGTCGGAAAATTATATTGTGGAAATTACAAATGGAATGACAAACTTATATATACCCTTCTCAAGAAGATGAAGGGTACAAAAAAAAATTGAAATGTTTTGGTATATGGTGTATATAACATATACATAATTAATATGCATGTGAGAGATTGGAAAAATGCACTGATTTTTAGTTTTGTGATCTAGTTTTTTGTGAATACCCCTAATTATGTCAATCTCATCATAACATATGCTATACACATATGTCTGCATAAGTATTTTTTTTCTATAAACTATACTTTTGCTGGAATTAGATGTGAGTGGTGTATTCATGCCATACGTAAATTTCTTTTAACGCGCAGCATGTTGACAAAAAATTCCGCTTTACGCTGCGATGCATTTGGCTGAAGGCAACTAACATTTTTGATGGCAATTTCTCATACAATAACAATAGAGTTTCCAAAAAACCGAAAAATTTCAAAACCGCTTCGGTTCGGTTTTGGGTTAATTTATTAACTATTAAATCAGTTGATAATATAGGAAATGCTATACAAATTTAAAGTTCAAGCTTGACGAGTGTTCAAGAGGATAAAGGAAAATTGGTACTTTTTTAATGCATTAAATTAGTTAGTTTATATACATTAAAATTGGCTAATATGCTTCTCAATAAAGAAATAATCAAGAATAGGGGGCTTAATTGTATTATGATACCAAAAATGGAGAACTAAAATAAACTAAGGAGCATTTTTTCGTTCTGCCTAGAATCAGGAAATTACTTTGAAATTTCAAACTTGACAGTGGAAAGTGTGGAAAAATGTTACTTTTTCTTCTAATGGTACTTTTATTATATTAAATTATATTGTTTCTGAGTAAAGAAAGAATCAAGCATAGAGGGCACAATGATATTGAGATAACAGAAACTATTATTGAAATTTCTATAATATTGAACCTATAAGCAGAAAATTAAACACACATTATCCTGACTGAGTTAGAATATAAAAAAGGGATTTGCAGGTAGTTTTTGCAACTAATAGTACTTTTTGAATATTGTATACCGATGGACCTAGAAACGCGAATTCAAAAGGAATAATTTATGTTATTAGTTTTCTTTATTGTAAAGACACTTTTTGAATATTTTATAATAATAAACCTTAAAATTGAAAATTAGGCACAAATGATTCTGAATGAGTTAGAATTCACAAAAGGTGATCTTTTGTATTTTCTATAATAATGGAAATATGAAATTATACATTCATGATGCTGAGTATAAAAACAAAATGTGGGTCTTTTTGGTACAGAAGCCACATTACAATGAATCAATAAACATGAAACTATAGACATATTTTCCTGAATTAGTATTAATTCACAAATGGAGACTTAATAGTACTATTTCTTTCTTCCAATTGGTGTGGCAAAGCGCACCGGGTCAGCTAGTACTCCATACTATTATCGGATATTTGAAAATAACTTTGTTACAAACATATTGCATAATTTAGCCTGCAAAAGGCAGCCTGCTACATCATCTGAAGCAATTATTGTAATACAAGTTAAAAAATTTAAAGAAATCTTAAGATATTTTTAACTATTTGTGTTTAAAGATATTGGATGGAAAAGTTTGTTTCTCATTTCTAAATTTTGAATTTTTCTACTGAAAATAGATTAAAAGTCAAAACCGAAGAATAATTGTCGGTTTCGGTTTCGGTTTTAGGCCTTGAAAAACCGCGGTTTCGGTTTCGGTTAAAACCGAATTGGAAACTCTACAATAACAATATTACAACTACCAAGCGGATGTTGCCAGTATTTGGTTTTGTGGTTTGAAAAGCTAAAAAAAACTAAACACATATGCATACATTGATAGTTACATACAGTAATGGACAAAAAGAAAAACATCAAATTCGGTGGTAACTATAGAAAAGTACAATGTCACTCAACAAATGACTCTCAACTTAGCTTTAGGAGGTTTTAGGGAAACTGTAATACTTTAAAATGCTTTAATTAAATAATTAATTATAAGCTCAATTTAACTTAAATATTTTTTGCACACTACTGTTTGAATACTTTCTAAAGTTTATGATCTGAAACTTAAATGTAACTGGTTCAAAATAAACATACAACCACATAAAATGTCAGTGTCACAAAGTTTTATGTTGTGTTTAACAACAATAACAAACAAAATATACACTTCTCATGTTCAACATGATGATGCAACATATAAACTTTTTACAGTTAAATGATTATCCTTTAAAAGAAAAAAAAAAAACTAAAATGAAAAAGAAACTAAATTTTAAAATGAAATACATATTTGCTGAAATCAAGTTTACTGTCATGCTGGAAGATTTGAATAGAGCCTCATTATTATACCCTTCACCATGAGTGGCAAGGGTATATATAAGTATGTCATTCCGTTTGTAATTTCTACATTTATCATTTGCAAACCCACAAAGTATATATATTCTGGATCGTTATGGATAGCGAAGTCGATATAGCCATGTCCGTCTGTATGTTGAAATCAACTTTCCGTAACCCCCAAATATGTTACAAACATAATTGATACATCAATATATCGGGATTTCTTCCGGCTCTATTTAAAATCGAGAAAATCGGCACACAAATGGCTGAGATATAAGGAAAAAAACCGGGACGACCTCGAGTCATTAATATAGACAATATGGATATTTATCAAATGATAGATATTTCAAAGTCCATTGCAACGATTTATATAAGGCTATAGTAATTTGGGCCTACAATGGGTCAAAATCGGGAAAATTATTTTTTAACCCGAATATTTTTTTATAATTTTTTTCACTAATTAATTTAAAAAAAATTTTAAAAAATTTAAAAAAAAAAAATTTTTAAATTTAAAAAATAAAAAAATTTGAAAATTTAAAAAAAAAAATTTTTTAAAAATAAAAAAAACAATTTTGAAAAAAAATTCTTTTAAACTTTGAAAAAAAAAATTTTTTTTTTTAAACTTTGAAAAACAATTTGAAAAAAAAATTTAATTGTCTTTACCTCAAAATATTTAAAATTTTTATTTTAGAGTATAATTTGTTGAAGGGTGTATAAGATTCGGCACAGCCGAATATAGCTCTCTTATTTGTTTTTGTTGTGATTTGATTTATTTTGGGAAAACTTGTCAAACTGCAAAAGAATTGTGAAATATTTTATAGCGAACAAATTTAGGTTAGTACCAGTTATTCAATACTATTGTCACTTTGGGAAATTACTGAATTTGTGTACAGTAGTTGAAGAGATTTTTTTAAAGTAATTTTTGTGAATAAGCTTTTAAAATAGGAAGGATTTGATAATCAATTTTATAAGTACATCGAATTCGTTTCAGTCTTATCATTAATACTTTTCTTGTTTTATTGAGGGATTATAGCGTTTGCGTTACTGACATGAAGGTTGAATTATTTAGAATTTTATCACAAAAAAGTGTTTTCCACGTTTAGAAATGCTTCTGCTCTATTATAAAATCTGTAGTGTTACAGTGTAAGCGTAAAACTTAACAGGTGGCGATTTTGTGTTTGTCGTAAAAATATATTTTATATTGGTTATAAAGTGATAAAGTATTTTGTGTCATATACATAATAAGATATTTAACTAGCATATCATAATTTTTTATACCTAATGGGAAAAATATGCAGTAATTAGGACTTCCAAAAAGCCATCTAGAAGATCTGTATAAGGCAAAGTGGGTATTCTATATTATAGAATGTGTAAAGGGCATTTTTCATAAATGTTGCATAATATTTGACAGTATTTATAAGTACTAGGATCGCCCGGTGTCCGAAATTCGACCACTTTTAAAAATCTTTTTACCACTTTTATGGAAATAATTTTGAAACAATTGTTTATATTGTGCATATCTAGAGAAAAAAAACCTTTTAAACCATATATGTTTCATCAATATTGCTGGACAATAATATACTTAAAAATGTGTCACAAAAAAAGTATGGCCTATTTATATATGTATAAGATATCAAGGATGGCTACCGGCTCGAAACGGTTCCGCAATTTTCGATTATTTCGGTAACGGTATTTAGGAATGTCGTATATTTTTAATAAAACTTATTAGAGGTAAAGTTAAAAAAAAGACTGGAATTTTACTACAATTTACCTTGAATTCATCCTATCTGATCATACGCAAAATAGTAATTAAAATATGAATGTTTTTATATGAAAGTATATTTTGGTTTAAATAATCAACATTTAATTTGATACTTTTCTATATATGTATATAAAAACATATGCATTTTGAATTTCTGGGAGATTTGTGAGTGCGTGAGAAATCGTGAGTTAAACATTTAATCTTATATGAATCACGTACTCCATTTTTTTTCGTTTTTACTCGTTCACGCGTTATTGTTTTTTAATACAATCATTATTTTGAGTGAAGAACGAGTGACACGAGAAAATAATACACTTGCATACATATAATCAAAAGCTTTCGAGTGTAATAATGTGGCATCGTTAAGATTGTTTGTACAACAACAATAATAATAGCAACAATAATATTATCAACAGCAAGAGTAACATAATGTAGTTGTAGAGAGCTTTTATACGATTTGTCATTACTTCTACTCGCTGATTTTGTGAAAATAAAAACTTTAGCAATATATATTTAGTACGTATATGTTCATATTCGTGTTGATGCTGATTTTGAATATTCTACCGTTGCAGAGGAGAGGCAGAGCTGAGTACACTAAAGTAAATACTTCGTGCTAGGGAATGGTATAATGGAAGTGTCAGACTGTTTGTAACATGTTTAACTTTAATTTAAAGATTTTTCCTTAAATAATAGCATATACAATGTATATATTAATGAATTTTAGCACAAATGCTCATAACTAGGGAGTGGATGGGAGTGAAAATGCATGTTTTTCCTGATCGTCCAAATATTATGTAAATTATCTATCCGAAGACACATTTTGCTGTAAAATTGCATCGCTTTGTTAGTGCATATTTTATTGAAAATGCTTATTTGGTTATATTTCAAAATACATATGTATTTATATTATCCCAATTTTTAATAAAAATATTCACCCCTAACGCGAGTCAATTTCACATAAAATATGTCCTCTTTTTCAATTTTTCGTTCATGAATTATGTTCACGTGAAAAAATTCCCCATGTTGTGAAATTTTTAGATGGAATTTTGTAAACAATAAACAGCTGTTAGTCCCGGTCCACACTGTGAAACATTTGCTGCAAAATATTTTAAAATTCTCTTTTGAAACTGCATTCGTGTCCACACAGTGAAGTTTTTGCTTTTCAGTTTTTGACATTTCTGTACAGAATGAATATGAACGAATAAATGTGAATAACATACTCAACAAGAACTTCATGTACATGAAACATAATACCCTTTTCCATTCCTCTTTCCCCTTTCATCGACAAACTCAAATGTTTTGCAGCAAATGTTTCACAGTATGGATGGGGACTTACGAACAAAATCAACTATTGTGAATTAAAAGTTCATGGGAATAGCACGATAGCAATTTTCCCTTCGAGGGAAATGGATATTTTATGGGAACATAAATTTCACATGTTTTTCACGATAGGGGAGATTCGTTTATTGTCGTTGACGGACAATATATTGTCCCGACAAAAAGTTCTTTTTGCGAATTTGTTATAGAAATTGTATCTAATGGTCTTAATATTAAAAACTATGTATTTTTCATACACATTTGGACGACAAACTTCTTTTGACATCGAGAAACTGGCAGTATGTGTTCTTCATTTCCATATCAGCAATTGGCAATAACCATTTCAAGACATTTTGCTTCAAAAAATGTTTAGATTTGTTTAAATCAAAAGTATATACATAAATTTTTGATTCTTTGGGAATTGAATTGTGTAATTTTTGGTAATTGAACAATCCATAGTGAATTATTTTATGTTTCTTCACAAAAATAAAAATTCATATTTTTAAAATTTTTAGGTTATATTTTGATTTTTTGAAAAATATTTTAGGCCCATATTTTCAAATAATAAATCCATGAAAATCCGCCCTCTAATTTTTAACAATGCAATCACAGTTAGATAAACGGATTTTAAATGTATGTATCATATGAAAAAGTTTAATAATTTTCAATTTATTGCAGGGCATTTTTAAATTCGTCTACTGCTAATTTTTATTGTTTATGGCTTTCACATTATATTTTCCTTTAGTTTTATCTGTCATGTTGTAAATATTTTGTTGCCTTCATTTTAGTCTTTAACATTCAACGTTTGTTTTCAGATGTGTTCAGGCTTGCCAGTCTTCGGGATTTATTCACAAATATGGGATTTTGAAAGGCTTTTGCTTCTCAGTAAAGAAATAATCAAGAATAGGGTGCTCAATTGTATTATGATACCAAAAATGGAGAACTACAACTAAGGAGTACTTTTTCGCTCTTCAAAATGAATTTTCTATAATATTGAACCTAGAATCAGGAAATTACTTTGAAATTTCAAACTTGACAGTGGTTTAAGTGTGGAAAATTTTTACTTTTTTTTCTAAAGCTAGTTTTTATTATAATAAATTATTTTACTTATTGTATATACATAATAGTTTGCTGATACGCTTCTGAGTAAATACATAATCAAGGATAAAGTGCATAATGATATTGAGGTAACAGAAACTATTATTGAAATTTCTATAATAATGAACTTATAAGCAGGATATTAAACACACATGATCCTGACTGAGTTAGAATATAAAAATGGAAATTGCAGGTACTTTTTCGAACTAGTAGTACTTTGTGAGTATTTTATAACGATGGACTTAGAATCGCGTATTCAAAACGGATAATTAATGTTACTATTTCTTTATTGTAAAGGTTCTTTTTGAATATTTTATAATAATAAACCTTAAAATTAGGCACAAATGATTCTGAATGAGTTAGAATTCACGAAAGGTGATTATAGTCTTACCTTTCTTTTGTATTTTCTATAATAATGGACACAGAAATATGAAATTAAACATTCATGATGTTGAGTAGGAATACAAAATGTAGGTCTTTATGGTACACTTTTTATTCTAATAATACGTCTAGAATGAGATACAATCCACATTACAATGAATCAATGAACATGAAACTAGAGACATGTTTTCCTGAATTAGTATTAATTTACAAAGGGAGACTTAATAGTAATATTTCTTTATTCCAATTGAGGTGGCGAAGCGCACCGGTCAGCTAGTACTTCATACTAAGACTTTGTTACACAAATTTTGCATTATTTAGCCTGCGAAAGGTAGCCTGCTACATCATCTGAAGCAATTATTGTAATACAATTTAAACAAATCTTAAGATATTTTTACCGATCTGTGTTTAGAGATATTGGATGTATAATTGGATGAGAAAGTTTGTTTCTGATTTCTAAATTTTGAATTTTTCTAGTGAAAATAGATTAAAAGTGAATAAAGAAGAATAATTGTCGGTTTCGGTTTTAGGCATTGAAAAACCGCGGTTTCGGTTAAAACCGAATTGGAAGCTCTAGATAATAGTAATAAATTATCTATAAGTGAACTTTATTTCATATATTTTGGGTATGACAGATGGACGCTTAAAAAGTTAAGATGAATTTTCTTTTTAAAAACTAAACTCTGATGTTTCTTATCATGAAATTATTTACTTTGTGTACACATTTATTAATATATTAATTAAAATTAAATTCATAAAAAGTCCAGATTTCCTATTACAGCAAAAATTTAAAAAAACATTGTTATTCTCCAAATTTTATATATTTTCAACAAAAGGTTTAATTTCTTCCCAAAAAATTAACTTTTCTGCTTTATATAACAAATTGTTCCCTAAGGAATAGAAAAATTATAGAAAAAATTATTTTGTTTCCAATTTGAAATAACCAAACTAAGCTAGATTTTCAAATAGTTTTTTGAAGTAAGATGACACAACATAACGTAATTCAAAATGAGTTGTGAAAAATCTACAGTTCAAGTATTTTTTTTTTTTTGTTATTTCCCAATTGATTTAATATATAGTTTAATTTTTGTGAAGAATTGTATTTTTTTTTTCAAAGAAAAACAATATTTGGGTATTTTTTAAATTTTAGGTGGGATTAGAGATGAAAAGTACCTGACAACCCTGACTGTGTTAATAATGTTTAAGTAGGTTTTTTTTAAAGCATACTTTATGGCACTATTAAAATACAAGTGTAATAACGATGAACTCTCTAAATCATTATAATGACCACAGTGGACGAGTAAATAAAATGATTGGCTATTTGATGGCCTGAGCTGCCAGATAATTTTGATGAAAATTTGGCATAAAAATATAAAAAATACTTAAAAATAGATATGTATTATAAGTTACTACATGTTCGATTTTAACATTTATTAGAACTTGTATGATTTAAAATTATATGAAATAATTAATACCTGTTAGTGTTTAAAAAAAAAATACATTTATAGTTAAGAAAATTGAAATGTGCAGAGTTTTCATTTAACAGTCTGGCATCTGTGTGCTGTAGATTTTTGTGCAGTATTTTTATATTTTTAGCACAGAATTTTGTTTTCAAGTGACAATCAGTAGCGTGTTTAAAATCTCAGTGGATCTCATGTGAGATCATTCATTGTGTGCTGTACAATTAAAAGAGACTTATTTGCTTATTTTTTTTTTTTAATTAAACAAACATCAGTGAGAAATCTAACAAAATAAAACAAAAAAAAAAAAAAAATATAAAACCAACAAAATTATTGAAAATTAAAAAACATTCTTCTATTTGTTAATAATGTAATAATTGTCACAATATAATAATTGTTATAGTTTGCCTGACTAAATTTATATTTTGTTTTTTTTTTAATATTTAAGCATGAATAAATTTCACTAAAAGGTTCAGTTAGTGCTCAGCCAAGAGTCTTTAATGAGTTGGAAAAAAATCTACAAATAAAAATATAAAAAAAAAAAATATTTCATTCAGTGAAGCAAAAATTTAAATCTATTATACTCTTTAAAAACAAAAGCAACGCCATTAAGTTTTGCTAAAACAAATCAATATGTTTTGCTATAAATTCAGTTTGTTTGAACTTTACGTATTATTCTTCATCTTAGTGTTGCACAGACCCATGGCTACGACAAGAGCAGAGGACGACATAGAATCACAAGAAGTTGCGGAGGTGGACAACAATTGGTGGAGACATGCTGTATTTTATCAAATTTATCCACGCTCTTTTATGGATAGTGATGATGATGGTATTGGTGATCTACAAGGTAATGTTTCTGCTAAACATAAAGGGTGTTCATTTAAATGTGAGCGTTAAAAAAATGATTATAGTTAAGAAATGGCAAAGTGATTAATTGTGAATTTGTTAAAAAGGAAAAATTATTAACAATATGTAAAATCTTTGGCGAAAATATTTTTTTTATTGGGAAAAACTATAAATATGTTTCGGTATCTAAAAATTTAAATTCGCTTTCACTATTTAAGGCCAGCTATTTAATTAGCAGCATTGTAAATATTAATTCACTTCATTCAAAAACTGTTTTTTTTACTTTATACCCTGACTGCTGCCATAATAAATATTTTCATTAACATCTAATATATTATAGGGAAATAATAGTTCATAAATTCAATTATTTACTTAAATTTTAGGCATCATCTCCAAATTATCCTACTTGGCCGAAACTGGCATTACGGCTACATGGCTAAGTCCCATCTTTAAATCACCCATGGTCGATTTTGGGTACGACATTTCCGATTTTAAGGATATACACCATGAATACGGTAACATAGATGATTTTGAAGAACTAATACTGCAGGCCAATAGTTTGGGTATAAAAATTATATTGGATTTTGTACCCAATCATTCTTCCGATCAATGTGAATGGTTTAAAAAATCGGCAGCCAAAGAAGAAGGTTATGAGGATTTTTACATCTGGGCAGATGGTAAGATAAATGAAAAAGGAGAGCAGGAACCACCAAATAATTGGGTATGTTATATTTTAAAAAGAAAAAAGAAGAAAAATTCGAAATAATTTATTTTCCAATCTCTAGCAATCTATATTTTATGGCTCTGCTTGGACTTGGCATCCCGAAAGAGAGCAGTACTATTATCATCAATTTACTAAAGAACAGCCAGATTTGAATTACCGCAATAATGAGGTGATAAAAGCCATGGATGAGGTGTTACTATTTTGGTTAGATAAAGGTGTTAGTGGTTTTCGTGTGGATGCGGTAAATCATTTATTTGAAGATCCCGATTTAAAAGATGAGCCTCTGAGTGGCAAAACTGAAGATCCCAAATCATATGACTACACACAACATGTACACACCAAAGATTTGGTAGATATTTTATTTATGTTTTAGCTAAATAATACAAATAATTTATTATATCTTAAAGCCGGAAGTGTATGATATGTTGCAACACTGGCGTGTTTTATTAGATGATTACTCTCGAACTCATGGTGGCCCCGCACGTATTATGATGACCGAGGCCTATGCGGATTTAAAATGTTTAATGGATTATTATGAGAACAAAGAAGGTGTGAAAGGGCCTCAGTTGCCCTTTAACTTTTTATTACTTACAGATCTTAATTCCAAATCGGATGCCAGAGACTTTGTTTTTAACATACAAAAGTGGTTGACCTATATGCCCAGAAACCATGTGGCTAACTGGGTCATGGGTAATCATGATAATCCACGTATAGCTTCCAGATTTAGTAGCAATAGTGTGGATGCCATAAATATGTTGATTATGACTCTACCAGGTGTAGCTGTTACATATAATGTAAGTACTTAGTTTTGTTTTTTTTTTAGCTTAAAAATCAAATAATACTTATTTTTTATGAAAAGGGCGAGGAGATCGGCATGGAAGATTTTCGTGATATTAGTTGGGTAGATACTGTCGACCCGCCAGCACTTAATGTTGGGCCAGATAATTATAAGCTAGTCTCACGTGATCCAGAGCGTACACCCTTCCAATGGAGCGCAGACAAAAATGCGGGCTTTTCGAATGCTGACAAAACGTGGTTGCCCGTTCACCCCAACTATGTAGAATTGAATTTGGAATTGCAAAAGGCCACAGAAAAGAGTCACTATATGATTTATAAGGATTTAGTGCAATTGAGAAAGTCAGAGGTTTTGCAGCGGGGTCATACACGTTTAGAGGTTTTAAATCGCAATGTCTTTGCAGTGATAAGGTAAGAGAGAGAAAGAGAGAAATGAAATTGATAAACATTGGACTAAATCTCAATAGATGTATGCAAAACTGATAAACTGAATGAAATTTATTTTGTGTTCGCTTTTGTTAGAATAATTTCATTTACACACAGCCTCAAAAGTGAGTAAACACCAGTGAATTTTTTGATTTTTTTAAGATCATGAAAATCATTTAAAATTTTAATCGATGGAAAAATTTTAGGATTTTAATTTTTTTTTTTTTAAAAAAATACTAATTTGTGGTGTCCACACATTTTTAAGGCTATGTGTACATTAGGCTGGGTCGATTTGTATGGACGATCAAAAAGTAAAAAATCTTATAACAGAAACACATTCTACGGAAAATTCTATAATCAAATCCTATCTTGCGCATTTCGTATTTTATTCAATAAAAAAAAACTATTAAAAAAAATAATAATACCGAAAACAAGTAAGAGAGATATATTCGGCTGGGCCGAATCTTATATACCCTTCACCAAACTATACTTCAAAATAAAAATTTTAAATATTTTTAGGTAAACAAAATTTATTTTTTTTCCAGTTGTTTTTTTTTTTCATTCTTTGGAAAAAAAATTTTTTGGAATTTTTTTTAAATTTAAAAAATTTTTTTTTTAATATTTAGCGAAAAATTTTTTCCCAGTTGTTTTTTTTTCATTTTTTTGGATTTTTTTTTTAAATTTTTTATGTAAAATTTTTTTTATTTTTTTTTTTTAATATTTAGCGAAAATTTTTTTGCAGTTGTTTTTATTTTAATTTTTTTGAAAAAAAAATTTTTTGGAATTTTTTTTTTTTTTTTTTTTTTAATTTAAAATTTTTTTTTTTAAATTTAAAATTTTTTTTTTTAATATTTAGAGAAAAAAACTTTTGGTGAAAAAAAAAATCTGGTTACAAATTCTTTCCCGATTTTGACCCATTGTAGGTCCAACTTACTATGGTCTTATGCAAAGGTCTTTGAAATATCTATCATAGATATCCATATTGTCTATATTAATGACTTAGTAATCCAGATTGTCCTGGTTTTTTCCTTATATCTCAGCCATTTGTGGACCGATTTAGCTGATTTTAAATAGCAAACTTCTCGAAAGCATGTCTGACAGAATTATTGAAGATTTGGATCCCGAAGATATCTAGGGTTTTCAGAAAATTGATTTCAACAGACAGACGGACATGGCTTAATCGACTCCGCTATCTATAAGGATTCAGAATATATATACTTTATAGGGTCGGAAAATTGTATTGTGGAAATTACAAACGGAATGACAAACTTAATATACCCTTCTCACGAAGGTGAAGGGTATAAAAATACGAAATGCGCAAGATAGGATTTGATTATAGACGTATGGTTTCTTGGGGGAAGTTACTTAGAATGCATTTCTGCTATACGATTTTTCGTGAAAAAAATCGACCCACCCTGGAGTACATATTTATACTTTTTAAATTATTCTATTCTATTTAGACATTTTTGGAAACAACTACTATAATTTTATATTTGAAATTGTAACTTCTTGAATTTTCTAACAGATATTATCAGAGAATCATATTAAATTTCTTTTTTCCACCTTAAGATCTTTAAAAGGCGATAAATCTATTATAACCATTATTAATGTGGGTCCCGAAGAAGAAGTTGTTGATTTGCACGACATACTGGATGATGTTAAACAATTAACTGTGCTAATATCGGGTGCTAATTCTGTTTACGAAAAAGGGTAAGTATTTCTACTATGAACTAAATAGCTTTTTTCAATTTTTATTGCCTGGCTTGTTAAATATTTTTCTCATTACCTCCCCCTGGTAAATAATTGATTGATTGGTTAAATTTGCTAAATTTATTGTTGTTATTGCTGTTTTTATGCTTACGCTTGTATTATTGCGTTTTATTCTTATATCCCCCCCCCCCCCCTCCTACCAATTAATAGGAATGCTATTGCTGTGGAAGAAGTTACAAATTTTATTATGGCACCCCAGGAAGCTGTTGTTTGCATGATTGAATGAAACAAACAATCAACTAAAAAAGAAAAAAATTTAATTCCCAACTCATACGATTAAACCGAACAAACACATCTACTCGAGCTAAGTATAAAATGGGTATTAAATGCCTTTAATACTTTAATAATTGTTGGTAAATAAACACAAAAATCATATTAAATAAATAAAAATAAAATGTAATTGTGAAAAAAGTAAATGTGTTTATCTGTGTGCCTATTTTGGTAGAGTTAAAATATTAATATATCCGTTAAAACTTAAGTACAATAAAATTGTACATATTGTATTGTTTCGTATAGGTTTTGTGGTTATGTCGTGCTAATTATTTAGTACCAGAAGACCAGACCATTGAGAAGGATAAGAACCTTTTTAATTTAATTTCCCTAGGGATGTTTATTTAATATTAAAATAACTGGCATATGAAAGGATTACAAACACGCAAAAATATAAAATAATTATAGGATAGAGAAAAACAGGAAAATAAAATTAAATGTAATTTATATCCACAAACACCCTTCTTCCCATACACATGTGCTTGATAGAATGCTTGAAAAAAAAAACATATCTCTTTAATGTGAAGTAGGATTTATGAAAAAATTACTTTTAAATTGGGTTAAACTATGCGAATTCAATGGAACTGGTACTATGTTGAAAAGTGTATTACTAATCGTAACTAAAATCTGAGTTTAATGAAATTGTGTCTGGTTAGTTTCATTACTAAAACGTTTTAAAAATAATGGGCAAAATTACAACATATTATGATATAAAGATTCATCATAACAATGGTTGTCACAAACATATACTTGTTTACTGTAATCATATATATGATTGATACAATCATGTGAATCGTAAGTTAACCATATTATGGTTACCACAATCATGTAAATGGTTACTGTGACTATAACATTTTTAAAAAACTTTTAAAAATATGGAAATGGTTACTGTAAACATGCACAACTATATTTTTTCTCTGCGTGTAGTTGTCGTCTATGGGTGAATCAAGGTTACTCTGGAACGTCTTCTGAGGGACGGCCGGGTGGAATTAGTATCGAATGTTTTTAAGTAGGTAATTTAGAAGATCTACAAAGTCAACGCTTAGCTATTATTCCCGCTGGCAAGTAAGCTTGTGCTTGACTATGTATGTACAGTCCCGGTCAAAATAATAGCACCACAGAGCCTTAAAGCATTTAACATAGGAAATATTTTTATTTCTAAAGTAATTTTAATTAAATATAATATAAATCTCTATTTTTTTTATGAGTAAAGTTTCTTTAAGAAATACTAACATTTCAATCAATTATAACGGTATTTTTGAGAAATACTCAAAATAATAGCACCATCGTAAGAAATTGTCAAAAAAATATAGAATATTTATGGTTTCATTTTAAATAATCGCCATAAAATTATAATTTGAATCTATTTATATCGAATTGAGAAAAATTAAAAAAAAAATATTTTCTAATTCTTTTAGTTAAAAACAAGTAAGAGAGCTATATTCGGCTGTGCCGAATCTTATACACTCTTCACCAAATTATACTTTAAAATAAAAGTTTTTAATATTTTTAGGTAAACAAAATTGAAATTTTTTTTCAAAATTAATTTTTTTTTTTTTTCAAAATTTAAATTTTTTTTTTTTTTCAAAATTGTTTTCAATTTTTTTTTTTCGAAATTGTTTTGTTTTCATTTTTTTCCAATTTTTTTTTTAATTCTTTTCAAATTTTTTTTTTTAAATTTTTTAATTTATTAGTGAAAAAAGTTAATAAAAAAAAATTTTTTTTGGTAAAAAAAAATTCGGGTTAAAATATATTTTTCCCGATTTTGACCCATTGTAGGTCCAAATTACTATAGCCTTGTATACATTGTTGCAATGGACTTTGAAATATCTATCATTAGATATCCATATTGTCTATATTAATGAAATCGAGGTTGTCCCGGTTTTTTCCTTCGGTCTCTTTTTTGCCAAAAAATACGAAAACAAAATACAGCAATATTTTACTTTTAATAATAACGTTACAAAACATAATAATTGTTACTAAATTTTAACTTTATTTCAATCGATTTCTATGTTGGTGCTATATTTTTGACTGAAGAATTTCTTAGGTATTTATTAGGGTATTCAATTAATGGGGTTTCTGGATTAATCGGTTAATCGAGCAAATAATTAATCGGGGTTTAGATTTAATCGGTTAATAATCGGTTAATTTTAAATTATTCGATTAACCGAATAATTTTTATTTTAATTTTAAATTGAAAATCGAACCACAAATTTTGTATACTTTTTTAAGCATTTTATAAATAAAAACAAAAAAAATCATATAAAATAAAGAAATCATAACAATTCAACAAAGAAAGTAATAGCAAAAATAAAAATATGGTGTCTGAGAGTTTCTTAGTGAGATCTTCTCTTGAAAAAGAATATAATTGAAATGTTTTCCTTTTAAACGATTTTTTCATTAGATTTAATAAAACTTGAGAAATCAAAAGTAAAGAAAATATCCAATTTCTCATATAAAATTCTCAATTATACCATTGCACAGTGGAAAATTTTGGTCATTTTCGGATCAAAAATCTGTTACTTTTGAATGGATGAGGATTTTTGTAAGATTTTTTTTGAGTTGGTGGGACTTTAAACTTTAATTTGCTTTTTTAATATTAAAAATCGAATCATAATAAAAAAAGTAATGAACCGTAGAAGTGATTGTTAAGACAAGTAAAAGAGGTTTCTTTATGTACTTTTTCATTAGTTTTAATAGTATTAACAACTGACATTTGTTAACAGGCCAAAGATTGCATTTTTTGAAAAACATGTTCAGCTACAGTAGAGTTAAAATAAAACTCCATTGGTAGGAAATGTATGATACTTTAAAAAAATGCTTTCGAAGTTTAAAGTTTAAAAGGTTTTTCAAAGATTTTGAAACACCCTCAACATTTTGAGTTTTTTTAAAACTGTTTTTGGGTAGGCCGTAGTACTTTAGTACCTCTAATTCACACATTTTTAGAGCGATTTAAAACTTTTAAACAATTATGGAGAGGCAAGGAATTAATCTTTCACAAAATGTAGAAAAGTATATTTCAAGAAATTATTTAAGTTTTTATAAAAAGTTTAGCATTTTCTTTATTTTTTTTTTTTTTGTAATTTTTCAAATTCAACAATAGCTATTTTAATTTTTTTCTATGAAAACATACTTTTTGTGCACATTGTTTTAAAAACAAGTTTATAGTGCAAAAAACTTGTTAAAATCGGTTTATATTTGCAAAAGTTATTAAACTTTTTCGAAAAAAGTTCGAATAAATTAAAAACAGTCCAACATTTTGTTTTGTATTGTTTTTTGTTTATAGGCACGAAAAGGCAGCTAATTTTGATATATCTTTTAGATAATAAGTTAAACTTTAATCCTATGTTAAAACTTGGCATCAAACGGCGCCAACAGTTAAAATCCTAGTCAAAGTTGCGTAGGTAAGCCAAAATCATTATGTATTTTACATGAATAAATTTCAAATATTCTAACAACATATACAAAACTCATAACGAAAATAGAATCTGGACAAGATACCCTTTCCAACAAGGTAAAACAATCCTAAAACAAATAATTATAAATATTAAAACTACGCCCTTGAATATGGTATAATTTTAACTCCCCAAATCTTTAAAGTAGAATGTAGTGTGTTCTGTCGCCATTTTCGAATACTTCTGTTGACATAATAACTATAATTTCTTTACGATAGAATTTGCTTTATGGTTAATTTCAAACATTTGCCAAAATCAATTATGAGATGCATACACCTTATATTATCCACTGTGCATTGGAGTTCTTTTTGGAGTTTTTCAGATTGGGAATACTTTTAATAGTTATGTCTCGTTTCAGTTATGTCTTTTGTTTCATCTATTATCATGTCGTCCTCCGACTCATTAGGACAAAGTTAATCATAGTACATTCTAGAAAAAGGTTCATTTACAAATTCCTTACTTTAAATTTTTGTGCTATACTTCTAGAAAACCACAAATTACACAGTTCCAGTAATATGGCAATAGAAAACAAACAAAAGAAAATGTCAAAATGGTCGTGGTTTAAAAAGAGGGACAAATATATAATATGTATTGAGAATAAATAAGGTGTCGATGTTCCCAACTAAAATAAAAGTTTAGTTTATTTCAGGAGTAAATTTCTTAGAATGTTTGTGCTGTCATCAATATTATGTAAGCTGGTAACTTTTTAAGGTTTCTATGATGTTTTTACTAAACCACTAAACGGAAACATATTTTATATCGTTTGAAAGGCCTTTAAAAGTCGTTTTTAGTGTAGTATATAGTATGTCTACCCTTTATATTGTATGTCTGTTTCAGATATCTCAATTGTAATCACATTCATAATTATGTTTTTTTTTTTCAGACACTCATTGCAATTTATACATGTGTATTTGTTATTATGGCAACTAAAGTTTGTTTTTTCTTGTTTTCTACTGCATTCAAAAAGTAATTAAAAACTCATGAGCTTTTTATAGTTTTGTTTTTGTTTTTGTTACAATTCATTGCACTTCATAGAAATCTACTTTTTACCAAATCCACTACCACCATCCACTACTATTTTTTTTTATTCAGAATAAAACAACTAAAAAGGTTTTTGTAGTTTTATTCTCGTTTTGATTGCATGTTTGTTGGTAATTTCAGTTTCCAAATATTTTTACAAATTGTTATTTATGTAAGTTTTTTTTTTTTAAAAAAGTAAAGTTTTGTACGAGTTGTTGTTAAAAATTTAGACCAGACAATAATTGCATGTAGAATTAACATGCAAGTTTCTGTTTAAAAATTTAAATATTTTTTTAAAGGAAAACATTAATGTATTCGTTTTAATGGTAGCTCGACTTCATTTTATTATCTTATAGACTAAACTATATTTTAGGAATAAATAATCTGCTATTACTTATACCTACATACATATATTACATTATTTTTTAGTTAATTCTCTTTAAATTAAAATGTGTACATAGCTAATAACTTAGAGCATAAATTAAAACTTGAATAACAAGTTTTTAAATCTTTAACTTCATCTCAAATAATCACTGGAAAAGTTTAAAGTGTTTAATGTGTATAAAATAGAATCCTTCAAAACAGTTCAGCACCTTTTGTGTATTTTTGACTTACATAATTAAATTCATTTAATTTTAAAAAAGTTTTTAATAAAGTTTTGAAAGGGCTTTTGTTATAATTGAAATGCTGGAAAATCATATTGACACATTCACATAATTAAAATAGGAGATTAGCATATACAGTGAACGCCAGGTATAACGAATTTAACTTTAACGAAAATCCGATATAACGTGTAACCAAATTTTTAACATTTTATATTACATAAGGAATGTTTAAAAAATTGTGTGCTCGATATAACAAATGTTTAGAAAAATAAAGAAAAATCAAACGAACGATAAAATTTTTAAACATTGACCATAATATTAGACTAAGAATCAAGCAAATGACACATTGCTTTAAAAATCAGAGCCATAAAAATAGAAAAAAAGATTTCATGAAAGGGATTGTAAGACTTCTCTTCTTAATACACAGAGAAAACAGATTTGTGATAGCAACCGAATTTGTTGCCAATCGAATGATTCTATCTTAGAGACGGAGTTTTACAGTTGTGGCTACAAAATTTTAAAAGCGGTAACAAAAGTTTGGTTGCTTTAACCGAAATTCTTCATTGTCAACTGACTTTCTGTTGATAGAACTGAAAAATTCTATGTGTGCAACCGAATCATTCGATTGGCAACAAATTCGGTTGCTATCACGAATCTGTTTTCACTGTGTAGAGGAGATATCATCCCGGGTTGATTTAGTAACCCTTCAAATAAAAAATGCAAATAAATATAGTTGATATCAATATAACGCCTGATATTCAAATAAAACGTGCTAGAGAAACTAGTGCTCCAGGAAGAAAATTATCAAAGGATATACTAACAATTTTAGCTTGCACTAATGCCGCTGAAACAGAGAAGATTAAATCGTTTCTTTTTGGAATGCCAAAGAAACGCAGTTCTTTTCATAACAAAGTGTTGTAAATTTCCTGCAGGTCATTGAACTAGTTCCACTACGTCGAATTAGTTAGCCACTGAGAACTACCACTAGTGAATTTTTAACCCACTCGCAACGGTATTAAATGGTGAATTTAATACGGGGATGTCATTGCAGAAGAAAAAATAAATTTTTCGGCGAGCTGGGTTAAACACACAACCCCTTGTTTAATAGTCAAATGCGCATCATTAAGCCACAGAGCTCTTATTTGTACTGGTCTCTACAGTGAGGCCTCGATTATCCGTGATTCGATTAACCGGCAACATCAATTATCCGGGAAAGAAAAAGAAAATGTTTTTGGATCGATTTAAATTTGTTTTTGCATCGATTAACCGTAATTACCTCTATTATCCGGGATTATAAATTTTTTTCGATTATTTTTGAACAATCAACCACAATGTGAATAAAACGAAAAAGGGAAATTCCCTCGATCGATTTGTAAGGCCAAAATTTGTTGATATTGTGCCATCGATTTTTTTATAGCATTTGGCGTGTGGAGTGTTAGACATTATAAAAATCAAAGTGATTCTGTTATTGGCTTTGGAAACCGAAACACTTTAAAAACTGCTGTTTAAGAATGGTTCCGGAATTAACGATTTAAAGGAACTCCAATTTCTGGATTAACAGTGAAGGAAAGTCTAAAATATTCCACTCTAAATTAAAAAAAAACGACATGGTATTCACAAACTTAATGCTGCAGGAGAAAAATATTCAGCTGATTAGCTGGCACAACTTATGTGGAAAAATTAAATGAATTCAAATCAATGAAAAAACTCACCAATGAGATAATGGAGAATGGAAAGTGTTAACTTGAGAGAAGTTTGGCTTGCCTTAATGAAAATTTCATAGAATGACACAAGGTCTCAAAGGAAAGACTAACCTCATTAGTTTGCGTTAATGTTGCTGGTACACACAAGTGCAAAGCATTATTGGGATTATTAGAAAGAGCTTTAAAAAATGTCCATAAGAATGGTTTAATAATAACTTAGTACCAGAAGTGAGAGAAAATTTTAAGAAAATCTGTCTTAAAGATGATGGTAAAATCATTCTGCCATTGGACAACATCCAGAAGTGCAGGATTTCAAAGCTGAAAACGTTGTTGTGAAATTTTTTCCACCAAATTGAACGACTTTGATCCAATCGATGTACAATATGGAGCTTTAAATGTCATTATCGAAAAATTGTCATTATTAAAAAACTACTAAAAATTGGTACTCAATTAACCGGGAAAATTGATTATCCAGAATGCTCCCGGTCCCGACCATTACGGATAATTGAGGTCTCACTGTATTTGTTATCAAGAATTACATGTGAGTCTACTCTCAATTTTTGTTTTTTTTTATCATCAGAGAGAACGAAAATGCTAACGGCCATATTCAGCATTGCATGTGGCCTTCAAGGAGGTATATTTTAGAGAATATTATTTTACTTGAATTTATTTTCAAAAACTTAAGGCTGAATACGGTGGCGAAATGTATTACAAATGATAACCATTTAACTACCACTTTAGCAGCCACAGCGTACACGCAGAGAAAAAACATGGTTCGACATGGTGACGACAACTATACTATGTTCTTTGTAACAATATATTGTTGCCGTAAACATATAGTTGTTGTTTTAATTTAGTTTTAACCATATTATAGTTACTGGAAACGTTTATATTTTCATCGCAATTATAAATATAAATATTGTTCACCGAATCATAATTATTTTTGGGACAACTAAATAATGATAAATAGGTAAACATATTATGTAAAACCATTAAATGTTAAGTTTCTATACGCGTAGTCATAATATGTTTAAGATGCAAAAACAAAAAAATATGTTTCCCTTTAATAGTACAAGGTGGCGCAAAAGTAAACTTCCGATGTTTTTTGGCTGTAATTAAAAAAAAATGAAAAACTTTGATTCTTCTTGTCGATTATTTTTATTTGGTCTTTTAATTTTTTTTTACATCAAGTCGAGAATTTCATTGTCATTTGAGCCCTTTTTATGGCATTTTCCATCACTTTGGCCAAAACTTCCGGCGATAGGTCCTCACATTCTTCACAGATATTGTCTTTAAGAGCTGCAAGAGTCTGAGGCTTGTTGACATAAACCCGCGACTTCAAAAAGCCCCACAAAAAGAAGTTTGGAGCGGTCAAATCAGGCGATCTTGCCCGGGAAATACATCCTTCAGCCTATCGGTTGTGGTACGTGCAGTGTGTGCCGTTGCACCGTCCTGTTGGAACCACATGTTTTCCAATCCCAATTCATCAAGTTGCGGCAAAAAGAACTCGTTGATCATTGCTCTGTAGCGCTCACCATTCACAGAAAAAAGAAAAAAGGTCCGATGACTCCTCCAGCGAAAACAGCACACCATACAGTGACTTTGAGCGGGTGTAATGGCTCTTCGTGGGTTACACGCAGATTTTCAGTGCCCCAGAAGCGTAAATTTTGCTTATTTACGTACCCGCTAAGATGGAAATGGGCCTCATCACTCATGATTATTTTTGATGAAAAATCATCTTCCTCTTGGTGGTGATTAAGGATGGCTTGAGCGTATGTTAGACGCGATTGGCGGTCAGCAGCTAACAGCTGATGCACCGTCTGGACTTTGTACGGAAACATCTTGAAATCTTGTACCAAAATTCGCTGTAAAGACCGTCGACTGATACACATTTGCGTGGCACGTCGTCTGGTCGATGTCGACGGCGCTTCCATGACATCCTCGGCTACAGCAGCAATATTCTCTGCAGAACGGCTATTCCGGGGTCTGCCACGCCTGGCAGCATCTCGCGTTGTGCCAGTCTCTTCGAGGCGAGCGGCTAAACGTCGCAGTATTTCACCAGTAGGCGTTGGACGGCCAGGAAATCTGCGACGAAATTCACGTTGTGCCAAAGTCACCGACCGATTATTGGTCAAATAAATAGTCAGCAATATTCCGCGTTCTGGAGCAGTGTAGCGTAACATTGTTTATTAACGTGTATTTCGCATGTGTTTACTACACAAATGTCAAAACAGAACTGACATTAGGGGCCAATCGCAAAATTTATAGCATTTTCTGATAGGATTACTTTTGCGCCACCTTGTATTTTTTCCCACCATTTATGAGTGTTGGTGTTTGTCTATTCGCTCTATAGTTTTTTTTTTTGTGAATTCAGTGAATTTATCAATAATATTTTAATTGGGAATTTAGTTAGCACCTTAAAACTAAAGCCCATTAAAATAAAATTTTGTATTTCGAAAAATAAATTTTAATAATAATATGATTACTTTGGATCATAATGTGGTTTAATTGGATCATAATATGATTTAAATGGGTCATAAATATGATTACTTTGGGTCATATTATGATTGATTTGTATCATAGTATGTTTATTTCACAACATACTATGATATTTTATGGTACTTATAGTGATCAAAATATGTTTGGATTACAAACATAAATCTTATCATAATATGTTGCTCTTAGATTATGTTTACCACAACCATGTTTTTTCTCTGCGTGTACTAGTTTGTTGTACAAGTAGATAGTGTAAGGTTTCCAATTGGCACTTTTCAAACTGCTGGGTTATCTTCAATAATGGATATTCATTCAAACGTGGGTGTTTGAAATTCCCCCATAAAGGCTTTATTAAACTTGGGTAATGCCCCAAGTCAACATCCCAAAGAACAATGAAAACTGCAAAAGATGAACTAATTTTGGACTATAGTCGTGCCTCCTAATATCACACCGGTTAAAACTTATTCAAAAAATAAATCCCGATATAACGAATGGGCGAAGGAACATTTCATTCGTTATACAGGGATTTGCTTGTATGACTAAATAATTTTAATTTCTACAAGAATAAGTGAAAAAATAATAAATAAAACAAAAAATGTTCTTTAGTGAATGACATTTCAGAAATTTTACACATAGCATTACACTGCGTATGAGTATTTTTTTGTGTGTTTTTTTCAACTTAATTTTTTAAAACGCATACGCCCCGTTAGTTTTTTTTTCTAGCTTTACTTTTTAAACTTTAATCAATTTAATGTATTTAATTTTGTATTTTTACGTATAAAACCATTAATAATGTCTTTATTTGGTAAATAAAAGAAAAGAAAATAAAATAATAAAAAAAAACGTTTGAATTGTTTGTGTTTAGCATTAAAATTCACCTAAACTCAACTGCTGGCACAGACGGCTTAACCTTAATGGCACGACAGGCCCTAGTGTGTTGCGTACCATTGGGAATGTCGGCGTAAGTATTTCTATTGTTTTATTTGCCCTAAAACTAATATAATCTATTTCTTTATTTATTTCAGAGAACGTCGTGCTTTAGTGAAATCTATTATTAAAGCGGCGAATGTAATTTTAGTTGGTCTTTTAATGTACAATTTATGGAATAACAAATGGACTAAGTTGAATTTTAATAAAAAAGCTGCATTTTAAACTAGGAAACATTCTGATTAATGATATTTTCACGATTTTGTTTTGGAAAATTATTTTTATTTTTATTAAGATATACACAAAGAAATAATGCATAAAATTTATATATTTTTTGGTCTCGAATTTGTCAATATTTTATATATGAATGTTTACATTGCAAAACAAATATGCATATATTTGGTGCAAGTGACCGCAAAATATGCAGGATTGATAAAATATATTATTAGGTAGGTGTAATTGGTGTATGTACATATGTAGATTCTATATTTTCCTTGTATATGTTTTTGTTCACCTAATATGGCCTATTGTTTTCAATGTAATTAAAAATCAACTTTCAATACAATTTTCCCAACGTTTCGACAGTTTTTGTTGTCTTTATCAAGGGATTCGTAAGAATTGATATTTTTGTTACATTTTTGTTATAAGTTAAAACAACACAACATTTAACATTTACACAAACTTAAATTGAGGAGGTCCATAACAAAACGCAATAATTTCACTTTTTAAGTTTTTCGTTTTTTTTTACTGAATCCAATTTAACACATTAAAATCCATGTAAACATTGTTATAAACCATATCAAAGGTCAATAATTTTAATGTAATTCAATACTAATTATAATGGTTCGGAACAAAATGAAACATTTTCATATCTATGCACTAAACAACCACGAGATATTAGAGAAAAGTCAATAGTACAAATTAACTTAAGATCAAGTTTTTGGGTGTGCTGAACAGGATTTGAAGGTTAATCGAAGGTTATTACGATGTTTAATAATTTTCACAATTAAGAATTTAAAAATGTTTGAGTAATATTAACGTCCCATAACTGACATTAAGAGTATAAAGAAAATTATTTTAAATACATTGAGTAGTCAAATTTGACAAAGTTGAAACTTAAGTTTAAGACAATGAAAAATTGCATTAAACTTAAAAGAGGGTATATACCATTTAGTTTGTTTAATGGGATTTCTGTTGTCATTAATTTAGAAAATAAATAAAATATTACTAAACTATTTGGACAACCATTATGGCCAACATTGGTCAAACATTTCGGAGTTAGAATATTATACAACGATATTATTATACCAGCAGGGATATAGTGGCAATGAAATATCGGATTTGACTCTTATTTGACTGTTTGAAGTAGGACACTGAAATGTTGATTTTTTGTAATTCTGGTATGTAATGTAGGGGTTTGAATGTAATAAACAAAGTATAACAAGTAGTCCGACTCTTTGACAACAGTACCTAACTCTAAATATCTGTTAGTAACAAAAAATGTACATGTGTTGGTGCCTTTTTAATTTTCATCAGACACACAGAGATCTATAAAAATGTTTAAATTTTAATTTATTTAACTTTTCTTCTATTTTCAATACCAAAAATTTAAACTCTGTTCTATAGTTTAAATTATACCACAAACAAAATAAAACTAAAAAAAAATTAATAAAAACTTATTGTTTAGTTTGTGCGAAATGGACGTGTTTCGAAAATGAAAAAGTGCAAAATGTGTTTAAAAACATTATAAAATTTTTTTTTAATTTTTTTTTTTTTCAAAATAGTTTTTTAAAAGTTTTTTCCAACTTTTTAAAAAACAATTTTTTTAATTTATTAGTGAAAAAAATTTAAGACAAAAGAATGTTTCTTGTGAAAAAAAAATCGGGTTAAAAAATATTTTTCCTGATTTTGACCCATTGTAGGTCCAACTTTGTATAGCCTTATATACATCGTTGCAATGGACTTTCAAATATCTATCATTAGATAACCATATTATCTATATTTATGACTTAGTAATCGAGATGTAGATAAAAAAAATAGGCCAAAAATGGAGGTTGTCTCGGATTTTTGCTCATATCTTCGTTATTTATGGACGGATTTTGCTGATTTTAAATAGGAAACTTTTCGAAAGTTTGTCTAACAGAATTATTGAGGATTTGGATACCGAATATATCTGGGGTCTTCAGAAAATTGATTTCAACAGACAGACGGACAGACGGACATGGCTAAATCGACTCCGCTATCTATAAGGATTCAGACTATATATACTTTATAGGGTCGGAAAATTATATTGTGGAAATTACAAACGGAATGACAAATTTATATATACCCTTCTCACGAAGGTGAAGGGTATAAATATGTGTGTTATCGAATTTACATGTGTTAAACTTTCTTTATTTGACAATTTGTAGTTAACATTTCGAAACTTATGATTTGTTGAGATCTCTCACAAGGGTGTTGAATTCACACGGCATCTGTACATGCGAGAGAGTTACAAGTATTGAAAAATAGAGAGTCGGGTTACTTGTTCTACTGTGGTAATAAATACCATAGAATAATATATCCATAGAATCGTTATTGAGAGAGAAAAAACTTAAGTCTGTTGTCAAAAACCTAAGTCATGAGAATGTTTTATTAGATAGTTTTGAGGTTGTATTGGTGCTTTTTTAATTTTCACCAGACACACAGAATTCTATAAAATTTTTTAAATTTTCTTCTATTTTCAATACCAAAAATTAAAACTCTGTTCCATAAATAAAATTGTACCACATATAAAATTAAGTGTCAAAAATTAATAAAAAATAAATTTTTTAATTTGAGCAAAATTAATGTGTTTCGGAAGTAAAAGTGTCCTGCAATGTATTAAACAAAAAAATGCCAAAAATTGTAAAGAAGTATAATAAAGTTGTTCGGTCTGTATTTAGTCAGAAAATCAATGTTAAAATTTCAAGTATTTTGATGTGTTTAATTCTCTCACAAGTATGTTGAATTCACATATCACAAGTAGGTGTGATGGGAACAATTATTGTTACTTTCAGCTTACTCTCAGTTGCTTCACTAGTTGTACCCTATGATAAATATCATTAATATTATAAAAGAATTTATAACTATACTTTTCACCTTCGTCTGTCTGTCTGTCTGTCTGTCTATTGAAATCAATTTTCTGAAGATCCCAGATATCTACGGGATCCAAATCTTCAATAATTTTGTCAGACATGCTTTCGAGAAGTTTCCTATTTAAAATCAGCAAAATCCATAAATTACGGAGATATGAGCAAACATTCGAGACAACCTCTATTTTTGGCCTATTTTTGATCTATATCTCGATTACTAAATCATAAATATAGACAATATGGATATCTAATGATAGATATTTCCATTGCAACGGTGTATATAAGGCTATAGTAAGTTGGACCTACAATGGGTCAAAATCGGGAAAAATATTTTTTAACCCGAATTTTTTTTTCACAAAAAACATTTTTTTTTCATAAATTTTTTCACTAATAAATTAAAAAAAAAAATTTTTAAATTAAAAAAAAATTTTTTAAATAAATTGGAAAAAACTTAAAAAAAAAATTTAAAAAAAAAATTTTTTAATTTTATTTTAAAGTATAATTTGGTGAAGGGTATATAAGATTCGGCACAGCCAAACATAGCTCTCTTACTTGTTTTTCAATAAAATATATAATTACTATGTAATTCAAGGCAGAAAGCTATAATTACAAACCTAGTTCATATCAAAATGCAATAGTTCCAATCGGGTTCATAATAAAATTAAATAAATACTATGAATCGGACCAAAAAGCAACATTTCCAAATTTGTTATCTAAATAAGTAACTTACAAATTAACAGACATATAAAATCAATAATTTATGGTCAATATAAATGGTTGTCACAAATGTATACATGTTAACTGTAACCATATATATGGTTGATACAATCATGTGCATCGTAAATTAACCATATTATTGTTACCACAATCATATATATAGATACTGTGACTATAATATTGTTAAAAATTTTGAAATTGTTACAGTAACCATGCACTAATGTTGAAATGGTTACAGTAACAATGTACAACTATAATTTTTTTCTGCGTGTATGTATGGCATATAACATCATGCTAATGCCCGCCGAGCCATCACTGGGTGGCACGCTTCCAAAATGTAAAATTTGTCAATAAATACGGCTAAGTTGGACCAATGGCATAAACCAAGTTGGCTTTGAGGGCCTCTGTGGTTTGTGGCTTTTTCGCATAGACCTGCGATTTAAGAAAACCCCATAAGAAAAATTCTAACGTGTCGTTGGTGTCCATATCATCCAATTCAGGCCAAAATAAGTTGGCTCTTGGATCTCATGTGGATTGGTATCTTTCCAAATTTCACATTTTTGTTTGTTGACGTACCCATTCATCTAGAAATGGGCTTCACCGTAAAAGGGGCGAACTGCGCGGAACGTTGCCCGAACAGAACACCCATTTCGATAAAACAATTTCACCATTTGCACGTGTTGTTGAACGATGTAGCTTCAGCAATATGGCCGCTATCAACTGCCCAAGTTCGGAAGTCCCTATTGGATACCATACGCTGAAACTATCATATATTATCTATTTATAGTTTTGGTTTGAGTTCGAATCTATAAAATTTAATTTATTTATAAATTACTTATTCTCAAAATTTTATTTTCTTTGTGTAACATGATTTTCTTCTCACATTGTGTTAGAATCCTAACAAAGGAACTTCTAACTTTCAAAACAATTGTCTGGAAAATAACATAAATTCATTTTAAACAAAACAAAGCTTTAATTTCCCAATAAAAGAATTTTCATTTGAACAATATAACAAAAATCCAGACAAAAAAGCAAATAATGTACTTTTCTATGAAAAGCCAGCCGTTTGGGGGAGCTCAAGTCAAAACTATGAACTCAAAAGTTTTATGAGTACTTTAACGCCAAACTATAAAAAAAAACAATGAAAGTGTTCTTTCCTCTTCCCCCCGCTGATTTAACATTATTCACATAGAAAACTTAAGCATTTATTTTAAACTATTTACTACAACATTTGTTCTATTACTTTTTAACATTCGCAAGGAACAATATAGTGTATATAGACAAGTTGTGATTTAAATAAGAAAAATATACTTTAGATTAAAGAAAAGAGACAAAGTAGTGACAAGTTTACCACTAAAAAATATTATTGTTCTTGAGTTTTTCTTTCTTTTTCTAATTAATTGTTTGCGAAAAGACTTCAAAGATTGATTTTAGTGGCAACTCATGATGCGACTGCAGGTTACTGACTGCACTTTATAATTTTACTTCTCAGGATGTTCATTCTTTCATTGTCTTTGCAAAGTGTTAGTACGCTTTTCATTTTTTTTACTCTTATAAACTTTTTTTCATCAATTCAACCACACTTGTTCTAATTTAAAATGCAAAGAATTTTTAGTTAAAGAATTAAAGTTGAAATTAATAAAATCCAGGCAAAAGTGTAGGTAAGTATTGTAACTTACCGATTTTAATTATATTTTAGAAATAACACTTATGAACTCACCTGAAAGAAATAAAAAATAAAATTTTATTATTTTAAAAAGACTATTCTATATAAAAGAACAATATAAAGGTCTCAGTCATAGAGAAAATATACATAGAGCGGAAACTCTTCTATCAAAGACCTAACTCAGTTGTCAAAAACCTAAGTGGTGAGAATGTATTTGTAAAAAAAAACTATGTGAAAACAAAAACAACACTCGTGTAACTTTTTTGAGTAATTTATTTGTTTGAGTTTTTTTTTCTAGTTTCCACTCTATGTATATTTTCTCTATGGTTTCAGTCATACAGAAACATAGAGCGGAAACTAGAAAAAAACTCAAACAAAAAAATTACTCAAAAATGTTACACATACGAGTGTTGGTTTTGTTTTCACATAGTTTTTTTACAAAGTAATACATTCTCACCACTTAGGTTTTTGACAACTGAGTTAGGTCTTTGACAGGAAAGTTTCCGATCTATGTGTATTTATCTATGGTTTCAGTACTAACAATAGCAAAAGACTTGAATTCATTAGGGATCACATTCATACAATAGCAATATCAGTATTAAATTTACCAAATTTTTAATTTCAATTCTAATAAATTGTTTAATGGGTTAATTTTAAAAAATATTTTTTCTTTGTGGTAAATTAATAAGTATTGAATAATTTCAAACCATGAATCTTCAACCTTTTGAGAAGAAAGAGGATTTTTGAATTTTACAAAAACTTGAAACCATTATATTCAAACTGTACTTATTTGTCTTGAAAAATTTACAACCACATTAAAGTTACCAATACGTTTACTGCTTTTTGACATCATTGCAAAGTTTATGACTTCAAAAAGATTTTACAACATTTACAAACATAACTAGGTGGTCTGAAAACAACTAAAACTATAAAAAAAATGGGAATATTTAAGCTCAAATGACATTATTAAGCATCTTGTTGTTAAAACCAACATTTGCTTTCACTCTCGTCGGTTTTCCACACAAGTACAAAAATGCTTGTCTATACATTGAAAAAGCTCGCTTTGTTGCCTGCTTGGTTGTTACAATTTCAAGTACTTCTACATTAGGGCGGTCCCATTTGTTTGTAATTAAAAAATTAAACTTTAGTTCGCTTAGCTTTAATTTTAGGTTAAATGTGTGTAATATTTGTTTCAAAGTATTTTGAAATTTGCATCGATCTGTCTAAAAAAAAACAAGTTCACGAAGTTATTGTAAAAAACTGTGATTGATCATCGACAGAGCTCTTTTTCTCTATTAATATAGACGTTTTAAGACATATTGATACATTCACATAAAAATCAATTTTTGGTCAGAAATATGAGTGATCACCGATCAAGCTTCATTTCTCTATTAAACACTCTTTTACTAAGATATAGATGATTTAAGATTTTTGGACATTTTCATATAAAAATCGAATTTTGGTTATAAAATATGAGTTATGAAATATGACCGATTCGATACGCGTGAATATATTTTTCTTCTGCAACTTAAAATAAATCAAATTTAGAACTTTCATCTATATCATCGCTGTATGTGTAATTTTCATATGTGTCATTTTTAAAACTTTGTTTATTGTAAGGAGTGAAATCGAAAAATTCTTAACATTTTAAGAAAATCGATTTTAAGTGAATCGATTACGTTTTTGTTTTGATTTCAAATTAATCGAGTAAATTTTTATTCGATTCAAGATTAAGTTTTTAATCGATTCAAGAATAATCGATTAAGTTTTTATTCGATTCCATATTATTCGATTATGTTTTTATTCGATTCCAGATTAATCGATTAAGTTTTTATTCGACTCAAGATTAATTTATTCTGTTCCAAATTAATCGAATAAGAATTTGTTCTATTCAGTATAATTGATTAAGTTTTTATTCGATTCAAGATTAATAGATTAAGTTTTTATTCAAATCAAGATTAATCGATTAAGTTCTTATTCGATTCAATATTAATTGAGTAAGATTTTTTTTGATTCAAGATTAATCGATTAAGTTTTTATTCGATTCTAGATTAAGCGATTAAGTTTTTATTCGATTCAAGATTATTTTATGCGATTCAAGATTAATCGATTAAGTTTTTATAGTTTTAATCACTAGTGATGGAATTTTGAACCTTTTTCGGAAATCCTTCCATTATGGTTTTTATAGAGCTTTCTGTCACTTTGCTAAAAACAGGTAGTCCATCTCCATTTAAAATCTACCACACTTTTGGACACCTTTTTTTTGCTCTTCAATTCTCTTTTAACAAGAGCCTAATATCTCTCCACTGGCCTTAGCTCCGGGCAGTTTGGAGGATTTGACTCTCTTGGTACTAATACCACATTATTGTTCTTGTACCACTCAAGGGCTTGTTTGCGATAGTGACAGGGTGCCAAATTAGGCCAAAAATAAGTGAACACACTAAGAACTCTTATGAATGGAAGCAGCCTTTTTTGTAAACATTCCTTGATGTAAATTTCGGTATTTATAGAGCCCGCTGTAACAAATTATTGGCTTCTTTTGCGGCAACTGCATATTCCTAGCCATAGCAAGAACTTTTTGGAAAATTTTGTCTGCTTTTGGGTCCTAAACTATTCTTCTACATTCCCTCGAGCATCTGCAATATTCAAAAATTGACCCGGAAACTGCGAAAAATCTGCCAGAACATACATTTCGTCATCCATTATGCAGCAAGAATATTTTATTATAAAATTTGACTTCAATTTCCGTGCTCTATAATTTTAGCAGAGTTCCTATCAGGAACTTTTTGAGCCTTGTATGCTATTAGACCTTCATTGGCTTTAACTTTTCTTATCAAATAGTCCGGGTGCTGACCTAACCGGGCTCCTTTCCTACCGGATGTGTTGGGAGCTCTTTTGAATATGCTTTCTATTTGTTTGGCTTTAGAAACATCATGTGGACCATTCCTTCTACCTGAACCAGGTTTTCTATCAACGGACAAGTTCTACCGGTACTGTTTAATAACATTGGAAACAGTTTGACGACAGACCTTTTAATAATTTTAGTACGCACTTTTATCTCGTCATTCATTTTTATCAGGGGGCTTACTCCCTAATTCGATTCGAAAGGAAATCCTTTCGAATTGCAATGTATTTAGCACACATTTTCGAACATTTCCGTTTTCGGATTGAGTTACGCGGTAACCCCCCAGATTAACAGCAAAAGAACATAATTGACATTAAACATAATTACTGACATGCTTTACAAAGGTAACTTGATCAAAAAATCAAATAATACTTGGGTTAAAAGTTTTAATGAAAAACGTGTGTTAAGAATTTTACGATCTCAGTCCTTATGTTCAAATAAGCTTTACAAAGTATTTCGTTAAAACCGGTTAATCGTCTTAAAAAACCGGTTTGTAAAAAACCGAAAAGTTAAAGAAAACCGAACCGGTTGGTTTTACAAAGATGAAAAAACCGGTTGACCGGTTTTCGGTTTTGGATACTCTAGTAGCATGGCTCTATAACTTAATGTAGCATGACTTTGTTGTTTATTCATTAGTAGTAATAATAATATGATATTTTACACATTAGCAATATTATGGTCATACCTACCATAACATAATTTTATAGCAAACATTGTCTTTGAGTGTAGAGCAAACATGTCTAAAAATTGCATGTTAAAACAAACTCAACAAAGTATTTTATTTGGAAACGTTAATAGTGCTTTTATTGGGGCCTTGCTAATAGACATACGTGTTTATATATGTGATTATGCATTTTACAAAACTAAAAAATAAAGATTTAAGTACAACATGTAATCATGATAGGTGTATGTATGTATGTACCACATACAGATTCAACAAAATAAGGACTAGGATCTGCCGAACTAGTGCACTAACTATTGAAATTTTAATATTTTTTTAGTATAAAGTTTAGTTTATTGAACTTTTTCATGTAAACAAATGATATAGTTTATACTAGTTCAACTACTTACACTCCTTAAACAAGATTTCAACATGAATCTGACACTTAAGTCCTTGAGGGCAAACAGCACAAATTTGCAAACCTTGTATTTTTTCCTCTTTTCATATTTGTGCTTACAAATACCCAACAATTTTTTACCTGTTCTTTGCTTAAAACATAATTTTTTGTAACATTTAAGTTGTTTGTTGGAAAATTGTTTTGAGAAAATGAAAATGAGACAAAACTACAAGATTAATAAGGATACATTTATAATGATTCTTTATATTTAAATTAGTTAACAAATTAATTTGTTTGAGAAAAAGAATATTTTTCTGCAGCAACTATGTGTATCCTGCTTACTAAGTAGTTTCAGCAACTGTCAAAGAAATTATATTTATGACTATAAATTGCTATTGTTGTTGACACCTACCCCTTTTTCCTCATTTTTAACAATTAAGTGCACAAGTAAGTATGTATATCTTAGATAAACATAACTGTACATAGTAATAATGCCTTAATTATGATCATGTGAAAAAGGATACTTTTGACTTTGGTTATAGTAGCATCAAGAGAATATCATTAAAAGAAATGAAAAAATATTATACAATTAATTAATTTAAATAGTTTAACATTTCTCTTAATGTTTAGATTTATTTATAACACAACAACAAGAACAACTACAATAACACAAGAAAGAAACACGATTATATGGCAGTAGCAGAAACAAAGTAGCTCTGGCATGAATACGACGACAAGAGCAATATTTAAAATTATTTTGTTTAAATAACATCACGTAGATTTTAAGAGCGTGTGTGCGGAATAACAAGGACATTTAAGTGGCATAAGGATTATGATGGAGAGAGATAGACATATTGTAGAGAGTAGAAACTAATTTAATGGGGTTGAATTAGAAATAAAAATCTTTGAAAATATCGCCATATTTAAAAATTATGTGAGATAAATACATATTATGTTTAAAATTAATAGAGAAAAATTGGATACATAATTGAATGACACAGACATATGAATCCCTAGCCAAAAAGTCAAGAAGCCATTGTATGATCTTTATTGTTATTAAAAACTCGAGTATTTAAATGTATACGAATCCAAAATATACTGCATAGAGTATATTTTGGATCCGTATAGGCAAGGAAGTCTGTTCAATGAAATACGTCTTTCTGTGCACGTAAAGGTTTTCCGAAGACTCCAAATGTTGGTGTTGTCCACGGCTACCTCTATTTGTTTGATATGTTTTGGCTATATATTTGATACTAGTATAGACTAGTTCAATAAACTAGTTCAATGGACTAGTTCAATGAACTAGTTCCGCAACATCGAATTAGTTACCCACTAAGATCTACTACTGGTGAATTTAACATGGGTATGTCCTTGAAGGTGCCCGATTGGCACAATCTGCACTAATACTCCTGCATTTGATAAAAAAGGAAAAATAAATTTATCAGAGAGCGAGCATGAACTAATAACCTCTCGTTTTCTAGACAAATGCTCTAATCACAAAGCCACAGAACTCTTATTTACACTGCTCTATATTTGTTTTTAAGAATTACATGTGGTTCTACTCTCAATTTGTTTATTTTCTGAAACATCAGAAAGAACGAAAATACGAACGGATGATGTATATTGTTATAAGGAGTGAGATTGTAAAATTCTTAACACGCGTTTTTCATTAAAACTTTTAACCCAAGTATTATTTGACTTTTTTTTTTTTGATCAAGTTACCTTTGTAAAGCATGTCAGTTATTATGTTTAATGTAAATTATGTTCATTTCTTGTTAATCTGATTAAAATGAGTGACCAGTAAAAAGTGCGTACTAAAATTATTAAATATTTTCAACAAAACCCAACTTGGTCCTACAAAAAGTTGGCCAAACAATCAAAGGTCTGCCGTCAAACTGTTTCCAAATGTTATTCAACAGTACCGAGAGAACTTGTCCGTTGATAGAAAACCAGGTTCAGGTAGAAGGAATGGTTCACATGATGTTTATTAAGCCATAAAAATAGAAAGCATTTTCAAAAGAGCTCCCAACACATCCGGTAGGAAAGTAGCCCGGTTAGGTCAGTGCTCGGACTATTTGGTACGAAAAGTTAAAGCTAATGCGGGTTAAACTAATAACCTCTCGTTTTCTAGTCAAATGATCTAATCACAAAGCCATAGAACTCTTATTTCCACAGCTCTATATTTGTTATTAACAATTACATCTACTCTCAATTTGTGCATTTTCTGAAACATCAGAGGGAACTAAAATACGAACGGCTGCTCTTTATTATTATAAGGAGTGAGATTGTAAAATTCTTAACACGCGTTTTGATCAAGTTACCTTTGTAAAGCATGTCAGTTATTATGTTTAATGTAAATTATGTTATTCAACAGTACCGGGAGAACTTGTCCGTTGATAGAAAACCTGGTTAAGGTAGAAGGAATGGTTCACATGATGTTTATTAAGCCATAAAAATAGAAAGCATTTTCAAAAGAGCTCCCAACACATCCGGTAGGAAAGTAGCCCGGTTAGGTCAGTGCTCGGACTATTTGGTACGAAAAGTTAAAGCTAATGCGGGTTAAACTAATAACCTCTCGTTTTCTAGTCAAATGATCTAATCACAAAGCCATAGAACTCTTATTTCCACAGCTCTATATTTGTTATTAACAATTACATCTACTCTCAATTTGTGCATTTTCTGAAACATCAGAGGGAACTAAAATACGAACGGCTGCTCTTTATTATTATAAGGAGTGAGATTGTAAAATTCTTAACACGCGTTTTGATCAAGTTACCTTTGTAAAGCATGTCAGTTATTATGTTTAATGTAAATTATGTTATTCAACAGTACCGGGAGAACTTGTCCGTTGATAGAAAACCTGGTTAAGGTAGAAGGAATGGTTCACATGATGTTTATTAAGCCATAAAAATAGAAAGCATTTTCAAAAGAGCTCCCAACACATCCGGTAGGAAAGTAGCCCGGTTAGGTCAGTGCTCGGACTATTTGGTACGAAAAGTTAAAGCTAATGCGGGTTAAACTAATAACCTCTCGTTTTCTAGTCAAATGATCTAATCACAAAGCCATAGAACTCTTATTTCCACAGCTCTATATTTGTTATTAACAATTACATCTACTCTCAATTTGTGCATTTTCTGAAACATCAGAGGGAACTAAAATACGAACGGCTGCTCTTTATTATTATAAGGAGTGAGATTGTAAAATTCTTAACACGCGTTTTGATCAAGTTACCTTTGTAAAGCATGTCAGTTATTATGTTTAATGTAAATTATGTTCATTTCTTGTTAATCTGATTAAAATGAGTGACCAGTAAAAAGTGCGTACTAAAATTATTAAATATTTTCAACAAAACCCAACTTGGTCCTACAAAAAGTTGGCCAAACAATCAAAGGTCTGCCGTCAAACTGTTTCCAAATGTTATTCAACAGTACCGAGAGAACTTGTCCGTTGATAGAAAACCAGGTTCAGGTAGAAGGAATGGTTCACATGATGTTTATTAAGTCAAAAAAATAGAAGCATTTTCAAAAGAGCTCCCAACACATCCGGTAGGAAAGTAGCCCGGTTAGGTCAGTGCTCGGACTATTTGGTACGAAAAGTTAAAGCTAATGCGGGTTTAAAAACATACAAGGCTCAAAAAGTTCCTGACAGGAACGCTACTAAAAATTTAGAGGCCAAAAACAGAGCAGGGAAATTGATGTCAAATTTTATAAAAAAAATATTCCTGCTGCATAATGGATGACGAAACGTATGTTCTGGCAGATATTTCGCAGCTTCCGGGTTAAAATTTTGATGTTGTTGATGCTCGAGGGAGTGTCGAAGAAAGGTTTAGGACCCAAAAGCAGACAAAATTTCCCAAAAAGTTCTTGATATGGCAAACAATATGCAGTTGCGGCAAAAAAGCCAAACATTTGTTACAAAGGGCTCTATAAATACCGAAATTTACATCAAGGAATGTTTACATGAAAGGATGCTTCCATTCATAAGACTCCACTTATTTTTGGCCTGATATGGCACCCTGTCACTATGGCAAGAAAGTGGTAAAAGAACGCTAGAAAGCTCTATAAAAACCACAATGGAGGGTTTCCGAAAAAAAGTTCAAATTGCACACTAGTGATTAGAACTATAAAAACATTTTTTTTTTTGGTAAATTGTAATAATAATTTTAATCAAATAAAAAAAAAAATAAAACTGTAAATTTAATGGTTTCATTTTTATTAACATATCGCACTGGTTCATCTTAAGAGAGTCAACTCAAAAATTTTCAATTTTCACTTTTTGCAAGAAATCGATGTACAGTGGTCATATTTACCCACTTTCTCACATTTTCTCTACTCTTTCGCCAAAAAATACATTTGAATCCTTCTTCAACTTTCATTGTAATGTATAAAAAAAAAACAGTTTTTTTGAGTTGACTCTCTTTAGAAGAACCAGTGCGATATATGTGTGTTAAGAATTTTTCGATCTCCGTCCTTATGCGTTATTAGTCAATCACAATCAGGTAGAAAGTGGTATAGAAAAAAAACAGAGGGAAATAAATCTGTAACTTCTTAAGCGTTAGTCGGGTTTGAATGAAATTTCACATGCACAAAGAGAAAGTGTTTTGAATTTGAACCTCAGGAGCGCAGCCAGGGGTCCACAAAGTAGGGCACCTTGGGAATGTTACATTTTCAAAACAATTCAATTTCTTCGTTTGTGTTCCGATTTCAAAAAAATTACACACATAAAATCTCCTCGTCGAGCACTGCAAAAAACGCTAGCAATTATCTCATAAAACATAGGCAATATTCGCATTTGAAAATTAAATTTTCACCCTGCTTCAGTTTTTTATCAAAATAGTTTGTCTATTTTTCCTTTGTTGGACTAACTACAAATGTATGTGTCAAACAAAAGAGAATTGTTTAAAAATAATGACTGACTCCAAAGTTATATGCATTTGAATTTAAACAAATTTTAAAAGTACTTTTTTTATTTTTAAGTTATCTCAACAAATTTCTAAGAAGATGCATAAAGAACTTATACTTTTTTAAAAGAAAAAATGTTTTAATTTTTAATGTGGACCAGGTCAATCCAAAAAACGCCTATTTTTAATGTAAAATTCTAATTTAGAGCAAAAATTATCAAATAGCATAGACGATATCAAAATATAGTAACCCATTTTAGATGGTCCAATATGTTCATAATTATTCTGTAAAGGGTTCCTTTAACATCTACCCTGGTATGGATATTATAGCAAAAAAACTGAAAAAATCTAACTTTTGGGATTTTTCCACACTTTTCTGGGAATTGCGGGATTCCTGATTACAAGTTTCAAAATTTGTTTCTATTTTTCCATTTTCAATAAAATTTCATTAAAAATATTCATAAATAAAAATTTAATTTCAATTTGAAAAATTTTTATCTTTGCAAAGACTCAATAAAAAGCATTTTTTGTCATATTTTTCAAAAAAGTAGTCCATGAATTTTTTAATTGTCAAAAGTTATCTATATTTTTGAACTAAACAACTGGAAGAGAATTTACCTAACACTGTTATTTACTTTAATAAAAATGTTATTAGGTAGGCAAACATACTTTTTTTATGAATTTCTATGTTAGGCAAATTATGTCCGAGTTGTTAAGTTTTCACTAATTAATAAAACACTGTGGAAGAATTGTGGCATTATTTAAACGACATACATTTATAAGCTTTTGACAAACTTCAGACTAAAATCGAGGGGGCCCTTAAAAATATTCGATAAAAAACTATAGCAAAAAAGCATCTCTGTATAATTTATTTTAGAAGGTAAATCGATTAGAGAACCAATACTTTTTAGCTTATAATTATTCAGTTAAATTCAAAAATTAACTTTAAAACATTTCATTTCTGCTAAAAATATTGAATACTAGATATTTTAATTCTTAAATCTATGCTGATGCTATTCATTTACAATTAAATTAGCTTAAAATCTATATAAATGTATAGATGTCTTTGTAAGTTTGTTTGTTTGTTTGTTTGTTTGTTTGTTTGTTTGTTTGTTTGTTTGTTTGTTTGTTTGTTTGTTTGTTTGTTTGTTTGTTTGTTTGTTTGTTTGTTTGTTTGTTTGTTTGTTTGTTTGTTTGTTTGTTTGTTTGTTTGTTTGTTTGTTTGTTTGTTTGTTTGTTTGTTTGTTTGTTTGTTTGTTTGTTTGTTTGTTTGTTTGTTTGTTTGTTTGTTTGTTTGTTTGTTTGTTTGTTTGTTTGTTTGTTTGTTTGTTTGTTTATTTGTTTGTTTGTTTGAGCATCACGCCTAAACGGCTGAATCGATTTTATTGAAATTTGGAAAGTGGATAGATCCTTACTTTGTAGCGTCAATAGGCTATAACTTTTTCAATACTTGGACCAGAAAGGGGTAAACTGGGGGAAAACCGGTAATATTGGTACCTTTAGTTCTTAAACAATAAATACTAAACGGCCGAAACGATTTTTTTGAAATTTCCAACATAGACTACGACAGGGGTAGCGAAGCGCACCGGGTCAAGCTAGTATTAAATAAAAAATGTTTAATATTTTTTAAACCTCGAATACTTTTGAGCATTTTACTCGCTGATGTGCTACTTTTTGTTCGTACAAAACGCTACTATAATAATAAAATAAAAATCGTGATCAAAACTTACTTAAATTTCAACAATGTTTCTATGTTTATGTCCATTATTATGTACTTTGTGATATTTTGTTTGTAATTTCTACATTTTTCATTTGCATGGATCGTTATATGTAGCGAAGTCGATATAGCCATGTGCGTCTGTCTGTCCGTCTGTATGTTGAAATCAACTTTCCGTAGCCCCCAAATAACTAACAAACATAATTGATACATCAATATATCTATGTATACATATTCTTCCGGTTCGGTCGCTATTTAAAATCGAGAAAATCGGCCCACAAATGGCTGAGATATAAGGAAAAACCCGGGACAACCTCGATTTGTTGGTCTATATTTTATCTATATCTGGATTACTAAGTCATTAATATAGACAATATGGATATTGTTACGAATGTGCAATAGCGATTTGAATTTAACGGTCTGTAACGTCTGCCTGAAACATTTATAAACACGTCCATCAGTAGAAGCTTCTACTTATCAACAATGTTGATAGCATGCTGTTATTAGCATTGTTTGTAAGTATGGCGACACTGCATGTTTAAGCTGCTAACATTAACATCGAAAGCTCTAGAATTCGAATGTACTAGTTTGTCCGTTAAGAGCATTGTAGAAGATTCGCGAAAGATGGCGTCTATATAAATAGTGGCAGAGGTTGCAGTAGTGAGTTGTGTTCATCATTGGCGCTGTTTGAGTTAACATGACACTTTGTAAAAGTTTTTTTTTTCAGATTTATTTAAAATTTTTTTTATATATTTTTTTTCACTGAAAATTTAAAAAAAAATTTTTAAAACATTTTACAAAAAAATTGGAAAAAAAAATAAAAAAAAAATTTCGAAAAAAATAATTGAAAACAATTTTGAAAAAATAAATATTTTTTTAAATTTTGAAAAACAGTTTGAAAAAAATGTAATTTTGTTTACCTAAAAATATTTTAAAGTATAATTTGGTGAAGGGTATATAAGATTTGGCACAGCCGAATATAGCTCTCTTACTTGTTTTTTTTTTTTTTAATTTTATCTTATTTTTTATTATTTTGTAGCAGAGTGTTTGTTAATAAAAGCTTTGTAACTTTAAAGCAGTTGTGTTATTCCTTTAAACAATAGTCACTGAGATATGATGTTTGAAGTCCCCCTGAATTTATTTAAAGCAAAGAAATTGTATTTAAAAAAGCTACAATATTTGTTTGTATTTTTTAAATTGTTATAGATCTTAGAATAAAATAAAAATTGAGATTACATAACAAATTATAACGACCTAGAACATGTTTTATAGTGTAGTGCTCGTGAAGAAACATCAAAAGAATTCCTACAAATAAAAGCAAAAACATAAAGAATTCATATTAAAACTCACCGTAAGACATCATTTTCTAAAACAGTTAGAATCTTTAGCTATATTGACATAATTTTATTTATTTTTTGCTTTTATCTAATAACTAAGAATGAAAAGTATAAACACACAGGAACTTTAAGTTTACGTATCAGCGATTACACACATTTTCATTTGGCAGTTACATTCCAATCATTTCTGACTTTTTTACTTAAAAAAAAACAACTAGATTTTAAGTAAATTGTGGTAGGGAAGGAAAACGAATTCAACCTTGACAACAAATTCTTGATTCCCACAATGTACGCTATCAAATTAAGAAATAAAGTTACTGATTGACTTGTACATGATGACAGTTTTTGCTACAAGAATATCATCAACAATTGATTTAATGTTCAAGTGAGTACAAACGTATTGATTCTACACAGTGTCCGAAGAGTAAAATGTAAGCTATTTTTTGGAATTTCCTCAAAATAACGAAAATGTAAAATTTATTAAATAGACTTAGCAAGAAATCATTATTAATTTTACAAACAAATTAAACGTCCAACAAGTCTTATGGGATATCCTGAAAATATAAAGGATCTTCAAATGGGACTTCCGAATTTGACAGTTGATAGCGGTCTTATTGTTGAAGCTACATCTTGTCAAATTGACCGTTATTTATTCAGTTTGTTTCGCCAAATCACCATGGATTGATATAGCATCCAACAGCACGTGCAAATGATAAAATTGTTTTATCAAAATAGCTGTTTTGTTCTGACCCTCATTTCCTTAAAAAAGATCATCATCAACGATGAGGTTAATTTTTGGATGAATAGGTACGTCAACAAACAAAATTGTCGAATTTGGGACGATACCAATCCTCATGAGATTCAAGAGCATCAAATGCATCCAGAAAAAGTAATTATTTTGTGGATTTTGAGCTGGCGGCGTCATCGGTCGAAATTTCTTTGAGAACGACGTTGTCCAGGCCATCATCGTCAACGAAATCCGTTATAGGTCGATGATTACCAACTTCTTTTGGTCTGAATTGATTGATATAGAAACCAAGGACGTTTGTTTTCAACACGACGACGCTAGGTTCCACACATCCCACGCCATATTGGACATTGTGCACGAGCGATGAGGGCATGATCATTTCACATGGAGGTGATGTGAAATGTCTACTTAGACATTTTTTTGCGAATATGCCACAAACCACAGTTAACATAACCCACGCCATATTTCAAAATCAGCGTCATTTATGCGCCATAGTCAAGGAAGATTGAACAAATCGGATGCGCGCCACAATGTACAAGGTGGCGCAAAAGTAAACTTCCGATGTTTTTTGGCTGTAATTAAAAAAATAAATGAAAAACTTTGATTCTTCTTGTGGATTATTTTTATTTGGTCTTTTAATTTTTTTTTACATCAAGTCGAGAATATGATGTCATGTAAATGGCCGCCGCCACAGTTGATTGTCATTTGAGCCTTTTTTATGGCATTTTCCATCACTTTGGCCAAAACTTCCGGCGATAGGTCCTCACATTCTTGACGGATATTGTCTTTAAGAGCTGCAAGAGTCTGAGGCTCGTTGACATAAACTCGCGACTTCAAAAAGCCGCACAAAAAGAAGTTTGGAGCAGTCAAATCAGGCGATCTTGCTGGCCAGTGAAAATCGCCAAAACGGGAGATTAGGCGCCCGGGACATGCATCCTTCAGCATATCGGTTGTGGCACGTGCACTGTGTGCCGTTGCACCGTCTTGTTGGAACCACATGTTTTCCAATCCCAATTCATCAAGTTGCGGCAAAAAGAATTCTTGCTCTGTAGCGCTCACCAATCACAGTAACCGTTTGGCCCGTGACGTCTTCGAAGAAAAAAGATCCGATGACTCCTCCAGCGAAAACTGCAAACCATACTGGTGTAATGGCTCTTCGTGGGTTACACGCGGATTTTCAGTGCCCCAGAAGCGTCAATTTAGCTTATTTACGTACCCGCTAAGATGGAAATGGGCCTCATCACTCATGATTATTTTTGATGAAAAATCATCTTCCTCTTGGTGGTGATTAAGGATGGCTTGAGCGTATGTTAGACGCGATTGGCGGTCAGCAGCTAACAGCTGATGCACCATCTGGACTTTGTACGGAAACATCTTCAAATCTTGTACCAAAATTCGCTGTAAAGACCGTCGACTGATACCCATTTGCGTTGCACGTCGTCTGGTCGATGTCGACGGCGCTTCCATGACATCCTCGGCTACAGCAGCAATATTCTTTGCAGAACGGCTACTCCGGAGTCTTCCACGCCTGGCAGCATCTCGTGTTGTGCCAGTCTCTTCGAGGCGAGCGGCTAAACGTCGCAGTGTTTCACCAGTAGGCGTTGGACGGCCAGGAAATCTGCGACGAAATTCACGTTGTGCCAAAGTCATCGACCGATTATTGGTCAAATAAATAGTCAGCAATATTCCGCGTTCTGGAGCAGTGTAGCGTAACATTGTTTATTAACGTGTATTTCGCATGTGTTTACTACACAAATGTCAAAACAGAACTGACATTAGGGGCCAATCGCAAAATTTATAGCATTTTCTGATAGGAGGATTACTTTTGCGCCACCTTGTATATTCCATACATAATGATATCTATAGGTTTTTCAAATAAAAAAAAAAAAAAAAATGTCGATGGTATCTCAAACATATCCTGAATTAATTTTAATTTAGATATAGGAAACGCTTAATGAAGCAGGACAAAATCAGTAGGTTGTTATGAGAAAAATATGATAACCCCAAAACAACTCCAACTGACCTAGTTGTTGACATTTGTCTAAATGTATGAAAAGTTGATTTCAAAGATAGCAGAATGCTGAAAATTCCAATATTCTGAATAATTGAAGATATTGAATTTGGGAAATGGTGTAAAGAAATTCATACTACAAACTCGAAGTACAAAAAGTTTGGACAAATGTCGCAAAACAACTAAATACATACATCCTCATTTTATGGTATCTTGATTTAAAAACTTATTGAACCAAACGGATACAATTTTGTTACAGATTTTTCAAAGTAAATGCTCAATTATGGCTCATGTGCAAATATTTCCGTGTAAACAGAAATAATATTAAAGAAATATAAATATTAATATTTAATTTAGTTAAATGGAAATTACGTATTATAAACAGTTAATAAAAAAGATGTACAACAAAGATGATAATGTTGTACATCTTTTTTATTAACTGTTTATAAAACGTAATTTCCATTTAACTAAATTAAATATTAATCTTGGAAAGCATTGTGTTTACAAACAACAACAACAACAATAAAGTAATCAATTTAATTCCTCATCATTCTGGCGAAATAAACTGAATTGAAAGATATGAGAGTGAGAGTGAGAGTCTGTGTCGGTGTCTGTGTGTGAAAAGGAAGGGTTTGTTACATCAGTTGGACAGGTGTATTTCAGTACTTTTAAACCTGTCAATAACGTAAAACAGTTTTTAATTAAAAGTTTTTTAAACAAAAATTCATTACACCTACATTTGTTTATACAAGAACACATACAAACAAACCCATTCACGAAATTTTATTACTTAAGGGGTCTATCAAAAACAACACTTCTTTTTTTTCCAAAAATAATAATGAAAAGAGAATAAATAAACAGTGTGTTAGAAAATCAGACTAAAGGCAGGGTTTTGTATTTTTAATTTTTTTTTAAATAAATTTTTCGGTTACAAAGCAATTTCATAACTATTTGATGGTCTAATGGGAACGAGTACAGAACATTAAATTGATTTAAAGTTGGTAATGCTATTATAAATATACTTTGTAAACGTTTATAATTTAAATTTCCTGCATAACATTACTTTTAGATAGTAAATATCAAAATTAGTTCTATACAGGACAAAGTTATTTTAAAGTCTGATCTAGGAAACACTTTTAATTGATTTAGATTTTTAGTTAGTGTGAAAGAAAAATCCGTAATTCATTTTAAAATGATGTCTTACTTTTTGAGCGCACTATCTGCTCTCATTCATTGGCTAATTTTTGTGAATGTTTTTTTAATTTAGCATTTTCTCTCGAAACGTTAAACCCTTTTAACTTACACACACCAATTTATTTATGGTGAAAGTAGAGTTATGGTTAGAATTATTTCTGTACTTGTATTTGTTGTATTTGTTGTGCCGTGTGATTGTGTTGTGTGTGGGTTTTGAATGTTTTTTCGTTTGTTTCAATCTTTCATATTGTTTTTAGCTGCTTGCTGCCTTTTACAGATTGTCTCGTTATTTAAGTTATTTATGGTATTGTCAGCATTTAGGCGCCCAAAATGTTTTAACCGCAATAATTGAATGACTATACAAAGAGTTACATCGAACGAGCGAACAGCTGAAAGGGAGACAAAATGAGGTAAAGACAAATTGAATGTTGTAAGTATTCATGTACATATGTATGGATGTATGGATGTACGTATGTACGAGCCTGTAAAAGATGTACTCGTGTATGAGTATAAAACCAACTGACAATAACGGAAATGCTTTTTGTTGTTGTTGTTGTAGTAGAACATTGCACACGTGTTTGTTGGAATATTTGCCGTTTTCCAAAGGTTTTATAAATGAAAGTGCTTGTATTTTGAGTTTGTACGTGTGTGTTGAACTAACTAACTGCAATTTTCAAGGACTTTTAAAAGGTTAAACAAGTAAAATATTGAAAAATATTTTAAAATACATATAAATATTTTCGTGTTCGCCAAACGGACAAATATGAATGTCAGCTTTAGTTAAATTGAATTCAATTCAATTCATACTATATTAAGAAAATACATATCGCTCATTTGCTGCAACAACGTCATAATTCAAAAAAAGTAGTTTCAAGAAAAACGACTTTGAATACTTTATGACATTTTACAAATCATGCGATTTCAGAAATAAAACCTGATTTAAATAGTAGATGTTAATATATTTCTAATCAGTATTTAACCCAAATTTTTACTTGTCAAATATACGAGAAATTATAAATTTTAATTTTGATGTTTACAACTCAAAATAATTAACTTTTTTGAAAACTGCATATTTTGTATTACTCAGTTCAAAACATGGATTTTGTGTTATGACGTTGTTGCAGCAAATGAGCGATATGTATTTTATTAATATCATTATACCCTTCACCTTCGTGAGAAGGGTATATATAAATTTGTCATTCCGTTTGTAATTTCCACAATATAATTTTCCTACCCTATAAAGTATATATATTCTGGATCCTTATAGATAGCGGAGTCGATTTAGCCATGTCCGTCTGTCTGTCTGTCTGTTGAAATCAATTTTCTGAAGACCCCAGATATCTTCAGGATCCAAATCTTGAATAATTCTGTCAGACATGCTTTCGAGAAGTTTGCTATTTAAAATCAGCAAAATCGGTCCACAAATGGCTGAGATATAAGGAAAAAACCAGGCCAACCTCGATTTTTTACCTATTTTTTGACCTATATCTGGATTACTAAGTCATTAATATAGACAATATGGATATCTAATGATAGATATTTCAAAGACCTTTGCAACGACGTATATAAGAACATAGTAAGTTGGACCTACAATGGGTCAAAATCGGGAAAAAAATTTTAACCCGAAAAAAATTTTAAATTTTAAAAAAAAGTTTTTTAAATTTAAAAAAAAAGTTTTTTAAATTAAAAAAAAATTTAAAAAAAAAATCGAAAAAAAAATTTTTTTCAAAAAATTAAAAAAAAACAACTGGAAAAAAAATTAATTTTGTTTACCTAAAAATATTTAAAATTTTTATTTTGAAGTATAGTTTGGTGAAGGGTATAAAAGATTCGGCCCAGCCGAATATATCTCTCTTACTTGTTCTTATTATATATTTTTCCTTTTTTATTGTGCTTATTTTTTTTTTTTTTGAATGCTGTGTCAAATATTTAACATTAAGTTTAGCGTGAAATTGACTACTTTTTATTTTATCTGACAGCATGCAGTCTAGCATAATGCACAACAAGCACATGCAATCCACATATTTTATTTCATTTTATTTTATTATTCTTTCTTTTTTGGCAAAGATACTTAAATGTGTAATCATTTATTTGCTGCAGTTGAAATATATTACAGCATTCTCATGAAAACATTGCATTCATGCAGACATGTGTATAATTTTTTATGCATTCTTTGTAAGTTGTATGTTTTTGTACAGGACAACTTTTTTCCTTTAAGCTGTGGCATCTTTACGTTTCCCTTTGTGGAGCATAATCTGGAAATGTTGAGCAAGAAATTGCCATAGATTTATCAAAATGATAAATGAGCTTTAAAACTGTTTCGTTCATTATGCGGTCACACAAAAACGGTACTAGACAGTAGTTTATGCAACAAAAAAAGGGCAATGATTTAAAACACACTTACACTGTTGTGGCGAAATTGACAAGCACTGTGCGTCATTGTTATAGAATGGAGAAAAACGTTTTAATTTAATTAGTATTATAAATATAGAGGTTACATTGTATATATATGTACGATATAAAAAAAATTATTGAATATAAAGAATAGAATATTCAAAAAATAACTGCCATTGTATCCAAACCTGTTTTCTTTTTTTTTAATAAAACATTTTATGTTGTAACCTACATATCGTTACCTTAATATAGAAAGGCCCTAGCTCGTATTTATTTTGTAAGCCCAGATTTTCGTTTATATTTAGTTAGGGCCTTTCTATATTAAGATAACTATATTGTCATCTAAAATGCAAAAAACCTTAACCTTAGAATGTATGTATCATAGAGAATTATACATAGAGACGAGACACTCCGATTTGTCAAACAAAAATACAACAAATCATATGTTTGATACAAAATACATTGAGTAGCATGTATTATGTTGTTGCAAGAGTTAGGCTTTTGACAACAGACTTAGGTTTTTGACAATTACGTCTCGTCTCTATGTTATCCTATGGTATGTATTATCATGATTGGAAACCGGTCGAAAACGGACCGCTTTGAAAATTCCATGTTTTATTCAATGAATTTGCATAAATATCAAAGGCAAACATTTCAGATTTTGTTAATTGTATCATAACTGGGATATTCAAACGGTGTGCAGAAAAAAGTCCTAAAATAATAAGACTTTTTATGCTGTGTTTATTGTTTTGTCATAATTGTAAATCTAAGTCAAACGTGAAAAACTCTTCATCGAGCCTTTGTAAGGAATATATATAATGCCATAGTAAGTCGGACCTATAATGGGTCAAAATCGGGAAAATAATTTTTTAATCCGAATTTTTTCGGAACAGTCGAAGATAGGTCTCGTACTCATTTCTCTTGTTTTTGACATTTTTATTAAACATATTTATAATTGTTTTTTCTTTCATCAGCTGACTTAAATTTGAAATAGCACACTAACTTATGAGGGTTGCTCACAGCAGTCATATTTTTTCGTGTTATTACTACCGTGTGAATACTAGGGTATTCAATAACTCGGGATTCAGGATTAATCGGTTAATCGAGCAAATAATTAATCGTGGCTTAAATTTAATCGGTTAATTTTAAATTATTCGATTAACCGAATAATTTATATTTTAGATTTAAATTGAAAATGGAACCACAAGTTTTGTATAATTATTTAAGCATTTTATTAATAAAAACAACAAAATCATAAAAAAACATAGAAATCATAACAACTAAACAAAAAAAAAAAGTAATAGTTAAAAAAATATGGTATCTGAGATCCTTTTTTATACACATGTGAGTTCCTTTAGGATTTTAGTGAGATCTTCTGAAATAAGCTCTTAAAAAAGAATATAATTGAAATGTTTTCCAGTTTTATATTTATTACTAATGATGTTGACAATTTTTATTTTTGCAAATGTTTTCCTTTTAAACGATTTTTTCATTAGATTTAATAAAACTTGAAAAATCAAAAGTAAAGAAAATATTCAATTTCTCATATAAAATTCTCAATTATATCATTGCACAGTGGAAAATTTTGGTTTCGTATCAAAACTCTGTAACTGATACTTGAAATAAATGCTTTCGAAGTTTAAAGTTTAAAACCGTTTTCAAAGATTTTGAAACACCCTCAACATTTTGAGTTTTTTTTTTTAAAACTGTTTTAGGGTAGGCCATAGTACTTTAGTACCTCTAATTCACACATTTATAGACCGAAAATTTTATAAATAAAATTTTAAACAATTATGGAGAGGCAAGGAATCAATCTTGCATGAAATGTATATTTCAAGAAATTATTTAAGTTTTTATAAAAAGTTTAGCATTTTCTTTATTTTTTTTTTTTTAATTTTTCAAATTCAACAATAGTTATTTTAATTTTTTCTATGAAAACATACTTTTTGTGCACATTGTTTTAAAGACAAGTTTATAGCGAAAAAAAACGAGATATTACTTGTTAAAATCGGTTTATATTTGCAAAAGTTATTAAACTTTTTCGAAAAAATTTGGGCACCGTAACATTACGTTTGGTTCATCCCACAGCGTTAGTTCTGCTTACCAAACAGTCTAAAATTTTTTTATATATAGTTTTTTGTTTATAGACACGAAAAGGCAGCTAGTTTTAATACATCTTTTAGATAATAAGTTAAACTTTAATGTTAAAACTAGATCGGCGGCAAACGGCGCCAACAGTTAAAATCCTAGTCAAAGTTGCGTAGGTAAGCCAAAAACAAGTAAGTAATACCCTACACTAAGTAAATGCGCAAAAACATTTTTCTTTCAAAATTTCAATAATTTATATTCGTGAGTGATTTTCGGAAGTGGGCCTTATATGAAATTATGAACAGATCACCATGAAATTTAGTCATGTGATTAATGTCTTTATGAAAGTTATTTATGTTGCATTTTATGTGCATATAAAATTTTTTAGGAGATTTATGCTCGTTAAAATGATTATCGGAAGCAGGCGTTATATGGGAGCTATGATTAATTATGGACCGATCATAATAAAATTTGGTGACATCAATTTCGTATATATAAAACTTATTCATGACGGATAAAGTCCAATTTCGGGAGGACATTTATATGGGGGATAGGTGAAATAATGGACCGATTTCAACCAATTTCAATAGGCTTGGTCCTTGGGCAAAAAAAATGGTATGCACCAAATTTTATCAAATATCTTCAAAATTGCGACCTATACTCTGCCCACAAAGTATACATGGAAAACCAGCCAGCCAGACGGACGGACGGACATCGTTTAATCGACTCAGAAAGTGATTCTGATCGGTCGATCGGTATACTTTAAGGTGGGTGTTAGACAAATATTTTTGGGCGTTACACACATCTGCACAAATCCAATATACCCTCCCCACTATGGTGGTGTAGGGTATAAACATTATATATTTTAAATGAATAAATTTCAAATCTGCTAACAATATATACAAAACTCATAACGAAAATAGAATCTGGACAAGATACCCTTTCCAACAAGGTAAAACAATCCTAAAACAAATAATTATAAATATTAAAAATACGCCCTTGAATATGGTATAATTTTAACTCCCCAATTCTTTAAAGTAGAATACTTTTCGAATACTTCTGTTAACATAATAACTATAATTTCTGCAAATAATTATTGCTTGACATCTTAGCTTTACGATAGAATTTGTTTTGTGGTTAATTTCAAATATTTGCAAAAATCAATTATGAGATGCATACACCTTATATTATCCACTGTGCATTGGAGTCCTTTTTGGAGTTTTTAGATTGGGAATACTTTTAATAGTTTCTGATAAAAGACTGGTCTCAGTTATGTCTTTAGTTTCATCTATTACCATGTCGTCCTCCGACTCATTAGGACAAAGATAATCATATTACATTCTAGAAAAAGTTTCATTTACAAATTCCTTACTTTCAATTTTTGTGCTATACTTCTAGAAAACCACAAATTACACAGATATGAATCGGCTGGCAATAGAAAAAAAAAAAAACAAAAGAAAATGTCAAAATGGTTGTGGTTTAAAATGAGGGACAAATATATATCACACTTGTTGCCTATTGAAAATTGTATTTTTTCTTTCACTCTGAAAACCACTTTTCAAAGGTTCGATATTATTTTTTTGGAGAACTGTCATTTGTTTGATATCTGTAATAATCTGTGTGGAAAACTATTGCTAGAAGTTAATGTTCATGAGTTAAGAAATAAAGTGTGTGTGCTTAAAATTATATATTTATATATAATGTGTAAAAAAAAAAATGTCGGTTAATCAACACAAATTAATCGGTTTATTTGTTATTTGTAAATCGGCAAATTTAAATTATTCGAACAGTTAACGGACCAAAATTAATCGGTTAACCGATTAACAGTTAATCGATTGAATACCCTAGTGAATACCCTAAGTATATATTGTATATTGTTTATAATGCACATTTCCAGATAATTCATGTGTTTTATTAAATTGGCACTTTCCTTGTTTTGTTATCTCTATTAATTATATTATTTAAACAAAACTGAATATTTTTAAATTTGTTTATATGTAAAAATCGTCATTAAAATAAGTTTTATAACAAATATGTAGCATATTATTTCAATCAATCATTTCATAATACTGTCTGCTATTATTTGAAATATTACAAGTTTAATATTGTTTTATTATACACTTTTTAATATAAACTATTTAATGGTACTAAATACTTTTCTCTAAATGGAATTTTCCAAATAATTTTGTTTTCGTTCTTTATACAATATAAATGAATATTGTATATTTTTCAGTTTGATTGATTTAATTTTTAACATCATGTATTTTGTTTATCAAATAATATAAATTTTTCAAAAACCGACTATATTACATATAGATTTAAGCAATAGATCATCAAATTAAACTCAATTATTTTAATTATAGAAATAATAACTTACCTATAACATACGAATAACCATCTAAAGTTAAAACACATTTTCTCGTTGTTGTACCACCCACCATACTGGGCAAACGCAATGATCTGCCCAATAATGATTTCGTAAATGAATTTTGACCAGTAGGGCTATTGTCGTCGTTAAAATTAAAACTTTCTCTACGTTGGCCACCCTCATTATCATCGAATTCGTTACACAACTCCACATCTGCTTTCAAATCTGTCGTTGAGGTTGTCATCACGCCATCCGATGAGTGATCACGATGCGACCGAGTCTCTGAGCCGCGAGAACGATTTCGCGCTAAACGTTTTTCCGAACCACGATTGAGCGATGAGTCTGAACCACAGGAATCATTAAGAGATTTTGTTGCTTGTATACCCTCTAGGGTGTGAGGCTTTTCACGACGCGGTGACGGTTTTATGGCATCCATTTTTTCACTCATGTTGTTAATTGAAGGGGAGGGAAGATTCGTTGACGAAGCGTTGCACGTACCCGTTTTAAAGTTTTTTTTTTTTTTTAATTTTATTTGAAATCCATTTTTAACGAATTTCACACGAAAGTATTGTCTTTATTTACAGCTGTCGATAAACACCTGATGAAGTTTATGTTTAATTTTGTATTTATTTACTTTTTTTTTGATTTTTATGCTTTGTAAAGCACTTGGGATATTGTTTTTTATTTATTATTTAATTGAAATTGTCTGTTTGAAATATCTGCTTAAGGAAAGAGAAACTTAATTTTAAATAAACAACACAAATTTTCTTGCAAGAAATTGTTGAAATTTTTTAGCTTTATATCAAAAAACTAAACGTATTTAATTAAACTGTTAAAGTTATAACTAAATTGTCATTTTCTCTAGAGTTTTGTAGAATTATTTTTTTATTAATTTAATGTTACTTGAGTGTTGCAGCATTATATCTGTGACAATTTCTCAAATATCTTAAGTCGACAGAGGATAATAGCTTCATAGAATTGCTTAATCTGTGCTTCAAAATTATATTTTCCACAAAAGTTATACAAGATATTTCAACTTAAATAAATTGAGTAAGTAACATACTTTAAGTTTAGCATTTTTCGAAGACATTTCTAGTAAAAGTAGTTAAATAAGAAAAAAATATTTTCAAAAACTCAAAAAAAAAAAATAAACAAACAAAATCCAAGAAAATATTTTTTCATTGTCAATACTTGAAAAAACAATTTAACTATTTTTACTAGGTAAATTTCTTCAAGTAAAAATAGTGAAGGAGAAAAAAATATTTTCTCTTGAAATGCCTGGTATTGTAGATTTTACTATTTTTTATGTACAAGAAGGGAAATTTGAAAAAAACTAGTAAAAATAATTGTTCAATTCACAACTGATGTTGTACAGTCGCATGAGTTATATTATTTTCTAAGCTTTCTTTTGAGAGAAAAAAGGCCCATTAAAAAAAAAAAAAAATTAAAAAAAGTTTTTGATTTCGAAAAAAAATTTAAAAAATATTTTATTTCACTGGTTACCTGTTGATATACAAACATTGCTATAACTTTGGAGAAATAATTGATCAACGGTCAAACTTTTTTTTTTTATGTGCGAAAATAAACAATGCTACGTTATACATATGCAAAAAACTACTTTAAAAAACAAAGGTCGAACAATGTTACAACTTTTAATAGGTTCCATGGTTGTGCAATACTTATTTCATGATTTACCTCATATATTTATTTTAGACATATTTCTATTAAAATGAATTTTCAATTTCTAAGAAATAACATATGCATCCACTTTACGGGCAAATTCTATGGCTCAGTAAGACAGCAAATATTGAGAAAACAATAGCCACAAAAAAAAAACCTCCTTCCCTTGTCTATTCTCTCTTTGATTTGTAGGCAGAACTTTAAGCATCCATGTTGCCATATGTTAATATTTATTCTAACTTTGTGTTGGTATATAAAATGTGAGAGAGTGTATGTGTTTGTCTGAATAAATACACACAACATAAACAACTTAAGACCTCTTAAGTTGAAAGGAAAAAAGCAAACATAGATACAAACGACGCTTATGTAAATACAGTTTTCTACTTCAGCCAACTATAACCCAGTGAACATTTAATAGACATTTACATGCAAGTATATTTTAATAAAGTTTTCTAATACCACAACTCATGAAATTCAGGAAGATCTATATAAACATTTGAATAAGTGTGGATTTGAATTATACTTAATTTCACTTAAATTGGTTTAAACGTCCTTCATTCGATACTTGAAAAAATAATCATATATTCGGTTATATTATCTTATATGTTTTTTTTTAAATAGAAATATTATTGGGTCTTTCATTATTTATGTAGCAATTATGTGGAAAAATAAACTCTACTACTACTGCCTCTTTGTTTATATTAGCAAACCCGGTGCGCTTCGCCGCCCAATCGAAGTAAAATGTAAATGAACTGGACAATAAATGGCATAGAAAAAGTACTATTAGGATGCTCTTTGTAGATTCTATGTAATTTTGGATTATAGGCGTCTAATTTCATATTTCTAGGTGCATTATTATAAAATATTAAGAAAGTATCAATCGAATAAAGAAAAAGTACAAATAATCACATATAATTTGGATTAGTATTCACTCAAAACAATATATGCTTAATTACATGCGTCTGGGACCTTTACTACAAAATATTAAAAATTACTTTTATTTTTGTAAATTTTAACTCTTTCGGAAAGAATCATGTGTGTCTAATTTCAGGATTCTAGTTTGATTATTAGAAAATATTCAAAAATTAAAATTACAATAAAGAACAAGTGAGAGAGCTATATTCGGCTGTGCCGAATCATATATACCCTTCACCAAATTAGACCTTAATATTTAAATTTTTTTTTTTTCCAAAATAATTTTTTAAAAGATTTTTCCAATTTAAAAAAAAAATTTTACAAAAGAAAGTTTGTTGTGAAAAAAAATTCGGGTTAAAAAATATTTTTCCCGATTTTGATCCATTGTAGGTCCAACTTTGTATAGCCTTATATACATCGTTGCAATGGACTTTGAAATTTCTATCATTAGATATCCATATTGTCTATATTTATGACTTAGTAATCGAGATATAGATAAAAAATAGGCCAAAAATAGAGGTTGTCTCGGATTTTAGCTCATATCTCCGTTATTTATGGACGTATTTTGCTGATTTTAAATAGGAAACTTTTCGAAAGCATGTCTGACAGAATTATTGAGCATTTGGATCCCGAAGATATCTGGCGTCTTCAGAAAATTGATTTCAACAGACAGACGGACAGAAAGACAGACGGACATGGCTAAATCGACTGCGCTATCTATAAGGATTCGGAATATATATACTTTATAGGGTCGGAAAATTATATTGTGGAAATTACAAACGGAATGATAAATTTATATATACCTTTCTCACGAAGGTGAAGGGTATAAAAAGTACCATAATTTAGTACCATGATTTAGAAACCCCATGGTTTCTAATTCTCACTCAGTACCATATTCACTTAATATAATATTTCTAGGTCAATCATTATTGAAAATACCAAAAGTTCTCTGTTTATAGTGTCTTAATACATTTAAACATCTTATCTTTAATTTTTTCTTCACTCAAAAGGATATCATCTAAAAAAAATACCGTTAGGAGGAATGTTACCAAGTTTGATATATCAAAATACTACTCTCAAACGATTCAAATCTGTATTGTCTCCAAAAAGACATATGTTGAAAAAAGTACCAAACTGGTTTTCCTGATTTGGCCCCATCTAAACCTTCGTACTCGAGTTCCAAATAACAACCTGCTAGTTAATTTATGTATGACTAGAGGAACTAATGTTTAAATTATATAAAAATTCGCTTAGTAATGAAATGTACTTTTCCCGTTTTTATCCAAAAATTTTTAACCCCTTATGGGTTGGTTTTCCAAGTTGGTATTTTGTATTTTTTGAGATGTTAAGAATGCGATTTTAAATTAATTTTTAGTTATGGGGCATTTCATGTCAAGTGAACCAACTTTTGAAATCGATGTCTTCCGATTGGGATGAAATATGCACCATAGTTAGTTGTTATATTGGATAGTAATTCAGACACAATTTTTATAGTTTAGATAGCTATTTCTTCAATCTTTCAGAAAAAAAAAATAAAAATAAAATTTTTTTTTAATTTTTTTTTTCCAAAATCAAAAGCTTTTTTGACTTTTTTTCAAAATGGGCCCTTTTTATTTTTTATATTTTTTTTTTCAAAAGAAAGCTTAGATATTTTCCTTGAAGACCTATTTGGTTGCTTAGTGGGATGCGAGTGGGATATCTATCAAAATAAATATTTTGTAACTCAAGACATAAAAGTTTTGAGTTTTTTTTTTCAATATCGAACTATTTTTCCTAAATGGGCACTTTTTTAAATCCAGATCCATTTCTTTAAGAGCTTTTTGGTCTCTTAGTGGGATTCGAGTGGGATATATTTTATATTATTATTGCCCCAGTTTTTACCCGTTTTCTTCCCTAAAGGGTTCGAATTTCAAGAAAGTACAAGAGACTTGTCTAATTTTTAAGCAAAAATGGAAATATTTAAAATTTTGTTTGTATCTTATTAGTTCACAAGATAAATATTACCGATTTTATCCTCTAAACCTTGGAATTTCCAAAAATCTATATATGAATAGGGAAAGCTATAGTCTAAATTTCATGTCTCTTCCTTTGGCGTTTAGCCTGGGCGATGCTGTATCAGTCAGTCACTCAGTAACATCACACTTTTATATATATAGAAGATAGATATGCATAAGCATGGACAATGCAAAGCTTAACGAATTCAACATACAAAATTAGACTACAAACATATACAACCATATATACGTATAAATATGCATATTTCATTTTAAGTTGATATTAGGTGTCAAATTAAATATTTAGGCTGTTTCAAAAACGTTAAAAAGAGCGATATCGATATAAAAAACTAAACCATTAGTTGCATAATAAAAAACTATATATTGCATAGAATTTTATACAATTTTTTTTAGAAAACGCTCTGTTTTTTCGTAAGATCACAGCGTCATTTCAGTTGATGTTTTTCTATGGTACTCAATAACTTCCAAGTGAACATAATTTCTGATTCAATCAGATCAGAAGTTATTAGCCATTCAGTTAGATATAAAACAAGTAAGAGAGCTATATTCGGCTGTGCTGAATCTTATATACCCTTCACCAAATTATACTTTAAAATAAAAATTTTAAATATTTTTAGGTAAACAATATTAATTTTTTTATTTCAAAATTGTTTTAAAAAAAATTTTTTTTATTTTTTTTTAAATTTTTTTTTATTTTTTTTTTTTTTTAAATTTTTTGTAAAAAAAAAAATTCGGCTTAAAAAATATTTTTCCTGATTTTGGTCCATTGTAGGTCCAAATTATTATAGCCTTATATAGATCGTTGCAGTGGACTTTGAAATATCTATCATTATCATTAGATATCCATATTGTAATCCAGATATAGATCAAAAATAGGACAAAAATCGAGGTTGGTCCGGTTTTTTTCCTTATATCTTAGCCATTTGTGGGCCGATTTACGCAATTTTAAATATTGATTTATGTATCAAATTTGTAAGTTATTTGGGGTCTTTAGAAAATTGATTTCAACAGACGCACAGACAGACAGAAAGAACCTCAATATTGCAGAGTTTATGGAATACGAAGTCACATAATTGTTTTCAAAAAATTTTTTTTTAAGTTTTTTTTAAATTTTTTTTTTTTATTTTTAAATTTTTTTTTTTTTAAATTTACTAGTGAAAAAAAAAATTATGACAAAAAATTTTTTTGTAAAAAAAAAATTCGGGTTGAAAAATATTTTTCCCGATTTTGACCCATTGTAGGTCCAACTTTGTATAGTCTTATATACATCGTTGCAATGGACTTTGAAATATCTATCACTAGATATCCATATTGTCTTTATTAATGACTTAGTAATCCAGATGTAGATCAAAAATAGGCCAAAATTCTAGGTTGGCCCGGTTTTTTCCTTATATCTCAGCCATTTGTGGTTCGATTTTCTTGAATTTGAATAGCAACCGAGCCGGAAGAATTGCCGATATATTGATGTTAGAATTAAGTTTGTAGGTTATTTGGGGTCTTCAGGAAATAGATTCAACATACAGTCAGACGGACAGACAGACGGACATGGGTTAATCGACTACGTTATCTATAAGGATCCAGAATATATATACTTTATAGGGTCGGAAAATTATATAATGGAAATTACAAACGGAATGACAAACTTAGGTGAAGGGTATAAAAAGAAGGAACCTCAATATTGCAGTGTTTATGGTATATACATCTGATACCGATTCATTTTGATACAGACATTTTTCTGACTTGAAGTTAAGTCTGAAAAATTTCCGAAATTTATTAAAAGTATCTCTATCATAACACATAAAGCAAATTCTCCTTCATGATACCTAAGATTTTTCTTCATAGGAAGCTCCCAAGAGTGCACTACAAATCTGATAATATGACAAAGAACTACTTACAGATACAAACAAACATTTCCTCATACAGCACTTTAGAATTTATTTATTCTTTTCAGTATTTCTCACAACTTCAGCTGAATGAATATGGTAGTTTAACAATGTATTGTTAGCACAAGAGAGAGAAAAAGTAGAATAAAATCTGGGAAAAGTGTATGTATACAGCTGTATATACCTGTTTGCAGGTGAACGTGTACAAGTGTCAGTGACAACATAGTTTTTTATGCTCGAAAAATCAGTTATACCCATTCGCACATGAAACAAGTCGAGTTGAGTTGAGTTTGTGTACAAAGTGTATTCTTGTGCGAAAAATATACTGTAGTTTTTTTGTTAGTAAGAATTTTTATTTTGTAAGAATGGCAATTGCACAGGAGATTTCTGAATATGCATAAAAATACTTGCTATTTAAATCACAAACCATATAAAGTAAAAATTTTAAAAAAAATATATATTCTCTCACAGATTGTAGAACAAAAAAAAAACGTAAAGTTGGAAAATTTAATTAAGCTATTGAAAGTCTTTGCAAACATGTATTTACACACAAACTTAAATTTAATTTTCATTTAACATATTGTACATATTTCCATGTGTCACAATTTAGTTGGCAAATGTTTGGGGACATTTTACTGTACATATTTGCTGGTTTTTTTTGAAAACTGACTTAGAAATTGTATAAATTATTTAGGTTTTTCTGTCATTTAACTAGTTGTCAGTGCATAACAATAAATACTATTTTGTGTAGTTTTTGTGCAGTTTTAGTTGTGGTGACATTGATTGATATTGCAAATAATTATTCATGATGCAGTAGTGTTCAGGCTTTTTGATTTAATGAAAGAACCATTTTGTTTAAAAAGTTGCCATGAAATATTGATAAATTAATAATAACAATCTGTGCAAAATTAAATTATGAATGTATTTTCTAACCATAAAACTGTTTTTTAGTCCAAAGCACTTAAGACCTTCTTTATAAAAAATGTTGATATTTATAAAAGGTTTATAAATAAAATGTTGTATGGAAAAGTTGTTAGATTTAAGAGACTTGCACTTGCTTATCCTTTAATTTCAAAAAGGTCTCATCTTTAAATCAATAGAAACTTGAATGTATGCCAATTATCTTTAAGATAGTAATTTGTTCTTTGATCAAAAGGTTTTGTGAATACTCACAGAAATTCATTTTAAAACGAGTGCAATGTGGGTGTTGTAAATACAAAACAATCTTATACCATACGTAAAACATGTATATGTAAGTACGCTTGCAGACCTAAAGAAGAAAATGCTTTTAGGATTATATTTTAAGATTTAAGCAGAGAGAAATGTTTATTTTTTCATAACCCTAGTTTATTTAGTCCCATTCTACGCATTACTTTTGTGATTATATATGCTTTTAATATAAGCGGAAATCATTCTTCGTTGCAAACTACCCTTGCAAACATTACGTATGGGTAATTCCACGAGAATTACTACCACGACTGAAAAAACAAAATATCAAAATATCTCGATTACTAAATCATAAATATAGACAATATGGATATCTAATGATGGATATATCAAAGTCCATTGCAACGATGTATATAAGACTATACAAAGTTGGACCTACAATGGGTCAAAATCGGGAAAATATTTTTTAACCCGATTTTTTTTTCACAAGAAACATTCTTTTGTCATAAATTTATTTTCACTAATAAATAAAAAAAAAAAAATTGAAAAAAATTTTTAAAATTAAAAAAAAAAAATTTTTTTTAAATTAAAAAAAAAATTTTTTAAATTTAATTTTTTATTTTAAAGTATAATTGGGTGAAGGGTATATAAGATTCGGCACAGCCGAATATAGCTCTCTTACTTGTTTTTTAATTTAATTGGTATGTTTTAGACGAAGATTGCGGCGAAAACTAAGCTGCCAATTAGCATGTAGTATGAAATGAATTTGACCCTAATTTTTTTTTTTTGCTTTTATCAAATTGTTTATTGAAACCGAATATATATTTTCTATTTATTTTTTTTTTAGTTTTTGTATACATATAGTTACAGAATATATATTGTTTTACTATCAGAGAAAAACTTGTCACGTACGTTATGTCACGTACGATATTAAATTTTATTTATTATAAAATCATCCAAAGATTATTTTTATTTAAATATGACAGATTTTAAAGGAAACATATTTGGTTTAGTGTAAGAAATTAAAAGAACATAGCGCCTCTCACGATTCGCAAATTTTCGCATATTTCTACATGTACCTCAAAATTACTTCCGTTTTATGTCACATGCGATATACCCTTATTTCGCTCGATTTTTTGGACAACAATGTTTCGAAAGAGCTTAACATAAAGATCAAACTATTTTTCTGATACTCTTATTTTTGAAAATTTTATTCCACTTTATAGGCGTACAAATGTCACGTACGATGACATGGAATTGCCCATATGTTGCAAACCTAGGTTGCAATACCACAACAACAAAATATAGCACTTATCCTAGATTTGCAACATATGCAAGATTTGTAGGATAGTTGGCACCGAAAAAAGCTTTCAGCTATAATTAAAAAAAACTACGAACTGTGTGTTTTCAATAAAATTCGCAGTAAAACGGATTTTTGAACAAAAAATCTCTACAAAGAATTCTAATGAAGTTTGGCCTAGAAACCGTGGGTCAAAAATGGAGTTTGACCTTGCGGAAATTAAAAATATTTTTCACGACCTACCCAATTATTTCCAAAATAAAAAGTTTCTAAACAACTGTGTGCTAGTTATGAAAACAGCCACACTGCGTATGAACATTTTGAAATAAATATTACTCATACTCTTAGAAAAAAAAAAATTGGAAATACAGTGAGGCAACATCAATTATCCGGTAAAGAAAAAGAAAATGTTTTTGGATCGATTTAAAATTTTTTTTGCATCTATTAACCGTAATTATCCGGGATTATAATTTTGTTTTGATTATTTTTGAACAATCAAACACAATGTAAATAAAACGAAAAAGGGGAATTCCCTCGATCGATAAAAAAATGATATGGTATTCACAAACTTAATGCTGCAGTAGAAAAATATAGCTGCCACAATTTTTGTGGAAAAATTAAATGAATTCAAATCAATGAAAAAACTCACCAATGAGATATTGAAGAATGGAAAGTCTTTACTTGAGAGAAATTTGGCTTGCCATAATGAAAATTTCATATGGCACTTGTGTGTACCAGCAGCGTTAATGCTGCTGGTACACACAAGTGTAAAGCATTAGTTATTGGAAAGAGCTTTAAAATATGTCCATGATAATGGTTTAACAATAACTTAGTACCAGAAGTGAGAGAGAATTTTAAGAAAATCGTTCTAAAAAATTATAGTAAAATCATTCTGCCATTCTGGACTTCAATGTTAAAAACGTTATTTTGAAATTTTTTCCAACAAATTGGACGACTTTGATCCAACTGATGGATCAATGTGCAATATGGAGCTTTAAAAGTCATTATCGAAAAAATGTCGTTATTAAAAAACTACTAAAAATTGGTACTCAATTAACCGGGAAAATTGATTATCCAGAATGCTCCCGGTACCGACCATTATGGATAACCGAGGTCTCACTGTAGTAAAAAAAAAAATAGTATGTTAATTTATTTTAAAATCTTTATAATTTTTTCAGACTAATGGAATAAATAATAGCGATTAATAAACGTTTTAGCTTTAACTTCATTTGTAATTTATTTTCTAATATTTAAATAAAAGCTTTTTTAGAACTTCTTCACTATTTCGAACAAAATTTCAATTTTCGAACACTTCATCATTCACCCTATTTTTGGAAGCATAATTACAACAATATTATATAATTTCCTCAGCATTTCTAATTACTAATGTCTACACGTGATTTTTATACCCTTCACCATCGTGAGAAGGGTATATATAAATTTGTCATTCCGTTTGTAATTTCCACAATATAATTTTCCGACCCTATAAAGTATATATATTCTGGATCCTTATAGATAGCGGAGTCGATTTAGCCATGTCCGTCTGTCTGTCTGTTGAAATCAATTTTCTGAAGACCCCAGATATCTTCGGGATTCAAATCTTCAATAATTCTGTCAGACATGCTTTCGAAAAGTTTCCTATTTAAAATCAGCAAATTTCGTCAATAAATAACGGAGATATGAGCAAAAATCTGAGACAACCTCTATTTTTGGCCTATTTTTTTTATCTATATCTCGATTACTAAGTCATAAATATAGACAGTATGGATATCTAATGATAGATATTGCAAAGTCTATTGCAACGATGTATATAAGACTATACAAAGTTAAACCTACAATGGGTCAAAATCGGGAAAAATATTTTTTAACCCGAATTTTTTTTTCACAAAAAAAAAATAATTTGTCATAAATTTTTTTCACTAATAAATTAAAATTTTTTTTTTTTAAATTTAAAAAAAACTATTTTGAAAAAAAAAAAATTTTTTTTAAATTTTATTTTAAAGTATAATTTGGTGAAGGGTATATAAGATTCGGCACAGCCGAATATAGCTGTCTTACTTGTTTTAACCTTAACTATATAATTTTAGAAACTTTATTTAATATAAATATTGTTGTAATTATGCTTCCAAAATACGGTGAATGGTGAAAGTGAGAAAGTCAGAGTAGCCCTGAATATTTTAATAATATATTGAAAACACTTTAAAAGTCATAAACATAAATGTTATGTTAGTTAATAACAAAACTAACATGAGTAGCAAGTTATATAAAAGCTTTTAAAAAGGTTTTTATCGCAAAATATTTGGTGAACATCATAAAACAAACCAATGTATATTTTGATGGAGTTAACAACATAATTTTATTACTCTCCATATGAAGTGAGTTGCTCTAATGCGTTCATAGGCAAAAAGAGAAATTTAATTTGCGTGCATGTGATATCCGCAACACACCTGCTTCGTTGAATGCTGTTAAGCAACTGAATGAAATATTTGTATTTTTTACGCTCTTTTTGTGTGTTTTGTTTACAATGGTGTTGTGTACATGTGAATTCACGAAAATCTTCGTAATCTGAACAATATGAACGCGCGTCACTGCTCTGATGTATATGGATCAGTGCCTACACAGTGATTCGCAAAAAATCTAGTAAATAAACAATTCTTATACTATTGTTTTATCTTCTTGCCTACACAGAGCTAATTAGCAAGATGAATATAGATAGGTTGAAATGGATTATTAGAAAAATACGTCTTGAAAAAGTGGTCTATATGCCTTTATTCACTTTTTTCCATCACTTGTCTTAATAAATTAGTCAACGTGTAACAACATTTCTCATATTTATACAAGCAACAAAAAAAGGGGAAATGAAATAATAAATTTTTTACAGCTCTATAAAACTGACAGCATTTTTACATATTTTGAGAAATGTTGAGTAATTTAAAATGAAGAGAGCGGGTGTGTAAGGAAATTTTTTAATTAAATTTCCATTTAAACATTAACCAGCTTGAAACAGCATGAAATGTACTTGTACAAGTCATATTTGTCATATAATTGTCTTGAAGATAAATTTCATTATATCAAGTACATTACTCTCCTCTCAAAAAAACAAGGCAGTAAAGTATACACAAAGAACTGAACTTGAGAATATGATTTACATGTGTCATACTCTAAAAAACACACATGTAGATATCTGAAGATTTTCATTCACATTTTATTTGATATTTTCATTTAAAATCATTTCTGAACTGGCAATTTAAACCGCAACATTTTGATCATAAAGTTGCTAAAGCAGCAAAAGTTTTCACTAAAATTAAAGAAGATTTGGTAGCTCATAAACAGTTGAGCTTTATGTTGACGTTGTGGGAGGAAATTTTATTAAAACGCTTAAAATTTACTACTCTATTACAGCATCTTTATTTTTTATTTTTGATGATTATGTTACTTGTTTTTGCTTTTCTGTCTTGGCTCATTAAAATATCCTGCCAAAAGCGTGCATAAACAAAGAACTACACGCAGAAATATAATATACATAGTTGTAAATGTTTACTATAACCACTTAAACATTTTTACAAGTTTTATTTAAAATATAATATAGTAAAGTTAAGATTCACATGATTGTCGGAATCATATATATGATTGTAGTAAATAAATATATGTTTATGGCAATCATGTTCATGATAAATCATGAATCACATAATACGTTGTTCCTAGATTATGATATCCATAAGCTGAGAACAACATAATATGGGATTTACCATATCATTATACAAATGGTTGCTACAAACATATGATTGCAATAATCATGTGGATCATATATTTACCATATTATGATTACGGTAGTAGTTAGTATTGTTCAAAAACTTCTAAAAATGTTCAAATGTTTACAGTAAACATGTGCAACTATATATTTTTTCTCTGCGTGTGTTCATCTATAAAAGAATACTTGGAAAAAATCTTGGAAAATGTGTTTGTGTTTATAAAGCAAACCCATAAAAAATAACTTTATCACAGCAACTTTTTTTTTATAATTCTTTTCTTAGTTGTATTGAGCAGCATAAACTGCTGCGTTCACTTTTTATAGAAAAAAAAACAAAAAATCTTTGAAGATATGTTTGCTATTCGAAAAAAGTGCATACAAAGAGATTGTTTAAATTAAGTGGTGACTCCTCATAAAGCTGTCATTGTTAAGAACATAGGAGAGGGAGTATTATCTAGAAAAATCACTTTGAATAAAAGTTCATTGAATTCTTAAGTTTGTGGTGTTTTTTTGTGATTTGATTTTTCTTTTTTCTCCTTTTGGTTAAATTGAAAACGTTACAGTGTTTTTATCTTAGATCTTAATTCAATTGCATTTAGTTTGTGGTCAAAAAACTTGTAAAATATTCATATGTATAGCATTTATATAAGATGAATAATAAAAAAAAAAGGTGAATAACCTTTTGATGAATAAAGGATTCTCATGAACTTTATTTTTTTTAAATATAATATAACTAAGTAGAAGGTATAATATTTTGTTTAAAGTTTCAAAAGAACCAGAAGCCTTCAACAGAAATATTACAAAATAATAAGACAATTAGAAGAAAAATCAGTGCCACTGAATTTAAAAAAAAGTACAAGCATTCACTTTACAAAAAACTTAAACTAAACCTATACTACCCAGTAAAACAATTATTCTTATTTTTCATTAATTTATTCATACACATACATAGTTCTAGCAATAGGACATATTTCTATAACACATACATATCGTTGGTCTCATGTACAATAAAAAAGATCCTAACTCAAATAGTTTTAAATTTACAGGAGAAGGAAAATATTTTAGAAACTGTAATTATTAAAATGTAACTTTTTTGTACAAAAACCATTATTTCTGATAATATTGCATTAAGTTTTTGTAACGAGGTGTATTTGTGTGAAATGTATTGCAATCACTAAAAAACTCAATTTAAAAAAAATGTGAGTTAGGGGCTTTCTATAAAAGACAAACGATATATATTTTCTATAGAAAATCTTCCGTATAACACTGAATTTTTCAATCTCAAAATTCGGAATTTTATAAATGAAAATCCCGGTATCCCGCGATTATTGATTCATTAATCCCAAAAAATCTCGAGATTTTCTGGATCTGGATTTCATATTCATTAAAAAAGTCAAACACAATATCATATCTACAGCATCCGAATGCAATTACATACATACTCAAAATATGGTATATACAGTGTAAGAAACGTTTATATACGTATGAAATTTTTCTATTTTTTTGGAAAATATATAATTTTATTAAGAGTTTTAACTACATTTTTGTTTAATGCACTTAAAAAATATATCTCCATCATATTTTATAATATTTTGTTGGTATTTTAAATATATAACAATAGAACACGAGTAATTGGTATACTTTTAATGTTACTTAAGTTTACGTACTCTGCTAAAAAAATGTTGTACCATTAAAATTTCCGCTACAATTTTTATGATGCTTTGTGTAAAATCAGTTGTAGAAAGTTTACTTTCACTAAAAGTAATCACACTGGCAAAATGAAATCAAAAATTATTTTTAGTGGAAGAAAATGGGCAAAGGCAAAGAAATTTCTGAGCCAATTCGAAAAACCGTCATTAAGTTGAGAAATAATGGCAAATCTTTTAATGAAATTGGAATTTTATTAAATCTAAGTAAAACCACAGTCCAAACAATTATTAAAAAATGTCAAAGAAAATGGAAATTATGAAAGCAAAGCTCGTAGTGGGCCTCCCCGCATTCTCGACAAACGAACAGAACGGTCTATTATACGTTCCATTCAAGAAAATCCTAAGCTAAGTGCCAGCGAACTAAACCGGAAAATGAAAACAAATCTCGAAATTAAGAGAAATGGGTACATAGGCAGAGTTCCCAGAAAAAAACCATTATTTAGATCTGTGAATATCCAGAAGCGCTTAAAATATGCCCAAAAGTACAAAAATGCTCATGTAAATGACCCAACATTTTGGGAGAGGGTAATATTCACAGATGAATGTAAATTTATGGTTTTTGGAGGTGATGGACGAACAAAAGTTTGGCGAAAGCCTAATGCAGAGTTATTACCAACAAATGTTAATTGAACCGTAAAACATGGAAGCGGGTCAGTCATGGTCTGGGGATGTATGACAGCAAATGGTGTCGGTAAGCTCAGGTTCATCGATGGTACTATGGATAAGGCCATGTATAGCGATATTTTAAAGGATAGCTACCTTCCCAGCGTCGAACGTGTAGATCTGGAGGACAACGCAATATTTCTCCAGGACAACGATCCGAAGCATTCATCAAGTTAGTTAAGAAATGGCTTATATATAACGTTAAAAACAAATTGGAACATTCCCCGCAGTCCCCCGATCTTAATGTTATTGAACATTTATGGGATATTTTAAAACGAGGTCTAAAAAGTCGACAAGTAACATCACTTCCAGCACTCAAAGAAGCGTTGATGGAAGAATGGAGCAAAATTACTAAATATTTATTAATAAAGATGAAATATATGTAAACTTTTGTAAGACTGTATATGTGTAATGTTACTTTTTAGAAAGAAAGCATATTATTATGCGCTTAGAAATAATTGCTTAATTCATCTTTGTATCGAGTGTATTATTGTATTAGAATACAATAGTGTAAGCTTGTTGTTGGAAATTTTCATATGAAAATTAAATACACTTATACACTTTTATTTTATATGTTTTTAAAAAGTTGTATTTCTTGATGTATTTGATTTTTGACTTTTAAAATACAAATGTTGTTTAGGCAAAAAACTTATTAAAAAAATAAAATTTTAATTTTAAATAACTAGTCTGTTTCGTAAGTGATAAATTTAGAAACAACATGTCGCGAAAATATAATAAATGGAATTTTGTACTAACAGGCAAAATAAATATGAATACGGTTTACATATAGCTATTTTTATACCCTTCATCATGAGTGGCAAAGGAATATATAAGATTGTCATTCTGTTTGCAATTTCTAAATTTTTCATTTGCGACCCCAAAAAGTAATATATATTCTGGATCGTCCGTCTGTATGTTGAAATCAACTTTCCATATAATTTACATACATGATTCATACATTCATACTATTTAAAATCGATAAAATCGATATGTATAAGGAAAGAACCAAAACAACTTCGATTATTGAACTATTTTTGATCTATGTATATCTGATCACAACATAATTGTTAAACAAATAAAAATCAAGAATTTAAAAAGCATGTTATTTTATGAAAATATAGTTGAAAACGATCAGAATGGTACTTGGCTTGACTCTCCTATATTTTCTTGTGATGGCTTTTTTCCTTTGAAATTTCAAGAATAATTATTATTTTCAGTCCCTGTTAAAAAGTAATTTTTAAAATGGATGTTTTTTAGTATACAAATCAGGAACCGTAACAATTATGACATTTATAATAAAAATCACAACATAATTGTTATTTTTTGATTTTTATTTTTTTTGTCAAGAATATTTGTCAGACTTTGATTTTTATTATTATATCATATTATTTATTATCAAACTATGATTTTTATATTTTTGGCAGATATTAAAATTAATTATTGAGTTTTATTTACATATATGTAAGAGTTTGACAAATATGTAAATAAAACTCAATAATTAGTTTGTATATCTGCCATAAATATAAAAATCATAGTCTGACAAAAAAATAACAATTATTTCTGACTAAAAATAAAAATCAAAGTCTGACATATATTCCGGACAAAAAAAATAAAAATCAAAGTTTGACAAATATTTCTGACAAAAAAATAAAAAAATAAAAATCAAGAATTTAAAAAGCAAGTTATTTTATGAAAATATTGTTGAACACGATCAAAATGAAATACTTGACTTGACTCTCCAATATTTTCTTGTGATGGCTTTTTTCCTTTGAAATTTCAAGAATAATTATGATTTTCGGTCCCTTAAAATTACTAATAATTTTGTTACTCTTTATTGTTTAACTCTACGTATGAGTGATATGTAATGATGACAAGTTTTAAAAATTTAATAATAATCATACGTCTGTTATACTCAGTCATTCTTTTAACTCATTTAATAAACATGCAGACACAATTGCAAACACATGCACACAAACACATTGATACACAGTGGTTTAGAAACTTTTTATTAAAAAAAAAAATCTGTAGCTCGTTAATGATTGTAGATATCTTAATGAAATTTTACATAGTCATTGGGGGGTTTTTAATTGGGAATAATTAAAAAAAAAATCTCATTAAAATATTGTATTTCGAAAAGGTTTTCTTTCGAATTGAATTACAAAATATCCACCCAGTACTTATACAAATATGAAGAAATTTTGTTTACTTGAAATTTTCTAAGGGTATTTTTGTAGATATTTTCAAGTACTATATAAATATAAAATAAATTGACATTCTCATAAGAACTGAATTTCGTTTGAATTCTTTAAAATTCTGTAGGACCGAGGTGAGCCCCCATTTCAACTAGGAACCCATATAAATACAAATCAACTCAAAATTAATACAGCACTGGCTATGTTAAATAAGTTTTCCAATCGTATCCGAGCTAGTTTCTAAAAAAAAGTTTCTAAACAGCCTGTTTGTCGTTCGTGTAATTGATGTTGTTACCTAAGTAAAAAAAATTATTTTAAATTTACTCGTATATGTGCTATAAGTGACTTAGTGATGGTTTACATAGATCTGTTTGATAAGTTTTTGTAAAATAAAAAATAAATACAAATTTTTCTGATTAAATCAATTGGAAAATTAACGAAATGCTTTAAAATTTTGTTTTTTTTTTAAACGTATTTACTTTTTTTTAGAAGAAAAATTTTTTTTGGTAAAATTTAAAATGATTTTACAAAATATCCTTGCAGCTTTTTGTTTTATTTTGAAGCTAGTGTAGCTACATATTATGTGGAATTTTAAAATTGTATGCATGTGTTCACTGTTGGTATTTGTGATGTGCGTTTTTTTGTTTAATATTCCCCAGGGGTTGATTTGGTATTTTTTATTTTTTTGAATTATGTATTATTATTGGTTTTCTTACAGTTGTCTCAAAGCAACAATTATTTTTTAAGTAATAAATGCTTGAGTTTGTCTGTAAATTTGTCATTGATAATTTGATGTTTGATAAATTCAATATAATTATAATAATTTTGTTATTTTTTGTTTTGTTTGTTTGCTGGTTCTGTATTTTTTTTTTTATTTCCTTATTTATTGCACGTATCATATAAAGCCAATTACATAACTGGGAAATTTAAATACAAATTTATATATTTAATGGTATTTTCCGCTTTGTTTATATGAATACTTATCAAGTGGAATGGATATATAAATATAATTTTAGTTATTACATCAAATATAATTGATATGTTATAATAGATTAGATACACCCATAGATTGTATACACCCAGAGAAAAAATATAATAACACTGTAATTAATAATATGATTACGGCAACCATAATATGTTTAAATTTTCGTATGCATGTTTGTATCAATGATATATATGATTATAGCAAAAAAGTATATGTTTACGGCAACAGATTATTTAACCATAATCCAAGTACAACATAACCCTACATCATAAAAATGGCTGAAACCAAAATGTACTTAATTACTACTACAATCATATAAATATCATAATTATTCAGTATGACTTAGCACTTGTTAAAATTTATTATTGACTTTTAACAAATTTGATATTTAATATGACAATCTCGTTGTTAATTTTACGTAACAAGCATATTTGTTTGTAGTTAAAATTGTAAATTAATATAACAATTGAATTGTGGTATTTTTTCTGTGTACATATAAAGAAACATGGCAAGTTAAATAAAAGCTTTTAAAAATAACGAACTCTTAGTTTCATTTTTTTCCAATTAGAAATGATAAATATTCACACCCTCTAGATCAGCATAAGAGCACAAAGTTGTAATATTCATTACGGTTCAGTTGTTTTTAATATATAAACATATTTTCAACATATAATTTTGTAATTTCCCATATAGTTTAGCATATGATTGATATTATTACTTAGACGACAATAATTTGAAACAATATTACAATAATGTTTCACTTAGTAGTTTTTTTTTTATAATTCACTTAAATATTCCATTTACCCACAGTCAGGAATCAATATCCAAAGCAAAAGTTTTCCAACTAAGAACTAAAAAAAAGTCAACTAACTCATTTTTTATTTGCAATCAGATGACAATGGAAGCACATGTAAATGATATGAGTCAGAGAGCATGTGAAACATAATTCAGATAAAAACTTTCTGCCATCAACTGACTACAAAACTACTATTAAACATACAACAGCAACAACAATAATAACATTATACACTCACACTGATATAACTATTCAGAAAATCACACACTCACAAAAAAATAAGCAATCAATAAAAAAGTTAGTCAATAAAAGTTATCAGTTTATCAGAAAAAGTTGGTTGAAATTTTCTCATTTACTAGTTAAAACATTTGCATGCGTATAAAGAAAATTTACATACAGATTTGTAAACAAAAAAAAAGAAGAATAAAATAAACTTAACTCATAATTTTTTTAATGCAATGGATTCAGTTGAAATGTGCAAAACATAAATTTTAAATATTTGCTTGAAAATGCATAGACAATTGAAAAGTACAATTCGATTTAATTTAAATAAATGTAGCTTACAAAAAATAGTTTTTAACATCAAATTATCTTTCATTGATACGCTTTGTATGAAAATTAGTTTTTCTTAAAAAAAATAATATTTGCAGTAAATTTTGTGGAAATCGTATTTCTTGTGTAAAACTTATTTTTAAATTTTAGTCCAATTAACAAGTATGCATGCATGGGTTGATATTAACAAAATAATTGATCCAACAAATTTGTTCGCAGGTCTTTCTCTAGCAATATATATTTATTTGTTCACATAATTTTGGCACACTGAAAACCAATCCCCAAATATTTTGTATTTTGCGAAAACCTTAGAGCGGGACCATTTTTTAAAAAAGGTCTACTTTTAAGTTTTTTTCAAGACATTTTTTTTTGTTCCTAGAAGTCTATACAAGATGGATATCTAGTAACTGCACGCAGAGAAAAAATATAGTTGTGCATGTTTACAGTAACCATTACAAAATTTGTATTATAGTCACAGTAACTACTTACATGATTGTGGTAACCATAATATGGTTAACTTACGATTCACATGATTGCATCAATCATATATATGGTCACAGTAAACAAGTATATATATGTTTGTGACAACCATTGTTATGATGAATTTTTATATCATAATATGTTGTTCTCAGATCAATTAGCCGAGAGCAACATAATATAATATATGATTGATGCAATCACGTGAATCGAAAGTTAACAATATTATAGTTACCATAAACATATAAATAGTTACTGTGACTATAATATTGTTAAAAAACTTTTACACATTTTGAAATTGTTACTGTAAACGTGCACAACTATATTTTTTCTTGACTAAACATTATAAAAAATTATAAAAATAATATAGATTTTACGCGATATGTAGGAAGGTGTATAGATTTAATTTTAGATCAAAACGTCAAATTATAGTCTATAACTGATTTCAGTGAGAATGTGTTTTTTTATTTTTATACCCTTCACCTTCGTGAAAAGGGTATATATAAGTTTGTCATTCCGTTTGTAATTTCCACAATATAATGTTCCGACCCTATAAAGTATATATATTCTGGATCCTTATAGATAGCGGAGTCGATTAAGCCATGTCCATCTGTCTGTATGTTGAAATCAACTGAAGAATCTGAAGACCCCAGATATCCTCGGGATCCAAAATCTTCAATAATTCTGTCAGACATGCTTTCGAGAAGTTTCCTATTTAAAATCAGCAAAATCGGTCCATAAATAACGGAGATATGAGCAAAAATCCGAGACAACCTCTATTTTTGGCCTATTTTTTTTCTATATCTCGATTACTAAATAATAAATATACACAATATGGATATCTAATGATAGATATTTCAAAGTCCATTGCAACGATGTACATAAGGCTTATAGTAAGTTGGACCTACAATGGGTCAAAATCGGGAAAAATATTTTTTAACCCGAATTTTTTTTCACAAAAAACATTTTTTTGTCATACATTTTTTTCACTAAAAAAAAACAAAAATTAAATTAAAAAAATTGGAAAAAAAATTTCGAAAAAAAAAATTAAAAAAAAAATTCTTTTTTTTTAATTTAAAAAAAATTTAAATTAAAAAAAAAAATTGGAAAAAAAAATTTCGAAAAAAAAAATTAAAAAACAGAATTTTTATTTTAAAGTATAATTTGGTGAAGGGTTTAAGATTCGGCAGATCGAATATAGCTCTCTTACTTGTTTTGTAATCGCATTTATTTAGATTTTTGCCGTTGGGCGGATGACGAAGCTGAAATCCACACCAAACAGTTAATTTTTCGTGATGCATTGGACCAGTGTTGCGCAAATAGAGGGATTTAATTTGTGTGCATGTGTAAGTAAAGAATAAAATATCCTCAACTACATCAAGCAACTGAATAAAATGTTTGAATTTTTACGCTCTATTACGCTCTATTGTTTACATTCGAATTGTGTACGTGTAAATTCACGAACATCTTCGTAACCTGAACAATATGAACGAGAACCACTGCATAGGAAGCTCTTGTGTCTCATGTGGATTGGTATGGATTGGTATCGTCGACAATATTGTTTTTTTTTTATAAAAAACGAACACAACATCAATTTTGATTAAATAATTTTATCATTTGCCTGTGTTGTTGAACCCTATATCCGTCAATGGTAATTTGACTTGAATGCAAATATAATTATGTTTTAAACTTGAAAAATACTTGGAAAAATTTAATAATTTTCAAACAAAAAACATATCGCTCATTTGCTGCAACAACGTCACAAAATATGCGCCGTTCTATAGTCTCTCATATAGTTTTATCAGTTTTCATAAAGGCAATTATTTTTTGAATTTTGATGTTGTCTGGTATATTTGACAATTAAAAATTTGGGTTAAATACAGATTAGAAATATATTAACATCTACTACTTAAATCAGATTTTATTTCTGAAATCGCATGATTTGTTGAAAATTTATTTAAGAAATAGTAAAATGTTATAAAATATTCAAAGCTGTTTTTCTTGAAACGACCTTTTTTTGAATTATGACGTTGTTGCAGCAATGAGTGGTTTGAAGTTACGTTTCCTTTTTACTGGAGAATGCTATTGATATAAAGTATAATTCAACTATAATTCAATTGATTGACTATAACTCAAGGTTTGAACTACACTTTGTTTCTTTGCTTATTTTGAATTATTGCCAGCCAATTTGACAGATGTAGCTTCTACAATTTGGTCGCTATCAATAGTCAAAGCTCGCAAGTCCCTATTGGAAGACCCTTTAGATTAAAATGGCTAAATTAGTCTAAGAATCGAACTAATACATCTTTAAATATTTAAAAAAAAGCCGAAATTTTTTATAAAATTTTAGCATCTCGCGTTCATGATTAGCTCCTTTTTAAATGCGTCTTGAAAAGATCTTTTATATGATTTAAAAGTCAATTTCCATGCAAAACCTTAAAAATATAACTTTTTCAGCTCACTAAATAAATTAAATATTTTGGGAATCCTTATAGAATTGTCAAATTTCATTTATAAGGGGGCCGCTAAAAAATGTTTGTGTTTCTACAAACCTTAAATGTATATAACAGGTGGCGCAAAAGTAATCCTCTTATCAGAAATTGCTATAAATTTTGCCGATTATTGGTCAAATAAATAGTCAGCAATCTTCCGCGTTCTGGAGCAGTGTACCGTAACATTGTTTATTAACGTGTATTTCGCATGTGTTTACTACACAAATGTCAAAACAGAACTGACATTAGGGGCCTCGCAAAATTTATAGCATTTTTTGATAGGAGGATTACTTTTGCGCCACCTTGTATATTAAAAAACGTGTAATTGTTTATAAGAAAACATTTTATTATCAATTAAGTAAACTGTATACAATCAAATTTTATAAATTCTTGTCACGTTTAGGATTTACATAACCAGTAATTTTTGTAAAAAAAAAATATATCAATAAATTAATTGTAGGCCATCATCAAAGAATAAAAATAAATATTTCAAGAAAATGTTTAATTTTAGAATAACAGCGATTTTATGAAAAGCTCCTTAATATCAAGGACTACAATAGACACGTGGATGAGACGTGATGATGCAAAAGACAACCCGAGACGAATAAAATAAATCGGAATTGTTTGTATATGTATTGGTTAAAAAAAAAACAAAAAGAAAAATTACGCCAATATGGAATGAAAACAATAGTAAACCCAACAACAGTTTGGTTTAGTAATAATACAAAAATACAATATTTCATATTTGTACTTCTATTCGTTATTTAACAGCGAAGTAATTTATTAGGTAAGAGAGAGGGAAATTTCTGTATTGTTACCACACTACAAGGGGCCAATTGATACATACTTATACATTTGATAAATACTAACAGACAATTTGTTGTAATTTTGCGAGAAAAAAAAGAAAAAAAATTAATAGTAATCAGACAAAGTGGAGACTGAAAATAAATTAATAATAACAAGTAAGAGAGCGATATTCGGCTGTGCCAAATCTTATATACCCTTCACCAAATTATACTTTAAAATAAAAATTTTAAATATTTTTTTAAACAAAATTAAATTTTTTTTTTCAAACATTTTTTTCAAAATTTAAAAAAATTTTTTTTTTCTAAATTGTTTTTCAAAATTTAAAAAATTTTTTTTATTTTTCAAAATTTTTAATTTTGTAAATTTTTTTTTTTAACTTTTAACATTTTTTTTTTTTAAGTTTATTAGTGAAAAAAAGTTAATGAAAAAAATTTTTTTTTGGTAAAAAAAAAATCCGGGTTAAAAAATATTTTTCCCGATTTTGACCCATTGTAGGTCCAAATTACTATAGCTTTATATACATCGTTGCAATGGAATTTGAAATATCTATCATTAGATGTCTATATTAATGAGTTAGTAATCCAGATATAGATCAAAAATAGACCAAGGTTGTCCCGGTTTTTTTCTTACATCTCAGCCATTTGTGGGCCGATTTTCTCGATTTTAAATATCGACCGAGCCGGAAGTTATTTGGGGGCTACGGAAAGTTGATTTCAACATATAGACGAACAGACGGACATGGCTATATCGACTTCGCTATCTATAACGATCCAGAATATATATACTTTGTGGGGTCGCAAATGAAAAATGTATAAATTACAAACGGAATGACAAACTTATATATACCCTTGCCACTCATGGTGAAGGGTATACAAATTGTTAAAAGCTATTCATAATTTATTCAATAAAAAATATTCAATTTTAATATTCAATTTCATTTTAAATTACACAGAGAAAACAAATTCGTTGTGATGACCAAATTTTAAATATTCCAATTTTTCTCACTACAACGTAAATTTGTCAGCTACAGCAGAAAAAATCGTTTATCTCAACCAAAACTGTTTTGTCTGTGTAGAAATTTTAACATTTAACGAACGGCATGGGAAACTTGCATATACTCTGAAAAGCTGTCTCCCAGCATTTACCCATATATAATGATCAAATATTCGGGTTTTTCTATTCAGCACCGGTTCGAATAACTGGTTTTTAGCTTTTTTTTTACCGAAAACCGTTCATTTGCAAAAACCGGTTTAAAAAAACCGGAAAATTTAAAAGAAAAAAAAATACAGTTTTCGAATAATTCTAAAACAGGTTTGACCACTCTATACCCATATCATTACTACTTAATATGTGACCCGGCCTATGAAAATAATTCAAAATAATTTTTCCACTTTTTTTTTGGTTTCGATAGTTTTTGAGACGCTCTTTCATGTGGTGAAAACTAGAAAATCCTAACAGACATTATTCACAAGCGACACACGTCATACTCGTTCAGCATTGCTTTTAAATCTGAGCACTCACACGATTTTTTTTCGGTCAGAAACTGGTTTGTGCTTTGCATTAAAAAAAAAACATCGCTCTTTATATACACACACGAACTTATCTCATTTATTCTCTTTTGCCTTTTTTGGTTGCCTTTTGGGCATGACTGTTCATAATGCAAAAGAAAAACTACTAAGAAACTAAAGAAATGCATTGTTTATCTTTAACAGCTGTTTCTCGCAGTTAACCCCGACCGAGGCCGGGTCACATATAGTTTTTGTGAAAAATAGGTTTGTTAAGAAACATTAGTTTTTGGTTATTTTGAAAAGTTTATTTTTTTTATGGAAGAAAGGTGGCAGTTTTGCTTAATTTCTGTATTTAGTAGTAGTAAATGAAATAACTTGTACCCCTAACCAATAGAAACTTTAATGACTACAGCTGTTTTTTGTTGTTGGCCTTCAGAGTTTCGTTAAATTTAGTTGAGTAAATAGTATTTTAATTGTTTATTTAGCTTTTATAGTAACAATCACCCATCATCAAAATCAACATCATCATCATCATCATCGTCGTCATCATCAACATTTTCATACTCGTTCTTGTCCTCGTCAACAACATCATCAACAACAACAGCAGCAACAACATTCATTCTCTGACGCCATGACGACGCCAACAAGTATGTGAAGTTTTTTTTCGTTTTAATTTTTTGTTCTACGTTGTTTCCTTTTTCCTTTGTTTTTTTTATTCTGCTGTTACTGATTCTTCTGCTTTTATCTGGGCGATGGGTTTGCTAAAGTAGGTTTGTAGGTTTAAACGGACATGTTATTTAATACACACTTTATGGTATTGTATTTCTTTAGTTTCTAGGGTAATGACATGAAAAATACACAAAATTATTTATAAAAAAACATTGTCCAAAAATACTAAAACCCAAAAAACTCAGTATAATTACTTTATTAGAAGAATTTAAAGCACAATATGTTTTTAAGCGAAAAATTTAAATACTTTGTTTAAGAAGTAGATTTTGAAAAAGACTAATATACCTAAAATGTTGATAGAGGTATAGAGATATTATGTATATAATTTTCAATGTTTAGCTAAGAATTATATTGCAATTATAAACTAGATTTTAAATATTTTTTATTTAGAATTAATTTCTAAACATAAATGCATACATACATACTAAAACCCAGACAATTACAATATTTAAACAAACTTTACTTAAATCTTTATATTTTTCCATTTTAAAATTTTGTAAATTTATATGCAAGTTTATTTTGCATAATTTTTTCTTATTTTCAACATCTCAATGAGCATCTTGAGTATTGATAATTTTCACAATAATAAATTTATTCATTTCTTTATATGTACAATATATTATATTTATTGTATTATTTTTAAATTCCAAGTATTAAGGAATAAATGTATAAAAATATTTGTTTATTGTTATCTTCTATCATTATTATATTATTGTATTTCAATAATAATATTATGTACAATTGAAAAAAGGCCTTGAGCCGGCTGTAATGACTGAGATGAGAAATCAATCATTATTGTTATGGCAACTGTCAAAAGGTTCATTTCAAATGTATAAATGCAAATTGTTATTGTTAAGGAATTTTTTAATACAATGGACTGTTATTTATAAGGATAAAATATTATTTTTAAATTTAAGTGTATTATTTAATGCTTCTTAGACTAAATAAATGTCTAAGTATGTAAAGAAAGTAAATAAATGTATTTTTATGAGAGGTTTTAATAATAAGGTAATTCATATCAGATTTTTGCTTTCAATACACTAGTGTTAAAAGTTTTCTATTGATTTATAGCTGAGGGTGCACAAACGTTTTTAGAAGTTTTTGGCAATTCAAAGTTTATGTTACGTAAAGCAAAATTAACATACACAGTCTTACAAAAGTTTACATACGTTTGACATTTTTCTATTTTTTTGTAAAATATATAATTTTATTAAGAGTTGTAACTACATTTTTGTTTAATGCACTTAAAAAATATATTTTCATCATATTTCATAATATTTTATTGGTATTTTAAATAAATAACAATAAAACACGAGTAATTGGTATCCTTTTAATGTTACATAAGTTTACATACTCTGCAAAAAAAAAATGTTGTACCGATAAAATTTCCTCTACAATTTTTATGATGCTTTGTGTAAATTCAGTGGTAGAAAGTTTACTTTCTCTAAAAGTGATCACATTGGCAAAATAAAATCAAAAATTATTTTTAGTGGAAGAAAATGGGCAAAGGCAAAGAAATTTCTGAGCCAATTCGAAAAACCAACATTAAGTTGAGAAATTATGGTAAATCTTTTAATGAAATTGGAATTTTATTAAATCTAAATAAAACCACAGTCCAAACAATTATTAAAAAATTTCAAAGAAAATGGAAATTATGAAAGCAAAGCTCGTAGAGGGCCTCCCCGCATTCTCGACAAACGAACACAACGGTCTATTATACGTTCCATTCAAGAAAATATTAAGCTAAGTGCCGTCGAAGTAAACCGGAAAATGATAACATATCTAGAAGTTATCGTTTCTGATCAGACTGTTCGCCGATGTATCAAGAGAAATGGGTACAATAGCAGAGTGGCCAGAAAAAAACCATTACTTAGATCTGTGAATATCCAGAAGCGCTTAGAATGTGCCCAAAAGTACAATGACCCTACATTTTGGGAGAGGGTAATATTCACGGATGAATGTAATTTATAGTTTTTGGAGGTGATAGACAAACAAAAGTTTGGCGAAAGCCTAATGGAGAGTTATTACCACAAAATGTTAATTGCACCATAAAACATGGAGGCGGGTCAGTCGTGGTCTGGGGATGTATGGCGGCAAATGGTGTCGGTAAGCTCAGGTTCATCGATGGCTCTACGGATAAGGCCATGTATATCGATATTTTAAAGGATAGCAACCTTCCCAGCGTCCAACTTCTAGATCTGGAGGACAACGCAATATTTTTCCAGGACAACGATGCGAAGCATTCATCAAAATTAGTTAAGGAATGGCTTCTATATAACGTTAAAAACAAATAGGAACATCCCCCGCAGTCCCTCGATCTTAATGTTATTGAACATTTATGGGATATTTTAAAACGAGGTCTAAAAAATCGACAAGTAACAGCAGTTGCAGCACTCAAAGAAGCGTTGATGGAAGAATGGAGCAAAATTACTCCAGAAATAACAAAAAAATTGGCTTTGTCCATGCCAAATAGATTATCTGCTGTAATTAAAGCCAAAATATTAATTTAATTTGTTTTAAGTTTTTTTTTTTATCCCGTATGTGAACTTATGTAAATTAACTTTATGCCAAAAAATTAATTATTTTATGTTTTTTAGTAGAATTTAATGAAAATAAATTAGTTTAGTAAATCCGAAATATCATAAAAAAAGTAATTAAAGATTTTTTCACTAAATATTTATTAATAAGGATCAAATATATTAGGGGTATGTAAACTTTTGTAAGACTGTGTATGTAATACACATAAAAATACCAAAACTGTACAAGAAGTAGAATTGAGTTAAAAATACACTTTTAAACAAAATACTTAATGTTAGCAGGCTATGTATCATTTAGGTATAAAAATAATAGTATGTAAGTAAGTGTAAGATGTAAGAAGTATTTTAAAAATAATTTATTGTTCTATTTTCAATTGCTTTCTTAAAGCTTTCAGTTCTACACCCACATTAATTTTTAAAATACTTACAGCTTTTATCAAAAACATATCACATATTTCTCCCGATAATTAGTTAATTATCTTATTACCAAGATACCTTTTATGTTTTAAGGCCCTTACGTGCTTTTGACAGACACGGAAACATGGGTTGTTATTACATACGACAAATAATAACAAAAAAAAAAAACTACCTAAAAATGTGGAAATATTTCGTTGTGTCATAAATGGAATAACAAACAGTTTATACCTTTTGCTTAAAACTCTTGTTTTTTTTTCAAATAATGGGAAAAAGGTAAAAAAAAAGAAACGTAAAATTAATTCAATCTACAATTTTAGTCATTATACAGGAAAATACTACTTGTTTTTATCAAAAATAAAAAAGCAAACCATTTGTAAAAAATACCATAGGGGTGGTTTCATATTGTTTGAATATAGACTTTACAGGTTTAGTTTCCATACCAACAATTCTTCTCTGAGATGCACTTAGAAATCCTTATAAATAATATGTTAGTCTCTCATCAATAAATTTAATAAATTCAGTAAATTAAATAGATTAGTAGCAATATGCTAACAAATTTCTAAACACTCCATTTATGTGGAACTTGCCACATTTGTTTTGTTTTTTTTTTTTTTGTGATGTTTAATTCATACTTTGTAGCAGAGAGTGTTGCGACCAGGCCAGACCAGGCCAGACCAGACCAGCCAGACCTTTTTATACTTATTTGCATTACAAATGAGGGCAACATTTCTGTTGTATTTGCGTTTTAGTCGTTGTTTCTGCCACAATGTAATGGTTGGTGTCTTTATGATTGCTCTGTGTGTTGTAATTTCAGTGTTGCTATTTGTAGAATTCATTAGTTGCGAGTGGAATGTCTGTGCAACTTCAAGTCATGGAGTGTAACAGGACAACGACAAAGTTAAAAATGTTTTAGTTTTGTAAGTGATACAAATATTTGTATTGCATATTAAGATACACACAGAAAAAATATCCGTAAGAAATCGGTTGTAATTATTAAAATTTCATGAAAAGGAATCTAAATATTTATAAATTTAAAAAACATTATAAGGAGTAAGATCGTAAAAATCTTAACAAACGTTTTTCATTAAAACTTTTAACCCAAGTATTATTTGATTTTTTATAACAAGTTACCTTTTTAAAGCATGTCAGTTATTATGTTTAATGTCAATTATGTTCATTTGTTATTAATCTGATTAAAATGAGGGACTAGAAAAAAGTGCGTGCTAAAATTATTAAATATTTTTTAACACAACCCAACTTGGTCCTACAAAAAGTTGGCCAAACAATCAAAGGTCTGCTATCAAACTGTTTCCAATGTTATTAAACAGTACCGGTAGAATTTGTCCGTGGATATAAAACCTGGTTCAGATAGAAGGAATGGTCGACATGATATTTCTAAAGCCAAAAAAATAGAAAGCATTTTCAAAAGAGCTGCCAACACATCCGGTAGGGAAGCAGCCTGGTTAGCTCAGTACTCGGACTATTTGGTACAAAAAGTTAAAGCTATTGCAGGTTTAAAAACATACAAGGCTTAAAAAGTTCCTGACAGAAACGCTGCTAAAAATTTAGAGGCCAAAAACAGAGCACGGAAATTGAAGTTAAGAATTTTTCGATCTCACTCCTTACTCTTGTAGCTTTAAATCTAAAATTATAATGGAATCCCGGTCTTCACTAACCAGTTTAACCATTTTATAATTCCTCATAATTATTTTATCTAATTCGTTAAAGACAACCAACTTCAAAACTAGTGTAACTATTTTCTGTATGATTTATATGATGATTACAACCAACAAGGCAAATTAAATAAATAATGACTATAAAACTAGCTTTGAATAATACGCCTTCTCACCACCACAGGCACTGCAACCTGTCAAACTAAAAAATCTTTGCTCTCCTTTCACAATCTTTCTTTCATCAATATATTCCCTTTCCAAAGAAAGTAACACAATAAATACATATATACACTCAGAGAAAAAATATAGTTGTGCATGTTTACAGTAAGTTACCGTGATTCTTACATTGTTAAAAAACTTTTAAAATGTGTAAATGGTTACTGTAAACATGCACAACTATGATTGTGGTAACCATAATATGGTTAACTTACGATTCACATGATTGTATCAATCATATATATGGTTACAGTAAACAAATATATGTTTGTGACAACCATTATTATGATGAATCTTTATGTCATAATATGTTGTTCTCAGATTATAATATCAATTAGCCAAGAGCAACATTATATGGTAAGTAATCTCTGTTACTGGGTGGGATGACGTAACCATATCGGAAAGGATGCAGACTGCTCTGAATATAACCACCATGTGGTGCTTGGAAAGGGGGTAATGGTCAGCACCCAGCTAAGACAATTCTATTACCATTTACAAAACGGAGAGTTATTAGACTCATAGAGCCTACATTGAATGGCTTATCTATATTGTTTTCTAAGGAGGTAAAATATCTTGTGGTTATACTTGATAGGACTCTCACTTCGAATTCTCATTTATCCAACACTACCAAAAAGGCCACTAGGGCAATATATGCCTGCCAGCGTCTTTTTGGTAGAACGTGGGGGTTAAAACCGAAGATGATTTACTGATCTTTTATTACGGTAATTAGGTCAATAATTACATATGCTGCATTGGCATGGTGGAAGAAGGTAGAACAGGTGACCGCGAGAGCATTACTTGACAAGGTATATCGGCTCATCTGTGTCTCCATTACTGGGTCCATGAGGACCTGTCCCATTCATGCTCTGGGTGCAATTCTACACATCCCACCTATATACTTATTGATAATGGAGGAGGCCTATAGGAGTGCAGTCAGACTACCGGGAATATCCCGTGTAATGCCGGGAGATCTGGTTGGGCACATGCGCATTCTCGGCATCTTTGAAAATGATCCTAGTATCGCAATATCGGACTATATGTCACCAACTCTGGTATTAAATAGGAAGTTTAGTGCCCTTATACCTGTAAAGGACGAGTGGTTAAATCAGATATGGTGGCAAAATAATGCCGATCAAGTATGGTTTACTGATGGCTCCAAACAGGCTAATGGTGACACTGAGGCTGGTATATAGTATCCCAATTTTCGAAGGGTGGGAACATTCCCATCAATATTTCAGGCGAAGATTTACGCCATCCTTATATGCTCCAATGAATGCTTGAGAAGGAGATTAAGGAATAATAGGATATTTGTTATGTCTGACAGTCAGGCTGCTCTTAGAGCATTATCAACATATGAAGTGAGGTCTGGAGTTGTTATGGACTGCTGGACATCCTTGAATGAACTCGGAGCTCACAATGAACTTACATTGTGCTGGGTACCTGGTCATGAAGTGCATGCTGGCAATGAACGCCCTGATTGTCTTGCCAACAGGGGCGCTCGACGCTCTTTTATAGGTCCTGAACCGTTCTTTGGCATCCCACGTGGATACACTATGGAACGTATTCGTTCTTAGGTTGAATCGAAATTTGCCTAATTTTGGGATAATTTACCAGGACTAAAACAGTCCAAACGATTCATCACCCTATCCAGAAGTAGATCCCAGTCGTTGCTTTCGCTCGGAAAGGGTGACTTGAGGATACTTACTGGATTATTCACCGGACACTGTGGTTTGAGATATCACCAATTTATGTTTGGTAACGTTGAGAATGAACAGTGCAGGTTTTGTGGACTTCATGCCAAAACCGCTGAACATATTCTATGCGACTGCCCAATGCTGGCAATATGTAGAACTAAATGGCTCGAATGGGCCTTAATGGCCCCGGGGGACATAATTGATCTCTAACCAAATAGAATACTTGGCTTTATACGAAGCCTAAATCTGTTAGGATGAGAAAAAAAATGTAAGGCTGCACAAAAGATCCTTTGGGTCGTAGTGCGTAAAGCCTCACTAATAATAATAATAATAATATGGTAAGTAATTCATCATATCAATGGTTGTCACAAACATATACAATACAATACATATACAATCATGTGAATTGTAAGTTAACCATATTATGGTTACCACAATCATGTAAATAGTTACTGTGACTATAATATTGTTAAAAAAATTTTAAAAATGTGGAAATGGTTACTGTAAACATGCACAACTATATTTTTTCTCTGCGTGCAGGCATTAATGCCTTTAAAAAATAAACAAAAATAAGCAAAAGAGAAATAAGGAACCCAATTCAAATTTGCACCCAGAGAAAATATATTGTTGTACATGTTTACCATAACCATTTCAACATTTTTAGAAAACTTTTAAACAATATTATATGTTTAAGTTACCATTCACATCATTGTAGCAATCATATATATGATTGTAGTAAACAAATACATGTTTATGGCAATCACGTTCAAGATGAATCATTATATGTTGTTCTTAGAGTATGATAACCATAATCATAGAACAACACAATACGGTGAAGTATTACATAATAAACATGGTTACCACAAACATATACATAATAACTACAACCATATATATGATTGCTACAACGATGTGAATTGTATCGTATATATATTATGGTTACCACAATCATATACATAATTACAGTGACCATAATATTCTTAATTTTTTTTTTAAATGTTGAAATGGTTATGGTAATCATGTATAACTATATTTTTTCTCTGCGTGTGGTTGCAGTAGAAGCAAAATTCGGTAATTACAAAAGACAAATATTCAGTACCTTAAAATTTATTTGTTAGTTAGTATACGGAATCGACCAAATTCGATTGACAACTAATTCGGTTGTGATAACGAATCTAATGTCTCTGTGTAGAATTTGTATATATACTTAGTTGCAAAATTTAGTTATCTATCCTAAGGTTAACCCATCCTACATCTGCAAATTTCTTTAAGCGTATATTAATGGGTCTTAACAATCACCGGTGTTGCCCTCTGGTTACCCTTAGTGTCTCCATGTAATCAATGGTGTCCTTTTTTGGGCCTTCAGCTAAGAAATATTAGATGTTTTTTGTTTGAACTTTTTGTTTATAAGTGTTTTTACGTCATAGAAATACGATATATTTTATATTTCCGGTTGTTAGTTTGTTTAGCATGTTTGTTTGCCTGCATGTGTATGAATTAGTATGAGTGCGCATATTGTTGTGTTTGTTTAATTTTATGTTTTTTGTATTTCTACAAGTCAGTTTCCGCAAATAACTTTGCATGGTCTTTTCTTTTAAAAGCTAACATTTGTTTTTCTTTTTCCTAAAACTGCCAATTTTTTTTAACATAAATTAACATAATTTCATATTAAAAGTTGGAAAATGTTTAGACCAGCATATGTGAACGACAGTTTAGTTTTGCATAAAAACAACCAGAACTAATTGTTCTTTGTGATTAATGTTTTTTTCTTCGTTATGATTGTTGGTGTGACCACAATGTGATTTGGGAAAATATGGCAAATGCTTGTGAAATTCTAATTTTGATAAATATGATTCTTCTAAATTACTGTGACATTAAGTTATAAGTTCATTTATTTATTATGTGAATGGAGTAAGGTACATATTATATTCTTATACTCGAATCATACCATTATTAGACTAGCATTATAATATTCAGCCTAACTATAACAGGCGAAAAGTCAATTTTAAATTCATAAAGTCGAACATAATTTCAAACTTCGTTTCATAAAAAAAAATCAAACAGAATTTAAAATTTTAAAATTTTTCGAAATAGATTTGTAAAATTTAACTAATTTTATTAACCCGCATTAAATTAAGCATTTTTAGCCATTCAGAAAAATTTAGTTTTCTGAATAATTTTGAGAATATTGTTACGAATGTGCAATGACGATTTGAATTTAACAGTCTGTAACGACTGCCTGCAGCATTCATCATGTTTGAAGGCACATCCATCTTTGACATTGTTTGTAAGTATGGCAACACTAAATGTTTGGGCTGCTGGCAATGACATCGAAGGCTCTGGAATTCGAATGTACTAGTATGTCAGTTAAGAGCATTCTAGAAGATTCCCGATAGATGGCGCGTGTATAAAAAGTGGCAGAGGTGGCAGTCGTGAGTTGAGTTTATCATTGGCGCTGTTAGAGTTAACATCAACTGTCTTGTGCATTTAAGGTTGTACGTAATAGAGTGTGTGTGCATTTCTGCGAATTGATAAACGTGTATAAAGACACTGAGTGAATATTTGAATTGTTGTTGGTGTACATTTTAAATAAATAAAGAATTGTTACAAATTTTAAACTACTAAACTGCTTTTTTATTTGCACTCAAAAGTATCCGGTTTATTTAAAGGAAATAAACCCCGTTTTTAAAAGGTAAAAAAGGTAACAATATTTTACTTATAATAAATGTTTACTTCTAACAAATATTTCTCCTAATCCGAAGAAAGTATGTATGTGAGTACAGTTTTAAAGAAACCACAATGATTTTGCAATAAATTAAGTCGTTTGTACTTATGTATTTAAATTACTTACTAATATTACTGTTACATAAATGTGGTTTAAGTTATTTAAGTATGTATGTATCTTAATCATTTAAAATATTTTATGAATTCCTAGTAGATTAACCAAAGTATAAACAAGTGTGTTAATTTTCATTGTTTAAAATAGTTCAAAATTAAAGTTATTCAAATTTAATTTACTTTATGGCAAACTACTTACAATTTTAAGGAAATAAATTATACTATTAATTTTATTTATTTCATTAGAAAATATCAACACAACAGCAACAATAGTAATTACAATTTCCTAAATTTACTACCATAAATGTATGTTATCATCATCATCATCATTAGAGCTATATTTTGTAAAATGTATATTTACGACAATATACTTACTTACACATACAAACATACATACATACACATGTATATTAGCCATGCCCTTAAAAAATAGATTTGCGACTTCCGGCACGGGTTCTTGTTATCCGATTTGCTTAAAATGTTGCATCATTTAACTTTAGCTACTGAAGAACCAAATAAAACCCCTTGAAAGTAAATCTATTTTTTGAGAGCTGGGTAATGTACATACATCAGGCGAAACAAACATATATAAAATGATACAGCCCTAAATAAATCTGCACAATGCATACAAAACAATCAAACACACTCACTCACTTATGCACAACTAAACAAATACCCCGGTAGTTTTTGAGGTAGTCAATGTAACCCTTATAGAGAGTAATGGTCTGCTCACTGGGCTAACTCGAATTTATATATTTTGTATCATTTGACAAGTATGTGATTTTTGTAGTACGCAGTTCAATCAATTGGTTACTTCATACATCCCAGCTAATCTAACGTGATTTCAATTGTCACTTAAATGTCTCTAAGTAATCTAGAGTGTAGTCACTTTAACATTTATTTTGTACTGCATTTCGGAAAGTTGTTATTTTACCCACCAGAAGTAATCTATTGGAGAGTTGTCGGAGAAACGATTGTTTACAAGCAATCGGTTATTGGACTGTCTATGAGATGTCTCTTTAAAAATCTTGTTATGTAGCTAGCCAAGTAACCAGTTATGTGGCTAGTAAGGTAACAGGTAAGTGAAACCAATGCTTTTACTATTTTCGACCAGCTTTTAGACGGTTAAACGCACAATAGATCATGTTGCTCCATCTGTTTTTATGGGTGGTGTGAATAGTAAGGAATCAGAAGTATTCAGTGCGATGTCCGCTGGACATAACACATTTTTCGAGTGTCGAAAGAAGCATTCAATTGCCTTGGTTTTCTAAAACGGTATAAGACATACTTCACTCCATCTGATCTTACTATTTAAGGACTGAGATCGGAAAATTCTTAACACACGCTTTTCATTAACTCTTTTAACACAAGTATTTTTTGTTTGATCAATTTACCTTTGTAAAACATGTCACTTATTATGTTTAATGTCAATTATGTTCATTTGTTGTTAATCTAATTAAAATGAGTGACAAGAAAAAAGTGCGTACTAAAATTATTAAATATTTTCAACAAACAATAAGTTGGCCAAACAATCAAAGGTCCACCGTCAAACTGTTTCCAATGTTATTAAACAGTACCTGGAGAACTTGTCCGTTGATAGAAAACCTGGTTCAGGTAGAAGGAATGGTCCACATGATGTTTCTAAAGCCAAAAAATAGAAAGCATTTTCAAAAGAGCTCCCAACACATCCGGTAGGAAAGCAGCCCGGTTAGCTCAGTGCTCGGATTATTTGGTACGAAAAGTTAAAGCTAATGCAGATTTAAAAACATACAAGGCTCAAGAAGTTCCTGGCAGGAACGCTGCTAAAAATTTAGAGGTAAAAAACAGACCACGGAAATTGAAGTCAAATTTTATAAAAAAAAAATATTCCTGCTGCATAATGGATGACGAGACGTATGTTCTGGCAGATTTTTCGCCGCTTACGGGTCAAAATTTTGATGTTGCTGATGCTCGAGAGAATGTTGAAGAAAAGTTTAGGATCCAAAAGCAGAAAATTTTCCCAAAGAGTTCTTGGTATGGCAAGCAATATACAGTTGCGGGAAAAAAGCCAAACATTTGTTACAAAGGGCTCTATAAATACCGAAATTTATATCAAGGAATGTTTACAAAAAAGGATTTATTCATACATAAGACTTCTTAATGTGTCCACTTACTTTTGGCCTGATTTGGCACCCTGTTACTATGTTAAGAAAGTTCTTGAGTGGTAAAATAACAATAATGTGGTATTTGTACCAGGAGAGGCAAAGTCTCCAAACTGCCTGGAGCTAGGGCCAGTGGAGAGATATTGGGCTCTTGTTAAAAGAGAATTGAAGAGCACAAAAACTGTTTCCAAAAGTGTGGTAGATTTTAAACGGATGGACAACCTGTTCGAGCAAAGTGATAGAAATCACTATAAAAACCATAATGGAAGGGTTTCCGAAAAAGGTTCAAAATTTCATCATTAGTGATTAGAACTATAAAAATATTTTTTTTTTTTTTGTAAATTGTAACAATAATTTCAATCAAATAAAAAAAATCAAAACTGTAAGTTTAGTAGTTTCATTTTTATTAACATATATGTATGTTAAGAATTTTTCGATCTCATTCCTTACACTACTTATATTCGACCAAAAATGGAATACAACTCTCATGTGGGGGCCGGTGCTTCGAAGTCTATTTTGGAGTTACTCGACCGCGTACAGGAGATTGCGAAGGTGCTTATCGGTGACACTAGGGTATCCAGCTCTATTGACTCACTGGAACATCGTCGCAATGTGTGTTATGTTTCACTGTTCTACCGATACTACAATGTTATGTACTCTGCTGAAATTAGGGAACTTGTTCCCGAAACTCGTATTTTTTTTACGCAACACACATTCTTCAACAAGGGCTCATCAATTCGTTGTCGACTGGACAGTGGATCGCACAACACATTACAGGGAAAATTCGTTCTTTAGCCGTACTGTCCGTATGTGGAATAAGCTTCCTTCTGAAGTCCTTCCTGTCACTTTCAATATACGTAAATTCAAATCAAATATTTCCTAGATCCAACACAATGCTTTGCATGAATAGAGGTCATACCCTGATTGCTGGTCCAAGTAAAAAAATAAATAAATCACTAGTTCAGCACAGTCACCCACATCTGCTGGGATATTGTACATAGTAAACACACATGAACTAACTCACACGCAAACTACCCAGAAGTTAAGCAAGCAGTCAATGTATCCCTTATAGACAGTAATCGTCACAAATGTCTTATCACATGGCAGACTCCAATTTATATATTTGGGTCATTTGACACGTATGTGCTCTTTGTAGTGCAGAGAGAAGACAATTGGTTACTTTATACATCGCAGGTAATCTAGCGTGAAGACAATTATCACGTAAGTGTCTCTAAGCAATCTGGAGTAGTCACTTTAAACGTGTTGTGTGAGTAATTCGTTCAAATTGGTTTTATACAAATTGTGTTGATTTAATTCTCATACAGTTAATTTTTATTTTTGCTTATGTATTCTGATATCCCATGTAACATAGCATGAAGTCAATAGCCACTTCAGTGTCTCTTAGTAAACTATAGTGAAGTCACTTTGCACTTTAGAAAGTAGTTATTTTGCTCACCAGAAGCAATTCATTGGATAGTTGTCCAAGAAAGGTTTGTTTACAAGCTAAAGTTTATTGGACTGCCTATGCCTATTTCTTTTTAGCCGACTATTTAAGGTCAATTAGCACCCGACAGACAGATTCATTGTAGTAAAAAAGGGTCAATTGACCCCCTGCTTAGGACATGCACGTATTAAAATAACTAGTCATATAGCTATAAAAGTAACTAGTCCCCACCCTAAATTATGGGTAAAATTACTAGTTCGGGACTGTCTCATAGAACTGCTGGGTAGTACAGTGCATGAATGTTTATAGAGCTGCCATTATCTTTTCTTGCAAATCACTCTTAGACTTAATTTTCTAGTGTTTACAAGTGGCTGGGCGGATGTTTATGTTTGTTTATATGTGTTTGTAGGTATATGTGTGGGTGTGGGTGTATGTATTTCTGAACATGAAGTACATATTTGCATGGTGGTGGCAGTCATCAAAATAAATTAAACTGACTTGATCTACTCATGGCATGCAATTCTGTACTTATAAAAAAAAAATATACACATTGAGGACAGATATCATTGAAACTATAGCACTCATTTATATATGAAATATTAAATGTTTTTTATCCCAGTCCTTGTGTGCATAAGATTACAAGTGTGGTTGCAAACATACATTTGCTATTATCACAATAATGTACATGCACATATTTTGTTGCTGTTAGAAGTATTGTCCTACATTCTTCCTATCTCTCTATCTACATTAGTAAACATACATACATATATAGTCGTCAATCATATCCGAAAATGTACATGAACAGATATATAAATATTCCAAAATCCAATGGCTCACTTAAAACATTTTCATTAGTTATTTTGTCGAAGAAGCCATTCGTTTTATTAAAACAAATATACAATTTGAAAACTATTACTTAAAATTTTTTTTTAAAACTTTGAAGTCGTTCTATTCACTATTTTGATTTTATGACTTATCGAATTACAGCAGCAAGCCCTGTAAATATATGTATTTGAATTAAGTATTTTCAAAGGATTTCTTTAGATATAAAATGAAACAAATTTAATTACATAAATTGCTTTTGTTCCAATTACATACAATGCTGGCAAGTTGCAATTATGCAGACGACCCTCCGGGCCAACTTTATTACCAATGCCTGATGTAACAATGTGTATGTGTGTTTGTGTGATGGAGGGGCGGAAGTTTAAGCAGCTGTAGTAATAAACAAAAGAACCATTATGTTCATTCTGGGTATTGTTGTTACTGTGGTAATATTTAACCACAACATTGTTGTCGATTTATCTGTCTTACTGTGGGTGTGTCTTTGTGTGTGTTCTTGTCCGTTCTGTCAGTAACCAATAGTTCTGGGTGACTGTCCCGATCTAATGATTTTACTTATCATTTAGGGGTGAACACTAGTTATATAAATAGCTACGTGAGTAGTAGTTTTAACATCCCAGCAGTAAAGCATGTAGTCAATGTATGCCTTATAGACAGTAATCGTCAATGTCTTATCACATGGCAGACTCCAATTTATATATTTTGCTAATTTGACACGTCTGTGCTCTTTGTAGTGCAGAGATAAGACAATTGGTTATTTTATACATTCCAGGTAATCTAGTGTGAAGACAATTGTCACTTAAGTGTCTCTAAGTAATCTGGAGTGTAGTCACTTTAAACGTGTTGTGTGATAATTCGTTCAAATTGGTTTTATTCAAATTGTGTTGATATAATTCTCATACAGTTTTTATTTTTTTGCTTAAGTATACCGGTATCCCACGTAACCCAACATGAAGTAAATAGTCCATTTAGTGTCTCTTAGTAACCTATAGTGAAGTCACTTTAAACGTTTGTTTTGTACTGCACTTTAGAAAGTAGTTATTTTACCCACCAGAAGCAATCCATTGGAGAATTGTTGAAGAAAGGTATGTTTACAAGCTATCGTTTATTGGACTGCCTATGATATGTATTTTAGCTGACTATTTGAGGTCAATTAGCACTCGTACATGTTAAAAGAACTAGTTATTTAGCTGATCAAGTTACCACTTAGGTAACAAGTAAGATAACTGACGTTTTTAACCAGTATGTGAATCAAATGCGTTGATTACTTTGAACCAGCTATTAGACAGTCTCATCAATAAGGGTCAATCACGTGTTTAAATAACTAGTCACGTAGCTATTGAAGTAACTAGTTCCCACCCTAAATGATGGGTAAAATCACTAGTTCGGAACTGTCCTAGAACTGCTGGAATGTGCAAGTCCTGGTCAACTGACCCTACATAGATTACTAATAGACAGTCTAATATCTGGTGCGGAATAGATACTTAGAGCCACTTAAGTGACAATTGACTTTACGCTAGATTAGCTAGCGTGACTTCTCTCTGCATTACATAGAGCATATCTAAATATGTAAATTAGATTCAGACAAGTGATCAGATATTACCCAGCAAGTCTAGGAGACAGTCCCGAACTAGTGATTTTACCCATCATTTAGGGTGGGAACTAGTTACTTCTATAGCTACGTGACTAGTTGTTTTAACACGTGCTTGTCCTAAGCACCCTTATTGACTACAATCAGACTGTCTAATAGCTGGTCCAAAGTAGTCAAAGATTCAAATACTGCACCCAGATTACTTAGAGACACTTAAGCGACAATTGTCTTCACTATAGATTACCAGGGACGTATAAAGTAACCAATTGTCTTATCTCTGCACTACAAAGAGCACATACGTGTCAAATGACTCAAAATATATAAATTGGCTTCAGCCAAGTGATAAGACATTTGGGACGATTACTGTCTATAAGGGATACATTGACTACTTGCTTAACTGCTGGGTACTGACAATTACTCCCTCTAAGGGAGACATTAACTACTAGTAAAACAGCTGGGTAGTTAAAGTCATTTACAAGTTAAAATAAAATGGAATAAGTGTCTGTTTAAAATTTCTAGTTTTAACAAGTCAAATAAAATAAACATCATCAACAACAACAACTTGATTGAAATGAAAAGCAATGAAAGATGCAACAAACTTATTCAACACATACATTTCAACTAGCTTTTTATTTGCCACACAATGTTTTCCTTTCCATCTTTTGTTGCAGTGGATTTGTTGTGTAAAATAACTTTTAACATTTGTTGTGTAATCTTTGGCTTTTGTTGTTTTTTTTTTTATATTTATGTTGTTGTTTCTTTATGTGGCAATAACAACATTTTATGTTAAATTTATATTTAAAAAGCTACATTTTTCATTTTTTTTGGGGAAAAGTATAAAATATACATATTTTATTGCGGGTTTCCAGGGGTTTTAAAAGCAATGAACTTGTTTTTTGACCACAAAGTACAACATTGTTTACAAAGAATTACAAACAAAATTAATTAAAAGAGGGCAAGTTAAAAAAGTCTTTATTAAATAAATTTTTTTTTGTTATTTAATAAATAAAACATTAAAAATTAAAACAAAGAATTTGTCTGGGCTTCAGATGAATATAGGAGCAACAATGTTTTAAATTTAAAGATTTTGGCAACAATTTTTTTGTGAAAATACAAATTAAATTGATTATTATTTTACTCTAACATCGAAATAAAAAAAAAATACTCCATTTTTTTCCACAATTTTTTTTTTTTTTTTTTTTAACTCAGAAAAATTAATCTGGTCCGTATGATATTTCATACCGATATACATATGTACGTCCAAAATGCAAGAACAAAATAAATAATTTTTGAAGTTTTGTTTAGAGTTAACAGCCTCACCGTTTAGAGTTTTATTAGTGAGACTTTTGAATGTTCATTGAGTTTAATAATTTAATAAAATTTGGTTTCTTTTACAATTTATGAACTTGCACTAATAACTGCTTTAGTCACTCTAAGATGTGGTTTGGATTTAAAAACAAACTAAATTGCTTTACAGTACTATTTTACTTTTAATATACCTATTTGTTTAATAATAATAATATATTACTACTTATTAATATTAAACAAATAAAAATCATTGTTTTAAATAAATAAATAAATAAAATAAATGTTGAAAGATCCTTAATAAGGTTTATATTATAATCCCTGCGCCAGGCATATGACAATAATTGTATTTTTCTTTTTATTTTTATTTTCATTTCGTTTTTGTATTTGACATCTGTTTATTTAAATTTCAGATAAAATACATACAATATACAAACACTTTTTATTTATATTTTTATAAACCAAACAAAATTTATATGCATGTTGTTAATGTTGGTAAACACACCCAACAAAACTAAAATGCACATACATATGTTTATTAGACATGCTCCCCAGCCGTTAAGCAAGTAGTCAATGTATCCCTTATAGACAGTAATCGTCAAAAATGTCTTATCACTTGGTTGGCTCCAATTTATATATTTTGGTTCATTTGACACGTATGTGCTCTTTGTAGTGCAGAGGGAAGACAATTGGTTACTTTATACATCCCAGGTAATCTAACGTGAAGACAATTGTCACTTAATTGTCTCTAAGTAATCTGGAGTGTAGTCACTTTAAACGTTTTGTGAGTAATTCGTTGGAACTGGTTTTATACAAATTGTGTTGATATAATTCTCATACAGGTAATTTTTATTTTTGCTTAAGTATATTGATATCCCATGTAACATAGCATGAATTCAATAGTCACTTTAGTGTCTCTTAGTAACCTATAGTGAAGTCACTTTAAACATTTATTTTGTGCTGCACTTTAGAAAGTAGTTATACATTTGTTTAAAATGCTATCGTTTACTGGACTGCCTATGATAGTCTTTTAAGCTAACTATTTGAGGTCATTTAGCATCCGTACATGTTAAAATAACTAGTTATGTAGCTGATGAAGTTACCATTTAGGTAGCTAGTAAGGTAACTGACACTATTTAACCAGTATGTGAATCCAATGCGTTGACTACATTGGACCAGCTATTAGACAGTATCATTGTAGTCAAAATGGTCAATTGACCCCCTGCTTAGGACATGCACTAGTCGCGTAGCTATTGAAGTAACTAGTTCCCACCCTAAATCACTAGTTCCGGACTGTCTCCTAGAACTGCTGGGTCTTAAATAATTGATTTCACAACATTCGATTTCCGGAATACGTTCTCGTTATCCGATTGACCTCAGTTTGTTTTAGCTAATAAGTAATTATATTTTTCAGGGGCATGTCTAATGTATATACACATGAAAATACATAAAAAGCCATATATTTGCAACTGTATAAAATGATAAAGAAATAATATAAACACAAATATACTTCTAACCAATTCTTCACAAGTGAATAAGTGAAGAGTATAAAGGAAATATGTATTTATATACATACATTTATGTATATTAGTGAGGCTCGCAGGAAAATCGTTGGCAGAACCCTTTGCTCCAAAACACCTATTATGTTTCCTAGTTTTATTTTTTATCGAAAATTTCAAAACCTTATCAGTGGTTTTTGAGAATACCCAAAAGTACTATCTTGTAAACTGAGTCCCATAAAAGGTTAAATGGTATTTCTTAGAAATTAGGCATAGACTAATCAAAATTATGTTTTCAGAGCAATGAATTTATCAAGTAATAAATAAGTAGGTATAGGTGTGTTAAGATTATAAATTTTATATATTAACGAACATTAACTAAGTAATACTTTATTTTTATAAATGCCTTATTTTGTAACTATAATATGTTCGTAACCACAATTTAGTTGCTACAATAATTTGACAAGCTAAACTATACCAATGCTATTTGAGATTACTTTTCCAATGGCACCTATAGTAATGATAATGCTTCAAAAATTTTAATAAAATGGAATATTTTTAAATATGTGCAATGTGCCATTATATTCTATTTCTATTAAATTTTGTCATAGATCTTGTCAGAAGTGCTTTGTGGGCTATTCATTGGTGTTCTAAAAATGGTGCAACTCATAGAAACCTGCAAATATTTAGGGAAACACAACAATTACCAGAAGGTACATTTCCAACTGTTTTGCTTCATACAAAATAAGGATCCCTAATATACAACATACATATTTATTTTGTAGTTAACAAAAGAATTCTTCTTTCACATACATACATATGTATGTATATTTACATACATGACAACATACATATATTAATAAAATGTAAACAGACTACTGTAATTGAAATAAAATTAATTTTAAAAACATATACCCAGCAGTTCTAGGAGACTTTTACAAGCTAGCGATTTTACCTAGAATTTTGGGTTACAACTAGTTCCAGAACTATCTACATGACTAGTTATTTTAGCACGTGCATGTCCTAAGCAGTCAGTTGACAATTTTTTATTACAATGAGACTGTTTGATAGCTGGTCCAAAGTAGTAAACGTATTGGATTCACATACCGGAAGTTCAGTTACCTTACTAGCAACTTAACTGGTTACTTGACCAGTTATATAAATAGTTATTTTAACATGTACATGTGCTAATTGACCTTAGTCTCATAAGCAGTCCAGTAACCGATTGCTTGTAAACAAACCGTCCTCCGGCAACTCTACAATAAATTACAATAAAGTAACCATTCGATTGCTTTCTGCACTAAAAAAAGCACATATATGTCAAGCGACCCAAAATATATAAATTGCATACATCCAAGTGATCAGACATTAGTGACAATTACTGTCTATAAAGAACGTAAAATTTTTCAGGATAGCAAAAAACTCTTGATTGAGTATTGAATTCTTTCTTCTGGAATATATTTTTAATTTATTTCTTTACGCTACGCTTTGAATGATACCTTAGCACCGTTCTTAACATAATGTTAATACAGTATTTATTCCGAATCATATATATATTTGGGTGAGTGAACCAACTTTTGAAATCAATGTCTTCCGATTGGGATGAAATTTGCACCATAGTTAGTTCTATTGGATACAGTGTTGCCAATTAAGCGCTTTTCTGGCATAATTTTGCCTTTTTCAATCTTGTTTAGCCTCAAAAAAATCAATTTAGCCTTTAGCCGGCAGGAATATTATGACAAAAATTAACTGAAAATGTTGAACCAGTAAACAATTTAAGCACATTAAAATTGTTGGAACCTTCCATATATTCTTCAAACTTGCTCTAGTTCTCAAATTATATCATTAAATTTTTTCTCAAAATACATGTTGTAATCTTGCCTGAGACGCACAGTTGCTCAGAATTGTTTTGAAACGATTGACATATTTTAGTATTTTTTTAATGTGCCGATAACTTCTTGAACTCCCATAGTTAAGGCTTCGCGTATATTAGACTCATAAATATAAGCAGGTAAAATGAAAACGACTACAAAGATTAAAATTGAAATGCCATAAATAATATGGAGAATATTAGCGTTGTTTGAAGAAAAATTGTTAATATTAAAAAATATGTACGGGCGGGTCCAGGCGTTTATAAAAGTATATATAGGATTCAAGACAACACTTTCAACTTTATCTGGGCGATGTATTTTTTGATCCTTAAAAGTTACTTTCCTCTAAAATTAAATTTTGACGTAAATATAGTACTTTAAAAAATATTTTATAACACACAGACTACAAACCAGCCAATTTAGAAAAAAATGTCAGTCCATTATCGATAATAGTTTAGCTATGATCATTTATATCTGATCAAATATTAAAAATTAACTTTTTTCTAAAATTAAATATTTATGATTTCCTGCATACCACACCCGTAATTTCCAATATTTTGACCAAATATTTTGGCTACCTTAGTTTTGATATGTTTACTAACTAATGGGAAAATTTATGTTTTGACCAATGAAAATCAATTCTGTCCGACGACGTGTATAATTTTTAGAATATTTTTTTCTGCATTACTTGAGAGGCATATTATTCACCTATCAAAATATTATCCATCGATTTCGAAGTTATCACAAAGGATTACTTTAAAATTTGGCTTTCATATACAAAATTTGAGCTTTTGCAGGCCAGGTGATATAAGTGTGACCAAGAATGAGAATAAATATTCTTATTCTCTTCCATTTGAACGTTTGTTATATTCATACATTTTTGTTTGTCTATTCGGCATAACCTAATGTTACATTCCAAGGGCCATTATTACAACTAGACTTTATGTTCGGAATAGTAAAATGTAACTTTAAGTAATAGAAGAAGGTAGCTTTAAAGCTACCTTTTAGAATTACGAACATAAAGGCAAGTTGTAATAATGGCCCTAAGTTGTTTTTTGTGTAAAATTTTAGACCTTTTTTTACCCACTTTTTAGCCTTTTTTTTCTAAGTATTTAGCCCTTTTTGTTCACCAAGAATTGGCAGAACTCATTGGATAGTAATTTTCAACAAGATCGGTTTGAAAAAAAATTCAAAAATTGTATGTTTTGAGTTACAAAACATTTATTTTGATAAATATCCCACTCGCATCCCACGAAGGGACCAAATAGGTCTTCAAGGAAAATATCAAAGCTTTCTTTTGAGAGAAAAAAAGTCTAAAAAGTTTTTGATTTTGGAAAAAAAATTACAAAAATTTTTAAGTTTTTTTTCCGAAAGATTATGAAATAGCTATCTAAACTATTTGGGACACATTTTGCTAAGAACAATAGTTAATAATCTACATGGATGAGAAAAAACACCTGCTTGGACAAAATGTCAAATTTTGACCCCCTCTAACTCGGAAAGTTCTAGACCGATCTTGTTGAAAAATTGTGTCTGAATTACTATCCAATAGAACTAACTATCCCGATCGGAAGACATCGATTTTAAAAGTTGGTTCACTTGACATGAAATGCCCCATTTATATATGGGGTAGATAGATATTGATGTTGTTAGTCGATTTCAAGCAAAAAATTAAATTTTAAAAATATTGAGTTAATACTCTCTTGTTGATCAAGTACGATAGATAAACATGGAATGAACGATATCTCTAAAACGCTTTAGTCAATTTAAAATACTGAGTTGGGGAGATTCGTGATCAGCTTACTAAATTAATAAGAAATCCGATTTTGCCAGTAGAAATTATTGAAAGTAATTGTTTAAAAATGAAGAGGCTTTGCATTCAGAAATATGTATATATGTAAAACATATAGGAACTATATGTTTTAGGGTGAAAAACCGTGCTTTTGGAATTTTGCATTTATTACTTTCATATTAATCATTAGGTAACGAAACATACAATATTGAAACATACTACTTAAATACTGTATCACCTACAAACAAATTTCACTGGATATAATAAAATAAGGCAAACATTTAATACGATATTCTCAAAGATATATATAAATTATTTGAATAACTTAGATAAAAGAAAAATTAATGTTTGCTGAAAAATATGTGTGACAATATACAAAAATACTCTTTAACATTTTTTTATTAAATAAATATTTATAACAGACTATTCTGTACTAAGAGGCAAAAATAACAAAAAAACAACAATAACAATAATAATAGTATTTACTTTAGAAGGAGAGAAAGAAAGTTAAATAAAAGCTGTTGTTAAAGAAAACATGTACAAGAATTATTGTTGTGTGTGAGCAAGACTATTGGTCTTTGTATTTAATTTACATTTATTTGCATAATACCCAGCAGTTTGAAAAGTGTCAATTGGAAACCTTAAACTAGATATATAACTACAATGCTTAAATATATTCTGTAATAAATATAAGTCAGATATTCTTCTTAAGTTTTTGAAAAAAAGTGAAAAAAATCAAGTAAAAAAAATCCTTATTAGAGAATTTTACTACAAACCCAGTTCAAGCCCGCATTTTCACTTTTTTTCCTCTAATGCAGGTGTGTTAGTAGTATTGAATTTAATAGTAAATTGTTATGCAGAATGTGCCAACCGGCCAACTGCAATTACATCCACATGTTTAATTCACCATTCAATAACATTGCGAGTGGATTCACTAGCAGTAGTTCTTAGTGTCTAACTAATTCGAAGTGGCGGAACTAGTTCAATGTACTGCAGGGTATATACAGTCAGTGCCAAAGTGTACGCCTGAGTAAGAGGCATTTTTTTTTAGGTAAATATTAAATTTACTTGAATTTACAATTTGAAACAACTTTTAAGAGTCACTAATTGTACGAAAAAAAAATACAAGTGCATTTAAGCAAATATGAGCTATTTACTCGTCCTTGTATTTATATTTGCCTTAATTTTGAATGCTACTTTTCATTTTGTTGATTCAAATATTTGTGTTTTCACCAGTTAAAGTAAAGATAAGAATTATTAAGAAGAACTTCTATAAAAGGGGGATAGCAAAAAAGTTTGGCAAAAAATTAGGCAAGTCAAATATTCTCATCATACAATAACTCATTATTTTATTCGGATCATTAAGAAATCTAAAAGTTTATTATGAAATTTATTACAACTTTATAATACAAATTTTGTACGGAAATTCTATTTTATAAACCTTTTGTAAAATTACAAATTGATTATGAATAAGGCAGTAAATGTTTAAGAATAAAATAAAAGAATTCAAGTAACAGATTTTTAAAAGTACGATTCCACCTACACAAGGTTCAGCAGAATAGAATCATTTCAAATCATTTCCAATTATTTGTTAAATCTTCATCGTATTTGAAACAGCGCTGCTGGACCAAGTAATAAACTTTTAATGACTGATGCCTTAAAGTTATCCAAGATTTTTAAAATTACATAAAATTTTGTGAAAATGAGCGAATTCACTTAGTTGTGAAAAAAACTCGAAAAGTATCCATTGATTTTTATGACTTATAGCTCATTGTGTTACTCTTAAATGCGGCTTTCTAATAAAGCTATAAACCTTTACTATTTCTGCTGTTTTCGATTTTTCACGATTTTTTTAAAACAAAAAAAAAAATTTATTTTCACTTATAAAATATATTTTTTGCTTCAATTCGTTATTATAACTCCGAAACTACTCAACCGATTGAAACGCAATATATATGAAAATTTGTACATAGCATGGGAAAAATTCATTTAATCGAAAGAAGAACATTAACTACTCAATTTTATGTATATCTAACAAAAACCTAAAATTTTGTGAAAATGAGCGAATTCACTTAACTGTGAATAAATTCGAAAAGAATTAATCGATTTTTATGACCAATACCTCATTATTTTGTTATTATATGTGTTTTTACGATAAAGCAATAAACCTGAACAATTTCTGCAGTTTTTGATTTTTCATGATTTTTTTAAAACAAAAAAATTTTATTTTTACTTATAAAATATATTTTTTTTGCTTCAATTTGTTATTATAACTCCGAAACTACTCAGTCGATTGATACGCAATATATGTGTGAAAATTTGTACGTAAAATGGAAAAATATTTTCAAAATTCAATTAATCCAAAGAAGAACATTAACTACTTAATTATATGTATATCAAACAAAAAACTAAAATTTTGAGAAAATTAGCGAAATCACTTAGTTGTGAAAAAATTCGAAAAGAATCAATAGATTTTTATGATTTATACCTCATTATTTTGCTATTATATGTGTCTTTGCGATAAAACAATAAACCTTTACAATTTCTGCGGTTTTCGATTTTTCATGATTTTTTTAAAACAAAAAAAAATTTTATTTTCACTTAAAAAATATATTGTTTGCTTCAATTTGTTATTATAACTCCGAAACTACTCCGCCGATTGAAACGCAATATATATGTGAAAATTTGTACGTAGTATGGGAAAAATATTTTCAAAATTCAATTAATCGAAAGAAGAACCTTAACTACTCAATTTTACGTATATCTAATAAAAAACTAAAATTAGTTGTGAAAAAATTCGAAAAGAATCAATAGATTTTTATGATTTATACCTCATTATTTTGCTATTATATGTGTCTTTGCGATAAAGCAATAAACCTTTACAATTTCTGCTGTTTTCGATTTTTCATGATTTTTTTAAAACAAAAAAATTTTTATTTTCACTTAAAAAATATATTTCTTGCTTCATTTTATTATTATAACTCCGAAACTACTGAGCCGATTGAAACGCAATATATAAACGGATCTAAGGTTATGTAAATCTCAACTTTTTTAAGTTTATTTTAATAACATCAGACTGCCCCTTTTTGAGATATCATTAATTATGTGGAGAACCGTCTAAGAAACTTCATAATTTTACTTAATTTTTTTAAAAACAAATCTCATAGAATTTACAATTTGGACCATATTTATACTACTGGAACCACAATACATCAAAACTTTGCAGTGGTTTAAAAAGCCTCTAAATTTTTTTCGATTTTTTTGCTCCAAATTTTTGATAATTACAATAAATTAAAACAAAATTCAAATTGATGCCATTTTAACATAATTAGAGATCTTAAGTTTTGAAGCATTATTACTAAGTAGTAACTACAATCGTGATAACAATTAAAATCGACAAAATTCTGTTATTACATTCTCCACCTTCAGTCATAAACGCTTTGATTGTACTTGTTTTAATTAAGTATTATTATTACTAACTCTTCATGTACATAATACATAAATTGTTTTTAATTGACTAAATTTTTTACATCCAATTTTTTTAAAAATTTTACATAAAAAATTTTCTGCTAAAATTGCAATAACTGTTTGGGAGTAACTTCCTAAAAAACAACTAATATTAGTTTCTATTAAATCTTTTTGCAAAACATAATAATAAATGTTTTGCAATTTGTTTTAAAAAACTAAATCCAATCACCATTTGTATTTAATGGCTAAATTGTGTAAAAAAAATAGTGAAAAAAAACTCTTACTTGTTTTTTTGTTTGTTTGTAAACTACACGCAAAAGCCACAAATAGTTATAAATTATATTTCATGCAAGAACTGTGTGATAAGAAATATATTCTACAATTTCAGAGAAAATTGTCATGCATTCGCTCGAATGGTATGCAATGGTAGTAACTACATGGGAACAGTATTTTATTACTCTTGATTTTGTCCAGCTGGTTTTAAATTAAATATAAGAGAAAATCGAGTTATAGGTCCGTCTTATTAATTAAATTAGTATGAGTAAAATATAAATTTTGATAATCCAGTTATGATTGCACATAAATCTTTCCAAAAGTTTTTGATTTAACTAACGTTTTACTGTAAGAAAGCTCTTTCTGTGAAAGTGATGTACACTCTAATATATGACTGAGTTGAATCGTTCTTAAAATACTGTTTACTTTCGATATTCTCGTTGTATGAAATTAATGACAACAATAGGTATCCATATTGTCTATATTAATGTCTTAGTAATCCAGATATAGATCAAAAATAGGCCAAAAATCGAGGTTGTCCCGGTTTTTTCCTTATATCTCAGCCATTTGTGGGCCGATTTTCTCGATTTTAAATAGCAGCCGAGCCGGAATAATTCCCGATATATTCATGTATCAATTATGTTTGTAAGTTATTTGGGGGCTACGTAAAGTTGATTTCAACATACAGACGGACAGACGGACATGGATATATCGACTTCGCTATATATAATGAATCTTTGTGGGGTCTCAAATGAAAACTGTAGAAATTACAAACGGAATGACAAGCTTATATATATCCTTGCCACTCATGGTGAAGGGTATAAAAAGGTATAAAAAACTTAATAAAAAAAAATTTATATCTTGAATGTATAATGTAAGTTTTTTGATCTCAAATAAAATATTGAAAAATTGAAAAGTTTGGAAATCATTTGAAAACATTCCAATCTACATTTTTTGGGGGTGCATTTGCAGTCTTGTTTGGCTTCAAACAAATCGAAGTATTTTAGTGTATATACAATATTGAATAATGAATGAACTGTGTATTTTTTTGGTTGTCTCAATTATTTTCTTTCACTCTATACATATGTAGTTATATCGTTTTACATTAATTCCTTTCTACAAACATAACATTTTGCATTCATATAAAATACAATATTTATGAATATTTCTACAGCAACCACAATTTTTAATGGAAAATATTGGCAAAGCATATGTTTTTTAATATACATAAAATTAGTTAGAAGCACAGTAGAGGTTGACTAAATAGTAACATGAGTAAAATTCTTATTACATAAAAACATATTTTCAATTTCGAATTTTTCAACAAAAGAACTATTTAAAAGGTTATTTGATTGTGATTGTTTGGTGAAAAATGGTTTAATAAAAAGTTTTAAACATATTTTTCACCGGATTTTTTATCACTGAAAACTGATAGTAACCACCACCTGCAGATTTTTACTTTTCAATAAGTTTTTTTACCACAGTTTCAGATTAATTGCTATTTATTTGCTGTCAGCTGTGTGAATTTTCTAATTGCTGTTCGAAATTTAATTAATAATAACATTATGCTACACCAAAAATATGAAGGGGTTCTCATATATCAATTATGTTGTATTTGAAAATAATTAAAGTTTTGACTTCGTTTAGTACTGTTTTTATTAGCAATTGCAGTGAAATAATAATATTCTTAAAGTTACTACTTCTAAATTGATTTTAAAACTGTTTTTTTTTATTTAAAAGTTATATATATTTCCTTTCAAACAGAAAAGACTTTATGAAAATCGGTTGAAAAATGTATGTGTTACGTTTAAGTTTAAAACAAGTAAGATAAATATATTCGGCTGTTACGAATCTTATATATTCTTCAATAAATTATACTTTAAAATAAAAATTTTATATATTTTTAGGTTAACAAAATTTATTTTTTTTTCAAAATTTTTTTCAAAAATTTTTTTTTTCAATTTTTTTTTTTTTATTAATTTTTTTGAAATTTTCTTTTTAATTTTTTTTTGTTTAAATTTACTAGTGAAAAAAAAAAATTATGACAAAAAAATTTTTTTGAAAAAAAAAATTCGGGTTCAAAAATATTTTTCACGATTTTGATCCATTTTAGGTCCAAATTATTAATATAGCCTTATATAGATCGTTGCAATGGACTTTGAAATATCTATCATTAGATATCCATATTGTCTATATTAATGACATAGTAATCCAGAACCCCTGCTTATTGTTTCGTTAACTTTTGTGCAACTAAATGAATTTGTGGACATTTTGTTGGGGTTTTTGAATGTTTTTTCGCTATAATTTTGAATATCAAAAAAAGAATATTTATAATGAATATAATTTTAATAGAAACAAATAAACATAACGTTTTAAAATTTTTTTTTAATACAGAAATTTTTAGGTTTATCATTTGTAAAAATCTAGGCTTATACATTATTTAGTTGCAAGAGTGCCTTCTTATTCGTTTTAAATGGACTCTAGTGTTTTAATACAAATTCATTTAGAATATTACTTTTTGTTTATGTGCAATGTTGTCATTTCTATTTAGTGTTCATAATATTATATTTTATAATTTGTAGTTTTTGGTTGTAAAATGTCAACTAAATTTTGTAATAAAATGTGCAACGAGTCAATTTTAAATTTTTATTAATTTATTGATGAAAATTTGGAGAATTTAAAATTTTATGAAAATTTAATTTAATATATTTCGCTCAAACATTTGAGAGTGATAAATACGGTAATTTCCTTAACTTTTCATAGTTTAATTATGTTCAGATATATATTTGTTAAATTGTATACATACATAGTTATTATTATTAAAATACAAACAAAAATTTTCTTAATTTTATTTTAATATATTTTGACCATAGAGAAAGTACATAGAGTACATAGAGCGGAAACTAGAAAAAAACTCAAACAAAAAAAATTACTCAAAATATTCACACATACGAGTGTTGTTTTTGTTTTCACATACATAGTTTTTTTTACTAATACCTTCTCATTACTTAAGTTTTTGACAACTGAGTTAGGTCTTTGACAGCAGAGTTTCCGCTCTATGTATTTTTCTCTATGACTTCGACTATACAGATAATTTTCTCAAAATAAAATTTCCACAATTGTCATTTAAATCAAATCAAATGAAAACAAAAACACAAACGTCATTGACAGAGATTTTCAAGATCTCAGCAGTGACATTGGAAAGATCATTAAACCATCATTCATTTCATAAAATTTAAATAAGAAAAATACAAACATTTTAATACTATACATATATTATATTTACAGACGGTAAGGCATGACTGAAAACTCGTGCCAAAAACCAGATCCACACCAATAAAATATAAAACATTGTTTCCCATAATATGCGAATTTAGTTGATAACAAAATATAAACAGAAAGAGAGTAAAAAAACCAAGAGAAATAATTCAGCACATTGTTTTATTTATGAGATTTAAATTCATACATATATTTGGATTTTATATGTACTTTTGTGAGATTGATTTATATTTAGTAGAAAATGACCCAATTTAAAATATCATATTTTTATATACATACATATGTATATTAAAGAAAACACACAAATAAATAAATTAAAAAAAGAAACAAATTTGGAAAAATACAAAATATTTATTTTTCTGTGCGTTTGCCTGCAAGTTGTTAACAAATCTTAATTTTAAATGTTTAAGATAAAGTGCATAAAAAGATGTACAAGTCTTACAAAAGTTTACATACGTTTGAAATTTTTCTATTTTTTTGAAAAATACATAATTTTATTAAGAGTTGTAACTACATTTTTGTTTAATACACTTAAAAAATATATTTCCATCATATTTTACAATATTTTGTTGGTATTTTAAATAAATAACAAGAAAACACGAGTAATTGGTATCCTTTTAATGTTACATAAGTTTACGTACTCCGCAAGAAAATGTTGTACCTTTAAAATTTCCGCTACAATTTTTATGATGATTTGTGTAAAATCAGTGGTAGAAAGTTTACTTTCAGTAAAAGTGATCACACTGGCAAAATAAAATCAAAAAGTATTTTTAGTGGAAGAAAATGGGCAAAGACAAAGAAATTTCTGAGCCAATTCGAAAACCGTCATTAAGTTGAGAAATGATGGCAAATCTCTTAATGAAATTGGAATTTTATTAAATCTAAGTAAAACCACAGTCCAAACAATAATAAAAAGTTTAAAAAAAAAATGGAAATTATGAAAGCAAAGCTCATAGTGGGCCTCCCCGCATTCTCGACAAACGAACTGAACGGTCTATTATAATTTCCATTCAAGAAAATCCTAAGCTAAGTACCGTCGAACTAAACCGGAAAATGAGAACACATCTAGAATTCTGATCAGACTGTTCGCCGATGTATCAAGAGAAATGGGTACAATAGCAGAGTTGCCAGAAAAACACCATTACTTAGATCTGTGAATATCTAGAAGCGCTTAGAATGTGCCCAAAAGTACGAAAATGCTCATGTAAATGACCCTACATTTTGGGAGAGGGTAATATTCACAGATTAATGTAAATGTATGGTTTTTGGATGTGATGGACGAAGAAAAGTTTGGCGAAAGCCTAATACAGAGTTATTACCACAAAATGTTAATTGCACCGTAAAACATGGAGGCGGGTCAGTCATTGTCTGGGGATGTATGGCGGCAAATGGTATCGGTAAGCTCAGGTTCAACGATGGTACTATGGATAAGGCCATGTATATCGATACTTAAAAGGATAGCTACCTTCCTAGCGTCCAACTTCTAGATCTGGAGGACAACGCAATATTTCTCCAAGACAACTATCCGAAGTATTCATCAAATCTAGTTAAGGAATGGCTTCTATATAACGTTAAAAACAAATTGGAACATCCCCCGCAGTCCCCCGATCATAATGTTACTGAACATTTATGGGATATTTTAAAACAAGGTCTAAGTTCCAGCACTCAAAGAAGCGTTGATGGAAGAATGGAGCAAAATTACTCCAGAAATAACAAAAAAATTGGCTTTGTCCATGCCAAATAGATTATCTGCTGTAATTAAAGCCAAAGGAGGCGACACAAAATATTAATTTAATTTTTTTTAAGTTTTTTTTTTATCCCGTATGTAAACTTATGTAAATTAGCTTTATGCCAAAAAAATGAATTATTTTATGTTTTTTAGTAGAATTTAATGGAAATAAATTAGTTTTGTGTTTATTTTATCTCAATGAATCCGAAATAGCATAGAAAAAGTAATTAAAGAATTTTTCACAAAATATTTATTAAAAAAGATGAAATATATTAGGGGTATGTAAACTTTTGTAAGACTGTGTATATAAGTTTTGTATTCCATATGTAATTACTACATTTTTCATTTGCGACCCCACAAAGCATACAACTTATGTAAATACATGATTCATACATCAATATATTGGGAATTCTTCCGACTCTGTTGCTATTTAAAATCCACACAATCGGCAGTCAAGTGGCTGAGCTATAAGGAAAAAAACCAGGACAACCTCGATTTTTAACCTATTTTTGATCTTTGTTTGGATTACTAAGTCATTAATTAGACAATATGGATAGCCAATAATAGATATTTCAAAGACCTTATAAGGCCAAAGTAAGTCAGACCTACAATTGGTCAAAATCGGGAAAAAATATTTTTTAGCCCGAATTTTTTTTTCACCAAAATAAATTTTTTTGTTACAAAATTTAAAAAAAAAAAAAAATTAAAATTTGTTTTTAATTTGAAAAAAAAAAAATTTAATTTTTTGCCTTAAAATTTTTTTCGATAAAAATTAAATTTGTTTTTTTTTTTTAATTTTGTTTACCTAACAATTTTTTAAAATTTTTTAAAGTATAATTTATATAAGATTCGACACAGCCGAATATAGCTCTGTTACTTGTTTTATTATTCATTAAGAACTTAACAAATATTTTAAAATTTCCAATATTATTACGATACCTTAAACGGACAATTTTTTAAGAGCTTTCAAATCCAGAAAAGAAATATGTATACATATAAATGAAGAAAAACTCTATTGTTCTTAAAATTGAGACGTATATTTGGCAAACTATCATAGCTCAAAACTATATGTTTCATTCCATGAAAAAAAAAAGGAAATAATTTATTTGTAATTTAGTCATACTTGTGTTATTTTATTGATATATTTATAAATTAATAAATGTTATCATGGTCTTATGTTCACTTTTAGTAATTCCTTTATGACACACGTCATCAAATGTTTATAGCCTAACAACGTAATCCTTTCACTTATTTGATATCACCAATTCCCAGCAATATTACTGATATTTTGCCAAATAATTTACCATTAAAAATATTTGCCAACGTATTTGTTTTTAAACTATAAATTTCCTTAAATCGACAGTGTATTGCAAACACTATTTAAAGCTTATCAATCATAAAACATGCACACTTTTTTAAGTGCTGTGTCAGATTTAATTTTGATTTTTACGGTTTACGGCCGGTTTATCGCTGTTTAATATTGGTATAAAAGCATCGTCACCCAAATTGCAACATTTCACTCAAAAGAAGTAACAAAGTGTCAGAAAATATTAACATGTGTTACACAGTTATCGAGCATATTTTTGTGAAAGTGAGGAATATAGTTAAATAAACTGTACATTAAACAGTGAGTAATAAAACTGTATAATTTTCATAACTTGAAAATAATGAATTTTTAGAAATAAAAAAAAACAAGTAAGAGAGCTATATTCGGCTGTGCCGAATCTTATATACCCTTCACCAAATTATACTTTAAAATAAAATTTAAAAAATTCTTATTTTTTTTTAAAAAAAAATTTTCGAAATTTTTTTAAAAAATTTTTTTTAGTTTAAAATTTTTTTTTTTTAATTTATTAGTGAAAAAAATGTTTCCCGATTTTGACCCATTGTAGGTCCAACTTACTATAGCGTTATATACATCGTTGCAATGGACTTTGAAATATCTATCATTAGATATCCATATTGTCTATTTTTATGACTTAGTAATCGAGATATAGATCAAAAATAGGCAACAAAAATAGAGGTTGTCTCGGATTTTTGCTCATATCTCCATTATTTATGGACGGATTTTGCTGATTTTAAATAGGAAACTTCTCGAAAGCATGTCTGACAGAATTATTGAAGATTTAGATCCCGGAGATATCTGGGGCCTTCAGAAAATTGATATAGTCAGGGCTATTCCTGTTCTCACTTTCACAATATTATGTAATTTCTTCAGCATTTCTAATTATAAATGTTTGCACTTGATGTTTTTAATCATAATTATATAATTTAAGAACCTTTATTTAATATAAATTATGCTTCCAAAAATACGGTGAATGGTGAAAGTGAGAACAGGAATGAACCTGAATAAAAACCATTTTTATTAAAAAAAAAATGTTCGTAAAAAATTTGGTAAAAACTAATTGCCAAAAAAAATGGTGAAAAATAGATGAAAAAATCGAGGTAGTCGCGGTTATTTGCTTATATTTCAGTAACTTATGGCTGACATCGATTTTCTCGATATTAAATAAATATATTGATGTACCAAAGTTATTTGGTGCTTCGGAAACTTCAACACACTGACGGACATGGCTATATCGACTCCGCTATCTATAACAATCCAGAATATACATATAGTTTTTGGGGTCGGAAATGAAAAAGTAGAAATTATAAACGGAATGACAAACGTATGTATAACCTTGTCACTTATGGTGAAGGGTATAAAAAGTTATATCTTATACTGTATATCAAGTCAAAGTTGATGGATAAAATTCACATGTTTATGGCGAAGTGTATGTCTTTGCTGCTGTATATATCTATGTACATTAACCTGTCCTCAAAAATAAATTTGCTTTGAGTGGCTCTTATTTTGTTCGAAAGAATGTTGTGAAATGTTGCTATTTTATCAATATTTGTTTCGAAAATTTTGTTTGAAATATATTTATGACATACAACGATACTATGCTGCGACACCGATTGTGAATAAAATAATTATCTATATATATAAAAGAGTAACGTTACTGACTGATTCATCATCGCACAGCCCAAGCGACTGAAGCTAGAATCATGAAATTTGAACTGTGGGTTCCTCTCTCCCCAAAACGATCCGATAAGAAGGGATTTTTGGAAATTCGAACGTTTAGGGGTCAAAAAGGGTAAAAACGGGTAAATTCGGTAATCTTCAAAACTAATAAAGATACAAAAAAACTTAAAATTGCATGTTACTCCATTTAAAAAATAAGCTGACAGGTGTTTCGCACTTTTTCAAAATTCGAGAGAAAACGGGTAAAAACTCTATTTTGGTACTTTTTTGGCACCCTATGTATCTTTTAAACTAATAAACATAGAAACAAATTTTAAATCGTATTCTTTACTTATCAAAAAATAAAAAAATATAAGTTTGGTACTTTTTGGAAATTCGAACCCTTAAGGGATAAAAATTGTGTTTGGTACTTTTTCATAAAAAAGGTCCTTTTTTTATAATTTGACATAGAGATACGAATATTTTATTATGAGCTCCCACCACGATACAGAAATTTATTTTAATAAAATTTTAACACCGCAATGGGGATAAAAAAGGTACCAAAAAGGGGGTAAAAAAGAAAAAATACATTTTATTTAACATTTTAAGCCAATTTTGAGAAATTTTTTAACATTGGATTGATACAAAAATTAACTAACAGGTTGTTATTTGGAACTCGAGTGCCAAGGTTTATATTGGGCCAAATCCGGGTAAATAGTTTGGTACTTTTATTAAAACATATTTTTTTCTTGGGCACATTAACACAGATTTTAATCGTTTGAGACATGTCTTTAGCATAAACAATTTTGGCAAAATGGCATATTTTTAAATTTCAAACTTGAGGGGTGTACAAGGAGGAAAAAGGAAATTGGTACTTTTGTTCCAAATGGTACTTTTTTAATATTTTATATTATTTCACTTATCGACATTAAAGTTAGATGATATGTATCTGAGTCAAAATGTGTGAACTGAATTGTATGTACTTTTTATTGTTCTATTGGTACTTTTTTGAATTTTCTATAACAATGGACTTAGAAACATGAAATTAAGCATATATGGTCCTAAGTGAGTTTGAATTCTAGGGGGAGACTTTTTGGTACTTTTTCTTTATTTGAATGATACTTTTTGTAATTTCTTCACCAATGAACCTAGAAACATGAAATAAATGTTATATGGACCCTATTGTGGGAATCCATGGTACTTTTTCTTTATTTTAATGGTACTTTTTGAATTTTCTATTATAATGGACGTAGAAACACGAAATAAAGCATATATGGTCATAAGTGAAAGAGAATTGAAGGTGGGGACAATATGGTACTTTTTCTTTATTCTAAAGGTACTTTTCAAATGTTTTATAAAAATGGACCTAGAAACTTGAAATTAAGCATATATGGTCCTAAGTGACTTTGAATTCTAGGGAGAGACTTTTTGGTACTTTTTCTTTTCAATGGACTTAGGTACATGAAATTAAGCATATATGGTCCTAAGTAAGTGAGAATTCTAGGGGGAGACTTTTTGGTACTTTTTTTTATTCAAATGGTACTTTTTGTAATGAATTAATAAACATGAAACTAGAGACATCTTATTCTAAATTAGTATTAATTCACAAACGGAGACTTAATAGTACTATTTATTTCATCCAATTGGGGTGGTGAAGCGCACCAGGTCAGCTAGTAGCTTATAATTTTATATTGTATGTTAATTCTCAATAAATAAATATTTGAAATATTTAAAAGGTATTATTTACAATTTTCAATCGCCTTTCGGCAATAGTTCTTATTTTACGACTGGCCTCACATTTTCAAGCAGTTAGATTAGTTAGCTACTTAGGAGCAAAATAAGACGCATTCAAAGCAAATATATTTTTTAAGGGCAGGTCTAATGTACATATGTATACGGGCTAAAAATGTAAATAAGATAAGTAAAATGATGTATTTACTCATCATAAACGTATTTATTGTCAGGTGCTAAAATGAAATCCTTATTATATCTTTAAAATGAATTTATCTTAACGTTACCCAAAAAAAGCGCAAAGAAAAAAAGTTTAACATACATTCAGGCTTACACCAAATATTATTATTAAATATTATTAATACTTAGTAAGTATATTTTAAAGCTTTTAAGCATGCCTCCAGCTTAGGGCACATTACATGCCCAGGCAGACCCATAAACACTCATCAGCACACAGCAAAAAGAAATTCATTTTTGTTTCAAACATAATTTACTGTTATTTTTGTTTGACATTTTTTTTTTTTCTTTGTCAAATTAACACTTAATAATGCATGCAAATATAATTTTCTTTTTCATTATTAAATACTAATCAAATTTTATTTGTTTCAATTTACTTTAGGTACCCTCAAATCTGCTTTTAACCTATAATTGACTATTAAGCAGATAAGAATAATTTGAAAAGGAAAACTTCCTAAGGATTATGGTTAAAATATTAAAAATTAGATTTGAACAGAAAAAATACAGTTTTTAAAATTGTTTTAAATTTCTATAAAAACACTTTGAAAATATTAGTATCATGGTTAAATTAATATAACAAATACCAAATAACTAATTTTGATTATTCGTTAGAAAATAACTCTTAAAAAGTTTGTTTTTAGGAAGAAAAAAAATAAATTTAAAGAAGACAAAGGAAATCTGGGTGAGTTCCAAAACATCAAAATACTTTGCAGTAATAACTTTAGCAAACCAAATTTAGAAAACACTTAGTTATAATTGTAAAATAAACTTAGCATAGTGTCTGTTTTTATTATACCCTTCACCTTCGTGAGAAGGGTATATATAAGTTTGTCATTCCGTTTGTAATTTCTACTATATAATTTTCTGACCCTAGTAAATATATATATCTTGGATCCTTAGCGGAGTCGATTTAGCCATGTCCGTCCGTCTGTCTGTCTGTTGAAATCAATTTTTTGAAGACCCCAGATATCTTCGGGATCCAAATCTTCAATAATTCTGTCAGACATGCTTTCGAGAAGCTTCCTATTTAAAATCAGCAAAATCCGTCCATAAATAACGGAGATATGAGCAAAAATCTGAGACAACCTCTATTTTTGGCATATTTTTGATCTATATCTCGATTACTAAGTCATAAATATAGACAATATGGGCATGTAATGATAGATATTTCAAAGTACATTGCAACGATGTATATAAGGCATATATATATATAGTAAGTTGGACCTACAATGGGTCAAAATCGGGACAAATATTTTTTAACCCGAATTTTTTTCACAAAAAACTTTTTTTTGTCATAAATTTTTTTCACTAATAAATTAAAAAAAAAAACAAATTTTTAAATTAAATTTTTTTTTTTTTAAAAAAATTCGAAAAAACTTAAAAATAAATGTAAAAAAATTTTATTTTTATTTTAAAGTATAATTTGGTGAAGCGCTCTTACTTGTTTTTTCATAAGGTTTGCTACATGCAACATTGTCAAAGTACACGGTTTCGTTAAGAAACGCAAGGTTCTTTTTTGGAATTCACCCTGTCTTATTATTAGGTACAGGGTGGATCAAATTAAACAAACGTAATTTTTGATGAGCAGTGTGACATGGTTCGCCATCCTGTTGAAACAAAAGATTAAACAAGTTTATATCTTTTATTTCAGCTCATAATACCGAATGGCGAAGGAGACTAAGAGTGTTGTCCACTATCAAGCCAGTCTCATGAACTTTTTGCACAAACCTGCATACCTCACTCGTTTTGCATTCAATTTGGAAATAAGTACAGGCAGAAAAAAAATGTAGTTTTGCATGTTTACTGTAACCATTTCAACATTTTTATAGTCACAGTAACTATTTATATGATTGTGGTAACAATAATATGGTTAATTTACGATTCACAAGATTGTATCAACCATATATATGGTTACAGTAAACATGTTTACGTTTGTGAACATGTATAAAACTACGTATAAAACTACGTTTTATACTAAAAACGACGTTTTATACTAAAAAATTTGTTTTATACTATAAACTTTGTTTTATACTAAAAACTTTGTTTTATACTAAAAACTTTGTTTTATACTAAAAACTTTGTTTTATACTATAAACTTTGTTTTATACTAAAAACTTTGTTTTATACTAAAAACTTTGTTTTATACTAAAAACGACGTTTTATACTAAAAACTTTGTTTTATACTAAAAACTTTGTTTTATACTAAAAACTTTGTTTTATACTAAAAACTTTGTTTTATACTAAAAACTTTGTTTTATACTAAAAACTTTGTTTTATACTAAAAACTTTGTTTTATACTAAAAACGACGTTTTATACTAAAAACGACGTTTTATACTAAAAAACACGTTTTATACTAAAAACTTTGTTTTATACTAAAAACTTTGTTTTGTACTAAAAACGACGTTTTATACTAAAAACTTTGTTTTATACTAAAAACTTTGTTTTATACTAAAAACTTTGTTTTATACTAAAAACTTTGTTTTATACTAAAAACTTTGTTTTATACTAAAAACTTTGTTTTATACTAAAAACTTTGTTTTATACTAAAAACGACGTTTTATACTAAAAACTTTGTTTTATATTAAAAACTTTGTTTTATACTAAAAACTTTGTTTTATACTATAAACTTTGTTTTATACTAAAAACTTTGTTTTATACTAAAAAATTTGTTTTATACTAAAAACTTTGTTTTATACTAAAAACTTTGTTTTATACTAAAAACTTTGTTTTATACTAAAAACTTTGTTTTATACTAAAAACTTTGTTTTATACTAAAAACTTTGTTTTATACTAAAAACTTTGTTTTATACTAAAAACTTTGTTTTATACTAAAAACTTTGTTTTATACTAAAAACTTTGTTTTATATTAAAAACGACGTTTTATACTAAAAACAACGTTTTATACTAAAAACTTTGTTTTATACCAAAAACTTTGTTTTATATTAAAAACGACGTTTTATACTAAAAACAACGTTTTATACTAAAAACGACGTTTTATACTAAAAACGACGTTTTATACTAAAAACGACGTTTTATATTAAAAACTTTATTTTGTACTAAAAACGACGTTTTATGCCAAAAACTTTGTTTTATACTAAAAACTTTGTTTTATACTAAAAACGACGTTTTATACTAAAAACTTTGTTTTATACTAAATACTTTGTTTTATACTAAAAACTTTGTTTTATACTAAAAACTTTGTTTTATACCAAAAACTTTGTTTTATATTAAAAACGACGTTTTATACTAAAAACAACGTTTTATACTAAAAACAACGTTTTATACTAAAAACGACGTTTTATACTAAAAACGACGTTTTATACTAAAAACGACGTTTTATACTAAAAACTTTATTTTGTACTAAAAACGACGTTTTATGCCAAAAACTTTGTTTTATACTAAAAACTTTGTTTTATACTAAAAACGACGTTTTATACTAAAAACTTTGTTTTATACTAAATACTTTGTTTTATACTAAAAACTTTGTTTTATACTAAAAACGACGTTTTATACTAAAAACGACGTTTTATACTAAAAACTTTGTTTTATACTAAAAACGACGTTTTATACTAAAAACTTTGTTTTATACTAAAAACTTTGTTTTATACTAAAAACTTTGTTTTATACTAAAAACTTTGTTTTATACTAAAAACGACGTTTTATACTAAAAACGACGTTTTATACTAAAAACGACGTTTTATACTAAAAACGACGTTTTATACTAAAAACGACGTTTTATACTAAAAACGACGTTTTATACTAAAAAACACGTTTTATACTAAAAACTTTATTTTGTACTAAAAACGACGTTTTATGCCAAAAACTTTGTTTTATACTAAAAACTTTGTTTTATACTAAAAACGACGTTTTATACTAAAAACGACGTTTTATACTAAAAACGACGTTTTATACTAAAAAACACGTTTTATACTACAAACGACGTTTTACACTAAAAACTTTATTTTATACTAAAAACTTTATTTTATACTAAAAACTTTGTTTTATACTAAAAACTTTGTTTTATACTAAAAACTTTGCTTTATACTAAAAACTTTGTTTTATACTAAAAACTTTGTTTTATACTAAAAACGACGTTTTATACTAAAAACGACGTTTTATACTAAAAACGACGTTTTATACTAAAAACGACGTTTTATACTAAAAACGACGTTTTATACTAAAAACGACGTTTTATACTAAAAACGACGTTTTATACTAAAAAACACGTTTTATACTAAAAACTTTATTTTATACTAAAAACTTTGTTTTATACTAAAAACTTTGTTTTATACTAAAAACGACGTTTTATACCAAAAGCTTTGTTTTATACTAAAAACAAGGTTTTACACTAAAAACTTTATTTTATACTAACAACTTAATTTTATACTAAAAACGACGATTTATACTAAACGTTGTTTTATACCAAAAGCTTAGTTTTGTACCAAAAGCTTAGTTTTATACTAAAAACGAGGTTTTACACGAAAAACTGATATGATACTGACTGATAGTCAATATTTCCATAGAAAGCGTCGAAATTAGTTGTATATTCCCTATTTCTGGTTGTAGACCCGTTTCATTATGTCTATTTTTTTAAATGTACGAAACGTAAAAATATTGTTTGATCAAATAATTCATTTTTTGTTTATATTTGTTTTTACTAAATTTTAGTCTTATCAATATTTTCAAAAGTTATTTAAAAACAATTGCTTATTTAACGCCTTCGGCAGAGAACTATTTATGTTTAAATGAAATATTTTTCACTTAATTAAATAATAAGCGAATGTTACGATTCTCTTATTGTGGTTTTCCTTTATTTTTACTTCATACGTGTGGGTTTTCTTAGAATTTTAGCAAATTTTTTACAACTTTATTTCATTTAACGCCAAATATTTAATCGTAAGAGTAAATATTTAGTTTCTTAATAAAAAAAATAGCTCTTTTTACATTTTGTGGTAATATTTTGCTGTGATGTCTTTGTATTGTATTTGTGGTTTAATGGCATCCTTTTTTCTAACACACACACACATAAGTAGTAATTTTTTGTTACTCATACTCTTGTAGCATTTATGTGTCATACAAATACAAGACACAGGCATTTTACTTTTTGTTATTATTTATCAAAGCCTAAAGGCTTTTATGAAAAGCCAAAGAGTTAAGCAAACGTAAGAGGGAAAGCAAAAGCCTAATAAGGACATGTACATTTATATACACCTACATTTACAAACATCTACAGCTATGCAATCAAGTGAAACCATGAATGACAAAGAATGTATGTTAGTGGAACAATTGTCACAGAATATGTCTGCGTCATTTCATTTTTAAACACATATACATACATGCCAACATACAGTTAACACATGCACACAATCATTGTATTATAAAAGCTGTGTACTACATAGTATGTGTAAAAGTAATTTAGTGAACTACGTGGGGTATGAGCAATATTTTCTAAATATCATTTGCAATTTTCGAGCAAACTTGAATTGTTCTAGGAGATGTTTAATCGTCTTTTAGAAAATATAGATTTTTTCGAAACCAAAAGAGTAGTTGTTATGCTATTAGATATGATTTCGTATGCATTTTATAAATTACAAATTATGTAGTTTATCTGAGTCTAATTTAATGGGTCTTAGTTTGTTCTTTAGTATTGTTACGAATGGGCAATGATGATTTGAATTCAACGGTCTGTAACGACTGCCTGCAGCATTCATCATGTTTGAAGGCACGTCCATACGTTTATTGGCATTGTTTGTAAGTATGGTAACACTAAATGTTTGAGCTGCTAGCAATGACATCGAAGGCTCTGGAATTCGAATATACTAGTATGTCTGTTAAGAGCTTTGTAGAAGATTCCCGATAGATGGCGCTTGTATAAATAGTGCCAGAGCTGGCAGTCGGGAGTTGAGTTTAGCATTGGCGCTGTTAGAGTTAACACCAACTGTTTTCTACGTGTATACTTGTACATTATAAAGTGTGTGTGAGTATTTCTGCGAATTGATATACGTGTATAAAGACACTGAGTGAATATTTAATTCTGTTGTTGTTGTACATTCTAAATAAATAAAGAGTTGTTACAATTTTAAACTACAAAAACTGCTTTTATTTGCAATGAAAAGTATCCGGTTTATTTAAAGGAAATAAACCCACGTTTTTAAAAGGTAAAAACGTAACAGTATGTTAAACTAACCTATACTAAATTTAAAGACAATCGGACAACGAGAACGTTGGGTAAACTTTTTACTCGACATAACACAAGTTTTATACCTTTGAAAGACAATTCTCTCTAGACGGCACGGATTGTTGTCATTAGACTTCTACTAGCAAAAAAGATCCATCCAAATCTATACTTCAAGAGGAGGTCTAATGTACATAGATATACATCTAAGTACTTCTATATATAATTTGATTTAATTGTTCATTTGTTACAGTCTGCGTTTGCATATGAGTTTGTGTTACCCCAGCTGTTAAGCAAATAGTAATTGTAACTAATGTCCAATTGATACATTTCTAAGTCAATTAGTTACTTTATACATACCAGGTAATAAAGCGTGAAGTCAATTGTCACATAAGTGTCTCTAAGTAATCTAGCGTGTAGACACTTTAAACGTTTATTTTGTACTGTACTTTTTGTGAGTAATTCGTACAAACTGGTTTTTTACAATTTGTGTTGATATAATTCTCATTTTACTTAAGTACTTATATCCCAGGTAGTCTAGCGTAAAGTCAGTTGTCACTTAAGTGTCTCCAAGTAACCTAAAATGTAGTCACTTTAAACGTTTACTTTGTACTGCACTTTAAAAAGTAGTTATTTTACGCACCAGAAGTTATCTATTGGAGAGTTGACGGAGGAATGTTTGTTTACAAGCAATCGGTTACTAGAGCTGTGTTTTTAACTGACTATTTGAGGCCAATTAGCTTCCCCTTAGCCCCCGTACATTTTAACATAACTAGTTATGTAGCTAGCTAATCAAGTAACCAGTTATGTAGCTAGTACAGTAACTGACTTTATGTAACCGGTATGTAAGTTTAATGCGTTGACTACTTGGGACCAGCTATTAGACAGTCTCATTGTAATCAATTTACACCCTGTTTAGGACATGCACATGTTAAAATAACTAGTCGGGACTGTCTCCTAGAACTGCTGGGAATAGCTAAATGACAAATGCCATGACACAACAGTTAATAGCTAAAGTCTATATGTCTCTTTGTGTGCCATAGAAAATATGTCGACATCATAAATTTCACAATAATTCAAGTACGAATTCTAAAACGTGTAGCAATTCATGACAACTACAAACGGGACAAACATTTTATACCAAAGAATATATAAAAAAGCGATTTAATGTTCTTTTTTTTTCCTTTTAGTTTATTTTGTTATCCATACTAGTTTTTCATTTTATTATATACGTCTTCTTCTGGCAGATTCCCAGAAGTAGGCAGGATGAGTGTCTCTCTTGTAGGAAGTTGGGCTGGAATAAGATGTTTATTGTATATTGTTTATAAATGCATTTGTTGTATGACAACAACGACCGTTAAATTAAAAGTCATTTACTTAAGTATGGGCAAACAGAAATGACTGCAGAAGCTACAAAAACAACTTAGTTAGTTAGTATTTAATACAGAAAAACTAACGAAACGGAAATGAAATGAAAATTGAGTTCAAGGATTGAATTTATATAGTTGAAAAACACTGAGAAAAATCTTTATGAGAATTTAACAAGAATTTCTTTATACAAAAAAAAAAGAATTCTTAAATTTCTGCAAAAGTTTGAGGAAGAATATGGAAAAGAAACTTAGTCACTCACATCCCAGCGGGGGAAATGTGCAGTAAAAGAGGCCTTCCTAAAGTCCTCATTTTGCAGACACAAAATGAGGACTTTGACGCATTGCAAAATCATTTAAATTTTACACGGCGTATCATTGGGAGCCAACACTTGGCATACTCGCTTTGGTTGATAGAAGACCTTCTTAAGAAGGCATATTTGGCCTTTTATTGAAAGCCTATAAGCTGCCTTGCCGCGTAATGTCTCGTAGAACGCCTACATATGAACTTCTACTAAAAGACTTAAATTGAAGGTCTGCTGAAGCAATCCGTTAAAGCGTTAATAGGGAAAATATTCTTAGTGAATTCAGCAAAAAACCAAAAGAATATAGTTTAAAGAATCACATCACAACATAGAATTTTATAACAGACAAATGTCTTGTATCGGTTTATAATAAAGAGAGCAATATAATTTCTTTTAGGGAGACATCATAGAGGAATAATCGCAAAAACCAATCATGTTTGAATAGACCATATTTTGCAATGCATGAATTTTCTTTAGAAGGAGAAGCTAAGTACTATTTAGAATGTATAAATATGTCTTTTAGGAGGCCTACAAAGTGAAGCCCTAGCATATTTTCCCTCTGGGATTCACTACATAAATATGATATCTGGTAGTTGAATTCCGATTTAATTTCATCTCTATTTTAAAAAAGAATAATCAATTCTTTCAGTGTAATTATATTGTCTATGAGTATTGTAACTAAGTGTTTGAGATACACACTCTGTTCATTTTTCTATGTATAAGTACTTATATTCGTATTTGTTTTTTTGATCTGTTTGACATTATTTGACACACTGTCCCCACACATACATACATACATAAATAAACACTTACAAACACAGTAGCACAACAATTCATGATTAAAACAAAAAGCTGAAAAGCGTAAAAAAAAAAAAGGTCATGATCACGTTTGAGTGTGTTTTATGATAAATGTTTTTCAGTTATGAATGAATTTTTATTTGAAATGAAAAATGTCTACAATTATTTTGTCGTGGATATTTTCAGTAATAAATGGTTGGAATTTTAACTCAAATATAAATTTTATATAAAACTTATGTAAAACAAGGAATATATTTGTTAGACTAATGGCCATCATTTATTAAGCCATAAAAATGGTGACGAAATTGTTGATGGAATTCATAGTAGCGAATATTTAAAGTTTTCCCAAATAAAAATATGTGAAGAAATTAGTTAAATTTAAATATCAATATTTAGTACAGCAAAGTAGTAGATTTATAGTTGCCGTATTATACTGTTACGAATTTGCAAAAGCGATTTGAATTTAATGGTCTCCAGCGACTGCAACATTCAACAATGTTGATAGCATGCGGTAAGTGTGGCAAGACTGATCGAAGGCTCTGGAATTCGAATGTACTAGTATGTCCGTTAAGAGCATTGTAGAAGATTACCCATAGATGGCGTGTGTATAAATAGTGGCAGAGCTGGCAGTCGTGAGTTGAGTTGATCATTGTCGCTGTTAGAGTTAACATCAACTGTATTGTACGTGTAAACTTTTACGTTATAGAGTGTGTGTGCATTTCTGCGAATTGATAAACGTGTATAAAGACACTGAGTGAATATTTAATTCTGTTGTTGTTGTACATTCTAAATAAATAAAGAGTTGTTACAATTTTAAACTACTAAAACTGCTTTTTTATTTGCAATCAAAAGTATCCGGTTTATTTAAAGGAAATAAACACCGTTTTTAAAAGGTAAAAATGTAACAATACCTAATAAGTCGTTGATTAATATCTTTATTCCTTAACTTTTTTAACATGAATTAATTTGTGTATTAGACTCATACTTTACTTTATGTTCACATGGACAAGGTTCTGTCACTCATTCACGGTTCTCTCCCGAAACATAATTTTTCGTCATACGAAATATTGAGAGCGACCATCCTGATTCATCCTGAATCTTGCTGAGAACCACGAAGAAATTGCTATCATTTCTAATATTGATAACAAATTGTCGCTTGTTTATCTGAACTAGCTGTCAAAACAAAGAAAAATTCATGTGAAATAAAATAATTTAAAAACTTTTTTGGAAATAATAAAAATTATATATACAAGGTTTTTTAAGAAGAACTTTGTTTTCTAAAACAAAATAAAACAAAGAATTTAGATGAAGATTATTCAAATCTTTATTGTATTACGAAGAGAAAAGTTCGGTATTACGATGAATGAAAAATGATATCTGGCAAATGTCCACCACGGCCACGCTGACAGATGTAGATTCTTTCATAAATTTTTGGCAAAATTGTGGGTCTATTTCGTTAATCACATCACGGACACGTTGAATATTCGCTCTAGCATTATCAGAAGCCCAAATGCGTCAATTTTGCTTGTTGATATACCCTGACAAGTGAAAATGGGCTTCGTGTGAAAAAATGATTTTTTCAGATAAACGGGTTGTTTCTTTTTTTTTTTACTTGGACCAGCACTCAGGGGATGACCTCTACTCATGCAAAGCATTGTGTTGGAACTAGGAAAATAGGTTATGGGAGGGAGGATAGAGGGAGTAGTATTTGTGGACATTTGATTTGAATTTTCCTATATTGAAAGTGGCAGGAAAGACTTCAGGAGGAAGCTTATTCCACATACGGACAGTTCAGCTAAAGAACGAATTTTCTCTGTAATGTTTTGTGCGATCCACTGTCCAGTCGACAACGAATTGATGAGCCCTTGCCGTAGAACGTGTATTGCGTAAAAAACTACGGGTTTCGGGAAAAAGTTCCATAATTTCAGCAGAGTACATAACATTGTAGTATCGGTAGAACACTGAAACACAACCCACATTGCGACGATGTTCCAGTGAAACAAGAGAACTGGATACCCTACTGTCACCGATAAGCACCTTCGCCCTCTCCTGTACGCGGTCGAGTAACTCCAAAATAGACTTTGAGGCACCCGCCCACACATGAGAGTTGTATACCGTTTTTGGTCGGATATAAGTGGTGTAAATAGTTAGGAGATCAGATGGAGTGAAGTATATCTTACACCGTTTTAGAAAACCAAGGCACTTGAATGCTTCTTTCGACACTCGAAAAATGTGCTTTGTCTAGTGGACATCGCACTGAATACTCATGCCTAGAACATCAAGAGCTTCTGATTTCTTAATATTTACACCACCCATAAAAACAGATGGAGCAACATAATCTGTTGTGCGTTTGTGTGTTAATATACAACATTGAGTCTTGCGTGCATTGAAATCGACTCTATTCGCACAACCCCATTCAGAGATTGTCATTCATGTTTTGCCTCATTGCCCCAATCTCCAACAGGCTTGGTCTATAATTGAATGCATATGAATGGCAAATGTTGCTGTCATCTGCAAAAGAGTAGATAGGGTTGGAAGTTCGACGTAGAAGGTCGATTATAAAGATAAGAAATGGAGTAAAAGAAAGGACGGAGCCTTGCAGTACCCCTGAATTGATCCTGAACTCGTTTGATGAGATTCCATCTATAAGAACTCGTTGAAAAGGATAGCTAATGGACAAGCTAGCGTCGAAGAACACTGCTTCAAGACCAGTGCTGGTATACCATCAGGCCCAGAAGACTTATTTATGTTGAGATCCGCTAAAATCCTTTTAACTGCGCGAGCGCGAAAGAATATAACTGATACTCTTTCGAGCTCGGGTAGTGGTTGATTGCTTTCCGATAAGTTCGAATTATTTGCAAATAATTCAGCCAAAAGATTAGCTTTATCAACCGGGTCAGTGAGTGATTGGCCATCCCTTAAAAGAGTAGGAATTGATAAACTAGCATTATCCTTAATTCTTTTAACGAATGACCAAAAGCTTTTACTGACCCGGGGAGCAGTAAGAACTTTGGCACGGAGACGCTGCTCGTGTAGAGATTTTTCATTCCTCAGCTCTTTGGCACACGAAGATCTCACCGTTTTGCGCAGCGAATCAGTTTCGGCATTTTTGTTATCACTCCAGATTCCGAATGCTTCCTCTCTAGATCTGATTGCAATTTTGCACTTCTGATTAAACCAGGATTTTACCATAGTTTTAATCGAAATTTTCTTTGATGGAATGAAGGTTTTCATCACCATCATTATTATATTTTTGACCATTTTCGCCATGGCATTGACGTTACTGTCTAAGAAACAGAGTTTCCAATTAAAATGCCGAAAGAACACGTTGAGCTCAGCCCAACGTGCCTTTTGGTAAATAAAAATTTAACGTTTCGTAGCTGGTCGTGAAACGTTACGAAGTTCAGAGAGCGAAAAGGAGGCGGAAATGGTACAATGATCCGAATTATCAAGACGTGCAAAAACATCTACTTCATACTTGTCAGGGTGTGAAGTTAGAAAAAGGTCGAGGGTGTTATTTTGGTGCCCATCAACGCATGAAATATGCGTTGGTTCATTCAATAATTGCGCAAGGTGATTGTGCGCTGCGAATAGTGCAAATATTAAGGAGAGAAAATGAAGTAGAGTACAACAAAGTAGACTTTTTCATTTTCTGAACATAAATTTCGATTTCTTAATTTGAATAGGGTTCTTTATTTCAAATAGTATTTTGTGAATATTAGTTTGGATTTTCCAATTTGTTTTTTCCAAAATATTATTTGATTTTCTAAATTTTAATTGCATTTTCCTCAATATTTACACATTTTTATTTTCTAAATTTCAACTGGAAATTGTGTGGTATAAATCAATGTAGAGTCCATGTTTAAAAACTAATAGAGTGTAAACTTTTATATATTTAAATTTTTACAATTTATATTACATACATATTTTTTAAAATATTTAATTTTTCTCTCTTCCCACACTGTGCATAAGTTTCTATTTCATTTAATATTTTGTTTAGATATAAACCATAATCTAAACAAAACAATTGTATTAAATCTTTTGCACAATTTCTGTATCTCCCTTTATGCACTTCTGGCCTTTATAAATTTTCTCTATAAAAATTTCAATGTTTATGGTCGTTTGGTAAAAACAATTGTACGTTTTCATACTTGGCTTTTGTTTTTTCACTTGATTTGCTTCATTTCCATTTTGACCATAAACTCAAACAAAAAAAGTTTTCGTACCATACAAATTTTACGCTTCTTTACAAAACAAACAACCTTGATTTTGGTGAATTTGTTTTTTTTTTTTTTTTGTTCATAGCAAATGTTTCATGGTAGATTCGTTGTTACTTTTTTTTCGTCTAATTAAAACTCCATTAGTAGTTGTAGTAGAGAACATCAGACTGGAGAGGAAACAAAATGTCAGTGGAAACAAAGAAAAAAGTTAAATTTCATTTACGTTCTAAGAACTTCAACATTCAATACATTCACATTCCTACTTACATTAAAAGCTACTCGTATATCAAACATTTTTTTGTGCTTTCTTATATATTAAAAGGAAAATCTTTATTTTTTATTCCCATTATTTATAAAAGAAAACCAAAACAAAAAAAAAAAATAATAAAATAAATAACAAAGAATGAATGTACACACCAAAGTACTTGTATATTTGAATGCACATATTAACCCTCTAATGAAAATTTCTAAAAAATGACTAACAACGTTGATAATAAGTTTTTTTATGGTAAATTTGGGCATCTGATTTCAAAAACAATATTTAAAAATTTGTACAATCAGTGGTTTACTTGCCAGGTGGGATAAACTAAATGAGTGCCTTAAGGCACCCTTGGGGCTTTAGATATTGAAACATTAGTATAGTTTGTAAATTTTTATTGAAAACAACTTTTCTAATAGTTCATCAGTCAAATCAGTTAATTTGAAAAGTTTGTTCACTCGACCAGTCATTTCTTAAAATTTGATGTAAAAAATTGCAAATCAAAGCCAAGAAAATCAAACAACATTTAGCTATATGAAGGAAAAACTGAGGCAGCAAACTAGTCTGCAATGCCCAAGAGTGCCTGAAGGCACTCATCAATTAATCACTTTTCTAAAGAGTAGCATACCGTTTTTTACATAAACCTTGAGTTTTTGAAATGAAAAATCTGTTATATTTGCATTTATTGACATTTTTGCGATGAGTGCCTTGAGGCACGCTTAAGCATTATAGGGTTAAGATTAAAGAGTAAGGGAATTTTATTTTTTCCAGTAATTTTTGTCTACAATGAGTATAATGTTTGTTTTATGGTCTTTGTGCTTGAATTTCGGATGTAGACAAAAAAAATAAAAAAAAAATCACTCAACGCTTAACGCGAAATATTCTTTGTTTTTGCCAATTTCTTGTTGTTTTTATTTACACCAACATTCGCGTTTAACAAAAAGGCAAAAAAAAAAAAGGAAAATGTTTTTGTTGTTAAGGTTTTACATCATCACTCACACGCATTTAGCATTTAATGGGCAATTTTCCAAAAATTAACAACACCAGCAAAAAATTAAAGAAAACAATACTAAAGGGTAATATAAGTATTTGCTCATAAGTACATACATAGATCACGGAATTTGCCAAAATCGATAACAGAAAAGTAATCACATTTATTTAAGTCCAAGAAGTCAAATGGTACTGCACCAATGATGGTACATGTACTTTTTCAGCAAGGACGAAGCTTATTAAAACTGCAATAAATCGGTCCATTATTTCACATATGTCCTTCCGAAATATGACTTTTGGATTTCGGAAATAGTATCCAAAAACAATTCAGCCCCAATAATCATTTTTACTGGAATTCAAGTTGAAAGCAAGTGTAATTTAGGCCTTGAATTGTATTAAACTTTATTTCAATAACATTCTCCAGTAAAAAGGAAACATAAATTCAAGTCATATGCTTTCTGTTTGAAAAATATTTAATTTTTCAAATATTTTTCACGTTTAAAACATAATTACATTTGCATTCAAGTCAAATTCCAACAAAATGTTCAAGTGCTTGAATTTTTAGGGCTTTAGTGCTTATTATACCCTTCACCTTCTTGAGAAGGGTATATATAAGTTTGTCATTCCGTTTGTATTTTCCACAATATAATTTTCCGACCCTATAAAGTATATATATTCTGGATCCTTAAAGATAGCGGAGTCGATTAAGCCATGTCCGTCCGTCTGTCTGTTGAAATCAATTTTTCTGAAGACCCCAGATATCTTCGGGATCCAAATCTTCAATAATTCTGTCAGACGTGCTTTCGAGAAGTTTGCTATTTAAAATCAGTAAAATCGGTCCACAAATGGGATATAAGGAAAGAACCAGGACAATCTCGATTTTTTACCTATTTTTTTACCTATATCTGTATTACTAAATCATTAATATAGACAATATGGATATCTAATGATAGATATTTCAAAAACCTTTGCAACGACGTATAAAAGACCATAGTAAGTTGGACCTACAATGGGTCAAAATCGGGAAAAAAATTTTAACCACATTTTTTTTTTCAGCAAAATTTTTTTTTGCTAAATATTAAAAAAAAAAAAATAAATTTAAAAAAAATTTTACATAAAAAATTTTACATAAAAAATTTTACATAAAAAATTAAAAAAAAAAATTCGCAAAAATGTATTTTCCAAAAAAATTAAAAAAAAACAACTGAAAAAAAATTAATTTTGTTTACCTAAAAATATTTAAAATTTTTATTTTGAAGTATAGTTTGGTGAAGGGTATATAAGATTCGGCCCAGCCGAATATATCTCTCTTACTTGTTGTGATATAAATAAGTTTCATAGAGAATGAAATCACGCCACTTAATTTTCGTAATTGGTCTAAGCTTCTCTATATGACCGAAAATCACTTTAATAACGAGCATAAATCACATAAAAATATTGGTATTCAAATAAAATTGAGCAGAAAAAAGTAATAAAACACGTGAACTAATTCCACGGCGATTAGTCAATATTAGCTCATAGCTCCCCTGCAAGGCCCACTTCCGGACATCACTCACGATTATTGAAATTATTGAAATTTTAAAAGAAAAATATGGTCCGTCAACAGACGCAAAGGCATAGCTAGATCGTTTTAGAATTTTATAAGGACCCAGAATATAAGGACTGAGATGGAAAAATGTTTAACATACATATATGTTAATAAAAATGAAACCATTAAACTTACAGTTTTAAATCTTTTTTTATTTGATTGAAATTATTGTTACAATTTACAAAAAAAAAAAAAATATATTTTTATAGTTCTATTCACTAATGATGAAATTTTAAACCTTTTTCGAAAACCCTTCCATTATGATTTTTATAGTGCTTTATGTCACTTTGTTCGAACAGGTTGTCCATCTCCGTGTAAAATCTACCACATTTTTGGACACCTTTTTTGTGCTCTTCAATTCTCTTTTAACAAGAGCCCAATATATATCCACTGGACTCAGCTCCAGGCAGTTTGGAAGAATTACCTCTCTTGGTACAAATACCATATTACTGGTCTTGTACCACTCAAGAACTTTCTTACCATAGTGACAGATGCCAAATCAGGCCAAAACTAATTAAGAAGTCTTACGAATGAATACATCCTTTTTTGTAAACATACCTTGATGTAAATTTCGATATTTATAGAGCCCTTTGTAACAAATGTTTGACTTTTTTCCGCAACTACATATTGCTTGCCATATCAAGAACTTTTTGGGAAATTTTTTCTGGTTTTGGGTTCTAAACTTTTCTTCAACATTCCCTCGAGCATCTGCAACATTAAAAAATTGACCCAGAAGCTGCAAAAAATTTTCCATACGTACATTTCGTCATCCATTATGCAGCAGCTATAATTTTTGTATACAATTTGACTTTAATTTCCGTACTGTGTCTTTGGCCTCTAAATTTTTAGCAGAGTTCCTGTTAGGAACTTTTTGAGCCTTGTATGTTTTTAAATCTGCATTGGCTTTAAGTTTTCGTACCTAATAGTCCGACTACTGACCTAACAGGGCTGCTTTCCTACCGAAGGTGATGGGAGCTCTTTTGAAAATGCTTTCTATTTTTTTGTCTTTGGAAACATCATGTGGACCATTCCTTGTACCTGAACTAGGTTTTATGTCAACGGACAAGTTCTCCCGGTACTGTTTAATAACATTGGAAACAATTTGATAGCAGACCTTTGATTATTTGGCTAACTTTTTGTAGGACCAAGTTGGGTTTTGTTGAAAATATTTAATAATTTTGGTACGCACTTTTTTCTGGTCACTCATTTTAATCAGATTAACAACAAATGAACATAATTGATATTAAACATAATAACTGACATGCTTTACAAAGGTAACTGATAAAAAAAAAATCAAATAATACTTGGTTTAAAAGTTTTAATGAAAAACGTGTGTTAAGAATTTTACGATCTCAGTCCTTACTTGCTTAGTGTAACCATATATATGGTTGATACAATCATGTGAATCGTAAATTAACCATATTATTGTTACCACAATCATATAAATGGTTACTGTGACTATATTATTGTTAAAAAGGTTAAAATGGTTACAGTAAACATGCACCGAACATCATTCACGAAAATAAATTATTGGAATTTTAAAAGAAAAATATGGTCCGTCAACAGACGTAAGGACTAGATCGTTTTAGAATTTTATAAGGACCCGGAATATATATATTTTTGTGAGTTTGCGATGAATACTTGGATGTGTTAAAAACAGAATGACAAAATCAATTTCTCTCCCCAAGAAATAACATGCTTAAATAAATTTCCTCAAAAACTTTCTTACCGATTTAAGTGGCTCTTTAAAAACCAATATTTATATAAATGCTACAATTGTATAGATTAGGAATGCTCTGCAGCAAAAGAAAAATAACTTGGCAAAATAGAAAAAACTGCTTAGAATGTCACCTATCAAAAAAGCAGCTACAAAAAAGTTGCGCAATTTCCTGTGTTGTTAAAACAAACACAAACTTTTCTTTTGTGGAGTTAAAGGCACTTTATGAGTGTCTAAATATAAACTGTATAAATGTTGAAATGTGAGAGTAGAAAAAACCTTTAAGTTCATTAAATATACGACAGTGATTTGGTTCATGTACAGTAGAGGGTCCCAGTGTAAGAAAACATTTTATAAGAATACAATTCAAACTAATGTGAAAAAAACGGAAAAAAATAAGAATTTTTTTTAATAATCTCTTCTTCAGTTCCCTAACAGAGATTGAAAATCTATACATCAATATAATTTGTCCAAGATGGGTCTTAAAAATATCAAAATTTCTGAATTAATTTTTGTTGTAAAAAAATTTCCTCGTGCACTTATGAAAAAAACATTCGATTTCTTCCAATAAGACTGAAATTGTAACATCCTTTGAGAAAAGATATGAATTTTTTTATACGTTTCTCCTATAAAATCAAGTAGCAATGCGAATTTATTGCCACAAAAATTGTTAGATTCATTTTGGAAAAACAATTTTTGGTGCTTTTTTTTTTTTTTTTGGTTAAACTGAGCTGAGATCTAGATTTTTTTCTTCTGATTTTTACCTTATTCAGCACATCAATGGTACTCCTACACGACACTCTAATGTAAAAATAATAAATTGACAAAAAAAAAAATTTTTTTAAACAAAAATTTTCTTTAAGACTTCTTCTTAAACAAATTTGTATATAAAGAAACAGCAGTTAAAAATCAAAAAGTCAAGATTTAAAGCAAATTAGAATTCATATTTCATTGTTGTTAATGAATTTAAATGAATGATAAATGTTTCATTATATTCTTTAAGCTCGAATGGCCACAGTTTAGTTTTTCAAGAAAGAAAAGTCATTAATTGTTGTCAATGGCCATCTCGTCATCAACCGTTTGTAAGCTAAATACAAAATTTGCAAAAACATCAAAGTTATAGATGAATTTAAATGAAGATGAATGAGTGTCAACATTTCTGGCCACAATATAAAGGAAACCACACCAAGTTATACACACACTCATACTCATACTCTCTCAAGCTCAGACACACACACACCCATATGAATACACCTTCATGTTGCCATCATTATGTGCAAATATTTTATTTTGTTGATTGGTTGCTTTTCCCATTCTACGTTTTTGTTTTATGCTTGGAGAGAAACCATTGTCAAACAACAAGTATTGGTTTTATTGGCATCCTGTCAGTGTTATGCCAATACCAACACACAGTAAAGCCAATTGGCGTGAGTGGCAAGAAGATATTCGTATCAAGTGGCAGGATAATTGTCCAAATATTGACTTGTAAAATTTCCAATAAGAATGTTTTCACTTCAGAAAATGAAAATGAGTATACACAAATGTACTTATATTTACTTATATTAGAAGATGTTGCAAAAGGTTGTACCAGGGAGCGAGGTAGCGACAGGCTTTGAGCTGTTGTTTTATCGATAATATTGTGCAAACAAACATGTTTTAAGGCCAATGTGTTGTATTCAATCTACTAGAAATTTTATTATCTCTAACAAAAAAATCTCCAACCAAAATATATAATAATATAATATTTAACCAATTGAAAACTTAGTTATTGTAACAGGTGGCGCAAAAGTAATCCTCCTATCAGAAAATGCTATAAATTTTGCGACTGGCCCCTAATGTCAGTTCTGTTTTGACATTTGTGTAGTAAACACATGCGAAATACACGTTAATAAACAATGTTACGCTACACTGCTCCAGAACGCGGAATATTGCTGACTATTTATTTGACCAATAATCGGCAAAATTTATAGCATTTTCTGATAGGATGATTACTTTTGCGCCACCTTGTATATCAATTGATCAATTAATTATAGAAGATATTAACGATTAAAAAGCCGAGCTCACAAGTCTTATCAGAGAGATCTCTTAATTAATTTGTTGCTTTATTATTTTCAATTTTAAAGCTGGATATATTTCTGAAAAATATTTTAAGTATTTCTAGATGTTACGTGTAGAACAAACAATTTGGTGAAGAGTACTAAAACAAACTGCAAAAGTGTCAACATTTGCTATTCCAAAAATAAGAAATAAAAATGCTTATTTTTAAACAACAACAAAATAACTGTGTCAATCTCTCTCTCATGAACACTTACACAAAACAGCCAATAAAAATATACTTGAATTACCAAAGTGCGGGTAAAACAAAAAAATATATCTAGATTTTTTGCTTGTATCCCAGCAGTTAAGCATGTAGTCAAGGTATCCCTTATAGACAGTAATCGTCACAAATGTCTTATCACTTGGCTGACTCTAATTTATATATATATGACACGTATGTGCTCTTTGTAGTGCAGAGAGAAGACAATTTGTTACTTTATACATCCCAGGTAATCTAGCGTGAAGACAATTGTCGCTTAAATGTCTCTAAGTAATCTGGAGTGCAGTCACTTTAAACGTGTTTTATACAAATTGTGTTGATATAATTCTCATACAGTTAATTTTTATTTTTTCTTAAGTATCTGATATCCTATGAAGTCAATAGTCATTTTAGTGTCTCTCAGTTACCTATAGTGAAGTCACTTTCAACGTTTATTTTGTACTGCACTTTAGAAATTAGTTATTTAACCCACCAGAAGCAATCCATTGGAGAGTTGTCGAAGAAAGGTTTGTTTACAAGCAATCGCTTATTGGACTGCCTGTGATATGTCTTTTTAGCTGACTATATGAGGTCAATTAGCACTAGTACATGTTAAAATAACTAGTTATGTAGCTGATTAAGTTACCAGTTAGGTAGCTAGTAAGGTAACTGACGTTATTTAACCAGTATGTGAATACAATGCGTTGACTACTTTGGACCAGCTATTAGACAGTCTGATTGTAGTCAATAAGGGTCAATTGACACCCTGCTTAGGACAAGCACGTGTTAAAATAACTAGTCACGTAGCTGTAGAAGTAACTAGTTCCCACCCGAAATGATGGGTAAAATCACTAGTTCGGGACTGTCTCCTAGAACTGCTGGGATCTGACTGGCTGCCAAATTATTCCTTAATTTTCCAAAGTCTTAAATAAATGGATTGTTTCTTTTTCAATTTATATGACATTTTCGATCAATGAAATGACATCTTTACAGATTTACAAAAATTAAATTATTGATATTTTAAAGTTTTTTTTCTATAGAGTTGTGTAAGGCATCGTTGTGTGAACACTGGTTGGTTAAACACTTTATTTATTGGATTTTTAAGTTTAAAGTTTTTTTTTGCTAAATTTAAGGCAAAATTAAATTTGTTTTAATTCAATTTCAAAATTTATTCAATTTCAAAATTTAATTAATAAATTTTAAATTTATTAACACTTGATTTTGTTTTTCATTAATTTTCATATATTTAAAACCAATGTATAACAAGCAGTCCGCCCCGCCCCATTGATATTAATACCTAACTCTATATATGTGTTAGCAAAAGAGTACCTTACTCTAAATATGTACATGTGTTGGTGTATTTTTATTTTTCCACCAGATACCCAGAGTTCTATATAATAGTTTTAAATTTAAATTTGTTTGAATTGTTTTCAATTTTCAATACGAAAAATTTAAACTCTGTTCAATTGTTTAATTTGTACCACAAACAGAAATAAATGTCAAAAATTAATAAAAACAAGTAAGAGAGTTATATTCGGCTGTGACGAATCTTATATACCCTTCACCAATATTTTTAGGTAAAAAATTAAATTTTTTTTTTCAAAATTGTTAAAAAAAAAAATTTTTTTTAATTTTTTCCAAATTTGGGTTTTAATTTTTTTTAAAAAATGTTAAAATTTGTTAGTGAAAAAAAATTTATGACAAACAAATTTTTTTGTTAAAAAAAAAATCCTGTTTAAAAAAATTTGGAAAAAATTAAAAATTTTTTTTTTTTTTTAATTTTTTCCAAATTTTGGTTTTAATTTTTTTTAAAAAAATTTTGAAATTTGTTAGTGAAAAAAATGTATGACAAGCAAATTTTTTTGGTAAATAAAAAAATTCGGCTAAAAAATATTTTTCCCGATTTTGACCCATTGTAGGTCAAAAATACTATAGCCTTATATACATCGTTGCAATGAACTTACTGTTCTGTACCGTCTCTAGGTCGTCAACCACAAGTACAAAAATCTTCGAATTTGTCATATATTTTCCTATCGGTTGACAAAACCGAATTTAGCTCCCGCATGTAAATCATAACCGAATTTTTCGATTTCCGAAATCATTAAATTAAGCTTAGCAAAGACACAAACCTGTATATTACGGTTGTTTGAACCATTTCAATTACAATTATGTTTTCACAATTCTAAACATAGAAATACAGTAAAATTTATTGTTATTTAATAAAACAGTCCAACAAATTGAGACTTTTTGATTGAAACAGAACAGCGACCCATTAATTCTGAATGGGCATGTTGAGTAGATAATTTTTGTAGAATAAACTTATAGTCAAGCTGGTCTGGACTATAATTAACAAAAAATTTAGGTTTCAGTGAGAAATTCGAAAAAGGCAAAGCACCAATCCTTTTTACTATCCCACGATAAATAATGTCACAGTTGCACAGTGGTCCAAATGCCCAATCTAGCCGGAAAAAAGTCATTTTTTTAAATGCTTTAAAAGCTAATTTTTTGTTTGGTAATATGTTGACAAGTGTCTATACTACATAACGGCATATTTTTTTTCTTTAAATAGCTACACTAGCATTGATACATTGCTTCAAAAACAAGTAATTGCTTCTTTGTTAAAAAATTAATATCTCAAGTGACATTTAACAGTGCAAGGGAAATTGTCGTAAAAAAATAGTAAGAACAATTAAAAAAAAAATTTGTTGGTGTAATTAAATAACAAAGGTAAGAGTAAAAATTACTGTTTAAATTTTTTAGAAAATATGTTTTGTTTAGAAAAAAAAAATGCAATTATGTACATGTGTGTTTTAAATGTGAAATTTTTGTTCAGTGTCCAAATTCTATTAGAATTTAAAATGGTAATTTAACTGAGTTAAGCTTTAGTTTTTATGTTGTCGTCATCTGTATATATGTAGCTTTCTAATGTTAAAAAAAATAGCTGCCACTTTTTGCCTCAACGATTTTTATTTCATTTAGAGTTTAACATGTCCATTACAAGGAAGGAGCTTTATTTTTATTTTTAAGGTTGGCGTGGCATTTCGCCCACTTCAAATTTTTTAATGAAATGTAGCTTTTAATTATTTCCACACATACAGAAAGACGGTGTGAAAATTTCAGGAAAATCGGTCGATCTGTTTCGCCGTCTATAAGGCTTCAAACAAACCAACAAAGAAAAAATTTACATACAAAAACACACATTCATGCACAAAAAAACAAAAATTTTTTATCAGATTGTTTATATTGATGAAATCTATAAACGAACCAAGTTTCATGTCGGTACTGCTTTTCAAAAGCGAGTTATGACTTTTTTCCGGCTAGATTGAGCATTTGGACTACTGTGATTACCCCGTTTTAGGAATTTTAGTATTTGAAAATAAAAACATGTCAAAAATTATAATTTCGTTGTTTTAAGGACATTTGGATCTACATTATTTCTAAATTTTGTTAATATATCTTTAACCGTTAAAATTGTACATTAATTCAAATTTTATATTTTTGTTCAGGAAAAATCTCTGTATTATAAATTTTTAGTTTCTAATGTGTGACCCTACATGGCAAATATTTGACCAAAAATGTAGTTCTTTTATTTCACAAAATTCCTTTTACTTAGGACAATTCAAAACAAATAATAAGTTTTTATACGCTGTTTGATCTTACAAATCACTTGAAAGCGCAAACAACGTTAAACAAATTTGTGCTAAAAAAAAGGGGTCTCGCTTTTTTGAGTAAATATTTGCCATGTGTGACCATACCTTAAGGTAAATGACTTCCGAAAAATTCACAAAATTATTCCATTTCACTAAACTGTTAATCTTCAAGTCCTAGGGTTATCACCAATACCAAATACTTATACAAAAAGCTTATATTTATTCATCAGGAGCTCCACACACCATGCTCCCTTTTTTAAAATTTTAAAGTTTTTTATATATACCATGCAAAATGGAAAAATCCTAAAAATACGGCCATTTTACATGTTTAAACTTTTGATGCAAGTAAATTTTTATAGTTACGAGATAACTGTTAACAAGATGCTTTGATTTTATTCAGAATTTCATGCCAAAAATAGCTGATATTTAAACAAAAAAATGTCGACCCTCCATATGCCCGCCATATCTAAAAAACCAAAAAAAGATCGAGCAGAATTAAAAAAAAAAAATAAACCTAAATATCTCTTGAACTAAAAGAGATAACTTACATATGTGTAGATGTTTTTTGTAAATCTCTTTAAGGACTATTTATATTTTAAATTTCAGTTCATTCGGCTCATACTAGGATTTCTGGCGGTTTTTTTTTTAAATGTGACACCCGAGGTGGCGTGTAATTTTGCTAATTTTAAGCGTAAAGAGCTTTACTTACAATTTTTGTGACGCCTACTAAAATTTTTAGCCAAAAATTTGTGTAGAATATTTGAATCCTTAAATGTCCTTTTTGAAAGGACTTTTTTTAATTTTCTCGAAAAAAGGTTCAAATGGACCCCTAAAGAGAAGAGATAGAGGGTTAAGATCTTCCACAAAAATTATCTCCATAAAATTAGACAATATAACTCTAATAATAAGAATTCTCTCCGACATTAACTTACAACATTTGTTATACCCTTCACCTTCGTGAGAAGGGTATATATAAGTTTGTCATTCCGTTTGTAATTTCCACAATATAATTTTCCGACCCTATAAAGTATATATATTCTGCATCCTTATAGATAGCGGAGTCGATATAGCCATGTCCATCTGTCTGTCTGTGTGTCCGTCTGTCTGTTGAAATCAATTTTCTGAAGACACCAGATATCTTCGGGATCCAAATCCTCAATAATTCTGTCAGACAAGCTTTCGAAAAGTTTCCTATTTAAAATCAGCAAAATCCGTCCATAAATAACGGAGATATGAGCAAAAATCGGAAAAAATTGGCCTATTTTTTATCTATATCTCGATTACTAAGTCATAAATATAGACAATATGTATATCTAATGATAGATATTTCAAAGTCCATTGCAACGATGTATATAAGGCTATACAAAGTTTGACCTACAATGGGTCAAAATCGGGAAAAGAAATGTTTAACCCGAATTTTTTTTCACAAAAAACATTTTTTTGTCATAAATTTTTTCACTAATAAATTAAATAAAATAAATTTTTAAATTAAAAATTTTTTTTTAAAAAAATTGGAATTCAAGTGTTTTCCAATTTTAAAATTTAAAAAATTAAAAAGAAAAATTTTTTTTAATTTTATTTTAAAATATAACTTTGTGAAGGGTATAAAGGATTCGGCACAGTCGAATACAGCTCTCTTACTTGTTTCTATTAGTATAATGCTCCCTTCGATCAAAAAATTAAAACTTTGACCCACTGTAAAAAAAAATTCAGACTATAAGTTTATTCTACAAAAATGATCTACTCAACATGCCTTTCAGAATTATAGGGTCGCTATTCCGTTCCAAAAATGCTGTTAAACACTGTAATTACAATTAATTTTCGTTCTACATTATTAAAGATACTTTAATTTTAAATTAATCTCTTTTTCTCTAAAAAATTATGTTTGCAATAGTCTCCATATATGTTTACCATTAGTATAAATAATAATCACTTAAATAACACAACATATATTATTTATGGTTAAAATTCCAATAATGCACATATTTGATTGGAAGAAAAAAAAAAACCAACACAGTCTGTCAATTGATCATTAATTTGTGTCCATAATTTATTACGATAATAAAACAAATATTTCACACATCAGCACACTCATACGCACGCATACATATGTACAATCAAATACTGTCTATAAAAGTTACATTATAATTAAGTCTAAATCCAATAACATACTTTTACGCATACTTTATACTTACATATGCATACATCCATACATAAATACTTATTTAGTCATATTAATTTTAATTGTTATTATTATTATTATTATATTAATAATTATAATAATAACACACGATTACATCGATTTTATATCGATAATAAGCAATGAGCTTAATTATTAAAATTTACTTCGAAATTAGAAAAAAAAAAATAAATATTAATTAACTCATCAAAACTCATATACAAAAACTCATTAAATATTACTAACAACACGCCTAATAAAATTCACATACACATGATGACGAATAAATAAGAAAAATATGAATAAAAATTTTTCAGAAATCTACAAATTCCAAAAAAATGTGAAACATTTTTAAAAGTGTTAAGAGATTGTTGGGGCGAGAGGTCTGTATTATAAACAACCCCTCAAAAGTCATTGGGCCAACTCATTTAAAAATAATTATTATTATATTAAAAGCATAATGAAGTGCTAATGATGCGAGTTCAATTGAAACCAAAAGAGAAACAAACACCTTTTTTATTTGTTCGCTGCTACTGATGATGACGTTCATAATTAAGTTAAATTGTTTATATTTAATTATTATTTTTCTGAATCAACAATTAAAGCTGAAACGAAATGAAATTATTTGGATTTTGCAGCGTATGTGTGTGTGTTTTTTTATATTTTAGTTATTGATTCGAGTAAATTAAAAATATTTCAGATCATTTACAAAAATTTGAGAAAAAAAAAAGAAACGGTTTAAGTAAGTAAAAAATAATAAAAACCGGACGTCGACAATTGATTGAAAAGAAATATTACTTTAATGTTTAAGTATACTGCAATGCAAATGAATAAAGAGATAATATTATTTTATTAATTTCATTAATATTGTAACGAAATGCGAGAGGAGTCAAGTCAATATATATACACCCAGAAAAAAAATATAGTTGTGCATGTTTACATTAACCATTTCAACATTTTTAACTGTACTATAGTCACAGTAACTATTTATATGATTGTGGTAATAATAATATGGTTAATTTACGATTCACATGATTGTAACAACCATATATATGGTTACAGTAAAGAAGTTTATGTTTGTGACAACCATTTATATGATGAAAGACTTACTATATTATGTTGCTCTCGGCTTATAAATATCATAGTCTGAGAACAACATATTGTTTCGTTTTCAAAATTTTAAAACGTTGTTTATTTCCTTTAAATAAACCGGATACTTTTGATTGCAAATAAAGTTAGTTATAGTAGTTTAAAATTGTTAACAACTCTTTATTTATTTAAAATGTACAACAACAACAGTTCAAATTGTCACTCAGTGTCTATTTACACGTTTATCAATTCGCAGAAATGCACACACACTTTAAAATATACAAACTTAAATTTACAAGTCAACAAGCCAATGATCAACTCACTAACAACTGCAACCTCTGCCACTATTTATATACACGCCATCTTTCGCGAATCTTCTACAATGCTCTTAACGGAACAACTATTATGTTCGAATTCTAGAGCTCTCGTTATCAATGTTAGCAGTTTAAACATTTAGTGTTGGCATACTTACAATCAATGCTAATAACATCATGCTATCAACATTGTTGATAAGTAGAAGCTTCTACTAATGGACGTGTTTATAAACATGATGATTGCTGCAGGCAGTCGTTACAGACCGTTAAATTCAAATTGCTATTGCAAATTCGTAACAGTATTATGATAAAATGATTCATCATAATAATGGTTAGCACAAACATATACGTGTTTACTGTAACCATATATATGGTTGATACAATCATGTGAATCATAAATTAACCATATTATTGTTACCACAATCATATAAATAGTTACTGTGACTATAATATTGCTGAAAATGTTGAAATGGTTAAAGTAAACATGCACAACTATATTTTTTTTGAGTGTATGTATTTTTCGATATACAACAAATTACGCCGCATAAAAAGGTACTTTATAGGAGTATAATTAATTTACAATTTCTCTGAACTACACAACAATAGCTTCCATGTATCGATGTCATAACAAATTCCTCGTAATTCGTACAGCAATCCAGTATTAACCCTAGAATACTAACGCTATTTTTGTCTTTGTTTATTTCGTTTGATTAATTTCAAATTGATCAATTTCAATTTGTAGTGAGATAATACAATTGGTTACTTTATACATCCCAGGTAATCTAGCGTGAAGACAATTGTCACTTAAGTGTCTCTAAGTAATCTGGAGTGTAGTCATTTTAAACGTTTAGTGAGTAATTACCCAGCAGTTAAGCAAGTAGTCAATGTATCCCTTATAGACAGTAATCGTCACAAATGTTTTATCACTTGGCTGAGTCCAATTTATATATTTTGGTCATTTGAGACGTATGTGCTCTTTGTAGTGCAGAGATAAGACAATTGGTTACTTTATACATCCCAGGTAATCTAGCGTGGAGACAATTGTCATTTAAGTGTCTCTAAGTAATCTGGAGTGTAGTCATTTTAAACGTTTAGTGAGTAATTACCCAGCAGTTAAGCAAGTAGTCAATGTATCCCTTATAGACAGTAATCGTCACAAATGTTTTATCACTTGGCTGAGTCCAATTTATATATTTTGGTCATTTGAGACGTATGTGCTCTTTGTAGTGCAGAGATAAGACAATTGGTTACTTTATACATCCCAGGTAATCTAGCGTGAAGACAATTGTCACTTAAGTGTCTCTAAGTAATCTGGAGTGTAGTCATTTTAAACGTTTAGTGAGTAATTACCCAGCAGTTAAGCAAGTAGTCAATGTATCCCTTATAGACAGTAATCGTCACAAATGTTTTATCACTTGGCTGAGTCCAATTTATATATTTTGGTCATTTGAGACGTATGTGCTCTTTGTAGTGCAGAAGAAAGACAATTGGTTACTTTATACGTCCCAGGTAATCTAGCGTGGAGACAATTGTCACTTAAGTGTTTCTAAGTTATCTGGAGTGTAGTCACTTTAAACGTTTTGCGTGATAATTCGTTTAAACTGGTTTTATACAAATTGTATTGATATAATTCCCATACAGTTAATTTTTAGTTTTTCTTAAGTATACTGATATCCTATCTAACATATCATGAAGTTAATAGTGACTTTAGTGTCTCTTAGTAACCTAAAGTTCTTTTTTGTACTGCACTTAAGAAAGTAGGTTTTTTACCCACCAGAAGCAATCCATTGGAGAGTTGTCGAAGAAAGGTTTGTTTACAAGCAATCGTTTATTGGACTGCCTGTGATATGTCTTTTTAGCTGACTATATGAGGTCAATTAGCACCTTTACATATTAAAATAACTAGTTATGTAGCTGATCAAGTTACCAGTGAAGTAGCTAGTAAAGTAACTGACGCTTTTTAACCAGTATGTAAATCCAATGCGTTGACTACTTTGGACCAGCTATTAGACAGTCTGATTGTCAATTGACCCCCTGGTTAGTACATGCACGAATTAAAGTAACTAGTCACGTAGCTATTGAAGTAACTAGTTTCCACCCAAAATGATGGAAAATCACTAGTTCGGGACTGTCTCCTAGAAATGCTGGGTTATAGCTTACAAAAGATTAAAAGTTTTGTGTTTTGGCATTTCTGTGAATAGAAATATTGTTACGAATGTGCAATGACGATTTGAATTCAACGGTCTATAACGACTGCCTGCAGCATTCATCATGTTTGAAGGCACGTCCATCATTGACATTGTTTGTAAGTTTGGCAACACTAAATGTTTGGGCTGCTGGCAATGACATCGAAAGCTCTAGAAATCGAACATACTAGTTGACCGTTAAGAACAATCTCGACTACTCGACTGAAGATGGCAGTTTGTACAAATAGTGGCAAAGGTGACAGTCGTGAGTTGAGTTTATCATTGGCGATGTTAGAGTTAACATCAACTGTCTTGTGCATTTAAGGTTGTACGTAATACAGTGTGTGTGCATTTCTGCGAATTGATAAACGTGTATAAAGACACTGAGTGATTATTTGAATTGTTGTTGGTGTACATTTTAAATAAATAAAGAGTTGTTACAATTTTAAACTACTATATCTGCTTTTATTTGCAATCAAAAGTATCCGGTTTATTTAAAGGAAATAAACCAACGTTTTTAAAAGGTAAAAACGTAACAATATACTTGATGAAAACATAGCTAGACTAATTTACAGTTAGATAGCCACAAATTTGTTCTATCTGTGCTAAAACAAAAAGAGAAATTTATATACATTAGTAATCTAGGGTTAAGAAAACCTAGCTAAACACAGTATAAGAAACTAGAACTAATTTATATTTCAATTTGAGGCCATTTTTAATTATTAAATAAAAACTGTAATGTAGAGTGTAAAAGGTATTCTTATGACTATTAACTTGAGTGTTGGCATCATTAGCAGCCATGATTTATAAGATTATTTGATCATTTACTTTATGTTTCTTTATGTAGTTTTTTTCTACAAGTTTTTTTTTTTTTTTTGTTTTTTGTTAAACTGTATCATTGTAATTTAAAATTTTGTAGTTGAATATGTTTTTGGTTAATAGAACATTGTAGATTTAATTGCTCACATGCCAGTTTCAAATTTAAGTTTTTTTTTTTTTTTTTAAGATCACATTAATGTGTGTTTTTTTTTTCTATCTTCAAAATCAAGCGTAAACAATAAATCTTGCTGGGTGTAAATTAAGAATTTTTATGTTATGAAAACCATAAAACAACTTGACTTTTTTAAAAATTTTATTTCCATTAATGCTTTGAATTCACAAAAACACAAGTAATATTTACAATACAAGTACATATGTATTTTGAAAATAAAATAAAAAAAAACTACATCAAATACATATCCAACTGACTTGAATTTAACACTGGTTAAAATGTTTGTATTATTCAACAACCATAACAACATCTTGCCCAGCAGCTATAGCGGCAGAGTCTTTAAGAGAATAAAACATAGACGAAATGTTAAAACCTCCACCTCCAACATCCCCACCCCTCTATGCAATTGTAGCCAAATGCCAGCCAGCCAGGCCGCCAAATACGCAACTTGCAACTTTTATGAGAAATCGTACAAATGGCAAATTGTTTGTTGTTGTTTCGAAAATTATACCCTACTCAAAAACTTTTCATTGCTGCGGGTTATTTTAAGTTTATGCTCGTGTTTGTAACCCTGAAAAAGTTTATGTAGACAGTCAAGAATATATTGTAAATCGGCATGAAAAAAAAAAGTTTAACTATTGTTTTGTTTATTTTTCTTAAGTTTTAAAATGATTAAAATTCAAGAAATTAACTTAGCATTTTTCAGCCGCGAAATTAGGATAATTTTCACCCAAAAAAAAAGTAAACAAAAATATTATAAAGGTGAAAATGCTAAAGAAAAAAGTTTTGTTTTTTCTTCACAGTAAAACAAAATCAAATATGTTTTGCATAAGAAGGAGTTTTAAAAAAAAACTTTCTTACTACTTATAAATAAACACATGAATTCTTTTCCCTTTCGCTGTCACTATTGAAGAAAATTATGGACTGATATAATGTATTAACGACGTAATTAATAGCCAATGATAAATACATAAATATTTATATATACATATGTAATGTAGGTTTGTTACCGATTCGAAACGGAAAAAGGTAGCGCTAATTTGGATTATTTCGGTAGCGGCAATTTCGGTTCTACTTAAATTGTTAATAAAATTTACAAAAACTGAAAATAATTTAACAAAGTTAAGCAAATAAACTCAATTATTAAAATCTAAAATTGGCAATTAACAGGGAAACCGGAATCATAAAACTGCATATTTTTCCTAAAAGTTCCTAAGATATTGTTACGTTTTCACCCTTTAAAAAGGTTGGTTTATTTATTTTAAATAAACCGGATACTTTTGATTGCAAATAAAAGCATTTATAGTAGTTTAAAATGATAACAACTCTTTATTTATTTAAAATCTACAACAACAACAGTTCAAGTAGTCACTCAGTGTATTTTTACATGTTTATCAATACGCAGAAATGCACACAGACTTTATAATCTACAAACTCAAATGTACACGACAGTTGATATTAACTCTAACAGCGCCAATGATGAACTCACTCACGACTGCAACCTCTGCTCATATTTATACACACGCCATCTTTCGGGAATCTTCCACAATGATCTTAACGGACAAACTAGAACATTCGAATTCTAGAGCTTTCGATGTTAATGTTAGCAGCTTAAACATTTAGCGTTGCCACACTTATAAACAGTGCTAGTAACCGCATGCTATCAACATTGTTGATGAGTAGAAGCTTCTACTAATGGACGTGTTTATAAACATGATGAATGCTGCAGGCAGTCGTTACACACCGTTAAATTCAAATCGCTATTGCACATTCGTAACAATATTTATCCGTTTCAGAACACTTTAAGAATATTGGCATAGAGTTATTAGTGCATATTTTTGCATTTATTAGTTTTTACAGCATTTTTATGCCATATTTGTCCTTTTTAGAGCATTTTTTGATTTTTTTAACAAAATTCTTTTTGTTGAAAAAAATTTTTTTTTTAAAACATTATTTTTTTAATTCTTACTCACATTAATACAAAGTCTGGTTATGTGTTAACTAATAGTTGTAATGCCGTTTAAAATTATTTTTGTATGAAAACTGTCAGTATAACTATTCATTAACACATAACCAGTCTTCATGTTAATGGGGGTTAGTGTAAATATAATGTATAATATTGTTACGTTTTTACCTTTTTAAAAACGGGCTTTATTTCCTTTAAATAAACCGGATACTTTTGATTGCAAATAAAAGCAGTTTTAGTAGTTTAAATTGTAACAACTCTTTATTTATTTAGAATGTACAACAACAACAGAATTAAAAAGTCACTCAATGTCTTTATACACGTATATCAATTCGGAGAAATGCACATAAACTTTATTACGTACAACCTTATATGCACAACACAGTTGATGTTAACTCTAACAGCGCTAATGATAAACTCAACTCACGACTGCCAGCTCAGCCACTATTTATACACGCGCCATATATCGGGAATCTTCTACAATGCTCTTAACGGACATACTAGTACATTCGATTTCTAGAGCTTTTCGATGTCAACATTTAGTGTTGCCATACTTACAAACAATGCTAGTCTCCACTAATGGAAGTGTTCATAAACATGATGAATGTTTGCAGGCAGTAGTTACAGACCGTTAAATTCAAATCGTCATTGCACATTCGTAACAATATATAAGATTTGGTACAGCCAAATATTGCTTTTCATTCCTTCTAACTTTTTATATTGAATCTGCATAAAAATGGTTTTTCATGTTTTAATATGGAAGATACGAATATGGATATCCTAGCGAATTGGCAGTCGCTACGATATTCATATTCGTATGAGATATTTTATTGTTTGAATTAGAAATCTAAAGCAAAAATTTAAAGAAAATCTACTTCATTTCTTGAAAAATTGTATTGTTTTTCTTATCTTTTCAATATGAAAATTTAGTTATTGAAGGAATTGTATTGAGTTTTTAATAGAAATAATTTTCTGGCGACAATTTTCTTTCATACATACAATTCCCTTTCATATACAAACAACTATGATTTGCTTCTAAAAGATATTTGGCCGACTTTGAAAAACCTTTTTTTAATTTGGTTAACTAAGGCAGTTTCCAATGTAAAATTGTTTCTTATTGTGTTTTCCCTTATAGCGTCTCACTTATTCGTTTCAAACCAAGTGATCATATACACATTTTTTAATGTATTTTTTGTTGTGGTCATAGAAAAACATTGTAAATTTTTTATATTTATTTAATTGTTGACTTGGTGTGCGGACTTAGAAGTGCGGTGTTGTGTTTTTTTTTTTTTTTTGTTTTCTCATAGCATACCAACAATAATTGCAATCAGATGCGTTAGTGAGCTTGTTATTACAAAAAAAGTGTTTAAAGACAGATAAAATTTGAACAAAAACAACTGCAACAAACAGCCAAACAAATACATATTTACACACATGGAAAACCAATAAACAAACGGCTGGATTAGGGTATCTAGAAACGAACACGAAAACTGGTTAACCGGTTTTTCCATTGTTATATGCAAACCCTGTCGGGTTTTCAACATTTCCTATTTTTTGCAAACCGTTTTTTTAAGACGGTTAACCGGTTTTACGAAATATATTTCCTAAAGCTTATTTGAATATATTTTTGAAAAACACACATTTTCGGTTAAACCGGAAACCGGTTTTTTTGTATACTCTAGACTGGATTGTATGAATGAATGCGTGGAACTAGGGATTGCAAATCGATTGTAATCGTAATCACGATTAATCATATCATTTAATCGTAATCATAATCGTACATTAAATATTGCCATTAAAATATTTGAAGAATCAAGTTCTAATTATAAATTCCCTGTAGTCGGACTAGAACCATGTGCCCCTATGTCAACACCCTTTCTCTATAGACAATTCCACTAGTTAAAATGATGACATTTTTCCATCTAGCGTCAGTAGAAATACGTTAGAGACAACTGTTCTAGTGTATTTCTGGTGACATTGTCAACGAACGCATTAATAGTTTTTTTTTATTATGCGGTGAAGTCAATAGGTATAGAAAATAACTACCTAGTCACAAGTGATACTGTTTACTGGTGGATTTCCAATGACAAGCTAATGTTAAATATCAATAGAAGATTACATTGGCTGGGGTACATATGGTTGTAGTTCCACTGACAATGTCACTAGTAAATCACTACAAATTCACTATTGGCATTCCTTGCAGGGTTTAAGTTCAAATATTCTCCAATACACATTAAATCAACTTTTATAATAAACGAGAAACTTAATTCATATGTTTTGCTACATATATCACATAAATACCGTTCGTGGAAGAAGATATTTCAATTTAAATACACTCAAATCAAATGGTCAGTGTTTTAACTCGAAGCTCGTGGATATCAAATGTTCTTATGACTCATTAAAAATTGAGATTTACTAAGAAGATTTTGGAATTAAATTTCACAAATACATAGTAGTACTACTACACACCAGGCGTAGCAGCACTAAACATTAAATTTTGTGATGAAAGTCCGATTGAAATACAATTATGGCTTGTAAACGGATTATATCTTGCCGCCATGGATTATATTGTTATGTTTTTAACTTTTATTTCCCTTAAATAAACCGGATACTTTTGATTGCAAATAAAAGCAGTTATAGTAGCTTAAAATTTATTTTATTTAAAATGTACAACAACAACAGTTCAAATAGTCACTCAGTGTATATTTATACGTTTATCAATTCGCAGAAATGCACACACACTTTATAATGTACAAACTCAAATGTACACGATTGTTAATGTTAACTCTAACAGCGCCTATGATAAACTCTACTTACGACTGCAACCTCTGCCACTATTTATACACACGACATCTTTCGTTAATCTTCTACAATGTTCTTAACGGACAAACTAGTATGTTCTAATTCTAGAGCTTTCGATGTTAATGTTAGCAGCTTAAACATTAAGCGTTGCCACACTTATTAATAATGCTAGTAACCGCATGCTATCAACATTGTTGATGAGTAGAAGCTTCTACTAATGGACATGTTTATAAACATGATGAAAGTTGCAGGCAGTCGTTACAGACCGTTAAATTCAAATCGCTATTGTACATTCGTAACAATATATATTCTAACGAATTAGAAAGTGATTTAAAGACAATAAAGATTGTTAAAAAATCGGTAACTGTGTGAAAACTGAACGATAGTTCAGTTCGATTAGTTTGATTTTTCTTAAAAAAAACTTCTTTAAGGAATAACATTTTACAACTAAATGATTCGATTTTATAGATTGTTAAAATATTGCAGCCATAACAAAAAAAATCGTTCATTTAGACTGAATAATTCGACTAGCAATAAATTCTGTTATCATAACTTATAAAGATTTCTCTGTGAGACAAACATTTCTAAAAAAATAATTTTGTATTCGCATTAATACTAATTGATATTAATATTTTGATAAAATAATGACAATAACTGTTATTTTGATATATATCCCACTCGAATCCCACTGAGAGACTAAAAAACTCTTAAAGGAATGGACCTAGGCTTTCTTTTCAGCAAAAAAAAATTAAATTAAAACCAGTAAGAGAGCTATATTCGGCTGTGCTATTATTTTTAAAATAAAATTTAAAAAAAATTTTTTTTTAATTTTTTTTAATTTTTTTAAATTTTTTTTTTTTTAATTGTTTTTGAAAAGTTTTTTCCAATTTTAAATTTTTTTTTTTTAATTTATTAGTGAAACAAATTTATGACAAAAGAATGTTTTTTATGAAAAAAATTCGGGTTAAAAAATATTTTCCCGATTTTGACCCATTGTAGGTCCAACTTTGTATAGCCTTATATACATCGTTGCAATAGACTGTGAAATATCTATCATTAGATATCCATATTGTCTATATTTATGACTTAGTAATCGAGATATAGATAAAAAAATAGGCCAAAAATAGAGGTTGTCTCGGATTTTTGCTCATATCTCCGATATTTATGCACGGATTTTGCTGATTTTAAATAGGAAACTTTTCGAAAGCATGTCTGACAGAATTATTGAGGAGTTGGATCCCGAAGATATCTGGGGTCTTTAGAAAATTGATTTCAACAGACAGACGGACATGGCTGAATCGACTCCGCTATCTATAAGGATTCAGAATATATATACTTTATAGGGTCGAAAAATTATATTGTGGAAATTACAAACGGAATGACAAATTTATATATACCCTTCTCACGAAGGTGAAGGGTATAAGAATTCGTTCATTTAGACTGAATCATTCGATTAGCAATAAATTTTGTTATCATAACTAAAAAAGTTTTTTCTGTAAGACAAACATTTCTAAAAAATTAATTTTGTATTCGGATTAATACTAATATTATTTAGATAAAATAATGACAATAACTGTTATTTTGATACATATCCCACTCGAATCCCACTAAGAGACCAAAAAGCTCTTAAAGGAATAGACCTAAGCTTTCATTTGAGCAAAAAAATTAAAAAATTAGATTTTGCAAAAAAAAATATTAAAAGTTGTATGACTTGAGTTACAAAATATTTATTTTGATAGATATCCCACTAAGCGACCAAGTAGGTGTTCAAGGAAAATATCTAAGCTTTCTTTTGAGAGAAAAAAAGGCCCATTTTGAAAAAAAAATCAAAAAGTTTTTATTTTTTTTTTTTCCGAAAGATTGAAGAAATAGCTATCTAAACTATTTGGGACACATTTTGCTAAGAACAATAGGTAATAAGTTATATAGATGAGAAAAAACACCGAAACAAATTACCAATATTTTTCCAGATTAAATTTAGTTGAACCTCTTGAATCTTATTGAATTCTTATAAATTAACTACGAGTGCGATAAATACGGACAAATGCCATTACTATATTATAAACCTTAAAAAATTGGTCATTGGACATTTAAAAATATATTAATTTCTTATTCGAAAAACGTTTTACTTAAAATTGTTATTTAGTGCATATTTTTTAATACTTATATACTTGTTTCTGTAATAAATTATACTTACTTAATTAAAATGTGAAAATTATAACAGCGATTAACCGATAATCGCTATTAATGGAGCTTTTTCAATCGTAATCGCGATTATAAAATAATGTGATTAATTGCAATCCCTACATGGAACATACACACACACACACCGTCAGCCATAGAGATAGACTGGTATCATTGCACTTAAAACATAAACGTCATTTACAGTAGTCCATGTAATGGAAAATGAGATGATGTCGTTGTTAATATAAGGCTGAAAAATCCGCGTACTGCAACAATTTGTGGCAGACTGATTTTATTATTTAATAGTTTTTTTTTTTCTTGTTGTGTTTGCGTTGCTTAAACTATTTGTCAGCTTGTAAAATTAAAAAAAAAAAGTAATGTTATATGGATTTTATTAATTTTATATGTAATTGTTTTTTGTGCTTTTGTTATGCCTATTAGTGAGTAAGTGAGTGAGTGAGTGATTGAGAGTGTGTGTCTGTGTATAAGAGTGAGTCGGTTTAAAGTGTCGGCTATTGCAAATTATAAGCACGTACATTAAACAAGTATAAGTATGTATGAGATATAAATATTTTACAGATACTTTTTTGTTTGTTAGTGTTTTTGCTCATTTTGGTTTGGCAGTTAATGCCTTAATATCGTTTTATTTAATTTTTTTTAATGGACAAAAATACATTTAGTAAATTCGTCTCTGTGTGGTCCTTCCTTTTAGCTGGGCAACAATTACTTTTTAACAAAGCAACACACAGAAACACAAAGATTTTAAAAAACACTTTTTTGAGACAACTTTTATAATTACTTCGCTGACCTACATTTCAGACATGATCCATGATCGTTTTAACAAGTCACAAAATTGCTTATAAATTCATTAAATTTTAATTAAAATTTAATGATAAATACCTTTTAGTGGGTCGATAATATCATAAAAGGAAACAGATTTCATTTATCTTTAACATTTTAAACCGGCTACTGCTCAACATTTCAGTTATTTAGCACTATTACAGTGAACATTTTGAGATAAGTCTAAAAAAGAAACTAAAAACTGGTCGGCGTTGTTTATAAATTTTAAAAGTAAAGTCGAATTTTTGATGCGCTATGCTAAACTAAAAATTTCATTGTATCATTTACTTGTATCTAAGTAATTTAAATACTCAAAACTTGATAGATTCTTATTCAGAACGTTAAATAACTAAATTGTAAAGGGTTCTCCTATAGGGACTTCCAGACTTTGACAGTTGATAGAGGCCATATTGTTGACTACTACATCTGTCGAACTGGTTGTCATTTATTCAATTTGTTTTGGCAAATATCCATAGACGGATAAAGTGTTAGGTAATTTATGGATGAATGGGCACGTCACCAACAAAATTATCGAATTTGGGACGATATTGTTACGTTTTTACCTTTTTAAAAACGGGGTTTATTTCCTTTAAATAAACCGGATACTTTTGATTGCAAATAAAAGCAGTTTTAGTAGTTTAAAATTGTAACAACTCCTTATTTATTTAGAATGTACAACAACAACAGAATTAAATAGTCACTCAGTGTCTTTATACACGTATATCAATTCGCAGAAATACACACAAACTTTATTACGTACAACCTCATATGCACAAGACAGTTGATGTTAACTCTAACAGCGCCAATGATAAACTCAACTCGACTGCCAGCTCTGCCACTATTTATACACACGCCATCTATCGGGAATCTTCTAGAATGCTCTTAACGGACATACTAGTACATTCGATTTCTAGAGCTTTTCGATGTCATTGCCAGCAGCCCAAACATTTAGTGTTGCCATACTTACAAACAATGTCAATGATGGACGTGCCTTCAAACATGATGAATGCTGCAGGCAGTCGTTACAGACCATTGAATTCAAATCGTCATTACACATTCGTAACAATATCAATCAATATGAGATCCAAAAGCATCAAATGAATCCCAAAAAAGTCACTGTTAGGTGTGGATTTTGGTTTGGCGGATTCATCGTTCTATATTTCTTTGAGAATAACTTTGGTCAGGCCATCATTGACAACGGCTAGAGATTTAGGTGCCATTGGTCAAATTAAGCCTGTTTTTATATCCTTCACCTTCGTGAGAAGGGTATATATAAGTCTGTCATTCCGTTTGTAATTTCCACAATATAATTTTCCGACCCTATAAAGTATATATATTCTGAATCCTTATAGATAGCGGAGCCGATTTAGACATGTCCGTCTGTCTGTCTGTCTGTCTGTCTGTCTGTCTGTCTGTCTGTCTGTCTGTCTGTCTGTCCGTCTGTCTGTTGAAATCAATTTTCTGAAGACCCCAGATATCTTCGAGATCCAAATCCTCAATAATTCTGTCAGACATGCTTTCGAAAAGTTTCCTATTTAAAATCAGCAAAATCCGTTCATAAATAACGGAGATATGAGCAAAAATCCGAGACAACCTCGATTTTTGGCCTATTTTTTTTATCTATATTTCGATTACTAAGTCATAAATATAGACAATATGGATATCTAATGATAAATATTTCAAAGTCCATTGCAACGATGTATATAAGGCTATACAAAGTTTGACCTACAATGGGTCAAAATCGGGAAAATATTTTTTAACCCGAATTTTTTTTTTCACAAAAAACATTCTTTTGTCATAAATTTGTTTCACTAATAAATTTAAAAAAAAAATATTAAAAATTGGAAAAAACTTAAAAAAAAATTTTGAAAAAAAAAAATTTAAAAAAAAATAAAAACAATTTTTTTTTTTAATTTTATTTTAAATTATAATTTGGTGAAGGGTATATAAGATTCGGCACAGACGAATATAGCTGGTTTTAATTTAAAGATATGAAGCGCTTAATTAAAGACCCTTTACATAAAAAACGTATTTTTACTAATAACACCTACGCATATAAATTTTCAACTAAGGATGATAGAATGTTTAACAATGATTAAATGTTAAAATTTTTGAAAACATGTTCATGTTCATCTTGCAATTAAATGATTTTATCTGATTTTTATTCTGAAAACACACAAATATTTTCTAACAAAGTCACGAAAAATTGTGGGCCAACAACTATTTGACATTTATAGTGTACATATAATTGTGCAATAGCAAACAAGAAACCAAAAACAATCAAGAACTTGTACTCGTTTTCGCACTTGTTTTTTGCAAAATTTGTAATAAACCCTAAAAACACCAAATTTTCAAGTTTCAGTTTTAACTTCACCTGATTTGTTTTTGCTTTTTGTCATCATCATCACCATCATCGTTGACGTCGGCATCATGTTTGTAATGTAAGATATTTACCAAAAAAAAAAGAAGAAAAAGTAACAAAACATTGAAAACTTGTTTTTCCACTACATCATTGTCATCATTATCACCCATGGGCTTTAGCATCGCCAACCGCTCCATGTCTCTATGTTCAAGCGAGATCCAACATAATATTGTCATGTATTTAAATACATCAACGATGGTTTGAATAGATGGATTTTTGGTTGTTTGGTTGGCTGTTTGCTTTTTAGCTCAAGTGCCCTTTGAGGCGGATTTATGTCTGGTCTTTGTATCATGATCATGTTTATTGAATGCCAATCTGTGTCTGTTTCCCTAGCATTTAGAGCACTCGCTTTTTCATTTACGTACTTGCGTATACATACTTTTAAAATCATTGTTGTTTTCCTTAATATAAAATTGAAAAACGTCGAAAGACTCAGGCAAAAAAAAAAAAAAAACTGTGTGTAAATAATGTTAACGATGCCTTTTGGCGTTAATTATACTTAATATGTATTACTGCTGGTGTCTTCTGTTTTTGGTAATTTTTTTCTTGTTATTTGTAGCTCTATATTTACAAGAGGACACATATAAATTAATCGCTGTTTAATGTATTTTTTGTAGGTTAAATTTTAAGTTATTTACTTTAAAAATAATGAATTATTTTCTGTCTGGGCGTATCGCGGTAATCTTGTAAGTTGATATTACAATTTACCACATTGTTTTTATAAATCATGTAATTTTTGAGAGTTTTGTTTTACAAAAAAAAAAATTGTTTTTTAAGATTTGTGTTTAAAAACACTTTTAAAAATTTCACAAATTTCCGACTGAACAACTTAACTCTTCTATGAACAAGAGCTCTGAAAATTTTTGGTTGTTGTACACACAGAGAAAAAATATTGTTGTATATGTTTACCATAACCATTTCAAAATTGTTTAAAGTTTTTAAACAATATTATGATTAATGTAATTATTTATATGATTGTGGTAACCATAATATGGTAAATATGGTTAATGATTAAAACTATATAATTCCGAGATCTTATTCTCTTTTAAGTTTTATCAAGTGCTGTTTACTATGATCATGATGATCATGAAGAAATGTTTCTTCTTTATTATTGCTGCATGGAATTGTTTGTTGTACCTTAGACAGCCCTGATCTTTGGAATAATATTAAAATTTCTATTCCTCAGAGATCTCTAAGGAAATTAAAATTTGTTTCATACTTATTTTCATAAAACTAGTTATGGCAGAAATGAACCATTAAATAAATCAATTAGGTTATTTACTTAATATCTTTTGTTAATATTAAGATATAAGTTAATCTAATAATATTTTTAAACTAAATAATTTATTATAAATAATAAATTTAGTTTTAAGTTTCTAGTCTCTAACAATTTTTTTAATTTTTTTTTTTCGAATTTGTTTTTTAAAAATTTTTGGCAATTTTTATACCCTTCACTTGTCATTCCGTTTGTAATTTCCACAATATAATTTTCCGACCCTATAAAGTATATATATTCTGAATCCTTATAGATAGCGGAGCCGATTTAGACATGTCCGTCTGTCTGTTTGTTGATATCAATTTTCTGAAGACCCCAGATATCTTCGGGATCCAAATCTTCAATAATTCTGTCAGACATGCTTTCGAGAAGTTCGCTATTTAAAATCAGCAAAATCGGTCCACATATGGCTGATATATAAGAAAAAAACCAGGACAACCTCGATTTTTTACCTATCTTTTGACCTATATTTGGATTACTAAGTCATTAATATAGATAATATGGATATTTAATGATAGATATTTCAAAGACTTTTGCAACGACGTATATAACCTACAATGGGTCAAAATCGGGAAAATTTTTTAACCAGATTTTTTTTTCACCAAAAGTTTTTTTCGCTAAACATTAAAAAAAAAAAATTTAATTTAAATTTAATTTAAAAAATTAAAAAATTTTACATAAAAAAAAGATCGAAAAATATTTTTTTTCAAAAAATGAAAAAAAAAATAAATTTTGTTTACCTAAAATAACCTAAAAATTTTTATTTTGAAGTATAGTTTGGTGAAGGGTATATAAGATTCGGCCCAGCCGAATATATCTCTATTACTTGTTTTTATTTATTAGTGAAAAAATTTATGAAAAAAAAATGTTTTTTGTGAAAAAAAATTCGGGATAAAATATATTTTTCCCGATTTTGACCCATTGTAGGTCCTACTTACTATAGCCTTGTATACATCGTTGCAATAGACTTTGAAATATCTATCATTAGATATCCATATTGTGTATATTTATGATTTTGTAATCGAGATATAGATCAAAAATAGGCCAAAAGTAGAGGTTGTCTCGGACGGATTTTGCTGATTTTAAATAGAAAACTTCTCGAAAGCATGTCTGACAGAATTATTGAAGATTTGGATCCCGAAGTTTTCTGGGGTCTTCAGAAAAATGATTTCAACAGACAGACGGACATAGCTAAATCGAATCCGCTATCTATAAGGATCCAGAATATATATACTTTATAGGGTCTGAAACTTATATTGTGGAAATTACAAACGGAATGACAAACTTATATATACCCTTTTCACGAAGGTGTATTTGCACTTCTTACAGTTAGACCATCCAAAAAACCGGTTTAGGTTTTTGTCGTTCTAAAAAAAAAACCGGTTAATCGGTTTTATATTATATTTGTGTACAATATGAAAAAGGTCTTCTTAAATATATTTTCATAGATATTTTTGTTAATAAAAAGTCAATTTGATGTGTAATGCTTGTATGTAAGAAAAATGCAAATTGTAAATTAAAATATTTTACATTTTTTAATATTTTTTCAGAATAATGGAATAAATAATAAGGGTCCTCATGTAAACGCTTAAATGTCTCGCAAACTGTGCATTTTTACACTCTCGCAAATGAACTGTCAAAAAATGTATGGAAATTCGTTTGCACAACTCCGATAAGTTTGCGCGACAATTTAGACTCGCAAACTTGAATTTATTGTGCATTTGATTAATCAGCTGCTTTTGTTTACTTTTATTTATGAAAAATAAAAATCAAATAAAATATAAATATTTTGTGCATGTGAAAATTGTGTAACTTTGGAACAGAATGATTGGATTGAGTGGCAATGTATATGGAAATATTATCCAACAGCTAAAACATAAACAAAATCTTCCATACTATGTATATCATCGTTTGTTCCAAAGATTTTACTTTTATTCAACATTTTTAGGATTTAAATTTATACAATTTATTTTTACTTATTTTTACAGCATTTGTTGAATTTATTTTTATTTGACATTTTTAACAAATATAAATTTTCTGTGTAAACTTGCACAAAATTGAAAAGGTGGGTTCATGAAACACGTCGCGCAAATTTGCACAGTTGCACAAATGGGAAACTTAAGCGATTAAATGAGTACCCTTAATATTTTTGGCTTTAATATCATTTATACTTTATTTTCTATAATAAAAACCATATATTTGGTTTCTAATTTACATAATGTGTTTACATTTACCTTCAAATAATAATATTAACATTTAATCGTTATTGTTTTGCCATCCAATTTCAATTTTGTGGACGCTTAAGATGTAAGTATGTTAAAACAGTAATAAATTTTTGAATATTTAAGGCATAGGATAGAACTAGAGGCGCAAACTGAGATCTCCCAAATTCTATAGTTAATACAACAACATAATACATAATACAAGTATTTTGTTGTTGCAACAGTATTTTGTTGTTGCAACACTTAGGTTTTTTGTTTCTCGGTAACGCTTCTATGTATATTTTATTCTATGATTTGAAAAGCTTTAAAATTTATGCAATTATTTTATATCTTTTACGAAATATTGTCAAATGCTACAATTTTCTACAAAACATATCAATATTTTAAAAATGTTATCAAAGATTTTCAAAAATATATTTAAATTTAAACAAGGTATAGAAAATATATTTCGTTGAAACCGGTCAACCAGTTTGTCAAAAAACCGATAAGTTAAAGAAAATCGAAATGAACAAACCGTTTGATCGGGTTTCGATGTCGGTTTTGGATACTCTACACACAGTGTTACGTTTGTTGGGAATTTTTATAATTAAATCAGCAATAAAATAAACATAAAATAAATAAATATTCGCTGCTCATTTAGTCAGTAAATAGTATGTTGAACTAACTATCTATATTTTGCTGTATTTGCTTTTAATTTATTTCAGGCCCAACTAAAACTCAATCAATAAACTTTTATTTGATTGACAGTTTACAAGATTCGATTTCTAAGAATTCATGTTACAAAATACTTAGTTGAGGAAAACTTTAATGGTGTAAAATATTGTAGAAAAAACAAATAATTAAGTTTTAAATTCCTACGGATTAAGTCATACTAGAGAGTTTTGCATATATTTTAACTTAACAGATTAATTACTATTGTTGATTTAAAATAGTATTTATTCGAAATAAATTTTCAAATGAAGAGTTCTATAGACTAAAGTGAAAATTAAAGTTCCTATTTAAGTTTTGAACTTTTACTTTTAATGGTAATTTTTTCAATACCCGATAAACTAATTTTTACACTAAGTAAGTGCTATTTTCTCAAAAATAACCAGATATTTTTTATAGTGACGATATACTGACAGTTCTCATACATAAGTTATATTAATTGGAATTTTATCGTTATAAAAACTGATAACCAGTAGTGTGATTCACTAGCTTTTATAACGATAATCGCATGGTTAACATAAATATAACGAAAATTTATCGAATTTGCTATTCAGTAACATTTTTAACGATATTCGCTGTAGGTGAAACTTTAATCAGTCTTTTTTTCGATATTTTAGCGACAATAATTTAAGTTGTGCTTGTTTGCAATTTTGTATTCGTTATCATCACCTTTTGTAGCTGAAATTGTCTTAAAATTAATGAAAAAACAAAAATATGAAAAAATAAGCCGAATAATAAGGGAAATTTTACAATAGACTACTTATTATTCCACTGGAAGATGTCCCAAAAGTAATCCTTTATATTTTGGCCGGAAATAAGTTGCTTTGTTAGTAGTTATATATAGAATTATGTATTTACAAAACAAAACAAAAAATAAGTCGTAGACACGAGTCTAACCAACAACCATCCGACTGCTAGTCAACGTTGTACTCACTACAGCACCGCCTAGTTCTTTTATTTTGCGTCAAATAATGGATTTCACACAGTAATACAGAAAACAGATTAAATTATTTGAATACAAAACAAGTAAGAGAGCTATATTCGACTGTGCCGAATCTTATATACCCTTCACCAAATTATACTTTAAAATATTAATATTCTATTAAATTAATTTTTTTTCAAAATTAAAAAAAAAAATAATAATATTTTTTCAAAATAGTTTTGAATTTTTTTTTTCGAAATAGTTTTTTTTTTAATTTTTTGTAAATTTAAATTTTTTTTTTTTAAACAAAATAATTTTTTTTTTTTCAAAATTTAAAAAAAAAAAATTTTTAAAATTTAAAAAAAAAAAATTTTTTCAAAATAGTTTTGAATTTTTTTTTCGAAATATTTTTTTTTTTAATTTTTTGTTAAATTTTAATTTTTTTTAAACAAAATTATTTTTTTTTTCAAAATTTAAAAATTTTTTTTTATTTCAAAATTTTAAAAATAATAATTTTTTTCAAAATAGTTTTGAATTTTTTTTTTCGAAATAGTTTTTTTTTTAATTTTTTTCATATTGTCTATATTAATGACTTATTAATCCAAATATAGATCAAGAATAGGCAAGAAATCGAGGTTGACCCGGTTTTTTCCTTATTCTCAGCCATTTGTGGTCCAAATTTCTCGATTTTAAATAGCAACCGAGCCGGGAGAATTCCCTATATTTTGATGTATGAAACAAGTTTATAAGTTATTTGGGGTCTTCAGAAAATTGATTTCAATAGACAGACAGACAGACAGACAGACAGACGGACATGGCTCAATCGACTCCGCTAACTATAAGGATCCAGAATATATATACTTTATAGGGTCGGAAAATTATATTGTGGAAATTACAAACGGAATGACAAACTTATATATACCCTTCTCACGAAGGTGAAGAGTATAAATACAGCTGTAAACAATAGTTAAAAATAAATTACTGAATCGCACTATCGTTACTGCAAGCGATTATTTATTGCGATAAACATTACGATTATCGGATCGTTAAAAATTAGTTAATCGCACTACAGGTCAATAAAACTTCTCTAATTTTTTACAAAAATTTAAAATTTTCTGAAATTTTCCTTAAAATTTTTGAATTTCTATATGTCTATCTAAGTGGATGTGCAACGCAAAAAAATGTATTTAAAAAAACACTCTAATTCTATAAATTTTTAAAACGATCAAACTCTGTTGTTAATGAGGGACATAGCATAATTATTAAATTTAAAATCACCAAAATTTTGGCTTCAATATTTAGCACCTTATAACTTTCTACCTGATGATGACTGAGTAATAACATATATAACAATATTGATCCTCCATATCTGCTGAATAGTTCATTTATACAGCTCTAAATCCAAAAGTTTAAATTTGAGGTAAAGAAATTAAACTTTACGAAACCAAATTTTGTTGCGTCATTGATACAAAATTATTTGGAGTTTTGTTAAAATCATAAACACTTAATAAATAATATACAGTTAAGGTAGGCTTCATAGATATAAAAAAATTAAATAAAATTATAAACTGAAGCACTGTCTAACGAAAGATATTTATTTAATAAAAAAAAATTTAATTTAAAACTACTTTCTATCAATCAAAATCAAATAAACTTTTGTCTGACTCTCATTTCATCAAATATTTGAACAATGTGAGTTTATCCTAATACTGCTGATAATCTTTACGTTGTTATAAAAGTACAAGTAAGAGAGCTATATTCGGCTGTGCCGAATCTTATATACCCTTCACCAAATTATACTTTAAAATAAAATTTAAAAAAAAAAAAATTTTAATTTTTTAAAAAATTTTTTTTCGAAATTTTTGTTTTCCAATATTTTTAAAACATTTTTTTTTAATTTAAAAATTTTTTTTATTTAAAATAATTTTTTTTTTTTTATTTTATGAAAAAAAATTCGGGTTAAAAAATATTTTTCCCGATTTTGACCCATTGTAGGTCCAACTTACTATAGCCTAATATATATCGTTGCAATGGACTTTTAAATATCTATCATTAGATATCCATATTGTCTATATTTATGACTTAGTAATCCAGATATAGATCAAAAATATACCAAAAATAGAGATTGTCTCGGATTTTTGCTCATATTTCTGTTATTTATGGACGGATTTTGCTGATTTAAATAGGAAACTTCTCGAAAGCATGTCTGACAGAATTATTGAAGATTTGGATCGCTAAGATATCTGGGGTCTTCAGAAAATTGATTTCAACAGCCAGCCAGACAGACAGACTGACATGGCTTAATCGACTCCGCTATCTATAAGGATCCAGAATATATATACTTTATAGGGTCGAAAAATTATATTGTGGAAATTACAAACGGAATGACAAACTTATATATACCCTTCTCACGATGGTGAAGAGTATAATAATGGTGCATCCCCCATAAATATTGAGACACCCGTTTTAATAACTATAAATTCTGTCATCTTAAATATTCATTTTAGTTTTACAAATAACATTTTTAATTTGTTTGTATATAAATGTTGCTGTTGTTTTTTTCGTTATTTTCTTCTTAATTTATTTTTATTTCTTACCGTTTTAATTTTTTGTAAATATTTAGCTTAGATTTATCGTTTTTTAAATATGTTCCCGGCACGAATTGTAGTCACTACTTTTTACAATTGAATAGTAAAATAATAAAAAAAAAAATTTATGGCGCTTGTATTTAAATGCTGCTAATTTAAGTGTAATTTAATTGTATAAATTTAGTAATAGTGAATCAAATTAGAAATTTCTGATAGAAAAGTATGATTCTTTTTATTAAATAATTTTTTTCCTATGAAATATATGAAAGTATTCATTTAGGAAAGCCAAAAAGAGAAATTGTCATTGTTTGTCGTTACAAAAGTCATGCAATATTAAATAAATGTTTTCTAAAAATAGCGGTTAAATTAAATTTTTAAAACGAATGTAACAACCACTCTAGTGCCCTAACAATGTTAACTGAATAAATTTATTAATTATACCCTTTACCTTCATGAGAAGGGTATATATATATATAAGTTTGTCATTCCGTTTATAATTTCCACAATATAATTTTCCGACCCTATAAAGTATATATATTCTGGATCCTTATAAATAGCGGAGTCGATTAAGCCATGTCTGTCTGTCTGTCTGTTGAAATCAATTTTCTGAAGACCCAAAATAACCTACAAACTTCATTCATATATCAATATATCGGGAATTCTTCCGGCTCGGTTGCTATTTAAAATCGAGAAAATCGGCCTACAAATGGCTGAGATATAAGGAAAAAAACGGGCCAAACTCGATTTTTGGCCTATTTTTGATTATATCTGGATTACTAAGACATTAATATAGACAATATGGATATCTAATGATAGATATTTTAAAGTCCATTGCAGCGATCTATACAACGATCTATTTGGACCTACAATGGGTCAAAATAGGGAAAAATATTTTTTAACCTGATTTTTTTAAATTTTTTTTCCGTAGTAAATTAGCAAAATTTTTGAAAAAGATATATAAAAACTATTTCGAAAAAAAAAATTTTTTCGAAAAAAAAATTTTTTTTTTAAAAAATTATTATTTTTTAAATTTTGAAAAAAAAAAATTTTGTTTACCTAAAAATATTTCAAATTTTTGTTTTAAAGTATAATTTGGTAAAGGATATACATACTTGTTTTTTTTTTCAAAATTTTCATATTTCTTAAAATTTAATAAATTAATTTTGCCTTCATTAGAGCATTTGCCTTAAATTATATGTCTTTTTAACAACGTTACAAGTGTATTTTAAAACTATTTAAACCAATAACCATATTAGCAATGGAATACATATCATTGCCAACATTTTCTTTTTGGCTTTATTCAAATAAATCAAAATAACTGATTGATTCAGCAGTAACTAACACGCATTTGCTATAATTATTTATATCTTTATCTCGTTTAACTATAATTATCCAAATAAAACTACTATCAAAAAACAACTAGAACGCCAACTAAAAATAAAAATCGATTAATCTCCAAAACAAATGAATAAAAATAAAATCAATTTATTTGAATGAATAAACGAAAAAGCATTAACATAATCTCTGTATAAAACGCATTTATTTAAACAAATGTTCCCAGCTACAACAATTAAAAATGACAGAAAAAGTTCGAAAAAACAAAAACAAACAAAAATTATTATAAAAACAACAACAAGCTTATCAATAACAACAACACTAAAAAAAATATTGTACTTTTTTTGTTTTATTATTTCTATTAAAGTACTGGAGAAATAATAAACGAAAAAAACTGATCATTTCCGATTACTACGATTTGAAGTATTTTTTTTTTTTTGTTTATTGCTGCATTATTATTAATACTCGTATCACAAAAAAAGCTGGTCATAAAAAATCAAATTGTTTAAACACGCTTTTAGTGAGATAATTTAGCCACCCCCTTAGAAATAGCACTAAAACTGAAAATAAAAACAACACTCAACAAAAACACACAATTTTTATGACCAACTAAAAACAAAAACACAAACACAAAAAACCATCCACCAGAAATATTTATTCGTATAAAAATTATAAAAATAATCGTATATTGGATGATATAAATGGGAAAATAATGATAAAACTGATTTGTTGTAGTGGTTGTAGCTGTAGTTGGCGGAGGCCAATAAGCAAACAAATCAATGTTTTTATTTTAATTATGACTGTTACGATACGGCCTTAGAAGTTGGTAAAATAGTTTGTTGAATTGTTCAATTCTAAATTTTTAATAACTGACTTTCTTGAGCTGAAATTACGATTGTTTGATTGAGGAACTAATTTCTTATCTGAGTTCAAAATCTACATAACTTAAAAAACAATGAAAATTTTCTCTTTTCTAAAGGTGAATGTGTTTTTGAAACATTTTTTATATGTAGTTTGACGTCTCTATTTCTGGGAGATTATATTTCAGAAATTTTAAATTTGTTTTTCAGAAAATTCTAATAGCAATACCAATGGAAATTTCTAAAATACAATTGTAAATGGTGTAGATCATCATATTTTGAAATGAATTTTAAATTGAGGAACATTTAATAAATTATAATATTGATAAAAACTGGTATCAGTTTGTTTTTAAATTAGCTGTGTTCACACCACTATTTACATATGTAAATATCTTATCTTTTAAAATAGCTATAATTTGTGTATTTTTGATCCGATTTGGAAATGGTTTGGAGTCAGTGACTAATCCCCAAAAAAAGTAAATTCACCGATATTTCTAGCCATTTTATTACTTTTTCTTCATTATCTGCCACTATTTACATATATAAACATGAACTCCTGCACTACTTATGCTCTAAGAGCCATCCCGAACGTTCCTCGGCCACATAGTTTGATAAAAGAGGCTTGCGTATATGCAGTATTGGCCATAACTAAAGCACCCCCTCAATGGATTTTTTCATATCATAATCTTTTTGATAAAAAAGGTTTTTTCGGGATGTATTTTGTATATATTTTATTAATTTATATTGTTAATGTTCATATTGTGTTCATTTAGGAAAGGATAATTTTATGAACAACTAATTTAAAATGATAAAACATACAAAAACACAAAACGCGACGGACAAAACAAAAGCACCCCCTTATAAGATGTTTAAAAATTTGACTATGCTACTGCATATTTGCAATGTCAGTTAACGGGACTAACAATGGGTGCATTTAAAAATTCCAGAAGATAAAAATAAAGGAAGGCGTAGTCTGTATAATTTAAGTTTTATACAGTTTATTGTGAAAAAAACAATGGATGCCAAGGAACAAGTACTCCAGTGAATTTAAAATTAAATTTATTGAAGACTGGAAGCCGGGCTTATCACGGCATGAATTGAGTTAACAATATTCAGTTATTTCCCAGCTGATTCCAAAGTTTTTGCAGACTGGTGGTATATCACCGGTGCATTCTGGAGGTAGTCCTCATAAAACCACACGATATGATGATTCTTTGATCAAAGGAGAAATGGAAAAAGATCCAACATCATCTGCTAGTCAAGTAAGAACAAGTTTATGATTATGCGTTAGCGAAAGAACAATCCGTAGAAGAGCAGTAGAAGCACGATTATTCAGCCGATGACCAGCAAAAGAACCGTTTATATCAGCTAAGAACAAGAAAGGTAGACTGGAGTTTACCAAAGCCCACATCAACTGGAGTGTCCAAAAATGGAAGACAGTACTGTTCTCTGACGAATTCAAATACAAATTAAAAAGTTCCTATGGAATAAGGCGTGTACGCAGACGAAAAGAAGAAAGACTGAATTCTAAGTATTGCAAAGGAACAATTAAACATGGAGGGGGCAATGTGAAAGTCTGGGGTTGCTTTTCTGGTCAAGGAATTGGGCCAATTCATAAAGTTAATGTGATTATGGATCAGTTCATGTACCGTGATATATGGAAAGATGTAATGTTGCCTTATGCCAGTGAAAAGATTCCACTTATAGGGAGGTTCCAACAGGATAACGATTCTAATCACACCTCCAAAGTATGTAAGACTTGGCTACGGAGCAATAATATTCAAGTTCTTCATTGGCCTGCACAATCTCCCGATCTCAATCCTATTGAGAACTCATGGGAGATTGATAATATGAAAATAAATCGTGAAAATTGCCGAAATAAGGATCGGCAGTTTTCACGATTAATTTCAAGGCGTTATTATATCCTGGGAAGGAATATCGCAAGACACCATAAAAAAACTTAATATCTGCTATGCCTAAGAGATGTGCTTGTATCATCCAAAGCAAAGGATTTGCAACAAAATATAAATTAAAAAAATTTTTATATTATATCCATGAAGGAGTGCTTTCGTTTTGTCCGTTTTCTTTTCCAGCTTTAAATATCTTTTGATTTAATGTTACCTCTTATAGAAAGATTAACCATAAAATTATTTGTTTATCAATAGTAACTATATTAACAATTGAAAATAATACATAATAAAAATTTAAAACTTTGTTTTTATACAAAAAAATATAATATGAAAAAAAATCACTGAGGGGGTGCTTTAGTTATGGCCAATACTGTATGACGTTTCAGGCTTAGATATATGCAAAACTCATTTGGGTTGTTTAGTGTTTGGGAAGGAGATTGAGGAATTTAAGGATCTGTATGATGATATAAGGTCTCGAGTATCGTCATTTACTCTATTACATCTATAAAGGGCACTCGTTGACATTACTTAGTCATAAGTGTCATATCATGAGCACTTATAGAACCGGAATCATACTCTGTCACAGTTCCATCGAATGCCATAGGGAGGATCCAGATATTCGACATACAGGACTATACCTCTGAGTATGCACAGTGGGGCAGAATCGAAATTTTTTGGAAATAAATCTGGCATTTCTAAACGGATGGCCCGATCGGGACAAAATTTGACGTAGGGGTAGCCGTACAAATGTAAAATTTTTAAACACGTACCATCTTTTTGTTTCCCATCCGATTTCAAAGATTTTTGGGAAGCGCTCGGCTAGGTCTTGAAAAAATATGCTTGCAATTTATATGCAATTTATCTCTTATTATTTCAGAGTTATAAGCATATCAAAATTGAAATTTTAAAATTTTTCCATACTTTGGTATGCTTTTTTAAAAATATAGGGCGTACTTTTGAACCGAATGGACTCGAATTTTTTTCATTAGTTAGATAACTAAATTACCAATAATATGCAGAAAATTTCAGAGCAATATCAATTACGGATCCGAAACGATAAACGATTTTCAATTTAAAACTTCAAAAATTTGTAGATTTTTGCTGTTTTTTGGGCGAAAAGGTGACTTTACTTTGCTCCAATTTTTTACACTTTGTTATTTAGAATGAGAAATTTAAAAAACCATGCAAATTTCGTTTATTTTTGTTAATAAATAAAGATTTTATTACATATTACATATTTATTGAGCTCTAAACAATTTGGTCCACATTTTTCCGAACAAATTTTTTTGTTTAGATGTGGTATGGTAGGCTCGCTTTGGACTCCCCTTTAAAGACTATTGTCGTAGCTACAAGGAGAGGGAAAAACAGGAAACGATTTACCAACTTCTCAGCGAATGCCCAGCCCTGTTTCCTGGGCAACTATATAATAACCAACCTTAGTAGGTATCTGGGTTTAGACTTAATGTCCTACTGGGTCTAATAACCTCAACATTTTAGCATACATTTCGATGTAAATGACACGGGGTCCTTTCGACTCTACTTGCTTGTTCGCGCGCAGGGAACTACATGACAACCAACTAACCATATCTCTGAGGATGTACATTGTGATACACTTATGTTAGGGTAGTGCTGAGTGAAGTATATCGGAGGAGCTTTGATGTCTGATCTCTCAATAACCAGAATAGTTGGCTTCATAAGAAGCCTAGGCCTATTGTGGTGATGTTATGAACGGCTTCACCAGTATTCCTAACGGTTTATAGAGTATCCCTAACAATAATCTATATATGTGTATATAAGAAATTACACGACTTTACAAATGTAAGGATTCGTAGAAAATTATTTGTGCCAGAGCTAGGGTTAAATTAGAAAATAAACAATGTATGAGAAAATAAATTCAAATTTATCAATTTTTTAACAGTGATCATGTTACAGTGAACATAGCACTGTTAAGCACTTAACAGTCTTGATAAATGAATACATAAAATATATCTGAAATATGTATTTGAAATAATTTCAAAAATATAGAAAATTAAAAATTTAATCCTGACGTGAAATATAAGAAATAATATTGGAATTTAAATTTGTGTCCATTAATTTTGGGATCTGAGAAATTTAGATTTGAGAAATGTATTTTTTTTTAATATCTGGAGAGGATTTGTGACCAATTTGGAATGGTTCACCTACTATACTATATAGGAATAGCTGAAATAATTTTGATAGCTGAAATAATTTTGGAATTTAAAGTAATTTGAGTATTTTGAAAAAAAAGTTTTGTGACTATTTTTGAAATAATGAAAGGTACTTATTGGAACTGTAATAATGTGAAATAATTTTGAGATCTGAGAATTTTAGATTTTTTTTCTAAATATCTGAAGAGGATTTGCCACCAATTTGGAAACTAGGTAAATGGTTCATATACTACCCTATATAGGAACGGTGGTCCAAAAAGGTACTTATTGGAACTCTGATATTGGAATAGCTGAAATAATCTTGGAATTTAAATAAATTTGAGTTTTTTTAAAAAAAACTTGAGAGGATTTGTGACTGATTTGAAAATTGGGTGTATGGTCTATTATGCGACCATAAGACAGGCATTTTTTTATTTTTATTTTTCTGAAAGTATTTCATATATTTCAGATATATTTTATGTATAATAATTCATTTATCAGGACTAGGGGTGGATTTATATGCAAATTTTTAGGTCATATCTTGATTTTAGTTTAAGAATATTTTAGGCGCATCTTTTTCAATCATAAATGCATGAAAGTCCGTTCCTAATCATGACTTTTAACTTTTTTTTGTCTTAGCTTGTTACATTCAAATTTATCTTCACAAATAAATAAACATTATACATTTCTTTATTTTTATTATTCTCTCACATAGTCTTCATAAAAATGCATACAGCAATTCTAGCATTTAATATCTGTTGTGTTCAACATCAGCAGTCTTCGTTTCATTAGCGTCAATCATAAGTCAGTTAAAGGGCGAAAGCGACTCGGCAATGAATACAATATTTGTTAGTTGTCAAATGATTTGGTCATACATTGGTTATTCGGAAGATTATAGCTCAAAGCTAAGAACCTGCTTTTTTTAAAACTCAATTTTATGTAAGTATTTTACTGGATTTATTTGTAAAATGAATTTTTATTTTTTTATTATACACTCAGCATGGCAAGGGTATATATAAGTTTGTCATTCCGTTGGTAATTTCTACATTTTTCATTTGCGACCCCACAAAGTATATATATTCTGGATCATTATAGATAGCGAAGTCAATATAGCCATGTCCATGTATGTCAACTTTCCGTAGCCTTCAAATGCATGCATGATTAATACATCAATACATCGGGAATTCTTCCGGCTCGGTTGCTATTTGAAATCGACACAATCGGCCCACAAATGGCTGAGATATAATGAAAAATGCAGGACAACCTAGTTTTTTACTTATTTTTGATCTATATCTGGATTACTAAGTCATTAATATAGACAATATGGACATCTAATAATAGATATTTCAAAGACCTTAGCAAAGGCGCACAATTGGTTAAAATTGGGAAAAATATTTTTTACTCCGAATTTTTTTTTTTCACCAAAAAAATATTTTTTTTATAAAATTTTTTGCACAAATAAATTTAAAGAATATTTGTTTAAATTAAAAAAAAATTTTAAAAAAAATTTTTCCATAAAATTTTTTTTCGCTAAAAAACCAAATTTTTCCATAAAATTATGAGAAAAAACCAAATTTTTTAAAAATTATGAGAAATTTTTTTTTAAATTTTGTTTAGCTAAAAATATTTCAAATTATTATTTTAAAGTATAATTTGGAGAAGGGTATATAAGATTCGGCACAGCCGAATATAGCTCTGTTACTATATAGATATTTTTTTTTGACAACCAGAAATATAAAGAAGGTTTGACAACATAAACAAAAAAAAGTAATCAGCTGTATTCGTAACTTCGCATTATTGACTACACCTTGGCCCGGACATTTAAATAAACCTCTATAATAAAATATCACATGTTTAACAATGACAAGTTTTACTATGATATCTTGAAACATTAAAATTTAAAATTTTTCTTCACAAGTCACACACTACATCATAAAATGTCACATATACAATGTGCAATTATGGTATTGATAATCTACAAAATCAGTTAATAAAACGTTTGTCACCAAAAGTTTAGTTTTTTTTTGTTAATACATTACTAAGAGGTATTTATGGCTGTGTAGAATATGTCTCTCTAACTTGCTTTATCAAAAGTTTTCACTTATGCCAAATAATTGTACAAAATTCTTAAATATAAGCTTCATAGTTCAACATATCTGAAAAATACTTTTTGATGAAATAACAAAAGCAACAAAAGTCGGTTTGTTGTAAAAATAGAATTATTAATTTTATTATTTTGATCAAGTGAAAGCTATTTTCTTTTTAATTCAACAAATTCTTATATAAATTATAATTTGTGTTGTTTATATTAGAAAATATAAATAAATGAGGAAAATAAAACAATAATTTAAATAATATGGACATTTAAATAAATAAATACGTCATTTATAGTTTTTTTTTATTAGAATTATATTTTACAAAAGTTTTATCAGTATGTGTAATTTTCTTGGATTTTAAACTACGACGAACTGCAAAAGTCATTACGTAAAATGTGTGAATTTTTTGAATCAACTGATTTTAAACAAATTCAAAAATTTAAATAACTTTAATATGCAATGAATTCAATTTGTATGAACTTTAAAAAGAGTGATACATTTTTACAATTTTACAAGCCAAAAATCTTTAAAAGTATTGAAATTTCACACTTTATATAAGTAATCTATCTCTATGTTAATTGACATAATCTACAAAGATTTAAATGTTAATCACATTTAACATATTGGGAACTACTGACGTCTCTTCTTATGGTTAGTAAATTTAAATTGTGTGAATTTTCTTGAATTCTTTAAAATACAAGTGAATTAACAACAGCTGAATAATAATTTAATTATCTCTGAATATGCTTATGAGATAATTAAATTTCAAAACAAAAACTCATATTGTAAATTCCATAAAACTTGAAAAACAAGGCGTGTAATTCTTGATTTCTTGTTAAAACAAAAAACCAAAATGATATAAAAATAAAATAAAAAAAAAAATGATAAAAACGAAAAAAGCTGATTAAATTTAATGCGTTTTTCTTCGTAAATTTTTTTGAAAAATAATTACATATTTACTATTTATTGTATTTGATATTGTGGGGAACAGATACCATTAAGATTTATTTTATGAATGACACATTTTATTGAAATTTCAAACAATTTATTACATTTTTAATAGAATTTTTTTTGCACGAAATATTTTTGTTCATATATTTTTAAATAGTAATTATTGAATTTGTTTTATTTTTATGTTTTTAATAATTAGTTTTGTTTGTTTAATTAATTATTTATTGTTTTAATTTTTTATTTTTGATTAAAATTTTTGTAAATTTTTTTTATTTCATTATTTCTTATATAAATTTTAGTTATTTTATTCAATATTTAAGCTTTGTTTTACTTAAAACTTGTTTTTATGTTTTTAGTTTGTTTGAAATTATATTTATGTTTATTTTTTATTATTATGTTTTTCACTTATTCACTTTTTTCTAAAATTTAAAATAAATTTGTAACATTCTTCAAAATACAGTAAAATCTTTCAATAATAACAAATAATAATTGATGCATTAGATGGGTCATTATGCAATAGAAATTAATATAAAACAAGTAAGAGAGCTATATTCGGATGTGCCGAATCTTATATACCCTCCACCAAATTATACTTTAAAATAAAATTTAAAATTTTTTTTTTTTTTTTTAATTGTTTTTTTAAAAGTTTTTTCCAATTTTTTTAAAAAAAAAAATTTTAATTTGAAAACTTATTTTTTTAAATTTATTAGTGAAAAAAATTTATGACAAAAAAATGTTGTTTGTGAAAAAAAATATTTTTCCCGATTTTGACCCATTGTAGGTCCAACTTTGTATAGCCTAATATACATCGTTGCAATGGACTTTGAAATATCTATCATTAGATATCCATATTGTCTATATTTATGACTTAGTAATCGAGATATAGATCAAAAATAGGCCAAAAATAGACGTTGTCTCGGATTTTTGCTCATATCTCCGTTATTTATGGACGGATTTTGCTGATTTTATATAGGAAACTTCTCGAAAGCATGTCTGACAGAATTATTGACGATTTGGATCACGAAGATATCTGGGGTCTTCAGAAAATTGATTTCAACAGACATACAGACGGACATGGCTAAATCGACTCCGCTGTCTATAAGGATCCAGAATATATATACTTTATAGAGTCGGAAAATTATATTGTGGAAATTACAAACGGAATGACAAACTTATATATGTATACCCTTCTCACAAGGGTGAAGGGTATAAAACTTAAGGGGGTGGTTGAGTTGAATTACAATCTATAAACTCTAACGATTTTCACTGCAAATCGATTTACAAAATAACGCCGCCTTTCTGTTCAAATTTCCTGAAACTTGAAAAAAGTATCGCTGTAGATATAAAGAAATTGCTACAATTCCAAAGTAGTGAGCAAGATCTTTAATTGGTGTTTTTAATGTAATGAAACAATGACTTTATAACGAAATTAATGCAAACAATTAAGAGACAAATTTTATACTTTAAGATAAAGAATGAAAATATTTTTTTCTTGAAAAATATTGTATTAATGAAAAATACTTCATGGTAAAAGAACAATTATAAATATTGGGAGTATGGCTTAAAACTGTGGGAGTTATAATATATGGCGTATCATTTTTAAGGGTACATATCTGCCATTTATTCTCACTTAGTTATTGAACGATATAGTGTAATCAACAAAGTTTGTTTTTGCTTCGAAATGTCATATGCGGGGAGTTTTGCTTTACCTCTTTAATTTGAAAGAAAAACTTCCACGGAAGCACATGGTTTCAACAGGAGAGATAGGATTTGTGCGATTCAGAAGTGGTGATTTTGTCACTGAAGACAAGGATCGCCCAAGCCAGCCAAAAAGTTAGAAGTCGAAGTATTGGAGGCACTACTCCATGAAGATTGTTGTCAAACTCAACTAGAACCTGCAAAATCATTGGGAGCTACTCAAGCAACAATTTCAAAACGTTTGCAAGCAGCAGGTTTCATCCAAAAGTAGGGAAATTTGGTACCATACGAATTGAATACGAGAGACCTTGAAAGAAGATCATGCATGTACATGAAATACTGCTTGAATGGTATAAAAGAAAATCATTTTTACACCGAATCATTACTTGCGATGAATAATGACCCGAAGCGTAAGAGATCGTATATGAAGCCCGGTCAACCAGCCAAATCGACTTTAAAGCCTAATATTCATGAAGCTAAGGTAATTCTCCGTATTTGATGATAGCAAAATGGTCCCCCAGGGAACCTGTACAGAATGCAACTGATTCGTTTGAAGCTAGCATTGAGCGAATATCGTGTTTGAGAACAAAATCTATATTGAACTTTACGGAAGATGTTTAAAATATCTAGCAACTATTTCGTTTTTAAGTTATTAAAAATTCTGGCCCAAAATCATAGTCAAAAATAAAGTATATTTTAAGAGAAATAAAGTCGTCTCTACTTAAGAATGGACTTTAAGTCTACCATAGACAAGTTAAAGTATACTTCTGACGTTAAAGTCGACTGTAAATATAAAACCAGCTGAAGTAGGTTTTAACTCATTTAACAACAGCATCAGCTGTTCTTCGCCATGTAAAATAGTTCGACAAAAAGTCAAAAATGTTTAAGTTACAAGACATTTGCAGAGATTTTGCAATTATTGAATATTGAATCAATAAAATTAGTACCAAAATAGAATAAATTTGATATTAATCTTTCCTTTTCTATTTTTCCACCACAAACCGTTTTTTTCTTTAGTTTCCAGGTTACATTTATTGTTTGTCACTTTTGTTTTTTTTTTAATTTTCTAAGTCAGCTGTTCAGCGATTTTGTATTTGTTGTCTTTTGTTGTATATTGTATATTTTGTAGTATATTGTATGAAAACATTTTCAACATTTGAGGTGACAGCCAGTTAAAGTCGGTTCAATTTAAAACATACTTTAATTTTGACTATAGTTAGAAAATAATAAAAAGCGGGTTTTTATTTTAAAGTAGTTTTTAAAAAGAACCGACTTTATTGTTTGACTATGATTATGGGCCTCTGTCTTTAACAAACAGTATAACTCTGAATTAAGATGAAATTAGAAAATGCACATAAATGCCTCAGAAATGCTCTTCTTTTAGTATATATCGCTCAAAGTCGTTTCGAGAAAAACCGCTTTGAATGTTTTATTACATTTTACTATTTCTTAAATAAATTTTTAAAAAATCATGAGATTACAGAAATATAAACTGTCTTAAATAGTAGATGGTAATATCCTTCTAATCTGTATTTAACCCAACATTTATCATGTCAAATATTCGAGAAAACATGAATTTTGATTTTGATGTTTACAACAAAAAACAAGTAAGAGAGTTATATTCGGCTGGGCCGAATCTTATATACCCTTCACCAAACTATACTTCAAAATAAAATTTTTTAGGTAATTTTAGGTAAACAAATTTTTTTTCCAGTTTTTTTTCATTTTTTGGAAAAAAAATATTTTTCGAATTTTTTTTTTAAAGTTTTTATGTAAAATTTTTTTTAAATTTAAAATTTTATTTTTTTTTAAATTAAAATTTATTTATTTTTTTAATATTTAGCGAAAAAAACTTTTGGTGAAAAAAAAAATCTGGTTCAAAATTTTTCTCGATTTTGACCCATTGTAGGTCCAACTTACTATGGTCTTATATACGTCGTTGCAAAGGTCTTTGAAATATCTATAATTTGATATCCATATTGTCTATATTAATGACTTAGTAATCCAGATATAGGTCAAAAAATAGATAAAAAATCGAGGTTGTCCTGGTTTTCTCCTTATATCTCAGCCATTTGTGGACCGATTTTGCTGATTTTAAATAGCAAACTTCTCGAAAGCATGTCTGACAGAATTATTGAAGATTTGGATCCCGAAGATATCTGGGGTCTTCAGAAAATTGATTTCAACAGACAGACAGACAGACAGACAGACAGACAGACAGACAGACAGACGGACATGGCTTAATCGACTCCGCTATCTATAAGGATCCAGAATATATATACTTTATAGGGTCGGAAAATTATATTGTGGAAATTACAAACGGAATGACAAATTTATATATACCCTTCTCACGAAGGTGAAGGGTATAAAAAAAACACTCTCACGCAAAAAATTATAGACTTTTTTGAAAACTGATAAAACTATATGAAAGACTATAGAACGGCGCATATTTTGCATTACTTAGTTCAAAAAACACGGATTTTGAGTTATGACGTTGTTGCAGCAAATAAACTTTTAAAAATTTTACATTTAATTGCTGACGAACAGATTATATTTTAGATGTTACAAACGAAATCACAATCTTATATATACCCTACTCACGATGATAAAGGGTATAAAAAGAACAACGCCAAACGAAAGAAAACACAAGAAGAAAAAAATACGCGAAGCAATGAAACCAACACACAACCAAACATACGTTTTGTTGCTTTTTTGTCAAAGCATGCTATAAAATGTATTTTTTTGATGAAATTTTCAGAGGTTGTCTCGAATTTTTGCTCATATCTCCGTTATTTATGGACGGATTTTGCTGATTTTAAATAGGAAACTTGTCGAAAGCATGTCTGACAGAATAATTGAAGATTTGGATCCCGAAGATATTTGAGGTCTACAGAAAATTGATTTCAACAGACAGACAGACAGACGGACATGGCTTAATCGACTCTGCTATCTATAAGGATCCAGAATATATATGTATACTTTATAGAGTCGGAAAATTATATTGTGGAAATTACAAACGGAATGACAAACTTTTATATATCCTTTTCACGAAGGTAAAGGGTATAATAAGTTGGCACATATTAAATTTAAAAATCTTCTAAAATTAGATGTTTTGGAAAAAAAAACTACTCAAAAATATTAAAGAATTAAAACGGTTTCAAAGAAAGATAGTGTTAGATTTTACTGCATTTTGATATGTTTATTAAACAATTTAAATAAAACTACATCTATAGGTATTTAAAATTTAAAACAAGTTTCATAGGTACTTTTTTTTAAACAATTTTTTATTTTTTTTTTTTTTTTTTTGTTTTGTTTACACTTTTTGTACTGATTTCTTTTCTATACAATTATTTAAAAGTGACACACAAATGAATTGATGTCAAATTTTTTTTTTTGCTTTAATTTTTAAAACTTTTCTTTATTTTGCTTACTTTTAATTTACACATTTTCTTAAATTAAAACTGCACTGAAACCTTTATATATAGATTTTTGTTTGAATACTTTTTGTTTATAAGTTTTAATTTGACGCATTAATAATATTATTTCCATTTAAATTAGTTTTCTTATTTAGTTTATAATTATCTTATTTACAAATATTTAAATTTTCTCAATTCACTGTCATATTTTGTTTTTTTTTTCAAACTAGTTTTCTATTAATTATTTTGTTTAATTTTGAAATTTGTGATTAATTATCATTTGTGTATTTATTTATTTATTCATTCATTTAACTTTTTCTGATTAGAAAAGATGTGATTTATTTTAGCAAAACATCTTTTTTAAGAAATTTCTTTTCACACATTTGCTTTTGTTATTTTATCTTGTCGTATAGGTAATGTTTATTTTGTAGTTTTTTTTTTTTTTTTTTCAAATTTATTTACTTTTCCAAACACTTTCTATTATAAATAATTTGTATGATAATCGTTTATCATTTGCATTCAATTGAATTTGTTTACTAAATTATTATTTACATTTTTTAATCTTTTTTTTTTTTTAAATTTAGTCATAGATTAAACCCGTTTTTTCTTTTAAGTTTATTAACTAATATCGAAAAACATTAATTATAATTATTGTAGCTAAAGAATTCATTCAATCATCATTTATTATGAATAAAAAAAAACCGTGCCGATTTTCAACGTTTTTAATTATTTTAAATCTGAGGAAAAATAACAAAAAAAAATCTCAGCGCTATAGACTGTATAACCGACGTTATTTGAAGGCGTTTGGGTTTCGTTAGTTTTTTTTTTTACTTTTGTAACCGTTAAAAACGTCCGCACATATTGCCTTCTTGGGATAAACTGGATTTTCGGAGTTTGCCAAATCGCTGGCAATGCGTAAAAACTACATGTAGACAAAATGACAACAAAAATACACACACACACACTCAAATACACACGGATATGAAAAGCGTCTACACTGCAACAACAATGAAAATATTGTATACACACCAGGCATGGAAAACAGATATTTTTAAATGATTCTGTTTTCTGAACAAAGATTTACATTTTTTAGATTAAAAGTGTGTATGTGCAAACAAAACACTATTCTTTGCCAAATTTTTAATGATGAGTGGGTTTAAATGAGGGATCAAAGTTCATTTTGATTTTCAAATTTTATTTACGCTCCACCAATAAATATTAAGGCCCTAATTTTGTTAATCACGTCACCAAAGTGATATGTATTTATGTGGAAAGCTAAAATAAAATTTCAAAAATTTTAAAAATTAGTTTTTGTTTTATATACAAATTCTGAACCATAGAGAAACATAGAGCGCAAACTAGAAAAAAATTCAAACAAAACAATTACTCAAAAATGTTACACATACGAGTGTTGTTTTTGTTTTCACATAGTTTTTTTTACTAATACATTCTCACCACTTAGGTTTTTGACAACTGAGTTAGGTCTTTGATAGGAGAGTTTCCGATCTATGTGTATTTATTTATGTTCTGAACAGCCTTTCATAATTTAAAAATTTTTTACATAAAATAAAAACAAATTTTTAAAATTTTTGAAATTTTATTTTTGCTTTCCACGTAAATATCACTTTGGTGACGTAATTTAATTTTAGTTTTTGTGATACAAAAAATATATTGGTTGAAGATAGAATGTCAATAATAGTGAACAATAAGTGACAATAGTCTTTTCGATCATTTAATTTTAAGTAAGAAAAAAATGTATATTAAATCTCAAAACTCCCCCTGGGGCACATTAGCCAGATACAAGGAATCCCTGTGATGCAGAGTAAAATATTGATAAAATATAGAAAACATCAGTCACAATTTGTTTAATTTTTTTTGTTAATTTATGTGAAATAAACAATAAATATCTAGTTTATTATACTTTGTTTTGTAAATTGAGGTATAAAACAGTAAAATACGTTTATATTTTTGTATTTTTTTCGTTTTATTCTACAAATGACAAATCTGCCCTATCCAATTGGCGTATTTACCCCATGGGTGGGGTTGTTTCGCCGTTTTTGGTCAGTCTAGAAATGTTAAAAAAATATGTATATTAAGATGAGATAGGCAAGATTGAAATGAATAAAACTAATGCCAACATATCTAAGTATCCGAAACAAGAAACAAATTAAGAATATGTATTGCGGCTTTAATTTGAGATCGCCTCAAAAAAAGTGGCGTATGGTCCCCCTTCTACCCTATCCCAAAACCGTGGAATTAAAATTTTTAAACCCCTTCATTGTTTTAAAATCTAGAGAAATTAGAATTTCATTATACCCTACACCACCATAGTGGGGAGGGTATATTAGGTTAGTGCTGATGTTTGTAACGTATCCCCAAGGACAAAGCCTATTGAATTTGGTTACAATCGATCTGTTATTTCTCCTAGACCCCATAACTGGAGATATTTAAGCTCTCATAAATTTCTTAATTATATAGAGATATCTAAACCAAATTCAACACAAATAAGTTTTATATAAGCTGAACCGATCGATCCGTAATTTACGATAGCTCCCTTATATATATTATAACTCTCTGAAAATTCAACACAAATTAGTTGCATATATATGCAAATCATCTGGGTTGTCATTAGAGATACCAAACGGGGAATCCCGTAACCGAAAATCCTGGGATTTTCGGGATATCTAAATCCCGAAACCCGGGATTTTTTAATTTTAAATCCCGTTTTTCATAAATAAATAGGGGAAATTGTCATTTCTGTGTACATTCTACATGCCCGAATATTGCAAAGTGATGTTCAGCAAAGTTGGTAAGTTCAACGTCTGCTGCAACATAGATAATAAAGGAATGCATTATATTTGGTTTTCCTTGAGTGGGGCCCTGGAAAATCAATTTTTCATAATTTTTTTCACAGTTTATCTAACAAAACTCAATTAAAATCCTCTTCAAACGAAATTGACGTTATGTCAGATGAGGAGCTCGAACAAAATAAAAATATTTCGATTGCTCAAAGGCTAAAAGATATTATTAATAAATGTTAAAGCCCCCAAATAACAATAACGAAACCAAAAATAGCTCTAGCAAGTATCAAAATGGCCCTAACATAGTCGAATATACCATTGAAAGTTATTTAAAAAAGTAAGAGAGCTATATTCGGATGTTCCAAATCTTATATATCCTTCACCAAATTATACTTTAAATTAAAATTTTAAAAAAAATTTTTTCAATATAAAAAATTTTTTTTTTTTCGAAATTTTTTTTTAAAGTTTTTTCCAATTTTTGTAAAAACATTTTTTTTTAATTTAAAAATATATTTTTTTTTATTTATTGGTGAAAAAAATTTATGACAAAAAAATGTTTTTTGTGAAAAAAATTCAGGTTAAAAAATATTTTTCCCGATTTTGACCCATTGTAGGTCCAACTTACTATAGCCTTATATACATCGTTGCAATGGACTTTAAAATATTTATCATTAACTATCCATATTGTCTATATTTATGACTTATTAATCGAGATATAGATAAAAAATAGGCCGAAAATAGGGGTTGTCTCGGATTTTTGCTCATATCTCCGTTATTTATGGACGGATTTAGCTGATTTTAAATAGGAAACTTTTCGAAAGCATGTCTGACAGAATTATTGAGGATTTGGATCCCGAAGATATCTGGGGTCTTCAGAAAATTGATTTCAACAGACAGACAGACGGACGGACATGGCTAAATCGACTCCGCTATCTATAAGGATCCAGAATATATATACTTTATAGGGTCGGAAGGTGAAGGGTATAAAAATGGTATTACTACAAAATGCGGCAAATATTTTTTTATAAATATATCAACCAGGCTCGAAATTTGCGGTAACGGGAGAGAATCCGCTATTTTACTTTAAAAAAATAAAAAGGGTAACACAAATCTGTGTAAATTTTGAATCAAATGTTTGTCTTGATGTACTTCTAGAATTTGATTTCATTGATTTTCAATTCATTACATTTATAAATAATTTCATAAATAGTATGATCAAGGCTTATTAATCAGGTGAGAGCATCTCGGCAACAAAGACAATATTTGTTAGTTGTCAAGAGATTGAGAATGTCAAGACATAAGTGACAAGTGAAAAATATAAAAAAATATAACATCGTTTTTTGAGGATTCAATATTATTTAAAGCAGTAAATAAATTGTTTTGCAGTTTTGGTTGTTGTTAATATATTTTTTATTAAGTTTCTAAATTTTGTTTTCCATTCCGAGGATTTTGAGGGAAATTAATATCTTTGAGCGGGATTAAAATGCTTGGTGAAATCAAACAAATATTGGCAAAAAAAAGAATCCAGCTAACAATTATGCTCAGTTTGTACTAATCAGGAATGATCTATAATAAAATGATTCTAGTAAATAAAATGAAACTTTTTGTCAAATTAATAATAAAGTACATACATAATTCACGTCAACGTATTTTGATTTTGCCGTCTGTCTGTCTGCTCAAAATAAGGAGTTTGGTATTGAAAATCAGCAAAAGCTATAAATTTGATACATTTTTACTTTTATTTTTGCAGATATTGTTGTTATTTTTTGCTGTAACCCCTTAAATATTCTGAATGTCAACAACAAACAGTAAAGAACTTTTTGACACTTTCAAACACAACATAAATAAACAAACAATAATCATCTGTGTTCGTAACTTCACCTTATTGAATACACCTTGAGTATGATTTTGTTTATATTTTTTGTCATAGATGACAACTAGATAGGTAACTGAGAGCCAAAAAGCTATGTCTGTTGTCAAAAACCTAATTCAAGAGAATGTATTGCATGTATTTTGTTATTGTATCACCCGTATGTGTGAAAAGAGAGAAATTTTTCCATTGATATTACTGTCTCCTTCCGTTCTATTCGTTTATTCTATGTTTTTTGTTTTCAAATAAAATCTAGGAGGTTTGAAAAAAAATATTAAAATTTTTATGTTTATAAATGTTTGAAATTTTCTTTGTACATAAATACCTACACACTGTCGTATTTGCTGATGTCAAACGTAGTGCATTTTCCATCCCTGATATAAACAGAACGGACTAAAAGCTAAAAAAAAACAACAACAGAAAACAGAATTTGTTTGTGTTGTTTTCTTAACAGAAACCAGCCAGAGTCACAACAATAAACCGTCAAGAGAGTAAAATTATGAGATTCTCACATGTTTAAGCAAAAACAAATCTGTAACGCTGTGAACACCCAGAGCCACCCACTATTACAGGAATAAAATTCCATACTACGACAATACCTGATAGTACGTACAGCTTTTGTCCCTGTTCTTTTGTTGTTGTTGTTGTTTGGTACCAAAAACACATGTAATAATATTAAGTAGCTAAGCTGAAAGTGAGGTGAAGTGGTGGTTTTTATCTTTTTGAAATCTAAAATAAAGTGGGATATTAGTTTCACAGTTTCTAGGTGTAAAAAGTACAGTAAAAAATGTTTAGTACTTTTTACAATTCCAGTACCTTGGTAGTTTCTCATGGTACCTTATCATTTAAAAAATCCCTTAATTATCAAAGAACTACGCGAATAAGTAAATTGTATTTAGGCAAATAGAAATCTCTATATAAACAATTGCCACTTTCCATTAGCAAAATAAATTAAAAAAAAAAACACAAACGTTTGATTTCTACGTCTTTCTTCTGGCATAAAAATGTGGAGGTGGTTTTCTACAATTCTTTAAATTATTTATTAATATTTGTCAAAATACATGCTACGTATAATGATTTAGATGTTTATTATAGTAAACTCTAACATACATACATATTTTTGTCAAATTAAAAATAAAATAAAAAACAAATATAAATATCCATTCAATTTTCCTACAAATCATTCACTTAATTATTTTTTTTTTTATTTTTTTTTGTTTGTTTGTAAACTACAAGTAGAATGTTTATACTATTTGCAGATTTTTTTTTGTATTATTTTTTTGTATCTGTTTTGTTATCAGATGCAGAAAAAAAGAAAAATAAATCTTTTTCCCGCAATTTATTAGTTTTTCTCTTTCTCTATATTTGTCTTTATATGATAGACTCTCAGAGAGTTAAAAAAAAAACTGTTGTTAAATAAGAGATGTGTTGTGCAGTTAACTGTTAATGGGTCCTTAACAGAAAGCTTTTCAATAAGAAAGCTTTTTTTACAGTAAACACTTTACGAAAGCATTGGCTAAATGTCTTAAAATGCATTTTTTATAAAAGAATTGACCGAAAATTTAATAAGTAATAAATTCTAAAGCCACTACGATAAATATTTAAAATATATATAAGCGTTTTAAAATATGTTTACGCATTTTTTTTTTTAAATTCTTCAATTTGTAATTACTCACCCAGAATTAATGGAATGTTGATTTAATAATTACACGCAAAAGCATTTATACGTACCTAGAAATGATAAATAAGAAAACAGTTTTAGTTTTATTGCATTTTTATATAAATATGTGATAAAAATAAGTGAACGAGTTATATTCGGCCGAATCTTATATACCCTTTACCAAATTATACTTAAAAATAAAATTAAAAAAAATTTTTTTTCCAATTTTTTTAAAAAAAATTTTTAATTTAAAAATTTATTTTTTTTAATTTACTAGTGAAAAAAATTTGACCAACTTACTATTATAGCCTTATATAAATATGTGATAAAAGCAAGTAAGAGAGCTATATTCGGAATCTTATATACCCTTTACCAAATTATACTTTAAAATAAATTTAAAATTTTTTTTTTTTTTTAATTTTTTTTTTTTTTTCGAAATTAGTTTTTAAAAATTTTTTTTCCAATTTTTTTTTTAAAAATTTTTTTTCATTTAAAAATTAATTTTTTTTTAATTTACTAGTGAAAAAAATTGTAGACAAAAAATTTTTTTAGTGAAAAAAAAAATTCGGGTTAAAATATATTTTTCCCGATTTTGACACATTGTAGGTCCAACTTACTATAGCCTTACATCGTTGCAATGGACTTTGAAATATCTATCATTAGATATCCATATTGTGTATATTTATGACTTAGTAGTCGAGATATAGATCAAAAATAGGCCAAAAATAGAGGTTGTCTCGGCTTTTTGCTCATATCTCCGTTATTTATGGACGGAGTTTGCTGATTTTAAATAGGATACTTCTCGAAAGCATGTCTGACAGAATAATTGAAGATTTGGATTCCGAAGATATCTGGGGTCTTCAGAAAATTGATTTCAACAGACAGACGGACATGGCTAAATCGACTACGCTATCTATAAGGATCCAGAATATATATGTATACTTTATAGGGTCGTAAAATAATATTGTGGAAATTACAAACAGAATGACAAACTTATATATACCCTTCTCACGAAAGTGAAGGGTATAAAAATGCAATTTAATGTTTTTATATTTATAAAATTCAGTAATTAACTAGTTAATGAACATTTTGCATACAAAGTTGGACACCCGTGATAAGTAATAATATTGTTTATAAATGCCAATGCATTATTATATTATGAATTTCGTGATTTATAGAAACATAATCACCTTAATCGTATCATTATATGAAATAAGAAATAAATATGAATACTTAAACTAAAACACAAATGGAAAAATAGAAGTGGGACTATAATTAATGTGAGAAAATTATGAATAATATTTTGCTTAGGCACAAAACTTTTCTACCAGTGTACTTTAACAGAATAATGTTATGAAAAAAAGCTTTTCTGTTTGCAACAATATCTCTCTCATCAATTAGCAAATTTAATGTTAAAATAAATGAGTTTAACATTTCCCAATTGTATTGTTTACTTTTAGGCGTAGCTGCAAAATGAAAAGCCCAACGACGACTGTTGTAAAAACAACCATTTTAAAAATAGTCAACAGGTTGAAAAATTATATTTTCCCGGGAACATCAAAATACACATTGAATATAAATTTTATCAGAGCAACAACAAATGTGAAACACAACAGCTGTTGTTTGTAGATGCCTCGAAATTGAAAGTAGAAAAAACAACAGTCAAATATACAAACATCAGGTATGTAATGAAAAACATACAAGGATTCGTTAAACATGTGTATTAATGGATATGGGCTTTACAAACAAATGTAAAGACGTACTCATGTAAGTGTATGTACAGGTCTTAAAGCTTGTTTAAATGAATAATTGCTAAAACACAATTACCCAAGCATACATACTTTTTTTTAAATAGAGCTGTAGGTGTATTTGTAATTTTAAGGTTAAAGTAATTAAAGAAAATAAATTTTAAAAAAAACCATTAATTAATGTGTAAATTATATCAAGTGTAAAAAGTACATTTCCAGCGTTTTACACAGAATTGAAGTAGAAAATACTCAAAACTCATTGGAGTAAAAACAAAATAGTGTTTTTTTTTATTTCAATCATTTGGTTTAGTTACTGTATTAATGAAAAAATATAAATTATGTCTACAGATTGTTGTTATATGTTTTCTATTACGTATAGGTATGCATTGATATGTATGTGTATATTTCGACTTTTTAACGTCGTATCATTTAACACAGATAATAAAAAACGGCTTGATTACGTGAGCCAAATTTACAGAAGCGTAAATCCTTATTAAACTAAGAAAAGTTTACTTAAATCCAAACTCACATCATACATATTTAGTATATACTAGGGTATTCAATCGATTAACCGTTAATTGGTTAACCGATTAATTTTGGTCGGTTAACTATTCGAATAATTTAAAATTGACGAATTTCAAATAACAAATAAACCGATTAATTTGTGTCGATTAACCAACATTTTTTTTTTTGCACTTTATATAGAAATGTATAATTTTAAGCACACACATTTTATTTCGTAACTGTGAACATTAACTTAGCAATAGTTTTCCACACAGATTATTACAGATATGAAACAAATGACAGTTCTCAAAAAAGTAATATCGAATCTTTGAAAAGTGGTTTTCAGAGTGAAAGAAAAAATACAATTTTCAATAGGCAACAAGTGTGATATATATTTGTCCCTCTTTTTAAACCACAACCATTTTGACATTTTCTTTTGTATGTTTTCTATTGCCATATTACTGGAATCAGACGATTCATATCTGTGTAATTTGTGGTTTTCTAGAAGTAAAGCACAAAAATTGAAAGTAAGTAAATTTGTAAATGAACCTTTTTCTAGAATGTACTATGATTAACTTTGTCCTAATGAGTCGCAGGATGACATGATAATAGAAGAAACTAAAGACATAACTGAAACGAGACTTTTATCGGAAACTACTAAAAACTCCAAAAAGGACTCCTATGCACAGTGGATAATATAAGTTGTATGCATCTCATAATTGATTTTGGCAAATGTTTTAAATTAACAATAAAACCAAAAAGCAATAATTATTTGCAGAAATTATAGTTATTATGTCAACAGTAGTATTCGAAAATGGCGACAGAACACACTACTTTCTACTTTAAAGATTTGGGGAGTTAAAATTGTACCATATTGAAGGGCGTAGTTTTAATATTTATAATTATTTGTTTTAGGATTGTTTTACCTTTTTGGAAAGGGTATCTTGTTAGCAGATTTGAAATTTATTCATTTAAAATATATAATGTTTTTTGGCTTACCTACGCAATTTTTACTAGGATTTTAACTGTTGGCGCCGTTTGCCGCCGATCTAGTTTTAACATAGGATTAATGTTTAACTTATTATATAAAAGATATATCAAAACTAGCTGCCTATAAAAAAAATTTTTGACTGTTTTTAATTTATTCGTACTTTTTTCGAAAAAGTTTAATAACTTTTGCAAATATACACCGATTTTAACAACTAATGTCCCGTTTTTTTCTCTATAAACTTGTCTTTAAAACATTGTGCACAAAAAGTATGTTTTCATAAAAAAAAATTCAAATAACTATTATTGAATTTGAAAAATTACAAAATAAATAAAGAAAACGCTAAACTTTTTGCAAAAACTTAAATAACTTCTAGAAATATACATTTTATGAAAGATTAATTCCTTGCCTCTCCATAATTGTTTAAAATTTTTAAATCGGTCTAAAAATGTGTGAATTAGAGGTACTAAAGTACTACGGCCCACCCCCAAAAAGTTTTTTTAAAAGAATTCAAAATGTTGCGGGTCTTTCAAAATCTTTGAAAACGGTTTTAAACTTTGTAGCTGAACATGTTTTTCAAAAAATGAAACCTTTGGGCTTTATTTCCAAAACACTTTTTTACTTGTCTTAACATATCACTTTTATACAAAAACTAAAAAAATCAAAAATGTATTTTTAACCGTTCATTATTTTTTTTATTATGATTCGATTTTTATGATTAAAATAGCAAATTAAAGCTTAAAGTCCCACCTATTCAACAAAAACCTTACAAAAATCCTCATCCATTCAGAAGTTACAGATTTTTTATCCAAAAATTACCAACATTTTCCACTGTGCAATGGTATAATTGAGAATTTTATATGAGAAATTGGATATTCTTTACTTTTGATTTCTCAAGTTTTATTAAATCTAATGAAAAAATCGTTAAAAAGGAAAACATTTCAATTATATTCTTTTTTAAGAGAAGATCTCACTAAAATCCTAAAGAAACTCACATGTGTATAAAAAAGGATCTCAGAACCATATTTTTTTTTTTGTTATTACTTTTTTGTTGAATAGTTATGGTTTCTTTGTTTTTTATGATTTTGTTGTTTTTATTTATAAAATGCTTAAATAAGTATACAAAATTTGTGGTTCCATTTTCAATTTAAAATTCGGTTAATCGAATAATTTGAAATTAACCGATTAAATCTAAACCCTGATTAATTATTTGGTCGATTAAACCAGAAACCCGATTAATTGAATACCCTAGTATATACACAAGCACCTTCGTTTTTATTATTTAATTTATTTTTTGAATACCAGTCAACGTATAAGTACTTTTGGTGTGTAAAAATATCATTAAGAGGAATTGAATAATTGTGATTTTAAAATTCATTTATAGGAATCCATTTTCAAGAGATGTCAATCTTCTAAGCTGATTTTGATTAGTGACTGTCTTTTCCGTAATACATATCATAATATTATGTTATCATGTCAAATTGGCTTTATATTTATTTGTTCTTTAAATTTGTTTCATTTGCGATTTTAGGAAAGTTATAAAGAAAATGAAAAAATTGGTATGCTAATATTTAAGCTACTATTAAATAATATTATTAATAAAAGAAAAAACTAACAATATGCTATTATAAAAACAATAATCACAAAAACTTTAAAAATCGACAGGAAAAAAGTCGACATACAGTGTGGTAACTCCATGCAGTAAATAGAAAAGTAAGAACAGTAAGGAGAAAACAACCGTTATTTTTTATTTTATTTGGTTTTAAAATCACTGGCCCATAATCATAGTCAAAAATAAAGTATATTTTAAGAGAAATAAAGTCGTCTTTACTTAAGGGTGGACTTTAGGTCTACCATAGACAAGTTAAAGTATACTTCTGACGTTAAAGTCGACTGTAAATATAAAACTAGCTGAAGTTGTTTTTAACTCATTTAACAACAGCATCAGCTGTTCTTCGTTATGGAAAAAACTTCGACAAAAAGTCAAAAATGTTTAACTTACAAGATATTTTGCAGAGATTTTCCAATTATTGAATATTGAATCAATAAAATTAGTACAAAAATAGAATAAATTTGATATTAATCATTCCTTTTCTATTTTTCCATCACAAACTGTTTTTTCCTATAGTTTCCCGGTTACATTTGTTGTTTGTCACTTTTTTTTCTAAGTCAGCTGTTCAGCGATGCCACTTGTCTATATTTTGTTGTATATTGTACGAAAACATTTTCTACATTAGAGGTAACACCCAGTTAAACTCGGTTCAATTTAAAACATACTTTAATTTTGACTATACTTAGAAAATAATAAAAAGCGGGTTTTTATTTTAAAGTTGTTTTTAAAAAGAACCGACTTTATTGTTTGACTATGATTATGGGCCACTATATTTAATTCATTTTACAAATTTAAGTGGTAGAAGTAAAATATCTGTAATTCTAACCATAAGAATGGAAGGTAGAAAAGAGGTACCGATCTCTGTAAGAAATATTGTGGTCAGTGAGCGAAAGGAAGGCAAATCTTATGACGAGATTTTCAAAATAGTAAAGCTTAGTCGCGCAACAGTGCAGACAATACTTAGAAATTATGAAGCGACCAAGAGCACAGAAAATAAACCACGCACTGGCAGACCTAAGAAGCTTTCGAGACGTGATGTTAGCAGTATGCTGAAAGAAGTGAAGCGTGATCCAAAACTTAGTGCCCCAAAACTAGCGAAACACCTTGAAAATTGTTGCAATGTTACTGTTACACCGATAACTTTTATAAACGTTTTACACGACAATGGATTTAAAAGCAGAGTGGCCCGAAAAAAGCAACTAATTTCTGCGAAAAATCGTAAGTTTGAATTTTCTCGGGCACATCTTAACAAAGATGTTGATTTTTGGAAGCGTGTGATATTTACTGATGAAAGTAAGTTCAACATTTTCGGAAATGATGGAAGATCAAAATTTTGGAGGAAGCCTAACACTGCACTGGATCCCAAAAATATTATACCAACAGTTAAACATGGTGGCGGCAGTGTTTTTGCTTGGGGCGCCATGGCATCATGGTGGACCGGCAAAATATTGAAAATTGTGTTTTTTATATCAAATTATTTACCCTTATGTTTAATTTTATTTCTGTATTTAGACTTTTTTCCTACGAATTTCGGAAGTCGGCCTTCCGTCATCAAAATATGAATTGAACTGTCAATGTTGCCTGTTGTTGTTTTTGCTTTTGGGTTATTTGTAAAAAAATGATCAGCTGTTCTTCTAAACTCACCTTCTATAAATGCGCCTTGGTATACTTTAAGCTGGGTGTTGGACTAATATTTTTTGGCGTTACAAACATCAACACAAACTATGATGGTGTGGTTTATTTATTATTTTAAAACACTCTTTTGAACTCATTTGTTTGTTTCCTAAACAAACGACCAAACAAAAGCAAAACGCCGACCGGCCGCCAAACTAAATACTGCATTACATTTTTGGCAAATTTTTAAGACTTTTTTCACTTACTTATTTTACACTGTTCATAAACATTTTTATATAAAACTATTAAGAAGAGTTTTACTTATAATTTAATACCAAAATATTTTAATATGCCCGATTAATTAATGCACTAGATTAATTTGAATACAAAAACTTAACACTAAACCACCGACCACTTTAAAAATTTCTAGAAAACTAACGAATAGTGAGTGCAAGTAAATAAAGGAGTAGTAATTCTTGTTGTTGTTGTTATTGAAATCAAAACAACATTCAAAGAAAAAGAAAAGAAATACCAAAACAATGTGATGAATCAGTGATGGGCAAATTAGTAAAATGTACTTTTTCATAGAAATCTTAAAAAGGGGGTGTTATCCATTAAGGATTTAATGAATGGTTTTATGATCTTTCAATGGAATTGTTTATTTGAAATGTTGCATAAAAATAAGTTTTAAATGTTAGCAAAAAGGCGGAATCATGAGTCGAATATGTGTGTACTGTAACAAAGTAAAATAATAATTGCTTTTTTTAAATACATTTTTGTTATTCATAAACTAAGTATGTCTTTAATTGTATTGAATTTGAGCACATGTAGGTCCAGAATTATTAACTTGGTTCAAAATACATGGGGGCACAAAATCCATTTTAGACCATTGGTTTCTAGGATATGACAGCTCTGATTGCAAGTATGTTTTGAACGCAAAACATAACTGTTCACAGCAACTTTTGGAACTTCTAGAATCACATCTTTACAACTTGAAACTACTTAGTGTCCGTTTGTAGTAGCTTTATGTACTCATCCAGTTTTTATGACTTTCAGAAGGACTTTAAAGTTAAAACGATGTACAATTTTAAATGTAAAATTAAAAGTGTTTGAAAACACTGTCTTTTAATAAATGTTCACAGGGAAACAATAAAATTTAAATAATGTAATTTATTCATAACCCATTTCGAGATATTCGAATGCAAAGTCGGTCTAGGGCAACTTTTCTCATTCAAATATTTATAATGCACATTTTATTTTGATACAAGTTCTTAAAGAGAGACATTATGCATTGATTTTTGATATCTAAAATCTTTTTCAGGATACAAAGGGTCAAAAAAGAATCCATAAGAAACTATGCGATTGCAAATAACAGTAAGTTTTTGCAGTGCATTACCACATATTTCGATGTCCCTTGCGACAAAGAAAAACAACATTTGTTATAAATGCGTCGAAAGTACAGCTTAGCGTATATTGAGTCCAAACAGAGATTTTTTATAAAATTAAAATAAAAGAAACCTTTCTGAAAAATAAGAAGATTTATGATCTTGGTACTTACATAAAATCGGTCCCGTGCGACAACATAAAAATTTGAATATTATGTTTTCTTACATAAATAAATATGCACAAAAAAAGACAGCTTATTCGTACTAAATATTTTTTTAGTTTGTTGATATTATATTGAAATAAGTACATTGAGTACTTCTGTTATTTTAAAAACATTAATACTAAGCTTGTTTATATATTATTTAGTAAAAAAGGCAATAGAAACTACATAAATATCATGATGGAAAAAAAATTCCCGTGCGAATGTGATTAAAATTATTTTTAAAAAAATTTTTAAGAGACATCAATGCACTGAAATTGACGTTTGAGTTGTTGGCCGCTAAATTTTTTCCTAGCGTATGCCTTGGTTTTTTTAATTTTTCCAAAATCCAACTTAGCACCAATTATAGGCCTAATTAAAAGTTATAAATTAATCCTTTTGTCAAACTAAAAATTCATTTTATTTCGACTTTTCTTCACTTTAAATGTGTACGACCGTCACGTGGGACATAATGGAATTGCCCATTTCCTAAAGTCAATTTAAAATTCTGTCTAAGTGTCTAATAACGGTATAAAATAAACTAAATTGCTTTATGAATAGTTAAATATTAAAAATTTCGTTTATACTATTACTTTGTATATTTGTAAGTACACAAAAAAGTGGAGTTTCTAAAATATTGTTACGAAATTGCACATCTACCATATTTTGTTCATTTTGTCACAGCAGCCTAAATTCAGGTTGAAATAGAAAATTCTAGTTTTTTTCGTTATATAATTCATGCAATTTCTAGAAGATGGTACTGAGTATATAAATAGTAACAGCAAGTTGCGGTCAGTCAGTTTATCATAGGCGCTGTCGGAACTAACATCAACTGTATTACCAGTGTATTCTTGGACATGTAAAGTGTATGTATTAAAATAGAGTGACTTTTGTAAATTTAAATAAATAAAAAGTTGTTACAAATTTTAAACTACTGACTGCTTTCATATGCAATTAGAACAAATAACAGAGCTATATACGGCTTATATACCCTCCACCAAATTATACTTAAAAAAAAAAGTTACATTTTTAAAATTTTTTTCTTAATTTATAAGCGAACAAAATTTTAGGGCAAATTTTTTTTCGTATAATTTAATTTTTTTAAAATTTATTTGTGAAAAAAAATTTTTTTGGTGAAAAAAAAATTCGGGGTAAAAATTATTTCTCCAGATTTTGATTAATTGTAGGTCCGACTTACTTTGGCCTTATATACGCCGTTGCAAAGTTCTATCTATATCTATTATTGGATATCCATATTGTCTATATTAATAACTTAGTAATCCAGATTTAGATCAAAAATATGCCAAAAATCGAGATTGTCCTGGTTTTTTCCTTATATTTCAGGCATTTTTGGGCCGATTTTCGTAAGTAATTTAGGGGATTTGTAAGTTACTTTATGGGTTTGCGTATAAAAATACAGTTTATTTAAAATAAATAAAACACAATTTTTAGAAGGGAAAAACGTTACAATATATTTTGTTTTTGAAGTCATGAATTCATTATCCATAGATATTCAGATGCAACATTTAAAATAAACAATTTCCTTGAAAATTCACAAAACCTCAGTAAAAGTCGTTAATGCATCACTCCCCCTTTTCATATTTCTAATAAAAAGTACATTTTACTAATTAGCCCATCACTGATTCATCACACTTTGATGTTTTGATTTATACACCAAAAACAACAACAACATGAATTCCTATTCCTTCAATTACTATTCATTAGTTTTTTAGAAATGTTTAAAGTGGTCGGTGGTTTAGTGATTAATTGTCGTATTATTTTTTTCTTGTGCATTAATTAATCGGGAATATTAAAATATTTTTAGAATAAATTATAAGTAAAACAATTCTTAATAGTGTAACAGATAAATATCTTTGAAAAGTGTTGAATAATTAAGTAAAAAAACAAATTTGTCAAAAATATTAATGCAATGTTTGGTTGGTCGGTGTTTCGCTTTTTTTGTTGTTCGTTCGTTTAGGAAAGAGGAAAATGAGTTTAAACTTGTAAAAAAGTGCAAGTGGGAGGGAAGTAAAATAAGTGTATGTATGCATGTATAAGTTGATCGGCATAGTGTTGTTTTTGTTATTATTATTACAAAAAGAATTTAAGTTAAATTCGAAAACAAAAAATTAAATGAAGAAGAATAAGAGTTTATAAAATACATATTCAAGTGCATAGAAAATGAGAAGAATATTTAATGATAAAATATGTACAGATAGATGTGCAATGAAATATGTGAAGAACTCATCTTTAGTTTAACAACGATTTAAAGGTGAGTTATTTTTTTCGATTAAACAAAAATATTTTTTAACTTTAGTTGTTACCAGGGATGCCAGGTACTTTTAATCGCTGTCCCCAACCAAAATTAAAAATATCCCCAAAAATCCCCAAGTATTTTTTTTCTTCAAATTTTCACAAAAACTAAACTTCATATTAAATAAATTTGTTTCCACTGCATCTTGTAACACATGGTTTCAAATCTTATAGAAAAAATTAGTAGGTAAAGGTATCTTTTCTAATCAAACATTAAGAATAAACACATTTGAGAATAATCAATTGTAAATTCAATTCGAAGTTACAGAATTACACCTTGTACTGAAATTTACCATCAAAATTTGTATTGATCTGCACATAAAATCCTACAATTAGAAAATTTTTTGAAAATACTGCTTTGGATTTAAAGATTAATCATATTGTATGTTATGATATGTACAAGGTGAGCCAAAACTAATCACAAAATGTTTTTTGGCTGTCATTTTTTTTTATGAAAAACTTTTTTCATAAGTAGAACCAAAGTTTTTCATTAAAAAAATACATACAGCAAAAGAACATTGGTTGATTACTTTTGCCCCATCTTGTACATTGAATAGCATTGAGCATCACTATTTTCTATACACATAACATGAAAAAATGTTCACTTATTGGTAACTTATTGCTATTATCGATAATAAAACAGCCTTAACCTAATTACTTTATCCCCAAAAAATCCCCGAAATATTTTAAAATATCCCCAATAAAATCCCCAGTCCCCAAACGAAATTTTCTGTCCCCAAAAACCTTACAAAATCCCCACCTTTGGGGACAAATCCCTAACACTGGCAAGCCGGGTTATTACAGCCCTGCAGGGAATGGCAAAATGGATTTTTTAATGATTTACTATTGACATTGTCAGTAGCACTACTACCATATGCAGATACCCCAGCCAATGAAATCTTCTATTGACATTTAACATTTAACGCGTTCGTTGACAATGTCACCAGAAATACACTAGAACTGTTGTCTCTAACATATCTCTAGTGACGCTTAAAGGATAGTTGTCGACATTTTAACTAGTGCAATAGTCGATAGAGAAAGAGTGTTGACATAGAGACATGTGGTTCTAGGCTGGCTTACTAGGAGGAGGTTACTAGGATTTGCACATCTAGGATATTTTTTTTTCGAGGTAAATATTTTTGAAACAACTCACAGTGGGGTCAATCGCAAAAAAGTGTTGGTAAATCTGAATCTTTTAAACTACTGATCCGATTGCAGAGGAGGACATAGGCGAGATATTAGGTGTGAAAGTTGTATGGCTGCGTCAGCAAATAACATTACATAGTAAAACTGAAGCATCTGGTTTTATTTTTGTGTTTTTGCTGTTGCTTGCTCACTAACAGTTTTTTGTGTATTGAGCTGAAAGAAACTTCTATTCAGCAATTCAAAGGCTGGTTTGAAGGTAGGTTCTAGTAAAATATTTTAGGGCTTTTAGCCTTTTCTGTATTGGTTTAAAGTTTAGTTTAGACTCTTATGTTGGTACCACCTAGCAAGATTAATCATTATCACTGGCACATACATATATAAACATCACCTACTTTAATTTATTTAGCTTTCAATCAGCCACACCGTGTGTCTACTTGCAGTTAAATGTTAAAAACTTTTTAGTTTTTTCTCTCTCTCTAGCGTGAATAATTTGTATGTTGCTGATGGACAGTTTTAGGCTAAATTGTCTGTAGCATTTAATTTTATTGACACCAAATTGTGATTGAAAGTTTACAATGTTAGCGAGTGCAAAAATTTAAATAAAAATTAACAAATTTGATTAAAATCTTGCTAAAGTGCTAGTCTATGGTTCAAATGAATTTAATTAACAAGGCAATAATTATGAACAACAGTATAAGATTTAAATCAACATGTAATCTGACATTTTCTTGATTATGTTTGTGTGTTATTGGTAATTTGAAAAGTATCGACACATCTATCTAAATATATCTATGAACATAGGTATATACCAAAATTAAAGTATGTTGTTTGAAGCGACTAAATGGCTTGGCAGATTTTCTTGAAATTTCCACAGTGTCTTCCTTTGCATTTTTTTATTTTGAATAGTAGTAAACTTCCCTGTGGAACGCTAGCATTAATCTTGTGTTATTTCATCACATAATCATTGTACCTAACTCTGAATAATCGATACGACATATAAGACTCCAGTAAACATTTGATTCTATATAATAGGCATCCCATACAAAGTAAATAGTTATTTTCATATATCTAGAGAAGAATACTTTCAAAAGTCTGGAAATTTTGTCCGATTTTGTCACTTTCTTATTATTCCATGAAGTTTAGCCGATAATGGGCTGGATCGAAGTAGCGGACATGACGTCTCTATTATTTTTATTAGTTCTTCTTGTCTTCAGTGAATATTTTTATTATACAAAAGGTATTTAAGCGTAATTTAGCTTGAAAAGTAAAGTTGATCGTGTATTCGATTATTTTTGTATTTCAAACGAGAAATTTTAGTCATTAGAACTTTATCGATTATTCGAATAGGCAACTGGCCAATTGTTAATATTTTATAAATTTCGTATTATCAATAAACTCCACCACCATTATCTAAAATAAGCCTAATTGTTTGCATATTTTCTAACGTTAAACTCTTTAAATATAAAGTTTCACTTTGGGTTTTAAAATTTTTATTTTTAGTTAATTTTTATTTAGATTCACAAGATTAAGAATTATTGGCAGAGAGCACATATGCAAATTTAATTGATTAAGATAAAAAACTAAAAGCAAATTTTGTTTAAGATTTAAAAAACTCACCTTAAAACTTCTATTGTTATGAAAAGGTTAACATTAAAGCAAGCTTCAGTTGGTTTACAAATCGATTTATTTTTCTTAAAGAAAAATTTTTGTTTATTAAACACTTTTATTTGTTGTTGGCTAAAAACTCTTTTTTCTTCACTTTTAAACACTTTGGCAGCTGAAATAGCATTGAATATCAAACAAACTTTGTTCAAGCGTTCAAGCTGAGATTTATCACAAAAACACATACACACACATTTATCCACACATACATACGTATGTTTATATGCAACAATTGTATACGAAAACTTCATCCATTTTTAACAATCTTTACTGAGGCCCCAAATTGTGGATTTAGCAAACAGAGTGCATGAATGGCTTTTGCAGTTGTTGTCATTCTTTGCTAAAGACCGATAATTGCCAATGATTAGAGGTGAAAAATGTGGCAAAATTTTTAACAGAAATCATTTGTTTTGTAAATTTTTTTTGGAAAAATTTAAAATTTTATATATATATTTTTTTATTATTTATATTTGTGTTTGTTTATTTTCTGAGTTTGCCCTACAATTGGTTTGTTATGCTGTTTGTATGAGTTACAATATTGGTTTTCCATGTAGATTAATTGCGGGCATTAATTGCGTTTTATAATAAAACCATAAATGTTTGTAAGGTAAAACAGTAAAATGAATTTGCAATGGACTTTACAATATGTTAAACTTAATATTTTAGATAATTCTCACTTATCTAATTAAAGGTTTTTATTTAACTTGCTATGTTAGTTTGTTTGCAACTGAATTTTGAACCAGTTCTCTTAGCCTAAGTAGGCTGAAATTTGACATTCATGCTAAGACCTGATCACAATGCAATATTATATTAGAAAATTCGAAGTTATGTTTGCACACTTTTTAAAACTATTTAATTAATCTCTACAGCATGCAAAGAATAACAAGAAGTGAAACGCTGTCAAAAAAACCTAAGTCGGTTGCCATAAAAAACCTAACTCTATTAATGTATTGGTAACATTTTGTTTATATGTATTGGTGTTCAAACCACTTTCACCACACTCCTCAAACACAGATAGTTGTAAAAAGCGACCTTAAAAATTATAAAAAAAATTTATTACAATTAAATTTAAAAATTCAAACAACTCTCAAATTATTTAATGTATTATGACCTGGAAAGATTTTATAAATAGATTTTTCTGCTTTTTCTTCCATTATTTCTGTAAAAATTTAATGTATTTAAATTTCGTATTAATTTTCAATATCAAATTTTACAAATGTGTTTTTTTTCGTTTTAATTCGGTTATTTTAATGGTTAATATGTGTGGAAAAAATAAAAGAATATATTATGCGTTACTGAAAGGGAAAAAACCTAAGTATGTTGTCAAAAACCTAACTCGTAAGAATGTATTAGTACATAGATTTGAGGTTGTATTGGTGCCTTTTTAATTTTCAACAGACACACAGAGTTCTATAAAAATGTTTAAATTTTAATTTATTTAAATTTTCTTCTATTTTTATACCCTTCACCTTCGTGAGAAGGATATATATATAAGTTTGTCATTCCGTTTGTAATTTCCACAATATAATTTTCCGACAATATAAAGTATATATATTCTAGATCCTTATAGATAGCGGAGTCGATTTAGCCATGGCCCTCTGTCTGTCTGTCGAAATCAATTTTCTGAAGGCCCCAGACATCTTGGGATCCAAATCTTCAATAATTCTGTCAGACATGCTTTTGAGAAGTTTCCTATTTAAAATCAGCAAAATCCGTTCATAAATAAAGGAGATATGAGCAAAAATCCGAGACAACCTATATTTTTGTTACCTATTTTTGATCTATATCTCGATTACTAAGTCATAAATATAGACAATATGGATATCTAATGATAGATATTTCAAAGTCCATTGCAACGATGTATATAAAGCTATACAAAGTTGGACCTACAATGGGTCAAAATCGGGAAAAATAATTTTTAACCAAAAAACTCTTTTTCACTAATAAATTAAAAAAAAATAAAATTTTAAATTAAAAAAAAAAAAATTAAAAAAAAAAATTGGAAAAAACTAAAAAAAATTTCGAAAATTTTTTTTTTAAAAATATAAATTTTTTAAATTTTATTTTAAAGTATAATTTGGTGAAGGGTATACAAGATTCGGCACAGCCGAATATAGCTCTCTTACTTGTTAATACCAAAAATTTAAACTCTGTTCTATGAATAAAATTCTACCACAGATAAAATTAAGTGTCAAAAATTAATAAAAAATAATTTTTTTCATTTGAGCAAAATTAACGTGATTCGGAAATAAAAGTGTCCTGCAAGTATTAAAAAAATTTGACAAAACTTGTGTATAAGTGTAATGAAGCGGTTCGCTCTATATTTAGTCGGAAAATCGAAGTTAAAATTTCAACTATTTTGATATGTTTAATTCTATAAAAAGTATGTTGAATTCACATATCACATGTACGTGTGGAGAGAGTAATTATTGTTACTCTCAGCTTACTCTCAGTTGCGCCTCTAGTTGTACCCTATGGTAATTATTGTTATCATAGAGAATATACATAGAGCGGAAACTCTCCTGTCAAACACCTAACTCAGTTGTCAGAAATCTAAGTGGTGAGAATGTATTAGTGGAAAAATCTATGTGAAAACAAAAACAACACTCGTATGTGTGATTATTTTGAGTAATTTTTTTGTTTGAATTGTTTTCTAGTTTCCGCTCTATGTTTCTCTATGATTGTTACTCTCAGTTGCGCCTCTAGTTGTACCCTAAGCTTCCCTTTTTTCAATACTTGGACCAGAAAGGGGTAAACAGGGGGAAAACGGGTAAAATTGGTAAAATACTATTAAAATAGTATTTTAAAAAATAGCAATAATATAATTAATCTTAAACAGAGTGATGGTACAAGTAGAGTGCTGCAATAATATATATGGTTAAAACAATCATATATATGATTGTCACAATAACTTGCATGATTGAGTATGTAATAATACACTTAATTATTATTCGATGCTGCACTGAATGATTACTGATCAGTGCTGACTAATCAGTGCTGATGTAAATATCGTCATAGCTGATTAATCAGCACTGATGTAAATATCCTCAGTGCTGACTAATCAGCGCTGATGAAAACATCGTCATAGGTGATTAATCAGTGCTGATGAAAACATCGTCAGTACTGATGAAAACATCGTCAGTACTGATGAAAACATCTTCAGTGCTGATGAAAACATCGTCAGTGCTGATTAATCAGTGCTGATGTAAATATCGTCAGTACTGATGAAAACATCCTCAGTGCTGATGAAAACATCGTCAGTACTGATGAAAACATCGTCAGTGCTGATGAAAACATCGTCAGTGCTGATGAAAACATCGTCAGTGCTGATGAAAACATCGTCAGTGCTGATGAAAACATCGTCAGTGCTGATTTAAACATCGTCAGTGCTGACTAATCAGCACTGATGAAAACAACGTCAGTGCTGATGAAAACATCGTCAGTGCTGATGAAAACATTGTCAGTGCTGAGAAAACATTGTCAGTGCTGATGAAAACATCGTCAGTGCTGATGAAAACATCGTCATAGCTGATTAATCAGTGCTGATGTAAATATCGTCAGTGCTGACTAATCAGTGCTGATGAAAACATCGTCATAGCTGATTAATCAGCACTGATGTAAATATCGTCAGTGCTGACGAAAACATCGTCAACGCTGATGAAAACATCGTCATAGCTGATTAATCAGCACTGATGTAAATATCGTCAGTGCTGATGAAAACATCGTCATAGCTAGGGATGCCAAACGGGACTGGGTTTTACATTTTTCGGGACTTCGGGATTTTAGTTAAACGTAAAAAAATACAAAATTCAACAATAAAAACTATTTTTTTTCGTTAATATATATATATTAAAATATATCAAAGAAAAAACTAATGCATTGAATTAAAATAAATTTGGCACAAACGATATTTCATATTTATACCCGTATTCTGAACTTTATAACAGTGAGAAATCCATAACAAAACTGTATTGAGTACATATGGTAGTTCATAGTAATACTAATACTATGAGACTAATAGTGTAAAAATTGGTAAGGCAGTTTAAAAGTTATTTGCAATTAAAACCTTTAGTTCTTAAAAAATAAATACTAAACGGCCGAAACGATTTTATTGAAATTTCCAACATAGACTACGACAGGGGTAGCGAAGCGCACCGGGTCAAGCTAGTAACAAAATATTTATGAATTTTCAATATGTTATCAGCATAAAAGCTATTTAAATTATGTTAGAGAATTCGAATTTAAATTCGATATAGATATTCAATAAGTTGTAAAATCAAACTTTTTATTGTATCATACAATTTATATGATAAGGAAAATATGGTGACAAGCTATAGGGGTTTTCAACAAGAACTTTGTTTTTCAATTGTGGCAACACCAACAACAAAATAGTTTTAACATTTAGTTTTTTGACGTATTCGTAGTAGATGCATTTGCATCAAAATAATTAAAATTCACTATGAAAATGATGGTTCTGTTAAAGTTAAATTTCGTAAAACTCGCCGCTTATGAAGCTGTAGAAAGAGGAAAATTGTCAAAACCTAAGTCTGTTGTCAAAAACCTAACTCTTGCAACAACAAGAGTTAGGTTTTATATGAAATTGTATCATGTTGGCACTAACTACTTTGGTTCAATTGGGCTAAAACGGCAAAGCTGGTTAGCGTCAGAATTAGTTTTTTCTTAATATGTATTTGGTCAATTCACAAGGTCTCTTATCAGTCATAATGTCACAATATATCACGACTCGACGACTCTTAGGCATTCGGCGTTTGTCTCTGCTGGTTCGTTACGAAAACACAATAAACATAGCATAGAAGTATTATTATTTTAGGACATTTTTTTCTTGAAAAGCAATAAAAACCTTTGTGAAATATTAGGACATTATGACATGATAAGAGACCTTTTGAATTGACCAATTGTGTTATCGTAACGAACCAACAGAGACCAACGCCGAATGCCTAAGAGTCGGCTAAGCCGAGCCGTCGAGTCGTGATATATTATGACATTATAACTGATAAGAGACCTTGAGAATTGACCAATTATGTGTTATTAAAACTCAAAGACAATATTGTAGGAGTTCAACTATTATTCTATTTGCTTTTACTTTCGATTGTATTTATTTTATGATCTATAGTTCGACCGATTTTTAATGTTTGTTATCATTTACTATCTTTTTGCTAACAATTTTTAAAATTTAATTTAAAATAAAAAAACTAATGTGAATTTTCATGCAAAAAATTACTCATTTGTTTTCTCCCTTATGAATAAATCGTTATAATTTGTGTAAGATTTTACATTTTTAACTTTTCATCCATCCAATTGAGTTTCCACTTTGTTGAGTGTGATTGCAACTTTTGGTTGCAATAATAATAATAATAATAAAGAAACAACACACCTGAAATTAAGTGTGCATTTTTTCTAAATTGTTGGCTTCTTTTGACCATATTATAATTGGCAATTGAGACCAGTCTCGGTGGACAACGCACAGCGTGCAGGCATGATTTATTTATCAATGCATGCATTAACCCCTTAAATACTCACACACGAAACACCTTCCAATTAACCCCCACACACAATAACATGACAACGCAATCGAAATAATGTCTCTCGCAAACGCGGGTAGAGGCTGATTGCAAATTTGAAACTTGTTGCAAATGAATGCGTTTAAGTAAGCGGAAAACTCTTTACCAGGTCACGAGTGTTTGGACCAAAACACACCAACAACAAGAGCAAAAAGTTTATTGAAATGAAACGCAGACAAATGCAAACCTGTTCAGAGTTCATAGCGAATCATACATACGTAGTGTTGAAGTTTTGGTTTGTTGGAAAAGTTGGAGGAAAAAATTAAAAAAAATGAAAAAAAAAAAAAAATAGGGGACATGTAACCAAAACAAATCAGTTAACATAAGATTTTGGTTGGTAACCAAAAATAGCAGTTACAGCATAAAGCAATTTGATACACGCAACGCAATTTACGGACATAAAGCAGCATGATGGCTAATTTCACACAGATACGCACTTAAACACACACGAACGCACGCACGCAGCTACATATTCAGTCAGACTAAATGCATAAATGAATTATACAAGCAAGGCAATCTGAAAAGCTTTTTCAACATATAGTTTTCTATGGAAAGCATTTATTGTCAACAGAATGCTTAAAATATCCAAAGAAAGGGATCTTGTTATTTATTATCAGTCAATGGGAAGTAAAGAGGCCAATAATTTTTAAAAAATACTGTCTCTATGCATGACGATTTATCCCCCACAGTTTCGTTTCCATATTATAAACGTTTATGACATATATACGTACATATGATTGTTATCATGTAGAAAGGAACTTGTAAAGCTTTTACATTTTGTTGAAACTCATCTCAACAAGGATAACTTTAAAATAGAAAACGCTTAAAATATTCTAATAGGGGTTTCCTTAGGCCCTTTTTAATTTAACTTATTTGTTATAAAAATTTTTAACTTGAGCTAAGTGTTCAAAAATTCTTTATTATTCTTCTACCAGCCCTAGACTAAATGTGGACTTTATAAACAAAATTCCATAAAATGCGAAAATTTTGATTTTTTGATTGATTTTTGGGAATTACGGAATTTGCTTTTCCTTAATAGTATAAAATATCGCTGACAATTTTACTCCGAATTCGAAAATTAATAATTACAATTTCATATTTAAAAAAAAAAAACAAGTTAGAGAGCTATATTCGGCTGTGCCGAATCTTATATACTCTTCACTTTATTATACTTTAAAATAAAATTAAAATTTTTTTTATTTTTTTTTTTAAAAAATTTTTTTTTTCGAAATTGTTTTTTAAAAGTTATTTCCAATTTTCTTAACAAAATTTTTTTAATCTAAAAATTTTTTTAATTTAAATTTTGTTTTTTGTGAAAAAAAATTCGGGTTCAAAAATATTTTTCCCGATTTTGACCCATTGTAGGTCCAACATACCCTTATATACATCGTTGCAATGGACTTTGAAATATCTATCATTAGATATCCATATTGTCTATATTTATGACTTAGTAATCGAGATATAGATCAAAAATAGGCCGAAAATAGAGGTTGTCTAGGATTTTTGCTCATATCTCCGTTATTTATGGACGGATTTAGCTGATTTTAAATAGGAAACTTCTCGAAAGCATGTCTGACAGAATTATTGAAGATTTGGATCCCGAAGTTATCTGGGGTCTTCAGAAAGTTAATTTCAACAGACAGACAGACGGTCATGGCTTAATCGACTCCGCTATCTATAAGGATCCAGAATATTTATACTTTATGGGGTCGGAAAATTATATTGTGGAAATTACAAACGGAATGACAAACTTATATACACCCTTCTCGCGAAGGTGAAGGATGAAAAACATTTCATCCTAACCTCGTATATGATATTATGCAGAGATTATTGCTGTTGCAACAACATCTAAACAAAGTGTAAATGTCATAAAACATTTTGACTTGAAAAAGGAAAAAAAGAATTAGAAAATGCGTAAAATAACGCGCCAACATAATTTAATCAACCAACATTGGGTTGGTTGCTGTGCTGTGAGTACCTTTTAAAATCTCGTGGCTGTTTTTAATGACGATGATGAACGAGTCAACGCAACATTTGTTATGATGAATGACATTCTACCAGCAACCCAAAGCAATAGACAACAGCAGCAGCAGCATTCATGCATGATGACTGCATTCATTCATTCAGTCAGTGTGTCTGTCGTCGTTTTTTTGTTGATGGCTGGTTGGTTGGTTGCCTTAACTCATTCATTGATTGACAAAAGAGTAATAAATCAAACGTCAAATCAATTGCGTACGCACTAATATATAATTGTACAAACATATAAGTATGTATGTATGTGTATTATACATACATTCAACATGTTGCATTTGTTTTGCTGATTTCTGTTTTTTTCATTTTTTGTTAATTCAGTGCAGCTTCATTGTTGATTCCTGTTTTGTTCAACGACACCAAAATCACTTTTATGGACAGAAGGTAAATGTTAAATTTTCCGATTCTTGTTTTAGTTGTTGTATTAATTAACACCTTTTTGCATTTTTTGTGTCTTGTTGTTCTTGTTACTGCTCTTGTTGTGGTTTGTGATTTGTATCAAATTTAATAAATTTTTGGTTTTTTCAACTTCTCGGGATATTTATGTGAAAACTATATTGGGTAAAGAAAAAAGTAGTATTGATGCAAACTCTATACCTAAACTTATCAGACGAGGTTTTCTATGTTTTCGGGTTGCAAGACTAACAATAATTTTGAAGAAGTTTCAAATTGTTATATTTGTTTGTTAAACCTGTATATTTTTTGAATTTACCTTCGACATTCTGCAATAGAATGACCTCGTTTCAATTAATGTTTATATGAAATGAAATATTTAGTAGAAAATAAAAATATGTACATAGATTTTTACAAATCATCAATCAAATTATAAAGAATTGTGCAGAAAATCTTAAAAAATCTATAAAAGATTTTACAAAAATAATTCGCTTATATCATTTTGTTACTAAATAATATAATTAAGTATTAAAAGAAATAGCAGTTATTAAATTGTTGGTTTATGTACGACGGGACTTCAAGAAGACGGTAAAAGAGCCCCTTTTATTAAGTTCGATATATGATTAAGTTCGTATAAGTGTTAGGGATTTAGATTATTCAAATAAAAAAATTTCGAAAATCCAAATTGAAAACTACAATAAAATAACTTATTATAAATTACTTATTCCCATTATTACACTGTACATGTTAACTTATAACCTAAAGTTATATTGACAGTTTTCATATAAAATATATTTTAATAGACAGTATGACTATAAGTTAATGGAGTTTAAAAAACTTAATTTTTGAATAACTGAAATATTAAAATTAAATTTTACATTTACTAGCTATTAAAAGTGTATTTTAATCTATCTGTAAAAACTAATATTCAAAGGCATTATTTACACTAATACTAGGTTATTTAAAACCGGGCTTTAGTTTATACTAGAGTTGTGACGCTTTGAACTAAATAAATCACGTTAAAAACTAACAGATTACATAAATGAAATCAAAATAATTTAATTTTATTAAAATGCAAAATCCTCTTTCTTATCATTTTCATACATACACATTGAATATTTTGAGTAGAAAAACCCTCTATCTATCATTAAGTCCCCAATAATGCAAAATTTTAAAAACCAATTATATGCGAGATTCAGTAGTTGCTTTAAAAAATATTGTAGAATACCGACTTTTAATAACTCAAGTAATACGCGAAAAAAACAGTTTTTAGGCTCTCCTGAAAAGTTTTATTTTTTAAGATAGAGGGTTTTGAATATAGGCCCTCGATATATAAGTTTGTCATTCCGTTTGTAATTTCCACAATATAATTTTCGATTAAGCAATGTCTGTCTGTTGAAATCAATTTTCTGAAGATCCCAGATATCTTTGGTATTCAAATCTTCAATAATTCTGTCAGACATGCTTTCGAGAAGTTTCCCATTTAAAATCAGCAAAATCCGTCCATAAATAACGTAGATATGAGCAAAAATCCGAGACAACCTCTGAAAATGTCATCAAAAAAAGACAATTTATTGCAAGCTTGACAAAAAAGATACAAAACGTATGTTTGGATTAGAGTTTCCAAAAAACCGAAAAATTTCAAAACCTCGGTTTCGGTTCGGTTTTGGGTTAATTTATTAACTAATTAATCAGTTGATAATATAGGAAATGCTATACAAATTTAAAGTTCAAGCTTGGCGAGCGTTCAAGAGGATAAAGGAAAATTGGTACTTTTTCTTTTAATGGTACCTTTTTAATACATTAAATAGTTAGCTTATATACATTAAAATTGGCTAATATGCTTCTCAATACAGAAATAATCAAGAATAGAGTGTTCAATTGTATTATGATGCGAAAAATGGAGAACTAAAATAAACTAAGGAGTATTTTTTGTTCTGCAATTAGTACTTTTTGAATTTTCTATAATATTGAACCTAGAATCAGGAAAATACTTTGAAATTTCAAACTTGACAGTGGAAAGTGTGGAAAATTGTTACTTTTTCTTCTAATGGAAATGTCTATAATATTGAACCTATAAGCAGGAAATTAAACACACATGATCCTCACCGAGTTAGAATATAAAAAAGGGATTTGCAGGTACTTTTTTCAACTAATAGTACTTTTTCAATATTGTATAACGATGGACCTAGAAACGCGAATTCAAAAGGGATAATTAATGTTATTATTTTTCTTTATTGTAAAGATTCTTTTTGAATATTTTATAATAATAAACCTTAAAATTGAAAATTTGGCACAAATGATTCTGAATGAGTTAGAATTCACAATAAGTGGTTATAGTGGTACCTTTCTTTTGTTTTTCTATAATAATGGAAATATGAAATTAGACATTCATGATGCTGAGTATAAAAACAAAATGTGGGTCTTTATGGTGCAGAATCCACATTACAATGAATCAATAAACATGAAACTATATACATATTTTCCTGAATTAGTATTAATTCACAAAGGGAGACTTAGCACTATTTCTTTCTTCCAATTTAAAATAACTTTGTTACAAACATTTTGCATTATTTACCCTACGAAAGGCAGCCTGCTACATCATCTGAAGCAATTATTGTAATACAAGTTAACAAATTTAAACAAATCTTAAGATATTTTTAACTATTTGTTTTTAGCGATATTGGATGATAAAGTTTGTGTCTGATTTCTAAATTTTGAATTTTTCTACTGAAAATAGATTAAAAGTCAAAACCGACGAATAATTGTCGGTTTCGGTTTTAGGCCTTGAAAAACCGCGGTTTCGGTTTCGGTTAAAACCGAATTGGAAACTCTAGTTTGGATGTGTGTTGGTTTCATTGCTTTGCGTATTTTTTTTTTTGGTGTTTGCAACGAAGTATAAAGGTTATAGTAAATTGGACCTACGTCAAAATCGGGAAAAATATTTTTTAACCCGAATTTTTTTTACAAAAAAAATTTTTTTCACTAATAAATTAAAAAAAAAGTTTAAAATTAAAGAAAATTTTTTTTTTAAAAAATTTAAAAAAAAAAAAATTTAGAAAAAACAATTTCGAAAAAAACTTAAAAAAAGTGTTAAATAAAATTTTTTTTTTAATTTTTTTTTTTTAAAGTATGATTCAGTGAAGGGCATATAAATTCGGCACAGCCGAATATAGCTCTCAAATTTAATGGAATAACATAAATTCGGATTTCAGATTTTTGGAATAAAAATTTAAATTAAATTTTACACTTACAACCTAGTAAACCAGATTTCAGTTTTGAAATGACGTTTTCTATCAAAGACTGGTTTTAGATTCTTCGATTACATTTTTTTTTTTTTTTTTTTAAATAATTTTTTTTTTTTATTATATATATTAATGGTCTAATTCATAATAACTTAAAACAGCTTTATAAGTCGTTAATAAGAAAAAAATCAAAAAAGTGTATTCATAAACGTTTAATAGTCTTATAAGTCTGTTATAAACCATTCATAAATTTGAAATATTTATTGTAGCTTCAACACTACTATAAACCAACTTTAAGGTATTCTTTTTACATTTTATCTAGAAAAAAGGGAATTTTAAAGATAATTTTTTATAAATTTGCAATAATAGACGATACTATTGCAATTGACAAACGTAATTTTAACTCCGCTGGGGAATATGTTCCAATATAAAACAAGTAAGAAAGTATGGTCGGTCAAGCCCGACCAGATAATACCCTACACTAAGTAAATGAGCAAAAACATTTTTCTTTCAAAATTTCAATAATTTATGTTCGTGTGCGATTTTCGGAAGTGGGCCTTATATGGGAGCTATGACAAATTATGGACCGATCACCACGAAATTTGGTCACGTGATTAATGTTTATATGAAAGTTATTTATGTTGAATTTTATGTGTATACCAACATTTGTAGGAGATTTATGCTCGTTAAAGTGATTATCGGAAGCAGGCCTTATATGGGAGCTATGACTAATTATGGACCGATCATGATAAAATTTGGTGACATGAATTCCCTATATATAAAACTTATTTGGACAAAAACTTGTGTAGATACCTATATAAATTAAATATTTGTGACGGATAAAATCCACTTTCGGGAGGACATTTGTATGGGGGCTAGGTCAAATAATGAACCGATTTCAGCCAGTTTCAATAGGGATCGTCCTTGGGCAGAAAAAATGATATGTTCCAAATTTTATCGAAATATCTTTAAAATTGCGACCTGTACTCTGCGCACAAGCTTTACATGGACAGCCAGCCAACCAGCCAGCCAGACGGACGGACGGACGGACGGACATCGTTTAATCGACTCAGAAAGTGATTCTGAGTCGATCGGTATACTTTAAGGTGGGTGTTAGACTAATATTTTTGGGCGTTACAAACATCTGCACAAATCCATTATACCCTCCCCACTATGGTGGTGTAGGGTATAAATATATGATTTTGTTTCAAATTCCTCCGGCAGTGAGCTATATGAGGTTCGCAAGTGAGTTTGATTGCCATTTTTGTCATTTTCTTTTAAACTGTACCGAAATGTAGTAATAAAATGTGAAAACATTGTGGAAGGAGGTCCACACAATCTAATATACCCATTCCGGAATTAAAATTATCTGTTTCCTTATATAAATTCATTAAATTTTGTTAAAAATTAACAAAATGACAATACAAATAAATTAATAAAACAAATTATAAAACAGTGATATTTATTTTATCACAGAATATTCGTCATTCGAATACTTTTAATAATAATTGAAATAAAATATATAAAAACGTTTGTATATTAATATATTTTAGCTTAATATAAAATTACTAGAATCAGATATACATTTTTTTTATCTAAAAATTAGTTTTTATCTTCAAAAATGTATTAATACTAAAAACAAACAATTAAAAAAAGAGAATTAACGAATATTTTATCCTAATTGCAAGCAACACTAACAACGAAAAAGGGGAAATAACTGAGAAGCATTGCCAGATTAGACAAAAAACAGTACATTACTTATTGTGGCTTTAACAAACGTTTCTAGTAAGTCACACTGTACTTTTCAAATGGCGTTTCTCAAATTATTCGATTAAAAAATTTGTTGAAACTAAAATAATTTATTAAATAGATTAATTTAAAATCTCGATTTATCGACTAACTTAAAACCGTGTTTAAGTTTAATTGAATAAAAATTAAAATTAAATTTTACTCTTTTTAATGGTTTAACATTAAATAAAATTTAAATTTTCTAATCGATTAATCAAATCCGGGTTTCAAATAAATCGACTTAAACAAGTTTGGAAAATAATGACAAAAAACTATATAGAAAACTAAAATTAATTGTTATAAATTACTTAAAAATATTAATTTTAAATCAAGATTAATCGAATAAATTTAAACCGGGATTTAGATTGCAAGTAGTAAATCCAATTTTAATTTTTAATTTTTTTAGAACTTTTAATAAGCTTATTAGAATTTTATTTTTTTTAGAAAATTTCAAAAAAACGTTTTTGGTGCTTTGTATTTTTAATGTTGCATTTAAAAAGAGAACTTAACTTTTTACCCATCTAACAATGTGTCAAACAATGTATGTATTTAGTATGTGGCATGGACTATAAAACATTTATATCGATCATATGTTTTGCCCACTTAACGCAATTATTATTTTATAAAAATCTTAAATACCAGTCATATTTAAAAAGCGATTCATCAATTAAGTAAGTAGACATTAACGGAACATTCTGTATCTTTAAGGAATGTTGTTGAGCATAATTTGAGTTAAGGTGCTTTTTTCACAACAACATTTGTAATTTATCGAAGAGATGTTTAATGTTAAATGTTTATATTTTTAACTAAATTAGCAAAATCACACACATTTGTAAAGAAAATATGAAAAATCAAAATGAAATGTCTAAGAAAAAAATTATACTTCCAAAATGTGCTACTTCCATGGAAAAAACTTACCCCCATATTAATAAACAGTTTTTAAATTTAAAAAAAAAAGGTTTTAAAACAAAATTTCCATACAAAATTTGATTTAAAAAGCTTTGATAAGTTTCAAAATTTTTAATGAGTAAGGTCTTTAAACATTAAGTTTTAAATGATAAATATAAATATCTTATTTTTTTCTATCAAATGTAATTCTTTTTTTTAATTTTAAGTTTTAGTACATAATCAAAGTTGCATAAATATGTATATATCTGGGTGTTGCATGTATAATTACACATATTATGCTTAATTTTTACTAGGATGTGTAACCCATGTGTAATTTATGTGCTGATTTAGATTTATTTTTATTAAAATGCAAATCAGAATTTAAAATTCGGAAAACTATAAACTGATTTTGTCTTAGTAATGTCTAAACGAGAACGAAAGAACATTTTATTCATGAATTTATTGTTTTTCGTGAATAAAGAAAGGAATCGCATTTTAGCTGAAAATCTTCGGAGTTCGTATGATACTGAGCGGGTTTCTTTAGCATATTCATTAACTTTTATAAGAAGCATTGTATTCGTCGTATTACCAAAGCTCAATTTTGCTAAGCTTAATATTTCAATCCGGCAATGTTATTGATAGTGCCCTCAAAATCAATAAACCTCTCAATATATTGACATTATTTTTTCAAGTGATTTTAAGTGTTGAATACTATGAGACAGTAAAACATTATTGAAAAGTAACCTTGTGTATAAAAGATATTGCATATTAGTCTTAAAAATTTCAGAAAAAAATTTATTATAAAACAAGTAACAGAGCTTATTCGGCTGTGCGGAATCATATGTATCCTTCATCAAAAAAAAAAAATTGAAGTACTTTAGGTAAACAAAATTAATTTTTTTTTACGGCGAAATTTTTTTTTTTTAATTTTCATTTTTTAATTTAAAAAATAAAAAAATTTAATGTATTTGTGAAAAAATTTCATAACAAAAATTTTTTTTTGGTGAAAAAAATTCAGGTTAAAAAATATTTTTCCCGATTTTGACCAATTGTAGGCCCGACTTACTTTGTCTGTGAAATATCTATTATTGGATATCCATATTGTCTATATTAATGACTTAGTAATCCAGATGTAGATCCAAAATAGGTAAAAAGCGAGGTTGTCCTGGTTTTCTCCTGGGCCGATTGTGTCGATTTTAAATATCAACCGATCCGGAAGAATTTCCGATATATTGATGTATGAATCATGTATGTAAGTTATTTTGGGGCTATGGAAAGTTGATTTCCATAGCCCCAACTATAATATATCGCTATAACGATCCAGAATAAATATACTTTGTTGGGTCGCAAATGAAAACTGTATATACCCTTGCCACTCATGGTGAAGGGTATAAAAGTGGGTTCTTTGTATTTTCATGAACTATCAACAGAGGCACTCGCAAGAAAATTGAGCTTTCCCAGTGAATATATTTTACAATGTTTTCATCAAATATTAGAAATTTCTTAATTAAATATTATGAAACATCCCAGTAAACCAAACGATATCATCTAGGTGATATAAATTATCATATGGGCAATTCCATATCATCGTACGTGACATTTGTACGCCTATAGAGTGCAATAGATATTGCAAAAATAAGAGTATCTGAAAAATAATTTGGTCTTTATGTTCCATTCAGAGGGTACTATATTTTTAAAATAATAAAAAGTTCATTCGGAACATTGTTGTCCAAAATATCATGCGAAATATGTGTATATCGTTCAGTCGTTGTTGTCATTCTCGTGGAATTGCCCATATGTGATATCGTTCTCGTATCATAAGCGATAGTATTTATTTACTAAATTGTACCTTTCCTGATGTTATCGTTTTCCATGAAATTATGATATTGTTTCGCTAACATAAATTCCAAACGGAAAATTATCATAAATTTAATAACAAAAATTATATATTTGATCAGTTATACTTCATATTTTGCTGAAGTAACACAAAACCCTTAAAGAAATTCATAATTTTTCACAAATCATATTTTTCATCTCATTCATATTACATGTGTTAATTTTGTTTCAAAGTTTGAAGTACAGTACACAGGTCAATTCACCATAAAATTGAAAAAATTGATTTAATATTAGTTTTGTTTTCATCTCTCGTATGTTGTTGGAAAGTTTTCGATTTGTTTTCACTATCATATAGTTCTCTGCACAATTGGGATGTGTAATTTTCCTTCTGATGTCTAATTTAGGAATTATTCATCTGTAACTTGCAGTTTTCTGAGTGGCAACACTGATTTATCTACAAAAATACCGAAGTTTATTATGTTGCGTCTGCTTCTTAATATTAAAGCTCAAAAAGCTTAGTTTTGTTTACATTTATCTGAGCAACATAGAACTGTTGTTTACATACTCTGCAGGGATATTATGTTTTGTTTTTAAGCTTATCAGGTCTGTTTTAGATAAAAAAGCTTTTTTATGAAGTATTAAAAATCCTGTGGTAGCTTTATAAAAAAGCTTAAACCTTGTAGTTTTTATACAGTACATGTCTTATTCCAGGCAAAAGCTTTCATAGTTGTTTATTATCTTTTGAAGAATTTCCAATAGCTTGTTATGTATCTTAAAAGACAAAAAGCTTTTTATTTAAAATATTTTCTCTTAAATTAAACATCTCTCTCACCTTAGCAAAGTGGCAGGCTGCTAGTGACATACAAGACACATAATCAAGTGTGTAAAATTTAAACACACAAATTCTATTCATTATATTCCAAAAGAAAACAACTTTTTTCGTACATTAAAAAAAAAAATTAAGTATGTTTACTGTATTTGTTGTATAAATCATTTAAGCTTAAATAATTCGGTGCGATAAAAAATCTGAATTTCTAATATGGCTCAAAAAATAAAATGTATAAAAAGATACAGACACATAAGCAAACGAACACATGCTGTTAGCTGGCTATATGGGTGTTAATGATGGTGGTGGTAGTAAGTAGCATATAGCAGTGAATGAAGTTGTTCAGTGATACTGTTTTTATATTTGTTGGGGTTCCTTCTTTTATTTTTTTTTTTTGTGTATAATTTGCCATCTTATTCCACTGAATGTCACTCAGTTCAGCATGATGTTGTTCAGTTTTAAATCAGCATTTCATCATCAGACCAATCAAATGTAAATGAGATGCGTTATAATTCATCAAAAGCATCACAAACAAATTTCAAATAATCAATTTCCCATACAAATGGTATAAACTAACTCAGAAATATAAATAAATAAAATAAGATTTTCTTAGCAGAAGGAAATACTTAATACATACCATGGGTTGAATTTAATGAAAAATGTTTTTTTTGAAAGTCACTTATTTCATACTTATTGTCATCTCAAGATGGAAGAAATTTTTATTAAAAAAATAAGAAAAATAAAAATATTTCTTAATTCGTGTTTAATGAGTTCAATTAGAATATTTTTGTTTGTATTTAGTATATCCTCCAACAGTCGTCTATACAACCCAACCTAAACCCACAAAACCATCATCATCTCATGGAGACGTCATTAGAATTTTGTTGATTTCACTATTGTTGTATTGTAGTTATTGTAATTTGTTGTTTCTATTGCTATTTAACAGTCACAGCTGCTTTTTATGAACGAGATTTTACAGAATTGTATCTTACGAGCAACGCGTTTCTTACAATATGCACAAATTATTTTCACTTTTATTATTATTTTGTTTTTAATTTAAATTTATTGCAGTTTAGGTTTCTTTTTGTATTCTTTGTAAAGAAAAATAATGGCTGTGTTAAGGACGTTAATGATTTGAATACGTAAAATGCTATACAGCTAGAGAGAAAGAGGGAGGTGTTGGTAATTGTTTATCATTGTAGTTATTATTGTACGAGTAATTAATTGCCGTTGAAATTAGAAATTCTATTAATTTTAATTGTTTATGAAATTTTATTTAATGTTTTTTTGGAAATAAGCAATGGAAATGGCTGTAAATGCTTTTAAAGGTGAGAGGGATGACTTATTCAGATTGTAAAATGAAGATCTAGAGTAAAAGGTAACCAAAGCCAATTTGTTGGACTATTATCTATTTCAAGCTTTTATTAAAAAAGTAAATTCTATATTTTGGTTTCACTAAAAAAAAAACATTTTCGAGATAAAAAAAAATGTATATCTTAACCATTCCGTTGATGAATTTAAACAATTTTGACATTAATACAGTTTTCAGACAAAAATCCTAAAGATCGAATAATTATTTTAGAACATATTTAAGATTTTAGTAAGGACTGAGATCGAAAAATTCTTAACATACAAATATGTTAATAAAAATGAAACCACTAAACTTACAGTTTCGATTTTTTTTTTATATGATTGAAATTATTATTACAATTTACAAAAAAACAAGTGAGAGAGCTATATTCGGCTGTGCCGAATCTTATATACCCTTCACCAAATTATACTTTAAAATAAAATTTAAAAAATTCTTATTTTTTAAAAAAAATTTTTTTTCGAAAATTTTTTTTAAGTTTTTTAAAAATTTATTTTTTTAAATTTTTTTTTTTTAATTTATTAGTGAAAAAAGAGTTTTTTGTGAAAAAAATTCGGGTTAAATAATATTTTTCCCGATTTTGACCCATTGCAGGTCCAACTTACTATAGCCTTATATACATCGTTGCAATGGACTTCGAAATATCTATCATTAGATATGGTATTTATGACTTATGGTATTTATGACTTAGTAATCGATATATAGATCAAAAATAGGCAATAAAAATAGGGGTTGTCTCGGATTTTTTTCTCATATCTCCGTTATTTATGGACGGATTTTGCTGATTTTAAATAGGAAACTTCTCGAAAGCATGTTTGACAGAATTATTGAAGATATCTGGGGCCTTAAGAAAATTGATTTCAACAGACGAACAGAAAGACGGACATGGCAAAATCGACTCCGCTATCTATAAGGATCCAGAATATATATACTTTATAGGGTCGGAAAATTATATTGTAGAAATTACAAACGGATTGACAAATTTATATATACCCTTCTCACGAAGGTGAAGGGTATAAAAATATTGTTACGAATGTGCAATGACTATTTGAATTCAACGGTCTGTAACGACTGCCTGCAGCATTCATCATGCTTGAAGGCACGTCGATCATGCGTTTATTGGCATTGTTTGTAAGTATGGCAACATTAAATGTTTGGGCTGCTGGCAATGACATCGAAGGCTCTGAAATTCGAATGTACTAGTATGTCCGTTAAGAGAATTGTAGAAGATTCCCGATAGATGGCGCGTGTATAAAAATTGGCAGAGCTGGCAGTCGTGAGTTGAGTTGATCATTGTGGCTGTTAGAGTTAACATCAATTGTCGTGTACATATGTGTTTGTACAGTATAAAGTTTGTGTGCATTTCTGCGAATTGATAAACGTGTATAAAGACACGGAGTGACTATTTAATTCTGTTGTTGTTGTCCATTCTAAATAAATAAAGAGTTGTTACAATTTTAAACTACTAAAACTGCTTTTATATGCAAACAAAAGTATCCGGTTTATTTAAAGGAAATAAACCACGTTTTTTAAAAGGTAAAAACGTAACAATATTTTTATAGTTCTAATCACTAGTCATGAAATTTTTAAACTTTTTCGAAAACCCTTCCATTATGGTTTTTTATAGTGATTTCTGTCACTTTGTTCGAACAATTTTTCCATCTCCGTTTAAAATCTACCACAGTTTTGGACACCTTTTTTGTGCTCTTCAATTCTCTTTTAACAAGAGCCCAATATCTCTCCACTGGCCTTAGCTCTAGGCAGTTTGGGGAATTTGCCTCTCTTGGTACAAATACCACATTATTGTTCTTTTACCACTCAAGACCTTTCTTACAATAGTGACAGGGTGCCAAATCAGGGCAAAAATAAGTGGACACACTAAGAAGTCTTATGAATGGAAGCATTCTCCTTTGTAAACATTCCTTGATGAAAATTTCGTTATTTATAGAGCCCTTTGTAACAAATGTTTGGCTTTTTTGCCGCAACTGCATATTGCTTGCCATACCAAGAATTTTTTGGAAAATTTTGTCTGCATTTGGGTCCTAAACTTTTCTATAACATTCCATTGAGCAACAGCAACATCAAAATTTTGAGCTGGAAGCTGCGAAAAATCTGTCAGAACATATGTTTCGTCATCCATTATGCAGCAGGAATATTTTTTTTTTATAAAATTTGACTTCAATTTCTGTGCTCTGTTTTTGGCCTCTAAATTTTTAGCAGAGTTCTTGCCAGGAACTTTTTTTGCCTTGTATATTTTTGAACCTGCATTGGCTTTAACTTTTCGTACCAAATAGTCCGAGCACTGAGCTAACCGGGCTGCTTTCCTACCGGATGTGTTGGGAGCTCTTTTGAAAATGCTTCCTATTTGTTTTGGCTTAATAAACATCATGTGAACCATTCCTTCTACCTGAAACAGGTTTTCTATCAACGGACAAGTTCTCCAGGTACTGTTGAATAACATTTGGAAACAGTTTGACGGCAGACCTTTGATTGTTTGGCCAACTTTTTGTAGGACCAAGTTGGGTTTTGTTGAAAATATTTAATAATTTTAGTACGCTTTTTTCTGGTCACTTATTTTAATCAGATTAACAACAAATGAACATAATTGACATTAAACATAATAACTGACATGCTTTAAAAAGGTAACTTGATCAACAAAAAAAAAAAAAATCAAATAATACTTGGGTTAGAAGTTTTAATGAAAAACGTGTGTTAAGAATTTTTCGATCTCAGTCCTTAATTTAGAAATGTAATAAGCTATTTCCTATTGAAACTGGATTTAGGATTTATAGGCTTAATTCCTTTGTACTTCAAATGTATTGAATTCGTTACCTTGAGAATTCATTCATTATAGAATTAATTCTTTGAATTCAAATCCATTGCAAAATAGCTTTAAAAATGTATTTAATAATTAAATTTTTCTTTTCAATTCAAATCTCTTACAAAGAGGCTTAAGTCATTTTTTTCAATTCATTTTGTAAATGATTGAAAGCCAAACAAAATCCGAACTGAATGAAGAAAACATTTTTTAATTCAATTTAATTTGAATTAACAAAAATTTAAACTTTCAAATGTTGAATGAATTTTGTTATAAATCAATTCCATTGTGAATTAATTCAACGATTAATAAATTCTGTTAAAATGAAATCCTTTTAAATGAAGCTAAAGAATTAGATGTTGGCATTGGATTTATGGAATGAATGGCTGAATTTTTTAATTCCATATTGGATTTTAGGGCCTAATTCAGAAACACGAAAGGAAAACAATTTTCAAATTTTTGTATGAAAACCACTGAGTTTTTGAATAATTTTTGAGTGTTTTTCATACAAAAATTTTATTTTTTTTTCTGAATCAGGCCCTTAGTGAATCAAGCTCAAATTACAGGTACTCAACAAATTTATAATACTGATTTTGTTAAACAAAAGTTTAGTAACACCAAAACGTTGTCATCATTACTCACATGATTTTCAATACTCATACATATCTAGTCACTTTCTAAATTCATTGAAGTGTTTCTTTTTTAAAATTTTAGCTGACTCTTTGACACATACAAAAAAAAATCACACAGATATTTTTGTTGAAAAATGTTACACAATTTCCACGTAATTTGTTTTCTGTAGATTCTTAGTTTTGTATTCTTATTATTTTTTCTATACATATTCTTTTTTCAAATGCATTGCACACACGTATATAAGTACAAGTTTAGAAAATCCAATGATAAAAAACCAAAACTAAACAAAAATACCAACATACTGACACATTTGCTGATTTCATAGTGTGTGTGTTTGTGTGTATTTTGAATTACGACTTGACAATGCAAATACAGTTTTAGAAAGAAGCACAGATACTTACTCATACATTCCAATGTAAATGATTGTATGTATTTTTTCAAGAACTGGGGGAGTGTGTCAACACATACTTACATACATAGCTACACACATCCTTATTATTAAAAGGCAATAAAGCATTAAAATGCTTGTATTGTAAGTTTATATTTAGATACTCGTACACAAATGTGTGTTTGTGCCCAAGGCACACAAGAGAATGACTGACTGTAGTTGTAAATTTAACCTGATCAAATGTTTTGTTTTTGTTTTCTTAAATATCTTTTTGGTTTAATTTTCAATAAATTTTAAAAGGAAGTTAGAATAAAGTTATATCAAGGATATATAAATATAATAAAAAACAATATTGCTGACACTTATTGTTCTGTTCCTTTGTGACAAATCAGTATTTTATGGCGAAAAATTCTTTTATGATGATAAATTGATTTTTTTTTTAGCAATTGAGAGTCAATAAATTTGTATAAACAAATTTTAATGTCTATAAAACAAAAATGTTGGCACGATTTAAATGCAATTAAATTTTAGAGTTCAAAAAAAATATGACAACATTAACAATGCTAGTAAATCAAACTGTGCGAAAAATTTTGCTTCATGATCTTCAGCTTAAATGATGTCAATGTGTAGATTAAAAATTCTAATTGATATGAATGTAAGTGTGTGTGTGTTTGGAAAATATATTTGTTCATAATTTCTAAAATAATTAACAGGCTACGTTATGTTTATTAGACCCACGTAGCTGATTTTTAAATTTTGTGAAGAAAATCTGTTCAAGTTTGAGACTGGATAGGGAGTTCAATGTAACAAATAAATGAAAAGTTATTACTTCTAAAACACCCAACACATCCAAAAATATAAATAAAACAAAGTTTTCTGCATAGGTTTTATTGTGGTTGACGTTAAGTGATTTCGGGATCAGTGAACTATTCATTCCAATGGCGGATTAGCAGTTCATAATGAATATTGTATTCCAAATTATCATATAAATTTTAAAATAATCTTTTGCCCAGTTTTAACGAAGACCCACTTCGTCAAAGAAGATTTATAGAAAAGGATACTATGAAAAACTGTAGACTTTTCAATTAAAAACAAGTAAGAGAGCTATATTCGGCTGTGCGGAATCTTATATATCCTTCACCAAATTATACTTTAACATAAAAATTTTAAATATTTTTAGGTAAACAACATTATTTTTTTTTTTTTTTTTCAAAATTTAAAAAAAAAAAAATTTCAAAACTCTTTTTCAAAATTTAAAAAAAAAATTTTTTTCAATTTTTTTTCGAAATTGTTTTGATTTAATTTTTTTCAAATTTTTTTTTTATTTTTTTTTGAAATTTTGTTTTTAATTTAAAAAAAAGAAATTTTAAATTTATTAGTGAAAAAATTTTTTTTTTGGTAAAAAAAAAATTTGGTTTAAAAAATATTTTTCCAGATTTTGACCCATTATAGGTCCAAATTATTATAGCCTTATATACATCGTTGTAATGGACTTTGAAATATCTATCATTAGATATCCATATTGTCTATATTAATGACTTTCCTTATATCTGAGCCATTTGTGGGTCGATTTTCTCCCTTTAACAAATTATACTTTAAAAAAAACAAATTTTTTTCAAATTTTATAATTTATTGTGCTTAAGGTCAACTTTTATATTAAATAGTTTTTATTTTATATCCAATATTTCGCTAATTCATTGAGTAGCGTCTGCAGGGAAACAATTTAAATAATTAACAATATATATATATATATGATAACAAAAAGTTTTTTTTTTCCCCTGAAGATGCTACTCAATGAATTAGCGAAATATTGGAAATAAAATAAAGAGTATTTAATATAAAAGTTGACCTAAAGCTCAATAAATTATATAATTTAAAAATACATAAAAAGGTCGAATAAAATAGAATTAAAATTAAAATTATTTTTTTTTTTCAAAATTATTAAATTTTTTTAAATTTATTATCGAAAAATTTTTTTTAATTTATTTGTGAAACAACTTTTATAACAAAATTTTTTGGGGTGAAAAAAATTCGGGGTAAAAAATATGTTTCCCGATTTTGACCAATGTTAGGCCCGAATTTGGCCTTATATACACCATTGTCTTTGAAATATCTATAATTGGATATCTATATTAGTAATCCAGATATAGATCAAAAATAGGCCGGCCTACAAATGGCTTAGGTCCTTATACCTAAGCCATTTGTAGGCCGGTTGTCTCGATTTTAAATAGCAACCAAGACGGAAGAATTCCAGATATATTGATAGGTGTCAGTTATTTGGGGGCTACGGAAAGTTGATTTCAACATAGAAACGGACATTGCTCTATAAACTTCGCTATCTATAACGATCCAGAATATGTATAAGGACTGAGATCGAAAAAACCTTAACACACGTTTTTCATTAAAACTTTTAACCCAAGTATTATTAAACCATGTCAGTTATTATGTTTAATATCAATTATGTTCATTTGTTGTTAATTTGATTAAAATGAGTGACTAGAAAAAAGTGCGTACTTAAATTATTAAATATTTCCAACAAAACCCAACTTGGTCCTACAAAAAGTTGGCCAAACAATCAAGGTCTGCTATCATACTTTTTCCAATGTTATTAAACAGTGTCCGTTGATATAAAACCTGGTTCAGGTAGAAGGAATGGTCCACATGATGTTTCTAAAGCCAATAAATAGAAAGCATTTTTAAAATAGCTACCAACACATCTGGTAGGAAAACAGTCCGGTTGGCTCAGTACTCGGATTATTTGGTACGAAAAGTTAAAGGCAATGCAGGTTTAAAAGCATACACGGCTAAAAAGTTCCTGACAGGAACTGTGCTAAAAATTTAGAGGCCAAAGACAGAGCACGGAAATTGAAGTCAAATTTTATACAAAAAATATACCTGCTGCATAATGGATGACAAAATGTACGTATGGAAAATTTTTCGCAGCTTCTGAGTACATTTTTTTATGTTGCAGATGCTCGAAGGAATGCTGAAGAAAAGTTTAGGACCCAAAAGCAGACAAAATTTCCAAAAAGTTCTTGGTATGGCAGCAATATGCAGTTGCGACGAAAAAGCCAAACATTTGTTACAAAGGGCTCTATAAATAACGAAATTTACATCAAGAAATTTTTCTAAAAGAGGATGCTTCCATTCATAAGACATTTTAATGTGTCCACTTATTTTTGGCCTGATTTGCCATCCTTTCACTATGGTAGGCAAGGTCTTGAGTGGTGCAAGAACAATAATGTGTTATTTGCACCAAGAGAGGCAAATCCTCCAAACTGACTGGAGTTAAGGCCTGTGGAGAGATATTGGGATAAAATGAGAATTGAAGAGTACAAAAAGATGTCGAAAAGTGTGGTAGATTTTATACGGAGGTGGACTTCCTGTTCGAACGAAGTGACAATAATATTTCAATTAAATAAAAAAAAATCAAAACTGTAGGTTAAGTGGTTTCATTTTTATTAACTTATAGGTATGTTAAGATTTTTTCGATCTCAATCCTTACTTTGTGGTGTCGCAAATGAAAAATGTAGAAATTACAAACGGAATGACAAACTTATATATACCTTTGCCACTCATAATGAAGGGTATAATAAAAACAAAGCTAAAAATCATGAATACAAAGGGGATTCAGAAACCGATGGCTAAATTACGGAATAATATCGAAAGGAAAATATATGGAGTCAATATTTTTTTTGTTAAATTAGCATAATTCTGTAGATAATAAATACAAATTTACATCAAATTTCAACGTTTACATGAAACTAATCAAACCTACGATTGTTGTTTTTGTTATCACAGAATGTATTTTTTTTTTAGTAATTTCTCACCACAGGTTTTTGACAACTGAGTTAGGTCTTTGATAGGAGAGTTTCCGATCTATGGTTTACATATTTTTATAATTTAAACGTTTTTCCATATATTTTTAAGTTTGTCGTTAATTTTTGTAATTTTTTTAAGTAAACATTTCTTTATAAGTAAGATGCGCAAGATTTGCTCATCATACTTGTTAAATAAATTAAAATACAACTCGGTTTTCTTTCCTTTAAGAAAATTACTTAAAACATATACATACATTTAAAGCAAGAACTGTTTGTTTGACAAATAAATGTTTTACTTACTTTTTTCATGTTTAATTTATTATTCGTTTTAAGCCATCTCATCATTTAACGACATGCCTAATTGGCTGTTAAACTAGTGGCATCTGTCAAATGCCAAATTTATGTCGATATGCATTAATTATTCCATACAACAATCATCCTTCACTCACACAACATACACTAACTAAATATGTACTCCCTAACTCACTCCCATTTACACTCAGTCAGTCATTCATATAGTCACATGCTCTGGTAATTCCAAAGGGAATTTAGGACTAGAATATTTTGTTACAAATGGGAAGGATTATATTTAAAAATATACATATTTAATATAGTTATTATGTATATTTGGAAATAAAAATGAATAAGTAAATTGTATTAAATATTTAAGAGAAATTAATTTACTGGTTATTTGTTAAAAAGTGAGAAGTATTGGAATTTGGAACATGTTATTGAACATATATTATTGGTTTAAATGACCAAAATATGTTGTGAAAACTCAAGCACTGGTAAAGTATCTTTAAAATACAATACAATAAGACCAGCAACACTGATCGTCTTCAGATACTATTTCAATTTATTTCGTAGTATTTATTAAAATTTATAAAAAAATAACTAAGAGAGCTATATTCGGCTGTGCCGAATCTTATATACCTTCACCAAATTATACTTTAAAATAAAATTTAAATTTTTTTTTTTTTTTAAATTTTTTTTTTAAGTTTTTTCCAATTTTTAAAATTTTTTTTTTTAATTTAAAAATTAATATTTTTTTAATTTATTAGTGAAAAAGAGTTTTTTGTGAAAAAAATTCGGGTTAAATAATATTTTTCCCGATTTTGACCCATTGTAGGTCCAACTTACTATAGCCTTATATACATCGTGGCAATAGACTTTGAAATATCTATCATTAGATATCCATATTGTCTATATTTACGACTTAGTAATCGAGATATAGATCAAAAATAGGCAAACAAAAATAGAGGTTGTCTCGGTTTTTTGCTCATATCTCCGTTATTTATGGACGGATTTTGCTGATTTTAAATAGGAAACTTCTCGAAAGAATGTCTGACAGAATTATTGAAGATTTGGATTTGGGGTCTTCAGAAAATTGATTTCAACAGATAGACAGACATGGCTAAATCGACTCCGCTATCTATAAGGATCCAGAATATATATACTTTAGAGGGTCGTAGAAATATATTGTGGAAATTACAAACGGAATGACAAATTTATATATACCCTTCTCACGAAGGTGAAGGGTTTAAAAATTAAGTTAAAATTAAACAAGTAAGAGAGCTATATTCGACAGTACCTAATCAATGTATAGAAAAAGAAATAAAAATATTGAAAAAAATTTAAAAAAAATTTAAAAATATTTTTCCGATTTTTGCCAATTGTAATTACTATGGCGTTATATACGTATTTGATATATCTATTACTGGATATCCATAGTGTCTATATTAATGATTTAGTAATCCAGATATAGATACAAAAATATGTAAAAATCGGGGCAGTCGTGGTTTTTGGCTTATATCTCAGCCGATCTTCTTGATTCTAAATAGCAGCATAATCGGGAATATAGCGGATATATTGATATATGAATCATGTATGTAAGTTATTTGGGGGCTACGGAAAGTTGATTTCAACATACAGACGGATAGACGGACAGAATGACGTGGCTATATGGACTCCGTTATCTATAATGATCCAGAATATATATACTTTAAGGCCCTAATTTGTGTTTTTTAAGCCGGGATTTTTTGTCTAATAATGATATATGAGCGAACCATTTATCCAAATAAACGAAAATCTGAGCTTTCGAACAAAGCACTAGTTAGGGTCTTTCTATATTAAGGTAACGATATGCCCTTGTCTCTCATGTTGCAGGGTATAAAAAAAAAATAATTTTGTCAGTTACGAAAATACAGCATTTCTTGGACATATATCTTAATAAGTAGGTGGAACCGACTTCTATTATAGTGAGTCATGAAATGAATTGCATAATATGAATATGTGTAACAATTGCTTAAATTTTGATAATTTCTTAATCCTTCAAACGTTAGGATTGTATTAGATTCAAATTCATTTCTTCTTCTGTGAAAGATGCTATTTAATCCAAAAATATATGTTACTACAAATTTTCAATATAAAAGTAGTAAAACAAATACCACAATTAAAAGAAGAATAAAATACATTTCATTTTTCTATTTTTATTCTAAAAATTTCAAAAGAAATTGTAACAAAATTCACTTGTTGCTGGCACTTTAACATTGATAATGAATTCAAATTAAAAGTAATTGGAATTCATTTGTCTTTATTTCTTTATACATTTTTTATTAGTTGATTCACTCGTATTCACTGCTGCGGGCTGCTAACAAATGTGAAACAAGTAAAAGAAATAAAATTGAATTCAACTCCAACTGAAATATTAACTTGTAAGTACTTCTGGTAACTAACTGCTGTGTTGAATGCAACAATGATGGTGTGATTAAATGCTTCAATTGCCACACTCTCTCTCTGGAACATTCATTTTAATCAGTTGCAGTGATTTTAAAACCAATTTGTGCATTTTTATAAAATAATTAATGTTGTAAATCCGTTTACTTATGTGTGGCTGTGTGATTGAATATGAAAATGGTTTTCGCTTTAATTAAATAAAAATTATTTATCATAAGTAGTTTCTTATTATAGTTATGGGTATTTGCTAGATGTTCTTCTGTTTTAAAAGAGAATCTGTTTAATTGGAAATTCACATTTTAAAGAGACATTTTAATAAGAGTCAATTATTCGAATTTTATTTTAATCGAATAAAAGATTATAATTTTTTTAATATTTAATTTTTATAATTTATACGATTATTCGAACGAAGTAGAGAATATTATTCGAATAATTTAATAAAATATTTTTAAAACCAGAAAATGTTTAATAATTTGTTTATTAACCATGAATAAAAAAACAAGTAAGAGAGCTATATTCGACTGTGCCGAATCTTATATACCCTTCACCAAATTATAATTTAAAATAAAAATAAAAAAAACATTTTTTTAATTTTTTTTTTATTTTTCAAAATTGTTTTTTAAATGTTTTTTCCAATTAAAAAAAAAAAAAATTTAAATTTATTAGTGAAACAAGTTTATTACAAAATAATGTTTTTTGTGAAAAAAAAAAATCGGGTTAAAAAATATTTTTCCCGATTTTGACCCATTGTAGGTCCAACTTTGTATAGCCTTATATACATCGTTGCAATGAACTTTGAAATATCTATCATTAGATATCCATATTGTCTATATTTATGACTTAGTAATCGAGATATAGATAAAAAATAGGCCAAAAATAGAGATTGTCTCGGATTTTTGCTCATATCTCCGTTATTTATTTGCTGATTTTAAATAGGAAACTTTTCGAAAGCATGTCTGACAGAATTATTGAGGATTTGGATCCCGAAGATATCTGGGGTCTTCAGACAGACAGACAGAAGGACATGGCTAAATCGACTCCGCTATCTATAAGGATTCAGAATATATATACTTTATAGGGTCGGAAAATTATATTGTGGAAATTACAAACGGAATAACAAATTTATATATACCTTTCTCACGATAGTTAAGGGTATAAATATATAGAAGTAAATTATGATAATATTTACTTAATAATATCAAAAAAGTTGAATACGCGCCGAGAAAAAATGTAGTAACCATTTCTAGATTTTTAAAAGTTATTTTTAACAATATTATAGTCGCAGTAAATATTTACATGATTGTGGTAACCATAATATGGTTAACTTGCTATTCACATGATTGTATCAATCATATATATGGTTACAGTTAACAAGTATATGTTTGTGACAACCACTTTTAGGATTAAGGTCTTATTATGGTCCATATTATGTTGCTCTCGGCTAATTGATATCATAATCTGAGAACAACATATTATGATATAAAGATTCATCATAACAATGGCTGTCACAAACATATACTTGTTAACTGTAACCATATATATGATATGGTTATGTCAACAAGCCTCAGACTCTTGCAGCTCTTAAAGACAATATCCGTCAAGAATGTGAGGACCTATCGCCGAAAGTTTTGGCCAAAGTGATGGAAAATGCCATAAAAAGGGCTCAAATGACAATCAACTGTGGCGGGGGCCATTTACATGACATCATATTCTCGACTTGATGTGAAACTTTTATTAAAAGTTAAAATTAAAAGACCAAATAAAAATAATCCACAAGAGAATCAAAGTTTTTCATTTTTCTTTTTTAATTACAGCCAAAAAACATCGGAAGTTTACTTTTGCTCCACGTGTTACTTTTAACAGAATTTAAACTTTAAATGTACTAAATATTAAATACCGGAAAGCAGTGCAATAGTCTTAACCATTTCGTATCACTAATTATACCCTACTCCACCATAGTGGGAGGGTATATAGAATTTGTGCAGATTTTGGTAACGTCCAAAAATATCAATCTAACACGAACGATCGACTCAGAATCACTTTCTGTCGATTAAACGATGTCCGTCCGTTCGTTCGTCCGTCTGGCTAGCTGGTTATCCATGTTTTTTATTATGATCGGCCTACGATTGGTCATAGCTCCCATAGGCCTTCTTCCGAAAATCACTCACGAATATAAATTATTGAAATTTTAAAAGAAAAAAGTTGTTGCTCATTTACTTAATGTAGGGTATTGTATGGTCGGGCTTGACCGAACATACTTTCTTACTTGTTTTTCTTGAACTTTGCAATTAAAATGTCAGTATCAACATATTTTAAATAATAAAATGATTTATGCACCGAAAACTTTATTTTTATTTTCCATTCTAATGATAACCTAAAAAAAATTCAAGAGTTTAACACTCAGGTGTTAAACTTTGCCCCACTGCAAACAAAAAGTTTATGCCCCTCAACTTAACAAAAAACTGTTCTGTAGATAAATAAATCCTTGTGTTTTTGCACAAATTTAATTTAAAACATTAAAAAATAGGTTGTGTTTTTAAACACACAAAGGCTACATAAAAAAAATCTGTTTTAATCGGTAAACATTATAAAAATTGTATTTTTAGTAACAACAATGTAACAATAACAACAATGAACACAACTACAATGTTAAAAATATACAACAAAAAACAAATAAACAGCAGGATTAAAAAAGGTTGTCATATCTTAGACTTAGTTATTTAGCAGGGGTTTTTGTTCAGCTTGTGTGTGTATATGTACATTAATGTATGTACGTATGTGTCTATATCAGAGATGAAGGATATAAATTACAATTTGCACCAGCAAGATTAAATTAAAGTTTCATACAAAATAATATCGCATTGCGGTCGGTCTAAACTGAAGTTTGGTTCAGTTAAACATAAGTATAATTTCGAAAAGGTTTATTTTATTACTCGCCAGATTACAGAACATAAATTTCCAATTTTAGTTTTTCTATGTACACATACATTTTATCAAAAGCAAGAACTTTACATCACATAACATATATCCATGATCACCCCTAAAATTTTATACTGTAAGTTTCCGGCGTTACACAAAAAATATATGTTATTAGAGTAAAGTTTTTTAAAAAAAACTCTAAAGAACTTTTCAATGAAGTATAAATTGGTAACATAAATTGTACAATTGTTCATTCTCTTTAGTTTATGTTATGGTTGTCAATTATTCGAGTTTTATTTTAATCGAATAAAAGTTTATTATTATTTTATTATTCGATTTTGAAAATTTCATATATTATTCAAATGAATAACAAGTAAAGCAAGTAAGTGTGACATATTCGGCTGTTCGTATCTTGTATACCCACCATGAATATGTAGTTTTGACCTTCTTTAGAATCTTGAAAACTTTATGTCGAAATTTATGTTAATATCATTAAATTATAAATTATTTATTGACAATAAAATTTATTTTCTTATGGGTTATATGAGGGTTATTGTCAATTATGTACTGATTCTCACAAAAGTTAGTACATAGATTTAGATTTGTTTATGACCAATTTCATCATGATATGAATTATTATAAGATAATTATGAATGTTCAAGTCATTTTCTGAGAAGGACCTTGTACTTTACAAATTAATTTCAGAGAGCTTAGAATTAATTAGTGCAAAATTTTATCTGTATTGTGACAAAGTCAACATATTGTTACGAAATTGCATTATCAATTCGAACTTCTGTAAAGTCCTGTAACGGCTGCTTGAAACACACATTATGCTTGTCAACATTTCCATTGCTAGAAACTTCTAAGGACTGAGATCGAAAAAGTTTCAACATACATATATGTTAATAAAAATGAAACCACTAAACTTACAGTTTTGAATCTTTTATTATTTTATTGAAATTATTGTTACAATTTACAAAAATAAATTTTTTTATAGTTCTAATCACTAATGATGAAATTTTGAACCTTTTTCGAAAACCCTTCCATTATGGTTTTTATAGTGCTTTGTCACTTTGTTCGAACAGGTTGTCCATCTCCGTTTAAAATCTACCACAGTTTTGGACACCTTTTTTGTGCTCTTCAATTCTCTTTTAACAAGAGCCCAATATCTCTCCACTGGACTCAGCTCCAGGCAGTTTGAAGGAATTGCCTCTCTTGGTACAAATACCACATTATTGTTCTTGTACCACTCAAGGTCTTGCTTACCATAGTGACAGGATGCCAAATCAGGCCAAAAATAAGTGGACACATTAAGGAATCTTACGAATGGAAGCATCTTCTTTTGTAAACATTACTTGATGTAAATTTCTGTATTTATAGAGCTATTTGTAACAAATGTTTGGCTTTTTTCCGCAACTGCATATTGGTTGCGATACCAAGAACTTTTTGGGAAATTTTCTGCGTACTAAACTTTTCTTTAACATTCCCTCGAGCATCTGCAACATAAAAAAATTTACCCAGAAGCTGCCAAGTATTTTCCATACGTACATTTCGTCATCCATTATGCAGCAGGTATAATTTTTGTATAAAATTTGACTTCAATTTCTGTGCTCTGTCTTTGCCTCTAAAATTTTATCAGAGTTCCTGTCAGGAACTTTTTGAGGCTTGTATGCTTTTAAACCTTCATTGCCTTTAACTTTACGTACCAAATAGTCCGAGTACTCATCTAACCGGACTGCTTTCCTACCGGATGTGTTGGGAGATCTTTTGGAAATGCTTGCTATTTTTTTGGCTTTAGAAACATCATGTGGACCATTCCTTCTACCTGAACCAGGTTTTATATCAACAGATAAGTTCTCCCGGTACTGTTTAATAACATTGGAAAATGTTTGATAGCAGACCTTTAATTGTTTGGCCAATTTTTTCTAGGACCAAGTTGGGTTTTGTTTATGATCTCAGTCCTTACTTATATACAATGTTTATAACATGCGGTTATTGTTTATAAGTATGGCAACATTAACTGTGAATCAGCTTTGAAAAAAGCTGCTGGAAATAGAACATACGAGTTATTTCCGTTAAGATAAGCACGAATTGCCTAGAAGATGCCGCTGTGTATAAATAGTGTAGCAAGAGCAACAACCCAGTCATTGACGCTGTTAGAATTAACATTAAATGTATTGCCAGTGTATTTTTGTGTGTGTTTTAAAGTGTGTAATATAGGTGCACATTTTCGATGCCAAACCATACCTTATCAACAGGGAGAATTTGTGCTAGTTAGCTTCTTTTATCTGGGCCCTATTGTGTTTTCAACAGACAAACAGATAGACGGGCATATCTAGATCGTCTTAGAATCTTATGAGAACCCATTATATATATACTTTTTGGTTCTACGACCAATATTTCGATATGTTGCAAACGGAATGATATCTGTTTTCATGGTGGGTATAAAAATATTATTAAAGTCTTTAGATTCCAAAGTGTTTTTAAATTTGTATAAGTTTTTCATGCTAACTATAGTGCAGATACTTAACTTTTCCTAGGTATTTAGTAGTCACAAGGTTTTTGTTTTTAATTTATGTTTCATAATGTTACGAATGTGCAATGACGATTTGAATTCGACGGTCTGTAACGACTGCCTGCAGCTTTCATCATGTTTGAAGGCACGATCATCAGTAGGATGCGTTTATTGGCATTGTTTGTAAGTATGGCAACACTAAATGTTTTGGCTGCTGGCAATGACATCGAAGGCTCTGGAATTCGAATGTACTAGTATGTCCGTTAAGAGCATTGTAGGAGATTCCCGATGGATGGCAGTGCGTGTAAATAGTGGGAGAGGCTGCAGTCGTGAGTTTAGTTGATCATAGGCGCTGTTAGAGTTAACATCAACTGTGTTGTACATGTGTGTTTGTACATTATAAAGTTTGTGTGCATTTCTGCGAATTGATAAACGTGTATAAAGACACTAAGTGAATATTTGAACTGTTGTTGTTGTACATTCTAAATAAATAAAGAGTTGTTACAATTTTAAACTACTAAAACTGCTTTTATTTGCAATCAAAAGTATCCGGTTTATTTAAAGGAAATAAACCCACGTTTTTAAAAGGTAAAAACGTAACAATAATGTTCTGATCTAGGATTGTTAATCCAACGTCGACTGAAATATGAATGTACAAAGTCTTTTCTAATATTTTCAATGTAACCAACATGGAATATTATTTAAACTATTGTATCGGCCTGGTTGCTTTGAGGTAGTTTTCCAAATTTATGTTTATATAAACTTGAAAATAAATTTATTCCACTATACGATTAATCGAATAATTATTAATCGAATAATTTTTAAATCTAAATTAAAAAAAATTTTATTCATTCGAATAAACAATATATATTCTCCTCGATTGTTCGAATAATTTTTATTCGAATGACAACCCTAGTTTACATTTAAGTCAGTACCCAGCAGTTAAGCAAGTAGTCAATGTATCCCTTATAGACAGTAATCGTCACAAATGTCTTATCACTTGGCTGACTCCAATTTATATATTTTGGTCATTTGACATGTATGTACTCCTTGTAGTGCAGAGAGAAGACAATTGGTTACTTTACACATCCCAGGTAATCTAGCATGAAGACAATTGGTTACTTTACACATCCCAGGTAATCTAGCATGAAGGCAATTGTCACTTAAGTGTCTCCAAGTAGACGCTTTAAACGTTTTGTGAGTAATTCGTACAGACTGGTTTTATACAAATCGTGTTGATATAATTCTCATACAGTTTATTTTTATTTTTGCTTAAGTATACTGATATCCCATGTAGCATATCATGAAGTCAATACTCACTTTAGTGTCTCTTAATAACCTATAGTGAAGTCACTTTAAAGGTTTACTTTGTACTGCACTTTAGGAAGTAGTTATTATACCCACCAGAATCAATCCATTGGAGAGTTGTCGAAGAAAGGTTTGTTTACAAGCTGTCGTTTATTAGACTGCCTTTGATATGTATTTTTAGCTGGCTCGTACATGTTAAAATAACTAGTTATGTAGCTGATCAAGTTACCAGTAAGGCAACTGACTCTATTTAACCAGTATGTGAATCCAATGCGTTGACTACTTTGGAAAGTCTCATTGTATTCAAAAAGAGTTAACTGACTACCTGCTTAGGACATACAGGTGTTAAAATAACTAGTCACGTAGCTATTGAAGTAACTAATTCCCACCCTAAATGATGGATAAAATCACTAGTTCGGGACTGTCTCCTAGAACTGCTGGGTAGAGAGAGAATTCAGTGTATGTTTTATTTTGTATTTGTTTAGTTAACTGGAGTATGTATTTGTGCAACTAAATCCACTTTGAACAAGCTGTATTTGTTGTAGTGTTATATTTAGTTGTTGTCGTTTTACAGAGTTGTTTTTATAAAAATAAAAACACCTTTAAACAACTACATGGGAATTTACAAAGCCATACACACACACACACACTGTTGCGTAAATATTTATGTATTTGGAAAAACTTTTTTGTGTTTTAACGACAATGTTAAATTTTCTCCTGCTGATTGTCTTGTGCACAAAAATAGTTCTTCCAACGACCAACCCACAAATAAATGAATTTACTATACGCTATAGGACCTAAGTTTGGTCTTATGGGTTTATACTGATGTTTGTAACGCCTACAAAAATGTATATACGAATCGGTATATTATAATTACTACTAAATCAATTTAGATTATATGTCCACATATATAATAACACATAAATATGTTTTATACAACCACAAACTACGGTTTTAAATATCATTAAGTGCAAACAATAGTTGTCTCCCTAAAGTTTCTTTAAACTTTTACTGAGACGATCTATTCTTAGGTCCCATATAGCGCCCACTTTTAAAAATCTCTTTAACGTTTATGTGTATATATTTAATCTTAAATGTAGTGTATATAATCATATAGTCATGCTCACTCGTTTTTAGATAATATTTAAGACCAAAAAAAGGAATCCTTTGCAAAAGATTAAAATGTTTGTTTTCTAATTTAAAATTATGGCTAAACATTGGTGATATTTTTAATTTTTTGCCACAACTTTGTGTTTTACCACTTAGTAAGTTGTGAGCAGTTGAATAAGCAAAAAGTGAATGAGTGGCAAGTTTTAGATGAGGCATGAAATAGTATAAAACAACAAAATATAATGAATGAAAAGAAAAAAACTAAAACTCATACATTTATCATCATTATAGTGACAAGCGTATTGTTTGTTTTTTACTCATCTTTGAAGGGTTTGGTTTTTTTTGTTATTTGCCCACAGAGTAAGAAGTTTTAGGGGTAGAAGGAAGGAAGTCGAATTCGGTATTCTCTTGACAAGTGTATGTGGTTAGGAAGTCAAAAAATCCAATCAGGATTTAATTAAACAATATTAAAATGTAAAATGTTGAAATAGGTAACAATGAAAATATGTTTAAAATAAAGCATATTACAGGTATATCTCAAATTTATTTATGTGAAATACAAACACCAGATTACTGAAAAACAAATCGAAGATTTTATGTTGAACAATACAAGCAAATCAATACTCCACTTTGGTCTGTGTCAAATGAAGTATATAACGTATTTTAACAAATCGTCACTGAAAACTTATATGACCTGCTAAGTTTGAAGAACAAATTTACTCAAGGACTCATTTACCTTCCCATATATCCTAAAAAGTAAAAATAAATTTGTAATCTGTAAGTTTTAATTTTTTTTATTGATTTGAAATCTACGAAATTTAATTGAAAACCATTTGTTATACCCTACACCAAAAGTAGATGTCTAAAAGTCTAACACCCACCTTAAAGTATACCGATCGACTCAGAATCACTTTCTGAGTCACATAAAATGCGACACAAATAACTTTATAGACATTAATCACATGGCCAAATTTCATGGTGATCGGTGCATAATTTGTCATAGCTCCCATATAAGGCCCACTTCCCAAAATCACTCACGAATATAAATTATTGAAATTTTGAAAGAAAAATGTTTTGTACGGTATTATAAGGTCGGGCTTGACCGACCATACTTTCTTACTTGTTTTGTATTTAAGAATGTTTGCTGGATTATGCGAGAAATTGATTCAAAAGGGGCGTTTACATAATTTAAGCTTTTCTTTCTTAATAAATAACTCAAAAGTTTGACGTCCTGGATTATGTTCAATATTTCTTCCGAAACAAACCAATATGAGTTTCACATCACGAAAAAAACCCCTTTAATTTATTGTAATTATAAAGGAGAAGCAAAAAACAACTATGTATTATGGTAATTAAAGCATATGAATTTTGTTAATAAAACTGCTAGTATTCACAGAATGATTGCTAATATTGTCTAGGCATGTATTTTATTGCTATATATCAGTGAAAATGTCGATTTTAACATTTCTGTTAGCGTTTTAAGTAATGAATTCACAAGGTACGATCCATAACATTTACTTTTCTCCTTTTCCATTAGTTGGGTCCTCTAACGAACAACTCAGACAAAACGTACAAAACAAATGTCTCCTGTATATCGGTTACATCAGTCATTAACAGAGCCATAGCTATTTGATTTTGTTTCTCAAAGGGTGCGTCCATATTATCAAAGCGACTAGAGATATGTACATTACGCGCTGAGTCCCATCTGGGCTGGTTTGGTATACGACTGTACGAGTTATCAATGTGTTCATAATTACTCAAGTACTCCTGATCGACATAACTCAAGGTCTTGATTAAATCAAAAGAACCATATGATATAGATACGCGCATTGCAGGGGTGATAATATTTACGATGGAAATCAATTAGATTGCCATGTGTTAATTTGGGTATTTCCAAGGGATTGCCACCAGAAACATAGCCATAGGTATGATCGGGCAATATATTATTGAGCAGATTTTAACCAAATACAGAAGCATTTTCCGAAAAGGCTCCCTTCATCTCATTGTATACCACACCCTTGATGACATACTCGGAGTCCTTATCTTTCAAATTGGAATGTTCAAGACGCGGTTTTTTTGTGTAGAGCAAATGGGAAATAAATGTTATAAATATAGTGAAAAACAAGTTAGAGAGCTATATTCGGCTGTGCCGGATCTTATATACCCTTCACCAAATTATACTTTAAAATAAAATAAAATTTTTTAAAAGTTTTTTCCAATTTACAAAAAAGAAAATTTTTAATTTAAAATTTTTTTTTTTTGTGAAAAAAATTCAAGTTAGAAAATATTTTTCCCGATTTTGACCCATTGTGGGTCCAACTTACTATGGCCTAATATACATCGTTGCTATAGACTTTGAAATATCTATTATTAGATATCCATATTTATGACTTAGTAATCGAGATATAGAAAAAAAAATTTTGCTGATTTTAAATAGGAAACTTCTCGAAAGCATGTCTGGCAGAATTATTGAAGATTTGGATCCCGAAGATATCTGGTGTCTTCAGAAAATTGATTTCAGCAGACAGACAGACAGACAGACATGGGTAAATCGACCTCGCTATCTATAAGGATTCAGAATATATAAACTTTATAGGGTCGGAAAATTATATTGTGGAAATTACAAACGGAATGACAAACTTATATATATCCTTCTCACGAAGGTGAAGTTTGGTCGGTCAAATGAGAAAATTTTTTTTTTTTTTTAATTTCAATAATTTATTTTCTTAAAGGATTTTCGAAAATTAACTTTATATGGAAGCTATGACTAATTATGGACCAATCGCCATGAAATTCGGTTGTGTGGTTTATATCTATATGAAACTTGTTTCTGTTGCATTTTATGCTGATACAATCATTTGTAAGAGATTTATGCTCGTTTAAGTGTTTTTCGGAAGCAGCCCTTATATGGCAGCAATTATGGACCGATCATCATACAATAAGGTGACATGACTTTTGTATACATAAAACTTATGTGGAGCGAAATTTGTGTAGATAATGGGGACTAGGTGAAATAATGGACTGTTGTCAGCAATTTTCAATAGTCTTCGTCCTTAAGCTAAGTACTCTGTTCACAATTTCGTGCGAACTGCTGTCAAACTACATACAAAATATTTAAAATGAAATATATGCGAAATAATTTCGCAAGAGCAGTACTCTGTTCTTATTGTGGAAAACATGTGAAACACATCTGACAACTTTAATTTTCCAAACGAAATAACATAAGCAGCACTTCTTTCGCACGAAATTAAAACCAACAGCTGATCAATTGTTGTATATACAATTTTTCGCATGAAAAAACCATAATTTTTCGAAGGTATGAACAGAGTAATAGGCTTTAGGCTGAAACAAATATATGTAAAAAATTTTGTCCAAATATCTTCAAAACTGGAACCTGTAGGAAAATAGGTTATGGGAAGGAGGATAGAGGGAGTAGTGTTTGTGGACATTTGATTTAAATTTTCCTATATTGAAAGTGACAGGAAAGCCTTCGCCCTCTCCTGTACGCGGTCGAGTAACTCCAAAATAGACTTCGAAGAACCGGCCTACACATGAGAGTTGTATTCCATTTTCGGTGGGTGGTGTAAATAGTAAGGAGATCAAATGAAGTGAAGTATGTCTTACACCGTTTTAGAAAACCAAAGACTTGAATGCTTCTTTCGACACTCGAAAAATGTGTTTTGTCCAGCGGACATCGCACTGAATACTCATGCCTAGAATATCAAGAGCTTCTGATTTCTTAATATTTACACCACCCATAAAAACAGATGGAGCAACATGACTTTGCGCACAAGGTTTACATAGACAGCCAGACGGACGGACACCGTTTAATCGACTGAGAAAGTGGTTGTAAGTTATAATGATAATCTCACAATATCTTACAAATTTGGACTAAAGAAAAATTTGATATTTTAAACATTATCAATATATACGTACATATATTTTTGGACTCGATCGGTACATTCTTTCCATTAAGTAGGTTCGTAGTGGTGCAAACAAGAAGTCATCTTCTTTAAACATTCAACAAAAGCAAGAGCCTCTTTTCTTGTTATTGTTTAAAAAAAGCAAGCCAATATTTCTAGTTATTGGCCTTTTATTTTTTGTTTTCACTTTGAAATATTTAGTGCGAAAATGTGTGGGAGAGAAACAAAAATAAACGATTTATGCCCAGAAGAGATGATAGAACGAACAATGTACGTAAATAAGTATTTAGTTGTTTGTGTAAAGCTGTTCGATGGTTTTTGTGTGTTTGTGCGTGTAATGTTATTGACAGTTCATTATGAATGTCATTGTCAACAGAGAGTATATGAAAATGAAAATGTTAACAACAAATTCAAACTTTCAACAGCATCAGTAATAGCCACAATATCAGCATCATCATCATCATCTAAAACTACACTAATGACAATGATGACAACAGCAGCGGCAGCATTGAACATCATTGAATATTATCAGCTTTAACACACAAATAAACAAAGCCACACACACACACACACACAATGAACGTTGGGTATTTGTATTAGCAAGGCATGAAGACGGATGTGCTTAAATACAACATGTCCGCCATTCATAAGGACATTGCAAATTATAACAAGCTTTTACTTAACGTGAATAACGTGAATATATTACGTTTTACAGGCGTTTTCCCTTCTCCTTCTTACACATTCGGAATATTAGTAGGCCTGTCTCTGTCTTTGACTCTTTCATTTGCATTCTAGGCTATTAATGGTCAATAGGGATGGGTCTTGCCTGCCCGCCTGTCTGTCGTTGTGTCTGGGTGTCTGTTATAAAACTTTGTTTTTGTTTTGTTACGCTATGCTATGTGTGTGAATGTACATATATAAGTTTGTGTCTAATTGAAATTTATAAATTACTGACATTCATTACAGGGAACATGTGTCAAAACCTCGATAAAAAGCAAGTAAAAACAAAAACTTTGCAAAAAGTGTCAACAATTCAGTTATTTCTCTTTTGATATCTTTCTCTCTCTCTTTTGCATAACTATTTAAATGGCATGCTAAAATTACGGGATGCTAAGGATTTTTTAACGTTGAATAAAAATAAAAAGTAATAAAATGTGAATGAATAAAAAAAAGAGAAATTATTTATGTATGTACTCGTATACTTATTAACACTAAAGCTATTTTCACACATACAGACTGACTGACGGAAAAAGAGAAATAATTGAGGTAAAATTGATTGTGTATGGTACGTGGGAGTTGTTGTAACATTTACTTTTACATAATTTATAGTTTTTATTATGTTAATTAAGTAATAGTGTTTGTTAAGCATGTATTTAAAATATGAAATAAGTATAACAAACATTTAAATAAAGTGGATCGAAGGGTAAGTGAGGCAAATAGGAAAAGGTTGTTTGTTATTTAAGTTTTTAAAAATAAATTTCAAACCAATGAAGTTTTTAAACTAATGAGATTTTGATATAACTAACAATATGGGCAATTCCATGTCATCGTACGTGACATTCGTACGTCTATAGAGTGGAATAGAATTTGCAAAAATAAGAGTATCTGAAAAATAATTTGGTCTTTATGTTCCATTCAGAGGGTACTGCATTTTAACAAAAATAATAAGTCCTTTCGAAACATTGTTGTCCAAAATATCGATCGAAATAAGAGTATATCGTACGAGAGATAAAACGGAAGTCATTTTGAGGTACACAGTCTTACAAAAGTTTACATACCCCTTTATAAATAAATATTTCGTGAAAAATACTTTAATTACTTTTTATACCCTTCACCTTCGTGAGAAGGGTATATATAAATTTGTCATTCCGTTTGTAATTTCCACAATATAATTTTCTGACCCTATAAAGTATATATATTCTGGATCCTTATAGATAGCGGAGTCGATTAAGCCATGTCCGTCTGTCTGTCTGTCTGTCTGTTGAAATCAATTTTCTGAAGACCCCAGATATCTTCGGGATCCAAATCGTCAATAATTCTGTCAGACATGCTTTCGAGAAGTTTGCTATTTAAAATCAGCAAAATCGGTCCACAAATGGCTGAGATATAAGGAAAAAACTAGGACAACCTCGATTTTTTACCTATTTTTTGACCTATATCTGGATTACTAAGTCATTAATATAGACAATATGGATATCTAATGATAGATATTTCAAAGACCTTTGCAACAACGTATATAAGACCATAGTAAGTTGGACCTACAATGGGTCAAAATCGGGAAAAATTTTTAACCAGATTTTTTTTTTCACCAAAAGTTTTTTTCGCTAAATATTAAATTTAAAAAAAAAATTAAATTTAAAAAAAATTTTACATAAAAACTTTAAAAAAAAAATTTGAAAAATATTTTTTCCAAAAAATAAAAAAATAAAAATAAATTTTGTTTACCTAAAATTACCTAAAAATTTTTATTTTGAAGTACAGTTTGGTGAAGGGTATATAAGATTCGGCCCAGCTGAATATATCTCTCTTACTTGTTTATGCTATTTCGGATTTATTGAGATAATATAAACACAAAACTAATTTATTTTCATTAAATTCTACTAAAAAACATAAAATAATTCATTTTTTGGCATAAAGCTAATTTACATAAGTTTACATACGGGATAAAAAAAACTTAAAAAAAATTAAATTAATATTTTGTATTTGTATGTATGCTTTAGCTACAGCAAGCAGGCACAGGCATGGACAAAGCCAATTTGTTTGTTATTTCTGGAGTAATTTTGCTCCATTCTTCCATAAAACGCTTCTTTCAGTGCCGGAACTGATGTTACTTGTCGATTTTTTAGACCTCGTTTTAAAATATCCCATAAATGTTCAATAACATTAAGATCGGGGGACTGCGGGGGATGTTCCTATTTGTTTTTAACGTTATATGGAAGCCATTCCTTAACTAACTTTGATGAATGCTTCGGATAGTTGTCCTGGAGAAATATTGCATTGTCCTCCAGATCTAGAAGTTGGACGCTGGGAAGGTAGCTATCCTTTAAAATATCGATATGCATGGCCTTATCCATAGTACCATCGATGAACCTGAGCTTACCGACACCATTTGCCGCCATACATCCCCAGACCATGACTGATCCGCCTCCATGTTTTATGGTACAATTAACAGTTTGTGGTAATAACTCTGCATTAGGCTTTCGCCAAACTTTTGTTCGTCCATCACCTCCAAAAACCATAAATTTACATTCATCTGTGAATATTACCAATATGTAGGGTCATTTACATGAGAATTTTTGTACTTTCGGGCATATTCTAAGCGCTTCTGGATATTCACAGATCTAAGTAATGGTTTTTTTCTGGCAACTCTGCTATTGCACCCATTTCTCTTGATACATCGGTGAACAGTCTGATCAGAAACTGTAATTTATAGATTTGTTCTCATTTTCCGGTTTAGTTCGACGGCACTTATCTTAGGGTTTTCTTGAATGGAACGTATAATAGACCGTTCTGTTCGTTTGTCAAGAATGCGGGGACGCCCACTACGAGCCTTGCTTTCATAATTTTCATTTTCTTTGAAATTTTTTTATTATTATTTGGACTGTGGTTTTACTTAGATTTAATAATTCCAATTTCATTAAAAGATATGCCATAATTTCTCAACTTAATGACGGTTTTCGAATTGGCTCAGAAATTTCTTTGCCTTTGTCCATTTTCTTTCACTAAAAATACTTTTTGATTTAATTTTGCCAGTGTGATCACTTTTAGTGAAAGTAAACTTTCTACCACTGATTTTACACAAAGCATCATAAAAATTGTAGCGGAAATTTTAACGGTACAACATTTTTTTTTTGCAAAGTATGTAAACTTATGTAACATTAAAAGGATACCAATTACTCGTGTTTTATTGTTATTTATTTAAAATACCAACAAAATATAAAATATGATAGAAATATATTTGTTAAGTGCATTAAACAAAAATGTAGTTACAACTCTTAATAAAATTATATATTTTCCAAAAAATTTTTTAAAAAAATTTCAAACGTATGTAAACTTTTGTAAGACAGTGTACATGTAGAAATATGCGAAAATTTGCGAATCGTAAGAGACGTTAGGTTTTCTTTTAATTTTTTACATTAAACCAAGTTTTTTTCATTTACAATCCGTCATATTTAAATAAAAATAATCTTTGGATGATTTTATAATAAATAAAGTTTAATATCGTACGTGACATACAGTACGTGACAGATTTTTCTCTTATAGTAAAACAAAAATATTCTGTAAATATGCGTATACAAAAACTAAAAAAATAAATAGAAAATATATATTCGGTTCTAATAAACAATTTCATATTAGCAAAAATACAATCAGAGTCAAATTCATTTCATACTACGTGCTAATTGGGAGCTTAGTTTTCGCCACAATCTTAGCCAAAATCATACCAATTAAATTAAAAATTAAATATAGTCAGTTTAAACTATTATTTTTACACATATAATGTTGTAATAAGCTCAAAATACTTCAACATAGTAATATTTTAGTGTTTTCTCCTATTCAAATCATATTGAAAAAAAGATTTAAGGGTTTTAGTTTTTTCAGTTATGGTAGTCATTCTCGTGGAATTGCCCATATGTATATAGCATATACATACATAAGTGTATCGAGTCCTTATTGACAAAATAAGAATTTTACAGGATATATTTTTTTTACATTATTAAATTTGATAAATTTATCATTAATTTGCTTTAATTTGTTTAATAACAACATTTATGAAAAGTTAATCATATGATTAACTTAACTATCTTAAAAACAACAACAACAACAACAACTATTAAACATATCTTAAGCAGCCATTTATGAACAAAAAAATAAAATATTTATTTATGAACAGAATGCATGTACATGTCTTTATTCTATTTAATAGTTTCTGTCAGTTTGGATTTGATCTATAATAGTTTTTATGTCTTCACGTACAAATCGTATTTGTCCACCTGTGTGACAGGATGACAATCTTTATATGTATTTAAGCTTGTTCTTTTTGTAGCTGGCCGAATGAATAGAAAATGTTTATTTTTAATAAAGTGTCACATGTATTTTTCTATTTAATTTTTATCAAACTTCCGATAGGTTTATGCATGAATGTTTCCCTATTTATGTATGAATGGAATATGTACTTACGTTACAATATTTCCGTTTTAATATATTCTAGGAAAAGTTTATAAGAAAGAGACAGGTAGAGGTATCTGGCACAATTGTAATTGATAATACACTTTGATAATTACACTTGGGATTGTAAGTGGCCGATGTTCTGAGTAAATAAAGTTTACATTAATTTAGTATAATGCTTTCTTTCAGGGTTAACCGTTGGCGATCTGCATCTTTTCGGAATTTTAGCATAAAAATACATTGTCGAAAACCACATGTGAATGTAATATATTTATAGACTTTCTCTAAAATATGTTTTAAATTTATTGTAAAACAAATTATACCTTAAAATAAAATTTAAATTTTTTTTTAAATTCTTTTTTTTTTCAAAATAGTTTTTTAAAAGTTTTTTCCAATTTTAAAAAAAAAAATTATTTTAATTTATTAGTGAAAAAAATTTATGACAAAAGAAAGTTTTTTGTGAAAAAAATTTGGGTTAAAAAGTATTTTTCCCGATTTTGACCCATTGTAGGTCCAACTTTGTATATCCTTATATACATCGTTGTAATGGACTTTAAAATATCTATCATTAGATATCCATATTGTCTATATTTATGACTTAGTAATCGAGATATAGATAAAAAAAAGTAGGCCAAAAATAGAGGTTGTCTCGGATTTTTGCTCATATCTCCGTAATTTATGGACGGATTATGCTGATTTTAAATAGGAAACTTTTCGAAAGCATGTCTGACAGAATTATTGAGGATTTGAATCCCGAAGATATCTGGGGTCTTCAGAAAATTGATTTCAACAGACAGACAGACGGACAGACAGACGAACATGGCTAAATCGACTCCGCTGTCTATAAGGATTCAGAATATATATACTTTATAGGGTCGGAAAATTATATTGTGGAAATAGCAAACGGAATGACAAGTTTATATATACCCTTCTCACGAAGGTGAAGGGTATAAAAACCCTGGGGTCACGATGTCCAAAGAATATAGAAAACAAAACTATGCCTAGCTTTTTTTTTGCGATTCGATAGCATTTTGGTAGCTTTATGTTTGGTGCAAAAGATGGATTTCATCGAGTTTAAGTTTTCATAATGATAGCTATAAACATGTGGTAACGAACATATACAAAATAGAAGTCAACTTTGGCTGACAGTAGTGAAATGTAAAAATCTGCAAAATGGAACGGAATATTTGAATGCGATTAATTTATTTTAAAAGTGTTGTAATGTAGGTCTCTATCCGGTACTTACACAATAAAATATCTCTATTGATTTTTGTTTAATTGGTAAAAAGTGGGGCAGTGCAATAAAGCCATCTGGCCTTATATCTCAATTGAATGGGAAATAAAGTCGTATGGCCTTATTTCCATGCATGGAATGGTGTTATTACCCATTTAATTTTTTTATATATTTCACTGCCCCTTTCACTGCCCCACAAAGAATGTGTTGCCATTGTCAAGTGTTGAATAAATATGGTAGAGGAGATGGAAGTGGGGAGGGGGCTTGCGTGCCCGCCGCGTATGTCGAGTGCCCGACCGTGGGCACGCGACATACTTTGGTGTGTGCAATAAAGCCTTATGGTTTCATTTCTCATTCCATTGAGAATTAAGGCCATATGGCTTTATTGCACTGCCCCGTAAAAAGTACCGGTCGCGAATGTACGGGTCGCGAACGTACGATTTTTCCATGCATTTTCCCATAAATATCTTCAAATTTCCTTAACAAACAAGTAAGAAAGTATGTTCGGTCAAGCCCGACCATGTAATACCCTACACTAAGTAAATGAGCAAAAAAATTTTTCTTTTAAAAATTCAATAATTTATATTCGTGAATGATTTTCAGAAGTTTGGTTTATATGGGAGCTATGACCAATTATTGATCGATCACCACGAAATTAGGTCGTAGTTTATGTCTATATGAGAGTTATTTATGTTTATTTATGTGTATACCAAAATTTTTATGAGATTAATAAATGATAAAGTGATTTACGGAAGCGGGCCTTATTGGGAGCTATGATTAATTATGGACCGATCATAATATAATTCGTGACATGAATTCAAATTATATAAAAATTTTTGTAGGAAAACGTGTGTAGATACCAATATAAATAAAACTTATATGACCGGTAAAGTCCAATTTTGGGAGGATATTTGTACGGGGGCTATGTGAAATAATGGACCGATTTCAGCCAGTTTCAATAGGCTTGGTCCTTGGGCGGAATAAATTATAATCGGAGGAAATACCCATATACAAAGTAAGGTAAAAAGTGGTGTATCCATATGTATCGTTATTCTAAAGACATTTCTTTGCATTTGATGTGCACTTTTAAAATATTTTATTTATGTGTCCATATGGATACATGGGGGCAATTCGGGTTAACTAAAGTTTAACATTTACCCATTGTGTTTGTCCTGCAATACATTTGTATTTTTGCACACATAAAGTTCTTATAAGAATTTGCTTTTGTATAAATTAAATGAGCTGACAAATAAAATTAAGTCGGCTGATAATAATTCTAGCATGTACACAAAGTTTTAGAAACTTTTCAAATACAAGCAACCGTATTCGCTACCAGCTGCAAATCAAATAACATTCATAAGGCAGACAGCCGGTGTAAAATAACTATAAACATTAGGTTTCCCCAATATTAGAATACAAATAATTTAATATGGATGATTATAATGGATTTTATCATGTAAAATTAAAGACTATTTAAATTTGTGACGCCATTTCTCAATAATTTTGTTGAGTTCGACCAACGCACAAAAATGTTCTTTTTATATGTTTTCATCCAACGAAATAGTAAGCGACTTTGATATCAAATGGGGGAGATTTCCAAGTCTCTTTAAATAAATATAAAGATTTTGGATTTCTTTAAATGTTTTTTTTGGATTTATTTGCCACTAAAATACGAGTTTTCCAATGATATATAAGACTTTACGGTTTTGCTATCAAAATGTTCATAAATCAATTTTGTTACATTCATCAATAACATTTATAGAAAGTAAAATTAAATTTTCACAAACTTCTAGACCCAACAATTTTAGTTTGAAATATCGCATACTTTTATTGTGGGTCCACCCTAATAATCATATTATCTTTAGAAAAACACAACTGACAAGTACAATTTCTCATCATTCAGTGTGAGGACTACTGCTTCCAGTCAACATTTTTATCTTACTGTAGGCTTTCTCAATTCTTTTTTTTTTCATTTTACTTTCAAACGAACAAAGTTATAAATTTGATTTTGTTCCTGTTTTATTGTTCTTACTTCTTTTTACGTATGTCTATTTATATTTACGAAAGTATGTATCTTATAGAAATTATAAAAAGAAAGTTTTGATGGCCCAAAAAAGTTTTTGTTTTCGGACAAGAAAGGCAAAAAAAAAAAAATTAGCGAACAAGAAAGGGAAATACTGTACTTTGGTTGATTATTATCATTTGTTTTTTGACTAAAGTAAGAACTGAACTGGTTGAGTGGTTAACAAAATTTCAAAGTAGATACAGTGCGCCCTCGCTTTGTGCAACCCCCATTTAACTGTTGCAATAATCTGGTGTACACTACCTGAGTAAAATTTTACATTTGAAAATTATTGAAAATGTTCAAGAACTTAAGTATATATTTATTGTTGTCAGTTTGGAAAAGATAAGAAGTATTAAATAATAGTCTGCGTGTATATTAATGTCTACCTTTGAAAGTATACGTTTTCAAAATGAGACAATGTCTTAAAGGAATTGTGTGACATGGTTATTGAAACTGCCTTGGAATTTATTAGTTGCACAAATCGAGGAACTACTTTACATATCGAGCCCTAACAGCGGACATATCTGTCTGTCTGTCTGTCTATCTGTCAGACATGCTTTCGAGAAGTTTCCTATTTAAAATCACCAAAATCCGTCCATAAACAACGGAGATATGAGCAAAAATCCAAGACAACCTCTATTGTTGGCCTATTTTTGTTCTATATTTCGATTACTAAGTCGTAAATATAGACAATATGGATATCTAATGATAGACAAAGTCCATTGCAACGATGTATATAACCCGATTTTTTTTTCACAAAAAACTTTTTTTGTCATATATTTTTTTCACTAATAAATTAAAAAAAAAAAATTTTAAATTAAAATTTTTTTTTTTAAAAATTGGTAAAAACTCAATTTCGAAAAAAAAAATAATATATGGCTTCTAAGTTTTTCACAGTTATTTAAATAGTTCTGATTCTTTTTCTTTAAAATTGTTGAAATTTTGGTTACGCCAATTTTCAATATAACGGAACTTTTGAAATTTGTTCGAACAATAGTATCAAACAATGCTGCACAATCCTGTAAAATTGCAAACTCCTGTAAAATGCCTGTAAAAATTAAAACTGAATGTTATCAGATACAATTTTAATATCCTTGCTCTGAAAAGTACCACAACTTTGGCATTCTACAATAATTTTTAATAAGTCATAGCCCTTTTTATTCATAATTTCGAAATATATAATGAAACTAGCTTGACCCGGTGCGCTTCGCTACCCCTGTCGTAGTCTATGTTGGAAATTTCAATAAAATCGTTTCGGCCATTTAGTATATTAAGAACTAAAGGTTTTAATTGCAAATAACTTTTAAACTGCCTTACCAATTTTTACACTATTAGTCTCATAGTAATCCTAAAAATCCTTTTACTATGAACTACCATATGTACTCAATACAGTTTTGTTATGGATTTCTCGCTGTTATAAAGTTCAGAATACGGGTATAAATATGAAATATCGTTTGTGCCAAATTTATTTTAATTCAATGCATTAGTTTTTTCTTTGATATATTTTAATATATATATATTAACGAAAAAAAAATAGTTTTTACTGTTGAATTTTGTATTTTTTTACGTTTAACAAAAATTCCGAAGTCCCGAAAAATCTCGAAATCTCGAAAAATCCCGGGATGCCGAAAAACCCCGGGGTCCCGAAAAATCCCGGCACCCCGGGATTTACATTTCTAAAATCCCGAATCCTGGGATTTGTAAAACCCAGTCCCGTTTGGCATCCCTAGCTATGACGATGTTTTCATCAGCACTGACGATGTTTACATCAGTGCTGATTAATCAGCTATGACGATGTTTTCATCAGCACTGACGATATTTACATCAGTGCTGATTAATCAGCTATGATGATGTTTTCATCAGCGTTGACGATGTTTTCATCAGCACTGACGATATTTAAATCAGTGCTGATTAATCAGCTATGACGATGTTTTCATCAGCACTGATTAATCAGCTATGATGATGTTTTCATCAGCGTTGACGATGTTTTCATCAGCACTGACGATATTTACATCAGTGCTGATTAATCAGCTATGACGATGTTTTCATCAGCACTGATTAATCAGCTATGACGATGTTTTCATCAGCACTGACGATGTTTTCATCAGCACTGATTAGTCAGCACTGACGTTGTTTTCATCAGCACTGACGATGTTTAAATCAGCACTGACGATGTTTTCATCAGCACTGACGATGTTTTCATCAGCACTGATTAGTCAGCACTGACGTTGTTTTCATCAGCACTGACGATGTTTAAATCAGCACTGACGATGTTTTCATCAGCACTGACGATGTTTTCATCAGCACTGACGATATTTACATCAGCACTGATTAATCAGCTATGACGATGTTTTCATCAGCACTGATTAGTCAGCACTGACGATGTTTCCATCAGCACTGACGATGTTTAAATCAGCACTGACGATGTTTTCATCAGCACTGACGATGTTTTCATCAGCACTGATTAGTCAGCACTGACGTTGTTTTCATCAGCACTGACGATGTTTAAATCAGCACTGACGATGTTTTCATCAGCACTGACGATGTTTTCATCAGCACTGACGATGTTTTCATCAGCACTGACGATGTTTTCATCAGCACTGACGATATTTTCATCAGCACTGACGATGTTTTCATCAGCACTGACGATATTTACATCAGTGCTGATTAATCAGCTATGACGGTGTTTTCATCAGCACTGATTAGTCACCACTGACGATATTTACATCAGCACTGATCAGTAATCATTCAGTGCAGCATCGAATAATAATTAAGTGTATTATTACATACTCAATCATGCAAGTTATTGTGACAATCATATATATGATTGTTTTAACCATATATATTATTGCGGCACTCTACTTGTACCATCACTCTGTTAAAGATTAATTATATTATTGCTATTTTTTAAAATACTATTTTATTAGTATTTTACCAATTTTACCCGTTTTCCCCCTGTTTACCCCTTTCTGGTCCAAGTATTGAAGTTATAGCCTATTGACGCTTCCAAGTAAAGATCTATCTACGTTCCAAATTTCAATAAAATCGATTCAGCCGTTTAGGCGTGATGATCAAAAAAACAAACAAACAAACAAACTTACAAAGACATTTATATATTTATATAGATATAGATTTAAGTAATGCCTCGAAAAATCCCGAGTCCCGTTTGGCATCCCTAGCAGGAGTGACTACTAAGTATATATTGTATTTGTAAACATTTGTTTACATTAAGGACATACAACTCTTGATTGTTGCTTAAAAGAATATAATGTTGATTTGAAAACATTTGAAATAACTTGCTTGCCTGACTTGTTGACATTGACCACACCGTTTAACGGAAGTGGAGTTGAAATTGAGGTTAAATTGTTGGATAATTTATTTTTGCAACAAGCCTTAACCAGAAAGGGCTCAGTATACATTGGTGTGTCTGCATAAGTTTACAACCAATGATGAGTGTGTATGTAATATTAAGTAGAACATAATATGGTCTACAAACACGCAAAACTAAACTATTCAGCTTATTTTTAGTTTATTGCTTACATTTCAAATAGAGCAAAACAATAAAAAAGAGAAGAAAAATACTTTATTTTTCCTTCTTTAAGACATATTTCTAATTCTTATTCTACTTCTATTTATAAACACTCTCTCATGCACCGTATTATTTTTCTACTTAGTATTTCTAGTAAATCGATTTAGAAAATTTTCTTTTATTTTCTTCAATTTTAGCATAGTTGTTAAGACAGAGTGAGTGAGTGAGTGAATGAATGAATGAATAACTGAGCATCCGTAAAATCCAGTGATATATTCTGTGTATGCAAAATTAAAGAATGAAAGCAAAAAGAAAATAAAAATAACACAGGTCAACAAATAAAGAAAAATATTTTAGTGGTTTTATATTAGTTGTGCATTGGTAACACCAATATTGTTTTTAATTTGTTTTCCTACGTGTAGATATGGATGTACCTTCATTATTCAATATTGGCTGTCATAAGTAAATTCGTGTGCCCGTTTCGGAATATTATACCGTTAACTGGTGCCGCAACGACGCTGAAGTTTTGAGAAATAATTAAATTTTTTCACTTTTTGTAAAAATGTTGCCATTGAGTATTTATCGAATAATCGAAATGTGTACGTAATTGTCATTCTAATAAGATACAAAGAACAAAAATTGGATAAAAAATGTTAAAGTTATAAAAAAATCGCCAGGCCACTAAAACAAGAAATGTTGGAACAAAATGAACATATTTTGTGAAATATTAAAATAAAAGCTTATTTTTACTTAAAATATATCCATATTTACTTGTATATGAGTTTTTGTCTTCGTAGGATACCGTTAACCTATTCGCTGATATAACCAAAAAAAAATTAATTTTTTTAACGGCAGTTTCAAAATACCAATTTCAAACTTTTAACAATTTTGTTAAACAAATTTAAGAATTTTTTAATCATCATATTGGGATTTATTGAGAACATAATAGGGAATAAAAATATGCAAAAAGTATGACAATACCTCCTATAGCTTTTCCGTACCTGCGATTAAAATTTTGCAATTTTCGAGAAAAACAATTTTTGACCATATTTTGCCGAAAGAGCCAAATTTCCTTACTATTATCAGTTTTAAGTAAAACCTATTCAGAATATTATAGTCCAGGTAATACTAAATATAGTCTGAAAGTATTACTAAAATCGGAAAACGTTAACACTTAAATCGTGATGTTCAAAGGTAAAATTTTTTAATATTTTGTATTTCTCATGGAATGATAGCGAAATGTTATATATTTTTCAGCCGACTTTGATGAAACTTAAGAAAAATATAACACAAAGTAAAGTATTTATAAACACATGGGATAAATTAAAATTAACCCTTAATAGCACTTGGGGTTAAAATAACCCTCAACTCTTAAAATTACGAAAAACAAATTCAGTATGAATGGTGCTAACTTCTTATATACTAGCATATAGACTCAATGAAATAAATAATTTAACTCATACAACAAAAGTTTCATTTTTTTGCAGTCGCGAAAAAGAACTTTATCCATTTTTTATCTCAGATAATGATGTACTCTTTTGGAATTACATTGGCTACAGCATCTGCTACAAAGCTTATGAATGGAGATTGTTTAAGGGCAGCTCAAAGTGAAGTTTAAAATGTGTTTTACTAGCTATTGTTAATAACCATACAACTGTGCCTATTACTCATTCTAATAAATTAAAGGAGGGGTATCAAATTGTAGATCTTTTTCTAAAAAAACTTAAGTACTCGAATCACAAAAGTGTTTAAAAATGGCTAATTTCTTATTAGATCAACAGGATACACTAAATTTCCCTGTTTCATCTGATTACGGGACTGCAGAGTAAAATATGAACAAGCTATCAAAGAAAGACTGGCTTCTGAGAGAAAAATTTACGGTTGGAAAACAAAAATAGAAATTTAAGTAGAAATTTGTAACCGGTTATGGCCAATAGGCTAGGTTATTGAAAATAAATAAATAAATAAAAAAAAAAAAAAATAATATGAGCATAGTCAGTCATTTAGACAAGCTACCTGAAAATCTTAGATCGTATAGCGAAGAACAAGGAGAACGTTTCCACTAAGATTTTAAAGTGATGGCAGATATATCAAGTTCGCTGGCATGAACATATGATGACAGATTGCTGATCGAATATCACACGGAAGTGTTAAGAAGGTTCTAGCCTGTAAACTAATTTAATAACATGTTGTAAAATCTTTTTTTTACCCCTGCTATTTCACGAAAACTGCACGTGGCATTTAAAAAACAAGTAAGAGAGCTATATTCGGCTGTGCTGAATCTTATATACCCTTCACCAAACTATACTTTAAAATAAAAATTTTAAATATTTTTCGGAAAACAAAATTATTTTTTTCAAAATTTAAAAAAAAATTTCTTTTTTCAATATCGTTTTTAATTTTTTTTTCGAAATTGTTTTTTTTTAATTTTTTTCAAAATTTATTTTTTAAAAAAAATAAATTTATTAATGAAAAAAAATGTATGACAAAAAATTTTTTTTTGGTAAAAAATCGGGTTAAAAATATTTTTCCCGATTTTGATCCATTGTAGGTCCAAATTACTATAGCCTTATATACATCGTTTCAATGGACTTTGAAATATCTATCATTAGATATCCATATTGTCTAATTAATGACTTAGTAATGCAGATATACATCAAAAATAGGTAAAAAATCGAGGTTGTCCCGGTTTTTTTCTTATATCTCAGCCATTTTTCGATTTTATATAGCGACCGAGCCGGAAGAATTCCCGATATATTGATGTATCAATTATGTTTGTATGTAATTTTGGGTGCTACGGAAAGTTGATTTCAACATACAGACGGACATGGCTATATCGACTTCGCTATCTATAACGATCCAGAATATATATACTTTGTAGAGTCGCAAATGAAAAATGTAGAAATTACAAACGGAATGACAAACTTATATATACCCTTGCCTCTGGGTATCGAATATGCTTAAAATCAGTTTTAGTTTTGGCCGCAACAAAATCATTGTAGACCTGTGTAATCTATAATGGAATATTTTCAGATGCCATTACCAATATATTTTCTTTAAGATGTCTTAGCCTTTGTGGCAGAAGTAGTGGTCCAGTTGAAGTCATTACCATTGGCCGTATGTTTGAATGCAGCTGTTGTTATTCATTCCTTTCTTTCAGACAGTCATTCTTCCACTTCGTTTCAATTCAATTTTCTTAAAGCAAATAAACTTAATACTTTCTCAAAAGCCAATCGGCCATTAGATTGCATTAGAAAGTGTGTCTATTTTGTTTTTGTTTTTGGACGCTATTGAAAATAGAGAATTTGATTATTTTTCCCAAAGTGTATTGAAATGTGTTGGTATTTCTGTTGTTTTAAAAAATAATAACGTAATATACCTTTCGAAGAGTTTATTTGAATAAAATTTAGTTTTATTAAAGAAGATGAAATAAGTATTCAAATCAAAATTAAAAAACTAAGTAAATTAGTTCAACACTTTACGTAGTTTACTAATATTTTCACTATTTTCTAGAACTTTTTATCGTTTGTACAGTTGTTTAAAAAGAAGTGTATGTGAGTGCTTGCAAAGTTAAAAAAAGGTTTCTTTCAAATGCATTTCTGTTGATATTTTTGTCAAAGAACAAGACTAGAAAATAATTCAAAAGTTACTATAAAGTGTGGAAGTATATTTTTATTGGTTCTCAGCAAACAACTCAACTATTACATTATATCATGGTACGTATTTGAATAGTCTAAATATCCAGTTTTTTATTCACAATAAGTTTTTTAGTGTAGTCAATGTCAAAGCCGACATATTAACAAATTTATAATTGCGATGAAAATAAAAATATTTACATTCACTAAAATATTGTTGAAATTAAATTCAAATAACAATTTTATGTTTACGACAACAATATATTGTTACAAGGAACATAGTATAGTTGTCGTAGCCAAGTTTTTTCTCTGCGTGTATTTAAAGGTAGAAATAGTTACGTCACTTTCTACTTTTATATTTGTTTCTTTGCCAGAGAGATGATTATCAAGTATTAAGAGTTCTGCTTGAAAAACATAGTTAATTGACATGAAATAGGCAAACGTGAGAATTGAAGAAAATGAAAAAGAAGAATCAACGAAATATCTCAAAGAAACTTTACTAGATAGTGTGATGTTAGTTCAGAAAGTCTAACCGTATGTTAAAGGATGTGTTTTATTTTTGTAATATAAAACGTATTACTCTGCAGTTTTAAAGGAAGCTATTGTATCCATAAACTGGTTATATTAATGTAGTTACTTTGGAAAATATAATAAAAAAATCATTCATAATGTTAATCACAAAGAAAGGAAAAACAGATAAATAAAAAAACATTAAATTAAAAAGTGTTATATACCAATAAAAAGCTTATTTTGGACATCAAATGTGATTGTCTTGTACTTATAGATAACGTTAGATTGGCGAGGAAATAGGTTTCGTAAAATTCAAATAAAATTCGACCTAAGTAGTTTGAATTTTAAAGAACTTGAATATCGTTTCGATGAATTTATATGAGTTTTTTTTAATGTAGTAATTTAATCCAATTATTTTAAATAATTTCAAGTCCAAATTTAAAAAAAAAATTTTTTTTGCCACCCTAATGTACATAAGTACATATTAATAAATTGAAATCTATAGCATCCAAGTCAGCTTATATATGAAAGAATATTGATTTTCTTCTTAGTTTTTGTTGCAAAAAGTTTTAAATATTCCAAAAGAATAAAATGACTCAACATTTAACTTACTTCATTTCATAGCAGCAGAGTTTTCTAATTTATAATTTATTATTTACCTGAAAATATAAAAAGAAATTAAATAAATAAAAACGACTATATATAGAGGAAAATATTAAAATATGAGTATGAAATAAATCAATTTATCATTTGTCAAAAAGTTGTAAAACCTACTTATATTATATGATTTCTTATCACCTAAATACATGCATACATACATATATGTATACACTCCATACGTAGATACATACACTTAGACTCACTCGCAATAATAACCCTGTAGTTTTAAAGGTCTAAATTTTTAAGATTACACTAGCCTTTATGTAGTTACTTCTTGTTCTAGTAAATGTTGAACCGCTAAAATCGACGTAAACATAACTAAACATAATATTCATAAAAACAATATGAACGTTTCACTACAAAAGAAAATATGATAATGTGGTGGAGGTTTTACTGCTAATACATTCGTATACATTCGCCCCTAGTGCTGCAGTACTATATATAGCAGTGAAACCTTTAAGCTGCTGACACTCTAACAACACACTTTTGCAATTTAAATGAATGTTTTACATCTTGGAGGATGAAAAACACAAAAAAAAAAAACGATTGCATTTTAAATTTTTGTGAAGAAATAAAAATACAAACGAAAAAATTAAAATAAAAATACAAACATGTGTAAGTGGGAGGTTTTTTGAATAGAAGTATTCAGCTCCTACACTTGCACTCATACATTCTTCTGTATATACTAGCAAACCCAGTTTGCTTCGCTGCAATAATCATAGTAAAACTAAGAAAGGATTTTTAAAAATATATATATACTTATTAAATAACGATAAGGATTAAACTCCTGCATGAATGGAATTATTGTTAAGTAGTACATGTGTACTTGCAGTATTTACGAAGTTATTAACGATTTAAGATATTTGATATTTTTGGCGATTTTTGATATATGATATGAGTGATCACAGATTGAGCTTGTTTTCCGTAAAATCTCAGTATTTACAAAGTTATCAACGATTTAAGATATTTGAGTTTTTTATACTAAAAATTGATATTTGGCATAAAATATGAGTAATCTCTGATTGAGCTTAGTTTCCTTAAAATTGCAGTATTTACAAAATTATGAACGATTTAAGATATTTGAGTTTTTTATACTAAAAATGGATTTTTGTTACAAAATATGAGTAATCTCTGATTGAGCTTAGTTTCCTTAAAATCGCAGTATTTACAAAGTTATTAACGATTTAGATATTTGAGTTTTTTTTATCGATTTTTTGGTATAAAATATGAGTGATCACAGATTGAGCTTGTTTTCCGTAAAATCACAGTATTTACCAAGTTATTAAGGATTTGAGATATAATAGTTTTTTATCTAAAAATCGATTTTTGTTATAAAATATGAGTGATCACAGATTGAGCTTGTTTTCCTTAAAATCGCAGTATTTACAAAGTTATTAGCGATTTAAAACATTTGAGTTTTTTTTTTTATCGATTTTTGGTATAAAAATGAGTGATCACAGATTGAGCTTGTTTTCCTTAAAATCTCAGTATTTACAAAGTTATTAACGATTTAAGATATTGGAGATTTTTATACTAAAAATCGATTTTTGGTATAAAATATGAGTGATCACAGATTGAGCTTGTTTTTCTTAAAATCTCAGTATTTACCAAGTTATTAACGATTTAAGATATTTGAGTTTTTTATCGATTTTTTGGAATAAAATATGAGTGATCACAGATTAAGTTTGTTTTCCTTAAAATCACAGTATTTACCGAGTTATTAACGATTTAAGATATTTGAGATTTTTATGTTGAAAATCGATTTTTTTTATAAAATATGAGTGATCTCAGATTGAGCTTGTTTTCCTTAAAATCGCAGTATTAACAAAGTTATTAACGATTTAAGATGGTTGAGATTTTTATATTGAAAATCGATTTTTGGTATAAAATATGAGTGATCACAGATTGAGCTTGTTTTCCTTAAAATCGCAGTATTTACAAAGTTATTAACGATTAAAGATATTTGAGTTTTTTATACTAAAAAACGATTTTTGGTATTAATTTTATGAGTGATCACAGATTGAGCTTAGTTTCCTTAAAATCTCAGTATTTACAAAGTTATTAACGATTTAAGATATTTGAGTTTTTTATACTGAAAATCGATTTTTGGTATAAAATATGAGTGATCACAGATTAAGCTTGTTTTCCTTAAAATCGCAGTATTTGCAAAGTTATTAACGATTTAAGATATTTGAGTTTTTTATACTAAAAATCGATTTTTGGTATTAATTTTATGAGTGATCACAGATTGAGGTTATTTTCCTTAAAATCTCAGTATTTAGAAAGTTATTAATGATTTAAGATATTTGAGTTTTTTATACTAATAATTTTTTAGTCCATGTAATCGGACTTTCCCTAATGTATGCATATTTTATTAAGTATTTTCTTTTCTTTTTCTGTATTCTATTTATAATTTTTTATTTATTGACAATATATGGAAATGTATTCTATTCTTTAGGGAGTGAATGGAGTACGTGTATTATTGTAGGGTTTTATCGTTCAGTGGAAGAAGTCAAATATTTAAATTTTTTTCCTATTCTTATTGGAGGCTGGAGTGAGTATGTGTCTTGTAAATCAAAGTAGGTGTATTTGAATTTTCTATTTCATGAGAAATATCGAAGAAATCCTTTTAAGAATTATACAATTTGTAAAGGACTTTCTTACCCAGAATTTTCCAATAGATATTCTAGTGGTTATGAGTTTTAAATTGTATGTTCTGTAGTATGAGCTTTAAATACAATCTATTTAAAAACTGATATGTAACTATATGTCAGCAAATTCAGACCATACAACTTTAATATTAAAGAAACATTATAATCCCATACTATTTATCAGCTTATGGTGCGTATGAGTAATAATTAATTTAAAATAAATATTATGACTCATACCTTCAGTTACGCTTACGTAAGAATTCGTACATAATCTTTCTTTGAAAATTATATTTAAGAATATCATTTGAAACATATAAATCATATATATTATGCACAAGCATATATTGTTTATTTTTAAATATTTATCTACCTACTTATGTATAAACACATACAATTTTGTCATAGACTTTTTCCCAATTCCACATACAGATAAAGATTTACTATGTACAGTAGACCCACCCTAAAAAATGTATTTGTTTTGAATGGATGTTTGGAAAAGTAGCATTGATTACACACTTTCACAACATCCGGGGTTATACGATTTTCCTAACATTTTTCATTAGTTAGTTTTAGTTGCTAATGAGCAAAATAGCACCATCTATCTTTAGCAAATCTATATTTTAAAGGCAGGTCTAATGTACATATGTATCAATGTATATGGACTTGTAATATCAAAAGGCTTTGCAAATATTTGTCATTTTAATATTTGATTATCCAGCTACGTCTTGTAAATTTAAATATTCTAATTTTACTTTGAGTTTATATTCGAATCCTTATTTTGCCAGCTTTGAAACAAAAGAATTTTTAATAATAAAAAATATAATTTTGTTAAAAAAAAATAACCGAAAGTAAAGAAAGAAAAAGTGAATATGTATTCGTAAAAGACTATTTGTATAGAAATAAAACAAAAACATTATTTTCGTTTACTTTTACTTAACCTTGAGCAAAATTTCGTTATTTAAATTGTAAATACTCGATATGTAAATAGTGATAATTTGCAAAGAGCGAAAGAAGTGAATAAAAGAAAAAAAAAAATCCAGAAAGTGTATGGAATTGTAATGCTATTTCAATGCAAAATACGTGTATCACCTACAAAACACAGCGAGTACATGGTTATCGGTATTAAATACAGATTTTTGGTTGTGAAATTTAAATATTGGTTTTATGTATAAAGAAAATAAATATGAAGCACTTCATTTCAGTTCTGCGACATACTTATTAACATAAAATATGAAGTATTTTTTCGTTTGTATGGGTTCATGTGTTTTTGCTACAATTTTGATCATATTTTCTTTGTCTTTTTGGTTATAATTTTACCATTATTATTCGTATCAGGAGCTGCTGCTGCCTCACATCCATCCATTGATTGTACATCAGTTTTTAAAGTAAAAGAAATATACATATAGTAATTTTATCCGCGGAGTTGTGAATTTTGTACAGGGTGGGACACTTACTTGAAATGAAATATTTTAAAGTAATAGTTTTTAACACATAATATATAAATAGTATACATCAGTAACTGAACGAAATTTTGTGAATTCTTGAGTGTAAATTTTGCTCAAAACATAATTTTTGAAAAAAAAAAAAAAAAAAATTAATTTTGGTAAAAACATGTAAGAGAGCCGAATCTTATATACCCTTCACCAAATTATACTTTAAAATAAAATTTAAAAAATTCTTATTTTTTTAAAAAAATAATTTTAGAAATTTTTTCGACATTTTTTTAAAATTTTTTTTCAACGGACGGATTTTGCTGATTTTAAATAGGAAACTTCTCGAAAGCATGTCTGACAGAATTATTGACGATTTGGATCCCGAAGATGTCTGGGGTCTTCAGAAAATTGATTTCAACAGACAGACAGGCAGGCAGGCAGGCAGGCAGGCAGGCAGGCAGGCAGGCAGGCAGGCAGGAAGGCAGGCAGGCAGGCAGGCAGGCAGGCAGGCAGGCAGGCAGGCAGGCAGGCAGGCAGGCAGACAGACAGACAGACAGACAGACAGACAGACAGACAGACAGACAGACAGACAGACAGACAGACAGACAGACAGACAGACAGACAGACAGACAGACAGACAGACAGACAGACAGACAGACAGACAGACAGACAGACAGACAGACAGACAGACAGACAGACAGACAGACAGACAGACAGACAGACAGACAGACAGACAGACAGACAGACAGACAGACAGACAGACAGACAGACAGACAGACAGACAGACAGACAGACAGACAGACAGACAGACAGACAGACAGACAGACAGACAGACAGACAGACAGACAGACAGACAGACAGACAGACAGACAGACAGACAGACAGACAGACAGACAGACAGACAGACAGACAGACAGACAGACAGACAGACAGACAGACAGACAGACAGACAGACAGACAGACAGACAGACAGACAGACAGACAGACAGACAGACAGACAGACAGACAGACAGACAGACAGACAGACAGACAGACAGACAGACAGACAGACAGACAGACAGACAGACAGACAGACAGACAGACAGACAGACAGACAGACAGACAGACAGACAGACAGACAGACAGACAGACAGACAGACAGACAGACAGACAGACAGACAGACAGACAGACAGTTTTGCCTCACCCGCCTTAAAGTCCAGACCTTGCTCCGTCTCCCTGGGATATGCTTCACTTTGGAACAAGGTATCCGAAATTGGCTTAATTCGTTATTGGCCTCAAAAGATGAAAAAAGTCTAAGCTGGCAATGGCCAATACTTTGAATCAATTTATATTGCACAAATGTTTCAAAATAAAATCACATGAAAAAAACCCACAGTTTTAAGTCATACATCCAATAGAAACTGTGATTGAGAAATAAAAACTAATGTTATCACCACCATTAATAATTGAAACTTAACCTAAAGTTAGCACTAACTATAACTCATACTTTTAAAAATTATGAACTAGAAATTTAACCAAAATAAATTTCATGGCTTAGTTTAGCTACAACTTCAGTTTTAACTAAAAATTTTGTTTTTATTGTTTATTAAGCCTTAGAATTAATAGCAATTTCTAAAACCGGACTCCTAAGAAAATGCAAACCATTATTTGTGACATCCTGTATCATGCCACATTTCTATGTATTCACGATAGCAAAATTATAACAAAAGAACTAAAAGAAAAAACGAGAACTGAAGAGAATCATTGTATTTTAAGTTTCTTATTAAAATAAATAAAATTTATTAAAAAAAAAAAAATCATAAGGAAGTCTTGTGAACTGTTCTGTTTGTGGTTTAGCTGTTTTTTTTTTGTTTTAGGTTTTACTTAAGTAATTATTTAAGTCTTTAAAACGATAGCGTTATTGTTTTGTGAACAGAAAATATGTAATATTTAAAACTGTTAGAAAAAAAACATTCTTTTAAAGACATTTTTGAATTAATCCATCAGTTTAATCATGACATTGTAGCAAAAACTACACTACATATCTCCCATCTTAACTGTATTTGATTATTTAGCCTAGAAATAACTTTATTTTAGGTTTTTGTACTTTTAGATATTCATTATCACAACTTTAATATGAAAGTTTTCTAATCATACAATTCACACACAGCAACACACAAATAATCACATTTGATGAAATGAAATGAACAGACGTGGTTTAGAAATCAATCAACATCCTTCGGGGGCAAAGAGATTCAATGAAATTGTAAGTAAAATCCTAACAAACGTACACACCGTCATTTATACAACAACCAGCATGCATGTAGGGTGGCCCTTATTTTTTCCGTCACCTAAAAACCAAATGCTGAAAATTTCGGATAATGTTTTTTCCATACTAATTAATAAATTTTCTGACATCGTTGTAGGGTCTTCATTTTTATATAAATATTGGTTACGTTTTTATACCCTTCACCATGAGTGGCAAAGGTATATATAAGTTTGTCATTCCGTTTGTAATTTCTACATTTTTCTTTTGCGACCCCACAAAGTATATATATTCTGGATCGTTCGTCTGTATGTTGAAATCAACTTTCCGTTGCCCTCAAATAACTTACAAACATAATTGATACATCAATATATCGGGAATTCTTCCGGCTCGGTCGCTATTTAAAATCAAGAAAATCGGTCCAATGGCTGAGATATAAGGAAAAAACCGGGACTACCTCGATTTTTGGCCTATTTTTGATCTACATATATCTGGATTACTAATTCATTAATATAGACAATTTGGATATTTTAATTATATATATTTCAAAGGCCATTGCAACGATTTATATTAGTAGTTTGGACCTACAATGGGTTAAAATCGGGAAAATTATTTTTTAACCCGAATATTTTTTTCTACTACAAAAAAAAATTTTTTTTATAATTTTTTTTTTCACTAATAAATTTAAATTTTTTTTTTTTTAATTTAAAAAAACTTAAAAAAAATTAACAAAAAACTTTAAAAAAATATTGGAAAAAATTAAAAACAATTTCGAAAAAAAATTTTAAATAATTTTGAATTTTTTTTTTTTAAAATTTTGAAAAAAAAATTTATTTTGTTTACCTAAAAATATTTAAAATTTTTATTTTAAAGTATAATTAGGTGAAGGGTATATAAGATTCGGCACAGCAGAATATAGCTCTCTTACTTGTTACCTTTTAAAAACTGTGGTTTATTTTCATAAATAAACCGGATACTTTTGATTGCAAATAAAAGCCGTTTGGTAGTTTAAAATTTATAACAACTCTTTTTTTATTTAAAATGTAAAACAACATCAGTTCAAATAGTCAGTCAGTGTTTTTATACAAGTTTATCATTTCGAAGAAATACACACACACTTTATAATGTACAAGTACGATGCTTCAAAGTAGACTGACTCTTGTGGTGTTCTCACGGCCAATTTATATACACTGTATTACCATCTAGAAAGCTCTATTTCTACAATGATCTTCAAACTAGAATATTCAAATTCTAGAGCTTTCGATGTTAGTCATTAATCATTTAATGGTGCCATACTTACAAACAGTGCTCAACTCAAAACTTTTACTCAATGTTGTATGTTCTACAGCACAGATTTTCTACCCACAGATTTGTAAAAGTTTGAGGATATAAATGGAAATATTAAAGAAAAAATTGAAATAAATATAACCAAATAATTAAAAATATTAAAAACAAAAATCTGTGGAAATTTTATTATCTGGAATTGTGTATGACTTAAAAATGCGGGATAAACAATAGATGGCGTATCTTTTGAACGTGGTGTTTGTTTTTAACATCTTATATGTCTTGTTAAAGGGTACATATCTGACATTTATACTCCCGTTTTTTTTTTTTTTTTCTTTGAAAACGTCGAATTTTCTGCAAGCAATGTCATGTGCCGGAAGCTTTGCTTTACTTTTATAACTTGAAAAAAGTGCCACTGAAGCACACCGATTGCTCTCCAAAGTTTATGGTGAATATGCTCCATTGGTTTCAATGTGCGAGAGATGATTTCTTCGGTTTAGAAGTGATGATTTTGGCACGGAAAAAAAAATATCGCCCAGACCAGCCTAACAAGTTTGAAGACCAAGAATTGGAGGCATGAAGATTGTTGTCAAACTCAACAAGAACTTTCAAAATCATTGGAAGTAATTTCAAAAAGTTTGCGAGCTGCAGAATTCATTCAAAAGCAAGGAAATTGGGAACCATACGAATTGAAGCTGGGAGACCATGAAGGAAGATTAAACATGTCCGAAATGATGTTTGAAAGCTATAAATGAAAATCATATTTGCACCGGATACATTACAATAACCCGAAGATCGTACGTGAAGCCCGAGCAACCAGCCGCATTGATACCAAAGCCAAATATCCATAGCGCTAAGGTAATTATCTGTATTTGGTGGGAGCAAAAGGGTCCTATCTATTATCTATTATGAGCTGCTGAAATCTGGTTAGACCATCACATGGAACCTGTACCTAACGTTACTGTTTCGCTTGAAGCGAGCATTTGCTGAAAAACGTCCAGAATATGCGGCCAGACATAAAACCGTTATATTCCATCATGACTACACTCGACCACATGTTGTAATGCCTGTTAAAAACTACTTGGAATGAAGTGGTTAGGAAGTTTTGCCTCACGCGCCTTATAGTCCAGACATTTCCCCGTCCGACTTCAATTTGTTTCGATCGATGCAGAACAGAGTATCCTGTATTAGCTTGATTCGTTCTTGGCCTCAAAAGATGAGCAGTTCTTTTGGCTCGGAATTCATATGCTGCCAGAAAGATGCGAAAACATTCGATACAGCTAACAATAGCTTAAGTATACTTCGAATTAATTTATCACATCTGTATATATCGTTTTCATTATTAACAATGTATATATTATTAATTTTGCATTCTACTTCACTGTTAACAAATAAATTATTCGAAATTTTCGGGTTTTTAAAATATATTTTAGTAAATTATTCGAATCATCTTTATATTCGTTCGAATAATCGAGAAAATTTGAATAATAAATCGATAACTCGAATATTAAAAAAAATTTCCAAAATTTTACATTTTCAAATTTTTTCAAACAAAATTTCAAAAATTATATGTTCGATTCTAATAATTTCTAAATTAGTATGAAAAATTAAAATTTTAACGGTTGTTAGTGTTGAGAACGATATGAGATTTTGGGGAAATTTTATGATTTTTTCGTATCAAGTTATGAGTCAATAATGTACATATGTAATGTAATAGTCAATTCACAAAGTCTCTTATCATGTCATATTGTCATAATGTCCTAATATTTCACAATGGTTTTTATTGCTTTTCAAGCAAAAAATGTCCTAAAATAATAATACTTTCTATGCTATGCTTATTGTGTTATCGTAACGAACCAGCAGAGACCAACGCCGAATGCCAAAGAGTCGGTTAAGCCGAGCTGCCGAGTCATGATATATTAGGACATTATGACAATATGACTGATAAGAGACCTTGTGAATTGACCAATTGTTTAATTTTTAAAATTTTATTTTATCCAAATTTTGCTTAAATTTTCAGCATTTTTAGACATTGAGAGCATCGAAAATCACAAAATAGGGTAAAACGAGGACCGCCTTAATTCAAAGTCTATGTCTATTTTAATAGACAATTTGTAATATCCTTTTTCAACTACAACATTTTCATGAACACTCAGGAAATTGAGTAAATTTCAATATTGTCAAGGACATCACAACACAGACATTGGAGAAAAGAAATGTAATGAGAAAAAAATAAAATAAAAAATGAAATTGAACACAAATACAAAATAATATTGTATTTGTATGTGTTAGTTAGTATGGCTAAAAGAATACGATAAAATGAAATATATTTAATACTGTTTCGTTATTCTTTTAAGTTTTTTTTTTAAGAATGTATGTGTACATATGTGCACATTTTTGTATTGATTTTAAAATGAGGTTAAACATAAAAATATACGAGCTGTTTCAAGAGTGAGAAAAAACAAATGCAATTTTATGTTTAATATTAATGAGTTTGAAATACACATATGACTTTTGTGATGAAGTTGAGAGAAATGTGCAATACATTTGAAATATTTTTATGAAACTTATATGCATATCGCAAGGTTAGTTTGTGGTTATGAATTGATGGATTTATGTATGTGATGTGAATCAAAACCAATTGTATGTTTTAGTTCTTAAATTTTGAAATCATTAAAAGTTTCGTTTTGCTGAAAATAAATGGCTTTGTATCAAATACTGAGTTCCGGCACACCCCTACCGAACACACCCCTACCTAACTGTGAGCTAACTACTTAAATATTAACGCACAATAAGATTCAGTAGAGCCGCCTAGAGCTTAGTCCACTTCAGTTTATCTCTAATTGTTGACTGTTTAAAATTTAAAGCACTTGTTGCTAAACAAAATTGTTTTCTAAATTAAGTTTTCAACATATGAGAGAAATGCCAATATTCATGGAAAAACAAGAAATTATTTTAATTCTAGGTCACATACAATATAAACATTTTTAACATTACAACTCTAGTGAAATAAACTACCAGCAGACACATGAAAAATATTTGTCCAATAAAATTTATTTACAACTGTATTACAAAAGTATCCATATGAACACAAACCCAACAAAATAACAATATCCTTGACAACCTAAAAATGTCTTCAGCTATTTATTTGTGTGGTACTCGTATCCTGTTAAATGTTATATGTATTTCTTGCAAACGTGTGTGTGTGCCTGTTTATATGTATGCGGGAAGTCGTTTATGTGCACAAAAATATTTTTTTTCAACATGTCAGGAGCTTTTGCAACTGAAAATATCCTGGTGATAGGAACGAATCACTTTACACACACACATGGAATACTTAGCAACTGTTACATACTTAAGTATATATACATACAGTAAAATACTTTTAAACTGTTGTTTGTAGTTGTTGTTGTTGAAATTTAATTTTCAAAATTACTTTAGAGAATAGTTCAATTCCCTAAAATAATTCAACATGCGTTTCTAATAAAATTAAATTGTTGCCTTTATTTATAAATTTTCATTGAGTATTATTTTGTCTTACATACAAAGATACAGCAGATAAATGTTGTTGAGATTTTACTTTTTTTTTTGTTTAGCAAATAGTCGTCTAGGAATTTTTCCTGTGTATTTGAGTCTTTATTGTATTATTTATTTTTATTACTTTATTAAGGCAAACAATTTTATTGACCTTCTTTTTAAAATCTCATTCTCTAACTTTCAAAAAATCCTCAAAGGCTGAAAACATCATTTATGTAAATTGTTATATTTTCTTAAAGGTTTTATTGCCACAACAAAATGAAAATCAAACTTAAACTGATTACTTTTGGAGGAAACAGAGTTTTGTTATTTTGATTTAATATTTAATGAAAAGTTATAAAAAAAAAAACTTTATGTGGAGAATTTAAAATGGTTGGGTATGTTAATTAGAAGAATACGTAAAACTTTAAAAAATACTATGGAAAATATGACTCGTACAGATGTAAAAGTTAATTGATAAGGAATGAGATCGAAAAATTCTTAACACACGTTTTTCTTAAAACTTTTAAGCCAAGTATTATTTGTTACCTTTGTTAAACATGTCAGTTATTATGTTTAATGTCAATTATATTAATTTTTTGTTAATCTGCTTAAAATGAGTGAACAGAAGAAAGCGCGTACTAAAATTATTAAATATTTTCAACAAAACCCCAATTGGTCCTACAAAAAATTGGTCAAACAATAAAAGGTGTGCCGTCAAACAGTTTCCAATGTTATTCAACAGTACCGGCAGAACTTGTCCATTGATAGAAAACCTGGTTCAGGTAGAAGGAATGGTTCACATGATGTTTCTAAAGCTAGAAAAATAGAAAGCATTTTCAAAAGAGCTCCCAAAACATCCGGTAAGAAAGCAGTCCGGTTAGCTCAGTGCTCGGACTATTTGGTACGAAAAGTTGAAGCCAATGAAGGTTTAAAAGCATACAAGGCTCAAAAAGTTTCTGACAGGAACTCTGCTAAAAATTTAGAGGCCAAAGACAGAGCACGGAAATTCAAGTCAAATTTTATACAAAAACTATACCTCGATGCTCGAGGGAATGTTGAAGAAAAGTTTAGGACCCAAAAGCAGACAAAATTTCCCAAAAAGTTTTTGGTATGGCAAGCAATATGCAGTTGCTGCATGTTGCTTGCCATATTCATAAGACTTCTTAGTGTGTTCACTTATATTTGGCCTGATTTGGGATCTGTCACTACGGTAAGAAAAGTCTTGAATGGTAAAAGAACAATACTGTGGTATTTATACCAAGAGAGGCAAATTATCCAAATTGTCTGGAACTAAGGCCAGTGGAGAGATATTGGGCTCTTGTTAAAAGAGAATTGAAGAGCACAAAAAAGATGTCCAAAAAAATTCTGTCAGACATGCTTTCCTATTTAAAATCAGCAAAATCCGTTCATAAATAACGAAGATATGAGCAAAAATCCGAAACAACTTCTATTTTTGGCCTATTTTTGATCTATATCTTGATTACTAAGTCATAAATATAGACAATATGGATATCTAATGATAGATATTTCAAAGTCCATTGCAACGATGTATATAAGGCTATACAAAGTTGGACCGACAATGGGTCAAAATCGGGAAAATATTTTTTAACCCGAATTTTTTTTTCACTAAAAACATTCTTTTGTCATAAATTTTTTTCACTAATAAATTTAAAAAAAAAAAATTTTAAATTGGAGAAAACTTTTTAAAAACAATGAAAAAAAAAAATTAAAAAAAAAAATTTTAAAAAAATTTTTAAAAATAAATTTTTTTAAATTTTATTTTAAAGTATAATTTGGTGAAGGGTATATAAGATTCGGCATAGCCGAATATAACTCTCTTACTTGTTTTTAACTCAGACACATGCATGCCGTTTCGATTCCCATGCAAGCCATGGAACTAGGGTTCCTAATTTCCCGGACATTTTCCATTCCTGGAAAATATTAAAAAAAACTGTTCAATCTCCGGAATTTTGTAGATTAAATTAAGCCAAAATCAGAATGTATGTATATAACCACTAGCTTGTCCCGGCGCGCTTCGCTACCCCTGTCGTAGTCTATGTGGGAAATTTCAATAAAATCGTTTCGGCCGTTTAGTATATTAAGAACTAAAGGTTTTAATTGCAAATAACTTTTAAACTGCCTTACCAATTTTTACACTATTAGTCTCATAGTAATCCTAAAAATCCTTTTACTATAAACTACCATATGTACTTAATACAGTTTTGTTATGGATTTCTCACTGTTATAAAGTTCAGAATACGGGTATAAATATGAAATATCGTTTGTGCCAAATTTATTTTAATTCAATGCATTAGTTTTTTCTTTGATATATTTTAATATATATATATTAACAAAAAAAAAAATAGTTTTTATTGTTTAATTTTGTATTTTTTTACGTTTAACAAAAATCCCCAAGTCCCGAAAAATCTCGAAATCACGAAAAATCCCGGGGTCCCGAAAAATCCCGGGATCCCGGGACTTACATTTCTAAAATCCCGAATCCCGGGATTTGTAAAACCCAGTCCCGTTTGGCATCCCTAGCTATGACGATGTTTTTATCAGCACTGACGATGTTTACATCAGTGCTGATCAATCAGCTATGACGATGTTTTCATCAGTACTGACGATATTTACATCAGTGCTGATTAATCAGCTATGACGATGTTTTCATCAGCACTGACGATGTTTTCATCAGCACTGACAATGTTTTCATCAGCACTGATTAGTCAGCACTGACGATGTTTTCATCAGCACTGACGATATTTACATCAGCACTGATTAATCAGCTATGACGATGTTTTCATCAGCACTGACGATGTTTTCATCAGCACTGACAATGTTTTCATCAGCACTGATTAGTCAGCACTGACGTTGTTTTCATCAGCACTGACGATGTTTAAATCAGCACTGACGATGTTTTCATCAGCACTGACGATGTTTTCAATAGTACTGACGATGTTTTCATCAGCACTGACGATATTTACATCAGCACTGATTAATCAGCACTGACGTTGTTTTCATCAGCACTGACGATGTTTTCATCAGCACTGACGATGTTTTCATCAGCACTGACGATGTTTTCATCAGCACTGACAATGTTTTCATCAGCACTGACAATGTTTTCATCAGCACTGATTAGTCAGCACTGACGTTGTTTTCATCAGCACTGACGATGTTTAAATCAGCACTGACGATGTTTAAATCAGCACTGACGATGTTTAAATCAGCACTGACGATGTTTTCATCAGCACTGACGATGTTTTCATCAGTACTGACGATGTTTTCATCAGCACTGACGATGTTTTCATCAGCACTGATTAATCAGCACTGACAATGTTTTCATCAGCACTGACGATGTTTTCATCAGCACTGACGATGTTTTCATCTGTACTGACGATGTTTTCATCAGCACTGATTAGTCAGCACTGACGATGTTTTCATCAGCACTGACGATGTTTTCATCAGCACTGACGATATTTACATCAGCACTGATTAATCAGCTATGACGATGTTTTCATCAGCACTGACGATATTTACATCAGCACTGATTAATCAGCTCTGACGATGTTTTCATCAGTACTGACGATGTTTTCATCAGCACTGACGTTGTTTTCATCAGCACTGACGATGTTTTCATCAGCACTGACGATGTTTTCATCAGTACTGACGATGTTTTCATCAGCACTGACGATATTTACATCAGCAGTGATTAGTCAGCACTGACGATGTTTTCATCAGCACTGACGATTTTTACATCAGCACTGACGATGTTTTCATCAGCACTGATTAGTCAGCACTGTCGTTGTTTTCATCAGCACTGACGATGTTTTCATCAGCACTGACGATGTTTTCATCAGCACTGACGATGTTTTCAACAGCACTGACGATGTTTTCATCAGCACTGACGATATTTACATCAACACTGATTAATCAGCTATGACGATGTTTTCATCAGCACTGATTAGTCAGCACTGACGATGTTTTCATCAGCACTGACGATATTTACATCAGTGCTGATTAATCAGCTATGACGTTGTTTTCATCAGTCCTGGTTAGTCAGCTCTGAGGATATTTACATCAGTGGTGATTAATCAGCTATGACGATGTTTGCATCAGCACTGACGATATTTACATCAGCACTGATTAGTCAGCACTGACGTTGTTTTCATCAGCACTGACGATGTTTTCATCAGCACTGACGATATTTACATCAACACTGATTAATCAGTTATGACGATGTTTTCATCAGCGCTGATTAGTCAGCACTGACGATGTTTTCATCAGCACTGACGATATTTACATCAGTGCTGATTAATCAGCTATGACGTTGTTTTCATCAGTCCTGGTTAGTCAACTCTGAGGATATTTACATCAGTGGTGATTAATCAGCTATGACGATGTTTTCATCAGCACTGATTAGTCAGCACTGACGATATTTACATCAGCACTGATTAGTCAGCACTGACGATGTTTTCATCAGCACTGACAATGTTTTCATCAGCACTGATTAGTCAGCACTGACGTTGTTTTTATCAGCACTTACGATATTTACATCAGTGCTGATTAATCAGCTATGACGGTGTTTTCATCAGCACTGATTAGTCACCACTGACGATATTTACATCAGCACTGATCAGTAATCATTCAGTGCAGCATCGAATAATAATTAAGTGTATTATTACATACTCAATCATGCAAGTTATTGTGACAATCATATATATGATTGTTTTAACCATATATATTATTGCGGCACTCTACTTGTACCATCACTCTGTTAAAGATTAATTATATTATTGCTATTTTTTAAAATACTATTTTAATAGTATTTTACCAATTTTACCCGTTTTCCCCCTGTTTAGCCCCTTTCTGGTCCAAGTATTGAAAAAAGTTATAGCCTATTGACGCTTCCAAGTAAGGATCTATCTACGTTCCAAATTTCAATAAAATCGATTTAGCCATTTAGGCGTGATGCTCAAACAAACAAACAAACAAATAAACAAACAAACTTACAAAGACATTTATATATTTATGTAGATTACTAGATTGACCCGGTGCGCTTCGCTACCCCTGTCGATGTAAAAATCGGTTCAGCCGTTTAGTAATTATTGTTTAAAAACTAAAGGTACCAATTTTACCCGTTTTTCCCCTTTTTATCCCTTTCTGGTCCAAGTATTGAAAAAATTTATAGCCTATTGACGCTTCCAAGTAAGGATCTATCTACGTTCCAAATTTCAATAAAATCGGTTCAGCCGTTTAGGCGTGATGCTCAAACAAACAAACAAACAAACAAACAAACTTACAAAGACATTTATATATTTATATAGATTTTTGTCATTATTTTCTTTAATAATTAATATTTTTAGAAGTTTTAATATAAACGTTAATGTCAATTTTCCTGTTTTAAATAAAAATTTTTTTGTTTTTGTCACACAGAAAAATTGTTTTAGTTGTGATAACCGAATTAATCGCTAATCACAAAATTCTGTCTAAATGAACAAATTTTTCTGTTATGTCTGATCATTTTAGTAGGGATTAAAACAATTATGTTATTTAAATAGTAATTCTTCTTTGTGAACTAACTTTCTGTTGCTACACAGAAGAAACAGATTCGTGATAGCGACTGAATTTGTTGCCCATCGAATGATTCTACAGTAGTGGCTATAAAATATTTGAATGGGTAACAAAACTTTTGGTTGCTACAAATGAACATGACTTTTTTTCCCAAACTTTTTTCATTCAGAATAAGAACATGTTCATAAATATTATAAAATTGTACATGATGGATTGTTTTACTTTTTTTCCATAAATATTTTGATATTTTATAATAAATTGCATTACAAATGCACTACCTAATGACTTAGTTCAAATATGCCCTATATTGACCAATCCTTCAAATTAATCAATAAAATATGAAACGTAAAAACATATCACTAAACATAATTAAACATCCATTATCATTAAAGCATTTCATCTGCTTCATAAAATGCAGTCCATTTCTCGCATATTTTCTCATTATCTAGATGAAAATCATAAAAAAATAAAAAATTTTCCAAGGAAAATTTCAAACATTTTTTAAACAACATAAAATTATAAATGAAAATTGAAATATTTTTTTGCAAGCCTCCTAGATTTATTTGAAAACAAAAAATATGAAAAAAATTATACTATGTAAGAAATTATTTATAAATGTTATGAATTGAAATCAATGAAATCAAATCATACTATTTATGTTGAAACTTTTTTCTGTGTATTTATAAATACAAATAAGACAAACAATGAACTGGAAGAAAATATAAAAAATAAATAACATTTGCAGAAAAACATCAACAATCAATACAAAAGTAATACTGCCGTGTAAACATGAAATGTATTTTTCAAAATAATTTTTTGACAAACAGGATGATTTTAATAATATTTCAAATTTGAAAAGTATTAATACTCAGTATTGTCGTCTTTTGTCGATTTCGACTCCACTTAACTCAATTTGTATAGACGATGAAAAATAAGCATGATTCGAATACGAACATTAAAATGCTCATTATGAGGTTGTTTCAGAATTCCGAATTCTCTATAATTACACATAAAAAAGAAAAAATGCGTGAGTCGAATGGGTTGGATCAATAGTAAGTATCATGAGTATTTTCCTAAAATTATAAGTCAGGCTGAGGTTATTTATGAATCAAACAGATTTGTGTTTGTATGAGTACCATGTCAACGTAGGATTCATACCCAGCAGTTTGAAAAGTGCCAATTGGAAACTTTACACTAGCTACATTACTACTTGTACAAGAAACTTGTTTGCTGTGGCTGCTAAAGTGGTAGTTAAATGGTTATCATTTGCGGTACATTTCGCTATTGTATTCAGTAACAAACAATAGTCGTATATTCGCCTTAAGTTTTTGAAAACAAAATTCAAGTAAAATAAAATCCTCTAAAATATACCACTTCGTTGGCCACATGTAATGCTGAATGTGGCCGTCGGTATTTTCGTTCTCTCAGATGATAAAAAAAAAACAAAAATTGAGAGAAGACTCACATGTAATTAATTAATAACAAAGAGAGACCAGTACAAATAAGAGCTCTGTGGCTTAATGATTAGCGCATTTGACTATTAAATAAGAGGTTACGTGTTCAACCCCGCTCTCTGAAAGTTTTATTTTTACCCAAAAGCTGGTGTATTCGTGCTATGAATTTAAAAGTGAAGTGTTATGCAGAGTGTGCCAATCGGCAATCTGCAATAACATCCCCAAGTTAAATTCACCAGTCAATAACGTTGCGAGTGGGTTGAAAATTCACTAGTGTTAGTTCTCAGTGGCTAACTAAGTAATTTCACGTAGCGAAACTAGTTTAATTAGCTGCTGGGTATTTAATGCTACGCATAGTTATAAATCAATGTTATTGTGAGTATGAGTACGTCAGAGTAGTTTAATTTCAATGATGGCTTATACTAATAATTTCAAAATTTTTAAATATTTACATTAAAACCGTTTTTCTTACTGGCCTTAAATTAATTTGACAATCAAACCCATTCAAGGCCGTAGGAGAACCCTAAGTAGCACACATGACTAAAAAGTCGACCTACAAAATTTAAAAAAAAACTTTTTTTAAAAGTTTATATATAGCAGAAATTTAAGAAATGTTTAAGGTCTTCTTTAAATTTAGCTACTATACATTAATATTTGCTGATTTACTTTAAAACCCCAAAACTACTTTCATTATTTTACGTTTTTAATCTGGGCGTCGTTAAAATGAATCTCTTTAAGTTAACAATGCAAAAATAAATTGAAATATAAGTTTTTCCTTTCTTTTAAAAGTGAAAAGAACGGTAGTAAAACTTTTAATTCGTTTGGCTTTACCAGCCAGACAATAACCTATTTCCTTCAAAGGAGTCTCATTTAAATATATTCCTTAATTTATTGTTAAGTACGAAATAATTTGACAAAAGTGTCATCATTAGATAGACTTTTGATACTGCTAAAAATCATAAGATTAAATTTTACTGTGTGTCTACTAAAACTCTATATAATATCTTTTTAAAATTTATGTATGTATGTATCAGAGCTGAAAAAGAGTGATTTATAAATAATAACAATAATAAATGAAGAAAGGTGTATAAAGTGGCTAAGGGGCATATAAAGTGAATAACAAACAGTTAAGGAAAATTAACTTTAATTTTTAGTTTACATTCACAAGTCCAAAAATACAGTTTCGGGTACTGTAAAAAGCACTTTCTATATTTTCTATAGCCTCATTTACTATCATTATGTTGTAGTTAACTTATACCTGCGACTTCATAAATAAAGAATATTTTATTTAAAGAAATTGTAGTCGATGTGTGAAATATGCACATTTATGCTGGGTTCAGCAATAAATGCTCAATATTTGTTTTTTGAACTTAAGTTTTCTCTGAGAGCGTATATGAGAGAGGCAGCCGAGATGAGTTGGAAACGCATTTTAATACATATCATAGCGTTCATAGTTAAACTGGTTAATAAGGCTATTAGAGTGTCCAAAAAACCGGCAATTTTTTTCATCTCAAAAAATTGGTTAACCAGTTTCACATAATTTTTTCTATGTTATAAAAAATATAAAGAAATTGTTAACATTTTTATTAAAAACAAGTAAGAGAGCTATATTCGGCTCTGCCGAATCTTATATACCCTTCACCAAATTATACTTTAAAATAAAATTTAAAAAATTTTTATTAAATTTTTTTTTCGAAATTGTTTTTAAAAATTTTTTTCAATTTTTTTTTTTTAATTTATTAGTGAAATAAAATTTATGACAAAAAAAGTTTTTTGTGAAAAAAAATTCTTATTAAAAAATATTTTTCCCGATTTTGACCCATTGTAGGTCCAACTTACAATAGCCTTTTATACATCGTTGCAATAGACTTTGAAATATCTTTCATTAGATATCCATATTGTCTAAATTTTTGACTTAGTAATCGAGATATACATCAAAAATAGGCCAAAAAAGAGGTTGTCTCGGATTTTTGCTCATATCTCCGTTACTTATGGATGGATTTTACTGATTTTAAATAGCAAACTTCTCGAAAGCATGTCTGACAGAATTCCAAATAAAATTCCTGTTGTAAGTATTATAGAAATGTTAAGTTTTGATTTGCAATATCAAAATGTCATCGTGTATATTCCACATCAGAATAAAGTTTAAACTTGCTTATTGATTTTATCTGATTTAACAGGCTTTAGAGTATCCAAAACGATCAATCGGTTTTTTTCATTTTGCAAAATTCTATAGGTTTCGGTTTTTATAAAATGTTTAATGATATTTTCTATAAATATATGTAAAACTTAAATTATAACGATTATTTTTACCAAATTAAATATTGCCAACCGATATATATAAATTTAAAAAAAATCGTAATAATTTATGTTTAACAAACATTTATATTGGGTGTATGACTTAAAAATGCGGGATTTTTTAAAATTTTTAGCTTTTATTTTTAAACATTTGTACAATATAAATTTATTCAAAGTATTGGCCATTGTTAGCTATGGCCTTTTCCCATCTTTCTGGCAACATATAGATTCCAAGCCAAAAGAACTCAGGCCAAGAACGAATCAAGCCAATATCGGATACTTCCCAACCACTTCATTCTAAATACTTTTTAAGAGGTATTACAACATGTGGACGAACGTTGTTATGATGGAATATTACGGTTTCATGTTTTGCGGCCAATACTCGCTTCAAACGAATCAGTTGCGTTCGGTAAAGGTTCTCTGTGATGTTCTTTCCCGATTTCAGCACACAGTGGTCCAAAAAAAGACGTACCGACGTGAAAAAATTGTGCATGAATGTGTGTTTTTGTATGTAAATATTTTCTTTGTGGGTTTGTTTGAAGCCTATATACTGAAATTTTCACACCTTCTTTCTGTATGTGTGGATGGTATTAAAGTCTACATTTCATTAAAAAAAATTATTTTAAAAATAAAAATACAGCTCCTTCCTTGTAACGTACATGTTAAACTCTAAATGAAATAAAAATCGTTGAGGCAAAAAGTGGCAGCTAATGTTTTAAACAGTAGTAAGCTACATGACGACAACATAAAAACTAAAGCATAACTCTGTTAAATTACCATTTTAAATTCTAATAGAATTTAGACAGTGAACAAATGTACATAATTGCATTTTTGTCTATACAAACCACATTTTTTGAAAAATTTAAACAGTAATTTTTACTCTCACCTTTGTTATATTAATTACACCAAAAACATTTTTTTTATTTGTTCTTATTATTTTTTACGACAATTTTACTTGCACTGTTAAATGTCACTTGAGATATTAATTTTTTAACAAAGAAGCAATTACTTGTCTTTGAAGCAATGTATCAATACTAGTGTAGATATTTAAAGAAACAAAAAATATACCATACTAAAATTTTTTTTTTTTTGAAACATTTAAAAAAAATTTCCGGCTAAATTGAGCATTTGGACCACTGTGCAGCAGCCTACAACAGATAGGACCCTTTTGTTCCCACCAAATACAGAGAATTACCTTAGCGCCATTGATATTTGGCTTTGGTGTCGATTCGGCTGGTTGGCCGGGCTTCACATATGATCTCTAACGCTCTTGAGGTTTACAACAATCTTCATGGATTAATGCCTCCAATTCTTGGTCTTCAAACTTTTTTTTGCTGGCCTGAGCGATCTTTGTCATCCGTCAGCACTTCTGAACCGCACAAATCATCTCTCGCACGTTGATACCGATGAAACACATTCAACATAAGCTTTGGTGAGCAATCGGTGTGCTTTAGCGGCACTTTTTCTCAAATTAAAGAAGTAAAGCTAAACTTCCCGCATTCGTTGGTTCAAAATTCGACATTTTCGAATGTTTAATAACTAAGTGAGAATAAACAAGTAAGAGAGCTATATTCGGCTGTGCCGAGTCTTATATACCCTTCACCAAATTATACTTTAAAATTAAATTTAAACAATTTTTTAAACATTTTTTTTTTTCGAAATTGTTTTTTAAAGTTTTTTCCAATTTAAAAAAAAAAAATTCATTTAAAAATTCATTTAAAAATTAATTTTTTTAAATTTATAAGTGAAAAAAAAATATGACAAAAAAATTTTTTTGTGAAAAAAAATTCGGGTTTAAAAATATTTTTCCCGATTTTGACCCATTTTAGGTCCAACTTACTATAGCCTTATATACATTATTGCAATGGACTTTAAAATATCTATCCTATCTATCCATATTGTATATATTTATGATTTAGTAATCGAGATATAGATAAAAATAGGCCAAAAATAGAGGTTGTCTCGGATTTTTTATTTATGGTCGGATTTCGTTGATTTTAAATAGGAAACTTCTCGAAAGCATGTCTGACAGAATTATTGAAGATTTGGATCCCGAAGATATCTGGGGTCTTCAGAAAATTGATTTCAACAGACAGATAGACGGACATGGCTAAATCGAATACGCTATCTATAAGGATCAAGAATATATTCTTTATAGGGTCGGAAAATTATATTGTGGAAACTACAAACCCTTCTCACGAAGCTGAAAGGTATAATGAAAGATATGTATCCTTCAAAATGATATAAGTTATTAAAAATAAAAACCGCGTTCAAAAGATACGACATCCCTAATTTTTAAGTCATACATAGAAAATATCTGTAAAAACCTGGTTTTCAAAACATCCGAAAATTTTATAAAACCCGAAACTGGTAGAATTTTCAAAACACGCTTTAAAGCGTGTTTATGCCAGGGAGAAACCCCGCTTCTTGGACGAAATTAAAAAGTCCCACTACATTAGGATTTATTGCGCAATTAGTATGATGAGTTCTTGAGAGAAGCAAACATTGTTCACACTATTACTGATTTTTTGTAAAAAAAAAAAACTGAAAAACATTATCTGTTTTCCGATTTAATTCATTCATTTAAAATTCTGAACTCTTTTGTTAAAAAAAAAAACAGAAACGTGTTGAACAAACTTTTCGAAGTCATGCTTCAGGGAGATAAGTACAAGTGTTAATTGAATCAGAAATAAGCCACAAGACAAAAAAACGAAAAATCCCACACAAATACAATACAATTACACTTACGCACCGATACAGCTACAAGTCACTTTACCGCTGGCATCATAACAATCCATCGTTGTCCCAGCCGCAGTCAGCCAAGAGAAAAAGCGGAAGTAGAAACAATTTTTAATAAAACGTAAGCTAAGAAAAGCAAACGTTTATTCTGAGCCCAACCAACATTCAACTGTTTTTGTATTTATTTTACAATAAACAATGTAATTTTTGTTTCTTCATGTGAGTACATATTTAATTTGTTGTTGTTAAAGGAGGAGTATTTAAAGGAAAAACAATTCATTGCTTCTTTATTGTGTTACTTACTGGTAAAGTACTGAAAGCAGCTTTGTTGCCAGGAAAAAGATGCAAACTTCTCAATAAATATGAAAAATGTAGCTGTAGAAAAATAAGAAGCAAAAATGAAAAAAATTATAAAAACGAAACATGACTCCTGTGAGTCAGTTTAGGATCATAGCGACGCAAGGAAAGAATGTGTGAAGAATAAAACACAAATTTGCATATTTAACAGATTTTTTTTGTGCTTATTTTCGCATATTTATATCTTTTTTATGCTCTTCTACCACCTTCAAGAAGATTTAATATTGTTGAAGGGGATTTTCGTATTCAATTCAATTCTATTGTCTTGCTTCGTTTTGTGTTGTGTTGTATTTTATTTATGGCCAGTCAGTCAGTTTGTTATTTCTTTAGACAGATTTAATAATCAATTTGTTTACCCTACTAAAACGTTAAAACCATTTAAAATGGTAATTGTTATGGCAGCAGGATAATACTCCACGCCACCACAACATACAATGGTTAAGAATGTTTTAAAAATACTTTTTTTTTGTGTTTGTACGGCTAAGAATTTTTATTGGTTTTTAAATTTTTTTTATTTATTTTTCATGCGGACATGCTGAATATTTACATACACTCTCATACTCATACACTCATGTGTACACCCAGTAAACATTATTTTGGCGATATGTTAGAGCTTTTTGAAATAATTCTGAAAATTTATCAGAAAATTAACAGACATTTGATTTTGAATCACCGGTATTTCGGTAGCAGTCACTTTTGATGCTTTTATTCTTTGAATTTGACAAGTGGAAACTACGCCATTACCAAAAATGGAACGATACATGCTTCAACAACGCATTGAAATTATTTAAATTCCCTATAAAAATGCTGAAAATCTTGCAGTCACAGTTCGCGAAACTAAAGCATTTTTGGGTCATCGTGAAGCACCTTGTCGGACCGCAATACAGAAATTGGTGGAAAAATTCTAGCTGTTGGGACAAGATAGTAATGTGAAGAATAAAACCCGTGCACGTCACTCAATAGCAACTGAGAATATTGTTGATGTAGCCCAAAGTGTTGAAGAAAACCCAGGTTTGTCCATTCCTCGTCGATCTTTGGAATTGTGCATTCCACAAACGTCATTCCACCGTATTTTGCATAAGGACTTGGGTCTTAAGGCTTATAAAGTTCAGTTAACACAAGAGCTCAAGCCGGCTGATCATGAACAACGTCATGTCTGTGCTGATTGGGTCCTTGAAATGCATCACAATGTTATATCTCGAAGAGGTGATCACAATTGGCCACCGAGATCTTGTGATTTAACACCTTGCGACTTCTTCCTTTGGGGCCACGTGAAAAATAAGGTTTACGCCAACAGCCTAGCGTCGATTCAAAACTTCAAAGATAGAATTCGTGAGGCTATCGAGGACATATGGCAGCCACTTTGCGATTTGGTTATGGAAAATTTCCTGGTGGCCATTTGGCTGATGTTGTTTTTCATTGTTAACGTCATACGTTCCTCCTTATTATGAAATAAACATCTGGTCATTTATCTCAAAAAATTAATTTTTTTTTCTTTGAATACAAAAATTACAAAATTGAGTTTTAAAATATTAATAAATAAGAAAAGTTTTAAAACAGTTATTTTAATAGGTAGTTTATTTTTACAACAATCATATATGTAAGACTTCCATTCAGAATGTCGAACAGAATTCTGTCAGACAAATCTGAAAAGAGTTACCATTTCTTGTCTACCACTCATACAAACAACAACCATACAATTTTCAAACGAAATCGGATATGAAATCTGCTACTTTTGCAGTTCAGACCGAATTCAGCAAAAAATGTTTAGTGGGCATTTACAGCTTTTAGTTACACACAAACGTGCAGATAATATATATTTTTGTTAATATTAAAGTTCAAAGTTGTTTTGTGGTTGCTTTGTTTTTTGAATTTCAAATATTTGAAACTTTTAATCAAATGTTTTTTATTTAGTAATAAATTCCGCCTCACATTATCTCACTAGTAACAAGATATGCCAAATTTTCGTATGAAAGGGTATAATTGATTGGTTATAAAACCGAGAGCATATATAAGGGGTGTCTCACTTTTTCATTTTAAAACAAGTAAGAATGTGCGTTCGGTCAAGCCCAACTATATAATACCTTATTATATAGTCGGGCTTGAATGATTTTCGAAAGTTGGCTTAAAAGAATGTATATACCAAATTTAATAGAAATATCTTGAAAATTGCGACCTGTACTTTGCGCACAAGATTTACATGGACAGCCTGCCAGCTAGCCAACCAGACGGACGGACAGACATCGTTTAGTGACTCACAAAGTCATTCTGATAGTATTTTCGGGCGTCATAAACATCACCACAAACGCATTATACCATCCCCACTACGGTGTTGGGTATAAACAAGGTATAACAAGTAAGAGAGCTATATTCGGCTGTGCCGAATCTTATATACCCTTCACCAAATTATACTTTAAAATAAAGATTTTAAATATTTTAGGTAAACAAAATTAAATTTTTTTTCAAAATTTAAAAAAAAAAAATTTTTCAAAACTGTTTTTCAAAATTTAAAAAAAAATTTTTTCTTCAAAATTGATTTCAATTTTTTTTTCGAAATTGTTTTGATTTAATTTTTTTTTAAATTTTTTTTTTTAATTTTAAAAAATTTTTTTTTTTTAATTTATTAGTGAAAAAAAATTTATGAAAAAAAAATTTTTTTGGTAAAAAAAATTCGGGTTAAAAAATATTTTTCCCGATTTTGACCCATTATAGGTCCAAATTATAGCCTTATATACATCGTTGCAATGGACTTTGAAATATCTATCATTAGATATCCATATTGTCTATATTAATGACTTAGTAATCCAGATATAGATAAAAAATAGCCCAAAAATCGAGGTTGTCCCGGGTTTTTCCTTATATCTCAGCTATTTGTAGGCCGATTTTCTCGATTTTAAATAGCGACCGAGCCGGAAGAATTCCCGATATATTGATGTATCAATTATGTTTGTAAGTTAATCGGGGGCTACGGAAAGTTGATTTTAACATACCGACGGACAGACGGACATGGCTTTATCGACTTCGCTATCTATAACGATCCAGAATATATATACTTTGTGGGGTCGCAAATGAAAAATATAGAAATTACAAACGGAATGACAAACTTATATATACCCTTGCCACTCATGGTGAAGGGTATAAAAAGGATGTCTCAGTAAGAATGCACTTTTGTTTGTTTCTACTAGTATGGAATAAAATATCCGTCATGGGGGCCTTGACAAAAAAATTTTGACAGTATATTTAAAAAGTGCACTCTTACTGAGACACCCTGTTTTTATTTTTAAATAAACAAATGGAAAATTAAGGAATTTACAGTTTCCTTGTGTTATTTTTCTTGTTAAACAAATTTTCATATTTTGGTGTATTTTTATACGGTCTTGTAATTAATTATTGGTCAATAAAATGCTATTAATTTGATGTATCTTGGTAATTAATTTAATTCATTGATATGGCAGAAAAATCGTGCCAGTTGTTTTATTGATGATTTTAGTCTTGGAACAGATTTAAGTTAGTAATATGAGGGCTTGCTAAATGGTTGATTACTGTAGCTTACAATATTTTAATGTAAGTTTTAAATAAGTATGTATGTTTAGTAATAACATGTACGTGCGTTTAGTAATTTTCTGTCATCTATATTTATTTATGCACTCATAAATATAATATTCGAGAGTCTTCATTTCTCTTTATTTCTTTGCCATACAATATCTAGCTTCCATACAAATGTCGTCCTAAAATAGTGCTTTTACCCTCAAATATGTCGGTATCCTAATACATTCAATAGAAAATAGTTTTATGTGTACACGCAGAAAAAAAAAATAGTAGTGCATTGTTACTGTAACCATTTAAAAATTTTTAACAATATTATAGTCACAGTAACTATATATATGATTGTGGTAACAATAATATGGTTAATTTACGCTTCATATGATTGTTTCAACCATATACATGTATGGTTACAGTAAACATGTATATGTATGTGACAACCATTTATATGATGAAGGACTTACCATATTATGTTGCTCTCGGCTTATGGATATCATAATATGAGAACCATACACTCTAATAAATTTTCCTGTAAATTTACTCCATTTATAGTAGGTAACTTTTCTCCTACTATAATTAGGGTAAAAATAAATGTTGTGTGTAAATTCAATTATTTAAACATATTGTATGTACAAAAGTACACAAAAAATGTGTAAATTTACTTGAATATATGTCTAAAAAATGTTTAGAAACATACCGAATTCATGTAGATTTACATTGTTTGTGTTTAAAAAAGTATACAAAGTGAGAGTAAAACTGTTCAAAATTACACGTTAAATATGTATGTATAGGTACATAAAAATGTTTTTTTTATTAAACAAAGGACACAATTCCAAATAACAACAATCCTTTTAAAAATTGTGTGTTATTAATATTTAACAATAACCAACAATATAAGAATAAAACTCCAGAAAGGACACGGCACTTGATGTAATCACAATCGATGACTGCCAGTCTCTTTCTTGCCTCTTTAAATAAGTTTGAATATCTTCTGAATTTGTTTTGCTCTTTAATGGGATAATGGATCATATTCTCCATTATCATGACCATTTTTTCAAAATATTGCAGGAGACTCTCTAATACCAAGTTTGCTCAATTGTCAATTGCGTTCGCTGTAAAAATTATCATGCTTTAGAAAAAAATGGTCAAGGAACTAATTTATTGTTATATGACTTACATTCAGATATATGTATGATTTCCGCTAGTATTCTTTTGAAGTTTTTGTTATGTTTTGCATTTTTTTTTTTAAATTAATATATAAAAACTTTCAAAGACTTTTCAAAAAATAAAATAATAAATTTTGACAATTTCTACATTACTCGTTTAAAATAAGTACGATTACACACTTTGTGTTTAAAATTATGTTTTAAGCACAATATATGTAATTATAAATATAACATGTTTATTATATTATAAAAATGTCTATCAATATTCAAAATACTTCATTTTGAATGTATTTTTGCAATCAAAAGTGTGTAATAAATCTGTATAAGCATATTGTGTCTAAATTTAAGCATTTTCAGTAATATTACGTGAAAACTTACTCACTTTAACGTAGTAATTTTGCATGCATTTTTTAGAGTGTATATTATGATAAAATTATTCATCATATAAATGGCTGTCACAAACATATACATAGACCGTCTCACTTTTCATTTTTTTTAAATTCCTTCATGAACATCGATTTTTTAATCTACTCTAAAAACCAAGAATTTTGGTGTATAACACTTAAATATTGATGAACGGGAAGTGGTCTCTAAATTAGTTTTTTCGTTTTTTTTAGGCAAAATTCCTTTTTTCCAAAAAATTAAAAAATCTTGCTTTAGTAATTTCCCTCTATGTCAAGCAGTTCGTAACGGATTTGAACCTAATTACATGCATTAGAAAGCCAATTAAATTTCCTAAATGTTTCTTAAAGCAACATTGCCATTTTGTTCGACGGGTTTTTATTCATAGCATTAGAAATTCAGATTTTCAAATACGAACTTATAATTTTTATATTCTGTAAATGTAGTATGGTAGGTAATTTTAAAATAAAGATTTTGATGTAAATAACAGCAGCATTCTGTTAAGAAAAACTCCAGATTTAGTTGAAATGACTTAATTTGTTTATTTGTAAATTTTTTCAATTTCATGAATACATTAATATAAAGTAAGAGAATATTGATGTTGGTTTTCTATTTTTTAAAATTTTTTAAAATTGTTCTTTTGTTGCAGTTGGATGCGTTTTGTGAAAATGCTCGATGACTTGAAACAAGTCATTTTGCTCACTGTTTTCCATCACTACACAGTGGGGCAGAATCAACATTTTTTGGAAAAAAATTTTAAAATTTTGCCATATCTTGGTCTACTTTTTTAAAAATAGAGATCGTACTTTTGGACCCAATGTTTTCGAATTTATATTGTTAGTTAGACAACTAAATTGCCAAAAAATATACAGAAGATCTCAGAGCAATAGCAATTATGGATCGAAAAATAAACGGTTTAGATTTTTGCTGTTTTTTGGGCGAAAAGTTTTCTTTGTTAAAAAGAAAACTTTCTTTAAGAACATATAACAAGTTTATTTGTTTCTGTAAGGTATCTTTACGGAGAACATTTTGATATAAAAAACTTCTCATAGCTTTCGACTATGCCGCCTCAATGTATTCCCTTTTTATCTCCAAAGTAGTTTCCCAGCCCCGATGGAAATGTGGGCCCTATGGGTAAAATTGTAAAAAATACCATTTTTTATCCAATTTTTAGAAATAGCGGGATTACCTTTGACCTTTTGACAAGTTTTTTTACACTTTTTTATTTAGAATAACAAATATAAAAAACGTTGAAAATGTCATTGAGTTTTGTTAATAAATAAAGATTTTATTATATACTGGCTTGACCCGGTGCGCTTCGCTACCCCTGTCGTAGTCTATGTTTGAAATTTCAATAAAATCGTTTCGGCCGTTTAGTATATTAAGAACTAAAGGTTTTAATTGCAAATAACTTTTAAACTGCCTTACCAATTTTTACACTATTAGTCTCATAGTAATCCTAAAAATCCTTTTACTATGAACTACCATATGTACTCAATACAGTTTTGTTATGGATTTCTCACTGTTATAAAGTTCAGAATATGGGTATAAATATTAAATATCGTTTGTGCCAAATTTATTTTAATTCAATGCATTAGTTTTTTCTTTGATATATTTTAATATATATTAACGAAAAAAAATAGTTTTTATTGTTGAATTTTGTATTTTTTACGTTTAACTAAAATCCCGAAGTCCCGAAAAATCTCGAAATCACGAAAAATCCCGGGGTCCCGAAAAATCCCGGAATCCCGGGATTTACATTTCTAAAATCCCGAATCCCACGATTTGTAAAACCCAGTCCCGTTTGGCATCCCTAGCTATGACGATGTTTTCATCAGCACTGACGATGTTTACATCAGTGCTGATTAATCAGCTATGACGATGTTTTCATCAGCGTGACGATGTTTTCATCAGCACTGACGATATTTACATCAGTGCTGATTAATCAGCTATGACGATGTTTTCATCAGCACTGATTAGTCAGCACTGACGATATTTACATCAGCACTGATTAATCAGCTATGACGATGTTTTCGTCAGCACTGACGATGTTTTCATCAGCACTGACGATGTCTAAATCAGCACTGGCGATGTTTTCATCAGCACTGACGATGTTTTCATCAGCACTGACGATGTTTTCATCAGCACTGACGATGTTTTCATCAGCACTGACAATGTTTTCATCAGCACTGACGATGTTTAAATCAGCACTGACGATGTTTTCATCAGCACTGACGATGTTTTCATCAGCACTGACGATGTTTTCATCAGCAGTGACGATGTTTTCATCAGCACTGACAATGTTTTCATCAGCACTGATTAGTCAGCACTGACGTTGTTTTCATCAGCACTGACGATGTTTTCATCAGCACTGACGATATTTACATCAGCACTGATTAATCAGCTATGACGATGTTTTCATCAGCACTGACAATGTTTTCATCAGCACTGACAATGTTTCATCAGCACTGATTAGTGAGCACTGACGTTGTTTTCATCAGCACTGACGATGTTTAAATCAGCACTGACGATGTTTTCATCAGCACCGACGATGTTTTCATCAGCACTGACGATGTTTTCATCAGCACTGACGATGTTTTCATCAGCACTGACGATGTTTTCATCAGCACTGACGATATTTACATCAGCACTGATTAATCAGCTATGACGATATTTTCATCAGCACTGACGATGTTTTCATCAGCACTGATTAGTCAGCACTGACGATATTTACATCAGCACTGATTAATCAGCTATGACGATGTTTTCATCAGCACTGATTAGTCAGCACTGAATATGTTTTCATCAGCACTGACGATATTTACATCAGCACTGATCAGTAATCATTCAGTGCAGCATCGAATAATAATTAAGTGTATTATTACATACTCAATCATGCAAGTTATTGTGTCAATCATATATATGATTGTTGTAACCATATATATTATTGCGGCACTCTACTTGTACCATCACTCTGTTAAAGATTAATTATATTATTGCTATTTTTTAAAATACTATTTTAATAGTATTTTACCAATGTTACCCGTTTTCCCCCTGGATCTATCTACGTTCCAAATTTCAATAAAATCGATTCAGCCGTTTAGGCGTGATGCTCAAACAAACAAACAAACAAACAAACAAATAAACAAACAAACTTACAAAGACATTTATATATTTATATACATTACATACTTATTGTGTTTCTTAAACTAAAACTTGTATCAAAATTTTAATAGGATTGCAAATATTAGAAACAGTTTGACCCACATTTATTCCGAACTATTTTTTTGTTGTTTAGATAAGTTAATTTTTGGTCAAATTTTAGAGTCAGAAATATGCCACTTTAAACTCCGTCCTTTAAAAATATTGCACTTTTAAAATGGATGCCATTTCGTCCAACAAAAGTACAATTTTAGCAAATTTGAAAAAATAAAATATCAGTATCAATCTCTTCTTACTTTCCTACTATACTGCACTTACATAATATACAAAATTTGAATTTGTAATGCAAAATTCAAATTTTTAGAGTAGATTAAGAAAATCGATGTTCATGAAGGAATTTTGACAAAAGTGTAAAAACTGAGACGGTCTAATATACATGTTTCCTGTAACCATATATACGGTTGATACAATCATGTGAATCGTAATTTAACTATATTATTGTTACCACAATCATATATATAGTTACTGTGACTATAATATTGTTAAAAATGTTAAAATGAATATGGGTAACAATGCACAACTATATTTTTTTTCTGCGTGTACATATATCTAACTACAGAATCTTGTAAAAATCTTCCTATTTGAAGTCCTACAGACGAAAGGCACTTGGAATGTCATAAATCGTGTACATATGTTGATATCGAAATAAATCTCAGCAAAAATAAAGTTTATCCAAACAGATCGTAATTGATAATAGCTGCTATATAACAGATATGTTTTACATGCATAATTCCCCAACGAATATTGGTATTATATAAAATTTAGCATAAATAAGTTTAAGATATAAAGAAAAATGCTAGCCATATTTGTTACTAATATTTTAAACATTGTAGATCTTTTAAAGAATTTCAAAGCAAGTCGTAAGAGAAGAATAAAGATTCTTCCGATATCTTTACAATTAAAATGTATGTATTTGCAGTTTAAATTTTGGTTCCGGAAAGGGTTCTAAGTAGTCTGAAGTTCTGTGATTTGTGATCTCTAGTAAATGTATTTTTTCATAGAAATTAAACGTTGCCACTTAAATCTACAAACTAATAATGAAGCCAAATTTGAAAAAAAAAAAAAATAGTTAAATCGATTCTCATTTGTATAAGAGTTTTTCTATTACGATTAAACTAGCGATGTTCATTGATGCAGATTTAAAAATGAATGAAAACCTTGTAAAGAGAAAAATTATAAAATTTTCTATGGAACATCAAAATATGCAGTATCTTGTATGTCAATCCTACATAACAATGCGATATGTGTATATGCATATATTGCTTGTTTGTATGTATGTATTTGTTACGTGATTTGAAAAATTGATTTTTCGGTTTGTTTGTGCGTGTGAGTTTCCATTTAAAAACATGCCTGAATAGATTTAATAAACCAACCAAAAAAAAATACAGGTGTATAAGTATTAAAGGGTATGTGTGTGTGTGGGTATATGCCCAGTAGTTCTGGGTGACTGTTCCGAACCACTGGTTACATAACCTAAGCTGGGGATCAATTGCCCCTACTTATATTATAAATAGACAGTCCAATAGCTACTCCGAAGTAGTTAACGTATTGGATTCACTTACTGGTTACATATAGTCAATTACCTTACTAGCTACCTAACTGGTTACTTGCTATCTAGCTACATAAGTAGTTATTTTAACATGTTAGTGTCTTAAGTAGAAGGTAATTGAACATATTCTAGACAGTCCATTAACCGATTGCTTGTAAACATACCTTCCTCTTTCTACTCTCCAATATATTACTGCGTGTGAGTAACATAAATACTATCTAAATTTCAGTAAAATATATATGTTTAAAGTGACTACACTCTGGGTTACTTAGAGGCGATAAAGTGACAACTGACTTAGCGCTAGATTCCATGGGATGTAAATATATTTAAGCAGAAAAAAATAAAATGTATGAGAATTAAATCATCACAGTTTTTAAAAAACCTGTTTGTATGTAGCACTCACCATATTAGTGCAGTAGAAAATAAACGCTTAAAGTAATTTCACTTTACATTACTTCTATACACTTATGTGACAATTGACTTATGTGACAATAGAATACCTGGGATGTATTAAGTAACCGACAGACTTATCTCTACACTACAAAGAGCATATTCGTGTAAAAGTGATCAGACATTGCCGACAATTACTGTCTCTATGGGATACATTGCCTACATGTAAAACTGCTGGATAGTGAAGTATCCACACATATACATATGTATGTAAGTGCGTACATGTGTGTTTACGAGTCTTTTTTTTTTTTTTTGTATGCATGGTTTGGTTTATTTTAGAGGAAGTGTGCTCAACCAATTTTTAAAGGATTTTTTTTTTTGTTCACTTTTATTATACATACATTCTTTGCTCATTCAATGTGTATGTAGTTTGAAAAATCTTTTAATTTTCAAAAATTATATTGGCATTTTGTATATATATGTATGTATGTGTGTAACTATATAAGTTGAACACATAAAATATAAAATTTATTGATTTATCCATAACAAAGTTTTCTTTTTTGATACTTGTATGTGAATATGTGTAAATGTGTAAATGTTCTTGAGTGTATTGTGGTGCTTGCGTTAAAGCAACAAACTGTTGAATATTTTGAAGGGTGTGAATGGCTGTTTAAATTGTTTCATGTTAAGGAGTTATAACACTTATTTCACCAACATTAAATCGACATTAGTGATCCGATTACAAATACAATGAAAAAGTATTAGATGTAGAAAAGGTATACAATCAAAATAGTAGCAACCTTTAAACAAATTTGTTTTTATTTAATAATACAAATAAATATAATACAAATAATAATTGCTATTCTATTTTATAAACTTGTGTCATGTGTAAATTGGCATTTTATAACAAACTTTGAATAATAACACTCGTGTGGATTAGGGTGGCACTTATTTAGCAATTTTTGGATTTCCGCTGCTACCAAGGTCATCTAAAATCTAAAAGGCTGACAACTTGAGCCTAATGGTTTTTTTCAGAAAAATCAATAATTTCAATTAAAAACAAGTAAGAGAGCTATATTCGGCTGTGCCGAATCTTATATACCCTTCACCAAATTATACTTTAAAATAAATATTAAAATTTTTTTTTCAAAATTTAAAAATAAAATTTTTAAATTGTTTTTCAAAATTTTTTTTTTTTAAATATTTTTAGGTAAACAAAATTTAAATTTTTTTCAAAATTAAAAAAAAAATTTTTTTTCTAAATTGTTTTTCAAAATTTAAATTTTTTTTTTTTTCTAAATTGTTTTAAATTTTTTTTTCGAAATTTTTTTGTTTTAATTTTTTTCTAAATTGTTTTTCTAAATTGTTTTTCAAAATTTTTTTTTAATGGTTTTTTCAGAAAAATTAATAATTTCAATTAAAAACAAGTAAGATAGCTATATTCGGCTGTGCCGAATCTTATATACCCTTCACCAAATTATACTTTAAAATAAAATTTAAAATTTTTTTTCAAAATATAAAAAAAAATTTTAAATTGTTTTTCAAAATTTTTTTTTTTTAATATTTTTAGGTAAACAAAATTAAAATTTTTTTTCAAAATTAAAAAGAAATTTTTTTTTTCTAAATTGTTTTTCAAAATTTAAAAATTTTTTTTTCTAAATTGTTTTAAATTTTTCTTCGTAATTGTTTTGTTTTAATTTTTTTCCAATTTTTTTTTTTAATTTTTTAAATTTTTTAAATTTTTTTTTTTTAAATTTATTAGTGAAAAAAAGTTAATGAAAAAAATTTTTTTTGGTTAAAAAAAATTGGGGTTAAAAAATATTTTTCCCGATTTTGACCCATTGTAGGTCCAAATTACTATAGCCTTATATATCGTTGCAATGGACTTTGAAATATCTATCATTAGATATCCATTTTGTCTATATTAATGACTTAGTAATCCAGACATAGATCAAAAATAGACCAAAAATCGAGGTTGTCCCGGTTTTTTCCATATATCTCAGCCATTTGTGGGCCGATTTTCTCGATTTTAAATAGCAACCGAGCCGGAAGAATTCCGGAGATATTGATGTATGAATCGTGTATGTAAGTTATTTGGGGGCCACGGAAAGTTGATTTCAACATACAGACGGACATGGCTATATCGACTTCGCTATCCATAACGATCCAGAATATATATACTTTGTGGGGTTGCAAAAGAAAAATGTAGAAATTACAAACGGTATGACAAACTTATATATACCCTTGCCACTCATGGTGAAGGGTATAATAATTTTGTATTTTATTTACCCATAGCTGTTTAAATATCAAATATAAAAATTATTTGACATCAATTTAATTTGATAACAAGCAAATAATAAACTTTCCAAATTTGGTGTTGGGATGACGGAGATTAATTTTAAATCTTTTGAGCAAGTGTCTCCCTAGTGTCAATAAAATTTTTTTGATTAAATACAGAAATATATTTAAATATTTAATTATAAGCAAATATTAAAATAGAAATATTTGCTTCTAACAGTAAACAATTATTTTGAAATTTAATTAATTAAAATATAGTTTAATAATCATGCAAATTCAATAATTAGCTTAAGGCTTTAAGCTGTATTTTAATTAATGTTTGTCATTCCGTTTGTAATTTCTAAAAATTCTACAATTCGATTCATATTTGTTGCCAATACAATTCAAATTCAATTGCAACTCTATAATATACACATTAGCTCCTCCTCTAAAACAAGTAAGAGAGCTATATTTGGCTGTGCCGAATCTTATATACCCTTTACCAAATTATACTTCAAAATAAAAATGTTAAATATTTTTAGGTAAACAAAATTAATTTATTTGTTTCCAAAGTTATTTTTTCATTTTTTGAAAAAATTTTTCGAATTGTTTGTTTAACATTTTTTTTTTAATTTTTAAATTTTTTTTTTTTTTTAAATTTACAATTTTTTTTTTAATATTTAGCAAACAAACTTTCGGTGAAAAAAAAAGAATGTTAAAAAATATTTTTTCCGATTTTTTGAAAGGTCTTTGAAATATCTATCATTAGATATCCATATTATCTATATTAATGACTTAGCAATCATGATATAGGTCAAAAATATGTAAAAAATCGAGGTTGACCTGGTTTTTTCCTTATATCTCAGCCATTTGTGGACCGATTTTCTCGATTTTAAATAGCAAGTCGGAAGAATTCCGGAGATATTGATGTATGAATCGTGTATGTAAGTTGTTTGGGGGCTGCGGAAAGTTGATTTCAACAGACAGAGAGACAGACAGACGGACATGGCTTAATCCGCTATCTATAAGGATCCAGAATATATATACTTTATAGGGTCGGAAAATTATATTGTGGAAATTACAAACGGAATGAGAAACTTATATATACCCTTCTCACAAAGGTGAAGGGTATAAAAACGAAAATTGTAGATTGTTAAATAAACAATAGTAATTTTCTTTTGATTTCTGTAAAAATGTTCAAACTAAATTAAATTTCTTTGAAATAAATCGTATACATATTCAACAAAAAATAATCTGTTTACAAAAAGTTATTGCTAAATGAAATATTGCTAAATTATAGGCATTTTCACAGACAATAAATTAAGCAAAAACTACTAACTAGTTTATGCATGAATATGTAGACCACATTTTCATTTAGAAAATAATTGTTTACCTAACCATTGTATGCAAAAAAGTATGTAAGCAATGAAAAATTTAGTATATTTTTAATTCTACACGCAGAGAAAAAACACAGTGCAACATATTATGATAAGGTTTATGAATTTAGTCCAAACATATTATGATCATTACTAGTATCATAATCATAGCATATTATGATCAAATATAGTCGTAATATCATTGTCATTCCTGACCATAATATGTTCTGATGTAATCATATTCTGATCCAAAGTAATAGTTAAAATTTATTTTTGGGAATAAAAAATTCACTTAAATTTATTGTTGTTTGCTTTAGGAAAGCTAAAGATATTATGTATACAAATAGAACTATAGAACAAAATTACCAACACTCACAATTTACTTGTAAAAATATCAAAGCATAGACAAACACCTACAATAAAGTTTAATACAATAGTAAACATATTTTGTTTGTATCTTAAACATACTATGAGTACACATATAAATACTTAACATTTAATGGTTATTTGTAAGTTTAAGTTGTAAATAATATAATATGTTAGTATAATTATACCCTTCACCTTCGTGAGAAGGGTATATATAAGTTTGTCATTCCGTTTGTAATTTCCACAATATAATTTGTGGAATAATTCTATAAAGTATATATATTCTGGATCCTTATAGATAACGGAGTCGATTTAGCCATGTCTGTCTGTCTGCCTGTCTGTTGAAATCAATTTTCTGAAGACCCCAGATATCTTCGGGATCCAAATCTTCAATAATTCTGTCAGACATGCCTTCAAGAAGTTTCCTATTTAAAATCAGCAAAATCCGTCCATAAATAACGGAGATATGAGCAAAAATCCAAGACAACCTCTACTTTTGGCCTTTTTTTTTATCTATATGTCGATTACTAAGTCATAAATATAGACAATATCAAATGATAGATATTTCAAAGTCCATTGCAACGATGTATAGTTGGACCTACAATATGTCAAAATCGGGAAAAATATTTTTTAACCTTAATTTTTTTTTCAAAAAAAAACTTTTTTTTTGTTTTTTACTAATAAATTAAAAAAAATAACTTTTATATTAAAAAAATTTGAAAAAAAAACTAAAAAACAATTTCGAAAAAAAAAATTCAAAATTTAAAAAAAAAATTTTAATTTTATTTTAAAACATAATTTTGGAACCGAATTTTTTTTTCTCATAAACTTTTTTCACTAATAAATTAAAAAAAATAATAATTTTTTAAACTAAAATTTTTTTTTTTTAAAAAACTTGGAAAAAACTTTAAAAAAAATTTCGAAAAAAAAATTAATTTTATTTTAAAGCATAATTTGGTGAAGGGTATATAAGATTCGGCACAGCCGAATATAGCTCTCTTACTTGTTTTTATTATTTAGTTGTTTGAAAAATAATTATGTTTCGGTGAACCATACTCAAATTTATAAGTGCGATGAACATTGTTGACATTAAACTAAAATAACCATCATTTGTGAATGACAACAATATATTGTTACAAAGAACACAGTGTAGTGGTCGTAACCTTGCCGAACCATGTTATTTCTCTGTGTGTATGTTGTGGGTAAGCACTAATTACTAAATATACAATTGGTCAATTCACAAGGTCTCCTATCATGTCATAATGTCCTAATATTTCACGAATAGGAGGCTCGGCTTAACTGACTCTTAGGGGTTCGGCGCAGATTGGTTACTATAACACAATAAACATAGCATACAGAGTAGTATTATTTTAGGAAATTTTTTGCTTGAATTATTGCCTATCAAAACATTTTTAAACCATTGTGAAATATTAGATCATTATATCAATATGACATGATAAGAGACCTTGTGAATCGACCAAATATGTATTTGATTTGTATTGACTAAAATAAATGTAATTATTTATATACATCAGAGATGCCCAAAGCTAAAACTATATTTGTGTTGGTGAGCGAAAGACAGCTCCACTGAAAGAAAAGTTTAGTGAACTTAATAAAAGTTATAAATATTTTAAAAGCTTTATTTGTTAACAATAATCAAATCAACAATATTAATCAAATTGTCTGGCGACATATTAGCTCTGTTCAATAACTAAAAGTTGTTACTAGTTAGTAACAATTGTTACTGGAAAAGCGTTCATTAACTCAAAAAACTAGCAAGTAGAGAAAAATCAAGAGCGTATACATTTTAGAGAGTGTTCTCTCGTTGCAAACTATTACAAGTTCTATTTTGAACTCGTAATAGTTAGCAGATTATATGTGTTATTGTTTATTTATTTACAATTTTATTTTTGTGGTGAAAAAAATAAAATTGAAGAAAATGTGAATATTTATACATTTTAAAAGGAAAAAATATGAAAATTGTGTGTATAAATTTTTTGTTACTGGAAAAGCGTTCATTTACTTTTTACTATTTTTGAGAATTTAAGAGAGTAATTTTGTATATTTTGATTTTATTCTCTCGTTGCAAGTATTTACTGGGAAAGTAAATGAACAGACCTATTATCATAGCTCATTAATTGAGAGTTCGATATTAATCATTTTTGACAAATTTAAAAATATTTAAAATATAACATTTTTTTTTTTTTGTTAATTTTATTATGTTGTTTTGATTAAAATCATTTCAAATCTAAAAAAAATTGTTCACAGAAGCAAATTGAGGTGAAAAACCAGACAACACTTCAGTAATATTTTAAAGTTCTAGATATATTAAACAATACAAATATTCGTTTCAGTGATCATGAACAAAAATTAAAAAAAAAAAATTTAAATAGTAATATACCCGCTTACCATGTTCATTCGTCGCTGTCTCAGTGACTACTAAACCAAAGAGAATAAGAATATTGTGCTTTGAAATGAGCACTAATGATATATATGTAATAGAGTTGTTCGATGATGTATAGTCCAGCAAATTATGATCAATATTAATAATTAAAAATTACAAACAACGTAAAAATTTTAATAAAAAGCGAAGTTGTTTCTCATAAGTAATATTACACTATCCCACTGTGGGCATAATACATTCCACTTAAATAAAGAGCATCATATTTTCACCCTAAATAAATAAAACACTCTTTACAATAATTAGGAAAATTATAAAAAAAACCCTTTGGGAATGTCTAAATATGTCATTTAAATGTTATTCATTTATGCGCACAAAAACAATGAAAAAAAAAGCACAAAATGGACTAATGATTCATTGTGACTAATTGCTGCATAAATTAACATTTTCCAAAAAAAAAAAAAAGTATTTACATACATACTATAGTCTTATAAACAGCCATCATCACTTTAAAAAAAAACAGAATACAAGTTAATTTGAACATTCACTACTAACAAAGGCAAACATTTTTATCATTCCTGTATATTTATGTAAACAGTTGTGTCATAATTTTCATTGTATTGAAATTCGCATTGTATGTTCATTTATAGCTAAATAAAGACAATTGTGCCTAAAACGTAAAACGCAAAAAGAGTAAATTGTAAATAATTTATATTTCAGAACCTCTATACACAGACCATATAAAACATCCATTAAAATAGAGGTGCCAGAAAACTGAAGAATTTCAAAACAGCGGTTTCGGTTTTATAAAATTGAAAATGATCGTTTTCGGTTTTGTAATAATTTATTAAATCACCAGGATAGAGATTTTCATGCACATAAAACATGCACTATTATTCAATAAATATTTTAGAAATATGCTCTATAAAATTGAAAATGATCAGAAAAGATGCATTTGAGGAGCCGTTGGATAAAAAGTACTTATTCGCATTTTTTGCCAAATTGGTTTTTTGGTATTTTTATACCCTTCACCTTCGTGAGAAGGGTATATATAAGTTTGTCATTCCGTTTGTAATTTCCACAATATAATTTTCCGACCCTATAAAGTATATACATTCTGGATCCTTATAGATAGCGGAGTCGATTAAGCCATGTCTGTCTGTCTGTCTGTCTGTCTGTTGAAATCAATTTTCTGAAGACCCCAGATATCTTCGGGATCCAAATCTTCAATAATTCTGTCAGACATGCTTTCGAGAAGTTTCCTATTTAAAATCAGCAAAATCGGTCCACAAATGGCTGAGATATAAGGAAAAAACCAGGACAATCTCGATTTTTTACCTATTTTTTTACCTATATCTGGATTACTAAGTCATTATTATACACAATATGGATATCTTATGATAGATATTTCAAAGACCTTTGCAACGACGTATATAAGACCATAGTAAGTTGGACCTACAATGGGTCAAAATCGGGAAAAATTTTGAACCAGATTTTTTTTTCACCAAAAGTTTTTTTCGCTAAATAAAAAAAAAGTTTTTTAAATTTAAAAAAAAAACATTTTTTAAATTTAAAAAAAATAAAAAAAATTTTACATAAAAAATTAAAAAAAAAAATTCTGAAAAAATGTTTTTTTTCCAAAAAATGAAAAAAATAAATTTTGTTTACCTAAAAATATTTAAAATTTTTATTTTGAAGTATAGTTTGGTGAAGTGTATATAAGATTCGGCTTAGCCGAATATATCTCTCTTACTTGTTATAATATATGGGTTGAAATCTTCTAAAAACAATCAAATTCGAAACAAGTAATAGACTTGTTACCATTTCTAGGTTCATGCTGTTTTTTAAGGGAGCGAAATAAATAAAACTCAATTTCCCAAAAATTTTAAATGAGAAAAAAATTACCTTTTGTTCTGCGGATCCTCATTTTTAGAAAAACTTATTATCCCTGTTTTATTGTTATTTTAAGATCTTTTTTAAAAACAATGCATTAAAATGCTGAGACATGTATAAAAAAAAAAATGAACAAATTAATAAAACTCAATTAGTTTTTAAAAAAGTTTTGATAGATTAGAGAGATGTTTAAACAGTGGAAAATAAAATTTGATGAACAATCAGAGCAGTTGAACAACTTCACGCAGAAAAAAATATAGTTGTGCATTGTTACTGTAACCATTTCAGCATTTGTGCATGTTTACTGTAAACATTTCAAAATTTTTAACAATATTATAGTCACAATAACTATATATATGATTGTGGTAACAATAATATGGTTAATTTACGATTCACATGATTCTGCGTGTAGGATTGGATCTAAAGTCATATTGTTATAATTGAAGATGTTGCCAGATTGCGGAGAAGTTTTATGATGGATTATTGGTCTAACTTTTGATAAGAGAATTTTGGGAAACTTTGGATTTGTATCATTTACTTTGTAAGTGTAACACAAACAGATTTCATATTAACTATCTTCCTTCCCACACTGTAGTGCAGTATATATGCATTATTATAAGAAAATATTTAAATAAAAATGATTAAAACATCTCTAACATTATCTGAATAGTAAATAAGTATTATTATTATTATTTATAATGTAAACACACGCACACTCACACACACACATGATGCATCCACAAATATTTTTCTAAAATAAATATGTATTCATGAACAGTAGAATGAATGAATGAATGAATGAGTGCGTGTGTCAGTAAAAGAGCAGAAAATATTTATAGAGAGAATGGGAATAAACGAAAGCATACTACATGTACAATTAATCCTTCAATAATCTTGTTTTGAAACAAGTTTTAAATCTATATTATATTCTTCCTGCTGGTATAGCCGCCGCCTTCTGTTACTGCTCCAGCTACAGCTGACACCTACCCTTGAGGGGAAAAACACTCACCACACACACACAATTTGTTAAACCGCAATTTCATTTATGAGACTTAAAGAATGTTTGCATGTGTATTAAGTGTTTTCCTATGGATGTGTGTATAATTGTATATACTCACACGCATGTACATTAGAGAGACCCACTTCATATGGAGAAGAAAAAATAGTGAAATAAACCTTGGTTTGTTACATGATGTTTTCCAAAACATTTATGGTTTAGAGCATTGGTAGGCGTTCATATTGTTCAGGTTACGAAGATTTTCGTCAATTTACACGTACACAAACCGAATGTAAACAATAGAGAGTAATAGAGCGTAAAAATACAAATATTTCATTCAGTTGCTTTTTTACCCATACATGCACACAACAATTTACTAGATTTAAGAAGTTGTGTGTTTAGTTTCATATTCGTACTAGTTCGCGTGATATTGGATGAATATCCAATAAACAACGTGATTCAAACATACTTATCAAATTGTTTGGTTTGATAACTAAATACTACCATGCTCGTCATAACGTATAAACCGTTTAATGAGACTTGAAAGGATCTTATTGTATATGTTAACGGGTGCAAAAAACCGGAAAAAAGTTTTTTGGAAATACTTAGTCCAGCTTACAACCGGTTATCAGTAGACCCAAAATATTTTGAGAAACATAATAAAACAAACCAAAGTTTGTTTTGAGGTTTTTTCTGTGAGTCGGTCTAATGTACATATACATATATGTATGTATCTGTGTGCGAAATATATTTAAGTCTTACACAATCATGCCCTTAAAACATCCAACTACATTTATATTTATTCGTTTATTTTATATTCTATTCTTTGTCTTCTACATAAATTCATACTAATAGGATCTTACTATAAATCTTGTTTACACATACCAAAAAGTAAACACATACATACCCTGCAGTCAATTGAACTAGTTCCGCCACGTTGAATTAGTTATCCATTAAGAACTATTACTAGTGAAAGTACAATCTTTATTAACGGGTGAATTTAATATGGGGATGTCATTGGCACACTCTGCTTAACACTTTACTTTAAATTCCTGCATTTGAGAAAAAACTAAAAGAATAATTCGTCACAGAGAAGGATTGAACTCATAAACTTTCGTGTAGTAATCAAATGCGCTAATCACTAGGCAATACTGCTCTTATTTGTTCTGCTCTCTATTTGTTATTAAGAATTGCATGCAGTGGTGTTAACCGTACGGTAATTACCGTATGGTACGGTAATTTAGACCTCCGAACGGTAGGCAGGTAATTTCTACATTTGTACGGTAATTTGAAAAAGTTTAAATTTTTAAGCATTCGACCCCAAAAGTTATATTTTCATAATGTGTCTACACATAACACAGGTCAACTGCAAAAAAGGCTTGACTAAGCACTATACTACTATACACTACAAAAATGAGAAAAATTTTCAATTCTATTCATAGATTTTTTAAAAAAAGTTTTAAGTAAAATTACAAATTTTGTTAGACGTTTCTCCACATAATGATATCGCAAAAAGGGTCAGGCTCAGTCCATTGTTAAGTTGAGATTTACATAACCTTTAATCCTCTTATATATTGCGTTTCAATCGCCTCAGTAGTTTCGGAGTTATAATATTTAAGCAAAAAATATAATTTTTACGTGAAAATAGAATTTTTTTTTGTTTAAAAAATAAATCATGAAAAATCTGAAACGATAGAAATTGTTCCGATTTATGGCTTCATCGCAAAGCCACATGTAATAGGAACAAAATGAGATACTGATTATAAAAATCGAGGGATTCTTTTCGAATTTATTCACAATTAAATGAATCTGCTCATTTTCACAAAATTTTAGTTTTTTGTTTGATATACATACAATTGAGTAGTTAATGTTCTTCTTTTGATTGATTGAATTTTGAAAACATTTTCCCTATGCTATGTACAAATTTTCACGTATATATTGCGTTTGAATCGGCTCAGTAGTTTCGGAGTTATAATAACAAATTGAAGCAAAAAATATATTTTTTACATGAAAATAGAATTTTTTTTTGTTTAAAAAAAAAAATCATGAAAAATCGTAAACGACAGAAATTGTTCAGTTTTATGGTTTTATCCTAAAGCCACATGTAATAGGAACAAAATATGATATCGATCATTAAAATCGAGGGATTCTTCTCGAATTTATTCACAATTAAATAAATCTGCTCATTTTCACAAAATTTTAGTTTTTTGTTTGATATACATACAATTGAGTAGTTAATGTTCTTCTTTCGATTGATTGAATTTTGAAAACATTTTTCTTATGCTATGTACAAATTTTCACATATATATTGCGTTTCAATCGGCTCAGTAGTTTCGGAGTTACAATAACAAATTGAAGCAAAAAATATATTTTTTACGTAAAAAAAGATTTTTTTTGTTTTAAAAAAAATCATGAAAAATCGTAAACGACAGAAATTGTTCAGATTTATGGCTTCATCGCAAAGCCACATGTAATAGGAATAAAATATGATATCGATCATAAAAATCGGGTGATTCTTTTTGAATTTATTCACAATTAAGTGAATTCGGTCATTTTCACAAAATTTTAAGAAAATATAATTATTTTTGTTCAAGACTTTGTATACGGTAATTTTACCCAAGAAACGGTAATTTTTTTAGGGCTGTACGGAAATCGAAACAAAAATGTTAACATTACTGATTGCATGTGAGTTTACTCTCAATTTGTAAAATTTCTGCATTATCAGTGTGTGCCAACATACCAAAGGCCACATTTGGTATTAGTTACATGTAGTCATCAAAGTGATATATTTTAGAGAATTTTATTTTACTTGAATTTATATTCAAAAACTTGTTTATAACTGAATATGCTGACGAAGCGAACTAGTTTGTTGTACATGTATTAATAGAGTTAGTGTAAGGTTTCCATTTCAAACTGCCCAACAGTTAAGCAAGTAGTCAATGTATCCCATATAGACAGTAATCGTCACAAATGTTTTATCACTTGGCTGACTCCAATTTATATATTTTGGTCATTTGAGACGTATGTGCTCTTTGTAGTGCAGAGATAAGACAATTGGTTACTTTATACATCCCAGGTAATCTAGCGTGGAGACAATTGTCACTTAAGTGTCTCTAAGTAATCTGGAATGTAGTCACTTTAAACATGTAGTGTGATATTTCATTTAAACTGGTTTTATACAAATTGTATTGATCTAATTCTCATACTGTTAATTTTAATTTTTGCTTAAGTGTACTGATATCCCATGTAACATAGCATGAAGTCAATAGTCACTTTAGTGTCTCTTAGTTACTTATAGTGAAGTAACTTTAAACGTTTATTTTGTACTGCAATTTAGAAAGTAGTTACTTTACCCACCAGAAGCAATCCATTGGAGAGTTGTCCAAGAAAGGTTTGTTTACAAGCTATCGTTTATTGGACTGACTATGATATGTCTTCTAGCTGACTATTTGAGGTCAATTAGCACTCGTACATGTTAAAATAACTAGTTATGCAGCTGATCAAGTTACCAGTTCATCCAATGCGTTGACTACTTTGGACCAGCTATTAGACAGTCTCATTGAAGTCAAAAGGGTCAATTGACCCCCTGCTTAGGACATGCCCGTGTTAAAAAAACTAGTTACGTAGCTATTGAAGTAACTAGTTCCTACCCTAAATGATGGGTAAAATCACTAGTTCGGGACTGTCTCCTAGAACTGCTGAGTGCTGGGTATATATACACGTACATATGTATGTATCCCTTCACACCGTAAATATAGTGATTGTGTTAGTGTTTTTAAACATTTTTTTTTTGTTCCCTGCATCCTTTATATCTCTTTTTATAATTCTTTATAAGATGTTATTTTCGTTTTCATTTTTTGCGTTTTGCTTAAGGTTCTTAAACATCTTACCGCAATTTATCTTGTGGTGATTATATTGTTAACCATGTATTGATTCTTTGGGATTTAATTGTTTTCGTTTGTATTGATTAATTTGTCTATTTTTGAAATCCAAAATATGAGAGTAGGCGATTGTCTGAATTAAATGAAATGAAAAGAAAAGAAAACAAGCAGGGACGTATTCATAGAAACATTGAGAAATTCACAATATTTTATCTCACAATTTTTATTTTCATAAAATATGAATTTCGTAAAATATTGTTACGAATGTGCAATAGCGATTTGAATTTAACGGTCCGTAGCGACTGCCTGCAAACACTCATCATGTTTATAAACACGTCCATCAGTAGAAGCTTCTACTTATCAATAATGTTGATAGCATGCGGTTATTAGCATTGTTTGTAAGTATGGCAACACTCAATGTTTAAGCTGCTAACATTAACATCGAAAGCTCTAGAATTGGAATGTACTAGTATGTCTATTAAGAACATTGTAGAAGATTCCCGATAGATGGCGCGTGTATTTAAAGCAAATAAAACCCGTTTTTAAAAGATAAAAACGTAACAATATTAAATGCTGCGCTACTGTTTTTAGATATATATATATATATATATATATATATAACACTTATTCAATTGATTCACTTATTAACGTCACAGTAATCTCTAAAGTAATAAAGTTTTAATATTTTACAGAGAGTAATAAAATATAAATAAATTTTAATAATTTGCGAAAGTCATCTGTCAATGTCTTAAGCTGTTAACATTTAAGGAACATCATTAATACTATAGCTAAATAAATTCAAGTAAATAAATATACATATAAATAAAACAAAGAAATTATGATGATGCTGCTGATGCTGATAATCATGATGTGTTGTGCACACAAACATTTATCGAAGAGTTGATGAAAGAATCCTTACAAGAAATAAATAATGCTGTTAACAGTGTTACAAAATAAACAGACAATTAAGAGGAAAACAAACCTTCCTATACCCACACCCTCTTACATTTATACAATTACATATACAATAAAAATCCATACTCGTTTAAGATGAGAAAACGTAATTTAAGGTTACCAAACACTCAAACCTAAATTACTTGTAATACTGGTGGGTACTTGCTCAAGGATAACTCGCACACATACACACATATATACATACAATAATGATGAATGTCCTGTAGTGGTATTGCCAAGAAACCCCCATAAACTTCAACTTAGTTAAACGATGATTGTTTGGTTGGCTATTTGTATTTATTTTTGTGAGTAGAAGTGAAGCCAGGATACATTCGAAAATCGATTAATTTTTGTTTAGCTCTCAGCCCACCTCTCTAAAAAGCCAATATTCTTGTTGAGTTAATTTCCTTTTGCAGCATGTAACTCGTACAGCCAATAGACAGAGATTGGTTTTGTAATCACATCGTTAAAGAAAAAAAAAAACTGTAAGTCTTATACAATTTTGTGTGCTGCTCAAAGTAAACTTGTTTGTAGTAGGAAAATTTAAGTTTGATTTTCCCAGTTATGTACAAATACTTTGACGAGTGTCTATAGGTATATATTTTTGCTATTAATAGATTTGGTCACAATTTTATTAAAAGAGTTATTTTATTATTAAACTTTTATATAATAATTGATAGGAATATGCGTGTGTTTAATAAATATATATGGATGAATTCAAAAAAATTTTGCACAACCATGTAATCCTTTAATATCAAATTATTTTTCACATAATTTGATCGCTGATCAGTTATTTCTGCAACGTTATAGTTTTGTATGCCAAATATAAACTCCGTAACCGGTAAAGCAATCCAATTCCAATGGTTTTATTTTTTTTCTTCTTGGACCAGCACTCAGGGGATGACCCCTATTCATGCAAAGCATTGTGTTGGAACTAGGAAAATAGGTTATGGGAGGGAGGAAAGAGGGAGTAGTGTTTGTGGACATTCGATTTGAACTTTCCCACATTGGAAATGGTAGGAAACACTTCGACGGGAAGTTTGTTCCACATACGTACAGTACGGCTAAAGAACGAATTTTCCCTGTAATGGCCACAAAGGGATGTGTTCTTGACGAAAACCGTGTATTACGTAAAAATCTGAGGGTATCAGGAACAAGTTCCCTAATTTCATCAGAACACATTCCATTGTAGTACCTATAGAACAGTGAAACACAGCCCACATTGCGACGGTGCTGAAGCGAATCAATTGAGCTGGATACCCTACTGTCACCGATAAGCATCTTCGCCCTCTCCTCTACGCAGTCGAGCAGCTCCAAAATAGACTTTGAAGCATTGGCCCATACATGGGAGTTGTATTCCATTTTTGGTCGGATATATGTGGTGCAAATAGTGAGGAGATCAAATGGAGTGAAATAATTCCTACATTGTTTCAAAAACCCGCGACACTTGAATGCTTCTTTCGACACTTGAAAAATGTGTTTAGGCAGCGGACATCACATTGTATTTTCATGCCCAGACCATCAAGAGCGTCTGATTCCACAATATTTACACCATCCATAAATACAGATGAAGCAACATTGTTTGTCGTTCGTTTTTGTGTCAACATGCAACACTGAGTCTTGCGGGCGTTGAAAGTGACTCTATTCGCACGACCCCATTCAGAGATTGTCACAAGGTGCCGATTAAGCGTAACATTCATATTTTGCCTCATTGCCACAATCTCCGACAGGCTTGGTCTATAACTGAATGAATATGAATGGCAAATGTTGCTGTCATCTGCAAAAGAATAGATAGGGTTGGAAGTTTGACATAGAAGATCATTTAAAAAAATAAGGAATAGAGTAGCACGAAAACGCTAGTCTTATGTCAAAATGTTGTAAACTTCATGACAACGATTACAGCTGAACTGTTTAACGAATAACAATAAAAATCTTATATTTTAACGTATCTCGTGGATCTGGCCGTATATTCTGGGTGATTTTCGACCAATGCTCGCTTCAAACGAAACAGTTGCATTCGGTACAGGTTCCCTGTGATGGTATTTCCCGATTTCAGCAGCCCACAATAGATAGCACCCTTTTTCACCTACCGAATACAAAGAATTAACTTAGCGCCATGCATATTTAGATTTGGTGTCGATTCGGCTGGTTGGCCGGGCTTCACATACCATCTCTTACGCTTCAGGTTATTGCAATGCGTCCATTTTTTATCGCAAGTAATGATTCGATGCAAACATGGTTTTCTTTTGTAGCGTTCAAGCATAATTTCGGACTTGCAAAATTGTCATTCAATATCTCTCCCAATGTCCCAGCTTTAGGATGAATACTGCTGCTCGCAAATATTTTGAAATTGCTGATTGAGTAGTTCCCAATGATTTGCAAGCTCTTGTTGAGTTCCTCAACAATATTCATGGAGTAATGACTCCAATTGTTAGTCTTCAAACTTTTTCTGAACCATCTCTTGTTTGTTGAAACCGATGGAACACATTCACCATAAGGTTTGGTGAGCAATCGGTGTGCTTCAGCAAAACTTCCCGCATATGACGCATAGAGGGATTTTGGTGTCAAAAACCTTATTTTTCGACCACTCGATTTCTAAAATCAAGAAATTTTTATTTTTAAAAAATTTAAGTAAAGTCCATGCAAGAGTGTTAAGAAAAAATTTACTTGTATTTTCACGAAATTCAATGGTTTGTATAATTTGCCCGATAATAACATATTAGAAAAATATATTATTTCTCCATAAATAAAAAAAATTATGGGGAATCATAAACCGTTAAGAAGATATGCCCAAATCTATAAGCATCTTAAAATTATTTTATTTTTGATTTTCCATGGAAAAAAATAATGTAACCCCACTTTCCCCCAAACTGTTGTTTTAACCGTTTCAGACATTATAGAGAAATAGTTGAGATAGAGAACTAAAAATTTCAGTGTATGCAAATTTGAGGCTGCTAATTAAGAATATGATGTCAAATTACAAGTGAGGTCAAATATTTTGGACAAAGTTTCTTAGTTGAGATGTTTCTTGTAAATAAATTTTAAAAAATGATATAATTAATTGAAATTAATATAAAAATACCTAACAAATACTGAATTAATATTTACACGTTAAAATAATGTAATTATCACTTTCAAAAGCACTGAATATTACTATGTATCATACACGCTTATACAACGCTAACGAACTTATAAAAATAAGCTAACGAACTTATAAAAATATCTTAATTTAACAAAATGTTATGAAAAATAACATGTTTAAATCACGCCATTAACTGAAAAAATCTGTCTATTTTCGTCAACTACAGGACTTCAAAAGCAAAAAACAAAATGTCCAATATATTGGACAAAATGTCTGAAAGGGTTAATAAAACTAAAGGTGGGGGTGCCTTGATTCGTAAATAATAAAGCTTCCGGAATAGGATGAACACTTAAAATTGTTTGTCGAATGATACACGAAATATCCAAAAAAGAAATCATATCTTTGTATGGCTTTAATGGGAGCGACCGATTTTATTGAAACTTCGCATGCGTTCTTTTTTTGTTTCAGAAAATGTATGTACAAAATTTGTAGACTTTTGGTAGGATAAGGAAAATTGTATGCGAAAAATCGATTTGGATTGTATGGGCAGTGGGCGTTGGGGCGTGGACGATTTTGATAAAATTTTTGTTTTTCTTAATTTAGTCCATATAATTCTCGGTGCCAAATTTCAATGCTCTACGACCACACTTTATAATTTTTGCATAAAAATGTATGAAGCCATCCCTCTGTGTGACGCCTTGTTTGTACAAAATTTGACATTTTTGAATCAAAAAAAAAAAAAAACTTGTGAGAATATGCAATAACTAAATGATAATAAACAAGTAAGAGAGCTATATTCGGCTATGACGAATCTTATATACCCTTCACCAAATTATACTTTAAAAAAAAATTTTAAATATTTTTATGTAACAAAATTAAATTTTTTTTTTAAATTTAAAGAAAAAATTTTTTTTTTTTAATTGTTTTTCAAAATTAAAAAAAAAAAATTCTAAATTGTTTTTAATTTTTTTTGAATTTTTTAATATTTTTTTTTTAAATTTATTAGTGGAAAAAAAAATTATAAAAAAAATTTTAGTTGTAAAAAAAATATTCGGGTTAAAAAATAATTTTCCCGATTTTGACCCATTGTAGGTCCAAATTTCTATAGCCTTATATACATCGTTGCAATGGACTTTGAAATATCTATCATAAGATATTGTCTATATTAATGACTTAGTGATCCAGATATAGATCAAAAATCGAGGTTGCCACGGTTTTTTCCTTATATATCAGCCATTTGTGGGCCGATTTTCTCGATATTAAATAGCGACCGAGCCGGAAAAATTCCCGATATATTGATGAATAAATTATGTTTGTAAGTTATTTGGGGGCTACGAAAAGTTGATTTCAACGTACAGACGGACATACGGACATGGCTATATCGACTTCGCTATCTATAACGATCCAGAATATATATACTTTGTGGAGTCGCAAATGAAAAATGTAGAAATTACAAACGGAATGAAAAACTTATATACTTAAATTTGCCACTCATGATGAAGGGTATAATTACATATAAGTTATTAAAAACAAAAACTGCGTTCAAAAGATACGCCATCTATTATAAATCCCGCATTTTTATGTCATGTACCCTTCTTCAGTTATCAAAGATCTCCTGCAAACATCATTTATTTAACTTGTTCTAAAATCAGAAATTATTTGACGACGAATGTATTAATTTCGTCTTCAGATACCTTGATAATACTTATCCGTAAAGCTAGTGGAAAACTATTGTGATTCTTAAGTAATTTTATAGAGTTTTGGTTCTAGATTAGTAGTATATAGTTTTGAGAGATCTTCAGAGAACCTATTAAAAAAAATTTTTAAAAACTTGTCACAAAATTACAATTTGAAAAAATGCAATGAAATATTTAAACGAATTGGGTTAAGCCAAGTAGAAATGAATGTACATTGAATCTTGAATCTTTCTAGCAGGATTTTTCTTATTATGTTTAAACTCCAATGTAGCAAACGCTAAATGGATTCAGGAATCGATAAATAAGAATTGTTCCCTATAAATGGATGAAACAATAAAAACTCCTTAACTACATCACGGCACTAGTTTCAAGTATGACAAATGATTCCTCTATCATAGAGGTATTGCTTGGAATCATTATCTAATTATTGAATAAATTTCTTAGTTTCTGATCATCGATAAATTTAAATATACACGCAGAAAAAAAATGGTTGTGCATGTTTAATGTAACCATTTCAACATTTGTGCGTGTTTACTGTAACCATTTACACATTTTTAACAATATTATAGCCACAGTAACTATTTATATGATTGTGGTAACAATAATATGGTTAATTTAAGATTCACATGATTGTTTCAACCATATATATGGTTACATTTAACAAGTATATGTTTGTGACAACCATTTTTATGATGAATCATTATAATATGTTGTTCTTAGATTATGATATCCATAAGCCGAGAACAACATAAAATGCTAAATTCTTCATCATAAAAATGGTTGTCACAAACATATACTTGTTTACTGTAACCATATATATGGTTGATACAATCATGTGAATCGTAAATTAACCACATTATTGTTATCACAATCATATAAATAGTTACTGTGACTATAATATTGTTAAACAACTATATTTTTTTTCTGCGTGTACTTACATACTCTTCTAAAAGGAAATCTCTTTCCTATACCTTTTACATGTTATAAACAGTATAATAATTATATGAACAGAATTTCTTCCATGTCTTATTAGCTAAAATAACTATAGATGATAAATTGCCTGACTTTCACTGCTGGTAAGGTAACAAACCAAATTATAATTGTCAATTTATGATGATGTGTAGAAAAATATAAGTACATTAATTTTCAGTTATTATTATTTATTGCAATAATTTTTGTTCATGAATATTTGCAAAAATATCTAAATTTCAGAAATCCTTTACAATATTAAATGTTTTATTTTCGAATGGCAACGATTTAATTGCTCTAAATGCATTTCAGCATTAAGTGCAATTAAAATGGTATTTAGTTTATTTAGTACTTTTGTAAAATCATTTTATGTTTTCAGCTTAAAATCAATATTGCAATTTGTAATAAATTGTTTTCTGTCAATTAAAACATGCAAATAGTTATTAGATGGACAGACAATATAAAAACAGAAATTAAAATTGATTTAAAATAAATAAATTTTGCGATTTTTAATGAAAAGTTGGTTATAATATTTTACTGTGCAACAAACTACAGTAAAATGAAAATAATTATGTGTTTGAAAGAAAAAAACTTATAAAAAACTGACCTTTTAATAATACTTTAATATTGCCTGCTAAATATTAGTTTATATAAACATATATTACTGTAGCATAACATTTCAGATAAATCAAGTAGAAATTAAAATAACTTACAACTTTCATACACTCTTAATTCTCAAGATTATTTACAAACTTAAACAAAGAGTGCATTTAAAATTCTCAACTACATATAGTGTAAAAATTCTTAAAATACTCAACTTAATTCTAGATATTTTCCAAATTAAACAGTAAATTTAAATATTTATTTAAATCTGCAAAGTGTTGCATTTAAATTACTAATATGTTTGTAGTTTCACAAATTCCATAGAAAAGGTATCAAGAATAATATCGAAACTATTGAATATATTTAAAAACAATACCTAACCTTTCTTTCTTCCTTCTTTCTTTCTTATTTACAACAATAGTTGTGTTTAGTTTTTTCTTAGCAGCTTAAACATGTCAAACTCTTCGCACACCATGTGTTAACTGTCAGTTGGAATTATTTAAACCTTTAGTTGTTTAATCTTCTCTTTTGTCTTTTGTATTTTTTCCATTTCGTAAATAAACACTCTTATGCTTTGACTCAGATTTAGTTCACCCTGTATAAATTATAGTTCCATACTAGTTATATTTTACCAGGTACACATACGTAATACGATTAGACCATGTTGCTTTCACTCACTCACTTCCTGTTTTATGTCCTTAGAAATTCTAAATTAAACTCGCATACACTTATACACATTATACAAATACATTAGTTTTCTCTCACGTAGGTATAGGTAAATTAGTGTAGCCCAAAAAGGAAAATAAAATAATGTTCTAAAGTGAAAAGTCATTTTAAGATACAAACAAGTAAGAGAGATATATTCGGCTGTGCCGAATCTTATATACCCTTCACCAAACTATACTTCAAAATAAAAATTTTAAATATTTTAAGGTAAACAAAATTTTTTTTTTCCAGTTGTATGTTTTTTTCATTTTTTGGAAAAAACGTTTTTTCCAATTTTTTTTTTTAAATTTTGTATGTAAAATTTTTTTATTTTTTTAAATTTAAAAATTTTTTTTTTTTTTAAATTTAAAACATTTTTTTTTAATATTTAGCGAAAAAAACCTTTGGTGAAAAAAAAAATCTGGTTAAATTTTTTTTTCCCGATTTTGACCCAGTGTAGGTCCAAATTACTATAGCCTTATATAGATCGTTGGAGTGGACTTTGAAATATCTATCATTAGATATCCATATTGTCTATATTAATGACTTAGTAATCCAGATTTAGATCAAAAATAGGCCAAAAATCGAGGTTGCCCGGTTTTTTCCTTATATCTCAGCCATTTGTGTTAAATAGCAACCAAGCCGGAAGAATACTCGATATATTGATGTATGAATCAAGTTTTTAAGTTATTTGGAGTCTTCAGAAAATTGGTTTCAACAGACAGACAGACGGACATGGCTTAATCGACTCCGCTATCTATAAGAATCCAGAATATATATACTTTATAGGGTCGGAAAATTATATTGTGGAAATTACAAACGGAATAACAAACTTATATATACCCTTCTCACGAAGGTGGAGGGTATAAAAACCGAGGTTTCGGTATTGGACTATTTTGTTATATATTATGAACATCTGTTTTATATTTTAATATACAGTATCGGACAAAACTAAAGCCGGACTACCCGACGTACTCGAAACAATAGTCAACGATTGGCGTTGTGCTTTGTTAATGGTTATAGGAAAGGAAAGACGAAACGGAAACTGAAGCCGCTTGAATTCAAAAGGTAAGTCACTGGAAATCATCGGTATCGGTGGAATCAGTACGTCTTCGGCTTTGAATCTGCCAACGATGATTGTTGATGGTCAATCTTTGTTGTTATTGATGGTCAATCTTGTTCCGTTTCGTAATTTTGGCGCGTTTAAGTTGTAGAGAAGTATTATCGGGGATCCAACCTTCAATGTTAATACATGTAGTGGCATTCCGGCTGGTACTAATGAATTAAAAAATTCAGTAAGATAATTGACGGCTTGTTCTTCATTGTTTCGCCAGGCATTTGCAATTGAATTTGCTCATTGAGCTTGTTGACATCAATTTTGGTGGCAACATTTCACATTTCCACAATTAATCCGAATTTTTGTAGTTGATTGTAAGACTTCATTTGCATTTGGATTTTTCCAATTTCCAACAATTGTTTTGGGACTGTTTCAGCAGAAGGGTCTTGCAGCAAATGCACACATATGTTCGTCGATAGCGTTCGTCTTCTGTTGCTTTTTTTCCAGTGAAATAAATTTGAAGGAACTTCGCTACATCATTGAAAAGCGTGGGCAATGATCGTATTCTGAGGTACATTTGGCCTTGAACTTTAAAAGTGGTCATGAAGCCGACGTCGTTTACGATATTTGTTGCCTCGAAGTACAGAAGGACGCCATTTGAAAGCATGAGTCGAACTTTCGGATATTTTAAAGGAAGTGCTTGGAAATCGGCTTAATAATTGGTGGTAGAACAAATTTACCATTCCAACAGCACATTCCCGGAGATTCCTTAGGGAACTTCAAAACGCTGCAATGAAAGCAAAGTTTGCTCATTCGGCCAACCAGTTCGTTCTTGTGATTCCAGTACGTCCTTGTGATTTCTGTAGCCATCTTCCTTATTGTAATGAAATGCCGCCAACTTTAAATCGATTCTTTCTCTTGATCGAACCATTCGGGTGCGATTGGCTTCTAGTCTTTCGATCATTTCGGTTGTCTTTTAAAGCCAATCAAAAAAATTCTGAGTACAACTAAACTTTTTCGGAATTTTCTTGTTTGTCATACGATGCAACTTTTAAAGATACCTAAATAGAACATCTTTCCTTTGAGTAACATATGAAAAACATTTAAATCTGGAAAATAAATTTTGTTGGAAATGTTGACAAAATTTGTTGGCGGGGTCACCTTATTACTAATCGTATGTGTGTTTTGAAAATCGTTTTGTTGTTGTTCTATAAAAAAAATCTTTATGGTCGATATTTCATAAAAGTTTTCTTATTCTTGTTCTCATGCTCCTTGACTTTTTCTCTTCTCTTCTCGCTACAATCATTGCACCTATAAATTTTACAAAACATAAAATGAAAACAAAGTTTAATAAAGAGTATTATGGCACCATAAACTATGTTGAAAAGTAAAAGGAGAAGAAGATCCACAAGGAAAATGTCTTTTAATTGATTGGCACAACCAAGTGGAAGATACAGCAATGTGTTTGTATTTGTTACATTAATAGATAGGAAGGAGATTGGTGATGTGTATGTGGTGTAGTGTAGTGTGGTAGGGAGAGAACCCAGCAGTTAAGCAAGTAGTCAATGTAGCCCTTATCACTTGGCTGACTGCAATTATATATTTTGGGTCATTTGACAAGTATGTGCTCTTTGTAGTGCAGAGCGAAGATAATTGAAGACAATTGTCACTTAAGTGTCTCTAAGTAATCTAGATTGTAGTCACTTTAAACATTTTGTGAGTAATTCGTACAAACTGATTTTATGCAAGTTGTGTTGATATAATTCTCATACAGTTTATTATACCCTTCACCTTCGTGAGAAGGGTATATATAAATTTGTCATTCCGTTTGTAATTTCCACAATATAATTTTCCGACCCTATAAAGTATATATATTCTGGATCCTTATAGATAGCGGATTCGATTTAGCCATGTCCGTCTGTATGTCTGTTGAAATCAATTTTCTGAAGACCCCAGATATCTTCGGGATCCAAATCTTCAATAATTCTGTCAGACATACTTTCGAGAAGTTTCCTATTTAAAATCAGCAAAATCCGTCCATGAATAACGGAGATATGAGCAAAAATCCGAGACAACCTCTATTTTTTTGCCTATTTTTGATCTATATCTTGATTACTCAGTCATAAATATAGACAATATGGATATCTATTGATAGATATTTCAAAGTTCATTGCAACGATGTATATAAATATATAAAATAAATTAAAAAAAAAAAAATTTTAAATTTTAAAAAACTTTAAAAAAAATTCGAAAAAAAATTAAAAAAAAAAAAATAAAAATTTTTTAAATTTTATTTTAAAGTATAATTTGGTGAAGGATATATAAGATTCGGCACAGCCGAATATAGCTCTCTTACTTGTTTTTATTTTTGGTTAATTATACTGATATCCCATGTAACAACATGAAGTCAATAGTCACTTTAGTGTCTCATAGTAACCTTTGTATAGTGCAGTCGCCTGAAGTCTTTTAGCTGAATATATGAGGTCAATTAGCACCCGATCAAGTAACCAGTTAGGAAGATGGTAAGGTAACTGACTGTATGTAACCGGTATGTGAATCCAATACGTTGACTACTTTCGACCAGCTATCATTGTAATCAAAATGGGTATATTGACCCCCTGCTTAGGACATGCTCATGTTAAAATATCTAGTTATGTAACTAGTTGTCACCCTAAATGATGTGTAAAATCACTAGTTCGGGACAGTCTCCTAGAACTGCTGGGAATGTATTCATTCGCATGAGTATGTATGTGTAAAAGTTAATTTTAAGAGTTTTGAAACAATGTTTACTAAAAGATTTTATAGATGACTATCAACGACTTAAGAGTTTGTTAAAAAAAAAAGTAAATATAGTATTGCATGTCTACAACATTCTTTTGTTTATAATTTTTATTATTGCTACTGAATCGAAAATGAATTTTTAGGGAATTTCGAATTATCAAAACTGCAATATGTATATCAATAACACAATGTGAAAATTTTACGTTTTCTGAAATCCTAATCCAAAGGCTCTTTAAAAAAGAAATTTCGAATATATATAAATTAGACTACAAATATAGTAAAACTATATGAGTATGACTAAATAAAACTATTTAGTCACTTAATTGTCTCTAAGTAATCTGGAGTGTAGATGACAATTTTAATGTTTTGTGGGTTATTCATTCAAACTGTTTTTTTACAAATTGTGTTGATATAATTCTCATACAGTTAATTATACCCTTCACCTTCGTTAGAAGGGTATATATATAAGTTTGTCATTCCGTTTGTAATTTCCACAATATAATTTTCCGACCCAGTCTGTCTGTCTGTTGAAATCAATTTTCTGAAGACTCCAGATATCTTTAGGATCCAAATCTTCAATAATTCTGTCAGACATGCTTTCGAGAAGTTTGCTATTTAAAATCAGCAAAATCGGTCCACAAATGGGTGAGATATAAGGAAAAAAACAGGACAACCTCGATTTCTTACCTATTTTTTGACCTATATCTGCATTACTAAGTCATTAATATAGACAATATTGATATCTAATGATAGATATTTCAAAGACCTTTGCACAGACGTATATAATATAGTAAGTCGGACCTATAATGGGTCAAAATCGGTAAAAAATTTTAACCAGATTTTTTTTTCACCAAAAGTTTTTTTTCGCTAAATATTGAAAAAAAAAAATTTAAATTTAAAAAAAATTAAAAAAAATTTTACGTAAAAATTTAAAAAAAAAAAATCGAAAAAATTTTTTTTCCTAAAACTGAAAAAAAAACAACAGGAAAAGAAATAAATTTTGTTTACCTAAAAATATTTAAAATTTTTATTTTGAAGTATAGTTTGGTGAAGGGTATATAAGATTCGGCCCAGTCGAATATATCTCTCTTACTTGTTTTTATTTTTGCTTAAGTATATTGATATTCCATGAAGTCAATAGTCACTTTATTGTCTCTTAGTAACCTATAGTGAAGTCACTTTAAACGTTTATTTTGTACTGCACTTTAGAAAGTAGTTATTTTAGCCACCAGAAGCAATCTATTGGAGAGTTGCCGGAGAAAGGTTTGTTTACAAGCAGTCGTTTAGTGTACTGTCTGTGATATGTCTTTCTAGATGAGTATTTGTGGTCAGTTAGCACCCGTGCATGTTAAAACTAGTTAAGTAGCTGATCATGTTACCAGTTAGGTAGCTAGTAAGATAACTGACTCTATTTAGCCAGTATGTGAATTCAATTCGTTGACTACTTTGGACCAGCTATTAGACGGTCTCATTGTAGTCAAAAAAGGGCCCCCTACTTAGGACATGTACGTGTTCCCACCCTAAATGATGGGTAAAATCTCTAGTTTGGGACTGTCTCTTAGAACTGCTGGGATGCGCATCTTACTCACATTCGGTAATGTCGTTTGCATGTGTGTTTTTATGATGTGTTGGTTAATCATATTTCATAAACTTCAAATCAAATGTGCAACATCTATACGTTATCAGATTTTGCTCATATTTTCCTCTTTTGGTTTTTAGATAATGCAGAACCTTGTGGTCATCAAAAAACCATAATGTGCAAAATAAGGGACACCCTATTGTACATCCAATAATTTACTAGGAAACTAAGAAAACTGATTAAAACTGTAATAGTTCTCTTTGTCTTATAAGCACACAAACACACACATACACTAATGCCAAGGCGAACAACAATATTAAGTATTTTCTGTAGTACAACAAAAGAAATCAAAAAGTTTAAAGCAAATCTCAAGAAAGGCTAAAGTTTGCAATGGAAACAAACACCTGTTTGTTGAATAAAAAAACACAATAAAAATCAATATTAAATTTTCTCAAATACTCGAGCAAATTTAATATTTATTGTATTTATTTTAGTTATTTTCTCTATTTTTCATTTGTTACATTAAACAAAGGACATTATGAAATGAATCCAGGCATGTTATGAGAGAGACAAGAGACAAATTGTTGCAAACTTGAATTGTTTTCCAGTTCATTCTTGTCGTTGTTGTTGCTTTTTTGTTCCCCTTAAGTTTTTTTGAGACCTTGTTACGGACACGTAGACAATGTCAACATAAATAAATAATTGCATTGTTTCTTGTTTTTCTCTTCTGTCTTTCTTTATTTCGTGTATGTGTGTGTGTGGGTGTTGACCCTCAACTTGTCAGTTAAAGTCTCTATGTTTTTAGCATGTGTTAGTATGGAATACTGGAGACCATTGAATTACTAAGGGATGAGAGAATATTTTCTTGTTTTAGAATATTTTCATTATTATTATGAAACTTATTTGGAAAACTGTTTTTAGAACAAAATCTAAATATTTACAAACATGTGCCGATCCAAGAATCCAAATGATTATTCTAAACATTGAAAGCGTTGTAGCATTTTAGTTTTTCATTCCAATTTTGTTTAACTAACCTCAACCTTTTCACTAATAATGAGCATTTCTCATAATTCTGCTGTTCAATGCAATTGATGAACCAAATCGATTCCCACAATTTTCAATCAACATTGATAATGAAACAGCAACAAAAGAAAATAACTACTACCAAAGTACCAGACAAATATTGCAAATCGACAAGACAAATTTTTAACATGATTTTCTCTTTTCTTTTTGTTTTTTGTTCAATAAATACACAATCATTTTGCTGGCTGTCACATTTATCAGTCAGTTCATTCAGTTCAGTAGTCATACATGCATTTTCATGTTATGTCACTGCGGCTGTCGTCTGTGTTCTGACACAAACTTACATGCGAAACATTAATATATACATTAAGGTCGATCCAAAATAAAAGTTGAATTCTTTTTAAGCTAACATCTCTCAAAATGTTTGTCCTGGCATCAGTGTTTGGTGTGTTGGATTAAATGATAAAAGGATATATAATTAAAAATGTTAATCACAATGAAAGCACGACAAATACTTTAAACTAAAATGTTTATTTTATAACCCTATGAAATTATTAAGTGTTATATATCAATGTTAAGCTTATTGTCTTGATTAGCTTGCTGATTTAGCTAACATCAGATCGGAATGAAAATAGTTTTCGAAAAATTCCAAAAAAAAAAAAAACGGAAAAACCCGTATCGGTGAATTTATATTTAAGTAATTAATTCTATGTCAATTATGCCAACAATTACAAAACCTGGAATATTTGTAGATATGAACGAGAGACCTTTTAATTGATACCAATATTGCGAGAAATTTGAAAAAAAAAACATAAAAACCTTAAAAAAGGTACTATTTATCCATTGATCCAACTCAAAAATATTGACGCCAGGACAAACATTTTTGTTAGGAACATCGAAGCCTTATTTTTCCTCCATACAAACGGGGCCACCCTAATGTACATATGTATGTATGTATTTATGTATGGCACATGTAGTAGGTACCTGCAACAAATCAAAGCTGTAAAAGAATTCATTCTCTAATTCTATTTTAGAAATTGAATTATATTTTAACGAATTAACAATTCTTATAAAGCATTCTGTAAGATATAATTCGTATAATTAATTCTTAAAGCTTTTGATGTTGTTGAATCAATTCCTAGGTGAATTAATTCCCATGGAATGATAAATTCCTTCTGAATGAATTCTTATCAATGTTAAATTCACTATGAATGATAAAATTTTTTTCAAATTCAATATATTACAAATTGAATTAAATAATTTTTTAACCATTCAATTTGTAACAGATTGAATGAACATTTTGATTTTTAATTCAAAAATATTTTAGTGTTAAGTTCTTGTTAGTTCAGTTAAAAGGCTAACAAATATTTATTTAATTTGTCCAGTTTATAAACAACTATTTTAAGAAGAACATAAAACTATAAAATAATTAAATACACTATTGGCCATAACTAAAGCACCCCCTCAATGGATTTTTTCATATCATGATTTTTTTTGATAAAAAGAGGATTTTTGGGATGTATTTTGTATATATTTTAATAACATATATTGTTAATGTTCATATAGTGTTCTTTTAGGAAAGGATAATTTTATGAACAATTAATTTAAAATAATAAAGCATACAAAAACATAAAACGCGATGGACAAAACAAAATCACCCCCTTATACGACGTTTAAAAATTAGACTATGCTACTGCATATTTGCAATGTCAGTTAACGGGACTCACAACGGATGCATTTAAAAATTCCAGAAGATAAAAATAAAGGAAGGCGTAGTCTGTATAATTTAAGTTTTATACAGTTTATTGTGAAAAAAATGTGGATGGCAAGGAACAAATACTCCAGTGAATTTAAAATTAAAGTTATTGAAGACTGGAAGGCGAGCACGGCATGAATTGAGTAAAAAATATTCAATTAACAGATCAGTTATTTCCAGGCTGATTCCAAAGTTTTTGCAGAATGGTCGTATTTCACCGGTTCATTCTGGAGGACGCCCCCGTAAAACTACACGTTATGATGATTCCTTGATCAAAGGAGCAATACAAAAAGATCCTACAGCATCAGCTAGTCAAGTAAGAACAAGTTTAAGATTATGCGTTATCGAAAGAACAATCCGTGGAAGAGCAGTAGAAGTAGGATTATTCAGCCGACAACCACCAAAAAAAAAACCGTTTATATCAGCTAAGAACAAGAAAGCTAGACTGGAGCTTGCCAAAGCCCACATTAACTGGAGAGTTCAAAAATGGAAGACAGTACTGTTCTCTGACGAATCAAAATACAAATTAAAAAGTTCTGATGGAATAAGGCGTGTACGCAGATGAAAAGGAGAAATACTGAATTCTAAGTATTGCATAGAAACAATTAAACATGGAGGGGGGTAATGTAATGGCCAGGGGTTGCTTTTCTGGTCAAGGAATTGGGTCAATTCATAAAGTTAATGGGATTATGGATCAGTTCATGTACCGTGGTATGTTGAAAGATGTATTGTTGTCTTATTCCAGTGAAGAGATGCCACTTATACGGAGGTTCCAACAGGATAACAATCTTCAAAATTTGTAAGACTTGGATACAGAGCAATAAGATTCAAGTTCTTCATTGGCCTGCTCAATCTCCTGATTTTATTCCTATTGCGAACTTGTGGGAATTTGTTAATATGAAAATAAATCGTGAAAATTGCCGAAATAAGGATCAGCAATTTTCACGATTTATTTGTTGTTTTTCTTTAGCGGGGTCATAATTTACATCTTCAATTGAGCGTCGTAGGAAAAATCACATTCGCTCATTTTATTTATTTTTTCTTATTTAAATAGAAATTATTGAACAATATTTTTTATTTAATATTTTCTTGGCAGTTTTGTTATATAATGAAAGAAATAGATTTGCACCGTACCAACTTAAATTAGTAAAAGTTTACAAATGATAAGATATGACTATATTATGACAAATAAATATGTTAATATATATATCCTAACAAATGGGTTTAAATTTTTATTATGAATATTTTATGATTTCCTCCCTAATTACAAAAATTTAAATATTCAATTTTGAAAAGTGTATATATATTTCGTGTTTGCCGAATGTATATTGATTTTAATATTAAACTATTACAAATTGAATTAAAACTTTTTACAACCATTCAATTTGTAATAGAAGGAATTAAAAAAATAGAATGATCATTCAAGTGAATTCATTCCTTATAAGAATGAATTCTGTTGTGAATTAATTCTATTCAATGTACAGCCTTATGAATGAAGCTAAGGAATTATTTACGGTAATTTGAATGATACATTCAAAAAGTTCAAGCTGAATTAAAAATATAAGTGAATTAATTCTCAATTGAATTCATTCTTTCACAGCTTTGCAACAAATACTTATTGCATATAATAATAAGTCATTGTTTGACATGGTTGTATAGTACCACCACTCCAATGACAATTATAGACAACATTTCACATCTGTGGATGAACAACAACATATTTTGATATCGGACTGTGTGATGGGTGTAGGGTTTGGGGTTTCCCGGATAATTTTATTTCCCGGGAAACGGGAATGAAAAATTTCATTTCCCGGTATTCCCGGGAATCCCGGGATTTTTTTTTCTACTAGAAAAATAAGTAAACAGTAAAATTATTTTATAAAATTGTGTCAGTTTATTACAAAAAATAGAAAAACAATACATTACAATTCAATTGTACTAACATAAAACAAACAAAAAGTTGCTTAAAATATTTGGAGATCATTTGTTAATATAAAATAAAATATTAGCGTATTCATGATGTAGAGCTCTTGTCCCAGTAATAGAGTAAATAGATGTCACAAAATTTTATAAATTATGAACGTACCTTTATAATTCGCTGTCGATTAATAAGTTAATTGCGTTGGTAGTGCACTTTTTAGCTTTTTTATTCTGATTTTAAAATTGAATTCATTTCCAAAACAAAAATATGAAATGAAATATCAAATGTCATGAATTTAAAAAGCATGAGTGTAAACCCAGCAGTATGAAAAGTGCCAATTGGAAACCTTACACTAGCTATATTACTACTTGTACAACAAACTAGTTCACTGTGTCTGCTAAAGTGGTAGTCATTTGCACTACATTTCCCCAACGTATTCAGTAACAAACAATAGTCGGATATTCGCCTTTAGTTTTTGAAAATAAATTCAAGTAAAATAAAATCCTCTAAAATATACCACTTCGATGGCCACATGTAATGCTGAATGTGGCCGGTGGTATTTTCGTTTTCTCTGATGATAAAAAAGCAAAAATTAAGAGTAGACTCACGTGTAATTCATAATAACAAATAGATAGCAGTACAAATAAGAGCTCTGTGTCTTAGTGATTAGCGCATTTGACTATAAAACAAGAGGTTTTATTTTTCCTTTTTTTTCTCAAATGCTGGAGTATTTGTACTATTGAATTTAATAGTGAAGTGTTATTCAAAGTGTGCCAATCGGCCACCTGCTATGACATCCCCGTGTTAAATTCACCAGTCAATAACGTTGCGAGTGGGTTGAAAATTCACTAGTTGTAATTCTCAGTGGCTAACTTATTTGACGTAGCGGAACTGGTTCAATGAACGGCAGGGAAGAAAAAGTAGTTATAATAAAGTGCTCTTGTACTACTTTGCTAGAGAAAGTATTCTAAATTTTGAATACCGCTATTATTTCATAGAAATAATGTTATGTGTTCATCACAGAACTATTTCTTTTAAAAAATTGAGTTTTCAAAATAACTAATGCATTCAATAAGTTATCTGACATCCGATTTCTTATTTTAATGGCAAAGAAAATTACAATGTTATTGTCGTTTAGTTTTAAAAACGCCCTTTTTTCAAAAAATGGTAATGTTTTTCACGTTCTAAGTTTCTCAGTGAAACAGTAGCCTTGTAAAACATCTTTGCGGTCAAAACACATTGGTATATGATTGTAACGAAGATATTAATAAATTTCTAACAAACAGTATACATGGATTTCGATAGACGAACCATTGGATGGGAAAGTAAGAAAGATAGGAAATGTCATGGTATTTTGAGTCTCAATGATAAAACTGTAACAATAATGTTTTTTTAATCTTAAATATAACAAATCATTAAACTATTGTAAGACATTTTGAAAAATTTAATTGAATTTAGGAAAAAGAATATATATATGATGAATGCTCCAAAATCCATTGCAATTATTTTTGAAACTTAAATCAAATGATAAATGATAATGATAAATAAAATCATTTAGAGAAATTTAGAATATCCTCTCCCTACTGATCCTATAAATATTCAGGCACATGGTTAGAAAGTAAAATATTATGCCACTAATTACTAAAAGAAATTTTTGAAGTATTAGGCAGTTTAAAAGATGGCACCGATCAACTGATTAGGATTGTCTAAGAAACTCTTCGGAAATCTAAATCAAAGATTTAGTTTGAAAGTTTGAAAACATAGGTAAACACATAATTGGGACATTCAAACGGCCTGCTATTAGGTCATATTGTCATAATGTCCTAATATATAATGATAGTTGTTGTGCTACTAACAAAAAAGTTTTAAACTAATAAGACTTTTTGAACTATGTTTATTATTTTGTCATAAGATAACACTTTTTTTGTTTGAAGAACAACAATTTATTTAAACTATCATAATATATTAGGACAATATGACTTAATAGCATAAGGTTTGATTCCTCCAAATAATTGATTGCTTATAATAAAATGAATTGAATAGTAGTAGTAGTACCAAAGTCATTAAAATCTAAATATAATCCTGTAATAACTTTCAAATCAAACAGAAACCAACTATTTTTTTGTGCATATTTTTTATATTTTAAAAGAATATTTTCAATTATAAAGTGCATAAATAATAAATGCACTTTAAATCGAAAGCAATTGATGGTGTGAAAAATGTTTTTTATTCCCGAGTAACTTATTGTAAAAACTTCTGAATACATAGGACTTTATAAAACTTCACTGGCATTAATTTCCAATATCTCGATTAGCGTACACAAACATCAAAACGAAGGTACATAACTAAGTTGACCTAACCATCTTTCATTTCACAGTAAGACCCTATTTTAACTGGGCTATTATTATAATAATCTTCCTTCTTCTCATTTTTAATATTTGTATAGAATGCCTGTCATACACATTGATTGTCAATTTGTCCCTAAAGTACTTTTTGTTTTGTATGTGTGTGTTTTTTTTATTTGCTGAATACAGCAATTTGTGGTGTAGAAAATAACAAGAAACTTGTTGTTGTAAGAAAGCAATAGTTCTAGACACTTGTTGACCTTTGTCAAACTATTTTCAAATTTTGATACAGTTTCTTTCTTGTTTTTACATTTTCTTTTTTTTCAAGTTTTTTTCTTATTTGTTTTCAGCTGAATACTAAATTGTATAAAAATTGCATCTTTTAAATCTTTTAGTTACACAAAATTTCTCAAGTAGTTGTAGTTTTTTTTATTATTTATTTATAGAATAGAAGAGTTTTCTTAAAGTGTGAGTGTGGTAATCCAATTTCGAAAATAAAAAATTTAGCAAGGATAAAGTTTGACATGTAAAATATTTTTTGTAGTTCTTTAGATTAGTTCAACATTTTACATAAGTTTTAGGTGCCAATAAAAAGTGTATTTAAAAAAGCAAAGATTTTTGTAGAATTTGTTCAAAGCTTTTTAAAAGTTTTACTTTTTCATAATTAATTAAATGAATTTTTAATACAGGTCACAGAATTGAAAATAACACTTTATAGATTTTTCTTGATTGTTATTACTTACTTGTTTGAAAACAAAAGAATATAAAATACAAAACGTATTAAACTACTCACTGGAACATCGTCGCAATGTGGGTTATGTTTTACTGTTCTTGTTCCCGAAACCCGTAGATTTTTACGCAATACAGGTTCTTCGTCAAGGGCTCATTAATTGGTGGTCGACTGGAAAGTCGACATTACAAGGAAAACTAGTTCTTCTTCCTGCTGAAGTGTTTCCTATCACTTTCAATATAGGAAAATTCAAATAAAATATCCAGAAACACTAGTCCCTCTATCCTACCTCCCATAACCTATTTTCCTAGTTCCAACAGAATGCAGTGCATAAGTAGTCATCCCCTGAGTGCTGGTCCAATAAAAAAAAGATACAAGTAAGAGAGCTATATTCGGCTGAGCCGAATCATATATACCCTTCACCAAATTATACTTTAAAATAAAAATTTTAATTATTTTGAGGTAAACACAATTAAATCTTTATTTTTCAAAATTTAAAAAAATTTTTTTTTTTTCAAATTGTTCTCAATTTTTTTTTCGAAATTTTTTAAAGAAAAATTTTTTTAAATTATTAGTGAAAAAAAATTTATGACAAACAATTTTTTTAGTAAAAAAAAAAATGACTCATTGTAGGTCCAACTTATATACATCGTTGCAAACACCAAAAAAAAAAAACAAAAACAAGTAAGAGAGCTATATTCGCCTGTGCCGAATCTTATATACCCTTCACCAAATTATACTTTAAAATATAAATTTTAAATATTTTTAGGCAAACAAAATTAAAATTTTTTTTTTTTTCAAAATTTAAAAAAAAAATTAAAAAAAAAGATTTTTTTTCAAAATTTTTTTTTTTTCCAATTTTTTTTTAATTTAAAAAAAAAAATATTTTTTAAATATTAGTGAAAAAATGTATGACAAAAAATTTGTTTGTTAAAAAAATAATCGGGTTAAAAAATATTTTTCCCGATTTTGACTCATTGTAGGTCCAACTTAATATAGCCTTATATAGATCGTTGCAAAGGTCTTTGAAATATCTATCATTAGATATCCATATTGTCTATATTAATGACTTAGTAATCCAGATATACATCAAAAATAGGCCAAAAGTAGAGGTTGTCTCGGATTTTTCCTTATATCTCAGCCATTTGTGGGCCGATTTTCTCGATTTTAAATAGCTACCGAGCCGGAAGAATTCCCGATATATTGATGTATCAATTATGTTTGTAAGTTATTCGGGGGCTACGGAAAGTTGATTTCAACATATAGACGGACAGATGGACATGGCTATAATAGCGAAGTCGACATAACGATCCAGAATATATATACTTTGTGGGGTAGCAAATGAAAAATGTAGAAATTACAAACGGAATGACAAACTTATATATACCCTTGCAACTCAACGTTAAATTGAAATTAAAATACATATTATAATTTTATTTCCATAAATTTGATTTGATTAGTGTGTTTTCTGCTTTAAATTTTATTAATTATTTCAGAAATTTAATTGCTCAATTCACAAGGGGTCATATTGTCATAATGTCCTAATATTTCACAATGGTTTGAAAATGTTGTTATTGCCTTTCAAGCAAAAAATATCCTAAAATAATACTACTCTGTATGCTATGTTTATTATGTTATCGTAACCAACCAGCAGAGACCTGCGCCTAACGCCTAAGAGCCGACTTCTAAAACGACTTCTAAAAACGAATGATATAGCTACGTACTGTACTTTTTTCGATATTCTACATATAATCTTTCAATGTTAATCTTTCAATGTCGGTTAACCAGCGGGTTTTTAAAAAAATCCAATTTTCGGTAATTTATGTTATTATAAACACTAAATATGATGCAGAAGTTGCTATGAATAGACCAGATTAATGTTGGCCAATTTTGGAACCTTGTTTTAAAAATCATGGTGCAATTTGACAAAGCCATTGGGCATTAAAATATGAAATGAATGGAGTCCTCGTTAAAGGGGCGTTGCGAGTTTTCTAAGATATGCTGGAAATTTTGGAAATTAGTAGAACATTTTTTTGGTTGGTATATAAGTTCGGTTTTGTTTTGGCATAAAAAAACGGTTTAGGACTCTAATAACTTGTCAAGAAAAAAAAAAAAAAATCAGATAAAATGTGTTTTTTAATCATACCTCCAGTTTTCTATGAAATGTTTATTTCTTTTTATTTTAAAATCATTAATATCTTAATAGTTTTTAGAGTTTTTCATGGTCATTTCACAAATTTCTAGAAGCATTTTTTACACTCAAAGTATTTCTGACAGAGAACTAATAATTAAAGTAGTAAAAAAAATAATGACTTTAGTTATCTCACACATCGCCCTTTTGTTCCTACTTATTGTCTGTCATAACTTACCTATTGTATATGTAGCACCATCTACCGTAAACGTGGCCGCTCTACATTTATTAAAAAATCTTGTTGCAAAACCAACCGCAGAATTTCGTAGACTGGAAGAAACTCGTCGAATGGGTGAATCTGGACATGATGTTGATTTGCTTAAACATGCGGTCGTTGAGGGTGTTGCAGCACTGGAATATGTTGTTGCAGCAGGCAAAGATACCTGTTGTTGTGGCAAACCTTTATAGACCGCAGTAGTTGCTGTTGTCGATGAAGAATTTGCCGAGGAAGTCAGAACCGTAGTATGAACTTGAGTTGCAGTGCCTGGCACTAAGTTGCGCCTGTAGTAAGGAGGTGAAATAAGCGAGGATGCATCTGTGTTGGACATGTTGACGTTACAAACAAAAATAATGCACACACACACACACTTTTTGTAGATATTTATATATTTGAATTTTTTTGTTTTGCTTCTTTTTTAATTAAAAATTTTCTTATGCTCTGCTTTAAACTTTATTTCACTGCATTAAAATTGCTTATTATTTGTATTTCATTTATTTCATTTATTATTTTAATTATATTTTTGCGGTTGCCTGCCATTTATGACTTTTTTTCAATACATAATTTTCTTTATTTTGTTTAAACGTTTGTTGTTTGTTTATATTCATTTATTTATTTAACAATTTTATATTGCACATTTACCCAGTGCATTGATTGATTGTTTAACAAAGGATATTGTAAATAATACAAGTATGAGAGAATTATATGTTTGGCACTTTATTAATACGGCTCATATAAATATACATACATATATTCGTGTTTATATTTTAATGGCAACATTTAATACAAAAAATCCCAACAAAAGGAAGTGAATGAAAAAAGAAATAAACAATAAATTAAATAACTTAAATCATCGTTCAACGATGAAGAAATAAAAGTTTATTAAAAAAATGTACGAGTATATGACGATATCATTATCTACAACGAAACCGCTAATAATCATTAAGTGAAATGACCATCATTTTACCATACAAATACTCACATTTGCTCAGAAAAAAGTTTTTAAATAAACACTAAGTATCATTCACAGTCGGTACAATTTCCTATGTAGACCCAGTTGGAAATTTGTAGGTGACATTTTAAGCACAAAATGTTTGTCTGGAAATATTAACTCTTCCTTCAAAATATATTTATTGGAAGTAGTTTTGAAAATAGGTGAATATTAACTATTTGAAATCCATTTAATTAAATTCATAAAATTTGCTGTTGCATGCACGTTTCTTATTTTCATTGTGGGAGACGAGGGTATTATATCCAGCACAAACTTCGTAATGACTTGCAGTTAGTGAACAACATACTGACTAACTACTACATAACGTCTGTATTACTGACTAGAAATTAGCAAAAGCACAGAAATTTCAGTTTTGCTTACATTTTTTTAGCGCAATAAACAAATACATTCTGTCAAATAACTATAGCTAATATATACCTTGATAATATTGTACCGTTGCTTAATATTTTAAAAATAGCTGTACTTAATTACTCTCTGAGTTTTTGTCTGACAATACAACAGATATCAATAAATTTCATTTACTCTCTTCGACGTACTGCTGTAAAAACTGTTGAAGTACAATTTTTGTGTTGTCAATTATTTATAGGACTTTTTCGTTTCGCAGATCCTGTGATGATTAAAAAAACATATGGGAAACGTATTAAAATGTCTGATTTGAAAAACAAGGAAAAATACCGAATATTTAAAAATGAGTAGCACTGCACAGTGGGGCAGAATCAAAATTTTTTGGAAATAAATCCGTTTAGAAATGCCAGAATTATTTCCAAAAAATTTTGATTCTGCCCTACTGTGCACTGCTAAATAGCTTAATTGAAGCAACAAAGCAGTTTTAAATATTTTGAAAACCCCTAAAATGATGAGATAAATAAAACTGGTGGATAAAAAAGATTTAACGGAATGAAAGCATTGTTTAATTGTAGATAAAGACTATCAAATAACATGTTTGCTCTGTAAAAGGTACCGAATTGATTGTTTGGTCACGTTATTTTCAATCGTTATTGTATTGTATTCGATTTGCTGTCTTTATTTATCATAAACCGATGCTTTATTTACCAAACTTTTTTGGTCCACCAGTTTTATTTATCTCATACTCTTCTGAGGTTTTCAAAATACTTTATTACTTCTACTAATCTTGTTAGAAGTGCTACTAATTTTTAGCCTTTCGGATTGAAAATCCGCTGTTTTTGCTTGATCCTCTTGTCTTAGAATTGTTCAACGAGGCATTTTAAAGCAATTGTAAGGCAAATGAGACTTTGGAATAATGTTTCTCACATGATTTTATGATCACTGCTCATCACAAGATCAAAGAAACGAAAAAGTGAAACGGTTTTTACAGCAGTATGTACTTCGAAGAGTGTAAATCAAATTGATTCATAGTTTTTGTACTGTCAAACAACAAGTCAGAAAGTCATTTAGTATGTACTACATTAACAAGGTGTATGTATATCAGCACAAAACAAAAGTGCTTTAGTTATTTGACAGAGTATTTGTTTTCAATGACTAACAAAAAAATGTTGTTGGTGAGCAAGGAACAGCAAAAAGCACAGCAAAATAGAAAAATGAAATCATTTGCTATAGTTTCACTATGCAATGTTATATCCTGATATTTCAAAATGATGACTGAGGCTTACAGGGTTGCCAGTTTTACTTTTACAAAAAGCGGGCAAATTTTAAAATCACAAACAAAATGTAATTGCTTACATTATCTTATTATCTTTTCCAAAATTGTATACTTATTTATACAAAATACAAGGGACGAAATGAAAAATGATATACAGTATCGGCCATAACTAAAGAACCTCAATGTATTTTTTCATATCATCATTTTTTTTTTGATAAAAAAGGCTTTTTGGGATGTATTTTGTTTTCTATTTTATTAATTTATATTGTTAATGTACATAAAATGTTCATTTGGTAGAGGATAATTTTATGAACAATTAATTTAAAATGATAAAACATATAAAAACACAAAACTCGACGGACAAAACAGAAGCACCTTATGTTTAAACATTTGACTTTGCTACTGCATATTTGCAATGTCAGTTAACCGGACTCACAACGGACGCATTAACAATTTCAGAAGATAAAAAGAAAGGAAGGCGTAGTCTGTATAATTTAAGTTTTATACAGTTTATTCTGAAAAAAAAAACAATGGATGACAAGGAACAAGTACTCCAGTGAATTTAAAATTAAAGTTATTGAAGACTGGAAGGCGGTCATGAATTGAGTAAAATATATTCAATTAACAGATCAGTTATTTCCAGGCTGATTCCATGATTTTGCAGACTGGTTATATATCATGGAAGACAGTACTGTTCTCTGACGAATCCAAATACAAATTAAGTTCCTATGGAATAATGCGTGTACGCAGACGAAAAGTAGAAAGACTGAATCCTTAGTATTTCAAAGGAACAATAAAACATGGAATGGGCAATCTAATGGTCTGGGTTGCTTTTCTGGTCAAGGAATTGGGCCAATTCATAAAGTTAATGGGATTATGTATCGGTTCATGTTCCGTGATATATTGAAAGATGTAATGTTGTCTTATGCCAGTGAAGAGATGTCACTTATAGTGAGGTTCCAACAGGATAACGATCCTAAGCACACCTCCAAAGTTTGTAAGACTTGAATACACAGCAATAAGATTCAAGTTCTTCATTGGCCTGCTCAATCTCCCGATTTCAGTCCTATTGCGAACTTGTGGGAATTTGTTAATATGAAAATAAATCGTGAAAATTGCCGAAATAAGGATCAGCAATTTTCACGATTTATTTCAAGCCTAGGAAGGAATATCGCAAGACATCATAAAAAACTTAATATATTCTATGCCTAAGAGATGTGCTTGTGTCATCTAAAACACAGGATTTGCAACAAAATATAAATAAAAAAAATTTTTTATTATATCCATGTAGCTATAAATAGTTTTTGATTTATTGTTACCTCTTATAGAAAGATTAATGTTAAAAGTATTTGATTATCAATAGTAAATATATAAACAATTGAAAATGTTACATAATAGAAATTTAAAACTTTTTTTTATAAAAAAAAAATATAATATGAAAAAAATTCACTGAGGGGGTACTTTAGTTATGGCCGATACTGTACATGTTTTCCATAGCCATACAAAATGGTCCATAGACATTCAAATACATGAGCCATAAATATATATACGTATTTCAGAATGGGGCTTTGCCGAATCTTGTATTCCCATCATCAATATGTGATATGGGAGGTAGGATCAATTATAGAAAGATCCTCACAAAAGTTGATAGAAAAATTTAGGTTCATATAAAACTTGTTTATGTACAATTTCATCATGATATTAATTATTATAAGACAACTATGAAAGTTCAAGTCAGTTTTTGAGGGGGAGACGGTATGGGGACTAGAACTTATTTATGCAACATTTTATCAGGATTGCTGCATAATCAACATATTTATGACAGTATTACGGGGGGACATATGAATGGGAGCTAGGTAAAATCATGGACCAATATTGTCCATTTTTAATACCAAACATACCTTATCATCAGAAAGTATTTCAGCCAGCTATTTAAACCAGACAAACGGACGGACATATAAATATCGTCTTAGATTCTTATGAGGACCAAGAATATATATACTAATATGGGCCTGTGTAAATATTTCGATATATTAAAAACGGAATGACAAAATTAATCTTCAATCATCTAATATATATTTTTTTTTATCTGATCCATTTTAAAATTAAAAAGTAAAGTCACACATGGCAAATATTTAACCAAAAAGACGTAACCACTAAAAAAAAAAAATATATTTGATTGTATTTCTTTTATTTCATAAACTCCTTTTACTTAGGACAATTCAAAACAAATAATTAGTTTTGTTTTATTTGACGCTGTTTAATCTTACAAATCACTTGTAATTATCGTTTTTTTACTAAAAAAAGCGTAACCACTTTTTTTAAGCACAAAGTTGTTTGACGAAAAGACGTTGTTTGTAAAAACAAATTTGTGCTAAAAATAGTGGTTACGCTTTTTTTAAAAAATACTTGCCATGTGTGACCATACCTTAAGAGTAATATACGGTCAAGCCCGACCAGTTACATTTATATATAGTAATTGTGTGAAAGAAATTAAAATTTAATTCGCTTAAAACGATAAGAACTATAGATTTTCTCCTTGCTCCAAATTTAATTAAATTATATGATGTATCATTCAAACATCATGCATCAGATCAAATATATTAGAATAATCTAGCTACGGTTCTATGCTACTTACAGGATTGAAAAGAAACACATACATAAATTGCTACAGGTAGTTTGATCACAAGTACTGAAAAAGATCAAATTTTTGATAAATTTCTGAGTCGATTTAAACACTTCTAATCCACTATTTTTAAGTGAAACAAACAAAGGCATGCTGTTTTCAAATTCAACATTGGTTGAAAAGTACTCAAGTACTTTTTTGAATATTTAAACTGAGAAACACTAAATTTTTCATACATATCCATTTAGCAGTATTTTTGTCAATTTACTTAGTAATTACAGTGAGGCCTCAATTATCTGTGATTCGATTAACCGGCAACATAAATTATCCGGGAAAGAAAAAGAAAATATTTTGGATCGATTTAAATTTTTTTGCATTGATTAACCGTAATTATCTCTATTATCCGGAATTATATTTTTCGATTATTTTTGAACAATCAAATACAATGTGAATAAAACGAAAAAGAGGAATTCCATCGATCGATTTGTAATGCCAACATTTTTTGATATTGTCCCATCGATTTTTCGATAGCTTTTGGCGAAAGGAGTGTTAGACACTATAAAAAACAAAGTGATTCTGTTATTGGCTTTGGAAACCGAAAAACTTTAAAAACGGCTAAAGAACCAAAAGTAGATTTTGCAGTTTATGAATAATTCCGGAAGGAACGATTTAAAGGAACTCCAATTTCTGGATTAACAGTGAAGAAAAGTCCAAAATATTCCACTCAAAATTTAAGAAAAATATTTATCTGATTAGCTGCCACAATTTTTTGTGAAAAAATTATATGAATTCAAATCAATGAAAAAACTCACTTATAGATATTGGAGAATGGAAAGTCTTTACTTGAGAGAAGTTTGACTTGCCGTAATGAAAATTTCATAGAATGACACAAGGTCTCAAAGGAGAGACTAACCTCATAAGTTTGCTTTATTGCTTCTGGTACAGCATTAGTTATTGGAAAGAGCTTTAAAAAATGTCCATGAAAATGGTTTAACAATAACTTAGTACCAGAAGTGAGAGAAAATTCTAAGAAAATCATTCTAAAAGACTATAGTAAAATCATTCTGCCATTGGACAATATCCAGACGTGCAGGATTTCAATGCTGAAAACGTTATTGAGAAATTTTTTCCACTTTAATTCAACCGATGGATCAGTGTGCATTATGAAGCTTTAAATGTCATTATCGAAAAACTGTCGTTATTAAAAAACTACTAGAAATTGGTACTCAATTAACTGGGAAAATTGATTATCCAGAATGCTCCCGGTCCCGACCATTACGGATCATCGAGGTCTCACTGTATTATGTTCAAAATCAACTGTTCTTAAATACGTTGATGCCAAGCACTTGCGAGACACCGGGATTTAATGACTATAAGCGGGACATTCTCGGCACAATGTCGGAACATTTGGCAACATTACTTAACCCTGCTGTTTGGTTTGAAAAAACAAACGAATGTTGGGTTAATGGACCATTTGATCCATATAAACTGCTAGTGTAAAAAACAAGTGTGGGATGTTTTTTTTTTTAATAAATATGTAACAGATAATTGCGGGATTCCCCTTTTTGATTTTTGTTGTAAAGAAGCACAAATATTTGCAACAGTTTGGTTCACTTTGTGTGCAGTTTTTTTAATAAAACAGACGTGGTGTTACTTACGATATGGCAAACTTGAACGAAGATGAAGTACAAGAACTGCTCAACGCAGAATGTGACTCCGATATCTCCGAGAGCTATATTCGGCTGTGCCGAATCTTATATATTCTTCACCAAATTATACTTTAAAATAAAATTAAAAAAAAAAATCTTTTTAATTTTTTTAAAAATTTTTTTTTAAAGTTTTTTTCCAATTTAAAATTTTTTTATTTTTATTTTATTAGTGAAAAATATTAACGACAAAAGAATGTTTTTTGTGAAAAGAAAAATTCGGGTTAAAAAATATTTTCCCGATTTTGACCCATTGTAGGTCCAACTTTGTATAGCCTTATATACATCGTTGCAATGGACTTTCAAATATCTATCATTAGATATCCATATTGTCTATATTTATGATTTAGTAATCGAGATATAGATAAAAAATAGGCCAAAAATAGAGGTTGTCTCGGATTTTTCCTTTTATCTCCGTTATTTATGGACGGATTTTGCTGATTTTAAATAGGAAACTTCTCGAAAGCATGACTGACAGAATTATTGAGGTCTTGGATCCCGAAGATATCTGGGGTCTTCAGAAAATTGATTTCAACAGACGGACAGACAGACGGACATGGCTAAATCGACTTCGCTATCTATAAGGATTCAGAATATATATACTTTATAGGGTCGGAAAATTATATTGTGGAAATTACAAACGGAATGACAAATTTATATATACCCTTCTCACGAAGGTGAAGGGTATAATAAAGTTTGCAGAAAAATATCAATCAACAAAGAAATAAAATATTTGTAATACATAAACAATAAATGTTTATTCGAAACGATTTCTTGAAATACCGAATGATTTCAATAATATTTTAAATTTGAAAAGTGTTAATACTCAGTATTGCCGTCTATAAATACCTTAAACAGCACTAATAGTAATAAAAGATATGTCTAGTTTTAGTAATATCATAGTAACTAATGATATGTATATTTCAACACGCTGAAAATTTTTGCTGATTTAAAGCATACTACAATATAATATACTAAAACGGTGTCAGCCAGATGAATAGTATCTTTTCTACAGTCCTCAATTTCTAATTGGGGTCTGTGTGGTATCATTTCGTCTTATATTTCTCGTTTAAAAAATGATTACAAATTAAAATAAATTGCGTGAATTAAATAACAACAACAATGAAATTATACACAAACTTTTATATTTACAAGTGTGTGTTTGTGTGTATGTGTATTTATGTGTTTAATATAGAGCCATTATATGACAGGACACCATGGTACTCCCTGTGAATTACCAACACATGCATACATACACAAATAAAAACTAAGGTCATTATATAAATTTAGCTGTATTTTCATTTAGTCTATTTTGTTTTTGCTGATTTAGGGTAACCAGATACATATACATATTTTTTAGGTTTATAAAATAATTTTTTATTAATTTTCCTCAATATCTTTTATATAATAAAAACATTTATTAGTTTTTTAAGTAAATGTTTAGTTTTAGAAGAACTACTCAATACGAACTTTGTATTTAATTAAACTGTAGGGTAACTCTAGCCTAAGCTCCAGATAATATTTGTCACTCTTCCATTCATTACTTTCTTATTATTTCAGTTTCACACAGACCTGGATTAAACGACATGAGTAACGTCATGAAAAGCTGATATTGTTACACTGCTGAAAGGAGCCATACTCTTTATTGCCCTTTAATATTGTAATAATGTGTATAACAATATGTATCCATTCTCTCCATGACTTGAAACATTCAATAAATAGCAATGATTTGAAAAGACAATAGCTGAAAATACAATGTTAAAGCCGAACAAAACTCTTGCAATAAATTTTTAAACCCACAATGAATCGAGTATAAACATCACAAATATAATGATATAGAGAAAGAGGAGCAAATATAAAAGTCTAGGTTTTTTTTTTTGCAATTCCCTGCCAGAACCAATACAAATCATGCTGAAATGCCTTTCAAAAGACTTCGTGTTGAACATATGCAAGCAATTGTGACTGTGGTTTATGACCTCTCACTCTCTTAAAATGAACACCTTGAATATTGGTAAGTGATTTTATAAAAAATGTCTCATTGTTGCTATTTGCTAAAATACCATTTTTAACTTACTAACACATGCATTACTAATGTTCTTTTTGCTTGTATCCTTATTGGAATTTATTACTTTTTTTTCATAATTTTCTAGTAATTTTTTCACTTTGCTCATAAAAAAATTTCAATAAAGCACACAAAGAAATCCTTAAATCGCATTAAAATTGTTATAATGAAAGAACAAAATAAAGTACGTAGTATCAAATAGTCTAACGTACCTAAAATCATTAAAGGACATATTATTCATAATATCTGCGACATACGACAATAATTGTACACACCCTGAGAGAAAAAACATGGTTTTTAGCAAAATAATGTTATATACATATGTAGTTATAATATTTCAAAAATATTTTAGTTTGAGTATGGTTCACTGAATCATAATTATTTTTCAAAGAACTAAAAATTATATCTATATATTAGTTACAACAATTTAAAGTTAGAAATAACCATTAATTGTTAAGTACCTACATACATATATGTGTACTTATAGTATCCCAGCAGTTCTAGGAGATAGTCCAGAACTGGTGATTTTACCCATCATTTAAGGTGGGAACTAGTTACTTCAATAGCTACGTGACTAGTTATTTTAACACGGGCATGTCCTAAGCAGGAGGTCAATTGACCCTTTTTGACTTCAATGAGACTGTCTAATAGCTGGTCCAAAGTAGTCAACGCATTGGATTCACATACTGTTTAAATAGCGTCAGTTACCTTACTAGCTACCTAACTGGTAACTTGATCAGCTACATAACTAGTTATTTTAACATGTACGGGTGCAAAATGACCTCATATAGTCAGCTAAAAAGCTTGTAAACCAACCTTTCTTCGACAACTCTCCAATGGATTGCTTCTGGTGTGTAAAATAACTACTTTATAAAGTGCAGTACAAAATAAACGTTTAAAAGTGACTAGTGATAGTGATAGGATACTAAGAGACACTTAAGTGACTATTGACTTCATGCTATGTTACATGAGATATCAGTATACTTAAGCAAAAATAAAAATTAACTGTATGAGAATTATATCAACACAATTTGTATAAAACCAGTTTGAACGAATTACTCTCAAAACGTTTAAAGTGTCTACACTCCAGATAACTTAGAGACACTTAAGTGACAATTGTCTTCACGCTAGATTACCTGGGATGTATAAAGTAACCAATTGTCTTCTCTCTGCACTACAAAGAGCACATACGTGTCAAATGACCAAAATATATAAATTGGAGTCAGCCAAGTGGAAAGACATTTGTGACGATTACTGTCTATAAGGGATACATTGACTACTTGCTTAACTGCTGGGATGTTTAAGATTTAAACAAAATCTGTTACTCATAATATTTTGTTCTCATCATTTGTTGAATGCTTTTGCATTAGTGTTTAAGTAAGTAATGGTATTTTAACAAGTAAAGTTTGAGTGTCTGTTATTCTCATTTCCTCTATATTTGTATAACAACAAACAATTTCAGAGAATTTATCAATTATGTATATTTAAATTGGGAATTTATCAAAATAACACTATTACCAATTACAATTAAATTTTGTATTCCCAAAAATATATTTTAATGATAACATGTTTACTTTGGATCATAATATAATTAGGTTGGGTCATGTTATCATTGCTTTGAATAGGTAAATAGAATGATGTAATATTACCACTATGTTTGATAATACAGTGAGGCCTCGATTATCCGTGATTCGATTAACCGGCAACATCAATTATCCGGGATTATATATTTCACCTTCGTGAGAAGGGTATATATAAATTTGTCATTCCGTTTGTAATTTCCACAATATAATTTTCCGACCCTATAAAGTATATATATTCTGAATCCTTATAGATAGCGGAGTCGATTTAGCCATGTCCGTCTGTGTGTCTGTCTGTCAATTTTCTGAAGGCCCCAGATATCTTCGGTATCCAAATCTTCAATAATTCTGTCAGACATGCTTTCGAGAAGTTTCCTATTTAAAATCAGCAGAAATAAGTTTTATATAGGAATAAATCACGCTACCTAATTTCATTTGATCATAGTTCGCATATAAGGTGCAGTTTCGAAAATTACTCACGAAAAAAATACTCATTGTCGCAATCGGTTTTGAAAACGACAGAAAAAGTACATTGTTCTTGTGAAATCGAAAGTTGTCGTTTTCAAAACCGATTGCGACAATGATTGGATTCTACGACAACCCCGAGTATTTTTTTCGTGAGTAATTTTTGAAAGTGCACCTTATATGGGAGCTATGAATAAATGAAATTAGGTAGCGTGATTTATTCCTATATAAAACTTATTTCTGTTGAATTTTATATGCATATCAAAATATTAAAGAGATTTATGAAAGATATTTTCGGAAGTGGGCCTTTTATGGAAGCTATGGTTTATTATGGATTGATACCAAAATATCATAAATCTTATTTGTGAAGAAGTTTGTGTTTATACGTATAAAACTCAGTCACTTATGACAAACATGTTTTATATCGCGAATACATTTATATGAAATGATGGACCGATTTCAAGCAGTGTTAATAGGCCGAAAAAATGTATGTGAAAATGTATCGACTGAGAAAGTGATTCTGAGTACATAGATATACTTTAAGTTGGGGCTTAGACTAATATTTACAAATATCAGCACAAACACAATATACCCTTCCCACTATGGTGGTTGCTCATTCGAGCAACAAATAATCAGCTACATTACAAGTACCTTAAAGAATAGATTTGCGTTGGATTTATTTTTTAAAGGCGGGTCCAAGATTTAATACATATTGTTACAAATGTGCAATAGCCATCTGAATTTAACGGTCTGTAACGACTGCCTGCAACATTCATCATGTTTATAAACACGTCCATCAATAAAAGCTTCTACTTATCAACAGTGTTGATGCCATGCGGTTATTAGCATTGTTTGTAAGTGTGGCACCACTGAATGTTTGGGCTGCTAACATTGACATCGAAGGCTCTGGAATTCGAACATACTAGTTTGTCTGTGCAGAAGATTCCCGAAAGATGGTGTGTGTATAAATAGTGGCCGAGGTTGCAGTCGTGAATGAGTTGATCATAGGCGCTATTAGAGTTAACATCAACTGTTTTCTACAGTTAAGTTTGTACATTATAAAGTGTGTGTGCATTTCTGCGAATTGATAAACGTGTATAAAGACACTGAGTGACTATTTGAACTGTTGTTGTTGCACATTTAAAATAAATAAAGAGTTGTTACAAGTTTTAAACAACTAAAACTGCTTTTATTTACTATCAAAAGTATGCGGTTTATTGAAAGAAAATAAACCAACGTTTTAAAAAGGTTAAAGTGATTATCGGAAGCAAGCCTTATATGGGAGCTATGACAAATTATGGGCCGATCATCATAAAATTTGGTGACATGAATTCTGTATATATAAAACTTATTTAGAGAAAAGCTTGTGTAGATACATATATAAATTAAACATTTATCACCGATAAAGTCCAATTTTGGTAGTACATTTGTATGGGGGCTAGGTGAAATAATGAACCGATTTCAGCCAGTTTCAATAGGGTTCGTCTTTGTGCAGAAAAAATGATATGGACCAAATTTTATCGAAATATCTTCAAAAATGCGACCTGTACTCTGCGCACAAGGTTTACATGGACAGCCAGCCAGACAGACAGACAGACAGACGGACGGACGGACGGACGGACTCAGAAAGTGATTCTGAGTCGATCGGTGTACTTTAAGGTGGGTGTTAGACTAATATTTTTGGGCGTTACAAACATCTGCACAAATCCATTATATAGAGTTAATTTCAAAAATTTGATTTGCGGGTATCATAATTTTTTTTAAGGTTTTTTCGTAAATAAAAATAATGGCGTCCTTTAAAAAAATAATACAATGTATGTTTTTTTAACCCTTAGCAAAGTTCCAAAAAACCACAACAGGTGGCTCAAATGTCATATATTTTTTTTTTAAAACATGCGCGATGAAAAGTTATTTTAAGCTTAGCAAAACGGTACTAATATTTCCTTTTTAAAACGATTTAATTGAACTTCTTTCAGTTTCTTTGATATCAGAAAATATTGAAGGATCCTCGTGTTATTTTATAAACTTTTTTAAATCAAAAATTCTGAAAAATAGTGCCCAAAATTATTTATAAACAAACAACTCATTGTATTCATTTTGACTTTTTAATCCATGTGTGAGTGGCAAAAGAAACTCCAAGAATAAAACACAGTTTTGGGATGAATTTTGTTTAAAATTATTAACCATGGTTGGGAAATTTGATTGAATAATTTAAGACTTTTAATGGCTATAACGTATGTCCATTTAAAACTAAAATTTATCTTCGTTTATTCCGTCATTCACATAAGGCTTATGTGCTGTTTTTATTATAAAAGCGAGTACTTTGAGTGAAAATTTTACATGTAAAGGGTTTTCCAACAAGAGGTGACATTTGACAAGTAGAAACTACGTCATTACTAAAAATAGAACGATACACGCTTCAATAACGCATTGAAATTATTAAAATTCACTACAAAAATGGTGAAAATCTTGCAGTCAAAGTTCGCAAAACAAAAAAGCATTTTTGGGTCGTCACGAAGCACCTTGTCGGACCGCAATACAGAAATTGGTGTAAAAATTCGAGCTGTTCGGACAAGTTAGTGATGTGAAGAATAAAACCTGTGCACGTCGCTCAAAAACAACTGAGAATATTGCTGCTGTAGCCCAAAGTATTAAAGAAAACCCTCGTTGTTTTTTGGAATTGGGCATTCCACAAACGTCATTACACCGTATTTTGCATAAAGACTTGGGTCTTAAGGCTTATAAAGTTCAGTTAACACAAGAACTCAAGCCGGCCGATCATCAACAACGTCGTGTATTTACTGATTGCGTCCTTGTTATTATCTCTCGAAGAGGTGATCACAATTGGCCACCGAGATCTTGTGATTTAACACCTTGCGTCTTCTACCTTTGGGGCCACGTGAAAAATAAGGTCTACGCCAACAGCCCAGCGTCGATTCAAGACCTCATAGATAGAATTCGTGAGGATATCGAGGACATACTTTGGGATTTTGTTATGGAAAATTTCATGAAAAGGATGTGGTCCTGTAGCGTGGTTGTGGTGACCATTTGCCTGATGTTGTCTTTATTATGAAATAAACATGCGATGATTTATCTCAAAAAATTCAATTTTTCTTTGAATACCAAAATAACACCTCTTGTTGGAAAACCCTATATTTTGTTTTTGTACAATAACAAATTAAAAAAAAAAAATCACTCAATAAAAATACTTTTTTGTTTTAAAGTTTCCGAATCAAATCGAAATTAGTAGCTACAAAACGCAATAAAATATCTTTAATTAAAATGTTTTTGAAAAAAACTGGTTTTAGTCCTATTGCATATAATATGAGAAAACTTGTATGCAAATTGGGATTTGTAGCAAATAGATTAGTTTTTGGCATAACGAATTAAAAGAATAATTTAATTATTTCGTCTTCTTTAAACAGTATGATCATTATTTTAGTATTCATTCCTTTAAAGTCATTAAATTCATATTTATTCACAGCCATGGTTCTAATTTGCCGTTTGTGCTGTTTTGTCAGCATATTTGAGCTTTTGTCTGTGTCAGTTAAACTGTGTATGTTTGTATGTATTTGTTCTATTAAATTTAATATGTTTACTTAAGCTAAACGTTTTTAAATAGTTAAGTAAATCGTTAAAACTCAAAACCATTCTCCTGTAGTTTTTCTACAGTGTTTTGTTTGCTAAATATTCCCGTGAACGTGAATGAGTCATTCTTTTATAATTAGTGTCATTTAATCTTGTTTGAGGTTTTATTTTACATTTTATGTTGTTCATTTTGCAAAAGCGTATTTATGCTTTCATAAGAATTTGTTTACTTGCTTAAAATGCATTTAATTAAGCATAGAATTAGGAGTATTAAAAAAATAAGATTGTAATAAATTTTAAAGGTAGTAAGTATGTAACTGTGTAAGTCTAATTTACAAAAGACAACAAAAACAGGATTACTAATCAACAGCTACCAGGAAACGCGCTGGATTTAATAAATCCTTAAGAAAAAAAAGAGATGTCAAAGCTATAAAGTACAACATACAATTAAAAAAGAAAAACATATTTTTTGTTACTTTCTTGGGTTTATTTGATTTTAAATTTATTTTGTAAGGAATTTGTAACAACTGAAGCATATTTAAGAATGTACAAAAACCACAAATAAATATTTAAGTCCTTAAAATTTATCTGTAGTCATTTTTCAAATTTAAATGAACAATCCCTTTTTAAGCAACACATTTAAATAGAACAATGACCACAATGCTACTTACTGACATTAGCAAATACATTGAAAATGATGTCATATTAAAGTTGTTTATTTATTTCAAAGTCTTTAAATCCGTTTGTCAAGGTTTTTGTAAATCTAATACTCGTACCAACTGTTTGAGAAACTTGTAATTCTACAAAATTGTGTGCGTTACAGAATTTTTAGTATGAATTACCGCACACCATTCTAAAATTAAGCGCTTTTATTTACCTTTTTTTGAACCACTTTCTCTTCAACAATATAAAATGTAATAATAACAAAGTTAAGACCCTTCTAAATTAGTTATTAACCCAAAAAGAAAAAAATTATAATATTTCAGTAAATATAAAAAAAAAACAAAAAAGAATCCAGTGACCCATCCTTTATTTTGTAGCACACATTTTGTTAAATGCACAATATCATCATCTCTTATAAAGGAGCTGACAAATGCCAATTAACAAAAGAAAAGTATATTCTTGTGGAGTTTTTAAAAATTACACGAAAAGTGTGAATATTTTCTGTATGTTTTCTATTCATTGCTTTTAATAGTCATTCTTTAAAACAAAGATATCTTTTAGGAATTGTGACACTTTAACAAAAATTTAAGAAGTTTACTTACATGAATATTTTATGAGTGAATACTGCCCTTTATTAAAGTGGTTTAAATTCTTATTGTTAATTTATAATTAGCAAACAACTTAGATTAACAAAATATAAATTTGTGTGAATTTGAAATGTGTATAGAATGATCTGATGAATTGTTACGTTTTTACCTTTTAAAAACGGGGTTTATTTTCTTTAAATAAACCGGATACTTTTGATTGCAAATAAAAAGCAGTTTTAGTAGTCTAAAATTGTAGCAACTCTTTATTTATTTAAATGTACACCAACAACAGTTCAAATATTCACTTAGTGTCTTTATACACGTTTATCAATTCGCAGAAATGCACACACACTCTACAAAGTACATGCTTTATACAAACTTAAAAGTACAAGAAAGTTGATGTTAACTCTAACAACGTCTATGATAAACTCCACTGACGACTGCAGCCTCTGCCACTATTTATACACACGCCATCCTCATCCGAGTGGTCAAGATTGTTCTTAACGGACAAACTAGTACATTCGAATTCTAGAGCCTTCGATGTCAATGTCAGCAATTTAAACATTTAGTGTTGCCATACTTATAAACAATGCTAATAACCCCATGCTATCAACATTGTTGATAAGTAGTGTTAATAAACATGATGAATGCTGCAGGCAGTCGTTACAGACCGTTAAATTCAAACGCTATTGCAAAATCGTAACAATATAAAATTGTTTTTATAGCGCATTTTTAAATAATCAATATATATCATACTGTGACACATACAGCCTACAAAAAACAACTATACACTTTTTGTTTATAAAATCCATATTACTAAGCTACAGTTTCGCCTTCAAAACATTTTGAAAAAATTCAAAATCCAAAATAAATTGTTTTTATTCGGGGAATTTTCAAAAATAAAACTATGAAATACTAAGTTAGACCTACAACCAACCTACATTATTTTAGTGACTTGACCAATTTAATATTGGCTGTCAAACCTTGAAATTAATAAGTAACTAATCTGTACCCCTGTAATCTAGTAATGGGGAATGAAATTGCAACAAAAATTTTACACTGGCCAAAGAAAAAGTACATGAGCTATTAGTGTTTTAGAACTTATTTTGAATTACGCTATGTTTTGCCTTAATACTTTAAAAGCCCATTTAAAAATCCGGCTTTTAGTTATTTCAAAATGTTAACAAAAAAAGAACTACCTTGAAAACAAAACATTTTTAATTTGTAAGAAGTAAATAAACCTATTATTGATAAGATATGCAAAGTAGAACATAATCTTTTTACTATTTTGGAATTTGATTTGACCATTAGAATTAATATATTATAAAATGTGTGCACGAAATTAATCATTTCGTAAAAAGAAACATCAGAGATTATTTTCTTAAAAAGAAAGTTCTTCTCAACGGTTCCATCATTCAACTGCCACGCCCTTCAATATTCAGACTTTCTAAAGTGAAAAAATTACCCAATTTTAATTCCCTTCACCTTCGTGAGAAGGGTATATATAAATTTGTCATTCCGTTTGTAATTTCCACAATATAATTTTCCTATAAAGTATATATATTCTGGATCCTTATAGATAGCGGAGGCGATTTAGCCATGTCTGTCTGTCTGTTGAAATCAATTTTCTGAAAGCCCCAGATATCTTCGGGATCCAAATGTTCAAAAATTCTGTCAGACATGCTTTCGAGAAGTTTTCTATTTAAAATCAGCAAAATCCGTCCATAAATAACGGAGATATGAGCAAAAATCCGAGACAACCTTTATTTTTGTTGCCTATTTTTGATCTATATCTCGATTACTAAGTCATAAATATAGACAATATGGATATCTAATGATAGATATTTTAAAGTTTATTGCAACGATGTATATAAGGCTATAGTAAGTTGGACCTACAATGGGTCAAAATCGGGAAAAATATTTTTTAACCCGAATTTTTTTCACAAAAAAACTCTTTTTTCACTAATAAATTAAAAAAAAAAAAAATAAATTTTTAAATTAAAAATTTTTTTTTTTAAAAAATTGGAAAAAAAATATTTCGAAAAAAAATTTTTTTTTAAAAAATAAGAATTTTTTAAATTTTATTTTAAAGTATTTCAAAGTTCATTGCAACGATGTATATAAGGCTATAGTAAGTTGGACCTACAATGGGTCAAAATCGGGAAAAATATTTTTTAACGCGAATTTTTTTCACAAAAAACTCTTTTTTCACTAATAAATTAAAAAAAAAATAAATTTTTAAATTAAAAAAATTTTTTTAAAAAAAATTGGAAAAAAAAAACTTTCGAAAAAATTTTTTTTTTTTTTAAAGTAAGAATTTTTTAAATTTTATTTTAAAGTATGATTTGGTGAAGGGTATATAAGATTCGGCACAGGCGAATATAGTTCTCTTACTTGTTTTTAAATTAAAACTAATCTGAGAGTCTTTGGACCTTTTTAAGTAGAAGAGTTTTTGTAGATTATTTAAAATAAAAATCGAGAAAAATAAGACCAAGAAACTCAAATAGGAGCTCAGACAAGTGCAAACATAGATATTTTCAACACCTGTGTATAAATTTCTTCATAACTGCCACAAAAGTACATGAATATAATACATTTTTTGCTTACATTAAATCAATACAATGGGCTATTATATAAAGGTTTTTTATGTTATTGGTTTTAACGTTGGAAACAAATATAGCGTTTTCTGTTTTGCTGCAATTTCATTCCGCATACGTTATTTACCATAAACATTTAAAATCTTTTAACAGTATTATGGTCACTGTAATTATGTATATGATTGCAGTAACCATAATATGTTAAGGTTACAATTCACATGATTGTAGCAATCATATATATGATTGTAGTAATTATGTATATATGTTTATGGCAACCATTTTAATGATGTAATACTTCACCATATTTTGTTGTTCTTGAATTACGGCTATCATAATCTTAGGACTACACATTGTGATATAGAGTTTCCAAAAAACTGAAGAATTTCAAAACCGAGGTTTTGGTTTTAAAAAAATGAAAACCGATCGGTTTCGGTTCGGTTTTGTGATAATTTATTAACTATTAAATCAGTTGATAATATAGAAAATTCTATACAAATTTTAAGTTCAAACTTGACTAGTGTTCAAGAGGATAAAGGATAATTGGTACTTTTTCTTTTAATGGTACTTTTTTAATATATTAAATTAGTTAGCTTATATACATTAATGTTGGCTTGTATGCTTCTCAGTAAAGAAATAATCAAGAATAATGTGCTCATTTGTATTATGATACCAAAATGGAGAACAAAAATAAACTAAAGAGTATTTTTTCGTTCTTCAAATAGTACTTTTTGAATTTTCTGTAATATTGAAACTAGAATCAGAAAATTACTTTGAAATTTCAAACTTGACAGTTTAAGTGTGGAAAATTGTTACTTTTTCTTCTAATGATACTTTTTATTATATTAAATTATTTTACTTATATGTATTTATACATTATAGTTGGCTGATATGCATCTGACTAAAGAAAGAATCAAGGATAGAAGGCATAATGATATTAAGGTAACAAAAACTATTATTGAAACTTCTATAATAATGAACCTATAAGCAGGAAATTTAACACACATGATCCTGACTGAGTTAAAATATAACAAAGGGACTTGCAGGTACTTTTTCCAACTAATAGTACTTTTTGAATATTTTATAACGATGGAACTAGAAACACGAAATTAAGCATTCATGGTGAATTCAGAAGCGATAATAAATGTTACTATTTCTTTATTGTAAATGTACTTTTTGAATATTTTATAATAATAAACCTTAAAATTGAAAATTATTCACAAATGATTCTGAATGAGTTCACAAAAGGTGCTTTTAGTGGTACCTTTCTTTTGTATTTTCTATAGTAATGGAAATATGAAATTAGACATTCATGATGCTCAGTAGAAACACTAAATGTGGGTCTTCGTTCTAATAATACGTTTCGAATGAGCTAGAATCCAAAATAAACATGAAACTAGATACATGTTTTCCTGAATTAGTATTAATTCACAAAGGGATACTTAATAGTACTATTTCTATCTTCCAAGACTTTGTTACAAAAATTCTGCATTAATATTATTTTTTTTTAAAATTAAATAAATAAACAGTAATTTGAAGTTTAATTGTCAGGAAATATTCATAGATCAATATGTTGTGTCATGCTTTATTAACAGGTTGCCTTGCCTAGTCTGCGTAAGGTAGTCTGCTACATTATCTGAAGCAATTATTGTAACACAATTCGGCTATGCCGAATCTTATATACCCTTCACCAAATTATACTTTAAAATAAAATTTAAAATATTCATATTTTTTTAAAAAAATTTTTTTCGAAATTTTTTTTTTAAGTTTTTTTTTAATTTTTTTTTTAACATTTTTTTTTTTAATTTAAAAATTTATTTTTTTTAATTTATTAGTGAAAAAAGAGTTTTTTGTGAAAAAAATTCGGGTTAAAAAATATTTTTCCCGATTTTGACCCATTGTAGGTCCAACTTACTATAGCCTTATATACATCGTTGTAATGGACTTTGAAATATCTATCATTAGATATCCATGTTGTCTATATTTATGACTTAGTAATCGAGATATAGATCAAAAATAGGCAACAAAAACCGCGGTTTCGGTTTCGCTTAAAACCGAACTGGAAACTCTATTGTAATATAATGATTCATCATGAATATGATTGTCATAAACATGTATTCATTTACTACAATCATATAACTTAAAAATAATATGATTACAGCAATAATATAAATAATTACATTGTTAAAAAACATGTAAAAATATTGAAATGTTTATGGTAAACATGTACAATAATATTTTGTCTCTACGTGTAATGTGCTAGTATCTTAGTCTGGTTTTAGTTTTTACTAAAATTAAGTTAGAATAATTGTATTGTAATATAACATAAATAAGAAGTAACTAAAGATTTAAATAACAAATTTTTCTTGGAATTTTTCAAACTTTTAAAAGTTTTGAACTTGTGCACTTTATTTGCTAGTAATAGCAGTTTGTGTCGTCAGTTTAAACAATTTCGTATGTATACATGTTAGTGAAATAAACTCATTAGAAAAGTTTATTGCCATACTAAATACATAGTTTCACTTTATTTATAAAAAAAAGCAGTAAAATTTCAATTAAAATTTAAATTGTTAAATTTTTATAGTTTGTCCACCATCAGTTCAATTTCCTTACCAAAATCACTCAACTAACAAACACATTAAAATACTTTTCACCTGTGTGGAAGGCCATTAAAATGACGAGCGAAAATAAAAAAGAAAAAGTACATAAAACATTATATAAATATAAAAAAATAATAAAATATAAAATGAAAGAGTAAAAATATACGTGATATATGAAAAGTTAACATTACATGCCGTCTGCATACAGATGTATGTGTATGTGTAGATGTGAATTGCATGTACATATTTTCTTTATTCGCTGTTATTTTTTTTTTTTAAGTTTAGTTTCATTTATATTCCAAATTCAAAGGACCTTCTCATCACACATTGACGCTTTCAAATGAAAACAAAACACAGTGAAAAAAATTTCATTATGCACACGAAAACGAATTCCAAATAATTTTGTTTTATTTTAAACTTGTAATAATATACAGAAATACAGAGCGAAAAAGAGCAAAAAGGCAGGTAATCATGTAAATTGGAAATATTTTAAAAATACAGTCATATAATATCATACTTACATACATATGTTTATGAACATATTAAGTATACATTTATATGTATAAGTACTAGCTAACCTGGTGCGCATTACCACCCAATCGCAGTAAAATAAGAATGAACTGCAACATAAACCTGACTATAAGTTGAAAAATATTGGTTCAAATGGAAAATCGAGATAGATAATCTTAGATCACTTTACTCTAACCAAAAATTAAATAAATGTGCCTATAAATAGGTAAATAGTGGTCAAAATAGAAAAGCATTGAGTTTCTTAATATATAGATTTAAAAAAATACCAATAGAGGAAAGATAAAGTACTATTAAGAATCAGTTTTAAATTCTCATTCATTCACTATAACATATTGCCAATTTTGACTTTGTTGTAATGGTCATTGCACAGTGGGGCAGAATCATAACAAAGTGTAAGAAAACTTGTCAGAAGGTCAAAGGGAATCCCGCAATTCTTAAAAATTGGAACGAAAATCCCAAAAATGGTATTTTGTACATTGTTTTTTTACATAGGGTCTACATTTCCTTCGGGGCTGGGAAACTGCTTTGGGGATAAATAAGAAACATATCAAGGTTTCTGTTTCCAGCTTTGGGATTTTAGACCATGTGGTCCAAAGTTGAAATTTGTATAAAAATTAGGTCAAATTCCGAAGTGCATAGAGGCGACATATTCGAAAAATATAACATGTTTTTTATACCAAAATGTTCTCCGTAAAGATACCTTACAGAAAAACATAAAATTATTATATATTCTTAAAGAAAGTTTTTTGTTAGTAAAAAAAAACAGCAAAAATCTAATATTTTTTTAATTTTTAAATTGAAAATCGTTTAGTTTTGTATCCATAATAGATATTGCTCTGAAATTTTTAGTATATTATTGGTAGTTAAGTTGTCTTACTAATAAAAAATCTTTGTCTTCGCCCACATCAGATTTTATACCGATCACAATAGGCGTTTAGAAATGCCAAATTTATTTCCAAAAAAGTTTGATTCTGCCCCACTGTGCAATATAACAGAAAAATCAAAAAGGAATGATTCTAATTCATTTTGAATTATATTTATTAAGAAAATACCATTCGAGTTAAGAAAAAGTACAAATAACCACCCCTCTTTGTTTCTGTGGCCATTATTGGGTGGTATTATTGATTCCGCACTGAAAGGAAAATTTAGCGGAAAGAAATATCGATCGATATGCAAATTGCAATTATTCATTCCTGCGGTATACATTTTCCGCGAAGTAAATTTAACATCCCTGTTTTAAATAATTACGAGTTGATTTTGTGTAAGCTGATGGTAAAAAAGTCATTTGAAAAGTAAAATAAAAAGAGTTTTTTGAGTTTTTAATAATATATATCAAAATATCAAAATGCGGTTAATATAAAATTAAAATTGCGTTTTTTGATGATAGTAGTGACGATTATTCCTTGGACATCCGGCTAGAAAGAAGAGTTTTGCGGTATAAATCTGAAGATGTGTTACAAATGAACGATAGAGAGTAAGTTCAAAAATAAAGAAATACCAGGATGAAACTTTATTAATAACTTTACAGCTTTCAAAAAAAAAAAAAATTTCGCTTAAATAAGACAGCGTTCAAATATATTTTGTCTGAGCTGCCAGCTCTGAAAGCGGTCGTCAGAAATCACTTTCTGCAAAAGATAAACTTTCTGCTTGTTTGAGGTTTTTTGCAGAAGGCAGCTATCAGCAAGTGTCGGTAAGGATTTTAATATCAACATTTTTCAAAGTGCCGGATGAGTTTTTGAACAAGCTAGAAAATTTGTTGTGCAGTAAATGGATATCCATGAGCATGAATGGAGATGAAGAAAGAATAGCGAAAATGACTTTCTATGAATAATGTGGTATTCCAAATGTGACAATGGCTGTCGATTGCTAAATCTTCTAAGAATTTTTTTACTCCTGCTGGAGCGCGTTGAGTAAAACCACAAGCAATGTCTTCATTTTTTTTCATCAGATCAACCATTGCTTCTATTTGCAATTTATTTGTGTATTTTTCTCTTTTATTCCTGTAAAACTATTTAAAAAAATCAAAATAATTAAACTTGTCGCCGAATGGCTCATAATCGAGCATAAATTTTATTATTTGTTTTTATTATTCGTCTTTATTATTTTATAATTTGTCATTGTATAATTTTGTAGTTCATTTAAAATATTTATTTGTATTTATATGGCGTCCTGTGAGCCGCCTTAATGTTTTGTTTATTTGTCTTATTTACCTATTTGTTAGTGAAGCTTATGTACTAGTTGTTGTTCTTTTTTACATTGATCTCACTGCAGTGCTTTTGTTTCGTTAAGTTGGTACCGTTATTTTTAATGTGTTATACACATAAATGACTAGTGGTCCAAATAAAATAATAATTTAATTTAAAGTCAGTTCATAAGGGAAAAGCACTGCGGTAAGTAGTTAAAATAATTTGTATTTCTTTTATTTTAATTTTAATATTTTTTTTAATAGAAATAAACGCACATACGCACGCACCCACGCGCACACGCACAGAAACATTTTGGTGTTCTTATTTGTGTTGTTAAATTCGCCCCTTATGGACGACCATCGCAGCCAGCGATAATAAATTTTATTTCGCACTTTTTGAGCGAACTTGTGGTTCCTTGCCTGTTGGAACAAATTTTATTGGATTTTGTGGTTCCTTGCCTGCCGGAACATTTTAATTGTTCTTTATGTGAATTTGTGGTTCCAAGCTGCCGGAACAAATAAAAATAATTGTGAAGTCGTTCCATGCCTGCCGGAACAAATAAATTTTTTGTAAAATATTTGGAGTGTGTTGCTGTTTAATATTTGTGAATTTGTGTGCCTTTGAAAACATTTGTGTTTCATGATGCAACGGTCGCCAGCTAGAAAAAGCTCTCGTTTGCAGACAGCAACGAGCCAAAATGTGAAAAGTTCCACGCCTGCCGGAACAGATAGTTCAGAAAATGTTTCGCAAATGCCGTCGGTACAAAACGTCAGTCCTGTTGCCCTCAGAACAACAACAACGGTAACTAGTGCCTCTAGAGAACCGACACCTGCTGTATCAACGCAAAACATTTTCAGTTCAACAAGTGAAGAGCCCTTTAGTCTGCCGCCGTTAGTGCCCGGTCCTAATGTGAGAACGCAGCCGCCACAAACTATATCGTCTAATAATGAGAACCTGCAACGACAAATTGACATCCTGCAAGCTCAATTGGCAAACGCTCAACGTGCTTTAAAAGCAAATCAAAATTTAAATACGCCGAATGTTATTGGACATAATGCGCCAGTCATCCAAAGTATTAGCAGTGGCCCTGAGGACATGGTTGATCGCCGGAATCCAACGCCATATTCCTATGTTAGTCAGTCAGACCAGTTGATGACATCTCAGCCTGTTTTTGTTTCCCCTGCTACAGTGCCCATGCCAGTACAACGCAAACTTTATGATCTGCCCGAATTTTGTGGTACTCCTGAGGACTGGCCAATGTTTTTGTCTGCCCTTGAACATTCGACAGCGGCATATTCATACAATAATTTTGAAAATTGTTTGAGATTGCAGAAAGCTTTGAAAGGTGAAGCCAGAGAGTGCGTGAAGTCGTTGCTCATCCACCCAAATAATGTGCCAACAGTTATAGAGCAATTAAAGCTACAATATGGACGTCCAGAGTTGCTTATTCGATGCCAATTGCAACAGATGAAGGAAATTCAGCCCATAGCAGAAAACGCGATCGATAAATTGGTGCCATATTCCATTAAGGTCAGAAATTTAGCAGCATTTTTGGAATCTGCCAATGGTTATCAACATTTGTCAAATCCAACACTCATGGAGGAGTTAGTCCTGAAGCTTCCAATGAGCAAACGTTTGGATTGGGCCCAGTTTGCTTCAACTTTACCTCAGTTGCCGACTATTTTGGATTTTAGCACCTGGCTCCAGCGTGTTGCAAATTTGGTAAGAAGTGTGCAAATAAGTAGTTCAAGTGGCAATAGATCTAGCAGTGATCCAAAACGAAAAGTGGTTTTATATGCTTCTGATGGCCCAGAACGTCAGTTAAAATGTTTTTATTGTGTTGGCCCACATAAAATTTTTGATTGTAAGAAATTTTTAGAATTGAGTGTGCCTAATAGATGGAGTGAAGTGAAGAGATTGAAGTTATGTTTTTCGTGTCTTACTGGTGGCCATTCAAGTAAAGATTGTCGTCGACGTAAGCAGTGTCCCATGGAAAAGTGCCAAAGAAATCACAATAAATTACTGCATGAAACTAAACCTAATGAACCAAGTGAACAATCCGTAAATGTGCCGCCAACAGAGAGAGCTTCAACAGTCGAGCCAGTGCTTAGTTGTGTTTCCAGTGTTAGTGAAAAAAGTGATTTGTTGTTCAGAGTGCTCCCAGTGGTTCTTTATGGACCAAATTGTGCTATTGAAACTTATGCACTCCTAGATGAAGGTTCTTCGGTCACGATGATGGATAGCTCTTTAGTGAGACAGCTTGGACTGCATGGTCGACAAAGTCAATTGAATTTGAGTTGGTATGGTGGTAAATCGGCACAAGAACCAGTTATGGTGGTGGATCTTCATGTGAGCGGTGTTAATAAGAAGAGGAAATATGCTTTGAAAAATGTGTATGGTATCTCGAATTTGAAGTTGCCTAGTCAGAGTTTTAATGCGGATTTAGTAAAGAATCATGGTGTGCCTTTAAGCTCATATGAATGTGTGGCTCCAAAGATACTAATTGGCTTAGACCATTGCCATTTAGGATTGCCCGATGAAATAGTCCCTTTGGAAGATGCTGGTCCATATGCTGCCAATACTCCTCTTGGATGGGTTGTTTTTGGGAACGTAAAAGGAGGTCGCCCTGGAACACAAACTTGTTTGCTGACAACACAGTTGGATAATTTAAATAATTTGGTGGCAAATTATTTTGAAACTGAAAATTTTGGTGTTAAGGCTCTACCAGTGATTGAGTCAAGAGATGATTTACGTGCACGAGAGATATTGAGAAATTCGACGAAGAGGGTTGCCGGAAGATTTGAATCCAGACTACTATGGTGCAATGATGACGTAGTCCTGCCGGATAGCTATTCCATGGCCCTTAATAGATTTTTTGGAATGGAAAGAAAAATGAAAAATAATCCAGAATTTGGTGCGGCCTATATACAAATAATGAATGAATATTTGCAGAAGCGGTATGTACGCAAATTATCATTGAGTGAAGTTGATACATTTCATCCGAGAACGTGGTACTTGCCCCACTTTGGTGTCGTAAACCCTAATAAGCCAGGGAAGATTCGTATGGTGTTCGATGCAGCAGCAAAGGTGGAAGGTGTCTCGTTGAATTCAAAGTTATTGAAAGGCCCTCAGCAGTACAAACCATTGCCATCAGTTCTGTTTAATTTTAGAATCGGTTCCGTAGCTGTTTGTGGGGACATAAAGGAAATGTTTCATCAAGTTGTTGTTGCTGAGGAAGACAGGTGTTCGCAGAGGTTCTTGTGGCGAGATGATGATAGTGGTCCACCGGAAGTGTATGAGATGCTTGTGATGACGTTTGGAGCTGCCTGTTCGCCCTGTATTGCCCATTATGTGAAGGAAACTAATGCAATGGAGCATCGAAATCGTTTCCCTAGAGCCGTGAAGTAAATTTTGGACCATCATTACGTAGATGACTTTGTAGACAGTTTTGAAAATCTGTCAAACGCCATTGAAATAGCTATACAAGTTCGTGAAATACATAAAGCTGCTGGTTTTGAAATGCGTAATTTTACATCGAATTCATCGGAGGTGGTCGTGGCTCTAGAAGGCTGTTCAAATCATCAGGTTAGTTTCTCAGGTGGCTTAAATGAGTTGGACGGTTCAACTGAAAAGGTACTTGGCATGTTTTGGGATCCAAAGGACGACGCGTTCAAATTTGTTTTGAAATTCCATCGTGTGAATTCTGACGTCATTCTTGGTAAAAGGTGTCCCACAAAGCTCTGGAGACATAGTGTACTTTGGGACGAGATGTTGCCCGCGTCATTACAAGCGATGTGGAATAAATGGCGCCAAGAGCTAAGAAATGTTGACCATGTAAAGGTTCCACGATTTTATTTTGGAAATGGTTTGCCCTTGGAGTTAGAGCTGCATATTTTTGTTGATGCCAGTGAGGATGCCTTCGGTGCAGTGGCCTATTGGAGATATACAACATCTAATGGACAAATAGGAGTGTCGTTTATATCTGCCAAGTCGAAATGTGCTCCATTGAAATGTATGACCATTCCCAGATTAGAACTACAAGCCGCCGTTTTGGGGACTCGATTGATGGACACTATAATGAAGGAACATGAACTCAAAGTTTCTCGTCGAATCTGTTGGAGTGACTCTACAACCGTCATTAGTTGGATTGGTTCTGAGAGCAGGAGATATAAACCATTTGTTGCCCATCGAATTACCGAAATACTTGATTCGACACGCCCAACTGATTGGAGATGGTCGCCTACAGATCTCAATGTTGCCGATGATATTACAAGAGCTAAAAATGAAGTTGATTTTTCCATTGAAACACGTTGGTTCCAAGGGCCACAATTTTTGTATGAAAACGAAGCTGACTGGCCGAATAAGAATTCTGAGAAATCTGATGATTTGTGTGAAGAAGAACTACGCCCCAAATTTGTTATGCTGGTTAGTACAAATTTAGTTATTGATTTTAATCGTTTTTCTTCATTTCTCAGGCTTAAACGAACAATGGCTTGGGTTTTGAGATTTATCAATCGCTGCCGAAAATATGATAAATGTAATGGTTCGAGATGCCTGTGTGCTGAAGAGTTAAGGGTTGCTGAAACTAGTCTGTGTCGTCTGACCCAAGAAGAGTGTTTCGCCTGTGAAATAAACGTTTTAAAATCTGGTGGTTCTTTAAAAAAGGACAACGAGTTATTTTCCCTTTCGCCTTATTTTGATGAAAATAATTTACTTCGATTGAGCGGTCGTATTGATGCTGCGAGTTGGTTGCCTTTAGATGCCAGGCATCCCATTATTATGTCGCCCTGTCACCGCTTTACACAACTATTTGTTGCCCATGTGCATAATAAAATGAGACATCAAAATTTTGAGGCTACCATAGGCGAAATAAGGAAAAGGTTCTGGATTCCACGACTACGAAAACTGTTGAGTAAGACCACATCAAATTGCAACATTTGTAAGATTCGTCGTGCCGTTCCAGTAGCCCCTTTTATGGGATCGTTGCCAAGAGATAGACTAACTCCATATGTCCGGCCATTTACTTATACTGGTGTTGACTATTTTGGCCCAATAAACGTGACTGTTGGTAGACGTCATGAAAAGCGTTGGGTTGCCCTGTTTACGTGCCTTACAATCAGAGCAGTACATTTAGAAGTGGCCTATGATCTCTCTACTGATTCGTGTATTTTGGCTATACGGAATTTTATAAATCGTCGTGGCACCCCGTTGAAGATTCGGAGTGACAACGGAAAGAATTTTGTTGGAATTAACCAAGAAGCCCAGCGATTTGATGAAGTATTTGATCTGGTTAAAATTGAAGATGAGTTATCTACAAGGGGCATTGAATGGCAGTTTAATTGTCCACATAATCCTGCAGAAGGTGGTATATGGGAGCGAATGGTTCAATGTGTTAAGAAGGTTTTAAAAGTAACCCTAAAAGAAGTCGCCCCAAAAGAGCACACCTTGCAAAGTTTTTTAATTGAAGCCGAAAACATCGTGAACTCTCGCCCATTGACTCACTTGCCTGTCAGTCCTGAAGAGGAAGAACCATTGACGCCTAATCATTTCTTGTTGGGTTCTGCAAATACGGCTCAAACGCCAGAAGGTATTGAGATTACAAAGCCAGTGGTACTGAAGAAGCAGTGGCGAATTGCTCGACAGCTACGAGATCATTTTTGGAAAAGATGGATTGTGGAATATTTGCCCACACTTACAAGACGGTCCAAATGGTGCGAATATACGAAACCTGTGGCCCCGGGAGATCTTGTACTAATTTGTGATCCAGCTGTTTCCCGTCGAGATTGGAAGAGAGGTCGTGTCGTAAATGTGTTTCCAGGCAGTGATGGTGTTATTCGTCGTGCTGACGTACGTACCAGTACAGGAATATTAAAGCGCCCTGTTTCCAAGCTTGCTGTCCTTGATTTGGAGTAGTGAATCGTAGCCGATCCACGGGGGTGGGAATGTCGCCGAATGGCTCATAATCGAGCATAAATTTTATTATTTGTTTTTATTATTCGTCTTTATTATTTTATAATTTGTCATTGTATAATTTTGTAGTTCATTTAAAATATTTATTTGTATTTATATGGCGTCCTGTGAGCCGCCTTAATGTTTTGTTTATTTGTCTTATTTACCTATTTGTTAGTGAAGCTTATGTACTAGTTGTTGTTCTTTTTTACATTGATCTCACTGCAGTTCTTTTGTTTCGTTAAGTTGGTACCGTTATTTTTAATGTGTTATACACATAAATAACTAGTGGTCCAAATAAAATAATAATTTAATTTAAAGTCAGTTCATAAGGGAAAAGCACTGCGGTAAGTAGTTAAAATAATTTGTATTTCTTTTATTTTAATTTTAATATTTTTTTTAATAGAAATAAACGCACATACGCACGCACCCACGCGCACACGCACAGAAACATTTTGGTGTTCTTATTTGTGTTGTTAAATTCGCCCCTTATGGACGACCATCGCAGCCAGCGATAACAAAACTAAAACAATTTTTCTTAACAATTTTACAATTCCTTACATTTTTGTTCTTTCCGTTAGCTTTTCGTTATAAAATTTGAGCGTAAGCAAAATGGAGAAATATATCTACATTGCGGAATCAATAATTTGGCAATACCGTCAAGGTAGAGTTAATACCGCCACAAGGGAAAGATACCGCAGAAACGGAATGAATAATTGCAAATTTTGTTTCCGCACAAAAACTGCTTTCCGCAATCGCGGAACGGAATCAATAATTAGACCCATTATAAATTATTCCAAAGGTACTTTTATTAGAAAAAAGTACCCGTAAATCCAATTTTTGTGAATTCTAACTCATTTAGAATCATGCATGTCTAATTTAATGATTCTAGTACGATTATTAGAAATTATTCAAAAAGTACTATTAGAATAAAGAAAAAGTACCATATAGGGTCCTACATGATATGCTTAATTTCTTGTTTCTGATCATTTATTATAGAAAATTTAAAAAGTAACAGTAGAGGAACGAAAATGTGCCATTTATTGTATCTGAATACCTGAGTATGAATTAAGGATATGGTGCTATCCTTAATTCATACTCAGAAACACATCAGCTAAATTTTATAACGGTATCTAAAATAATTTTAAACTTTAAAAAAGTATCAATTCCTCATTTCCCTGTTGAACGCTCGTCAAGTTTGAAATATTAAAATACACAATTTTAACGAATATTTTTGTGACACACATATGCCTCAAATAATTCAAGTTTGAATTAATTTTCTCAAAAAAAAAAAAAGAGATATATGTTTTAAAAAAGTACCAAACTAAGCCTTCGCAATCGAGTTCAAAATAACAACCTGTTAGTTAATTTTTGTATGACTGGAGAAACCAATGTTTAAAATTTTATCAAAATTCCCTTAAAAATTTCGTTTTTACCCCTTTCTGGTACTTTGTTTGTCCAAATTGAGATGATACAAGTTCTATTCAAGTGAATTTTAGTATCATAATTGGGCTCACAACATTTTCATGTCAATTTATATTGTATGTATGACATTAAAATGCGTGATCATATAAAATACAATCAGCAATTTCAAAACGTTTGCAAGCAGCATGATTCATCCAAATGCAAGGAAATGGGGTACCATACGATTTGAAGCCGAGAGACATTGAAATACGATTTTGTATGTACAAAATGCTGCTTGAAGGCTATAAAAAAAATAATTTTTTGGTAAAAATTAGTGTGCTGAATTCCCACTAGTTGATAAATTCACTGACAGGAACTTGACAGGAACTCTGCTAAAAATTAAGAGGCCAAAGACAGAGCACGGAAATTGAAGTCAAATTTTATACAAAAAATATACCTGCTGCATAATGGATAACGAAACGTACGTATGGAAATTTTTCGCAGCTTCTGGGTCAATATTTTTAAGTTGGTGATGCTCGAGAAAATGTTATACAAAAGTTTAGGACCCAAAAGCAGAAAATTTTCCCAAAAAGTTCTTGGCATGGCAAGCAATATGCGTTGCTGTAAAATAAGCCAAACATTTCTTACAAATGGCTCTATAAATACCGAAACTTACATCAAGGAATGTTTACAAAACAGGATGCTGCCATTCATAAGACTTCTTAGTGCGTCCACTTATTTTTGGCCTTATTTGGCATCCTGTCACTATAGTAAGCAAGACCTTGAGTGGTATAAGAACAATAATGTGGTATTTGTACCAAGAGAGGCAATTCCTCCAAACTGCCTGGAGCTGAGTCCAGTGGAAAGATATTGGGCTCTTGTTAAAAGAGAATTGAAAAGCACAAAAAAGGTGTCCAAAAGTGTGGTAGATTTTAAACGGAGATGGACAACCTGTTCGAACAAAGTGACATAAAGCACTATAAAAACCGTAATGGAAGGGTTTTCGAAAAAGGTTCAAAATTTCATCATTAGTGATTAGAACTATAAAAATATTTTTTTTTTTTTTGTAAATTGTAACAATATTTTCAATTAAAAAAATATTCAAAACTGTAAGTTTAGTGGTTTCATTTTTATTAACATATATGTATGTTAAGAATTTTTCAATCTCAGTTCTTAGTTTATGCGCCATTCTGTGTAGATAATAATTTATTACACAACTTTTGCTTGAAAAAAATTCCAAAAATTAGGACTTATATATTTTAAGCGTTTAAAAAGTAAAATTTCTTAAAAACTTAAAAAAGTATCATTGTAATTTTAACAAAGCAAGAAGACCCATCCAAAGTAAATCTCTTGTTTAAAATCAGGCATAATACAATATATATATAAATACATATAAAGCAATAAGTATAAATATGTAAGTGTATGTGTGTATGAGTGTATTTTGAAAAGGATAACATTAAAATGTTGTTTTTGTTACAGTATCGTTAGTGTTGCACAAGAAGTATTAGTCACAATGGTATTAACCATATAGACCATTCTTCATTTAGTTCACAGTGGTTTTCTCTGGCTCGGTTTGGTTTGGTTTGGAATGGTTTCGTTTCAGTTCGTTTTAGTTTATTGTTAAAATAAGGTCAACACTTTGATGAATTTAATCCGATTTCAAACAATGTGTTTGATTTACACAACATGAAAGAAGATAAATATGAGAAAACGAATGAAATAAAATAAAACTCAAACTTACATACATATATATATATATGCAAAGGCTATTAAAGCTGAACTCTATGATAGTTATTCAACAGGATTTGGATTTGTATTTACTTAATATGCAATGGAATATACTCCGATGAAACTTGGTTAAAAAAAACACGTACAGTTACATGTACTGAATATTACTCTTAGAAAAACTTTATTAAAGTTATCCAAAATATATGTTATTTTCCCTGTGTGTATTTAAAAAGCATAAATTCTAGAAAATATTATATGCGATTTCTTAAAATCTTTCGATATTTATTATCTCAGGAAGTCTGTACAAAAATTTAAGGGAGATAATTTTTTAGTTACATTAAAATTCATACGTATTTCACCAGGGCAGAAATGTTCTGATTGTAAAATGAAAAAATTACAATGGAATGAATTGGTATTACATGAACCAAGAAAAAAATGGGAATATCTGTTTATTTATTAAGGTAAAAAGACATTTTCAAATAAGTACTTTGGATTCCTTCACTAACATTTACGTATGAGCGTTATCTCATTAATTAGTACTCATACGTCTCCTCTAAAAAAAAATATTTTTAATAAATGTGTATCTATGGTAGGCGTTTATATTGTTCAGGTTACGAAGATTTTCGAAATTTACACATACACAACCCGAATGTAATCAAAAACGGGTAATTCAGCGTCAAAATACAATTATTCCATTCAGTTGCTTGATGTTGATGCGGATATTTTTTTTTTTTTTACCAAATTAAATGCCTCCATTTGCCTACCAATGCACAGTGTCAGATTTGTGTAATCTAGAGGTATTAATCTCTGAATCTTCAAAACGGGTAAAGATAATTCAATGATTTTTAAAACACAGTTTTCCTATGGTAAGATATATTTTTGGAGAAAAAATTTAGGTGTTCATGGCAATATTTCGCCTACCTCCCATACAAATGTTAAAATCAAAATTTGAATATTTATACCCTACATCACCATAGTGAGGAGGGTATAGTGGGTTATGTTTGCTGATGTTTATAATGTGCAAAATTATTGTTCCTGCTCCCACCTTAAAGTATACCAATGTCCGTCCGTCTGTCGGTCCATGTAAACTTTGTAATAAACTACAGGTCGCAATTTTAAAGATAATTCGACAAACTTAGGTACAAGCTTTTCCATTGCCCCAATGTCGATGCTTATTGAATTTGGTTAGAATCGGTCCATTATTTCTCCTAGCCCCCATACGATTGCTATCTTTCACTTCACTTTTGTTTCATAACAAAAGTTTTTTTACAAAATTGTTTAACATTGAAAAAGTCTACAATTTTGTCGCTTCCAGTACTAATATTTCTACGAATATAAAATCAAAAACACGTTCATATCTTTCATTTTGCTTTGTTGGAAGCCAAATTTCGAAAATTTCTCTACGAAACATTTGTTTGGCCATGATGCTTTTATAGGTCAAACATTTTCGGGGGTCAATTGGGATGGATTTTCTTTTTTGTTTCTTTAAATAGGAAGGTTGGTAAACGGTATAGTGCAACAAATTTCACTGAACTCTGTAACTTTTTTTCTATTGAAAATTTTAAAATTAAGAAAAAATCTTACCTAAAATGGATGTCTTGAATATCACTCATAAACAAATTTAGCAAGCCTTATTTTGAAATGTAATGAAACTTTTATTTAGCTTAAATATTGTATTTTACTATTCAAATAGAAAAAAAAAAAAAACAAAAAAATTCAACGCATCCAAACATTGATTACTTTTAGCAAGAACTATTAAACAAATTGAACGTCAATTAAACATCTCACTCTTTGATATCGTTATATTTTTGTTGTTTACATATTTTGTTTTAAAAGTGGTTTTTGTAAATACCAGGGTTGTTGTTTATTGTATTCAATAATTTTTTTTTTTTTTAAATATAAGGACATTATGACATGACAAGAGACCTTGAGAATTGACCAATATTCAGAATTTTCCAGAAGATTGCATTTACAGATTTGGGTTTCACCCTAGATTTCACTGTGGTTCCAAATTCAAATCTTTCGGAAAGATGTAGTCTCTCTATGCAAAAATCATGTTTAAAAAACTCCTACATTAGAAATTCAAAAATAAGAAATTAAAAAAAAAAAAAAAAAAATTCTAAATTAAAGGCTTATCAAACACTATTTAAATAAATATTGCTATCTACAGTAAAATTCATTTAAATAGAAATTTTGGTGTAAATTCCCTGTAAAATCTTTTAGGTCTTTTTTTCTGGAAAGTTAAAATTAATATTTTTTTATACCCTTCACCATCGTGAGAGTTGTCATTCCGTTTGTAATTTCCACAATATATATAAAGTATATATATTCTGGATCCTTATAGATAGCGGAGTCGATTAAGCCATGTCCGTCTATTTGTCTATCTGTCTGTCTGTCTGTCTGTTGAAATCAATTTTCTGAAGACCCCAGATATCTTCGGGGTCCAAATCTTCAATTATTCTGTCAGACATGCTTTCGAGAAGTTTCCTATTTAAAATCAGCAAAATCTGTCCATAAATAACGGAGGTATGAGCAAAAATCCGAGACAACCTCTGAAAACTTCATCAAAAAAAGACAATTTTTTGCAAGATTTGACAAAAAAGCAACAAAACGTATGTTTGATGTGTGTTGGTTTCATTGCTTTGCGTATTTTGTTTTTTTGGTATTTCGTTTTGTTTTGCGTTGTTGTTTTTATACCCTTCACCTTCGTGAAATATAATCTTCAACAATATAATCTGTTCGTCAGCAATTAAATGTAAAATATTTAAAAGTTTTCTTGATACTTATATTTAGGATGCTATACGCTGAAAGTGGGCCATTACTGCATTCACAACAAAGGTGAAGGTTATATAAGATTCGGCATTCCGAATATAGCACTCTTACTTGTTTCTATATCCGTTTTATTAAACTGGACAATCGTAAGCAGCAATAAGAAAACCTAATTTTAGTGTCTTGTATAAGCTTTTAAGTATGGATTTCGGTTAGCTAAAACAAATAGTTATTATTTTATAAGATATATATTTCGCTTTATGTATTGTAGAAAACAGAAGTATTTATAAATTAAATAAGCTAGATCTGGCAGTGGAGCATTTCTAAAGTTGTGACATTATGAACATTTTAAATATCAGTCGGTTCATGAAATTTTAATTTCAATAATAAAATATTAGCTCTGTTCAATAACTAAAAGTTGTTACTAGTTAGTAACAATTGTTACTGAAAAAGCGTTCATTAACTCCAAAAACTAGCAAGTAGAGACAAATCAAGAGCGTATAAATTTTAGAGAGTGTTCTCTCGTTGCAAACTATTACAAGTTCTATTTTGAACTCGTAATAGTTAGCAGCTTATATTTCATATGTTTTGTGTTATTGTTTATTTATTTACAATTTTATTTTTGTGGTGAAAAAAATAAAATTGAAGAAAATGTGAATATTTATACATTTTAAAAGGAAAAAATATGAAAATTGTGTGTATAAATTTTTTGTTACTGGAAAAGCGTTCATTTACTTTTTACTATTTTTGAGAATTTAAGAGAGTAATTTTGTATATTTTGATTTTATTCTCTTGTTGCAAGTATTTACTGGGAAAGTAAATGAACAGAGCTATTATTTTGACAAAATGTTTTATACAATAATTTGGAGCTACTTAATTGCTACCATGAGCACCTCAAATATTGCAAACCCAATAGTATCTACTTGGTAAATTTAACTATGCTTTAAAAAAGGAAAAACCAAATTCATTTAAACCAAAGATGAAGCTAAATTAAGAAAAGCCATTAGATAAATATTAGCAGTAATTAATTATGATTAATTATTAATGGCATTTTATGTATTCAGTGTAGTTTAACTAAAATATTGGTTGTTTTAGAAACTTTAATATTTAGTTTAACATTGCACCAGACTTTTTAAGGGGAATGTGCTCATAATTGGCTCATATTTATATTAACATTCATATATAATATATTACCATGTACTTTTATGTCCATTGTGAAAATATAAATGAGTGATTATTTATTTATAATTTGGGATTTAGGATGATAAATAAAAATAATTTCCCTTGTATTTTATTGCAAATTTAAATTGATTTTTTTGGAAATTTCTTTTCATATTTATTTAATAACAAAACTATTTATTTATTTTCAAAGCATCTAAATAATGTGAAAATGATAATCTCTCAGATTTAGGTATAGTTGTATGACTAACAAATTGTTAAAACAAAATTTAGTTCTATAGTTTTATCGATTGCATTATAGTAAAATTGAATTGCTGTTTTTATTCAGTTTAAAATGATTTTTAATACATTTTCGCCATGTAAATAAACTAACTCATAAAAGATTTATTATTTTATAAATGGTTTATAGAACAAATGCTTTGCACACACTATACATTTAATATTTGTATAATCTTCTAACAATTCAGTTCATGAGAATTTCCTAATCCGTATTATAAATTGATGAAAAATCTTTTAATATTTTAGAAATAACTACCAAGAGAAAACATGCCTAAGATTTGGTTCAATTACATACATATTGGATGTATGACTTAAAAATGCAGGATTTACATAAGATGGTGTATCTGTTGAACGAGGTTTTTGTTTTAAATAACTTATATGTCATTTTGATGGGTAGATTTATTCTCATTTAGTTATATTGTAGAAAAAATTGTTTTTTTTTTTTTTGTTTCGAACATGTCGAATTTTGTATCAAAAAGCCTCATATGCGGGAAGTTTTGCCTTACTTCTTTAGTTTGCAAAAAGTGCCACTGGAACACACCGATTGCTCACCAAAGCTTATGGTGAATGTGTTCCATCGGCTTCAACATGAATGATGGTTTTCGCGTTTCAGAAGTGATGATTTTGACACGGAAGACAAAAATCAGCCAGGCCAGCCAAAAAAGCTTGAAGACCAAAAATTGGAGGCATTACTTCATGAAGATTAAAGTAAATTTCAACAAGCGCCGAAAGACCTTCAAAGATGATTTTCCGTGTCCGAAATGATGATTGAACGCTATAAAAGAAAATCATTTCTGCACCGAATCATTACTTAGGATGAAAAAAGGATTCATTACAATAACCCGAAGCGTAAGACATCGTACGTGAAGTCCGGCCAACTCACAGTGTCAGATTTGTGTAATCTAGAGGGACTAAAGTCTGAATTTTCAAAACGGGTAAAGATAATTCAATGATTTTTGAAACACAGTTTTCCTGTGGTTAGATATATTTTTGGAGAAAAAATTGAGGTGGTCGTGGCAATATTTCGCCTACCACCCATACAAATGTTAAAATCAAAATTTTAATATTTATACCCTACATCACCATAGTGAGGAGGGTATAGGGGGTAATGTTTGCAAAAATATTTTTCCAACATCCACCTTAAAGTATACCAATCTGCTCAGGATCACTTTCTGAGTCGATTAAGCGATGTCCGTCCGTCCAAGTAAACTTTGTAATTAAACTACAAATCGCAATTTCAAAGATAATTCGACAAAATTAGGTACAAGCTTTTCCATTGCCCCAATGTCGATGCCTATTGAATTTGGTTAGAAAGGGTCCATTATATCTCCTAGCCCCCATACTATTGCTTTCTTCCACTTCACGTTTGTTTCTTAACAAAACTTTTTTTACAAAATTGTTTAACATGGAAAAAGTCTACAATTTTGTCCCTTCCAGTACTAATATTTCTACATATTAAATCAAAAACACGTTCATGTCTTTCATTTTGCTTTGTTGAAAGACAAATTTCAAAAATTTCACTACGAAACATTTGTTTGGCCATGATGCTTTTATAGGTCAAACATTTTCGGGGGTCAATTGGGGTGGATTTTCTTTTTTGTTTCTATAAATAGGAAGGTTGGTAAATGGTATATAAAAAAATATCACTGAAATCAACTGAACTCTGTAACTTTTTTTCTATTGAAAATTTTAAAATTAAGAAAAAATCATACCTAAAATGGATGTTTTGAATATCACTCATAAATATATTTAGCAGGCCTTATTTTGAAATGTAATGAATTTTTTATTTAGCTTAAATATTGTATTTAAGTATTCAAAAAGAATTTTAAAAAAATATCAAAAACCAAAAAAATTCAACGCATCCAAACATTGATTACTTTTAGCAAGAACTATTAAAAAATTTTAATATCAATTAAACATCTCACTCTCTGATACCGATATATTTTTGTTGTTTACATATTTTGTTTTAAAAGTTGTTTTTGTAAATACCAGGGTTGTTGTTTATTGTATACAATAACTTCTTTTTTAAAAAAAGATTTTTTTTTTTTAAATTAAATCCCTCTAAAACAATGAAATCTTACACTGTTCAACTAGCCGAATCGACACCAAAGCCAAATATCCATGGCGCTAAGGCAATTCTCTGTCTTTGGTGGAAGCAAAAGGGTCCTATCTATTATGAGCTACTGAAATTTGACCAGACCATCACAGCAAACCTGTACCGAACTCAACATTGGCCAAAAACGACCAGACATGAAACCGTAATATTCCATGCTGAAAACGCTCGGTATATGTTGTAAAACCTATTAAAAAGTATTTAGAATGAAGCGGTTGGAAAGTTTTGCTTCACCTGCCTTATAGTCATGATCTTGCCCCGTCCGAATACAATTTGTTTCAATCGTTGCAGAACTCTTTCTCTGGGATTCGCTTGACTTTGGAACAGAGTATAGGATATTGGCTTGATTCGTTCTGGGCCTCCACATATGAGCAATTCTTTTGGCTGTCAGATAGATGGGAAAAGGTTAAAGCCAATACTTTGAATAAATTTATATTGTGCAAATGTTTCAAAATAAAAGCTAAAAATTTGAAAAAAAAATCTCTAATTTTTAAGTCATACACCAAATATTTAAAAATACCGTAACCGAAATAACAGTAAATACCGTTAGCACTAAGCTACTGTTACATAAATAATCCAACTTAATGTTAACGTTTTGAACGTTTCTTATTGGTAGTGAATCTTACTGAAAAAAATACTAAACGAAGTGAAACCATAAATTTTTTTGCGCACTCTATGGACTTCAATAAAACAGAAGTGCTACCATGTGAACCCCTGCATATTTGTTCGCAATTGTATGATAATTTTTAATCCGGAATTCCACTCAAATTGCACCTAACATCATACAACCACATATTGCACAAGCCTAGAGAACAGAAACTATAAATTGTTCGTGGACTAGAGGTAATGTAGTAAAACTACCTAAAAAAGATGACCTGAGAGATCAATACAATATACAAGGTATTAGCCACAATAATACTTAAAAGGTTGGAAACTGTAGAGGCTGGTCTTAGAGACGAACAGGCTGGGTTTCGCCCACATCGTAGCTGTAAATACACTTCGAATAATCAGGTAAATACACTTCGAATAATTATTGAATAGTCGATCGAATGGAAGTCACCACTGTACCTGGTTTTCGTTGACTTTAAGAAAGCGTTCGATGCAGTCAATAGAAACGCTATATGGTTAGCTCTAAATAGGAAAGGAGTGCCAAACAAAGTAATACAAGTCATCAAAGCGGAACTGCAGGCACAATTAGTGATATGTTCACGACCAATATGGGCGTCCGACAGGGCTGTCCTCTAATGCCACTACTCTTTGCAGTGGTAATGGACTGTTTTATGGAGGAACTGTGCAAGTAGAAAAGGGGTATTGCGTGGAGTTTTCAAAGACATCTGGAAGATTTAGAATATGCAGATGATATTTGCCTTCTTTCACATAAACATTCAGACATGCAAGATAAAACAAACGATCTTGTGAAGTTAACCAGAAGAGTTGGCTTAGAAATAAATGTAATAAAGACGTACGTCATGCGCCTACATAATAGCAGCAACGCTCATATCAACATCGACAATCATCGAATAGAATACGTTGACTGCTTCTGCTACTTAGGTAGCAAAATGTCGTCAAGCGGTGGCATTAATGAGGACATCACGAATAGGCTCAATAAAGCTAGAAGTGCATTTGGCAGACTAAAATATATATACAAATCACGAGAACAACAAAGATCCGTATTTTCAATGCATGTGTCAAGTCGAGCCTTTTATACGGAAGTGAAACATGGCTGGACAGTGAATCGATCAGGCAGCGGCTACAAGTTTTTATAAATAAAAGCCTTCGCATTATATGTGACATATACTGGCCCAACACAATAACAAACGAAAACCTCTGGAGCTTGGCCAAAGAAGAGCCCATACACATGCAGATAAAACGCAGAAAGTGGAAGTGGATAGGACACACCTTAATAAAGCCAGTACATAATGTAACAAGGATGGCTCTGGAATGGAACCCACATGGAAGTAGACAAAGAGTAAGACCCAAAAATACATTGCGTAGGTCTGTAAGAAAAGAACTAGCTGACATCAAGAAATCATGGGATGAGGCAAAAATAATTGCGAACAATAGATTAAGTTGGAAATATCTTGTTGAAGCCCTATGTTCCCTCGAGGAATAAATAAAGGAATAAAAAACAAGGTAAAATTTGAATCAATTCAGCAGTTGAAAGTCTAACATAAAATCAATGTTTTCTGATGTAATTCTTTGGCTGATGCAAATAAACATTAAGGGTCCTCATGTAAACGCTTAAATGCCTCGCAAACTGTGCAATCTGTGCACTTTTACACTCTCGCAAATGAAGTGTCAAAAAATGTATGGAAATTCGTTTGCGCGACAACTTAGACTCGCAAACTTGAATTTATTGTGCATTTGATGAAACAGCTGCTTTTGTTTACTTTTATTTATGAAAAATAAAAATCAAATAAAATACAAATATTTTGTGCATGTGAAAATTGTGTAACTTTGGAACAGAATGATTGGATTGAATGGCAATGTGTATGGAAACATTAACCAACAGCTAGACATAAACAAAATCTTCCAAACTATGTATATCATCGTTTGTTCCAAACATTTAATTTTCATTCAACATTTTTAGAATTTAAATTTATACAATTTGAAAAACTTTTTTTTTACAGGTTTTGTTGAATTTATTTTTATTTGACATTTTTAACAAATATAAATTTTCTGTGTAAACTTGCACAAATTTGCAAAGGAGGGTTCATGAAACACGACGCGCAAATATGCACATTTACACAAATGGGAAACTTAAGCGTTTAAATGAGTACCCTTATTGTGTTATCTCTTAACATTTGACAATGAGGATAGTGAAGCACAGGTTTAGAACTAATTTTTAAGTATTTATTTCTTAACATAATAATTAGTTTTTTAAATTATTTTAAAATCAGTCCTCCAAAACAAACTGGGTTTATTTATTGATATTATTGGATATTTTGAACACACTTTTCATTTAAGAATTTTATTTAAAATTTTATTTTTTAACTTTTCTAATTTCAATTTTGAAATCACTTTTTGTTTAGCTGATTATTTTATTTTGGCATGTTATATCAATTAATTATTATTCGATTTCACATTTTCCTTTTTTTTTTTTTTAAGTAAGGATATTTTAAATTTTTAACAGTTTTTTGCTTCTTTTATTTATGTGAATTTAAACAAATTCCTTTGCACAAAATTTAAATATTTAATTTACCGAAACTTTTCCGTATTCAGTAACTTTTTAACATACACTCTTAAATATTTAACACATTCTATCTCGTCAGTATCACCATTGTGGCACATAGATAGCTACAGCTGTAGAAAATTACAACATGCACATGTATAATTGATGATACTCCAAAAAAAAAAAACAAAAAGAGGAAACTATACTTGCTACACCTTGAGGCCAAAGTGGTTTTTACGTTAATCAAGTAAATGGAAATGAGTTACAACTATTCTCATCTGTATTTAACAGTACAAGTGTGCCAAAACGTACAAGTATTAACAGCCAATAGACAATCTTTGTTTAAACAAAATTATCACACAAAAAAAAAAAAAACATACGCGCGATTTTATACTCATTCATCTGTACGGCCAGAACTTTAAATAGACACATTAACAGCTAAAAGGAAATTGCTAAAAATTTAAACGAACGAACTACCGTAAGTACTCGTATGTGAGTGTGTTTTGTTTAGTTTTAATTGTAACAAAAACAAGAAACACTTGTATATTTAAGTAGCGCGCATAAATTGGCGCCAACAACAAACACCTATGAAGACTCAAGCCAAACTGAATTGCAAGGAAAATGTTTAAACAGCACCATTCAGTCAATATGCACACTTCAAAAACTCAGGATAAGAGAAAAAAAATTTCTACGCAAGCATAATAAATAAAATCCTTGCTAAGAGTACGCCATTTAAGAGAGAGAGAGAGAGCGAGTGTGTAACTAAGTGTAACTAATAGAAAAAGCTCATCATATTCTTGTCTACGTTAACTTATATATTTACAAATAAAAAAAAATAAAAAAAATCTTGAAATTTATATGTGTTCTAATTGTAGTTGTTGGCTGTTGTTACAAAAGCAATAGAAACAATTGTTGATTCTAGTTCGTAAAATCAGCTGTTTCTCGTTGCTTCGTTATTTATCAAGGTCATTAGTTCAATTTACTATGAAAAAGCTTGTGTTTGTTGTATTTTTTTTTCCTTTTAAACTCTTTTTTATAATTTTACTCTATGAAATGTTAAAAAAGCTTTTTCTATTCAACTTGAAAGCTTTAACTGTTAACATTACTTTTCGTGATTTATTTTAAATAACAGTGTGACTGGTATTTATGTGGAAAATCTAGTATAATAATATAATAAACAACAATTCCCATAAAAATGCCTACAATTTCTCAATCAGAATCCAGTGCATAATCAGTTTAATATAATTTTCTAAACAAGCAATTTCATATCAATTTTTATCTTGAGCAACATTATGTTTTCATTTTGTCTACATTAATATATTATTATTTAAAATTGTATGAATAACATATCTAATATAGTAAAATTAGTGTTAAATCATTAAATAAGTTAGCAATAAAGCTTTTATTCCAATAACTTACAGTTAAAATATTTTCCACTAAGATAAATTACTACCATACATTTACGGTTTGGAAAAAGCTTTAACATTCCTACTCGTTTAAAGCTTTTATCTTTAAGTTGTTTCTTATTATTTCTGCTTATCACAAAATGTTTATATGTATGTATGTATTTAACCATAAACGAATTTATGTTTTCATACACATACAATATATCTGAATGGTTTGTCCTCAAAACAATCAACAAAGAAAACCCCTTGCCGGTAAGAAATAAATTTCCATTAGATTAAACATTTCATACGAATGAACCTTTGGTACACAAATATTTAACGGACTATTTGTGTTTTGGCTTTTGCTTATGACCAATTTATTTCTTTGTTGCTAATATTATTGAGGGTTAGCAAAAAATAACAACAATCTACATTAGGATCAACCTAAAAACTAGATTTGACTTAGATGGGCCTCGAATTTTGCAGCAGTTAGTTTTGGTTATTAAAGTTAAAAATAAGATTCACCCAAAGCAAAATCTGTTTATAAGGACAGGTCTAATGTACCTACATTAGACGTTTATAACATAAAATATAAAAAATCTAATCGCTTACAGGTGGTGTTGTCTACTTTAAGCAACGATACCATAACAAAAACCCACAGCCAGAAGAAAGTAAATTGCGAAAAGGAAAACCAAATACCTCTTAAAGTGATAAATTGGCAAACAAATACAACAAAAGAACAAGACACTGTACAAAAACAAACGAAAATATTCAAGTAAGACAAATCATTTGATTATTTTTTGTAGCAGAGATTTGGCGGCAAAAAACTCCCACAAACAAACATTAATTTCTGTGTGCACTAGAGCGGATCATCAATGTATGAAAAACTCAGTACTTTGAACAAATCAACATACCAAAAATTATGAATAAGAATGTCATTTGTAATATCTTAAGCTATTTTTAATATCCTTTGACAATTGCAGGAGGGTGCTACACAGTTATAGATCTTGTTTTAATAATTTTAAAGTCTCCGATGTTGATCATGTGTACATCATATGTATGGATGTATAAAAAAGTATATTAACTATGTAGTGGACATTTTGAACGGAAAAGTAAATAAGAGAATATTGTTATATTCATTTGATATCAAACAAAATTCTCAAATGTTTCTCAAATCTAAATTGTGGCCTGAATTTCTCATTTGAGTTCAATTTCTGGTTGGTTTGAAAAATTATATGTTCTTATTTATATATATAAAAGAGTAACGTTACTGAGTGACTGATTCATCATCGCACAGCCCAAACGACTGAAGCTAGAATCATGAAATTTTAACTGTGGGTTCCTCAATCCACAAAACGATCCGAAGAAGGGATTTTTGGAAATTCGAAAGTTTAGGGGGTAAATTTGGTAAACTTATATCTTCAAAACTAATAAAGATACAAAAAAACTTACAATATCACGTTACTCCATTTAAAAAATAAGCTGACAGGTGTCTGGTACTTTTTAAAAATTCGGACTCTTTAGGAGAGAAAACGGGTAAAAACTGTATTTTGGTACTTTTTTGGCACCACATATATCTTTTAAACCAATAAACATACAAACAAATTTAAAATCATATTCTTTACTTATAAAAAAATTACAAATATAAGTTTGGTACTTTTTGGAAATTCGAACCCTTAAGGGATACAAATTGTCTTTGTTTTTGGTACTTTTTTCATAAACTATGTTTTTCTACAAATTGATATAGACATATAAATATTTTGTTTTACGCTCCTACCACGATACAGACATTTATTTGAATAAAATTTTAACACCACAATGGGGATAAAAAAAAGTACCAAAAAGGGGGTAAAAACGGAAAAATACATTTTATTTAACATTTTTAGCCAATTTTGATAAATTTTTAACATTGGCTCCTGGATTCATGCAAAAATTAACTAACAGAGTGCTATTTGGAACTCGACTGCCAAGCTGTCTAAATTCGGGAAAACAGTTTGGTACTTTTTTTAAGCACATTAGCACAGATTTTTATCGTTTGAGGCATGTCTTTAAGCATAAACAATTTTGGCAAAATGAATTTTAAATTTCAAACTTGAAGGGTGTTCAAGGAGGAAAAGGGAATTTGGTACTTTTTTTAATATTTTAAATTATTTCACTTATCGACAATAAAGTTAGCTGATTTGTATCAGAGTGAATCAGAGGTACCAAAATGTAAGAACTGAACTATAGGTTCTTCTTTGTTCTTCTAACGGTACTTTTTGAATTTTCTTTAATAACGGGCCTAGAAACTTGAAATTAAGCATATAGGGTAATAAGTGAGTGAGAATTTTAGGGGGAGACTTTATCGCAGTTTTTCGTTATTAGAGTGGTACTTATGGTACTTTTTCTTATACTAATGGTACTTTTAATATATGGTAATAAGTGAGTGAGGGTAAACTTTTTGGTACTTTTTCTTTATTCGAATGGTACTTTTTGTAATTTCTTCAACAATGAACCTATAAATAATGAAATAATGGTTATATGGACCCTAATGAGTGGGAAACCACAAGTGGGGGCTTTTTGGTACTTTTTCTATATTCTAATGGTACTTTTTGATTTTTTTGTAATAATGGACATAGAAATACGAAATTAGGCGAATATGGTCCTAAGTGAGCGAAAATTCAAGGGGATACTTCATGGTACTTTTTCTTTACTTGAATGGTACTTTTTGTAATTTTTTCACCAATGAACCTAGAAACATGAAATAAAGCTTATATGGACCCGAGTGAGTGGGAATCCACAAGTGGCTGCCTTTTGGTACTTTTTCTTTATTATAATGGTACTTTTTTAATTTGCTATAACAATGGACATAGAAACATGAAATTAAGCATATATGGTCCTAAGTGAGTGAGCATTCAAGGGGGAGACTTTTTGGTACTTTGTCTTTATTCTAATGGTACTTTTTAAATTTTCTATAATAAATCTAGAAACATGAACATAATATTATATGGACTCGAGCGAGTAGGATTCTATAACTGGGAACATTATGGCGCCTTTTCATTATTCTAATGGTACATTTTGAATTTTCTATAATAATGGACCTAGAAATATAAAATATATGCTCCTCAGTGAGCGAAAATTAAATTGGAGACTTTATGGTACTTTTTCTTTGTTATAATAGCGCTTTTTAAATACATTTATAGTAGAGTTTCCAAAAAACCGAAGAATTTCAAAACCAATTGGGGTGGCGAAGCGCACCGGGTCAGCTAGTTTAATATAAAAGTAAATAACATCTTTCGAAGGGTATTCTTCAAATTGAAATTAAATTCCTTTTTGTCGTAAATGCTATTATGTATTTAAAAATCTTTATCAAATCATATTTGAGAAAAGGACGTATTTTTAATCATTCTCAATTTAATATCAAATCTGAATGTTTGACGGGCTTTATTTTTAAGTATATTGCACAAGCTTAAGTATAACAATGCGTTTGTATCTATGTGTTCATTTCCATTTTTATTTTAAATGTTATGTATTTATTTGAAACGACTGATATTTTTAAATTTCTGACTATGCAGGTATTTTATCTTCTTCTTGTTCTAGTTTCTTACATTTTTTTTTTTTTTTTGTACAAGCATTCTAATTCTTAAAGTCTGAGGTGTGAGATTTTTATATCGATAAAAAATTGGTATTGTAAGTGGAAGTTTAAAAAAAAAAAAATAAAAAGGCATTTTGGATACACACAAGAGTATAGTGAATGAAATGTATGTGGGTTCTTTCAAGCGAGTAATGTGCACACAAAAAGAAAAGTATAGACAAATTCTAAATATAAGAATATAAATATTGTGAGTTTTCTTATGGATTGATTATACAAAAAATGGACAAGTGCTAATACTTATTTGTTTGAGATAAAGCATCACCATCGTATGTATGTACGTCAAATCTGACATCAGCAACTTAATGTTTAATTTGCAAATGTCGAGAATTTATTAGAATTGTCCCGATTAAAGTTATTGAATATTAAATCGCGCGTTGGACAAGAATTCCTCGATTGATTCATTTTTAAAAAGGTACTACTTTTTTAAAAGTATACTACTTTTAGTACTTTTTAAAAAGGTACTAATTTTAGTACATTTTTGAAAAGCTACTAATTTAGTACTTTATTAAGAAGGTACTAATTTTAGTACTTTTTTAAGAAGGTACTACTTTTAGTACTTCTTTAAAAAGATACTAATTTTAGTACTTTTTTTGAAAAGGTACTATTTTAAGTACTTTTTTGAAAGGTACTATTTTTAGTACTTTTTTGAAAGGTACTATTTTTAGTGCTTTTTTTTAAAACACTTTTTAGTACTTATTTAAAAGGTACTACATATTTTAAGTACTTTTCTAAACTTTCTGAAAAAGGTACTATTTTTAGTACTTTTTGTAAAAAGGTACTATTTTTAGTACTGTTTTAAAAGTACTAGTTTTAGTACTGTTTTAAAAGGTACTATTTTTAGCACTTTTTTAAAGGGTACTATTTTTAGTACTTTTTTAAAAGGTACTATTTTTAGTACCTTTTTAAAAGGTACTATTTTTAGTACTTCTTTAAAAAGTAATATTTTTAGTACATTTTTAAAAAGGTACTAATTTCGGTACTTTTTTAAAAAGGTACTAATTTTAGTACTTTTTCAAAAAGGTACTAATTTTAGTACCTTTGTTAAAAAGGTACTGCTTTTAGTACTTTTCAACGCTATGAAAGAAAATAATTTTTGCACCGAATCATTACTTGCGATGAGAAGTGGATCCATTACATTAACCCGAAGCGTAAGAGATCGTACGTGAAGCCCGACAAACCAGCCGAATCGACTCCGTATTTGGTGGTATCAAAAGTATCATATATATTATTAGCTGCTGAAATCTGGCCATACCATCGCAGGGAACATATACCGAAAAACGCCCAGAATATGCGGCCAGACATGAAACTGGAATATTTCATAATGACACTCGGCCACATAGTGCAATACCTGTTAAAACTATTTAGAATAAAGTACTTTAAGTTTTGCCTCATCTGCTTTATAGTCCAGAACTTCTGGACGTAAGCGTCATTATACCCTACATCATCTGCTTAGAAAACTCGTTTTATTATAGTTTTGTTTCTCTTTCATTTGTAAAACCTAGTTCATGAAATATTTTAACAATATTAATGAACCTCTATGTACTTTAATATATGGGTATCAAATGAAAGATTAGAGATTGTTTATATGTTTTAAATTTTTAAAGTTCAAGTAGTGATCAAACTATCCTTCAAAACTAATATCCTTTTATTATCCTTGAACTTTTCCCATGTCTTATTCTGTATTTTAATGGAGTACTAGATTCTTTAATTCCGTCCTTATGTCTTAATTTAAAAAAAAATCGGCCATTAAATAAATTTGTAAATTATTTCTCAATTAGATAAATAAAAATTGTTATTGGCACTAAAGTAACACAGCTAAAAATATGAAGTTTTGGAACGGGAAACTACACATGGGCGTTACTAACATATGCATTTTGGTCAAATAACATTTTGGACAAATGAAAACACTCAAGGATATTTAAGGATTATTTGGCCGTCTAAAACCATTCTTAGCTCATTTTGACCATAAAATCCTCATGAGAAAAATTAATAACAAATAATATTTTCTCAGACTGATTATAGATATTTACCTGTCTATCATTAAATCGTGTCAACACTCTTTGTCTATTCTTTACAACTTTATCTACTTATTTAACATCGTACGATTATTTTAAGCGTGTACAATGCAAATATGTATAAAATATTAAAATTATCACAATCATTTTCGTTATAAGCAGGGCAAGTTTATCAATCTTTTTGCTTATAACATTTTTTGTCCTTATAATTTCTTATGAAATTTTTTTAAATTTCTTAAAAAATATTATATTTTTTAATTTTTAATTTAATGTAAATAACAAATTTCCTATGGTGCGAAAATTTTAGAATTTTGCTTTAGCTGATAAAATATTGAAAAATTTTCACAATTATCAGAAAACCAAATAATAAATTATATGTTTTCCACTCTTAAATACAAATAAAAATGTGAAAAAATGCACAGCAGATACTTAAATTACATAGTTTTCTATATTTCATTTATTTATTTTAACTTTGTCAAATATTTCTATTCATTCTATTCAAAAATGTGTGTAGCCCTTTGGGCTAATGAATCCTCATATCTATCAAAAATTTATTTTCCATCATACTTTGCTACCGTTTGGCTGGAAACTGGAAAAACATTGTATTCTTATTTGTAACCAAATTCTTTATTACAATAAAATTAATCTCAAGCTTTAATTTAGATTCTTCTATCAATATTCATGATTTTTTCCTGTTGTTTTTTTTAATTTTTTGAAAAAAAAATTTTTTTTAGATTTTTTTTTTTAAATTTAAAAAACTTTTTTTTTAAATTTAAAAAATTTTTTTTTTAATATTTACTTCAAAATTTAATTTTTTTTTTTTTTAATATTTAGCCAAAAAAACTTTTGGTGAAAAAAAAATTCGGGTTAAGAATTTTTTCCCGATTTTGACCCATTGTAGGTCCAACTTACTATGGTATTATATACGTCGTTGCAAAGGTCTTTGAAATATCTATCATTAGATATCCATATTGTCTATATTAATGACTTAGTAATCCAGATATAGGTAAAAAAAATAGGTAAAAAATCGAGGTTGTCCTGGTTTTTTCCTTATATCTCAGCCATTTGTGGACCGATTTTGCTGATTTTAAATAGCAAACTTCTCGAAAGCATGTCTGACAGAATTATTCATGATTTGGATCCCGAAGATATCTGGGGTCTTCAGAAAATTGATTTCAACAGACAGACGGACAGACAGACAGACAGACAGACAGACAGACAGACGGACATGGCTAAATCGATTCCGCTATCTATAAGGATCCAGAATATATATACTTTATAGGGTCGGAAAATTATATTGTGGAAATTACAAACGGAATGACAAATTTATATATACCCTTCTCACGAAGGTGAAGGGTATAAAAATGACAGGGATTAAATAGATTTTTTAATATTTCCCTGGAATGGAAATAGTCCGAGAAATTAGGCACCCTAATGCAATTCCAAGTTTCTTCTCGAACATCCAAATACCATGTGGACTTGTAAGGGCATACTTTTACATATATATACTTATATGTACTGTTTTTGTCTTCAAAGGACATATATTGACTTAAAAATATGGGATTTACAATAGATGGCGCAGTTTTTGTTTTTATTAACTTATATGTCATTTTGAAGGGTACATATCTGTCATTTATTCCTACTTAGTTATTGAACATTATAGTGTAAACAACAAAGTAAAAAAAGATTTTGACTCGGAAGACAAAGATTGCCCAGGCCAGTCAAAAAGGTTCGAAGACCAAGAATTTTCAAATAAAAGCAGAATTCGTGTAGTAAATTGTTTAGATACAAATTAAACTGACATAACCTCACACTAAGAACTGTCATTGTCTCCATGAGTATTGTTTTAAAACTCAACTAAAGCTTGCAAACTAATTGGGAACTACTCAAACACTCATTTCAAAACTTTTGCGAACAGTAGGATTCATCCAAAAGCAGGGAAATGAACCCATTACGATAACCGGAAGCGTAAGAGATCGTATGGCAAGCCCAACCAACCAGCTGATTCTACATCAAATCCAAATATTTATATCGCTAAGGTATTTGGTTTGAGCAAAAGGGTCCCATCTGTTATAAGCTGCCTGTACCGAACGCAACTGATTCGTTTGAAACGATTTCGGCATTGGCCGAAAAACACCTAGAATATGCGGTAACATGAAACCGTAACGTTCCGTTTTTTTTAAATTGTAGGGTCCATTTAAAAAAAACTCCTTGGCTACCCCCTCGCCAAATTTTGTCCCGATCGGGCCATCCGTTTAGAAATGCCAGACTTATTTCCAAAAAAATTTGATTCTGCCCCACAGTGCACTCTTCGCTACAATTTAATGATAATCATGTTTGGCTTCGACTTTACAGCACGATAATTTTGAAACTTAACTTAACTTAATTGTTAAGTAGTATAATTAATAGAGTCCAATTGTTTTTCGAAATTATTTTTTTTAAATTTTTTTCCAAATTTTTTTTTAAATTTTTTTCTAAATTTATTAATGAAAAAATTAATGACAAAAAAATTTGTTTGGTAAAAAAAATTCGGGTTAAAAATTGTTTTCCCGATTTTGACCCATTTTAGGTCTAAATTACTATCGTTGCAATGGACTTTGATATATTTATCATTAGATATCCATATTGTCTATATTGATGACTTAGTTCCGGTTTTTTCGGATTTTTTGATGTATTAATTATGTTTGTAAGTTATTTGGGGGCTACGTATGTTGATTTCAACATACAGACGGACATGGCTATATCGACTTCGCTATCTATAACGATCCAAAATATATATACTTTGTGAGGTTTCAAATGCAAAATGTAGAAATTACAACTCATGGTGATGGGTATAAAAATAGAAATTTAAAAAGTTTTACTCATTATGGGTTACCGTGAGATCCGATTTAAAATTGACGGATTTCGAGGAAATTTAGTTTTTGGTCTCAAATATGTCTTGGAGGTATCGATAAATCATATTTATAACTGTGAGGTGGCCGAAAAACTCAAGATTGATTAATTTTTACCCAAAAATTTATTTACAAAAAGCAACATTGAGAAGCCTTTAAATAATTTGCAGGCCTTCCTATGTTGCTCAGATCTGTCTGAAATATTTAATATACATATTATCGCATTTAGTAATCAAACTGGTATAAAAATTGCAACAAAAATATTTATTAAAAAAAACAAATTTTAAAACATTTTTCATTTAGAGACAACTACATTTGTGCTTTTCATTGAGTGTGTAAATGTAAATCTATATATCTATATATATATATATAAATGTCTTTGTAAGTTTGTTTGTTTGTTTGTTTGTTTGTTTGTTTGTTTGTTTGTTTGTTTGTTTGTTTGTTTGTTTGTTTGTTTGTTTGTTTGTTTGTTTGTTTGTTTGTTTGTTTGTTTGTTTGTTTGTTTGTTTGTTTGTTTGTTTGTTTGTTTGTTTGTTTGTTTGTTTGTTTGTTTGTTTGTTTGTTTGTTTGTTTGTTTGTTTGTTTGTTTGTTTGTTTGTTTGTTTGTTTGTTTGTTTGTTTGTTTGTTTGTTTGTTTGTTTGTTTGTTTGTTTGTTTGTTTGTTTGTTTGTTTGTTTGTTTGTTTGTTTGTTTGTTTGTTTGTTTGTTTGTTTGTTTGTTTGTTTGTTTGTTTGTTTGTTTGTTTGTTTGTTTGTTTGTTTGTTTGTTTGTTTGTTTGTTTGTTTGTTTGTTTGTTTGTTTGTTTGTTTGTTTGTTTGTTTGTTTGTTTGTTTGTTTGTTTGTTTGTTTGTTTGTTTGTTTGTTTGTTTGTTTGTTTGTTTGTTTGTTTGTTTGTTTGTTTGTTTGTTTGTTTGTTTGTTTGTTTGTTTGTTTGTTTGTTTGTTTGTTTGTTTGTTTGTTTGTTTGTTTGTTTGTTTGTTTGTTTGTTTGTTTGTTTGTTTGTTTGTATACAGTGCACTCGCGGTAACGTGAACTAATTAAAACCAAGGGAGTTCATGTTAGTGAAATTGTTCACGTTAGCGATTGTCGAATTTCATGGAAAAAATTTATGTTTTACACGCCGGAACGTGAATTTCTTTTATTATTGTTTTCATTATTAAAATATAAAACAAAAATTATTGATTAAAATGCATAACAAAACAAAAGGAGATCACGAGAAAATATACATTGAAATAAAATTACATAGCAAATAAAATTACTCATTCGTTGCCATACAAAAAATATTAATTTAGAGGATAGAGACACATTTTTAATATAAGGAGATTCCCTAAACTTTAAAAATCGAATTTAATGTATGTATTTCAGTGTTGTCTACATGCTTAGAAAACAAATGCATTGAAAAAAATTGTTCACGTTATAGAGCTTTCTGAGTTTATTCACGTTACAGAGTAGTCAATGTAAACAAAAGCTTGTTCACGTTAGGCGGTGTTCACGTTAGACGATGTTCACGTTACCGCGAGTGCACTGTATATGATTGTCACAATAACTTGCATGATTGAGTATGTAATAATACACTTAATTATTATTCGATGCTGCACTGAATGATTACTGATCAGTGCTGACTAATCAGTGCTGATGTAAATATCGTCAGTGGTGACTAATCAGTGCTGATGAAAACATCGTCATAGCTGATTAATCAGCACTGATGTAAATATCGTCAGTGCTGACTAATCAGTGCTGATGAAAACATCGTCAGAGCTGATTAATCAGCACTGATGTAAATATCCTCAGAGCTGACTAACCAGGACTGATGAAAACAACGTCATAGCTGATTAATCAGCACTGATGTAAATATCGTCAGTGCTGATGAAAACATCGTCAGTGCTGATGTAAATATAGTCAGTGCTGACTAATCAGTGCTGATGATAACATCGTCAGTGCTGACTAATCAGTGCTGATGAAAACATCGTCAGTGCTGATTTAAACATCGTCAGTGCTGATGAAAACATCGTCATAGCTGATTAATCAGTGCTGATGTAAATATCGTCAGTGCTGACTAATCAGTGCTGATGAAAAAAACATCGTCAGTGCTGATGAAAACAACGTCAGTGCTGACTAATCAGTGCTGATGAAAAGAAAAAAACATCGTCATAGCTGATTAATCAGTGCTGATGTAAATATCGTCAGTGCTGATGAAAACATCGTCAGTACTGATGAAAACATCGTCAGTGCTGATGAAAACATCGTCAGTGCTGATGAAAACATCGTCAGTGCTGATGAAAACATCGGCAGTGCTGATGAAAACATCGTCAGTACTGATGAAAACATCGTCAGTACTGATGAAAACATTGTCAGTACTGATGAAAACATCGTCAGTACTGATGAAAACATCGTCAGTGCTGATGAAAACATCGTCAGTACTGATGAAAACATCGTCAGTGCTGATGAAAACATCGTCAGTACTGATGAAAACATCGGCAGTGCTGATGAAAACATCGTCAGTACTGATGAAAACATCGTCAGTACTGATGAAAACATTGTCAGTACTGATGAAAACATCGTCAGTACTGATGAAAACATCGTCAGTGCTGATGAAAACATCGTCAGTACTGATGAAAATATCGTCAATGCTGATGAAAACATCGTCAGTGCTGATGAAAACATCGTCAGTGCTGATGAAAACATCGTCAGTGCTGATGAAAACATCGTCAGTGCTGATGAAAACATCGTCAGTACTGATGAAAACATCGTCAGTGCTGATGAAAACATCGTCAGTGCTGATTTAAACATCGTCAGTGCTGATTTAAACATCGTCAGTGCTGATTTAAACATCGTCAGTGCTAATGAAAACATCGTCAGTGCTAATGAAAACATCGTCAGTGCTGATGAAAACATCGTCAGTACTGATGAAAACATCGTCAGTGCTGATGAAAACATCGTCAGTACTGATGAAAACATCGTCAGTACTGATGAAAACATCGTCAGTGCTGATGAAAACATCGTCAGTACTGATGAAAACATCGTCAGTACTGATGAAAACATCGTCAGTACTGATGAAAACATCGTCAGTACTGATGAAAACATCGTCAGTGCTGATGAAAACATCGTCAGTACTGATGAAAACATCGTCAGTGCTGATGAAAACATCGTCAGTACTGATGAAAACATCGTCAGTACTGATGAAAACATCGTCAGTGCTGATGAAAACATCGTCAGTACTGATGAAAACATCGTCAGTACTGATGAAAACATCGTCAGTACTGATGAAAACATCGTCAGTACTGATGAAAACATCGTCAGTACTGATGAAAACATCGTCAGTGCTGATGAAAACATCGTCAGTACTGATGAAAATATCGTCAATGCTGATGAAAACATCGTCAGTGCTGATGAAAACATCGTCAGTGCTGATGAAAACATCGTCAGTACTGATGAAAACATCGTCAGTACTGATGAAAACATCGTCAGTGCTGATGAAAACATCGTCAGTGCTGATTTACACATCGTCAGTGCTGATTTAAACATCGTCAGTGCTGATTTAAACATCGTCAGTGCTAATGAAAACATCGTCAGTGCTGATGAAAACATCGTCAGTACTGATGAAAACATCGTCAGTGCTGATGAAAACATCGTCAGTACTGATGAAAACATCGTCAGTACTGATGAAAACATCGTCAGTGCTGATGAAAACATCGTCAGTGCTGATGAAAACATCGTCAGTACTGATGAAAACATCGTCAGTACTGATGAAAACATCGTCAGTGTTGATGAAAACATCGTCAGTGCTGATTTACACATCGTCAGTGCTGATTTAAACATCGTCAGTGCTGATTTAAACATCGTCAGTGCTAATGAAAACATCGTCAGTGCTGATGAAAACATCGTCAGTACTGATGAAAACATCGTCAGTGCTGATGAAAACATCGTCAGTGCTGATGAAAACATCGTCAGTACTGATGAAAACATCGTCAGTACTGATGAAACCATCGTCAGTGTTGATGAAAACATCGTCAGTGCTGATTTACACATCGTCAGTGCTGATTTAAACATCGTCAGTGCTAATGAAAACATCGTCAGTGCTGATGAAAACATCGTCAGTACTGATGAAAACATCGTCAGTACTGATGAAAACATCGTCAGTACTGATGAAAACATCGTCAGTACTGATGAAAACATCGTCAGTGCTGATGAAAACATCGTCAGTGCTGATGAAAACATCGTCAGTACTGATGAAAACATCGTCAGTACTGATGAAAACATCGTCAGTACTGATGAAAACATCGTCAGTACTGATGAAAACATCGTCAGTGCTGATGAAAACATCGTCAGTGCTGATGAAAACATCGTCAGTACTGATGAAAACATCGTCAGTACTGATGAAAACATCGTCAGTGCTGATGAAAACATCGTCAGTACTGATGAAAACATCGTCAGTACTGATGAAAACATCGTCAGTACTGATGAAAACATCGTCAGTGCTGATGAAAACATCGTCAGTGCTGATGAAAACATCGTCAGTACTGATGAAAACATCGTCAGTGCTGATGAAAACATCGTCAGTACTGATGAAAACATCGTCAGTACTGATGAAAACATCGTCAGTGCTGATGAAAACATCGTCAGTACTGATGAAAACATCGTCAGTACTGATGAAAACATCGTCAGTGTTGATGAAAACATCGTCAGTACTGATGAAAACATCGTCAGTGCTGATTTAAACATCGTCGGTGCTGATGAAAACATCGTCAGTGCTGATGAAAACATCGTTTTCGGCATCCCGGGATTTTTCGTGATTTCGAGATTTTTCGGGATTTTAGTTAAACGTAAAAAAATACAAAATTCAACAGTAAAAACTATTTTTTTTCGTTAATATATATATACTAAAATATATCAAAGAAAAAACTAATGCATTGAATTAAAATAAATTTGGCACAAACGATATTTCATATTTATACCCGTATTCTGAACTTTATAACAGTGAGAAATTCATAACAAAACTGTATTGAGTACATATGGTAGTTCATAGTAAAAGGATTTTTAGGATTAATAGTGTAAAAATTGGTAAGCCAGTTTAAAAGTTATTTGCAATTAAAACCTTTAGTTCTTAAAAAATAAATACTAAACGGCCGAAACGATTTTATTGAAATTTCCAACATAGACTACGACAGGGGTAGCGAAGCGCACCGGGTCAAGCTAGTAGATTTAATAAATCTGTTAGTTATTTTAATTCTTCTATTTGTGTAATAAAACATATAGAGCACAAAACATGAATTAACCTCAAAATGTCAAAGGTTTTAAATATTAAAACCACAAAAGGATTAAGTGTTCGGTGCGACAACATTTATTTATGTATATTTTGTTTAACCCGTAGCAATTTGTATGAATTAAGAATTAAAGCAAAAAACAAATAAATGCTTGTTTCCCAACCATAAGACCGTACATAATTTTGTTTTCATTCATTTTACCTTCTTTGCCTGCCTTTTGTTCTTGTGTAAATGTCGGCATATACTTAAATATTATTATTTTTATTTGCTAGTAGAGTACACAGAGAAAACAAAAAGGGGAAATTAAGACAAGAAAGTTACAATAAAACAAGTTACAAAAGTAAACATAATAAACAGAACAGCAAAATACACATGGGAGCAATATGCTTGACATTAATTAGGATAATTGCAAAGTCACAACAACAGCACCAAAACCACCATCACAAAGTCACATTGGTCAAATACAGAGTTCTTCTTATTAGTCATACATATCGAGCCATGACAGCGAAAATATCTTAAGCAACAATATTTCGGATATAAATATTTTAGTGCAAATCAGTTGAATAAAAACAAAAAAATGTTCTCCTGTAAATTGTGTTGTTATGCACTTAAGATATTTTCGTGGTTAGGCCTTGAAATTATGTACCAATACAACTGCTACTCTTAACAACTAAAAATTACACAACTAACAATACAATTCCTAGCGGTTCTTGTTCTATTGTTCTGTGTATGTGTGTAAAAGCATGAATAAAACAATAATAAGCAGAATAACAACAACATCAAAATTATCACAAACATACGTAAAACATACTTAGTTACGCACATATATATAAGAGAATATAATTAGAAGGATAATAAGGATACTAATCGTAATTCTAATAAAAATTAACTAGCTCCAGATGTTTAACTGAGATTTAATACTACCTACATATATTTATTATACGTTTTTTTGCTGTGAAAACATTTTCTTTTTATTGCAATTCTTATAGTTTTTATCTATTTTAAAAATATTGTTTCTGTTCAAATTTAAACCAATAGCTTGTTTATTATTAAATAATATTTATCATGTATTAAAATTGCATACATTAAAAGTATATTATTGCCAAAATTTTATGGGAGTTTTTGATATCCTTTTTATGGCAAATTAAAACTGATAATTTTAGTTTTTATTATTTTGTATATTAAATGTAAAATTTTTTTTTCTTTTTGAATAATAAATAAAATACTTTTATACTGTATTTATAGAAATTTAATAATGCTTATTTAGTTGTCATATAAAATCTATAAGGATTATAAAAAATTTAATTCTTTGGGAATAAATGAATATATAATAGTTTTATGCAATCATAATTAAAAACTATTAAAAATGCTATATTCAGCTGTGCCGAATCTGATATACTCTTCACCAAAGTATACTTTATGATAATGATTAAAAACAAATTTATTATCAAAAATATTAGGGAAATCAATCATGTTTGTAAATAATTTAGGCCTTTCGAAAAGTCGATTTCAACATTCGACATTGCTATCTCGACTCCAATTTATAAAACGATCCAGAATACACATATCTCACTGGTTCCTTTTTGCTAGAAATCGACTTACAGTGGTCATATCTACCCACTGTAAAAATACAGTTCTATCCGTCTTCAACTTTCATTGTAATGTATTGTTACGTTTTTACCTTTTAAAAACGGGGTTTATTTCCTTTAAATAAACCGGATACTTTTTGCAAATAAAAAGCAGTTTTAGTAGTTTAAAATTTGTAACAACTCTTTATTTATTTAGAATGTACACGAACAACAGTTCAAATATTCCCTCAGTGTCTTTATACACGTTTATCAATTCGCAGAATTGCACACACACTTTATAACATATAAATTTACATGTACACGACAGTTGATGTTAACTCTAACAGCGTCTATGATAAACTCACTCACGACTGTAACCTCTGCCACTATTTATACACGCGCCATCTTCTACAATGCTCTTAACGGACAAACTAGTATGTTCGAATTCTAGAGCTTTCGATGACAATGTTAGCAGCTTAAACATTTAGTGTTGCCATACTTATAAACAATTAGCATTGATAAGTAGCTTCTACTAATAGACTTGTTTCTGAACATGATAAATGCTGCAGCCAGTCGTTAAAGACCGTTAAATTTAAAATAAATATTTTACATATTTTTAGGTAAACAAAATTAAAATTTTATTTTTTCAAAATTTAAAAATTTTTTTTTTTCAAAATTGTTTTCAATTTTTTTTCGAAATTGTTTTTTTTTAATTTTTAAAAACGTTTTTTTTCCAATTTTTTTTTTTTAAATTTGTAGTGAAAAAAAAAAAAATTATAAAAAAATTTTAAAAAATTTGAGAAATAAATCTGAAAAAAAAAAACGTTTACAAAGTGTTATGTTAACTCTAACAGTGAATGTTCTACAATGATCATAACGGGCAACTAGAACATTCGAATTCTAGAGCTTTCGATGTTAATGTTAGCAACTTAAACATTAAGCGTTGCCACACTTATAAACAATGCTAGTAAACGCATGCTATCAACATTGTTGATAAGTAAAAGCTTCTACTAAATGACGTGCTCATAGACATGAAGAATGTTGCAGGCAGTCGTTACAGACCGTTAACTCAAGTCGTTATTGCACATTCGTAACAGTATTAAAGAAAACAATTTTTTACCTCTACTGAACATTTTTAAATTTTGAGTTATTTCTCTTTAGAGGAACCAATGAGATCTATATAATTTATGTAGAAATTACAAACGGAATGATAAACGTTAACACTGGGTATGGTGAAGGCTATAATTAAATACGTTCTAAGGAAAATAATATTTGGAACTTTATAAGATAAATCAGTGAGTAACATTATTTATTGTTTCCAAGGGTCTTTTTTGGATCAGGTCCTACTAGCGATTGCAATTTGTTCCAAATAAAGTTTCGAAAATATTCGTAATATTTATAAGAATTTGTATTACAAATTTTGCATCATAAAATTAATTTTTCGTTTATTCAGTGTCTATTTTAATGACTTAGTAATGCAGATATAGGTAAGAAAATAAGACAAAAATCGAGGTTGTCGTGGTTTTTTCTCTATATCTCTGCCATTTGTCGGTCGATTTTATATAGCAGCCCAACAGGTTCAGTGAGAGGAAATGGACCAAATATTTTTCATATAGTAAGCTCATAATAACAACATAATAATTACACTAATTTTTAAAAAAATATCCGAAACATTTCCCATATTTGGCTCATCAATATGTAACTTTTGAGTGGAATGCCTACAAGATGATGTCCTACGGGAGTCTAATGTAATTATTTAGAACTAACTAACCTTTAGCTTAATAATCTTCAATATTTATTACCAACATTTTTTTGTTGCCGGAAGGGTTTCAATCCCGGGAATTTCCGATACAAATTTCCTAGAAATTTTACCAATAGCGCTTATTCACGCGATTTTTTTCCAAGAATCCCTGGAATTGGAAACTAATGAAAATACATGTTGAAACGCAAATTGTAAAGGGTTAGAAAGTCGTACGTAAAATTAATATTTTCATAAACAGAATAAATCAAAAGTACTTTTCTTTTCAAAATTTTATAGATTTTGAGAAATTATTCATGACGTATTTTTGGTTAATTTGAATTGAAAATATCTGCAAATTAAGTAGCATTATAAGAAGAAATGGTAAATATCAAACAAGTTTCTTACAGCTTGACAGTAGTCTCTTAACTCTTTGCGGTTTAGTGGTCACTTTACTAACCACCTTTTCTATGGTCTTTAAAACATAGTTTAATAGCATCTATTGGCATTTTGCTAAACAATTATATTTTTTGAAGTCATCGTTTTTATTTTTTCTCAAAACTTTCCTTTCAGGGTGCTCTGGTTAGATAAATAAGGGGCATTCATGTCAAGTGATCCAACTTTTGAAATCGATGTCTTCCGATTGGGATGAAATTTGCACCATGGTTAGTTCTATAAAGTAATTCATAGTAATTCAGACACAATTTTTAAACAAGATCGGTCGAGAACTTTATGAGTTAGAGGGGGTAAAAATTTGACATTTTGGACAAGCAGGTGTTTTTTCTCATCTATGTAACTTATTACCTATTGTTCTTAGCAAAATGTGTCCCAAAAATTTTAGATAGCTATTTCTTCAATCTTTCGAAAAAAAAATAAATAAATTAATAAAAAAAAATGTGAAATTTTTTCCGAAATCGAAAACTTGTTTGAATTTTTTTTCAAAATGGGTCCCTTTTTAATTTTTTTTTGCTCAAAAAAAGTTTAGGTCCATTTCTTTAAGAGGTTTTTGACTTCTTAGTGGGATGCGAGTGGGATATCTATCAAGATAAATATCTTGTAGCTCAAGACATACATTTTTATACCCTTCACCTTCGTATGTCTTTCTGTCTGTCTGTCCGTCTGTCTGTTGAAATCAATTTTCTGAAGACCCCAGTTATTTTCGGGATCCAAATCCTCAATAATTCTGTCAGACATGCTTTCGAGAAGTTTCCTATTTAAAATCAGCAAAATCCGTCCATAAATAACGGCGATATGAGCAAAAATCCGAGACAACCTCTATTTTTGTTGCCTATTTTTGATCTATATCTCGATTACTAAGACATAAATATAGACAATATGGATATCTAATGATAGATATTTCAAATTCCATTGCAACGATGTATATAAGGCTATACAAAGTTGGACCGACAATGGGTCAAATCGGGAAAATATTTTTTAACCCGAATTTTTTTTTCACAACAAACATTCTTTTGTCATAAATATTTTTCACTAATAAATTAAAAAAAAAAATTTTAAAATTGGAAAAAACTTAAAAAACAATTTTGAAAAAAAAAAATTTAAAAAATAAAAAAAAAAAATTTAAAAAATTAAAAAAAAATTTTAAAAAATTTAAAAAATTTTTTTTTTAATTTTATTTTAAAGTATAATTTGGTGAAGGGTATATAAGATTCGGCACAGCCGAATATAGCTCTCTTACTTATTTTTAACTCAGACACATGCATTCCGTTTCGATTCCCATGCAAGCCAATTTTTTTTCTGTTTTTTTTTTAACTATTTGTTCGTGAATATATTTGAGTCAAATCATAAGCTGTTATCATTTAGCTCTAGGGTTCCTAATTTCCCGGACATTTTCTATTCCTGGGAAATATTAAAAAAATCTGTTCAGTCTCTGGAATTTTGTAGACTAAATAAAGACAAAATCAGAAATCAGAATGTATGTATATAAACCATTATTTTTGTCATTATTTTCTCTAATAATAAATATTTTTAGAAGTTTTAATATAAACGTTAATGTTAATTTTCCTGTCTTAAATAAAAATTTGTCTGTTTTTGTCACACAGAAAATTGTTTCAGTTGTGATAATCGAATTTATCGATTGTCTAAATGAACAAATTTTTAAGTTATATCAGATCATTTTAGTTGGAATTAAAACAATTATGTTATTTAAATAGTAATTCTTCTTTGTGAACTAACTTGCTGTTGATACATAGAGAAAACAGATTCGTGATAGCAACCTTACTATGGCTTTATATACGTCACTGCAAGGGTATTTGCAGTATCCCTATTGTCTAAGTATTTTAATGACTTAGTAATCCAGATATAGATCAAAAATCGAGGTTGTCGTGGTTTTTTCCTATATCTCAGCCATTTGTGGGCCGATTTTTTCGATTTTATATAGCAACCCAACTGGTTCTGTAGATATTTTGATGTATGAACCATGTATCTAAGTTATTTTGGGTCTACGGAAAGTTGATTTCAACATACAGTCGGATAGACGGACATGGCTATATCTTTGTGAGGTCGCAAATGAAAAATGTAGAAATTACAAACGGAATGACAAGCATATATACCCTTGTCAGTCATGGTGAAGGGTATAATAACATCTACATTTATTCCATTTTTATCTCATATTTTGCATTTAGCAAATGTGTGCCTGCAATTTATTTTCTGTTCTACGATAGATGGAATGTTGAGTATATGTTTAAGGTTGGCAAAAAAAAAAAAAAATTAATAAATAAACAATAAATGAATAGATGAATGAATTCAAATTGCTATAATTTATTAGAAAATTATGCTGTTTAATCATAATAATTTTCCAGCAAAGATATTATGTATTAAAAACGCCTTTATGTTGCCTTTGTGTATAATGGGAGGTAAAAGTTTTTAAACAATATTAAAAAAAAAGAATATTTTTTCCGACTAATTTACATTTAAGACAAACGCTTGCAGTTCTTAAAGTAGAGACTAAATAAAAGCGTGTTTTTTCACTCTCTTCAGATCAATGCAAGTTTTGTGTATCAGTCTAACTTAGTCATAGACATTATGTACGAAAACTTTTCTTCATTACTGTACATGTTAATAGTTTAGATAGTATATGTATATAAAAGTATTTCTATAAATTTTCATTCGTTGGTATCATTGTTGGCGTTGGTGTTTCATCTCTTGTCATATCTATGCTATATTATTTTAACATTGTAATGAACATTATGCAGAAGGAGAACATAAATTACTTTTGGGTTTGAGCGGTAAAATATGCAGACAATTCATTATTTACCATATTTTTTTGTTTGTTCTTATTTCTTTCTTTTGTCGTTGGCTGTATGAAAGAGTAGATGAGGTGAGAATGTTTAAGTGCTGGTATTACATGCTAACGCAACTGGGTGTTAAACAGCAATTTCCCCTTAAGCTTTAGCACATTCCGTTTGCACTCTTATAAACGTTTAATACCCATAAAAGGAACATACGGAAGGCTGTTGCCAAAAAAAAAAAAAAAATGAAAAAAGGAAAATTACTTATAAATATTTTCACAACATTTATTAAATGAACATCATAATCAGTAGCACACAGCAGCGTGCTGATATTTGAAAAACAAACATCCACAAATACGTTAAATAATTTTTGCACTTCAATGAATTTTTAGTAGTTCGTTTCTTATCTTCAGTTTGGCAAAATCTTGCCAGAATCCAACCGTTTTTCGATTCAACTCAATATTGCGTGCTTGATTAAACTTGTTTTTATAGTTTGCTTAAGGATTTTCCCTGATTTGTTTGTTTTCTTTATAATTTTTCTTATTTGTTCAAATTTTTTTTACTCCCCCCCCCTGATGATTATCTAATCCATCCATATGTGGTATTTGTTTATTTTGTAAAATATTTGTTTTTATCGTGAAACTTTCGAAGGCAAGACAAACACAATAAACGCATTAGGATTTATCTTAACAATGAGAAAACAAGAACAATACCCATAAAGGATGTATGAACATTATAGTTTAATAACAAAAAGCACAGAAACTATCAAAAAGAAAAGTGGGACAAAAGGAATGATTTAACATATTTACTTAATCCTAATGGATTTTTAACTAAAAAAACGAAATCTAAAAATAATATTTTAAATCATATCTAGTCATCCAAAAACAATAAGGACAATTTTGTTAGTTTTGGCCACAAAACAATCCTTAGAATTCAAAACCAAATCATCCATTTGCTACTAAATATATTTTATATTCATAGATTTATTTAATATATATGCCGTTTTATTAATCCACATAATTGTTCATGTAACCGCTAAAATACTAAATTTGCCTTTAAATTTCTCTGTGAAATTTATTAAATTACTCTCCTCTGCAAATTAGGGAAAAAAGCAACAGCAGAAAAAAAACTAACATTTTAATTTGTTTAACAATACAAATAATGCAAATTAGCAGCAGCAACATACGTTTAATGTGCAATATTAACATTTTATTATACACCAGAGAACAACATGACATCAGCTGTTGTGTGGTTAATAATCCTACACAGTGAAAACAGATACGTAGTAGCCACTGAATTTGTAGCCAATCGAATGATTCTGTCGTAGTGTTGTAGTTGTGGCTACACAATTTTAGAAGGAGTAACAAAAGTTTGGTTGCTTTAACCGATATTTCTCTTTATCAACTGATTTTTCTTTTGTTAGAACCGAATAATTCGATTTGCAACAAATTTGGTTGCTACTACGAACCTGTTTTCACTGTGTACATACTGATGCATTGCACTGTGGTACTAAATCAAAATCGAGGTGTACAAAATTATAAAAATCGGTATCTGCAGAATTTGGAAAAACGAAGTTTTTTCGGAAGCTGACAATCTGCTCTCCTCCAATACAAATGCGTTTTTCAATTGGACATTTCGTTCAAAAAATTTTGAATCATATTTTCGTTAATTTTTTTTGTAATAGTTTACTGCTTTACTAAATTACATATATCTCAATTGTTTTACCATATAGAAACTCATACTTCAAAACATAGATAAACATTGATATAGGCTTTTATTAAGTGTATATCTTATATTTATGGGCCTCTCCATTTTCCTGTTATAGTCCATTAAACTTGGGTCTCAAACATACGGATATTTTTTTTTTTTTTTAAGAATACACCGTCCAATGACTATATACATCATTTAAATAAACTTCTGGGGAATGTCTTTGTAAAAAAATTGTAGGCGCTAGCACAAGCCGAAATACTTTTTTTTAATTTTTACGGAATGGAATTTTTTTATTTTTTTTTTTATTATTGAGTTTTATATATCTAGACCCTACTGTACCTTGGAATATAGTAAATACAGATCTTTTTAAAAATATAGTTTTAGAAACACATGAAAACGTATTTTTTTAATTTTTTTTATTAATGACTTGAAAAAAGTTTATATTAATCTTTTAAACTTTTTTTTTTGGAATCGGAGACACCAATTCTATATAAAAAGAGAGCCAAATAATTTTGTCCACCTAGATTTTGATTTGGAACCACAGTGCATTGTTTGATAACGAGGAGTTAAAATAGGAATGGGTGGCAGCTTATAATAGATTTAATAACTTCCCTTATAGAAATATGAGCTTAATGGCATAATATAGAGATCGTTTACACTTAATCTAATAAATAAAAAAATATGACAAAATAAAGGTTATGTGAAAAATTTTAAATTATTCATATACTAATGATTGTGCAATTTAACATAAATAGCTGATTACAAAACTGAGTCAAAAAATGTTTCAGAAACTAAACTAAATTAAGTAATTGTTAAAACTCATTTATCTGTTTTAGAAGATCCTCTTACAAATCCACAGTTCACTTGGAATCTTTCCAGTAGTGTTGAAAAATTAACACAGTATTTTTGAAATGTTTTTGGAAACAATTCTGAAGCATTAGTAGCAGATTGATGATTTGCATTATTAATATTTCATATTTCAAATGGGGGCTAGAGATCAAGTTGGTCACAAACATCCGAATGTTAAATTTTGAAAATATCTAGTTATCTCTTCTAGTTCAAGAGATATTAAGGATGAAACATTTTTGTTTAATTTTTTTTTTTTTTTTTCAAACGTTTTTTTTTTTTTTCAAACGTTTTTCCATTTATATACCCTTCAAATATATAAATTTGTCATTCCGTTTATAATTTCCATAATATAATTTTCTGACCCTATAAAGTATATATATTCTGGATCCTTATAGATAGCGGAGTCGATTTAGCCATGTCCGTCTGCTGTCTGTCTGTTTAAATCAATTTTCTGAAGACCCCAGATATCTTCGGGATCCAAATCCTCAATAATTCTGCCAGACATGCTTTCGAAAAGTTTCCTATTTAAAATCAGCAAAATCCTTCCATAAATAACGGAGATATGAGCAAAAATCCGAGACAACCTCTATTTTTGGCCTATTCTTTTATCTATATCTCGATTACTAAGTCATAAATATAGACAATATGGATATCTAATGATAGTTATTTCAAAGTCCATTGCAACGATGTATATAAGGCTATAGTAAGTTGGACCTACAATGGGTCAAAATCAGGAAAAATATTTTTTAACCCGATTTTTTTTTCCCAAAAAACATCTTTTGTCATAAATTTTTTTCACTAATAAATTAAAAAAAAATTTTTTTAAAAATTTGAAGAAAAAATATATTTAGAAAAAAAAAAAAATTAAAAAAAAATGTTTTAAATTTTATTTTAAAGTATAATTTGGTGAAGGGTATATAAGATTCGGCACAGCCGAATATAGCTCTTTTACTTGTTTGGTACTAGAATAATGGAAACAGTAACATGATGGATTCTGTAAGAACTGATAAAAAATACTTTAACGGTTAATTCTTAAAAAAATGTTTTGAAATTTCTCTCAAACATAGATGCAATTTAAGAAGACATAAGTAGATAAACAAACATATATAGTGGCCTAACATCTAAATTATCTTAACCAACAACATATATGATTTTTATTTTTAATGTAAATCAATAATTTATGGTCGTTGAAATTACATTGGTGTACCAAGTACTGTTGCAAATTTATATCAAAAACAGCTTAAATCGTATATAGGCAAAAAGAGAAATTTAATTTGTGTGCATACATGGGTAAAAAAATAAAATATCCGCTACACATCTGCTTGGTTGAATGCTGTCAAGCAACTGAATGAAATATTTGTATTTTTTACGCTCTTGTTGTGTGTTTTGTTTACAATCGTGTTCAGTGATGTTAACTTTTTTGTTTCGATTTCCGTACAGCCCTAAAAAAATTACCGTTTTTTGAGTAAAATTACCGTATGCGATGTCTTAAACAAAAATAATTATATTTTCTTACAATTTTGTGAAAATGAGCGAATTCACTTAATTGTAAATAAATTCTAGAAAAATCCCTCGATTTTTATGATCGATATCATATTTTGTTCCTATTACACGTGGCTTTGGGATAAAGCCATAAATCTGAACAATTTCTTTCCTTTTCGATTTTTCATGATTTTTTTTTTTAAACAAAAAAAATTCTATTTGCACGTAAAATATATATTTTTTGCTTCAATTTGTTATTATAACTCCGAAACTACCGAGCCGATTGAAACGCAATATATATGTTAAAATTTGTACATAGCATAGGGAAAATGTTTTCAAAATTCAATCAATCGAAAGAAGAACATTAACTACTCAATTGTATGTATAGCAAACAAAAAACTAAAATTTTGTGAAAATGAGCGAATTCACTTAATTGTGAATAAGTTCGAAAAGAATCCCTCGATTTTTATAATCAATATCTCATTTTATTCCTATTACATGTAGCTTTGCGATGAAGCCATAAAACTGAACAATATCTGTCGTTTTAGATTTTTCATGATTTTTTTTCAACAAAAAAATTGCTATTTTCACGTAAAAATTATATTTTTTGCTAAAATATTATAACTCCGAAACTACTGAGGCGATTGAAACGCAATATATAAGAGAATTAAAGGGTATGTAAATCTCAACTTTTCTAAGTTTATTTTAATAACAATGGACTGAACCTGACCCTTTTTGCGATATCATTATGTGGAGAAACGTCTAACAAAATTTGTAATTTACTTAAATTTTTTTTTTTAATTTATGAATAGAATTGAAAATTTTTATCATTTTTGTAGTGCATAGCATATATAGTGCTTAGTCAAGCCTTTTTTTTTGCAATTGACCTGTGTTATGTGTAGACACATTATGAAAATATAACTTTTGGGGTCAAATGCTTAAAAATTGAAACTTTTTCAAATTACCGTACAAATGTAGAAATTACCTGCCTACCGTTCGGAGGTCTAAATTACCGTACAATACGGTAATTACCGTACGGTTAGCACCACTGATCGTGTTGTGTACGTGTAAATTCACGAAAATCTTCGTAATCTGAACAATATGAACGCGCATCTCTGGCTTAAATGCATATAGTCCGTATGTTTACATTGAATAAAAAAAAGAGCTTCTCCTATAAAGTTTTTTTTTTATGCACTTAATATATTTTCCCCGTTAGTGCTTGATATGTGTAGCTACATCCTATGAACACTTTTTGAAATGAAATAAATAAAAATATTTAATGGCAAACGTTGGTAATAACGACAATCATTATGATATTTAATGATGGCATCGCCAATGATGAAGAGGATTATTTTGAAAATGATGAAAGTACCTACTCTACATATTCAGATGCAGTATTTTAATGTTAACTCTTTGGAAGCACATAAACACGCTACAATATACTTAACTTGAGTTTATAGCCATATTTCGTATCCTTGAATGTTTATTAGATCTGCCCTTAAAAAAATAGATTTACTTTAATTGGGGTTTATTTTGTTATTTAGTGCCTTAAACAAACTGATGCAACATTTATGATAAAGTACCATTATTTACACAATTTTACAACTTTCAATCGATTTCACGCACGGGTTTCTAGTTATCCGATTGGTCTTCAATTTTGCAGCAGACCACTTAAGAATAAAATAAGACCCATCCAAAGTAAATCTATTATTAAACGCTCGGGCAGGTCTAATGTACATATGCATATCATACATATGTACAGACTGTACATAGTAGTTTTACAATGTAAGTACACACATACATGTTTATTAAAATATATTTGATTGTATATGTGTGTGTATTAAATTAATTAAATCAACACTACCCAGCAGGCAAATATGCTAGAGCATCACTTTGTAGGCCTTCTAGAAGACCAGTTTACATATTCTATTAGATCGGATACTCATTTCAATCTACCTTTCTTAGAAAATTATCTAGAAGGACTTTGCTTCTCCTTTTAAACAAATTTCATACACAAAATATCATTACAAAGTAAGGTCGAACAAACCTTTATTTAAAATTCAAACAAATTAAATTTATTTTGTTCTCTTTATTATAAAACGTTACATGAAACAAAATCGTCTATAAAATTTAGTACAGTGCCAGCTCGGTATTCGTTACTACCCATTATGGCTTATTTTTTAATATTGCAGGTTCTATAATCGCGACAGTTTACGAAAAACAGGTTCAATTTTTCGCGACTTTTATCTGTTTGTTTTAAATTTGATAACAATGTCTGCTTTTACACAGGGCAAGTTTTCTTGCCGCAAGTCTGAGTTTATAGGAGAGAGAGGCAAGAAGAAAGAAGAGGGGTACACACTTGCTTGTATTGGCAAGTATCTTCAATTCTCTTTTGTTTTCTCATTTTCTCTATGGCGTCTATTAGGTTTTGACATACAAAATTCAACACAGCCTTGCTGTGTGTAAACATACGAGCAATTTTAAAACATAATCGAAGAGACTTGCTTCAAGTAAACTTGCCCTGTGTAAAAGCAGACAATGTCTATAACCAAAAAAGGGAAATCCCCGTCTTTTGGTATATTAACCTTTTTGGTTGATTTTGATTTTCAATTTTGTCAGTTTATTCGTGTCATTTGTTGTGTAAATACATCTTTTAATATGGGAAAAGTTCAACATATTGTAAAACCAACGATTTCTCAAACATTAAAGATTTTAAAAAAAATTTTTAAATAAATTCAATTTGCGTGAATTACAAGTTACATAAGTCCATAAAAAAGTTCATACGTACAACAGAAAGTGGCCCTGGCAAACGTTGCACCTTAAAGAAAGCTGAGTACCCAAGAATGGAAAAAATGCTTTATAAGTGGTTTCTAAAACAAAGAGAGCAAAATGTTCCAATATCAGCAGCGATTTTAAGAACAAAAGCCAGTCATTTGTTTTCAAAAATTTATCAAACCAATTCTGGTTTTAATGCCAGTGAAGGATGTTTGAAGAAATTTAAGCGTCGACATGGAATTAGATTTTTAAAAATTACGGGTGAGAAATTTTCTTCGAAACCTCAACTTATTGATCCATTTGTGAAAGAGTTTAAGGATTATGTTGATGAGCACGGGTGGACTCTTCACCAAATTTACAATGCCGACGAATCTGGTTTATATTATAGAATGCTTCCAAATCACACTCTTGTCATATGTAATGAGAAAACAGCGCCCGAAATAAAAATATGTAAAGAACGAATAACTTTTTTGCCCTATTCAAATGCGAATGGCACAGACAAACTGAAATTGGCTTTTTCAATAATCCTGTAATATACAACTCCAGTATTAACGCCTGGATGACATAATTTATATTCAAGGACTGGTACCATCACGAATTTGTTACCCACCTAAGTTAATTTTCACCAATTAGTAAAAGCAAGTTGTTCATAAGTAAACATTTTTTAGGTCCGAGAATTTTTGGCTTCAAAAGGTCTGCCGCAAAAAGCAGTTTTGCTTTTAGATAACACCTGTCACCCAGTAGAGGAACTAAAAAGTGATGACGGTTTAATTGTAGCAATGAATCTGCCAATTGCACTGCGCTTATTCATCCGTTAGATCAAAACGTTATCAACTTGGTCAAATTAAATTATAAAACAACAACGCTCACCCACTTGCTTGACCAGAAGGGAACAAATTTGGAGCTCAAACTAAATAACTTGATTCTCAAAAATGCAATTTAGATTCCGGCTACGTCCTGGGATAAAATATCAGTGTCCAATATCCGAAAATCCTGCAACGCCTTGCTCGAATTCGGTACTGAATGCAGTGAAGAAACATGCCCTTAAATATTTTACAAAATATAATTCAGGAAGAAAACGAAGATCTTTCTACTATCGGTACACTTGTAGCTCATATTGATATGGAACATCTTTTCACGAATGCTGACATAAACAACTGGATTCAAGAAGAACTGCATATGGAATCAGAGGATTTATACGATAGTGGTTATGAAGTAAACTAAATTACAATGAACGATTGTTTAACATCGATAAATATATGCAAACGTTGGGCTTTGGAAAATGATAAGCCAATAACAGCGCTATATGAACTACGTGAACTCAAAATCTCCAATTTCTTTAAAAATGTTTGATATGTAATATGTATATCAATAAAAAGGATGCTAATTTTAAAAATTACATAAATTTTTTCAATAAAATTTTGGGTTTCACATCAGGTCTGGTTTTTCATTAGTCGCGAATACCGAGCTTGCACTGTATTTTGCAATATTGTATATATAAAACTACACACATGAATTCATTAAGAATAATTTACATAATCAGGCATTTTAATAGAAGTTCCCGTGTTTGCATTCTATGTGGCATTACGCGGGCGGTTTCCTTAAAAGTCTCAACGGCAAACCTTCAACTATGCCTTCTTAAGAAGGCATTCTATCAGCCCTCTAACCGAAGCGAGGTATGTAAGGTATTGACTTCCACATCGTGTAAAATTTGAATGATTTTGCAATGAGGGTGTTTATGAGTCTCCAAAATAAGGCCTTTACGAAGGCCTCTGTACTGCATCTTTTTCCCGTTGGCTTATATTTATATACACTTTTACTCATGGAATTTATGTATATTACTACAAGTTTGTTTTTGCTTTTATGTTAATGCAGACACTATGTCTGTGAGTATGTGATACGTAACGTATTATTAATATTAATTATTGATTACTCTTTAATAATCATACGTCTAGGTTGCTCTTGTAGAAAAATGAAGGATTTTTAATTTTTTTTTTTTTTGTTTATTTTCATTTCATTTTTATTATATTAAAACACATCATTAACACATTATCATTGCGCATTTGTCAGAGTGCTTGAATGCTTTCGAAAGTAAAGTGATTTTATGATATTTTGTATTGCTAAAATCGAAAAACAATTGAATGAAAATAAAATGTGAAAATATTTTGTTTGCGCAATGACATATTAACGAGTCGTACACTGTTTTCTCTTCACATTTTTTAATATGCATTTATGAAATTTTAATTAAAAATAAGTATTTTTATTAAATCATACTTCTGCTATGATGTGTAGTAATTAAACGTTGAATTGTAATTGCAATTAAATTAATATCAATTAAAATAGCACATATGTATATGTATGCACCGGAGCTTGAATTTAGTTATACAATTTAAAAGGAGCAATTCTTACCAGTGCCATATAGCAAATTTCATCTATTTTTGTGGCCATAATTAATTACAGGCAAAAGGCTCTACTGATTTAAATGATTTTTTTAGATTTTAACATTTGAAGTCTTCCTTAACATCTTACATATACATACTAACTCTCGAAAATAAAAGAAGACAATTTTGTTGTCCTTTTGGGTTATTCTGATATTAGTTAAAAAAACCTCCCACCATTTTTTTAGTACAGCTACATTCCACGTTTTATTACCGAAGAATTTACCTTAACCCTCTAACTGGCAAGACCGTAAAAATTATCCAATGAAGCCAATAATTTTTTTATACCCTTCACCTTCGTGAGAAGGGTATATATAAATTTGTCATTCCGTTTGTAATTTCCACAATATAAATTTCCGACCCTATAAAGTATATATATTCTGAATCCTTATAGATAGCGGAGATCAATTTTCTGAAGACCCCAGATATCTTCTGGATCCAAATCCTCAATTATTCTGTCAGACATGCTTTCGAGAAGTTTCCTATTTAAAATCAGCAAAATCCGTCCATAAATAACGGTGATATGAGCAAAAATCCGAGACAACCTCTATTTTTGGCCTATTTTTTATCTATATCTCGATTACTAAGTCATAAATATAGACAATATGGATATCTAATGATAGATATTTCAAAGTCCATTGCAACAATGTATATAAAGCTATACAAAGTTGGACCTACAATGGGTCAAAATCGGGAAAATATTTTTTAACCCGAATTTTTTTTCACAAAAAACATTCTTTTGTCATAAATTTTTTTTTACTAATAAATTAAAAAAAAAAAAATTAAAAATTGGAAAAAACTTTTAAAAAACAATTTCGAAAAAAAAACATTTTTTTTAAAAAATTTAAAATTTTTTTTTTTTTTTTTAATTTTATTTTAAAGTATAATTTGGTGAAGGGTATATAAGATTCGGCACAGCCGAATATAGCTCTCTTACTTGTTTCATGTTAATGTAGTCAATAGAACCGTAAGTTTTCATTTTCAGGCGATAAAAACATTCTGAATGGACGCCTGGTAGGCGATCTTGCCGGTTTGCGTGTAATATGACACCAAAGGTAAATTTTAGATATAAACAAATTTTATTGAGAGAAATGAACAAACAAAACTAAAATGCACATTATTTTCGATGGTGGTAGTTCCAGAAACAATTTCTGGCAATGTTTGCACCGTTTTTTGGAAGTTTTCTCTCTACCCAAACAAGAAAATTATCGTCAGCATCGAACTCAACATTAGCAGCTCTTTTCCCAACACCTGATATGCCAGGCTGTAGTGATAAAGGCTCATCGACATTTGGAGCAGATTAGACCGTATTTTTTTGAAGGAAACAGGCCAGCAGCTAGTTCCTCATGCAAATGTGGAAGCCGTAAAAGCAGTTCTTTAATCAGACACATTGTTGGAAGCATTGGCCTCATCGGTCTGCGAACGTTTGTATAAAATTAATGCATTTGTAAAGACCATGTCCACAAAATGGTAGAACAACCTAATTAACTATAATATTGCGAGTCTTAGCTCAAATATGGTATCTACCGTGGAGACCATCCATGAGATTTACTCCCCCCATGCGATCACTGTATTCTCGAATAATTTGATGGCAGTTGATTTCGATTACCTTTGATTGTTGTTCTCCTGGATTGGTTCTTCTGAAACATGAGGAGGATATATTTGTTGTCCTTTCTTAATACAGTATTCACATCGACTATATGTATTGAGGTCATGTATCATACGCAAAATCATCTCAGCTCTTTGTTCATTTCGCAGCTTACACAAAAGCAAATCTTGATCAACAAGAAATATGACAAACAAAATTAGTACCTCTCATGGTGACTAAACCATAAATTTCTTTGGCTCGTAAATAAACTAACATTGGCTTCGATTTGTAAAAGTTATCAAAATGCAGGATGTGATGCATGAAATTAGAAATCTCCAAACATTAAAGATAGCTCCAATGTCCGGTGTAACAGGTAAAATGATATTATCTCCGGGACCATTGTAGATTTAAAAACGGTAGGCAAAACCTTTTGAATTACAAAGCACGAACAATTTGATCCCCCTTTTATGCGGCATATTGGGCATGTATTTTCGGATATGGTGTTTCGTCTTTGGAACATAGGTGGAATCACTAACACTGTCATCGCTATCAATACTTTAATCTGTGCTGTCTACAGAACTCTACAGAATCTATGAACTCGAGAAATTGCTCATCAGAAATTTGCTCCAAATTGATATTTTTCGTATAAGGCCGTTTATTAATAACCATCTTTAACACAATATTTAAATAAAAGGATGCACATAATGGAACCGTAAGCAAACAATAGAGTTTAATAAACAAAAGGTGAAAACAACAATGTAAGAGAGGAGGACATTTTTTTACACACAAACCGACAAGACCGCCTTGAGAAGGCCTTCACTATTTCGTTTTTAAATCAAACTTTAATTTTTCTTTTTTCACATCAAATACTTTTAAACTTAAATATAAAATGTTATCTACTTACCCTAAAATTTTGAAGTCGGTCATTTTATTCTAAATGTAGTTTTTTAATCGTTAAATTTGCGAAATATGCTAATTTGTTGACTTTTTGCACTTGATTGAACAAAGCTGACAAAGTCGTTTGTCAGAATATATTGGGAAGTATAACAATGTAAAAATGTGTTATCTAAACAGAGTTTTCACTATATTAAAGCAACAAAATCTTTAAAACAGCACTGGTGCCCAAAAATCGTAGGCCCCCTTTAAGCGGTCTTACCGGTTAGAGGGTTAAGCCCAACAGCAGGCTGAATTCACAACTATAATGTCATTTCAGATTTATATTTCAATTTGTGACTATTCGGTTTAAAATCAATAAATTGTATTGTATTAATAAAAACTTAAGAATTCCGTCTACTTTAATTCTGGAAAACATTCTTAATTCGTTTCGAAAGAGAGATTTTCAAATCAGGGGCCGAATTACCACACTCGATATCGAGTAAAATATATCGTCATTTTTTTAATTGAGATTAATTCGATATCGAGCAAAAAATTTAGTACATTTTTTCATAATTTCGATATCGAAAAATGATTTTTCGATACGATAGCTCATCCGATCACGATAAATAAATTTAAAACAATATTATTGTTATTACTTTCTCTAAATATGATATCCTAGAAGTTGTAATGTTAGTCACCTTAATAATTTCTTTAAGAACATAAACTATCAATTTAAATCATTCTTAATAACTTAATTTTTGTATTTTATTTCACCTCTTTGAGCTTTAATATAATTTATGCTCCCAGTCATAGGGTAGGACTAGAGGCGCAACTGAGAGTAAGCTAGAAGAAAAAATAATTACTCTCAGCCAAATTTTATGGGTGACACAATAAAATACACTGATTTACATATATTTGGTTGTTGCAAGACTTAAAGTTTTGGCAACAGACTTAGGTTTTTTGTCTCTCAGTAATGCTGCTACTTATGTATATTCTATTCTATGCTCCCAGTAGTCATTAAAAATCAGTTTGTAGTAAACGTCAAAGCTCAAGGATCATTTAAACTCAATAACAAACCCATCTGAAACCATTTTAAATAAAATTCACTGACCCTAATTGCTATTAATTATCATTATTATCATTTATTTCGGATTATAATTTTAAATCAAACTTCATTATTCATTATATATTTATTTTCAATTAATTTTAATTTAAATGATTTAGTATCAGAGTTGTAGGTTTTTTGAGGGAAATCTAACTAAAGTATTTAAATCTGACAAGTACAGCTATTAAGTAGTTGTAATATGTCATAAAACTAAAAATGAACACCGACAATATTACTGACATTTAAGTCTTACGACTTATGAAAACTTTAATTGTTTATTAATTTTTTTATAAACACGAAATACCATACATTCAAAAGCCAATATTAATTTTCAAAAAATAGAACAAATGGAACTTTCCAAACATTAATTAAGACCTACATACATACCTCTGTTTTCACTTGTTTCCCAAACTCCAAAAAAAAAAAAATTTAATGAAATAACCCAAAATACTTAACATTAAAGTAAACAACGTTACATGCTATAACCATAGAGAAATAGATATAGAGCGGAAAGTCTCCTGTCAAAGACCTAACTCAGTTGTCAAAAATATAAGTGGTGAGAATGTATTGGTAAAAAAAACTATGTGAAAACAAAAATGTTACTCGTATGTGTGATTATTTATTTGTTTGAGTATTTTTTTTTTAGTAGTTTCAGTTCTATGTGTATTTCTATATTATTTATTTATTTTTTTATTGTTTGAATGAGTGTTGTGTAGTACGGCCTACAATTGCATGTCTGTCTATAAATTAAATACTTATACTGATGGTTGTTTAACCATGAAATTCATCAATAAATCGATTGTGAAAATACATAAGTAATGGATTCTATGTGACGCACGCATAACAAACACAACGAACAAGAAAATACTTTCACTGACTTTGTTTGAATATTGAAAATAGACTCTTTTACACATTTACACAAATACACTGATGGAGGCCTTTTAGTCTATTTACTACACTCATTCAGTTCTTCATTTATTTAGTTTATAAAGGCTTCTTTTATAAATCTCATCTTAAGTGGCAGCAAATAAACTGTCTATCATGATAATTTTCTTCTTTTTCTATTAAGTAGTTGTTCTTTGTTTCTTTCTTTTTCCTCTTGGCTCTATAGGAGTTTTTCTTTATTGCTTAGACTTCTTATATATTTTGTTTTATTTCATTATTATTATTATTGTTATTATTGCAGTCTTAACATTGTTGGATTTACACTTCTAATCATTAATAGTATACAAGAAAATGTCCAATAGACATACATACATACATAAGTAATAACTAATAATATGAAAGTAAGGATACTTACACGTGTTGTTTTCATACAAGTAGTTGATTTGTCTTATTATTAAGTTTTCCTAGAAATATAAAGATACAAAATGTACACAGTTTTATTAGTTTATTTAATAATTAATTAAAGAAAATCTTAAACACTTTTACAGAATAATCTATATATATAAATCTAATATAGATGCAACTAAAATTTAAAATGCATGTTTATCTACTTAAATAACTGGTACTTTTTTGACATTGTACCTTTTAGGTAAATAAACGAGTGAAAACTGTATTTTGGTGCTTTTTTGCTACCTCATGTATCTATTAAACCAATAAACATAGAAATAAATAAAAATTTAAGTTTAGTACTTTTTGGAAATTCGAACAATTGAAGAATAAATATTGTTACGTTTTTACCTTTAAAAAACGGGGCCTATTTCCTTTAAATAAACCGGATACTTTTGATTGCAAATAAAAAGCAGTTTTAGTAGATTAAAATTGTAACAACTCTTTATTTACTCAGTGTCTTTATACACGTTTATCAATTCGCAGAAATGCACACAAACTTTATAATGTACAAACCACACATGTACACTATAATTGATGTTAACTCTAACAGCGACTATGATCAACTCATCTCACGACTGCCACTTCTGCCACTATTTAAACACACGCCATCTATCGGGAATCTTCTACAATGCTCTTAACGAACATACTAGTACATTCGAATTCCAGAGACTTCGACGTCATTGTCAGCAGCCCAAACATTTAGTGTTGCCATACTTACAAACAATGCCAACAACCGCATGCTATCAATCATTGTTGATAAGTAGAAGCTTCTACTGATGGACGTGTTCATAAACATGATGAATGTTGCAGGCAGTCGTTGCGGACTGTTAAATTAAAATCGCTATTGCACATTCGTAACAATATTTTATTTATTTTTGGTACTTTTTTCTAAACTAACTTCTTACAATGATGTGTAAATAAATTTCATTACACAACATTAGTATCATTTCAATGGGGACAAAAAAGAGTAAAAACGGGAAAACACATTTTTAAAATTAGAATATTGGTTCCTGCAGTCATATTCAAATTAACTAACAGGGTGCTATTTGGAACTCGAGTGTGAAGGTGTTTAAAAATCCAATCTAAATTAATTTGTAATCACTCACATTTTATACCAAAACTCTATTTTTAGTTCAAAAAGCTCAAATATTTTAAATAGTTAATAACTTCATATGTACACCCAGAGAAAAAATATAGTTGTACATGTTTACTGTAAACATTTTAACAAGTTTTTTTTAATAATATTATAGTCACAGTAACTGCATATTGCTTGCCAGGCCAAGAACTTTTTTGGAAAATTTTCTGCTTTTGAGTCCTAAACTTTTCTACAACATTCCCTCGAGCATCAGAAACATAAAGATATTCACCCGGAAGCTGGGAAAAATTTTCCATACGTACGTTTCGTCATCCATTGTGCAGTAGGAATATTTTTTTTTACTTTTTTGATCCTTGTATGTTCTTGAACCTGCATTGGCTTTAACTTTACGTACCAAATAGTTCGAGGAAGAGCTAACCGGGCTGCTTTCCTACCGGATGTGTTGGGAGCTCTTTTGAAAATGCTTTCTATTTTTTTGGCTTAATAAACAACATGTGAACCATTCCTTCTACCTGAATTAGGTCTTCTATCAACGGACATGTTCTCCCGGTACTGTTGAATAACATTGGAAGCAGTTTGACGGCAGACTTTTGATTGTCTGGCCAACTTTTTGTAGGATCAAGTTGGGTTTTGTTGAAAATATTTAATAATTTTAGTACGCACTTTTTTCTGGACACTCATTTTAATCAGATTAACAACAAATGAACATAATCGACATTAAACATAATAACTGACATGCTTTACAAAGGCAACTTGAAAAAAAAAGAGTCAAATAATACTTGGTTAAAAAGTTTTATTGAAAAACGTGTGTTAAGAATTTTTCGATCTCAGTCCTTATCATAATATGTTGTTCTCAGATTATGGTACTCATAAGCCGAGAGCAACAGAATACAATAATCTTTCATCATAAAAATGGTTGTCACAAACCTATATTTGGTGACTGCAACCATATATAAGATTGACACAATCATGTGAATCATAAGTTAACCATATTATGGTTATCACAATCATATTGTTAAAAAAACTTGTAAAAATGTTGAAATGGTTACAGTAAACATGCACAACTATATTTTTGTTCTGCTTGTTCTACGAAGTAGTATATGAAGTTATTGAAGCATATTCTTTTGAAGCCCAAAATATGCTTCAAAAAATTCGAAATATGACCTAAAAAAAAATACACATATATTTTTGTGCATATGATTTAGTTATGGATTGATCAATGCCCAACAATTACACAACATAGTTACCAACAGTTACATTTTCAAATTATAATTGTTCTTCTGAGATAACGATTAATATATAATTCATCACGCGACTTGTCCCAAAATATCGATCGTGCTGTAAAGTAGCATTCAACCTTAATATGCATCTCTTAATAAGTTATTGTGAAGAGCGGTAATTGGTATGTGAAGTTACAAAATCTTTTCTGTAACAAAACTAGAGTGTCCAAAAAACCGGCAAATTCAAAAGACCGGTTTCCGGTTTAACCGAAAACAGTGTTTTATAAAAAAACCGGTTTCGGTTTTCTCATTCTACAAAAACCGGTTTCGGTTTTGTCATTCTAAAAACCGGTTAACCGGTTTCTTATTAATTTTTATTTAATATGAAAAATGCCAATTTAAATTTATAGATAATTTTGGTGCAAAAAGTATAATTATGTACTAAATTCCAACATTTTCTAAAAAATAAATGAATATTTTTAAAAATGTTATCAAAATATTTTTAAGTAATATGTTCAAATAAGCTTTACAAAGTATTTCGTTCAAACCGGTTAACCGTCTTAAAAAAACCGGTTTGTCAAAAAACCGAAAAGTTAAAAAGATGAAAAAACCGGTTGACCGGTTTTCGGTTTTGGATACTTTTGGAATTTTTAAATTTGTCAAGGGTTTATAAAAAAAATTTCATACAAAATTTGATGTACAAAGCTGTAATAAATTTAATGAAATTTTAATATTTATAAAAAAATTCAAAACTTTTTTGAAGCAAAATGTTTTGAAATAATAATTTTCAATTGCTAATAAAGAAACATAAAAATTGGGATAATATGCACATAAATATGCATTTTGAAGTAAAATATAACAAAATATGCATTATCAATAAAATATGCACTAACAAATCGACGCCATTATACAGCAAAATATGTGATTTAGATAGATAACTAATTAATCTACATGTTATTGGAAAGTCTAGAAAAAACATGCATTTGCATATAAATCCGCCCCCTAGTGATGACCTATATTTTATATCATTACTCGATTTTTAGTATAAAAAACTCAAATATCTTGTAAACAGTTTGGTATTTTTTTATAATTTACTTTTTATATAATAAACTTCCCCAATATGGAGAATTTTGAAAATTTAAAATTGACGGTTCAAAAGTGGAAAGAGAAATTTTTTACTTTTTCTCCTACTTGTAAATTTTTAATATTATATAATATTGTTAAACTTATCGACATAAAAGTTGGCAGATAGGGAGAACTACTTACTATTACTTTTAGTTCTTCTAATAGTACTTTTTGATTTTTTATACCCTTCACCTTCGTGAGAAGGGTATATATGGGCAATTCCATGTCATCGTACGTGATATTTGTACGCCTATAGTGTGGAATAGATTTTCCGCAAATAAGAGTATCTGAAAAATAGTTTGGTATTTATGTTCCATTCAGAGGGTACTACATTTTAAAGAAATAATAGGTCCTTTCGAAACATTGTTGTCCAAAATATCGAGAGATATATGGGTATATCGTACGTGACATAAAACGGAAGTAATTTTGATGTAGAAATACGCGATAATTTGCAAATCGTTTAATTTCTTACACTAAACCAAATATTTTTCCTTTAGAATTCGCCATATTTAAATAAAAATAATTTTTGGATGATTTTATAATAAATAAAATTAGATATCGTACGTGACAGATTTTTTTAAAGTAAAACAATATATATTCTGTAAATATATGTATACAAAAACTAAAAATATGAATAGAAAATATATATTCGGTTTCAATAAACAATTTGATAATAGCAAAAAAACAATCAGAGTCAAATTCCTTTCATACTACATGTTAATTGGGAGCATAGTCTTCGCCGCAATTTTAGCATAAAACATACCAATTAAATTAAAAAATTAAATATAGTTAGTTTAAACTATTATTTTTGCCCTTCAAATGTTATAATTAGCTCTAAATTCCTTCACAAAATAATATTTTCGTGTTTTCTCCTATTCAAATCATCTTGAAAAAAGTTACAAGGGTTTTTGTTATTTCAGACGTGGTAGTCATTTTCGTGGAATTGTCCATATAAGTTTATCATTCCGTTTGTAATTTCCACAATATAATTTTCTGACCCTCTAATGTATATATATTCTTGATCCTTATAGAAAGAGGAGTCGATTTAGCCATCTCCGTCAGTCTGTCTGTTGAAATCAATTTTCTGAAGAACCCGGATATCTTCGGGATCCAAATCTTCAATAATTCTGTCAGACATGCTTTCATGAAGTTTCCTATAACGGAGATATGAGCAAAAATCCTAGACAACCTCTATTTTTGGCTTATTTTTTTATCTATATCCCGATTACTAAGTCATAAACATAGACAATATGGATATCTAATGATAGATATTTCAAAGTCCATTGCAACGATGTATATAAGACTATAGTAAGTTGGACCTACAATGGGTCAAAATCGGGAAAAACATTTCTTATCCCGAATTTTTTTTCACAAAAAACATTTTTTTGTAATAAATTCTTTTCACTAATAAATTAAAAAAAATTAATTTTTTAATTAAAAAAATTTTTTTTTTAAAAAAAAAATTTAAACAAAAAATTTTGTTTTATATTATTTAAAAGTATAATTTGGTGAAGGGTATATAGAGCATGAATAGAGCATATGCGATTGGTACTTTTTTCTAATTCTTCGTTACTGTTGACATCATAACTGTTTATAGATTATTTGTTATTTGATAATCGCAGGCAAATGTTTTTACACTTTCGATGGCAAAAGCACATATAGTGATATAAAAACGACCAAAAAATCGTTATTAAATAAGTAAACTACATTTGTTAAAAAATTATTTTTTGAGATATTTTATTATTCACACTGGTCTGTTGTTGTTTTCTTCATTATTTTCTTTTAGTGCAACATTTTCTTTGTGTGAAAAATTATTCAATTTTATTTTTCATTTATTTCTGCTGTTATTTGCGTTGAAACCTCTAATTTTATGTCTTAATCCACTTCAGTTTGTTTAATATTTTATAGCTCTTTTAACAGACCCATCCATATTTAATTTAATATTCCATGTTTGTGGTTATTACTTTTTAAAATCTTAATATTAAATTTGTTTACGCTGTATAACAGTTCTTTATCTGGATTATGTGATGTTTTTTATTTTAAATAATTTTAAATTACGGCCATTTTTTTCTAACCAAACTGGGGTCACGTACTTAATATTCTGTTTTCAAAAAAAAAAAAAAAAAAATTAAATGAAGACAGAAAATATATTATTTTTAGAAAAAATAATACAATTCGAAAATTTAGTTAGAGGTATTTGCAATTATAATTTTGAACAATAGAGCCGTGTAACTTATAAAACTTTGATTGGCGCATTTCACTTTTATGTCTTTTTAATTTAATTCTTTTCAAATTGCACCGTATATGGGTATCAAATGAGAGATAATAATTTTGATTTTCATATTATTTATATATATACTTAATTCTATCAATTTCAAATGATTACCAAAATATCCTTGAACTTTGCCTTTAACTTATTCAATATTCTACAGACATTATTGAATAATGGATTATAATGGATAATACCTTTTACATCTACAACACATCTAAAAATATGAATTTTTTGAATGTGAAACTTGTTTCACTTGTTAGACAAGTGAAGCAAGTTTTTCTTAACAGAATGCTACTGTTATTTACATCAAAATTATTATTTTAAAATTTCCTACCATACTGCATTTACAGAATATAAAAATTTTGCCTCATTCAATTTTAATATAAGAAAAAAAAACACATCGAACAAAAAGGCAATATTACTTTAAGAAACATTTAGGAAATTTAATTAGCTTTCTAATGCATGTAATTAAGTTCAAGTCCGTGAAGAACTGCTTGAGTTAGAGGCAAATTACTAAAGCAAGATTTTTTAATTTTTTGGAAAAAATGCATTTTGCCTAAAAAAACGAAAAAACGATTTGAGAGACCACTTCCCGTTCATCCATATTTAAGTGTTATATACAAAAATTCTTGGTTTCTAGAGTAGATTAAGAAACTCGATGTGCCTGAAGGAATTTCGAAAAAAAAAAATGAAAAGTGACACGGTCTAATATACATTAGGGTGACAGCCGATTTTTTTTTTTAGATTTCAAAGAGTGCCGGGTGGAATATTGTGACACTAGGTCTAAAAGATAAGTACTAAAAATTTGAGCCAAATCGGACAACGATTTCGGGACGCGCATCAAGGTCAAAGGTCAGATATATGTAAAATTTTACTATTTATATGAAATAAATTTGTAAAACTCCTTAACTTTCTACATTATGTTACAGAAATATGTAGATTTATTTATATTAATGAAAATTACGGTCAAAAAAATATTTTTCAGATTAAACCTTTATCTCCTTTGGGTCAAATTGACCCACAAACTGTATTATCGTTAAAATTCGGCAAAAATGCAAATTTTTCAGTTTTTGTTAAAATTTTTCTACTAAATAATTATTTTTGCAATCGAATGCATAATAATCGAAATGTGTACGTAATTGTCGTTCTAATAAGATATAAAAGACAAAAATTGGTTAAAAAATGTTAAAGTTATTAAAAATTCCCCAGACCATTAACGTGACTCAGGCCACTTGAGCAAGAAATGTAGGAGCAAAATTAACATATTTTAAGAAATATTAAAATAAAAGCTAATTTTTACTTAAAATATATCCGTATTTACATTCGTATGAGTTTTTGTCTTTGTAGAATACCGTTAAACTATTCGCAGTGATGGAAAAAAAAATTAAATTTTTTTAACGGCAGTTTCAAATCTCCATTTTCAAATTTTTAAAAATTTTCTTAAACAAATTTCCAAATTTTTTTATCATCACATTGGGATTTATTGAGATCATAATAGAGAATAAAAATATGAAAAAATTATGTCAATACCTCTTACAGTTTTTTCCTACCTACGATTTAAATTTTGTGATTTTCGGGAAAAAATATTTTTTTGGCCATAATTTGGCGAATGAGAGCAATGTCCTTACTGTTACGAATTTTAAGTAAAACCTATACAGAATCTTATAACTCAGATTATTTTAGATATACTATGAAAGTTTTACTAAAATCGGAAAACGTTAACCCTTGAACCGTGAAGGTCAAAGGTAAAATTTAGCAATATTTGGAATTTCTAAATGAATGATAGCGAAATATTATAAATTTTTGATCAAATTTTAAGGAAACTTGCGAAAAATATACCTTAAGGTCTTAAATATACAATAACAGTGCAAAAATGGAAATTAACCCTTAAAAGCAGTTGGGGTCAAAAGGACTCTATATTTGACTGCGGTTTTCGCGATTTTAAAAGTTTGGACCCCAAATTATATTAACGGTTAATTTCCATTTTTGCACTATTATTGTATATTATAGACTTTATGTTATATTTTTCTCAAGTTTCATTAAAATCGGCCCAAAAATATATAACAGTTTGGCATCTTTACATTAGAAATTCCAAATATTGCTAAATTTTACCTTTGACCTTCACGGTTCAAGGGTTAACGTTTTCCGATTTTAGTAAAACTTTCATAGTATATCTAAAATAATCTGAGTTATAAGATTCTGTATAGGTTTTACTTAAAATTCGTAACAGTAAGGACATTGCTCTCATTCGCCAAATTATGGCCAAAAAAATATTTTTTCCCGAAAATCACAAAATTTAAATCGTAGGTAGGAAAAAACTGTAAGAGGTATTGACATAATTTTTTCATATTTTTATTCTCTATTATGATCTCAATAAATCCCAATGTGATGATCAAAAAATTTGGAAATTTGTTTAAGAAAATTTTTAAAAATTTGAAAATGGAGATTTGAAACTGCCGTTAAAAAAATTTAATTTTTTTTTCCATCACTGCGAATAGTTTAACGGTATTCTACAAAGACAAAAACTCATACGAATGTAAATACGGATATATTTTAAGTAAAAATTAGCTTTTATTTTAATATTTCTTAAAATATGTTAATTTTGTTCCTACATTTCTTGCTCAAGTGGCCTGAGTCACGTTAATGGTCTGGGGAATTTTTAATAACTTTAACATTTTTTAACCAATTTTTGTCTTTTATATCTTATTAGAACGACAATTACGTACACATTTCGATTATTATGCATTCGATTGCAAAAATAATTATTTAGTAGCAAAATTTTAACAAAAACTGAAAAATTTGCATTTTTGCCGAATTTTAACGATAATACAGTTTGTGGGTCAATTTGACCCAAAGGAGGTATAGGTTTAATCTGAAAAATATTTTTTTGACCGTAATTTTCATTAATATAAATAAATCTACATATTTCTGTAACATAATGTAGAAAGTTAAGGAGTTTTACAAATTTATTTCATATAAATAGTAAAATTTTACATATATCTGACCTTTGACCTTGATGCGCGTCCGGAAATCGTTGTCCGATTTGGCTCAAATTTTTAGTACTTATCTTTTAGACCTAGTGTCACAATATTCCACCCGGCACTCTTCAAAAATCGAACTCAAATTTTTTTCCATACAACTGATTGTCACTCTAATATACATACGTCAAACAGAATATGTTGAATAAAATTTTGTTTCAAATTTAAATATATTTTAGAAGTTTTTCTGTTAACAACAATTCTCGTATGAAAACAATATTCATAATTTGTTTCGATCATAAATAGTTGGCACTGGCGGTATGAAATAACAACAAATTAGTATAGAGAGCAACAACAACGACTTTTTGGGGGTTATTTCATTACTTGGGGTATTATTTAATTTTGTTTTTAAAATCGTTATGAAATATGTCCCCAATATATATTTTGTGGGAATTATTTCATTTTTTAATTTATAAAAAATTGTGATATCAGTTGAAGTGATAATTTCGCAGAGTTAGATCGTGATAATTTCGCAATAAAGAAAATTAATTTGAAATTATAACTGGGTTCAGAACAACGGATGATCTATGTCACAAAGTCGGTATACAATATTACAATTAAATATAAATGCAAGAATAAACCTTGCAAGGCAAGAGAAAGTGTGCTCCCAGATGATAAGTGCTTACTTGCCAAGAATTATGTTGAGCACAACCAAAAGAACGATGAAGAATTAAATTAGGAGTTAAAGGCTCTTAATATAATTAAGGACGAATGTGGAGATCCTGCAGGAACATTATGAGGCGATACCTCCGCAATAAGTTCAATAAGATCTTCTTGCAGTAAAATTTGTGAAACTTAAGTTGTATGTTGGTAAGTTAAAAAATATTGTTACAATTCAATTTGTTGGCTCAAAAAGTTATACGGGAATACAAAATTAGTATTTTAGTAAGAATTCTGCTAAATTCCCAATTATTGATAAATTCATTGAAATTTATTGATGGGGGATTATCAATAATTGGGAATTTAGCACAATTCTTACTAAAATATTAATTTTGTATTCTCGTATAAATTTTTGATAAATTTGCAGGTGCCCGTGCATCAAGACTAAAGTGACAACTCTCTTTATTTTGATTTTCTTGGGAAAACAATAAAGCAAGTTGTTTTATTTTTGTTTTGTTTTTTCTTTATCCACTTACAACTACAGTTCGAGTTGGAAAAAAAAACCAATCAATTGTAGTAGAGAATTTAAGAAAAGATAAACTCATTATTGTTGGTGTTTTGTTTAAGCCATGATACAAAAATAGAAGGTAGTCTCACTTTCTCTTTTTGTCGCCATATTAACGTTCTGACGTTTATTGGAATTATGAAAAATCGTGCTACCGTATTCATTCTTAAAATCCCATTTTTTTGTTTATTTAAAAGTAAAAAAAAAAAAATAAAACAGCAAACAAAAAACTTAATAAAAAAAATGTTAACTAAAGAAATTCTTTTTTGCAATAATTATAAACTATCCCTTATACAGACTCCAAGAATGAAAAAAACACAAAAAGCAAGAAGCCGAAACAAATTTTTAATATAAATTACACATTAAAATTAAATATTTCTTAAACGTTATTTCCCTTTTTTCATATGTGGCAAAGACTTTTTTATTGTTTACAAAAAAATAATTTCAAATAATTCCAATAAACTTCAAAAATATTTTTGTGAGAGAGAAGTGGAGCAACCTTGTATATTTGAATCATGGTTTAAGCTTTGATATTTTTACAAATAAAGCTTAAGTGTCTGTAATACTCATTTACTCTTTAGTTTTATTTGTATAATATCTTTAGTTTTTCTAAAGCCGTTTGGGAAAAGGTTTCCTGATGATCTGGCCTAAGCGCATAGGAACTAGCTTATCTCCCAACAGTAAATTTATCAAAAATTGGATATTTAGCATAATTCTTACTAAAAAAAGATTTAAGTTTTAAAAAGTGGTCTACTTTTTCATTTGTATATTTAGGGCTGTTTTCTCATTAGGTGATTATCTTTTTTTCCAACAAAAAACTGCAGATTAAAGAAATTTGGTTTTCTCAATATCTCATTTGATTCTATTCTGTTGCAAAGTTAACCCGACCTCATCTGCCAATTATTTTTATATCGTACAGATAAATTCAATCAGCTGTCTGCTGTTCATAGTTTTTATATGTTTGTGTTTTTGTTATATGTTTGTTTTTATAAAAAAAAGTTTAATAGAGGAATTAATATTAATTTGATGGAGGATGAACTCGAAGAACATGAGTTCCAAGTGAATCTTGAAAGAGTTTATTATGCCAGGCCTAACTGCCTGGCAGACATGAAGGACAGTGAATTTTTTAAAAGATTCCAGCCGTCAATGACATCATTTAACAGCTGATTTATATCAACATGTCGTCACTTGAAGGCAGGGTTGCCCACTCTCAAATATACTTTGAGTAAACCAAAATCGTTAAGGGACAGTTTATCGGCCTAATACATTTGTAACTGAGAAAACGGGCCTTTGTCTTTTTTAATAAGAGCTATAATCTTTAACTTAAAGCAAGTTTAGTTGAAATATTGATTTGTAAGTTAGTAACAAAAAAATCGCTCGATTTTTTATTTTTTACACAATTTTTAGCCAGCAGCGCTTGATTCCAAAATATTACACTAATTCTAAATATATTTGATATTCGAATATAGTTTTCATTTCATCCAAAAGTCTTAAAAGAGATTTCAACATCAAATGAGAAAGTTCCAAACATTGTTTTTATTCCGTGCAAACATCTTAAAATATGCAGTCAATACGACATGAAGCTAATGTCATATGCCATTTCAAATGTCTTCAAATATTTTGTATTGTCAAAAGTAATGTAATGTAGTAAAAGAGCACATTAGTACAAATTGAAAACAAAATACGTTAGAAATATTAATGTTTATCAATAAATAGCACTTCTTGTTTTTTATTAGGCCAAGAGCTCCACATCATGAATACCGCTATTGGTTTTAATCACCTTCACCATGTTTGGGGACTTATTTCATTTTAAAAATTGGGGTTCTATTTCATATGTAATTAGACCCCAATAATGGGCTGTTATTTCATTTATGTTTGGGGCATTATTTCATTTTGTTGGGGTCTTATTTAATTTTAACAAGTAAGAGAGCTATATTCGGCTGTGCCGAATCTTATAAACCCTTCACCAAATTATACTTTAAAATAAAATTTTAAAAAAAATTGTTTAATTTTTTTTCCAATTTTTTTAAAAAAAATTTTTTAATTTAAAAATTTATTTTTTTTAATTTATTAGTGAAAAAAATTTATGACAAAAAATGTTTTTTGTGAAAAAAAATTCGGGTTAAAAAATACTTTTCCCGATTCTGACCCATTGTAGGTCCAACTTACTATAGCCTTGTATACATCATTATAATGGTCTTTGAAATATCTATCATTTGATATCCATATTGTCTATATTTATGACTTTATAATAGTAATAGAGATATAGATCAAAAATACCAAAAATAGAGGTTGTCTCGGATTTTTGCTCATATCTCCGTTATTTATGGACGAATTTTCCTGATTTTAAATAGGAAACTTCTCGAAAGCATGTCTGACAGAATTATTAAATATATCAGGGGTCTTCAGAAAATTGATTTCAACAGACAGACAGACAGACAGACGGACATGGCTAAATCGACTCCGCTATCTATAAGGATCCAGAATATATATACCTTATGGGGTCCGAAAATTATATTGTGGAAATTACAAAACGGAACTTATATATACCCTTCTCACGAAGGTGAAGGTTATAAAAATTGGGGTTTTATTGCATTTGAAATAATGCCCCAAATATTGGGGGGAATTTCATTTTGTTTTTGGGTTGTATTTAATCAAAGAAAAAATATAGTTTGTCACACAATAGAAAAATTGATAAGATACCCGGCCACAACCAAATTTTAAACGGCTTTATTAAAGTCTCTACTTATAACTACTATTAATCACTGTATTTAAATAAATTCTTTTTATACAAATAAATATTTTAACAGTTTAGTAATTAAATCTTCTCTAATGCTTAGTAATAGTAAATTTGATTTTACTTATTCTACCAAAATAATTCCTTTCTTATCTTTTGTATTTATAAATGAATTATTTTTAATAATTAATACAGAACTAAAACTAGTTATTACAATTTCTTTGTTATTTATGAATTCTTAAATATTTATATGTGTAGATGCTCTTAAAAGATTCAAAATCTTTTCATTTCATTCTAAATAACATAATTTAAAACTATGTATTTCGTATGGAAAGAAAATTGCATATGCAATAGGGTTGTCCTTCTTCGAATGATGAAAAATTGATAATGTTACACATTTTATTTCAAGTTTCGAGTTATATTAGCAATATTACCAAACAGAAATAAATAAAAGTTCAAATAATACAATTAAAAATAGTGTTCCATTTACCAACCGATGTTTCAATATAAAACGGAGTTCACTAAACCATTATATCTCGAAAACAAAGGAAACCGATTGGGACCGATTTCAGATTGACGTGGTGGCCCTATATATAGGACCACCCTAATAAGTATACATATAATATTAAACTAAAATTGCTTTTATGTAATACATCATAATTTATTCTTGAGTTTATTTTAATTCGTATTAGTTTTCTTCATAAAATTTGACTAAAGATATTTTATCTTGTTTTCCTACAGATTAAAAATTGTATTATAATATTCTTGTACAATATAGACAGACATACATCCATACAGATTTACATGTTGCATTAAATGTATTAAGTAAATAATGTGTTGAAAGTAAAACTTTAAATACCAAAAATAGAAAAAAACAATAAATTAGACCTGAAGTGTACAGAGTTCTCTTGTTAGACTTGAATGTTTCTTTGAATCTTAGAAAACGTAAATGTTTACATTTGATTGTGTTATGTGAGGGATAGCTTTTCCTAAAACAGGTGTAATTAATTACGGAAAATATATATATATTTTTTTCATAAGTATGTGGGGAAAAATAATATAGATCCTTCAACAATTCTGAAATAAGAATTATTGCTTCTTAGCAGGACATAATTTAGTAAGACTTTAAGTGAAGAAATATTAATGAATAAATATATGAAATTTCTCTATTGCTTTTTCTCCTAAATTTATATTGCTTAATAATTTAACGTCTTGCAGGGGAATTATTGGTTCGTTGTTTTTTTTTTTTCTTTTTTGTAGACACACGCAGAGAAAAAACATGGTTGTGGTAAACATAAACTAAGAACAACATATTATGATAAGATTTATGTTTGTAGTCCAAACATAGAAGGTGGCGCAAAAGTAAACTTCAGATATTTTTTGGCTGTAAATAAAAAAAAAAAATGAAAAACTTTGATTCTTCTTGTGGATTATTTTTATTTGGTCTTTTAATTTTTTTACATCAAGTCGAGAATATGATGTCATGTAAATGGCCGCCGCCACAGTTGATTGTCATTTGAGCCCTTTTTATGGCATTTTCCATCACTTTGGCCAAAACTTCCGGCAATAGGTCCTCACATTCTTGACGGATATTGTCTTTAAGAGCTGCAAGAGTCTGAGGCTTGTTGACATAAACCCGCGACTTCAAAAAGCCCCACAAAAAGAAGTCTGGAGCGGTCAAATCAGGCGATCTTGCTGGACAGTGCAAATCGCCAAAACGGGAGATTTGGCGCCCGGGAAATGCATCCTTCAGCATATCGGTTGTGGCACGTGCAGTGTGTGCCGTTGCACCGTCCTGTTGGAACCACATGTTTTCCAAACCTAATTCATCAAGTTGCGGCAAAAAGAACTCGTTGATCATTGCTCTGTAGCGCTCACCATTCACAGTAACCGTTTGGCCCGCGACGTCTTCGAAGAAAAAAGGTCCGATGACTCCTCCAGCGAAAACAGCACACCATACAGTGACTTTGAGCAGGTCTAATGGCTCTTCGTGGTTTACACGCGGATTTTCAGTGCCCCATAGGCGTAAATTTTGCTTATTTACGTACCCGCTAAGATGGAAATGGGCCTCATCACTCATGATTATTTTTGATGAAATATCATCTTCCTCTTGGTGGTGATTAAGGATGGCTTGAGCGTATGCTAGACGCGATTGGCGGTCAGCAGCTAACAGCTGATGCACCGTCTGGACTTTGTACGGAAACATCTTCAAATCTTGTGCCAAAATTCGCTGTAAAGACCGTCGACTGATATCCATTTGCGTGGCACGTCGTCTGGTCGATGTCGACGGCGTTTCCATGACATCCTCGGCTACAGCAGCAATATTCTCTGCAGAACGGCTACTCCGGGCTCTGCCACGCCTTACAGCATCTCGTGTTGTGCCAGTCTCCTCGAGGCTAGCGGCTAAAAGTCGCAGTGTTTCACCAGTAGGCGTTGGACGGCCAGGAAATCTGCGACGAAATTCACGTTGTGCCAAAGTCACCGACCGATTATTGGTCAAATAAATAGTCAGCAATATTCCGTGTTCTGGAGCAGTGTAGCGTAACATTGTGTATTAACGTGTATTTCGCATGTGTTTACTACACAAATGTCAAAACAGAACTAAAATTAGGCGCCAATCGCAAAATTTATAGCATTTTCTGATAGGAGGATTACTTCTGCGCCACCTTGTATAATGGTTATTATTACTTAGTCTAATAAAATATCATAATATGTTCTGAAATAATCATATGATGATACAAATCAATCATAACATGACACAAAGTAATCATATTTTTGACCGAATTAAATCATATTATGAACCAATGAAATCATATTACTATCCAAAGTGATCATATTGTTATTAAAATTTATTTTTTATACCCTTCACCATGAGTGGCAAGGGTATATATAAGTTTGTCATTCCGTATTTAATTTCTACATTTTTTATTTGCGATCCCACAAAGTATATATATTCTGGATCGTTATAGATAGCCGAGTCGATATAGTCATATACGTCTGTATATTGAAATATACTTTCCGTAGCCCCCATAAAACTTACAAACATAATTGATACATCAATACATCGGGAATTCTTCCGGCTCGGTCGCTATTTAAAATCGAGAAAATCGGCCTACAAATGGCTGAGATATAAGAAAAACCCGAGACAACTTCGATTTTTGGCCTATTTTTGATCTATATTTGGATTACTAAGTCATTAATATAGATAATATGGATATCTAATGATAGATATTTCAAAGTCCATTGCAACGATTTATATAAGGCTAAAGTAATTTGGACCTACAATGGGTCAAAATCAGGAAAGTTATTTTTTAACCCGAATATTTTTTTTACCACAAAATTATTTTTTTTATAATTTTTTTTCACTAATAATTTAAAAAAAAAAAATTTTTAAAATTTAAAAAAAATAATTTTAAAAAATTTCGAAAAAAAATTAAAAACAATTTGAAAAAAAAAAAATTATTTTAAAGTATTGTTACGTTTTTACCTTTTTAAAAACGGGGTTTATTTCCTTTAAATAAACCGGATACTTTTGATTGCAAATAAAAAGTAGTTTTAGTAGTTTAAATTGTTACAACTCTTTATTTGATTAGAATGTACAACAACAGAATTAAATAGTCACTCAGTGTCTTTATACACGTATATCAATTCGCTGAAATACACACACACACTTTATAACGTACAAGTATACACGTACAAGACTGTTGATTTTAACTCTAACACCGCCAATGATCAACTCAACTCACAACTGCAGCCTCTGCCACTATTTATACGCTCACTGCCATCTTCATCCGAGTAGTCGATATTGTTCTTAACGGTCAACTAGTATGTTCGATTTCTAGAGCTTTCGATTGTTAATGTTAGCAGCTTAAACATACAGTGCTGCCATACTTACAAACAATGCTAATCAACCGCATGCTATCAACATTGTTGATAAGTAGAAGATCCGGCACAGCCGAATACTTGTTAAAATACTAAATTTCATTTTAATAGGTTTTAGTTTTAAGGTACTAACTAAATTCCCAATGAATATATTATTGATAAATTCACAGAAATTTGTTGTTATTCTCTCTAATTAAAGATAAAACTAGCTAGAGCGAATGGGAATTACAGACACTTAAATTTTACTTGTAAAAAGAACATAGCTTGGACAAACACCAACAATCACAAATGGTGGTAGAAAAGAGTATTAAAAGTAAACATATTTTGTTTGCATCTTAAACATATTATGATTACGAGTATAAAAACTTAAGATTTAATGGTTGTACATAATAATATTATGTTTATCTATTTATCATTATTCAGTTGTTCAAAAAATAATTATGATTCGATGAACAATATTCATATTTAAAATTGCGATGAAAATATAACATTTACCTTAACTAAAATATAGTTGAAATTAAATTAAAACAAGTAAGAAAGCTATACTCGGCTGTGCCGAATCTTATATACCCTTCACCAAATTACACTTTAAAATAAAAATTTTAAAAATTTTTAGGTAAACAAAATTAATTTTTGTTTTTCAAAATTTAAAAAAAAGAATTTCAAAACAGATTCTCAATATTTAAAAAAAAAAAAAAAATTTTTTTTCCCAAACATTTTTTTTTTTTTTTTCGAAATAGTTTTTAAAAAAATGTTTTTTTTTTTAATTTTTTAAAATTTTTTTTTTTAATTTACTAGCACAAAAAATGTATGACAAAAAAATTTGTTTGGTAAAAATAAAAAAATTCTTGTTAAAAATATTTTTCCCGATTTTGATCCATTGTAGGTCCAAATTACTATATATAGATCGTTGCAATGGACTTTGAAATATCTATCATTAGAAATCCATATTGTATATATTAATGTCTTCGTAATCCAGATATAGATCAAAAATAGGCCAAAAATCGAGTCCGTTTTTCTCGATTTTAAATAGCAACCGACCGGAAAGAATTCCCGAATATTGACGTACGAATCAAGTTTGTAGGTTATTTGAGGTCTTCAGAAAATCGATATCAACAGACAGACAGACATGGTTTAATTGACTTTGCTATCTGTAAGGTTCCACAATATATATACTTTATAGGGTTGGAAAATTATATTGTGGAAATTGCAAATGGAATGACAAACTTATATATACTTACCCTTCTCACGAAGGTGAAGGGTATAACAACAATTATATGTTTACGACAACAACATATTGTTACTAAGAACATAGTATAGTTGTCGTAATCATGTCGAACCATGTTTTTCTCTGCGTGTAGATATTAATTTCGCTTATAAGTGGAGGGCATTTTAGACTTGTCAAAGATATGTAAGTCTATAAAACTTTAATATTATAAAAATAATTTTTTTTTTTTTGATATTTTGCACCATTTTCTCCATGTGAAGTAAAAGTTCAACAACATGAAAAATATCAAGGACAATCTCTCAAACTCAATTATTTATATATGTAGTATATGGTAAATATTTTAAAAATATAAATTAAAAAGAATAACAAACAAAATGCAATTTAAAATAAATTTAAAAAAGAAAGTATGCTTGTGCTACACATAAGTATAAACACAAAATCAATGTTAAATGACTAAAATTTTATTTTTAACAAACTTTCTATATTTTGTTTAGGTGCTTCGAAACTCAGTCAGCAATCAGTTTTGTTCAGTCTTCAGTCAGTTTCCGTTTTTTTTTCGGTTTCTCTCGTTTTTGTTCTCACTCTCAATATTTTGCTCACTGTTCCAGAAGATTGGACAATGATAATAAAATATTTGTATATAGCCATATCCTTAGAAAATTTATAATGTATAGAAAAAAAAAACAAGAAAAACGAATGAAAAAAACAAGCAGCAACAATAACCGCAATGCACAGTGGTTAATATAACCAATCTAGCGGCATTAAATTTATAAAACCAAAGACCAATGCATATTTTGGATATGAAAGGATTAGGATACATTCAGAAAAAAAGTTATTAAAAAAAATTAGTAAATGGTTTTAAAGTAAGTAAATAGTTTTCCAATTCTCGTTTTGCAATACACAGAGTTTTTCAGAAATTTACATTGCAAATATAATATGGGGCATTTTATGTCAAGTGAACCAACTTTTGAAATCGATGTCTTCCGATTGGGATGATTTTGGAAAAAAAATTCGATTTTGCAAAAAAAGTCTAAATTTTATGTCTTGAGTTATAAAATATTTATTTTGACAAAGCTACCAAATAGGTCTTAAAGGAAAATATCTTAGCCTCCTTTTGAGAAAAAATGGCTCATTTTGAAAAATAATTTTTTTTTTTTTTAAATTTTTTTTCCGAAAGATTGAAGAAATAGCTATCTAAACTATTTGGGACACATTTTGCTTAGAACAATAGGTAATAAGTTATATGGATGAGAAAAAACACCTGCTTGGCCAAATGTCAAATCAAATTAGCTCAGAAAGTTCTATACCGATCTTGTAGAAAAATTGTGTCTGAATTACTATCCAATAGATCTAACCATGGTGCAAATTTCATCCTAATCGGATGACATCGACTTCAAAAGTTGGTTCACCTGACATGAAATGCCCCATATCAGTATTTGCGTTATTAATACTTCCCGTCCCAAGTTTAGAAATTTCAACTAATAAACTCAATTCGTTTCTTAACTTTTCATATCCAATTTAGTTTCTTATACAACAGATTTATCAGTGCTACGAATTTGACACTTTTTAATTATGAAAGTTTTCGCTCATTTCAATCACTGTACTATGGCCACAGCGATAGTTGTATTTAGGTATAAACATGTATTTATATATGAATCGATGTGTTTGTATCTAGATACATACATACTAATATATATATAAGTATACATCTATTTAAGTCACATAAATAGAAGCAAAATCTACAATGAATACATACTTACATACCAAAACCATCCGACACAACACTTTCATCACAATCTTGTTAAAATAATAAAATCACACAAAAGCAACCGCAAACAGAAATTGCTTTACTTTCGAGCTTCCGACAAGGACGAAATCAAACAGAATTTAAAGTGGTTTTCAATAAATTTATCATAAAGAAGAGGGATAAAGTGTGACAAAGATTCGAGGATATTAAGCTGGATTTTTTTGTTATTTTATTGAAAAACTTAAATAATCATATGGAAAATATTTCAATTTTCATATGAGTTTAAACTATATATGAAGTCAACGTTACTGTGCATATTACAAAAATACATATTTTTTTATTGCAATACACAATAACATACATAAATATGTATTTTGTAAATGCAACCAAAAGTTGATATTCATTATTAGGTCATACATTTTTTTTAATATGAAGTATATTATGGTTTTGTTATAATTAAAAGACCATATTGAAGAAGTAATTTACACTTTTGGCAGACTAAAATGCATTTTATACATATCCTAGATCTATTTTAAACTTCACCTATACAAATGTCGTCCATAATGAATATCTAAATAAAGTAATCGGTTTAGCTAATGGATTGTGACCTCTTAATTTAATATGAAATTATTATAAAATATAGAGGAACTTTTTTCTTTTATGATTAACTCCATGAAATTTAATATTAGTGATATTCATGATGTAGTTAGTTAGTGTTTATAAAAAACCGACTTTTTTTAAAACCGGTTTGTCGGTTAACTGGACATTGGACCTTTTTAGAAACTCCGTTAACCGACGTTGAATGGTATTATTTTAAAAATTTCAAACGATATGACAAGATATCATCTGGATGATATAAACTATAATATATGATATCGTGTGCGTATCACACATGATAATATTTGTGGACTACATTGTACTGTTCCTTATAATATGGTTTTTTCAGTCAATTATATCGTAGTAAAATCGCCATAGATATATATTTGATTCTGAATGTTGAAATAAGATAAAAATCTAGAAAGGAAAGATATCATAACATATCATACATACCGCCTGTCTATACTTGACAAATATTTAGCATAACAATTAATGACGTTTGTTGTCAAGACAAAGTTGTCTAAGCAAAAGCACAAATAATTTTGTCATAACGAAGCAATAATACTAATAAATGGGGACTATACATGATAATTATTTATCATGACAACCAGTTTGACTTTTATTATGATAAAAATTTATCAGGTATAGACAGGGTGATATTTTCACCTCATTTGTATCACATTTGCATATTTTTGAAAATATTTGAAAGTTTTAAATATTGCTCGCGTGTTTATTATTGGGTGTATGACTTAAAAATGCGCGATTTACAATAGAATGCGGTTTTTGGTTTTAATAACTTATGTGTAATTTTGAGAGGTACATATCTGTCATTTTTCTCACTTAGTTACAACAAAGTTATTTTTTGCTTTCAAAATATTGATTTTTTTCATATGCGGGTAGCTTTGATTTACTGCTTTAATTTGGAAAAAGTACCGCTGAAGCAAGCCGATTGCTCACCAATCGGCTTGGTGAATCTGTTCTATCGATTTCAGCGTGCAAGAGACGGTTTGGTCGCAGAGCATTACATGGAACGCAGATGATTCCTTTGAAAAGAACATTTGCTAAAAAACGCCCAGTATATGCGGCCGAATCGACACCAAATCCAAATATTCATGGCGCTAAGATAATGCTTTGTATTTGGTGGAAGCAAAAGGGTCATATCTTTTATGAACTGCTGAAATCTGGCCACAGTATTACATGGAGTCGTTTGAAGCGAGCATTTGCTGAAAAACGCTCAGAGTATGCGGCCAGACATGAAACCGTAATATTCATGATAACGCTTAGCCACATTATTTAATACCTGTTAAAAAATATTTGGAATGAAGTCCTTAAGTAGAGACCTTGCCCCATCCGACTGCTATTTATTTCGATCGATGCAAAACGCTCTTTGATTCGATCGCTTTAGGATACGCTACATCTTAAAACAGAGTATCCGATATTGGCTTGATTCAATCCTGGCCTCAAAAAATTACCAGTTCTTTTTTTATCTCAGAATCCATATGTTGCCAGAAAGATGGGAAAAGGTCATAGCTAACCATGGCCAATACTTTGAATAACTTACGATGGGGTAAAATGTGTGATGATCCTTTGATACATTTTAACGCCGTGTCGTATCTGCTAATCATGTGTTGGAAAATTTGTATTTCAAATTACCCTGTAGTCAGCCTAGGACCATATGTCTCCATGTCAACACTCTTTCTCTATTGACAATTGCACTAGTTAAAATGTCGACGACTTTCCTTCAAGCATCAGTAGAAATACGTTAGAGACAAAAGTTCTAGTGTATTTCTGGTGACATTGTCAACGAACGCATCAATAGTTTGTTTTTTTTTTATTATGCTTTGCACTCAATAGGTATAGAAAATAGGTACCTAGTCAGTAGTGATACAGTCTACTGGTGGATTTTCAATGACAAGCTAATGTTAAATGTGGAAATTTATGGAAACAAAATACATTGTCAAGCGATATACTCTACATTGTGAATACCACTATTGAGGCATACAAGAGGAAAAATATGCATAATGATGAACTTGCTGCCAATAAATGTCAAACCTACTGCCAACTTAAAAACCTAAAGCTTAAAACTTTTACATCTACTTTGACTAAAAACCTAGTCCATTTTCCATAGACAACTTCTGTGATTGTAATAGTGAAAAGAAGAAATATTATGTTGCCTCTAATTTGAAAATTCATCCATCAATTACTACAAGCACACACATACATTTACAGTTTACTTGAAGGACCATCCAGAGAGAATTAGTATAGTTGTGTTTGAAAATATATTTTGAGTTAGATTGAGGTTGAATGACCAAAAGCGTGTGTGAACAAAATCGATGTCACATTATGGTTGTTTTTCTTTTATCAGAGATGCTCAAAGTGCAAAATAAGATATTAATTCATATTCAACAATGTCCGATTGTGTGATTGTTGGCTGGAATCAAACTGCGCCGGCTTTCAGATAACTAAACATCTTAGAGATAGATTCTGGGATAAAATCTAAACCTAAATTTAACTAAAAATTGTGTTTCTCACATGATAAATTGAAATCCTTGCAAAAAAAAAATAGGTTGATAATTGGATACCATACTTGAGACTCTCTGCCCATATTACACACCAAAATATACATAAAATAACTGGTATTTTCTCTTTACCATTTAGTCGTAACAAAGTATATTGGAAGCGAGTGTTTATACTTATATATATTTGAGAGTGTGTGAGTATATTATAGTTTAGGGTCCATTAGTTTTCAATTCCACTCAATGGCTGAAGGTTGAAATTCATTTTCGTACGTTTCTCGACTTTAATATTACTTTCCATACAAAACTTTAACAAAAGTTTGATTTTATTCCTCCTCTTCTTCTACCATTCAATTCTTTAAAAGAAATATATACTTTGTACACTATTTTAACAGTGATTTAAGTGCTGGAAGACTTTTACACAGGCCAGGGAATATGAGTATGTATGTACGTAGGTATGTATGTATTGTATGTAGGTTGCCAAAGTAAAATAAGAAGAATTTATATGCAACATGAAGCAATAAAGAAAAGTAGATGTGAAGGAAAAGCTTTTAGCTATTATCTAGCTGATGTAGAGGAACATTAGAGATTCTTATAAATAATGTCAAAAAGATTTTAGCTTGCAATTAATTGATGTTGAATGGTGACTGCTGTTCGCTATTTTACATAAAGTGTTTAAAATTAAATACAATGTATGTAGATTGCCAATGAAACAAATAAAGCGTAAAAAAATATATATTTAAAACAAAATCCATGTAAAAATAAAAACTTTTATCTTTTACCTAAGAAATCTGTCATATTTACATGACATTTCTTTTAGATTTTTTTTGGTATCCTAACAATTTACCTTAAAAAATCACCTGATTTTTACTTTGACTATGACATTTGCCATTATCTTCAGTTTTGTTTTAACTCTAAAAACAACTTGAACATTTTCTGTTACTTTTTATGTTTTGTATTTTTTTTTTTTTTAAGTGAATAAAAAAGGCTGCTATTTGCATCATTTGTTTTCCATAGAAATGTTATCTTACGGTTCGTTCACATTGCTCAAATATTTAACAAAATAAGCGTGATAAAAATCTATGCTTTAGTTAAATAATTACATTATGCTCCACCAGTATATACAAGGGTTCTTATATAGCATTTATGTTTTATTGGAAGTCATAGATTTGGAAAATACTTATAGTTTTTCTCGATCACTTCATTTAGTACATTTTTTATGGGCTAATGTGTCGAAGTATCGATACTCTTACCCCCATTTTCACAATCCCCCATTAAAGTTACAACTTCATTACCATTCAAATAGAAGACAATTTTTGAAAATCAGTTGGAAAATGACGCAGTTAAGGCTGAGTTAGCCGACCGTAATGTAATGTTTGTTTTTGTTGTGTGTGAAGTAGTTAGAGCAGTGATAAAATGTAACGTAACTGTAATCTCTGAACCTGTTAAAAACAGAATTAAATTAATTTTTTAATTGACATCTGCTAACAGGATTGATCATCAGAAGCAATTAACCTTCTAAGGCTTAAGCATGCCTCAAGGCACTCATGCTAAAAAACGTACTTAAATTATTTTAAAAAGTTTTCAAAGTTTTTGCAATGAAATATCAGTTATATTTGCATTTATTGTCATTTTTGTGATGAGTGCCTGAAGGCATGCTTAAGCATTAGAGGGTTAAATTGAAAAATACTTATTATACCCTCCAAGGGTATATATAAGTTTGTCATTCCGTTTGTAATTCCTACATTTTTCATTTGCGACCCCACAAAGTATATATAATCTGGATCGTTATAGATAGCGAAGTCGATATAGCCATGTCCGTCTGTCCGTCTGTATGTTGAAATCAACTTTCCGTAGCCCCCAAATAACTTACAAACATAATTTATACATCAATATGTCGGGAATTCTTCGGGCTCGGTCACTATTTAAAATCAAGAAAATCGGTCCACCAATGGCTGAGATATAAGGAAAAAACCGGGACAACCTCGATTTTTGATATATATCTGGATTACTAAGTCATTAATATAGACAATATGGATATCTAATGATAGATATTTCAAAGTCCATTGCAACGATTTATATAAGGCTATAGTAATTTGGACCTACAATGGGTCAAAATCGGGAAAAATATCTTTTAACCCGAATTTTTTTTACCAAAAAAAATTTTTTTTCATAAACTTTTTTTATTAATAAATATAAAAAAATAATTTTAAAAAATTTTAAAAAAATTAAAAAAAAAAAAATTGGAAAAAAATTAAAACAAAACAATTTCGAAATTTTTTTTTTTTTTAATTTTAAGAAACAATTTAGAAAAAAATTTTTTTTTTTAAATTTTGAAAAAAAAAAAATTAAATTTGTTTATCTAAAAATATTAAAAATTTTTATTTTAAAGTATAATTTGATGAAGGGTATATAAGATTCGGCACAGCCGAATATAGCTCTCTTACTTGTTTTTTTTTTAAATAGCACACAATGTTGGTTTTATATATTACTAGCTTGACCCGGTGCGCTTCGCTTCCCCTGTCGTAGTCTATGTTGGAAATTTCAATAAAATCGTTTCGGCCGTTTGGTATTTATTTTTTAAGAACTAAAGGTTTTAATTGCAAATAACTTTTAAACTGCCTTACCAATTTTTACACTATTAGTCTCATAGTAATCTTAAAAATCCTTTTACTATGAACTACCATATGTACTCAATACAGTTTTGTTATGAATTTCTCACTGTTATAAAGTTCAGAATACGGGTATAAATATGAAATATCGTTTGTGCCAAATTTATTTTAATTCAATGCATTAGTTTTTTCTTTGATATATTTTAATATATATATTAACGAAAAAAAATAGTTTTTATTGTTGAATTTTGTATTTTTTTACGTTTAACTACATTTTACATTCTTCAGCACTGACGATGTTTTCATCAGCACTGACGATGTTTTCATTAGCACTGATTAGTCAGCACTGACGATATTTACATCAGCACTGATTAATCAGCTCTGACGATGTTTTCATCAGCACTGATTAGTCAGCACTGACAATGTTTTCATCAGCACTGACGATGTTTTCATCAGCACTGATTAGTCAGCACTGACGTTGTTTTCATCAGCACTGACGATGTTTAAATCAGCACTGACGATGTTTTCATCAGCACTGACGATGTTTTCATCAGTACTGACGATGTTTTCATCAGCACTGATTAGTCAGCACTGACGATGTTTTCATCAGCACTGACGATGTTTAAATCAGCACTGACGATGTTTTCATCAGTACTGACGATGTTTTCATCAGCACTGACGATGTTTTCATCAGTACTGACGATGTTTAAGTCAGCACTGACGATGTTTTCATCAGCACTGACGATGTTTTCATCAGTACTGACGATGTTTTCATCAGCACTGACGATGTTTAAATCAGCACTGACGATGTTTTCATCAGCACTGACGATGTTTTCATCAGCACTGACGATGTTTTCATCAGTACTGACGATGTTTTCATCAGCACTGATTAGTCAGCACTGACGATATTTACATCAGCACTGACGATGTTGTCATCAGCACTGATTAGTCAGCACTGACGATGTTTTCATCAGCACTGATTAGTCAGCACTGACGATGTTTAAATCAGCACTGACGATGTTTTCATCAGCACTGATTAGTCAGCACTGACGTTGTTTTCATCAGCACTGACGATGTTTAAATCAGCACTGACGATGTTTTCATCAGCACTGACGATGTTTTCATCAGTACTGACGATGTTTTCATCAGCACTGATTAGTCAGCACTGACGATGTTTAAATCAGCACTGACGATGTTTTCATCAGCACTGATTAGTCAGCACTGACGATGCTTTCATCAGCACTGATTAGTCAGCACTGACGATGTTTAAATCAGCACTGACGATGTTTTCATCAGCACTGATTAGTCAGCACTGATTAGTCAGCACTGACGATGTTTAAATCAGCACTGACGATGTTTTCATCAGCACTGACGATGTTTTCATCAGTACTGACGATGTTTTCATCAGCACTGATTAGTCAGCACTGACGATGTTTAAATCAGCACTGACGATGTTTTCATCAGCACTGACGATCTTATCATCAGCACTGATTAGTCAGCACTGACTATATTTACATCAGCACTGATTAATCAGCTAAGACGATGTTTTCATCAGCACTGATTAGTCAGCACTGACGATGTTTTCATCAGCACTGACGATATTTACATCAGTGCTGATTAATCAGCTATGACGTTGTTTTCATCAGTCCTGGTTAGTCAGCTCTGAGGATATTTACATCAGTGCTGATTAATCAGCTATGACGATGTTTTCATCAGCACTGATTAGTCAGCACTGACGATATTTACATAAGTGCTGATTAATCAGCTCTGACGATGTTTTCATCAGCACTGATTAGTCAGCACTGACGATATTTACATCAGTGCTGATTAATCAGCTATGACGATGTTTTCATCACCACTGACGATATTTACATCAGCACTGATTAGTCAGCACTGATCAGTAATCATTCAGTGCAGCATCGAATAATAATTAAGTGTATTATTACATACTCAATCATGCAAGTTATTGTGACAATCATATATATGATTGTTTTAACCATATATATTATTGCGGCACTCTACTTGTACCATCACTCTGTTAAAGATTAATTATATTATTGCTATTTTTTAAAATACTATTTTAATAGTATTTTACCAATTACCAAAAAAGTTATAGCCTATTGACGCTTCCAAGTAAGGATCTATCTACGTTCCAAAAATCGATTCAGCAGTTTAGGCGTGATGCTCAAACAAACAAACAAACAAACAAACAAACAAACAAACAAACAAACAAACAAACAAACAAACAAACAAACAAACAAACAAACAAACAAACAAACAAACAAACAAACAAACAAACAAACAAACAAACAAACAAACAAACAAACAAACAAACAAACAAACAAACAAACAAACAAACAAACAAACAAACAAACAAACAAACAAACAAACAAACAAACAAACAAACAAACAAACAAACAAACAAACAAACAAACAAACAAACAAACAAACAAACAAACAAACAAACAAACTTACAAAGACATTTATATATTTATATAGATTATTTTATATAAAATCTATTTTCAACCGCTATTTGTTTGGATTTATGTCAAATTCGTGTTACACATTTTAAATGTTCTTTAATCGCGCTAAAGTGTTACGTTAAGTCAGCATTATGGTTATATTCCATCAACAATCGGCTAACACAGCTTATACGGTCGTTTTAGTTAAAAAACAAAAAAAACCCTTTTTTTAAAAAAATTTTAATTTTCTTCACGATCTAAGTAGATCCAATTTTTGTGATGATATTGTTACGTTTTTACCTTTTAAAAACGGGGTTTTATTTCCTTGAAATAAACCGGATACTTTTGATTGCAAATAAAAGCAGTTTCAGTAATTTAAAATTGTAGCAACTATTTATTTTTTAAAAAATGTATAATCTAAAAACTCAAATGTACACGCCAGTTGATGTTAACTGCAACAGCGCCAATGATCAACCGCACTTACGACCGCAACCTCTGCCACTATTTATACACACGCCATCTATGGTGAATCTTCTACAACGATCTAACGGACAACTAGAACATTCGAATTCTAGAGCTTTCGATGTTAATGTTAGCAGCTTAAAAATTTAGTGTTGCCACACTTATAAACAATGCTAGTAACCGCATGCTATCAACATCCTTGATGACTAGAAGCCTCTACAAATGGACGTGCACACAAACATGATGAATGTTGCAGGCAGTCGTTACAGACCGTTAAACTCAAATCGCTATTGCACATTCGTAACAATATGTTCTTCGATTTTTTCATACAAATACTTGTGTGTTCTTTTAAAAAATTAAGTCTGACCATATAATAGCCTGCACCTAGTGTATGAGCTTGTTATAGACGGATCACAAACAAATTTTGTAGCACGATTTCTGTACATATAAAACTTATTTTATTTTATTTTGATATTAATATTTGTAAGAATTTGTGCACGTTAAAGTGATTTCCAGAAGTGGGCCTTATATGGGATCAATAACGAAGTATGGACTGATCGTCATAAAATTAGGCGACATGACTTCCGTATATATACAACAAATTTGGAGCGAATTTTGTATAGATATCTATATAAATCTGACAGTTAAGACAAAAAAAGTCCCATTTCGGAAGGACATTTGTATGAATGGCGGACATCGTTTAATCTGCTCAGAAAGTGATTCTGAGTTGATCGATAATGAACACGTATGTTTTGAAGTTGTAACTTCAAAAAAAGCTATATGTATTTTCGTGCTCTATGGATTCCAACAAAACAGAATTGCTACATGATAACCTCTGAATATTGCTTTCGTTCACTTTTGTATAGCTGTGTTATACACAATTAAAAAATATTTAGTTTAAAATATATCACAAAATGAAGTCCTTATTTCAATATTTTGCATTGCTTGCTCTTTTACTGTAAATAAAATAATGCTTACGGTTATTTCCTCTAGTATTTTAACAATGTGAATGTATCATTAGATTTTGCCTGATTTGGTTTTTTATTGTATTGTGTTATGTTTTTCAACTGTCACTTTTGACATGTCTACCTTTTTCTTGTTTTTTTGTTGTTTTGTTTGTAAGAATTGCTAAAATACCTTGAAGTTTCCTTTTTTATTTAATCTGTTATTCGTTTATATATTATTTGTACTTTCAATTTGCATCATGTCACGTAGAAAACCCATAAACAATTCACTAACTTTTATTCAGACTTTATCTGTAAACACAAATTTCTGCTGCGAGGGTTGTCTCATAATTGTAATGATAGTGATTGACATCAACAACATAAATAAATTCAATGATTTGAAAATTTAATTTGCTGGCATTTTTTGGGAATACAATTCATGTATGTTAATTTGTCCTTAATGTCTATGAAATATTTTCTCAACCTTCGTATATGTATGTAGAATTTAAGACAAATAAATTTGTTTAATTTTCATTAGAGAATGTGAAGGCAATTAAGGCTGTTAAGTTAAACACAGAAAAGATTTTAAAAATAAAAGCAATAGTTTTAAGCAATAATTTGAAAACAAAATGGGTTTTCTAACGAAATTTTAAACAACTCACAGTCATTAGCATTCAGTTAAAATGTAGTATAGAGTTTATGTATTTTAATTTAAAACTATTTTGGAAAAACCCAATTATTATTTAAATTCCAATTTATACATTTTCCCAAAATTGTTCAATCAAATTTGAATCTTTTAATCTTAAAATTTTACCACTTTTATTTTGTTTTATTCAAGTTGTAAGCATTTTATTGAATACATGAGTGATTGTCAATCATTCATAAAATTCAAAGTCATTTTCTTAAAATTTTATTTACTAGTAGTTGCAATAAAATCTATATAATTTTGACTATAAAAGCTAAATAGAATATTGAAGAGATATCATGTCAAAGCGTTTTGATAGTGTCTGTTTTGAATTCATAAATGTATGTGTGTTATTGTAAAACTTGTACTTGTACATTAGACCTGCTCTTAAAAAATCGATTTGCTTTTAATAGGTCTAATTTTTTTCTTTACTAGTTCGGATAAAGTGAACTCGTGGCAGAGATCAACTGAATGTTAAGCAATTTTGTAGACAATGACACTTTTTTCATTGCTTTAATCAACAAACCCCAGCAGTTCTAGGAGACAGTCCCATAATTTAGGGTGGGAACTAGTTACTTCAATAGCTACGTGACTAGTTATTTTAACACGTGCTTGTGCTAAGAAGGGGGTCAATTGACCCTTTTTGACTACAACGAGACTGTATAATAGCTGGTCCAAAGTAGTCAACGCATTGGATTCAAATACTGGTTCACATAACTGGTAACTTGATCAGCTACATAACTAGTTATTTTAATATGTAATGGTGCTAATTGACCTCAAATAGTCATCTAAAAGACATTCCATAGGCAGTCCAATAATCGATAGCTTATAAACAAACCTTTCTTCGACAACTCTCCAACGGATTACTTCTGGTGAGTAAAATAACTACTGTTTAAAATGCAGTACAAAATAAACGTTTAAAGTGACTTCGCTATAGGTTACTAAGAGACACTAAAGTGACTATTGACTTCATGCTATGTTACATGGGATATCAGTATACTTAAGCAAAAAAATAAAATAAACCGTATGAGAATTATATTAACACATTTTGTATAAAACCAGTTTGAACGAATTACTCACAGAACGTTTAAAGTGACTACACTCCAGATTACTTAGAGACACTTAAGTGACAATTGTATTCACCCTAGATTACCTGGGATGTATAAAGTAACCAATTGTCTTATCTCTCCACTACAAAGAGCACATTTGTCTCAAATGACCAAAATATATAAATTGGAGTCAGCCAAGTGATAAGATATTTGTGACGATTACTGTCTATAAGGGATACATTGACTACATGTTTAACTGCTGGGACATAGAACAATATTTACCTCCATACTCATAAAAAAAAATTAAATTTAAACAATGTTTTAAAGAAAAATTTTCATACAAAAAATTGATTTTAAAACGTTGTTTAAATTTAAAAATTTATTATGAATAAGGCCTTTAAAATATTACTTAGTTATTTAATTTTACTTTTACCTTTTTCCAAAATGGCCGCATAGTTACAGAATTATTTAGATTTTTTTTAAAAAAAAGTATCATAGAAGTTTTTGCGGTTAATTTTTGTTTTAATTTGTAGTAATAATCTTTTATAGCATCTTACCCTAGAGAGAAAGGAACCGACGCTGAACTGAAAATTGTATTGGTTCTTCTGGAGTAGACACCATTTATTAAAGCTAATTATGAGCATTCCTGTTGAAACCCAACTTTGGTAAAATATACCAAAATCGGGAACAGAAACTGACATTTAGGCTGCAACAGCCATCTGTAAATAGCAAATTTTACATTTCGAAGTTTAAACATTTCAAACGTACTTAAAAACAACTTAATTATTTAACACTAAAATCTAGTTTAATATTAAAATCACTACATGTGTGCAATACAAATTGTAAATTTCATCATTAAAAACATACAAATACTGAAAATTAAAGAACATATCAGCCCACATTTTCAAACTTAAACACACTTGCATTTACCCACTCATTTCTTTTTGCCAATTTCTAAATTGCCAATTGTGCCATGAGAAAATTATCCAAAAACAAAATCACTCTATTTGGTTAAATACAGGGTTTCGTGTTCAGTTTTAACCGAAACCGAATCGACAACTATGTTTCGTTTATCGGCTTTATCTTTTTGAACTATTTTCCTATGTTGGCTACCGATTCGTTTAATAGGTTACGCCAACGCTAATTTGGATTATTTCGGTAACGGTATAGCGGTAACGGCATTTGCTGTTATTTCGGTAATGTAATTTTAATGATAACGGTAATTTCATACTAAATTAAGTTATTAATAACATTTACAGGCCTACCGAAATAAAAGCGGAAGTCGGATCGTTTTTTTCCGCTTAGCTTCAACGCTGAAATGTCATACCTAAATAAGAGCGACAAAGCTACGTCAAACAATAAAAACAAGGTAAAAAAATAAATATAACAACAATAAAGTAAATTACAATATTTGTGTTTCTGATTTTTGTTTTGTGATTTGTAAACTAAAATTTTATAAAAAAAACTAAATATTAAAGTTTAAAAAATTAGTTTCTTGCATATTTGTTTCTCCTTTTGTATATATGTGTTTACATTAATTGTGTTTTGCAACTAACTTCACTAGTAAACGCGCTGTCCAAATCGGATTTTCAGCAAGAAAAAAATTCAAAAAAGGGCCCATTTTGAAAAAAATTATATTTTGAAAAAAAAGTCAAAAATTTTACGTCTTGAGGTACAAAATATTTATTTTGATAGATATCCCACTCGCATCCCACTAAGCGACCAAAAAGCTCTTAAAGGAGCTTTTTGAGCAAACAAATTTTTAAAAAAAGGGCCCATTTAGAAAAAAAGGCAACAAAGTTTTTGATTTTGCAAAAAAAGTCTAAAATGTTATGTTTTGAGTTACAAAACATTTATCGCATCCCACTAAGCGACTAAATAGGTATTCAAGGAAAATATCTAAGCTATCTTTTAATAAAAAAGGTCCCATTTTGAAAAAAAAAACTCAAAAAATTTTTATTTTGGAAAAAAAAATTACAAAAGTTTTTTATTTTTAATTTTTTTTTCCGAAAGATTGAAGAAATGGCTATCTAAACCATTTGGGACACATTTTGCTAAGAACAATAGGTAATTAGTTACATGGATGCTTGGGCAAAATATCAACTTTGACTCCCTTTAACTCAGAAATTTCTCAACTAATCTTGCTGAAAAATTGTTTCTGAATTAATATCCAATACAACTAACTGTTGTGTAAATTTCATCCCAATCGGAAGATATCGATTTCAAAAGTTTGTTCACTTGGTTCACCCAATGACTAAACCTATTGAAACCTAACCCCCATACAAATGTCCTCCCGCAGTACGACTTTCTCAGTCATACATTTAATTTATATAAGAAAAAACACAAATTTCGCTATAAATAACTTTTATATACACGGAAGTCATGACATCTTGATTCTAAAATCACTTAAACGAGCATAAAATTCTTTAAAAATGTTGGAATCCACATTCAATATAACAATATAGAAATATCAATAGAATATAGATATCAATATCATATAGAAATTAATCACACGACCTAATTTAATGGCGATAGGGGTATAGGTCCGAAAAAAATATTGAAATTAAAAAAAAAATTATTTATAGAAAATCTTTACCTGTATTTAGAGGTAACATTATTTTAGCGGTAACGGTCAAGGTTGGCTACAATTTAAAGCAGAACAATTCAAAATTTTGAACTGGTAAACATAGTAGAAATTATTTTATAAGTTAACTTCCATCTATTTGGATATAAAAAATAGACCTAATTAATTGTGTTCTAGCATTTAATTAACTGCAGATATATTTTCATGTTTTGCAACAAATAATAGTAACTGATACACAGATCAGAGAGTTAAAATTATTCAAGACAAAACATTCATAATTCGATGAAGAAATATTCCATTAAAAATTTATATTTCATAATGTAATATGTACATTAGGGATATAACTATTGACATTTTTTGCATATATGCAAATTGGCATAGCATAGTCGAATAGAGCATTAAAAAATATGAAAAACTACGGTATTATTTTTTCGCGGTTGTTAAAAAAGTTCACGCACCAAACGCAATAAAGTTTTTCATTAAATATTTTGAAATACAATATATTTTGTACAATATATTGCGTACATACTTCAAAAGATAATTTTTAAATTCGGGAAGTATCCCTCATTTAAATTATTAATATAATTTTTCTGAGAAAAAAATGTACCGTTAATATTTCCGCTACAATTTTTATGTAAAATCAGTGGTAGAAAGTCTACTTTCACTAAAATTGATCACACTGGCAAAATAAAATCAAGATGTATTTTTAGTGGAAGAAAATGGGCAAAGGCAAATGAATTTCTGAGCCAATTCGAAAAACCGTCATTAAGTTGAGAAATTATGGCAAATATTTTAATGAAATTGGAATTTTATTAAATCTAAGTAAAAGCACAGTAAAAAAAATAATAAAAAATTTCAAAGAAAATGGAAATTATGAAAGCAAAGCTCATAGTGAGCTTCCCCGCATTCTCGACAAACGAACACAACGGTCTATTATTCGTTCCATTCAAGAAAATCCTAAGCTAAGTGCCGTCGAACTTAGCCGGAAAATGAGAACAAATCTAGAAATTACCGTTTCTGATCAGACAGTTCGCCGATGTATCAAGAGAAATGGGTACAAAAGCAGAGTTGCCAGAAAAAAACCATTACTTAGATCTGTGAATATCCAGAAGCGCTTAGAATATGCCCAAAAGTACGAAAATGCTCATGTAAATGACTCTACATTTTGGAAGATGGTAATATTCACAGATGAATGTTAAGTTATGGTTTTTGGAGGTGATGAGCGAACAAAAGTTTGGTGAAAGCCTAATGCAGAGTTATTACCACAAAATGTTAATTGCACCGTAAAACATAGAGTCGGGTCAGTCATGGTCTGGGGATGTATGGCGGCAAATGGTTTCAGTAAGCTCAGGTTCATCGATGGTACTACGGATAAGGCCATGTATATCGATATTTTAAAGGATTGGCTTCTATATAACGTTAAAAACAAATTGGAACATCCCCCGCAGTCACCCGATCTTATTGTTATTGAACATTTATGGGATATTTTAAAACGAGGTCTAAAAAATCGACAAGTAACATCAGTTCCAGCACTCAAAGAATCGTTGATGGAAGAATGGAGCAAAATAACAAAAAAATTAGCTTTGTCCATTCCAAATAGATTATCTGCTGTAATTAAAGCCAAAGGAGGCCACACAAAATATTAATTTAATTTTTTTAAGTTTTTTTTATCCCGTATGTAAAGTTATGTAAATTAGCTTTATGCCAAAAAATTAATTATTTTAAGTTTTTTAGCAGAATTTAATGAAAATAAATTAGTTTTGTATTTATTTTATCTCATTAAATCCGAAATAGTATAAAAAAAGTAATTAAAGAATTTTTCACTAAATATTTATTAATAAAGATGAAATATATTAGGGGTATGTAAACTTTTGTAAGACTGTGTATGTAATTAAATATTCAAAATCGAGTTTCAACATATGATCAATGTATTTTATAGCAGTTTTATATTATCAACTGATTATTGTATCTATAATAATACTTAAGAAACAAGCCAAAAATCGAAAATTACCGAAACCAATCGGTTATCAATTTTATAAAACCAAAAACCGCGGTTTTAAATTTTGTCAGATTTTTGGAAACTCTAATAAAACCCCCTAAAAGATGGTACGAAAAACAACAATAATGTCATCAGACTCTGATGTTGTTTATACACACATATATGCTAACCAAAATACATACGCATACATACAAATGTTAAGATACATAGTACATGTGTGTGCATTTGAAAGCTTTTAAACTTGAGTCATAATTTTAGTGCAACTTATACAAAAGGGACATTATAATTATTAAGAGTTTTAAAATAAATTAGAATTAATTGTTCATTGCTTAAAGATCTGCTAAAACTGAACAAGGACTGCAATGCAGCAAACAGAAAATACAAATAATTGACTGCCAATGATAAAATTTTTACTATTTTTATAAGAAAACCTAATAAAATAAGTTCTTGTTTTTAATATTTCGATATTATATACATAATTATCTTAAAAAACATATTGTTTTCTTTACAAAATAAACCTTAAAATCTGTTTAACACACTGGCTTAAATAAAGTTGATTCAATTTTGAAATCTCTTGCGAAATGGTGTTACATTTGTCACAGTTTTAAATCACATTCCCCTTTGTTGTTATTTCTTACCACTACTACAATTTCGCCATGAACTACAGCAACTATTATCACTCCTGCTGCTACTGCTATGAACATTACAACAATCAATGTAAATAATAGTACATGCAGTACATACATACATACATAATTGTTACCAACACTATCACCAACATCACCATCATCATCATGATTGTGATTGTCCCAACCATATAAACCATTGCAAATTATAGCAAAACCAACCACCACCACCACCACCATTCACATCATCTCTACAATGATGACGATGCTGGTGTTGCTGTTCCTGCTGCTGCTGCTGGTGATGTACTGTGTTGTGATGTGATGGAGTTCAAGTATGAGGTCATAATAAAATTGCTTTTGTTTACTTGTCATTTTTAGCCATGTTCATTTTTTTATTTTTTTATTTTTTTCATTCAATTTCTTGTTTTATTTAGTTTTTCCTTTGCTTTTACTCAGTACTCGTATTTTCTTCAGCATATTTATTCTTTCAAGAGTCAGACATTGTTGTGATGACATAAAATAGTAAAATTTTGAAATTTGAGTCAAGTTTGATTGTTTTTCCTCGTACTCATACCTCGTACTCTTGCTAACGAGTCTATGTGGTGAAATTTGTTTAAACATATGTGCTTGTATGTGTGTTTGCGTATGTACTTATGTGGGGACGGATGTGCACAGTTTGCTTGAATTAATGTGCATGTGTGTGATAAATATTTTAAACTTTCCGAGTACATATGAAATGTGTAGAGGAAAATGTACTTACAATCTAAATGTCCGCCTGTCTAACATATTAAATGCATTTTAAACAATATTGTGTATGTGCAAAAGGCTTTTCCCTTATAACATGGATTTGCTTTGGATGGGTATTTCTTATGTTCGTTTGTAGTTAAAACTAACTGATGCAAAATCTAAGTGCAATCGTATAACAAAAACGAAATTGTGGTAACAATTGTATTATTTTCAATATCTTCAAACATTTTGCTATTTAAATATGTCAAATTTTTTCATCTTACTTATTTTAAAAATTATCTGGACAACAAGGTATAAATACTTTACCCGCTTTTCTGAGTAGAAAATATTAATTTGTATAACTTTAGCATGAAAAGTAGTTGGAAAATAATACAAAAATATTGCTTTTGTTAAATATATGACGGGGAAAAATGCTAATAACTTGGTTATTTTTCTCTAGAAATTCGTGTTTATACCTTGTTAGAAATAAAAACTTCTTTAGAGGATAAGATTTATGTCTAATATTTAAAACCATATTATTATTATTTATCCAACATTTGAACTTGATCTTGACTTCTGGCGTGGGTTGTAGTCAGTGTTGGCATATTTCAAGTTTCCCCTTTTTGCAAGTTTTTTGAGACCTTTTCAACACTTTTCTCTAAAAAAAAAAGTTTTAAAAAAATTTTTTCTACAGTTTTTCCAAGGTTTTTAATTATAATTTTTGATAATAAAAATCGATTTTTGGTAAAAAATATGAATGATCACATATTGTTGTTGTTTTCCCTGAAAACGCAGTATTTACAAAGTTATTAACGATTTAACAATTTTTCATATAAAAATTCGATTTTTGGTGTCATATATGAATGAGTTTTTTTTAATTTTTCATAATAAAATTCAGTTTTTGGTATGAAATATTAGTGATCACAGATATACCTTGTTTTCCCTGAAAACGCAGTATTTACAAAGTTATTAACGATTGAGCAGTTTTTGAATTTTTCATAATAAAATTAAATTTTTAGTATGGAATATGAGTGATAACATATTAAGCTTGTTTTAAATAATTTGACAGAAAGGCTTCACTAATTTTTGTTTATTAAAAAAAAACATTTTTTTACTCACAGAAAAAAGAAATTCATAATTGGAATGAATTTTGTAATAAATACTATTATTAATCGAACATGACTTTTTTTTCCGAAACTTTTTTCATTCAGAATAAGAACATGTTCATAAATATTATAAAATTGTACATGAAGGAATTTTTTGCTTTTCTGCATAAATTTCTTGATATTTTATAATAAATTGCATTACCTAATGGCTTAGTTCAAATACATTTGTAAAATAGCCCTATATTACCAATTATTCAAGATGAATCAAAAATGTCTGAAACGTAAAAAAATATCATTAAACATAATTTAGCATCCATTAGCATTAAAGCATTTCAAAATGCAGTCAATTTCGCGCATATTTTCTCATTTTGTAGCTGAAAATCATAAAAAACAAAAAATTTTCCAAGGAAAATTTCAAACATTTTCAAACAACATAAAAATATAAATGAAAATTGAAATATGTTTTTTCAAACCTCCTAGATTTTATTTAAAAACAAAAAATATGAAAAAAATCATACTATTTAAGAAATTTTTTATAAATAGGTCTGTTCATTTACTTTCCCAGTAAATACTTGCAACGAGAGAATGAAATCAAAATATACAAAATTACTCTCTTAAATTCTCAAAAATATTAAAAAGTAAATGAACGCTTTTCCAGTAACAAAAAATTTATACGCACAATTTTCATATTTTTTCCTTTTAAAATGTATAAATATTCACATTTTCTTCAATTTTATTTTTTTCACCACAAAAATAAAATTGTAAATAAATAAACAATAACACAAAACATATGAAATATAAGCTGCTAACTATTACGAGTTCAAAATAGAACTTGTAATAGTTTGCAACGAGAGAACACTCTCTAAAATTTATACGCTCTTGATTTTTTCTCTACTTGCTAGTTTTTTGAGTTAATGAACGCTTTTCCAGTAACTATTGTTACTAACTAGTAACAACTTTTAGTTATTGAACAGAGGTAATGTTATGAATTGAAATCAATGAAATCAAATCATACTATTTATGTTGAAACTTTTTTCTGTGCTGTTAACAAAACAATATTTTTATTCTGCACTCGAAGGGATTTCAATACACATGTTTAAAATTTTATGTTTAGTTTTCTAAAGACATAGTAAAAAAGTTCGATTTCGGCAACGATTTCATTAAGCCAGGTGCTTTTGTTACAAATTTAGATGGTTTGAATAATATAACAGAAAAAACGGATGATGAATGGCGGGACCTACTCCATTTTGATAATCTCAAAATATCTCTTAATATGATTCAAAATATATATTGTTATACGTTTATGTTAAATAATTTATTTTTATTATTACAAGCTTTTATTTAACTTCCAATGTTTGTTTATTAGTTTCCATGGCCCATAATCATAGGCAAACAATAAAGTCGGTTCTTTTTAAAAACTACTTTAAAATAAAAACCCGCTTTTTATTGTTTCCCAACTATAGTCAAAATTAAAGTATGTTTTAAGTTGAACCGACTTTAACTGGGTGTCACCTCAAATGTAGAAAATCTTATCATACAATATACAACAAAATATAGACAAGTGGCATCGCAAAAAAAAAAAAAAAAAAAAGTGACGAACAATAAATGTAACCGGGAAACTAAAGAAAAAACAGTTTGTGGTGGAAAAATAGAACAGGAAAGATTAATATCAAATGTATTATATTTTGGTACTCATTTTATTGATTCAATATTCAATAATTGCAAAGTGTCTGCCAATATCTTGTAACTTAAACATTTTTGACTTTTTATCGTCAGAAGTATACTTTAACTTGTCTATGGTAGACCTAAAGTCCACTCTTAAGTAAAGACGACTTTATTTCTCTTAAAATCAGTGTTGCCAATTTAGCCCTTTTCTGGCTAAATTTAGCCCTTTTCAATCTTGTTTAGCCTCAAAAAAATCAATTTAGCCTTTAGCCATTTTTTTAGCCTTTTCTATTTTCATTTAGCCATTTTTATGGCTAAATTAAAACATATATTTACTCTAATAATTTTAAATTTTTTGCTGTGGAAAATTATTAAAATCAGTTTGGCAGGAATATTATGACAAAAATTAACTGAAAATGTTGAACCAGTAAACAATTTAAGCACATACAAATTGTTGGAACCTTCCATATATTCTTCAAACTTGCTCCAGTTCTCAAATTATATTATTAAATTTTTGCTCGAGTATTTTATTATTTGCATGGGACGCACAGTTCCTCAGAATTGTTTTTCATTGGCCAAAACTCTGTAACTTTGAAACGATTGAGATATTTTAAAATTTGTTTAATGTGCCGATAACTTCTTGAACTCCCATAGTTAAGGCTTCGCGTATATTAGACTCATAAATATAAGTAGGTAAAATGATAACGACTACAAAGATTCAAATAAAAATTTAAATTAAAATGCCATAAATAATATAGAGAATATTAGCGGGTCCGGACGTTTATAAAAGAATATATAGGATTCAAGAGAACACTTTGAACTTTATCTGGGCGATGTATTTTTTGATCCTTAAAAGTTACTTTCCTCTAAAATAAAATTTTGACGTAAATATACTACATTAAAACATATTTTATAACACCTTACACAGCCCATGTATACCATGTATTTTAAAAACTACAATCCAACCAATGTAGAAAAAAATTGCAGTCCATTATCGAGAATAGTTTAGCTATGATTTATATCTGATCAAATATTAAAAATTAACTTTTTTCTAAAATTAAATTAAATATTTATGATTACCAGCATTCCACACCCGTAATTTCCAATATTTTGGCTACCTTATTTTTGATATGATTACTAACTAATGGCAAAATTTATGTTTTGACCAATGAAAATCAATTCTGTCCGACAACGTGTATAATTTTTAGAATATTTTTTTCTGCATTACTTGAGAGCGTATTATTCACTTATCAAAAAATATTCTCCATCGATTTCGAATTATCACAAAGGATTACTTTAAAATTTGGCTTTCATATAAAAAATTTGAGCTTTTGCAGGCCAGGTGATAAGTATGAGATTTTCAAAACATCTGCATATGATATTCTTATTTATTATATTCTTATTTTCTTCTATTTGAACATTTGTTATATTCATACATTTTTATTTGTCTATTCAACATAACCTAATGTAACATTCTAAGTACCATTATTACAACTTGCCTTTATGTTCGTAATAGTAAAAGGTAACTTTAAATAATAGAAGAAAGTAGCTTTCAAGTTACCTTTTAGTATTACGAACGTAAAGGCAAGTTGTAATAATGGCCCTAAGTTGTTTTTTGTGTAAAATGTATGTGTTCTTTAATTTTTAAATTTTAGCCCTTTTTTAGCCACTTTTTGGCCTTTTTTTAGCCTTTTTTTTTTAAGTATTTAGCCCTTTTTGTTCACCAAGAATTGGCAACACTGCTTAAAATATACTTTGTTTTCGACTATGATTATGGGCCCATGTTTTTAAGTCAAAATTTGTAACTGTACTTTGAACCAGTTCTCGTATCTGAATACAATGCAATATTCTGTTCGAAAATTCGTTTTAAAAATTGTTAAAGCTGTTAAAATAATCCCTAGATAATGCATAAACTGATGACATTAGATTCCAATATTCGAAATTAAATTCGAACTTATGTTAAAAATTTTTAAAGCTATTGAAATAAGTTATCTCTAATTCATATGGATTCTTGAAAAAACAATTTTAGTTTTATTTGAGGCCAATTTAGAACTTACAAATTTTGAAAAATGTTTCATGACACAGAAAAAAAAAAAAAAACACATCAGTTATTAAGTAATTAAAAAAAATGTTTGATACTCGATCAAAATTTGTAAAAATTTTTGTTGTTAATATGTTTTTAAATTATCATATTTAAAATTTTTCTTAGTTGAAAATTTACAGAAACAGTATTAACTAATAACAATGTAATTGTTCAATATGACGAAATCATTATTAAGATATAATTGGTCAATTGACAATGTCTCTTATCGGTCATACTGTCATAATGTCCTAATATATCACGACTTCAATATTACAAACTCATTGTTAACAAAAATTATTGGGTGTTAACAATTTTAAGTAACAAATATATTTTTTGTATTTACAAAAATGATTGTTGGTGTCTTTTTAATAAAAAAAATTAATTGTATTGACGAATTAAGTAATTAATATGACAATTAATTTGTCGTAATTTTTTTCTGTGAGTGTAGAATATAAGCATTTTATGATATGTTCGAAAACTAGAATTTAAATTCGAAAATAGAAGAAAATAATTTAGTAATAATTTTTAATTAAATTCAACTATAAGCCAGCATCAAGAAAATATCGCGACAAGATGTAATGTTATATTAATTGTATAATTAATGTATTGTATGAATAGTTTTACTTAATTTAAAGATAATTTTATTTTTTTATTATTCATTTGTTTAACTTAATTTTTATATATTTTGTATATGGGTAATTCCATGTCATCGTACGTGACATTTGTACGCCTATAGAGTGGAATAGATTTTGCACAAATAAGAGTATCTGAAAAATAATTTGCTGTTTATGTTCCATTCAGAAGGTACTACATTTTAAAAAAATAATAAGTTCTTTCGAAACATTGTTGTCCAAAATATCAAACGAAATAAGGGTACATCGTACGTGACATAAAACGGAAGTAATTTTGAGGTACATGTCGAAATATGCGAAAATTGTCCACTTTTTGATAATAACACAAAAACAATCAGAGTCAATTTCAGTTCATACTTATGTTATTTAACGTATTGTTTTGTTTAGGTAGACAAAATATAAAAATGGCAAACAATTTTTAATTTATTTGTGAATAAAATTTTACAACAAACTATTTTTTTGGTGTTATGGAGTGACGAAACAAAAATTAATAGGATAGGACCAGATGGCAGAACGTTTGTTCATCGTCCTAAAGAACAAGAGTACAATCATCGGTTCACTCAGAAGACGGTAAAACACGGTGGTGGTAACATTATGGTTTGACGTGAATTTTCTTGGTATGGCGTAGGTTCCCTTATAAAAATAAATGGCGAAATGGATTAAGGAATTTCAATTTTAGTTTATATTAGTATTATAAATAAGTAATAAACCTTTGCAAAAAACCAAAAACTTTTTGATTGTTAATAGTATTTACGATATTGTAGCATAAGAAAAAAATTTTTGGAAAAATTTGCCATTTATATGTCCATAGCTGTAGTTCCTACTTACTTTGGCCTTATATACGCCGTTGCAAAGGTCTTTGAAATATCTATTATTGGATATCCATATTGTCTATATTAATGATTTAGTAATCCAGATTTCAAATAGCAAACGAATTGGAAGATATTCCGTTATAATGATGTATCAATCATGTTTGTAAGTTATTTAGGGGATTTGGAAAGTTGATTTCAACCGATAGACGGATACACGGATAGACGGACATAACTATTATGGGGTCGCAAATGAAAAATGTAGAAATTACTAACGGAATGACAAACTTATATATACCCTTGCCTTCCATGATGAAGGGTATAAAATGAAATATAGTAGACAAGTTTAATATTCTGAAATCCAGATCGCGGATCATACAATTCTGATATCAACTCGCGATACGTTGGTTTTCTAATCAACGACCGACCCGTACATCATAAAAATAATGTAAATACTGACGCGATAAATATTGAACATGTAGCATACTAAAGAACAAAATGAGACCCATACAAAAGAAATCTAAATCCGATATTTCTACGTATACATATTTTTGCTTAACCATCAAACCGACAAAAGTCTTGAAGTTTTTGATATTTGGTACCATTTCAATAAGCAGTGGTTTGGTGTTTATTGATTTTCTTATTTTATTAGGCCAAGATTATTGGACAAGTTACACTGCTTTACAAATTTTCAAATTAGAAAAATAAGTTTAATAGAGTAAATTACTTTTGCCCCAATCTACGATGTGAGCTCTATTTCTGACAGTTATTTTATAATATACTAAACATATATACGTATAATACACATAACTGTATTGAATTTATATATGTAGTACCAGTATGTTTGTATGTCACTAGAGTCATTTGATATGAGTTGTATATGTAGAACTTGTAACACAGACAAATTCATTAGACCGGCATCCTGTTTATGCATTCAAAAAATTATTTTTAAAGTTTGCAACTTGCAATGATCTAGCTCTATTATTTTTAAGTTAGGCTCTGGAAGCTATAAACGCCATTTATCAATTTTAGGTTTAGAACTATTATAAATTTGCATTAAATTATAAAAAAAAAAAAATTGTATTACTTAATACTCAAAATATGTCAACTCGAATTTTGGTCAAACTAATATTTGCTGAGAAAAAGTTCACTTATTTTTGATTTATTTTATTTACTGTTCGAATTTGTTTAGATTTTTGATATCATATAAAAAGTGGTAATACAAAATAAAATAAAAATAAGCCACCTTAATATTCATACATATAAACCAAAATGGATTTTTTGTATACAGTAAACAAATGTAGTGGTAAATGTATGACTTTTGTGTGTACATATGTATGTTTAGAACAAATTTAGTTATAAAATAAACTATAAACTGAAACTACATGATACTACTACAAGTCACAAACTATTTTTATTCTATTTTAGATTTTTCCCTATAATTTTCACTATCTTCATGTCACTTCATGTTTATAAATAAAAATCATAGACTTTATTATATATTTATACGAGCAGTGATGGATGTGAATCAGTGTACTTAAGGAAGTTATGTACGTGTGTGTTGTGTTGTGTAGTGTTGTGTAGTGTGCAAGTTGAGAACGTCACCTGGGAATTAAATTCATTACTGTAATTTAATTGTTTGTAAAATAGTTTATATTCTAATATGATTATGTATTATATGATGTTCTTCATAAAATATAACTTTGTCCTTGATGTTTCAACACAGTTATAAAGCAATTGCATTTTAAGTATAAACTGATATGAGATTTTACAAATGTAAGTAAAGAGAGAATGATAAAAAGCTTGAAGGAATTTACTTACTTATATCCACGGTAACAACTTAATTATACTTTAAAGTAAAAAAATAAAATCAAATTGAGAAAAAATCAAGGGAAACTGTTTAAAAAAAAACCAAAAATAAAATGCCCTAAAGTATAAATTTGGCTTAATACACAAATCTCTTTTATATATTCAATTATAAACATTTTTCTTGATTTTATTTAATTTTATACTGAATATAAATCCTATATGAAAAAACTAAATTAATTTTAATTTAAATAAGTCTTAAAGACTTAACTTTATTCACTCTCGTATGCATGGAATTTTAATGCAACGAAATATGAATTTAAATTTGACAGTCAGCGTTTTACATAGAAACACAAGTGCGTGCTAAATACTTAGGTATGCAGGAGAACATACATATTTTCAGGTAGAGGTTTTATTTAATTAAATTTTATAAGAAATTCTATTAACACATGAGTTTCGTTCGTGTTTTATTTTTTCAAAAGTTTTTAATCAAATTTCATAATTTGAATAAAAGTTGGTTGTGAAAAATACATACTTTTATGACTGTGTACTTTTAATTTGTACGTATACGTTACAACTCAAAGTATTGAATTAAATAACACTCATACGTTTGTAGTCAGTAACATTAAAGATTTTTTGAATTGCTCAATTATTTAATGGCAATCGTCTTTTCATTGTAAATATCATCTTTTCATTGTAAATATTAAATGTATTTGAGAATATTTAAATATTAAGGGCCTTATTTATAGTAAATTTTATGTTTATCAAATTTTGTATGAAAATTATTAAAGAATTAATTTGAAATTTTGTTCATATATTCTAGGAAAATGTGGATTGGAAATATCATTTGTCTTGTCAACATATGTAAGTCAGATGTATTCAAAATTTTCGTTTTTTAACCCCAGATTAAAATATTAAAAAAAAAAAAATCGTTCAAATCAAATGCTTACAAGCATCTCTGGTATACTGAGCTAGACTACTTAAGATTTCCAAGATATTTTTATATACATAAAATTTCAGCAACTCTAACCCACTGCTTCCCAAGCATGCGTTACTATCTGATCAAATGATATTATGGTTTTTGAATCGCTCAGCTCATTCAGCAAAAACTCATTATATAAGGAGTGAGATCGAAAAATTCTTAACTTCAATTTCCATGCTCTGTTTTTGGCCTCTAAATTTTTAGCAGCGTTCCTGTCAGAAACTTTTTGAGCCTTGTATGTTTTTATACCCTTCACCATGAGTGGCAAGGGTATATATAAGTTTGTCATTCCGTTTGTAATTTCTACATTTTTCATTTGCGACCCCACAAAGTATATATATTCTGGATCGTTATAGATAGCGAAGTCGATATAGCCATGTCCGTCTGTCCGTCTGTATGTTGAAATTAACTTTCCGTTGCCCCCGAATAACTTACAAACATAATTGATACATCAATATATCGGGAATTTTTCCGGCTCGGTCGCTATTTAAAATCGAGAAAATAGGCCCACAAATGGCTGAGACAACCTCGATTTTTGGCCAATTTCTGATCTATATCTGGATTACTAAGTCATTAATATACACAATATGGATATTTACTGATAGATATTTCAAAGTCCATTGCAACGATGTATATAAGGCTATAATAATTTGGACCTGTAATGGTCAAAATAGGGAAAAATATTTTTTAACCCGAAGTTTTTTATTACCAAAAAAAATTATTTAAAAATTAACAAAAAAATTTCAAAAAAATAAAATCAAAACAATTTCGAAAAAAATTGAAAACAATTTTGAAAAAAAAAAATTTTAAATTTTGAAAAACAGTTTGGACCTTTAATAGGTCATAATCGGGAAAAATATTTTTTAACCCGAATTTTTATTTTACCAAAAAAAAAATTTTTAAAAATTAAAAAAAAAAAAAATGTCAAAACAATTTCGAAAAAAAATTGAAAACAATTTTGAAAAAAAAATTTTTTTAAATTTTGAAAAACAGTTTTGAAATTTTTTTTTTTAAATTTTCAAAAAAAAAAAAAATTAATTTTGTTTACCTAAAAATATTTAAAATTTTTATTTTAAAGTATAATCTGGTGAAGGGTATATAAGATTCGACACAGCCGAATATAGCTCTCTTACTTGTTAAACCTGCATTAGCTTTAACTTTTCGTACCAAATAGTCCGAGCTGAACTAACCGGACTGCTTTCCTACCGGATGTGTTTGGAGGTCTTTTGAAAATGCTTTCAATTCTTCTACCTGAACTAGGCTATCGACCAACGGACAAGTTCTCCCGATACTGTTTGATAACATTGGCATCAGTTTGACGGCAGACCTTTTATTGTGCGGCCAACTTTTTGTAGGACCAAGTTGGGTTTTGTTGAAAATATTTAATAATTTTAGTATGCACTTTTTTCTGGTCACTTGTTTTAATCAGATTAACAATAAATGAATATAATTGACATTAAACATGTTTTACAAAGGTAAATTAATAAAAAAAATCAAATAATACTTGGGTTAAAAGTTTTAATGAAAATTGTGTGTTAAGAATTTTACGATCTCACTCCTTAGTTGTACTGTTCGTAAGTAGATTAATATCCCAGCAGATATCTTCCGCTCACTAAAAACATTTTCATAAAGCAGTTTACTACATAAATAGCAGCTATCCCCCGAGTACTGGTTCAATAGATGAAAAATATCAATCACTGTTTTCACACATTCAAAATAACAACATAGCCCGTACATATATCTAAAAAAATATATATAAAATAATCGATAATGCTTTGCAATAAATGAGATTTTCATTAATGATTTTAAGAACAATTTTGAAATAGTATAAGATAATAAAAGTAAAATAATTTTAGGTAAAAACTATCAAATGCCATTAATTTCTTTAATGAGGTGATAACTTTTTAATAGTTAATACTTAAAACATATAATAAATACTATTATGTTTATGACTTTCATTTAAATAGTTTTTTAATACTGTCCTTTTTAAGACCATACAATTTATTATTTAGTTGCTTGTTGTTCATATAAATTGTTTAATTTATTTATTGTATTATATGTACTTAAATGCTAATTTGTAAATGACACAAAACATGTCACTCACAAATTCCTAATACAGGCAAAACAAATGCTATTGGCAAATGACAAAATCTGGAAAAGACACAAATAAAACAATAATCCTAACAGCAATGCTAAGTCAAACTCTACACATTGTTGACATTTATATACAATTTTGTTTTTAATCTCAGTCTTGTCTCGACTTCTTTACATCCCTCTCACTTCAATAGTAAATTTAAATACTTAAAGAACAACTACTACACTTACATGTAAATTGTATACAATTGAAGAGCTTACAACAAAAACCCAATAAGCCACAATTAGTTTTATTAGGTTAAAGTTAGTGGTAGTAAAAATTTTATAAATTTTTGGTGAACTTTTGGATAATGAAAAAACCTGTATTGAATAATAGATAATCCTTTATTGGTGTAGAGGTTATATATCACAAATTTACATATTATTATAATTATAACTATTTTAATAGTTTAGGATGTGTAATTGGAGTGACTTATCAAGTTATTTGTCGGTCTCGCATTTGTTTTTTTGTTACACAATTTTGGCGACAAGTGTACTTTATTTTCTGTATAACTACTTCATACAGTTTGAAATATTTGCATGCAATTAAATAAATATTTATGCATGTAAAGGGTCTATCATTAATGTGAAGTTTCATTGTATGTAAAATATCATCATTTTTTTTTATTCGTTGAATCGTGAAAACACCCGCCGCGGCACACTGTGGTAACTCACAAATCTATATGGACAAAATTAAAAAAAAAAAATGTCGCTCAAGATTCCTTCTGATCGTTTAATGAATTTCTCCATAAATTTTGTTATACCCTTCAACTTCGTGAGAAGGGTATATATAAATTTGTCATGCCGTTTGTAATTTCCACAATATATTTTTCCGACCCTATAAAATATATATATTCTGCATCTTTATAGATAGCGGAGTCGATTTAGCCATGTCCGTCTGTCCGTCTGTATGTTGAAATCAACTTTCTGAAGACCCCTGATATCTTCGGGATACAAATCCTCAATAATTCTGTCAGACATGCTTTCGAGAAGTTTCCTATTTAAAATCAGCAAAATCCGTCAATAAATAACGGAGATATGAGCAAAAAACCGAGACAACCTCTATTTTTTTTTTGCCTATTTTTGATCTATATCTCGATTACGAAGTCATACATATAGACAATATGGATATCCAATGATAGATATTTCAAAGTCCATTGCAACGATGTATATAAGACTATAGTAAAATGGACCTACAATGGGTCAAAATCGGGAAAAATATATTTTAACCCGAATTTTTTTTCACAAAAAACTCTTTTTTCACTAATAAATTAAAAAAGATAAATTTTTAAATTAAAAAAAAATTGGAAAAAACTTAAAAAAAAAATTTCAAAAAAAAAAAAATTTTTTTAATTTTATTTTAAAGTATAATTTGGTGAAGGGTATATTAGATTCGGCACAGCCAAATATAGCTCTCTTACTTGTTTTTTTTTTTTTTGTTTTTAGCTCTGATTAGGAAAAAATAAGCTTTGAAGTCAGTTGTTGTCAACAAGTACATTTAGATTTCAAAGAGAAGTGTATTTTTTGTGTGACTTTGATATATGATTATAAAGGCTTTGGTGACTTTACTGTCATAAGTTTTATTATTATTATTAAGCTTTGTCTCAAAGAAATATATTACAATTTTCATTTAATTATTTCCATTGTAAATATTAAAAAAATATGTTTTTTGTGAGAAGTTCAGAAAGTGAAAAAAATAAAAATATATTCTTTTTCCAAGTAGAGTAAAAGCTATTTATTCCGGATATTTCTGGTGTAAAACCATATTTGGGTTAATCTTTCAAGTGTTCACTTTAAGGTAAATCAAAAACATCTTGCGTATTTCTACGACCGCCATTAATTTTTTTTCTTTTTCATTATGACCTCCACTCTACACTTTTGAACTCTCGAAAAACATCAAAAAAAAAAGTTGACTTTTTATAATCTATCTATATCTATATAAATATATAAATGTCTTTGTAAGTTTGTTTGTTTATTTGTTTGTTTGTTTGTTTGTTTGAGCATCACGCCTAAACGGCTGAAGCGATTTTATTGAAATTTGGAACGTAGATAGATCCTTACTTGGAAGCGTCAATAGGCTATAAATTTTTTCAATACTTGGACCAGAAAGGGATAAAAAGGGGAAAAAACGGGTCAAATTGGTACTTTTAGTTTTTAAACAATAATTACTAAACGGCTGAACCGATTTTTACATCGACAGGGGTAGCGAAGCGCCCTTTGTAAGTTTGTTTGTTTATTTATTTGTTTGAGCATCAGGCCTAAACGGCTGAAGCGATTTTATTGAAATTTGGAACGTAGATAGATCCTTACTTGGAAGCGTCAATAGGCTATAACTTTTTTCAATACTTGGACCAGAAAGGGGTAAACAGGGGGTAAACAGGGGGAAAACGGGTAAAATTGGTTAAACATTATTAAAATAGTATTTTAAAAAATAGCAATAATATAATTAATCTTTAACAGAGTGATGGTACAAGTAGAGTGCCGCAATAATATATATGGTTAAAACAATCATATATATGATTGTCACAATAACTTGCATGATTGAGTATGTAATAATACACTTAATTATTATTCGATGCTGCACTGAATGATTACTGATCAGTGCTGACTAATCAGTGCTGATGTAAATATCGTCAGTGGTGACTAATCAGTGCTGAGAAAACATCGTCATAGCTGATTAATCAGCACTGATGTAAATATCGTCAGTGCTGACTAATCAGTGCTGATGAAAACATCGTCATAGCTGATTAATCACCACTGATGTAAATATCCTCAGAGCTGGCTAACCAGGACTGATGAAAACAACGTCATAGCTGATTAATCAGCACTGATGTAAATATCGTCAGTGCTGATGAAAACATCGTCAGTGCTGATAAAAACATCGTCATAGCTGATTAATCAGTGCTGATGTAAATATCGTCAGTGCTGACTAATCAGTGCTGATGAAAACATCGTCAGTGCTGATTTAAACATCGTCAGTGCTGATAAAAACATCGTCATAGCTGATTAATCAGTGCTGATGTAAATATCGTCAGTGCTGATGAAAACACCGTCAGTGCTGATGAAAACATCGTCAGTACTGATGAAAACATCGTCAGTGCTGATGAAAACATCGCCATAGCTGATTAATCAGTGCTGATGTAAATATCGTCAGTGCTGATGAAAACATCGTCAGTGCTGATAAAAACATCGTCAGTGCAGATGAAAACATCGTCATAGCTGATTAATCAGTGCTGATGAAAACATCGTCAGTGCTGATTTAAACATCGTCAGTGCTGATGAAAACATCGTCAGTGCTGATTCAAACATCGTCAGTGCTGATGAAAACATCGTCATAGCTGATTAATCAGTGCTGATGTAAATATCGTCAGTGCTGATGAAAACATCGTCAGTGCTGATGAAAACATCGTCAGTGCTGATGAAAACATCGTCATAGCTGATTAATCAGTGCTGATGTAAATATCGTCAGTGCTGATGAAAACATCGTCAGTGCTGATTTAAACATCGTCAGTGCTGATAAAAACATCGTCATAGCTGATTAATCAGTGCTGATGTAAATATCGTCAGTGCTGATGAAAACAAAGTCAGTGCTGATGAAAACATCGTCAGTACTGATGAAAACATCGTCAGTGCTGATGAAAACATCGCCATAGCTGATTAATCAGTGCTGATGTAAATATCGTCAGTGCTGATGAAAACATCGTCAGTGCTGATAAAAACATCGTCAATGCTGATGAAAACATTGTCAGTGCTGATGAAAACATTGTCAGTGCTGATGAAAACATCGTCAGTACTGATGAAAACATCGTCAGTGCTGATGAAAACATCGTCAGTGCTGATTTAAACATCGTCAGTGCTGATGAAAACAACGTCAGTGCTGACTAATCAGTGCTGATGAAAACATTGTCAGTGCTGATGAAAACATCGTCAGTGCTGATGAAAACATCGTCAGTGCTGATTTAAACATCGTCAGTGCTGATGAAAACAACGTCAGTGCTGACTAATCAGTGCTGATGAAAACATTGTCAGTGCTGATGAAAACATCGTCAGTGCTGATGTAAATATCGTCAGTGCTGATGAAAACATCGTCAGTGCTGATAAAAACATCGTCAATGCTGATGAAAACATTGTCAGTGCTGATGAAAACATTGTCAGTGCTGATTTAAACATCGTCAGTGCTGATGAAAACATCGTCATAGCTGATTAATCAGTGCTGATGTAAATATCGTCAGTGCTGATGAAAACATCGTCAGTGCTGATGAAAACATCGTCAGTGCTGATGAAAACATCGTCATAGCTGATTAATCAGTGCTGATGTAAATATCGTCAGTGCTGATGAAAACATCGTCAGTGCTGACTAATCAGTGCTGATGAAAACATCGTCATAGCTGATTAATCAGTGCTGATGTAAATATCGTCAGTGCTGATGAAAACATCGTCAGTGCTGATTAATCAGTGCTGATGAAAACATCGTCATAGCTGATTAATCAGTGCTGATGTAAATATCGTCAGTGCTGATGAAAACATCGTCAGTGCTGACTAATCAGTGCTGATGTAAATATCGTCAGTGCTGATGAAAACATCGTCAGTACTGATGAAAACATCGACAGTGCTGATGAAAACATCGTCAGTGCTGATGAAAACATCGTCAGTGCTGATTTAAACATCGTCAGTGCTGATGAAAACAACGTCAGTGCTGACTAATCAGTGCTGATGAAAACATTGTCATTGCTGATGAAAACATCGTCAGTGCTGATGAAAACATCGTCATAGCTGATTAATCAGTGCTGATGGAAACATCGTCATAGCTGATTAATCAGCACTGATGTAAATATCGTCAGTGCTGATGAAAACATTGTCAACGCAGATGAAAACATCGTCATAGCTGATTAATCAGCACTGATGTAAATATCGTCAGTGCTGACTATCAGTGCTGATGAAAACATCGTCATAGCTAGGGATTTTTCGTGATTTCGAGATTTTTCGGGACTTCGGGATTTTTGTTAAACGTAAAAAAAATACAAAATTCAACAATAAAAACTATTTTTTTTCGTTAATATATATATATTAAAATATATCAAAGAAAAAACTAATGCATTGAATTAAAATAAATTTTGCACAAACGATATTTCATATTTATACCCGTATTCTGAACTTTATAACAGTGAGAAATCCATAACAAAACTGTATTGAGTACATATGGTAGTTCATAGTAAAAGGATTTTTAGGATTACTATGAGACTAATAGTGTAAAAATTGGTAAGGCAGTTTAAAAGTTATTTGCAATTAAAACCTTTAGTTCTTAATATACTAAACGGCCGAAACGATTTTTTTGAAATTTCCAACATAGACTACGACAGGGGTAGCGAAGCGCACCGGGTCAAGCTAGTCCTTTATATATTTGAATTCGTTTTTTATTTAATTCATAAGTGAGAAGTGAGCCCAACGCGATTTATGGATTTTGTCCAGTCAGATTTGCCAAGTGCGCGGCTTCGCTGGCGCATAAATCAGGATGAATTTGAATAATGACATCTGTTATGTTGGATTTTTGGGCCGCGGTGATTTGTTGCTTATTTGCTTATTCCCAGACCTCTGACTTAAGAAAACCTCACAACAAACAGTCTAGCGGCAACATAACGATCTCGGTGGCCAGTTCACATCACATTTACATGTGGTCATCATCAACCTATAGCGATAGCCATTGACGGAGATGGCCTTGCCTGTGAATTGGTATCGTGCCAAATTCGACAATTTTGTTTGTTGAATTACCGATTCATCCAGAAGAGATGATATTTTGGTGAAAACTAGTTCGAACACCATCCATGGTGAATAGGAAAATCAAACTGAATAAATTACAGCCAATGCGACGGATGTAGCTTCTACACGCAGAAAAAAAATATAGTTGTGCATGTTTACTGTAACCATTTTAACATTCATAACAGTATTATAGTTACAGTAACTATTTATATGATTGTGGTAACAATAATATGGTTAATTTACAATTCACATGATTGTATCAACCATATATATGGTTACAGTAAACATGTATATGTTCGTGACAACCATTTATATGATGAAGGACTTACCATATTATGTTGCTCTCAGCTTATGGATATCATAATCTGAGAACAATATATTATGATAAAATTATTCATCATAAAAACATATACATGTTTACTGTAACCATAATATGGTGAATTGTAAACCATATTATTGTTACAACAATCACATATATAGTTACTGTGACCATAATATTGTTCAAAATGTCGAAATGGTTACTGTAAACATGCACAAATGTTGAAATGGTTACAGTAATAATGCACAACTATATTTTTTTCCTGCGTGTACAAAGTTTGGTAGTCCCAATTGTAAGACCCTTTATTTACTTTCCATTCACACTCATTTGTGTTTATAAATTATTTAATTTAATATACAAATAATATAAATGCAAAGACATGTAAATTTTTTAAATATTTTCCTCTCCTATTTGCTTTTGTTTTTATGAAATTATAAATGATTTAATAAAACTCTGTTTAAGCAAATACTAATATACATAAAATAATGAAGTAGAAAACAAATTGAAAAATAAGTATTGGCGTATAAAAATCTAAACAGGAAATGGAAATGTGTTTAATATGAACTATACTCTTGGGACCATAATAACAATACAATAAATATAATATTGAGTGCAATAAATATTAAATCCATTCATAATCAATAAGTATTGTATAGGAAGTTATCACATACATGTGGTTTCTTAGACAAACAAAGGAAAGTGTTGGTGTTTTAATGAGATGGCAAGATATTCTTCAGTAGGACTATTCTGAATACCAGGAAACTGCATTGGAGATTCATTGGCCAAAAATGGGTTGCTCGTTAGATCGAAAGTCCACTTATGTCATGCAAACATTGAGGCCATGATGGACTGTATAGTTGTGCGCAGACTATATGCGGCGAAAAGCGGCTTTTTATCCAATTATGATTGTCGCAGAACTGCAACAATGGTTTATTTTAACCTTTGCCTTCGTGAGAAGGGTATATATAGGTTTGTCAATTCGTTTGTAATTTCCATAATATAATTTTCCTGTCTGTCTGTTGAAATCAATTTTCTGAAGTCCCCAGATAAATTTCTTCAATGATTCTCTCAGACATGCTTTCGAGAAGTTTCCAATTTAAGAACTGCAAAATCCGTCCATAAATAACGGAGATATGAGCAAAAATCCGAGACAACCTCCGAAAATTTCATCAAAAAAAGAAAATTTATTGAATGCTTTGACAAAAAAGCAACCAAACGTATGTTTGGATGTGTGTTGGTTATTGCTTTGCGTATTTTGTTTTTGTTTTTATACCCTTCATCATGAGTGGCAAGGGTATATATAAAGAGGGAGTTGTTTATAATGAGTTCTCATACTCACCCAACAACAACATTCTACAATGTGGAATGAGATGATTTAAAAATCAAACACACGCATGGATAATTTCAAGGCGAATTTATATAATAGGTGGTGTCGGTGGCGAATTCAGGAACATATGAGCGAATTCATTATTTTTTATAAATTCGCCTTGGATAATTTGTATATATTTGAGTGCGTTTCGTTTATTTTGTTTTTGTTGTAGTTTGTTGTTATTTTTTCAACATACAATTGTGCAAAATAATTATTGTGTTTATTTGGTTAGTTATCAGTGAGCACTCAACGTGTGAATATGATTATCAGATGTTTTGCAATTGCATCTGTTATGATATTATGATTTCTTCTTGTTGTTACTGATATATGAAGAGTTTTGCATGGATAAAGACAATGTACGTAAATATGTATACTTTGGTGAAGGGTTACTTGTTTTTATTTTATCCGTAATCTGACGTTAGCTATATATTTCAGCAACAAGTTTTTCATTTATCGCATATAATAAACAACAACATTAAAAATCTTAAACACAAAGAAAACATAATAAATAAAAAACTTAACATTCATTTCAGTTGGGAACATCGACAACTTATATTTCCACCATATAAATGGGCGCAACATACATAATACTACTATTATGAAATATCTTAAAATCAATAAAAGTGTATTTTGACCAAACTAATGATTTCTTATCGTATATTATGTGATGAACTCACAGTATACATTATTATTAATTTTGTTTAATAAACTCTAGATTTTAAAATATGATTGATCTAATCCCCTGCAGAAATAAGTCAGCAAAATAAAACATTAGTATAATGTAAAATTTATAAAATAAATATAGGATAGAGATTTGTTTCTATAATTGTGCATCCTTGTATGAAAAATAAAAAGAATATATAAGAATGATTTCTTTATTCAAGTACTAATGATGGCCAACAAACCCACGATTGTCGGAACTTTATGTTAATAAAGGAAAGAAAATGAAAATTTCAATAAAAAGAAAGAAAAAATATGTTAAGCTAACAGTAATGGGTATCATTAGTAAAATGTTGTAATAAACACAAAAAGAAATTGGAATTCAAACGGCAGGACATCAAATAAATACTGTGGTACAATATTTAAATATGTATTTTTCTCTTATTTAACTGCCTCATAATCATGGATAGTTACATATATTTGGTGATTATTTTGTTGGCCCTATTTAAATGTTTTTTTTTTTTTTTTTTTTTGAGTAATTTCACACTTAACTCGCTTTAAGTTTTCTTTTTGTGCTGCTTACGCCACACAAGTGGCCATTAGTTGCGGTCGAGATTAATGATGCAATTAAACCCTACAAAGAAACACTCACGCACACAAACATACTCTTATTTTATAATATCCATTCATGTCCATGTAGTGTCGTAGTTTCTCTTGTATATTTACATAAATATTACGAATTGAATAAAGTGTTTGTTGTATTTTGTGAAAATAAGTATTAAATGACTTTTTTCCTTTATTGTTGTGATGCTTAACGATAATGATGATAATGGCTGTGATGATGATGTTTATGACAAGGACAATTCTCTTTTAGAAAATGACCCATATTATGCAAAATAGGCAAGATAAAAGTACAACAATTGTCTCCCTGTTTTCATATAATGTTAATAATAATGTATTTAATCAGTTGTGACTTAAACGTTTGGAAAGCCAGACAATTATTGTTTGTCTAAGTTGTATTTTTAACCATTATTATTTTTATCACGACAGGATTATTTTAATTTTGTTCTATGTATATGTAGTTATTAATGTGGTTAGAATTTGTTTATTTTTTGTCATATGTCGACCTGAGACAAGTCATTTAAAAAACTTTTTAACAATTTATATCGTAATTTTTTTTTAATTATAAAAGTTAAACATTGAAATGGGTAAAATATAGGTGAACAAATAGCGTCTTTAATGGAATGCTTGATATACACATGTACATTCATCGAACTCTTCCCTGTAAAGAAATCTTTGTCCACTTTAAGGGCGATCAACTACTTAAGTTTATCCAAAAAATTAAAAAAAAAAAAACATAGATGACAACTAGATAACTGAGAGCCAAAAACCTATGTTTGTTGTCAAAAACCTGATTCATGAGAACGTATTGCATATCTTTTGTTATTGTATCACCCGAATGTGTGAAAAGAGAGTAATTTTTTCCATTTTATTGCTCTCTCCTTCCGTTCTATGTGTTTATTCTATGAATAGAACATTAATAAAAATGAGACCTAAGTTTTGATACACAATTCATTAGAGTACTACTGCATTAAAATGAAAACGAATTACTTATTGGGTGTATGACTTAAAAATGCGGCATTTACAATAGGTAACATAACTTTTGAAAGCGGTTCTTGTCATTTATTCCCAGAGCTGTAAATGAATCATTCTTTTTATACCTTTCACCTTCGTGAGAAGGTTATATATATGTTTGTCATTCCGTTTAAAATTTCCACAATATAATTTTCCGACCCTATAAAGTATATATATTTTGGATCCTTATAGATAGCGAAGTCGATTAAGCTATGTCTGTCTGTCCGCCTGTCTGTTGAAATCAATTTTCTGAAGACCTCAAATAACTTACAAACTTGATTCATACATCAAAATATCGGGAATTTTTCCGGATCGGTTGCTATTTAAAATCGAGAAAATCGGCCCACAATTGGCTGAGATATAAGGAAAAAACCAGGCCAACCTCGATTTTTGGCCTATTGTTGGACTATATTTGGATTACTAAGTGATTAATATAGATAATATGGACATCTAATGACAGATATTTCAAAGTCCATTGCAACGATATATATAAGGCAATAGTAATTTGCCGGGAAATTTGTTTGTCATAAATATGTTTGTCGTACATTCTTTTCACTAGAAAATTAGAAAAAAAATAAAAAATAAAAAATTAAAAAAGAACATTTTTTAAAATTAATATATTTTAAATTTTGATAAAAAAAAATAATTTTGTTTACCTAAAAATATTTAAATTTTTTATTTTAAAGTATAATTTGGTAACTTGTTTGATTTTAATTCATTACAAAAATTTACAACAAAAATGAATTGAATAAAATTTGAATCGATTCAAACGAATTAGGTAGAAATGAATTGCAATTCATTTCCAATTCAAATGAATTTGTAAAAATGAGTTGCAATTTGTTTTCAATTAATTTAAATTGAATTGATTTTGAATTAATTCAAATGAATTAGAAAAAAGAATTTTCAGTTCAAATGAATGAAATCAAAAATGAGTTGCAATCAAATTCAAGAGCAGATCTCTAAGGGGAATGAAAAATTTCTCCTACCAGAATGAAAATATTCAGTACAAAAATTGAAGAGGCTTGTTCTGGATCTGCGCCTGATCAAAGAAACATGATGTTTGGAGTTTGTTTCTTCAAGAAGAACTGATTTAAATTTTGAAATACGCTGAACGACAAAACAATATTGCTTTTTTTTATCAATCAGAAGAAACTTTAAACAAAATATTGACTCACAATCACAATCAATAACTTTAGTCAAAGCTATCTTTGACGAATCAAAGACATTCGATTAAATTAAAAAAAAATAAATTTTCCACAATATACAAATATGATATTATTTAAACCAAAAATGATTGCTAAAGTTTAAATCTAAATCTAATAAAGCAAGTTGTTTTATTTTTTCTTTACTCACTAACACACTACAGTTTGTGTCGGCAAGAAACCAACCAATTGTAGTAGAGAATGTAAGAAAAGATAAAATCACTGTTTATTGTTGGTGTTTTGTTTAAGCTTTGATATTTTTACAAATAAAGCTTGAGTGTCTGTAATTCTCATTCACTCTATAGTTTTATTTGTATAATATCTTTAGTTTTTCTAAAGCCTTTTGGGAAAAGGTTTCCTGATGATCTGGCCTAAGCAACCAGTGAAATGCGCATAGGAACTAGCTTATCCCCCAACAATAAATTTCAGTGAATTTATCAATTAAATTGGGAATTTAGCATAAGAAAATCTTACAAAAATATTAATTTGTATTCCCGAATAACCTTTATAGTTGTCTTTGGACTATATTAGGTGATATACAAAACGAGAGTAATCCTTGCTGTTATTTACATAAAAAAATAGTTGAATAACAAAACAACAGTGATGCTTACTGTGATTTACTTACAAAATCAATTCAAATTTCAAGCAATGCAAATGAGTTGGAAATGAATGGCTAATTCTTTTTTCTAATTCATTTGAATTAATTCAAAATCAATTCAATTCAAATGAATTGGAAATGAATTGCAATTCATTTTTACCAAATTCATTTGAATTGACTCAAATTTCAATCACCTCATATTTTTGTGTGAATGATTCGCGAATTGATTCAAAAATGAATGATTCATTTACAGCTCTGTTTATTCCCACTTTCCTACTGTAAACAACAAAGTTCTTGTGCGGTTTGTGCGATTCAGAAGTGGAGATTTGGACGCGGAAGACAAAGATCGCCCTGGCCAGCATAAAAAGTTGGAAGATCAAGAACTGGAGGCATTACTCCATGAAGATTGCTGGTAAACTCAACAAGTGCTTGCAAAATCATTGGGAGCTACTCATTCAGCAAATTTCAAAACGGTTGCAAGCAGGAGGATTCATCCAAAAGCAGGGAAATTGGGTACCATACTAATTGAAGCTGAGAGACCTCGAAAGACGATCTGAAATGTTGCTTGAACAAAGAAAAAAAAATAAAAAAACTTTCGCACCGTATTATTACATGCAATGAAAAATGGATCCATTCCGATAACCAGAGATGTAAGAGATCGTATATGAAGCCCGGCCAACCAGCAGAATCGACACCAAAGCCACACGTAGGAAAGAAACAATATATTGTTGACGTAAACATATAATTGTTGTTTTAATTTAATTCGAACAATATTTTAGTTACTATAAACATTTATATTTTCATCGCAATTATAAATATGAATATTGTTCAACTAAATAATGATAAATAGATAAACATATGTTAAATTTCTATACTCGTAGTCATAATATGTTTACTTTTAATAGTATTTTGTTTTCACCATTTGTGAGTTTTGGTGTTTGTCTAAGCTTTGCTATCTTTACAAATAGATTTTGAGTGCTTGCAATTCTCATTTGCTCTACAGTTTATTAGTATAATATCTTTAACTTTCCTAGAGTGAATAACAATAAATTTCAGTGAATTTATCACTAATAAGTTAATTGGGAATTTAGTACATTGAAACTAAAGCCTATTAAAATAAAATGTATTTCCGAAAATAAATTTTAATAATATTTTATGATACTAATAATGATCATAATATGTTTGGACTACAATCATAAATCTTATCATAATATTGTTACGTTTTTACCTTTTAAAAACGTGGGTTTATTTCCTTTAAATAAACCGGATACTTTTGATTGCAAATAAAAGCAGTTTTAGTAGTTTATAATTGTAACAACTCTTTATTTATTTAGAATGTACAACAACAAAAGAATTAAACAGTCACTCAATGTCTCTATACACGTATATCAATTCGCAGAAATGCACACAAACTTTATTACGTACAACCTTATATGCACAAGATAGTTGATGTTAACTCTAACAGCGCCAATGATAAACTTAACTCACGACTACCAGCTCTGCCACTATTTATACACGCGCCATCTATCGGGAATCATCTACAATGTTCTTAACGGACATACTAGTACATTCGATTTCTAGAGCTTTTCGATGTCATTGCCAGCAGCGCAAACATTTAGTGTTGCCATACTTACAAACAATGTCAATGATGGACGTGCCATCAAACATGATGAATGCTGCAGGCAGTCGTTACAGACCGTTGAATTCAAATCGTCATTGAACATTCGTAACAATATGTTGCTCTTAGATTATGTTTACCACACCCATGTTTTTACTCTGCGTGCAACTACCCATGGCGCTAATTTAATGCTCTGTATTTGTCGGGACCTATCTGTTTTGAGCTGTTGAAATCGAAACTGTACCGAACGCAACAGATTAGTTTGAAGAGAGCATTTGCTGAAAAACGCCCAAAATATGTGGCCAGACATGTCACTATAATATTTCATAATGACAACGTTCATCCACATGTTGCAATACCTGTTAAAAACTATTTAGAAAGAAGTGGAAGTTTTGCCTCATCCAACTACTATTTTTTTCGATGCAGAATGCTCTCTCTGTTATACCCTTCACTTTGGAACAGAGTATCAGTTCGCTCATTGCCTCAAAAGATGAGCAATTCTTTTGGCTCAGAATCCATATGTTGCCAGATAGATGGGATAAGGACATAGCTAATAATGGCCAATACTTTGAATAAATTTAAAAGCTAACAAATTTAAACAAAAAAAAATCCAGCATTTTTAAGTCATACACCAATATTTCAATCCAACTTCGAACTAACTGCTTGCTGTTATAAAATAAATAAATTTCTAAACGAACGAATTCGTTATTAATTTGATATTTTATAAACCACAAGAATTGTTTATTTTTCATATATTTTTTATGTAGAAATTTAAAATGTTCAATTTATTTTGAAATTATAAAATTCGATTAATAAAGTCGTAAATAAATTTTGTAAATTTACAAAATAAAATGAAAATTAGATCTATTTAATATTTATCAAATCCACGTACAAATATAAAGGAGGATCATTTTAGAATGTTAGTTCCGTGAAATATCTCGCAAATGAAATAAATCTCCAGAAAAAAAAAAATTAAATAACCCCCACACAATTTTCCATTCACATTGGGATTTAGTTCATTATGAATTAACTCCCAATGGGAGTTATTTCTTTCTTTTTTTTTGAGTTATTTCATCAAAACCTTCACTCAATAAACATTTTTTTGGATTGAAGCCGTTAAGCCGGATTTAAAGGGTTTATGTTTTTGGATGAATCAAAAAGTGGCCTCGACTTAGATGGTAAAACCTTTACCGTTTTTGTAAGCATTAATAAATAAATGGCTTCCGAATTGGAAGTAATTTCACCATTGTTGAGAGTCATTTCTCAGTTTTTGAAGCTGTATTTTTTTATTATGAATCTGCCAATTTAATTTTTTGTTGAAATTTACTTCATTGGGAATTATTTTATTTGGTAGATATTTTCCGGTACCTTGGTCGAGAATCCCTCAATTGTTCTTATATGTATTACTTACTTATAGACTTTAAAATACACTGACACACATAATTAAATGCTTAGCAACAGAATACTGCCAATTCAGTAATTTTCCCAAAAATAAAGCACAATATTGAAATCACAGATAAAACTTGTGGAGGAGACATTGCAATAAAAGTTCAATAACAAATTGAATAAAAAAATGTCATTACTAACGGAAGCACTTAATCATTGCCATTGTGCAAAAGCAAAAAAAATAAAAAATAAATTGCAAACAGCTAAAAAGCGGAAACATTGAAAAACAACAGAAAATACATGCAAAAAAAAAGTTGTTGAATAAACCCAACAACTACGTTATTCTCATCACAGTCAACATTATGCACAACGACATTTTGAACAGCAACTGCAGTCCAAATACAATAAATGAATGAACCTTTTGTATGAGTATTCTGTATAAAAGTATATTTTGATGAGGACTGGTGAATAGGTGACGGCTGCCTTGCCTGTGTGTGTTAATAAATAAATAAATAAAACATTGCAGCAAAATGTGTTTGTATATAGAATTTTATGCAAATATTTCAACAACTACCCAACCACTGAATAGAACAAATATAACCATTGAGCGAATGAGTGAATAAATGTCGCTGTTTTGTTCACATTTCATTTCACTTCTTTTATTTCAATATTTCACCTTTTTGTTCTGGCAGAAAATATTTAAATCAGAAAAGCAAAATTCTATGAGAATGTGCCACAACAGCAGACCTGATGGCCTGACATTCAAATACAACGAGCTGTTTTTCCTTTATATTTAGCTGTTTTTCCAGTAAGAATGAAAAAATCAAACGTAAATGAAACCATAACTATAGTATGGAGAAATTTGTTAAGCATTCAAATTGTATGTTCACTAGGGTAATAACATTTTTTTGGACCTCAATATACCATAGCACCAGCTAATATTTTTGCATATATATATAAATATTTAAATATGTAATAGCAAAACCTATCTCTATTTGTGTTTAAAATTATCAGGATGTAATAGTTTTCAATTAAAACAAGTTTTCAATTAAAACAAAATTTTGCACAATTGTGCAAAATCAAATCACACGTATTCTTATGCTCTTATAATTACGTAGTGGTTGTCCACTCAACGAGACAACTACAAAAGCGCATGAGCAGGGGTGTATGACTTTTTCTTTATTTTTTCAGTTTTTGTACTTGTTTGTTTGTAGGTGCACCTCTGAACTAAGGGAACAAAGGATGCCAAGATGTTAAATAATTCGAAGCATAAATATTACAAACAAAAGTCAGAGAGAATTATTTAAAATATGCAAAAATATAACGGGTTTGTTCAATATTTCGTGAAGGAAAACTGATTAAAGATTTTCTGTTAAAAATAATAAAACGAAGTGACCAAGTGGTACATAGTTTGGGAATTTTTTTCACAATTGCGATATTTTGGATAATTGCTAAAGTTTTAAAATGTCATCACCCTAATTAATATACATATGCATGCATGTATGTATGTATTTATGTGTACATAAGTAGTTTTATTTATTGTTGCTTTTGCATAAAGGATGTAACCCAGAGTATGTTTTGTGGTAAATGCTATTTTGTTTATGATATTGTTGTTGCCGTTGCTGTTGTTACTGCTATTGCTTTTATTTGTAAAATTGCAAACAGTTTGTCGTCATTACTGTGGTTGATTGCATTTTGTAGGCAGCACGAAATATATTTACGCACACATTCTCTCTCCCACTCATAAACACACACACACACAAGATGTTTCGAACTATTGGATAATATTTGAATCGATATTTTGCAAGTAGACTCTTCAATGTCACTTTTTTTTGCATTAATAGCCTGCTGTTATGACACAGGATGTTGTCGTTGTTATTGCTCGTTTCAATAAATATTGAAAAAATACCGGAAATTATTCTTGTGAATGATGATAATTAAGTAAGATGCTGTTTGCTTTTATTGTTTTTATACCCTACACCTGTAATAATGAAAAATTTAATGAAAAAATTAAAAGCTGCAAATGACGTGCTGCATAAACTTAGAGGTCTTTGGACCATTTAATATTTTTTTTTCTTACATTTGTGAAAATGTTATTAATTTTAATAATAACTCATAACGGATCCGTAAAGTATTAATATAAAGCTAGTAATTCTTTAATTAATAATCTATCTATCTGAGTGACTGACTGATTCAACATAAACTAAAAAGCGATTTTTGGAAATCATAAGTTTTAGGGGGTAACAAGGGATAAATTCGTTAACCTTATATCTGCTAAACTTATATAGATACAAACAAAATTTTATGTTTACTCTAACAGCGACAATGATCAACTCAATTCAATTCATCAACTCAATTCACGACTGCCAGCTCTGCCACTATTTATACACGCGCCATCTAACGGGAATCTTCTACAATGCTCTTAACGGACATACTAGTACATTCGAATTCGAGAGCCTTCGATGTCATTGCCAACAGCCCAAACATTTAGTGTTGCCATACTTACAAACAATGTCAATAACCGCATGCTACTGATGGACGTGCCTTCAAACATGATGAATGCTGCAGGCAGTCGTTACAGACCGTTGAATTCAAATCGTCATTGCACATTCGTAACACTATTAACAAAAAAACAAGCAGGCATGTTTTTGGTACTTTTTTGAAATTCGAAACTATTAGGAGATAAATCGGGTAAAATCTACGAAATTATTAAAGATATTAGATCTTTTTATACCAAAAATCGATTTTAAGTACAACAAATTCAAATATCTTAAATCGCTAACAACTTCGTAAAAACTGTGATTAAAGGGAAAATATCTTCAAACTGTGATCACTTATATATAGGGTTTCGAATTTCCCAGTATTTTTTAACTATCGGGAATCGGTATTTTTTTAGGAAAAAATAAACCATTTGTTAATAAAGATTGTCGCATAAATGATCTTCGAGTAAAAGCTTCGAGTCAAGGTATCACCTAAATCCTTTTTGTGGATGAATTCTTTAATTATTTTTTGTCTTTTTATTAGAGGTTGATTGTTATTATAAGCATTAGATTTGTCAATTGTTGTTTTTGGCGATAAATTAAGGACTGAGATCGTAAAATTCTTAACACACGTTTTTCACTAAAACTTTTAACTCAAGTATTATTTGCTTTTTTTATCAAGTTACCTTTGTAAAGCATGTCAGTTATTAGGTTTAATGTCAATTATGTTCATTTCTTGTTAATCTGATTAAAATTAGTGACTAGATAAAAGTACGTACTAAAATTATTAAATATTTTCAACAAAACCCAATTTGGTCCTACAAAAAGTTGGCCAAACAATTAAAGGTCTGCTATCAAACTGTTTTCAATGTTATTAAACAGTACTGGGAGAACTTGTCCGTTGATATAAAACCTGGTGCAGGTAAAATTGAAAGCATTTTCAAAAGAGCTCCTAACACTTCCGGGAGGAAAGCAGCCCGGTTAGTTCAGTACTCCTTTGGCCAAAAGGGGTGCGATGATGAATGATGAGGCGATCGACCCCTTTTCTGGTATCTCCCTTGTTAAATGCAAGATGGCTGTTCAGCAGATACTATATGAGACTGCACAAAACAGGTGGACTAATGAACCTTCCTGTGCTATAGCGAGGTTGACCTGGCCCGCATATGATGCCAGCAGGACGAATCTACTTGTGGATTACCGTCGTGAGCAAATAAGGCTAATTGTCTCCTTTATTACAGGACATTGTTAGAAGAATGGTCCTACGGTACAATGATTACTGTAGAAGCTGCCATAATGAAGAAGAGGAAGAGACTGTGAATCACCTTTTCTGCCAATGCCCGGCTCTGACAAACCTGAGGGAACGCACCTAGGATCTCCATTCCTATCATGCTTGGATGAGCTATCAACGATGAATCTTAGACGAATCTACTCCTTCATCCGGGAATCTGGCTGGTTTAATCTGGAGGCAACGGAAGTATTGTAAATACCCTGCTGTCTACCCCTTGGGTATCACAAAGGGATCAGATTTGAATGGACCCAAGTGAGCTGCTTGAGGAGCGGCTGACCATGGAACCTAACCTAACCTAGTTCAGTACTCGGACAATTTGGTACGAAAAGTTACAGCCAATGCAGGTTTAAAAACATACAAGGCTCAAAATGTTCCTGACAGGAAATCTGCTAAAAATTTAGACGCCAAACACAGAGCACGGAAATTGAAATCAAATTGTATACAAAAAAACATACCTGCTGCATAATGGATGACGAAATGTACGTATGGAAAATTTTTCGCAACTTCTGGGTCAATTTTTTTATGTTGCAGATGCTCGAGGGAATGTTAAAGAAAAGTTTAGGACCCAAAACCAGAAAAAATTTCCCAAAATGTTCTTGGTATGGCAAGCAATATGCAGTTGCGGCAAAAAAGCCAAACATTTGTTTCAAAGGGCTCTATAAATACCGAAATTAACATCAAGGAATGTTTACAAAAAAGGATGTTTCCATTCGTAAGACTTCTAAATGTGTCCACTTATTTCTGGCCTGATTTGGCATCTGTCACTATGGTAAGAAAGGTCTTGAGTGGTACAAGAACAATAATGTGATATTTGTATCAAGAGAGGCAATTCCTCCAAACTGCTTGGAGCTGAGTCCAGTGGAGAGATATTGGGCTCTTGATAAAAGAGAATTGAAAAGCACAAAACATGTGTCCAAAAGTGTGGTAGATTTTAAACGGAGATGGACAACCTGTTCGAACAAAGTGACATAAAGCACTATAAAAACCATAATGGAAGGGTTTTCGAAAAAGGTTCAAAATTTCATCATTAGTGATTAGAACTAAATTGGAACAACAATTTCAATAAAATAAAAATGGATTCAAAACTGTAAGTTTAGTAGTTTCAATTTTATTAACATATACATATGTATGTTAAAAATTTTTTAATCTCAGTCCTTATTTCATAATAAAAATCGATTTGTCCAATAAAAATTCAGAACATAATCATTAAGGTTACACCCATTTGTGTAAATGTGCAAATTTGCGCCACGTGTTTCATGAACCCACCTTTTCAATTTTGTGCAAGTTTACACAGAAAATTTATATTTGTTAAAAATTTAAAATAAAAATAAATTCAACAAAAGCTGTAAAATAAAGTTTTTCAAATTGTATAAATTTAAATTTTAAAAATGTTGAATGAAAATTAAATCTTCTGTTTATGTTCTAGCTGTTGGTTAATGTTTCCATACACATTGCCATTCAATCCAATCATTCTGTTCCAAAGTTACACAATTTTCACATGCACAAAATATTTATATTTTATTTGATTTTTATTTTTCAAATACACAATAAATTCAAGTTTGCGAGTCTAAATTGTCAGTTCATTTGCGAGAGTGTAAAAATGCACAGATTGCACAGTCTGCGAGGCATTTAAGCGTTTATATGAGGACCCTTACTATATTTTAAGTTTTGTTTAATGATTATTTTTGAGTTTTTTATTTCTTCGGAAATTAAAACTTATTGTTGAGTTTCATTTGCAAAATTTAAATTTCTATGTTTGAAATAGATTTATTTGATGATTCCTATCTTTAAATTATAAAATGGTAAATTTATTGATAACTAAAATTTTGTATATTTGTTTTTATTAATATTAGATCATTTCGATATACTTTTTTTTAAATAGTACAATACATCGTCCAATATTAGAGGAAACATACTATGAACATTTACACATATTACAGGAAGAGTAAATTAGTAAAATAATAAAAATCTGAGTTAAATAAATTACTAAATCTCAGAATCGAAGACATTATGCTGAAGTCATTATAAATATTCACATTTCTTTTTTACTTACTTTTAAGCATGATCTTCGCTTTAAAAGGCGATAAAAAATATACATGGACGTCTATGCAGACCCGCAAGTAAGTTTCAGACGAATAGTACAATAAAAGTTCATAGTCCAAATTAAAACTCCAAATATTCACAATAACAACCAAAATGTTTCCTATAAAATTCTTATAATTTTATAATATTCATCGTAATATATATAAAGGGATTTCCAACAAGAGGTGTTATTTTGAATCAACCGGTATTTCGGTAGCTGTCACTTTTGAAGATTTTATTCTTTGACATTTGACAAGTAGAAACTACACCATTACTAAAAATGGAACCATACACGCTTCAACAACGCATTATAATTATTAAAATTCACTACAAAAATTATGAAAATCTTGCAGTCACAGTTCGCAAAACTAAAGCATTTTTGGGTCGTCATGAAGCACCTTGTCGGACCGCAATATAGAAATTGGTGGAAAAATTCGAGCTGTTGGGACAAGTTAGTGATGTGAAGAATAAAACCCGTGCATGTCGCTCAAGAACAACTGAGAATATTGCTGCTGTAGCCCAAAGTGTTGAAGAAAACCCAGGTTTGTCCATTCCTCGTCGTTCTTTGGAAATGGGCATCCCACAAACGTCATTACACCGTATTTTGGATGATATTGATCTAGACAACGTTTACTTTCAACAAGACGGGGTTACGTGCCACACAAGCAACGAAACCATTGCTCTTTTACGGGAAAAGTGTTATCTCTCGAGGAGATGATCACAATCATTGTGATTTAATACCTTGCGACTTCTTCCTTTGGGGCCACGTGAAAGATAAGGTTTACCTCAAAGATAAAATTCATGAGGCTATCGAGGACATAGGGCAGCCACTTTGCGATTTGGTTCTGGAAAATTTCATGAAAAGGATATGGTCCTGCAAGCGTAGTCGTGGTGGCCATTTGGCTGATGTTGTTTTTCATTTATTATGAAATAAACATCCGATCAATTATCTTTGAATACCAAAATAACACCTCTTGTTGGACCCTGTAGTTATGATATTAGTTGGGTGACCTGTAACATCTTGTTGAGAACACCAAGACAAATACAGTAGAACCTCGAAAAAGTTAACCGAAGTGTTAATCGAAGGGTTATTAAATTTTTCGAACTATATAAGTAAATTTTAATTTATTTTAATGACTCAGATTTCATCATTGCGAAAAAGAAACTTAAATTAAACTGCTACCGGTGATTTAAAGTTCAATCGAGACATGTTCGTTTTTTCTTTTGTATAATAGCTCTTGACCATTTTCGTGCGCATATTGACAAGGTCTGCCTCCTGATTAGCTTCGATATCCTTTTCAAACCATTTTATCAAGATATTGATGCTTTTAACAGCTTTCGAGAAGCTCACTTTTTATTGTTCAATATCTTGCTCGATAATCATCGTTATCTTCCGTAATTTGATCATTGTTCCAATTTGCAATGTCAACATTTTCAACCACCTTCAATATCAACAATTGAACTTCTCAAAGTGTATCTTCTGCGCTCAAAAAAATGAACTGAAAAGTTAACTTTTTAGAGCAGCACGTGGACGCTGAGATTCGGTTAACTTAGCCGAGCGATTAACTTTTACGCGAGTTAATTTTTTCGAGATTTACGGCAATTTTTTTTGTAATTCTTGGTTGAATCTTATTTGGTTAGATAATTGATAGTTCTCTAGTTTGTGATTAAACATACACAGAGTAAACGGATTCGTGGTAGCAACCCAATTTGTTGCTAATCGAATGATTCGGTTGTACACATAGAATTTTTCGGTTCAATGAACAGAAAGTCAGTTGATAAAGAAAAATTTCGGTTGAAGCAACCAAACATTTGTTACCTCTTCTAAAATGTCGTAGCCGCAACTGTAAAATTCGGTCACTAAGGTAGAATCATTCGATTGGCAACAAATTCGGTTGTTATCACGAATCTGTTTTTCCTGTGTATATAAATATTTATTATTTGCAAGGTATTTTGTTGTAAAGATTTGTTCTAAATACGAGCTAACCTAAGAAAACGTGATAATTCAAAGAATACGACATTAATTTTTGACAATTGGCAAATTTAAACGAAATTTGTATCCTGCCAAAGGCGTCATCAACAATCTTTATTGTCTTACTATTTCTTACTAAGTATTATTGGGAATTATAATATAGGAAGCTAAACTCATACATATTTTCTTACGTTTCATATGTTTTTTGTAAGTTAGACTAAATTTATATAATGGGCTTCTTTCACAATACTTTAAATGGTGTTAAGAAACAACTTAGTGGTTCCTAAAAACGCAGTCATTTATGGGTTAAAATTTAAAGTTGAGTTAAAAATTACATTAAGAAATTATAAAACGAAAAAGCACAATTCAATAAAGTTGCTAGAAAAAATAATGAAACTGATTTTTCTTAATAAAGCTTAACAAACTTGACACTTTAAATAGCTAACACTCATTTTTATCAGTATTTTCGTTTCATGCGCTATAGATACCAACGACAAAATTAATTAAGTTTGTCTGTGAAAATAATTTGAAAAAAATCAAATATATCGAATCTACTTAAATCTATTTGATACGTTTAACACTCAATAAATAATTCCATCTTAATATCATTCCTCTTTCTACCCAATTAAATGTTAAACAAAATAAATTAAATGTACAAATTAAACAATGTAAATAAAAGTTGTTACCAGATATTACGTATTTCTCCTATACTTTTTACGAGGTCTAAAACAGATTCACCATTATTTATTAAAGAAGACACGCCTGTTAATGTTCGTTCTATCTTTGTTTTATTTTAATTTATATTTAGTACTCACATATTTATTGGGTCGAGTTACGCACACAATTCCAGTCACAATATGTAATTACTTGCAATATTGTAAATAAAATGCTTAATGCATACAAATAAGTACTAATTAAATTGGGGCACAAATAAGGATACCAAGTGAAATGAAACCGATTTTAGCATTAAAATGAGGAGTAATTCGTAATTTAAAAATTGGAAAAATTATATACAGTAAGTACATAGAGCGGAAACTAGAAAAAAACTCAAACAAAAAAATTACTCAAAATAATCACACATACAAGTGTTGTTTTTGTTTTCACATAGTTTTTTCTACTAATACATTCTCAGCACTTAGGTTTCTGAAAACTGAGTTAGGTCTTCGACAGTAGAGTTTCCGCTCTATGTCTATTCTCTATGGTTAAGTACAGCTAATATTAAGAAAAACTGAAACACATACTTTTCATCATATTTTACTGGCAGCTGTCGGCTGAAAAATATTATATTTTGACACATCATTTCCAAAACGAAATCGGGCTTCTTCAAATGCTCCTAGGCTACTAATATTATGGTTTTTCACAACGGTTTCGGTCATTGTAACCGTCTCTATGGAGTAGAGTTGGGTTTATTAGCTCAGTGAAGTGACCGCTCTTTTGAACTCAGCTCACTCAAATGAAGTATTTTGTATAATAACCATTTCATTTTGTGAATTGCTTATAGTGAATTAACAATTAAAATTTTAATTTCAACAATACATAAAGGAATTTCTAAATTTTAGGAATACGATTTTATTGTTTTAAAACTCAACAAATAACGTAAAAACTGTATCACTTTCAATAAAAAAACAGCGAAAAAACCAACTCTTTGTTTATTTCTTACGCCACACACATTCAATAGCACACATAGAAAAATTCATTCATAAAAACAAAAATAATTCGGAAACTCTAATAATTCTTGAAACAGTGAATATAAACGTTGTATCATATCGAAGAAAAATATATACGCGGCAGAGCATGGCAGCATACGATCATATACATACATAACTTACATTCGTTTTATATTTGTTGGACACGACAGTGAGCGAATGAATGTTACAGCTTTGACGAGTGAAGTGAAACATTGAAACAAACTGAATATACTTGTGCAACTCTTTCATGAGTACTGAAAGAAATATGTGCATATCGCTCATTTGAAAACGCTCTGTATGATGAATGATTCACTTCGGTCAGTTGAGTGAATAGTTTAATTGAACTAGGTCATTCATGAGCTACACAACTCTACTATGGAGCTTATTTCTAGAGTATCCAAAACCGAAACCGAAACCGAAAACCGGTCAACCGGTTTTTTCATCTTTGTAAAACCGACCGGTTTCGGTTTTCTTTAACTTTTCGGTTTTTTGACAAACCGGTTTTTTTAAGACGGTTAACCGGTTTGAATGAAATACTTTGTAAAGCTTATTTGAACATATAACTTAAAAATATTTTGATAACATTTTTAAAAATATTCATTTATTTGTTAGAAAAAACCGGTTAACCGGTTTTTAGAATGACAAACCCGAACCCGGTTTTTTTAGAATGAGAAAACCGAAACCGGTTTTTTTATATAACACTGTTTTCGGTTAAACCGGAAACCGGTTTATTGAATTTGCCGGTTTTTTGGACACTCTACTTATTTCTGATAGTCTGTGGGTACACTATAGTGTTCTTCTCGTTGTTATAGGACGACCAGACTTTGTGTTTTCTGCAACTTTCCATTATTTAAATATGATTTAACAATAGTTTGTATGCTGGAATGACTTTTACGGAATTTACACGATTATTTTTTTTTTTTTGTGACTTTAAGTCATGATTTTATTAGTTTTTAAGCAAATTCAATTTGCTAAAATTGCATGACTGGAAATCACGTATTTTACAAAAACAATATTTGAGTAAATATTCCATGAGTAGTTGATGTACGCAAATTATAAATATCTATCTTCTCGTGAAAGCAACGAGAACAAACGAAGTTTTATTATGAAAATAAAGAAAGGCAAAAAGAGGCATTTCATTTGTGTGCATGTATGGGTAAAAAATAAAATATCTGCAACAACATCAAGCAACTGAATGAAATATTTGTATTTTTACGCTCTATTACACTATATTGTTTACATTCGAATTGTGTACGTGGAAATTGACGAAAATCTTCGTAAGCTGAACAACATGATGCTTTAAACACTATTAAGGCAAAAAGAACTTAGAAGAAGGAGCTTCCTATCTTTAAATTTAAATAAAACAAAGTGTGTGAGATATCACCAAAATGTTTAATTAATTTGAAAGGCCGTGCAAATGTCCGCCGCGTTGCATAAAGAAAAGTCTAACGGAGTCAAATCGCACGATCTCGATGGACTGTTCACATTAAGTCCACGTGAGATGCCCATGCCCTCAAATTGCTCGTGCAGAATGTCCAATGTGGCATAAGCTCTAAGGCATGTAGAGCCGTTCTGTTGAAACCACATGTCGTTGGTAACCACATCATCTAAATCGGTGCTCAACGATGACGGTGGTGGTGATTGTCAAAGAAATATGGAACGATGACGCAGCCAGACCCAAAATCCACACCAAACAATGACTTTTTCGGAATGCATAGGACGCTCTTGGATCTCATGTGGATTGGTATCGCACCAAATTTGAACAACTTTGTTTTTTGACGTACCCATTCATACAGAAATGAGCCTCATTGCTGAAGATGATTTTTTGAAGAAAATTAGAGTGGAACTTTGCCCGAACAGAGCACCCATTTTGATAAGGACTGAGATTGTAAAATTCTTAACACACGTCTTTCATTAAAACTTTTAACCCAAGTATTATTAGATTTTTTTTTTGATCAAGTTACCATTGTAAAGCATGTCAGTTATTATGTTTAATGTCAATTATGTTAATTTGTTGTTAATCTGATAAAAATGAGTGACCAGAAAAAAGTGCATACTAAAAATATTAAATATTTTCAACAGAACCCAACTTGGTCCTACAAAAAGTTGGCCAAACAATCAAAGGTCTGCTATCAAACTGTTTCCAATGTTATTAAACAGTACCGGGAGAACTTGTCCGTTGATATAAAACCTGGTTCAGGTAGAAGGAATTGTCCACATGATGTTTCTAAAGCCAAACAAATAGAAAGCATTTTCGAAAGAGCTACCAACACATCCGGTAGGAAAGCTCCCCGTTTAGTTCAGTACTCGGACTATTTGGTACGAAAAGTTAAGGCCAATGCAGGTTTAAAAGCATACAAGGCTAAAAAAGTTCCTGAAAGGAACCCTGCTAAAAATTTAGAGGCCAAAGACAGAGCACGGAAATTGATGCTCGAGGGAATGTTGAAGAAAAGTTTAGGACCCAATAGCAGACAGAATATCCCAAAAAGTTCTTGGTATGGCAAGCAATATGCAGTTGCGGCAAAAAAGCCAAACATTTGTTACAAAGGGCTCTATAAATACCGAAATTTACATCAAGGAATGTTTACAAAAAATAATGTTTCCATTCATAAGACTTCTTAATGTGTCCACTTATTTTTGGCCTGATTTGGCATCTGTCACTTGAGTGGTACAAGAACAATAATGTGGTATTTGTACCATGAGAGGCAATTTCTCCAAACTGCCTGGAGCTGAGTCCAGTGGAGAGATATTGGGCTCTTGTTAAAAGAGAATTGAAGAGCACAAAAAATGTATCCAAAAGTGTGGTAGATTTTAAACGGAGAAGGACAACCTGTTCGAAGAAAGTTCCAGAAATCACTTTAAAAACCATAATGGAAGGGTTTTCGAAAAAGGTTCAAAATTTCATCATTAGTGATTAAAACTATAAAAATAATTTTGTTTTGTAAATTAGAACAATAATTTCAATCAAATAGAAAAAGATTCAAAACTGTAAGTTTATTGGTTTAATTTTTATTAACATTTATGTATGTTAAAAATTTTTCAATCTCAGTCCTTAAAACTATTTTATAATTGTTGTTGAACGCAATATCCGTCCATTGTGACTTGGCAAAATAAACTAAATAAATTCAGCTGGTGTATCTTTGACAATATAGCCGCAATATCCCTACTGGAAGACCTTTTATTAGCATAATTACAAAATTACAAGGTATACTTCTAAAAAACTTAATATTTGTTCTCCAAATTATTTTACTAAAAATATAAATGTATTTTTTTCTCTTAGTTATTACCAAACAAATATTTTCATATACTTGGTTTTTACTAAAAACTAAAATGTGTTTGTCGGATTGTATTACTCTGATCTACAACTAAACTCGGTGCTGAACAAAGAAGACCATATGAGTTATTTTTTCTTAAATATATTCCTCTCAAAATATTCAGTTCATTGATAATGTTGATACACCATACCAAACATACCAAACCAGGTTTTTAAAAAACTTCTGATTAGATTTACATTAATTTCCATTACAAAATTATGCGTAATGGAAATTAATGTAACTTTGAAAAACCATAATCAAATTTGTTAAAAAATGTTATCGAATTTCCTCATGTTTCTCATCATTAAACCACAATCTATTATCACGGCAAACAATCATCTTTGGTTTGGGCATCTTTCCTTAATCCCTCTAGGCGACTACAAAAGCATAAAAAGAAACAGCCATTAATCACAAGGAAATTATTGCAGGAAGTATAACAAACAAAAACATTTATAACAATCTAACGTAAATATATTGGGCATAAGATGAAATAAAAACACGTACGTTTGATTATTATCACAAGCAAATATGAAAAAAAGAAGAGAAAAAACCACATAAATATTCCTAAATTTAGTGCGTAGAAAAAAGTACACATATATTTTTATACATATGTATTCATATGTATAAGTATTTTGAAACGCTTATTATATTCACCCTTAAAGAATGATAAAATATTTGTTAAATTTGTAATAAAATGATACTGCTCCCATGATGCTGAAAATTAACCAATAATATATATGATTTTAAACTTATTTTAAAATAATATGAACGAAGGGGATATTTAACTTAACACTTAAACGACTACATACAATTGGTAATCTTCACTCAAATATTTACACAACGATTTTCTTTTTCTGCAATAATCATTTTCCACTTTTTTATACCCTTCACCGTGGCAAGGGTATATATAAGTTTATCATTCCATTTGTAATTTCTACACTTTTCAATTACGACCCCATAAAGTATATATATTCAGGATCGTTATAGATAGCAAAGTCGATATAGCCATGTCTGTCTGTCCGTCTGTATGTTGAAATCAACTTTCCGTAGCCCCCAAATAACTTACAAACATAATTGATATGTCAATGTATCGGCAATTCTTCCGGCTCGGTTGCTATTTAAAGTCGGGAAAATCGGCCCACAAATGGCTGAGATATAAACAAAAATCCGGGGCAACCTCGATTTTTTGCCTATTTTTTATCTATATCTGGATTACTAAGTCATTAATATAGACAATATGGATATCTAATGATAGATATTTCAAAGTCCATTGCAACGATCTATATAAGGCTATAGTAATTTGGACCTACAATGGGTCAAAATCGGGAAAAATATTTTTTAACCCGAATTTTTCTTTATAAAAAATAAATTGTTTCACTAATAAATTGAAAAAAAAATAAAAATTAAAAAAATTTTGAAAACCAATTTTGAAAATTTTTTTTTTTTTTAGTTTTGAAAAAAAAGGATTTTAATTTTGTAAAAATTAAAAAAAAAACAATTTGAAAAAAAAAAAATTTTTTTAAATTTTAAAAAATAGTTTTGAAAAAAAAAATAATAATTTTGTTTTCTAAAACTATTTCCAATTTTTATTTTAAAGTATAATTTGGTGAAGGGAATATAAGATTCAGCACAGCCGAATATAGCTCTCTTACTTGTTTTCTCTCACATACTCACTTTCATTTGAATTTGTTCACTTCAACTTTCATTTTGTTTTGGTTTTTTGTGCTGTTCACACTTTTGGCATTTATTTCACATGCTTAAAGTAAAAAAAAAATCTTAAATGATTTTGCAGATATTCTTATTTACATACATTTATGTATGTAGATTAGGTTGTCCCATATTTTAAACTTTATTCTAAATTGCAATGCTCCCCAATAATTGTCTAATTGTTCTCCGTCATCTAAAAACCAAATGCTAAAAATTTGAGCAACATCGGATAACATATTATTTTCAATTAAATTGAATGTTGAAGAAAAATCCAATTACAAATAGTTTTTGTAGTTCATTTATATGTTTAAATATAAATTTTTTCTAACATCTTTAAGCTATTACAGCTTGATGCAAAAACAAACATAAAATTTCATGGAAAAATAAAGTAAAAGTCCTAATTTTTTTTAACGTATTTAAAAATTTTCGATTTTAATGAATGTTAAATGAGGATTAACAAGTAAGAGAGCTATATTCGGCTGTACCGAATCTTAAATACCCTTCACCAAATTATACTGTAAAATAAAATTAAAAAATATTTTTTTTCCAAATTTTTTTTTAAAAGTTTCTTCCAATTTTTTTTTTTAAAAATTTTTTTTAATTTAAAAATTTATTTTTTTCAATTTATTAGTGAAAAAAGAGTTTTTTGTGAAAAAAATTCGGGTTAAAAAATATTTTTCCCGATTTGGACCCATTGTAGGTCCAACTTACTATAGCCTTATATACATCGTTGCAATGGACTTTGAAATATCTATCATTAGATATCCATATTGTCTATATTTATGACTTAGTAATCGAGATATAGATCAAAAATAGACTTTGTCTCGGATTTTTGCTCATATCTCCGTTATTTATGGACGGATTTTGCTGATTTTAAATAGGAAACTTCTCGAAAGCATGTCTGACAGAATTATTGAAGATTTGGATTCCGAAGATATCTGGGGCCTTCAGAAAATTGATTTCAACAGACAGACAGACGGACATGGCTAAATCGACTCCGCTATCTATAAGGATCCAGAATATATATACTTCATAGGGTCGGAAAGTTATATTGTGGAAATTACAAACGGAATGACAAATTTGTATATACCCTTTCACGAAGGTGAAGGGTATAAAAATGCAAATTTTAACGGATGTACCAATTAGGGTTAACGTGGGCACCGATAAAATGTGCAACCTCTAAACGTTATCCGGTTTTGCACAAATTTTCAGCCTTGGGTGCACCCTAATGTACATATTCATGTATTTACTTATATCTGTATTATATGTTTGCTGCTTTGGTATGTGTTACAGTGAGAACATTTTCAAAAACGAAAAGGAAGCTAAAAAATATTCCACTTGAGTACCGGATCAAAATGACGATGACTCGGGGTAAACAAAAACGTATGTTATATTTTCCTTATAAAAACAATTTAAGCTGCTTCAAGAAATTTGTGTTTAATATTAAAAAAAGTTTAACAGAAATTTGTTTGTTTTTTTTTTGCGCTGGGGCGTCTTAAATTTTCAGTAGCAAAATGTGATTAAATTGCAAACCTCAGGTATAATATGCTTTAATGTTGGCATTTTAATTTTGGTTAATCGAGTTTTCATAACGTTACTTAAAGTTGGAAACAGAATTAGGGAAAATCTGAATTTTATAACGACTTGATATGTGCTACATCCAATAGATTTTATTAGCATTTATGTTCCTTCCAGATATGAAGACAAACTAAAGTCTGGTGGTTGGTAAATGAAGCACTCTCTTTAGTCAATATTTCAAATACCAATATCTGTGTATGTATTTAGCTTGAAGTAGCAAAAATATTTAGTCGTAATGAAGGGTGGAAATTTGTAAGATTTAATAATCCTCCCATAGTGATGACAACTTTATTGTTATTAAAATAAAGTGTTGAAAATAAAGCGTATGACTTTCATACTTAATTCACCCTCTACTTCTCTCAAGCATTCACACTTTTTTCATTCCTTTAAAATGTTAACAGCCCTCTTCTTTGCTCAGTATGAGTTGCAGTTTTTGTTTCCCTCTCTTTAATTTATATTTAACTATTGACCCTTTAATATTTAATCGTTTTGTAGGCGTCAAACAAATTCTATGTGATTTAGTTTTATAAAAGAAAGTGGGAGTTTTGTGGGCTGTACAAAATGTAGACAATAAATAAGTGTTTGGAACACTCCTACGTGTGACTTTAAAAAGTTTTAATATCTGCAGAGTTTAAAGAAGCTTTAAATAACAATTGTTTTCAGAGGCTCACAAATGAATTTACTTTAATAATTTTGAAAAATATATGTGTTATATTAAAATGAAATACATTGTACATTGTATTTAAATAATTCGATTTTTTTTAGAAAATTAAAAAAAAAAATAATTTTCAAAAAACCGATTCTTGTTGCATTCATTCAAATAATATTAATAAAAATTATTTTCCAACTTAACAGTAACATATTCCCTTCTTCCTACGTAGATCCACTAAGAAAGAATTTTTGGAAATTTTAAGGTTTAAGCGTAGAACCAAGTAAATTCGGTATCTTTATATCATCTAGATACAAACAAAACTTAAAATGCATTTCTATCTACCTTAAAAAGTAGATACTTTTTATACCCTTCACCTTCGTGAGAAGGGTATATATAAATTTGTCATTCCGTTTGTAATTTCCACAATATAATTATCCGACCCTATAAAGTATATATATTCTGAATCCTTATACATAGCGGAGTCGATTTAGTCATGTCCGTCTGTCTACCTTTCTGTTGAAATCAATTTTCTGAAGACCCCAAATATCTTCGGGATCCAAATGCCCAATAATTCATGCTTTCGAAAAGTCTCCTATTTAAAATCAGCAAAATCCGTCCATAAATAACGGAGATATAAGCAAAAATCCGAGACAAACTCTATTTTTGGCCTATTTTTTATCTATATCTCGATTACTAAGTCATAATTATAGACAATAAAATATCGTTGCAATGGACAATAGGTATACAAAGTTGGACTTAGAATGGGTCAAAATCGGGAAAAATATTTTTTAACCCGAATTTTTTTCACAAAAAACATTCTTTTGTCATACATTTTTTCACTAATAAATTAAAAAAAAAATTCGAAAAAACTTTTAAAAAACTATTTTGAAAAAAAAAAAATTTTAAAAAAATTTTTTTACATTTTATTTTAAAGTATAATTTGGTGAAGGGTATATAATATTCGGCACAGTCGAATATAGCTCTCTTACTTGTTTGAAATTCAAACCTTTTATGGGAAAAAACCGGGTTCTTTTTTGCTACCCCATGTTTATTTAAACAATCTTCTTCATTAGTTAAGCTAAGTACTCTGTTCAAAATTTCGTGCTAACTGCTGTCAAACTACATATAAAATATTTGGAATGAAATATATGCGAAATAATTTCGCAAAAGCAGTACTCTGTTCTTATTGTGGAAAACATGTGAAATACATCTGGCAACCTTAATATTCCACACGAAATAACATAAGCAGCACTTCTTTCGCACGAAATTAAAACCAACAGCTGATCATATCTTGCATATACAATTTTTCGCATGAAAAAACCATAATTTTTCGCTAATATGAACAGAGTACTAGGCTTTATGAAAAAAAAAACTAATATAACAATTAAGGGGTACAAATTGTATTTCTTATTGGTATTTTTTTCATAAAATAATGTTTTTCTATTAATTTACATAGACATATGAATATTTTAATTGGACCTTCACTACGAGACTGAAATTTACTTTAATAAAATTTATATAATTTCATTGATAAAATGTTAAACACTGCAGGAACCAGTCTTACAAAAACTGACTAACTACACGCAGAAAAAAAATATAGTTTTGCATTGTTGCTGTAACCTTTTCAACATTTGTGCATGTTTACAGTAACCATTTCAACATTTTTAACAATATTATAGTCACAGTAACTACATATATGATTGTGGTAACAATAATATGGTTAATTTACGATTCACATGATTGTTTCATCCATATATATGGTTACAGTAAGCATGTATATATTTGTGACTACCATTTATATGATGAAGGACTTACCATATTATGTTGCTCTCGCCTTATGGATATCATAATCTGAGAACAACATTTTATGATAAAATTATTCATCATATAAATGGTTGCCACAAACATATACATGTTTACTGTAACCATATATATGGTTGGTACAATCATGTGAATCGTAAATTAACCATATTAGTGTTACTACAATCATATATATAGTTACTGTGACTATAATATTGTTAAAAATGTTGAAATGGTTACAGTAATAATGTACAACTATAATTTTTTTCTGCGTGTAACAGGAAAATAAACTATTTGGAACTCTATTGTAAATCCAATCCAAATCTATCTGTGATCACTTATATTTTATAACAAAAATCGATTTCTCAAATATGTTGAATCGTTAGTAACTTCGTGAATACTGCGATTTTAGAAAAAATAAGCTTAATCTCTGAGCACACATCTTTTATACCAATATACAGTTTTAGTATAAAATAAGTTGTTTAAAAATTTATTTCATAGTACTATGATTGTAGTAGTAAAGCAAACCGGAGGACAAAATAAAACTCATTATCATTGTAATCAGATGTAGTAATCAGTTTGGTAATTTGTCTGTTTTAAACAAAGTGACAGATTTTTAATACGAAAATTAAAAAATTTATAAAAAAGTATAAAAAGCTGAGCATTAAAAAAAAGGTTGTTTTAAAAATGATTTTTATAATTAATTTATTTTTTTCTATATTCTGAAACTAAATTAAAAATATTTTTTTAACTAAATTATTATTTTTTTTAAATCCTCATGATTTCGAGATTATTTTAGCAGCTTTAAAAAATTGTCGAATTTAAGTTCGATTTTTCGAACTTTTAACCATTCATTGCTTTATAAGCTATAAACGCGTGAGCGCTAGGAGTCTATAGGTAAAATTTACGTAAAATTATTACTAAGGGCCAATTTTTGACATCGTATTTAAATATCAATTATATTTAAGTGCTATTTAAATACGAAAATGAGTTTCTCAGTGCTTTTTTAAATGATACATAAATGGCCAACGTTGGTCATTTAAATTCTATATATGTTTTTGGCACCTGACTTTCGTTGTTTGTTTTTTTCCACTCTATTGTAGCGCTGTATTTTTTTACAGCATCTAGCTAAAACTACACTTCCGCACAGTGAGTTAGAAAGTTTTTTTTTTTTTTGAAAATAATTTGGTATCTCGGGAACTATTGGAGATATTTTGGAGCAGAGGTGTTTTTGTGTTAATTTGCATTTGTTTAGCTTCCTAGCGCTTATGGGGGCCAGTGCGTGGACCCTCAAAGTTGGTCACCTCGGGTCTCAAAATATTTAAAAAAATCGGCAAAAATCCATTTATAATCCAAATGAACTGAAATTTAAAATATATAAAGTCCTTAAGAAGATCTACAAAAAATGTGCTTACACATGATTTATTTTTTTTTTTTAATTTTGCTCGATCTTTTTATGGTTTTTTAGAGATGACGGGCCAACGGATTGTCGAAATTTATTTTTTAAATATCAGCCATATTGGTGATAAAATTCTAAATAAAATAGGAATAACATGCTTGTCCCTATATAAAGTAACACGCATCCAAAGATGGAAGATGTAAAAAAGTCCCTATGTTTTTTCTATTGTAGAACAAATTTTTATTCGGGACTATACACAATTTTTATATGATCCAGAAAGAGAACTTAATTCTAAAGCGTGTAAAGTAAAATGTATCTCACTAAAGCGGACACAACACCCCCAAGGCATGTGAGTAAACAATTCTAAAAAGGCAAAGCACCGATCCTCAAAGATGTTCCATATTTGTATAACCCTATATGCAACTTCAACACCTTTAAAGTTTTTTTACTATCAAATGGTAAATAACGTCACAGTAGCCACTTTTCTAGAAAAAAATTAGTTTTTGGAACACATTTTTCCCGGTTTAGAAATTTTGGTATTTTAGAATTAAAAATTTCAAAAATTATAATACCGTTGAAGTAAGGACATTTCGATCTACATTATTTCAAAATTTTGTTATGTTATCTTTAACCGTTAAAATTTTACATCATATCAAATTTTATATTTTTCTTCATGAAAAATCACCATTTTATGATTTTTTAAAGTAAATCACGTCCCAAAAATTTACAAAATTATTTAATTTTGCTAAAATATCAATCTTAACGTCTTAAGGTTTTCAACCATATCAAATACTTATATAATAAGCCTTTATTTACTCTTCAGAACTTCTACAAACCTTGCCCCCTTTGAAATATTTGTATGTTTTTTCATATATTTCATGCAAAATGTTAATAACATATCAAATGTAAATTCTGAATTCAAACACACACTGACTTAACAGAAATATATGAAAAAACATACAAATATTTCAAAGGGGGCAAGGCTTGTAGTTTCTAAACCACTGTGTTCCGATGCGAAGAAATTGGGTATTCTTTTGTGCATTTTCCTATCAATAATTTTATTGTTTAATAACCTTTTTTGTCTTATTGTGCAAAATGTATAAGTTTTTGTTTTGGTTGAACAGCTGTTTTATGCAAAAATATCGATAATTTTTTGATATTTAGTAGTGCTACAATACTTTTATCTTATTTAAATAAGAAACATTTTATAACACTAAGAATGGTTGTGGGGAATATCAGTCTGTCAAAATTTTATAAGTAAAAATAAAATAAAAAAATAAAAAATTCTCAAAAATAGTAAAAAGTAAATGAACGCTTTTCCAGTAACAAAAAAATTATACACACAATTTTCATATTTTTTCCTTTTAAAATGTATAAATATTCACATTTTCTTCAATTTTATTTTTTTCACCACAAAAATAAAATTGTAAATAAATAAACAATAACACAAAACATATGAAATATAAGCTGCTAACTATTACGAGTTCAAAATAGAACTTGTAATAGTTTGCAACGAGAGAACACTCTCTAAAATTTTTACGCTCTTGATTTTTTCTCTACTTGCTAGTTTTTTGAGTTAATGAACGCTTTTCCAGTAACAATTGTTACTAACTAGTAACAACTTTTAGTTATTGAACAGAGCTAATTTAATTAAATTTTTGTAAATTCAAATTTATTTTAAATTAATTAAACAAAACAAACAAAGACAAAAAACATTCAGAATTCAAATTTGCTACTTATTTAAGTGTATCCAAAGGAAGTACTGTAGTATTAAACGGCGTTAGTATTTCTGGGTTAAATAGAAAAACCCGTTAATTAGTTTCCGAGTTTTTAATACTCTTACTCTACATAAATAATAGGTCAAATAACAGGGTCTTTTATCATGTCATAGTGTCCTAATATTTTACAATGGTTTTTATTGCTTTTCAAGCAAAAAGTGCACTAAAATAATACTTTCTATGCTATGTTTATTGTGTTATCGTAACGAACCAGCAGAGATCAACGCCGAATGCCTAAGACTCGGTTAAGCCGAACCGCCGAGTCGTGATATATTAGAACAATATGACAATATGACTGCTAAGAGACCTTGTGAATTGACCAATAAAATGCGTATTTGTCAGCAAATTTCTTGTAGTTAAAATGCGAAAGAACTGCAAAAGAATGAGCAAGAACATAATACAAAAAAAGGATTCATTATTTAATTTCGAAAAGCAGACTTTTAAAAAATCACAAATAAAACAACCAAAGTCTACACAATTTCCAATTGTATTTCAGAAATTTCAAACTTTATTTCATAATTTTCCTGTTATATATCAGAAGTTTCTATTTGCATTTCAGAAATTTCCATTTGTATTTCAGACTTATTTACACATAAAAAGTTTCTTATTGTATTTCAGAATTATCCAACTGTTTTTCAGAAATTTTCATTTGTATTGCAATTAGAATTTTCCGAAATACAAATGGAAGTTTATGAAATTCAATTAGAAAATTCTGAAATACAATTGGAAATGTTGTAGAAATATAATTCTGTTCATATGAATGAATATAAAACAAACCTAAGCAAAGATTTATAATAAAATTCTTTATATAATTTGTTTTATTTTATATAAACGTAAAGTTGTTAAACATTTGAAACTAAAGTTATTTAAAGTTAAAAATTAGAAAGACCTTAAACTTTTCAACTTATTTAAAAATAAATTTCAAATTTAAAGGGCAAACCTGTCTCTTTAAGGTCGTTATTCGTTATCTGCTTTGATCTTCACTTCCACTTAAACTTTTTTTTTTTTTTGGTTTTTAATAAACTTTTAATTTCTCCCCTGGGATACAATTTCTTTTTTGAAAAAGAAACAATTTAAATTACTTTTAACAAATAAATAATACTTAATTTCACCACTTTATTAAAGTTTAATTGAGTGGCTTATACATTATTTATAGTAATAAACCAACTTTACGTTTCGAATTATTTTTCTTTTTTTCTTTTTTTCTTTATTTTTTTTTTTTTTTTGGGTCAGTTCGTTAGCTGAACTGCACGTGTACAAGTATGAAATTCCTTTTTTTTTATTATTTGAAAATAAAAATAGAACTGTGTATTTTTAAGGACTTTTTTATTAAGGTCTTTTAATAATTAAATACCTGGAACCAGCAGAAAATCAATCGATTAGTTTGATAAAATTAACTCCAACCATTTTTAGTTTATTTTGTTTAATAATATAGTAACTTAACACTTGGGCTAATATTTAATTCATAAGTGGTTACTAAAAGTTAAAACAAACACATAAATAATATCAGTTTCAAGCTAACTAAATTAAATATGAAAAAGGATATGTATGTATGTATATCTAGCATCAAATTATTAATCTCTATTAATTTAATAAATTGTGGAATACTTTTGTTGTAACAAATTTTGGGGAAAAAAAAATCATCCCTTAGGAGCAATGTTTAAAATCTTTCAAATTTAATAACTTTGACTTTTTCTTTAAAATTTTACTTTATAAAAAATTTATGTAATTTGAATAAACATACTTATATACATCATTCACTTATTAAAATGTTTAACATTTAAAAATTAAATACATTTTCACCCTCCTTATTCTAGAGACCCCATATCAGGTGTACCAAAAGCTTTAGGCGCGTTTATATAAATATTACAATGTGTTTTTTTCACTTTTTCGTTCCAAGCTGTTGAAGAAAATTAAAAGAATACTTTTGAATTGTTTTTTTGCCTGCACGCTTTAATTTCACACTTTTAAAAATACGTAAATTATATGTACTTGTACATCGCATTCTCCTTTAAATATTCATATGTTTAAACGTTTGCTATCATAAAAACAAAAATCTTGTTTTGTTTCTTCTTGTTTTTATGAAAAAAAAAAAACGAAAAAAGAAAAAACAAAAATCCTCAAGTATTTGTGTTTTATGTTGTCTTTTACTCGTAAACATAAACATTTTAAAATTATGGCCTAGATTTTGTTTGTAATATTCTACACTTACAGTCGTACATAGTCATACTCTACACACTCGCCTTATACATAAGTACTTGGAATGAGGGTCTTTTGGGATTATGCCCAACATTTAATTGGATGTTTTTCACCATACTTTTCATGACAATGCTGTAGCACTAAATATTTTAGTTGGTGCAGCCAGTTAAGTGTAAAATGTTGTTGTCGGTGGAACATTCTACCTACATTAAAACAATGGGGGAGTTTCGTATAAATAGATAATATTTATAAATAAATTTTCTAATAATATATCATCGATGCGTCAACAAGAAATTCTAAGTATTTTTAACAGCTTTTTAGAACAGCAAAAAACCAGTTTATATAAAAACAAGTAAGAGAGCTATATTCGGCTGTGCCGAATCTTATATACCCTTCACCAAATTATACTTTAAAATAAAAATTTTAAATATTTTTAGGTAAACAAAATTAAAATTTTTTTTTTTTCAACATTTAAAAAAAAAATTTTTTCAAAATTGTTTTTCAAAATTTAAATTTTTTTTTTTTTCGAAATTGTTTTGTTTTAATTTTTTTTTAATTTTTTTTTAATTTTTTAAAAAAATATTTTTTCCGATTTTGACCCATTGCAATGGACTGTGAAATATCTATCATTAGATATCCATATTGTCTATATTAATGACTTAGTAATCCAGATATATATCAAAAAAAGGCCAAAAATCGAGGATGCCCCGGTTTTTTCCTTATATCTCAGCCATCTGTGGGCCGATTTTCTCGATTTTAAATAGCGACCGAGCCGGAAGAATTCCTGATATATTGATGTATCAATTATGTTTGTAAGTTATTTGGGGGCTACGGAAAGTTGATTTCAACATACAGACGGACAGACGGACATGGCTATATCGACTTCGCTATCTATAACGAATATATATACTTTGTGGGGTCGCAAATGAAAAATGTAGAAATTACAAACGGAATGACAAACTTATGCCACTAATGGTGAAGGGTATAACAAGTAAAAGAGCTATATTCGGCTGTGCCGAATCTTATATACCCTTAACCAAATTATACTTTAAAATAAAATTTAAAACAATTTTTTTTTTTTTTAATTTTTAAAATTTTTTTTTTTTTAAATATTTTTTTAAAAGTTTTTTCCAATTTTTAAAACATTTTTTTTTTTAATTTATTAGTGAAAAAAATTTATGACAAAAGAATGTTTTTTGTGAAAAAAAAATTCGGGTTAAAAAATATTTTCCCGATTTTGACCCATTGTAGGTCCAACTTTGTATAGCCTTATATACATCGTTGCAATGGACTTTGAAATATCTATCATTAGATATCCATATTATCTATATTTATGACTTAGTAATCGAGATATAGATCAAAAAATAGGCCATTTTTGCTCATATCTCCGTTATTTATGGACGGATTTTGCTGATTTTAAATAGGAAACTTCTCGAAAGCATGTCTGACAGAATTATTGAGGATTTGGATCCCGAAGATATCTGGGGTATTCAGAAAATTGATTTCAACAGACAGACAGACACAGACAGACGGACATGGCTAAATCGACTCCGCTATCTATAAGGATTCAGAATATATATACTTTATAGGGTCGGAAAATTATATTGTGGAAATTACAAACGGAATGACAAATTTATATATACCCTTCTCACGAAGGTGAAGGGTATACAAAAGTCATTTAAAAAAAAAAAAACACCAAGTGGAAGTAAATTGACAGACAGTTAGTATTTCTGAAATCAAAAATGCTTCAAATGACACGATTTTTGAAAAGGATATTTGGACAAATTTATAATGTATGTCTGTATATCCTTGTGAAATATACCCAACATCAAAAAATATGAGATTTTGTCATTCAGTTTGTAACAGATCGAAGATCGAGATTTTTATACCATATATTTGTTTTAAAAAGATGATTCTGATGAAACATTTTTATCTCCCGGCCGCATCTACAATGGTATATTTTCTAACGGCTATATACGCCATCTTAAGCATATTTCCTTGCAAATACATACACGTAGAGCCAAGTTGCATTAACAAAGCAATAAAACACACTTAAAAATCTCAGTAAAAAAAATATATTCAAAAAACCAAAAATAAGGAGTGACAAAATACTATTCATTTCCAAACGTTTCATATATTTGTCTAAAGCACTATGAACGCAATCGATTTCTTGGGTTTGTGAATGGTCAGGCTCAGAAAATTTCTGAATAATACTTTAGACTTGTAAATAGTCTGACAAAATTTTCAAATTGCTGTGGACATCATTTGGTTTTTATTTTGAGCAACACACGAAACACTCCACATAACTATACAAATTTTGAAAAGTTGGATGTTCTATCATCAGAGTATTTAGTATATACAACTACTTATTTCGTTACCTCCACGACTGTTATAAAATAAGTCCCAAACCCAACAATAAGTAAATTTTTCTTTATTTTGCGTTTTTAATAAAAAGACAATGCAAAACCTTAGGAAGTTTGAAAACGATTTGCAAATCACAGCATAGAACAACAGAAAAAGGGTATTCCCCTTTAAGGTCATTCATTTCATTTCTGTAAATATCGATTTCTTCAATTTCATCCTCCGTTGGATTATTTTTTATTGAAAATTGTATGCAACGATCACATTGGTCTTTTGTAGGCTTTGTGAAGGACAAATTAAAATTGTGATTGAACTTATATCTCTATAAAATCTTTCCGAAACGCTATGGAGTAACAGCTAAATCAGAATAACTGCTCCAAGCGTTGCGTTGATTGAAAATACGTTAACAGTGAAAAATTAGTTACTATGCAACGCCTATTTAGTTCTATTTGTAAGAGAAATTATGCCTTCTAGGAAGAACTTCTTTATAACAGAAAAATATATTGAAAAATCATTATCATTCCATAATATTGATTGCACGTAAAGTAAAATGTCCAGCAGTAATCAATTTCATGATTTTGAATTGAAATTTTGCTTTGTACGCCACTGAATGACGTATAGACAAAATGGCATAACAATTTTCTGCTTTTAAAGATATTGAGCAAAATGGACTCGATTTATCTCAGCCGACAACGGATTGCAGATTTGAATAATTGTGGCATCCTTAACTCAAAATTGTCAAAATGGCATATGGAGCACATAAACCCAGAGGCGACGATATATATTCTGGGTCCTTATGAAATTCTAAGACGATCTAGGTATGTCCGTTCGTCTATATGTGTGTTACAAACATGACAGAGTCCAAACGAAAAGAGCTATCTGGAAATACTCTCACAAATACTCTCTGTTAATAAGGTTTGTTTGGTATTGAAAATGGGCAATATCTGTCCATGACTTCACATAGCCTCCCTACAAATGTCCCCCCATAATACAGGTTGAGTAGTCCTAATTTATTGATTATGCGGCAATCTTGATCAAATTTTCCAAAAATTTTTTTTAAGTACTCGAAAATTATACTGTAAAGTATGACGAAAATTGGGCAACATTTGTTCCTAGTCCCAGCAAATGACTTGAACATTTAAAATTGTGTATATAATCGTGATCTACACAGAAAGAAATAACATGTAATGTTTAAATAAACCTCAATTAAAAATTGGTTTGTTATTTTGTATAAATTCATCATTTATGTGATCGCTGCTACTCAGTGTACTGAAAACAACAACAAAAATGAAATATAAAAAAAGTCCTTTGTTGAATGCTGTCTAACAACTGAATGAAATATTTGTATTTTTACGCTCTTGTTGTGAGTATTGTTTGTGATCGTGTTGTGTACATGTAAATAGCCGAAAACCTTCGTATTCTGAACAATACAAGCGTTCAGTTTTAAATGAACCTATATCGTTTTATCGACTTTTATGAGGATCGTTTCATAATTGACCCTACCCCCCATATAACCACTATATCAGAAAAATATATTTTATTGTGACATATTGCTGGTGAGTATATAAGTTTTGTCACAAGCGAATTGTTTGAATTGTCATTTTTTGAAACCTTTAAATTTTTCAAACTGGCGTAGTATCAATATTTAAAAAAAAGGGTTTAGATAAGAATATTGTTACGTTTTAACATTTTTAAAACGTTGGTTTATTTTCTTTAAATAAACCGGATACTTTTGATTGCAAATAAAAGCCGTTTAGTAGTTTAAAATTGTAACAAGTCTTTATTTATTTAAAATGTACAACAACAACAGTTCAAATAGTCACTCAGTCTTTATACACGTTTATCACACTTTATAATGTACAAACTTAAATGTACAAGATAGTTGATGTTAACTCTAACAGCGTATATGATAAACTCACTCACGATTGCAACCTCTGCCACTATTTATACACACGCCATCTTTCGTGAATCTTCTACAATGCTCTTAACGGACAAACTTGTATGTTCGAATTCTAGAGCTTTCGATGACAATGTTAGCAGCTTAAACATTTAGTGTTGCCATACTTATAAACAATTAGCATTGATAAGTAGCTTCTACTAATAGACTTGTTTCTGAACATGATAAATACTGCAGGCAGTCGTTACAGACCGTTAAATTTAAATCGCTATTGCAAATTCGTAACAATATAGAGAAACATAGAGCGACAACTACAAAAAAATTCAAACCAAAAAAAAAAATACTCAAACTAATCACACATATGACTGTCGTTGTTGTTTGCACATAATTGTTTTTACAAATAGATTCTCACCACTTAGGTTTTTCATAACTGTAACTCAGTTGTGAGGAGAGTTTCCGATCTATGTATGTGTATTTGTCTATCTATGGTACATACAACAACTTTTAAAAGATTATAATACGAACCCTACTATATCAAATCCGATAATAGTTTTCATTTAGTTCCCAAATATTTAATGTATATGTTAAGCACAAGTAAACTGAGAATGTTAAATGTTGTTAACTGAACAAAAAAGTACATATCCTAAAACATTTTGTTAATTAAATTAGTATTATATGAGATAGATTGGTTATTGTTACACGAAATTTAACTTAAGAGCTGTTCTACATCTACATGTGTATTACACATAACTGTGTTTTATAAAACTGAAATCCCCATATACCCATTTCTGAAGTAATGAAAATTACATAAAATTGTTCTGCTCAAAATTACTACACTTTTAAAAATGTTTTTAGTACAAGAAACTAAAAGGTTTTTTCTACAATTAATTTGGGACTGTACAAAAGTATTAGGAACAAACCATGTATACGCCACCATCGTATACATGGTAAACTCCTTTAAGCCCATTCCACTGGCCCTTCCATTTCAAAAGCCATCTTTACATGTGTGTATTTTTTATTATTTTTTTTAATTATTCTACAACCAACGTGTAAAATATTGTATAAAAGAGGTTAACAAGATTTTATTCATTTTTATGTATGTATTTTACAGCAGCTTGAAAGGATAATTGAGAAAATTTTTATATGAGTGTAGACTACTCTGCTATTTTCCCAGCAAAAGTGATTGGTTTCGTTCTAACAACTTTTGTAACATTGCTTGTAAAGAAACCCAACAAGTTTGTTATTAGTTAAGTTTAAAACACAAAACTAGCACAACTTTTATGAAAATCCAACTTGAGAGAATACGGGTGGCAAAGTTTTTATCTAAATAGCACTAGTGTTGAGTTGAGTTGAAGAGTATTGCAGGTATCTGAAGTAATTACTATCACTATCAGTGTCAACATCAGGCTGCAGCATTTTGGTAATTTCTATCATCATCATCATCCTTACCATCATAAATATTAATCATTTTCGACAACAGCACACGCTCTACTTTAAATGAAGCCATTCAGTCAGTGCACTATAAAAGGGGTCCTAACAAATTTTTAATTTAATACTAAAATGTCTTGGTAAATATCCCAGCAGTTTTTGTAGTCAATATTGGGGTCATTTGACAAGTATATACTCTTTCTGCAATAGTTCAGAGAGAAATCAATTGGTTAATGTATACATCCCAGGTAATCTAGCGTGAAGTCAGTTGTCGCTGTAGTGTCTCTAAGTAACATAGAGTGTAGTCACTTTGAACATTTAATTTGAACTGCACTTCAAAAAGTAGTTATTTTACATACCAGAAGTAATCTATTGGTGAGTTTTCAGAGGAAGATTTGTTTACAAGCAATTGGTTAAAGACTGTCTAGGAGACGTCTTTGTAACTGACTATTTGAGGCCAATTAGCTTCCGCATAGCACTCGTACATGTTAAAATAGCTAGTTATGTAGCTGGTCAAGAAATCAGTTAGGTAGTCAGAAAGGTAAATGACATTGATAACTTTGAACCATTTGTAATCCATGTAATCCTGCTTAGGATACGTACATGTTAAAAAAAACTAGCCACATAGCTTTTAATGATATAAACGATAGGTAATATAACTAGTTCCTACAGTCACCTAGAAACACTGGGATATGTATAGTACTTACATGTATGTAAATCCATGTATACTTATACAAAGTTTGTAATTTTGTGTTGGTGTTATGTAAACCTAAGAGCTTCTGCTGCTGTGTGTGGATTGTTGGTTTACCTTAAATATTTAATTAGTAGACCATAGTTGACAAAATTTTAAATAAATATTTAATTGCCTCAGGAACACGAAATACAAATTATGATGGGGACAAGTGCATTATGGAAACATATGACTACTTGTGCTTCTAATAAGATGATTACATTAAGTTTATTAGATTGTCATAGGTTTAGTTTTGGATATTTGTACATACATATATGTAAATACATACTTACTAAAATCAAAATTTGAATTATGATAATTCACACTTAAGTACTTGTATTAAAATTAATAAATAATACTGGATATTATATTGTGGTGTTTACTAAAAAATTAAATAAATTAAAATACAATTTTTAATAGCAAATATTTTGCACATGCTATTTTTACTGACAATGACAGTTAAATGTTTTGTTTCTGGGCGTGTAGAAAGTTATTTTAATTTTTGTGTTAATATCTAAAATATTGCAAAATTTCGTAATGTAATATGGGTCCAGTATCTTTAAAAATAAAGGTTTAATCAAACAAAAGTAACGAAAAAAAATGGTCCGAATTTCTATGTCGCTATATTCGTCGCTGTAAAAGTCTTTGAATTGTCTTTCATCAGATATAGATAAAAAATCAAGGTAGTCGTGGTTTTTTGCTTATATCTCAACAATTTGTGGGCCGATTTTCCGAATAAACCCGGTAGCGGATATATCAATGTATCAATCATGACGCCATGACGGACATGGCGAATATCTCTATCTTTTGATTAATGTTTACCAACATTTTTTTTTTACCCAAAAATTGTTAACAATGTTTATCTTATAAAAATATTATTACGTACACAGGTGTTCTAGTTTAGTGTTTAGATTTTATGGTCTTAATTTAAATTAAAACGCAGAGAAAAAATCAAGAAAATCAGTCCATAAATAACGCAGATATGAGCAAAAATTCGAGATAACCTATGAACATTTATCAAAGAAAGACAGTTTATTGCATGCTTTGACAAAAAAGCAACAAAACGTATGTTTGGATATGTGTTGGTTTCATTGCTTTGCATATTTTGTTTTTATACCCTTCACCATAAGTGGCAAGGGTATATATAAGTTTGTCATTCCGTTTGTAATTTTTACATTTTTCATTTGCGACCCCATAAAGTATATATATTCTGGATCGTTATAGGTAGCAAAGTCGATATAGCCATGTACGTCTGTAGGTTGAAATCAACTTTTCGTAGCCCCCAAACAACTTACAAACATAATTGATACATCAATGTATCGGGAATTTTTCCGGCTCGGTCGCTATTTAAAATCGAGAAAATTGGCCCACAAATGGCTGAGAAATAAGGAAAAAACCGGGACAACTTCGATTTTTGGTCTATTTTTGACCTATATCTGGATTACTAAGTCATTAATATAGACAATATAGATATCTAATGATAAATATTTAAAAGTCCATTACAAAGATATATATAAGGATAATAATTTGGACCTACAATGGGTTAAAATCGGGAATAATATATGTTAACCCGAATTTTTTTTAACAAAACTTTTTTTTTTTCTCTAATAAATTTAAAAAAAAAAAATTTTTTTTGAAAATTGAAAAAAAATTTTGAAAAGAATTTTTTTTTTTAAATTTTGAAAAACAATTTAGAAAAAAATTTTTTTTTAAATTTTGAAAAACAAATTTTAATTTTGTTTACTTAAAAATATTTAAAATTTTTATTTTAGAGTATAAATTGGTGAAGGGTATATAAGACTCGGCACAGCCGAATATAGCTCTCTTACTTGTTGTTTTTTTTAATGTTTGCAACGATGTATATAGGTTGGACCTACAATGGATCAAAATCGGGATAAATATTTTTTAACCCGAATTTTTTTTTTTACTAATAAACTAAAAAAATTAAAATTAAAGAAACATTTAAAAAAACAAATTAGAAAAAAACTTAAAAAAAAAATAAAAAATAATTTGGAATAAAATTTGTTTTTTTTTTTTAAATTGTCTAAAAAATTTTAAAAAAGTGTAAAAAAAATTTTGTTTAAGTATAATATGGTAAAGGGTATATAAGATTCAGCACAGCCGAATATAGCTCTCTTACTTGTTTGAAATACAAAATGTTGTTTTAATAGGTGTTAGTTGTAAGCTACTAACTGAATTCCCAATTAAAATATTATTGATAAATTCACTGAAATGTATTGTTATTCGTTCTTGGAAATAGAAAGATAATATACAAATGAAACTATTGGGCGAATGGGAATTACAGACACTTAAAATTTACTTGTAAAAATAACATTGCTTAGACAAACACCAACACTCACAAATGGTGAAAAAAAATACTATTAAAAGTAAACATATTTTGTTTGCATCTTAAACATATTATGATTACGAGTATAGAAACTTAACATTTAATGGTTGTACATAATAATAATAGTTGTTCGAAAAATAATTATGATTCTGTGAACAATATTCATATTTATAATTGCGATGGAAATATAAACGTTTACAGTAACTAAAATATTGTTGAAATTAAATTAATACAATATAACTGTTGTTACGACAACAATATATTTAGTCAATTCATAAGGTCTCTTATGAGTCATATTGTCATAATGTCCTTATATATCACGACTCGGCGGCTCGGCTTAACCGACTCTTAGGCATTCGGTGTTGGTCTCTGCTGGTTGGTTACGATAACATAATAAATATACTTAGTAGTATTATTTTAGGACATTTTTTGCTTGAAAAGCAATAAAAACCATTGTGAAATATTAGGACATTATGACAATATGACATGATAAGAGACCTTGTGAATTGACCAATTGTTACAAAGTATAGTTGTTGTAACCATGTCGAATCATGTTTTTTCTCTGCGTGTATTTTTTACATCTATCGTAATTTTTATTTGTAATTAAACATATGTATCAAAATAAATAAAATAACAGTCTAAACGTTTAAGGACTCCCACTTGAAAATCACCGGAACAAGTCTTGTTTTTAATGAGCTTCTATCGTGATTTGCACATTACGTATCTTAAATGTACCGTGAGTCATTTAGATCTGCATACATTTTTTACATATTTTGAAAAGTAATATGGGCAAGATTTTCATGTGCTGTTTACTTTGGTCTTGAGAACAAAGTTTTACTTACTATTAGAGCAATTTTCTTGTTATTTCAAAAAAGATTTAAGATAGGAAGCACACCATTTAATAGTAACAATAATAAATATGCAACATAGAAAAACAATTAACATGATGTTAACCTAGCGCCCAATAAAATTAATGTGTGTCAGATTTATTTCTCTCCTCTTTTGCTATTAACAACTAAAGCATTAAAGTTCATTTCATCAACTGAAAGATTAAATGCGCAATAAAAATTTATATCATATCACCACAATATCAACAAAACCATCATCGCCATTACTTTTACTTCTACTACCTTGTAAAAGAACATACATAAATCTTATATTTTATAATGTAGAAAAATAACAAAAGCTAACCCAAAAAAAAAAAATGGAAACGAAATGAAATCAAACTAATCCTAATGGAATGTTGAAATATGTTGAAATATGAAAGGACAAAAAATGGTCAGCGGTAGCTTTAAATGAGTAGACTTAAGTAGAATACATAAATTAGATGTGGTAAAATGAAAAAAAACAGAGTCAGCCAAGTATGTAAAAGTACCGGAATGATAGGTTATTCTGGTACACACAGAAATACAATACATACAAGCTCTTTAAAGATCAACTGTCATAACAATTTAACTGATTTTATACACATACATATCTACTACGACAGGTGCGTATCCACGGAGGTGGGTATGTTATAAGGAAAAGGTTAGTTTTTTAGAAAATTTTCGGTTTATTTTTTAAACAACATGTAAGAACTCTTTTAAATTCTAAAAATATATTTGGTCAATTCACAAGGTCTCTTATTAGTCATATTGTCATAATGTCCTAATATATCATGACTCGGCGGCTCGGCTTAACCGACTCTTATGTATTTGGTGTTGGTCTCTGCTGGTTCGTTACGATAACACAATAAACATAGCATAGAAAGTAGTATTATTTTAGGACATTTTTTGCTTGAAAAGCAATAAAAACCATAGTGAATTATTAGGACATTATGACAATATGACATTATAATGACATGTGAATTGACAAATTATATAATAAAATATAGAAGAATTAGGTTGATGCCTCTCAAAACTTCCCCGAACTTGAAATTTAAGAAGTAAGAGAGCTATATATATTCGGCTCTGCCGAATCTTATATACCCTTCACCAAATTATACTTTAATATAAAATTAAAAAAAATTGAATCGTTTAAAAAAAAAAAAAATTTTAATTTTTTACTAAATGTTTTTTACTAAATGTTAATTATCTCAACAGCCCTTTTATGTCTAGTACAAGTCTAAAAGATTATTTTATATTTGAGTAAGAACTGTTGAAAATGCAAATTTTCTTTTTTGAATATATATTTTGCTAAAGAGAATCCTGCTCTAACATCTTCTCATGATAATAATGTGATTTCTAGCAATATAGCTTTAGTATGAAATTAGGAATGAGAAAGTTCAAAAGTATTTTTCCAAATGTTAACAAATACGTGCTTTCAACCTTATAAATTTAAAAAATCTTAAGAACTTAAAATTGTATAGAGGCTTTGCTAATTTGGACAAAATATTAAAATTCACAATCCCCCCCAAAAAAGGAAACTTCAGCTAGATCTGCGCTTGTACTACCTAGTAAACATAACTATTTATTATATGACTCGAATAATATAGAAATGGTAACATTAAATAAATATGAAATGGACTGACCGTATTTTTGTAAATGTCAACAGTTTTATGACATTTCCCTAATGTATTTCTTATTACTGTTTGTCGTTTTCGGCTTAGTATTATCGTGTCTCTCTCCCTGTGGTTTTATTTTCTTCATTTTTTATTTTGGTTTCCTGTGATAATAGCCGACACACAAAATATTGCCTAAAGACATCCAAAAATTAGAGTGTCTGTTTATGGACATATGTTAGTATGTATTTGACACTAAACATAAATATAGTATTTGGATATACAACAATGAACAGTGTTCATTTTTTACATTTATCCCTTAATCTTTACATGTGTTTGACTATTTTATGTTGTACCTGGTTCTTAGTAAGTTTGTCAGACACTGTATATGTATTTTATATACTTAAGTATTTATATACTTATGTTTATATTTAATAATACTTCTTTTCAACAGACATATGTTAGAAACCATAGTAATCATTACAAGTTCAAGCTAATTTTATATTTTAAACACTTGGTGGCTGAAAAAAGATATAAAAGAGCAACAAATTTCTTATATTTAAAAAAAAGTATACATTTGGAGCACACCTGGATGTACTATTAACTTGTATTTTTATACCCTACACCACCATAGTGTGGAGCATATAATACGTTTGTCCTAATGTTTGTAATGTCTAAAAATATTTTATTTATACAGGTATCTACACATTAAATTTTAAGATGACCGGTCCATAATTAGTCATAGCTCCCATATACGGCTCACTTCCGAAAATCTGTTTTTAACGAGCTTAAATCTCTTAAAAAAGTTGATATCCACATAGAATTCAACAGAAATAAGTTTCATATAGACATTAGGGTGACAGCCGAATTTTTTTTTAGATTTCAAAGAGTGCCGTGTGGAATATTGTGACACTAGATTTAGAAGTTAAGTGCTGGAAATTTGAGGCAAATCGGACAACGATTTCGGGACGCGTATCGAGGTCAAAGGTCAGATATATGCAAATTTTTACTATTTATTTGAAATAAATTTGTCATACTCCTTAACTTTCTGTATTATGTTACAGAAATATGTAGATTTAGGTATGGGGAATTTTTAATAACTTTAAAATTTTTTAACCAATTTTTGTCATTTATATTTCACTCTTTAAAATTCAAACACAATTTTTTTCCATACAACTGATTGTCACTGTAATAGACATAAGTGACACGGCCTAATTTCATTGGCAACGGTCTATAATTGTTCATAGCTCTCATATGACGGACATTTTAAAGAAAAATTTTTTTTTTTTCATTTACTCAGTGTAGGGTATTTTTTGGTCGGTATTGACTGACCATACTATATTACTTGTTTTAAATGCAAAAGTTACAAATAAGCATTAATAAAAGACTTACGCATTTATGTTTGAGTAAAACGCCATGAATATTTAGTTGGAATTTTATTTACATACTTCGTCATCTAACTAACATTGATATCCAATTCGAATGTATAAACTATGCACTGAAAAAATCATAGTATTTTTGTACAACAACGTATTTCAGTGAAAAATTCGGTTTTTGGTGAAAATTTTTTTGAAAACGGTTCATTTCATATTAAAAAAGTTATCTGGAAAAAATTTAATAAATCGTCTTTTTTAAACAGAGAACTAAATTATTATATTTTTTATTTGCCCAAAAAACTTTCTCTTTTTTACACTTTTAATCATAATAAATGTTGAGGCATGAAATATGTAAAAAAAACATCTATTAGTATTACACAGTTTAATGGTGTCAACAAGATTTTATAACTTAAGGATATTTTAGCAGATGTTTAGTGACCAAATTATCAAACTTTAAACTTTCATTGTCAACTTGTACCCAAACATTAAGCTGTTTACATGCTTTGATTTGACCATCTGTATATTTCACATTTTGATTGATGATAGCGTTTATACAAAAGCATGTGTACAGTATATATGTTTGTATTATATTATACGTATGTAAGTATATTGTTCACATATACGTATGTACTAGCAAACCCGGTTTGATTCGCTACACCAATCATAGTAAAACTAAGATTTTTTTCGTAGTTTTTAAAGATATACCATTATACGGGTATGTGCTTTTGCCATCGAACGTGTAAAAACATTTGCCTGCAAATACGTAATGAAAAACAATCTATCAACAACAAGTAAGAGAGCTATATTCGGATGTGCCGAATCTTATATACCCTTCACCAAGTTATACTTTAAAATAACAATTTTAAATATTTTTAGGTAAACAACATTAAATTTTTTTTTTTTTTTTTTTTTCAAAATTGTTTCAAAATCTAAAAATTTATTTTTTTTTTTTTTTTGTTTCAAATTGTTTTAATTAATTTAAAAATAAACATTTTTTCTAAATTGTTTTCATTTTTTTTTTTTTCTTTTTAATTTTTTTCCAATCTTTTTTTAATTTTAAAAAATTTTTTTTTATATTTATTAGTGAAAATAAATCTATAAAAAAAAACAAATATTCGGGTTTCAAAATAATTTTTCCGATTTTGACTCATTGTAAGTCCAAATTACTATAGCCTTATATAAATCTTTGCAATGGACTTTGAAATATCTATCATTAGATATCCATATTGTCTATATTAATGACTATATTAATCCAGATGTAGATCAAAAATAGGCAAAAAATCGAGGTTGTGCCGGATTTTTCCTTATATCTCAGCCATTTGTGGTACGATTTTCTCGATTTTATACAGCGACCGAGCCGAAAGAATTCCTGACATATTGATGTATCAATTATGTCTGTAAGTTATTTGGGGGCTACGGAAAGTTGATTTCAACATATTGACGGACAGACGGACGATCCAGAATATATATACTTTGTGGGGTCGCAAACGAAAAATGTAGAAATTTCAAACTTATATATACCCTTGCCACTCATGGTGAAGGGCATAATTATGATGTCAAATAAAAACGTCGAAACACCCATTGTTCTGACTTTCCTTTTTAGACTGTAAAAAATAATAAAAAAAAAAGTACCAATAATTACACCCTTTGTATTTCCATTCACTCGGTAACATATATGCTATATTTTATATTTCTAAGTACATTATTATATTGTAAAAATTAAAAAAGTACGATTTGCAGTACGAAAACGTACCATTTCCCTTTTCACTCTTGACTACCCCAAAAGTTTGAATTTCCAATATACACATTTTGCGGATATTTTTGTGATACAGATATGTCTCAAACGATCAAATCTGTATACATATATTATTAAAAGTAGAGTTTCCAAAAAACCGAAGAATTTGAAAACCGCGGTTTCGGTTTTAAAAAATTGAAAACCGATCGGTTTCGGTTCGGTTTTGTGCTAATTTATTAACTATTAAATCAGTTGATAATATAGGAACTGCAAAACAAATTTAAAGTTCAAATTTGACGAGTGTTTACGAGGATAAACGAAAATTGGTACTTTTTCTTTTGATGGTACGTTTTTTAATATATTAAATTAGTTAATGTTGGTTAATATGCTTCTCAGTAAAGAAATAATCAAGAATAGGGAGCTCAATTGTATTATGATACCAAAAATGGAGAACTAAACCAGACTTAGGAGTACTTTTTCGTTCTTCAAATTACTTTAAAATTTCAAACTTGACAGTGGTTTAAGTGTGAAAAATTTTTACTTTCTCTTCTAATGGTACTTTTTATTATAATAAATTATTTTACTTATTGTAATACATAAAATTTGGCTGATATGCTTCTGGGTAAAGAAAGAATCAAGTATAGTGTGCATAATGATATTGAGGTAACAGAAACTATTAAACGCACATGATCCTGATTGAGTTAGAATATAAAAAAGGGAATTGCAGGTACTTTTACGAACTAGTAGTACTTTTTGAATATTTTATAACGATGGACCTAGAAACGTGAATTCAAAACGGATAATTAATGTTACTATTTCTTTATTGTAATGGTACTTTTTGAATATTTTATAATAATAAACCTTAAAATTAGGCACAAATGATTCTGAATGAGTTAGAATTCACGAAAGGTAATTGTTAGAATTCACGAAAGGTGATTGTATTGCCTTTCTTTTGTATTTTCTATAATAATGGACACAGAAATATGAAATTAAACATTCATGATGCTGAGTAGGAATACTGTTTTTATTCTAATAATACGTCTGGAATAAGCTCCAATCCACATTACAATGAAACAATAAACATGAAACTAGAGACATGTTTTCCTGAATTAGTATTAATTTACAAAGAGAGACTTAATAGTACTATTTCTTTATTCCAATTGAGGTGGCGAAGCGCACCGGTCAGCTAGTACTCCATACTTTTATCGGATATTGGAAAATAACTAAGACTTTGTTACAAAAATTTTGCATTACTTAGCCTGCGAAAGGTAGCCTGCTACATCAACTGAAGCAATTATTGTAATACAATTTAAAAAATTTAAACAAATCTTAAGATATTTTTACCGATCTTTGGTTAGGATATTGGATGCATAATTGGATGAAAAAGTTTGTTTCTCATTTCTAAATTTTGAATTTTTCTAGAGAAAATAGTAAAAGTGAATACCGAAGAATAATTGTCGGTTTCGGTTTCGGTTTTAGGCCTTGAAAAACCGCGGTATCGGTTTCGGTTAAAACCGAATTGGAAACTTTTACCAGGATTTGCCTTTAAGTTTTTTATACAAAAACCCCATTATTCATATAAAATATAAGGGATCACATATTAAGTGTATTTTCCGAAGTATTTTCGAGGTTATTAACTTTGAATATATTAAAATTTTTTATACTAAAACTTAATTTTTAGTATAAAATATGTGTGACCACAGATTGAATTGGATTGTTCAAATAGTTCTCTGTTAGTTAATTTTTGTATGGCTGCAGAATCCAATATTTAAAATTGTATCTAAATTGGCTTGATAACATCGAATAAAATGCTTTTTCCCGTTTTTGGTACTTTTGATAAAAATTTTTTAAAATAAATTTTAGTACCATAATAAAATATTCATATATCTATGTTAATTTATAGAAAGACATTATTTTATAAAAAAAGTAATGAGGAAAGCAAAAATAAATAACATGTTTACCCCTTAATTGTTTGAATTTCGAAGAAGAACCAAACTTATATTTGTATTTTTTTAATAATAAAATAATAGAATTTTAAATGTATTTATATGTTTATCGGTTTGAAAGATACATGGGGTAGCAAAAAAGTACCAAAATACAGTTTTACCCGTTTTTTCCCCTAAAAGGTTCGAATTTCAAAAAGTACCAACAAATTTCTGCTAAGTTTTAAGAAGATAAATATGCATTTGTATGTATATTATGATATTTTCTTGTCTGGCATAAATGATGTCTTCATTCTGCCTTTTACCCTTCTTTGTGTTCTTTTCTGAAAAAAATGTAGTTTGGTAAGAGTATTACGTGTTCTTTACAAATAATGTTACCCTAAAACCCTGAATATATGCTACATGTTTCTCTCTCAATTTTATCACAGGGTTAGACATGCACCACTTTTTAAATAGCTTTTCTTGTTATTATTTTTGAAGCTCGTTTGTGTTAAAAGTGTTAAAATGGAAGCAAAAAGTATAGTTTTAGAATATTTAGAAGCTACATAAAATAAAATTGCATAAATTGTACTGATTTTTGTTCTATTGTGATCGTTAAAAATGCAATACATTTTGAGGGTATGGGTAACCTTTATTATATGGTACAGAATATATCGGCAACATTTAGTGTCTGAAAAGAAAACGACATTAGTAGTTATAGAATACCGGTTCTACCTCCCTAAACCTTCGAATTTCCAAAATTTCCTTCTTATTGGCTTCTCTACCTTTTAGCAGCCAGTCACTCAGTAATGTTACTCTTTTAAATACATTGAGAGATTCCAACATTTATAATATATTTAACGTCACTCAAAATGAGATTGAAATAACATTAATAAAGCATTGTAGTAATGTTTGATAAAAACTGCAATAAAGTACAAAATTGTGGTTGATGGATAAAATAAAAATTACTGAATAAATTTTAGTGAGACATTTGCAGTTTTTACATACATATATATAAGCTAACTGCAACAATACTAACCTAGCTGTTAATGTCCTTCTTTCTATTAAGTATAATCGTATAGTTAATAAGTACTTATAAACATATAACAAAAAATATAACATTTTAATCAATAACCCTCAAATGACTAAGTGTCCTAGAAAACTGTAAAAGTGTCTAAAACAAAATGAGTAGAAATAAAAATGTACTTCAAAGTCATAAAATTGAACTTAAAGAACTCTTCCCCTCTTGCTTGCTATACATAAATTAAGACTATTGTCTGCTTATGGTTAGATAATCCTTTTTAATTACAATAGAAGTTAATCGTATTCTACAAAGTCTTTCTCAGTAAAAATAAATAAAAAATAAAACACACAACAAAAAGTTAAGTAACACTGTGGCACTTAAAGCTGCAAAAGTTGTTTGACACTTTTTAGTCGGTTCTTCAGTTGTGGTGTCGACTTTCGAAAGCAGAGTGTCTTTAGCAAAGTTTTTTTTTTTCTAAGAAGCCTTACTCATTTACACACATTTATTTATGTATGTTTATAAATATCAGAGTAAAAACTAAGAATAGCAACAAGGTTAAACAATATAAATTTTAAAAGTTTATCAACTGCAGAAGACAAAACTTTTAGTGTATGAATTAAATTTTGTTATTTCAAAACAAAATGCTTATTCGCATATAAACAAAAGAAATTTTAGTTTTTTTTTTTTTTTTTTTGGTTTTTTCACCAGCATTTTGTCATGGTGATTAATTAGATGTTCAGTTTAATTTTGTAATTATTGTTGCTGTTTTTATTCTTAATGTTTGTCTCGGTTTTTTCATTTGTTTTGCTTTAATACATTGAAGTCGTCGTCTCGTTTGAACAATGGGGCGTTTAATTACAACATTCAACTGAACGTATAATTAACAATCTGATTAACACTCATACGTCATGCTGAACCATCAATCTTATAATTTATGTGTATTTTTCAGCTGCTTGACTTAATTGTTTTTGATTTTTTTTTATACTCAACATTTTTGTATAATAATTAAATAGTTTATGAATTATATGAAATTTATTGAAATATTTACACCATCTTAAGTTGAAAATCGAAATTTATTTAATATTGAGAAAAAACAAATTGAAATATTGAGATTTTCTCAATATTAATATTGATATTTCAATTTGTTTTAGAAAAAACTAATTGAAACTATGAAATCCTAATTAATGTTGAGAAATAACAAATTGAAATTCAGAATAGCAAATGAATGAATTTAAATTGAAATATCGAAGTTAATATGAAGAAATCCTGACTAAGTTCATTAAAAGCTCGGCCCATTTATTTCATATTCTTAAATAAAATATTTCGATTTCTCAATTTCAATTGGGTGTTTCTCAATATTATTTTGCTATTCCGAATTTCAATATGTATTTTCTCAATATTAATTTGGATTTCTAAATTTCAATTTGCTTTTCCATATTATCTTGCTTCCTTTCATTTTCTCAATATTAAAGTGCAGAAAAGCTAGTTTCAAAAATAGCAAACTTTTCAGGTAGAACAAAAATATAAAATAGAAATTAGCAGATAAAAATGTAAGAAATTTGTGATATTTATTTTTATAAAAAAAAAAAATTTTGGACCAAAAAGCTAAAGATTTTCAGAAAATACCTTAATTAATTATATTTTGTTTTTCAGCTTTAGTTGTTGGCCGTTTAAAAGTCTGCATTCCGTTTTTTTTTAATCTGAAATCATCCGTTATTTGACTAGTGTTGCATATGATCAAAAACAGTATTAAATTAAGCAAAAATTAAAAAAAACAAGTAAGAGAGCTATATTTGGCTGTGCCAAATCTTATATAGCCTTCACCAAATTATACTTTAAAATAAAAATTTTAAATATTTTTAGGTAAACAAAATATTTTTTTTTTTCAAAATTTTAAATTTTTTTTTTTTCAAAATTTTTTTTTCGACATAGTTTTTTTTAATTTTTTAATTTACTAGTGAAAAAAAAATGTATGACAAAAAAATTTTTTTTATAAAAAAAATAAAAAATCGTGTTAAAAAATATTTTTCCCGATTTTGACCCATTGTAAGTCCAAATTACTATATAGGGCTATAGTAATTTGGACTTACATATCGTTGCAATGGACTTTGAAATATCTATCATTAAGTATCCATATTGTCTATATTAATGACTTAGTAATCCAGATATAGATCAAAAATAGGCCAAAGATCGAGGATGGTCTGGTTTTTTCTTTATATCTCAGCCATTTGTGGGCCGAAAAATTCCCGATATATTAATGTATGAATCAAGTTTTTAAGTTATTTGGGGTCTTCAGTAAATTGATTTCAACAGACAGACATGGCTTAATCGACTCCGTTATCTATAAGGATCCGGAATATATATACTTTATAGGGTCGGAAAATTATATTGTGGAAATTACAAACGGAATTACAGACTTATTTATACCCTTCTCACCAAGGTGAAGGGTATAAAATGATTATTTAAAATTAGTTTATCCTTTTAACTGGCTAATGTAATAAACTTTTCATTTATTTATAACATAGCTGTAAATAACTAATAAGTGGAGGACTTGTGGCGTTTTCAAACAAACTGTAATTTTCAATAGCTATAAAAAATGGTTTGTGGTACCTGAAAATAAGCAATTTTCACAGGGAATATTATAAAAGCAGCAGTAAATGAAATGGCATCAAAAGAGATATTCGAAAAAAATGTGACTCGCGCCCTTTCAATTGTATTAATAGAAGTTTTACCAATAGGTACAAACTTCCGAACTTTGACAATTGCTAGCGGTCATATTGTTGAAGCTACATCTGTTGAATTATCTTTCCTTTATTTATTTGCTTTTGTTAAAAAATGTGCAAATGGTAATATTGTTTCATAAAAATGGATGTTTTGTTCGTTTTTCATCAAATAAGCATCTGAATGGATACGCAAACAAATAAAGCTGTAGAATTTGGGACGATATCAATTCACATGAGATCCAAAAGCGTCAAATACAACCCGAAAAAGCAATTGTTTGTTATGGAATTTTTCGGTCTATATTTCGTTAAAAACGACGTTGATCGGACCATCACAGTCAATGGCAAAATTATTTCATTGGCTTATATAATATAAATATTTCGTAAATTATTTTTTCAGATAGCTAGAATAGAATCATATGCTGTCAAAATATTTATATAACGAGGAAACGAACAAAGTATGTTTGTCTTATTTTTCTGAGTTCCTTGCTGCCCCCAAGGAATATTTATACGGACCCCTAAGGGCCCCCTTTTGAGTTTTGAAAAACATTAGCTTAAAATGAACATAACTTTTATTATAGTTACGAAAATTTTAAACTATCTGCTTTAAATAATTTTATTACAAAAAAATATAATTAAGGAATATAAAGAATTAAAAAATAATAGTATTTCCTATTCTACTTCTTAAAGTTGATTTTATTTAAAAAAAAAAAAAGTAATCATATACAAAACTGAACTTTTGATTTAAAATTTTAAGCAAATAAAAGAGAAAAGGAAAATCATAAAAAGTGAAGAAGCATAAAAATACTTACAAATTCTGCTGATTATTTGGGAGGATGTTCGTATTGTTCTGTTGAACTTTGATATTTTTTTTTGCTGTGTGGTTGTTCCTCTATTTCCGGCTTCTGCTTCTAAGGAAAACACAAGATGAAAGAGAAACAAAACTATAATAAAACGAGTTTTCTAAGCGGATGATGTAGAGTATAATGACGCTTACGTCCAGAAGATAGATGTTGAGTTTTTTTTTTTTTTTTTGTTTTCTATTATTACATTTTTATTACGAAAACACTTTCACAGTTTTATTGTTGTTTTTTTTTTTTAAAAAATTTTATATTTTAATTTTTTCAGCTTCTGTTTTTGGTTCTGTTTTATATTTTTTTTTAATCTGTAGCAGCACAAACTTTTGTTAATCTGAATAGAGCAAAATAAAATAAAAAAATAATAGTAGTTGTAGTTAAACAAAATTATATGGTTGAATAAATTATTTGGTTTTTATTTCTAGGGTTTTTCAAGTGTTTATATGTTTTATTGTCAGAGTTTTAATATTTACTTTAAGTGTTTATTATTAAATTAATATTAACTTAATTTCGAATATACATATAAAGACATTATTTTTCTTTGTTTAAGTATTTTTCTTGCTGATGTCTTGCTTATTTTCTCATGATTTTCTTTTGGTTTCATAAATATTTTTCTTCATTTTATATCCGTGTGTGTATTTTACAAATTGTTTACTTTTATATTTGTTCATTTAACTGTTTCCTTGCCATTGTTTACTAAAAAATCGTTAAGTATTTCTTTATTTACAAAACAAAATATTAATGTAAATATTTACTAAATAAACAATTTCCGAATATGGGAATATTTTCCATTGACTGAGATAATATTTGTTAAAAAAAAATAAGAAAAAATGTGAAATTTCTTTGGAAAGTGAAAATGTGTAGGCATTAGGAGAATTTTAATACAAACACACATACATTATCCTAATACATGTGCTACATACATACATATATCATACTGAACTCAAACAGAATTGTTTCTAAACCCACTATAAAAGGTTTACTTTAGTATTGGTTAAGTAAATCTTTTAGTAACACATTGAGAAATGTTGGTCGCAGACCCCTTGTTACCAAAGGCCTTTCCATTTAAACATACCCACAAAAAGGAACTATTGAATTTATAAACAACCCATAAGTACTACAAACAAACAAAAATACTTAGTATATTTTCGCCATTCTCGTTATTCATCTTGTATATTGTTTTCTATTTGCACTGCTGTTGCAAAGATCCTAAATAACTTTTGGAGACATTTTCTAAGACTCTTTTTCATGTTTGTTTTATATAGAATGTATACACCAAAAATATAAACGAAGATGTGCAAGAAATTCATATTTATTGTTGTCTCTGTATTCTAAATATAAATTTCAGTTTCAACATGCAAATGTTGTTACTCTTGTTGTTTTTAGCAAATAGAAACAAGAAGATTTTGTGCCACGGAAGTTCATTCCGGATGAAATTTTATAAATAATTTTCTATCTTTGTGTGTGTTTGTGTATATAGTATTTTGTTTTTTTTTTTTTTATTACAAATTTGTCTTACATTTTCCGTTTTTAGTAACTTGTTCGTTATTATTTTTTTTTATTTAACAAAAGTAATAAGAGGATGCAAAACAATATGCCAAAATACATTAAGTTAAGGTAAAGAAAATAGGAAACAAAAACTTAACTTAAATATTTTCTATGCGTTATAACTATTTTGAATCTCAAAACACCTTAGATACTCCTTATGATATATGGATAATAAAAGGCGACTTTAATTTAATATGGCGAAAAATATTCATGCATTAATTTCTAAAATGGCTCAATTCACATTTTAATATTTTCTTTATATTTCAGTTAAAACACAAAAAAAAAATGTTTTTGAAAAAAAGAAACATAAAATATAATCACCCTTATTCTATTTGGCGTCGTCAATATTGATTAAAAAAATGGTATAAGTTTCGTCGATATCGATAACAAATGGATACTATTGACAGAATTTAATACTGTTATAAGTCGCGTTAGTGTACAAAACGCAGTCAAAAGTTACCAATTGTTATCGATATCGACGAAATGTATACCATTTTTTGACTCAATATTGACTACGACGTCGACGATGTCAAACAGAATAAGGGTGAGTATTTTCTACCAAAAATAAATTTTTAGTAAAAAAAAAACTCAAATATTTTTAATCGTTACTAACTTCGTAAATACTAGGGTATTCAATTAATCGGGTTTCTGGATTAATCGGTTAATCGAGCAAATAATTAATCGGGGTGTAGATTTAATCGGTTAATAATCGGTTAATTTTAAATTATTCGATTAACCGAATAATTTTTATTTTAATTTTAAATTGAAAATGGAACCACAAATTTTGTATACTTATTTAAACATTTTATAAATAAAAACAACAAAGTCATAAAAAACAAAGAAATCATAACAATTCAACAAAGAAAGTAATAGCAAAAAAAATATGGTAACTGAGATCCTTTTTTATACACATGTGAGTTTCTTTAGGATTTTACTGAGATCTTCTGAAATAAGCTCTTGAAAAAGAATATAATTGAAATATTTTCCGTTTAAACGATTTTTTCATTAGATTTAATAAAACTTCAGAAATCAAAAGTAAAGAATATCCAATTTCTCATATAAAATTCTCAATTATACCATTGCTCAGTGGAAAATTTTGGTAATTTTCGGATCAAATGTCTGTAACTTTTGAATGGATGAGGATTTTTGTAAGATTTTCTGTTGAATTAAGCTTTAATTTGCTTTTCTAATCTTAAAAATCGAATCATAATAAAAAAAGTAATGAACGGTTAAAAATACATTATTGATTTTTTTTTAGTTTTTGTATAAAAGTGATTGTTAAGACAAGTAAAAGAGGTGTTTTTATGTACTTTTTCATTAGTTTCAATAGTATTAACAACTGACATTTGTTAACAGCCGTTTAGCTTAGTTTTTTTTCTTTTTTTGGAAAAATACAACCTTCGGCCCCAATAGTTACAAAGGTTGCATTATTTGAAAAACATGTTCAGCTACATTAGAGTTAAAATAAAACTCCATTGGTAGCAAATGTATGATACTTTAAAAAAATGCTTTCGAAGTTTAATGTTCAAAACCGTTTTAAAAGATTTTGAAACACCCTCAACATTTTGAGTTTTTTTAAAAAAACTGTTTTAAGGTAGGCCGTAGTACTTTAGCACCTCTAATTCACACATTTTTAGAGCGATTTAAAAATTTTAAACAATTATGGAGAGGCAAGGAATTAATCTTTCATAAAATGTAAAAATGTATATTTCATATTTATATTTTTTTTTTTTTTTGTAATTTTGTAATTTTTTTCTAAGAAAACATACTTTTAGTGCACATTGTTTTAAAGACAAGTTTATAGCGAAAAAACGAGACATTACTTGTAAAAATATTTGCAAAAGTTATTAAACTTTTTCGAAAAAAGTTCGAATAAATAAAAACAGTCCAAAATTTTTTTATAGTTTTTTATTTATAGGCACGAAAAGGCAGCTAGTTTTGATATATCTTTTAGATAATAAGATAAACTTTAATCCTACGTTAAAACTAGATCGGCGGCAAACGGCGCCAACAGTTAAAATCCTAGTCAAAGTTGCGTAAGTAAGCCAAAATCAATATATATTTTACATGAATAAATTTCAAATCTGCTAACAATATATACAAAACTCATAACGAAAATAGAATCTGGACAAGATACCCTTTCCAACAAGGTAAAACAATCCTAAAACAAATAATTATAAATATTAAAACTACGCCCTTGAATATGGTATAATTTTAACTTCACAAATCTTTAAAGTAGAAAGTAGTGTGTTCTGTCGCCATTTTCGAATAACTATAATTTCTGTAAATAATTATTGATTGACATCTTTAGAATAGAATTTGTTTTATGGTTAATTTCAAACATTTGCCAAAATCAATTATGAGATGCATACACCTTATATTATCCATTGTGCATTGGAGTCCTTTATGGAGTTTTTCAAATTGGGAATACTTTTAATAGTTTCTGATAAAAGACTCGTTTCAGTTATGTCTTTAGTTTCATCTATTATCATGTCGTCATCCGACTAATTAGGACAAAGTTAATCATAGTACATTCTAGAAAAAGGTTCATTTACAAATTCCTTACTTTCAATTTTTGTGCTATACTTCTAGAAAACCACAAATTACACAGTTCCAGTAATATGGCAATAGAAAACAAACAAAAGAAAATGTCAAAATGGTTGTGGTTTAAAAAGAGGAACAAATATATATCACTCTTGTTGCCTATTAAAAATTGTATTTCTTTCACTCTGAAAACCACTTTTCAAAGGTTCGATATTACTTTTTTGAGAACTGTCAATTGTTTCATATTATTACAGATATGATCTGTGTGAGTTAAGAAATGAAATGTGTGTGCTTAAAACTATATTTCTATATAAAGTGCAAAAAAAATATAAATTTCGGTTAATCGACACAAATTAATCGGTTTATTTGTTATTTGAAAATCGGCAATTTTAAATTATTCGAACAGTTAACCGACCAAAATTAATCGGTTAACCGATTAACGGTTAATCGATTGAATACCCTAGTAAATACTGCAATTTTAAGGAAAAGATATTTTGAATTTACAGGCGGATTTGAATAATCTGCTAATAAACTCCATTTAAATTATGATAAATGTTTGCATACGATATTCATATTTATATATTCTGTTCTGTGCATCCTATTGGAAACATAGGGCCACAACGAATCTATTCCATTCGATTCGGTTTGATGATATTTGTTTTACTTCTCTCCACCTTAGATCACTACGGCTGACTTCGATGTTCAGTTGCCGACGCCATGTGTGTAACAGTCTGTCTACTCTTCGTGTCCTACCCTGTGGATTCCAGTCAATGGCAATTTTAGCTGTGTCATTTGAAGGCCTGCGCAGCGTGTGACCAATCCAGCGCCATTTGCGGTTCAATATATCAATATGGTGTTAGGCCAGAAAACTTTTAATAATCTTCGTAGACATCGATTAACAAACACTTGTAGAGAGTTTAAGTCGTGTTCTGTCATATTCCACGTCTCGCATGCATAGAGGAGCACAGACTTGACACAAGAGTTAAATAGACCGATCTTGGTGTTCTTGGATATGGCAGAAGATTTCCATACTGAACGAAGGGTACCGAATGCTTGGTTGGCTTTTGAGATTCGGTACGCTACATCTTTGCTGGAGCCACCTGTGTTTGTTAAGATGCTGTTAAGGTAGCAAAATGACGAGACTTCTTCAAGTTCATTGTATCGTATACCGGAAAAAATTCCATCAAAAGTTGCATTTTTTACAAACTATAACCGAGTGTAATTTTTCATATTCCCAACCAAAAAAATTGGAATTAAATACTATTTAGTTTTGAATTTTCAGATCCTAATACTCTTAAGATTATTTATATTGTTTTTGTAACTTCTAGACTTGAGTATGCAATTGCTATTGCGGCTTCGTATTGTGTGACTTTAAATTCCCGTGTTGAGAAAATGCAAAGGACTTTTAAACCGATAGAGATATTTTAGAAAAAAATGTTTGATGGTGAGATATTTTCTTGAATATATCTCCAGTATTAATGTCATAAAAATCGGTGTTACAGTTGCTGAAAAATGCTAAAGTTGAACTTTTAATTTTTTATAGGATTTAGTATGAAAATGTGGATTTTTTTGGTGGGTCAAGCCCGACCTTTTAATACCCTACACTATAATATATTTTCGTGAATGATTTTCCGATGGTGGACTTATGGACTGAGATCGAAAAATTCTTAACACACGTTTTTCATTAAAACTTTTAACCCAAGTATTATTTGATTTTTATTTTTTTGATCAAGTTATCTTTGAAAAGCATGTCAGTTATTATGTTTAATGCCAATTATGTTCATTTGTGTTAATCTGATTAAAATGAGTGACCAGCAAAAAGTGCGTACTAAAATTATTAAATATTTTCAACAAAACCCAACTTGGTCCTACAAAAAGTTGGCCAAACAATCAAAGGTCTGCTATCAAACTGTTTCCAATGTTATTAAACAGTACCGGGAGAACTTGTCCGTTGATATAAAACCTGGTTAAGGTAGAAGGAATTGTCCACATGATGTTCCTAAAGCCATACAAATAGAAAGCATTTTTAAAAGAGCTCCCAACACCTCCGGTAGGAAAGCTGCCCGTTTAGGTCAGTACTCGGACTATTTGGAACGAAAAGTTAAAGCCCACAAGGCTAAAAAAAATCCTGAAAGGCTAAAAAAACTCTGTTAAAAATTTAGAGGCCAAAGACAGAGCTCGGAAATTGAAGTCCTATTTTATACAAAAAATATACCTGCAGCTTTCGCAGCTTCTGGTTGAATTTTTTTATGTTGCAGATGCTCGAGGGAATGTTGAAGAAAAGTTTAGGACCCAATAGCAGAAAAAATTTCCCAAAAAGTTCTTGGTATGGGAAGCAATATGCAGTTGCGGCAAAAGAAGCCAATCATTTGTTACAACGGGCTCTATAAATACCCAAATTTACATCAAGGAATGTTTACAAAAAAGAATGTTTCCATTCATAAGACTTCTTAATGTTTCCACTTGTTTTTGGCCTGATTTGGCATCTGTCACTATGGTAAGAAAGGTCTTGAGTGGTACAAGAACAATAATGTGGTATTTGTACCAAGAGAGGCAATTTCTCCAAACTGCCTGGAGCTGAGTCCAGTGGAGAGGTATTGGTTTCTTGTCAAAAAAGAATTGAAGTTCACAAAAAAGGTATCCAAAAGTGTGGTAGATTTTAAACGGTGATGGATAACCTGTTCGAACAAAGTGACATAAAGAACTATAAAAACCATAATGGAAGGGTTTTCGAAAAAGGTTCAAAATTTCATAATTAGTGATTAGAACTATAAAAATAATTTTTTTTTGTAATTTGGAACAATAATTTCAATCAAATAAAAAAGATTCAAAACTGTAAGTTTAGTGGTTTCATTTTTATTAAGATATGGTAAAAATTTTTCAATCTTAGTATGAAAATGTGGATTTTTTGGTTTTTGAATGAGCTTTACTTATAAAAAACATGTAAGTATGGTCGGTCAAGCCCGACCTTGTAATACCCAATAATTTATTTTCGTGAATGATTTTCGGACGTTGGTCTTACATGGAAGCTATGACTAACTATGGACCGATCTTCATGATGATTAGGTCGTGTGATTTATGTCTATACTAGCTTGACCCGGTGCGCTTCGCTACCCCTGTCGTAGTCTATGTTGGAAATTTCAATCAAATCGTTTCGGCCGTTTAGTATTTATTGTTTAAGAACTAAATGTACCAATTTTACCGGTTTTCTCCCTGTTTACCCCTTTCTGGTCCAAGTATTGAAAAAAGTTATAGCCTATTGACGCTTCCAAGTAAGGACCTATCTACGTTCCAAATTGCAATAAAATCGATTCAGCCTTTTAGGCTTGATGCTCAAACAAACAAACAAACAAATTAACAAACAAACTTACAAAGACATTTATATATTTATATAGATTTATATAGATGAGAGTTACTTCTGTTCTATTGTATGTTTACAGCAACACTTTTAATAGACTTATGCTCGTTAAAGTGATTTTCGAAAGCGTGCTTTATATGGGAGCTGTGACTAATTATACAGTGTTCTACAGACTGGTACAAAAATATACATGGGGTTAAAGAGGACAAAAGAGGACACTTTCGCCTTTCTGGTGATAGTAAAAATAAAGTAATATTCCACTAAAATTTAACTTTTACTAAAATATATTACCTGAGAAAACATTTAATATCACAGCAGGTATAAACGGTACAGTGACACATCATACCATTTCTTAAAGACTATTAAAATTTTGGAAAACGGAGTTAACAAAATATTGGAGTTTTCGCAGATGAAATTAAGTTCTGAGCCACCATGCATCGTACACATCCATCTGTGATCACTAATATTTAATACCAAAAATCGATTTTGAGTATAAAAAATTTAAATATTTTACATCGTTACTAACTTCGTAAATACTACTATTTTATGAAAGATAACTTCAAACTATGATTACTCACAATTCATACCAGAAATCTATTTTTAGTATAAAACTCAAATATTTTAAATCGTTAGTAACTTTGTAAATACTGCGATTTTAAGAAAAATAAGCTCAAAATGTGATCACTCATATTTTTTTTTACCAAAAATAATTTTTTAGAAAAAAAACCTCAAATATCTTCTAGACAAATCTGCGTAAACGGTTTGATACTTTTTTAAAATATGAATAGAGATTTGAATTATTTGACACATATCTGTATTACGAAAGATGTCCGCAAAATGAGTGTTTTGAAAATTCAAACGGGTGTTCAAGACTGAAATGGGAAATTGGTATTTTTTCTCCTAATGATACCTTTTATACCCTTCACCTTCGTGAGAAGGGTATCATTAAGCCATGTCCGTCTGTCTGTTGAAATCAAATTTCTGAAGACCCAGATATCTTCGCGTATTCTGGGTCTTCATATATAATCTTCAATAATTCTGTCAGACATGCTTCCGAGAAGTTTCGAAAAAATTTCATAAAAAAAAGACAATTTATTGCATGCTTTGACACAAAGCAACAAAACGTATGTTTGGATGTGTGTTGGTTATTGCTTAGCGTATTTTGTTTTTGTTTTTATACCCTTCACCATGAGTGGCAAGGGTATATATAATGAGTTTTCATATGAGCAACTCTATCATACCTAAACACCACACACACCCAACAACAACATTCTACAATGTGGAATGAGAAACGTATGTATTTGAGTGCGTTTCGATTTTTTTTAATTTTTGTTGTTGTTTGTTGTTATTTTTTTCAACATACAATTGTGCAAAATAATAGTTGTGTTTATTTGGTTAGTTATCAGTGAGCACTCAACGTGTGAATATGATTATCGGATGTTTTGCAATTGCATCTGATATGATATTATGATTTTTTTTTTGTTGTTGTTGCTATATGAAGAGTTTTGCATGGGTAAAAGCAATGTACGTAAATATGTATACTTTGGTGAAGGGTATATAAGATTCGGCACAGCCGAATTAAGCTCTGTTACTTGTTTAATATTATAAATAATTAAACCTTGAAGTTATACTCAAACATAGGTAGAACTAATGGTACTCTTTCGTTCTTCTAATGGTACTTTTTAATTTTTTTTACAATATATAGCCAGAAACTTGAAATAGATCAAAGAAGAATACAATATTTGTTATAAATTAATACTTATCAAAATAAGTATTATAATTAATAGCTCAGATAATAATGGAATGGTGTTAAAGTCAATCGAAAACTATGGTAAGAGTATATTAAAATCAATAAAGTTTATTTAAATAAACATTTGCAGAACGCTTTAACAACGACAAAGTGGCTTAACTAAACAAAACTATTTAAAAATACTTCCTGCAATGTAACACATAACTTCCGTATATTAAACACGAATAAAATGTCAAAAAGCACGTCATCAATTATAACCCTTCTACTTATCAGCGACAGACAAATAAAAACAATGTAAATATTATTGATATTTCCGCTTTTGTCGTTTGCTCACCTTCTTTAATTAGCGAGTCTTTGCGTTATTAAAAAGAAAGAAAAAAAGTATAAATAAAATATCAGCACGTTTTTCATAAACAAGGAACCGTGTTCTAATTTCTAATTTATATCTTGTTCATTTTTGTGTTTAGCAATTTGTTATGCATTTAATTGACATTTAAATTTCTATCAACCGCCATTAAAATTCAACAAAAGTTCTTTGGACAACATTGGATTCTTAACTGTGTGAACACACGAATGCACAAGTGATAAGAGTAGGAAGTAGGAAAATGCGCGAGAATTTTCACAACGACCTGTCGATATTGTCGTTAGTCTTTTTAAAGAACAAAAAAAATGCTTTCGAAGCTAAAAACAAAAAGGACATTTTCAGGGGTTATAAGTATGTAGATGATGGTCATTTGCCATACTGGAGATGTTGACCTATATCATTGTTGTCATCCACAAATGTAACCTAAGTCAAATACTCAACCAACCAGTGAATATTTCTTGCTGTGCACGAGTGTTAATTAGAATCCTTAAAGGACTTTACAACAACAAAAAATCACCCAAAAAAAAGTACCCTAGTATGAGCACGCAATATTGAAAGGGATTTACACGAATTATTTTCTTATTTAATTTTTTTTCCTCTGGGTTTCTTTTTTTTTTTTGTGGACGACACTAAAAAATGGAACAAAATCGTGACTGAAGAAATTATGAAATTAAATTCCTAAAAGGAAGATTAAATAAGCACAAAGAACAACATGAAGTAAGAAAACAAATTAGGCACGAAATTCGATGTAAAAAAAAGACCGTTACGAGTTAAACAAAAAAAGCTGGCAAAGCATTTTTTTCAGCATTTATGCCTTCAGATAATAAAATTATATTGAATTTGGGCTGACTTTGGTAATAATAATTTAAAAATAAAAAAAAAAAATTATTTAAACTGTTGAGAACCAACGCACTACTTAATAAAAATGCAAAATTAAGTAGAACAAATGTTATATTCGGAACAGCAGAATATAATATTCCTACTAGACCTGCCCTTAAAAAATAGATTTGATTTGGATGATGGCTAAAGCTAAAGCTACGTACACACGGTTGTCAGATTTTACAATGTTGTCAGATCTGGCAATATGCTCGCAATGTACTGCCAATGAAATCGTTTAGACGATTGTAAGATAACCTTACAATTTCATTGTCAGACAATTGTCAAACAATAAATTTACCTGCCAACAAAAATTGCCAGTTTACACGGTTGCTTCACTTTTGTTTATTTTAAATACATATGTACAGTGTTGCCAATAGAAATAATTTATCTGACAATGATGCCATTGTCTAATGCATAAACTTCGCACATATAACAATAAAAAGTTTCTGACAATGATCTGGCAATGGCAACGTAAGGTGTCTTACAATGTACTGACAATACTTTTTCTGACAACGTTATAAGACAAAAATTGTAAGTTCACACGGTTGTTAGACATTTTCTGAACATTTTGCTCACAATATTGTACAATCTGACAACCGTGTATACGTAGCTTAACTGATGCAAAACTTGAGATCAATCACATACAGTCGATTTAAAATTGTAAAACTTTTGCCAGTTTCTTAAAAAATGTGGCTATTTTAACTTTATTTTTTTATACGTTTCAAAGAAAATTATATTTCCGGGTAATATTATTCCAGGTATTAATATCAAAAGAATAACAAGTAAAAAAGTATAATCGGTCGAGCCCAACCATATAGTACCCTACACTGAGTAAATGAGCAAACACTTTTTTTTAAATTCCAATAATTTATTTTCGTGAATGATTTTCGGATATTGAAATTATGTTTATATGAAACTAGTTTCTGTTGAATTTTATGTTGCTGTCAACATTTTTAAGAGATTTTTTTCTCGTTAAAGTGATTTTCGGTAGCGGGGTTATATGGGAGCTAAGACTAATTAGGTACCGATCAAAATAAAGCCAAATAAATACACAAATACTTAATAGCTATAGTACAGTGAGATGTTATCTGCATGGGCCGAGAAGCACAGCGATTTATTTCAAAAGGATTTCTACTGCTCATAGCATTTCAGCTTCTGTGGTTTCCCTTATGCTTTTACTGCGCTCTTTTACAGATAATTTCTGAACAATAATAAAAACCTTAAACAGTTGTTTGCAAGTAAAAGAGCGCAGAAAAAAGCACAGCAAAAGGATATGAGAAACCACAAATGCTGAAATACTGTGAGCAGTAGAAATCCTTTTGATATTGTTACGTTTTTACCTTTTTAAAAACGTGGTTTATTTCCTTTAAATAAACCGGCTACTTTTGATTGCAAATAAAAGCAGTTTTAGTAGTTTAAAATTGTAACAACTCCTTATTTATTTAGAATGTACAACAACAACAGAATTAAATTGTCACTCAGTGTCTTTATACACGTACATCAATTCGTAGAAATGCACACAAACTTTATAATGTACAAACACACACGTACAAGACATTTGACGTTAACTTTAACAGTGACAATGATCAACTCAACTCTCGACTGCAGCCTCTGCCACTATTTATACACGCACTGCCATCTCTCGGGAATGTTCTACAATGCTCCTAACGGACATACTAGTACATTCGAATTCTAGAGCTTTCGATGTTAATGTTAGCAGCTTAAACATACAGTGCTGCCATACTTACAAACAATGCTAATCAACCGCATGCTATCAACATTGTTGATAAGTAGAAACTTCTACTGATTGACGTGTTTACAAACATGATGAATGTCTGCAGGCAGTAGTTACAGACCGTTAAATACGAATTGTTTTTGCAAATTCGTAACAATATTAATCTCTGTACTTGACTGCTCAAGCAGATCTCAGTGTACCACTATAGCTAATAAGTATTTTTTGACTTTTCTGTTTGCCTCTGCTTGTAGTTAAGCAAATAAGTTAAAGTGAAACACAGTGAAGCAAAAACAAAGTCTGCCAATATCGGATACTCTGTTCCAAAGTGAATCCGGACGAAGTACGGGATGGACTATAAAGCAAAACTTTTTAATTCTAAATTCATGTAAACGCTTAAAAGCCTCGCAAATGAAATGTCAAAAAATGTATGGAAATTCGTTTGCACAACTCCGATAAGTTTGCGCGACAATATAGACTCGCAAACTTGAATTTATTGTGCATTTAATTAACAGCTGCTTTTGTTTACTTTTATTTATGAAAAATAAAAATCAAATAAAATATAAATATTTTGTGCACACAGAAAAAAGTTTCAACATAAATATTATGATTTGATTTCATTGATTTCAATTCATAACATTTATAAATAATTTCTTAAATAGTATCAAGGCGAATTAACAAGGTGAGTGCGTCCCGGCAACAAATACAACAATGCAAAAACAACAGGCATTTTGTTTTTGTTAAAATGTAGAACAAATGTCAAAATCAAGGCGAATTAAAATATTACTATGTTATTTACAATAACAAATGTAAACATAAACATAGTTTGACAGAAGACTTACATTAAACCACGGCGAATTAAGAAACAGCTGATCTTATGCACTCACCTTGTTAATACGCCTTGAATAGTATGATTTTTTTCATATTTTATGTTTTCAAATAAAATCTAGAATGCTTGGAAAATATTAGCTCTGTTCAATAACTAATAGTTGTTACTAGTTAGTAACAATTGTTACTGGAAAAGCGTTCATTAACTCAAAAAACTTGTAAGTAGAGAAAAAATCAAGAGCGTATACATTTTAGAGAGTGTTCTCTCGTTGCAAACTATTACAAGTTCTATTTTGAACTCGTAATAGTTAGCAGCTTATATTTCATATGTTTTGTGTTATTGTTTATTTATTTACAATTTTATTTTTGTGGTGAAAAAAATAAAATTGAAGAAAATGTGAATATTTATACATTTTAAAAGGAAAAAAAATGAAAATTGTGTGTATAAATTTTTTGTTACTGGAAAAGCGTTCATTTACTTTTTACTATTTTTGAGAATTTAAGAGAGTAATTTTGTATATTTTGATTTTATTCTCTCGTTGCAAGTATTTACTGGGAAAGTAAATGAACAGACCTATTATTACAATTTAATTTATATTTTTATGTTGCTCAAAAATGTTTGAAATTTTCCTTGGAAAATTTTTAAATTTTTTATGATTTTCAGCTACAAAATTAGATAATATGCGCGAAATTGATTAAATTGTTTTAAGAGGATAAGATGTTTTTATGTTTATGTATGTTTTATTATGTTTAATGATATTTTTTTAATTTTTTAGATATTATTGATTTATCTTGAAATATTGGCCAATATATGGCTATTATGCAAACTAATTCATTATATAATACAATTATAATGCAATTTATTATACAATATTATAAAATTTGCGTAAAACAAGCAAAAATTTGCGTTATGTACAATTTTATAATATTTATGAACATGTTCTTATTCTGAATGAAAAAAGTTTGGGAAAAAAAAGTCATGTTCGATTAATAATATTTATTACAAAATTCATTCCAATTATGAATTTCTTTTTTCTGTGCATGTGAAAATTGTTTAAATTTGGAACAGAATCATTGGATTGAATGGCAATGTGTATGGAAACATTAACCATCAGCTAGAACATAAACAAAATCTTCAAACCATGTATATCATCGTTTACTCCAAAGATTTAACTTTCATTCATCATTTTTAGAATTTAAATTTACACAATTTGAAAAACTTTTTTTTACAGCTTTTGTTGAATTTATTTTTATTTGATATTTTTAACAAATATAAATTTTCTATGTAAACTTGCATAAAATTTAAAAGGTGGGTTCATGAAACACGTCGCACAAATTTGCACATTTACACAAATGGGAAACTTAAGCGTTTAAATGAGTACCCTTACTATTTAGCAGGTATTGATTGCAACATGTGGCCGAGCGTTGTTATGGTGGAATATTACGGTTTTATGTCTGCTCGCATATTTTGGGCGTTTTTCAGCTTACCATGACTTTCTTTTATAGCGTTTAAGCATCATTTCGGATATGCAAAATCATTTTTCAATTGCTCTCTGCTGCAATTAGTATGATACCCAATTCCCCGACTTTGGATGAATCTGCTGCTCGCAAACATTTTGAAATTGCTACTCGTCTCCAATTCTTGGTCTTCAAACTTTTTTTGGCTGGCCTGGGCGATCTTTGTCTTCCGTGTCAAAATCACCACTTCTGAACCAAAGAAACCATCTCTAGCTCCTTGAAACCGATGGAACAAATTCACCATAAGCTTTGGTAAGCAATCGGTGATCTTCAGCGGCCCTTTTTTTAAATTAAATGAGTCCGGCATGTGACGCTTTGTTGGCACAAAATTCGAAACTTTCGAAGCAAAAAAAATCCTTGATGTTTACACTACAATGTTCAATAACTAAGTGAGAATAAATGACAGATATGTACCCATAAAACTGACATATCGCTGGCTTAACCTGGAAAGCGCTAAAATTTTACAGAAAAAACAAAAAACAAACAAAAATTTTTTATATTTTTTCATTGTTTTCTAAGTACGTGCGTAAAAGCAAAATGAAAAACTAAGTATTTGATGAGAAAAATTAAACTGTGCCTTTTATTGGGTCTTAGAGCTTTTTCTACTGATAAATTGAACTAAGCGCTTTTGGTCAGCACTACAAAACAACGACAAAAAAACGAGATAACTGTAATTTTTTTCTTTGAAATCAATGCATTTTTACTTATTGTACATTACTGCATTAAAATCTCAATTTCTAAAAAGCCAGCCTTTGCATGTTTAGCCAGCGATATGTATAAGTTATTAAAAACAAAAACGGCGTTCAAAAGATACGCCATATATTGTAAATCCCGTATTTCTAAGTCATTCGCCCAATATATTTCCAATAATTTTATTCCTATCCTCCAAAATGTATATTTTTTTAATTTAATTTAAAATATCCAGTTTTTCGTACAATAAAGTTATCAAATTGTGTTTCTTTACTGAATACTAAAAGAGGTTGCTAATATAAATATATAAAAATGGTGAGATATTCCAAAAAACAAACAGAATTATGCTATTGACACTATTCACTCCAACCTGTGATTTTATAATACAAATAAATTAATAGTTTACTAGAAAAAATATCAACAAAAATATATTATCCAATTAAGCCGTCTAGGTTTTATTAGCTTCTTAGAGAGAATTTATTCATACTACAGATATACATATGTATATAAAACAAAAACCCTTAATGTTTAGTAACTGCCCACATTTGTGTACTTCATGTGCTGGTAACAGCTTGGACGGTAAGTAAATTGAATCAAGCCTTTTCAAACAACGTAGTTACCGCAACTGCAGGAACACTTAAATACTGCTTCCCTTTTCTTTGTATAACTGAACATACATAGATACTTGAACATACAGTTACGGACAAAACTATAGGGTCATATTAATTTTTTTTTAATAATAATTTATGTACAATTATCATAAATATGGCATATCTTACAAATACATTAAAGTTCCCCAAATTATCTTCTTATTCTCAGAAGAAATTTATATTCTTAGCCAAGTTTGAACTGACTTGGCGACATATAAGGGACATGACTTGATAAAAATATGTTGTAAATGTCCGCTTCAGCAGTGTTTTGCTTGCTTTAAAACTTAATTATGTACTCACATTTGCGTGTATAGCATTTTTCCCGTTTTATATGAATAGTTTTTAATATTCCCAATTTTCCAACTTTCATTATTGTGAAAATATGAAAATTTAAAAATTTGAACTACTGACCCTATAGTTTTCTCTACCCTGACGAAGGAGTTTTTGTATTTAAAGTTATTTCATGAGATAATTTTTATAATACAGCATATTTATAATAATTAGACATAACAATTCATCCTCTCATATCTCAGCAAGCTTATCTAGGTAAGCCTAATTGTTTTGTCTGTATCTGTATTTATATATGTTCGACTATGTATATAAAAATGTATATTGATTGAAAAGAACAATGAAATAAACAAAAAAATGCTCTTAAATTTATGAATTATTTATTGTAATTATAGTCATTTTTTTTGTATTGTTTTTGGGGTTTATTTCATTTCTGTTCATTTGAGTAGCGTCACGACATTCATCGATTTTTTGGGGTTTTTATTCCATGTCTAGTTCTTTCCATCATTCTAAATATTCTGCTGTAGTTGCCAGTACAAGTATTTGTTTGTTTGTTTTTTTCTAATTTAACATTGAAATTATGTTTGAATCTAATACATTTTTTTTATATATTTTTTTGTTTGAATTGAAAGCAACTACCAATAATTGTTAACTCATCTAACTGTTTGAATGTTTGAATACAAGTACATATTTGTACAATATACTGTTTAAAGTGTAAAGGTCGGTTGTATTGAAAAATGTGTTACTTAAATTCAAATGTTATAATGAATGAAAAGGGGTAGGAAACGACATAAACGTAAATTGTTAACTGCATGAATGTATGTATGTATGTAGTATTTGTATATTGGTTAATTTTACCTATCAACATATGAACAAAATTTCGTTTGCTGGCTTTTTCGAATGTTCTTTTATGTAAAATAAACAGAACAAAATACATTTAGCTCATGACAAATTAATTGTCTAACACGTGCTGAGTACAATGACATATTTCTCTTTTAAGATACAAAGGCAGAAAGAAAATCCTCATACTCGTACTTGTGTGTATACTCAACATGCAGATACAGATTTTCAATGTGAAAACAATAGACCTTAAAAAGGCATATAATATGAAAATGTGCGAGTATTGTTGGAGAAGTTGTAAAATATAAACAAAACTCGTGAAATTGGTAAATATTTAAAAATAATATTAAAAATTTAATCAAATAATTCGCAAAAATATATATATATTTAATGCAAAATGCAACAGTTAAATTGTTGCCACATTCAATATATCCTAAATAATTTGGCATGATAATTCTGGGTTACTTTGTTTGTAGCGCATGTTAGCAGCATCCTCAAAACAGTATTATTATCACCTTCATCAAATTGAGAGATTTGTATGTGTTTAGATTTTTCTTATAAATAAGAGCTTTGTATCACCAAAATCAGTTAATGTGAATTGTTTCCTAAATACAAAATTTAGAATTTTGTTTCAAATATTCCAATCTATTTTCGTAAATTTGTAAGTCATTTGACTATAATTCATTATAAATTTTCAGCCGTATGCATTCAAATTTACAAGAGCTTTATAAACCAATTATAAGCAAAATTTCATAAAGTTGTATTCATAAACAATTAATAACTCAAAATACATTTGATAAACCTTTGATAAGTATACAAATTTTATAGTCGAGCCTACCTTAAACCTACTTAAAAGTATTCTTTTTACATATTATCTTGAAAAAAGGGAATTATAAAGATAATTCTTAATAAATTTGCGATAATAGACGATACTATTGCAATTGATAAACATAATTTTAACTCCGCTGGGAAATATGGTCCACTTTAATAATATAAGATTTTGTTCCATATTTCTCCGGCAGTGAACTACATGAGGTTCGCAAGTGAGTTTTATTGCCATTTTTGTAATTTATTGTTAACCTGTAACGGCATGTAGTAACTAAATGTGTAAACATTGTGGAAGAAGGTCCACAGAATCTTATATACCCATTCCGGAATTATGTGTTTCCTCAGAAATTCATTAATTTTTGTTAAAATTTAACAAAATGACAATAAAAATAAATTAATAAAACAAATTATGAAACAGTGATGTTTATTTTATCACAGAATATTCGTCATTCAAATACTTTTAATAATAATTGAACTAAAATATATAAAAACGTTTCTATACTAATGCATTTTAGCTTAATATAAATTTACTGGAATCAAATTTACATTTCTTTTCTAAATATTAGTTTTTATCTTCAAAAATGTATTATTACTATAAACAAACAATGTAAAAAAGAGGATTAACGGATATTTTATCCTAATTGCAAGCAACACTAACATCGAAAAAGGGGAAATAACAGAGATGCATTACCAGCTTAGAAAAAAATGTACATTAGTTATTGTGCATTTAACAAACGTTTATGAATACTATACTTTTATAAATTATTTTTAAAGCTAAAGTGTTTGTTAATAAATTTGTGTTTTAAATCTACAATAAGATTTTTAGTCCATATATCCGTATATCTACATTAGGGCGGGTCGAGGAACCATATTTTTTTAAATTTTCGTATGGTGACCCCCCAGGGGGTTCCAGGGTGGGTTGGCCCTCCAAAGTTAGTGAGGATCGGTCATGACTCGATTAGGGCACTTTAAATGGGTCAAAGTGCGATTTTTCAAAATTTGACCTTTGGGTCAAAATAAGGAACATCAGAATTCATTTTAGAGGTATCATAGAGGCATCTTGTCGCTTGGGCGATTTTTAAATCGACCCGCCCTTATGTAGATATAATTTATAATCTATTATAGTGAAATGACTCAAAAATTTCCAAGTCTTCAAACATTTTTTAAAAAATATTTAACGAGACTTTATATAATTCAAATATTAATAATTATTTACATCTATATCTTATTTCATTCATTGCACTATGGCAGAATTTCCAAATTTTGCAGCAAAAAGTCGATTTTCCAACATCATATTTTTAAAATTTTTTTTTTCACTTTCTATTGCCAACATATTGAAAAGAAAAAATAGATACAAGTAATGACAGATGACAACCCATAATTAGACATAAAATGCTGGTAATATATAAATTTATTCTAATTCATTTTATTAATTGTGTAGCAGTATAATTTTTTATTAAAGAAATCGTCGTTTTCCAAAATATACTTTCAATAAAATAATTCTTTGAATATGGATTCTATTACTCGAGATGCGTATTTTTAACTGTTGTAAAGATATTTCGTATATGTTTGTATTTAGAACTTATTTTGATGTTTTTACTGGGTCATCTTTTTTGTGAAATTTTCAATAGTTTCATTGTCTTTTGTGGAGTAGAACTCCCGTGGATAACAACCTTTAATGGAGTTTCCTACATGTAGTTGTTCGTGGCAATCAAACGTTTAATGCCATGTAAAATTTGTTTGCAAATAATTGCAAACTCACGATTTAATGACGCTTTTGCAAAAGGTTACTTCATGTGAGAGAACCAAGATAAAACTGACACGACTTTCATAATTTTGTCAATGGTTTATAGAAATGTATCTACCAAATTATAAAGGCAGAGCTTTAGAGAGTAAGCATTAATTTTTTTCGAAAATCCCCCTTATGGGCGGCCCACTATAAAAAAGGGGGCCCATTTTTACTCAAATGGAATATTTTGACAGTAGAAGACTGCATACCAAATTTGGTGAGGTTAGCATGTCGGGAAATAGTCGTTACTTTGGGTTTTTCGGCCATAGTGCATTGTTCACATATAAATTTTTAAAATGTTTCTGCTTTTTAATGTATTTTATTAAAATATTCGAATAATAATTTTTAATCGTTGTCCGTTCGAATAATTGAGGAAACTTTAAAAATTGTTTAAACTTTTATTCGATTAAAATAAAACTCGAATAATTGACATCCCTATTTAACACTCTATATATCACCTTGTATTCTAACAAGGTGATCAAAAATTACATTCTGAATGCTACCCATCTACGATTCGTTCGTATATCTTAAGTTTTTGACAAGAGACTTAGGTTTTTGAGCACATGATTCACAATGATTTACAAAATTAATGGGTTTCAAAAAAAATAATTTTTTAACTCTTAAAAATGTCTAGCCTACATTAGGTCAACATCAAATTTTGTTCTGCTGCTAAGTATTATAAATGCGTAGTTTTCGAAGACTTTTAACCACACAATAGAACCAAATAATGATATCAAACATAAAATATGTATTGTAGTTCAACTATTTTAATAATTGTATTGTATCTAAGTAATTTAAAATAATATTAAACTTTTTGAACATACCCCGCATATGGATTTGTTGCAGCTAGTTAAATATACATGAATGTGTATGAATGTATTAAATATGTATGTAGGAATAAATTAACGTTAATCAATAACACATTCTTTAAATAATTTTCCATGTAATCCAATTTTGTTGTTGTTTCTTTTTAAGACGGTAGCAAAAACAAATACATAAATCTTTTTAAATAATTAAGGATTTTTTAAGTGGATTTTCATACAAATCAAGCTAAAATGTCTATAAAAATTAATTTAAATTTTATCTCTTTTCACCACCACTGCCATGAGTTCTAAAATAAAATACTTTTTTTTTCCTTTTTACTATGGTTTTAACCTTTTTTGTTTTTGTTATTGTTTTTATTTTCTGAGTTATTTATAGTTGAAGCAACCACTACGTTGTAATGGCACGAGGTTGGTTTAAAGAAGACTAAATATAAATAAATTTTAATATTCATTGATTTTAACAACAAAACTTTTATAACACCTTTACAAATATTGTTTGTTACGTATACTAAGCAGTATATTAATTAATTATTAAGTAAACTACGTACATATCTATTTATTTTTATTTTTAATATTATGATTTATTTTAGTTTCCATTTAGGAAATTGTTAGAGAAACCAATAATTATGCATCCGTTGGTACAAATATTTTATTTAACATAATTGATTTTTTTGTTTAATTTTTTGTTATTGTATAATTGATGCATTGATAATAAACATGAACATCAATAGTTTAGTTTCACTTGGTCACAGAAACAAAAAAACACAAAAAGCACGCGCGTTTTTTTTTTAATTGAAATTTTTTTACAAAAAATAACAATAATAAATAAAATGAATCGCACCAATTTCACTCCCTATGTAACTGTAGGTGTGTATGACCGTTTGCTGTGTTTATTGAGAGAATCCAACAATAACAAAAACTAAGAATTTTTTCTTTTCCTCTCGAATATTATTAAAATATTATATTTTTTGCTTTACAAAATATTTCTTTTTTCCTCAAATTTACACAAAATTTACACAGAAAAATAAGCAACAACGTTTCATAAACAAATGAACCGTTACAAACAAAAGCTACAACACAACTGATTTGTGTGAAACGAGGAATGTACTATAAAAGAATTGTAAAAATAAACGCAAAGAAAACAAAAAAAAAAAAACAACAACAAAATAAAAAGGAAAAACATTTACACGAATCATCAAAAAATAAACACGAATGATGTGTTTTGGTTCGACAACGTGCACAATAATGCGGACATTTGGTAAACGAACAAGTTGCCTTCGAACTTGTTCGATGTGCAAGTGTGTGTTTTGTGTTTTCAATGGGGATGTATGTGTGAAAGTAGTGTCTTTATGTGTGAGTGTTTAAAGTACAAAAATACATTTGAAATTGACTTCCGTTAGAAAGTGAAAAAACATAAATGAAATAAAATGAAATGAACGCAAACGGATATAAAATTTATGAAATTGTATGAAAGAAGCCTCCATTCGATAGTAAAAAAAAAGAAAATACAACTAAATGTGAAAATGTACCAATTTGCCAAAGAATAAATGTGTTCATTCTAAATTATCTTATGTACATTAGACCATCTCGAACCCCAAAATAAAATAAATTCACATTTTCTATCACCCCCTCAAAATAAAGTTTGATGGGAATCATCTAGAATTTTGGCCTGTTACTTTTCAATTTACTAACAGTTTCTAGAATACAAACAAGTAAGTTAAGTGAATATTAAACATAATACATTTTCACTCAACTTGCTAACTAATAGGATTATGTGATAATGTTACCAATACAGACATACTTCCATTCATTATAAAAATTCCATATAAATCATTATACGAATTAAAAAAAAAAAAAAAAATAATACGATAAATCTCAAAATTATGGAAGCGATGAAACGAACCTGTTTGATCTATGTTGTGGTTAATTATGTTTCGTAAAAACATTTCATGTTAAAACATAAGGCATGTAGTGTTTCTTTTGAGAAAATCATTAATTAGTCATAGAAAACATAATTTATAGGTGGTAATCTGAGTAACATTATTTCGTGAGCTTCTCTAATGTACATTAATATATAAATGCCATGTGTTTTGTTTTCACTTACAAACAAACGCTCATACACTAAATTCTATGTACATCCCAGCAGTTCTAGGAGACAGTACCGGACTAGTGATCTTACCCATAGTTTAGGGTGGGAACTAGTTACTTCAATAGCTACGTGACTAGTTATTTTAACACGTGCATGTCCTAAGCAGGGGGTCAATTGTCCCTTTTTAACTGCATTGAGGTTTTCTAATAGCTGGTCCAAAGTAGTCAACGCATGCATTCACATACTGCTTAAATAACGTCAATTACCTTACTAGCTACCTAACTGGACTTGATCAACGGGTGCTAATTGACTTTAAATAGTCAGCTAAAAAGACATATCATAGGCAGTCTAATAGACGATTGCTTGTAGACAAAGCTTTCTTCGACAACTCTCAAATGGATTGTTTCTGGTGGGTAAAATAACTTCTTTCTAAAGTGTAGTACAAAATAAACGTTTAAGATGACGTCACCATAGGTCACTAAGAGACACTAAAGTGACTATTGACTTCATGCTATGTTACATAAGATATCAGTATACTTAAGCCAAAACAAAAATGAACTGTATGAGAATTATATCAACACAATTTGTATAAAACCAGTTTGAACGAATTAGTCACAAAACGTTTAAAGTGACTACATTCCAGATTACTTAGAGACACTTAAGTGACAATTGTCTTCACGCTAGATTACCTGGGATGTATAAAGTAACTAATTGTCTTCTCCCTGCACTACAAGAATATAAATTGGAGTCAGCCAAGTGATAAGACATTTGTGACAATTACTGTCTATAAGGGATACATTGACTACATGCTTAACTGCTGGGATATGATTTTTTTATTTTTTTATGTGTATGTGAATGGGTGATTGTATAATGTTTATACATCAGTCATGGGCATTTTTCAAATTCTTATGTACGCCTACACTATTAACTCTTTTGTGTGGTTTATGATCGATCATGAACGATCGGCTGTTGCTTCCTTGCTATTTTACGGAAGCAAATCATATCAGTTGCAGTGCAACTTATTTGAAATACACTAACAGCCTGGCCCACGATGTCGAATGAAAACTAAATCGAACGAAAGTCAGTCACTCACTTTCATTCGAAACAATGGCCCACTATCTTACGACTTATCGTTCGCTTTGCTTTACGTTTCAAACGTAATCCAAATATAATTGAGAAATAATCGACAATATATTGAAAACCATTATTTGACACAAAATAAAATAATTGAGCAGTGGTGTAGTGGGTACAACCCTTGACTAGCAACCGGAAGGTTGTGGGATCAACTCGTGGCTGCGACTTATTTTTTTCTTTATTTTTTTTTTTATATTTTTTATTATTGTAAATACATAATTCTATAAATAATTCTCCTAAGGAATATAAAAGATTACTTTTGGGACATCTCGAACAAAAATAAGTAGACTTTTCGTCAAATTCTACTTATTTTTCTACCACAAACCAGTATGTATGAGTGAAAATATATGTAATTATGTTATATTATGCACAAATGTATAATAATAAATAAGTATGCATCCGTTTTGTACTAGATTCTTACACAGACGACAATAAATAAAAAGTGAATGAATTTGACATTTTAGTTCGTACAAATATTAGAAAATGTAAATAGTGAGCCTCAAATTTTGTATTGAGTTGCTTACGTTATCGTTCGTATTTGTTTTCTTTCGAATAAGAATATTAGAGAGCCGCAAAACAGCTGTTTGTCGTTTGAAACGACAACGTTCGACATAGTGGGCCAGGCTGTAAATTTTCTGCTGCTTCACATACAATCGCAAGTATGTATGTTTGCCCATCCCTGTTATACAATTGTGTATCGCTTTTAACTATTGTAGCATCTAATATAACAAGCATACCTATTATTTACAACTTTCAAAGAAAGACATGATCAAGTTTTATATATTCCACATTTGTCTACATTCGAGTTTTCCTAAAACCATTCGAATTCTCATGAAAACGTAAATTAATAATTATAGAAATATCATTCATAGAACCTGTAGTCTTTGTTTGCCTAGGTTGTACAACAGCAAAATTACTTCCTTCTTACTTTTTAAGATCCTCAGTTTAACGAACAAAGCAATTGAACAGAACATTAAAATCAAAATTTTTCAAAAATTATTTAAAAACTGAGTGGTTTTTATATAAAAAATAAAATATTTTAAGTTTTTAAGATTCCAATCTTTGTTACCACACGCAGAAAAATATATAGTTGTGCATTGTAATCATTTCAACATTTTTGTAAGTTTTTTAACAATAATATGGTTGGTTTACGTGGTAGTACAATGCGCGCGAGTGGAAGGGACTCCGTTTTGACAAACAATATTATAGTCACAGTAACTATTTATATGATTGTGGTAACAATAATATGGTTAATTTACGATTAACATGATTGTATCAACCATACATATGGTAACAGTAAACAAGTATATGTATGTTTATACGATGAAGGACTTACCATATTATGTTGCTCTCGGCTAATTGATATCATAATCTGAGAACAACATACTATGATAAAAAGATTTATCATATTAATGGTTGTCACAAACATATACATGTTTACTGTAACCATATATATGGTTGATACAATCATGTGAATCGTAAATTAACCATATTATTGTTACCACAATCATATAAATAGTTACTGTGACTATAACATTGTTAAACATGTAGAAATGGTTACAGTAAACATGCACAACTATATTTTTTTTCTGCGTGCAAATGTATAAATAACAAGTAAGAGAGTTATATTTGGCTATGCCTAAACTTATATACCCTTCTCCAAATTATACTTTAAAATAAAATTTTTAAAGATTTTTAGGTAAACAAAAAAAATTTTTTTTTTCAAAATTGTTTTTCAAAATTTGAAAAAATAATAATTTTTGTTCATAATTGTTTTCAAAAAAAAATTTTTTTTTAATTATTTTCACAATTTTTTTTTCATTTAGAATTTTTTTTTTTAAATTTACTAGTCAAAAATAATATATGAAAAAAACAATTTTTGGTTAAAAAAAAAAAAAAATCGGTTTAAAAAATATTTTTACCGATTTTGACCCATTGTAGGTCCAAATTACTATAGCCTTATATAGAGCGTTGCAATGGACTTTGAAATATCTATCATTAGATAACCATATTGTCTATATTAATGACTTAGTAATCCAGATAAAGATAAAAAATAGGCCAAAAATCGAGGTTGTCCCGGTTTTTTCCTTATATCTTAGCCATTTGGGGACCGATTTTCTCGATTTTAAATAGCAACCGAGCCGGAATAATTCCCGATATATTAATGTATGAATCAAGTTTGTAGGTTATTTGGGGTCTTCAGAAAATTGATTTCAACAGACACACAGACGGACATGGCTTAATCGACTCTGCTATCGATAAGGATCCAGAATATATATACTTTATAGGGTCGGAAAATTATATTGTGGAAATTACAAACGGAATGACAAACTTATATATACTTATATACCCTTCTCACGTAGGTGAAGGGTATGAAAATCAAAATATTTTCATTTTTATTCTTTACCCAACGTTTTGTTTGTTTGTTTCAAACTTCTTCAGGGGTTTCCTTTTATAGTTAAATTTTAGCTATAAAACATATACATTTTTTTATTATAAATCATTGAAGAACTTAAGATATCACAGTTTAACTTACAAAACTCTATTGTTTACATTGTTTGTCAATTAACTTATTATAAAATAAATAAATAATTAATTATTACACCACAAACATATACTATAAGTCAAACTTAATACTAGTATCACAGTACTGCAACTGATTTAATAATTAAATATTGCAGCGGAATATTGCAGTTTTGTGTTATCCTTGTCCTCTTTCGCATTCATTGTATTGTGTATTTTTTGTTGTATTATTAAATTTTCAAGAGTGTAACGTTGGTTCTCTTTTTGTTCTCTGTCCAATATCTTAACATTATCAAAATCCATATTATGATTGCATTCCTTTACATGAAAAAAGAAAACTAACATCATTGGTCATAAATAGAAAACCAAAAAATATTTTTTGCTTTGTATGTCCTTTAGTAATAAAATGGCAACCCTTTTCAATATATATATGAAATCTATATATACTTTAAACATATGTGTTAGTAATTTCATTATATTCCACTCAAATGCACACATCTAAAATGCAAAAACAAAAAAGAAAACAATAGGAAAAGGACAAAAGAAAATCAAAAAACTACAACAGTATTAAACAGAACTAGGAAAACAAAAGCAATAAGAACTAAGAAGACCTTAAAATATTTTAAAAATTCACAAGAGGATCACATGAGAAACAAAACATACATAATAAATAATCAAACGAACCAAAAAATATAGCAAAAACTAAATAAATTTAGCACAATACAAGTACATTGTAAAATAATATAATGAACAAACGTCAATACTGTAGAAGAAAAAGTAAGTACTCGAATAAGCAAAAGATGGTAGATTTAAGATTATTCTGTCAGAAGGAAATTTGTACAACTCGGTTAATTTTCTGATAAATTTTCACGTCATACATACATACATATCCCAGCAACTCTAGATCACTGTCTAGTGAACCTATCATTTCGAGTGACTAATAGTTACATAAATAGCTACGTGACTAGTTATTTTAACATGTCCGTGTCCCAAGCAAGAGGTCAATTGACCCTACATAGGTTACAATAAGACTGTCTAATAGCTGGTAAGAAGTAGTCAACGAATTGGTTTCACATACTGGTTACCTTATTCGCTACTTAACCGGTTACTTGAATAGCTACATAACTAACAATTTTAACAAGCACGTCGACCTCAAGCTAATCGACCTCAAAAAGACATCTCCTAGACAGTCCAATAACCGATTGCTTGTAAACAAACCTTCCTCCGCCATTTCTCCAATAGATTACTGCTGGTGGGTAAAGTGCAGTACATAAACGAAAAGTGACTACAGTTTAGATTAGTTAGAGATTTTAAAGTGACAATTGATTTCAAGCTGGATTACCAGAGCATATGTATGTGTCAAATTACCCTCAATATATTAATTGGTGTTAGTGATCAGACATTAGTGACAATTACTTCCTATAAGGGATACGTGAATGTATGCTTGCTTAACTGCTGGATAGTTCAACAGTTTACACTGTCTATATTGAGTATAACTTTTCACAAAAACATTAAACTACTGAAAATAACACCAATATAACATTTGACATTGCCGTGTAAATTACCAAAGAAATTCACTTGGTTTAGATTATTTTTCTTTAAAAATTATTTAGCCTTACAGCAAATAAATTTAAATGGAAATAAAAACGAATTGAATTCATATACATACATAATATAAACAAACCAAAACAATCTGTATATACTTACTTTCTAGATTTTCTGATAGTAATACACTTTGTCTGTACTTAGAAATAAATAAAAATAATTAAATAATATATATGTAGTGCGTACCAAAGAATATACAAGTATGTAGTCCGACACGTTGATAATAGTACCTAAAAATATCTAACTCTAAATATGTGTTAAGGACTGAGATCGAAAAATTCTTAACACACGTTTTTCATTAAAACTTTTAACCCAAGTATTATTTGATTTTTTTTATCAAGTTACCTTTGTAAAGCATATCAGTTATTATTCTTAATGTCAACTATGTTCATTTGTTGTTCATCTGATTAAAATGAGTGACCAGAAAAAAGTGCGTACTAAAATTATTAAATATTTTAAAGAAAACCCAATTTGGTCCAACAAAAAGTTGGCCAAACAATCAAAGGTCTGCTATCAAACTGTTTCCAATGTCATTAAGCAGTATCGGGAGAACTTGTCCACATGATGTTTCTAAAGCCATAAAATAGAAAGCATTTTCAAATGAGTTCCCAACACATCCGGTAGGAAAGCAGCCCAGTTAGGTCAGTACTCGGACTATTTGGTACGAAAAGTTAAAGCCAATGAAGGTTTAAAAGCATACAAGGCTCAAAAAGTTCCTGACAGGAACTCTGCTAAAAATTTAGAGGCCAAAGACAGAGCACGAAAATTGAAGTCAAATTTTATACAAAAAATATACCTGCTGCATAATGAATCACGAAATGTACGTATGGAAAATTTTTCGCAGCTTCTGGGTAAATTTTTCTCGAGGGAATGTTGTAGAAAAGTTTAGGACCCAAAAGCAGACAAAATTTTCCCAAAAAGTTCTTGGTATGGTAAGCAATATGCAGTTGCGGCAAAAAAGCCAAACATTTGTTACAAAAGGCTGTATAAATACCGAAATTTTCATCAAGGAATGTTTACAAAAAAGGATGTTTCCATTCATAAGACTTCTTAATGTGTGCACTTATTTTTGGCCTGATTTGGCATCTGTCGCTATAGTAAGAAAGGTCTTGAGTGGTAAAAGAACAATAATGTGGTATTTGTACCAAGAGAGGCAATTCCTCCAAACTGCCTGGAGCTGAGTCCTGTTGAGATATATTGGACTCTTGTTAAAAGAGAATTGAAGAGCACAAAAAAGGTGTCCAAAAGTGTGCTAGATTTTAAACGGAGATGGACAACCTGTTCGAACAAAGTGACATAAAGCACTATAAAAACCATAATGGAAGGGTTTTCGAAAAATGTTCAAAATTTCATCATTAGTGGAACTATAAAAATATTTTTTTTTTTTTTTTTGTAAAAATGTAGCAACAATTTTAATCAAATAAAAAAAGATTAAAAACTGTAAGTTTAGTGGTTTCATTTTTATTAACATATATGTATGTTAAAAATTTTTCGATCTGTCCTTAGTAACCAAAATGTAGATGTGTTGATGCATCTTAAATTTCACCAGACACACAGATTTGTATAAAAACGTTTTTAATTGTGATTTGCTTGAATTGTATTTGATTTTCAATAGCACAAATATAAACTCTGTTTTATAGTAAATGTAAAAAATAATAAAAAAAAATTTTTAGTTTGTGCAAATTGGATTTGTTTGGCAAATGAAAATGTATTAACTCTTTCCGGAGCAGTGGTATAAAAACTATACCATTTATCTAAAAATTGTTGCGACATTGTGTGTTTACTGGTATATTCTAAATTACACTTTTATGTGTAAATTTAAGCTTATATTTTCTTTAAAAAAAAATATACCAAGTGCTTAAAAGAGATAAATGAAGTATAGTTTTTTGCGTCAACGCTACACTGTTTACAGGTTAAATAAAATGTGGAACAACCCATCAAAAAACTGTAACTTGTTTTTAAATATCTTGATTTTAATGCATTATTTGTATTTAGAAAGAACTATTAATATAACCAAATTGTATGTCAATCTTCGTATTATTCCTAATCTGGGTTAGTAAAGTGTTCTTTCATTAAATTTGTTTCAAATTATTTCCAATTAATTTCAATATTACACCATATTTTTGTAACACACCAAGTTTAATGTGCAAACTCGTAGACACAATGACAGACGGTTTCGCATCAAAGAAAGAGGGATAAGTTTGATGAGATTGTAAATTTAAACACGTTTTAAATATCAATATTTTCTTGTTCTATAACTTAAACATATTTTCAGGCATTTCTATTTTATACACTTGTTTTCCATACCAAACACTCATACATTCGTATTTACAAAAGGGTGGCCCTTATGTTGGACTTTTTCGATTGTGGATGCTGGCAAAAATTGTTCGGCGTCATTTAACTCTTTCCGGTTTAGTGGTTACTTTTCTAACCACCATTTAAACCATCTTTAAACAACTTTTAGTGACATCTAATGGTATTTTGCTAAACATGATTGTACCAACCATATATATGGTTACAGTAAACATGTATATGTTTGTGACAACCATTTATATGATGAAGGACTTACCATATTATGTTGCTCTCGGCTAATGGATATCATAATCTGAGAACAACATATCATGATAAAATTATTCGTCATATAAATGGTTGTCACAAACATATACATGTTTACTGTTACTTTGTAAAGATGCCGCGTGTACTCATTGAACATTAGTAAACTTCCGATGTTTTTTGGCTGTAATTAAAAAATAATGAAAAACTTTGATTCTTCTTGTGGATTATTTTTATTTGGTCTTTTAATTTTTTTTACATCAAGTCGAGAATATGATGTCATGTAAATGGCCGCCGCCTCAGTTGATTGTCATTTGAGCCCTTTTTATGGCATTTTCCATCACTTTGGCCAAAACTTCCGGCGATAGGTCCTCACATTCTTGACGGATATTGTCTTTAAGGGCTGCAAGAGTCTGAGGCTTGTTGACATAAACCCGCGGCTTCAAAAAGCCCCACAAAACGAAGTCTGGAGCGGTCAAATCAGACGATCTTGCTGGCCAGTGCAAATCGCCAAAACGGAAGATTAGGCGCCCGGGAAATGCATCCTTCAGCATATCGGTTGTGGCACGTGCAGTGTGTGTCGTTGCACCGTCCTATTGGAACCACATGTTTTTCAATCCCAATTCATCAAGTTGCGGCAAAAAGAACTCGTTGATCATTGCTCTGTAGCGCTCACCATTCACAGTAACCGTTTGGCCTGCGACGTTTTCTAAGAAAAAAGGTCCGATGACTCCTCCAGCAGCAATATTCTCTGCAGAACGGCTACTCCGGGGTCTGCCACGCCTGGCAGCATCTCGTATTGTGCCAGTCTCTTCGAAGCGAGCGGCTAAACGTCGCAGTGTAGGCGTTGGACGGCCAGGAAATCTGCGACGAAATTCACGTTGTGCCAAAGTCACCGGCCGATTATTGGTCAAATAAATAGTCAGCAATATTCCGCGTTCTGGAGCAGTGTAGCGAAACATTGTTTGTTAACGTGTATTTCGCATGTGTTTATTACACAAATGTCAAAACAGAACTGACATTAGGGGCCAATCGCATAATTTATAGCATTTTCTGATAGGAGGATTACTTTTGTGCCACCTTGTATTTTGATCGAAGGCAATGTGTCTGCAGTCTTGAACCCGACGAAGAAGAGAATTATTAGGAGCAAGTCGATCTGATGATGATGCTCGATGACATACCTTCGGGCTCCTGTTATTTAGTCAAATGTTAAGTTTTCAAATAAATGTATATGCTACGTACATTTTTATCATAATTATTTTTAATGCCAACCGCCATGGTGGTTAATAAACTAACCACCAAATTATAGTAAAAATGCAATTATTTTGATTATAAACTTATGCAAATAAAACTGTGGCTGAAAGAGTTAAAAACCAAATTCAGCGGTATTTACTATGTAGATTACTTGCCCAAACAATGAATGTTTTTTAAACAATATGAAGAAATTTGGTATTTCATGACATATTATTTTTGTTTTGGAAATAAACTCAATATTATTTTAAAATAAATTTTACAGAAAAACGTTTACAATGCTCTTGTATTTACCAGGCCAAGAGCTCTACATTGTGAATACAACTATTGCTTCCGATTCTAATAAATGTTAAATGAAGACTAAAATGCATTTCTTGGATGACCGATTTGAAATTGTTGAATTGCGAGGGAATTTTGCTTTTGATCACAAATTTATAAAAATTATTTTTTTAAAAACATTGCGTGGCCTATTTTATAATATTTAATTACAGGTTGTTTCTTTGTTCATTATGCTTATTTACAATGTTGAAATTTTAAATGTTTGGACATTGGTCATCCTTTTACATGTATGGTCGATATTGAAGACAATATGAAATTAGTTTAGTCATCAGTTAGTGTTTATTAGAAACAAACATTTTTTCAAATTTGGTTTAAAAAAAAAATTATTGTAGAAAATGTAAAATGTTGGGTTATAAAATATCCATGAAATTTTATTTGCTAAAAATTATAATGGGCTCTCTATAGGTAATATCTACAGGTAAATGAAATTAAAAAAAAACTATTTCAACCTCTAAAAGTTATCCGATTTTGCTCAAATTTGCACTTGCATTTTATATGACGGATGACAATTAATGGAATCATGGCAAACTATGGGGCCCCCTAATGTACATACATACTTACAATTGTAAACACCTCGCTCATTCTGTGTCTCTTATTTCCATTCTTTTTGCAATATCAAATATGTGTTTCTATGTATGTATATGTGTATAGGTACATTACACCACATACTATGTATGAGTGAGGAAACTATGAGTATTTTCTACACAAAATTGCACACATTCTACTGCCTACGATTCGGTATGTTTGATGTGGTATTTTATTGGGAGAAGAGCTGAACAGTAAGAGAAAAAAAAAAAAACAAAAAGAATGTGTTTATGTGGTGGCGTGTAAAATAAGCGATAAGCTTTTTGCACATACATGCCAGCACACTTTCCTTGTGTGAATACACATACTTTTACACTTTTGCTTTATTGCTGGTTTTATTAGACTTGAAGTATTGTGGAACAATTGTTTTCCTCTTGCTTTTGTGGCATCAGATTCTTCTGTTTCATTTCGACTTTTTTTATTTTTTATTTTTGGTTTTTTTATCATATTCTATTGACAGCAGATGAAGTAGTAGTTGTTATTGTTGTTCATAAATGCTCACAAACAGGCAAACAGACGTACAGCCATGCATATATGAGTTTGTTTTTTTGTTTTATAAATAGATGACTGTTTATTGATGGTTGAGGGTCTATCCCAAAAATCTTTTATATATCAAATAAATGGCACTCATAGATTTAAAAACAAGGTTTTTACGAAGTCAAATTTTTACAATACATTGAGTTAGACAGCAAAGTTAGTTTTGAATTTATAACTTGATTAATCAGCAACATACTTGAAAATGTATATACGTGACTATACGGTTCTATAGTTGAAAAAAAACGGCTTTTCCACCTTTCGACTTTTTCGATTTTTATACCCTTCACCTTCGTGAAGGGTGAATTTGTCATTCCGTTTGTAATTTCCACAATATAATTTTCCGACCCTATAAAGTATATATATTCTGGATCCTTATAGATAGCGGAGTCGATTTAGCCATGTCCGTCAGTCTGTCTGACTGTTGAATTCAATTTTTTGAAGGCCCCAGATATGTTCGGGATCCAAGTCTTCAATAATTCTGTCAGACATGCTTTCGAGAAGTTTCCCATTTAAAATCAGCAAAATCCGTCCATAAATAACGGAGATATGAGCAAAAATCCGAGATAACCTCTATTTTTGTTGCCTATTTTTGATCTATATCTCGATTACTAAGTCATAAATATAGACAATATGGATATCTAATGATAGATATTTCAAAGGAGACGATGTATATAAGGCTATAGTAAGTTAGACCTACAATGGGTCAAAATCGGGAAAAATATTTTTTAACCCGAATTTTTTTCACAAAAAACTCTTTTTTCACTAATAAATTAAAAAAAAAAAAATTTAAAATTAAAAAAAATTTTTTTTTAAAAATTGGAAAAAACTTAAAAAAAGAATTTCGAAAATTTTTTTTTTTTTTTTTTTTTTAAATTAGAATTTTTTAAATTTTATTTTAAAGTATAATTTGGTGAAGGGTATATAAGATTCGGCACAGCCGAACCTTACATACGTCGGCGTTTTAACAAGTAAGAGTAAAACGTCGACTTTTCGAACATTCGAACTTTCGACATTTTTAAATTTGTGCATAGTCGGCCTCTTCTATTTATGAAAAGTCGATTCTGTCGTCTTTTATAAAAGTTTTACAATAAAAATTAGAAAAAAAAAATCGACTTTTCATCTTTTTTAGGATATAAACGATTGTTCGACTTTTTTCCGAACAAAAAAGAATTATAGAGGAATTTCATATACAACAGCATCAAAGTTAATTTAATTAAAGAAATGTTCGACAAAGTGCTTTGAGATAAAAAACATTTCAATGTGTAAACCTAAAGTACTTCTCGGTTTTTCCTCGTATGTGTGTTGTAGAATGTTAAATGTAGTTATATATAGTTGCATTAAGTATTCATCAATTCTTGGGATGCTTGCTTCCTCCTTAATTTTCTTTCCTTTCTTTTTTATTATAAAATCTCTTATTCATAGTTAAAAGACAAACGTATGAAAATATTTGTTTGCCATTTTTTTTTCCTTGGCTGGCTTGTATGTCAGCAATAAATAGACCACATGACAGTTCTGTGAGTGCAAGTGTCTGTGTAGCATGTGTCTTTTGTTGTGTGGTCAAGGCAACCAACAGAGCAATCAATTGTTCATCAATTGAATTTAGTCTGACTTTTCTGTTATAAATAGTTATAAGAATAACAAGACTACCACCATATGACGACAGTCTGTATAAATGTATGTCTATGAATAATCAACAGGAGCACTTTTTGCTCTTAATATAGTTTTATTGCTTTTCGTTTGTGCTGGTTTTTCTTATTATAGGTGACAAATAATGCTTTTGTTATTAAGGTTTGGTTGGAAAAGTAATTGTAGTGTAATTTCTTTGTTGTGTATAAATCACATTAAACAGAAAGTTATTAAAATTAACTTAACTGAAAAACAATTTTGATGAAAATCAAACTGTGTTAAAAACTAATTAGGATTTTGCACACTAATTTAAAATTTTAAAACTACTCCTCTGCATATTTAAATTATTTCCCTATTGCGTATACTTAATATTGAATAGAAATTCATTTTCGTTATAAGTATATTATTGTACATAAACTTTGAACGTTAAATTCCCATTAAAGTTGGCATTCTTCAAAATGCCATAGAAAATGTTTAGTTTTTCTTTTGGAAACCAACAACAAACTAAATGTCGTCATAATGTCTTCATAGTGTCTGCATACAATAGAATGATGTCATTTTAATGTCACCAATGCGTCTTTGCAAAAAACACGCACTGACCCTAAACAGATTTGTTTTTATTTATTTTCTTTGAAATGCATTAAAATCTAGTAGAAAACACACAACACAAATTGGCACTTTAAAGTGATTTCATATAAATACTATTAAAAATCGAAATAATAAAATTCAAAATGAGTTTCACACTTACTGGCTGATGATGTTCCTCTTTATATTTTCTTTTACTACATCATGTTGAATTTAAAAAATAAAACTCCAACATTTGTTTGCTGGTCCCCCAAGGTCTTTTTGTATGATCCTGTAAACGTTTTGAGGCAAAACAGAACAAAAACAAACAAGAAATTTCGAAAAGTTTATATTACATTCCCCAAAAGTATGCCACAAGAAAATATAAACACAATCGCACAAAACGTGTAAGAAACGGAATCACACACTAATACTATATTCCCCATACAGTGTGTAAACTATAAGCATTAAGTTGTCTTTGATTTGCAAAAGTACCCAGCGAGAAAAAGATGCAGTAAAGAGGCCTTCCTAAAGGCCTTACTGCAAAATCGTTTCAATTTTACACCTCATATCAACTTCTGTTGGAGGACTAATAGATGACCTACTTAGGAAGGTCTTCCGTTGAAGGCCTGTAAGACCACCAGCGTTGTGCCTAATATCTACATAGGAAGTTCTATTAAAAGGTATGAAAATTAAAGCCTAATTGAAGGGCTATTAAGAAAAATATTCTTAATGAATTCAGCATAACCTATGTAATTCTATATATAAAGCACAACTTCCAGCTAACATAGAAGAGTTTGTACCTTCTTCTGTTTTCCATGCATTAGGTTTAAAATTAAGAGAAAGCAAAATAAATTTTATTATAGAAAGGCAACGTATGTATATGAATAATTACAATTTTAAATGTGTATGATATTGTTTATGCTTTATGAATGAATATCGTATATTTTAGAATGAGCTGATGCCATTTAGAAGGCCTACAAAGTGAAGCCCTAGCATTATTTTCCATCTGGGTATGCTTGTGTAAATATCTACACACTCAAACTTGTACTTCATGCATGCGAGTATAAAAATACTTAAGTATATACACATTCATTCATACACAGTTAGTAAATAAGATTCGCATATCGTTTTACGCGTTTGGCGTAAATATTATGTTGGCAAAAGTTAAAAGCTGAAATGAAACTTTATCTTTGTATGGATTAGCATTCAATTATTTACAGGGTGTTGAATGGTTGTGGTTTTGTCTAGTATTTTTCCGGATTAGTTGTAAACATCGAAAATCGTAAAATATATAGAGGATGATGCGAACTTTTCCATTGAAACTCTAAACAAAATTTTGTCTATAAAATATTTTTTCTCACAGGAACTGAGAAAATTTTTATAAAAAATAAAAAAGAATATATTCCCAAAATATTTTCTATATAAAAATAATTAAGATTGCTATATTTAGCTGTAACGAATCTTACATACCCATCTCCAAAGTTTAGGTAAAATAATTTTTAAAAGTGCTTGGTTCGGTTTTTGCTTTTATATCATCCATTAACCCGCCAATGGTGACACAAATTTGACTTTGATCAATGGTAACGCCTCACAGTGTCAGATTTCATTGTTTAAGCGGGATTTAATTAAAAAAAAACTTTTTTAAAAAAAAAAAAACAAGTTTTAAAACAAAATATGTAAACAACAAAAATATAACGGTATTAAAGAGTGTGATGTTTAATTGACATTAAATTTTTTTAATAGTTCTTGCTATTTTTTTTTTTTTTAAATGTTTTTAAAATTCTTTTTGAATAGTAAAATACAATATTTAAACTAAATAAGAGTTTCATTACATTTCAAAATAAGCCTGACAAATTTGTTTATGAGTGATATTCAAGACATCCATTTTAGGTAAGATTTTTTCTTAATTTTAAAATTTTCAATAGAAAAAAAGTTACAGAGTTCAGTTGAGTTCAGTGAAATTTTTTTTACTGTACCGTTTACCAACCTTCTTATTTATAGAAGCAAAAAAGAAAATCCACCCCAATTGACCCCCGAAAAATTTTTGACCTATAAAAGCATCAAGGCCAAACAAATGTTTCGTAGTGAAATTTTCGAAATTTGGCTTTCAACAAAGCAAAATGAAAGACATGAACGTGTTTTCGATTTTATACGTAGACATATTAGTACTGGTAGTGACAAAATTGTAGACCTTTCCATGTTAAACAATTTTGTAAAAATGTTTTGCTATAAAACAAACGTGAAGTGGAAGAAAGCAATCGTATGGGGGCTATGAGAAATAATGGACCGATTCTAACCAAATTCAATAGGCATCGACATTGGAGCAATGGAAAAGCTTTTACCTAATTTTGTCGAATTATCTTTGAAATTCCGACAGGTAGTTTGATTACAAAGTTTACATGGACGGACAGACGGACGGACGGACATCACTTAGTCGACTCAGAAAGTGATCCTGAGCAGATTGGTATACTTTTGCACATTATAAACATCAGCAAACATAACCCACTATACCCTCCTCACTATGGGGGTGTAGGGTATAAATATTAAAATTTTGATTTTAACATTTGTATGGGAGGTATGCGAAATATTGCCACGACCACCTCAATTTTTTCTCCAAAAGTGTATCTAACCATAGGAAAACTGTGTTTCGAATTATCTTTACCCGTTTTGAAAATTCAGACTTTAGTCCCTCTAGATTACACAAATCTGATACTATGCGCCGGTCTCACGCACAAATATTTCACTTTTCTTAAATGTATGCTCTTTGACAATAAAACAAAGATATTTAATCAATTTAAGCTCTTTTACTTTAATATAAAACTTCACAAAATTGTTTAAAAACAATTACGGATAATAAATTTATTCGATTCTTTTTGCACACCCGGTCTCACAAACATATAGGTCACCATTGGCAGGTTAAGTTATATGTTATGTTATACATATGTAGATCCTACATACTTTTTTTTAAACAAATCTTCAAATCAGTTGGTTTTTCTGTGCTTGGTGTTTTTCCAATTTTTTACAAAAACATTTTTTTTTTCTTAATGTGGCAAATTTGCGAGTTGTGCTTATAGAATATAACTCTCCACATATCAGTCTAATTTTTATTTTTAGTTTTCATTGACAAATTGGAAGCTTTGTTTACTCTCTTATAAAGTTTATGCAAAAGATTTAAATCAATATTTTTAAGATTACAAGAGTTAACTCCTTGTCGGTAAAAACGTTTTATATATTTTTCTTTTAATAAAAAACATTTAAAAAAATATATTAATTTGTTTCTAATATTGATTGTCTTCAAACTTCGGGACTTGCAATAGATGGCGTATCTTTTGAGCTCGGTTTTTTAATATCTTATATGTCATTTTGAGGGGTATATATCTGTTTTTCTTACTTAATTAATGAACATTATAGTGTAAACAACTAAGTTTTTTTTTTTTTTTTTTGCTTCGAAAATGTCGAACTTTGTGCGGAAAGTTTTTCTTTACATCTTTAATTTGAAAAAAAGTGTCGCTAAAGCACTTAGTTTGTGCGATTCAGAGGTGGTGATTTTGACAACGAAGACAAGGTTCACCCAAGCCAGCCAAAAAGTTTGATGTCCAAGAATTGGAAGATTGAAGATTGTTGTCAAACTCATAGTTAATGAACAAAAATTACACTTTCTGTTACTCTGAAGTGTTTTATATTATACTAGCTGACCCGGTGCGCTTCGCCACCCCAATTGGATGAAATAAATAGTACTATTAAGTCTCCGTTTGTGAATTAATACTAATTCAGGATACCATGTCTCTAGTTTCATGTTTATTAATTCATTACAAAAAGTACCATTCGAATAAAGAAAAAGTACCAAAAAGTCACCCCTAGAATTCTCACTCACTTAGGACCATATATGCTTAATATCATATTTCTAGGTCCATTATTATAGAAAATTCAAAAAGTACCATTACAATATAGAAAAAGTACCAAAAAGCCCACACTTGTGGTTTCCCACTCACTCGGGTACATATAACCTTTATTTCATGTTTCTAGGTTCATTATTGGAGAAATTTCAAAAAGTACCATTCCAATAAAGAAAAAGTACCAAAAAGTCACCCCCTAGAATTCTCACTCACTTTGGACCATATATGCTTAATTTCATGTTTATAAGTCCATTGTTATAGAAAATACAAAAAGTACCATTGGAACAATAAAAAAGTACCTATAATTCAGTTCTCACATTTTGGTACCTAAACTAAATTCACTCAGATACATATCAGCTAACTTTATTGTCGATAAGTGAAATAATGTAAAATATTAAAAAAGTACCATTAAGAGAAAAGTACCAATTTCCCTTTTCCTCCTTGAACACCCCTCAAGTTTGAAGTTTAAAAATATTCCATTTTGCCAAAATTGTTTATGCTAAAGACATGTCTCAAACGATTAAAATCTTTGTTAATGTGCCCAAGAAAAAATATGTTTTAATAAAAGTACCAAACTGTTTATTCGGATTTGGTCCAATATAAACCTTGGCACTCGAGTTACAAATAACAACCTGTTAGTTCATTTTGTATCAATTTAGTGTTAAAAAAATTATCAAAATTGGCTTAATAATTTCAAATAAAATGTATTTTCCCGATTTTATCCCCTTTTTGGTACTTTTTTTATCCCCATTACGTTGGTAAAATTATACTAAAATAAATTTGTATCTTGGTGGGAGCTCATAATAAAATATACGTATCTCTATAAAAAAAACATATTTTATGAAAAAGTACCAAAAATAAACACAATTTTTATCCATTAAGGGTTCGAATTTCCAAAAAGTACCAAACTTATGTTTTTTTATTTTTTGATAAGTAAAGAATACGATTTCAAATTTGTTTCTATGTTTATAAGTTTATAGATACATAGGGTGCCAAAAAAGTACCAAAATAGAGTTTTTACCCGTTTTCTCCCGAATTTCGAAAAAAGTACGAAACACCTGTCAGCTTATTTTTAAATGGAGTAACATGCAATTTTAAGTTTTTTTTGTAACTTTATTAGTTTTGAAGATATAAGGTTACCGAATTTACCCGTTTTTACCCTTTTTTACCCCCTAAACGTTCGAATTTCCAAAAACCCTTTCTTTCGTTTTGGGGAGGGAGGAACCCACAGTTAAAATTTCATGATTCTAGCTTCAGTCGTTTTGGCTGTGCGATGATGAATCCGTCAGTCATTCAGTCAGTCAGTAACGTTACTCTTTTATATATATAGAAGATTGCAGCTATAAAAATTAGAGACAAATTCGTACCTTTGTGTTGTCAGTAAAGGTCGTGGTTTATGTCTTTACCTTTAATTCATATTAACATAATTTAAAAATATAAAGAAATTTTACTAAGTAAATTCCATAACTCTATAAATTTATTAAACTTGTATTTTCAATTAAATTTTTATAAAATGAAGAGGATTTCATAGAAAATTTCAATTGAAATTGCAGTTAAGTTCGGGTTATATGTCATAATCACTCACACTTGTATTCATACTTACATATATACGTGTTTATATTACATATAAAAAGTCTTAAATAAACATATTTAATTTCAATCTTCCTAAAAGCTACTAAAAGTTGAATTCAAATGAGTTTGTATACTTTACGGATGCTCTGAACAGCTTTACAAAATGGCCTTGTAGCAATAAACTTCTACTCTATTAAACAATATAAACATTTATTTGTGCTTAAAAAAATTATTTATGTCAGAATGTACTAGTTAGAATGTATGTCTGTGAATATAAGTAAACCTCGTAGGGTTTCATTTTCCAAATATTTTACAGCCACAGTTGATTGATTGCTGACAGAGCATCTGTAGAAAAATGTCAATAATGAAATGATAAAAACGATTTTGAATGTTAAAGAAGGAAATAATACACATTTCTTAAAAATATAAAAAAAAAATAATGCATACGTATTTTTAAGATGGTCGTGTCTGTATCCTCTTTTACCACAAAATTTATACATCAACACCTTTCCAATGAATAAAATGATACCAATACCTAAATGTGGTAAAAATGTCTTCAGAGGAAAACCTGTAGAAATCTGATACATTTTCTATAGAAAATCCGACGAAAGTCTTGGGAATTTTTCTTATCAAAATATAAAATCATTCTCACAACAATTCTCTAAACGATGTTTATAATATAGAGTTAGTAAAGTTAAATTTATATGCCTCAAAATCCTCTTAGCTGCTCTCCATTTTGGTTAATTTTAAGCTTTAATAATTAACGACTTGTTAAGGTCGATTTTTTTGTTATTGCTTTTTTATTTAGCGCATTTAGTTGTATTGTTTAACATTACTTTACAATTATTAAGTGTTTTCTTTACTGCCACTGCTTTTGAAAAGACGTGTATGACTGCAGGAAAAAAATTAACAAAAATCAAAAGTAAAACCCAGTCATTTCTTAATGAGAACAACTCTGAATGACTAATGTACACATGGACAGGGGAGGTGCATGCAGACTCTTTTTGTGCAAACAATTTTTTTATTGCAGCACATTCGCATATAGAAACTGGCTTGAATGCTTTCAGCTCATTCATATGTCTGTTTTATTTTAGGTTTTTCTTTAGGTATTATAATTTTTTTGTTTTGTTATTCAAGGTTGTTTTTAGTTTTTCACATGAACTTTTTATACAGCGTTATGGTAGATTTTCATTTTATACTTATTTTAGAAAGATTGTAAATTAAAATGGTTTACAGATTTTTTTGTTTTGAAAGTTGATTAAATTTTGTGTAAAAAATAAAATTTTGTATAGGGCGTATGATTCATAAGAATTAATTTAAAATGTATTATACGCAGTGCGGTCACTTTCTTTAGAGAAGCAGAAAAATAAATAAAACTGTTTAAACACATTTTAAATGTTCAAATAAAATGGGTAGAATTTAGTTTGTGTTGGTTTACAATATTTCAATTGTAAATTTAATTTAATCGTATTTAAAATTACAGGATTTTTATAAGATACGGTAGTTTTAAAAACCCGGCTTTAATACTCAAAATCATTTGCGTCGAAAGAGCCGCTGAAGCACTTTAGATTTTAAATCATTCCAAATGTTTAATATAATGTAAAAAAAATTGACCAAAACATGAAATCTATTGATTTTATGTCCGTAATTTTAACAAATAGATATCTAGAAATGCTTAGTTACTTATGGTGTAAAAGTATTTGGTAATTTTTACCCTTAGATATTGATTTGAAATGAATACTGTAAATTTTTCTATTTTTACAATATATGAGCATCGCGGATAATAATTTAATGGCTGATAAATATCAATTAATATGTATATTATAATATAGAAGACTAGATTTATTGCTTTTAATTCTTAAAACGAACATAAAAATATATTTTTTTAATATTTTTAAGTCGCGATAACTTGGATTTTACATGAAGTAAGTTCTGTTTTTTTATAAAAAAAATAGTGAAACAAAATTACTCAAATATAAACAAAATTGTGAATTTGAAATTAGTTGTGAAAATGTCTTTCTAAATTCAACATTTATAAAAATAGAATTATACCTACGAAATACACTGTCCAACAAATTAAGACTTTTTGATTGGAACAGAAACTTATAGTCCAGCTGGTCTGAGATTTTTTACAGTGGGTCAAATTTTTAATTTTTTTGTTCGAAGGAAGCAGTATACCATAAATGAGATTTTTAGGTTTTTTGGCTATAATATCCATACCAGGGGCGGTGTTATCGGAACCTTTTACAAAATAATTAAGAACATATTGGGTCATCTAAAATAAGTTACTATATTTTGATATCCACTATGCGAATTGAGAATGTTTGCCCTAAAGTTAAATTTTACATAAAAAACAGGAATTTTTTAGATGGAACTGGTCCGTTCGGTATCAACAATTTTAAAATCGGATTCATTTAAAATATTTTGTGTAAAGTTAGCTTTCGAAAAAGTATAAATTCCTTATACATCTTTGTAGAAATTTTTTAGATAACTTAAAAAGAATAAAAGTACTTTATTCCCAAAAAATTTGCGAAAAATTGCCTTCTTCAAATTTTTTAAATTCATGGAGTCAGTCATGATTTTTCAACAATTATTATCTTTATTTGATACGTATATTTGTTTTCTGTCTAATAAAGGAAAAAAGGAGAAAATCGGGAAACATTTGGACCCGCTGTTATAATAAAACTGGAGTAGGGTGGGTAAAAAGTTAAAACATTTAATTTTCAAATGCGAATATCTCATAAGCTGTAAGAGATAATTGATAGCTACGACAAGGTTTTTTATAGTGCTCGTTGAGGAGATTCTATATATGTAAGTTGTTTGAAATAGGGACACAAACGAAAAAATACTACCGTTTATAAATTTAACATACCGGAGGTGTCCTACTTTCGGGACCACTGGCCGCGTCCCTGGTGGGCCCATGTGTTCCAAATACAAAACTTAAATTTGACAACACTTCCTCATTGTGCATGTGAAATTTCATTCAAAACGGGCTGACCGTTTAAAAGTTACAGATTAATTTCCCTATTTTTTTTCTATACCACAATAATAAACAATTTGCCAAAACTTGATTATGTATTGCCATATTGAAATAGCTAAATTTTGAGCATTTACATCAAAGTTAATGCGCATTAGGATGGGGATAATTCAAAAGTTAATTTGAATTAAGACTGCTAATGCATATTAACGCTGTCGTCTGTCTACGCTATTAAAAATTATAACAAAATTTTATTTCAATTATATTTAAAAATTCGAACAATTCTCAAATTATTTAATTTATATTTGGACGGGAATGATTTTATAAATAGATTTTTCTGCTTTTTCTTCCATAATTTCTGCAAAAATTTAATTTATTTGATTTTTAATTTTTCAGTTTTAATTTCAACGCCCAAAAAATTAATGTCAAAAAAAATAAAAAAATATATTTTTCGATTGTACAAATTATTATGTGTTTGTGAAAGTGAGTGTTTGAATTGCAATTTTATTGCAATTTTCAATAAAAAGTTTTGAAGACAACACTCTCTCTCAAGAGTGTTGAATTCACATACTACTTGTATGTGAGAAGAGAGAGTTGTTGTTGTAAAAAAATTTAGAGGCTTCTCTTCTTGTTATTCTTTGATCTTAACCCTCTAGCTCCCTTAACCCTCTAGCTCTTTAGGGGTCAATATGACCCAATTTTCGAGAAAATCAAAAAAAGACTTTTCAAAAAGGACATTTAAGGATTAAAATATTCTACGAAAATATTTGCCGAAAAATTTCATTGGGAGTCACCAAAGATGGTAAAGTTGGAAATAAAAGTATTTACGCTTAATTAGCAAAATTACCAGCCATCTTGGGTATCAGAAATTTTAAAAAATCGCCAAAAATCCAATTATGATCCGAATGATCTGAAATTATGAACATTTGGGTCTAAATTAGTTCCGGTATCTTGTATGCATGTTTTTTATAGATCTTCTCAAGGACTATTTACATTTTAAATTTTAAGCTTATTCGGATAATAAATGGATTTTTGGCCATTTTTTTAAAAAAAGTTGGTGTGTAATTTTGCTAATGAAGCGTTAAGAGCTTTATTTACAACTTTGGTATCTTTGCTGTCCCAATATTTTTCTCAAAAATCTTGTTATTAACAAACTACCAATTAGTTGACTTTTTTTGTATTATTTTTGAATAATATTTATTAAGTTAATCAAATATAATGCTGTAAATTTGTAAAGTGCTGTTTAACATCCAATAAATTTTCTGCTTAAACTCAACCTCTATTGCGAAAAGAATCACATTAGATATTGTACGAAATAAAATCAATAAAACTCATTCAAGTGTTAAATATGTATTTGGGTACGTATGAGTGATATATAGAATAATTTATAATGCATACAATACTTATACGCCCACACTGTAAAAAAAATCTATTATATTTTGTTTAAAATAAATTAAGAAAAAAGTAAAAATATGTTGACAAGTTTGGTAACGTTATATTCTGTAGATTTCGATATAGCTTAAATATATTTTATTTAAATAATTTTTAACACTCATACGCCTCTATGCACGAACGAATTTCGAATTTGTCCTTACAACATTTAACGTATATCGACTATATTTATACAATAAATACGGGACTAAATTTAACATTTTCAATTTCATTAAAGCAACATTTTCAATTAATCCTATTGGCCACTGCAAACAAGGAATATGCGGTTTTGCAAATGGCAAAAAAACTATCCAATCGAATGCCCACAACACCACCAGCTAACATTGTCAGCTTATGCATAGCAACCTCCGCGAATATGACCAAATTTTGACGATAAGATCTTGTCTGGAATGGCCAGTTACTGGAAAAGATGGCATATGGTAAGTTATTGAATTCCTCTTGCAACAACGAGCCATAATAATAAATAGGAAACAATTCAACACCAATGGCGGCTAGGAAAATCGTATAATAAATGTAGGACAACAAATTGTCCACATAGAAAAACAAATAGACAAACACCACACAAATATTCAGACCACTTGAAATAAATAAAATCAACTGGACGTACGATAACGAGTCTTCGGTGACGTTAAAGAGACTATAAAAGAAAATATAATATTTAATTTTGTTGATTAATTTATACATACTTATTTAATGTACATACTGTATTAATTTGACATGATCCTCTATACACAATTTCAATTCATTTTCATGCTGCTTTAATGATTTTTTCTTATCATAACCCAGCTTGGATACTCTCATTGCCAACAAATGAACCTGTCCACTGAATAGACATAGCGTCACTGGTGCTATGGCATCATTTGTAAAATTCAATACTATCAATATGGTTACACCCACAAACTGATACAGAATGGCTACATAATATAAGCCGGGCGAAGAACTCCAGTCGAATGGAAACCAGGCTGGATACATCAGTCGTCTTTCGCCATCCCACAAAACCGCCACTAAAGCAGCCACATTTGCTCCCATATACACAGAAAAATACATTTTAGCCAACAGTTTGGCTATTCTCATGGTGTACTTTGTAAAATATTTACGCTCTTCTAAACTCTCTATTCGTTCATCCAATTTGGCAAATAAATTCATAATTTCAGAGATTTTCTTCAATTTCCATCTGATGCAATAGTGTTTCATAGTACATACTATACAAGTTATTGTCATGGACATATTCTTGTAGATTTCATCGTGCATGGGCAATAATATTAGACCCACAGTCAAATGAACGGGATACCAAAGATTTATAAACAAGTTCATGAAAATATCATAGATTATGGTAAAGTCTCTCTTTTGCCAAGCCAATACACCAAGGAGACGCCAACACAGCCAGAAGGGTTTAAACACACCAACACTGTCCGGTCGATAGTCATTTGAATGAGCCATGTTGTGCAAACTGCTAAAACTGAATGTGAACTAAAATGTATGTTATGCGAGTTAAATACCTTTTTTATTTAAGGAACTGTTCATTTAATGTGTACTAATTACTTTAGGTGAAGGTTTCCCTGTTTTTAAAATTGGATGATACAACCCAGCAAAACATGTTAAACAACTTGCAATTACTGAATAACATACTTTTCAATGACTGCTACATACGGTCATTACTAGTCATTTCCTGTGATGGTCTGGTCAAATTTTATCAGCTCATAATAGATAGAACCTTTTTGCTCCCACCTTAACGCCATGGATATTTGGCTTTAGTGAGCAATCAGTGTGCTTCAGCGGCACAATGACGCTTTGTTGGCACAAAATTCGTAATTTTCGAAGCAAAAAAAAAATTTGTTGTTTATAACTAAGTGAGAATAAATGACATAGAAGTTATTTAAAACAAAAACCGCGTTCAAAAGATATGTCATCTATTGCAAATCCCGGATTTTTCAGTCATACACCCAATAATATTTTTAATAAAGATACAGATAATATGCATATTAATATGTATTTTGAAGTAAAATATAACAAAATGTGCATTATCAATAAAATATGCAAAAATATGTCCTAACAAAACGATGCCATTATACAGAAAAAATAAGTGATTCGGATATATAATTAGGCAACATAATATTTGGGCGTTCGAGAAAGTAATCCAATGACATAACCAGGTTAAAATAATGGCTTAAAATGCTATTTTCTAAGTAGTGAAATGTCAAATTATTATCATTTTAACTCATTACTAGGTAATGAATGCTCTTCCTACGAAGACAACAGAAGTATCAAATAAGTGCTTAGATTAGTCTTAGGCACCCAAATTAGAGGTCGTTTTAGTGCGTTTTTATGAAATAACTTCAAAACGTATGTATGTCATCACATGTTGCTACGCTGCTTGAATTATTTATTTTCGTATTTAAAATTTTAATACAACATTTAGGTAACTGTCCTTTTCGAAAATTGTTTGTTTATTTATTTTTTTTATAAACAAACTATTCTAATTATTTATAATTATATGCTTTTGGTAAATGCAAACAATCAAATAAACAAATTAAATAAGACATTATGAGCATATGAAAATCTTCTGACTTTAAAACAATGCAAACCATATTAGTTTCTCAAAAGGGCGCTGCTTTTCTAAAAAAATCAATTTAATTGCAACTAAACGTGTTTTTAATTGATTGATAATAAACATTACAGTCAAGTGTTCTTAAAACGAATTCTAGGAGATAAACTTAAAAAGGGGATATAAATCAAATTAATAAAAATAATACATCAAACTACTATATCTTTATGTTCAGCTGACGGCAGCTGCAGCTAGTGCTGTAAAATTTTCTTAGCATTAGAATGAATTCTTAAGATTAAATGTAATAAAATATATAATATTTTATCCATTTCATTTTACTCTGTTCCATGCATTAAACACATTGAAGACAACAGGCCTCCGACTACAATCTGCCAATAATAAAATATGCACATTTATATGAAGGCGATAGCACAGCCACACGTCCACTCGACTACTTTTGCCGCTGTAGCCGACTTAGGCTAATTTAAATTTTTGTCAGCTACAAAAAATATATTTTTTAAGTCAGCTGCTTACTTTGTAGCTGTCGTCTTTCAAATAATTCAGTGGCTACCACAACACTACCACTGCAGCCAGCAGCATTTGTAGTCGTGTAGCCTGCTGTCTTCAATGTGTTTAATTCAACATATTCTGCCATTCAAAAAAAAAAAAGCAAATTCTTTTTATACCTACCATCAAAAAATATGAGGGGTATATTGATTTTGTCATTCCGTTTGTAACACATCAATATATTCATCGCAGACCAACAAAAGTACATATATTCTGATTTCATATGAATTTCTAAGACGATCTAGCTACGATAGGTCCCAAACAAAACAGCTAACTGGCTTAAATTTTCCGCAAATAACGTATGCGGAATGAAATTGCAACAAAAATTTGACACTGGCCAAAGAAAAAGTACATGAGCTATTAGTATTTTAGGACTTATTTTGAATTACGCTATGTTTTGCCTTAATACTTTAATACCCCTTTTGAAAATCTGGCTTTTAGTTATTTCAAAATATTAAGAAAAAAAGAACTACATTGAAAAAACATTTGTAATTTTTTCCATATTTTATCTATTTTCATCGGGAACAATTTATTACATTTTACATCAAGTTGCAGAGAAAGGCAGATAAGTAAATAAGCATTTGGAAGTAAATAAGCCTATTATTTATAAGATGTGCAAATAAAACATAATCTTTTTTCTAAAAGTCATAAGCAGTCATAAATATGTTGATTATTCGGAAATCCTGATAAAATTTTGCACAAATTAGTTCTAAGTACTCTGAAATTATACTACAAAGTATGGCGAAAATAGGGAACATTTGTTCCCAGTAACCGTACAGGGGCCCCCTCAGAAAATTACTTGTACATTCAATTGGAAGATAGAAATAGTACTATTAAGTCTCCGTTTGTGAATGAATATTAATTCAGGATAACATGTCTCTAGATTCATGTTTATTGATTCATTGCAATGTGGATTCTAGCTCATTCGAAACGTATTACTTATTAGAATAAAAACAGTACCATAAACACCCACATTTTGTATTCCTACTTAGCATCATGAATGTCTAATTTCATATTTCTGTGTCCATTATTTTAGAAAATACAAAAGAAGGGTGCCACTAAAATCACCTTTTGTATATTCAAACAAATTCAGAATCATTTCTGCCTAATTTTCAATTTTAAGGTTTATTATTGTAAAATATTCAAAAAGTACCTTAATTAGCCCTTTTGAGTTCGCATTCACTAAACCATGAATGCTTAATTTCGTGTATCTAGGTCTATCGTTATAAAATATTCAAAAAGTACTATTAGTTGAAAAATGTACTTGCAAGCAGGGATGCCAGGTACTTTTAATCGCTGTCTCCAGCCAAAATTAAAAATATCCCCAAAAATCCCCAAAAATTGTTTTTCTTGAAATTTTCACAAAAACTAAACTACATATTAAATAAATCGGCTAATAGCTGCTCGAATTAATTGTTATAACATTAAGATTCCTTGAAACCAAAATTCTTATGAATTTGTCAAAGTTTCTTTTGTTGAACAGTTTTTTCCACTGCATCTCGTAACACATCGTTTCAAATCTTATATTAAATTGGTAGTGGTATCTTTTTTAACCAAACATTTAGCATATACACTTTTTAGAACAATCAATTGTAAATTCAATTCGAAGTTAGAGAATTACTCCTTGCATTGAACTTTACCATGAAAATGTATATTGATCTGCACATAAAATCCGACAATTAAAAAACTTTTTGAAAATACTGCTTTGAATTTAAAGATCATATTATATGTTATGATACGTACAAGGTAAGTCAAAAGTAAACACCCAATGTACTTTTGCTGTTATTTTTTATTAAAAACTTTTCTCACAGCAGAACCAAAATACCAAAAAGAACAATTGGTGATTACTTTTGCCCACCTTGTACATTCAATAGCATTTAGCATCTCTATTTTCTATTCACAGAACATGAAATAAAGTTCACTTAAAACAACTTTAAGATAATTACTTTATCGCCATAAAATCCCCGAAATATTTTCAAATATTCCCAATAAAATCCCCAGTCACCAAACGAAATTTTCTGTCCCCAAAAACCTTACAAAATCCCCATCTTTGGGGACAAATCCGCAAGGCTGGCAACCCTGCTTTCAAGTGCCTTTTTTGTATTATATTTCAGTTTAGTTCATCATGTGTGTTTAATTTCCTGCTTATAGGTTCATTATTGTAGAAATTTCAACAATAGTTTTTGTTGCCTCAATATCATTATGTCCTCTATCCTTGATTCTTTCCTTACCCAAAACCGTATCAACCAACTATTATGTAAACATATAAGGAAAATATTTAAATATAATAAAAAGTACCATTAGAAGAAAAATTATAGAAAATTCAAAAAGTACTATTTGAAGAACGAAAAAATACTCCTTAGTTTATTTTAGTTCTCCATTTTTGGTATCATAATACAATTGAGGACCGTATTCTTGATTATTTCTTTACTGAGAAGCATATTAGGCAACTTAAATGTATATAAGCTAAATAATTTAATATATAAAAGAAAATATTAAAAGAAAAAGTACCAATTTCTTTTATCCTCTTGAACACTCGTCAAGTTTGAACTTTAAATTTGTGTAGCATTTGTATTTATAGCTGGACTAAGCAGAAATGTATCCAAAAAATATTTATAACTGAAAAGAAAGCACGCTGTTTAATAACTTACTAAAATATGTTATGTTTTAATTTTACACTATTTTCCACCTATATCCGCTTTAAAGCATCACATTACGTTTTAACCAATTTGATCACTGTGTTCATTTTAACCATAATCAACTGCTCTATAAAATTTCTTTTTATAATGTAAATAAAATCAAAATTATACGTTTATCCACAATAATGATACACACTGACTAGTTGTATAATGTTAAACCTCAGAACGAATTGTATTAACAAAACATTTTAATGAAAATTAGACTTTAACGCTTGTGGTAAAATTAAAATAACATTTACCAAAAACTTTGTTTTTAGAACATTCAAACATTGAGAACAAAAATGTAAACTGAAAACCAAACAAAATTGAAAACATTTGAGTATATAAATTAAATTTTTATTAGTTCTAACAAAGTTTTACATTCATATTGAAATAGAAATAAATTGTTATCAAAAACAAACCGAATATGTAAAAACAACTTTTAACTGTTTTTGGAAAAATCCAGGTCAACAGTCAAGTCAAAATGTGTAAAACTATTTAAGCCAACAATTAATGGCATTGAATTAAAATTTTTGTTGGGCAATAATGTCTAAATTTACAAATCTAAAGTGTCTAATAAATAAAACTTGAATGAAAACGTAACAATTGTTTAATTATTCAATGCCACATTTACTTTTACCAAATATTTACACAGCAAGCATAAAAATATTTGTGTGGGAACTTTAATTTAAACTGAAATTATTAATTGCATACTCTTCGGCTGCTAGTTTAATAAACCGTTGGCTGAAGAAATCAAATACTTTTTTCATTTAACCAGTCGTTACAATTTCATTTCCATTAATTTTAACTTTTATAGCAATTCAGGCTTTTTGTTACAATTTGAACAATGGCTTTTTGTTTGGTGTTAATCAACTACACTCATATAATGAAGGGTTTCATTTTAGTTTCAATACAAAGTTTCTTTCAAATTGAAACACTTGAAAATTAGTTGTAAAGAATTGTGAATAAATTGTTGAAATATCATTTATATAATGTTAAACAATTGTAAAGCTTTGATTACTTTTTGAGAATTAATTGAAATTCTAAAGACTATAATTTTCTTTGAACTATGTACATTAGTGAAACTTTAATATTATTTATGATAGCTAAAATATATTGTTATTTGTTAAAGAAATTAAATTATCTGAAGATATTTTCAAATAAAATTAAAATATTGCTTCTAGAGTCAGGGATGGCATCTGAAATTTACAAATTGTAGCAACTTTCATAAAAAAAAGTACTTTTTGGGCTCTGATTGTACCAAAACTGACTTCTTCTTGAAATTATCAAGAAACATACCAAACAAATTACAAAATCTGCAAATATTTTAAATACGAAATCGTTAAGGAGCTTTAAACTGCTTATTTAATAACGTATTGGAGTTCATTTGGAATCGTTTGTATAAAAATCGAGGATATTATGATATTTAAAAAAAGAATCTAGAACAATTACCAAAAAATCTTAACAAAAGACACTAAATGGAATAAACAATCGAACAAATTTGTTTATATTTGTTTGGGTTATTATTCGTGCAGCCTTAAATTCATAAAGGGGCGTGAAAAAAGGAAATTCTCCTCCCCTTCAAACCGAAAATGTTTAATATAAAAAAGAAAAAAATAAATTTAAATTTCTTCGACCTCCAAAAGGTTGAACTGGATCAGCGTGTGATACTGTTATAATAATTGTACCAAATGAAGCATTGCTGTACAATTGTACTTTTCGGTTATGAATTGTACCAAAAAAAGTACAATTGTACCAACTTTGCCATCCCTGTCTAGAGTATTAACCAATTTATAAATGATCACAGTACTAAAGATCCTGCACTTTAGTTCATGAATTACAAAAGTTTCATGTTCTTCAATTTCATACAAAAAAAAAATGATTTAAAGAAAATATATTTGTTTTTACTGTAGGTTGACTCCTAGTTTACCAAGATTGAACGATTTTTGTTCTTATTGCACCTTACATTTCAAGATTTATATTATGGTTTTTGTAACCATAAATCTAAAGTAAATATATGATTTCCTCAAGTTAAATTATGCGTTAATAAAACGTTGCATTGATAATCCTGCTATTGAGGTGAGTAATATTGGCTTTTAGTAATAATCGTCATAATATTTATCCATTCTACACGTTTACTGTAAGCATACAGACATAGATAAAACCTACTGTGACACCTAGTTGGGTACGTAGTCTACACATACATACATACATAAGTATTACATGTTTTCGAGAAAATGTTGAATAGATAGTTAGATAGACAGTTAGACATACAGTCAGTCATCTATAACAAAGATAGATGAAGATAGAAATTTAATTCTACATTAGCATAAATGACTGTGTATGTATGTATGTATGAATGCATGTCTGTATACTAGGATGGCCCCCTTTGTAAGGAGAAAAAATAAAATGTCGATGTTCTCAATTAAAATGCAAGTTAAGTTTGTTTGACTCTCAAAATGTTTGTCCTAGAGTCAGTACTTGGTAAGATGGATCAAAGGATAAAAAGGTTTTGATGATTTTTTCATATTTCTTGCAAAGGAAACATATACTTAAAATATTGCTTTCACCAGAAAGGTCCTTGAAAGGTTCTTTTTATACCACCCTAATGTATCTGTGTGCAGGATTGTGCGGATGTGTTATATTCGTCTGTAGGTAAAATACAATAAATTACTAGTGTATAATATTACAGATACGTAAATACATTTAAATGCATGTAAACATTACAAACTGGTTTAAAAAAATAAATGTGTCCCGCACGGATCTTAAACTAATTGACGGAAAATATATAACCAATCGAATAAGCGATAAAAATTTTATATTATTTAAAAATTACTTGTTTTTGATGATTTTTATAAAAATATTCCACCAATTCGAATAAGTTTATACTCATCCATGAAAAAAAATTTTTTTTTTTTTTTTTTTGTTTTTTTTTATTTAAGGACAGATCTACTATACCTTTATGTTAGAGAGGGAATTTCAATGTAGTAAGTATAGGGTCGTATAAACGAGTGTTCTTCTATGTGTTCAACAATGATTTACTTATGCATACAATTTGCATAATGATAAAAGTAAAAAAGCGTGTAAATAAAAATGTATTTCTAAGTGTTTATGTGTGTGTTTGTGCATTTGAATATATTTTTTTTGTAATATCTGTTGTTAATCTCTGGCTTGGAGCTAACGAAATGCAATATATATACACACACACACACATTTGCGTTCACATTTATTCAAATACATGTGCATGAAAATGTTTAAACTTACATCTCAAATACATATTTTATATTGAAAAACTGATCACTATGTAGATATTTATTATTCGCCAACACGCAGCCAACTACGTTTGTATACATTTTAGGGTATCTAAAGCATTCCAATAATTCGAATAATAGATTTGAACTAATTCGAACAATTCGGTTACATGTTTAAAATGAATTGAATTATTCGATTAATTTAAAATACTGTAAAATGGGAAGTTTTTTATCATAAAATCACTTGTTCACATTTTAAGATTATGTTTTTCGTATATTTCAAGTAGAGTTTTTCCAAAAAAAACGAAGAATTTCAAAACCGCGGTTTCGGTTTTATAAAATTGAAAACCGATCGGTTCCGGTTCGGTTTTTTGATAATTTATTAACTATTAAATCAGTTGATAATATAGGAACTGCTAAACAAATTTAAAGTTTAAATTTGACGAGTGTTTACGAGGATAAAGGAAAATTTGTACTTTTTCTTTTAATGGTACCTTTTTAATATATTAAATTAGTTAAAGTTGGCTAATATGCTTCTCAGTAAAGAAATAATCAAGTATAGGGCGCTCAATTGTATTATGATACCTAAAATGGAGAACTAAACCAAACTAAGGAGTACTTTTTCCTTCTTCAAAATAAATTTTCTATAATATTGAACCTAGAATCAGGAAATTACTTTGAAATTTCAAACTTGACAGTGGTTTAAGTGTGGAAAATTTTTACTTTTTCTTCTAATGGTACTTTTTATTTTTTTATTGTATATACATAATAGTTGGCTGATATGCTTCGGAGTAAAGAAAGAATCAAGGATAGAGGGCATAATGATATTGAGGCAACAGAAACTATTATTGAAATTTCTATAATAATGAACCTATAAGCAGGATGTTAAACACACATGATCCTGACTGAGTTAGAACATAGTAGTACTTTTTGAATATTTTATAACGATGGACCTAGAAATGCGAATTCAAAACGGATAATTAATGTTACTATTTCTTTATTGTAAAGGTACTTTTTGAATATTTTATAATAATAATCCTTAAAATTAGGCACAAATGATTCTGAATGAGTTAGAATTCACGAAAGGTGATTTTAGTGGTACATTTATTTTGTATTATCTATAATAATGGACACAGAAATATGAAATTAGACATTCATGATGTTAAGTGGGAATACAAAATGTGGGTCTTTATAGTACTTTTTTTATTCTAATAATACGTCTAGAATGAGCTACAATCCACATTACAATGAATCAATAAATATGAAACTAGAGACATGTTTTCCTGAATTAGTATTAATTTACAAAGCGAGACTTAATAGTACTATTTCTTTATTCCAATTGAGGTGGGGAAGCGCACCGTTCAGCTAGTACTCCATACTTTTATCGGATATTTGAAAATAACTAAGACTTTGTTACAAACATTTTGCACTATTTAGCCTGCGAAAGGTAGCCAGCTACATCATCTGAAGCAATTATTGTAATACAATTTAAAAAATTTAAACAAATCCTAAGATATTTTTACCGATCTGTGTTTAGAGATATTGGATGAATAATTGGATGAAAAAGTTTGTTTCTTATTTCTAAATTTTGATTTTTCTAGTGAAAATAGATTAAAAGTGAAAACCGAAGAATAATTGTCGGTTTCGGTTAAAACCGAATTGGAAACTAATTTCAACAATGTCACTGTCAAAAACATTTTCTATATAACATTCAGCATACAATTTTTGACTGTAAATAACTTCCAGGATGACACAAAACCATTTATTTTTAAGTGTTTTTAAGAAAAGTAAATCTTCGTAATTTAAATAAACATTTTTCTGCTTTTGTCACACAAACAAAATAGTTATAGTTGTTCTAACCGAATTTATTGCAAATTAAATGATTTAGTCTAAATGACCAAATTTTTCAGATTTGGGTGACAAATTTTTGTTGGGCAGATAAAACTTCGATAATTTAAGTCGTAATTCTTCTGTATCAACTGATTTTCTGTGGCTAGTATCCAAAAATCTATGGATCTTATCGAATCATTCGATTTATATATAAAGAAATTGCCGAAATTTCCCGACAAAAAATTCTCGGGAATTCCCGGAAAAATTTTGATTGAAAGAAGTCATTGTAAACATCATTACTTCGATTTCTTCGACATTATTACTTCGATTATTTTTCATAAACTTTTTCCAATAATTCCTTATTCGAAATTGTTAATTTTTAAATTCTTCGAATAACTAATCGAACTAATGGATACCCTAATACTCAGTCATTTGTGTTTGTGTGGAGGTTATTAACATATGATAATTTTCACAGCTACATCCATATTTTTTTATTCTAATTTAATTAAATGTCTACTTGTAATAAAACAACAAACCAAAAACCAAACATATAAAGTAAAGTATTGCTCTAGTCATTTATTCAATGAATTATTTTTCCATTTTTATTATATTTTATTAGCACGTCTGTCATTCCGTTTGTAATTTCTACATTTTTCATTTGCGATCCCATAAAGTATACATATTCTGGATCGTTATAGATAGCTGAGTCGATATAGCCATGTCCGTCTCTATGTTGAAATCAACTTTGCCCCAAATTACTTACATACATGATTCATACATCAACTTATGCGCTTATTGGAATATGTAACTTGTTTTTTAAATTTTACTCGCTTTGAACTGATAAGCGTTGAATTTAGAAATAATAGCCTGTCAATAGAGTTTTCGTTAGCTTAATGCTACTGTATTCGTAATATGCATTAAAATATCCACTAATATTTCTAAGTATAGAACAAGCTCTTCAACATGTTTTTTTTATATAGAGTTAGACGATTCCTTTTGCTAAATGAGAAGTGGAAAATTGTTAATATTTATTCCGAGCCAAAAGAACTGCTCACCTTTTGAGGCCAAAAACGAATCATCATGGTGAGCAATCGGTGTACTTCAGCGGTACTATCAGTAACTAAGTGAGAATAAACAACAGATATGTACCTATCAAAATGACATATAAGTTATTAAAAACAAAAACTGCGTCCATAAGATACCCCAAATACATAGTTATAACGATACAACACCGGTTATGAAAAGCACAAATAATTTTTTACAAAACCTACTACATAAGATTTGTGCAGTGTTGCCAAAACTTTAAGACCATATACCACCAGATTGCACTTAAAATAACGCCAGAAACCACCAAAGTTTTAAATAAAACCACTGATTTAAACCGCTAACTTTTTATTTAACGATTTATAAAGCGAAACTGCTTTAAAAACAAAAATAATTAAATTTTAAATTAAAATGTGTGCCAAAAACGTTATATACTAAAACTAATTAAGTTCAATCCATTAGAAATTATCATTTAGAGATTTTGAATATATTTCTGAGGCATCAATTAAATTTAATAACTTTCTTGAGACCTCATAATCGTAGAAGCACTTTTCATGGCGACGAAGGCAATTTTAAATAAAAATAAATTTGATTAAATTACAATACAAAAATTTCAAAATTTCATTAACCATCAAGTTCTTAAGTTTGATTTTACAATATTAACCAGACTAAAAACTCGCTCCACTTCAGCATTTGACCATGGCATACAAAGAATTTGAAAAGTAAAATCAGCTAGTTCTTTGAAAATATTATTTTCTGCGGAATCCTGATACTGCAAAAGCTCAAACCAAAATTATCTGAACAACATCCAAATTGTTTCAAATATGAAATAACATCTTGTTTTCTTATTGAAATGCATTATTAATTGAAAAACTATAAATTTTTAACAAAAAGGCTCTGAAAGTTTGATAATAATTAGTTATAGAAGCAAAAAATACAGAAATGTACACAACGTTGTCTTATTTATGATTCCTTTTCAGACGTAATATAACTATTTGGCTAAATGTAATTTTCAAAACATTCGATTTGAAACTGTCTTTCTGTTAAGTCATTAAGGCGCTTAGATTTTGGTTTAGATATTAGTAAAACACCATTTATTGATAAACCATAAAAATAACACAAAGATAATGTTCACTTAAACAATTAAAAAAATGTTTGCCAAATTTTATTTTTTTAGTTTCCTTTAAGTAAATACAAGATATAAAAAGCGCTAAAAACCGCCAACTGAAAATATTTTGCAGCTAGAAAAACCACTTAGCGGTTTTCTCCAAAAAATACCCGCTAACGACCACAAAATACCTCCAGATCTAGCTGGAAAACCACCGTTTTGGCAACACTGGATTTGTGCTACTTTTACATGCATTGTTGTAGCATTTACACTTATCGTCATTGCCATCATAATGATTGATAATAATGACGATGCTTGCTTATATTGATTTTAAAATGTTGTTAATTTTGTCAAACATTTATTGAATAGTGATTTAATCTCTGCCAGTAACATTTAGATGCACGTGTAAATGATAGGAAAATAATGTGTTCAATATGGTAAATAAAGGCGTTTGTATGCCTGTATGTTCGCAAATAACATCCTAGTTAGATAAGTGATAAATAATTGAAATACCCATCGTGGTACTAAGTTAATTAGTAAATTGTTGTATATCACTATATTACATATATAATTTTCCATGCCAAAACATTTGCACTCTCAAAATTTACATTATAAATGTTATAAATTATTGATTTCTCTTTTATGTCCTCTGCCAATATTTAGTAATCAATCAATTTGTCTACATTCTCAAAGTTAAAAACCTTTTTAAATATTTACAGATTGAAAGGCAAGACAAAAAAAGTGAACTTTTCTGGTACATTGGGTATTATGGCATTGAAGAATGGAAAATATTTAATATCCATTGGATTTTCTTTGCAAATAGTTTAGCTTTCATAAAATTGGAACAAAAATCTATATAACATTACTTTACATTAGTTGGAAATCGACGTAACGTTTCAAGAGGACAAAAAAGGGAAAATCAATCATAAAATTAATACCAAAAATCAATTTTTAGTATAAAAAACTCAAATATCTTAAATCGTTAATAACTTTGTAAATACTGCGATTTTAAGGAAACTAAGCTCAATCTCTGATCACTCATATTTTGTAACAAAAATCGATTTTTAGTATAAAAAACTCAAATATCTTAAATCGTTAATAACTTTGTAAATACTGCGATTTTAAGGAAACTAAGCTCAATCTGTGATCACTCATAGTTTGTACCAAAAATCGATTTTTAGTATAAAACACTCAAATATCTTAAATCGTTAATAACTTTGTAAATACTGCGATTTTAATGAAACTAAGCTCAATCTGTGATCACTCATAAAATTAATACCAAAAATCGATTTTTAGTATAAAAAAATCAAATCTCTTAAATTGTTAATAACTTTGTAAATACTGCGATTTTAAGGAAACTAAGCTCAATCTCTGATCTCTCAATAAATCTTTAATAACTTTGTAAATACTGCGGTTTTAATGAAACTAAGCTTAATCTGTGATCACTCATAAAATTAATACCAAAAATCGATTTTTAGTATAAAAAAATCAAATCTCTTAAATTGTTAATAATTTTGTAAATACTGCGATTTTAGGGAAACTAAGCTCAATCTGTGATCACTCATAAAATTAATAGCAAAAATCGATTTTTAGTATAAAAAACTCAAATATCTTAAATCGTTAATAACTTTGTAAATACAGCGATTTTAAGGAAACTAAGCTCAATCTGTGTTCACTCATATTTTGTAACAAAAATCGATTTTTAGTATAAAAAACTCAAATATCTTAAATCTTTAATAACTCTTTAAATACAACGATTTTAAGGAAACTAAGCTCAATCTGTGATCACTCATATTTTATACCAAAAATCGATTTTTAGTACAAAAAACTCAAATATATTAAATCGTTAATAATTTTGTAAATACTGCGATTTTAAGGAAACTAAGCTCAATCTGTGTTCACTCATATTTTGTAACAAAAATCGATTTTTAGTATAAAAAACTCAAATATCTTAAATCGTTAATAACTTTGTAAATACTGCGATTATAAGGAAACTAAGCTTAATCTGTGATCACTCATAAAATTAATACCAAAAATCGATTTTTAGTATAAAAAACTCAAATATCTTAAATCGTTAATAACTTTGTAAATACAGCGATTTTAAGGAAACTAAGCTCAATCTGTGTTCACTCATATTTTGTAACAAAAATCGATTTTTAGTATAAAAAATTCAAATATCTTAAATCTTTAATAACTTTTTAAATACAACGATTTTAAGGAAACTAAACTCAATCTGTGATCACTCATATTTTATACCAAAAATCGATTTTTAGTATAAAAAACTCAAATATATTAAAGCGTTAATAACTTTGTAAATACTGCGATTTTAAGGAAACTAAGCTCAATCTGAGCTCACTCATATTTTGTACCAAAAATCGATTTTTAGTATAAAAAACTCAAATATCTTAAATCGTTAATAACTTTGTAAATACAACGATTTTAAGGAAAGTAAGCTCAATCTGTGTTCACTCATATTTTGTAACAAAAATCGATTTTTAGTATAAAAAATTCAAATATCTTAAATCTTTAATAACTTTTTAAATACAACGATTTTAAGGAAACTAAACTCAATCTGTGATCACTCATATTTTATACCAAAAATCGATTTTTAGTATAAAAAACTCAAATATATTAAAGCGTTAATAACTTTGTAAATACTGCGATTTTAAGGAAACTAAGCTCAATCTGAGCTCACTCATATTTTGTACCAAAAATCGATTTTTAGTATAAAAAAACTCAAATATCTTAAATCGTTAATAACTTTGTAAATACTGCGATTTTAGTATAAAAAACTCAAATATCTTAAATCGTTAATAACTTTGTTAATACTGCGATTTTAAGGAAACTAAGCTCAATCTGTGATCACTCATATTTTATACCAAAAATCGATTTTTAGTATAAAAAACTCAAATATATTAAATCGTTAATAACTTTGTAAATACTGCGATTTTAAGGAAACTAAGCTCAATCTGAGATCACTCATATTTTGTACCAAAAATCGGTTTTTAGTATAAAAAAACACAAGTATCTTAAATTCTTAATAACTTTGTAAATACTGCGATTTTAAGGAAACTAAGCTCAATCTGTGATCACTCATAAAATGAATACCAAAAATCGGTTTTTAGTATAAAAAACTCAAATAAATATCTTAAATCGTTAATAACTTTGTAAATACTGCGTTTTTAAGGAAACTAAACTCAATCTGTGATCACTCATATTTTATACCAAAAATCGATATTTAGTATAAAAAACTCAAATATCTTAAATCGTTAATAACTTTGTAAATACTGAGATTTTAAGGAAACTAAGCTCAATCTGCGATCACTCATAAAATTAATACCAAAAATCGATTTTTAGTATAAAGAACTCAAATATCTTAAATCGTTAATAACTTTGTAAATACTGCGATTTTAATGAAACTAAACTCAATCTGTGATCACTCATATTTTATAACAAAAATCGATTTTTAGTATAAAAAACTCAAATATCTTAAATCGTTAATAACTTTGTAAATACTGCGATAAGGAAACTAAGCTCAATCTGTGCTCACTCATATTTTATACCAAAAATCGATTTTTAGTATAAAAAACTCAAGTATCTTAAATCGTTAATAACTTTGTAAATACTGCGAGTTTAAGGAAACTAAGCTCAATCTGTGATCACTCATATTTTATACCAAAAATCGATTTTTAGTATAAAAAACTCAAATATCTTAAATCGTTAATAACTTTGTAAATACTGCGATAAGGAAACTAAGCTCAATCTGTGCTCACTCATATTTTATACCAAAAATCGATTTTTAGTATAAAAAACTCAAGTATCTTAAATCGTTAATAACTTTGTAAATACTGCGAGTTTAAGGAAACTAAGCTCAATCTGTGATCACTCATATTTTATACCAAAAATCGATTTTTAGTATAAAAAACTCAAATATCTTAAATCGTTAATAACTTTGTAAATACTGCGATTTTAATGAAACTAAACTCAATCTGTGATCACTCATATTTTATAACAAAAATCGATTTTTAGTATAAAAAACTCAAATATCTTAAATCGTTAATAACTTTGTAAATACTGCGATAAGGAAACTAAGCTCAATCTGTGCTCACTCATATTTTATACCAAAAATCGATTTTTAGTATAAAAAACTCAAGTATCTTAAATCGTTAATAACTTTGTAAATACTGCGAGTTTAAGGAAACTAAGCTCAATCTGTGATCACTCATATTTTATACCAAAAATCGATTTTTAGTATAAAAAACTCAAATATCTTAAATCGTTAATAACTTTGTAAATACTGCGATAAGGAAACTAAGCTCAATCTGTGCTCACTCATATTTTATACCAAAAATCGATTTTTAGTATAAAAAACTCAAGTATCTTAAATCGTTAATAACTTTGTAAATACTGCGAGTTTAAGGAAACTAAGCTCAATCTGTGATCACTCATATTTTATACCAAAAATCGATTTTTAGTATAAAAAACTCAAATATCTTAAATCGTTAATAACTTTGTAAATACTGCGTTTTTAATGAAACTAAACTCAATCTGTGATCACTCATATTTTGTAACAAAAATCGATTTTTAGTATAAAAAACTCAAATATCTTAAATCGTTAATAACTTTGTAAATACTGCGTTTTTAAGGAAACTAAGCTCAATCTGTGATCACTCACAAAATTAATACCAAAAATCGATTTTTAGTATAAAAAACTCAAATATCTTAAATCGTTAATAACTTTGTAAATACTGCGTTTTTAAGGAAACTAAACTCAATCTGTGATCACTCATATTTTGTACCAAAAATCGATTTTTAGTATAAAAAAACTCAAATATCTTAAATGGTTAATAACTTTGTAAATACTGAGATTTTAAGGAAACTAAGCTCAATTTGTGATCACTCATATTTTATACCAAAAATCGATTTTTAGTATAATAAAACTCAAATATCTTAAATCGTTAATAACTTTGTTAATACTGCGATTTTAAGGTAACTAAGCTCAATCTGTGATCACTCATATTTTATACCAAAAATCGATTTTTAGTATAAAAAACTCAAATATATTAAATCGTTAATAACTTTGTAAATACTGCGATTTTAAGGAAACTAAGCTCAATCTGAGATCACTCATATTTTGTACCAAAAATCGGTTTTTAGTATAAAAAAACTCAAGTATCTTAAATTCTTAATAACTTTGAAAATACTGCGATTTTAAGGAAACTAAGCTCAATCTGTGATCACTCATATTTTATACCAAAAATCGATTTTTAGTATAAAAAACTCAAATATCTTAAATCGTTAATAACTTTGTAAATACTGCGTTTTTAATGAAACTAAACTCAATCTGTGATCACTCATATTTTGTAACAAAAATCGATTTTTAGTATAAAAAACTCAAATATCTTAAATCGTTAATAACTTTGTAAATACTGCGATTTTAATGAAACTAAACTCAATCTGTGATCACTCATATTTTGTAACAAAAATCGATTTTTAGTATAAAAAACTCAAATATCTTAAATCGTTAATAACTTTGTAAATACTGCGTTTTTAAGGAAACTAAGCTCAATCTGTGATCACTTATATTTTGTACCAAAAATCGATATTTAGTATAAAAAACTCAAATATCTTAAATCGTTAATAACTTTGTAAATACTGCGATTTTAAGGAAACTAACCTCAATCAGTGATCACTCATATTTTATACCAAAAATCGATTTTTAGTATAAAAAACTCTAATATCTTAAATCGTTAATAACTTTGTAAATACTGCGATTTTAAGGAAACTAAGCTCAATCTGAGATCACTCATATTTTATACCAAAAATCGATTTTTAGTATAAAAAACTCATATCTCTTAAATCGTTAATAACTTTGTATATACAGCGTTTTTTGAAAAACTAGGCTCAATCTGTGATCACTCATATTTTATACCAAAAATCGATTTTTAGTATAAAAAACTCAAATATCTTAAATCGTTAATAACTTTGTATATACAGCGTTTTTTGAAAAACTAAGCTCAATCTGTGATCACTCATATTTTATACCAAAAATCGATTTTTAGTATAAAAAAACTCAAATATCTTAAATCGTTAATAACTTTGTTAATACTGCGATTTTAAGGTAACTAAGCTCAATCTGTGATCACTCATATTTTATACCAAAAATCGATTTTTAGTATAAAAAACTCAAATATATTAAATCGTTAATAACTTTGTAAATACTGCGATTTTAAGGAAACTAAGCTCAATCTGAGATCACTCATATTTTGTACCAAAAATCGGTTTTTAGTATAAAAAAACTCAAGTATCTTAAATTCTTAATAACTTTGAAAATACTGCGATTTTAAGGAAACTAAGCTCAATCTGTGATCACTCATATTTTATACCAAAAATCGATTTTTAGTATAAAAAACTCAAATATCTTAAATCGTTAATAACTTTGTAAATACTGCGTTTTTAATGAAACTAAACTCAATCTGTGATCACTCATATTTTGTAACAAAAATCGATTTTTAGTATAAAAAACTCAAATATCTTAAATCGTTAATAACTTTGTAAATACTGCGATTTTAATGAAACTAAACTCAATCTGTGATCACTCATATTTTGTAACAAAAATCGATTTTTAGTATAAAAAACTCAAATATCTTAAATCGTTAATAACTTTGTAAATACTGCGTTTTTAAGGAAACTAAGCTCAATCTGTGATCACTTATATTTTGTACCAAAAATCGATATTTAGTATAAAAAACTCAAATATCTTAAATCGTTAATAACTTTGTAAATACTGCGATTTTAAGGAAACTAACCTCAATCAGTGATCACTCATATTTTATACCAAAAATCGATTTTTAGTATAAAAAACTCTAATATCTTAAATCGTTAATAACTTTGTAAATACTGCGATTTTAAGGAAACTAAGCTCAATCTGAGATCACTCATATTTTATACCAAAAATCGATTTTTAGTATAAAAAACTCATATCTCTTAAATCGTTAATAACTTTGTAAATACTGCGATTTTAAGGAAACTAAGCTCAATCTGTGATCACTCATAAAATTAATACCAAAAATCGATTTTTAGTATAAAAAACTCAAATATCTTAAATCGTTAATAACTTTGTAAATACTGCGATTTTAAGGACACTAAGCTCAATCTGTGATCACTCATAAAATTAATACCAAAAATCGATTTTTAGTATAAAAAACTCAAATATCTTAAATCGTTAATAACTTTGTAAATACTGCGTTTTTAAGGAAACTAAACTCAATCTGTGATCACTCATATTTTGTAACAAAAATCGATTTTTAGTATAAAAAACTCAAATATCTTAAATCGTTAATAACTTTGTAAATACTGCGTTTTTAAGGAAACTAAACTCAATCTGTGATCACTCATATTTTGTACCAAAAATCGATTTTTAGTATAAAATATGAGTGCTCACAGATTGAGCTTAGTTTCCTTAAAATCTCAGTATTTACAAATAAATATCTTAAATCGTTAATAACTTTGTAAATACTGCGATTTTAAGGAAACTAAGCTCAATCTGTGATCACTCATATTTTATACCAAAAATCGATTTTTAGTTTAAAAAACTCAAATATCTTAAAACGTTAATAACTTTGTAAATACTGCGATTTTAGGGAATCTAAGCTCAATCTGTGATCACTCATATTTTGTAACAAAAATCGATTTTTAGTATAAAAAACTCAAATAAATATCTTGAATCGTTAATAACTTTGTAAATACTGTGATTTTAAGGAAACTAAACTCAATCTGTGATCACTCATATTTTGTACCAAAAATCGGTTTTTAGTATAAAAAACTCAAATATTTAAATCGTTAATAACTTTGTAAATACTGCGATTTTAACGAACTAAGCTCAATCTGTGCTCACTCATATTTTGTACCAAAAATCGATTTTTAGTATAAAAAACTCAAATAAATATCTTAAATCGTTAATAACTTTGTAAATACTGCGATTTTAATGAAACTAGGCTCAATCTGTGCTCACTCATATTTTATACCAAAAATCGATTTTTAGTATAAAAAACTCAAATATATTAAATCGTTAATAATTTTGTAAATACTGCGATTTTAAGGAAACTAAGCTCAATCTGTGATCGCTCATATTTTATACCAAAAATCGATTTTTAGTATAAAAAACTCAAATAAATATCTTAAATCGTTAATAACTTTGTAAATACTGCGATTTTAAGGAAACTAAGCTCAATCTGGGATCACTCATAAAATTAATACCAAAAATCTATTTTTAGTAAAAAAAACTCAAATATCTTAAATCGTTAATAACTTTGTAAATACTGAGATTTTAAGGAAACTAAGCTCAATCTGTGAGCACTCATATTTTATACCAAAAATCGATTTTTAGTATAAAAAAACTCAAATATCTTAAATCGTTAATAACTTTGTAAATACTGCGATTTTAGTATAAAAAACTCAAATATCTTAAATCGTTAATAACTTTGTTAATACTGCGATTTTAAGGAAACTAAGCTCAATCTGTGATCACTCATATTTTATACCAAAAATCGATTTTTAGTATAAAAAACTCAAATATATTAAATCGTTAATAACTTTGTAAATACTGCGATTTTAAGGAAACTAAGCTCAATCTGAGATCACTCATATTTTGTACCAAAAATCGGTTTTTAGTATAAAAAAACTCAAGTATCTTAAATTCTTAATAACTTTGTAAATACTGCGATTTTAAGGAAACTAAGCTCAATCTGTGATCACTCATAAAATGAATACCAAAAATCGATTTTTAGTATAAAAAACTCAAATATCTTAAATTGTTAATAACTTTGTAAATACTGCGTTTTTAAGGAAACTAAACTCAATCTGTGATCACTCATATTTTGTACCAAAATTCGATTTTTAGTACAAAAAACTCAAATATCTTAAATCGTTAATAACTTTGTAAATACTGCGATTTTAAGGAAACTAAGCTCAATCTGTGATCACTCATATTTTGTAACAAAAATCGATTTTTAGTATAAAAAACTCAAATATCTTAAATCGTTAATAACTTTGTAAATACTGCGATTTTAATGAAACTAAACTCAATCTGTGCTCACTCATATTTTATACCAAAAATCGATTTTTAGTATAAAAAACTCAAATATCTTAAATCGTTAATAACTTTGTAAATACTGCGTTTTTAAGGAAACTAAGCTCAATCTGTGATCACTTATATTTTGTACCAAAAATCGATATTTAGTACAAAAAACTCAAATATCTTAAATCGTTAATAACTTTGTAAATACTGCGATTTTAAGGAAACTAAGCTCAATCTGAGATCACTCATATTTTATACCAAAAATCGATTTTTAGTAAAAAAAACTCATATCTCTTAAATCGTTAATAACTTTGTAAATACTGCGATTTTAAGGAAACTAAACTCAATCTGTTATCACTCATATTTTATACCAAAAATCGATTTTTAGTATAAAAAACTCAAATATCTTAAATCGTTAATAACTTTGTAAATACTGCGATTTTAAGGAAACTAAGCTCAATCTGTGATCACTCATAAAATTAATACGAAAAATCGATTTTTAGTATAAAAAACTCAAATATCTTAAATCGTTAATAACTTTGTAAATACTGCGATTTTAAGGAAACTAAGCTCAATCTGAGATCACTCATATTTTATACCAAAAATCGATTTTTAGTAAAAAAAACTCATATCTCTTAAATCGTTAATAACTTTGTAAATACTGCGATTTTAAGGAAACTAAGCTCAATCTGTGATCACTCATAAAATTAATACCAAAAATCGATTTTTAGTATAAAAAACTCAAATATCTTAAATCGTTAATAACTTTGTAAATACTGCGATTTTAAGGAAACTAAGCTCAATCTGAGATCACTCATATTTTATACCAAAAATCGATTTTTAGTATAAAAAACTCATATCTCTTAAATCGTTAATAACTTTGTAAATACTGCGTTTTTAAGGAAACTAAGCTCAATCTGTGATCACTTATATTTTGTACCAAAAATCGATTTTTAGTATAAAAAACTCAAATATCTTAAATCGTTAATAACTTTGTAAATACTGCGATTTTAAGGAAACTAAGCTCAATCTGTGATCACTCATATTTTGTAACAAAAATCGATTTTTAGTATAAAAAACTCAAATATCTTAAATCGTTAATAACTTTGTAAATACTGCGATTTTAATGAAACTAAACTCAATCTGTGCTCACTCATATTTTATACCAAAAATCGATTTTTAGTATAAAAAACTCAAATATCTTAAATCGTTAATAACTTTGTAAATACTGCGTTTTTAAGGAAACTAAGCTCAATCTGTGATCACTTATATTTTGTACCAAAAATCGATATTTAGTACAAAAAACTCAAATATCTTAAATCGTTAATAACTTTGTAAATACTGCGATTTTAAGGAAACTAAGCTCAATCTGAGATCACTCATATTTTATACCAAAAATCGATTTTTAGTAAAAAAAACTCATATCTCTTAAATCGTTAATAACTTTGTAAATACTGCGATTTTAAGGAAACTAAACTCAATCTGTTATCACTCATATTTTATACCAAAAATCGATTTTTAGTATAAAAAACTCAAATATCTTAAATCGTTAATAACTTTGTAAATACTGCGATTTTAAGGAAACTAAGCTCAATCTGTGATCACTCATAAAATTAATACGAAAAATCGATTTTTAGTATAAAAAACTCAAATATCTTAAATCGTTAATAACTTTGTAAATACTGCGATTTTAAGGAAACTAAGCTCAATCTGTGATCACTCATAAAATTAATACGAAAAATCGATTTTTAGTATAAAAAACTCAAATATCTTAAATCGTTAATAACTTTGTAAATACTGCGATTTTAAGGAAACTAAACTCAATCTGTTATCACTCATATTTTATACCAAAAATTGATTTTTAGTATAAAAAACTCAAATATTTAAATCGTTAATAACTTTGTTAATACTGCGATTTTGTAACAAACATCGATTTTTAGTATAAAAAACTCAAATATTTAAATCGTTAATAACTTTGTTAATACTGCGATTTTAACGAACTAAGCTCAATCTGTGATCACTCATATTTTATACCAAAAATCGATTTTTAGTACAAAAAACTCAAATATATTAAATCGTTAATAATTTTGTAAATACTGCGATTTTAAGGAAACTAAGCTCAATCTGTGTTCACTCATATTTTGTAACAAAAATCGATTTTTAGTATAAAAAAACTCAAGTATCTTAAATCGTTAATAACTTTGTAAATACTGCGATTTTAAGAAAACTAAACTCAATCTGTGATCACTCATAAAATTAATACCAAAAATCGATTTTTAGTATAAAAAACTCAAATATCTTAAATCGTTAATAACTTTGTAAATACTGCGATTTTAAGGAAACTAAGCTCAATCTGTGATCACTCATAAAATTAATACCAAAAATCGATTTTTAGTATAAAAAACTCAAATATCTTAAATCGTTAATAACTTTGTAAATACTGCGTTTTTAAGGAAACTAAACTCAATCTGTGATCACTCATATTTTGTAACAAAAATCGATTTTTAGTATAAAAAACTCAAATATCTTAAATCGTTAATAACTTTGTAAATACTGCGTTTTTAAGGAAACTAAACTCAATCTGTGATCACTCATATTTTGTACCAAAAATCGATTTTTAGTATAAAATATGAGTGCTCACAGATTGAGCTTAGTTTCCTTAAAATCTCAGTATTTACAAATAAATATCTTAAATCGTTAATAACTTTGTAAATACTGCGATTTTAAGGAAACTAAGCTCAATCTGTGATCACTCATATTTTATACCAAAAATCGATTTAAAATTAATACCAAAAATCGATTTAAAATTAATACCAAAAATCGATTTTTAGTATAAAAAACTCAAATATCTTAAATCGTTAATAATTTTGTAAATACTGCGATTTTAATGAAACTAAGCTCAATCTGTGCTCACTCATATTTTATACCAAAAATCGATTTTTAGTATAAAAAACTCAAATATATTAAATCGTTAATAATTTTGTAAATACTGCGATTTTAGGGAATCTAAGCTCAATCTGTGATCACTCATATTTTGTAACAAAAATCGATTTTTAGTATAAAAAACTCAAATAAATATCTTGAATCGTTAATAACTTTGTAAATACTGTGATTTTAAGGAAACTAAACTCAATCTGTGATCACTCATATTTTGTACCAAAAATCGGTTTTTAGTATAAAAAACTCAAATATTTAAATCGTTAATAACTTTGTTAATACTGCGATTTTAACGAACTAAGCTCAATCTGTGCTCACTCATATTTTGTACCAAAAATCGATTTTTAGTATAAAAAACTCAAATAAATATCTTAAATCGTTAATAACTTTGTAAATACTGCGATTTTAATGAAACTAGGCTCAATCTGTGCTCACTCATATTTTATACCAAAAATCGATTTTTAGTATAAAAAACTCAAATATATTAAATCGTTAATAATTTTGTAAATACTGCGATTTTAAGGAAACTAAGCTCAATCTGTGATCACTCATATTTTATACCAAAAATCGATTTTTAGTATAAAAAACTCAAATAAATATCTTAAATCGTTAATAACTTTGTAAATACTGCGATTTTAAGGAAACTAAGCTCAATCTGGGATCACTCATAAAATTAATACCAAAAATCTATTTTTAGTAAAAAAAACTCAAATATCTTAAATCGTTAATAACTTTGTAAATACTGCGATTTTAAGGAAACTAAGCTCAATCTGTGAGCACTCATATTTTATACCAAAAATCGATTTTTAGTATAAAAAACTCAAATATTTTAAATCGTTAATAACTTTGTATATACAGCGTTTTTTGAAAAACAAAGCTCAATCTGTGATCACTCATATTTTATACCAAAAATCGATTTTTAGTATAAAAAACTCAAATATCTTAAATCGTTAATAACTTTGTAAATACTGCGATAAGGAAACTAAGCTCAATCTGTGCTCACTCATATTTTATACCAAAAATCGATTTTTAGTATAAAAAACTCAAATATCTTAAATCGTTAATAACTTTGTAAATACTGAGCTTTTAAGAAAAGTAAGCTCAATCTGAGACCACTCATATTTTATACCAAAAATCTATTTTTAGTAAAAAAACTCAAATATCTTAAATCGTTAATAACTTTGTAAATACTGCGATTTTAAGGAAACTAAGCTCAATCTGTGCTCACTCATATTTTATACCAAAAATCGATTTTTAGTATAAAAAACTCAAATATCTTAAATCGTTAATAACTGTGTAAAAACAGCGTTTTTTGAAAAACTAAGCTCAATCTGTGATCACTCATATTTTATACCAAAAATCGATTTTTAGTATAAAAAACTCAAATATCTTAAATCGTTAATAACTTTGTAAATACTGCGTTTTTAAGGAAACTAAGCTCAATCTGTGATCACTCATATTTTATACCAAAAATCGATTTTAAGTATAAAAAACTCAAATAAATATCTTAAATCGTTAATAACTTTGTAAATACTGCGATTTTAAGGAAACTAAGCTCAATCTGTGATCACTCATAAAATTAATACCAAAAATCGATTTTAAGTATAAAAAACTCAAATAAATATCTTAAATCGTTAATAACTTTGTAAATACTGCGATTTTAAGGAAACTAAGCTCAATCTGTGATCACTCATATTTTGTAACAAAAATCGATTTTTAGTATAAAAAACTCAAATATCTTAAATCGTTAATAACTTTGTAAATACTGCGATTTTAAGGAAACTAAGCTCAATTTGTGATCACTCATAAAATTAATACCAAAAATCGATTTTTAGTATAAAAAACTCAAATAAATATCTTAAATCGTTAATAACTTTGTAAATACTGCGATTTTAAGGAAACTAAGCTCAATCTGTGATCACTCATAAAATTAATACCAAAAATCGATTTTTAGTATAAAAAACTCAAATATCTTAAATCGTTAATAACTTTGTAAATACTGCGATTTTAAGGAAACTAAGCTCAATCTGTGATCACTCATAAAATTAATACCAAAAATCGATTTTTAGTATAAAAAACTCAAATATCTTAAATCGTTAATAACTTTGTAAATACTGCGATTTTAAGGAAACTAAGCTCAATCTGTGATCACTCATATTTTGTAACAAAAATCGATTTTTAGTATAAAAAACTCAAATATCTTAAATCGTTAATAACTTTGTAAATACTGCGATTTTAAGGAAACTAAGCTCAATCTGAGATCACTCATATTTTATACCAAAAATCGATTTTTAGTATAAAAAACTCATATCTCTTAAATCGTTAATAACTTTGTAAATACTGCGATTTTAAGGAAACTAAGCTCAATTTGTGATCACTCATAAAATTAATACCAAAAATCGATTTTTAGTATAAAAAACTCAAATATCTTAAATCGTTAATAACTTTGTAAATACTGCGATTTTAAGGAAACTAAGCTCAATCTGAGATCACTCATATTTTATACCAAAAATCGATTTTTAGTATAAAAAACTCATATCTCTTAAATCGTTAATAACTTTGTAAATACTGCGATTTTAAGGAAACTAAGCTCAATCTGTGATCACTCATAAAATTAATACCAAAAATCGATTTTTAGTATAAAAAACTCAAATATCTTAAATCGTTAATAACTTTGTAAATACTGCGATTTTAAGGAAACTAAGCTCAATCTGAGATCACTCATATTTTATACCAAAAATCGATTTTTAGTATAAAAAACTCATATCTCTTAAATCGTTAATAACTTTGTAAATACTGCGATTTTAAGGAAACTAAGCTCAATTTGTGATCACTCATAAAATTAATACCAAAAATCGATTTTTAGTATAAAAAACTCAAATAAATATCTTAAATCGTTAATAACTTTGTAAATACTTCGATTTTAAGGAAACTAAGCTCAATCTGTGATCACTCATAAAATTAATACCAAAAATCGATTTTTAGTATAAAAAACTCAAATATCTTAAATCGTTAATAACTTTGTAAATACTGCGTTTTTAAGGAAACTAAGCTCAATCTGTGATCACTCATATTTTATACCAAAAATCGATTTTTAGTATAAAAAACTCAAATATCTTAAATCGTTAATAACTTTGTAAATACTGCGATTTTAAGGAAACTAAGCTCAATTTGTGATCACTCATAAAATGAATACCAAAAATCGATTTTTAGTATAAAAAACTCAAATATCTTAAATCGTTAATAACTTTGTAAATACTGCGATTTTAAGGAAACTAAGCTCAATTTGTGATCACTCATATTTTATACCAAAAATCGATTTTTAGTATAAAAAACTCAAATAAATATCTTAAATCGTTAATAACTTTGTAAATACTGCGATTTTAAGGAAACTAAGCTCAATCTGTGATCACTCATATTTTATACCAAAAATCGATTTTAAGTATAAAAAACTCAAATAAATATCTTAAATCGTTAATAACTTTGTAAATACTGCGATTTTAAGGAAACTAAGCTCAATCTGGGATCACTCATAAAATTAATACCAAAAATCGATTTTTAGTATAAAAAACTCAAATATCTTAAATCGTTAATAACTTTGTAAATACTGCGATTTTAAGGAAACTAAGCTCAATCTGTGATCACTCATATTTTATACCAAAAATCGATTTTTAGTATAAAAAACTCAAATAAATATCTTAAATCGTTAATAACTTTGTAAATACTGCGATTTTAAGGAAACTAAGCTCAATCTGTGATCACTCATATTTAGTAACAAAAATCGGTCTTTAGTATAAAAAAATCAAATCTCTTAAATTGTTAATAACTTTGTAAATACTGCGATTTTAAGGAAACTAAGCTCAATCTGTGATCACTTATATTTTGTTAAAACTCAAATAAATATCTTAAATCGTTAATAACTTTGTAAATACTGCGATTTTAAGGAAACTAAGCTCAATCTGTGATCACTCATATTTTATACCAAAAATCGATTTTTAGTATAAAAAACTCAAATAAATATCTTAAATCGTTAATAACTTTGTAAATACTGCGATTTTAAGGAAACTAAGGTCAATCTGTGATCACTCATATTTTATACCAAAAATCGATTTTAAGTATAAAAAACTCAAATAAATATCTTAAATCGTTAATAACTTTGTAAATACTGCGATTTTAAGGAAACTAAGCTCAATCTGGGATCACTCATAAAATTAATACCAAAAATCGATTTTTAGTATAAAAAACTCAAATATCTTAAATCGTTAATAACTTTGTAAATACTGCGATTTTAAGGAAACTAAGCTCAATCTGTGATCACTCATATTTTATACCAAAAATCGATTTTTAGTATAAAAAACTCAAATAAATATCTTAAATCGTTAATAACTTTGTAAATACTGCGATTTTAAGGAAACTAAGCTCAATCTGTGATCACTCATATTTAGTAACAAAAATCGGTCTTTAGTATAAAAAAATCAAATCTCTTAAATTGTTAATAACTTTGTAAATACTGCGATTTTAAGGAAACTAAGCTCAATCTGTGATCACTCATATTTTATACCAAAAATCGATTTTTAGTATAAAAAACTCAAATAAATATCTTAAATCGTTAATAACTTTGTAAATACTGCGATTTTAAGGAAACTAAGCTCAATCTGTGATCACTCATATTTTATACCAAAAATCGATTTTTAGTATAAAAAACTCAAATATCTTAAACTAAGCTCAATCTGTGATCACTCATAAAATTAATACCAAAAATCGATTTTTAGTATAAAAAACTCAAATATCTTAAATCGTTAATAACTTTGTAAATACTGCGATTTTAAGGAAACTAAGCTCAATCTGTGATCACTTATATTTTGTTAAAACTCAAATAAATATCTTAAATCGTTAATAACTTTGTAAATACTGCGATTTTAAGGAAACTAAGCTCAATCTGTGATCACTCATATTTTATACCAAAAATCGATTTTTAGTATAAAAAACTCAAATAAATATCTTAAATCGTTAATAACTTTGTAAATACTGCGATTTTAAGGAAACTAAGCTCAATCTGTGATCACTCATATTTTATACCAAAAATCGATTTTAAGTATAAAAAACTCAAATAAATATCTTAAATCGTTAATAACTTTGTAAATACTGCGATTTTAAGGAAACTAAGCTCAATCTGGGATCACTCATAAAATTAATACCAAAAATCGATTTTTAGTATAAAAAACTCAAATATCTTAAATCGTTAATAACTTTGTAAATACTGCGATTTTAAGGAAACTAAGCTCAATCTGTGATCACTCATATTTTATACCAAAAATCGATTTTTAGTATAAAAAACTCAAATAAATATCTTAAATCGTTAATAACTTTGTAGATACTGCGATTTTAAGGAAACTAAGCTCAATCTGTGATCACTCATATTTAGTAACAAAAATCGGTCTTTAGTATAAAAAAATCAAATCTCTTAAATTGTTAATAACTTTGTAAATACTGCGATTTTAAGGAAACTAAGCTCAATCTGTGATCACTTATATTTTGTTAAAACTCAAATAAATATCTTAAATCGTTAATAACTTTGTAAATACTGCGATTTTAAGGAAACTAAGCTCAATCTGTGATCACTCATATTTTATACCAAAAATCGATTTTTAGTATAAAAAACTCAAATAAATATCTTAAATCGTTAATAACTTTGTAAATACTTCGATTTTAAGGAAACTAAGCTCAATCTGTGATCACTCATAAAATTAATACCAAAAATCGATTTTTAGTATAAAAAACTCAAATATCTTAAATCGTTAATAACTTTGTAAATACTGCGATTTTAAGGAAACTAAGCTCAATTTGTGATCACTCATAAAATTAATACCAAAAATCGATTTTTAGTATAAAAAACTCAAATAAATATCTTAAATCGTTAATAACTTTGTAAATACTGCGATTTTAAGGAAACTAAGCTCAATCTGTGATCACTCATATTTTATACCAAAAATCGATTTTTAGTATAATTATCAAATATCTTAAATCGTTAATAACTTTGTAAATATATCGATTTTAAGGAAACTAAGCTCAATCTGTGATCACTCATATTTTATACCAAAAATCGATTTTTAGTATAAAAAACTCAAATATCTTAAATCGTTAATAATTTTGTAAATACTGCGATTTTAAGGAAACTAGGCTCAATCTGTGATCACTCATATTTTATACCAAATCGATCTTTAGTATAATTATCAAATATCTTAAATCGTTAATAACTTTGTAAATATAGCGATTTTAAGGAAACTAAGCTCAATCTGTGATCACTCATATTTCATACCAAAAATCGATTTTTATTATAATAAACTCAAATATCTTAATTCGTTAATAACTTTGTAAATACAGCGATTTTAAGGAAGCTAAGCTCAATTTGTGATCACTCATATTTTATACCAAAAATCGATTTTTAGTATAAAAAACTCAAATATCTTAAATCGGTAATAACTTTGTAAATACTCAAATATCTTTAATCGGTAATAACTTTGTAAATACTGTGATTTTAAGAAAACTAAGCTCAATCTGTGATCACTCATATTTTATACCAAAAATCGATTTTTAGTATAAAAAACTCAAATATCTTAAATCGTTAATAACTTTGTAAATACTGCGATTTTAAGGAAACTAAGCTCAATCTGTGATCACTCATATTTTATACCAAAAATAAATTTTTAGTATAAAAAACTCAAATATCTTAAATCGTTAATAACTTTGTAAATACTGCGATTTTAAGGAAACTAAGCTCAATCTGTGATCACTCATATTTTGTAACAAAAATCGATTTTTGGTATAAAAAACTCAAATATCTTAAATCGTTAATAACTTTATAATTACTGCGATTTTAAGGAAACTAAGCTCAATCTGTGATCACTCATATTTTGTAACAAAAATCGATTTTTAGTATAAAATTCTCAAATATCTTAAATCGTTAATATCTTTGTAAATACTGCGAGTTTAAGGAAACTAAGCTCAATCTGTGATCACTCATATTTTGTAACAAAAATCGATTTTTAGTATAAAAAACTCAAATATCTTAAATCGTCAATAACTTTGTGAATACTCCGATTTTAAGGAAACTCATATTTTATAACAAAAATCGGTTTTTAGTATAAAAAACTCAAATATCTTAAATCGTTAATAACTTTGTAAATACTGCGATTTTAAGGAAGCTAAGCTCAATCTGTGATCACTCATATTTTGTAACAAAAATCGATTTTTAGTATAAAAAACTCAAATATCTTAAATCGTGGATAACTTTGTAAATACTGCGATTTTAAGGAAACTAAGCTCAATCTGTGATCACTCATATTTTGTAACAAAAATCGATTTTTAGTATAAAATTCTCAAATATCTTAAATCGTTAATATCTTTGTAAATACTGCGAGTTTAAGGAAACTAAGCTCAATCTGTGATCACTCATATTTTGTAACAAAAATCGATTTTTAGTATAAAAAACTCAAATATCTTAAATCGTCAATAACTTTGTGAATACTCCGATTTTAAGGAAACTCATATTTTATAACAAAAATCGGTTTTTAGTATAAAAAACTCAAATATCTTAAATCGTGGATAACTTTGTAAATACTGCGATTTTAAGGAAACTAAGCTCAATCTGTGATCACTCATATTTTATACCAAAAATAGATTTTTAGTATAAAAAACTCAAATATCTTAAATCGTGGATAACTTTGTAAATACTTCGATTTTAAGGAAACTAAGCTCAATCTGTGATCACTCATATTTTATACCAAAAATAGATTTTTAGTATAAAAAACTCAAATATCTTAAATCGTTAATAACTTTGTAAATACTGCGATTTTAAGGAAACTAAGCTCAATCTGTGATCACTCATATTTTATACCAAAAATCGATTTTTAGTATAAAAAACTTTTCATTTCGTTAATAGCAGACATATTTTATGTTATTTAACAAAATATTAAGAGCAAAATATTTGTAGGATATAAAATAATTTATGTTATTAATGTTAACAAAATGACATTTTATCTATGTTTTTACCCAAAATCAAACAAATTTTAGGAAATACCAACCACATTTAGAGAAGGTTATACATATACTTTGACATCTTTCACTTTGACAAACCATACAATTCAAACTAAATATTTTTCTATTTTATATTGTACTCCTTAACATGTTTATGGGATTGAAGTTAAACTAAAGTTAATTTAATTCCAGTTCAGTTGTATATGTAGTGTGTTGCAAGAAGAATAATAAAGAATCAAACGACAGCGCAATGCGGATAAAGAAAATTTGCCACTAAAATGATTTGATGGAAAAACTTTGTACTATTTGACGATAACTTTTGTGAAATCTTCAATGTGCGATACACTTGTATGTGCTAGTGCTGTTTTAAAACTAAATTGAATGGCTCTTACAATTTTTGCAGCACTTTTCATTTTATTTTTGGGTCTAACGAGAGCGGCTGGGATTCTTTTTATTTCAGCACTATTCTAGGCTTTCTCGTTTCGAAAACAATTGATGTTTTGTTGTGATGTTGAGTTTGAGTGTTGGAGGCAAATATGTGAAGGTTGAAGAGATGGCGGTAAAAAGCAAAAAAGAAAACAAATTACTTTTTGGGTATTTCAATAATACTCAGGGGAAGTTGAAAAAATAACATACAAACGAATATTGTTCAATAGCATTTTGTAGTGATGTCACTATATTTACTTTTGTGATTTGTTGAAATATTAAATCAACCTTTCTAATAATGTATTATTATTTGCTGGCGTTCAAAAAGTTTCCGCGTAAATCAATTAAACCTAGATGTGTTAACATTTTATTAAATAATTTAGTCAAAATAAATTGTAATATAAATTTTCAAAATATTATTTATCTTTTTTTTTTTCAATGAAAAATACCAAAAAAAAGCTAATGTAGGGCATTACTACATTTTTCCATCCCTCTCACTTCCTATTTCAGCAGAACTTTCTATAGAATTAAAATGTTTATGTAATTTATTTGTTGACCATGCTCGTCAATAATGTTTAAGGTTTTCTATTATTTTTATTTGGTTTTACATACGTATGTATATATTTTACATATAGCTGTGAACACGAAAATAGCACTAATAGATGCAAACTTGGCAGCCCGGACTCCAAGGAAAAAGCTACCACTTACAAAAATGCATAGCAGTTCGCAAGATGCAAATGGTTCAATATTTTGTAAACTGACTGGTCTTAACTTGCTTTATATGGAATTTCAAACCTAATACACTATGGAAACATTGTTAAAATATTTACAAATTTAGTGTCACTACTATTATCTTGTTCGCAACTGTACATGTATTTGGTAGTATGTAAAGTATTTATGTGCATATTTGGAAATAAAAGTATATTGGCATTTGTAGGTATTTATTTATTTATATTCACAAACCACACACTCTCACACATGTGTATGGATCTATGCATGTAAAATCTGTTTTCGTTTCCGTACATTTGTACATGTGTTATGCTCTTGTGGTTTTTCCAATTTTAATGGCAATTTTTATAGACTTTTTTTGTTCTGATTCGGTAAAAATTGTTATAAATTATTAAACAAAAGTGAATTTTTTGTTGGAAAAAATTACTTTATATTTCTGATGTTAAACATAACACCAGGATATAGTGGTTTAAAATAACCAAAATAAAAAATGAAATCGATGTTAAAATGATAATAATTGTTTATAAAAATGTATGTATATGGATATAAAATTAAAAGCTTACAAAAAACGTGGTCTTAAACTATATGAGGCTATTAAAAATTATGGTATATTTAGAAAATGTACATATGTGTGTGTGTTTTTTTAATTTTTATTGGCAGTTAAGTTGTAATAAACAAATTATGAAAATATAAAAGATTTTAATTACTAAATTGGCAATATTACGTATATTTAACAAAATATAAAAAAAATAAAAAAATCAATTCGTAACAATAATTTTAAATATTTAGTTTTATAAAAAAATTCGTTGTCAGGTCATAATAATATGCACAGAAGAATGAAAATCTACTTTAATTTCTAGTTTAAAAAGTGTAAATGCGACTGGCACACTTAAAACTCAAACATAACCCAGCAGTTAAGCATGTAGTCAATGTATCCCTTATAGACAGTAATCGTCACAAATGTCTTATCACTTGGCTGACTCCAATTTATGTATTTTTGCCCATTTGACACGTATGTGCTGTTTGTAGTGCTGATACAAGTCAATTGGTTATTTTATACATCCCATGTAATCTAGCGAGAAGTCAATTGTCATTTAAGTGTCTCTTAGTAATCTGGAGTGTAGTCACTTTAAATGTTTTGTGTGCAATTCGTTCTAACTGGTTTTATACAAATTGTGTTGATATAATTCTCATACAGTTAATTTTTATTGTTGCTTAAGTATACTGATATCCCATGTAACATGCATGAAGTCAATAGTCACTTTAGTGTCTCTTAGTAACCTATAGTGAAGTCACTTTAAACGTTTATTTTGTACTACACTTTAGAAAGTAGTTATTTTACACACCAGAAGCAATCCATTGGAGAGCTGTCGAAGAAAGGTTTGTTTACATGCAATCGTTTATTGTACTGCCTGTGATATGTCTTTTTAGCTGACTCTTTGAAGTCAATTAGCCCCCGTACATGTTAAAATAACTAGTTATGTAGCTGATCAAGTTACCAGTTAGGTAACTGACGCTATTTAAACAGTATGTCAATCCAATATGTTGACTATTTTGGACCAGCTATTAGACAGTCTCATTGAAGTCAAAAAGGGTCATGCCCATGTTAAAATAACTAGTCACGTAGGTATAGAAGTAACTAGTTCCCACCCTAAATGATGGATAAAATTACTAGTTCGTGACTGTCTCCTAAAACTGCTGGGAAATAAATACACATACTTAGCCCTTATGTGTCTGACAGGGTACCCGGATAACTTTTTGTAATTCAATTGCAATATTCTATGTATGCAGAATTCCTAGGCGCTTGAAACATTTTGTTATATTTATTTTTTATAATGGACACATTTCTGTCTCGACTTGGAGGAGGGAGTGGTAAATCATTTTATATTTTACACCCTTAACAGGATGACAGGGCACCCGGGTGCCACATACAAATTATATGGAAAATATTACGTATACGCTCACAACACAATACTGAGTTGTGTTTCAACTGGCTGAATTTATTTGAGTACCGTGTATATAAATGGGAATCCCCATTTATAGAATTGACGTTAGGCTAAACTTAAACATTTTTTTAGCATTTCATAATATGGAGCATTTGCATATATTGCGCAATAATATGTAACTTCATAGGTTCTGTATGTGGTACCCGGGTACCCTGTCGCCCTGTTAAAGGTGTTTTTTTATCACACACATAAGGGTTAGATCGGAAACTAGAAAAAAAACTCAAATAAAGAAATTACTCAAAATAATCACACATACGAGTGTGTTTTTGTTTTCAAATAGTTTTTTTACTAATACATTATCACCACTTAGCTTTTTGACAACTGAGTTAGGTCTTTGACACGATCCAGCGGTTCTAGCAGATTGTCCCAAAGAAGTGGTCAATTAGGGTGACAACTAATTACATAACTAGCTACATGACTAGTTATTTTAACACGTACATGTCCTAAGCAAAGGATCAATTGACCCTTCTGAATTACATTGAGAATGTCTGATAGCTGGTCCAAAGTTATCAATGCATTGGATTCGCATAGCGGTTACATTTGATGAAGTTACCTTACCTTCGTCCTGCCGATACATTAAAATGTTTAAAATTGTTTGAAAATTCTTGTTTTCACTTTTACGAACTTTTGCAACTTCTATTTGATTTTAGCCACGATTAACTAAATTTTTTGCTGCAATTAGTTTTTAAGTTTAGATACTAAAGAACAAAAATGGTTTTGGGGGCTTACAGACCCTTTGTAACTACAACACAAATTAACTTCATAAATTGGACCACATGGGCTGCATATATATATATGTATATATCTGTATATTTACAATATATGTAAGTGTACAAGTACAAAGAATTCAATCCCTTTTATTTCCCTCAATATATAATCTTACTCACCAAACAATTGCACAGTTAGAGGAAAACAACATAAAAGAAAAACTGTTGTACTCGTACAACTTTAGTCAAATAACATGACAACTACCAACATGTGCCTGCTGATGCTGCTACTTGATTCCATTGTTGTTGTTACTGGTGTTGTGGACAATTGTTAGAACATGCGGAAAAACGTGCAATTTTCTGCTTTTGTATGTATGAATTGCTGTCCTTGTTGTACATGTTCAAAAAGAAAGCCCATATGTAGGGTCTACTATACATTATGTTTGGAAAAAAAGAAACTGACAATGGCATAAAAAGTTTTGTTGTGTTTTTTTTACTTACAACTAGGGTTCCTGATCGGGAAATATCTCCCGGGAATATTTTTTTAAAAATATCCTGATAATTCTTGTCGATAATATCCATAGATTTTTCGAATTACGACTTAAATTACCGAATTTTTGTCACTCCAACTAACATTTTTTAAGCCTAAATAGAAAAAATCGATAATTTAAACTTAATCATTTGATTAGGATTAAACTCGGTTAGCTCAACCAAAACTATAGAAGTATAAACATTATTATATTATGACTGATTATTATAAAAAATACAGATTTTTGGCTTAATTTAGTAATTCCCGGGAATTTTTTTAATATCTCCCGTTCTGAAAATTAGGAACCCTATTTGCAACAGAATTTGAAAAGAATTATAAAAAGAAAACAGAAGCAACAAATTCCAGACACCACAACGATGTACCATATCAAATACATTTTAGCTGTTGCCTCTGTATTTATGCCAGCAAAAAAAAATTAAATGTAAACATCAGGCAGCCGGTTCATTTTTTCATTTCCTGTTTCGGATGTTGTGACTTTTAATGGTTTGTAGGGTCGTTTTTTGAAGGAGAACATACATCTTTTCTACTTTCTCTTTTAACAAGGCAAAATAACTATAATGTTTGGATAAATAAAGCGATATCAACATGTTGAGGAATTGCTGTTGCTTTTAAGTACATACAAATTCGAGTTGTAATTTGAATATATTTTTTTATTTAAATTTATGTTACAAAATTATAATTGTGGAATCAAGTTAAAATTAAAAAAAGAAGAATAGTTTATTTAAATAAACATTTTGACAAAACAATTTTATTCCAAGTTGGTTACATTGCAAATTTTATTAGAAACTACTGTCTACATTAATTTTCCCATCGATTTTGAATTAACACACCAACACACAGTGGGGCAGAATCAAAATTTTTTGGAAATAAATCTGGCATTTCTAAACTGCTGCTCCGATTGGGATAAAACGTGACGCCAGCGTGGCAAAGGAGTATTCGAGTTTAATTTATTAAAATAGACCCTACAAATACTCCAAGGGCGGCGCGATGGGGGCTCAAAATAGGGTACCTTCGACATGTAAAATTTTTAAACACATGCATTTGTAGGGTCCTTTTTAATAACTTAATCCCGAATTTTCCTTAGCTGCGCTCACGTCAAATTTTATCCCGATGGAATCAGCCGTTTAGAAGTGCCAGATTTATTTCCAAACAATTTTGATTCTGCCCCACTGTGCAACAGCAGAACATTATGAAACTTAACTAAAAAACGCAAACCTTGATAAAGTATCAACATAGTGAGAATGATTTTCCAATTAATAATTAACAATATAAAAATTAAACAGTTTGGAGAAATTGTCTCTCTTGGTACAAATACCACATTATTGTTCTTGTTCCACACAAGACCTTTCTTACCATAGTGACAGATGCCAAATCAGGCCAAAAATATATGGACACATTAAGAAGTCTTACGAATGGAAACATTCTTTTTTGTAAACATTCCTTGATGTAAATTTCGGTATTTATAGAGCCCTTTGTAACAAATGTTTGGGTTTTTTGAAGCAACTGCATATTGCTTGCCATACCAAAAACTTTTTGGGAAATTTTTGTCTGCTATTGGGTCATAAACTTTTCTTCAACATTCCCTCGAGCATCTGCAACATAAAAAAATTGAACCAGAAGCTGCGAAAAATTTTCCATACGTACATTTCGTCATCCATTATGCAGCAGGTGTATTTTTTGACTTCAATTTCCGAGCTCTGTTCAGGAACAATTTTAGCCTTGAGTACTGACCTAAACGGGCAGCTTTCCTACCGGAGGTGTTGGGAGCTCTTTTGAAAATGCTTTCTATTTTTTGGCTTTAGAAACATCATGTGGACCATTCCTTCTACCTGAACCAGATTTTATATCAACGGACAAGTTCTACCGGTACTGTTTAATAACATTGGAAACAGTTTGATAGCAGACCTTTGATTGTTTGGCCAACATTTTGTAGGACCAACTTTTGTTGGGTTTTGTTGAAAATATTTAATAATTTTAGTACGCACTTTTTTCTGGTCACTCATTTTAATCAGATTAACAACAAATGAACATAATTGACATTAAACATAATAACTGACATGCTTTACAAAGGTAACTTGATAAAAAAAAAAAAAAAAAACAAATAATACTTGGGTTAAATGTTTTAATGAAAAACGTGTGTTAAGAATTTTACGATCTCAGTCCTTATATAAAATTTGAACAATGATTGCAGTAGTACAAAAAACTTTGTAATTATAATCTAACAGAAACACTATAAACTTCATATCCTTTTCCTTGATGTTATTACATATAATCTTGAACTCCATTTTATGCCACGTTTAGGTGCTTCATCTCTGTTTTATGAAGATACATACACATGTAAGTAAAACACAATAATTTCTACATCAAATGAACTTTGAAACCATAAAGCACTTCCACCAACAATGATATTTTCATATTGTTGGTTGTTACCACTCTATAGCAAAAATAATTTGTCATCAGCAATAAAAACATTTGTCATGATCAAAGTGCTTCCTGTGTATGTAAATATGAATAACAATGTTGGTGGTATTGGTAATAACGACTCCTTTCTAGTTAGCCATAATGCTAAGGTTCACTTTTGTTATTTGCTTTAGAAGCTTCTAATTACACTCTACTCTCTATGTCACTCTGTATACAATGCACTAACACTTACTTATGTAACTTATAACTGCAACAAGTAGCTTAGAAATATTTAAATAAGACTCGTTACTGCATTAAAGTTGACAAGAATTTACCACTTAATTTAAATTTTTAATTTTTGCTTTTAATCTCTGTTATCTTTGTATTGCTTTGTTTGGATAATCAGTGCATGTCATTTTTATTCATTTTACAGGGACAGATCACATATCACTTGAAAAGTGTGTAACACTTTAGATTGATGCTGTTCAAAAATGTTCAGTTTTTCCACCACTTCTTTCGTCTGAGTAGCAAGCATCGCTGGTGTCTGTCTGCGTCATCATTATTTTTGTTTTCTGTTTCAATGTTATGGTTATTGCTTTTTGGTGTCGTCTGTATGTTGCAATGAATTTTGAGCGACGTTGAATGACACTTTTTAAATGAGAAATTATATAATTTGTAGAAAATTTTTTAAGTGGGAATGTCGTAAGGATTTAAAAATAATAAAATCACATAATTTTAACTCTTAATAAAATAATTAATTTTTTTAACAATTGACAAGGTTTTTCATAATGTTTTTCCGTTTTTAGCTTATATTCATGGCAATAATGCTCTATCGACTAATCAAATTTTCAAACGGTTTAACTCGTTGCAACTCCGACATTTATGGATAATAGCATGTGGGATTATCTCAATAAAAGGATGGATATTACTTTTTAACTCGTTGCAACTCGGACATATGGACAATGGTAAAAATAGATTGTGGGATTATCTCAATAAAAGGATGGACATTTTTTATACAGTAGTAAATGAGTTAATGACATGGTGTCATACACTATTTAGTGTATCATAATTACTTCTCTTAATATATATGTATGTATTTATGTTTATACATTACTTGTCTTCTCATATACTAAATAATACTGTCACCAACTAAAAGGTTTTCGTTAGAAACGTGTTACACCTGTTGCTGATGCAAGCCAAATGAATTAACTATAAACTTTATTCAGTGGACTACAATAAAATTCATTCACTATGAAGACAACAGCATTCTGCAAATAGCCAGCCAGACATTATCTATAAACTGCATATCAAATTGCAATAATCGCATAAATAACAACAACTTATATCAACTTAAGTAACTTTTAAAATGATTTAACAATGAAATTTGAAATATGATATCGAATATTGTAATAGTTAAAAATCTGTGTCTGCGTAAAATTTAGGCTAAATACAGATGCTTAATGGCCATGCATACTAGAGTAAGATAATACTAACAATAATAAGTATAATTATAAATTAAAATAAAAAAAAAATAAATTTATTTCTATACTCTATAATTAGACTCAATTCTTTTTTATTCTTATCGAATTTTACATACCATTCCCTTCAGAAATAAAAAGTTGTTTCTTATTTGGTGGAATGATATTTTCTTTTTTTTCTTCTAAATTTGCCAAAATTTTCTGATATTACTATTTTTATTTGAACTTATTGATTTCCACAATAAGTGATTTTTTGTGAAATTATAAAGTTTTAAAAATTTTGTAGCAAAATTCTCTAACCGTAAATATTAGATATAAAGATACAATTGGTCAATTCACAAGGTCTCTTATCAGTCATATTGTCATAATGTCCTAATATATCACTACTCGGCGGCTCGGTTAACCGACTCTTACGCATTCGGCGTTGGTCTCTGCTGGTTGGTTACGATAACACAATAAACATAGCATAGAAAGTAGTATTATTTTAGGACATTTCTTGCTTAAAAAGCAATAAAAACCATTGTGAAATATTAAGACATTATGACATGATAAGAGACCTTGTGAATTGACCAAATATATAACTATTTTCTTAAGTTATATATAAGTATTTCATATACACAGAAAAAATAATTTCGTAATTGGAATGACATTTTTTTTTTTAATGATACTATTTAAGAAATTTTTTATAAATGTTATGAATTGAAATCAATGAAATCAAATCATAGTAATCATAAAGAGATATTTTTTAACTTAGAAGTTTTTTTATTTGGAACCTACTTAGTTTCAAAGCTCCTAATGCATATAAAAAAGCTACTAAATCATTTTTTCAATACAATTTATAAGCAATAAGCATATATGTAGATTCCAAATATATATACATATATATTGCTTATTAAGGTACTAAAAGAGTTACATTATTCATTGCAATACAAAGTTATTGTCAAATTGACCACCAATATTTTTTAAGACTGTATTAGTTACACAGTGGTTTAGAAACGTTTTTTTTTTTCCATGAAGAAAAATATAAAATTTGAATTAATGTAAAATTTCAACGGTTAAAGAACTAATGCAGATCCAAATGCTCTTTAATTAACGGTATTATAATTTTTGTTCCAAAAACAAAGTTTTTTAGAAAAGTGCCTACTGTGACGTTATTTACCATGTGATAGTAAAAAACTTTGTACGTGTTTAAGTAACATATAGGGTTATACAAATGTAGAATATTTTTGCTTTGCCTTTTTAAAATTTTTTATACAAACCTAAAATTATTTTTTAAAATTGGCCAAGTTTGGATAGGCCTGGGGGATGTTGTGTCAACTTTAGTGAGCCAAATTTTACTATGCACGCTTTAACATTAAGTTCTCTTTCCGGATCATATAAAACTTGTGTATAGTCCCGAAGAAAATTTGTTTCTACAAAAGAAAAAATATAGGGACTTTTTAGCTCATTTAGATTATAAATGAATTTTTGGCGATTTTTAAAAAAAAAATTTAACAACTTCGAGGGGCCACACACTAGCCCCCAAAATCACCTCAGCTACAACCGTGTGAAATTTTGAAACAATATCTCCAATAGTTCCCAAAATACCGAAGGTTTCTAAACCACTGTGCGTTACAAGAATTGTATAATTGAGAATTTATTTTCTGATGAGTTGTGTCATGAGTTTTTCCAAAATACCTGGATTTCAAATTCAATCATAGAGAAACATAGAGCGGAAACTAGAAAAAAACTCAAACAAAAAAATTACTCAAAAAGTTACACATACGAGTGTTGTTTTTGTTTTCACATAGTTTTTTTTACTAATACATTCTCACCACTTAGGTTTTTGACAACTGAGTTAGGTCTTTGACAGGAGAGTTTCCGATCTAGGTGTATTTATCTATGAATTCAATCAGTAACAGTTGTTATATTCTTGACAGTCTCCAAAAAATTTATAATTAAAAATCATAATATAACTATTACAAGGTAGAATCAGTAGAAAAGTAAGTTCTCAATTTTTCATGCCTTGAATTGTCAGACAAATACATATATAAAATAAAAAATAAAAAAAGTTTTTAAAAATTTTTGTGAAGAAATCAATTTAACATTAAGCCATATAAGAAGAAATATGAGTGTGAAATGTGCTGTGTGTAAATGTTCATTTGAACAAAAGGATATAAGATTTTTAAAATGTCCTGAACAAAAAATGGAGTACAGCTTGCGGCATTGAGTTTTAAATTTTCTTTATTTTAATTCATACATTTTTTTTCTCATTTTCTCATATTTGACATAACAAGGCATACAATTTTAAACTCTCCCTACTGATTCTACCTGGTTATTGTTGTATCATGATTAAAAATTAAAAATTAAAAAAAAATATAAAAAAACAAATGTATAAGAATTGCAAAATATGAGCTAAAAAGCCAAATATGTTATATAAACTAATAAATGCTAATATTGACAAAATATGCAAACAAATTCACTAACAAATCGATGGCTTATGCGTGGACGATAAGACGAACAGAAAAAAAAACATGCATTTGCATGATTCCTGTTTCCCTGGTAATATGTCATTCGAATAAAAATTATTCGAATAATCGATAGTTGTCGAATACTCGAATAAGCTAATTTGCAAACTACAGTTTTAAAAAATAGTGGAAATATTGGAGTGAAAGATCTCAAAGAAACAAATCTATTAATTTATAATGTAAATCAAATTTGTTCATCATTGGAAATTTTGGTAGAAATAAATTTCTTTACCAGATTTTGAATTAAGACCTAAAGATCCCAATAAAACAAAATGCGTAAACCTTGTGACTAATAAATACCTAGGAAATGATAATGTATCTGCAATAGAATTGGAATGATTCATTTTAGAAACGCTCAATAAACAATAATTAAAAAATGTATATATACACAACCCTATTCCTAATTGAATCATTAAAAAAATAGTAATTTTTGGTTAGTTTGCGTTTTATCTACTAGCAAAAATTCTAAATTTACTTTTTTGTTAAAAAATACCACTGCTCCATATACAAAATAATACATTGACCCATTTAACTTAAACGTTTATTTATATTACAAACATTTTAAATATAATTGAAAAACTAAATAAAAAAAACATTAATTTGAGGTTATAAAGTATTCAAACATATTTTTTCAGCCAACTAACAAAATGGTTCAGATATAATTCTATCCCTTTTTAATAGAAAACTATTATTTTTGTTCTTAATTTATAACTTAAGGGCTCAAAAAACAATCAACTTGATTAGGGTTTAGATTTTATTTTACGATTCTTGTAAAGTCTCTGGCAAAATCTTCAATATTTTAAAAATGCCATATCATCATACAATAAATACATTCATTTCCCAACAGTTCCGGGTGACTGTCCCGAACTAATGATTTGATCTATTAATAAGGATGACCATTAGTTACATAAATAGCTCATTGACTAGTTATTTTAACATGTGAGCTGGTCCGAAGTAGTCAAAGCATTGTATTAACATACATGTTACATATATTGGATTCTCATAATGGTTACATAGAGTCAGTTACCTTACTAGCTACCTAACTGGTGACTTGATTATCTAATTGACATCAAATAGTCAGCTTAAACAGACCTTCTTCCGACAACTCTCCAATATAAAAACTACTTTCTAAAGTGAAGTACAAGACAAACTTTTAAAATTACTACACTCTAGGTTACTTAAAGACACAATGGATGTAAAAAGTAACCAATTGACTTCTCTCTGCACTACAAAGAACACATACATGTGACAAATGACTCAAAATATATAACTTGGAGTCTGCCATGTGATAATACTTTAGTGGCAATTACTGTCTATACATTGATTACTTGTAAAACTGCGGGAACAGCTGGGTTATTGTATGTAAGTGTAACATATAATGTATATGTATGTCTTGTTATGTGTTCAAAATTCTGCACAGCCATTTTTAAGAAGGTCATTTGTAATTTTAATCTAACAAATTTGAAAGTTTTTGTCTTGTTTTTTTTTATTGTAATTTTATGTCTCAAAACACAACGAAGACACAAAAGGGCTGCAAAATATTAACACATGTGTATGTATGTATTTAATTGTGTATGTGTGTGTTGATTTTAATGCATGCTTGAATTACTAGATGCACTTTTGCTCATTTGCTGTCTTTTTGGTATAAAAGATACCAAAAGTTGATCTAAAGTCATCACAAGTTTTATTGCATTTAACGCAAACAGTTGTGTGGTAAAACAATCACGTCCAATACAACCAACACAAAACGTAGTATCATCTACTAAATAAATACAGCATCCAACTAAAAAGGATCAATAAAGTTTTCCTTGTGTGTTTTTGTTAACGAAATATTGACAACGCTCTTACAGTTTTATTACCTGAGTGCGCGTGTTTAAGTGAAAATAATTTCTAACTTTTTCATAACAAAAAAAGAACAGTGTTGATCACCAAAGTTTTTGAAAGTTTATTAAACTCATTTATAAATTAACAAGTTTTTAATAAGAATATGAAGTGGGTAGGTGAAAGCAAACGCAAAAAGAAATGCTTAAAAAAATAAGTTTAATAAAAGAAACATTAACTGTTCTGGGTTGTTAAGCCCATCACTCATTTTATAAATTATGTTTGGAGAAAAATGTTATAGAAATGTTACGCTTCAATGAAGATAGACCCAGAAAAGTGTAGAAGAAAAATCACAGAAAACAATTGAAAATGTCCCTTCCAGCACAAAACTCATAATTCATATAAGAATGTGAACGTGTCCATGCATCCTTAGATATTTATAAAAGGACAATCATCTTTCTGTCAGCTTAAATGTTTATTAAAACAACAACTTTTATAAAAAAATAAATAAAAACATATAAAATCAAAAAGAAATTGTAACGAACAAAAAACTCCCTAAGTTGATGTTACAAAACAAAAGTTGTCTTCCAAACAGAACAACTCCTAAAGAAACTATAAAAATCTTTAAAATATATTATATTATAGAAAACATTTATCTAAGGATATGTTTCTAGTGTGTTGTAGTGTATTGTATTCTCCAAGTACTCATTGTATCATTCTTGAATGTATTAGTATATACTTGAAGAGCTAACAAGCTTAAGGACAACATCCTTATTTTTTAGTGATAGAGTGCATAAAAATATGAGTAGAAGATGAATTTATGATGACACCGATTCATATAATGGCACTTTTTTATTTTACTCTAAATTCCTTACATACCAAGCGTACATACAAATATACATATGCTTACACATACTCTCTCTCTTTTATAGTAAACTAACTTTAACAAGACCCCGAAATATATGTACTTATGACGTGCGTGAACATTTTTACAAAAGAGGATTTCTTTTCATTTCATTTTCCTCTTTTTATGTAACTAAAGATGTAAGTATTCCATATAAAGCCATCATCATCCTCGTCATCTTAACAAAATTCTGGCCATCATATTTCCACACATCAACATTGAGAGGAATGAGAGGAAAAATATAGCAGAATAAGATTTCCTTTATAGTTAATTTCCAAACAGAAATGAAAATGGAAAACATCTGCTTGGGGGGAAATGAGCTGAAGAAATGAGAATTTACAAAATAATAATCTGTAACAAAAAGATCGGAATTTCTGAAAGAACACTGACAGAAAAAAGGCTTTCAATAATATTAAAAGTGGAGTTGAAGCATTTCATTTAGTTATTGTTTATATTATAATAACTAAAAGAGAATAGCGTTTATAACAATCATATCTCTGAATATCAACTCTTGAAGATATAATATTTAAACGTGAAATTATAAAAAGTTCATACTTGACAATTCTAAAAAGAATTCACATTAGTTTTTCAAGTTTGTATCAGTTCAAATCAATCTGATATCTTTATAACGCAAAACTCTTAACAAATATCGAAAATTGGAAGGCGATTTAAAATTTTACTTTAAGCTGAACGCTTTCTGTGCCACTATATTTGCCCATCAATAATAAAATAACAAATGAAACTCTTAAGTGTAATCGAAATTTAAAGTTCACTTTTCGGCAATTTTAAATGTTGTCTGAAACTACACACTTTGTTTGCCTGTGTATTTAGCCATCAACTGCACATATATACTTGTAACTTTGAGTTACAAAGAATAAAAGTCATAAAAAGATTTTATTATTAAATAAATACACATACAATACAATGCAATATTCAGGACTAGCATTACAATCACATCATAGATTTTTTTCATTCCTTTCTTAATGCCATTTTTATGACATCAAAACGAAGCAAATGGCTTCATCACAGTGCAATTTTAAACTCAATTCTTAGTTTACAATTTTGTTTCGAGTTTAGCTAGTATTTTTATGGATTTTTACAACATTTTGTTTTCAATTTTGTAGTTTATTGCTTGTTTGTGTTTGAGTGTGCTGGCTGGCAACATTGTCAGAGCTTCGTATCCAGCTCTGCACGCATTGCATTTTGCCCAACAGAAAGCGGCATTGGGTCAACAAGACCAGCAGCATTCCTCGTCGTTGGAACAACAAAACTCGGACTCATCGGAATTGGGAAATGAATTGGGCTCCACTGTAACCTCATCGGAAGATTATGATGCTCATCCTCAGTATAGTTTTGCTTATGATGTCAGAGATTCGTTGACCGGTGATGATAAGCAACAGGAAGAGAAACGTGATGGTGATGTAGTACAAGGACAGGTGAGTGGTTTTATTCTAAAACCAAAACAAGTTCGTCTTTCTTATGATCTCTTCCATAGTATTCCCTAATTGAACCCGATGGCACTCGCAGAGTTGTTGAATACACAGCCGATGATATCAATGGTTTCAATGCTGTCGTTTCCAAACAAATGTTAGATGAACAACAACGTCTACGTGCCTCCGCCGCTGCTGGTACCTCCTCTTCTTCACGTTACAACAGCATTGAAGTCTTACAATCCCAACTGCAAGCTCATGCCATTGCTGAAGCTCAAGCCCAAAGTGCTGCCTATGCTGAAGCTCAAGCCTTAGCCGAAGCTCAAGTAAGAGCTGAAGCCATGGCTCAATCCCAACAGAATTCCCAGGCTGAACAACAGGCTAGATCTCAAGCTGAAACACAGGCACGCTCTCAGGCTCAACATTTGATGGAACAATTCGAACAGCAATACAAGCAGCAACAGCAGCAACAATTGCAGCAACAACAATTGCAACAGCAGCAATTGCAATTGCAAGCCCAACAGCAATTACAACGTGCCCAACAGCAACAACAACAACAATTATTGCGCACCCAATTGCAACAATCCCAAGAACGTTTGACCAATGAACAAGCCTTACTACTCTCCCAATCTCTACCCAGCCAAGCTTTAGGACACAGTGTACACGCCACCGTAGTCTCGCATCCACCAACTCTATTGTCACGCACTCCCACCGGTTCCGTATTTGCCCAGGCCCGCGATATTTCAGCTCTAAAGGACATTCGCGACAATACAGCTCGTCTTACCATCGAACGTACCGCCCAGCCCCAGATTGTTATTACTCAACCTGCCAGTGCCACCGTTCAAGCTTCAGTCATACACTCTCCCTTGTCTTTATTAGACTCAGCTAGTGCCAGTGCTTTGAATGGTAATGGTTTAAGAGGCAGTTCTTTGATATCAACCAGAATTACCAGCAATGGACGTACTACTGGCAATGGAAACTTGCTATTGAATGGTAATGGCAGACGCACCAGCGAACAATTGTTAGAAGAACTGGAAAGTAATGAATTGCAAAATTCCCTTGGACGTCATTCAAGTGCAACCAGCTCGGCCAGTATAAGAATCTTGAATGGTAATGGTAATGGCAATGGGGAAGAAAGCGCTCTGCGTAATGGCAATGGTAACGGCAATGGTAATGGACATGACACTGGTAACGGTAATGGTAATGGCAACGGTAATGGCAACGGCAACGGCCTGAGTCATGGCAGTAATGGCAACGGTAATGGTAATGGTAACGGTAACGGTCGCTATACCTTAGATGACAGTTTGGAATTGCGTTTGAATGGCCACAACAGCAACGGCTTAAGAAATGCCTTGCGTCAGCAACAAACCAGACGTTTGCAAACCATTTACACCAACGGTAATGGCAACGGCAATGGTAATGGTAACGGTAAAGCTTTATGGTAAATCAAAACCCTCTTTACAAATGAAAATTCCGTTTAAAAAACAAAACCATTTAGGACGAAAACAGCAACAACGATCACAATTAGTTTATAGAAAATACAAAAAAAAAACAAAAACAAACACTCAAGGCATTAATGACTCTACCCTACGCCCGGCTAACTCTAACAGGACTATGCGTTTATTGACATTCGTTTAATTTTTTTACATTTTTCCTTAATATTTAGTTTCTTAAGGTTTAGTTTTAATTGAAAAGCAAAATGTTTGTGTTTTTTATGTTTCTCACTTTTTTATATACATACATATATTTAACTACTAACTTAACTTATTTGTTACTAATCAAGGGATTTTGGGTTTTAATTTTTTCATATTTCATTCATAACATTACACTGATAATAACAAAAAAAAAAGAACTAACTAACTGATAAACTATCTTACATCTTCCTAAAACTACTCATTACACATTAATTACGCTTTTTGTTTACTTAACAAAATACATTTCTTCCATTCTGTTTGGTTTTAACTACAACTCTCTCTATACTTTCTTCTTTTCTTTTATTTATTTAAAATTAAAAAAAAAACAAGTTATGTTCAGACTTTGGAAGTAAATATAAATCTTTTTGACAAATATTCTTTATCATTTAACAAACATATGTATATTTATCTTATTTTCTTTCTTACTTTTAATACTCTGTTTAATACTACATACTTTTTTCCCTTTGGAACATTAAATGCACTAAATTCTTAAACAGAAATCCAAGTCGGTGCAGATGGTAACAACACCCTCCAAGCCAGAAAATAATATACAACCAATTTTAAACCTCTAAATAAAACTATGACTTCAATGGACTTTGAATGGAAAAACTCGTTAACAATCAAAAGATTTAAATTCACATTTCAACATTTCTAAATGGCTACAATAAGTGACGACGTTTTACCTTTGAAAAACAACCGACTTGGTTGTCTGTCTACAACTACAAAATTTACAACAACTAGGTACTTCATATTACAACTACATCTTTATGCTCGAATGTTTGTAAATAAATCAAGAAGAAACAACAAGGATCTAATGCATTTCTTACAATGATTACCGTTTCTTTTCATACACACACACACCATATTCACACAAACATACATACATACATTTATATACTAAACATTATTTTTGTCATGTTAAACGCATATTTAATATTTATTTATTTATATTTACATTCATGTTTTACACTAACTACCGTTTTTGTTTCATCTTGTTCTCTTCTATCTTCTCTCACACATACACATGCAAACAAACAAACTATCTTTCTCTCTTTCGTCTTCTATATGTTTAAATGTGTATTTACTAATACTTTTTCTGTTATTTTCTATATTTTGTAGTTCATAAGCTAAGTTTAGAAAAAAGATTGCATCCTAAAAAACCATTAAAAAAAATAAATAAAATATATTTTTTGCAACACAAATGCAAAAAAAAAAAAAAAAAGAAACGTTTTATTGTTTATTCCTATTCTGTGAACTCTAAAGGTCTTCTTACTTTTCTATTTTTATTATTATTGTTGGGTCTTTTTGCATTTTAACTATGAAACCATTTAAGAAAAAGATTATCAAGTTTTATTTATGAACTTTGGATGAAGTTGAAACATATTTGTTGTCCTAAACCTTTAAATTCTAATGAATAATAAAAATATTGTTTATTTAAGTTAAAAGATTTTCGTTTTAAAGATTTACTACTTTGGTTTTCAAATTGCTAAACAAGAGAAACATTAATTAATAAGGAATATAAATGTTATTGTTGTGCCAACAAAAACTCAAATATGTCCACTTGTTCAAATGTTATTAAAAAAGTTTACTAGGCCTTCATATGCAAAACAAACATATTTTTTCTATTCTGAAAAGTTGTTAAAAATACACATTGATTCGGTGTGAGTCTTTCCACGATGATCTTATATTTTCCTCATCAAGGTATACTTTACGATAAAGATTAAAACAAATCTTTGGCATAATAATAGAGATATAGGTTCAAATATGTCAAAAATGAACCGATTTTCTCAATTTTAAAAAGCAACCGAAGCAGAACCTTCGACAATGATCATTAAGGGTTAATTTTCATTTTTGTGCTGTTTTATAAATACTGGACTTCATGTTATATTTTTCTTAAGTTTCATCAAAATCGGCCCAAAAAATTAATTCGCTAACTTTAAATCAGAAATTCCAAATATTGAAAAATTTTGCATTTGCCTCACGATTTAAGGTTTCACGTTTTCCAATTTTTGTAAAACTTTAAAAGTATATTTAGAAATATCTGGACTATAATATTATGAATAGGTTTTACTTAAAATTCATAACAGCAAGGAAATTCGGTTCATTCGCCAAAATATGGGCAAAAAATTAATTTTTCTCGAAAATTTCAAAATTAAAATCGCAGATACGGAAAAGCTATACGAGGTGTTTTCATAATTTTTTCATATTTTTATTCCCTATTATATTCTCATTAAATCCCAATGAGATTATCAACAAATTCCGAAATTTGTTTAACAAAATTTTTAAAAATTTTAAAATCGAGTTTTGAAACTGTCGATAAAAAAATTTTATTTTTTTGGTCATACCTTCGAATATTAGGTTAATGGTATTCTACGAAGGCAAAAACTCATATTCAAATAAATATGGATATATTAAGTAAAAATAAGCATTTATTTTAATATTTATAAAAATACTAGCTTGACCCGGTGCGCTTCGCTACCCCTGTCGATGTAAAAATCGGTTCAGCCGTTTAGTAATTATTGTTTAAAAACTAAAGGTACCAATTTTACCCGTTTTCCCCCCTTTTTATCCCTTTCTGGTCCAAGTATTGAAAAAATTTATAGCCTATTGACGCTTCCAAGTAAGGATCTATCTACGTTCCAAATTTCAATAAAATCGGTTCAGCCGTTTAGGCGTGATGCTCAAACAAACAAACAAACAAACAAACAAACAAACAAATAAACAAACAAACAAACAAACTTACAAAGACATTTATATATTTATATAGATTTTAATTTTGTTCCTACATTTCTTGTTCTAGTGGCCTGAGACACGTTACTGGCCTGGGGGATTTTTAATAACCAATGTTCCCCATACTGGGGGGTGAGACTGGCAAAAATCCAACTTTCGTTTATTAAGGGCCTCCCTAATGTATATACCCTTGTCACTTATGTGAAGTGTATAATAAGATGACAGTACCGCGTGCTCTGTTAAAAATAAAAACACCTCTCAATGAATCAACCTATATAATAGTATCTTTATTTTGTATTCCTTCCATTTGTTTTTAAAAATAGTTGATTTTAAAATTAAATTGGAATTAAACTTTAAATTAACAAAATTAACTGACAGACTGGCTAATGAAAACAAAAACCAAGCAAGAATTTCCTTAATATACTATGTAAACAATTAGTTTTTCACTATATTGTTTATATAAGCATATTGTTACGAATGTGCAATGACGATTTGAATTCAACGGTCTGTAACGACTACATGTAGCATTCATCATGTTTGAAGGCACGTCCATCACACAGTGGTGCAAATGCTCAATCTAGCCGAAAAAAAGTCATTTTTTTAAATGTTTCAAAAGTAAATTTTTTGAATGGTAATATATTGACAAGTGTCCATAACGGCATATTTTTTTTTTTTCTTTAAATAGCTACACTAGCATTGATACATTGCTTCAAAAACAAGTAATTGCTTCTTTGTTAATATCTCAAGTAGAGTTTCCAATTCGGTTTTAACCGAAACCGAAACCGCGGTTTTTCAAGGCCTAAAACCGAAACCGAAACCGACAATTATTCTTCGGTTTTCAATTTTAATCTATTTTCACTAGAAAACTTCAAAATTTAGAAATGAGAAACAAACTTTTTCATTCAACTATTCATTCAATATCTCTAAACACATATCGGTAAAAATATCTTAAGATTTGTTTAAATTTTTTAAATTGTATTACAATAATTGCTTCAGATGATGTAGCAGACTACCTTTTGCAGGCTAAATAATGCAAAATTTTTGTAACAAAGTCTTAGTTATTTTCAAATATCCGATAAAAGTATGGAGTACTAGCTGACCGGTACGCTTCGCCACCTCAATTGAAATAAAGAAATAGTACTCACTTTGTAAATTAATACTAATTCAGGAAAACATATCTCTAGTTTCATGTTTATTGATTCATTGTAATGTGGATTGTAGCTCATTCTAGACGTATTATTAGAATAAAAACAGTACCATAAACACCCACATTTTGTATTCCTACTCAGCATCATGAATGTTTAATTTCATATTTCTGTGTCCATTATTATAGAAAATACAAAAGAAAGGTAAGACTATAATCACCTTTCGTAAATTCTAAGTCATTCAGAATAATTTGTGCCTAATTCTAAGGTTTATAAGTCAATCAGAATAATTTGTACCTAATTCTAAGGTTTATTATTGTAAAATATTAAAAAAGTACCTTTACAATAAAAAATAGTAACATTAATTATCCGTTTTGAATTCGCGATTCTAGGTCCATCGTTATAAAATATTCAAAAAGTACTACTAGTTCGAAAATTTTCAATTCTCTTTTTTATATTCTAACTCAGTCAGGATCATGTGTGTTTAATATCCTGCTTATAGGTTCATTATTATAGAAATTTCAATAATAGTTTCTGTTACCTCAATATCATTATGCCCTCTATCCTTGATTCTTTCTTTACTCAGAACTTTATCTAATTTAATGTATTAAAAAGGTACCATTAAAAGAAAATGTACCAATTTTCCTTTATCTTCGTAAACACTCGTCAAATTTGAACTTAAAATTTGTTTAGCAGTTCCTGTATTATCAACTGATTTAATAGTTAATAAATTATCACAAAACCGAACCGAAACCGATCGGTTTTCAATTTTTTAAAACCGAAACCGCGGTTTTGAAATTTTTCGGTTTTTTGGAAACTCTAATCTCAAGTGACATTTAACAGTACAAGTGAAATTGTTGTCAAAAAATAATAAGAACAATTAAAAAAAAGTTGTTGGTGTCATTAATATAACAAAGGTAAGAGTAAAAATTACTGTTTAAATTTTTCATAAAATATGTTTTTTTTAGAAAAAAATGCAATTATGTACATGTGTGTTTTAAATGTGAAATTTTTGTTCAATGTCCAAATTCTATTAGAATTTCAAATGGTAATTTAACATAGTTAAGCTTTAGTTTTTATGTTGACGTCATCTATATAGATCTAGCTTTCTAATGTTTAAAAAATTAGCTGTCACTTTTTACCTCAACGATTTTTATTTCATTTAGAGTTTAACAATGTCATTACAAGGAAGGAGCTGTATTTTTATTTTTAAGGTTGGCGTGGTATTTCGCTCACTTCAAATTTGTTAATGAAAGGTAGCCTTTAATTCCCTCCACACATACAGAAAGACGGTGTGAAAATTTCAGTAAAATCGGATCAGCCGTTTCGCCGTGTATAGGCTTCATGCAAACCCACAGAGAAAAAATTTACATACAAAAACAAAAAATTTTTCTCAGATTGTTTATATTGATGAAATCTATAAACGTACCAAGTTTCATGTCGGTATGGCTTTTCAAAAGCGAGATATTACCTTTTTCCGGCTATATTGAGCATTTAGACCACTGTGCATCAGTAGCATGTGGTTATTGGCATTTTTTGTAAGTATGGCAACACTAGGTGTTTGGGCTGCTGGCAATGACATCGAAGGCTCTAGACAAGGCAAATTTATTTACAGGTATACCCAATTCTACAACAAATACAATTTTACAAAAAACAACATATATTTTGTTTTTGTAAAAATATTTCCTAGCTGTCAAACAGCAAAACAACGGCAGACTAAAAAAAATCAAAAACAGGGGTGAAAATAAATACGTGAAATTTACTTTCACGAAGTACAGCAACGCTTTTTATTTATATTTTTTTATATGTTGATTGTTTAAAACGATCACTAAAAGAGACAAAAACGTTATATTTAAATTAACAAAGAAATGTAAACAAACTTTGACAGATAGCAGTGAAAAAACATATCGAGCAAAAAATAGTCAGCTGGCTTTTCGACGTCACCTTATTAGATTCGCCTTGGCTCTAGAATTCGAACATTCGAGTTTTGTCCGTTAAGAGCATTGTAGAAGATTCCCGAGAGATGGCAGTGCGTGTATAAATAGTGGCAGAGGCTGCAGTCGTGAGTTGAGTTTATCATTGGCACTATTAGAGTTAACATCAACTGTCTTGTGCATATAAGGTTGTACGTAATTTCAGCGAATTGATAAACTTGTATAAAGACACTGAGTGACTATTTAGTTCTGTTGTTATTGTACATTCTAAATAAATAAAGAGTTGCTACAATTTTAAACTACTAAAACTGCTTTTATTTGCAATCAAAAGTATCCAGCTTATTTATAGGAAATAAACCCACGTTTTAAAAGGTAAAAACGTAACAATATATAAAAACTTCAGTTCGATAAAAGGGAAAATCGTTCTTCTAGGAGATTTTATGATTTTCAAATAAACTCCAAATAAGTAATATGGAATTATTAATTTGTTTATGAACCTTAAATTCATATGGGAATTTTGAAAATACTTTCTTTGATTTTTGCAATTTTTTAAATAAGCTTTATTTTACAATTGTATGAAGTTTTCGAAGTGAATATTTTGCTTAACAAAATGCTTTACTTTTTAACTATATATCATACACACTATCGGTAAACGATGTGTATAAGCCCCCTAACAACATATGAATCTTCTTGACATCACTGGCATTTTAAAATACATTAAAAATGTATAACATCGAAAACTTTTCTTTTAAGGCCACCCTAATATACAAACATATATGTAAATATAAATTAATCGTAAAAGTATTAGATTTATTAAATTTCTTAAATTTCTTAAATTGTTCCGTATTATTTAAATAAATGTAAAGCATTGTATTTCTAAAACTTACTTGAAATCCTTAAATTTAATTAATAAATTATTCTTTATCATATAACGCAGTCTCTTACTGCCTCCTTTTGGGTCACTACATTCATTCGCAGACCACATTTCAAATCAAAACAGTTTTCGTAATAACTCAACAAAGATAAGTACGAAACACAATCCTCTCGTATTTCCTGCAATTTCTTTAATTAATTAATTTTCCACTACACGGAAAGCAATCGTCGGCAAACAGTTACTTCTTGGCCATAAACTTTTTAACAAACTTAATACAACTGAAGACCGACCAAATGAAATGAATGCCAATGTGAAGGTATGGCGGATGGATGGAAGAAATTAAAATTATAACTAAATATTTCAACATTTACGAGTTTAATGCCATTCGCTCACTGAATAACTGACTGACTCATTCACTCACTCACTCGCTCACTTACCCACTTACTCAATCATTCATCGACTTCTAACCATTACACTATTACGAGTACATACTGTGGGGGCAAATCAAAGATACTTGTACAAAAATAAATAAAAACATTTGCTCTATTTAATTTTATAATGTGCAAGTGGATTTTTGCATAAACATTAAGAAATCACTTAAAAGTTCATAAAAAAAAAAGTAGCGAACGAAGTAAACTAAGTAAGTGGAAAAGTTTTTCAGCGATTTTTTCTTTATTTTCTTCTTGAGGGCAAATAAATTGTAGACGCGTTCAAACAAGAGAACACAACACTAACTACTAAATGACGTTATCAACACAGAAACACGCACACAGACACTGCAACACTAATACACACACATTGCAACATGGAATAGGAAGAGGAAGAGGAACAACAGCAAAGGCATTTGTCTTGTATCATTTAACGAATTGACAAGTGACGAGGGCATTGTATCATGTTACATAGAAAATTTTATACACTCTACGAAATACAATTGATCAAACAAATGTCCAGGATTTTTGCTAGCGATACAAACATAGGGATATTCTGATATACGACATAAGGAAAGACGATTGGCAAAAGCAACAATTTGTATATTAGAATAATAGTTCTTTTATTTTAATAATATGCTTATTTGTATGAAGTTTAAATTAAAAAACGGTAAACTTGATTTATCACATTTTAACTGGAATTACTTCTGAGTGTAAGCAACTCATCTTTACTCTACACAAGCAATTTGTAAAGCTAAACTATTAAAACTACATGCTGCTGTTGCAGTTACTAGCAAGGGTGCCAACTCTTTAGCACATAAAATGGTTAGATTGGGAATTAAAAAAATGGAGAAAACGGATCCGTAGTTGCAACCGTACTATCATTCCACATTGGTGGATGGAACTAAATAAAAAAAATAATTCGATTAGGAGGATATATATATATTAAATTATTACGAAATTGTACGAAAAAATACTACAACTTAAATGGTTGTTGTCCAAAATATTCCAATTAGGGTTTAATATGGAACAAGTTTCTGTTGGTGTAACCAGGAGATTTCAAAGATTTGCTATCCATTCGGGTTTAATTGTGTGAATCTATTTAAATGAAACAATATAATTATGAATATACTTGTATGTAAATGCACATTTCTACACTTTGCAATAAGAAATCAAACTTCTACAACACAGAATAAAAGCATTGATATCTGCTATTTCGTCGTTTTATTTGAATATACATATTTTATTAGTATTATTCTAATTTAAGTTATACCATTTTTCTATAATTTTTTTATATCCTTCACCTTCGTGAGAAGGGTACATATAAGTTTGTCATTCCGTTTGTAATTTCCACAATATAATTTTCCGACCCTATAAAGTATAAATATTCTGGATCCTTATAGATAGCGGAGTCGATTTAGCCATGTCCGTCTGTCTGTCTGTTGAAATCAATTATCTGAAGACCCCAGATATCTTCGGGATCCAAATCTTCAATAATTCTGTCAGACATGCTTTCGAGAAGTTTCCTATTTAAAATCAGCAAAAGCCGTCCATAAATAACGGAGATATGAGCGAAAATCCGCGACAACCTCTATTTTTGGCCTATTTTTGATCTATATCTCGATTACTAAGTCATAAATATAGCCAATATGGATATCTAATGATAGATATTTCAAAGTCCATTGCAACGATGTATATAAGGCTATAGTAAGTTGGACCTACAAAGGGTCAAAATCGGAAAAAATATTTTTTAACAAAAAACATTTTTTTGTCATAAATTTTTTTCACTAATAAATTTATAAATTAGAAAATTTTTTTTAAAAAAATTGGAAAATACTTTAAAAAAACAATTTCGAAAAAAAAAATTTTAAGAATTAAAATAATTTTTTTTTTTAATTTTATTATAAAGTATAATTTGGTGAAGGGTATATAAGATTCGGCACAGCCGAATATAGCTCTCTTACTTGTTTTTGTTCATTCTGTTTATGTACAGAACAAGAGCGTTAACATATACATTAGGGTGACAGCCGATTTTTTTTAGATTTCAAAGAGTGCCGGGTGGAATATTGTGACACTAGGTCTAAAAGATAAGTACTGAAAATTTGAGGCAAATCGGACAACGATTTCGGGACGCGCATCGAGGTCAAAGGTCAGATATATGCCAAATTTTACTATTTATATGAAATAAATTTGTGAAACTCTTTAACTTTCTGCATTATGTTACAGAATTATGTAGATTTATTTATATTAATGTAAATTACAGTAAAAAAAATATTTTTGAGATTTAACCTATATCTCCTTTGGGTCAAATTGACCCACAAACTGTATTATCGCTAAAATTCGGAAAAAATGCAAATTTTTCAGTTTTTGCGAAAATTTTGCTACTAAATAATTATTTTTGCAATCGAATGCAAAATAATCGAAATGTGCACGTAATTGTTGTTCTAATTAGATATAAAAGACAAAAATTGGTTAAAAAATTTTAAAGTTATTAAAAATTCCCTAGACCATTAACGTGTCTCAGGCCACTTGAACAAGAAATGTGGGAACAAAATTAACATATTTTAAGAAATATTAAAATAAAAGCTAATTTTTACTTAAAATATAACCGTATTTACATTCGTATGAGTTTTTGTCTTTGTAGAATACCGTTAACCTATTCGCAGGGATGGCCAAAAAAAATTATGTTTTTTAACGGCAGTTTCAAATCTCCATTTTCAAATTTTTAAAAATTTTGTTAAACAAATTTCAGAATTTTTTGATCATCACATTGGGATTTATTGAGATCATAATAGAGAATAAAAATATGAAAAAATTATGTCAATACCTCTTACAGTTTTTTCGTACCTACGATTTAAATTTTGTGATTTTCGGGAAAAAATATTTTTTTGGCCATAATTTGGGGAATGAGAGCAATCTCCTTACTGTTACGAATTTTAAGTAAAACCTATACAGAATCTTATAACTCAGATAATATTTGATATACAGTGCACTCGCGGTAACGTGAACACCGTCTAACGTGAACACCGCCTAACGTGAACAAGCTTTTGTTTACATTGAGTACTCTGTAACGTGAACAAACTCAGATAGCTCTATAACGTGAACAATTTTTTTTCACTGCATTTGTTTACTAATCATGTAGACAACACTTCAATACATACATTAAATTCAATTTTTAAAGTTTTGAGAATCCCCTTATAAAAAAAAAATGTGTTTGTATCCTCTAAATTATTTTTTTAGTGGCAACGAATGAGTAATTTAATTTGCTATATAATTTTATTTCAATTTATAGTTTCTCGTGATGTCGTTTTGTTTTGTAATGCATTTTAATCAATAATTTTGTTTTATTTCACGTTCAAGCGTGTAAAACACAGGTTTATATTATAAACTTTTATATTTTTTCCATGAAATTCGACAATCGCTAACATGAACAATTTCACTAACATGAACTCCCTTGGTTTTAATTAGTTCACGTTACCGCGAGTGCACTGTACTATGAAAGTTTTACTAAAATCGGAAAACGTTAACCCTTAAACCGTGAAGGTCAAAGGTAAAATTTTTCAATATTTGGAATTTCTGAACAAATTTTAAGGAAACTTGCGAAAAATATACCTTAAGGTCTAAAATATACAAAAACAGTGCAAAAATGTACTTATCTTTTAGACCTAGTGTCACAATATTCCACCAGGCACCCTTCAAAAATCGAACTCAAATTTTTTTCCATACAACTGATTGTCACTCTAATATACATACATTTTGAATTATGAAAACTACAAAAATACTAGTGATTTTACCTATCATTTAGGGTGACAACTAGCTGATCAAAAATGGTCAACACATTGGATTCATATACCGGCTACATAGAGTTGGTACCTTACTAGCTACCTAAGTGGTTACTTGATCAGTTACTAGTTATTTTAATATGTAGGGTAACTAAACTCTATAATAATTAATTTCTTAGCTGATTTAAAAATTGTAAACAAAATTTCCTTATAAATACCCACTTTTTCAGATTATTATTTTTTTAATTATTTTTGATAAATTAAATGTTTCTGGTCTCTCATAAAAAAGTTGGATCCATTTAAAGAAACGCTACATTGATTTTTGAATATGTATGACTAGTTCGTTTCATTTGAAATCAAATTCACAGCATGTTTTCATAAAATCAATAATATTATCCGCCATAAAATCGTCTCGTCTGCTTACTTAAGAAATTTTAGTTTAAAAGACAACTTTCCCACAGCATATTTACAATTTTCTTTGTCATTTGATAAAAAATATTTTTATATTTTTTAAAAAAGCAGTAAAGCCATTTTTACAGCTAAATAAAAATAAAATCGCTTGATCTAGACCGAAAATGGCTAAATTGGCAACCTTGGTTACTAGTACAACAACAGTGTTGAATTGTGTTGCGTTACATTGTTGTGTTGTGCTGATAATGTAAGTAAATATGTATGAGTATGAGCATTTTCCAAACGGATATGGATACTATTAAGCTCAAGTGTTTGCAAACAATTTGTAAAATGAATGTTGAAAGCATTGTTAATTGTTGCTGTTGCCATTGCTGTTAATATGTTGTTAGTACCCACGTCTATCGTTGTTCCTTTCAACGTTTGCAATCTGATAGAAAACAACCAACTACAAATACACTTTTACTCAAATACGCAGTCATAAAGATTGATTGTATTGGGAGAGGAGACTGTAACGTAGAAATCAATAGGTATCGCATAGAAATTGCAAAAGAGCATTATCATGTTACAACATCAAATTCAATTTCCTCAATTTTCCAACCCAACAACGTACTACGTACACAGTTAATAAATAGTATTATCTTCGTTAGCTGTATTAATATGTGGCAAAGATTTTTTGGTTTCTTGAGAAAAAAATCAATACGGATTCTTTGAATCACTTTGTATGAGACTTTCGATTTATTTTTATTTTCACAAACCCAGCATCTATGCGACAAACCATTTAAAGCTATATTGATTGTTTTAGAGTTTAACAAACGTACATATGTATGTAGATACATGTCGTTAGCTTAGTGTGCAAACGTGCTAAGTCCAGTTTTTATGAAAATTTTAATTTTAATACAATAATTGTTGCGTAAATGTTATACTGTGGTATGCAAAAAAGCTAAGTCAATTTAATTTTTTTTTTAAATTGTATTGAGTATACCCAATAAACCAGAAAACGATATGATAGTAAAAACGGTATTATTTTATGGGGACGATTATAATATCATATTTTATTATTGAAAACTATATTATCAAAATATCGTTTTAAAATATTTTGCTTTGAATAAAATAAATAAAAAAACGACAATCATTTGAAAAAAACTTCAAACAGAAAAATAATTTAAATTAAAAAATTTCAAACAACACAAGAAATATGAAGACAAAATTGGTAACAAATCATTTAAATTGTAGGTAATAAACAGTCCAATCTTTTTTTCAGTTTTATGGTGAATTCCCTTGTATGCAGTATTTAAAATTTTCAAATATTTGCAACAAAATATGCACATGCAATATGATTGAGATGAAAAATATGATTTGTTGTTTCCTTTTCTTTCAGGGTTTTGTCTAATTTTAACGGAATATGTATTACATACATACATATTTCAGATAAAAAATATATAATTTTAGCATTTAGAAAAAAATCTGTAGCATGGCGATTTTACTATCGTTTTTATTGGAAATTATGATAGCGAAAACGATATCATAATTGCCTGGAAAAACGATATTATAAGGAACGGTACAATTTAGTCCGGAAAAACTATCGTTTATGACACGCAAACGATATCATATATGATAGTTTATATCATCTAGATGATATCGTTTCGATATCGTTTTAATATCGTTTGGTTTATTGGGTAACAACGTTATTAAATTAAATATTTCGGGATACAGAAACAGAGATGTAACAAAATCCCTTTTTTATGTGAGTAGGTCTAATGTATATTTATTTTTTTGTAAAAAAAATACAGTTTATTAAATAAAATTTGACATTTAAAATATTTAAAAACAAACTATCTTAAAATGTCAGCAATTTTAGCCGTCACTCGGCAAACGTTTTTCACTAATATTATCGTAGATTTTTTCAAATTGAATAAAAATCTCTCATCAATTTCCAGTAAGAACGATATGGAAAACAAGAAGAATTGCCAAACTCCCCATCCGCCTAAAGATCCTCCTGACAACTACAATCCATCTTGTGTGGATCATGAAGCCCTAGAGACACCTGATTTCATACCACCAGCAGTTTTTCGCCAATTTACTTCTGCTTGTGAGATTTTGGGACCAGGGGCCGATAAAAATGGTTGCTATAAAAATCCTGAATATTATTCGTATCATCGTTATTCCTTTGCTGCCTTGCAACAGACATGTTTGGAGATACGTGCAAAGAAAGAGGGTAATATTCGTTGCTTATACGATTATGAGCAAAGTGATGATGAAACATATAGCAGCGACGAGGATAAGAAATGATTGATTTTTCAAAGAATTGTGTAAATTTATATAAAACATTTAGTTGATCATTAAATTAATGAATATAACAACTATTTAAATATTATAGGCTAAAATAATTAATACGCATTGTAGTGTCGTTGTTGGTCTCCGCAAAAACTTCTCTTACCAAATTACATATCTAGCCTTAATGCCAGGGCGTAAAGGCTATTTCCTCTGGGGTGTATCAAAAACAGACTAAGACTTTACTAAGCGATGTAAAGAAAGCCTGCTAAGCGAAAAGGTTTTCTGAAATATTTCGAAACATATCTGCAGTAACAGAAGTCTCTTGTGATACAACCCAGAGTATAAAGCCTTTGCGTACTGCCGAAATGCAAGAAATATTAAAGGAGCTAAACCGGTTTTTATACACCCCAGTGGATGAAACCTTTATCGTTATTGTAAGCATTAATATTTTGGGACTAATCTTTTTATTATTATAAAACTGCCAATTATTGGGAATAGTTTCATTTTTCCCTTTGGGATTTATTTCATTTGGGAATAATTTAATTGTGAAATGGGCTATTAGAAACAAATGACTTTGAAAGCCCCATAATAGATAGATTTATAAAAAACTTCCAATGAAATTTTTATGTCCATCTATATTGGTTATTTAATTAAAAGCATCGCTCAATAAAAAATTTTTTATTTCTTTTCTGTGGTGTACAAAAAACGGCTTCGCGTTGTTAAGATTTATTGCATTGTTATTTCATTGGAAGTTATTTCACGATACCCTAATTTTCGTTCGCGATGTCCCAAAACAATACAATAATAAGATATCTTAAGCGATATGTATAAGAAAAAAATGTATGGTTGAGACGGGATTAGAATACATGAAGCTTCTTACTCCCTAAACTATGATCAATATAATTTATTACGCGTCAGCAGCTGGTTTTAAAACATAAATAAGTATGTACAAATCAACATATTTTGACAAAAATCAACTGCTTCAGAGAAAATTTAAAATTTAGATTTATTTTTAAGTTGACGATTATGGCTACAAAATATGTTCTTGTATTTAAAATTTGAAGAAAAGTTTTTGATAAGTAAAATTTGATTAAAAGTTATAGATTTTTGCTTCTTGCAAAGGTGAATGAATGTGTTTTTAGTCGGATGCGGAAGAATGTTCATATGAATTGAATGGCGCCATCTTTTGTAACTTGTTACGGTTATACTTCACTTAACTTAATATGGATGTTGTCTTTGCTGATTCAGCATTTTAGGGTTGTGTCTTCGCTATACATACTTACTTGTGAATCATGTGTACAATTGTGAATTTTATATTTTATTCAAATGCCCAGTTGGAAATTACTAGAAATTACATACTAGGATATTCAATTAATCGGGTTTCTGGTTTAATTGATTAAAACTCGGATAATTTTAAATTATTCGATTAACCCAATAATTTCTATTTTCATTTTAAATTTAAAATAAAACCAAGAATTTGGTGTACTTATTTAAGCATTTCAACAAAAAAATAAATAATAGCATAAAAATATGGTATTTGAGATCTATTTTATATACACATTAGAGTTTTTTTAGGATTTTAGTGAGATATTTTGAAATAATCTTGCAAGAAAGGAATGTAATTTAAAAGGTTTCCTTTTAAATGATTTTTCTTTAGTTTTAATAAAACTTGACTTGGAAAAAACTCTCACACTGATTGTAGATCTTGGAGAAATCGAGAGTTAGGCATGAGGAACGGTCAATCGATTTAATACCCTACTGTATACATAATAGAGGTCTGCACAAATGTATTTAAATATTATAACTAAATAAACACACATTAACTATATTGCATTATAGTTGTGCAAAATTCAATAAATAGTTGATATATAATAAATGTAAGCGCACCACTGATCTAAATCTTTCTACCAACCAGTGTTGTCAGATTAGTGGATTTGTCCCCAATTTGGGGATTTTTTTCTTGAAGTTGGGGATGAAAATTTGATTTTGGGGATTTGATGGGGATGTTAACTAAATTTCGGGGATTTTTAGGGGAATTTCAAAAATGAAATTTGTTTGTTTATTTATTTTATTTTATAAATTAAAGCAATTAATAGAAAATATAGAAATGAATTTTAGTTTCATAAGTAAATCAGCGAATGTTTTTACTAAATTATAAAATGTGAAGACAAAATACTGATCTCAAAAATGAGTATTATTTAGATAAAGTCCCAAATTTGCTTAAGGTATGTTTACATTACCGCAAGTAATTGGATTTGTCAAATGACTTTCTTTATTGTATGAAATGCTTGAAGTCTCATTATCAGGGTAAGTTTAAAAATGCTAGTAATAATGCTAAAAAAGCTGAAAAATATGCAAACAAAATCAGAGATATGCATATTATAATCAAAATTAAAGTTTTTATTTATTTTGGAGAATACAAGTAAATGAAATCAAAAGCAAGCACATAACGTTTTCACTTAGGAGAGGAAGTTGTCCACCAGTGACCCTGAACGGTGTGAACATCCCTCAGTCTGATCACGTTACATACCTTCGCATTCATTTAGATAGACGTCTTATTTGGCGTCGGCACATAGAAGCCAAGCGGCTCCACATGAAACTAAAAGCTTCTAACTTACACTGGCTAATCCACCATCAATCGAAATTAAGCCTTAACTGCAAAGTCATCCTATATAAGACTGTCTTAAAACCAATCTGGGCAAACGGAATCCAACTATGGGGAACAGCAAGCAATACCCGTATAGATCTCATACAGAGGGCACAATCCAGAATTCTTAGAACCATGACGGGAGCTCCATGGTACATAAGAAATAAGAACATCCACAGAGACTTAGATGTGCCATTGGTCAAGGACGAATTTAGAAAAACTCGTGAAGCTTATTTGTTAAAATTACATCACCATCCGAACCCGCTCGCAAGACTACTTACAGTAACTCGAGACAGATCAAGGCTGCGTAGAGCTGATTTACCACTTATCTAATATACAAAATATGATTCTCCACTGAGAGAACAAAAATTGTTTAGTTATATGATTTAATTACTTATTGTAAGGCCTAGATATTAAAGGCAATATTATAATAAACGTCTAAAAAAAAAAAAATTTTTTTGTTGTAATAACAAGGATCAGCAACAAGGATCTTAAATTTATAAAACATGCAAAAGCTTATTTTTCATGCTTGTAAAACTTGCCCTGCTTATTGCAATATATATTTATTTCATTTCGTTCTATTTATATATATAGTATATTTTCATATTTTTAATATTTATACCCTACACCACCATAGTGGGGAGGGTATATTGGATTTGTGCAGATGTTTGTAACGCCCAAAAATATTAGTCTAGCACCCACCTTAAAGTATACCGATCGACTCAGAATCACTTTCTGAGTCGATTAAACGATGTCCGTCCGTCCGTCCGTCTGGCTGGCTGACTGGCTGGTTGTCCATGTAAACCTTGTGCGCAGAGTACAGGTCGCAATCTTCAAGATATTTTGATACAATTTGGTACATATCATTTTTTCATTTTTTCACGAATATAAATTATTGAAATTTTGAAAGAAAAATGTTTTTGCTCATTTACCTAGTGTAGGGTATTATATGGTCGGGCTTGACCGACCATACTTTCTTACTTGTTTTTTACTGGGGATTTTTTTGCTACCAACAGAACAGAAGTATATTTTATTGTCACATAGCGATGGTGGGTATACAAGATTCGGCACAGCAGAATTAACACTCTTGTTAATTATCTAGTGGATAAAAAATTTAATAATTTATGGGACATCATTTGAACTTGATAAATTAAAATATTCTTAAAATCGGCATAGTGGGGCCACTAAAAATATTATAATAAAAGATATAACAAATATTATATGTACCTGAAATTTTACCACCTTTATGGTGTGGTTATTGTGTTGAAAAGACCGTTGTACGGTGTTATTATTGGTTAATAAATGCCTGAGTTAGAATTATTGACTGATGGTCAATTATTGACAGCATTTCAAATGCTTATTGGGAATGGGCTAAATTCGCGTCGTAGCTGTATACATATTGAAACCGATTTTGACCAGCTAATAATATAATTTTGTGGTTTATAAATGTTGTGCTAAATTGTCATACCAAAATTTTAAACATACATTTGTATGCCAAATGATGGATCCACCTATGGTGGAGTAGGGTATACAAATAATTGCATTTTAAAAAACCAATTATTTCATTTACATTTTATCGCATATATGTTTTCTTCTTTTTGGAGTAGATTAAAAAACAAATAAATATTCAAGGTGAGAAAATAAATATCGTTAACATACATACATGTTTGCTAAAATTATGTTTGTATTCATGTATGAAAATATAGATTCGCAATGTAGGAACATAAGATAACAATTCAATGTCTTACTTGAATGAAGATCTTTTCTAGTTTCGACCATTTAATAGTTTTGAATACAATTCAAAATTACGTTTACGCTAATATATCAATGTTTTACATTTTAAATAGACCATTAAAAATTATACAATTTTCCCCATGGACTTTAAAGAATGCTTCGTTCTAGCTAACCAGAAAATAATGTTTATTCTGTTCCTTTCCTGTGTTTACTACTACGTATAGTAGCAGAAATATATGTTAGCCTTCATAATAATATCATGGTCTATAGTCAATCAATATACAAATATAGATATTTTTCTTTATACTCAAGACGACCACTACTTTAAGCACATGAAGCGTATTTCCTTTAGAAAATCATTTGTTACAATTGAAAAAAAAAAAAAAAATATGTATGTACATTGTACAGAAACATGTTTTACGCTATCAATTTGAAAAGTGAAATCACCATAAATCGAACAGCAAAATACTTGTGAGAACATATAAAAAAAGGCTGAATTCAATTAAAAACCAATTGAATTATTAATAAGATTAAAGTATTTTTATAACGGAAATCGAGGTGTATTTCTTATTTCTTATTTTTTGCTTTTTTAGCTTTTTAACAATTCAGGGACACATTTGATGTATGCCAATGAAATACATGCATCATACGATTACAACAAAATTGCGATTTAAAATAAATGCCCGAATTCAGAGTGACGTAAAGAAAAAGTGGTAGATATTGATTGATATTTTTATACCCACCATCAAAAAAGATGGGATGTATATTGATATTGTCATTCCGTTTGTAACATATCGTAATATTGGTCGTAGAACCTAATATGATATATATCCTGGGTCCTCATAAGATTCTTAGATAATCTGGCTATGCCCATCTGTCTATTGAAAACACGATAGGGTACAAACGAAAGGAGCTAGCCAGGTGAAATACTATCTGTTGATTAGGTTTGTTAAGTATTGCAATTATTGATATTGATATCACCTAGCTCCCATACAAATATCCCCCGGAATTCTGTTTGAGTAGTCATATAAGTATATGTTGATTATGCTGAATTCTGTACAGTACGGACCATAATTGATACTGATGGTGGGTATACAAGATTCGGCACAGCTGAATATAACACTCTTACTTGCTATTTTTTAATTTGAATTTTCTTTAGTGACATAGATTTTTTTTGTTATTTTTGTAAAAATAAAAAAATATCATTAAAATTTTATACAGAAAACTGTTAGTTTTAATAAAAGAAATTTGTCACACAGTAAAAAGTTCTTTATTTTAACATTAAATTCAAACATTAAAGTCAATATTAGTTAGTAAGTACATGTACAAATCACGAGTACTATGTATTTGGTTGGTGAAATAGTTTCACGTTCGTTTACATTTGTTATGCTTCATTAAGTTTTTTTTTAACAAAAATTTGCCATAAATCCTTCTGGATATTTGATGTTAGAAAGTACCTACAAATAAATATTTATTTAGTGTTTGCATAACATCATTGGTATAGAAGTATTTATGTACGTACAAAACCAAATTCTACCATAAAATATGGTCATAATAAGTAATTGTGTAAGAAAGATGGTTTCGTTTGCTTTTGGTTGTTTGGTTCATTGACCAAAAATAGCTGATCTCAATTGCTGCAGCCGAATTGGTAAAAACAAAAGCCAAGAATTTACCAATTTAAAGGCAGAATTTAAAAAATTGGTTAAAAGAAGAGAGTGGAGAGAGAGAGAGAGAGAGTGTTGCACTTGAAAAAATAAACAGTGGGGTCTTGGAATTAAATGTATTAAATTTTAAATTTAGTTTTGTGAATAACGTGGCCGAATAAATGGACGAAAGATTTAGCATCATGTTTACTAAATCATTTACATTCAAATTCAGCTGTTTGTACCAATCAAAGCCAAAATTACTCGACATGTTTTCTCCGCGAATACTTTTGAAAAAATGTATTAAGTAAAGTGACCTAATACCAACTGTTGGTAAGGTAGGGATAAATAGGTTATTTTTTTAAATTTGTCATCTTTAAGACACTTAACTAGTAGAGTTTTAGACCTGGCATTCTAAATTTCAGTTTTGTTGCTAGTAATGGCATTGATACAAAATTATTAGTTATTTTGTCAAAATCATAAACACTTAGGAAATAATAAACAAAAAAAAGAAAAGTGTTTCTGCCCATATATCGTTAGAAATGTTATGAAAATACGCATATTTTAATGCCAATTTTATGAAAAATTTCCATATTCATTAAGCATTAGATTGAGAAAAATATTCAAATCAAAAAAATTCAATTAAGAAAAAAAAATGTAAACAAATTGTTTACGTACAATCATATGTGGCTTATGTTAATTGAATTCATGGTTATAACTGTAAATAAATCTACATATCGCTTATTTGCTGCAACGTCATAATTCAAAAAAAGTCGTTTCGAGAAAAACGGCTTTGAATGCTTTATGTCATTTTACTATTTCTTAAATAAATTTTCAACAAATCATGCGATTTCAGAAATAATAACAGATTTAAATAGTAGATGTTAATATCTTTCTAATCTGTATTTAACCCAAATTGTTACTTGTCAAATATACGAGAAAACATGAATTTTAATTTTGATGTTTTCTACAAAAAAACATTCTCATTCAAAAAATAACTGACTTTTTTGAAAACTGATAAAACTGTATGAACGACTATAGAATGGCGCATATCTTGTATTACTCAGTTCAAAAAACACGGATTTTGAGTTATGACGTTGTTGCAGCAAATGAGCGATATATACAAATTTTAAAAATCTAAATTTTGTAAATAAACAGTTAAAACATCTAAATATTTTAAATTTTATTCACAAAATCTTTTAATAATTAACATAGGTCATGTTAAATAACATCTGAATGTTAACTCCAGAGTTAAAATAATCTACACTCTGGAGTAGAAATTTTTCGACTCTGGAGTGGAGAATTTAAAATAAAATAAATACAAAAGAAAATTAAATATTATTTGCTGCAGAGTATATCACACTATCATTTTAAACGTAGCTTAAGGTTTAAAATAAAGTAAACTTCAATTTTAGTTGAGAATATCGACTACGTCTTTTTTCTCCATATAAACAAGGACATCCTAATGTACATACATATGTATGTACATTAGACCGTATCTCAAAAATAAATTTCCCCGTACACCCCCTAATATAGTGTAGTTCTGCAAGGCAGTAATACACTTTTTTTCTTTTTTTTTGCCGAACGTAGGGGTTGCTTTTTTACATTTTTCGTTATATCTTTGCCATTAACTGTCGGATCCTAAAATATGATATATCAATGTTTTTGTTTCGGAAAGACCAATGTTCGGCACTAAGGGCCATTGACCTCAAGTATCCCGTTCTAGTATTTATCCACCAGATCTTTGTTTCTACCACCCTAATGTACCACCCTAATGTCAGAAAATTGAACCTCGCAAGAAATCATTAAACTTTTGCTAACGAAGTAATTCGATAATATGTACCTGCAGAACAGTCTGCATTTACCGTCGGATGTATGTAACGAAATCGTATATTTTTGTCAAAGATAATTCGACGAAGTCTATTGAATTTGGTTAGAATCGGTCCATTATTTCTCAGAGTCTCCATATAATTGCATAATAAATTATTAAGCTCTCATAAATATCTTAGTTATATAGATATTCAAACCAAATTCAGCACAAATAAGTTTTATACAAGCCGAACTCGTTATATATATACAAAAGTCATTTCCCCAAATTTTATAACGATCGCTACATAATTAGTCATAGCTCCCATATGAGGCCCACTTCTGAAAATCATTTTAACTAGATTTCTTAAAAATTTTTGTTTGCTTGTAGTACGCTCTAATATACATATATATTTCGAAAAGTAAAGCTGGATTCTGAAAGCTAGCAACATGTTTGACAGATGTTCATAATGAAGATGAAAGATTATTAAATTATAGATACATATGTATATATTATTGTTAAAATAATGTTTTTTTGAAATCAATTACTTAAATTTTTATAAGAAATACAATATTGGAAAAACTCGTGAATTTATTTGACAATTACAATTTTTGAAAAGTTACAAAATTCGACAAATTGTGTAAGTTAATGGATTCGTATCTTGTAAAGCTATAGTCGATTTTTTTGATTCAGGAACCACATGAAAGGTCCTCTTTAAATTTGCCAACTAAAAAGTAATATTTTCATTTAAAAGTGCATTCATAATGTAAATAAAGTTTTTGGATTATTTTGTGATAAATTATATATAAAATACATTAAAATTTATAATGTTTCGTAAGCAACGCAATAAAAATCATTGTAGGATAAAAAGGACTACTATTGTTTTTAAAATATTCCACCAGTTTTCTATTAAGATTTGGTTTTGAAAAAGCATGTATATTTATATATCCATATCTTGTAAATCTGTTGACCGATTTTGTTGATTGGGGATGCATATAAATATATGTATATGTAGTGTAATGTAATATTTCTATATAAATATGTATTCTTAATGCAAATACTTTTTACTTTTTTTTTAACATAGATAATAAAATTAAAAATGTTAAATGAAATGTATGAAATTGTATGAAATTAGTAACGTGTATCATGTTGTTGTACTAACGAAGTATGAAAATCAAAAATGTTTGAGTTTTTGAGGGGGGATCTTCGATAAGTACGATAATTAGTATCGTGTCTCATACTGTCTTACTACAAAATTTATTTCTTCAACAGCTTAGTCATATATGGGCAATTTCATGTCATTGCACGCTTATAGAGTGAAATAGATTTTAATAAAAATAAGAGTATGTGAAAAGTAATTTGGTCTTCATGTTCCATTCAGAGGGTACTATATTAAAAAAAAAAAAAATAATAAGAGATTTATTTTATTTATTTATTTTAATTTCATACACTAAACTAAATAGTTTTCCTTTACAATCCGTCATATTTAAATGAAAAAAATCTTTGGAGGATTTTATAATAAATAAAATTTAATATCGTACATGAGATTTTTCTTTTATAGTAAAAGAATATACATATATTCTGTAAATATATGTATGTATATTCGGTTTCAATAAAAAATTTGATAATAGCAAAAAAAAAACAATTAGAGTCAAATTCATTTCATACTACATGCTAATTGGGAGCAATTAAATTAAAAAATTAAATATAGTCAGTTTAAATTATTATTGTTGGCCTTATAATGTTGTAATAAGCTCTAAATACTTTCACATAGTAGCATTTTAGTGGTTTCTCCTATTCAAATCATCTTGAAAAAAAGTTTCAGTCGTGGTTGTCATTCTCGTGGAATTGCCCATATGTCAGTTATGTTGTGATATTTTTTTTCAAATGAAATACATAGTACGAATTGTAGTAACGTCTATCACAAAACCGTACTTCAACTCATAGTACGAATATTAATATCGTGTATACTAGGGTACTCAATTAATCAGGTTTCTGATTTAATCGGTTAAACGAGCAAATAATTAATCGGTGTTTAGATTTAATCGGTTATTAATCGGTTAATTTTGAATTATTCGATTAACCGAGTAATTTCTATTTTAATTTTAAATTGAGAATAAAACAACGAATTTTGTGTACCTATTTAAGAATTTTATTAATAAAAAGAACAAAACCAAATAAGTAATAGCAAAACAAAAATATGGTAGACCTTTTTTATGCACATGTGAGTTTTTTAGGATTTTAGGGAGATCTTCTGAAATAAGCTTTTTAAAATAGAATATAATTGAAATGTTTTCCTTTTAAACGATTTTTTTTTCATTAGTTTTAATAAAACTTGACTTGGAAAGAACTCTCTCACTGATTATATGTTGGAGAAATCAAAAGTAAGGCATGATAAAGAATATCCAATTTCTCATATAAAATCCTCATATATATATTTGGAGTCCTTTTTGTATTTTTTTAGATTATGATTACTTTTAATAGTTTCTGATAAAAGACTAGTTTCAGTTATGTCTTTAGATTCATATTATCAAGTCGTCCTGCGACTCATTAGGACAAAGATAATCATAGTACATTGTAGAAAAAAGTTAATTTCCAAATTCCTTAGTTTCAATTTTTGTGCTATACTTCTAAAAAACTATTGCTAGAACTTAATGTTCATGAGTTAATACATAAAATGAGTGTGCTTAAAACTATATTTCTATATAGAGTGCAAAAAAAGAAATTTCGGTTAATCGGTTAATCGACACAAATTAATCGGTTTATTTGTTATTTGAAAATCGCCAATTTTAAATTATTCGAACAGTTAACCGACCAAAATTATTCGGTTAACCGATTGGCGGTTAATCGATTGAATACCCTAGTGTATAACCAGCATAAACGCACAATAAAAATTATTTTACTGTTTTAACTTAAAAAAAAAAAATTCATTTATTTATTTTATTACAAAAACTTTGTTAGACTTTCTTGTCCCAGAGTATGACTTAAAAATGCGGGTTTTTTTAATTTTTAGCTTTAATTTGGAAACATTGGGACAATATAATTTTATTCAATGAATTGGCCATTGTTAGCTATGACCTTATTTCATCTTTCAGCAACATTTAGATTCCGAGCCAAAGGAACTGCTCATCTTTTGAGGCCAAGAACAAATCAAGCCAATTTCGGATACTGTGTTCTGAAGTGAAGCGTATCCCAGAGAGATAGTTTTCGGACGGGGTAAGGTCTGGGCTATAAGGCGGGTGAGGATAAACTTCCCAACCACATCATTCTAAATAGTTGTTAACAGGTATTAAATAATGTGGCCGAGCGTTGTTATGATGTAATATTACAGTTTTTATATCTGACCGCATATCCTGGGCGTTTTTCGGTCATTGCTTGCTTTAAACGAATCACTTGCGTTCGGTACAGGTTTCATGTGATGGTCTGGCCAGATTTCGGCAGCTCATAGTATATAGAGAGCATTACCTTAGCGCCATGGATAAATATCCATGGTGTCGATTCGGCTGGTTGGCCTAGCTTCAAGTCCGATCTGTTACACTTCGTAATGGATCCATTTTTTTATTGCAAGTAATGATTCGGTACAAAAATTATTTTCTTTTTATAGCTTTATTCCAGACATACCAAATCGTTTTTTCAAGGTCTCTCAGCTTCAATTCGTATGGTATCCAATTTTCCTGCTGCTTGCAAAGGTTTTGAAATTACGGATTGAGTAGCTCCCAATGATTTTGCAAGCTCTTTATTTGTATAATCAAAATGTTTCTTTCCACTGTGCAGCATTTCTAAGACTTAATGTAGAAAATTGTTTTGAAAATATTTACACACTTATTATATACAGATAAAGAGCATACCAAAGGAGTTAAGAATGTGTTAGATAAAACTAAAAAAGATGACATGAAAATATGCTACAAGTTGCAGTAGTAAGTCGTAACTGTTTAAGAAGTGGTGGTGGTGGTGGTAGTTGGTTGGTGCCTTCTGTACTTTAGTTAACTACATATTTATTCCAGGTTTTGTCTATATCCAAATGTCATTTGTAAAATTGTCTCCATCTGTTGTTGTTGTTGTTGCTCTTTTTTGTAGCCGTTGTAGATCTGATCTTAACAAAAACTGACCTTTTTTTCTCTATGGGATTCTTGGAGTTGAAACCACACAAACTAAAGTAACAACAACAAAATTACACATTACAAACATTATTACGGTATTTAGAAAATTATACTTTTTTATGCAACAATACAGACTAAAGAAAATAGTATCTCTATGTATCTATGTATCTATGTATATGTGTATATATGTATGTGTAGAAAGAACTAAACCCATATACAATTTGTTGCAAATTAATGCATGAACGTTTTTAAAACAAGATTCAATTCGAAATTGCAACAACTAAAGTGGAGACGAAAGAAAATAAATAGAAAAAAAAAATAAAAGAATAAATTTAAGAAAACTTCTAGTAAAAGCTAAATTATAAGAAAAAAAAAAAAAACATCAACTAAATACAAACGTTCCAAGTTAATGTTAAAAAGATTTTCTTTCACAGGTGCATGATGATGATGATGATGAGATGTGCAGTTGTTCCATGACTGTCTGCCAGCTCGGTAGTTGTGTGCGAGTATTTTCAACAACAAGTGTGAACAGTTGGAAGAACGTGTACAATTCTGCAAGACAGAACCATTCATAGAGAGCAACAACTTTTTCACACCGATTTTGCCGCCAAACATCTGTGTGGCTGCTACAGAGTTTGACTTCTAGCTGGGCACACATTGCAACAGTTGGTTTTTGTTTTAAGCGCGATTGCTTTATGTACGCTTTTGTTCTGTGAACCTTAAGTGAGTTTGAATTACAAATTATTTAGCGATTTTATTATAATTTAGCGAAATACACTGCATGTATAATAAATAAGGTGACTAATTGTGCAACTACTTTGGGAATAATAATCAAAATTAAACTGAGACTAAAGCTTGAATAAATTTTGTAAAAGGTTAAACTTTTCACGCCCACTCTATATAGGTTTTGAAGTTTAGCGTCTGGTGGAATAAATTTCTAGTCAAATATGTAGTTACATGTCTTATGAATATTTATGTAAATATCTTTATTATCTTCAGATAATTTTCTTGTATTAAAAACCAAGTTAAATAAGTACGAGTATTATATTCGGCTATATGCCCACCACTTATAATAAGAAATTAGTGGTATATTTAACTTTAAATCGGGAAGTCGAAAAAAGCTTTTCATATATTTTGTACCAAATCTTTTTACCAGTTTTCCACAATATAATTTTCCGACCCTATAACATACATATATTCTGGATCCGATTTAGCCATGTCTGTCTGTCTGTCTGTTGAAATCAATTTTCTGAAGACCCCAGATATCTTCGGGATCCAAATCTTCAATAATTCTGTCAGACATGCTTTCAAGAAGTTTCCTGTTTAAAATCAGCCAAATCCGTCCATAAATAACTGAGATATCAGCAAAAATCGGAGACAACCTCTATTTTTGGCCTATTTTTTATCTATATCTCGATTACTAAGTCATAAATATAGACAATATGGATATCTAATGATAGATATTTCAAAGTTCATTGCAACGATGTATATAAGGCTATAGTAAGTTGGATCATCACTGGGTCAAAATCGGGAAAAATATTTTTTAACCCCAAAAACATTTTTTTGTCATACATTTTTAAATTAAAAAAAAAAAAATAAATTAAAATTTTTTTTAAAAAAAATTGGAAAAAATTTTTAAAAAATAATTTGGAAAAAAAAAATTTTAAATATTAAAAAAAAAAATTTTTTTTTAATTTTATTTTAAAATATAATTTGGGTATATAAGATTTGGCACAGCCGAATATAGCTCTCTTACTTGTTAAAACTCGAATAGATATTTTTTTGGTTTGAACAGATTTTGTCATTTTCAATAACATACATTTATGTTCTCAGAGAATATTTCGGTAGAATTTCTTTTTCAGACGGACAGACGGACGGACATAACCAGATCGTCATGGAATTTTATATAGACCCAAGTCTACGTCCAATATTTACAATATTTTGTTGGGTATAAAAGGGATTATAAATTGTAGAAAACTATGTTAGTGTCATAAAATTGTTGTTTTTAAACTTTGGACATTTTCAATACCAAACATTTCTGATCTGCAGAGAATATTTGAAAAAAAAATGTTCTTCAAACAGACAGACGGACATGACTAGATCGTCTGACTTATGCGTCCAAAAATGAACACAATAGGTTGAACCGATAAAAAGTTCTGGATCAAAAAATATGTATGTTTCCAATAACATTTACAGAAATACATACATGAATCTATCATATTGAAATTTACCACTGACATATTCTTGTAATTGAAAATCTTTGTATAAAATATTAACAAATCGCTGTCCGCGTTATATTGGTGTTGATTCGCATCGACACACCCGAATAAAACACTCATACTATTAATATCTTAATCTTTTATAACACAAAAATTGTTTGAATTCAATGTTAAAACTATGATTAAAATTATATATATCGAGCTATTATGTATGTGATATTTGAGTGCAGTGACAGCTAGCGGCTATTATTTTGTAATGAAAACAAACACAAAAAATTGCACATATTGCACTGGTTCCTCTAAAGAGAGTCAACTCAAAATTTTTAAATTTTCACTTTTTGAAGAAATTGACGTACAGTGGTCATATCTACTCACTGTAAAAATCATTTTCTCTACTCTTTCGCCAAAAAATACAGTTGTATCCGTCTTCAACTTTCATTGTAAAGTATTAAAAAAAAAAACAGTTTTTTGCCTCCATTGCAATTTTTTAAATTTTGAGTTGACTCTCTTTAGAGGAACCTGTGCGATATATTAAAATGGTTAGGCAGAATTATGTATTTTATTGTCAACTTTAAAGGTAGGGTCACACACGACAAATATTTGCTCAAAAAAGCGTAACCACTTTTTTTTGGCACAAATTTGTTTGACGTGTTTACTCTTACAATTGTTTTGTAAGATCAAACAGCATCAAATAAAATAAAACTAAATTGTTTGTTTTGAATCATCCTAAGTAAAATAAGTTTTTGAAATAAATAAAAGAATACAAATATATTTTATTTAGTGGTTACGTCTTTTTCGTCAAATATTTGTCATGTGTGACCCTACCTTAAGTGATTATAGTTACTGTCACTTTTCCAACTCTGTGAAATACTTCATTCTATTAATAATTTGCCTTTTTCCAATTATTTACCATTATTTCGTTTAGCAACCACAAGAAATTGTAATCACAAATATAAACTAAATTCAAATCACACAATCAGTCAACTATAACAAAGAAACCACTGAAGAAAAATTTTCCATAAAAAGGCTTAAAAGTGTAAACAATAAATCATACATTGTTAATTGTCTTAAAGAAACGTCAACACAAACTACTAAAGCATACCTAAACCGGTAAAATGGTGCATTTAGCACTGATGTGGAGCTGTATTTTGACAATATTTCTAATATGGAATCCTGTGCAATCTACGGCCACAGCAATCTCAATACAACACAATATTGAAGATGCAATATCCCAACCCTATGCAGTGCAATCCTATGGAGAAGAGGATCTTATTGTAGCAGAATCTAAGAAACACGAAAAAGAAGAAAAGGAAGAAAGTTACGAGTCCGAGTCTAGTGAAGAAAAAGAAAGTGAGCATAAAGCTGAAAAGGGAGAAAAGAGCAAGAAACATAACAAAAAAGAAGAGGAACATGCCAAAGGTGAAAAAGGACATCACGAAAAAGAAGGCAAAAAGGGCGAAGAGGAAGAGGAGCATGGCCACGAAGAGAAACATAAAAAAGGCTCTGAACATCATAAAAAACACAAGAAAGGAGAAAAGGGCGAGAAGGGCCATGAGTTCGAAGATCAGGGTTCCTATAAAAAGGGTCATTCCATTAAAGGTAAACATAATGTTCACAAATTAGACGAAGACAAAAAGGAAAAAAAATTCTATGATGAAAAGCATGCTGAGGGCGAGGAAGAGAAACATGGTAAATTTGAAGAAGGCAAACAACACAAAAAAGGCGACAAGTATAAAAAAGCGGCGAAAAAGAAATCCGAACATGAAGAAAAATACGGTAAAAAAGATCATGGTCATAAGGGCCACAAGAAGAAGGGTCACAAAGGTCATAAAAAGAAACACGAAGAAAATAAAAAATGGGGCAGTGATCAAGATAGTGGCAATAAGAAGGGCGAGGGTGAGAAGAAGAAATGGAAAAAATCCAAAAAGAAAAGTAGTGGAGGAGGAGGTGGAGGCCATGAACATGGACATGATTGGTAACAGAAGAAGAAATTATTAATAAATATTAAGTTTTATATGAGTTCTATATTATAAGATTAAGAGGATGAACCTAAATTAGAGATTTCAATGTTAACAAGAGCAACACAGTTAGTTTTTAAGTTATATTTTCAAATAATAAATACATAAATACTTAATACGAGTTTTGGGAAGTTGTTATAAGATTCGAGTTTTGTTTTATTGTATAAAAAATGTTAGTCGCAACCAATTGGAGAAAATAAGTAAATTTCGGGGTGACAATATTCATTTTTATACATGGAAAAATCGACGTATACGTAAAAGTAGAGATCATACATAGTAACATTACGTACTCTGTTTTGTTTTCAATCGGTACAGATGTCCTTTAAAATGGTCTTTAAAATTTCAAAGAATAAATAATTTTCAAAAATTATATAAAATATTTGACCACAACATAGGTGTCAAATAAAACGTAAGAAGTTCCATGTGTATTGAAAAAATGTTAAATCTGTTACAGGATGTTATATGTAAAAGAAAACAAGTAAGAAAGTATGGTCGGTCAATCCCGACCATATAATACCCAACACTAAGTAAATGAGCAAAAACATTTTTCTTTCAAAATATCAATAATTTATATTCGTGAGTGATTTTCGGAAGTGGGCCTTATATGGGAGCTATGACAAACTATGGACCGATCACCAGACATTAGGTGGTGTGATTAATGTCTATATGAAAGTTATTTATGTTGCATTTTATGTGTATACCAACATTTTTAGGAGATTTATGATCCTTAAAGTGATTATCGGAAGCAGGCCTTTTATGGGAGCTATGACTAAGTATGGACCGAATAATCGACTCAGAAAGTGATTCGAAGTCGATCGGTATATTTTAAGGGTGTTATACTAATATTTTTAGGCGTTACAAACATCTGCACAAATCCATTATACCCTCCCCACTATGGTGGTGTAGGGTATAATTAAAAGTATATAAAAATACATTCAGAAACAATATATTTTACAAAATATAAAAAGTTTGAACATTTTCTAACCCAAGACATTTAAATTTGTTAGATACTTATCCATTAGTGCATAAGGTTCCCCAGCTACTTTTTAATATTTTTGTTAGTAACTGTTAAAAGATTTAATTAAAAAAGGATAATATGTGCTTTAAAATCTTTTAAAATTACAATAATAAAAATAGTTATTATTTTGGTTATCAATTTTTTACCCAAAATGCAAATAATTATAACTAAACACTTGTGTAAGAGATAATTGACATCCCCAGCAGTATATAAAAGGGGAAAATGTTAACGTCCCTTTATAGGTACCTTATGCACTAATTGGTTAGTTGATCAACTGGGTAATCAGAAATATGCTCTAAAAAAACTCGAAAATATGCTCTTAAAATTTAAAAAATATGCTCTAAAAACAAAATCTTATATGACACTTTTCATATACAAATTTCTTTAACAGACAGTATCACTTTAGGTTAAAAATAACGAGGCTTAAAGCCAATAAATTATTTTTTAAAAAATCAATACAAATTCTTTAAAAACTAAAAGAAACTAGGTAGATTATTTTAAATTTATGCTTATATGTAGATTCAAAATATATTTTGCTTTTATGTTAAAGTGCTGAAAGAGTTATGCCGTACAATACCCAATACAAAGTTATTGTTAAAATTGACATCCAATAGTTTTAGAGAACTATGGAATTCTGGATTTAAAATTCAAACATTAACATGTTTCATATTATTGGAAGTCGCTATTGCTATTTATATTCGAATTTTCCTAGAAGTTTTCATAACGATTTTTTTCATATTAAGACACTATGAAAAACAGTATTTAGACAGATTCAATAAAAACAAGGAAGAGTTTTATAGTCGTTTTATATCTTTATTAGATTTGGCCTTATTTCAATACCAAATTTTTGTATGGATACCACTATCCTATCATAAAACCATATTACGGGAAGATATTTGCATTCCAATTCTTACCATTTTCAACAAATTTATTAATGTATTATCTGAAATAAATTTAAAGAATATTGCAAAAATGTTTTGAAAAATATCAAATTTTTTGGAGGTTGTCTCACATTTTGGTCCATATATCTATTTCTACTTGACCGATTTTGTCCTATCGTACCTTCAGCAGACAAACTATTTCGATGTGTGACAAAAAAGTAAGCAAAAAGAAAAGATATATTCTGTACGAAATCTTATATACCCAGACCTAAAAATATTTTAAGATAATGATTGAAAACTATTTTTTTCTGAAAAGCCCAGCAAAAATTTTGTGAATTTTTGTAATGGCAACAAGTTACCACACACATTATTTTGTAATGAGTGGTGGTTACTCAGCACATTATTTTATTTACTAGAATAGGTACTTATTTTTGTACTGGTTGGTAATGAACTTTTGCATTTAGCACAGCTATCTAGTGTGTTTGACTGAAAAACGAGACATTAGCGGTTCTACGCACGTTAAAGCCACTCATTTTTTTGTTCAAATTATACTAATTTATATGTTAATATTAAAACCATTGTTCTTTTACAATAAAATACCTCGTACATGGAGCAGTGAGCAGACACGTACGCCTAACGGCTGTAAGCCGGCTGAGCCGAGCCGCCGATAAATTTTAAATGCAGCCGAAATTTTTGCGTCTAAAATTGGCTTGAAATTAGCCACCGTTTTTGATTAAAGTTCCTTACAATTTCACACAATTTTCGGAATTTCACTTTTTGAATTTTTAATGTTTTGAGCCGGCTTTTAGTCGCCGTCGACATTTTTTAGAACCAGCCGCCGTTAAATTTAGTCGGCGCAGGTCTCTGGCTATGATTTGGCAGCTTGGCTATCAAACACAAGCACTAGACAATATTTTTCTGTTTTTTTTTTAGCTACATATTCTTCTTGTGAATGTAACTACTTATAATTGAGCTGAATGTAAGTACATTTATAAATAGGACCCATGAATTCTCGAACAAAAATAACTAGTCATTCATTTAATAATAAGTAGTTTTCAGTTTGCTCCAATATTACTTGCTGGCTTACTAAGTAAGTAAAGTTTTTGCTGGGATAGTTTGGTGAAAAAAATTATTTGAATAAATATTAAGTTAGAAAAATAAAATATGGGCAAAATATGCAACGAAACTGACAATTATCATCTAAAATGTGCAAATACTGTAAAATCTAATAAATGCTAAAATATGCTCTTAAGGGCAAAATATGCCCTAACAAATCGATGGCAAAATTCTTAAAATGTTCTAAAACGGAACTCATGCTTTAGCATCAATCCGGTTTCCCTGTTGATCAAATACGACTTTTTGTTAAACTTGGATTAAGCTACGTACACACGATTGTCATATTCTTACAATGTTGTCAGAAAATGTTCAATAAATGGTTAACAACCATATGTTTCAACATAAGTTCTCATGGTTGTGTTAACCATTTTCTGAGCATGTTTCTGACAATCTGACAACCGTGTGTACGTAGCTTTATAATTGCAGATTCGCATGTGGATATTTTTTTAAGCAATTTAAATTTCATGGAAAATTTTGTTGGAGAATTTCTAAAATGTTAAAGTGTGCTAATAATTTTATAAAATAAACGAATTATTGTGATTTTTTTTATTAAAATAGAGCTGTAGTAGAAACTTTTGACATGACTTTCAAATAGTGGCTAAATTCGGACTTCAATGAAAATATTATGAAATAAAAAGAGCCATTATGAAACGAACAATTAAAAATAAAAATTTCTATAGGCAGCTCTTATTACTTACTCATAATTCTGAAAAATTAAATTATATGATTAAGTTTAAAAGGCTATAACTCTTTCGCGGCCATAATAATAGCCAACATGTATACGGGCAAAAACTAAATACTAAACCCATTAGTAGGTTGGCTTTGAGCTTTGTCTCTTTATTAGCCGCTTTATACAAATATTTAACAATAAATCGTTAACAATTTATACTTAAACACATGAATTTCAACAATTTCTACGCAAACGTACACACATATTTGTATGTATGTATGTAGACACACTACTACACTCTTCGTACAAACAATTCACTGCCACTTGCGTTGTTTTCGTTGCTTTATTTTTATGGATTTTTAAAACACCAAGAGTGGAACTACTAATACAAATATATGTACATAGGTAGTGTTCATATAGTATATGTATCTATGTGTAAGCACAGAGCAGAACAGGATCAATATTCCCATATGCGTGTTGTTAAATAGTTTAGAAATGTTTGAGATGAAATTGTTCCTTTTTATTTTTGTGACGTGTCACTGTGGTTCCAATCCCAAATCTATTTGCACAAAATTTAAAAATCTCTGTCTTCCGAATAAAGCGAAATATATTTGTTGTTATAGCTAACGGCTTGAATTTTTTGTTAAAAACTGTAACAAAAAGAATGTAATACAAAGCATATAAAAACGCCACAGTGGAACCACAGTGCGTGTGTTGGTTTGTATGCAGCCGAAAACCAATAAAGTCGTAGTACTCTGGGGAACAAACAATTTAGTTGGACAACATACATACTTAGATTGGGTTGTGGCTTTAAGTGTTGTTTTAGTTTTATTTTTGTGATATTTTTCTCTCATCTTGGCCGTGGTTTTTCTTTAAATAGTTTTAGCTACAGTATCAATTTCAGAGTTTTTTTTTGTTTTTTTGTTTATCTGAATAAGCTGTTATAAGTGGCAGCTATTTGCTGCCACAAATTGTATAAACAACAGCAACTAATGCAGCAACAATCAGTTGTATTATAGTCGTAGTACGAGTAGTATAGACGTGTGCCTCAATATGTTTATTAAAAACGTTTATCTTGTTCGTACACATTGGTTTGAAGTTGATATAGTAGATGTCCGTTTGAACTCCTTTAATGGGTTTTGGGTTGTTCTATTCTTATTCGTTTCTATGTTAAATTGTTGTCAATTTATCATGGATTTTGTGCAGTTCTTTTTAGTTTTCCTATAAATTGTTGTAATAAAAGGAATATTAAACGTTTTAAAAGATAATTATTTATGTATATCATCTTACTGGGGTGGTCTTTCTTTCAAACAAGCCAGTCATGATTTTTTTGAAAGGTCTCCCAGTTTTAATAAATTAATTTAACAATAACTATTTCATAGAAGAAGTTTAGCATGCACCTGCTATAGATTTTAATTCATAATCAATAAATATCAAACAACCAACCAATTTAAGGTTATATTTGAAATTCACTCACAGTAGAACTTTTTCGTTATTAGATCTATGCCCCCACGGATTAGCAAGTGGAATTTAGCTTAATTTGTATCTATTTTTACAGTTTGGTAACTAATGTCGTTGTCACATAAATTGTTTTTTTTTATTTATATGTATGTATATGTATATGTTTTTATTTGTCAATACTTGAAATATTTTGTAAATTTATTCTGTGATTTTACCGGTACAAAATCTTTTTTCACGCATTTATTACTTGCAATTTTTCGACAAGGCATCGTTCCTCACCCATTCCAAATTTGAAAAACTTTGCACACAGGTTCTTTACGGTTAAACCATGGTAGAAAAAAAAACAAGAAATTGAGCTATGGTCGGCTGTGCCGAATCTTATATACCCTTCACTAAAGTATTTAAAATATTGAAAACATTTTTTGATGAAATTTGTTTTTAATTTTCTTGCTGAAAAAATTGTATTAGTGATTAAATATGGTTAGAACAAATGTTATGGTAATACAAATTTTGGTGAAAAAAAAACAGGAGTTAAAAACATATTTCCCGATTTGTCCCATTGTTGGTCCAAATTACTAAGGCGTTATATATGTCACTGGAAAGGCCTTTGAAATATCTATCATTAGGTATCCATATTGTCTATATTAATGACATAGTATTCTAGAAATAGATACAAATTCGTGGTAGTCGTAGTTTTTTGCTTATATAAGTATCAGCCATTTGCCGATTTTCTCGCTTTTAAATAGTAAATCGATTTCAACCTACAGACTGACAAACGTCTCCATTATCTATAACGATCCAGAATATATATACACTACAAACGGAATGACAAACGTATATAATTATACCCTTGCCACTCAGCGTGAAGGGTATAATAAAATTATTCTCTTTGTATAAAATCAATTTCAATTCAAAATAAATGTTTAACCGCTTATCCAATTCTTACAATACTTCAATATATTTATATGCGATTGTGCTGATGTTTATTGCGTCCAAAAATATTAGTCTAGCACTCACCTTAAAGTTACCGATCGACTCAGAATCACAGACACGATGTCCGTCCGTCTGGCTGGAAGTCCATGTAAACCTTGTGCGCAAAGTATATGTCACAATTTTGCAGATATTTCGATCGAAGTCTATTGAAACTGGCTGAAATCGGTATATTATTTCACATAGGCCCCATACAAATGTCCTCCCGAAATTGGACTATCGAAATATCTTCGAAATTGCGATCTGTACTTTAGGCACAAGTTTTATATGCATATATACCTTTTGCCTAAAGTACAGGTCCATGGACAGCCAGCCAGCCAGAAAGTGATTCTGAGTCTATCGGTTTTTGGACGTTACAAACATCAGCACAAACGCATAATACCCTCCCACTATGGTGGTGTAGGATATAAATACTTAAAAATATTTTGTCTGTATTTTTACGAATCGTTTGAATGCTGTCCAGGAACGGAAAAATTCATATCTATATATATATATACAGTATTGGCCATAACTAAAGCACCCCCTCAATGGTTTTTATCAATATCATAATTTTTTCGATAAAAAAGGTTTTTTGGGATGTATTTTCTATATATTTTATTAACTTATATTGTTAATGTTTTAAATGATAAAACATACAAAAACACAAAACGCGACGAACAAAACAAAAGCACCCCCTTATAAGATGTTTAAAAATTTGACTATGCTACTGCATATATGCAATGTCAGTTAACGGCACTCACAACGGATGCATTTAAAAATTCCAGAAGATACAAATAATGGAAGTTTATTGTGAAAAAACAATGGATGGCAAGGATCAAATACTCCAGTGAATTTAAAATTAAATTTATTGAAGACTGGAAGCCGGGCTTATCACGGCATGAATTGAATAAACAACATTCAATTAACAGATCAGTTATTTCCAGGCTGATTCCAAAGTTTTTGCAGACTGGTCATATATCACCGGGGCATTCTGGAGGACGTCCTCGTAAAACCACACGATATTATGTTTCCTTTATCAAAGGAGCAATGCATAAAGATTTTACAACATCTGCTAATCAAGTAAGAACAAGTTTAAGATTATGCGTTATCGAAAGAACAATCCGTAGAAGAGCAGTAGAAGCACGATTATTCAGCCGATGACCAGCAAAAAAACCGTTTATATCAGCTAAGAACAAGAAAGCAAGACTGGAGTTTGCCAAAGCCCACATCGACTGGAGTGTCCAAAAATGGAAGACAGTACTGTTCTCTAACCAATCCAAATACAAATTAAAAAGTTCCTATGGAATAAGCCGTGTACTCAGACGAAAAGTAGAAAGACTGAATCCAAAGTATTTCAAAGGAACAATTAAACATGGAGGGAGCAATGTAATGGTCTGGGGTTGCTTTTCTGGTCAAGGAATTGGGCCAATTTATAAAGTTAATGGGATTATGTATCGGTTCATGTACCGTGATATATTGAAAGATGTAATGGTGCCTTATGCCAGTAAAGAAATGCCACTTATAGGGAGGTTGCAACAGGATAACGATCCTAAGCACACCTCCAAATTTGGTAAGACTTGGCTACAGAGCAATTAGATTCAAGTTCTTCATTGGCCTGCTTAATCTCCTGATCTCAATCCTATTGAGAACTTGTGGGAGATTGATAATATGAAAATAAATCGTGAAAATTGCAGAAATAAGGATCGACAATTTTCACGATTAATTTCAAGGCGTTATTATAGCCTGGGAAGGAATATCGCAAGACACCATCAAAAAACTTAATATCTTCTATGCCTAAGAGATGTGCTTGTGTCATCCAAAACAAAAGATTTGCAACAAAATATAAATTACAAAATTTTTTTTATTTTATCCATGAAGGGGTGCTTTAGTTTCGTCCGTTTTATTTTCTAGCTTCAGATATTTTTTTGGTTTAATGTTACCTCTTATAGAAAGATTAACTTTAAAAGTATTTGTTTATCAATGGTAAATATATTAACAATTGCAAATAATTAATAATAAAAATTTAAAACTTTGTTTTTATACAAAAAAATATAATATGAAAAAAATTCACTGAGGAGGTGCTTTAGTTATGGCCAATGCTCTATATCTATATATAAATATATAAATGTCTTTGTAAGTTTGTTTGTTTATTTGTTTGTTTGTTTGAGGATCACGCCTAAACGGCTGAACCGATTTTATTGAAATTTGGAACGTAGATAGATCCTTACTTGGAAGCGTCAATAGGCTATAACTTAATACTTGGACCAGGAAGGGGTAAACAGGGGGAAAACCGTTAAAATTGGTACCTTTAGTTCTTAAACAGTAAATACTAAACGGCCGAAACGATTTTATTGAAATTTCCAACATAGACTACGACAGGGGTAGCGAAGCGCACCGGGTCAAGCTAGTATATATATAAAATAGAGTGACGTTAGTTACTACGATTATAACTCAAAAACGCCTAGACCGATTGCGATGATTCGCACCAATTCGGACTGCTCGCCGGCCAAACAAGAAGAATATTCCCAAAATATCGCCGAAAAAAAAAAATTATGAAGAACATTTATTTTCCCATACAAGGCTTTCAAGGTCAGTAATTTTAACATTTTAATTCACAGTGGTGTACTCTAAAGCGAATGATTTGGTGTATTCATTTTTCATATCGTTCGATAAAACAAGTAGGCCGCGGTTAATGCTGTTTTGTTTACTCTTGCATATTAGGTGCATGAATAAGAAATTTCCATGTGAAATCTATTAAAAAAAATTATTTTGAATAACTCACCGCACTATTAATAAAACTATTAATAAAAAATAACAGTGCATTCATACAAAATAACGGTTTTATTCAAATAAAATTTGTTTGCATTTAGTCACTGACTGCATTTGATTTGCGTTAATTGTATTTTTGTGTTGATCAGTTAAAAAGCCAAAATTGGTTTAAATTTTTTTTTGAGTGAAAATTTCGGGAAAATCTACGTCTAGAGACGCCGAAACAGAAAGTGAACGTGAATCACGTCTTGGGGAAAATCGCGAAAGTGCATCAACGTCTAGAGTCGCATAAACGGAAAGAGATGCGAATCACGGCTTTATCAAATGCGTTGCAGTTCATCTTCATCGAGATCTGCAGAGACACCCCTAAAGCATATCGAAAGACAGAAGCCAATCTCTCGCGAATGGCACGGTCAAGAGAAAGAATCGATTTAAAGTTGGAGGCATTTCATTAAAATAAGGATGTAATCACAAGGACGTACTGATTGGAGCAATGAACAAACATTTTCCAAGCTCTTTTTTCAATTCTTCGCGTCAACAAGCTGAATGACCAAATTCAATTGTAACTGCCTGCCGAAAAGATGAAATACAAATCGATTGATACAGTAATGAACGAAGAACAAGTCGTCAATTGTCCTACTGAATTCTTGAATTCATTGGAACCAGCCGGAATGCCACCAGGTGTATTAACATTGTATGTTGGATCACCGATAATGGTTCTCCGCAACTTAAACGCGGTAATTAAGGAAACAATCATCGGTGGCAGATTCGAAGACGAAGACGTACTGATACCACGCATACCGATGATTTCCAATGAACTTTTACATATGGCCATCTCATCCGTCGTCATCTGGCTATAGATAATAAGTATGTGGGGAGCGAAGTCCGTGCTTCGTTTTGTCCGACACTGTATATTAAAATCGAGATCGATATACAATTTAAAACAGATGTTTTCTAAGGGCCAGCAACGCTGACCGGGTTCAGCTAGTTTTTATTAAAAATTAAGGAAAAATTCATTCTTATACACTTTGAAGTATGTTTAATTATACATACATCAAAGTGTATAAGTATGAATTTATTATAATAAATTATAAAAAATATGTTTTCTTATTATAGATGTTACGAAAACCCCTATGTACATCGAAGTTCGCTTCAAATCATCGTATGCACATACAGTTTCTTGCAATATTAGCAAAATAAATATTTTTTTCAAAAATTTAATTTACTTGGTACTAACTCTTCGGTATATCTTAACTAAATATTGAGCACTTGTATCTATTTACTTTAGCCTAAGGATCCTTCAAATTAAAGCCTCGCAGTATACACATTTCTATTTAGCAAAAGGAATATGTACATCCACATGACATTCCTATTCCCATTGGTATTAATCAAGTGATCTCTCCCCATACTAATATGGCATACAATAGATTCACTATTTAAGAGCAAGCTAATGTGTCAGTATACCTCTTACCATATTGAACATTTCAACTTGGATCTAATTATGAACTAGGCAAAATGATAAACATTTCATAACTACACTTTCAGTTCATGTAAAATCTTAAAATATTGAATCAATAATTTCTAATGATTTTCCAAACACAAACTACTTCAGCGCATGCATGGATCATGTGTAAATAAATATGTAGTTGTTGATGTTGATGTTGCTGTTTATTTAACAACACGCATAACTTATGGAGCAACATAAAAAGCCGTCATATTTGTAAACAAAAGCTTTGTCAAGTTTTAGTTATATACTTACTTACTTACTTGCACTCGCATACGAGTACTTACTCCTTAACTAGTTAACCACACGAAATTTAAACATTTTTACGCCACAAAGAATAGCGATTCTTCCACAGATGCTGCTCCACTACAACACTCAATGCAACTGAATCCTCAGATTGTTGCTGTTGCTGTTGCTGCAGATGATGTTGCCTACAATTGTATTCCATAATTCATGCGCACGCGTTTTTCGTTTCTTCCATCTGTTTTTGGTAACAAATTTTCGTTAATCTTTGGTCGAGTAAGGAAAAGGGGATTCTTAAACTTGAAGAAGATTCTTAAAATGCCAACGGATTCAAAATGAACATCTCTGGTATTTTTCAGATAGATCCATATTAAATCGACGGTCAAACTTCTTCAATCTAATTAATCACATTTTCAAAATTTTAAATGGCTTATTGATGCTTCTTTATTATTTAACTGTTTTGTATCTGCAATGTTTTGCAATAAAATTAAAGGACTTCTTAGTGACGGTCTTTGACTTATTACTTAGATAATAAGTTTAACCTTTACAATTAAAGACGTAGTTATTTCTCCAGAGAATACCAGGTGATTTTTGAATCAACACGACCGCATGAGAATCTCTGGTCTTAAACACTGATACGTGAATGTGTGTGTGCGTTTGGTGGAGGTATGTTGTATTTAGTTTCATGCTGTGAATATCGCCTCATTGACAGTTTAAAGTGTTTTGTTGCCAGCAATTTACCAATTTGAGCAACACATGCAGTACCACCACCACCGTCATCAACCTTATGATCATCATTTCCAGAAAAAGATACGGCAACAAATCCCAAACCAAACCAAACTGAACAAAACTTTTTTTGAAAATCGAATAAACACAAAACAAAGCAATGAAATCAAAAGCCGTACAATTGAAATGGCCAAACAAATACACAAAATACTTAAATATGAAAAATCTGGCGAAACAAACAAAAAAAAAAAAAAAAACAAAACGAAAAATATCTTTGGTAGTACGAGTAGTGTGTACAAGTGCTACAGTTGCATTATCAATGGCCATAAAAGGATTTTGTAGCCATTGTAAGTATGTGAACTAAACACATAATGTTGCATAGCAAGCGTGCAAGCAGCATTTATTTCAAAGTGTAGTGTAGTGCTGTGCAGTGCAATGCAGCAGATGCAAGTGAACGCAAAGAATTTAAAACAATTTAGGCAAATTCGGGCATAAAGCACTGTGCAACAAACTATGCTTTGATTTTTACCCAAAAACTTATACAGAAACTCACAAATTACCATTTGAACATTTAGTAAGGCAGAGGAGGGGAAAAGGAAATACCATCACTAAAATACTTAAACGCAATGAGACCATTTCAACTCAAATGAAATATAGTACAAATAAAATGCTATGGTTCTCTATGTACGAGTACATGCCTAAAAAGTCCGTACTTGGTCTTATGATCGAAGCCTGAAAAATGTTGTAGCCTCTTCTAATGCAGACATTTAAATAATGGTTTCGAATTTAGTTAATCAACATTTTTCTACTCTATTCAAATATGCTATACACAATATCAGTTGCTATAACAGAGATGTCAAACTGTTCTAAAATCAATTTTAAATGTGTCTTATTACTGGTTCTCGAGGTACCGCTTTAATGAAATAATTCCTTAACAACTCTGTCGTTTTAGGCAAGTTTGATTATGGTTTAATGTAACGTTTTAAATAGACTTTTTTCCTTCTCTCTGAATCTGTTGTTACGGTAAACTATTTAATGAGGCTTGTTTCACAATTATCTATTTATTTACCATGGACTTTTTTTTAAAAAAATCATGGACAAGATGACTGTATCGTTTGAATAGAGTTCTAGTTAAGAATCATAGCAACTGGCTCTAAGTAGAGCACAGGTCTTTATTTATTCGTTAGTGTGTGTGTGTTTGTGTGTCGGAGTCTGAGGACAGCGTAATTTTCCTTTAGTAACATTTGACTTGACCTGTAATTTGAAGGGATTGTTTTTTGCAGCAAAATACAAAAACGTGCTGTAATGTCAATGTAAAACAGTTTTTTGGTGGGAATCAAACAAATGTTTTTAAACACATAAATACAATGTTACGAGTATAAAATTATAAAATAAAATAGTCTATGCTAAATAATGTTTTACTTATTATCCAAAAATAAATGGGTAGAAGTATTTTGGAAAAGTATTTAGATGCTACTTTTCCAAGATACTTCTATCCAGTATTCATAGGTATGTAAGTGTAAATATACTTATCTGTCACTTTCTTGTTTTTCTGGTTTTAAAGCTAACACTAATGCCGAAAGTGTTAGCTTTAAAACCACTATAATTAACATGGAAAACTATAATTAACACCGTACAACAGTAAGTCTAAGCTATACATAGAACACTCCGAACTTGGTTTTTCTTGATGGGGTCAGATGTCAGATGTTTTTTTTTTAAATCTATCCTTTGAGATTTTAAAGTTCATTTAAAACTTTTAAAAAATTATATAAAATATTTGATCCCGAATTGGGTATCAACAAAAAGCTAAGAGTTTTAGCTTTTAATTGATTCAAAAATACGAAGGATTTTTCAATTAAAAGAAGCTTTCACTTGATTGGATCGCGAAATTCGAAATTTTACAAAGTTAAAATTTACAACAAAAAAAGTTATGTAAACGGTTGCGTTTTCTTATAAAATTTAAAGTATTGCCATATTTATATGAACAATTTTGAAGAATGCAAATGTGATTTGACTGAAAAGTATGGCAATGCTAACAAAATTAATCCATTAGTGAGAAACACAATCATTGGTTAAATCCCGGCTAAATATGTTTCAGGTTTAATATAACAGCGTGTTAAGCTACGTTTAACTGACAAGTAAGAAACTAGCTCTTAATGTATATATGTAAGTATGAACTAATGTCCAGACAAAATGTGTCGAAAGTGTAAACAGTCCCCGAGGATCGTTTTTCCAAACTGAATAGCTTTGAATTTATAGTAGAGGACTGAATTTTTTATATTTATACTCAGCGGTGTTACATTTTAAACTTTTAGATATTTAAAATAGCTCTTATATTCTGCATGAATTAACTTAAATCCGATTTTTATAATTTGCTTTATCTGATACATCCTGTGCTAATCATAATTTCTTCTTCCATTTAACATAACTGAAGAGTTGTTAAAGTTTAATGTTCGCAAAATCTGTATATTCTCGTAAGAAAGATATGATTAATAAAAAATTAGTGTTAAAATAAATTAATTTTCTGAAAATTTTGTTAAATTCGAATGAATGATATATACAAGGTGGCGCAAAAGTAAACCTCCACTGTTTTTTGGCTGTAATTAAAAAAAAAAATTAAAAACTTTGATTCTTCTTGTGGATTATTTTTATTTGGTCTTTTAATTTTTTTTACATCAATTCGAGAATATGATGTCATGTAAATGGCATTTTCCATCACTTTGGCCAAAACTTCCGGCGATAGGTCCTCACATTCTTGACGGATATTGTCTTTAAGAGCTGCAAGAGTCTGAGGCTTGTTGACATAAGCCTGCGTCTTCAAAAAGTCCCACAAAAAGAAGTCTGGAGCGGTCAAATCAGGCGATCTTACTGGCCAGTGCAAATCGCCAAAACGAGAGATTAGGCGCCCGGGAAATGCATTCTTCAGCATATCGGTTGTGGCACGTGCAGTGTGTGCCGTTGCACCGTTCTGTTGGAACCACAAGTTTTCCAATCCCAATTCATCAAGTTGCGGCAAAAATTCACAGTAACCGTTTGGCCCGCAACGTCTTCAAAGAAAAAAGGTCCGATGACTCCTCCAGCGAAAACAGCACACCATACAGTGACTTTGAGCGGGTGTAATGGCTCTTCGTTGGTTACACGCGGATTTTCAGTGCCCCAGAAGCGTAAATTTTGCTTATTTACGTACCCGCTAAGATGGAAATGAGCCTCATCACTTATGATTATTTTTGATGAAAAATCATCTTCCTCTTGGTGGTGATTAAGGATGGCTTGAGCGAATGTTAGACGCGATTGGCGGTCAGCATCTAACAGCTGATGCACCGTCTGGACTTTGTACGGAAACATCTTCAAATCTTGTACCAAAATTCGCTGTAAAGACCGTCGACTGATACCCATTTGCGTGGCACGTCGTCTGGTCGATGTCGACGGCGCTTCCATGACATCCTCGGCTACAGCAGCAATATTCTCTGCAGAACGGCTACTCCGGGGTATGCTACGCCTTCGAGGCGAGCGGCTAAACGTCGCAGTGTTTCACCAGTAGGCGTTGGACGGCCAGGAAATCTGCGACGAAATTCACGTTGTGCCAAAGTCACCGACCGATTATTGGTCAAATAAATAGTCAGCAATATTCCGCGTTCTGGAATAGTGTAGCGTAACATTGTTTATTAACGTGTATTTCGCATGTGTTTACTACACAAATGTCAAAACAGAACTGACATTAGGAGCCAATCGCAAAATGTATAGCATTTTCTGATAGGAGGGTTACTTTTGCGCCACCTTGTATATAAATGGCAATACTTATGAAAATTTATTTTAAAAATTCATTCATTTAGTGTTTATTAGTTAATTTAATCGGGTCGAAAATCCAAAAAAAATCAAAATTGTGTTTTTGTTTGATTCTGATTCATAAGGTAATACTCTAAATTTTTAGACTTCTGTATCCAAAAAAAATGTTTTTATGTCCATAATTCAAAACTACGTATTAACATATGGATGATTTTCATAAATCAAAAGTACGTATCATCACACTTGTGTGATAAATGAAAACAAAATAATTGGCAATTATTCGTTTACCATCTATTCGACAAGGTAAAGTGTTAATTATAACTTATAATAAATCTGGAGACCCAACAGTCAATAATATGATTCATGCTTTGGCTTATGAGTCATTGGTAACCATTTATTTTAAAACAAACATTTGAAAGCGGTTTTTGTTTTTAATATTTTATATGTCATTTTAAAGGGTACATATCTGTCAGTTATTCTCACTTAGTATTTGAACATTGTAGTGTAAACAGTAATGATTTTTCTTTCTTCGAAAATGCTGAATTTGAGCCAACGTTATACTCGGGAAGTTCTGCCTTCTTTAATTTGAAAAAAGTGCCGCTGAAGCACACCGATTGCTCACCAAAGCTTATGGTGAATGTGTGCGGGAGATGGTTTGTTCGTTAAGGAATGTTGATTTTGACACGGAAGACAAAGATCGGCCAGACCAGCCAAAAAAGTTTGAAGAACAAATAAAATGTTGTCAAACTCAACAAGAGCTTGCGAAATCGTTGGGAGCTAGTCAATCAGCTATTTCCAAACTTTTGCGAGCAGCAGGATTTGGTACCATACGCATTGAAGCTGAGAAACCTTGAAAGACGATTTCGTATGTCTGAAATGCTGCCTGAACGCTATAAAAAAACACTTTTGCTCCGAATCATTCCTTGCGATGATAAATGTAAAGCCCGTTCAATCAGCCTAATCAATGTTCTGTATTTATTATGAGCTACTGAAATCTGGCCAGACAATAACTGGGGACCTGTACCGAACGCAGCATATTCGTTTGAAGCGAGCATTGGCCGAAAAACGCTCAGAATATGCGGACAGGCATGAAACTGTAATATTTCATCATGTCAACGCTAGACCACATGATGCAATACCTGTAAGTGGTTGGGAAGTTTTACCTCACCCGCCTTATAGTCCAGAACTTCCCCGGGATCTGGGATAAGCTTCACTTCAAAACAGATATTGACTTGATTGGTTCTTGGCCTCAAAATATGAGCAGTTCTTTTGACTTGGAATCCGTATGTTGCCAGAAAGATGACAAAAGGTCATAGTTAACAATGGCCAATACTATGAATAAATTTATATTCAAAATAAAAGCTAAAAATATGAAAAAATCAACTTTAAAAAAGAAATTGGAAATAAATCTGTTATTTCTAAAGGGGAAGTCCGATTGTGTCTTCTTTTAAAAATATATTTTTAATTGAAGCATTTCATAGAATCCTTTTACGGAAACAATAAGGGTCCTCATGTAAACGCTTAAATGTGCAATCTGTGCATTTTTACATTCTCGCAAATGAACTTTCAAAAATTGTATGGAAATTCGTTTGCACAACTCCGATAAGTTTGGGGGGTTAAATAATAAAAAAATAATAATAATAATACATCTATACTGAAATTTTAAATTTAATTAGTATTTTATATCTATATAATAAAATTTTGTATTTGTCATTAATTAAACTGGATTAATTAGGCCCTAAGGGCTTGCAATCTAAAATAAATGAAATAAATAAATAAAATAAAATTTAGACTAGCAAACTGGAATTTATTGTGCATTTGATGAATCAGCTGCTTTTGTTTACTTTTATTTATAAGAAATAAAAATCAAATAAAATACAAGTATTTTGTACATGTGAAAATTTTGTGACTTTGGTACAGAATGTTTGGATTGAATGGCATTGTGAATGGAAATATTAACCAACAGCTAGAACATAAGCAAAATGTTCCAAACTATGTTTACCATTGTTTGTTCCAAAGATTTCACTTTCATTAGAAATTTTTAGAATTTATATTTATACAATTTTTAAAACTTTTCTTTAAGCATTTCTTGAATTTATTTTTATTTGACATTTTTATCAAATAGACATTTTCTGTATAAAATTGCTCACAATTTAAAAGGTGGGTTCATGAAACACGTCGCACAAATGCGAGACTTAAATGAGTACTCTTAATGTTTATTTGAGTTTTTGTGTTATTTTTTGAGTTATTTTTAAATGTTTTTGAATAAAATTTTAAAAATTCAATGTATGTATGTAATTTTTAGTTCCAAATTCTATACTGAAAAATAAGTTTGAAATTTGTTATAGCTAATTAATCTTATAATTTAACAATTCCAAAAAAGCTTTTCGAAAATCCTGAAATTTTTAATTTGTTATATTTTTGTCAATATTTACCTACCAAAAGCGCAGTGTGTCAGTTCTTAATTAAAATTTAATAATTAAGTTGTTTTTCATAATTACTGGTATTGGCTAAGGGCGTTTTCTTTTCTGATGTTGTCAACATATTAAAGGTTACCCAAAGTTATATCAAGTTTTGATACGGAAAAATAAAATGCACCTACCTGACAAAAGAAATTGGACTTTGTATTCAATTTATATTAACACTAATACCGAATAGATATTCATTATTTAATTTTTTAAATAGTACATTTTCATATATGCTCTGAATTGCAATTTAATTTATTAATTTGTCTCTTTTTATTTTAAAGTTAAAGCGAAACTTATGAATCAAATAAAATTTTTTCAAAAAATAAAAAATTGACTAAAAGCAATCAAATTATTTTTTACAACTTCTTTTATTTAATTGGTGCCTATTTATGTATTTTGATTATTTATCGATAAAAAATAAAAATATATTTAATTTATGGTATCCCTGAATTAACTTCCCTTTGCAAAATAATTCAGAACATGTTGGGGCATACAAAACAGGCATTACGTTTTTAACATAGAGAAACAACAAGAGCGGAAACTAGAAAAAAAACTAAAACAAAAATTTTTCTCAAATTAATCACACATACGAGTGTTGTTTTTGTTTTCACGTAGCTTTTTTTCTAATACATTCTCAGCACATAGGTTTTTGACAACTGAGTTAGGTCTTTGACAGGAGAGTTTCCGCTCTATGTATATTTCTCTTTGGTTTTTGATTCCAACTATGCGATTAGAGAAAATTTGGTTTAAATTTTAAATTTACATCAAAAATAGTTCTATTTTGGAAGACTCTGGTCCTTGTGTAACAAAAATTATTTTTCATTTTTAATATTTTCTATAAAGTATAGAATTGTTAAGCAAATGTACGCCCGTGTTCTGGAAAACCACGCGATTTGGTATTTTAGTATACACTAGCGGTTCAAAAAACACCAAATTTCTAGCGCTTTTGTTTGTCGAAAACGCAAATTTTAAGCGATATGCCCTTTTAAAATTTATTTTTGTAAATTTTTCCAAAATAAAAAATTTGTTTATTCCTTTGAACAGAGGGCTGTCATTTAGTATAATTTAAACATATGTAAAAACTTTGTTGTTACATATTAATATGTCTTACGTTGTTCTAAATTTTAATCAAATCTTAAAAATTATTTATACCCTACACCACCATAGTGGGGAGGTTATTATGAGTTTGGGCTGATGTTTGTAACGGTCAAAAATATTAGTTTAACACCAACCTTAAAGTATAAAAGATTCGACTTTGAATCACTTTCTGAATAGATTTAACGATGTTCGTCCGTCTGTCTGACTGGATGGATGACTGGCTGGCTGTCCATGTAAACATGTGTGCAAAGTACAGGTCACAATTTTGAAGATATTTCTATAAACTTTTCACCTAGCTCCCATACAAATGACCTCCGGATATAGGACTTTATCTTCATAATCGCTTGATTTATGTAGACATCCAAAAAAATTGAACACATATAAGTTTCATATGGGAGAACTCAGGCAACCTAGTTTCATGGCTATCGGTCTATGATTAGTCATAGCTCCGATACAATGTCCACTTTTGAAAATCACTATAACGAGAATAAATCTCATAAAAATGTTGGTATCCAAATAAAATTTATCAGAAATTAGTTTTATACAGAAATAAATCACACATGACCTAATTTGATGACTACCGGTACAAAATTGGTCATAGCTTCATATAGGCCCACTTCCGAAAATCAATCACGAAAATAAATTATAGACATTTTAAAAGAAAAATGTTTCTTTTTACTATAAATTACTATACTTTCTTATTTGTTTGTAATTGCTTAATAACCGTGCCATTTTGTTTTAATAATATAGAAATTTGGAAGACAATTTACATTTTTCAAGACAGCAAAATTAACAGTCACTTTAGTTGTCAGTTTAAATTTCAGCAAATTATAATCATATCTCAAAAACTCATCTTCTCGAAAATTTTATTTAAATTTTTTAAAAAAACTGTACATTTTCCTATTAACTGTTTATAATGTTTGTATACTGATATATTTATATACATAAATATAACACATACAAACATATAATATATATATTTACTATGTATTTATGTATATTAAATCATCTGATAAAAATCATTTCTAAAACTGTTGATGGGCGGAAATATGAAACAGTAAAATATTGTTTAAGACCAAAGTGTGTAACGTTCTTTTTTTTCTTTTTTTTGTTTTCTTCTATCGTCTACATAAAAATTTTAATTAATGATGTTTATTTTTATGAAATTTACAATCTGTGAAAGACTATTAAACAGAATGTAACATTAACATAAATTTTTGTAGCTGAAAAGAAACTTTGTAAAATTTTAGCAAAATCTAAAGCACTAACAAACATAATGAATAAATGTTATAAACTAACTGAGCCATGACGACAACGATTTTTGCAAAAATTCTTTTAGGAAAGCAAATAGAAGCCACCAAGCACAAAAACACTTGTTTTCGTTACTAAAAAAAAATAAAGAAAAGAAAGAAAAGGGTTTAATTCATGTTGTATGAAATAAATAAAAGAATTTTGTTGATAAAATACCTTAAAAACGAGTAAGAAGTTTATAAATTAAACATAATTTATGCATAAAATCACTGAAGCGTAAAATAAAAGATGAAGAACAAATAAAAAAGAACTGAGAAACACACACAGGAAAATTGCAATGTTCTGAAATGTAAGGAAAAACAATGAAAAACGTAGAGCAGAAAGCATGATGCAACAAGTGCAACAGAAATTCTTATTAACCCTAAATAGAGAACGAGTGTATTAAATGGTGCAGCTTAAAGAATATAACCATTTCATATTATTACTCTTATTAATAATGTTGATATTCGATCATTTTTAAGAACACGAACAGTAATACAATCTATTTGGGCCACTATCCTCATGCAAATGCCTCAATTTTGACCAATTACTTTTCCTAATCAGATGATTTCCAGCAGAATGAAATCGATTTGATGTTGTATAATTGCATATTTATTGCTTTTATTGGGTATATGACTTAAAAATATTTAGTTTGTATTTTGAAAAATTTGTACAATAAAAATTTATTCATAGAATTGGTCATTGTTAGCTATGACCCTTTCCCATCTTTCTGGCTACATATTCCGAACCAAAAATCTGATCTTCTTTTGAGGCCAAGAACGAATTACGCCAATTTTGGAAACTCTGTTCCAAAGTGAAGCGTATCCCAAAGAGAGCGTGTTGCATCGATCAAAACAAATAGTTGTCGGGCAAGGTCTGGACTATAAGGCGGGTGAGACAAAACTTCCCAACCACTTCTTTCTAAATTATTTTTAACAGGTATTGCAACATGTGGCCGAGCGTTGTCATGATGGATGATGCTCCCACCAAATACAGAGAACTTCCTTAGAGCCATGGATATTTGCCTTTGGTGTGGATTCTGCTAGTTGGCCGGGCTTTACATACTGTTACGACTGTGCAATGACAATTTGAATTTAAAGGTCTGTAACGACTGCCTGCAGCATTCATCATGTTTGAAGGCACGTCCATCAGTAGCATGCGCTTATTGGCATTGTTTGTAAGTATGGCAACACTAAATGTTTGGGCTGCTGGCAATGACATCGAAGGCTCTAGAATTCGAACATACGAGTTTTGTCCGTTAAGAGCATTGTAGAAGATTCCCGAGAAATGGCGTGTGTATAAATGTTGACAGAGGCTGCAGTCGTGAGTTGAGTTTATCATTGGCGCTGTTAGAGTTAACATCAACTGTCGTGTACATTTGAGCTTGTACGTTGTAAAGTGTGTGTGCTTTTCTGCGAATTGATAAACGTGTATAAAGACACTGAGTGACTATTTGAATTGTTGTTGGGGTACATTTTAAATAAATAAAGAGTTGTTACAATTTTAAACTACTAAAACTGCTTTTATTTGCAATCAAAAGTATCCGGTGTATTTAAAGGAAATAAACCCCGTTTTTTAAAGGTAAAAACATAACAATACGATCTCTTATGCTTCGGGTTATTGTAATGAATCCATTTTTTATCGCAAGTAATGATTCGGTGCAAAAACGATTTTCTTTTATAGCGTCTCTCGGCTTCAATTCGTATTTCCCTGCTTTTGGATGAATCCTGCTGCTTGCAAATACTTTGAAATTGCTGATTGAGTAGCTCCGAATGATTTTGAAAGCTCTTGTTGAGTTTTACACTAATCCTCATGGAGTAATGGCTCCAATTCTTGGTCTCCAAATTTTTTAGCTTGCTGGTCGATCATTGTCTTTCGAACCGCACAAACACCATAACACATTCACCATAAGCTTTAGTAAGCAATCGGTGTGCTTCAGCGGAACTTTTTTTGAAAATAAAGAAGTAAAGCAAAACTTTCCGCATATGACGATTCATTGGTACAAAATTCGTCATTTTCGAAACAAAAAAACTTTGTTGTTTACACTATAATGTCCAATAACTAAGTTAAAATAAACAAGTAAGAGAGATAAATTCGGCTGGGCCGAATCTTATATACCCTTCACCAAACTATACTTCAAAATAAAAATTTTAAATACAAAATAAAATTTATATTTTTCAGTTGTTTTTTTTTTTCATTTTTGGAAAAAAAATTTTTTTATGTAAATTTTTTTTTATTTTTTTTAAATATAAAAATTTATTTTTTTTAAATTTAAACATTTTTTTTTTTTAATATTTAGCGAAAAAAACTGGTTAAAAATTTTTCCCCGATTTTGACCCATTGTAGGTCCAACTTACTATGGTCATATATACGTCGTTGCAAAGGTCTTTGTAATAACTATCATTAGATATCCATATTGTCTATATTAATGACTTAGTAATCCAAATATAGGTCAAAAAATAGGTAAAAAATCGAGGTTGTCCTGGTTTTTCCTTATATCTCAGCCATTTGTGGACCGATTTTGCTGATTTTAAGTAGCAAACTTCTCAAAAGCATGTCTGACAGAATTATTGAAGATTTGGATCCCGAAGATATCTGGGGTCTTCAGAAAATTGATTTCAACAGACAGACAAACAGACAGACAGACATGGCTTAATCGACTCCGACAAACTTATATATATATACCCTTCTCACGAAGGTGAAGGGTATAATGACAAATATGTACCCTTCAAAATGAAATACAAGTTATTAAAAACTAAAAACCGTGCCATCTATTGTAAATCCATTTTTTTTAAGTCATGTAGTTAAAAGTGGTATAACTTGCCAGGGAATAGTACGAATCTTCCATGTTTTTTTATAACTTTGTGAACATAAATATAAAAACAGTTTTGCTGAAACATCAAATAGTTAAAAAAATATTGAAACATTTTCAGAAGTTACTGTTGTAGGGTTAAATGAAAAAATGGCGGAAATATATTTGCAACCAAAATACACTGTACATAAAAGTATATACGTATGTATGTATGTATGTAAAAAAGAAATAACATTAAAAGCGGTATAACATTAACATCATTTATTTTTGCTGTTTCGTTGCTATTTTGTTTTTCTACTTACAACCTTTTATTACAATATTACGTGCTTAAGATGCTTTGAACATTCATAGAATTTATTTATTTTTGTTGTTTGTGTTGAGACTGATTTTTTTTTTTCTCTATATTTTGCAAATTCATGTTGTTGAAGGTCTGATAATTTCCCCCTGTTAGTTTTTTTTTCAGTTGTATATTTTTAGTTTTTTCTTTTTAGCCTTTTGAAAACACACATGCAATATTTACGGTGTTTAGTTAACAGATACTGCTAAAACAACTATCAGGCTCTCATAGAAGAAAAAAAAAAAAAGACAAACGAATACAACACAAACAAAAAAACGCAAATAAATTCAGGGGGTTGTTAGCCGAGTAGTAGATGGGTCTGGGTTTACCTAGAGTAATCAAGCAGCCAACCTAAGTAATTATGGGTTTTTTGTAGATTTTGTTTTTTTAACTTTCTGTTTGTTTTGTTTCATCTTTTAGATACATTTTTATTGAGTTAGAACACTTTTTTTTTTATTTTGTAGTGGCTTTTTTGCTAGATTTCTTAAAATCGAAATGTTTTTCTACACCTGTGAAGATTTTGCAACACACAATGGAGACTTTGTTTAGTACTTTCCAGAAAGAGTTCATTGGCCTTTTAGTTTTCTTGTACAGCATTAAGGTGCTATGAAAGAAATGATAGTTCAAGGTTGATAACTTACTTGAGAAACATTTTACTGCTCAAAACCGACAAATTATTCAAAGGTAATAAAAATATGAAAAAATGTTTGCCAACAACACCAACATAAAACAAAAGATTTAAGAGATATTTTCTTAGTTCTCTAAGTTTACTTCCTTCATTATTGTTATAATTATACCAAGTTTCAAGATTTATTATATGACAAACATATTCTAACACTATCTTACCTTTCTTTCTATGGATTTTCCAAAATGTCTTCAACAATATTATTACAACCTTTTGCTAGAAGCACACATTAACTAAATACCAATTTATAGACATTCAGATGTTGCATACACATTTCGAGTGCTGTTACTTACAAAATATATGGTTTTCACAAAGCTGACCACTTCCTTTTAGTACCCAGTATAGAATAAAACACTTGGCCAACACACAAAAATAATTAGAAACACTTGAGGCTGTGAAAAACAAAACGGTTATATTTTCTTCAACACTTTTACTTCAACTCTATTAGAAGGCAGTAACGTAGCCAAAAACAGTTATAAGTATATAGTTGGCTTGGAAATAACTGACAACACTTGTTATGCGTTTAAACAGTTATTAACTGTTTTTACTAACTATTTTATTGATAATTTTTTTAGGATATAGAGTGTGAAGTGCATAAAGAAAAAAATAATAAGAAAACAATTCTAGGCTTCATGTATGTTTTCATTGTGCTGACAATTTAGTATTCACATAATTTCGGCTGCTAGTTTTACTATTTTCCAATAGTTTGATTACCTTTTGTACTGAAAGCAAATGTTATTTTAATAGGTTAATAGACATTATCTATGGTATTTTCTATATAGTTGTATATTAATTTACAAATTAATTCATTCATAAATCCCATAACATTTCAATTCAATTTAGAATTTAACTAACGTCTATTAAACTATACGTTATTTTAATGGATTTCACGTGGAAATGTCGTCAAATGTTGATAGCAACCAGGGATGCCAGGTACTTTTAATCGCTGTCCCCAACCAAAATTAAAAAAAGTTCAAAAGTAAACACCCAGTGTTCTTTTGCTGTTATTTTTTATTAAAAACTTTTTTCACATACAACAAAAGAACAATGGGTGATTACTTTTGCCCACCTTGAACATTCAATAGCATTAAGCATCTCTATTTTCTATTCACAGAACATGAAATAATGTTCACCTATTGGTAATTTATTGCTATTGTCGATAATAAAACAACCTTAACATAATAACTTTATCCCCATAAAATCCCCGAAATTTTTTTAAATATCCCCAATAAAATCCCCAGTCCCCAAACGAAATCTTTGGGGACAAATCCCCAAGACTTGCAAACCTGATAGCAACATAGTTTTAGCAAATACGAAGTATTTTATTATTTTGATTTTGTGAGCAACATTTGAAAATTTTAAAACATAAATATTAGAAAAAAGCCAAAACGAAACTAGAAAAATATTTTTATTTTTGAATAATTCTAATTGTTTTGTTTATTTGCCAAATTTCCACACAAATTTAATTGTACGGTTTAAATTTGTATGAAAAAAATTTTGATTACAACATTTCTTGATGAAAAACAAAGTACTAACTTGAATGATATTTTTTTTTTTTAAATTTCATTGATAGTTTTTTATAAAAATTTTGATCCAATTTTTTAGGTGAAACCGATATATATTTTAGAACGCAAAAATGTGTAACAACATTAATTTTAATTTTGTTAAAAACAACAAAAAAACAATAAAAAAATTAAGAAATTAAATTTTCACACAAATTTAAACTAAATAGACATTAAATTGTGTTTTTCACAAAATGTTGACAAACATATTTTTGTCTATAAGTAAGTATCTCTGTTAGAAGCATAGATAAATACACATAGATCGGAAGCTCTCCTGTCAAAGACCTAACTCAGTTGTCAAAAACCTAAGTGGTGAGAATGTATTAGTAATAAAAACTATGTGAAAACAAAAACAACACTCGTATGTGTAACATTTTTGAGTAATTTTTTTGTTTGAGTTTTTTTCTAGTTTCCACTCTATGTATATTTTCTCTATGTAACATTTTTGAGTAATTTTTTTGTTTGTTTTTTTTTTTTTTTTTTGGTTTTCGGTCTATGTTTCTCTATGGTTAGAAGATACTATAAAAAAACTCAAACAAAAAAAATTACTAAAAATAATCACACATACGAGTGTTGTTTTTGCATTCACATAGGTCTTTTACTAATACATTCTCACAACTTAGGTTTTTGACAACTGAGTTAGGTCTTTGACAGGAGACTTTCCGATATATGTACATTTATCTGTGGTTCGAAGTATTCAAAAATGTTTAGAAACAAAAATTTTACTTTCGTGAACAACATGTGGAAATTTGATAATATAAAAATCATAGAGAAAATATACATAGAGCGGAAACTATCCTTTCAAAGACCTAACTCAGTTGTCGAAAACCTAAACTTTGTATTGGTTTCTTTTTTTCAAGAAAAATATTTTTAGTTTTGAAAATTTGCCAGCATAAATCATTTCACGATCAAAAACTGATTTCTTGAATGAAATTGTTTAAATAAATTTCACAGCAATTTCATTGATAGTTTTTTATATTGATTTTGACACATTTTTTCAAGTGAATTTCTTGAGTTCTCTAGAAAATATATTTAAACAACCAAAAAAATCAAAGTATTAATCTGGTTTACACAGAGAAATATATAAATATAAATACCAGCAACATAGTATTTAAATCTGTTTTTATTGTAGAGACAATTTAAATTTAAAAACTATTTTATTATTATATTTTCAAAAATTTCGCGTGTATTTCACAAAATGTAAATTGATGTTGTTAACTGGAGTACCTGTCCTATATTGTTATTTATGTTCGCATTAAACTTATTCATTCAACATGTTATTAAACATATACTTCTTTTAGAATGGTTCAATTAATATTCATATTATGAGTTTTTTTATAAAATTTTACTTCCTTTTTTTAAAATGAACGAAAATGTTTACGAAATGAAAATTTGTTATAATCACTATTCACTATACTTCAGTTTATAATAGTAGATTCACATTGCATCCGTTTAATCAAGTTGTTTTAATGGGTTAGAGGGAGAGGGTAATACAAAACCTTATGGATAACTCCAGTAAATAATGAAAAACACTTTGATTTTCATAAAACGTTATAAAACTTCGTATGTGTTTATTGAACTTTAAAGGTAAGTATATAGGGTAAGTATATAAGGTAAGTAGTTATAATTGAAATTTTCTAGAATTTAGTGCAATATTAGGGAAGTATTTTATGTTATTTTTAAGGTAAGTATTATTTAAACTTCATACACTCTTTTTTTATATTTAAATTTAAGATTCGGGTTTCACTTGTTAAAGGGCTCGGATTTCACTTTTAAAGGGCTCGGATTTTACGCACGTACTCGTATCAGTCTCGATCGATTGTGTTGTTTTTCTGCGGCGAATTTGCTAACTTCATCTCTCACATGAAGTTAGTTGCAGTTGGGTGTTTAAGAATAAAAACAGGGTTGAGAATGTCACTATGTTCACTGATGTGAACACAAGCACTTTACCTTTACGATTAGTTATATAAAACAATTTACTATTTTATGCCTTCTTCAGAAAATACGTTCTGCATTATCGGTTACTGTTTTACCATTTTTGATTTGAGAATTTTTAAGTATGACAATATGAATATGAACATTGACTGTTTTTCATAAAATTTTGGCCGAATACTTACTCGTGTTTTGAAAAATTTCAGTTGTCTAGATAATTAAATTATACGTAAAAAAGTGCTGTTTTTTACAACATTACAATTTTTAAATAAACATTCTACACAATTTCATTGATAATTCTTTAATTTGGATTTAGATAAAATTAATTTTTTTTAAATTATGTTTAATTTTGCCAACAGCATTGTTCTTTAATAACAGTTAATTTGTAAGTCCTTTTTCTAGTTTATTAATATTTAATAGTTAAATATGTTTAGTAACTCTATATTTATGTAATTTTCATATACCCACTTAAAAATATTCTTCACCACGTTTCTGTTCTTTTCTAATCTTAAATATCTACACTGTATTAAAATTATTCTTATATTCTCAACCATGAGTGGTGCCAGGCAGCTCTTCGAGCCTTATCATTACATGAAGTGAGGTCTGGTGTTGTTATGGACTGCTGGACATCTTTGAAAGAAACTCGGTGAACCCCACGCTCGTTCATAGCTCCCGAACCTTTCTTTGGCATTCCACGTGAAATTCGTTCTTGGGTTGAATCGAAATTTGCCCATTTTTGGGGTAACTTACCCGGACTTAGACAGTCCAAAGGGTTCATTACTCTGCCCAAATGTAGATCTTAATTCTTGCTAACGCTCGGAAAGGGTGACTTGTGAATACTTACTGGATTATTTATCGGACACTGTGGTTTTAGGTATCAACAATTTATTTTAGGTAAAGCTACGTACACACGGTTGTCAGATTTTACAATGTTGTCAGATCTGGCAATGTGCTCGCAATATACTGCCAATGAAATATTATTAGCAAAAGCTAAATTGTCAGTTTAGACGTTTGTAAGAAAACCTTACAATTTCATTGTTAGACAATTGTCAAACAATAAATTTATCTGCCAACAAAAATTGTCAGTTCACACGGTTGCTTCAATTTTGTTTATTTTAAATACATATGCACAGTGTTGCCAATAGAAATTATTCATCTGACAATTATGCCATTGTCAGATGCATAAACTTTGCACATATGACAATAAGGTGATTACACGATTGTCAGATGTCTGATGTCAGATGACAATAGTATTGTCTTTCCATGTACTGACAAATACTTTTTCTGACAACGTTGTAAGACAGAAATTGTAAGTTCACACGGTTGTAGCCTTCAGATATAAGTCTTCTATACAGATTGTAATTTCTACAATTTTCATTTGCGATCTGATAAAGTACATGGTATATTCTGGATACTTATAAGTAGATCTCAAAGACGATGTAGCAATGTCCGTCTGACAAAACTTCCCTGCTGTTCTAAGAGACAATTCTGAAGTAGTGATTTTACCCATCATTTAGGGTGGGAACTAGTTACTTCAATACGTGCATGTTCTTTTTGACTACAATGTCTAATAGTCTAATAGCTCGTCCAAAGTAGTCAACGCATTGGATTCACATACTGGTTAAATAACGTCAGTTACCTTATTAGCTACCCAATACATAACTAGTTATTTTAACATGGGTTCTAATTGACCTCAAATAGTCAGCTAAAAAAACATATCATAGCTATCAATAAACGATAGCTTATAAACTAACCTTTCTTCGACAACTCTCCAACAGATTACTTATTTTGGATAGAATAAGTACTTTCTTAAGAGCAGTACAAAATAAACGTTTCACTATAGGTTACTAAGAGACACTAAAGTGACTATTGACTTACATGAGATATCAGCATACTTAAGCAAAAATAAAATTTAACTGTATGAGAATTATATCAACACAGTTTGAACGCTAGATTACCTGGGATGTATAAAGTAAACAATTGTCTTCTCTCTGCACTACAAAGACCAAAATATATTAATTGGAGTTAGCCAAGTCATAAGACATTTGTGACGATTACTGTCTATAAGGGATACATTGACTACTTGCTTAACTGCTGGGTTACGGTCATGAATGATACAGCAATGGTTCCGATTTCCCAATTTATATTTTAATTGTGAAAAATTGGCTGGGTTATGAGAAATCAAAATTCTAGAGACAGAGATCTATCAGATATACAAGGTGGCGCAAAAGTAATCCTCCTATCAGAAAATGCTATAAATGTTGCCGATTATTAGTCAAATAAATAGTCAGCAATATTCCGTGTTCTGGAGCAGTGTAGCGTAACAATGTTTATTAGCGTGTATTTCGCATGTGTTTACTACACAAATGTTAAAACAGAACTGACATTAGGGGCCTCGCAAAATTTATAGCATTTTCTGATAGGATGATTACTTTTGCGCCACCTGTTACTTTGTAGTTTTAGTAATACAAAAATTAAACATTTTTTTTTTTTACAATAACAAAAATAGATTTTTATTTTTTAAGTATAAAAAAGTGAAGGGTATATAAGATTCGGCACAGCCTAATACATGCCTCTTACTTGTTCTTATAGTTTTTGGTTATAAGTTGCAATACCTAAAGCTTTTTGGTTATTTTTTCCGACATTATTTAATTAATCGTTAGCAAACTGTTATTTTTGGTTTAGAGCATACAATTAAATAGCATGTGATACATTGTTGTTAATGCGTGTTTGCTGTTAAATAAATTGTATAGTTTTTAATTTTTTAGAATGGTTTTAAGAACATTCTAGTTAATATTGCTCTTTATACAATATTTAAGTTTACGCTGACCAAAAGTTATGTTTTGAAGTATTTTTTTGTTGTTAAACCCAGCACCATAGATGCCACTAAGAGATCACGGGAAGGTATATATAAAAATATCCCGTGAATTCTTCCAGTGCCATTAACTGTGCTGAGTTTTATAAATTTATCTGCTGGAAACTTTTGTTTGATACATTTAACTATTCAGCTGGATATAAAACACTTTTTTGGAATATTTCAACACTTTTCTTTAACACAAATACTTACCCAGGATTAGGGCTGGCTGCTGAATCATTGTGGCTAAGGTTTGCTGCAAGATATTTAAAATTAGAGAAAGAAATATTGTATTATTTAAATTTTTTATAAAAAGCAAATCTAAGACTTTAAATTCTCTTCAGCAAATTTTTTTAAAGTTTGTCAAAACTTGCACCACCTGTTTGCTGCAAACGAATACATACATAATCATATGCCGATGTTTTTTTTTTTTTTTTTGAGATCATATTAGATGTGATCTTGTCAATCAAATTGCATGAGTGAACAAACAACTTTAAAGAATCTGCAACTATTATTACTTCAATGCATTGATTTCCTTAAAACTATTGTAGACCTTTTATCCTAAAGGTTCTTTAGGATAAATAAAAAAAAATAACGATGTGAAAAATCTAAAAGAAACGGATGCTGCAGCTGTTGACTTTTAGAAAAGAAATCAACCTGTTTGTGGAAAAAACGAAACATAACCGTAGGCCACAAATAAGTTTAAGAAATAGATAGTACACAAAGAAATGTTTACAAAAATACAATTTATATAAAATGTTTGGTTTTTAAGCCGCTTTACATTTTTTTCTAAGTTGCTTTTGTTAATAATATTCTTTAGGTTTTTAGCTCTTTGTTAACTTATTAAAACTAATAAGGCTCATTTAACAATTTTTTTTTTTTTTTTTGTAAATCATCATAAAATAAACTTGTTTCCACTATAATTTTGCTGGCTTTGTGATTTTAAAAATAACTAAATTAATCAACCTTGACCTTCCAAACCTTTTTTGTTACTAGAGGGTTTCACTTTAAATCACTTAAATGTCTGATAATTAATCAAAATCTCATCTATGGCTATTTAAAAAAGTCAGATCTTAATGATATTAGGAAAAAATATAGTTTTTTGAAGCTCGGTAAATTTAAGTTGTCGGTTTTGTATCTATTGTTAAAAATCAAGAAAACCTAAGCTGAAGTAAATAATTACAATTAATGTGTTTTTAAAATTGTTTTCATATTTAGTTACGCCTTTATCTAACAGTTTAACTTTTCGTACACATATAAAAATAAGATCGTATAGATCATTTTAATCATTTTCATACAATTGTGTATTAAAAATGAACTGTAATTGAATTGAATTGAGTAGTGAAAAGCATTTAATTGATGTTTTATGTTTAAATGTAAAAAATATAGAAATGGGTTTTCAACATTTATGTATTTATTGAAGTATTTAATATCTATAGCAAACTATCAATCATAATTTGTTTCATTAATGTAAGGAAATTATTTAAAAAACGGGGTATCTTTAAATTTCTTTTTAGAAAGTTTAATTTATAAAATTCTTGCTCTCTCATTAATCATGTTTGTCTTAATGATGGTTTTTCCATCTATTGTTTTAAAATGTTCTACCGTTAATATAAAATTATTTAGAATCATTTGTTGGCCATTAACATTGTTATTGACACATGGTTGTAATTGGTGTATATTAAAACAAATATTTTAAGATCTGATTTTAACAATGTCAGCAGAATATTGCATTTAAGGTTTGAGTTTAAAACCATAAATTATTAAACTATATTTCATACAGAAATAGTCACAATGACTATCAGATTCCTAGGGGTGAAAGGGTTTTAAGTTGTTTAATAGTTACTCAACGTTCAATTTAAATACATTCAAGCTACTATTTGTTTCACTGTTTTTAAATACATTCACTTTTTAAAATTGTTCATTTCATATTAGACAGGCATTCTCAACGAACCAAAAAACAGCTAAACAAAATATAAAAATAATAAATTTATAAATACAAATGCTAGCCGAATAGTTAGCTAGTCAGCTCTCCTGTTGTTAAATGGCTGAGTCAGAAGTGTTAGTAAGATCTGGTAGTAGTAGTAGTAGAGGTTATCTCCAAACCATATTATAAACTAATCAAATCAAATCAACAGCCAACCAAATTAAAAAACTCTCTAGATTTTTTTGTTTTTAAGTATAAATTTATACCTTTACATATGTTTTATACATATGTATGTATGTACATTGTATATGTATTCATACAAATCAAAGTTTAGTTGTTTGTACAAAACATAGTTGTAGTAGTAAATAAAATTAGCTAAACCAACTAACTACACAGCAACTACGAAAAAGCTTACATAGTTAATGGTTTGTGTAAGAGAGATATTGCATGTGATTGAAATGAAATATAAAATTACATTAAATTACCGGATGTAATTGTGGTGGTCGTGTCAGGTAAAATACAAAAAACAAAAAAACTAAATATATGTATATATACACATTTTTTGTAGTTTTTGTTTAAGAAAGAGATAGACTATAGAGAAATCACTGTATAGAAAGGCATATATAAGTAGTTTTATATATATATATTTTTCTTAACAAATAGAATTTCAATTAAGTAGCTAAACACTTGAATATTAGCGTAACTTGTAGAACTTTAAGTTGTAGGTGACTTCTGTTAAATATTACTTCATTGGAGAAGGATATGTATTGTGTTAAGCTTTGTTTTTCACTCAGTGTAAACGTCAAGTTTACTTAAGCAAGTCTTACGTTTATAGAAGAGAGAGATCTCCTTACCTCTCTCTACTTTAAACTCCAGTCAGTGGTGTTAACCGTACGGTAATTTGCCAGGTAACTTCTACATGTAATTTGAAAAAGTTTAAATTTTTAAGCATTCAACCCCAAAAGTGATATTTTCATAATGTGTCTACACAGGTCAACTGCAGAAAAGGCTTGACTATACACTACAAAATGGTAAAATTTTTCAATTCTATAATTGATTTTTTTTTAAAAAAATTTGTAATTGAAAGTATACATTTTTTTAGACGTTTCTCCACATAATTAATGATATCGCAAAAAGGGTCAGGCTCAGTCCATTGTCATTAAAATAAACTTAGAATAGTTGAGATTTACATAACCTCAATTCAATCGCCTCAGTAGTTTCGGAGTTATAATATTTAAGCAAAAAATTTAATTTTTACGTGAAAATAGCTATTTTTTTTTTTTTTTTTTTTTTTTTTTGTTTTAAAAAAAATCATGAAAAATCGAAAACGACAGAAATTGTTCACATTTATGGCTTCATCGCAAAGCCACATGTAATAGGAACAAACTGAGATATTGATCATAAAAATCGAGGGATTCTTTTCGAATTTATTCACAATTAAGTGAATTCGCTCATTTTCACAAAATTTTAGTTTTTTTGTTTGATATACATACAATTGAGTAGTTAATGTTCTTCATTCGATTGATTAAATTTTGAAAACATTTTCCTTATGCTATGTACAAATTATCACATATATATTGCTTTTCAATCGCCTCAGTAGTTTCGGAGTTATAATAACAAATTAAAGCAAAAAATATATTTTTTACGTGAAAATAGAGTTTTTTTTAGTTTTAAAAAAATCATGAAAAATCAAAAACGACAGAAATTGTTCAGATTTATGGCTTTATCGCAAAGCCATATGTAATAGGAATAAAATATGATATCGGTCATAAAAATCGGGGGATTCTTTTCGAATTTATTCACAATTAAGTGAATTCGCTCATTTTCACAAAATTTTAGTTTTTTGTTTGATATACATACAATTGAGTAGTTAATGTTCTTCTTTCGATTGATTGAATTTTGAAAAAATTTTCCTTACGCTATATACAAATTTTCACATATATATTGCGTTTCAATCGGCTCAGTAGTTTCGGAGTTATAATAACAAATTGAAGCAAAAAATATATTTTTTACGTGAAAATAGAATTTTTTTGTTTTAAAAAAAAAACATGAAAAATCGAAAACGACAGAAATTGTTCAGATTTATGGCTTTATCACAAAGCCACATGTAACAGAAACAAACTGAGATATTGATTATAAAAATCGAGGGATTCTTTTCGAATTTATTCACAATTAAGTAAATTCGCTCATTTTCACAAAATTGTAAGAAAATATAATTATTTTTGTTCAAGACTTTGTATACGGTAATTTTACCCAAAAAACGGTAATTTTTTTAGGGCTGTACGGAAATCGAAACAAAAAAGTTAACATCACAGTCAGTTCACACGGTTGTTTCACTTTTGTTTATTTTAAAGAAATAATTTATCTGACATTGATGCCATTGTCAGATGCATAAACTTGGCACATATGACAATAAAAAGTTTCTGACAATGATATTACAATGATCTGGCAATGGCAAGGTGTTTACAGGATTGTCAGATGTCTGACAATAGTATTGGTTTACAATGTACTGACAATACTTTTTCTGACAACGTTGTAAGACAAAAATTGTAAGTTCTCACGGTTGTTAGTCATTTTCTGAACATTTTTCTGACTGAATATTGTACAATCTGACAACCGTGTGTACGTAGCTTAAGTAACTCAACATAAACAAAATACATTTCTTTTTTTAGAAAGAACAAACATAATCTTTATTAGTAAACCTGTTATTAGAACTAGGGTCAGGTTGCTAAAACTATATATAAAATATTTATACGGATGTAGTAATAATAATCTGAAATATATTTATAGAACTGTATTTGTATAAATAAATATGACTAAATTCATTTTGTCAGTTTTACAACCCACTAAACAAAAGATTTAACCGACAGACTTGTTATTTGAACTTTAATCCTGTTTTAACATCTTGTACATCGACTTAAATTCATTTGTTTTAAATACATTTGTATGTATATATTCTGCTAAACAAACATCTCTATTTTATTCCGATCTCTTAATCCCCAGAAAACAAAAGACTTTAAGAAAAAAAACTTGTTATATGAACTTTAGTCTTGTTAAAAATAAAAAATATTGTTTTTGCTCTTTAACATATTTTTCACTTCTTTTTTTTGTCTGACTTTTAAACACATACAGAAAACCAGTTCCTTAACAGCAACTGTTTATTAAATGTTTATTTTAAAATAAATAAAAAAAAAAACATATAATTTTTATTTATTATAAGTAAACACCAGTGCACAAGTATTTAGTGGCTTAATTATTTATTAGTTTTGTTGATTATTGCGTTATTTTAAAAGCTGCTGCTGCAAAATCTTATCAAAATGTTTGTCATCAATTTCTGTCATATTAACTATAAAAAGAAGTGACAAAAAATTGCCACTTATTTCTTTACAGTTGTATATACAAAACGCTGCAAACTCAAATTAAATTAACAGTTACAAAACCAAAGATAAATCTGTACTACCAAATACTGCTGGCTATAACAATACTACAATTACAACATATATTTATAATATTACAGCATTGCTAAAAAAAAAGCAGAGACTTTTGCTGATAAACTTTTCACAACTTCCTTGGTTTTAAAAACCTGGCAATTTTCCTTTTAAATTGTTTGTGTCTTCTTTGTTATACAACTGAGATTGTAGATTTTATTTTATTTGTTTTTAGCAACAAATTTTCCCATTCAGTTTTAAAGACATTTTTACGTTTTAGTTTTCTCATCGTGATTCTTCAATTAAATTGTTTTTTTTTTTTTGTAATTGTATTTCTATGTAAACTTTTTTTTTATTTTTTTACAGGGGGGTCAAAGTTTGTTGTCGTCTTGACAAGACAACAACTTAAGTGGTGTTTCAGCTTAAATTAGACTGGACAGTTTGAAAAATGTAAATTGAGTGATATTTAGTTGGTCGTGTCTGGGGAAACCGTGAGGGAGACTGCTCTATTTATCAAAAAGTAAAATAAATTTTAAAATTAAAGAACAAAAGCATGAAATTGTCTTTTTTATACCCTTCACCTTCGTGAGAAGGGTATATATAAGTTTGTCATTCCGTTTGTAATTATAAAGTATATTAAAGTCGATTTAGCCATGTCCGTCCGTCTGTCTGTCCGTCCGCCTGTCTGTTGAAATCAATTTTCTGAACACCCTAGATATCTTCGGGATCCAAATCTTCAATAATTCTGTCAGACATGCTTTCGAGAAGTTTCCTATTTAAAATCATTCGTCAATCCGTCCATAAATAACGGAGATATGAACAAAAATCCGAGACAACCTCTATTTTTGGCCTATTTTTGATCTATATATTTATTACAAAGTCATAAATATAGACAACATTTTTTTGTCATAAATTTTTTTCACTATTAAAAATAAAAAATTTTAAATTAAAAAAAATTTTTTTTAAAAAAATTTCAAAAAAAAAAAAAAAAAAATTTTAAAAATTCGGAAAAAAAATGTTTAATTTTGTTTTAAAGTAAAATTTGCTGAAGGGAATATAAGATTCGGCACAGCCGAATATAGCTCTCTTACTTGTATTTTTTTAATTTTTGCTCAATTAAAATCCATGCCAATTTCTTTTTTCAGACTAAATATGGAACCTAATAGTTGAGATCTGCAAATAAAAAAGCATGTTACGCCTATGAAAACTTAAATACGTCAGCCCGTACAATCAAACTTTTTTGAATACCCCTCTATGTGACATTTAATCAAATTTATTTGGAATGTATTTGTGCTAGAATTGTCAGAAAATTCTGTAAATATTTGCAAAATTCACATGGTCTCTTATCAGTCATATTGTCATAATGTCCTAATATATCAATACTTGGCAGCTCGGCTTAACCGACTCTTAGGCATTCGGCGTTGGTATCTGCTGGTTCGTTACGATAACACAATAAACATAGCAATGAAAGTAGTATTATTTTAGGACATTTTTGCTTGAAAAGCAATAAAAACCATTGTGAAATATTAGGACATTATGACAATATGACTGATAAGAGACCTTGTGAATTGACCAATTATCTCATTGAGAAATTATCCATAAGACTATATATTTAATCAATAATTTGTATAAATAATACAAAATGTTTGGACGCAAAATATCTATTTTACTTGCTTTAATTATACCCTTCACCATGAGTGGCAATTTTCATTTGCGACCCTACAAAGTATATATATTCTGGATTGTTATATATAGCGAAGTCGATATATACATATCCGTCTGTCCGTCTGTATGTTGAAATCAACTTTCCGTAGCCCCCAAATAACTTACAGACATAATTGATACATCAATAAATCGGGAATTCTTCCGGTTCGGTTGCTTTTTAAAATCGAGCAAATCGGACCACAAACAGCAAATGATATAAGGAAAAAACCAGGACAACCTCGATTTTTGGCCTATTTTTTTTTATCTAAATCTGGATTATTAAGTTAAGTTGTCTATATTAGATAATATGGATATCTAATGATAGATATTTCAAAGTCTATTGCAACGATGTATATATGGCTATAGTAAATTGAACCTACAATGGGTCAATATCGGGAAAAAATATTTTTAAGTTTTTTTTTTTCAACAAAAAATTTTTTTTTTGCATTTTTTGCACTAATAAATTTAAAAAAAGAATTAAAAAACAATTTCGAAAAAAAATTTGAAAAAAAAAAAAAATTTTAATTTTTTTTCCTAAAAATATTTAAAAATTTTATTTTAAAGTAAAATTTGGTGAAGTGTATATAATATAGCTCTTTTACTTGTTTTTATTTGATCTTATCAATATTGAAATATTTATTCAAACAAATCTGTTAAGGGCTCCTACTGAAATAAATACTTGTATTTAAAAGTTTATTAAAAAATAGACATTCTTATTTACTTCAACCCAGCAGCATATAATCCCACCAACCAAGGATGCTGTTCTGATTTTTAAAGGAAAATTTACTTGGAAAAAGTTAGTTGAGGAAATGACTAATTTTGAAAGTACGTAAAAAATAAAACCCATAATAAATATGCATAGTAACAAAAACATTTGTAAACTCTAAAATATATTATTGAGAAAATTAGCACGTTTTCTTCCATCAAATGCAGACTGCGTTAATTGGATAAATTCAAATTGCCCCTGAATATTCATGTAGTCGAAATTCTTGATTTTGTACAATATATTAAAAGCAGGGAATTAACAAAAACTACCGCCATTAAAAATTCTGTTTCTTTTTCTTAAAAATTTCCTAAGAAATACAAGATATTGTCACTTAAAAAGAAAAAAACTGATTTTATTTATTTTAACATCAGTGAATTGCAATAATTTTAATTTGGCAAATAAAGAGCATTTGTCTTTTAGACTGGAAAAAAAATGCAGCATGTTTTTGCATAAAATTATCAAATAAAATTTTTCGTGGGAATTTTTAAAAATATTCAATAAACTACAGTGGGAAAATACGTATTTTTTGGGTTTTGTTGTCTCCAAGAATTTATTTATATTTCTATAACCATAATGATTTATTTTCCAAATCAATAATTTTTCCAAAAAAAAAAAACAACAGAAATTACTTTGTGAACAGCTAAAATTTTTGTTAAATGTTGTTATAGTTGTGTTGTTGTTGCTGGTGGTGTTGTTATGGAATTAAGTCCAAAAACAAGCATAAGAATCGAGCAAACTGTTTACAGAGTCAGGTGGTGGCATGTGCTGGCGCGATCTTACTAACGGTGCATAGCGACACACAGCTGGCCACTTAAACGTGATTGCAATTTTATTTTCAGTTTATTATTTCTTTTTGTCTTTATTTTTATTTTGTGTTTTTCTTATATGGTTTGTTTTTGGCTTAAAGCACAAAACATAAACGTTGCCAACCACCAGCTGTAACAGAAAAATCCATAGCCAAACATCCCATCCATGTGCAACATTACAAAAAGACAAACTAGATCCGTCAAGTCTTAATGTCGCCAAAACAAAACAGCATATATACGCAGCAGCCAAACAAGAGATTGACTCTTTCGCATCCAATTGTCAGTACAATCACGCATCAATGTAGCACGTTTTTATATGATGGTTGTTGCCTCAAAAAATACTACCAACACTCGTACGTACATGCATACATACTTAGATACATAAATACACTATCAATAACAGCGAATGACGAACACAACAATTGCGTATCAATCGAACAACAGTGTAGTGTTGCATGTAGCACGAGTCATTTATTTTAGATTTATTCTTTTTTTTGTTTTTTTTTTTCATCGTTTGATTTCTGTTGTTGCAGCAACAGCCTCTTGAAAGTAAATATCAATGTAGCTATGTAGTAGCTGCAAGTGATGTTTTGACTTTTTTTTTTTTTTTTTTGCTGTAATTTTAGTTTCAACTGAATTATGTTGATGACTCTTAGACAGTTTTGCAGATAAATATGATGCTGTTGTTGTACGTACGTACTTACATCCATACAGACGTAGTGCATCAACTCAAAGAGATGATTTGTATTGATTGGCTGGCTGTTGGTATGGTCAATCATACATTGATGTCGCTGTACAATACAATTGGTCAATACTTGGTCAATACACAACAATAAACTAAAATTATTTATGTTAGATGATGCTGGCTGCCAATGGTACGCATTCTTCATATTTTTTCTTTTTTTTCAACATTTGTTTTTACAACAACAAAATTTCATTGATAATTGCATATGTATATTGTCAATTGTTGCAACATGTTGCATACATATGCCGCCTCATGTTATTCATGTATATTGTATGACGAGTATGAGGTGCATGTACGTGACTTAAATATACAATAGGTGATAATATATCATATTCTAGTATATTATATATATGTATTTCAAATGTATAGTAAATTTTATTTTTATAGATACTCGTTTAACAATAAACATTTGTTAATCCAACTAATATAGGTCAGCATGTATTTAGTTTTATTTTTATTTTTTAGAAATCATTAATATGTAATTTGTTTTAAATTAACTTGAATTCCGGCACAAGATTTCATTCGTATCTTTACAAATATATAGACAATATTTGAAATTCCTTAAATATGTATTGTATGTATGACATTAAATCTAGACATAGTGGGGTAAATAAATTACGTTTCATGGCAACATGTTTCTAAAAAATTTAAAATATGTTAACAATGTAATGACTCTATTTGTTGATTAAGTTGATTCTAAACATAAATGTATTTCCTCAAATGTTTAGTGCAAAATATAAAACTGAATTGTGAACTAATTTTTTAATCAAAAGAACCATGAAGCTTTCTTTTTAATTAATCCACAATCATAGAAAAAGGATCTAATGTAGAGATATATTCGGCTGGGCCGAATCTTATATACCCTTCACCAAACTATACTTCAAAATAAAAATTTTAAATATTTTTAGGTAAACAAAATTTATTTTTTTTCCAGTTGCTTCTTTTCATTTTTTGGAAAAATTTTTTTTTTAAATTTTTTATGTAAAATTTTTTTATTTTTTTAAATTTAAAAATTTTTTTTTTTTAATTGAAAAATTTTTTTTTTAATATTTACCGAAAAATACTTTTGGTGAAAAAAAAATCTATTTAAAATTTTTTCCCGATTTTGACCCACTGTAGGTTCAACTTACTATGGTATTATATACGTCGTTGCAAAGGTCTTTGAAATATCTATCATTAGATATCCATATTGTCTATATTAATGACATAGTAATCCAGATATAGGTCAAAAAATAAGTAAAAATCGAGGTTGTCCTGGTTTTTTCCTTATATCTCAACCATTTGTGAACCGATTTTGCAGATTTTAAATAGCAAACTTCTCGAAACCATATCTGACGGAATTATTGAAGATTTGGATCCCAGACAGACAGACGGACATGGCTAAATCGACTCCGCTATCTATAAAGATCCAGAATATATATACTTTATAAGGTCGGAAAATTATATTGTGGAAATTACATACAGAATGACAAACTTATATATACCCTTCTCACGAAGGTGAAGGGTATAAAAATTGTACACAGCTTTTTATTAGCAATTTAAAATATTTTGAAATTCAGCCTCTTCGTTAGATGGATTTTGACAAAAACAATTAGTTTCTATATTTTCAGCATCACTATGCAATAATAAACACTCTCTTAATAAAACACTCTCTCATACGCTCTCCATATTTTTATCACTGCCTCTATCAAAGATCACCATATTTATATTTACCCTATTTTGTAACAACAACAACAGCAATAAAATCGCTAAAAATAAAAAAAAAAAAAAAAAACATAAACGACTATAATAGACCCTGCCACAAATATGGTTCCAAATAATTAAGTAGATCCCTTTTAGGCAGTGTTAATTGTCTCTCAATTTTACAAATACAGTCTGTTGAAAACTGTTATACGTACGAGTTAAACCATATTTGTGTGTTATGTACAATAAAACTGCACTGCACTGCACGCCACTGCATTTCCACTTTGAATGTCATTGTTTGGGGACTTGGATCATTAAATAATTTAATGCCTCCTCATATACGAGTACTTGTATAAGTAAGAGTTAAAAACATAAAAAAGACGTTCCTAAATAAATAACTTGGCACAAAACGTTTTAAAAACCAAAACAAACAAACAGTCACTGCCAAAGATACATACATACATACTCGCACTGTAGAATGACGGGATTGTTGGATTATTTTTGTTTTGGTTGGTGGTACGTAAGAACACCGTAAGTAAGAGGAAATTTATTGTTTTCAACAAAAATGGTCATCTAGACGACAATGACAACAACGACGACTACGACGACGACAACATACTAACTGACTGACTGAATGACGACTGCTAAAGTTTATGGTCAAGATCAGTTTGATGCTACTTGTTTTTTTTTTTTTTTTGTTCATCGTTCTGCTCAATATATTTAGCAAGTTTAAACCAAGTTTAACTAAACATTTTATTGATACAGCCCCATTCATCTATTAAATATTACAAGTGCACACAGCATACATTGTTGTATATGCACTATAGTGCAGTTTGTGCTGTATGACAATAATGTGCTAAAATATGCATGTTTTATTTGTTTGTTAAAAAAAAAATACAACAACAAAAAAATAGAAACAGATATAAAAACAAAGAAACAGTTGCTTCTTCAACTGTATTTTTTTATACTTTTTTAGTTCTGGTACAGATTGTTGTGGCATTAATAAATTATTAGTTTTATTGGGAAAGTACACGCAGAAAAAAATATAGTTGTACATTGTTACTGTAACCATTTCAACATTTGTGCATGGTTACTGTAACAATTTCAAAATTTTTAACAATATTATAGTCACAGTAACTATATATATGATTGTGGTAACAATAATATGGTTAATTTACGATTCACATGATTGTATCAACCATATATATTGTTACAGTAAACATGTATATGTTTGTGACAACCATTTATATGATGAATAATTTTATCATAATATGTTGTTCTCAGATTATGATATGAGAGCATCATAATATGGTAAGTCCTTCATCATATAATTGGTTGTCACAAAAATATACATGTTTACTGTAACCATATATATGGTTGATACAATCATGTGAATCGGAAATTAACCATATTATTGTTACCACAATCATATATATAGTTACTGTGACTATTATATTGTTAAAAATTTTGAAATTGTTACAGTAACCATGCACAAATGTTGAAATGGTTACAGTAACAATGTACAACTATATTTTTTTTCTGCGTGTATGTATAGTGTTTATGTTGTAGCTTAATTTTATTCTAGAGAAATGTAGCAAGTAATTCTGGGTTTGGTGTATACCCTACATTATCCTAGAAATGCACAGTAAATTTAATAACAATGTTATTGTGTTTTAACTGATGAGGGTCTCTAAAGGTAATTTAGTTGTGTGTTCTTATTGATGTTCGTTTAGGAAAAGCTGCAGTAGTATATTTTTCTACCGATACAGCAGAATAGATTGAAACACACAATTTTTGTGTGAAACACACAATTCGTTGAAGTCCAATTGTATTTTCTCTATTTGATCCATTTTCCCCCCTTTTTGATTTTTCTAATTATTATGGCTGCTTCAATCAATGAATGAATTGAATAGTGGCTTCGATGGATGGATGGTTGGTTGGTTAGTTAGATGGATGATGACGATCATGATGATGCGTGGAATACTTGCTAATAGCATTTGATTTGTTGGGACTTTCTTTGTTGTTATTGTTTTAGTTAATATAAGTGGCACTCTTTTTACTGCTGCTGATGATGTTGTTATTGCTATTGCTATACGTTTAACGGTGTAATACCAGAGTGTGTATCTGGAGTGTAGAAACCAGACGCCATACATTAGTGGCGCCATTGTTAAAACGCCAGCTACCACCATCAACACCATAAATGGTGTTTAAGACACAAGCTTGTCAAAAACAACAAAAAAAAAAACAAACTAAATAAAAATAAAAGAACCACAATAAAGGTGTATGTATGGAGGCAACCAAACCAAAAAAAAAAAAAGGATGTAGAAAATGTTTTGACTATATATAGAATAAAGATTCTAGATTGTTATATTTGAAAATAAAATGATGTTTTTTATTCGGTTTTAGAGAAAAAGTGTTTTTTTTTTTTTCAAACCAAGACCTATTATTTACACTATTTCCAAGAGTAGAACTTTGGTTTTATATTAAGGGTCCTCATGTAAATGCTTGAATGCCTCGTAAACTGTGCAATCTCTGCATTTTTACACTCTCGCAAATGAACTGTCAAAAATTCTATGGAAGTTCGTTTGCACAACACTCCGATAAGTTTGCGTGACAATTTAGACTCGCAAACTTGAATATATTGTGCATTTGATGAATCAGCTGCTTTTGTTTACTTTTATTTATAAGAAATTAGAAATCAAATAAAATACAAATATTTTGTACATTTGAAAATTGTGTGACTTTGGAGGAGAATGATTGGATTGAATCGCATTGTGTATGGAAATATTAACCAACAGCTAGAACATAAGCAAAATCTTCCAAACTATGTTAACCATTGTTTGTTCCAAAGATTTCACTTTCATTAGAATTTTTTAGAATTTAAATTTATAAAATTTTTAAAACTTTTTTTTTTCAAACATTTTTTGAATTTATTTTTGTTTGACATTTTTATCAAATAGATATTTTCTGTATAAAAATTGCACAAAATTTAAAAGGTGGCTACATGAAACACATCACGCAAAAATCTGCACATTTGCACAAATGAGAAACTTAAGCGTTTAAATGAGTACCCTTATTGTATTAAAAGCAAAACAAAATATGTCTGTTGATTCTCTGCTTTATATTGTACGATTTTTGTGTAAACATCTTCTTTAATAAAATTAGTTTTGTCATTTCATAAACAAATTGGTGTTTTTTCTTTATCATCACAATCTAACGTTAATGACCACCTTCTAGTAAGTATATTTTATTAACCAAAGTCTTCAAACAAAACAACAACAGAATCAAACCCTCTTTCTCCAATCAAATGCTAACAAACAACAACAACAGCAACAACACCAGCACCAGCAGCATCAGTCTTATGAGTTTTTTTCGTTGTTGTATGTATGTTGTATTGATAAAAATCACCAAACAGCAACTCACGCAATCTTGTCTTAAAAGTTCCAGCGTACTTTATTTGCCTTGGTGAAACATATGCCGTATTATAATGTCCCTGTCATTTGAACCATCTTATGGCCTCAGCCAAGACTAGCTTTAAATATAAGACTACAAGCCGCATTGAGATTCGTTCATATAGAGAGTCTTCTTGATGAGGATGCGGATGATGATGCTGATGGTTTTTAACTAATTTGCATATTATGTCGTTGAGATTAATGTCGTAAATTTGCTATTAAAGTCATGTTTATTTTTGCTTGTCGGTTTTGTGTGTTTTATTTTCATATATTTTTTTCCAATGGTCAAAGCTTGGGAATATATCGAAGAACACATTTAAACACTTGTTTGATGTTGTTTTTTTGTTTGTAGTATTTTATTATTGTGTTTTAAGTTATTCATATCATTTGATTAAAGCCCGGAGTTTTGTTTAGAATGGTTATCTAAAGATTAAACTAAATTAAGAAAAGTGTATAAAAGATACATATAGTTGCATGGTGATCATGTTGAAGATAGAGGTTTAAACTAAGCTTAAAATTTTAAAATGTTAAATAATTAGTAACCTTAAGCACCTTGCTGAAGCTCTATTAATTTAGTGTTGCCATAGACAAGTAAATTTAATTACATATATTGTCAATAATTCTTAGCCAATTCTACCCCAAATGAAATCTTCGTAAATTACAGTAAACTGTAAATAAAATAAACTCTCCAGATTTTTTTTGTAAATATGTTTAAAGTTTTATCACCAAAAAATTACATAACTTAAAGGGGGGTCACACGGCATGTATTCCATATGTATTGGGACATGTATTCGATACATATGGAATTCCATGTGTATGTCAAAATTCACGTTGTACATACGATTCATTATTTCCACGTTCACACGTACATATGTAATTGCATGTGACATAACCTCTATTAGTTTATATGTTTGTTGTTTTTAACTATATATCTATTTAAAATATTTTTAAATCACAATAAATATATTTATTACAATGAAACTTATTTTATTGTGATTTTTTTCTTCTGTTTTCTGTTTTATATTTTGCACTAACACAGTGTTGTATTTCAAAATACACATGTTAAACACACGAAAATAGAACATGCTCTAATTGCCAAAAATGTCATAAGGTATACACATGTATTTTACATACACAAAGTTTCATATGGATCACACGGTATGTATATGTTTACATGTGGAAAAATGTCCCAATACATGTCACAAAACACATGCAATACATGCCGTGTGACCCCCCTATTAATCATTAGCTTTAAGGTTTATGTGAATTTCTACAAAAATTCAAAAGTACAAATCTATCAACAATGTTCCTTAAGCTAAAATAAACATTAGCTCTTTTTCTACTCTCCCATGTATTCTTTGACAACAAGCTGCTAATGAAGGCAATTATCATAATTTTCTTATTTCCCAACGGAATCTAAACTTCCGCTAAAGATTTCCTACAAGATTTCCTATTATATATTACTACTTCCAATCTAAATATCACTACATTGCGCGGGTGCTTTTCCCATGGTTCAGCCATTGAGCAATTAAAAATGTGTCACTATGAAAAACAAGTTTTCAAATCCTTCTAGCTGGAAGTACTTAATAAAACTTCCGCTAAAAAGCACACACAAAATGAATACATGTATATTTTAGGTATTAAGTGAACACACCTTCTTACAAGCATTCACTTACTAGTTGCAATGTTCCTTACAGCCACTTGCCTCAGCAACACAGAGTCTACGGTTACATCATTAATTTAACAAGCAGCTACAAATCTCACTAGAACTCTATAACCTTATAAAAATCGTTCATTCTTTTAACACGAAGCACATAGCACATAGGAACAGCCACTACTATACACTGATTAAAACTTCAGGAAGTACGAGTAAGTGTTAGTGTGCTAGTGTTTGTATATGCAACATAATCTAATCAATTTATAGAACATGGTTACTACTACTTGCTATAAAACTTGCACACTTAATGAAAAATAAATAAAATAAAGCCAGCCAGCTTAAGAGAAAAACTGTAACAACAATTCATGAAACAAGTTCTAGATTCTTTCGTATGTTTACAAAAGACACAAACAAACCCTCTGCAGAATGGCAACGGAGGATGCATCATGTGGAGCCAACATGCGTTTAATTATGCGTATGCAATGGTCAATTAATGTGAGCATGTCGTCACTATTTTGTAACCTGTTCGAATTCTCAATAACAGCCCATAAATCAGAAAATTATAAAAAAAACCACCAACAACAACAACAACAGTCGAATGAATGCTCCACATTGCATTGCATATACGCCATCAGCAGCAGGAGTAGAATTTGCAGCAGCAGCCAACATCTCTGTGTGTCGTATTTAAGCTTTATGCGTAAAAAGTTTTGTAAATGTTTATTAAAAGCACGTTTACAAGTGCTAATAATTACAATATTTATTAGCGTACAAAAATCTTAAGAACATACAAAACAATCCGCCATACAAAACAAAAAACAACAACACAACACAAAGCAAATGCATGACAACTCTTTTAGCGTTAAGAAAACATGGCTTAAAACAACGCATTTAAACGCATTTGTTGCTGGCATAAAGTGAAGACAGGCTGCTTGTATGCAGCTAGGCTGGCAGCATGAAGTTTGCATTCGCCGTATGCTGGTGATGCAAAAATCATCAAAATGCAGATGCATAACATTTTATCTTTATTGGATGTAGTTTTTTTTATTTTTTTGTTTAATTCAATTTTTCTTTTGCTTTATGGAGATGGAGGACACAAATGTGCTCATTAATGTTAATAAAACGAGCAATTTCTTTTCTCAACATACGAATGATGACTTAAGCATGCTGTTGTATCGATGGAATGAATGACTATTCATTAAATGCATGCATGCATGCACGTTTGCTTGGTTGGTTGGTTGGGTGCTGGGAGAGTTGGGTTGGTTTTGTAATTAATTTTAAGTGACCAACTAAGTTTCAAATTGAGAGTTTTCAATAAATGAGGGATTTTTCAAGAAAGCTATTTTAATAAAAAAAAAATTTATCATTTTGGTCATTGTGATCAATGAGTACAATCATTGGGCAGAATGGAGACGATAATAATTGTCAAAGACCTAAGTCTGTTGTAAATAACCTAAGTGGTGAGAATGTATTAGTAAATAATGTTTTAACTAAAGTATAGCTTTACTAAAGCATATCAAGAAAGCTTTATGCTTATAGGAATCTAGAGTTTCCAAAAAACCGAAGAATTTCAAAACCGCGGTTTCGGTTTTAAAAAATTGAAAACCGATCGGTTTCGGTTCGGTTTTGTGATCATTTATTAACTATTAAATCAGTTGATAATATCGGAACTGCTAAACAAATTTATAGTTCAAATTTGACGAGTGTTTACGAGGATAAAGGAATATTGGTACTTTTTCTTTTAATGGTACCTTTTTAATATATTAAATTAGTTAATGTTGGCTAATATGCTTCTCAGTAAAGAAATAATCAAGAATAGGGTGCTCAATTGTATTATGATACCAAAAATTAAGAACTAAACCAAACTAAGGAGTACCTTTTGGTTCTTCAAAATGAATTTTCTATAATATTGAACCTAGAATTAGGAAATTACTTTGAAATTTTAAACTTGACAGTGGTTAAAGTGTGGAAAATTTTTACTTATGTGGAATTATTTTACTTACTTTAGGTACTTTTTCGAACTAGTAGTACTAGTAGTACGATGGGCCTAGCAACGCGAATTCAAAAGGGATAATTAATGTTACTATTTCTTTATTGTAACGGTACTTTTTGAATATTTTATAATAATAAACCTTAAAATTAGGCACAAATGATTCTTAATGAGTTAGAATTCACGAAAGTTGATTATAGTCTTACCTTTCTTTTGTATTTTCTATAATAATGGACACAGAAATATGAAATTAAACATTCATGATGCTGAGTAGGAATACAAAATGTGGGTCTTTATGGTACTGTTTTTATTATAATACTTCACACGTTTAGAATGAGCTAAAATCCCCATTATAATGAATCAATAATCATGAAACTAGAGACATGTTTCCTGAATTATTATTAATTCACAAAGAGAGACTTAATAGTACTATTTCTTAATTCCAATTGAGGTGGCGAAGCGCACCGGTCAGCTAGTACTCCATACTATTATCGGATATTTGAAAATAAGGACTAGGACTTTGTTATACAAATTTTGCATTATTTAGCCTGCGAAAGGTAGCCTGCTACATCCAGCCAGCAATTATTGTAATACAATTTAAAAAATTTAAACAAATCTTAAGATATTTTTACCGATCTGTGTTTAGAGATATTGGATGAAAAAGTTTGTTTCTCATTTCTAAATTTTGAATTTTTCAAGTGAAAATAGATTAAAAGTGAAAACCGAAGAATAATTGTTGGTTTCGGTTTAAGGCCTAGAAAAACCGCGGTTTTGGTTTCGGTTAAAACCGAATTGGAAACTCTATGGCAAACTAATTTTAGGTTTTTACAATACAATCTCTAACATACTCTTTTTTATTGCTTTTGTGAAATACACATGCTTGTGAAAATACTGAAATAACTGATGTTTGTGAAAATCGAGAGAGCTTTTTAACTTTAAACACTTAAAACGTTCTTAATGTGGATCATCAATTTGTTAAACTAGTAACTACTTAATATTTAGTTTGACCATTTTAAAGTCTGAGTATGTTTTTCCTTTAAAAAATGCCTACCTTTCACATGGATTTCATACAATAGTTGGTCACCTTATGCTCCTGAAAATATCTTTATATTGTGTATGATGATAGTGCCTTCTTCATACGCAAACTACGATAAGACTCAAGCAAACTTCATTTGCCACTGCCCCATACCACCATTCAAAATATTTTCATCATTTTACATAACTTGGAGCGGTGTTAATTCCAAGGCGCCTTAAGTGACATCTGATGACACATTATTTAGATTTTTATGGCAATCTAATAAAAAAAATAAAAAATAAAAATAAAAATGAACACGAAATAATAAAATGTTCAGACAATTAAACATGATCACATCAAATTTAAATGAAAATTGTAAACTGATGAACACCATAAAGGATTGTGGATTGATACTCGTATGTGAACGAGTACGAGTAATGAAAATATATACATACTTAATTTTTATTAATGAATTTTAAAAATACTTTCGAACTAAAACACTCATCATTGTCAGCATGAACGTAAGGCGGATTCTAACATGTCCATAACTGGCGTTTTCTATATGATTTATGAGATCAATCAAGTAACAATGTTGGTTGGTCGTTTGGTTAGTAGGGGGAAAAAGAGCATTTTTGTTTAAAAAAAAATAAAAAATGTTTTTTGATTGATTAAGATGTTGTGTTGTGCTTTTCTGAGCTGTAGTGTGGCGTGGTACAGTAAGTGATCCTTCCTAGAAGGTTTATATCAGCCATAAACAGGTTTATTTTTGTACCCATTTTGTTATTCACGTATTTGCTGCGGTAGTAGAATTGGATCAATAACCCTTAATGTGCAGTCAGTTGGTTTTCTTCAATGCGTATGTATATGCCAGTTTGGATGGGTACTTGTGTTTCGTAGAAATATTTGCAACTTGGTAAAAAAGAAGCAAAAAAAATTATACATTTATAATGTTATTTATATTGACGTTTATATGTGTGTGTAGTAGTTTTCTTTTAGCCCGGAGTATTCGAAAGTGAAGCATTTCAAGTTTATTGGCATTTTGCAATTTATTTATTTCTGCTGTTTTGTTGCTTTATTTCATTTTTTTTTTTTTTTTGGTATTTTATTACACATGAGCCACACAAAATAACTTCGTTATACTTAGAGCTTAAGAATCGAAGTAAAAAAAATATATATTAAAGAACACCTGTGTCAGCAGAAATGTGTGTTGTGTATTTTTTTCAATAAAAAGTAAGGATTTTTGTTTTATACAGGTAATAACTCAAGGTCATTAAACCACAATATTCGTATCAATACACTTTTCTTTTCTTTTTCTCTTAACAACTACACATATTTCACAAATTAAAATATAATTTTCAATATTTTTGAATATGCAAAATGAAGTGTTTGAATAAAAGAACGGGAACAAATTATGTTTCAATTTCTTTGATGATATTTTAGGTCAATGTTTAATAAAGAAAGATAAATTCTCTTAAGCTACGTACACACGGTTGTCAGATTGTACAATATTCAGTCAGAAAAATTTTCAGAAAATGTCTAACAAACGTGTCAACTTACAAATTTTGTCTTACAACGTTGTCAGAAAAAGTATTTGTCAGTACATTGTAAGACAATACTATTGTCAGACATCTGACAATCGTTTAAACACCTTACGTTGCCATTGTAAGATCATTGTCAGAAACTTTTTATTGTCATATGTGCGAAGTTTATACCTCATTGTCAGATAAATAATTTCTATTGGCACCACTGTGCATATGCATGTAAAATAAACAAAAGTGAAGCAACCGTGTGAACTGACAATTTTTGTTGGCAGATAAATTTATTGTTTGACAATTGTCTGACAATGAAATTGTAAGGTTTTCTTACAATCGTCTAAACTGACAATTTACCTTTTGCTAATAATATTTCATTGTAAAATCTGACAACCGTGTGTACGTAGCCTTAGGAAGGTTGTATTACATTTTTGCCGCTTATGATATAAATTGTTTTATTGATTTTGTCTTTCCGTTTGTAACATATCGAAATATTGGTAGTGGAACCAAAAAGTATATATATTCCGGGTCCTCATAAGATTCTAAGATGATCTTTCTATGTCCGTTCGTCTGGAGGAAATTTTGATAGGGTTTGTTTGGTATTGAAAATGGGCAATATCGGTTCATGAGCAGTACTATGAAATACTGAAATTTTACTGTTAAGTATGGCGAAAATATGACAACATCTGTCGGTAGACCCCTAATAGTTCCCTTCAGAAAATGACTTGAACATTCATAACTGTCTTATAATAATTAATATCGCGATGATGCAAATAGTATTATAACAATAATATTATACAAATGATATTGATATTCAAATGAAATACATAGTATGAAATGAAACTCATCAAGAACTTAATCAGAAGCCACATTCAGAAGTTGATCTTCTCATAAGTCTATAGTAGACCATTTAATATAGATGGCCAAAAATTGTGATTCGCTGCAGTTTATATTTTTTTAAAGATCGTCTTTTATTTTTCAGTTGCATAGAGCTATTTTGACATTTAAATACAAAACAAACAAAAAAAACCTAAAATTATTTTATTACACGTCTGCATCATTGTTTCACTTTATCTCTCAAATTTCAAAGCGCCAGACAACAATTGACGCAGTCTCTATACGTATTTCTGTATGTATGTCTGTCTGTCTTATTTTGTGGTGGTGTGGTGATGCGCTGTGGTCTGCTACATTCATTAACAATTATAACTTTATTCCACATTTAAATCAAGTTAATGTCTTCTTTTTCATTTCGCTACAAATGACACTTCAAAGTATCAAATGTTGGCAATAAAAGAAACTACGAAAAAAAATAGTATAAAAAGTGAAGATACTCTCTTGCCTTCACAGACTATTTTATGTAATTTATGTTAATATAACGGAAGATATCATATTATCACCTCTATGGAGCAGCAGACAAACAGACACCATATAAATCTACAAAAAATAGAATTCACACGCTTTCACTGATTTTTTATTTTTCTTATTTTTTTTATGTATAAAGATGTACATGATTTTACTTTCATTATCAAAGCAAAACAATCGAGCTTAGGAAAGATAATTTCCAATTCAGATTTGTTACTTACTTAAACCCTTTTGCATGGCAAGGCACTGTAAAGATAAGAAGAAAGAAAAAGCCACATATTAAAATTTAATCACAGAGTTGGCAGTATTAATTCAAATTTATACGTACTTAGCTAAAGAAAACTTATTATAAAGCTTTTGTATGAACTGTATCATAAATCAATACCTTAGCTATTAGTTAATATTACTGACAACACCTTTTGCTAAATTATTACTAACAATGCACACATCCATAAGAAAATCAATTTCTACTGCAGCAGCATATCTTGTTTTTTAAACACTCTTTGCTAGTTGCTGGCTGGAATGACTGACTGACTGCATGTCTGCCTGCCTGCCTGCCTGTATGCCTCCCTGCTTGCCAAGTCATTGAATATATTTTTAAAACTAATTTCTTGCCACATCATAAATGTCAAATATAAATATATTTTCATTAAAATTACTAGACAGCTTAAGCTGCACAGCCCAACTCTAAAACTACACTTAGAACTCAACAAACTGAAATATAAAAACTTCTAATAAAGTATGGAAATCTTCAAGGCCTAAGTGTAATTTCTGCTGGCCACAAACAGCAGACTAATAGACGCACTTCTTCATTTTAAATTTTAGTTTTTTTTTTCTGTAGGTTTTTATTTTGTTTTTGTTCTTTATGACTATAACTTTCAATGGCTTAAATACGAGCAGTAAAGTCATTTATTTTAGGCTTAACTATGAAAGACATGTAAATATTTCTCGTTGTGTCCAAAGAATATTAATTATAAATTATTGTTGCATGCACATACTCGTGTGTTTGAGTTGCAAGCATATATACATACATACACATACGTGGCTGCATGTTAATAAATGAATTCATTTACTGTCAAAATCTGTTTATTTATTTGTCATAATAAGTTCAAATGTAAAATCATTAATATTGCGAGATTGGCAAAGGTTACATTTACCAGCCATTAATCAATGTTTACATTTGTGTAGGAAATGAGAAGTTATTTGTTTTCAAATTAATCTCTATTAAAAATCAATAAATAATGAGTGAAAGAAAGATGAAATTTCGAAATAAAAGAAGAATTATGGCAAACTAGTGAAGAGTTTAATATATCTAAATTTTGAATATACAAATATACGTATAATATGTTAAACCTTGGTAATTCACAAGGTCTAATATATCACGACTCGGCGGCTCGTCTTAACCGACTCTTAGGTATTCGGCGTTGGTGTCTGCTGGTTCGTTACAATAACACAATAAACATATCATAGAAAGTAGTATTATTTTAGGAAATTTTTTTGCTTGAAAAGCAATAAAAACCATTATGAAATATTAGGACATTATGACATGATATGAGACCTTGTGAATTGACCAATTGTATTGTTAATGTACATTTCATTTAGAATAGTATGGTTTTTGACTTGGAAAGGAAATAAAAACAAAAAGTTTATAATTATCGATTTAATAAATATTTTTTTGTAGTGTGTTTCAAACAAAAAAGTTCTAAAATAATAACCCCCATATGCATAAACAGTTTATAAATTTATCAAAGGTTTATAAAACAAATTTTGTATGGAAATTTTGTTTGATAAACCTTTGATAAATTTATAAACTGTTTATGCATATGGGGGTAAGACTTTTTGAATTATGTTTATTGTTTTGTCATAAAATAACACAATAACACAACAACAATTTGTTTAAACTATCATAATATATTAGGATATTATGACAATATGACCTTTATCCCCCAATTGTATATTTTTATTTTAAAAGAATATGTGGCTTGCAATTACTCAATAACTTTTCAATGACTACTACTTAGTCGTAAAATGACTTATTTGTTACCTGTTACATAACTGCTTACTTTCTAGTAATTTACATGAGAACACTCTGTTTCTACTTGTAACGGCTTCTATGAGTCTTAACTATCAATGAGTAATTTATTTAAGTCATTACTTGTAACTACCCAGTAAAAAATTTTTAGACTTTAGGAAGCTAAAAAGGGACCTAACTGCATCTGTATTCGCTTACTATTAAGCCTTACTGAGAAGCAGGAAATAAGGGAATACCAATGATAGGAGTAATTTTACAATGTAAGCTTAAAAAAATTAAAAGCTTACTACTATCCCTTACAGAGAAGCAGGTTGTAAGTGAAGTATTTAAATAATATTTAAGCTTACTCTTGTCCCTTACAAGGAAGCAGGTTGTATTGCAAAGACTATTGAAATCGGGAGTTTTACCGAGTCTTTTCCGACAAAAAAACACATTTTAAATTACATAATGCTTCCAAGTGGGAATTCGCTATATAAAAATCATGCCTTATCGAAGCAGGTTGTAAGGGAGAAAATAGCTTCGTTCCCTTACAAACCTGCTTGCATGTAAGCTCCAATTTTTACTGGGTAGTTTTAGTGATATAAAAGTAATGATATATTTATAAGTGGTTGTAGTAGTACTAGCCTTCAATGAAAACAAGTAAGAGAGCTATGTTCGGCTGTGCTGAATATATATATTAAAATAAAATTTAAATTTTTTTTTTCGAAAATGTTTTTAAATGTTTTTCCATTTTTTTACAAAAAAAAACTTTTTTAATTAAAAATTTTTTTTTTTTAGTTTATTAGTGAAAACAATTTATTGCAAAAAAAAGTTTTTTGTGAAAAAAAATATTTTTTACGATTTTGACCCATTGTAGGTCCAACTTACTAAATAAAGCCTTATATACATCGTTGCAATGGCCTTTGAAATATCTATCATTATATATCCATATTGTCTATATTTATGACTTAGTAATCGAGATAAAGATCAAAAATAGGCCAAAAAATAGAGGTTGGCTCGGATTTTTGCACATATCTCCGTTATTTATGGACGGATTTTGCTGATTTTAAATAGGAAACTTTTCGAAAGCATGTCTGACAGAATTATTGAAGATTTGGATCCCGAAGATATCTGGGATCTTCAGAAAATTGATTTCAACAGACAGACGGACAGACAGACAGACATGGCTAAATCGACTCCGCTATCTATAAGGATCCAGAATTTATATACTTTATAGGGTCGGAAAATTATATTGTGGAAATTACAAACGGAATGACAAACTTATATATACCTTCTCACAAAGGTGAAGGGTATAATAAGGAGTTCAATTGCTATTTTGTCAATAGTGAAGTGTTAGGATTTTATGAATTTAGGAATAATCAAATTAATAACAATACACATTAATTCTACCAAATTCTACTTTGGGTCTACTGATTTACATCATATTCAGTAAACACATACTCTTTAAAGACCTTTATAAACCTTTGGATATTTTAATTTTCATTCATTTAAATTTCGAAAAAATCGCGATTTTATTCACGATTTAAATTTAAGAAAAAAACAAACTTATTTACTCATTATTTCGTTTCTTATAAAGCTGATGACGGATTTTATTGATTTATGATACTTTCATGATGGAAATGTAATTTTCAGTTGCCCTTTTGCAAATGTTATCAAAGTTAAATTTTAAATTTTTTCAAATAATCTTAAAAAGTGTTAAATTGACTAAACAAACAAATTTTATTATTTTAAAGACCTTTATTAACCTTTGGATATTTTAATTTTCATTCATTTAAATTTCGAAAAAATCGCGATTTTATTCACGATTTAAATTAAAAAAAAAAAACAACAAAAAACTTATTTGCTCATTATTTCAAATCTTATAAAGCTGATGACGGATTTTATTGATTTAAGATACTTTCATAATGCAAATGTTATTTTCAGATGCCATTTTGCAAATGTTATCCACGTAAAATTTAAAATTATTTCAAATATTCAAAAAAAGTGTTAAATTGACTAAACAAACAAATTTGTTTGTGGCGTTAATTCCTACTATTTTAATATTTTACACAAAAAACATTTATTTAAACAAATTTGTCTTTTGTATTTTTATCTAGAAGTCGGATTTTATTGATTTACAAAACCTTGTGAATATATCCACTTAAAACTATTTAATTAAAAAAAAAACCTATTTTATTAAAAGTGCATTCCTACTGCTATTGCATTTTTAATTTGTTTAAATTTCTACCTGGATAAAGAATGAAAGAAATAGCGAATAAAATCGTGAGTTTTTGAAACCCATGAAAAATAAAAAGTTACTCTAATGAGTAGCTCAAAATCGTTAGACCGACCCAAAATCATTTTGTTAGTGATGTCTTATATCGCACTAGTTCCTCTAAAGGGAGTCAACTCAAAATTTTTCAATTTTCACTTTTTGCACGAAATCGATGTACAGTGGTCATATCTACCCACTGTAAAAATCTTACATCATTTTCTCTACTCTTTCGCCCTAAAATACAGCTGTATCCGTCTTCTACTTTCATTGTAATGTATTAAAAAAGTTTTTTGCCTCTACTGAAAATTTTTACATTTTGAGTTGACTCTCTTTAGAGGAACCAGTGCGATATATCTAAGTATATATATAAAAATGGTACGAAAAATGTATAGTAATTCATAAAATGAGAACGGCTGAGCCGATTTCTATAAAATTGTTTGGCAGTTGTTCGTATTTTCGAGGAGATGGCTTTAAGGAAGAAAATTTTGAAAAATCTCTCCGGAAAAGTCGGAAAATTGAAAAAATCTAAAATCGAGTTTTACTCTAAAGTTTGTCTGAAGGCTTAAAATTGGGGCGAGGCAAAGTTCGCCGGGTCCGCTAGTTTTTTATAAAAAATTAATAGACAAATAGACGGACATAGCTACATCACCCTAATTATTATTATTTTTGATTTATTATGGAGTCTACTTAATATTTCGATCGATTTGGTGTTGGGTATAAAAATTCAAAAGTTATATCATATTTAGTCGAAATGTAACAGGTGGCGCAAAAGTAATCCTCCTATCAGAAAATGCTATAAATTTTGTGATTGGCCTCTAATGTCAGTTCTGTTTTGACATTTGTGTAGTACACACATGCGAAATACAAGTTAATAAACAATGTTACGCTACACTGCTCCAGAACGCGGAATATTGCTAACTATTCAAAATTTTTCATTTTTTTTTTTTTTTTAATTACAGGCAAAAAAACATCGTTAGTTATATAAGTTTTATAAAAAAAATTCACTTTTACTAAAAATGTGTAGAAATATGTTAAGCATAAAGCTTGAAAAACCCAGCTTATAATATCAAAAATTTGTTTTTATCGTTACGAAAAAAGATAATCAGATATTAGACCTTAATGTTCAAAATATGTTAACTTAGAAAAAACTGTGATTTTGTAGTGAATATCTAAACATAAAACTTGTAGAACATTGATAATTGTTTAACTCAATAGTTTTGCAGAAATACATGATGGCTGCATACGAAAAGAAACACTTAACAATTAGTATTATCGGTGTCTGATTAAATTAAGGCGCCAACTAAAACTACATATATAAATAAGTATGTACATTGTACAATATAACATTATCTTTAGTTTAATTAATAAAATTCCCCAAAAACACGACACATAAACATTTCAACAAAACATGGTATTTTTAAGATAAACTAAATTAAAAGAAGCAAGCGGGCGGTGTGACACAATTAAGGCGATTTGCGATTAGTGACTACAATAAATATAAAGATAACGAAAAACGAAAAACGAACTGAACAATTTACGGTAACTTTAAAAGAAAATCTGTCTCAATTCATCATTAAACTTGAGTTAAATATATATATATATTTTTTTAAACGAGTTTTGGATTAATCTCTGAAAATCACAAACAAAAAAAAACTCATCCCTGTATGTAATTGCTGGTGGTAGCACAAGAGCCTTAAACATTTTTAAAACAGTTTTTTTGTTGTTGTTGTTTTCCTTTGCGCTACCATATTTAGCAAATTACTGCATTTTGCGCATACTTTTTTTGCGTATAAAAAACAAAAAAAAAAAGTACAAAAAACTATAAAACATTCCATTTTATAACCTTTTTGCGGTTTAAGTGAGTGAAACATGAAGGAGAGATGTGATTACCGCAAAGTGTAAAACAACCAAAGGAATGCAAACGGATGTTGTTGTTGTTGTTGTTTGTGATGTTTTGTCTTTGTTTTTGTTTTTGTTTTGGAGGTAAACAGAATATGGCCAGAACAAGAAATAAATTTGAGAAAAAGAAAAACAAAAACTTAAATAGCAAGTTAAGTGAACTTTTGGAAAAGGTGTAGTAGCATGAAATAATAATCAATTAATTGCGAATAATTTTATTGTGATTGATGAAGAGTAGCAGAACACAATGTGAGCGACGTTAAGGTGTTTACCAGTACGACAGTTTTGGTTTTAATTAAAACCCTAAAAATTGTAAATCAACAATTAATGCTTCCTTTAAATACATACATTGTATTTCTTATTAAATCTTTTAAAAACATTAAAGCCCATTTATTACCAAAATAATCTTGTTTAAACAAGATAAGCTTTCAGTTTACTACTGTTATTAAAAGAAGCACTTTAAATCAGCAAAAAAAAAAAATGGAAACTTCTTGGCCATTTATAACCTCAACACCTGTTTAAATTTGACTTTGATGAATTTCTGCTCAGCTTCAAGGAAAAACACTTAATTTTTCGCTTTAACTACAGCATCATAAATGACCCGGTTTTATTTCTAAAACTCTAAAACAAACCAAACTCACTATGCAACAATACTTACTAGATAGCAGCAGAGGTTTAATTATAATCTTCATGCTGACCAGTAGTAGTAGCAATAGCAATTATGACATATAACACCCTTCTTATGACATGTAATCATTTTCCACCAAGACTCTCTTAAGAATAAAGTTACAAGATATGGAATACTGTCATTAAGCTGCTGCTGCTACCAGAGGCGAAAGCTATAGACAGTAACAACAGCCTTGCTCATCGAAAAAGCAAAATGCAATGATGTCAACACCCTTAAATAATAATAAATAATGTTTGTCCATCTTCTTCATGCTGTATTCTTTGGTTTTGAAGGTACTATTAAACAAAATTGTGACATTCAAGTCATAGAAAAGATTGTAACGATGATTTTCAAATAGGTTTTAGTACAAACAAAAAATTATATAGATATTTAAGAAAATTACTTGTGTAAATTAGAAATATTGAACTTTACTAAAAGAAAAAGTGTTGAAAGCCGATTGTTAAAAATAATAAATAAGCGAGGATTATATTTTGTTATAAAATCTCAAAAATAATTCATAAAATCAAAAAAAAATTTTCGAAAAATTTTCTAAAGCATAATATTAATTAATATTAATAACTTTACAGTGACATTTGTTTACAATTTCATTATAATTTATATGGGGAAATTGGATTATTTTTAAAACATCCATAACAAACTGTTAAAGTAATTTAAACCTTTCAATTCTTATACAATTCAAATACAAATAATAAAATCAATAGCAATTAGTTATGAGATCTTTTTGAAAAAATACAAAAATTGTGTATTTTAGTTTAGAATTTTTAATTTGTCTCTGGAAACAGGTTAATCATCATCATGATCATATACAAAATGCGTCACTGTTTAAACACACTGAGAATTATAAGAATGTTCGAATAGAATGTATGTTTTTTTTTTTTTTTTGTATGGAATCGTATGTGAACAACGATCGTTTTATGTCGTTTTGAATGGGTTGGATTTTTTATTTGTTTCGTTTTTGTTTTTTTTTTTTTATTTCTTCTCATTTTTTGTTTAAACAACATGCGGTAAAACGTGACTGTGACAAAAAATCGTGTTGATTTTTTTCCTCTTTACTCTGTAGTTTGTTTCAGTGTAAGAGAGTGTACACTTATAAGTTGATTCTGTAGTGGTTTTTGTGAACAATTCAGACTGACAATTGTCTGTGTTGTATTGTTTAATTTTATTTTTTATTATTTTTTTTTTTTTGTTTTTTTGTTTTTTTACATAAAAATATCTAAACAATGACAACAATTTTTATGATAGAACCATGGCAAGTCAACGAAATCATCATCACATAAATCTCTCTCTATATATGTTTGTTTGTATGTACATTCATACAATATACGAATTAAGTTAAAAAAACATACAACAGCAGGAGCAACAACTACAGTAACAATGTTGTGAACAATTACGTTTAAAAAAATTCGGAACTGAAATTGTTAAATACTCATACATTTGCGAAGAGTATCATTATTTATACAGGGATGGAAAATGGTGATTTTTATGAAAACAGTTAAAGGAAAACAAGTAAGAGAGCTATATTCGGCTGTGCCGAATCTTATATACCCTTTACCAAATTATACTTTAAAATAAAATTTAAAAAATTCTTATTTTTTTAAAAAAAAATTTTTCGAAATTTTTTTTAAAGTTTTTTCCAATTTTTTAAAAGAAAATTTTTTAATTTAAAAATTTATTTTTTAAATTTATTAGTGAAAAAATATTTTTACCCGATTTTGACCCATTGTAGGTCCAACTTACTATACCCTTATATACATCGTTACAATGGACTTTGAAATATCTATCATTAGATATCCATATTGTTTATATTTATGACTTAGTAATCGAGATATAGATCAAAAATAAGCCAAAAATAGAGGTTGTCTCGGATTTTTGCTCATATCTCCGTTATTTATGGACGAATTTTGCTGATTTTAAATAGGAAACTTCTCGAAAGCGTGTCTGACAGAATTATTGAAGATTTGAATCCCGAAGATATCTGGGGTCTTCAGAAAATTGATTTCAACAGACAGACAGACAGACGGAGATGGCTAAATAGACTCCGCTATCTACAAGGATCCATAGAATATAGGATCCAGAATATATATACTTTATAGTATGACATTGATTCTACGAAGATTTCTAAGCATTTTTGTCCTAGAAACCATAGGTCTAAAATGGATTTTTACTTTGCGGAATTTCAAAGTAGTGATTCATTGCAAAGTTTGTGTTAAATTTGCTTCAACAGGTAAGTATTGTGAACCATTATAATAATTCTGGAGTTTTTTCTTCCATTTATTACATTCGCCTCCAAATTTCTGTTAACTTTATTAACAATTTAGAAGCAACTCCTAAAAGTTTTACGATGTATATCATGTAAATATCACAAATGACAATTTTTTTTTTATATTTTCGAGTCCAACTCTAGGTGTATCCCAGCAGTTGAGCAAGTAGTCACTGTAATCCTTATAGACAGAAATTGTGACTAACTCCAGTCTATATATTCTGGGCCATTTGACACGTATGTGCTATTTTTAGTGCAGAGGGAATTGTTTACTTTATACATCCCAGGTAATCTAGCGTGAAGACAATTTTCGCTTAAGTGTCTCTAAGTAATCTTGGATGTAGTCACTTTAAACATTTATTTTTATTGTGTTTACATAATTCTCATACAGTTTATTTTCTTTTTGCGTAAGTAAACTGACATCCCATGTAACATGTCAACACTAAAGTGAAGTCAATTGTCACTTTAGCGTCTCTAAGTAACCTAGAGTGTAGACACTTTAAACGTTTATTTTGTACTGCACTTAAGAAAGTAGTTATTATATCTAAAATAAGTAATCTATTGAAGAGTTGCTGGAGGAAGGTTTGTTTACAATCAATGGGTTATTGGACTGTCTAAGAGATGTCTTTTTAACTTGCTATGTGAGGTTAATTAGCACTCGTGCATGTCAAAAAAACTACTTACATATGTAACTGATCCAGTAACCAGTTAGGTAGCTAGTAATGTAACTGACTATATATAACCGGTATGTAAATCCAATACGTTGACTACTTTGGACCAGCTATCAGACAGTCTCATTGAAATCAGAAAGGATTAGGGATGCCAAACGGGACTGGGTTTTACAAATCCCGGGATTTTAGAGATGTAAATCCCGGGATTTTTCGGGACCCCCGGGATTTCAGGACTTCGACAATAAAAACTATTTTTTTTTTCGTTAATATATTTATGTAAAAATATATCAACTTTATAACAGTGGGAAACCCATAACAAAACTGTATTGATTACATATGGTAGTTCATAGTAAAAGGATTTTTAGGAAAGCGTACATTACCATTAATATGAGTACAAATTGGTAAGGCAGTTTAAAAGTTATTTGCAATTAAAACAGCACAATTTTTGTAAAAAATGTTTGTTTCCTCCCTATATTAATATTGAAAAAAAATTATTGAAGTCCTAATACACGTTAGGGCTGACTAAAATTATCCACAAATACTCTCTGTTGATAAGGTTTGTTTGGAATTGAAAATTGTCCAATTTTGCACGAAATAAGTTCTAAATACTTTGAAATTAAACTGTAAAGTATTGCGAAAATTGAAAAAATATGAAAAAAGTCAAAAATCTAAAATCCCTAATAACTTTGTAAATAAGTGTTTAATCGAGAAAAGGAGATCGATCTGTGATCATTCATATTATATACCAAAAATCGTTTTTTTTAATCTGAAAACCTCAAAAATCTAAAATCCTTAATAACTTTGTTTAATCGAGAAAAGGAGCTCGATCCGTCATCACTCATATTTCTGACCAAAAATCGATTTTTCATATGAAGAAACTCAAAAATCTAAAATCATTAATAACTTTGTATATAAGCGATTAATCGAGAAAATAAGCTCTATCTGTGATCACTCATATTTCGTACCAAAAATATCAAAAATCTCGTAATTTTCCGGGATTTGTTAATACCGAAAAATTTTTTTCACAAATTTTCGGGATTGGCATTCCTAGAAAGGATCGATTTACCCCCTGCTTAGGACATGCACGTGTTAAAATAACTAGTCACGTAGCTACTTATGTAACTAGTTGTCACCCTAAATGATAGGTAAAATCACTAGTTCGAGACAATCTCCTTGAACTGCTGGGGTATTCTCGTACTAAAATATTTGCGAATATTAAACATGACTATAAATAGAATGATTAAGTTTCCCAACCCCGAATTCATATAATAATTTTCTGAGTTTATGAGAATGAAGATTGTTGTGCTGGTGGTATTGGTGAAAAAGTAATTGTCATGAAGTTTAATAAATGAAGTAAAAGTACTTTAGTACCGGCAGTCATCATCATCATTATCATGTTCGTCATGTATAAATAATACATGACTGACTGCCAACACATACAAATAAATACCATTAACACATACATACATGCATTTAAAACTTTTCGAAAATCAAAATTATTTTTATTTTAGCCGGTTGTTTTTTATTTGTAGCTGTATTAGCTGTTTAATAATGAACGAGTTTCAAAGTCTAAATTCAACAAAAAAAAAAAAAATATTTAAAATACTACTCATTATTTCAATAGTTTCCCGGTATGATTTAATTATTTTATTTATGTTCTCTTTTTTTTTTCTAAAAAAAAAAAACTAACAAAAGAAACGTATAAAAATGAAATCATGGGAAATTAGAATTCATTTAAAAACAACACCCTATTGTATACTGCCATTTATTTAATGGTGTTTTTTATGGCTTTTGTTAAGTGTCAACATAGGCCTAGGTGTTTTTTTTTATTATTTTTTTACTTAATTTTGTTAACAGTGACATCGTATTGTGTCACCACCAAAATTTTTAAAATTAAATTAATTACAGTCTGAAATCTGAACAACAATTGTATACCAGTGACTTTTAACATCGTGAATTTTTCCTAATAGTACTTTACAACACAATACACAGGTTTTCGTGTTATTTGAATATATGTATGTATATATATTGTTTTTGTCATTGTTCATGTTTTTAACTGATGATTTTATAACATTAACAAATTATTTTCAGTTAATTCTTTTTTTATTATTATTATTTAATTCACATGACATTGTGAAATTAATTGTCGAGTCTGGCAAAACTTAAATAACAGGCTTTGAACTGAATATAAAGAAGATTTTTTTTTTTTTTGCAAATTTTGAAAGTGATACATTTTAGTTAAAAATTATTTTTAAATATTATGAAATATGTATGTTTGCAGAATATTTAAGTACTAACATTTTCAATATTAAAATGAGAATTTTGTATTAAAGTTTTATAAAATTTTTTTTTTTTTATTGAACTTAATTTCTGGGATTTTTTTATTTATTATTTTCACTTGGCGGTTTCTCTACATTGTAACAATTTGTTTAGAGAGAAACCTCACAAATCATCAACATTAGTTTTTGTTTTGTTTTTTTTTTTTTTGTAAAACAGGAATTTTTTTTTCAGTTAAACAAAATTCTTTCAACATATTTGTTTAGTTTTTTAAGGTTTTTTTTTTTTTTTTTTTGTTTTTGTTGCTGTTTTCAGTTACAAGCCCATGTGTGGGAGAGGCAAACATTTTTTGCTTGTCAAAAAAATATATTAAAAAAAACTAAAAACGAAACGAACTACAGACTTCTACATTGCAATAAGGGAAGGTACGCCAAGTTAAACTTGTTGTGTTAAAAATATGTAAAAAATTACTTGGAAATTATTTTCATACAAGTGTATTTTTAGTTCAGTTAATCGACTACGAACTATAGTCAACTCTAGTTCCATTAAACAATTCGTCATATGTAAGAAACTAATTAATTTTACATCAAAATAGTCATCACTAACTTAGGTTATTTTATGTTTAAATTGAAATTAGCTTAAAACGGATTTTAAATTTAAATATAATTTAAATTAGTTCTGTATTATCCTAAAAACGTTTAGGTTTACCTCCCATTAATTTTCGTAGTTCATGAAAAACTTACAAACTGTTTTTATATATTCTTTTTTGCCTGATATGACCAGGTATTCACAGCAAGTACAAAAACTAATATAAAGAGCATTGGAACCGGTTAAGCCACTGACATTAAGGCACAATCAAAAATACAAAAAAAAAAAAAAACAGTGTTGGCTTCATAAATTTTTTACAACAACAAAAATAACAGCAAACATAAAAAAATAAACCTCAGGAAACCAAAACAGCAACAAAATGTGTAACAACCTTAAATAAAATCCTTAAAGCAAATTAAGTTTCCATATATGTAAGAAAAAGCCACCACCAACGTCAGTCAGTTCAGTGCAAGCAAAACATATTTGGTTGTTCAGTTTGGTTGTGCATTTTAAGGCCTGTTTAAATTTACATTTACTTTAATGTTGACACATGTAATTAAATGAAGTCAAATACAAACAAATTGCATGTGTCATTAATATTTTATATCAATGTCTCTGAATGCGCTCAACAAAAAAAGCATCCTTTGCATGTTGATCCCCAATAGAATTCCCCAAGTGGCTGTAAATTAATTAAGTTTTATCAAAACAACTTGTGCCGAACCGGTTTTTGTACGCACCCTAATCAACAGCTCTTTAGTTTCAAAACAAATGAATGAATGAATGGATTTTACATATATTTTAACTCAATATTTTGATATTGTTTGTTAAGTTAATTTTATTGTTTTAACATATTTAATGCTGAATAATTCTCAACACAAGCAAAAATGAAGGGAACAAAAAAGTATTCACCAAAGGAAGTAACTGACCAAAGACAAAGCTAAAAAAGCCACCAGGGAATGTAACTGACCACATACTTGGTAAGGCTTTCGTTTGGAAATCAAAATGAAATAAAAACTAAAAAAAAAAATAATAATAATAAAGAAACTTTAATCAATAAGAAGTGATCTTTTGCCATGTTCTTTTATTTAGTCTGTTGAAAGCTAAACACACAAACTCACTTCCATACAGATACTTATATATGTGTGTGTATACCTGGCTTAAAGCTTCCTTTTAAAGGTTTAGATACTATACTTCCACTACTACCAGGGCTTAGAACAACATCATCATCATCGTAGTTGTAGTCGTCGTCAAGATGTTACAAAAACAAAAAACCGGTTATTTCTGGTTGCTTTAGCCATTGGCATTATCTCTACAATAAAGCTACTGATCATATTAAGTCAATGCTTAAACAACTGTGTTTCTTTTAACCAAATAATAAAAATAAAGAAGTTTCTTCCTATTCTACTGATTCTTCTTTTACTGCCACAGCATAACAACTACAAGAAGCAGCACCAGCTTTATTTGATGTTTAAATTCTTCAAGCCCAAAACAGATCAGGAAAAGACTAAAATTTATCCTTGATAGTTTAAACCACAACTAGGGTTAATCTTTAGTTAAAATATGAGATTCATAAATGTTAAAAACAAATACATAGATGAAAATCAAATTTCACTCAATTTTACTTAAACTTTAATTATCTAAATTTGAATTAAATACTACAAAACATTTTAAGTAACTCATATTAAATATGTCAATTGAACTAAAAGAAAACTTCAAACTTAAACTCTATACAAAACCTAAAGTCACTATAATGAATTTTTATACCCTTCACCTTCGTGAGAAGGGTATATATAAATTTATCATTCCGTTTGTAATTTCCACAATATAATTTTCCGACCCTATAAAGTATATATATTCTGGATCCTTATAGATAGCGGAGTCGATTTAGCAATGTCCGTCTGTCTGACTGTCTGTCCGTCTGTCTGTCTGTTGAAATCAATTTTCTGAAGGCCCCAGATATCTTCGGGATCCAAATCTTCAATAATTCTGTCAGACATGCTTTCGAGAAGTTTCCTATTTAAAATCAGCAAAATCCGTCCATAACTAACGGAGATATGAGCAAAAATCCGAGACAACCGCTATTTTTGTTGCCTATTTTTGATCTATATCTCGATTACTAAGTCATAAATATAGACAATATGGATATCTAATGATAGATATTTCAAAGTCCATTGCAACGATGTATATAAGTCTATAGCAAGTTGGACCTACAATGGGTCAAAATCGGGAAACATATTTTTTAACCCGAATTTTTTCACAAAAAACTCTTTCTTCACTAATAAATTAAGAAAAATTAATTTTTAAATAAAAAAAAAAATTTTTTTAAAAAAATTTTAAAAAAAATTTCGAAAATTTTTTTTTTTAAAAATAAGAATTTTTTAAATTTTATTTTAAAGTATAATTTGGTGAAGGGTACTTAAGATTCGGTACAGCCGAATATAGCTCTCTTACTTGTTTATATTGAAATTATTTCACAATAACTATCTAGTTACTTTTTTCAATCTAAAGTTTTCATACACAAGTGACAGTTTTCATACACAAATTATTTTAACAGACAGTTGAAATATAACAGACAGTTAGGTAGATAAGTTACCCGGCCTTAATATAACTTAAACGTTTTTAAATTTTAATTAAAAAACACAAATAATTAAACGTTTTGTATCAAAATTAAATTTGTATTGTGAAAACAAACAAAAAAAACTGAACATTACGTATAATTCTAAATGCTGATCTAAAATTGAAATAGGTACTTACAAAAGCATTTAAACTAGAGTTTCCAAAAAATTTAAATGCGATCGGTTTCGGTTCGGTTTTGTGATAATTTATTAACTATTAACTCAGTTGATAATATAGGAACAGCTAAACAAATTTAAAGTTCGAATTTGACGAGTGTTTATGAGGATAAAGGAAAATTGGTACTTTTTCTTTTAATGGTACCTTTTTAATATATTAAATTAGTTAAAGTTGGCTAATATGCTTCTCAGTAAAGAAATAATCAAGAATTGTATTCAATTGTCTCAATTGTATTATGATACCAAAAATGGAGAACTAGAACTAAGAAGTACTTTTTCGTTCTTCAAAATGAATTTTCTATAATATTGAATCTAGAATCAGGAAATTACTTTGAAATTTCAAACTTGACAGTGATTTAAGTGTGGAAAATTTTTACTTTTTCTTCTAATGGTACTTTTTATTATAATAAATTATTTTACTTATTGTATATACATAATAGTTGGCTGATATGCTTCTGAGTAAAGAAAGAATCAAGGAAACTATTATTGAAATTTCTATAATAATGAACCTATAAGCAGGATATTAAACACATATGATCCTGACTGAGTTAAAATATAAAAAAGGGAATTGCAGGTACTTTTTCGAACTAGTAGTACTTTTTGAATATTTTATAACGATGGATTTAGAATCACGAATTCAAAACGGATAATTAATGTTACTATTTCTTTATTGTAAAGGTACTTTTTGAATATTTTATAATAATAAACCTTAAAATTAGGCACAAATGATTCTGAATGAGTTAGAATTCACGAAAGGTGATTATAGTCTTAACTTTCTTTTGTATTTTCTATAATAATGGACACAGAAATATGAAATTAAACATTCAAAGATGCTGAGTAGGAATACAAAATGTGGGTCTTTATAGTACTTTTTTTATTCTAATAATACGTCTAGAATGAGCTACAATCCACATTATAATGAATCAATAAACATGAAACTAGAGACATGTTTTCCTGAATTAGTATTAATTTACAAAGGGAGACTTAATAGTACTATTTCTATATACCAATTGAGGTGGCGAAGCGCACCGGTCAGCTAGTACTCCATACTTTTATCGGATATTTGAAAATAACTAGGACTTTGTTATAAAAATTTTGCTTTATTTAGCCTGCGAAAGGCTAAATACATCATCTGAAGCAATTATTATAATACAATTTAAAAAATTTAAACAAATCTTAAGATATTTTTACCGAGCTGTGTTTAGAGATATTGTATGAATAATTGCATGAAAAAGTTTGTTTCTCATTTCTAAATTTTGAATTTTTCTAGTAAAAATAGATTAAAAGTGAAAACCGAAGAATAATTGTCGGTTTCGGTTTTAGGCCTTGAAAAACCGCGGTTTCGGTTTCGGTTAAAACCGAATTGGAAACTCTAATTTAAACTTTGTTGTGCGTTAATAAGACGAATGTTTATAATTTTAAATACATATAAATTAAACTTTTAAATCATGAGTTATAACTATTGAAAATTAGTTTCACATGTTACGTTATATGTATATGTTGTTTAAACTTTGTTTATATTAAACATAATTGGTCAATTCACAAGGTCTCCTATCTCCTATCATGTCATATTGTTATAATGTTCTAATATTTCACAACTCGGCGGCTCGGCTTAACCGACTCTTAGGTGTTCGGCGCAGGTCTCTACTGGTCTCAATAAACATAGTATTATTTTAGGAAATTTTTTAAATGAAAGGCAATAATAACATTTTTAAACCATTGTGAAATATTAGAACATTATAAATATTTCCAACTTTAATTAAAGATTAAACTCTTTTAAATAGCAGCTCAGCTTCTTTCTTTTTTTCTTTTTCTTTACGTATATGCACCAATATAACTTTTACTTATAGAAGAAACCCTTCCTCGGTTGTCATCATCATTTTATGTTTTGGCCAACACAAAGAAGGTCCAGTCTCTCGGACCGCTCACAATGTACACCTGTGCTTGTTTGAGAAAAAACCTTTTCTTGGTCTTTGTTTTTGCTTTCTGCATTTCAAAACAAAATCACCAAAGCGATCTGTATAGTAAGTAGTTCATGAAAGAATATGTGAGCAAGTAGCTGTGTAGCTGTGTATCTGTGTGTGAGTATTGCAGTTTCTTAATGATTTTTTAAATGTTCGCATTTGTAATGAGTTTAGTCAGCTCGTAGTCGTAACCTGACACATGCGTATGTCATGTTCATGTGTTGTGCGTAAAAATCGAGTAAAAAGAACACGGGAGGAACCATGAAGACAAAGCCAACAGACAGACAGTCATACAATATATAACGCAATAACAGTAGCTGTGACATTTCATTTTTCTGTTCAACGGCTACCAAACGCTAAAGGATCATCATGAATGAATTTAAAGTAGAAACAATTGTATGAATGAATGAATGAATGGAAAGGTAGAACCATAAATGGCAATACAAGAATATACTTAAATAAAAATCTGGCTGAAAAAAATTCTACTACATATTTATGGACATATATGAGAGTATAAACACGCAATACCAACTAAGATGGTAGAGAGATAAAGGAAATCGGAAATTTTTATCAATATTTTTTTTGAAAATTTAAAGTCAATTCAATTCAATTTTTATAAAACTTTTCAATTTCTGTAAAAAATTATACAGAAACTAAATGAAAACTGCATTGCAAGTTAAAACCGGTATCGAACCAAAAAACAGTGACATACCAAACAAAGGAACAATGTTAGCTATACCACGATCTTGGTCGGTTTTTGTATATCTTAATTGAACCATAGTTTAACTATTTGATATAACTTGTATTAACATTAGATTTTATATATTCTTTTTGAACTAACTCTTTTGTTGTGGCCTAAAATGATTTAATTTACTTTACTTTACAACTTTTTAAGAAAACTATAAAAAAAAACAGTGAATAATTTTAAATGTTTAACAAAATACATTTGAACTCAATTATAAAGTTTAAGTCAGCCAGCCAGCTCTTCTTTAATAAAAAAAACTAAAACCGGTAACATATTCTTATGAATTAAATACATATGTACATTTTTATTTAACAAACAAAAAAGTAATAAAACTTCTTAAACTACTTTAATTTGGAGTCTTCTTTCAGCTACAAGTGAGCAGTTAAATATACATACTTACTTATACATATATTGCAACATTTCATACAATTCTAACAATTACAAGAACAAAAACTTTAAGTTAATTTACAATTTCTATGAAATCTGTATTTTGTGAAAACTTAAATCACAACAACTACAAACACAAACACACACACACAATATTGTTTCCAAGAATTTGCTAACAAAATAAAAAAACATCATCAGCGTTTTTATGTTGCCACAACACAGCCCAAGCTACCCAAGCAACAATGAATGTTGCAATAAAGCTTTTTTTGCTCTTCCTACTTCTTTTTTTTTCTATGCAGCTACTGGTAACAATAATAAAAACCACAGTACATAAGTATATGTAGTTATTCTGAAGGAAAAAGAAGTCATAGGTTCCCCTAGTTCTCGAAATGCAAGTGGCTTGAGAATTTTTAAATAAAAAAAAAACTGTTCAACACTAATGTTCTCTAGGGAGCAACTTAGAGCAAAAAAAAAGTATTTGTATTTGTATGCAATTAAGGTCTTTTTTGTTTGTGTTTCTTTTCCCTTCTATATTATATGTATGTTTTTTTTTGTCGATTAGAACAATCCAACAGTAATTTTAAGCATTTGTATCTAATGAAGAAAATGTGGAAGAAAAAAAAACTTAAATTCACACGACAACACTTGTTGCTAAGCTTTGTTTCAGGTTCGCTTTGGTTTGTTGCAACATCACCAAGGCGTGATATTAATGTAATTAGACATGCTTAAACAATTGTACTTTGTGCGACCTGCCCAGACCAGACCAAGCAGGCCAGGCCCAACTAGCCAAACAAACAAACATATAAACAAACAGCACAACGATTGAACCACCACCAAAGTTGCATTATTGCCATTGCTTCTCTTTTGTTTCCTTGCTATTTATTTGTTTTTCCCAATACATACTTGCAAGTTGCAACCATGCACACAAATTATCTTTAGGGTTTAATACTGGTAATTTGCAAAAATATTTTACTGGCGGCGGCTCCGTTTGTTTGTTTTTATTTAATTTTTTTTTTTTTTTTAACGTGGGAATATTCAGGGTCTAGTTTGTTTTTGTAAAAAATTGCTTAAATGTTAAATACATTTTTGAAAAACCTTTTTAATGAAATTTCAAAATTTCATTTGGAAAATAATTGCCATTAAACAGCTGTGCCTCAGGAAAAGTTCATGGAGAAAAACAATTTCAATCAGATGAAATATTTAAGGCATCTTTTAGTTGTAGACAAGTATCCAGGAAAAACATATTGCTACAAAAAAGTTTTCAATTAGATAAAAAAGTTGAAAGAAAAACAGACATTGCTTAATTGTAGCTGTGGAATTTGTTAAATTTCCTTCGAAATTGTAATATTATAAAATATTTCTTAAATAAATTTTGCTATTCTTACCATAGATAAATACACATAGATCAGAAACTCTCCTGTCAAAGACCTAACTCAGTTGTCAAAAACCTAAGTGTTGAGAATGTATTTGTAAAAAAAAACTATGTGAAAACAAAAACAGCACTCCTATGTGTGATTAGTTTGAGTAAAATTTGTTTGAGTTTTTTTTTAGTTTCCGCTCTATGTATATTTTCTCTATGATTCTTACCTATTAATAATTTGTATTAATTTTGATATGATTGCTTAAGTTATTTACAGACGACAATAATAATTATTAATATTTGTCAAAAACTCAAGTAGCATTTTACAATTTCATAGTCTAAACAAAACCTTTTTTAAAGATTTTACAAAATTATTTTTTGGATTTTGGATTTTTCGGTATTCAAAAATCTTTTTAAAACAGTTCGTGTAAACAAGAAATGTTTTTTTCGAAACCATTTCTTGCCATACCAAATGATTTCAATGATATTTTAATTTTGAATGTATTAATACACAGTATTGTCGTCTGTAAATACATTTAACAAAATAAAATAATGACTTTTAAATAGCCTGTTAAATTCTTAACCCCAAATTCATAAAAAATTAAAATTTAAACAATGTTTTAAGCAAAATTTGATTTTAAAACGTTTATGAATAAGGTGTTTAATGTTTAAAATTCAAAGATCTTGAAAATATTAAAGTTATTTGAAATTAAAATTTTAGTAACTGAATTATTTTAATTCATTCACTGTTTAGAGATTTTTTTCGTAAAACTTCATAGAATATTACTTTTCTTTATACTTTTCCAGTTGTGTAAATAACTGTCAAAATTATTTTACTATCGCATCATTAATTTTATTATAAAAAAAAATATTCAATCTGAAATTTTAAAGGAACAATCCTTTGATGTTCTTTTGTACTTATTAGCAGGGCAAGTTTTTCAAGCTGTTTGCTTGAAAATTAAGATTTTAGAAAAAATTCCTTTTTTTTTAACCTTGCTTAATTATGCATATTTTGCACTTCGACTATAATTTCTTTAAATAAAATATTACTTTTAAGTATTTTTTTGTTTTGTAATTTTCGTGAAATGTTTGTCGTGAATTTCTTTATAAATTTTCTTCTTAAAGTTACAATATTCAGATGACCAAATTTGTTACTAAATGAATTATTCTGTTACATCCAAAGATGTAACAGAATAAGTCAGTTGGCAAAGACCAACAACCAATTTTTATACCCTTCACCATGAGTGGCAAGGGTATATATAAGTTTGTCATTCCGTTTGTAATTTCTACATTTTTCATTTGCGACCCCACAAAGTATATATATTCTGGATCGTTATATATAGCGAAGTCGATACAGCCATATATAGCCAAATAAATTACAGACATAATTGATACATCAATATATCGGGAATTCTTCCGGCTCAGTCGCTATTTAAAATCGAGAAAATCGGCCCACAAATGGCTGAGATATATGGAAAAAAACCGGGACAACCTCGATTTTTGGCCTATTTATACCCTTCACCATGAGTGCCAACGGTATATATAAGTTTGTCATTCCGTCATTCTGGATTACTAATTAATATAAATAATGATAGATATAGTAATTTGGACCTACAATGGGTCAAAATCGGGAAAATTATTTTTTAACCCGAATATTTTTTTTTTTTTTACCACAAACATTTCTTTTACTAATAAATTTAAAAAAATTAAAAAATTTAAAAAAAAAAAAATTGGAAAAAATTTAAAAAAAAAGCAATTTCGAAAAAAAAAAAATTAAAACAATTTTGAAAAAAAAAAAAAAAAATTTGAAAAACAATTTGAAAATTTTTTTTTTTTAAATTTTGAATAACAATTAAAAAAAAAAAAATTTAATTTTGAAAAAAAAAAAAAATTATTGTTTACCTTAAAAATATTTAAAATTTTTATTTTAAAGTATAACTTGGAGAAGGGTATATAAGATTCGTCGGCACAGCCGAATATAGCCCTCTTACTTGTTTTTTACTCAACTAAGCCACAGTAGTAAATTTCGGTTATTAATAATGAGTTAAATTGGAATTTGATGTTCTTAAAGGAATTAGTTCCAACCATTACAACTTTTATGGATATTTATATTTAGAGAAAATAATAACATAAAAGTGGTTTGAATAATATTTACTGGTTTTTGGTTTAATTTAGTATTAATTAATTCCTGGGAAAGAAATGAGTTTTTTATTTCTTCCCGGTTAATACTGTGTAAGAATGCAATCGATATAAAAAATTTTTTTAGAAACCCTTAACAAGGTTGGACCTACATTGAAGAAATAAATAGTCTTATATTTGAAATAATATTTACTGGTTTTTATACCCTTCACCTTTGTGAGAAGGGTATATATAAGTTTGTCATTCCGTTTGTTATTTCCACAATATAATTTTTCGACCCTAAAAAGTATATATATTCTGGATCCTATGTTCTAGGGATCCTTATAGATAGCGGAGTCTATTTAGCTATGTCTGTCTGTTGAAATCAATTTTCTGTTGACCCCAGATATCTTCGGGATCCAAATCTTCAATAATTCTGTCAGACACGCTTTCGAGAAGTTTCCTAATTAAAATCAGCAAAATCCGTCCTTAAATAACGGAGATATGAGCAAAAATCCAAGACAACCTCTATTTTTGGCCTATTTTTGATCTATATCTCGATTACTAAGTCATAAATATAGACAATATGGATATCTAATGATAGATATTTTAAAGTCCATTGTAACGCTATAGTAACTTGGACCTACAATGGGTCAAAATCGGGAAAAATATTTTTTAACCCGAATTTTTTTTCACAAAAAATATTTTTTTGTCATAAATATTTTTCATTAATAAACTTAAAAAATTTTTTTAAAAAAAAATTGGAAAACATTTTTGACAAACAATTTCGAAAAAAAAAAAAAAATTTAATTTTATTTTAAAGTATAATTTGGTGAACAGCCGAATATAGCTCTCTTACTTGTTGTAAAATAAATTTTACTTTATTTAACCTACGCTATAAATACTATTTTTTGTTATTTTAACTATATATTTTTCCTATCTATACGTTTTTTTTTGCATATTTTGGAGATTTTTCTTGCTTATTTTTTATTTATTTATTTTGTGCACATTTAAACTTGCCCTGCTTATTAGAATAAACAAATATTAGAAAACATTTACATATATGTAAGTAGTTCTAGCAACATGTTGCCCAATAATAAAACTTTATATTTCAAGTATTAAAAAATACTACTGAACATTTTAATTGTCAATGCCAAATAATATTGTTTTTTTTTTTTAATTATTTAAGGAAATGTTTCTTTTTTTGGAATATCTTACCTAAAAATACATACATAATAAGTAAGTTAAAATCTTATATTTTGAGCTTTCAAATCATTAAGAATTTCTTTTTTGGTTACAAGACACCTCAATTTTGGCCTTTTCAATTATCAATATCAACTGATCGTTTTCGTTTTGGTTTAATTTGGTTGGGTTATTGAACAACAATATGGTCTAAGCCATTTATTTTTGGTTAAGATTATTTTTTTGGAGTTGTTGTTCTTGTTACTTTTGTTTATTACTTTTGGTCGTATTTTATTGTAGGTATTTTTTATTTTTTGCAGCATCATTAAAAATAATTTGTATAAGGTAAATGTAATCATGTTATCTTCTTGTTTTTTTTCTTATAGTTTTTTCGGGGTTATAGGAAGAACTAACATATATAAGAAAAAAAACTAAAAACGATTAAAGAACACAGACATTTGTTAAAGAATTGAAGCCATAGTGTTTGTTGGTACTTTTAGTATGCTATGGATTCTTTTTGTTATTGTTTTAAAAATACAAACCAGCAATATGGTACAACTGACAGACGATTGACCTGTAATTATGGCAAATATTGTTTAGGTTTCTTTTTTTGTTTTTTTTTTTTTTTTTGAAGTGACATCATTAACATTCAGTTTAAAGTGGAGTTTTTTAAAAAACAAAAAATGATAAATTGTTTTTTTCGTTTTTTATTTTTAGAGAAAATTTAATTTCTAATACAATTTTAGATTTTAAGTAATAGTTTGTTTTTTAGTTTTTGTCGGTAAGACTTCTTATAAGTTTATATTACCTAAATGTACCTTCGAAACTAAAAATGTAAGACAATTATTACTCAAAAAACAACTGCAACAACAGCAGCAGCAACAACAGCAAGTATATAATAAACATTATTGGGGTATCAATTACCAAATACCTCAAGAACAGGTTTAAGTCAATGTTTATCGATTTTGTTTGCTGCCACATTGCAGCGTCATAACAATGTTTGTTTCCTTATTTTTTCCTTTTTTTTGGACATTTTGTATATTTAGCGATAAAAAAGCAAAACCCTCAAACACACATCACTTTTATGGCCCATTGTATGACCCAGAGGTAACCTTAAGTCAGTTGCCAAGTTATAAAAACTTATATTTTTTTATCAAAATTGTATACAGTTGTAACTATATGTAGAGATAGTCTTAAATGATGCCTGTGCTTGTGACTTGACTTCGTCGCTATACCCTTTAAGGAATTATTTGGCTTTCAAATTTAAAATGATGTTGTCCTCTCTCTTATTTAAACTGTCGCTCACTAAGAATGTTTACGAAATGTTTGCAAAAACACACATCTACGTAAGGGCCACTTAAGCACAATGGGTTGGGTTAAGACGATTTTTGGTAATTTCGGAAAAATGCAAAAAAAAAAAACAAAATGCATTACATAACAACTCAAATAGTTATGATTTTACTACAAGTACGTGGGTAAAGTTTTTGTTTTAGTATTCGGCAAATAAATGTATGGCTTTGTGAAGTAGATTTACAAAAAGCTAAGTTTTTGTGAGTGAAGAAAATACACATTTATACAGACGCGGATCCAGGTTAACCATTTAGGGGGGGGGGGTTTTGTTTAATTAAAATTTGTTCCACGTTTTTATTTTTTTATATGGAAACTTTTCAATTTTGGGGGGGGGGGTAATTCCTATTTCACCCCCTGATCCGCTTATTTATAGAATATTTCAAAAAGTACCAATTTGTTTAATTATCTTCATGTATTTATTATAAACTAGTTGACTGCCCCGGCATCGCTCGGTAGCTATTCACTAATGTTAGTTCTTCAAGTTTCTACGAAAAATTTCACTTATTAAGAAAAATGAGAAGTAACAAGTAAGAGAGCTATATTCGGCTGTATCGAATCTTATATACGCTTCACCAAACTATACTTTAAAATAAAAATTTTAATCATTTTTAGGTAAACAAAAAAAAATTTTTTTTGTTTTCAAAATTTAAAAAAAAAAAAAATTTTTCAAAAATTGTTTTTTTTTAATTATTTCCAATTTTTTTCTTAAATTTTTTAAAAAATTTATTACTGAGAACAAAAATATAAAAAAACAAGTAAGGGAGCTATATTCGTCTGTGCCGAATCTTATATACCCTTCACCAAATTATACTTTAAAATAAAAATTTTAAATATTTTTAGGTAAACAAAATTAATTTTTTTTTTCAAAATTTAAAAAAAAAAAATTTTTTAAATTGTTTTTCAAAATTTAAAATTTTTTTTTTTTTAAATTGTTTTCAATTATTTTTTTTCGAAATTGTTTTGTTTTAATTTTTTTCCAATTTTATTTTTTAAATTTTTAAAAAAATTTTATTTTTATTTTTTTAATTTTTTTTTTCAAATTTATTAGTGAAAAAAAGTTAATGAAAACAAATTTTTTTTTGGAAAAAAAAATTTCGGGTTAAAAAAAAATTTTCCCGATTTTGACCCATTGTAGGTCCAAATGGTTGCAATGGAATTTGAAATAAATATCATTAGATATCCATATTGTCTATATTAATGACTTAGTAATCCAGATATATGTAGATCAAAAATAGGCCAAAAATCGAAATTGTACCGGTTTTTCCCTTATATCTCAGCCATTTGTGGGTCGATTTTCTCGATTTTAAATAGCGACCGAACCGGAAGAATTCCCGATATATTGATGTGTTTGTAAGTTATTTGGGGGCTAAGGAAAGTTGATTTCAACATACAGACGGACAGAAGGACATGGCTATACAAATTCGCTTTATATAACGATCCAGAATATATATACTTTGTGGGAACCCCAATGAAAAATGTAGAAATTACAAACGGAATAACAAACTTATATATACTCTTGCCACTAATGGTGAAGGGTATAAAAAGGATGATATATATAAAAAATTTGAAAATTTCGAATTATTTATATTGGTTTTGAATGTTGAAAAAACAAGTATTTGATTTAATAATCAAACATTCTGATTAAATCAATTAATCGCTTAATCAGTTTCTGATTAATCAAAATCAATTAATTTTAATTTTGATTTTTGAAATTTTAATTTTTTTGTTCAAAAAAAAAAAAAAAAAAACACATAAAATAAAATAATGCGTGTCCGAAATTCTCATTCACTCTAGGTATAATATCTTTAGCTTTTCTAAAGCCTTTTGGGAAAAGGTTTCCTGATGATCTGGCCTAAGCAACCAAGGAAATGCGCATAGTAAATAGCTTATACCCCAACCATAGAGATAATATACATAGAACGGAAAATAGAAAAAAACTGAAACAAAAAATTACTCAAAAAAGTTACACATACGAGTGTTGTTTTTGTTTTCACCTAGTTTTTTTTACTAATACATTATCACCACTTAGGTTTTTGACAACTGAGTTAGGTCTTTGACAGGAAAGTTTCCACTCTATGTATATTCTCTCTATGACCCCATCAATAAATTTCAGTGAATTTATAAATAATTAAATTGGGAATTTAGCATATAAATACTAAATCTTACCAAAAAAATATTAATTTTCTATTCCCGTAATAACTTTTTAATGAAAAAAAAAGCAAAAGTTAAAAAAAATTCAAATAATTTTTTGGAAATTGTTAAAATTTCCAAAAAAATTTAAGTTTGAATATAATGTTTGATTTATCGAATAATTAATAAATCCGGATGTTAGATTAATCGATTAAATTTTTTTTAAAAAACTCTGATTTTATTGTTTTTAAAGCATATTTTCATAAAAGTACCTTTTTGAAAAAAGTACTATTTTTATTACTTTATTTTCAGTTTAGAAATAAACTGTAATTATGTTTTAAACATATGTACTTTAATCCTTGATATTGAGCCATAGTGTTTCGACAACATTTTTAAGGCTTTAAACACAAACTTTATGCATTTTCGTTTTTATTTTGTAAGCCTTACTTTAGGAAAATTTTGCATAAGACTTTGGCTATTTATACACACATATTTAAGCATATATATATGTATATATGTATATATAAGTTCATACGTACTATAGTACGTATGAACTTTTTTTTTTTTTGTGTGTACAATACCATACCATATTTTGTACATATACATTTCGTATTCCATACAAATATGGAGACATACGGACGTAGGTACGTTTATATGTACATATATATTGGTATGTATTTACACAGGGACGTAAATATCTCTGACAGTGGTAATCCATCAGTAATTCTTCAGAATGTTTATTATATTTGTGCATGTTAAAAGAAATGTATGAATTTTTGTTTTCATATAAGAAAAACTCGGTGTATTTTTTGTTTTTGTAAGAAACTTAAACCGGAGGTCACACACGTGTGTGACTTTTCTTAGAGTTTGAATCTGCAAAAATAAATGGATGGATGGATGAATGTTTGAAATTGTATGCATGTGTGTGTGTGTTTGATGTTTGTGAATTGTGAATTTTTAGTTGTCACTAACGTGATTGTTAGAATGTCATTGCCTTCTGGCTAAATTTTTGATTAACGTTAACAAAATATAGAGTTGAAACCAATTATTTTTTTTTTTTTGTATGTCGTTCGACATTATAGTTTTCTATATGAAAATTAAAGTTAGATATAATTTGCTTTCATATATAGTAAATTTAGGTTAAAACACGCTATTTTATAGTTTACTAGCTTGACCCGGTGCGCTTCGCTACCCCTGTCGATGTAAAAATCTGTTCAGCCGTTTAGTAATTATTGTTTAAAAACTAAAGGTACCAATTTTACCCGTTTTTATCCCTTTCTGGTCCAAGTATTGAAAAAATTTATAGCCTATTGACGCTTCCAAGTAAGGATCTATCTACGTTCCAAATTTCAATAAAATCGGTTCAGCCGTTTAGGCGTGATGCTCAAACAAACAAACAAATAAACAAACAAACAAACAAACAAACAAACTTACAAAGACATTTATATATTTATATAGATTTTAAACATATTTAAATTAGAGTTAATTAATTTTGTTTCTTTTATGCTTGATATGAAACATGTTTATATCTGGTCTTTAGCCTCATGTTGCCAGTATAAAATACGTTTAAGTTAAAAACCAGATAGAACAATTTATCTGTATTTAATACAGTTGACAGGTTATAAGTATGTGATGTTTTTAATTTTATCACAAAAAGTTTCAACAATCTGCCTTTATGAAAAATTTATTAAACTTTTAACGCTCTGCAACATGTTGCTAAGAAAATATTAAAGCAGTTGATTTAATCAGTGTTATCACAATTAAATGTAATCATATCGATTTGCAAGAATATAAAACCATAATACTTAAATACGCAATTTAAAACTTTTCTATTTTGAAATTTCTATAGATTTTGTATCTAAAGATATGGTCACACACGGCAAATATTTGGTCAAAAAAGTGCAACCATTTTTGTACCATTTTTACTCTTACAAGTGATTTGTAAGATCAAACAGCATCAAATAAAATAAAACTAAATTGTTTATTTTGAATCATCTTAAGTAAAAAGAGTTTTTGAATTCAAATATATTTTATTTAGTGGTTACGTATTTTTCGTCAAATATTTGCCATGTGTGACCCTACCTTAAGTGCACTATTGTGTTCCATAAGAAATATGTACCTACATATGTATATGCAAGAAACAATAATGAACCAATTTATACAAGCCGTTAGGTACAATTAAAGAACTTAATGGGGAATACACCAATAGTGTTAAATAATTAAATTTTGAGACTTTATACAAATATTTCTATTAAAAAATATTTCACAACACTTTTAACTACTATTTTTGCAATAAATATGTATTTGTTTTTAGCTTAAAGTCTGATAACTAAAAACGCTTTGAAACAAACTATTGTTGATAATGAATTGTAAATGATCGATTTTAAAATGATTATTTCCTGTAAATTGTTGGCAGTGCTATCAGTTTTATGATACCTCATAAATAAAACAATAAATTTATAGTTTTATCATAAACAAATGTAAATATTACAATATACAATTACATGTTTGGCCAATTTTTGCAGATCATATTAATAAGAAAAGTGTGATTTTATTTTAAAACAAATATCGGTACATCGTGAATCTGAACTGAATTAAATAAATTTGTTGAAAAGGTAAAACCTTCACAACTTTCTAGAAATTAAAATGCTTTAATACACTCTTTTTTCAACTAAAAACATAATTACTAACCTATAATACATATTAAAAAAAACGCTAAAACTATTATAAAGCTACGTACACACGGTTGTCAGATTTTACAATGTTGTCAGATCTGGCAATGTGCTCGCAATGTACGGCCAATGAAATATTATTAGCAAAAGGTAAATTGTCAGTTTAGACGATTGTAAGAAAACCTTACGATTTCATTGTCAGACAATTGTCAAACAATAAATTTATCTGCCAACAAAAATTGTCAGTTCACACGGTTGCTTCACTTTTGTTTATTTTAAATACATATGCACAGTGTTGCCAATAGAAATTATTTATCTGACAATGATGCCATTGTCAGATGCATAAACTTCGCACATATGACAATAAAAAGTTTCTGACAATGGCAACATAAGGTGTTTACACGATTGTCAGATGTCTGACAATAGTATTGTCTTACAATGTACTGACCAATACTTTTTCTGACAACATTTGAAGACAAAAATTGTAAGTTCACACGGTTGTTAGACATTTTCTGAACATTTTTCTGACAATATTGTACAATCTGACAACCGTGTGTACGTAGCTTAAGGACACAAAATGTTTTTTTTTTTTTTTTAATTTTCCATAATTTGAAATATTTTCTTTATTAATTTTCTGTAAAAATGTTCTTTTTAGTTCATTTGCTTAATTTTTTATAAATATTGTCTTTAATTTTATAAAAAAAAATAGATAAAATATTTGTTGCTTACCTTTAACGATTAGAGATGTTTTAAGTATCGATATCTTAGACCAAGCACCACCGATTTACCGAGATTTGAATACAAGATCAAACATTATTGATTAAATTACAACATTTAATAAACTCTAATTTAAAGAGTTTCTTTCTCCCAATAAGTCTAATAGTTTAGAGCTTCTAGCATTTTCTATTCCCAACAATGAACTCAATTTTGGCGCCAGTTTTTTAATTTAATGAAAATAATTTCAGGATAAGGATGCTTGGAAGTGGACAATTTCCAGTGTTCTTTATAATTTAGCAACATATTTTCTATATGTATCCTTTTTAACTTGCATTATTTTTAAGCAAAAGTAATTCCATTTTAAGTTAAAATTTTTGTATTTTCTATTTCTCCTCTACCCAATAGTAAGTAACTATTTTCTCTGTCTCTGAACTAATTTACAAGTACAAATAACAGTTTTAATAGACTGTTACTTTATTCACAAACTACGTCAGCAATCAGCTCGTAAAAATCTCAGCTTAGTAACGGAACCTGGTTGAAAACATGGCTTAAACCACACCGATCCAAATTTAACAATCTCTTTTTTGAATTCTACAATATGTTGTTGGGGGTTTTTTTTTCTTGTATATTTGTTCGTTCATCTTTTTGCCTTTGAAATCGTTCAAAAAGAACTGATTTTAATTTTGGAGGTTTTTTTATTTAAACTAAATAGGTATGTAGTATGTCTATTCAAAAATAACGTAACGTATTCATTCAATCCTTTTGTATTGTCTGAATAAAAACTGTTAGACAAACTATTCGCACCACGGTGTTAAGAGTTAATACGAGTATCTATGTATGTATGTAGATACATAGTTGCTTTTTGTTGGTTGTTGTTGTGTAGGGTTTGATCTGATTGAACTATTATGGGTCCCGAAGTATGTAGTAGAGTTATCGTTGTTATTGTTCTTATTTTCTTTGGTTGTTAACAGCAATTCGAGAATTTTATTGACACGTTTTAATAGTTAAACAACAAAACTAAAAGTGTGTGTGTGTATGTATTTTGTTTTTATTATTTGATGTGAACTTATTTTCTTTTGATTTTTTGCTTTTTGTTCTTTCTATAGTTAGTTCTTGACTTTTGATTTATTTTTTGTGTTAATTTTTTTATCTGAAACAAAAAGCAGTTGTTATTGCAGTTATAGTTTATGGCTGTTGATTGTTCTTGAAAATTTATTTAAAAAAATACTCGTTAATAATTGTTAAGTTAATTTTTTGCTTTTGGTTGATTTGAAATTTCTTGTTTTAAACTGAAGAATGATTGTTGTTTTGCTGTTGGCGAGACAACACAACCGTATTGTTTGAAGGTTGTAAATAAACTAAAAGATCGTGATAAATGTAGCCAACACGACAGGTAAAGGTAAAACGATCGAGATACAATAACAGCAACAGCAGCAGCAGCACACCACAGCACCACCACTATGTAACTCGCTCTTACTTTAACTAATAACTCTGCTAACAAACGATGACTGACTAGCTGGCTGGCTGGCTGCCAGAGTGAATGACAGACACCACTAAAATCGAAAAATTTACTTTAAAGTCACACGTTATAACTCAAGTAGTTGCTCGATCGTCGTATGCGGGTCTGTCTATAAGTCCGTATGTGTGCACTACATACATTTCCACGATGTTTTCTTATCATCTTCCTATACATGTATTCTTTTTCACAATTGTTTTTTTTTTTTAATTTTTTATATATTTTAATTTTGTTAACAAAACTATTACTCATTCACTTGTTTCGTATGTAGATTCAACTAAATGTACGGTGTGAAATAGTACGTCTATTACGTTTAAAGTTCGTACGATGACTTGTTCATTGTGGTTGAATGTTGGGGGTTTTTGTAACCTTTTTTTCGCAGACTATTAAAAGAGCATACCCATTCTCTCAGAAAAAAAAAAACCTTTTATTTTCTATGTGTATGTGTTTTCCAGCAAGAGGTTTAATTATAATATTCTCTCTCTCTTTCGCGCCTTCTTAATTACCTTATATAGTGTATTCATTTTTACTACCGTTACTTGCTACTTCCATACTAAACAGGTATATTTCTCTACGTTCTGGCCAAGTGAACACACTTACGCTCCTGCTCTCAGTGTTTCTTTTTTTTCTTCTACAGGTGTAAATTTTATTGACCATTTTCATGTTTATACATATGTATTGGTATTCACACTTTTCAATGATCTATCTCCACAACTTCTCTCTCATTTAAACTCATTTCTATTCCAAATAAAATGAATGATATACAAAATGTCATTGTGTATGATATATTCTATTATTTGAATGTTCTCTTTTCCTCTAAATTGTTGTTTGTGTTTTTGCGTATTAAAAAGATAACAACAACATCAGTGCTGTTGTTCTTGTTGTTTGTAAACATGCATCAGTAACATCAGTTATTAACACAAAGATGTTGCCACACTTCCGGTTTCCGTTTATTCTCTGTTTCTGTTATTTTACTTCTGCTTTAACGCCGATTGCGATGTTCCATATATGTACAAACTCGTATTAAAATGGGTTTAATTAAGCAACAAAACCGCAGCAACACATGTGATTATTTTGAAAGATTCTTTCTTAGAACAGATGAACATGTGACAAAACACGAAGAAATTTAATTTTGATATAATTTCTTTAGAAAATGAAGACTTTTTGACTTTATTTCTTGCCCCACGATTGGAATTAAACTTATGGCTTTTGAGATCAGAAATGATCAAATTTTTTAATAATTGTAAATGGATTCAGTACTTACTTGTATTACAATCTATATTAGATTTTCAAGAAAATTAGTTTTTGAATGAAGTCTATTGCCTCAATTAAATTTACTCAATTGAAAAACTTACAAATATCTCGTATAATATTTGAATAATCATAATTTTTGCAACACAAGTTTAAAGAAATTGGACAATGAAATTATAGTAAAAGATAGTGAACTAATTCGTCTTCATGTTCTAAAATAAGGTCACCATTAATGATGTGTGGTCAGCGAGGTACTCGAGTCTACACCGTCACAAAAATTTATTTATAACAATATAAAATGTGATATGTATTTCGAAATTAATCCATTCCTACACATTATAAACACACAGAGAAAACAGATTCGTGATAGCAACCGAATTTGTTGCTAATCGAATGATTCTGCCTTAGAGACCGAATTTTACAGTTGTGGCTACAAAAATTTAGAAGGGGTAACAAAAGCTTGGTTGCATCAACCGAAATTCTTCTTTATCAACCAACTTTCTGTTGATAGAACCGCAAAATTCTATGTGTGCAACCGAATTATTTGATTGGCTACAAATTCAGTTGTTACTACGAATCTGTTTTCTCTGTGCAGCATTTTGAATTGTCTTACCTGTAATTACCATAAGTACTATCTGGGAAATTTTACCAAAAAATCGAAATTATTAGATATTTGAATATCTAAATTACCTATCATTAGATATCCCTATTGTCTATCCCTATAATGTCTTAGTAATCCTGATATAGATCAAAAATAGATAACAACTTTATGTTATCCTAGTTTTTTCTTATATCTCAGCCATTTATTGGCCGATTTTCTTGATTTTAAATAGCTACCGAAGCGGTTCTATATCGGATATATTGCTGTATGAATCATGTATGTCAGTTATTTGGGGGCTACGGAAAGTTGATTTCAACATACAGACGGACAGACGGGCATGGCTATATCGACTTCGCTTTCTATAACGATCCAGAATATATATACTTTGTAGGGTCACAAATAAAAAATGTAGAAATTACGAAAGGAATGACAAATTTATATATACCCCTGTCACTCATGGTTATATATAATAGAGTTTCCAATTCGGTTATAACCGAAACCGAAACCGCGATTTTCCAAGTCCTAAAACCGAAACCGACAATTATTCTTTCACTTTTAATCTATTTTCACTAGAAAAATTCATCGGTAAAAATATCTTAAGATTTGTTTAAATTTTTTAAATTGTATTACAATAATTGCTTCAGATAATGTAGCAGGCTACCTTTCGCAGGCTAAATAATGCAAAATGTTTATAACAAAGTCCTAGTTATTTTCAAATATCCGATAAAAGTATGGAGTACTAGCTGACTGGTGCGCTTCGCCACCTCAAATGGAATAAAGAAATAGTACTTTTAAGTCTCCCTTTGTAAATTAATACTAATTCAGGAAAACATGTCTATAGTTTCATGTTTATTGATTCATTGTAATGTGGGTTGTAGCTCATTCAAAACGTATTATTAGAATAAAAACAGTACCATAAAGACCCACATTTTGTATTCCTACTCAGCATCATGAATGTATAATTTCATATTTCTGTGTACATTATTATAGAAAATTCAAAAGAAAGCTAAGACTATAATCACCTTTCGTGAATTCTAACTCATTCAGAATCATTTGTGCCTAATTTTAGGGTTTATTATTATAAAATATTCAAAAAGTACTTTTATAATAAAGAAATAGTAACATTAATTATCCGTTTTGAATTCGCGTTGCTAGGCCCATCGTTGTAAAATATTCAAAAGGTACTACAAGTTCGAAAAAGTACCTGCAATTCCCTTTTTTATGTTCTAACTCAGTAAGGATCATGTATGTTTAATATCCTGCTTATAGGTTCATTATTATAGAAATTTCAATAATAGTTTCTGTTACCTCATTATTATTATGCCCTCTATCCTTGATTCTTTCTTTACTCAGAAGCATATCAGCCAACTATTATCTATATACAATAAGTAAAATAATTTATTATAATAAAAAGTACCATTAGAAGAAAAAGTAAAAATTTTCCACACTGTGCACTGTCAAGTTTGAAATTTCAAAGTAATTTCCTGATTCTAGGTTCAATATTATAGAAAATTAATTTTGAAGAACGAAAAAGTACTCCTTTGTTTGGTTTAGTTCTCTATTTTTGGTATCATAATACAATTGAGCACCCTATTCTTGATTATTTCTTTACTGAGAAGCATATTAGCCAACTTTAACTAATTTAATATATTAAAAAGGTACCATTAAAAGAAAATGTACCAATTTTCCTTTATCCTCGTGAACACTCGTCAAATTTTAACTTTAAATTTGTTTAGCAGTTCCTATATTATCAACTGATTTAATAGTTAATAAATTATCACAAAACCGAAAAAAACTAAAACCTATCGGTTTTCAATTTTTTAAAACCGAAATAGCGGTTTTGAAATTCTTCGGTTTTTTGGAAACTCTAATATATACCCTGGTCACTCAAATATTGGCTCCATATAGCATTGCCTTTGGATATTATTCCTTAATTCAGCCATTGATTTCTGAATTCCCTTTGTATCTATGGTATTTAACTCTTTTTATACCCTTCACCTTCGTGAGAAGGGTATATATAAGTTTGTCATTCCGTTTGTAATTTCCACAGCATAATTTTCCGACCCTATAAAGTATATATATTCTGAATCCTTATAGATAGCGGAGTCGATTTAGCCATGTCCGCCTGTCTGTTGAAATCAGTTTTCTGAAGACCACAGATATCTTCGGGATCCAAATCTTCAATAATTCTGTCAGACATGCTTTCGAGAAGTTTCTATTTAAAATCAGTAAAATCCGTTCATAAATAACGGAGATATGAGCAAAAATCTGAGACCTCTATTTTTGGCCTATTTTTGATCTATATCTCGATTACTAAGTCATAAATATAGACAATATGGATATCTAATGATAGATATTTCAAAGTCCATTGCAACGATATAAGGCTATACAAAGTTGGACCTACAATGGGTCAAAATCGGCAAAAAAAAATATTTTTTAACTCGAATTTTTTTTTTCACAAAAAACATTTTTTTGTCATAAATTTTTTTCAATAATAAATTAAAAAAAAATATATGTATTTTTAAATTAAAAAAAAACTTTTTTAAAATTAAAAAAAAAAAAAATTTTAAAATTGGAAAAAAAACTTTTAAAAAACAATTTCGAAAAAAAAAATTTTAATTTTATTTTAAAGTATAATTTGATGAAGGGTATATAAGATTCGGCACAGCCGAATATAGCTCTCTTACTTGTTTTATTTATAGTTGAAAAATCTCAATTTTGTCCATGGTAAACTATTCTATAGACCTTTCTCTTTGAATGGGTTGCTTACTTTCTGCATAAATTTTCTTTTTATACAATTCAAATAGTCAATTGTTAGTTTGGTTATCTTATAATTTGTATGATAATTTGATGATTTTTTTAAGTTTTGGAATACAATATTTATTTGCATTTACTCGACTCCGAAATCACAAATTTTCTACCTCAATAAAACTAATCCAGAAAACTTAGTTTTACTTATATTATTGAATGAGTTAGGTATTTCGGATTTTGAAGACTCGAAGTAATAACTTTCAAACTTTGTCCGGGACATATTTTCTACACAAAAATTATAAATCAGTTTACGCTGGTTTAATTTGTTAGATACAATTTTTAATACTACTTGATTATTGAAGGACGTGTGATTATTATTATTTTTTCTGGAAAAAAAAACTTTTCCAAAAAAAAAAAATATATTTTATACCTGGCTTACATTTTTCCATATTTTTTTGTCCAAACGTTTGTAAATTTTGGGAAAAATAATAAAACTAGTTTTAATATAGTTAAGCTACTATTAAAATTATTCCCCTATTTAACCCTAGCTCTTGCACTATTTACATATGTAAATATATGAATTTTAAAATAGCTATAACTAATATATATTTTAGGTCCGATTTGAAGCCTGTTGCTATTGTGGTGAAATTAAGGAAGGCTACACCACTATCCCTAATGGTTCATAGAAAATCCCTAACAATATGATTATAAAAGAACTTAAATATATTTGGTAAATTCACAAGGTCTCTTATCAGTCATGTCATATGTTCTAATATATCACGACTCGGCGGCTCGGCTTTACCGACTCTTAGGCATTCGGCGTTGGTCTCTGCTGGTTCGTTACGATAACACAATAAACATAGCATAGGACAGTTTTTGCTTGTAAAGCAATAAAAGCCACTGTGAAATATTAGGACATTATGACATGATAAGAGACCTTGTGAATTGACCAATTATACCAACGTATTTACAAATATAAATAGTGCCAGGATTCGTAGAAAAATATTGGTGCCAGAGTTAGGCTTAAGGAACATTGAACATTGAAGCACAATAAAAGTAAGATTTGAGCCACTCTAACTAATGTCAATATAAAACAGTAAATAAAATAAAAATGCATAATTTTACATCGTCTTGATATTTAAAGAAAATAATTAATAATACCAACGGTAGGTAAAATTACAATACACTTGAATTAAATTTAATACAAACAATTAAACGAAAGAAAATAAATAAATAAATGATTGATTGTTTGCCAATTATTTAATTATAAAACACTGACAGATAAATATGGTCAATATTTTGCTAGAAATGCAATACTTTGGTTAATGGTCTAATAGAGGCTAAAAGAAATATAGAAAACTAAACAGTGAAACATTTGTAAAAAAAAACAACATATGAAAATATCTTAAATGGTTACTCAAATTGTATAAAGAAATTAGTTTTCCGATGTTCCACTGTATTTCAGTGACACACATACAAATAATGCAATTACAAATATATCTATATATGTATGTATGTATGTATGATATATATATTTGTAGTTGCATTATTTTTATTTGTGTCAATTTCAATTCTGCTCTATCAATAATAGCAATGGCCATTATCATATTACAAAATTATCAAATAATTTCAAAGAATCGGAAGCTGTTGGCCAATTAGTGAAGAATTGAATATGTAATGTACACTTGTCAATAGAAATCGCAGTTATTTATACCAGTCAACGAGTGCAGTGAATGAACATAATCATACTTTTAATCATTTAATGACTAATAGTTTATGTTTTCAGTGGAAATGCTGGTTAACGTTTGTAATTGAATGAATGGACATTCAGGCGATTGATAAGGTAATGTAAACATACAATAAGCACATCGCTAATAAGTATTTAAAATTAAATACTATTTTACAATTTAAGAATTGTGTATACCGCTTATTAGTGACAAAAGAGTCAGAACTAGTTTTGCTAAAAGTCCCGCTGTTGGCGGGATTATACCAGTTTGTGTCAATGAATTTGTCAACCGGTTTTCAAAACGTATCTTCTTTTTGAAAAGTAAAACATATATGGGGCATTTCATGTCAAGTGAATCAACTTTTGAAATCGATGTCTTCCGATCGGGATGAAATTTGCATCATAGTTAGTTGTATGGTTAGTTCTAAACACAATTTTTCAATAAGATCGGTCGAGAACTTTCTGAGTTAGAGGGGGTCATAATTTGACATTTTGGCCATGCAGGTGTTTTTTTTTTATCCATGTAACTTATTACCTATTGTTCTTAGCAAAATGTGTCCCAAATAGTTTAGAAAGCTATTTCTTCAATCTTTCAGGAAAAAAATAAAAAATTAAAAATTTTTGTAATTTTTTTTCCAAAATCAAAATCTTTTTTAACTTTTTTTTCAAAACGGGCCCTTTTTTTCTCAAAAGAAAGCTTAGATATTTTCCTCAAAGACCTATTTGGTCGCTTAGTGGGATATCTATCAAAATAAATGTTTTGTAACTCAAAACATACAATTTTTGAAATTTTTTGCAAAATCAAAAAATTTGTTGACTTTTTTTTTCAAAATGGGCCCATTTTTTTTAAATTTTTTTTGTTTAAAGGAAAGTTTAGGTCCATTCCTTTCAGAGGCTTTTGGTCGCTTAGTTCTCGACCGATCTTATAGAACTAACCACGGTGCAAATTTCATCCCAATCAGAAGACATCGATTTCAAAAGTTGGTTCACTTGACATAAAATGCCCCATATGTTAATGAGCACGTATGTAAGTCAAATATGATCAAATATGCAAATATAAAAACAAAATTCATGTAATAGCAAAATCTTATATCTATAGAAAGCTTGTACATTTCAGATCAAACACCAATTTTTTCACATGTAACTGAAATTGTTTTGTTACTTACACTAACAATACTTTAAATAATTCAAAATGTCTTTCGGTAAAAACTCATTTATCAAGTGATGACAGTGAATTTTATTATTATTAATTGATTTGTACTTTTCAATTTCTTTATTTTGTTTATATTTTCCAAAACAAATTTCAGTGAATGCACCGGATTCAAATCCGAAAGAATAATCACTAGAAATTTTCTCACTAAATGTATAGAATATTTAACTCTACAATATTTTATTTTTCCGCAATGTCATTTCCTTATCAAAGACAATATAATTTCCTTGTTTTTCCTCTACAACAAAATTCCCTGGCGAACAAAATTGTCAAACACAAAGAACATAATTTTATTGAGAGTCATATTTACTATGGAAATGTACTTTTTACATTCATACTACTCATGGTTACTCATAATTGTCACTTGGTGGAAAAGTTGGTAGTAACTAACTAGTTGGCTTATTTTTCCATTTCATTTTCCTAAACAACAAGTATGTATAATAGGGTCAACTCTATTCCAACAGGTCTAGCCGAAGGTTTCTGTATGTTAGCCCGCATGGTTTGTATAGCAATTTCTACTCCATATATAAAAATGTAAAATTGTATGGTTTAGTTTATAATAAAACTAGTCTGCTGCAAGTAAGTAAGTAAGTAAGTAAGTACCTTTCAATGTTGTTTAAGTTCCTGTGAAAACATTTGTGGCACCTTGTTAATATAGTCGTATACATATGCACATTTAAATGCATGTACATATGTATTTTGTTTTTTTTCTATTTGCATCATCATCGTGGTGCATGCACATGTGTCGTTGCACAAAATATTTAATTTATAGAACCACCTCCATGGTTTGTTTATTCGTACCTGTAATAGTGCTTGTTTTTGGTTTTTTTTAATTATTTGACAAAAACAACACTCCAGAACTTATCTCGTTTTAAATATATTTTAAACATTTCATTTTTCCTGTTTTTGTTACGGTTCGCTACCGATAAACACGTGAACATTTAAATTTAAATTCAAATATTCATTTGTCGAAACCACCATCATTATGATCGCCGTCAGCTACAAGAACAACAACAGCAACGAAACCAACACATTACCATTATGATAATTATCATAATAACAAAAACAATACCACCAAACAATAATAACAATAAAAAAATGCCACCGAAACATATTAACAATATATATACGTACCTATCTGTATGTATGTATTATGTACATATAAAAAACCAAACAATAATAAAAGAAATAGTCTAGATATTTTAAACACCTCCATTTATGCCGGTGTAGGGTTCTTATTTTATTCCATACACTCCATGGGTTGCTGACATGCAATTAGAGTTCGCAACAGTTTCGGTTAAGAAACGTTTCCAAAATCATAATACCAATTGGTGTGAGGTTATGTATATGGGGCATTTCATGTCAAGTGAACCAACTTTTGAAATCGATGTCTTCCGATTGGGATGAAAATAGTCCCTGAATTACTATCCAATAGACTAACTATGGTGCAAATTTAATCCCAATCGGAAGACATCGATTTCAAAAGTTGGTTCACTTGACATGAAATGCCCCATATTGCTGACACTGAATGTAATGTAACCTTAAGGGAACCGAACAGCCGATCAATTGTAGAGCAGTTATAGTGATAAAATGTAACGTATGAACCTGTTAAAAATAAAATTTCCTTACGTTTTTAAGTGACATTTGTCACTTAAGTATCTCTAAGTAATCTGGAGTGTAGTTACTTTAAAGTATTGTGTGAATAATTCGTTCAAACTGGTTTTTTACAAATTGTGTTGATGTAATTATCATACAGTTAATTTTTATTTTTGCTTAAGTATGCTGATATCCCATGTAACATAGCATGAAGTCAATAGTCACTTTAGTGTCTCTTAGTAACCTATAGTGAAGTCACCTTAGTACGCTATTGTACTGCACTTTATAAAGTAGTTAATTTAACCACCAGAAGCAATCCATTGGAGAGTTGTCGAAGAAAGGCTTGTTTACAAGCTATCGTTCATTGGACTGCCTATGATATGCCTTTTTTAGTTGACTATTTGAGGTCAATTAGCACCCGCACATGTTAAAATAAATAGTTATTTAGCTGATCAAGTTACCAGTTAGGTAGCTAGTAAAGTAACTGACGCTATTTTACTAGTATGTGAATCGAAGACAGTCCCGAACTAGTGATGTTACCCATCATTTATGGTGTGAATAAATGATGGTCCAAAGTAGTCAGCGGAATAGATGGTCCAAAGTAGTCGGCACCATCTATTAGATAGTCTCATTGTAGTCAAAAGGGGTCAAAATAACTAGTCACGTAGCTATTAAAGTAACTAGTTCCCACCCTAAATGATGGGAAAAATCAATAGTTCGGGACTGTCTCTTAGAACTGCTGGGGTTTTATAGAAACTACTTATTTAGAACTAGCAACACATTGGAATTTTCTGAAATACAATGTAAAATTCTGAAATACAGTCGGAAAATGTGTTGTTCTAACATAAAATAATTCCAAAAGAACTTCATGGTACCTTTTGAATCATGAAATCGAACAGAATATCGAGCTTTAGTAACCAAATTGTATATTACACAGTGGTATAGAATTTTTTTTTTTAGTAATAATTCAGTATCTCGGTAACTATTAAAGATATTATTACGAAATTTCACATGGTTGGAGCTGACGTGTTTTTGAGATTATTTGCATTTGTTCAGCTTCTTAGCTCTAATGGGGGCCAGTGTGTAGCCCTTCAAAGTTGGTCACCTCGGGTCTCAAAATTTTTTAAAAAATCTATTTATGATTCAAATGAGCTGAAATTTGAAATATAAATAGTCCTTAAGAAGATCTACAAAAAATACACTTACATATGTAGGTTATCTTTATTAGTTGAAGAGATATTTAGGTTTATTGATTTTTTTTTTCATTTTACTCGATCTTTTTATGGTTTTTTAGAGATGACGCGCCAACGGATTGTCGAAATTTGTTTTTAATATATCAGCTATATTGGTGATAAAATTCTAAATAAAATAGAAATAACTTGCTAACAGCTATCTAGTCCCTTTTAAAAATTACACGCATCCAAAGTTGGGGCATATAAAAAGGGCCGTATTTTTTAAGTTTTTTCCCAGAAAAGTCCCCATATTTTTTCTTTTGTAGAAAAAATTTTTCCTAAGGAATATATACAATTTTTATATGATCCAAAAAGAGAACTTAATGCAAAAGTGTGTAAAGTAAAATTTGGCTCACTAAAGCTGACACAACACCCTCTAGGCCTATCCAAACTTGGCCAATTTTAAAAAATAATTTTAGGTTTGAGTAAAAAATTGTAAAAAGGCAAAGCACCGAACCTCGGAGATGTTCCATATTTGTATAACCCTTTATGTTACTTAAACATTTACAAAGTTTTTTTACTATGACACAGTAAATAACGTCACAGTAGGCACTTTTCTAAAAAAACTCAGTTTTTGGAATACATTTTTCCCGGTTTAGGAATTTCAGTATTTTAAAATAAAAAATTTAAAATATTATAATACCGTTGATTTAAGGACATTTGGATCTGCATTAATTGCAAGTTTTGTTATGTTATCTTTAACCGTTAAAATTTTACATTGATTCAAATTTTATATTTTTCTTCATAGAAAATCACCATATTATAATTTTTTAAGTTTTTAAAGTAAATGACGTCCCAAACAATTATAAAATTATTTAATTTTACTAAAATATTAATCTTCAAGTCTTAACGTATTCATCAATATCAAATATTTATATAAAAAGCCTTAATTTACTCCTCAAAAGTTTCACAAACCTTACCCCCTTTTGGAAAATTTGTAAATTTTTTCATATATTTCATGAAAAATTTCAAACAAATTTCATTGGTCGCAGCGCCAAACTAGAAAGATTACTAGCTTTATAATTACATGCGTTCCAGAACTCGTTTTGGAACTAATACAGTTTTTTTTTCCTGGGAACAAAATACACATGTCTTCTAATATTATCCACCACCAACATAAAATAATTTAACATTATAGTTTTGCAGTTAAACATGAGAAAATAAAGAAAGGGACGAAATAATGTCCTAGAAAAGAGATAATTATCTAATAAATAAATTCCCACAGAAAAGTAGGCATAACTTCCGAATTTTGTAAATTTGTCTGTAATGTTTAATTATGTTTTTTTGCTTTTTACTTTTTACAATAACTGTGTTGAGCATTGAACTTTCACCATTACGTATGTACATATTTACATTCATTCGTGTATAATTGTGTTTTTGAGCCGAAACATTTTTTGTCTTGTTTCCCATCAAACACAAATACAATTCTCGCAATCTAAAATTATAGCCTAAATTTCAAATAATGAACTTTAAACATTAAAAAAAAAAACAAATTAAAATAACCAAAGGTTACCTGAACATTTTTGACCTCCCACTGTGTTTAGTGTAAAATCACAACAAAAAAAAAATATTATTTTTCAAAAAAGAAATAAAAACTTTTTGTCTGTATTTGTCATTAAACATTTCAAAGAACAAAACATCACCTTATAGGCCTTAAAAAACAAAGACCTTTAAGTGTATGAACTTTTATTCCAAAAAAAAAAATCGCAAACGTACATAGAAAGTATAACTTGATTAAGTTATGTACCCTACTCTAGGTAACATCTATCTTTGGCTTGGAAAAAAAAGTCCAGCATTTATAGGAAATCTCATTCACTGATTATTAGAAATTAAAAATTCATAGAAAAAGTTTGTTAATCGTATCACCGACTCCAATTACGATAATATAACTATTTAATCGGCTTAAAGTAATGCAGAGGGTAATGACCGCTTATTTTAAAATAATGCATACAGAAATCAATTGAGTTTAATATTGTTTACATATTACATATTATGTATGTTTGTAATTCCTTGGTGAGTAGCCTATTTAATATACGGCTTAAACTTATTCCCCATTAAACATTTTTGGCAATTGTTTATGTTTAATTACAATTAACAGAAACTACAATATTAGTATGTATAATTTTTGTTTGTTGTTGTAAATATACACTGGAAATAATAACATGTCATAAGCCAAAAAGACAACAAGTAGCTGCCACAAAACCAACAATACCAAAAGAAGTAATATGTTCTCATTTCTTATTACTACATTTGAACATTAGGCATGCCCCTAAAACATTTATTTGCTTTGGATGGGTGGTCTTATTTTGTTCATTAGTAGCTAAAATTAAGTACATATTGCAAAATTAAAGTGTAATTGAATAACTGTACCTCAGCAATAACTGTAACAGTTAGTGCTGAGGTGTTTTTAAGTTCATTTGTATTTACGTGGACTGGTAGCTTCAAGGACCAGCGGCCCGCCAAAGTTGTTTACCTCGGGCTTACAAATTAAAAAAAAAAAATCAAAAGAAGTAAGTTCTTATCCAAATATCAAGAAATTTTATATATTTTTCGACGACTTTTTTTTTGTGACAGACCTACCTGTGGTCGGTAATTTATTCAGGCTCGTATATATTTTGTATAGTGGCGGCGTGATGTAATGGTTAAAGTGCTTGCCTACAAAATTAAGCACACGAGGTTCGATCCCTTCGAGTTTTAACAAGTAAGAGTGCTATATACCCTTTACCTTTGTTGTGGATGCATTAATTGCCCATTTTCAGCGTATAGCATCCTAAATATATCAAGAAAACTTTTAAAAATTTTACATTTAATTGCTGACGAACAGATTATGTTGTAGAAGTTACAAACGAAATAACAATCTTAGATATACCCTTCTCACGAAGGTGAAGAGCATAAATACAACAACGCAAAATACCCAAAGCAATGAAACCAACACACATCCAAACATATGTACGTTTGTTGCTTTTTCGTCAAAGCATGCAATAAATTGTCTTTTTTAGATGAAATTTTCAAAGTTTTTCTCGGATTTTTGCTCATATCTCCGTTATTTATGGACGGATTTTGCTGATTTTAAATAGCAAACTTCTCGACAGCATGTCTGACAGAATTATTGAAGATTTGGATCCCGAAGATATCTGGGGTCTTCAGAAAATTGATTTCAACAGACAGATAGACGGACATGTCTTAATCGACTCCGCTATCTATAAGGATCCAGAATATATATACTTTATAGGGTCGGAAAATTATATTGTGGAAATTACATACAGAATGACAAATTTATATATACCCCTCTCACGAAGGTGAAGGGTATAGAAATGAAGTGGCTTCAACCCTCTCCAAACAATCCATCCTAGAAGCCCCCTGACTTTCGCTCCCCCTGGAAAAGAAGATAACATAATGGCAAAGTTCGTGCAGCCGCCTCCCCCGGGAAAAGGTATGTAACAAAGATTAGCTAGATTCCCCACCACTACACCAAATACACAGAGGGCGTTGTTTCAAGGCAACGACAGATGGCATCCCCATTATCCTAGGACCTGCTACAGCAGACCAATCATCTACTTAACGTTTAACGAAACTGGCACAAGGCAAAATAATAATAGACTAGATCTTATGGCAACATCGGACATGGAGACGCACGATACTCCAAGAACTAGGGCAGTGAAAACAAACATATACTTATGTACTACAACCATATATATGATTGACAAGTTAACAAGTTAATCGCAAGTTAACCATATTTGTACGAATTTGCAATAGCGATTTGAATTTAACAGTCTGTAACGACTGCCTGCAGCATTCATCATGTTTATAAACACGTCCATCATGCGGTTATTAGCATTATTTGTAAGTATGGCAACACTGCATGTTTAAGCTGCTAACATTAGCATTGAAAGCTCTAGAATTCGAATATACTAGTTTGTCCGTTAAGATCATTGTAGACGATTCACGAAAGATGGCGTGTGTATAAATAGTGGCAGAGGTGGCAGTCGTGAGTGAGTTCATCATTGGGCGGTGTTAGAGTTAACATCAACTGTCGTGTACATTTGAGTTTGTACATTATAAATTGTGTGTGCATTTTTGTATAAAACCAGTTTGTACAAGTTACACACAAAACGTTTAAATTGACTACACCCTAGATTACTTAGAGACACTTAAGTGGCAATTGTCTTCACGCTAGATTACCTGGGATGTATAAAGTAACCAATTGTCTTCTTCTGCACTACAAAGGGCACATACGTGTCAAATGACAAAAATATATAAATTGGAGTCAGCCAAGTGATGAGACATTGATGACGATTATTGTCTATAAGGGATATATTGACTACTTGCTTAACTGCTGGGGTGTATAAAGACACTGAGTGACTATTTGAACTGTTGTTGTTGTACATTTTAAATAAAGAGTTTTTACAAATTTTAAACTACTAATTTTAAACTATTTGCAATCAAAAGTATCGGGTTTATTTAAAGGAATTAAACCAACGTTTTAAAAAGGTTAAAACGCAACAATATTATGGTTACCACAATCTGTTAAAGAACTTGTGAAAATATTGAAATAGTTACAGTAAACATGCACAACCAGTGCAGACACAAACATAACATGAACAAAAAGAGTTATCTAAATTTAAAATTTCTTAACATTCGGATAAGAACTGAATTTTTGGTGATTTTTTCAAAATTTTGAAGGCCTGATATGGTTAGGTTAGGTTAGGTTATGAAGGCAGCCAGTGTTAACCAGCTCACTTGGGTCCATAAATTGGTCCCTTTGTGATACCCTAAAGATCATGATCAGGTCCTCAAGAGGTCCTTCACATGTCGGAAGTGGGTTCAGTGCCGAACCAACCTGACGCACGGATGAACGAGTCTATCTTCCTGACATCCACATTAGATAGATCCGCTAAGCCATGCAAGAGAGGACTGCCAATTGTAGCAGACCGAGCATCAGATAGAGCTGGGCAAAGACAGAGGAGATGTTCGACCGTTTCCTCCTCTTCTTCATCATGGCAACTTCTACAGAAGTCATTGTATGGAGTGTTCAATCTCCTGGCATGCGCACCAATCAAGCAGTGCCCAGTAAGCACTGATATCAAAGCTCGTAGCCTAGCCCGTGATAGCCCCGTAAGAGACATTGACCTATGTTGGTCAAAAACAGGCCATGTGAGCCTCGATATCGAGCAATTTGTTAAATTAGTCCATCTGAGTTGAGCGGACTCAAATAAGCTACGCTGTATGAGTGATTTACAGCAGGATAGCGGTAGACCGACCATGAGATCTATCTCATCAACTTGTAGTCGAGAGCCTCTTTTGGCCAGTGTATCCGCGATAACATTGCCAGGTACATCAGAGTGACCCGGCACCCAGAATAACTCCAGGTTAGAATGTCTCGCCATCTCGTTAAGAGATACCCGGCATTCATGTACCAATCTAGATGTCGAGTAGACACCAGATAGGGATTTAATAGCAGGCTTACTGTCAGTACAGATTCGGATATTCACACCAAATAGCCTATAGTACCTCATCCAGTGAACCGCCCTTTTAATCGCTGAAATTTCAGCTTGAATTACACTACACTGATCATGTAGTCTGAAACACACACCCTTTCGAAAATGGGGAATATAGAAGCCACCCCCCACCCCATCCGCAGACTTTGAGCCATCTGTATAGATGACAAACGTGTCCTCAGAAGAAGATAACTCGTCCACCAACGATACAGAGAAGCGTCTGTCGATAAAGGGTAAGGGAGTGCAATAGTCAATATTGTCAGGAAGATAGTGTGCACCTCCCAAAATGGACGCATGGCCGGTACCAGACCTCCATGCTCCTACAGTACTTAGCCTAACTGCCGAATTCATGGCTAATTGTTTGGCCATGAGATCAGCCGGTAGCCAGTGCATCATAACAAACAGAGCACGAGATGGAGTGCTCCGTTGCGCACCCGTAATCATTAGTGCAGAGATCCGCAGGATTTTCTCAATCATGCAACAATAGGTGGATTTACTTAGAGCTTTCCACCATACGAGTACTCCATACATTAGTATGGGCTTTACCACCATATCAAAAAGCCATTTCGCATTCCTAGGGCTTATTCCCCAGGTATTTCCAATAGCCCTTCTACAGGCATAAATAGCGATAGCCGCCTTGGACGCTCTCGCATGGATATTCTGGCTCCAGGATAGTTTGGAGTCTAGAATAATTCCCAGATACTTCGCACTATCAGAGAGCTTAAGTTCCACTCCGTTGAGGCGTGGAAGTGGGAACAAGGGGATTTTGTACCTTCTTGAAAAAAGAACAAGCTCCGTTTTCCCAGGATTCACACCGAGTCCACTAGCAGTACACCACTGGCTTAGTGTGCTAAGTGAAGTTTGTAGGCATAGTGATAATGTTCCAAGATGTTTCCCAGAAACGGCTACAGCATCAGCATATGCAACAGTTTTGCACATCATGGAGTCTAATTTCATGAGTAGTATATTAATGGCAAGATTCCACAAGAGTGGCGACAGAACCCCGCCCTGTGGAGTGCCCCGATTCGCTAATCTAAAAATAGTAGCAGTCCCCATAGAAGAAATGATGACCCTATTGGTCAGAAGTCTACCTATGAAGCAGATAATAGATTGATCTATATCCAGGCTACCTAGAGCCGAAAGAATCGTCTCTGGCGTCACATTGTTGAAGGCCCCTTCAATATCCAAGAAGGCCACCAATGCAAATTCCTTGTGCTCGAGTGATTTCTCTACAAAACCCACAAGCGAATGCAGAGCCGTCTCAACAGATCTGCCCTTCATATAGGCATGCTGAGACAAAGAAAGTCGGTCAGGGTCAATCGATGAGCGCAGGTGCAGATCGATTAACCTTTCCATGGTCTTCAAGAGAAAGGATGATAGACTAATAGGCCTAAAGTCCTTTGGTCTAGTATGAGTAGCCTTCCCTCCCTTGGGAATGAAGGCTACATTACATCTGGTCCAGGACTCCGGAATATAGGACCAAGCTAAGCAGGCCGAATATATAGGGGTCAACCAGGGTATGACTAAATCCTCATTCCTTTGCAAATCAGCCGGAATGATGCCATCAGGACCCGGAGATTTATATGGGTCAAAGCTACGCAGTGCCCATTTCAGTCTGTCGTCATTTATGAGAATTGAGACTTCAAGGGGCTCAGCAGAGTATGCCACAGTGTTACCCTCTGATAGGGGGACACTGCCAGGAAAGTGAGCGTCCATCAAGACCTCTAGGGTTTCTTTCCCGCTGGTAGTCCAGCTGTCACTCGATGTCTGAATGTAACTCGGGACAGCGGTTGAAGAAGACAAGATTCTGCGCAAGCGGCTCGTCTCAGAGGATCCTTCCACGCCGCTACAGAAGGACCTCCATGATTTGCGCTTTGCGTTCCTTACCAGATTCTTGAATTTATTCACAGAGGACTTGTAGACAGACCAGTTGCCCAGTCTTTTTGCCTCGTTGAAAAGTCTGCGACACTCTCTACGAGTGTTCGCAATCTCGGAAGTCCACCAAGGTGGTTTTTTCCTACCTCTGCAGATACTAGGTCTACATGAATCTGAAATCGCTCTGTCGAACGCATTAGTCAAGTCGTTGACCGCAATTTCGATGTCCTCACGATCCCTTATGATCGGAGGGTCGGAAAGAAGGCGAGAGAGTATTGCATGTTGCCCAACCCAATCAGTCCTTCTCCTGTTACGGATGGGCATGGCCCCCTTTTCACGAACTTCAATAACAAAGTCTATGTACATATGATCAGAGAACGAGCAGTCATTCGATACCCTCCATTCCCTGATAAGAGCTGAGTGCCTAGAACTAACTAGCGTTAAATCAAGAACTTCCCTTCTGTTAGTAACTACAAAGGTCGGTTCTGAACCAGTATTGACTATGTCTATGTTATTGCAAAGAATGAATTCGAAAATTGACTCACCCCTCGCGTTTGTATCCGAGCTGCCCCATACAACGTGATGTGCATTGGCATCGGCTCCAATAATGACCGGCAGATTCTTTACTCCTGCCCTTTCAACAATGTCGCGGACCTTTGTATTTGGTGGTGGGTCGCTGTGGTCATGTGCCATATAGCTTGAGATCACCAGTATAGTACCTACACCGGTTTCCCAGGCCGCTACCACAGTATCTTCATCGCTGTAATCAGAAAGAATGAAGATATTGTGATTATTGCTGGCTACTATACATGATCTGATGTTACCTGAGCCTTTCATGTATAGTAGCTTATAGCCTTTGGCACCTAGTCCGCGAACCCCTTCACGATAGATCCAGGGTTCTTGGATGAGTGCGAGCTCCTCCCCTCTCTCAGACATCCGGAGGAGCAGTGCAGCCGAAGCTGCCTTGGAATGGTGAAGGTTAATTTGGGTTACCTTCACCATCTCCATTCTTGGGAACGATTGTGACGTTGACGTCCTCTTGGTCCGAATCCAAGAGGTCGTCCTCATCAACTACGTCGTCCAATGGCCCAAAAAATTCACCCACCAGTTCAGAGTTGGAGTGGGTGTCTTCTTGAGCAATAGAACTCGCAGTCTCATCGCAAGACATCTCCTCGGGGATAGGTTCATTGCCATCCTGAACTGGTTTGTCCTTATCGTCCCCTCGGTATACTCTGAGAAAGATCGACTCGAAGCCGTAGTAGACCTTTCCCAGGTTTTTCCGAAGAGGCGCTAAGGACTCCTGGTTCATGATGACAGTGATCCTTCTGTATCCGCCTTCGGATTCAGAGACCCTGGCAACCATCCAGTCATGTGTAGGGATGTCAGGATTTCCGATCCGAAGGAGTTCCAGAATTTCCCCCGGTTTCGACGGTTCGTCGGGAACTCGGGCAGTGGACCTAGGCCGGCGTGGTATCTCGTCAACAGAGACCACGTCCAGTCTAGCTCCTTCCCAAAGGCCATCCAACAGAGCGACCGCCTGCTTAAAAAGCATGGCAGATCGCTCGTTTGAACAAGCCATCAGTTTAACCCGACCTCGATACCATCCGGCATCGTCACACTGAGGGGGGGGTCCCGGGTTCTCTTTGAGAACTCGCCAGAACACTCCCATCAGCTTTCTGCGCACCATGTCCCAGTTTGCATGGGATATGGAGCAATCAGAGTCGCTCCGATCGATGACAGCACGAACAAGATGGCCTTTGGCCACCTCGCTGAAGGATCTGTCAAACGATCTTTGGGGCTTAGGACGTTTCGTCACGGGCTGCTGACTCTGCGCTTGCGTCTCCTCCTCGGAACGTTGCCGTTTAGGCGCGTCCTTAGACGTAAGAGGTGGATCCTGCAGGTCGGCTAGGATGGTCCTTGCCCAGTTAAGCGATGATAAATCATCGGATGAGAGGGACTCGGCAGGTTTTTTGCCTAGCCGGTCCATGAATTTCTCGGCGGCACGCCGTCTAAGAAAGGCCCTTCTGGCTGGAGTTACGTGCCTGGTGGGGTTTTTATCGCCCTGTTGGGCAGAGGGCACAGCTTGGGAACCCGAAATCTTGTTCGCAGTTCCTTTACTGGCGGGGAGAGGTGTAGCTTGGGTACCCGAAATCTTGTTCGCAGTTCCCTTGCACACAATAGGCACTGGGTTAGCTGCAGCCTGAGTTACCAAGCTAACAGCTCCCGAAACAGGGGTTTCTACCGATCCTCTGTCGGTACGGGCCAAGGCAGCCTTCGAGGTGCTTGGGTTGAAATTCAGAGGCACCTCGCTGCAATTTTTCTTGCCTCCTTTTTTAGGGGAGGCATTTTGTGCGCATTTGGATACTTTGGGTTTCCCCAAGTCTCCTCCTGCAGATTTTTGGACGCCAGTAGCTTGCAGATTAGCTCGGCCCGGTGTCTCCGCCGAACTAACCTGGATCTCAGTAGCATTCGATTCACCGCGACCTGAAATCGCCGCCGCGGGAATAGGGTCTCCGGAGATTATGAGGCCCCCGACCGGATACATAGGGCTCTGTTTAATTTCTTTCATTTTCGGACTGACCGTGAAAAGTTGCATTTTATACCTAACTGCCAGGTTTTAATACTGCCGTCCCACTGGGATCAAACAGACCACCAAGCCGCCCAATGTGGGAACAGACGCTGGTGGATTTCAGACTCTGTAAGGGACAGAGGACCCAAAGGATCCAAAAACGGACTGTTCTGTCAAGAAGGCCCAATCTCAGTGAAAGGGAAAACCTTCTGACAGAAACAACAGGTAGCCGCCCCATAGGGGATATACAGACGCTACCTGTCAAAGGGAAGGGTAGTTCTTAGTTCGTGCTCACCATGAGCCCCTCTGGTATGGGTATCCCTGCCAGCACGGCCTGCATGGTTCCTTGCACTTAAGCCTCTGCATCGCGTCAAGATGACTACCCATCGCAGAGGCCTGATATGTTCAGCTCAAAAATACCTCAGTGAAATTTCATTAAGATAAATCCAATCGTTCTCAAGCTACCGAATTATATCCAAAATAAAAAGTTTCTAACTGTAAAGGGTTTTAGTTATCCGATTGCACCTAAATTTTTCAATAGTTAGTTTTAGCTACTAAGTAATGAACAAAATAAGAGCCATCAAAAGCAAAACTATCTTTTTAAGGGCATTTCTAATGAACATACAAACATACATATGTATATATGTATGTACTTGGTACAGACAATTCATATTTATTTAATATTATTTTTTTATAATTTTATTTCTACCAAATTTTAAGTGAAGTCATCAAAAAAGACAAGACGAGCTAAAAAAGAAGCTTGGTATAAATTTCTGTGAATTATTTCGGTAATTTTTATTTTAATGTTGATTTTGTTATTGTTTATTGCTGAAAGTTTGTATGTGTTATTTTTTTTTATTATTATTATTTCGATGTTATAATTCTATCATGTTTTAGGTTATTATAAACTACCAACCATCCATCCGTACTACTTACTAGTAGTAGCATAACATTATTCCAATGGTGCTCAAATTTATAGCACATTTTAACTGTACAAGAATTATTATTTTTTTTTTTTAAATACTTTAAATGAAATTGCTCTACTCCGACTAATTAGCATCTATGAAAATGTCCTTACATTAGATAAGTTTAATAGGTTTTCTACAGCTAGATCTGTAATGTCAACGATATTTAGTTTAAAATGACTGTTGGATTGTGCTATAATTTTCAACTCCTCTAGATGTCAACTACTTCAAGTGGTTGATGTACAAGATTTAAGTTTTAGTTTTTTTTTTTTTTAGTTGGTACGAGTATTTTTGTGCCACAAAAAAAACAAAATCTTCTTAATTATAGACACGCATACAATGATAAAATACTCATTCTTTTACATACATATATTTTAAATACTCGCTCCAATACAGACGGACAGACAGACACACACACACACACTAACCCAAAAGCGACAGACAGACAAGTGAAAAACAATGTTGTTGTTCCAGGGGAGGCAAGTGAAGCGAAACTTTTAAAATTTTTTTTTTTGTTTTCCAGCTCATTTTTTAAGTTGTAGGCATTGGAGGAAGTAGTTACCAACACCGTAAATTTCATGTTAGATTTCATTCACATTTAGACATGTATGTATGTTACTTCCATATCTCTCTACATGTACATATGTATGTACTTTCGGAAAAGGTTTACGCCTCAGTCTTCAGTTAAGTAGAAGGCTAGGCTAATAATACTTAAACTCCAACAATAACACTAAAACAAAGTAACTTAAATTAGAAGAAAAATTACCTAATCATAATTATTAGTTTTATTTAGATGGATTACTTGAATATCATCTACCAGATACTTACATGCACATATGTATTTATTATTATTTTTTACTTTGGTTGGTTAAATACACACATGGGTACATTTGCACCTAAATTCGCATGAACATGTCACATTAATTTAACAATGATAACGACGATTGAAAGTACTTATTTGTATTTTTTTTATATTTTAATTTTAGAGTGCAATGACTTTTTGCTAAAGGTTTTATCATAGAGAGGACCATAGGTAAAGTTTTTGGTATTTTTATATTCTAAAACTAACTTTTACATTGCAAAAACTCTACTTACTCTATCGTAGTAAGCCATCAAGTATTATTGGACTGAAACGCTTATTATTTTTGTTCGGGATTTGACAAAATTCATGTAGCTAAAAAAACAGGAAATAAATTGCCCTTATGTGGGAATCGAACTGGAATGCTCGATTATTTTTTTGTGTTTTAAAGTCTAGCTGCACTACTCCATGTACGAGTTATTTTATCGTAAGTTAACGTAAAAAACCAAAAGAAAAAAATGAATGGCTTCGACTGGTGTTGAACCACTAACGTCTCGTTTTTCAGTCAAACACACTAGAATTATGTTCATTACCAAACTGTATAAAAATAAGTACCTACTCTACTGAATAAAATAATGTCCTGGATAATGACCACTCATTACAAAATAATGTATGTGGTAACTAGTTGCCATTACCAAAATTCACAACATTTTTGCTGAATAAAATTTAATTAAAATAAAGTATAATAAGAATAACTTTATGCTTTAAAACATCAATTTTACTAGTGATGTCGCAGCTACTTCCAGAACTAATTCTTACTTACTTTTATAAGTATACATATGTAGTTTTCTGAAATGTATTTAAAAAAACTGAATTTTAAATTCAATATTAAAATCAAAAGAACTCGATTGTAACGAAGCCCGTATATAAATCTATTAAAAACTTGTTTTTTTCTGTGTTCTTGGGTGGAATTCATGATAAGGACTGAGATCGAAAAATTCTTAACACACGTTTTTCATTAAAACTTTTAACCCAAGTATTATTTGATTTTTTTTATCAAGTTACCTTTGTAAAGCATGTCAGTTATTATGTTTAATGTCAATTATATTCATTTGTTGTTAATCTGTTTAAAATGAGTGACCAGGAAAAAAGTGCGTACTAAAATTATTAAATATTTGCAACAATACTCAACTTGCTCCTACAAAAAGTTGACCACACAATCAAAGGTCTGTCGTCAAACTGTTTCCAATGTTATTAAACAGTACCAGGAGAACTTGTCCGTTGATAGAAAACCTGGTTCAGGTAGAAGGAATGGTTCGCTTGATGTTTATTAAGCCAAACAAATAGAAAGCATTTTCAAAAGACCTCTTAACACATCCGGTAGGAAAGCAGCCCGGTTAGCTCAGTGCTCGGACTATTTGGTACGAAAAGAAAAACCAATGCAGGTTCAAAAACATACAAGGCTCAAAAACTTCCTGACAGGAACGCTGCTACGATGGGTAGTCATCTTGACGCGATGTAGAGGCTTAAATGCGATGATCTGTGCTGGCCATGCTGGAGGAGACAGTTTAACTTGAGTTGGCTGTCTCTGGTAGGGTCTCCCATTCCAGAAGAGCACGCGGTGGTCATGACACTAAGAACTACTCTCTCCCTCTGTCTGATAGCGTTTATCAGACGTTCCATCAAGCCTCCTCAAGTTCCCCTCACTGAGAGGGGTGGCTTTGTTGGTTATTGTCCGGCTGGTCCGAAAGGGCTCCTAAATTGTACGTCCGAAATCCACCAACCTCTGTTTCTCATGTTGGGCGGCTGGTGGTCTGTGTCTGTTATCCCCAGTGGGCCGTCAAAAACATACAAGACTCAAAAAGTTCCTGACAGGAACGCTGCTAAAAATTTAGAGGCCAAAAACAGAGCACGGAAATTAAAGTAAAATATTATAAAAAAAATATTCCTGTTGCATAATGGATGACGAAACGTATGTTCTGGCAGATTTTTCGCAGCTTCCGGATCAAAATTTTGATGTTGCTGATGCTCGAGGGTATGTTGAAGAAAAGCTAAGGACCCAAAAGCAGATAAAATTTCCCAAAAAGTTCTTGGTATGGCAAGCAATATGCAGTTGCGCCAAAAAAGCCAAACATTTGTTACAACGGGCTCTATAAATAACGAAATTTACATCAAGGAATGTTTACAAAAAAGGATGCTTCCATTCATAAGACTTCTTAGTGTTTCCACTTATTTTTGGCTCGATTTCGCACCCTGTCACTATGGTAAGAAAGATCTTGAGTGGTAAAAGAACAATAATGTGGTATTTGTACCAAGAGAGGCAAATTCTCCAAACTGTCTGGAGCTAAGGCCAGTGGAGAGATATTGGGCTCCTGTTAAAAGAGAATTGAAGAGCACAAAAAAGGTGTCCAAAAATGTGGTAGATTTTAAACGGAGATGGACAACCTGTTCAAACAAAGTGACAGAAATCGCTATAAAACCATAATGGAAGGGTTTTCGAAAAAAGTTCAAAATTTCATCATTAGTGATTAGAACGATAAAAATATTTTTTTTTTTTTTTTGTAAATTATAATAATAATTTCAATTAAAAAAAAAAAATCAAAACTTTAAGTTTAGTGGTTTCATTTTTATTAACATATATGTATGTTAAGAATTTTTCGATCTCAGTTCTTATATAAGGCGGATTTCATGTCAAGTGAACCAACTTTTGAAACCGATGTCTTTCGATCAGGATGAAACCAAGGTTAGTTCTATTGGATAGTAATTCAGAAACAATTTTCAACAAGATCGATCGAGAACTTTCTGTGTTAGAAGGAGTCAAAATTTGACATTTTGGCCAAGCAGGTGTTTTTTCTCATCCAAGTAACTTATAATTAATTGTTCTTAACAAAATGTGTCCAAAATGGTTTAGATAGAGATTCTTCAATCTTTCGAAAAAAAAAATTTAAAAAAAAAAATGAAAAAATTTTGAGAGTTTTTCCCGAAATCAAACACTTCTGTGATTTTTTTTTTTTAAATGGGCCCTTTTTAAAAAAAACAGCATTTTCCTTGAAGACCTATTTGGTCGCTTAGTGGGATGCGAGTGGATATCTATCAAAATAAATGTTTTGTAACTCAAATCATAAAATTTTTAACATTTTTTGCAAAAACAAAAACTTTATTGACTTTTTTTTCACTTCATTGCTGAAAGTGTCAAAAAATCACTGTCCACCTAAATTCACTAGACAGTGAGCTATAGGTGGCTGCATGTGTGATTGTGTTAGTGCAAAAATGTGAATATCCCAGCAGTTAAGCATGTACTCAATGTATCCCTTATAGACAGTAATCGTCACAAATGTCTTATGACTTGGCTGACTCCAATTTATATATTTTGGTCATTTGACACGTATGTGCTATTTGTAGTGCAGAGATTAGACAATTGGTTACTTTATACACCCCAGGTAACCTAGCGTGAAGACAATTGTAACTTAAGTGTCTCTAAGTAATCTAGAGTGTAGTCAATTTAAACGTTTTGTGTTATAATTCGTTAAAACTGGTTTTATACAAATTGTGTTGATATAATTCTCATACAGTTAATTTTTATTTTTGCTTAAGTATACTGATATCCCATGTAACATAGCATGAAGTCAATAGTCACTTTAGTGTCTCTTAGTAACTTATAGTGAAGTCACTTTAAACGTTTATTTTGTACTGCACTTTAGAAATTAATAATTTAACCCACCAGAAGCAATCCATTGGAGAGTTGTTTGTTTACAAGCTATCGTTTATTGGACTGCCTATGATATGTTTTTTAGCTGACTATTTGAGGTCAATTAGCACTCGAACATGTTAAAATAACTAGTTATGTAGCTGATCAAGTTACCACTTAGGTAGTTAGTAAGGTAACTGACGTTTTTTAACCAGTATGTGAATCCAATGCGTTCACTACTTTGGAGCAGCTATTATACAGTCTCATTGTAGTCAATAAGGGTTAATTGACCTTCTGCTTAGGACAAGCACGTGTTAAAATAACTAGTCACGTAGCTATTGAAGTAACTAATTCCCACCATAAATTATGGGTAAAATCACTAGTTCGGCACTGTCTACTAGAACTGCTGGGTATTGAGTTTTCCAAACTGTTATTTGCATGTGTAAACGCTAGGTTAGGTCAATATCTTAAGAAGTTATGATTCGCTTAGTGGGATATCTATCAAAATAAATATTTTCTAACTCAAGATTTTTGTGATTTTTTTTTTCAATACGAGTATTAGGATGATTTTAAATAATACATACTCAGATGACATTTAGCGAGTATTAACCCCAAATTATTAAAACTTTTATTATTATTGTCTGTTAAAACTTAACTTTGTATAATTGTTATTAACCATATAATTTAAAGAGTCCAATATATCGGATATATTTCAAGAAGAAATAATTAAAATGTGCTAAATTTGATGATTTAGTTGAAAACTTCGGTTGATATATTACAAAGTTTTCCCTCTTGGCAGCTCTAAAAAGCGTTGATATTTATGTGAAACTAGCTTTTCTGTACTTTCATCAATTAAAACAATGAATCCTTTACGTTGATAGAATGATATTAGATGTGCATTATCTAAAATTTCGCCTAACATTAAAGTGCTTATACATCAAAACAATGCAGCAATTATTAATATTAATACCAATTTCAAGTTAAATTTAAGAAATCGAAATTAATATTCTTAAAATGAAAATCGAAGTTGAGAAAGTAAAACTTGATTTTTATAAAACCTAAACTTATATTGAGATGTTATAAACTTCTATTAGGTTTAAAAAATCTTAACCCTAGCTCAGGCACTATTTGCATTTGTAAATACGATTAATTTATTTATTTCCTTAATATTAATTAGATTTTCTTAATATCAATTCGTATATAAGAATATGAAAATAAAGTGGGACGTGCTTTCAATGAATTGCTTATACTTCTATGTCCGTCCGTTTGAATTTGAAAACAAGGTAGAATCTAAAGTATTTATTATTGTACTGATTTATGAACTAGTTATTTCCTGGGAGTTAACGAATTTGACATGTTTTAATTGATAAAACTCTAAACAAGATTCGAAAAAAAAAACATTTTTCAAAATCTATTCAAAATAAAAGAAACCCCACTGTTCATCTATTTTAACTACCGAAAATACTAGAATTTTATGACACTTTGGTTGTTTTTATTTTATTTTACAGTCATAATATGTTCTCGCACACAGTGGCACGACAGTTGGTTACAATTTGAATTTATTTCAAGCACTACAACGAAAACTAACTATAACTAGTAGCACAATGCATGATAAATTGAATTTAAAGTACATTTTATTACTACATTTTTACAGGTACAGGTGTAATCCGTTTATGACTACCGACAATTACTATGAATTTAGGTCTTAAAATAAAATGTTATCACTTGATGAAGATCTTCTTTTATATTTTTAAAATTTTATTAGGTACTGCTACCTTTGGATTAGTTTTTAACTAATGTTATCCACATTCGTTTTATTTCAATAGAAATTGTTTAAAGAGTTATTAATCGTATGGTTTTTTTTTTTTTTTTTTAATTTAAGGCTTTTTTATACTTACAAATATAAAAACACATTTTAATGATTCCATTGAATGAAAAGTGTGTTAGGAAAAACTCTTCAAACCTTTAAGATTTTTAAAGACGGCAACGAATGCAGTTAAAATTACCAGAAAAAAATGAAAGAAAAACCGTTTAATGTAAAAGAACAAAAAAGGCAACCGCTTGATATTTTTAGCAGAAAAATTGAAGCCGCAACTCTATAATCAGAAATATCTAAAAGACTTTACATAGAAAAGTTTGTACACGAAATAAGTGGTTGAAGAATGAAGTGTCTTAGCAAAAATATTTCATTAGCATCTCATCCTTCTAACATCATTTATGAAATATATACATACTTATATATAGTTAGGGACAAAATTACTCACAAAAAGTATGATTAAAGATATATCTAGAAACATTTTTTTACAAACTAAGGTCTGGCAACCCATTTTGTGTTATGTAGTCTGGCACAATGTTGTTTATTGTATGGCAACATTTTTTTTGAGTACCGTTACTTTTTTACTAAAAAGAAATTAAACTATATCCACGTGTGTGAACATTTTTCGACCCTCAGATCTTTTTCTCAATTTTTAAAAATATAAAAACAAAATGTTTTTAATAACGTATGTAAAGGACATTATTTAAAGTTATTTAAATAAAATACTACTCTTTAAAATAATTTATTTAGCCTTTTATAATGGGAAAAACTAAGACTCCCCTATTAAAACAAAATGTGGCAAAAGACATAATGGAAGGTGTCCCATATCGCGAAATTGCTAAAAAATATAATATATCAATAGGGTTAGTGAATAAAATAAAGAATCAGAATAGTATAAACTCCACGGGAAATAAATATGGTCGTCCAAAAAAACTTTCGCTTGCCGATGCTCGAGAAGCTCGTCGAGTGATTGTGTCTGGTGAGGCTAATACAGCTGTTGATGTCACACAAATACTCAACCAAGAGTATAGTTTAAACATAAGTTCCAAAACCGTTCGAAGATGTTTAAAATCCAGCGTCCTAGCGCCAAGAACAAAACTTACACGCATACCTAAATTGGAGCGTAAGGCGTTTTTTACTTGTCAAAAATTCTCATGCCCATACAATTTGTATGAAGCATACCGAAATAACGCGACGGCAACGCTTTGCAATTGGAAAATCCGATTTTGACAGCGCGTTTAATAGTGAAGTTAGTTGCAAAACACAACAAATGTAAACACATACATACAAAAGGAGAAACAAATATGCAAGAAACACATTTTTTAAACTTTAATATTTAGTTTCTTTGATAAAATTTTAGTTTACAAATCACGAAACAAAAATCAGAAACACCAATACTGCAATGTACTTTATTGTTTAAATAATACGGGTTGTTATATTAATTTTTTTCATAGCCTTGTTTTTATTGTTTGACGTAGCGTTGGCGCTTTTATTTAGGTATGACATTTCAGCGTTAAAGCTAAGCGTAAAGAAACGTTCCGCCTTACGCTTTTATTTAGGTAGGCCAGTTAAAAAAACCTTCTTTAAGCGTACAAAATCGAAAAAAGCGGTTGGCTTTTGCAAAAAAGTACGAGCATTTTACGACAGACGACTGGATGAAGGTAACTTGGTCAGATGAGACAAAAATCAACCGTATTGGGTCTGATGGGCGCCAATGGACTTGGCACAATGAAATTTGGAGGTGGATCTTTGATGGCTTGGGGATGTTTTCGTGGAAACCAGTTGGGTGTACTACGACGAATAACTGGCAGAATGTGTGCCAAAGATTACATTACAATCCTTGAAGACTCATACATGCCAAGTTTGGATATATTTGGTTTAGAGCCGGGTCAGGATGACATCTTCATGCAAGACAATGACCCGAAGTACACTGCTGGAATTACTAAAAGGTGGTTAGAAGAAAATGGGATTAAACTTTTAGATTGGCCACCCTAGTCTCCGGATTTAAATGCGATTGAACAGCTTTGGTCAATATTGAAAAGGAAAATATTGGCTAAAAAAGACCCAGCGATAACCATCAATGAACTTTGGGAGCGTTCTATCGAGCCGTGGGTAAATACTAAACCACAGGTGCTAAATAGTATGCCAAAACGAATAAAAGCTGTTAAAATTGCAAGAGTGGGGCACACGAAATATTAATAGCCAAAAACGTAAAGATTTTCGTCAAGGGTCATAATTGTACACAGTTAACATGTTAAACCTTCTTAAATTTAAAAAGTGAATTTGATATTTCTTGTTAGTTTTATCTTATTTTTATTAGAGCATAATGTAAAAATTAAAATCAATTTAAAACATTTCAATAAAAACAATGAAGCAGAAAAAGCAAGTTATTATACCCTTCACCTCCGTTTGTAATTTCCACAATATAATTTTCCGACCCTATAAAGTATATATATTCTGAATCCTTATAGATAGCGGAGTCGATTTAGCCATGTCCATCTGTCTGTCTGTTGAAATCAATTTTCTGAAGACCACAGATATCTTCAGGATCCAAATAATCAATAATTCTGTCAGACATGCTTTCGAGAAGTTTGCTATTTAAAATCAGCAAAATCCGTCCATAAATAATGGAGATATGAGCAAAAATCCGAGACAACCTCTATTTTTGGCCTGTTTTTTATCTATATCTCGATTACTAAGTCATAAATATAGACAATATGGATATCCAATGATAGATATTTCAAAGTCCATTGCAACGACGTATATAAGGCTATACATAGTTCGACCTACAATGGGTCAAAATCGAGAAAATATTTTTTAACCCGAATTTTTTTTTTACAAAAAACATTATTTTGTCTTAAATTTGTTTCACTAATAAATTTAAAAAAAAAAATTTTAAATTGGAAAAAACTTTTAAAAAACAATTTTGAAAAAAAAAAAAATTAAAAAAAAAAATTTTTTATTCGCATCCAGTTCCGCATTCGCAAAAAATAATATTTATTATTCGCATACGCTAAAATGACATTCACTGTATCTATACTTTGCCTTTCCGAAAAAATTATTAAAAACATTTAAATGTGTAAGTAAAAATATTTGGGTGCATCCTTTAAATCATATCGTTCAATTTAGATTTTTTTTACAGCCAAAGAGTAGCGGAACAGTTTGAAAAATTATATCGCCCTTTTAAAAGAATGATTTATTTCCGCATATTTTAGTTTTGTGTCTAATTTTGGAATATTTCAATCTGAATAGTTTGTGGAAAAATATTGAAATTTCTGTCAACGTCAATATGTTTTTATAACTGAATGACTGTTATTTGAAATAACGGAGTTTCATGTAATCTTAAAGTTAAATTGCCTAGGAGTAAATTCTAGGCAATTTTTTAAAATTTCATATTCTTCTTACAGTTATTACACCATTTTTTAAGGAAAATCTCTAAATTACAAATCTATAGAGATTTTTTTTTACAAATTTTCAGTACAATTCTATGAAATTCAGTACATACAGTACAGCGGTACAGTATCGGCAAAAGTTAATATTTCACCTGCATTTATTGTAGATGTTGAAGTAAATGAATCTAGGAAAATGACTGCCATTTATCCATCTGCCTCGTGGCACATAGCGCGCAACATCTTTGTTGTTGTTGCTTTATTTCTATTATTTTTTTTTTAATTTTTTGTAGCTTACCACTTTGCTAATAATAATTTTATTTTAGTAGTTTTATATTTGTTTCTTTTTTTTTATTTAAAATTTTCTCTATGTTGTACAAGTGAGTATGTGGCAAGTGATTCATACATTTATGTAGAGTAGAGAGTAGTACATTCATCTATAGAGTATAATCATCAATCTATCTAAACTTCATCGCTTGATGAAACACAAAATTCAACGGAGCAGAAAATCAGATCGCAAGACTTTACCGTCTTTTTGTTAATTTTTTTTTTTTTTTTGTTTTGTATTTCTTTTTTTTGGTTTTTGTGATAGAATCAGAGTTTTGTTTGTAAGTATTTCAGTTTGTTGCTGTTGAAAACCCTTTTTTTAGTCAAATCTTAGAAAAAGAGAGCAAGACAATCACGAAAACGGAAGAAAATTACATTAGTTACGTGCTTATAACTGAGTGACTGACTGGGCTGATAAACACTCGAGAAAAAATATGGAAATCTAGTAAAAAACTTAAACAATAATCAGTGTTTGGGATAAAGAACTAAGAAGTGTATAGGTATTATTTGGTAATATGGGATTATGCTTTATTGCAAAAACTATGAATCAAAGACGATTTAGTGAAGACAATGTCTACACTACACCTGCTCTTAAAAATAGTAACCGTGCCAGAAATATATAAATCATATATTAGGTATTTTGGCACTGATAGATTTATAGATTTATATTCAAAATATTGACTATCACTTCACGGACGAAAATAATTCACTTTCCGCTTGAACGACGCACAGTGGCTCCTGTAGAACAAGTAGGGTCTGCAAAAATCAAAAATTTCATGTGCCCTTAAAAAATATTGAATAAACCTATTTTACGGGAAATTGTCAAACTATTTCAAATATGCTATTCTTATTACAATCAGATTTTTGGTTTAGAAGATATAGCCCTTCAAAATTGACTGATTTTCATACCATTTTTAGGTAATTTGGTCTGCTTTCAGATACAGTATCTCATTATTTTTGATTCTATTGATAGATATATTTATTAAGAAAAGAATAAACAAATTTACTGTTTGCTTTGTGTTTGTCCAGGTAAATCGATATTTACCAACTATCCATTTTTCAATATTCTCAACTTTGATGGAAAATAAAATAAAAACTATAAATTACTATATTTCCCATATTTAAAAAAAAATCTTTCATTATTCCTTTATATAACGCCAAAATTCCCTGCTTCCCGTCCATGCCCTAATTTGTGCTACTGGTAAAATTTTGAAAAAAATACATGGTTCCAAAAATGTGTTACATACATTTTTGAGCAATTTATGACATGCATATAACCTAGAGTTTCCAAAAAACCGAAGAATTTCAAAACCGCGGGTTCGGTTTTAAAAAATTGAAAACCGATCGGTTTCGGTTCGGTTTTGTGATAATTTATTAATTATTAAATCAGTTGATAATACAGGAACTCCTATACAAATTTAAAGTTCAAATTTGAAGAGTGTTTACGAGGATAAAGGAAAATTGGTACTTTTTCTTTTAATGGTACCTTTTTAATATATTAAATTAGTTAAAGTTGGCTAATATGCTTCTCAGAAAGAAATAATCAAGAATAGGGTGCTCAATTGTATTATGATACCAAAAATGGAGAACTAAACCAAACTAAGGAGTACCTTTTCGTTCTTCAAAATGAATTTTCTACAATATTGAACCTAAAATCTGGAAATTACTTTGAAATTTCAAACTTGACAGTGTTTTAAGTGTGGACAATTTTTACTTTTTCTTCTAATGGTACTTTTTATTATAATAAATTATTTTACTTATTGTATATACATAATAGTTGGCTGATATGCTTCTGAGTAAATAAATAATCAAGGATAGAGGGCATAATGATATTGAGGTAACAGAAACTACTATTTAAATTTCTATAATAATGAACCTATAAGCAGGATATTAACCAAACATGATCCTGACTGACTTAAAATATAAAAAAGGGAATTGCAGGTACTTTTTCGAACTAATAGTACTTTTTAAATATTTTATAACGATGGACCTAGAAACTCGAATTAAAAACGGATAATTAATGTTACTATTTATTTATTGTGAAGGTACTTTTTGAATATTTTATAATAATAAACCTTAAAATTAGGCACAAATGATTCTGAACGAGTTAGAATTCACGAAAGTGATTATAGTCTTACCTTTCTTTTGTATTTTCTATAATAATGGACACAGAAATATGAAATTAAACATTCATGATGCTGATTAGGAATAGAAAATGTGGATCTTTATGGTACTCTTTTTATTCTAATAATACGTCTAGAATGAACTACAATCAATGAACATGAAACTAGAGACATGTTTTCCTGAATTAGTATTAATTTACAAAGGGAGACTTAATAGTACTACTTCTATATTCCAATTAAGGTGGCGAAGCGCATCGGTCAGATAGTACTCCATACTTTTATCGGATATTTGAAAATAACTAAGACTTTGTTACAAAAATTTTCATTATTTAGCCTGCGAAAGGTAGCCTGCTACATCATCTGAAGCAATTATTGTAATACAATTTAAAAAATTTAAACAAATCTTAAGATATTTTTACCGAGCTGTGTTTAGAGATATTGGATGAATAATTGGATGAAAAAGTTTGTTTCTCATTTCTAAATTTTGAATTTTTCTAATGAAAATAGATTAAAAGTGAAAACCGAAGAATAATTGTCGGTTTCGGTTTTAGGCCTTGAAAAACCGCGGTTTCGGTTAAAACCGAATTGGAAACTCTAATATAACCGTGAGAACGGGTTGTGAGCAATATTTTAGAAAAAATTAAAAATGTATTTAAAAAAAAAAACAAATTAATCTTTTCTGGAATATTTTAGAAAAATTTTAATATTAATTACAAAAAAAAAAAAAATTAAATCAAAAATTTAAAAAAAAATATTTTAGTTTACTTCCCATAAACTTGATTTTTCCACAAATGTCATAAGTAGCCACCTAAAAGGCATAGAACCATTTTCAAACACTCATTTCATAGGTTGTTCAATTATCTATCATATTCCTCTTAAATTTTTTGATTATCTCAATTTGGTTCAAAAGTTAAGGTTTTTGCAACGAAAAAACTCATATGACGCCACTGTGCGACGTTAGGAAATATTGCAATGTTATTTCCAAAGTGAGTGCTGTGTTTCCGAAATTTGGGCGTAATGAAGCGCCCTGGCAAGGTAAGCTATTGCGAATCCATAAAATAAATAAGTAATGGTAATATTTGGTTTTTCTAATAAAGCTTTTAAATAATATACCCCGTATATGTTTGGGTTATTTTCAGCCTAAACTATAGCGAATTATGAAAATACAATATTTTCTTCCAACTAAATTAACCAATATTATTTTCCGAGTGTAAATATAACACAAGTTATAAAACACACAAATCACATAGAAGGGGAAATTATTGTTTTTATTAATTTACCATTGTAGTATGGTGATTGTATCATACAAACATACATTAACTAATTCACGTACATATGTGCAGGTGCTCGTCAAAATGATATGGTCACATATATTTCTTTATGTCTATCAATAAATACTAATAGTATTAATTGGAAAAATATGGTAAAACACTTGTTGCTCAAAAGTTGTTCAGATAAGTATAATTTTGTCTCATAACCAAAGTATACTGATGGTTTTCAGAACAAACTTGCAGCACAAGCAGTTCCCATATATTATTGTTACGTTTTAACCTTTTTAAAACTTTGGTTGATTTCCTTTAAATAAACCGGATATTTTTGATTGCAAATGAAAGCCGTTTAGTAGTTTAAAATGTGTAACAACTGTTTATTTATTTAAAATGTACAACAACAGCGCCCATGATCAACTCACTCACGACTGCAATGTCTGCCACTATTTATACACACGCCATCTTTCGGGAATCTTCTACAAAGATAAACAATGCTAATAACCGCATGCTAGTGATAGACGTGTTTATAAACATGATAAATGCTGCAGGCAGTCGTTACAGACTGTAAAATTCAAATCGCTATTGCAAATTCGTAACATTATTTATAGCATTAGTACTGCTTGATTCCATAATAAAAAATGTTGCGTAAATCAGGTCTTAGTTGATCTGGAAACATGGATTGTACGATTGTCTTGCTGAAAAATAAATTATTTTTCATTATAGTTTAAGGAAACCATATGTAAATGGTTCCACTAGAGCTAAACGCAAAATGATATTTTTTATTTTAACCTTACAATTATTTTTAACGTAATTTTCGCGATCTTTTAAATAATTTTGCACCCCACTAAACCAACCTCCTAATTTTCGTGTAATTTTTCGTATCTCTAATTTATGCTGAAAAATCCATCAATATAACCCTTATCAAGTTCCGACAAATCGTTTCCTTGTGACATTATGTCTCAAATTTAACAAAATAAATTTTTACACTAAAAGTTTTACACAAAAAAACACAATGACCTAGAACTTCTTGCAGATTTTCTAGCAGAACTAACAGAACGCAGATAAGAACCACAAGTATTTTAGACAATCAATACTAATTGTATTTTAGCAATGAAACAATGTGACCTTATAATTTTGACGGGCATCTCAATCTTCTTCTACAAGTTGTACTCTACAATATTCATATATGAAGATCTCACTTTGTGCGTATCGATGCGTTACCAATTAAATCGCTTGTCGTAAGAACACAATTAATGTCAGTAGCAAACAATCAACAATATTTTTTTAATAAATTTTAAAGAAAAATACATAAATAAAGTTTTTATTTTAGTTTTATGTTGTGTAAATGTTTTTGAAGTTTTCCGAAATGCTGAAAATACATATGTTAAGATTCTTAATCCGAAATGAAGATTTTTGAAAGCTGGTTATTTTGCAATATTCAGGGGTACCGCAAGGCTCCGTTCTTTCTCCTACTCTATTCCTTATTTTTCTAAATGACCTTCTAGTCAAACTTCCAACCCTATCTATTCTTTTGCAGATGACAGCAACATTTGCCATTCATATTCATTTAACTATAGGCCAAGCCTTTCGGAGATTGGGGCAATGAGGCAAAACATGAATGTTACACTTAACCAAGATCTTGTGACAATCTCTGAATGGGGTTATGCGAACAGAGTCGATTTTAATGCACGTAAGACTCAATGTTGTATGTTAACACATAAACAGAGTTTAAAATTACTACTATATTAGTCAAAAAATTGCAAAATATTTCATAATTTTAAATGAAAACTGCAACAAATATTTAACAAAATAATATTTCCTCACATACATACTAAAAATATAAATACTATTTACGAATTCCATATATGCACAAGCTTCATAGTAGAAATATTTGTCGCAGTTTTTCCAAAAATATTTTGCCTTACAAAATATTTTACGTTGCAGCTAGAAGACAAAATGAAAATTTTTCATTTCTAAAACATTTGCTGCCCAAATATATGCATATTTTTGGTTAGCAAAAACAAATATATTGCTTGTGTATAATATACAAAAAATTTACTACAAAAACATCATACATGCAAACAAATTGCAGCGTGAAAACCATAAACTGCAAACGATATGCGCAGTAAAAAATTCAAACAATGGAAATATGGAAGATGCTAAATGTAGACTGCCAAACCATACGAAGTTGAAAAATGTAAAATACGAAATTGTGCGAAGTTAAAAATGTTTAAAACGAAAATGTGCATTTATAAAATATTTCAGCCACATATATGGAAATATTTAGCCGCATATAGTCACTGAGTAGAAAAATGTGAAAAAAAAACTATGAACAACAAGTGTGCGTTGATTTGGGTGTACAAAATAAAAATTTATATTGAATCGTGTGTTTAAGAATTTAAGTGCAATAAAATAGAAGCTTTATTTTTTGAGGTATGTAATTGTATTATGAAAGATAGGAATGCAGTGAAAATATATTAAATAAGATTCTGGGCAAAGGATAGCGGACGATATTATTTTATTGAATTTTTTGATTAAATGATTTTTGTAATACGAATTCAAATGTATTCCTGCTGCTTGTAATAGGAGCCCAGAAAAATTAGTAACATAAAAGTTTGTATGTAAAGTGGCTAAAAAAGGATAGATAATGCAACAACAAAATGTAACAACAGACAAGCAAAACAGCCAATGAATACAATCTAATACAAAATTACAGGATCTACAAAAAAAAAAAAAAATAGTATGTTGCATAAAAATGCAATGTAGATAGATAGATTACTTTTTGTTTGTACACTCAAATGTATCCTTTCGTAAAATTTGTAACAGGAGAACAAACAAATAAATAAGCAGCATAGAAAATAATTGTGCAAGAACAATTTGATGCGTAAGATATAAATGCAAAAAGGCACAGGCATGAGTACAACAGGAGCAAAAGGAAATTAACTGTATAAAACTGGTGTATGTGTGTACATGTGTTCTGTAACTGCATAATGCAACAACAATTTACGCAAAAACCATAAACAAACACATAAATAGGTTCAATGATGATCGTGAGTGTAGCTGGAGAAAAAAAGGATAAAGAGGAATGATAGAAATTTAAGTAAGGTCCAGAATATATAATTATGCAATGAAGAAAATTTTACTATATGTACATACATAATTATGTATGACTTGTATTCTGAAAGATCGACTTTGTGATTTTAAATGCACATTCATATGTATCCATTCGTAATATTTGTAACAGGAGAACAAAAAAACAAATAAGCAACAGAGAACAAATTATGCAACGAAAGCATAACAATTTTTTACATAGCCACGAATGCAGCAGGAGAAAAAGGAAATACAAGAACAACTACTTATACACTCAAGTAATTGTGATATACAACTGTTGTATGTGTGTCCTCTAGCTGCAAAAAGCAGAAACAACTCGTGCAAAAAAAGAAACAAATGCATCGTAAAGGAATTTCTAGAAATATGGAGGAGTAGAGAGGAAAACAAATACGCACAAAAATCCTTTACAAAAAACAACAATTCAGTGCACATGACAAAAATTCCTCGAGCTAAAAATAAACCAAAATGCGTAATAAAAAATGATCTGTAACGGTACTCAACAAAAATCAGTTCTACACAAACAATGCAATAATAATATCATCCGATATCCTTTGCCCATAACCTTCTTTAATGTACTTTTACTGCACTCCTATCGTTCACAATACAAGTAGGTACATACCACAGGTTCTTCATTGTATAATTATATTTTTTTCAGCATTCTATACTTTATTATTATACTTTATTACTGTTACAAACGCTCAGCCAATCATAATCATTTGCATTTGAGATTGCACAAGTTGTTGTTGATTTTCTAAATTAACAGTAAAAAAACAACAAAATGCAATTAATTGCAACGGTTCCTGCTCTACTCCTCCATATTTCAAGAAATTCCTTTACGATGCATTTGTTTCTTTTTTTGCACGAGTTGTTTTTGCTTTTTGCAGCTAGAGGACACACATACAACAGTTGTATATCACAATTACTTGAGTGTATAAGTAGTTGTTCTTGTATTTCCTTTTTCTCCTGCTGCATTCGTGGCTATGTAAAAAATTGTTATGCTTTCGTTGCATAATTTGTTCTCTGTTGCTTATTTGTTTTTTTGTTCTCCTGTTACAAATATTACGAATGGATACATATGAATGTGCATTTAAAATCACAAAGTCGATCTTTCAGAATACAAGTCATACATAATTATGTATGCACATATAGTAAAATTTTCTTCATTGCATAATTATATATTCTGGACCTTACTTAAATTTCTATCATTCCTCTTTATCCTTTTTTTCTCCAGCTACACTCACGATCATCATTGAACCTATTTATGTGTTTGTTTATGGTTTTTGCGTAAATTGTTGTTGCATTATGCAGTTACAGAACACATGTACACACATACACCAGTTTTATACAGTTAATTTCCTTTTGCTCCTGTTGTACTCATGCCTGTGCCTTTTTGCATTTATATCTTACGCATCAAATTGTTCTTGCACAATTATTTTCTATGCTGCTTATTTATTTGTTTGTTCTCCTGTTACAAATTTTACGAAAGGATACATTTGAGTGTACAAACAAAAAGTAATCTATCTATCTACATTGCATTTTTATGCAACATACTATTTTTTTTTTTTTTTTGTAGATCCTGTAATTTTGTATTAGATTGTATTCATTGGCTGTTTTGCTTGTCTGTTGTTACATTTTGTTGTTGCATTATCTATCCTTTTTTAGCCACTTTACATACAAACTTTTATGTTACTAATTTTTCTGGGCTCCTATTACAAGCAGCAGGAATACATTTGAATTCGTATTACAAAAATCATTTAATCAAAAAATTCAATAAAATAATATCGTCCGCTATCCTTTGCCCAGAATCTTATTTAATATATTTTCACTGCATTCCTATCTTTCATAATACAATTACATACCTCAAAAAATAAAGCTTCTATTTTATTGCACTTAAATTCTTAAACACACGATTCAATATAAATTTTTATTTTGTACACCCAAATCAACGCACACTTGTTGTTCATAGTTTTTTTTTCACATTTTTCTACTCAGTGACTATATGCGGCTAAATATTTCCATATATGTGGCTGAAATATTTTATAAATGCACATTTTCGTTTTAAACATTTTTAACTTCGCACAATTTCGTATTTTACATTTTTCAACTTCGTATGGTTTGGCAGTCTACATTTAGCATCTTCCATATTTCCATTGTTTGAATTTTTTACTGCGCATATCGTTTGCAGTTTATGGTTTTCACGCTGCAATTTGTTTGCATGTATGATGTTTTTGTAGTAAATTTTTTGTATATTATACACAAGCAATATATTTGTTTTTGCTAACCAAAAATATGCATATATTTGGGCAGCAAATGTTTTAGAAATGAAAAATTTTCATTTTGTCTTCTAGCTGCAACGTAAAATATTTTGTAAGGCAAAATATTTTTGGAAAAACTGCGACAAATATTTCTACTATGAAGCTTGTGCATATATGGCATTGGTTTATAGTTTGTATATTTTCAGTATATGTGGACATTAATAAGAAAACGATTCATATTTATTGCGTAGTCGGTAGTCAAATGTAAAAAACGTTTAACTAAATATTAAACCCTGCACATAAATGCACGACAGATCATGTTGCTTCATCTGTTTCTATGGGTGGTGTAAATATTAAGGAATCAGAAGCTCTCGATTTTCTAGGCATGAAAATTCAGTGTGATGTTCGCTGGACAAAACACATTTTTCAAATGTCGAAAGAAGCATCGGTTTTCTAAGACGGTGTAAGAAATACTTCACTTCATCTGATCTCCTTACAATTTACACCACTTATATCCGACCCAAAATGGAATACAACTCTCATGTATGGGCCGGTGCTTCGAAGTCTATTTTGGAGTTACTTGACCGCGTACAGGAGAGGGCGAAGATTCTTATCGGTGACAGTAGGGTATCCAGCTCTATTGATTCCCTGGAGCATCGTCGCAATGTGGGTTGTGTTTCACTGTTCTATCGATACTATAATGGAATGAGTTCTGATGAAATTAGGGAACTCGTTCCCGAAACCCGTAGTTTCTTACGAAATACGCGTTCATCATCGGGGGCTCAACGATTCGTGGTCGATTGGTCAGTGGATAGCACAACACACTACAGAGAAAATTCGTTTTTTAGCCGTACCGTCCGTATGTGGAATAAGCTTCCTGTCGAAGTATTTCCTGTCCCTTTCAATGTAGGAAAATTCAAATCAAATATCCACAAACACTACTCCCTCTATCCTCCTTCCCATAACCTATTTTCCTAGTTCCAACACAATTCATTGGATGAGTAGGGGTCATCCCCTGAGTGCTGGTCCAAGCAACCTTAAAATCGACTTAAAGTAAACTGAATATTTGTATCATTATAATTTCCTTAAATTCATAGAATTTTCCTTCACCAGAATCAATGGTCGAAATAAAAGTACTAAATACAGGTTAAATGGTCAATAACATTAAGTTTTTCATATACATGTCCGACTTAGAACTAAAAACATTTTTTAAATTTAATAATAATAACTAAGAATTGTCTCAAATTAAGTTTTTGGCTTTGAATCATTTGTTCAATTAAATTGCATCAGAACAATTGATTTAAACTCCTTGAATATTTTTCCCATGACAGGAACTTCAAGTGCATTTAAAAGATTATATTAAACTATTTATCAACTCTGTCTGTCACTTTTCCAAACGCATACATCTACTATATCTATCTATCGATCGATCGCTTTTACCACTTATCACAATTACTTTAATCAGTGTCGTCAAACTTCCAACTGTCATTGGATGGCGCTTAAATTATGTTCGCTCAGATCCAATGACAATAATAATTCAATGGCAAACAGTAAAACAACTTCCCTTTTTTGGGTAATAATCGTTACAGAAGTGATGAATAGTGATGAAACAAACGCTGAACGAGACTGTCAGCTAAAACAACTCTATTAACTGTATTAGCAGAACAATCAGCCAAGAGTTATTGGCAGAAAATAATAATTACTTCAATTCTTGACCATTTTCCACAGCATTATTATATACAGCTGTATGTATGTTTGTATGTATGTATATTTGGAACACCCCGATAAACCAGACGACAGATAGAAACATAAAACATGATTTCAAATAGAAATTGATTTGATGTCTTTAGCTGTCACTTTAAACTTTAACGTTAGAAATATTTAGTTGTACGAGTAATAGATAAATGAAACGAGTTTTAAGTTAAAACGTCTTTTTAACTTTATTTCAAGGATCTTCATCTCATTGTGTGTGAGATTAAATGGAATAAGATTGTCTTCAATTCAATTGAATTGAATTGACTAGAAGAGAATTGATATTGTATGATTACAATGATTACAACTTGACAATTTATAAACTTTTACATTGTTTTTTTTTTCCTTCTTATTTTTATTGAAAGGAGAATGAAAATGTTTAGGAAAAAAAAAACTGTGAATTATGGTTGTAAAGCAGAAAATACATGCTATTTATACATAACAGCTGCAATACGAGTGAGTGAGTACTTTGAAAAATTCTTTAGATGTACCTTATAAATATATTTTGTAGTTACGAGTACATGGTAAGGGAAGTCCACCAAGGTACATATAATTCAGATATAATTACTGAATTAATATAGTGCTGAAACTATTAGTAAAAGAAATTAAGCAAAAAATTAGTGTTTAAGGTTTAAAGAAAATGGTTTCACCCATAAAGATTTAAACAAAGAAATATAACCGTTTTTACGACTGCCGTTCTGTTTAAATTTTGATTTTTCAAATATCGAATAAACTGTTCTTTAAATATTTTACAAATTGAAAACTCAAATCTGGATTTTTACAAATATAACGAAGGTCTCATCATTCGTATTTTCTTTAAATGTGTGATGGTTACATTACATATTGCATTTAGACTCTCCCATCCATTCTCTTGATCACATATGGGCAATTCCATGTCATCGTACGTGACATTTGTACGCCTATAGAGTGGAATAGATTTTGCAAAAATAAGAGTATCTGAAAAATAATTTGGTCTTTATGTTCCATTCAGAGGATACTACATTTCAAAAAAATAATAAGTTCTTACGAAACATTGTTGTTCAAAATATAGAGCGAAATAATGGCATATCGTACGTGACATAAAACGGAAGTAATTTTGAGGTACATGTAGAAATATGCGATAATTTGCGAATCGTGAGAGGAGTTATGTTTTCTTTTAATTTCTTACACTAAACAAAATATTTGTCCTTTACAATCCGTCATATTTAAATATAAATAATCTTTGGATGATTTTATAATAAATAAAATTTAATATCGTACGTGACAGATTTTTCTCTTCTATTAAAACAATATATATTCGGTTTCAATAAAAAATTTGATAATAGCAAAAAAAACAATCAAAGTCAAATTCATTTCATACTACATGCTAATTGGTAGCTTAGTTTTCACCGCATTTTTAGCCTAAAACATACCAATTAAATTAAAAAATTAAATATAGTCAGTTTAAACTAATATTTTTGGCCTTAAAATGTTGTAATAAGCTCTAAATACTTTCACATAGTAACATTTTAGAGTTTTCTCCCATTCAAATCATCTTGAAAAAAAGTTTCAAGGGTTTTTGTTTTTTCAGTCGTGGTAGTCATTCTCGTGGAATTGCCCATATTGCATTTAGACTCTCCCATTCATTCTCTTCTACAGAAAATTTTGACAGATCACATATGCGATAGTGTAAACTGGCTTTAGGTAGTATCAGTATTATGTGCTAAGTATGTATTATGTGTATATACAGTTAGGGACAAAATTGTTCACAAAAAGTATGATTAAAGAGATATCTAGAAACTTAGGTCTGGTAACCCATTTTGTGTTATGTAGTCTGGCACAATGTTGTTTATTGTATGGCAACATTTTTTTGGAGTACCGTTACTTTTTTACTAAAAAGAAGTTAAACAACTATGTCCAGGTGTGTAAACATTTTTGACCTTCAGATCTTTTTCTCAATTTTTAAAAAATATAAAAACAAAAAAACAACATTTTTTTAATAACGTAAGTAAAGGACATTATTTAAAGTTATTTAAATAAAATACTACTCTTTAAAATAAATTATTTAGCCGTTTATAATGGGAAAAGCTAAGACCCCCTATTGAAACAATATGTGGCAAAAGACATAATGGAAGGTGTCCCATATCGCGAAACCACTAAAAAAAATTTATATTTCAATAGGGTTAGTGAATAAAATAAAGAATCAGAATAGTTTAAACTCCACGGGAAATAAATATAGTCGTCCAAAAAAACTTTCGCTTGCCGATGCTCGAGAAGCTCGTCGATTGATTGTGTCTGGTGAGGCTAATACAGCTGTTGATGTCACACAAATACTCAACCCAGAGTATAGTTTAAACATAAATTCCAAAACCGTTCGAAGATGTTTAAAATCCAGCGGCCTAGCGTCAAGAACAAAACTTAAAAAACCTTATTTAAGCAAACGAAATCGAAAAAAGCGGTTGGCTTTTGCAAAAAAGTGCGAGCATTTTACGACATACGACTGGATGAAGCTAACTTGGTCAGATGAGACAAAAATCAACCATATTGGGTCTGATGCGCGCCAATGGACATGGATTGATAAAAGAATTGGAGTCCAAGAGCGAAATATTACCAGCACAATGAAATTTGGAGGTGGATCTTTGATGGCTTGGGGCTGTTTTCGTGGAAACCAGTTGGATGTACTACGCCGAATAACTGGCAGAATGTGTGCCAAAGATTACATTACAATCCTTGAAGACTCATACATGCCAAGTTTGGATATATTTGGTTTAGAGCCGGGTCAGGATGACATCTTCATGCAGGACAACGACCCGTAGCACACTGCCGGAATTACTAAAAAGTGGTTTGAAGAAAATGGGATTAAACTTTTAGATTGGCCACCCTAGTCTCCGGATTTAAATCCGATTGAACACCTTTGGTCAATATTGAAAAGGAAAATATTGGCTAAAAAAGACCCAACGAAAACCATCAATGAACTTTGGGAGCGTTCTATAGAGGCGTGAGTAAATATTATCCCACAGGTGCTAATAAATCTTGTAAATAGTATGCCAAAACGAATAAAAGCTGTTAAAACTGCACAAGAAATATTAATAGCGAAAAATGTAAGGATTTTCGTCAAGGGTCATAATTGTTCACAGCTAACATGTGAAACCTTTTTAAATTTAAAAAGTGAATTTAATATTTTTTGTTAGTTTTATCTTTTTTTTATTAAAGCATAATATAAAGATTAAAATCAATTTAAAACATTTCAATAAAAACAATGAAGAAGAAAAAGCAAGTTATTTATATTTAATATTGGTTGTTTTGTGAACAATTTTGTCCCTAACTGTATGTAATTACTATTAAACAATTTAAACATTTGCTTAAATTTTTATACGGATTTATATAAAAAAACGTACTTTTAATAACGTTTTTCTTTATAACTCCTGAACTAATCGAGTAACCATTGAACATTGTTTACACGAATATAGTAGAAAGTTTAGGTGTCCTCATACCACGTCCTTTTTTAATTTTTAACACCGCGATCTTTGATATTTTTTACATTGAAATATATACTCCGAAAATAGGCCTTTAACCTTTTGGAAGTAAACAATTTTATTCGCACCATTTTAAAGACAATAAATTTGGCTTTAAAATGGAATAAAAAATTATGCTGGTCTTTAAGTAGTTTCAAAATTATAAAATCGCGATATTTTTACATCAAAATGAGTTTCCATTGAAAAAGTCATTTATATGAGGAACATATTGGACGTTGTGCCAAAATTTTAAATCAGAGAAAAGTTGCTCTTTTTTATTGAGGATTTTGAGATTATTTGACCCAAATTGTTTACAAAACTAATATTGTACTCATATTATTATCAAAAATATTATCACTTGAAATTTTCAATTAAAATCCATTCTACATTTACACTGCTATTTAGTCTAAGTATACTTTCATTTTTAAGTTCGATCTATTGTATACTTCCCAAGCCAGTGGGCAAGTCGTTATTAAAGTTTCTACTTATTAAAAAGATTTAAACAAAATATAGGGTAGAAAATTTCAACTTTAACTGGCTAAAAGCAAAAACATCAATACGAGTAAATAGTTTTCAACAAATTGTGTAAACGTTGCATTCAGTAAACCCAACTTAATGGCAACCAGTAGCTTAATAAAAATTCACTGAACATTGATCATTTTTATTCATTGATTGATTTTTTTTTTTCCTTTTTTCTTAGGTTCTAAACGATTTTATTTATAATGTAGCTGGCTGCAATAAGATGAGAAATGTACAATATATGTATGTATATATTTATATGTATGTAGGTACATAGAAAATCCACTTTAAGTGGAATAAGATTTACAGGACTGAATGGTTGGTTTGTTAAGTGGTAAAGTAATGGATTTGGTTTTTGAATATAAACGCTAGAGTGTGGAAAATATAGAAATTATAAAGCGAAAGATCTTTACAAGTAGACAACAAAGAAATCAATGTTCAGGTTGTTCGAAAATATTTTCTAGCATTCGAGGTATTTATGACACTCTATTGATTGTAGAACAAACCAAAGCTACGAGTACAACACATTCATACAATATTATAGATTCTAAAAGTTGATAACTTTTCTCAGAAAAGTTTTCCCTTAAAAACCCAACCATTGCATGGTACGAATATTATTATATTGCGGTAGTCCTCACAATCACCCTCCGTCCCTCCCTCCTTTTTAAATGCGCAGTCATTTCGTGTCTTGTAATGTTTTCGCGCGCGTTTCTGTTCGCTGCTGATCATGATGATGATGCTTCTCTGGAACAGGTGTAATAATTGAAATTATTCTATGAGACGCTAATAATAATATTGTTGTTTTTTGTTTCGTTTCGTTTTTTTTTCTTTTTATTCTTCTGTGTACACTTGGTTGCGCTTGCTTAAAGAATCAAAAAAAAAAAGCGTGCTTCTTTATTTTGTTACAATTACAATATTGTTCCTATTATTACTATTATTCTTATAAATAAGTTTTGGTCCCCCTTTTAATATTATTTTATGCTTGAAACCAAATAACGAATGTAAATTATGTTGAGGAGAAACAACAACCAAACAACCAAACAAAAATATGAATTAATGTAGTATGGTTACGGTTAAAACCTTCCTAGTTCAGTAGTTTGGAAAGTTTGAGTTGAGCATAATTTCTTAAGCCTGATCTTCAAAGTCTAAATTATCTTGTTCAAGAAACTGTGAAATTGCCAACAATAAACATCGCCACAACGACTCAACGATGGAAAATAACTTTTATGTGATTTATTAATTAAGAAAATATGTATATTACAATACAAATAAAATTCGTAATAATGTTAAATGTTTATATGAAAAGCTGACTAAATTATTTGGTGGCTATTATCCATTTGAGGCCTCTGAATTAAAAATAAATGTATTTTTCTACTTATAAATAGTAGAGTCTAGATATTAAAACTTTGAATGTAACAAAAACTATTATTCTGTAAGTATTAACTTACATTTTAATGCAAATTAATAAATCTTTGTCAACACAAGTTGATAGAAGCAAAAAAAGTAAAATTTATTTTTTCAATATACTATAGGCAATTCCACGAGAATGACAACCACGACTGAAAAAACAAAAGCCCTTAAAACTTTTTTTCAAGATGATTTGAATAGGAGAAACCACTAAAATGTTACTATGTGAAAGTATTTAAAGCTTATAACAACATTTTAAGTGCAAAAATAATAGTTCAATCTGACTATATTTCATTTTTTAATTTAATTGGTATGTTTTAGGCTAAGATTGCGGTGAAAACTAAGCTCCCAATTAGCATGTAGTATGAAATAAATTGACTCTGATTGTTTTTTTTTTGCTATTATCAAATTGTTTATTGAAACCGAATACATATTTTCTATTTCTTATTTTAGTTTTTGTATACATATGGGACATTTCGTGTCAAGTGAACCAACTTTTGAAATCGATGTCGTCCGATTGGGATGAAATTTGCACCATGATTAGTTCTATTGGATAGTAATTCAGGCGTTTTTTTTTTTTTTTGTGAGAAAAAAGGGCCCATTTTGAAAAAAAAAGTCAAAAAAGTTTTTGATTTTGAAAAAAAATTAAAAAAAATTTTATTTATTTTAAATTTTTTTTTCCGAACGATAGAAGAAATAGCTATCTAAACTATTTGGGACACATTTTGCTAAGAACAATAGGTAATAAGTTACATGGATGAGAAAAAACACCTGCTTGGACAAAATGTCAAATTTTGACTCCCTCTAACTCAGAAAGTTCTCGACCGATCTTGTTGAAAAGTTGTGTCTGAATTACTATCCAATAGAACTAACCTGGCGCAAATCGGATGACATCGATTTTAAAAGTTGGTTCACTTGACATGAAATGCCCCATATATTTACAGAATATATATTGTCTTACTATAAGAGAAAAATCTGTCACGTACGATATTAAATTTTATTTATTATAAAATCATCCAAATATTGTTTTTATTTAAATACAATGGATTGTAAAGGAAAAAATATTTGGTTGACAATTCGCAAATTTTCGCATATTTCTACATGTCCCTCAAAATTACTTCCGTTTCATGTCACGTACTATATTCCCTTATTTCGCTCGATACTTTGGACAACAATGTTTCGAAAGAACTTATTATTTTTTTAAAATATAGTTCCCTCTGAATGGAACATAAAGACCAAATTATTTTTCAGATACTCTTATTTTTGCAAAATCTATTCCACTATTCCAAAACACCGAAAAATTTAAAACCGCGGTTTTTGGTTTTAAAAAATTGAAAACCGATTGGCTTTAGTTTTTCCGGATTTGTGATGATTTATTAAATATTTAGTGTTATAGAAACGAAATCACTTGATAATATAGGAAATGCTATACAAATTTAAAGTTTAAACTGGTTTTCAAGAGGAAAAGGAAAATTGGTACTTTTTCTATTCTTGATAATTTCTTTACTGAGAAGCATGTTGGAAAACTTTAATGTATATAAGCTAACTAATTTAATATATTAAAAAACTACCATTAAAAGAAAAGTACCAATTTTCCTTTATCCTTTTGAAAACCAGTTTAAACTTTAAATTTGTATTGCATTTCCTATATTATCAAGTAATTTTGTTTCTATAACACTAAATATTTAATAAATTATCACAAATCCGAAAAAACTAAAACCGATCGGAATACCATGCTCAATGGTATTATGATACCAAAAATGGAGAACTAAACCAAACTATGGAGTACTTTTTTAATTTTCTATAATATTGAACCTAGAGACGGTGGTTCTAGTGTGGAAAATTGGTACTTTTTCTTCTAATGCTACTTTTTATTATATTAAATTATTTTACTTATATGGTCAATTCTCTTATCAGGTGTATTGTCATAATGTCCTAATATATCACGACTCGGCGGCTCGGCTTAACCGACTCTTAGGCATTCGGCGTTGGTCTCTGCTGGTTCGTTACGATAACACAATAAACATAACATAGGAAGTAGTATTATTTTAGGACATTTATTGCTTGAAAAACAATAAAAACCATTGTGAAATATTAGGACATTATGACAATATGACACGATAAGAGACCTTGTGAGTTGACCAATTGTATATACATAATTATTGGCTGTTATGCTTCTGAGTAAAGAAAGAATCAAGTATAGAGAGCTTAATGATATTGAGATAATAAAAACTATTAATATTTTTCGTTCTACAAATGGTATTTTTTTAAATTTAATAGTACTATTTCTTTCTTCTAATTGGGGAGGCAAAGCACGCCACTAGCGTCAACTAGTACTCCAATACTTTTATCGGATATTTGAAAATAACTAAGTCTTTGTTACAAAAATATTGCATTCTTTTTTAAATTAAATAAATAAACTGTCATTTGAAGTTTAATTGTCAGGGAATACTCGTATGATCAATATTTTTTTGTTTTAAATGTGTTTATGTCATTCATGTCTGGCCTGCAAAAGGTAGCCTGCTACATTCATTTCATCGATTGCATCGATTTTTTTTTAGAGAGATTGGATGAATCATTGATGAAAAAGTTTGTTTTGCATTTATTAACCCTTTGACGACCACAGGGACACCGGTGTCCCAACACAAAAATATTGAATAACTAAATAACGAAAAATTGAATGGGTGCCATTTTAATTTTATTTAGTTCGTAAACGTGTCTCTTAATAATGTGTTTAGATTAAAACAAGTTCGGTTATAGCCTTTATTTTTGATTGTCTTTGAAAATTGACGGTTTTATTTTGGTACTGTGTTCAAGAATTGTGCCCAAGTCGTTTTAAGTATAAAACTGATTTTTTAAATTTATATTGGGATATATATTAGGCATTTTTGTTATAAAAAGTTATAAAATCATTATTCATGTTCCGTTCATTGATATGTAGTCCATAAAAATGAGTATGTAGAACGAACAATTGCACTTTACGACCAAAATTCCATTAAATCCGATAAAAATTTTTTTGTTTTAATTTCAAAATATCTTTTCTTGACGCTAACTGATTCACATTGGTCCTGAAAGGGTTAATTCTGAATTTTTCTACTGAAAATATAATAAAAGTAAAAACCGAAGAATAATTGTCGTTTTCTGTTTCGGTTTTAGGCTTTGAAAAACCGAGGTTTCGGTTTCGGTAAAAACCGAACACGAAACTCTAGTTTACATTGAATTACCAATTCTCTATTTTAATTTCTTATTAACTTTATTTATGGTAGAGTTCAGGTAACAACAAACAATTTAAATTAAAAGCAGTATTTTTAAGAAATTATTTAAATTTAAGTAAGTTTCATTAAAAATCCCGAAAATTATTCTCGATCTAATTTTACTAACATTTTTGTTCGGGATTTATTCGTTTTTGCGAATCTTTGCAGAAGAGACTACATACAAGTAGCACATAAATTCTTGAAATCGATGCAATTTATGTAATTAATTTCTAATTTAACCAAAATTTAATTTTGAATTGAAGTTAACAAATTTATGTTTAAAATATTTGGATTTGGAAGTTAAATATATTTTAAAACATTCACTAAAAATAAATTCCGATAAGTATTTAATAACATCATAAATATGGCATTATTAGATTTTCAACTTTCAGGGCCGACGTTACAAGGTATTCGATCATCTAAATAATTTTTTACAGAACATATTTTTAGAGTAAATTAGCGGAGTTACTGCTAGTAACATGAAGTTTTCTTTTTTTCTATCCAATTTTGGAATAACTAATGGCTAAAAGATACATAAAAATAATAATATAATATTAATATAAAAGGATTAGTTATAAGAGCAAAACACTTTTAATTGAGTTAGCGTTTATAAGAATAATTTCTTATTTCAAATTGAAAAACAAAATAATGTTTATTATAATTACAATTTAAAAACAATTATTTTTAGTTATTTGCTTTTCAGGATTTGACTTGATCACGGCTACCGCGGTCAAATGAAAATTATGGCGCGTGAAAATATTCATTTAATCATTTTATCTGCAGTTGTTTATGGTCTATAACTTGGTAAGTATTTTTCTATGTTCTTCCACAATTATGAATGAAATACACTTCAAATCATCTGCATATATTCTTAAAACATGTTCAAAGATAAAATGCACATACAAACATAATGAACAAGAAGTCTCTAAGTTATTATAATAGTAATCACTTGGCAGTGTTGTAAGGAAAAAAAAGACACCTGTGTCCAAAGACATCATTCTAGGTAAAATCAGTTAGAGAGGTCTGTGACGAATCTTATATACCCTTCTTATACACCTTAATATGTCGTAAAGGAAATTTTTGTATGAAAAATTAAATTCTTTATGAAAATTTCGGTTTTTTGTGAAGATATTAGTTTTATTTGAATACCCGTTTTACTTAAGCCTGGTTTTTTAACTTATATCCATTTCGGATTATATTTTTACGATTCAAACAACCTGAACCATTTATGATATGGGTAATCAAAAATCCAACCTATTAGATTCCAAAATACATATGAAAATTTCAAACAGCATGACAAACTTATTTCCATAATAAAAGGGAAGTATACAAATTGCTATAAAAACAATACTTATTATAGTTAAAAACAAATTATGAACAAAGAAGCTATTTAAAACAAAATATGAATAAATAAGAAATGCTCTAACTATGTTTTATGATTATCAGTATGCATATTAGGGTGATCCACAAATTTAACCTTCGATTGTCAGTGCTCCTAGAGTCCAAATATATTCAAAGCCTTCTAAATAATAATTGCAACTTCTACCACAAACTCCAAACTTGAAGTAAACCATGCAACCTCTAAACTTAGTCAAACTTCGTTTTAATTGTCAACATTTTGACCATGTAGAATAGTTTTAGACCCTGGATTTCAGTGCATTTAAGGTCTACAACTATCGATATTTTTAATTTAAGGACCACCTTAATGTACAACAAGCACATTAAGTGTGTTTTCTTTCATTTTTCAATTATAATAATGTAGACATTTAAAATGTAAAAATATAAGTGAAAAAATATGTATATTTTACTGTTTACAAGTTCATCATCCTCCTCCCCTTTTCCTTTATTTAAATACGAGTTCAAACTTAAAAATATTTTAAAAATCTTTAAATAGTTTCGGATTGTTTTACAAAATCGAAAGAATCCAAAATATTATTAACCTGACAACCAAGAGCTTAGCGAAATTTAAAATAAACTTGATTGAAATTTATCTCGCTTTCTCTAGAATAACGTAAGGCAGTGACAAGTTTCTTACAATTTAATGACATAATAAACAACTTGATCTAGTATTTCGAAAGCACTTTTTATTCTGCCCTCTTACTTACAACAAACGACGCGTCGTTTCTTTTTGTGTTTAAGTGTGCATTTTATGTATACATAGATACATACACTGGGGTGCAAAAGTGAGTAACTCAATGAAGCGTAGTTACACTGGACTATACTACTTTTGCGCAATATACTAAGTACTATAGAGTTTCCAATTCGGTTTTAACCGAAACCGAAACCGCGGTTTTTGAAGGCCTAAAACGGAAACCGAAACCGACAATTATTCTTCGGTTTTCACTTTTAATCTATTTTCACTAGAAAAATTCAATATTTAGAAATGAGAAACAAACTTTTTCTTCCAATATCCCTAAACACAGATCGGTAAAAATATCTTAAGATTTGTTTAAATTTTTTAAATTGTATTACAATAATTGCTTCAGATGATGTAGCAGGCTACCTTTCGTAGGCTAAATAATGCAAAATGTTTGTAACAAAGTCTAAGTTATTTTCAAATATCCGATAAAAGTATGAAGTACTAGCTGACCGATGCGCTTCGCCACCTCAATTGGAATGAAGAAATAGTACTATTAAGTCTCCCTTTGTAAATTAATACTAATTCAGGAAAACATATCTCTAGATTCATGTTTATTGATTCATTATAATGTGGATTGTAGCTCATTCTAGACGTATTATTAGAATAAAAACTGTACCACAAAGACCCACATTTTGTATTCCTACTCAGCATCTTGAATGTTTAATTTCATATTTCTGTGTCCATTATTATAGAAAATACAAAAGAAAGTTAAGACTATAATCACCTTTCGTGAATTCTAACTCATTCACAATCATTTGTGCCTAATTTTAAGGTTTATTATTATAAAATATTCAAAAAGTACCTTTACAATAAATAAATAGTAACATTAATTATCCGTTTTGAATTCGCGTTTCTAGGTCCATCGTTATAAAATATTCAAAAAGTACTAATAGTTCGAAAAAGTACATGCAATTCCCTTTTTTATATTTTAACTCAGTCAGGATCATGTGTGTTTAATATCCTGCTTATAGGTTCATTATTATAGAAATTTCAATAATAGTTTCTGTTACCTCAATATCATTATGCCCTCTATCCTTGATTATTTCTTTACTCAGAAGCATATCAGCCAACTATTATGTATATACAATAAGTAAAATAATTTATTATAATAAAAAGTACCATTAGAAGAAAAAGTAAAAATTTTCCACACTTAAACCACTGTCAAGTTTGAAATTTCAAAGTAATTTTCTGATTCTAGGTTCAATATTATAAAAAATTCATTTTGAAGAACGAAAAAGAACTCCTTAGTTAGGTTTAGTTCTCCATTTTTGATATCATAATACAATTGAGCACCCTATTCTTGATTATTTATTTACTGAGAAGCATATTAGCCAACTTTAACTAATTTAATATATGAAAAGGTACCATTAATAGAAAAATTACCAATTGCCCTTTATCCTCGTAAAAACTCGTCAAATTTGAACTTAAAATTTGTTTAGCAGTTCCTATATTATCAACTTATTTAATAGTTAATAAATTATCACAAAACCGAAACGAAACCGATCGGTTTACAATTTTTTAAAACCGAAACCACGGTTTTGAAATTCTTCAGTTATTTGAAAACTCTAGTTTAAACGATTGTATATAAACAAATTTAAACGACTATAATGAACATAAAAATTCAATTTTATTCATTCTTAATGTCCGAATTTTTCTGCAATGAGTTATTTCAAACCGAATGCTTATTTGGCAACTTTAGCTGGAACCGAAAAATGGAATCATTCGATTAGCAACAAATTCCGATATCTCAACGTATCTAAATATTGTAACATTAAGAAGAAAACATATAAAGCATGCTTTCGCGCGTATGAACCCTAGTACATGTAAGGTATGTTTCATATTTATAGGAACAAGTAATTTTTTATATTACTCATTAATCTTTGATACAATCTCGAAGGTATATTTGGTAGAGGTATTCATAATTCCATTTACTCTTCATCGATATGCCACGTGTTGGTATTCTTGTTGTTATTATTGTAAAATTTGTTTGTATGTTAATGTTTATATGAAGAGCAGGCTGGACTTTCGTGAGAAGGGTATATATAAATTTGTCATTCCGTTTGTAATTTCCACAATATAATTTTCCGACCCTATAAAGTATATATATTCTGGAGCCTTATAGATAGCGGAGTCGATTAGCCATATCTGTCTCTCTGTCCGTCTGTCTGTTAAAATCAATTTTCTGAAGGCCCCAGATATCTTCGGGATCCATCATCAATAATTCTGTCAGACATGCTTTCGAGAAGTTTCCTATTTAAAATCAGCAAAATCCGTCCATAAATAATGGAGATATTATGGATATGGATATCTAATGATAGATATTTCAAAGTCCATTGCAACGATGTATATAAGGTTATAGTAATTTGGACCTACAATGGGTCAAAATCGGGAAAAATATTTTTTAACCCGAATTTTTTTCACAAAAAACTCTTTTTTCACTAATAAATTAAAAAAAAATAAATTTTTAAATTAAAAAAAAAAAAATTTTTAAAAAATTGGAAAAAACTTTAAAAAAAAATTTCGAAAAAAATTTTTTTAAAAAAAATAAGAATTTTTTTAATTTTATTTTAAAGTATAATTTGGTGAAGGGTGTATAAGATTCGGCACAGCTATCTTACTTGTTTGAATTAAATGAGTTTTTTATAAACGCAATTGAGTAAATTAATGCCATTTCATGCGATTTCATTACGACGAGAAGATTCTGCTTCGTAAAACAAGAATCGTTCTGGCACAACTAAGATCAGGATGGCCTTTTGGTCCCACATAGACCGTGCCGTCCTCAAGTTATGCCTAGCATGTGGTCAATGTCCTCATGACACCCCCCACATATTCAACTGTCCATCCAGCCCTACTTCACTAAGTCTAGTGGACTTATGGACTCATCCTGTCGTAGTAGCACAATTCCTTGGACTTGAACTACATGCAGAACCCCTAGATTAAATATTGTAAAATTGTTTATGGTGCTACAAAAACAACAAAATTTATTTTTGATATATCACTCCAATAACCGATATTTTCATTTAAAACTAAACTAAAAAAGTGCAATTTTCGCCAACTAACCCAATGTTGATGAAAATTTACAAACAAATTTAGTAGAAAGTAAAAATTCTAAAATTTATAATTAAATAAAAAATAGATGAGTTCAAATTTGTACAAAATTTCGGATTATTGTAAACAAAAATAAAACGTTATTATTAAATCTTGAAACACTGACATTTATATAGCTAACAAAAATTACAATAATAACAACAATTAATTTAAGAAATGGCAAACATATTTATAAAAAGTAACTGGAATGATGAATATGACCACCAAAGATACCTTAAAGATTACTTCAATGATTAATGAGTAAATTAAAAAAAATTTTATGTTCTTATAAATATGAAACATAACTTGTGAAACTAAAAATTTATTGAAAATTTTCTAAAACCTTTATAAGCATTGCCTCACTTTTGCACCACAGTGTATGTATGCATGTATTTGTAAATATGGCTGTGTGAATGTGTTTTATAATCTAATCATACTTAGTAGTAGATCGTAAATGTCCATTTTAGATAGAAATCTTAATTACCCAAAATTGTTGACCAAAAACCAAAATAACAAAATAAAATTATACAATTAAATTACAGTTAGTAGACTAATGTTACCCGTAATTTCATACCTACAATTTTTAAATTTGAATTTTTGTGGGAAAATAATTTAAAATAATGGTGAATAATTATAATTATTTTCATTATATGACATTTAAAAATATGTTTGTTGGCTATTCTTTTTGTTGTTGTTGTTGTTGGTGTTTTATTTAAGTTGAATGGACATTTACATACAAAATTTACGCACACCTGCGTAATAAAACAGAATGACGGCGACAAGACTCATTGAAAATTAAGTCCCAACCACATACAATACGGTCGCTTCAACTGCGATTTACAGCTGCAGTTAATTACATGTATTTATATACAGAACAGTCCTATCCGCACAGCCAAATTCTTTATCTCTAAAGTGTGTAAAGTACGAAAATGTAGATTGTGTTACATATTGTACTATTGCGTAGATCTCAGTTTTTTTGGACCTTTATTGTTTTATTACATTGAATTAATTTCTTTTAATTTTATATGATGGATTATAAATTGAAAATGCAAAACGAAAATAAGATATTTTACATTCAAATAAATATAATTCGTTTACTAAACAAGTGTTGAAATTCTTGAATTGAAATAAATTCGAAATATATCAGTAAATACTTGTCATTATAATATATAAATTATTAAAAAAATCGAGCAGCACAATTAATTTTATTCGAATAAATAAAATTTTACAGTTTGGAATACAATAATAAGTATAGGTTCAATTTTTATCCTACGTTGTATCATTGCAAATTAAAAATGTTTCAAACTACATATATATTTATATTAGAATGCTAAACAATATGAAGCTAAGGTCAAGGGATAGATTGTTCTTTAAATTTAACTTTCAATAACTTATAGGTTCATTTTAATTAATTTAATACATATTTTATATTTCGTAATTTTATTTTATTAATTCAGTATCTATTTGCTAATTTTTAATTATGTATCTACATTAAACCTTTCGGTACTTCTTTTTTGTTTTTGATTTGAAAAATATTTTTTGAATAATCAAAAGTAATTTTTTAAAATTTTGTTTGCAAAAGTGGTGTTTGAATATCATGCTATACGACATAGAATGTATTTAAAGAAAAAAAAAACAAAACTAAAATATATAAGTACATACATATAAGTTTTTAATTCAATTTTAAAATTTAAATTAAAGATTCAAAAAAAGATAAACAATTCAAATGTATTAATTTTATATATTATATATTATCGACTGTAGGGATACATATACTTTTTGAAAAGATAAAAACATTTTAATATTCCACACCAATTCCTCCAATAAATAAATAAATTTCATATGAGAGTTTTGGCCTCGAAGTTTATGGAGTGTTAAAAAGGTCTACGTCCTCAGATACCTTGGGTTTTCCTCGTTTTCGATTTTGAACTGCTAGCAACATTCCGGAATGTTATTACTATCGCAATCATTGCGATATTACAACCAAGAGTTGCATACTCCTAAGTCGTGTAAATGGTCGAAAACTCTGAGTTTCCACTTTCTTGTCCGAATATAAATTCGATATAAACATATCAAAAATTACATCTTGTCAGCAGTTCCCATATATTTATTATATACAGCTACAACGTTAGGTTGTGATACAACGATCTTCGTATTTTGCTCAGAACAAAATCTGGTGACCTCTATTGTGTCTTTATCACCATAAATGGACGAAGCCAATTAAACACAGCCCCCATCTAGCTATTTCAAAAGGATAATGCTTTGGATAACTTTTAGAAAAACCAGAGCTTGGAGTATTCCATGCTCTATTTGCCCATCGAAAAGTAAGGATTTTTTTTTAAGCTTCACCCAAATCCATCAAATCATCTCCTGCATCTAAATTTTGTTCAAATATATCGGTATTCCCATCCGGATTAGTTAACTCCTCGATTATAAAGCCATTGTTATTATTATCATTTAAAGATTCAAATAGTGACCCCAAAACATAATTTTCTTCTTCTTCCTCATCGTCAAAATCAGATAAATCTGAGTTGTCAAAATTAATTAAAATATTTCAATTTCTTCGGTGTTTAGTTTAAAAGGCATTATCAATACCACAAAGTATACAGAGGCGACAAATTTGACAGTTCAAAAACACTAAAATCTGCTTTTTTTGAAATAGTTTCGCTAGAAAGAGAAAACAAATTTGCGGTATAATACAGACAGTGCGTTAAAACAAACAACACTATTTAATAATAAAAAATAAGCACAAAACCAAGGCAAATTCATACAAGGTGGTGGTAGTTTTACAAAAACAACAATTGGTATTAACAAATGTCAAAAACCAAAAATGAAAAATTAAACAAATATGCATTAAAAGTTAATATAGTGTAGATAATTGAATAGTGAGGGCTTTACTTATTTATGTACAAAATAAATATTTTGTTAATAAGCTTAGATTATGTAGATATTTAAATATAAGAACAAGCTTTGATATCTGTTAGAACCAAAAAGCGAAAAAAAAGTAATCAGCTGTTTGACTGACAAAACAAAACCTTGCACAAAACAAAACCAGTTGAAATGGTTTCGAGCGAAAGAGACAAATATATTTATTTGCCGTATCGCCTCTGTATACTTTGTGTCAATACGTTAGTCACTATGAACAACTAAAAAATTTCCGTTGGAAAAAATCTATGCCATATGGCATAGTATGAAATAAAAAAAATCGGGCAGCTCTATTGAACTACGTTTCAGATCTAACTTTTGTTTTTACTTACTAAATTAATTACATAAAGTTAACAAATAAAGAATTTTTTGTAATGAAATATATGAAAGTACAAAATGTTTTTTTTTGTTTTGCAAATTGGGACGCTCGCTCTCTGAATCATAACAATGTGTACGGTCCACCAATCCAATCTTCTTTTATTTTTAGAAAAAACTTCAAAGAAAAATATAGAATTACTAGCTGAACCGGCAAACGTTGTCCTGCCATACAAACTATTTCTAGTGAATATTTTGGTTGTTAAATAAAAAATAACGAATGTATTCTAAGTGAATTTGGCATTTTAAGGTATTTTAGGTATAACAAAATTTTTACCGCTTTTAATCTTGAAGGCATAGAATCAACTAGAGATATCAAGAGATATTTTTCCCATTCTATCTTTAATATTGTTCCTAATTCTATTAAAATTGAGGAGTTTCTCTTCTTTACTTCTCAATCTACATGCTCCCACAGATTTTCTATGAGATTGAAAACGGGGTATCGTGGCAGCCACTCCAAAACTTGCACATCATTGCTGCTTAAAAAGTTTTGCCTGCTAAGCGACTTGTGTGCTTAGGAACATGTGTTGAAATGTACTACCAGGGGCCCAAGGCGAATTTATACAAGGTGGAGTCAGTCAATCAGCTGATAACTTTTTTTTCGCTTTTTGGTTCTAACAGTTGTCAAAGCTTTTGTTTATATTTAAATATCTACATATTCTAAGCTTATTAACAAAATATTTATTTTTTACATAAATAAGTAAAGCCCTGACTATTCAATTATCTATAATATATTAAGTTTTAATACATATTTGTTTAATTTTTAATTTTGGTTTTTTGACATTTGTTAAGACCAATTGTTGTTTTTGTAGAACTGCCACCACCTTGTATGAATTCGCCTTGCAGGGGCCATTTCACTAAAATGGGGTAGCATGTGTTATTACAGTATCTCACAGTATTTAATGGCCACACAGGAGAAGCTCATAATTAAAATATATATGAACTACGTTCAATCTTACATGAATATTCTTTCTTACCCCCGCCATTATTGATCCACCACCATGTTTGACTGTTGGTAATTGATATCTAGTTTTTTTTCATCTGATGTAGCTTCGACAATATGGCCGCTAACAAATGTCAAAGTTCGGAAGGCACTATTGGAAGACCCTTTAGTTCATAATTTTGAGATTTAAAAATTGTTTTTGTTCTATCAACCTAATAAAAATAAAAATAGAGTGCAAAGTTAACAGGTTCAAAATATCATCACAATCTTTATCGAACGGAAACTCATTGGCCATGCTTGGTTGACTCTTTTTTTTAAGTTCTTTTTTGTAAATTGTAAATGTTTCGTGGTTTTATTTGGTACAGTGTTAAAGAAGAAATCGTACAAAAAAATGTTTCCAACTAAGTTCAAATCTAGCCCTCTTCCCTGTTTATTTGCAAACGAAAACAAAACAAAAAAATTATACTAAAATTGTTTAAATATTCTATTAGGTTACGCTTGGCAACATCATGCCATCATGATAAAATCACTTTTCTTAAATAACAGTGTAACATTATTTTAACAAACAAAAAACGCACGCGAACGCGTTAAATAGGAAAAACAAAATATGAATGAAAAAATTAATGGCTGGATACATTTTACATTCATTTGCCTCTTTCCTAAATAAACAGAAGAAGGTAAACCAGCTCTTTTTTTTCTAAATGATACATATTATGAACTATAACAATTTTGTAAAAAAAAAAAAAAAAAACGTTAAAAGTATTTCTTAAACTCAAAATGATGGGTCTTTTCGTTTTCTGGCTTTGGAAATTTTAAATACAACAAGTAAGAGAGCTATATTCGGCTGTGCCGAATCTTATATACCCTTCACCAAATTAAACTTTAAAATAAAATTAAAAAAAATTTGTTTTTAAAAATAATTTTTTACAATTTATGACTTAGTAATCGAAATATAGATCAAAAATAGGCCAAAAATAGAGGTTGTCTCCGATTTTTGCTCATATCTCCGTTATTTATAGACGGATATCTATAAGGATTCAGAATATATATACTTTATAGGGTCGGAAAATTATATTGTGGAAATTACAAACGGAATGACAAACTTCTCACGAAGGTGAAGGGTATAACAAGTAAAAAGTTATAAAACTATTAAACTGATTATTTAGGGAACATATCTACCAGCTTCTTAAGTTTTTATATGGTTATCTTGAATTAAGGAAGATTAATAAATAATAAAGACTTAATAATGCTAGGATTTGGACTTACAAAGCAAAGGACACCGTGCAACATAGAAAAGACAATCAGAAGTTGACTTAAGGTACGGTCACACATGGCAAATATTTGCTCAAAACAGCGCAACCACTTTTTTTAGCACAAAATTTTTTGACGAGCTTACTCCTACAAATGTTTTGTAAGATCAAACATCATCAAATAAAATAAAACTTAATTGTTTGTTTTGAATCATCTTAAGTGAAATAAGTTTTTGAACTTAATAAAAGAATTCAAATATATTTTATTTAGTGCTTAAGTCAACTTCTGATTGTCTTTTCTATGTTACACGGTGCCCTATATTACCTACCTTTAGAATTGGTTTTGTGCAAAAATGTTTATTATTTTAAAAATGATGAACGTTCCTAAAATGTGCATTTTTTTAATAGTTACTCAATTCACAAAGAAAACAATATCAAACGTTTTATCAAAAATTTACATTGAACAAGATATAGCCACAAATATTTTCAAAACTATACGATTTTTGCAGATTTTAAATACCAAAATTATTTCAAATTAATCAACAAATTTCAATTTATTTTGTTTTTTTATAACCTTTACCATGAGATTGTCTTTCTGTTTTTATACACTTCACCTTCGTGAGAAGGGTATATATAAGTTTGTCATTCCGTTTGTAATTTCCACATTATAATTTTCCAACCCTATAAAGTATATATATTCTGGATCCTTATAGATAGCGGAGTCGATTTAGCCATGTCTGTCTGTTGAAATCAATTTTCTGAAGACCCCAGATATCTTTGGGATCCAAATCCTTAATAATTCTGTCAGACATGCTTTCGAGAAGTTTCCTATTTAAAATCAGCAAAATCCGTCCATAAATAACGGAGATATGAGCAAAAATCCGAGACAACCTCTATTTTTGTTGGCTATTTTTGATCTATATCTCGATTACTAAGTCATAAATATAGAAAATATGGATATCTAATGATAGATATTTCAAAGTCCATTGCAACGTTGTATATAAAGCTATAGTAAGTTGAACCTACAAAATCGGGAAAAATATTTTCATAAATTTTTTTCAGTAATAAATTAAAAAAAATAAATTTTTAAATTAAAAACAAAAAAAATTTAAAAATTGGAAAAAACTTTTAAATAACAATTTCGAAAAAAAAAATTTAAAAATTTTTTTTTTTAATTTTATTTTAAATTATAATTTGGTAAAGGATATATAAGATTCGGCACAGCCGAACATAGCTCTCTTACTATAATATTAATTTGCTATCCGATAAAGTATATAATTATTAATCCTTATATGTAGAGAAGTCGATATAATTATATCCATTTGTCAGTGTGTTGGATGTATCAATATAACAGATATAATCGGCACATAAATGCCTGAGATATAAGCGAAACCATGTTCTTCGGTTCTAATTATATTGTTTACCTCTAAAAATGTCTATATTTGAGATATATAATAAATGAAAGGTATTTTAAAAGCCTTAAAAGTACTTACTTAGAAATTTGGATAGACTATGGGTAAATTTCGGGAAAAAATACATATTATTCCGGCGTTTTGAACATAATCTGAATATATATATATAATGGATGTGTATATTGCACTTTAATTTAACTCTGTAGGCGCACAAATTCCAAAGATATTAATCAAGGCGAATTCATACAAGGTGGTGGCAGTTCTACAAAAACAACAATTGGTCTTAACAAATGTCAAAAAACAAAAATTAAAAATTAAACAAATATGTATTAAAACATAATATAGTGTAGATAATTGAATAGTGAGGGCTTTACTTATTTATGTAAAAAATAAATATTTTGTTAATAAGCTTAGAATATGTAGATATTTAAATATAAACACAAAAAAAAGTTATCAGCGGATTGACTGACTCCACCTTGTATAAATACGCATTGATATTAATCTATTAAAAAAACGGTATAATTTTCTATTAAGATGAAAGGTATATAAGATTCGATACTGCCGAATATGGCACTCTGACTTGTTTACATTCACTCAGAGAAGCATTATTCTTATCAGCAGTTTAAAAATATACAAACAGCACAGACATAAGTATAAGTCAGCAGTAGCTTTTTTATTTAAAATCCAATCGGCCACTACACTCTTGAGTAAGTCAACCACTATGCGATTATTTTCCAAAATTTTATTTTTGTTGTACTTTCATTTGGAAAATGTATCAAGTTCATTACAAATAGATAAAACATTTTTGTTAACACCCCAAAGGTAAGTACGTGAAAGATTTTCGGCACAAAACTTAACTCGAAATTAGTTTTCTTTTAAAGCCTTCCAGATGACTTAAATTTCATGCCTTCTTTGTCAAACGGACATTTGGGTTTTACGATCTTTGGTGATGCCATCTATATGAATGGTGTTTACAATGGCAAAAAGGGTAATAGTCGCCGGGCACGTTTACCAAACTGGCTAAATATCACGGCTAATATTTTAAATACTCAAACTAAAACCTATTTCCAACCGGATAATATTGAATACACCATGAACTTGTATGAGGGTGTGTATGAATGGGTGGAAGATTATAAAATGTTTAATTTGGTTTTGAAGCAGAGAGTTTACGCTCATCGTTATTTTAATAGGGCCTTAATATGTGAGATAATAGTATTAAGAGAAACGGCGACAGGTAGGTGTAATTTTTCAAATTTCGTTTTGTATATAATATTATGTATGTGAATTTTCAGAACCTATAACCATTGAACTACATCAATATCCTGGTTCAAATACTAAAGCCTTTGATGTAAAAACCGAAAACTCCAATGTAACTAACATAAAAATGGTACGAGCTACCACTAAAGAGGTGGAAAATGAATATCTACAACCAAATCGCACTAGTCTTTACGTGGCATTTAGTGATACCTTTCCGGGAAATAAGAAAATCTTTAAACTGAACTCTGGCCAAAAGACTTTATATTATAGATTTGTATTAACAGCTGATTTGGACAAATCAGTGGCTCTGAAGGAAATAGAAAATGGTGAATTTGTGTGATTAAATGCGAGTATTTTTTAAATAAGTTTTTGTTTCAAAGTTCTTAGTTTAACCGAGAAAGATCTGCTTGAAAAACACACGTCTAGATGGCATGAGTTTTGGAATGATTTTCAAATAAATGTGGAGGGTAATCTAGAATTGGTAAGTTAGGATTTTATACAAATATAATAAAATAATACTCAAGTTCTTAAACGATTTTGTTTGCAAACATTTGTATTAGCAGATTTTTTTAAACCTAAGATTATAAGATTTTTTTATAACACATATGTTTGTAAGTAATATAATATAGGCACAACCGATTTATTAAAGGATCTACTATTTTTGTCAATCAAGTATTAATGTGTTCAAAAAAAAATGTTGTAAATGTTGTAAATGTTGTAACAAATTCTGAGTATTGAATTTGATAATTTTGATAATTAAATATACAATATACAAAATATAGTTTTCGCAATTGAAATGACATTTTTGTTTATTTTTGTGTTTTCAATTAGCGAAAATTGTATATTAATTTATAAGAATTATAAAATTCAATATTCGAAATTTAGACGAAAATTTTGGTTTTGAGCACATTCAAATACGAAATAATTGAAACTAATCACTAGAGTGTCCAAAAACTGGTTTCGGTTTTGTCATTCTAAAATCCGGTTAACCGGTATATTCAATTTTTATTTAATATGAAAATAGTAGGGTATTCAATTAATCGGGTTTCTGGTTTAATCGGTTAATCGAGCAAATAATTAATCGGGTTTAAATTTAATCGGTTAATAATCGGTTAATTTTAAATTATTCGATTAACCGAATAATTTCTATTATTTTAAATTGAAGATAAAACCACGAATTTTGTGTACTTATTTAAGCATTTCAACAAAAAAATAAATAATAGGAACTAAATATGGTATTTTAGATCCTTTTTATTTATAAATGTGAGTTTTTTTAGGATTAGTGAGATATTATGAAATAATCTTTTAAAAAAAGAATAGGAAAGGTTTCCTTTTAATCGATTTTTCTTTCGTTTTAATAAAACTTAACTTGGACAAAATTCTCTTACTGATTGTGAATGTTGGAGAAATCGAAAGTAAGGCATGAGAAATACTATCCAATTTCTCAGTTCATTGTTCAGTTTTTTAAGCATATAAAATAATCCATTATACCATTGGAAAATTTCCTGAAGTTCTGATAAAAGACTCGTTTCAGTAATGTCTTCAGTTTCGTCTATTATCATGTCTTCCTCCAACTCATTAGGACAAATTTCATCATGGAACATTCTAGGAAAATGTCATTTCCAAATTCCTTAATTTCAGTTTTTGATCTATATTTAAAAAACTATTGCTAAAAGGGTTAATCGGTTAATCGGTTAATCGACACAAATTAATCGGTTTATTTATTATTTGAAAATCGGCAATTTTAAATTATTCGAACAGTTAACCGACCAAAATTAATCGGTTAACCGATTAACGGTTAATCGATTGAATATCCTAGAAAATAGAAAATAAGGATAAGGAAAAAAGTGGTACATGTACAATTGAAAACTAAATAGACTTAAACAGACAAGATAAGCTTTTTGACTTTAATTCCATTTTTAATTTCATTCCTATCAAATAAACCATTAATTTGATTTCTAATTTATGTACATATTTCAGTTTTGTGGATGCTAATAAGATATATGTTAAGAATTGTGTACTAAATTCCAAAATTTGACATTTTTAATTATTTATGGTGTCTAATTTTATGCATTACTTTATATCTGTTACGAAATACTGTCAAATGCAAACTTGCAAATGTTATCGAAATATTTTTAAGTAATATGTTCAAATAAGCTTTACAAAGTATTTCGTTAAAACCGGTTAACCGTCTTTAAAAACCCGGTTTGTCAAAAAACCGAAACCGGTCGGTTTTACAAAGATTGAAAAACCTTTTGACCGGTTTACGGTTTTGGGTTTTGGATACTCTACTAATCACCCTTATTCTATTTGGCGTCGTCGACATCGTCGTCAATATTGAGTCAAAAAATGGTATATGTTTCGCCGATATCGATAACAATTGGTAACTTTTGACAGCGTTTTGTACTTTAACCCGACTTGTAAAAGTATAAAATTCTGTTATCGATATCGGCGAAACATATACCATTATTTGACTCAATACTGACGACGATGTCGACGACGTCAAATTGAATAAGGGTGAATATCTGATAAACATTTGAAATTAAATTATTAGGAAATAGTTTTTTCTGTATAGGTTCAACTAGAGTTTCGTTTTCGGTTTAAGCGAACAATTTTTTGCCTTACACGATTTTGGAACTTGAGGATGTCCCTAATGTACATATGTATTTATATTCCTAACATTTAGTCTAAAATCATCAATGCTGGCATATTTTACATGGGCAGCTGTTTGCCTTCTTTAGACACTAATCAGAAAAATAACCTCTACTATGGCTTAAGTCCCACTGGTTTAGGACGTGGTCAATTGGATGCTGACTATGAAGGTCATAATTTTTGGGATACTGAAATATGGATGTTGCCAGCTGTAACACAACTACAACCTCTTTGGTCACAGGAACTTTTCAAATATCGTCTGGATCACTTACAAGGTGCTCTATATAATGCCAATAAAACGGGATACACAGGAGCAAGGTTGCAACAACAAAACTTATCACAAAAGCTAAAAACAATATTTTTATGAATATTATCACACATTGTTCATAGATTTCCTTGGGAAAGCGCTTATACTGGCACAGAAGCCACCAATCCATGTTGCCCTGAAGTGGCCACGCAGGAAATACACATTTCAGCTGATATTGCTGTTGCTTTGCAAGAGTTTTACGCAACCACCTACAAACGTGACTGGCTGTGTAGTACAGCCTGGCCACTAGTTCGTGAGATAGCGACATTTCTGCAAAGTCGTGTGACTTGGCAGAAAGAAACAAAACAGTATCATATTCAAAGTAATTTCATATTGGCTTTTGTTTAGTTATTTTAGTTTAATAAACATACAATTATTTTGAAAACTATTTAAAGATGTCATGGGTCCTGATGAAGATCATGAGAACGTTGACGACAATGTCTATACAAATGTGGTATTTAAAAAAGCTTTGGAATTTGCCAGGTAATTAAATAAATGCATAAATGTGCTATTAACTGATAAATACTGTACATACACACATATACATCTATGTAGATTCACCCATTTAACATGCGACCCTAATGCAAATGTATCCTCTTTGGACTGGTTACATATAGCCAACAATATTTTTATTTTGTATGACAAAGCTAGGGATTACCATCCCCAACATTTGGGTTATAAGCCAGGCGATATAGTAAAACAAGCCGACACCATATTATTGGGTTATCCCTTACAATATCCCATGCAAAAGTTAGTAACAAATTTATTTTTGATTTAACACTTAACACAATTTTTTTGTTTTCTTTAGTTCAACACATATCAATGACTTGTGTATGTACGAAAATGTAACTCGCCACTCGGGTCCAGCCATGACTTGGTCTATGTTTTCCATAAACTATTTAGATGTTGGTTTGTCAACGAAAGCTGCAGATTATTTTGAAAAGGCTTACACAAATTATGTACGACCAGAATTTAAGGTAAATTGAAGAGTAACAAATTGGGTACCGTTAAATTTTATAATGGATTTAAAAATTGTAATAGTAATATGTAAAAGGAGATTTTATTTGAGTTTTGCACGAGAAATATGATTTAATATATAAAAAAAATGTTTTCTAAATTAGGCCCTAAAATATAATTGCATATCATACATATTTAAAAAAAAAATCAATTGTAGGTTTGGAGTGAAACAAAAATAGGTTTTCAAGGGTCTGCTAACTTTCTTACCGGCATTGGAGGATTTTTGCAAACAATCATTCATGGTTATGGTGGCATAAGATTTCAATTAGAAAATAATTCAGCAAAAATGCTAATCAAACAAACTAATACAATGCCCAATACCAAGCAATTAACCATAAAAGGTATAAATAAAAAAATTTACAATTAATTTAAACAAATTTTAACTTCATTTTAAGGTATTAAATTCGCTAACTCCTCATTTGAATTAAAAATAGTAAAATCTGGAGAGAATACTCTGAAATTATTAAAATTGGGTGATCAACCTTTAGAAATAATCATTGGAACGAATAACAAAGCCTCAAATTTATATGAAGGATTTTCAAGTAAGTTGTGAATACTTTTTGGGTTTAATAGAATGTATTTAAATGTTTTGTTTATTTTGGTTCTTTTATCTTTATTCTTTTTTAAACTTGTAGTTCAATTCCAAACTGAATTCATAATTATACAAACTATAACAAGAGTAGCCAAAAAATAATCATCATCTTTCATATTAGATGATGAAAAAGTATGTATGTATGTATATAATATATAAATCTTACATAAATATTATAATTATAAAAAAAAAAAAATGTTTAAATTGCAAGTGACACATATAATAATATGAAACTGATATAATCTAGATAAGTTGCTAAATTATGGTCACACTGTCCAATAGGCTTAACGTGACCATATTTTTACTATGGAGTGCAAGTTTTATGGTAAAAAGTAAGTTTAAAAATGACTATTGCAAATAAACTGTGTATGTATGGGGGTTTATTTTTGGTTAAATTCAAATTCCAGCAGATCATTACCCAAAAAATATAAAATAATGCAATTTACATCAATTCATGCAATTACAATCAATTTTTAAACGTTATTTTTAAGAACTGGTTACAAATATTCTATTTGAAGCAATCAGAATTTTAATATCGAAGTTTTGGTATTTTTGAAAATAAAAAAAATGACATTGTTGTTACAAGCAAATGTTGCATACAAATAGATTTTTCTTTTGAAATGATCCACTGAAATTGTTTACTTGTATATGTATGTGTTTCTAAATCTATATGTAATCAATATTGATCTTCATAACTATTGTAATCTATGGATAAATTTGGTTTATTATAGTGTCCAAACAGTGCATTCTATATTTGCTTTTACTTAAACTTCGATATTGTTGAACCAGCTACATTATTCGTCGTCTGTTTTCCACCACTTAACACCACATACGGAGTTTTAGTTTCCTTTTGTTTCTGTTGCAACATGGTGAGTGTGCCCAATGGTGTATCCGTTGAACTCATGGTTTTCATTAGACCTTCCTGTTCCATTTTCTTCAAACGTTTTTCAATTTTATTTTTCCCTGGACCTTTACCATGGAACTTATGTGATAAATAACGGAAGGCCTCTTTCAAATTTAAGATGCGTCCATTGTCATCAATATATTCCAATTTTACGTTTGGATTGAAATTGCTCTTGTCTTTGAAGTCCATAATTGGGCCAGCATGGAAACGATCGCGTCGCCCAAATTTATCGTCTTCACTAAATGTAAAAATAGAAAAATTAAATATTGCCCATTTACAAAAATTAAAATATTTATGTGTTGTTTTATGTAGTCAAATTTTTGAAAAAATAAAAAAAAAATTTCTTAAAATATGCGTTTATTTCGCGATTCTGTGTTATTTTTGAACAATTTGAAACGCCCAATCATTACCCTTATATTGTGATATTCCATAATATATATAATTTTTCAAGAATTTTTATTGAAAGTCTATATATTTAAAAAATAACTTGATTTATGATATAGCTTGTTGATTTTATTTGCAATATTCGTGCTCTGGTAAACATCATGATTCAAACATAGACAATATTACTATTAAATTTTATTATATAATAACATAGCATAGTTTTTAAATTGCAAAATTCCACGTTCATATAATTACTTTGTTTAAAAGCTTTTATTAAACTTGCTATGTTTGTTTGTTTGTATGTTAGTTTAGGTCAAAATTTGTAACTGAATTTTGAACCAGTTCTCGTAGCCCGAACCATACACCTGCGACAATACAATATCATGTTCGAAAATTCGAAAATGTTTAAAATTGTTATTATAATCTCAATATCACTCATAACCCTGATGATAATGCAATATTATGTTAGAAAATTTTAATTTATGTTCGGTAATTTTTTAAAGCTGTTAAAAAAATGTCCAAATTCCAATTTCCAACTCAAATATTTAAAACAAAAATTCAAAATGCTCGTGAATAGCAGCAGAATTTATTTAAATGCTCTAAAAACAAGTAAATTTATTTAAATCAAACTAAGTATTCATTACATTTTATAATTGATGTGATATAAAAGCTCATCACGACTGGACCAGTTTCAGGAAAATATCGCGACAACCTTTTATGTCATATAAAATGTGTAATATAATAAATAGTTTGATTTAAATAAAAGTTTATTTTATTGTTTTTAGAGCATTAAAATAAATGTTTTTAATATTATTTTTTTTATATTTCAATAAGCAGTTATTAACATCAAGACCCATTTTTGACTTAAAGATAAGCTGTTTAACTAGATTTATTTTTGAATGTATATTTTGTTTACTAGTTTAAGGGGCCAATATTAGGGAGTTAAGCTACTGCAAAGTACACACAGCTGATAATAAAATTTTGTATGAAAGCAAGCAGGACATGGATTATTCTGTACTGACAATGATTACTTCGAAATATAATTTTTGATTAGAATATAATTAGATTAGAATATAATTATTAATCTCTGAATATGAGATTGGTTTATAACCACTGTATCTAGTATACAAATTTATATGTATTTACTTACGCTGTATTTTTATCCTCTATCGAATAGTTTTTAGCTTGTAAATGTGCCATTTTAGAGTTGCTTGGTCGATTGAGATCCTCCTTTTCCAAATAGCCCTTTGATAAAGCTAAACGTAGTGCATTTGCTACACCAGCACCCACGTCAGGTTCTTCATCCAATATGGCCACCTCCTCCACTTCATCAACAATGTTGTCCAAATCAGCTGGTTGATTAACTTCATCGGGATTTACGGAATTCCAAGTACCATGACTAGCTTCTATCATATCATCGGTGTTATCACCCAATCTCTCTTCGGCATTTTCGATCGTCTCAAAGTCCATCATATCATTGGAATCTTCGTCGCGATTACCGGCCATACCATAAGTGGGAATATCACCCAATGTTCGGCAAAATTCAGCTGTGGCATTAAGTATGATATGAGCATCACGGTTAACGTCGGAATCCATAGCGTTGTCTTCTTCGATTTCCGGTTTGATTTCAGGCTGAATAGATTCGATATTGGGCAATGATTTCTTAATGATATTCTCCTTTTGTTTAAGTTTACGTGCTTTAGAGAGTACACGTTCGAGATCATCATCTTGTTCTTCGATTTTTAAATTAATTTCTGAATCCATGGGATCATTTTCATCACTGAGGGTACGATGACGTCCTCTACGGCTTCCAAAATGTGTTGTATCTTCCTCTAATGGTTGTAGGTCATCGGCTTTAAGTTTTTGTCTTAATTTTTTAATTTTCTTTTTAGGTTTTTTAAATCTGAAAAAAATAGATGTATAGTTTAACATTTCATTAGAACTTTTGTGACACTACTTACTTAGCCATTTCAGTTTCCGTCAATGTATCGGATGCCAAAGTGATTTCTGTATCGGCTAAAGTTTCTAAACGTTTACCGGCTAATTTCGTTTTAATTTCCAATAATTTACGTCGATGTTCTCGTACTTCATCTAAATTTTCACCAATTACGAAATTTTTCGTTTTCAATTTATTTCCATCCAAATCCTCATCGTATTTCTCCAATATGTTTCTTTCAATGGGGTTACCCAACTCATCATATTGTTCCTCGTATACATTGTAGCCGTAAGCCAAAGGATTTTTCTTCTTATTTTCAACATTTTTTCGAAAACGGGCATCATCCAACATGTTGACATTAATCAAAGTGTCACCCTCTTTCTCATCCAAGACGTCGGCATCTTTAAGTGTTAAAATAATAGTTTTACCTTCAGAAAATTCATCCATATCATGGTCGACTTTAAGGCCCTTTAGATGTTTTTCTGTGTAGGCTTTACGACGTGCTTCATCTTTTTCCTTTTCTACCAAATCGTCTATGCCGAATTCTTGATCCATTTCCTCTAAAGCTTTGGCCTAATAAAATATAAAAATAATATTCAATCTTCCTTTCTTGGAAAATACAAAATTTTTCACATTACCCTTTCTTCAGCTGCTTTCTTCTCATCCACCACCTTTTTGTTACGCTGCACCCACTTGCTGGTATCATCTACTTCTTCGTCCGACTCACCTAGAGTCTTGATGCGAGCTAATCTTTCTTCCAGGAAACGCTTTTCTTTACGCTGCTTCAATTTCTCTCGCATTTTTTCCGCTTTAGCTTTCTCTTTAAGATTTTCCGCGGGTTTATGTAAAAATTCACCCCATTCATCTTTATAGGAAGACAGATCTTTTTCACCTGGTTTCTTGGCTTCGGCAGCAGCCGCCGATGTTGATGGTTTAGAGGGCCCAGATTCCACTTCTAATGGCTTTAAACCTAATTTAGCTCTTAATTTGTTAGTTTCCTCTATGGAGAGACAATCTCCTGCTCCATTTGATGGTATAGGTGAAAAATCTCTTTCTCTAGGTCTATCCCTTTCAGGAGAACGCTCACGATCCCTATTGTATTTTTCGGCATCTCTAGGTGAATCAAATTCTCTTTCTTCTCTTTCAGAACGATGTCTTGGGTGATATTCTCTTTCAGATCTTTCATATTCACGTTCCCTTTCCCGCTTTCTTTCACGATCCTTACGCATTTCACGTTCCATTTCATCATCACGACTATTCCTTTCCCGTCGTCTATCCATTTCTCGTTCTTTTTCATAACGCTCGCGTTCTCGTTCCTTTTCTCGTGCCCTTTCATAAGCTTTGTGTCGTTCACGCTCTCTCTCGCGTTCTTTTTCCTTCTCGCGTTCGCGTTCGCGTTCCCTATCCCTCTCTTTCTCATAAGCACGTCGACGACGTTCTTCCTCGTAATCGACATTTTTCGTTAGCAAAGGTGGTGGCGGAGCACTACGTTCCGTTTCAGTATTGCTGTTGGATTTAGAATCTACCGGTACTTCTACACAGTCGGAACCTGAAATTTAAATATATGGTCAACATTTTTGTCAGACAGCTATAATTTTATCGATATATCTTATTAAGTCAAAACCATTATAGTTTCCATTCAAGTATGGAAATATACCTATAGCAACATTCCAAACCTTTTGAAAAAGCCTGTAAAAAACAAAAAGGGAAAAACGATGATTTATCATGATCCACTTAAATAGTGCGCAGCTGAGAAGAGATAAGAGTCTTCCAATTAAAATTTATTTAATAATTAAAGAATATAATAATGGAAAAAAATAATCGCTTTATATTTAGACATCTTATCCCATCTCTTGCAGACGACTGCACACTTTCCCTTTTTTGGGAAACTTTAGAAGCCCTCGACCCCTTAAATAAGTTTGTATGTATACATGTTAGACTTTTTCACTTACTGTCTGAATCAGACTCGGCCAAAGCTATCACTTCATCGATCTGTTCCTCACGATCCCGCTCACGGTGCTTATGCTGTTTTTCGCGATGGCGCTCCTTGTGTTTCTTATGTTTGTGGTGACGATGGCGACTGCTGGATTGTTCGCTTGTCAAATCAATTTGTTGTTCTTCATCACCACTGCGAAGTTCTTTGGGAGATCTTGAGCGATGACGCTTATGTTTTTTTTCTTTTTTGTGTTTATGTTTGCCGGTGCTGGATGAACCCATGTTTTAATAATTAATTTATATTAATATATATTTTTATTTTTTCACTAAAATTATTTTTCTTCTCACACTAAAATAAACGTTTTGCTTTATAATAAAACAGAGTTGATAAGCATTTAGTACGTTTGACACAAGACGAATTCATATAAGGTGGAGTCAGTCAAACAGCTGATTACTTTTTTTTCACTTGTTTGGTTCTATCGTCTATCAAATATTGATTTTATTTTTCAATATCTACATAATTTATGCTTATTAAATTTAAAAATTAATTTTTACATAAATAACTTAAATCACCACTGTTCGAATATCTTCTCAATTTTATGTTTTAATTTCTCATATCTGTTTTTTTTTTTGTTTGGAATTTTTGACCAATTGTGGTTTTTGTCGAACTGCCACCACCCTATAATAATTCGGCTCAGTTTGACACAGGGTTCCCAGATTTTTTCTATTGGGGAAAAATCCCCTAATCTGACAACACTGGATTGACACAAGTACTAAACATTTCAGTGCTGTCAAAAGATTATGAAATAAAAGACTTAATTACAAATCAGTAATTATAAAAAGTTCTTTTCGGAATTGAATTTTTGAGGAGAGAATAAAAAATTTGATATATAACGATTTAATTATCAAGCACGATATGTGCTTGTTTTATCCATATAGACATGAAACAGCGGTGAAAGTGTATATAGAACGGGATGCAGCTGTGATATCTGAGTTTGCTAGAATAAATAAACTTATTTTGAAGGCTAACAAGACGAAATTGTTAAGATTTAGACCTGTAAATCAGCAGAGTCAAGACTTTAGTGTATACTTATTTTCATAATTATTGAAAAATAATTTTTTTTTATGTAGTTATTCTTTAGTTTTTAATATTGTCAACTCGCCTCAATAATGCCATTATGGCGTTGAGGCTTTGAATTTGAAATTGTAATGAATTACTTTTAATAAATATAAAAAAAAAATTATTAAGATGGGCACAAGTAATAATTTTCTTCTGAGACACGATCTACACGTTTTCCCAAAAAGTCGACTAACTAAAATCTCCTTATTTTTAATTTTAGTTGGAAAATATTTGTAAACCATCGAAGAATGTCGACTACTCATAAATAGTTAAAATCGAGTATTAAAAAATTTAAAAGTCAAAGTTGGAAAACTCTTATTTTTCTTTCAACTATAGAATCCTATTAGCTGTGAATAAACTATTTAAACATTTTAACAGTCAAATTCCTACTCACACAGTCAAGATAAGCAAAAAAATAGCCTGGTTTTGTAAATCTTGTAGAATCGACACCACCTTATAATTAAAACGCCTTGGCATAGTTAAAACCATAGAGAATTATACATAGAGACGAGCCACTCTGTTTTGTCAAACAATAATAAAACAAATCATATGCCTGATACAAAAACAAAATACTTTGATTGTTGTTAGAAGAGTTAGGTTTTTGACAACAGACTGGTTTTTTAATTTCATACAAAAATAAATTGACTGATACCTCGATACATTTTTTTGTGTGCCGGAGAAAAACACAAAAACACATCTGTGAGCCAAACCGCCATCAAACTAAAGTATACGCCGTCGTAAATTTGTATTTAAATTAAATATGACAAAATTTTTCGTTTTTTTTCACAGTTATAGATGTTTTACTGTTAAAAATGTAAAATTTAGTATATTAACATCGCTTTGGCAGAGTCTAATATTTAAATATTAATAAAATAACGAGTTTTTAATGAAGGTATTCGACGGTTAAATATAATTAAACTTCTGATCGAGTTTTTTTAAGTTTTTAATTTACTTTATATTTATTTATGTAATTTTATTAATGTAAATTTTTTTCATTTATATATTTTATTTTCTACATAGTCTAAAGAAAGTACCCCTGAGTTTTACTCCATTGCGCCTGACATTATATTGAATACATCCTTTAAAGCGTTCAAACGGAAGAGTTCTTCCTTTAATTCCACATAATCTAAGTAGGAAAGATTTCCATTTTGTAGTTGAAAATTTTTAACGTGTAGCACTCGCATAAGTTCCTGCTGCTTACGCACTATTCCTTTTTTGTCTTCTTTTTTAATACCTTCTACTGAATTCTTTAATTTTTTATTGGTTTTAGACTTTTTACTCGATACCTGTAAAATATTTTAATTAATATTTGTTTTAATGGAACGATAAAATAATTACTTCTGAATCCATGATGACTTTTTGTAAACAAAAAATGTAAATAAAAACATGCGCTGCTTGAAAATAGCGTTGCCCAACTTAGTAATTCATCCAATTTAACAATTAATGAAATTGGCAATCCAATAATAAAACATTGCCAATCTTTTTACTTTTCCGTACAATCTGGTACTAGCAACAATTCTTGCTTTTTGTTTGTGGTACGAGGTTTGGCGGATTTAAAAAACAATTTAGTTTACATTTTTTGCATTTAAAAGTTCCAAATGGATTGTAATGAAACTACGCGTATTATAAATTCGGAAACAAATGAACAATTGCTAAGAACTCATGATGAAGAATTAACCAAACTTCGTAAATTACGTTTGGTAATTAAGGAGCTCAAACAAATTGATTGCTCCAAGCTAATGCTGCCTGACAAGGAACAAGTGAAAAAGGCCATTGTGATAATAAAAATTGGTGAATATCTTTATTTAAATGACAAAAAGGATCAAGTGCTGAGTAAGTTAATCAACAACTATAAACGTTTACATAAACATGTTTTACTTACACTTTCTTTGCTTTACAGATTTAGGTGAAGTTAGTTCCATAAATCTCAATTATACTGAAAGAAAAGCTGTTCGTCATCAATTAACTATAAATTTGCTAAAGGAAATGCAAGGGATAAATACTTTTAGTACTAAAATACGCTCTGAGTTGCCAGAAGTATTTAACGATGGCGACTCTTTGCATACACAGATTTTGTCATTGGAAAAGCAGAGGCGTGCCAATTTGGAGAATCTGATACAGTTGCGAAATCGTAAATGCAATTTTCTTAAAGTCGTCGCTGAGTTGAAAATGGGTCCCTATTTAGCCTGTGAGTTGGAAGTTATGTTTGCTAAGGCTCGTCATAATCAAACCAAAGTAAATCTTCTGCGCGGATACTTTATAAATGAATTGTTAACGCGCACTGAACACAATTTGAAAGCCATACGTGAGGTAGAAGGGTATATTAATGAGGCTATAGAGAAGGAACAAGAAGTTAGTAATTAATAAACGTATATTGCTGGTTCATTTAGTAATAAATATTTCCATTGTTTTTAATTTATGTATATCTGAATATTTATCAATTGAAATATATATATTTTTTATTTATTAACAAATTATATTACAAGTATTCTTATTATCTATGAGAACATCCATACATCCTGACGACTCCTACAAATATACATATGTTTAATTAAAAAAATGACATAAGATTTTAATTACCCTAATTATCAGCATAAAGTCGGATATCACTTAAATTAAAAAAAATCAATAAGATTATGCTTAAAAGTTACAACTGACACTGTAAAAGAGCGCATATTTCTAGGCAATAAATTCCAAAAACGCGCAGCTTGTACAAAAAATGATTGCTCATATATTGAGTTATGTATACAAGATATAACAATTTGGTGATTTCTAAGAGATCTTGTAAATGATAACGGTTTTTGAAATTTAGCAATTTTATAAAGATAAATTAACAATCGAAATTTAAGGTAATCATCAAAATTTAGATTCAAATAATTTTTTAGATGAGAGGAGATATGAGGCCTTAACCCAAGTCCATAAACAAATCTCACAATTTTGTGCACAATCAATTTTATCTTCTTTTTATTCGTAATATTACAATCCGAATAAACGTCAACACAATAATTAACTTGTGACATAAGCAAGAAATGTGCAACAGTACGCTTGACTTGTAAAGGTAGGGACAGATTCATGTGATATACCCTACGTAATGTCAGACAGATTCTAGTACAGACGTTATCAATATGTGGTCCAAATGATAACTTGCCATCAACCGTACCGCAACCTACTAACAATCTATATATTTGAATTGCTTGTTTTCTCTAAAATTATAGTTTTTTCTGTAGTTCTTTTTATTTATAGTGTTGTACGATAACGAAAAACATAAGTCTAAGAATGGATTAGTTTATTATATTTCTATGTACATTTTGTATCATGGTAAAAATTACTTTATTTGAAATGAGAACAAAAAAAAAATAAAATTTTAATACTCTGAAAAAAAGTATTGTAAAAATGTGAATAAAGTTAAAACAAAAAAATGTATTCTAAAGAGTTGAATACGTAACTTGATCTAATAATTCATCTTCCTCCATTTTAATTCTCATCACCAAGTCTGTTACTTGATGCATAGCCTTTATTTGGTTACGGCTATTCATGCTACATATCGTAGAAACAATCATTTCACCAAACGCATGAACAGCAGGATTTGCATTTCTAGCTTCATTAACTGCACAGGCTTTCTTCAAAGTTTCAACCGCTTCGCAAAAGCTTTTATCAACATCAGGATTAGAATTTTTGCATTTTTTACGCAAAAATGATGGATCTATCAATGGATCATCAAACATTTGTGTAAACTCCCCCCCACAGTTCACGGGTGAAGCTGTAGGCGAATCAGATGTTGAAGCAGTTCGTAAAGGCTGTGGTGAAGCCGCCGGTGAAGGCGGTGGTGAATGTTTCTTTACTGGTGGCAATCTAATTCCTTGTGATCTCATGCCTCGGAGTCTGAAATATAATGATATGTATATTAGTGTGTATGCATTTTCAGAGTACTTAAAATTGTGGAATATCGCAAAATTTATCTTGTCACAAATGTGCGATATGTAGTTCGAACTACATATAACTTTTTATCTAAAATACCAAAATAATACCAAAGTATTACTTTATGGAAAATATTGTTTTGATAATAAAAATCGAATTTTTAATTCAATTTAGCGATATCATTACCTTTTAACTTGATATTTATTATTAGGATAATATCGAGGGACTATATTCAAACCGCTCTATCTTAGAAAACTCAGGTTTTCAGCAGAGCAAAAAAAACTAGCTTATTCATAAAGAATATTAAATTCTTTCATCTACATACATATATTTTTAAGGCCGATACTAAATTCGATATCTAATTTATTTGTTTAAATTATTGTCAGTTTTATTATTTTTCTATACAATAATAGATATGCACATCATAAGAAATACATTTTAAATTGGATTTAATTATTGATTTCGGCCAATTTTAGAATATTTTACTCATTATTTAAAGGATATAAAAATACAAACAATTAGTATTGTAACATTAAGTTTTTTCGGATCCAGACTAGTCGAAATTGTCGTAGAAAGAATTGTATACTGAGGGTATTATGCTCTTCAAATCTTATAAATTATTTCATTTATTTGGGGAATGACGAAAATTTATATTATATTACACTACAATTTGTAAGATAAAAAATTTACCTTGGTTCAGATACCTTAGGATCGTTCTTAACATTAGTTTTATACAGTATTTAGTCCGGCTCAAATACATATTAATATATAAACAATATCTACAAAAGGTTTTCATAAAATCTATGATAAAGGATGTTGAATATAGTCCCTCGATATATTAAAAATGTTTAAACAACTTACGGCCTAGATGATATATGAGGCCTTAAAAATTCCATCATCTCAAAGTAGGGCCAGACATGTGTATATGGATCAGATTCTGAGGATTGTTCTCTTTTTTTTATCTCTCGTGTGAAGCGATCCCTTAAACTTGTCCATCTTCTTATGGCGTCCTCTTCTAACATGAAAAATAAAACATTTATTTCATTAAACAGTAACTAGTACATTATGTATATATAAATAGGGCTGGTTAACGTTGCGGAAAGACTTGTCTGAGAAATTAACTAAAATATCGTTCCAGTAACCAATCTAGTTTAACTCATTGTGCATGCTAGTACCTGTTGTTTCCATCTCATGGGCAATTTCCATCCATGCATCTTTTTTCCTGTCTATGAACTTGTAAAGTGGATTGTATTTGTTGTAAATTTCACTTCTTTCCTGAACAAGTAAAATTAGTTTTTCGTCGTCGATCATTTTAATATTATTAGGGATTGTTGTTTTCAATTACTAAACAAACAAATATTATTTTTGTTTTTAAAATTTGAAATGTGTTACGAATAAATATAAATCTCTACGTCAATTTACGATGGATTATGTATAATTTTTCGATTTTCTATTTTCACAAGACCAAATTAACCAAGCGTTTAATGGTTATTTTTGTTTGTTGTTACGGCACGTCACCATACGTCTATGCATGTATGTATCTAAACAGATACATCTCCTACTACAAGGTTACGTTGCGTTTGTGTTATCATTTCACCTTTAGGAACTGAAATGTGTGATGGCATTAGAGTTTAGTACCAAAACTTATTAAATGTAATATAAAGACATCAGTTACATATACTAAAACTGAGGTGAGCTAAATTTTAATTTTATTATTTTTTATTTGGAATGATAAAATTCGAAGTAGACAATTATAGACACATTTTCGTAGCAAAGAGCCCTTTTGACAATCAAATGTACTAAAAATTACACATTATTCACACATGTATCAACACTATTAAAAATGACATTATGTAGTTTCAATGTTGCCATCACGTTAATTATAAATTACACAATACTGATTCCTAAATTACTTATATTTTATCTTTAATCTACTACGAAACTGTCGATAAGGGTGAATACGGTGCAGACGATTCTACGATATACTGGAACACTGGTAAACTAGGGGAATCGGATGACTTAGTGACAGCAGCCTGTGAAACTTTCGTTTGCTATTTCTACTAACAATCGTTACGGAAAACGCAGCCTTTACAAATCGGTTACAACGCATTTTAGCATGTTCTGAAATTCGTGCGCTTTGCTGGAGTTTTGCAATTTTTCGAAGTTGTCAATGTAAACTTATGTTTTATCATAACACACTAATAAATTTAAAAAATAAACAAACAAAGCAAATATAGCAAGCATTCTTGCATTTTTGGACTTTATTTTTTGGCGGCAATTGCTTATTTTCATTTAGAGAGGTTACATATAAATACTTACGAATAATTGGTAGTCTTCAACACGGGTAGCCGGTTTAAAAAAAGGTTCTTGTATGATTTTTTAGCTCCCGTAAATGTTTGAAGGTACTGATACAGATTTTTAATTATTTTTGAACTTTTATTAAGGGTTTATTTTTACGTTTTGTATAAATACCTATGTGTACTTAATAAATTCCAAACCAAATAATTTATATTACAATTAACACCACATTTTTTCGATGATAAATTTCATCATTCCTATTATCATTACAATATCAATGAATTTAATAAACTTACTTTATTGCAATCAAAAATGTGATAAATTTCGGGAGATTATAAACAAATTGAAAATTAGATTAGCTGCATCACAATAGAACGTATAGACATGAAAAACTAATAACACCATCGCCGACATTCCCCAGAAAAATAATTTTTCTTTAAAAAAAACTTTTTTTCCCGCAAGAAAGAACACATCCAGGAAAAATCACTTTAATACTTTCAGTAAATACCAGGATATGATAAATATTAAAAAAAATACATTTCTTTAAGCAATGCTCTAAAGGTAAACCAAGACAAATATAGTTATTTATATAAATTCTAATATCTAACTTACATCATAAAATGAAAACTATGAGAGAATAACATTCTCCTTTCTACGACAATCGTATTTTTTCCATTTAAATACACCGATCCCACCGCCAAATAGTACCGTCATCACAAACACACACCAATATAGAACCGTCTTTCGAAAATGTTGTTTGTCTTATGGCTGTAGTACATTTTGGGTGCACCAATGTGCTGCATTTCGTTAAATTCGGATCGGAAGCATCTAGTTCCCAAACATAGGTTTTACCTTGTTGATTACCTAATGCTAAAATTTTATGCCACAAATTGAAGGCAAAACGAATAAACCATATTTCGCACTCCTTATAATCGAAATGGTGTATTATAGTTGTTGTAGTCTCTTGTGGTTTAAACTCATGTTGATCCAGTTTTCCAGGTTTCCAGCAAACTATAGAATTTTCGCAAGATTTTGAGAGAACGAAATCACCGAACCATTGAACACAGTCGACATAGTTACGGTGAACGTCGCGCGTAGAGAAATCGGGAAAATGTTCTTTGATTGTAGGAAAGGGTGTGGTATTCTTGCTGGTGTTCCAGTGGCAACTGTTTTCAATCGCTTCTTTGATGGCAGGTTTATTAAGAAACCATAATTTTAGAGAATGGTCCATGCCACTGGACATAACACGGTCTCCTTTCAAATCAAAATCTACAGAGAGTACCTCGTCGCGATGTCCTTCTACTCCACCAAATATTGCCACACATACATCTGTGTGCACGTTCCACAAGCGTAAAGAATGGTCCTTACTGCCAGATAACAAAATTTGTGGAAGTCTAGGATGAAATTTTAATTCATTTATAGCATGACCATGGCCTATGTAATGTTTGGTGCTCATGTTCTTAGATGGATTAAAAAGGCGTATTACACCACGATAGCCGGCAGCAGCCAGAATAGGATCCGACGTTTCAGGATCATACGACCAAGCAGAAGTGTAGAAATTTTCATCGGGCTTAGTGAAAAAATATATATTTTTGCCTCTGAAAATATGTTTATTATTTATATCAACATCTACTTACATCTGGATCAGCATAACACTGCAAAAGTCTCATACCACCACCAGTTTCTTCTTCCGCAGCACCTGAACACTCGTAGATAGAAACCCGATCTTTCCCCACGCAGGCAAAGACGGCCTGTTCGTTGCTTAAGAAATGGTTGAATTGTGCACCAAACAAAGGTTGACCATGGTCCTCGCGTAGATGACAACTATAGAATTTTAAAAATTTAAAAAATGTATTCCTATTTCATATTTTCTGCTTACTTGTACTTAAATAATGGTTTAACTATTTTAGGAGTTTTAACTTTACGGTGTATTTTATCAAATCTGGAATTGGGACTTTTGCTACGTGATGTTGTTGTGGTGGTAGTTGTACTCATTACACTCATAATATCATCGTCTTTATCCTCGGCAATGGAGTCATCTTCGCTGTCTTTTGGAATATTGTCCTCAACATTTGTTTCTTCAACTGTCACTGATGGTAATGACTTCCACTGTTCTCCACTTCCATTAGGTGAATTCTCATTTGCGTCTTTTAGTTCATCGTTTTTAAATGGGTTTATTTCATCCAGAGTCATTTTTGGCGTTCTAATTTTTCTGATGTACTTGTGCAAAAAAAATTCAAAATGTAAACAAAATAAATTTGCAAACGACTGGAGTTGCCAACCTTTTTTATGCCGGATTGAAAACCGGATTTTTCTTATCAGGAAGTGATCTGTAAAGGAGTTAATTCATTGAGGAATAATAATACTTGCCTATAGTCGTTTAATAAAAATCTATTAGAAGAATTTCCAATCATACATATCATTAAATTAATTTCAAGGAGATCCGACATGATCAATGATTACTAAAAAAGCAATGCGATTTCCAAGTTTTTACTCTGGTTATAACATCCCTGAAATATACAATATATGTCAAAAATATAATCAACATATTAATTTAATTTTTTTAAATTTACCTACACTTAGTACAATTAATTTATTTAATGCAAAGAATATAAATATCTCAGATTATTAAAGATATGAAATCAAAAAAGTAATGTTTATTTTAACCTCCTACAACCACTTTTCAATAGTTGTGGTTTGCAGAGCGAAAGAATAAATACAATTTCCAATAGGCAACGAGTGTGATATATATTTGTGTATCTTTCCAAACCACAACCACTTTGAAATTTTCTTTTGTTTGTTTTCTATTGCCGTATTACTGAAACCAGCTGATTCATATCTATATAATTTGTAATAAGTATTAAACAAATTTAACATTATGTATATTAAACAACAAAACAGATGATCTGATACTGACGCCTTTATTTAATATGTTTAACAACGCGAATTCATTCATTATATCCTGCACTAGAAATATCTAAGATCCAACATATGATTATGATATTCTAAATCGAATTAGCTATGTTACGAAAAAATATTTATAATTTTTGAAATTCAGCAAACTCGGTTTAGTAGATAAAAAGTATCGAACCAAAGTGTGAGACAATGCTTGATTTATTTTTAAACAATTCTTAAAATTTTTACATGTAACTTTATTGTTGTTTGTTTAATGAAAAGCAACAATAACATGAAGTTCCAGTTTTAGGTGGAGGGTATTTAAGATTATGCACAGTCGAATACAGCATTCTAAACATAGGGATTGTCAAAGACCTAAGTCTGTTGTCAAAAACCTAACTCTTGCAACAACAAAATACATATTGGTTAAGATATTTTGTTGCTGTATCAGACATATTATTTGTTTAATCTATGTATAATTCTCTATGATTCTAACCTTTTTATATTGATATTCTGACGTTTAAACGAATATTTTTTTTATCGAATTTTAACTCTATGTATAAACTACTCCATTACAATACAACCTTGGATACGTTAGTATGTTACCGGGTACCAGATACTTTCTGGAATATCCAATACTCGTTACCTCAGTTAGTTTTATACATCACTACTCGTTATTAAAGCAATGTTAACACGAATAGTTACCGAGTCAGATTTTTTTGTATTCGTGATAAACAGAAATTTTTAACAAAAAGTTTAGTGTTTTTGTGGACAAAATAAACTATAAACTAATAAATACATTTCATTTAATTAAAGATATAATAAAACAAGTGAGTAAAAACTAAATAACGACTAAATATAAAACAAATAACTACCAAATATAAAAAAACGATCAAAACAACTACGATTTGTAGAAAATGTAATATATAAACGGAGGCTGAGTGAGAAAAAGATTTTTTGTATTGGGGTTACAAACAACGAAGAGGAGCTTCTTTGACTTTTTTTGTTAACCGAAAAGCGGTTGTTTTCCTTTTGTAGTGTGTGTAATTTTGTCATGGCCTTTAATTGTTTTCAATTATGAGAGAAAAAAGTTTATTATTTCAATTGATAATTTTTACACGGATTATTATTATCGGATTTTTCTCCAGATTTTTTGTTGTAAGGAAAAAACTGGACTTTGAAACATGAGCTATCAGGTCTATGGTTGTTGTTGCTACTGTCAATTGTAATGTTTTGTATATTCCTTGTTGTATTGTTGTTGTTATGTATGCACAATTGTTGTTCTATTATAGAATTGGTGTATTGCTTCGAACTGGTACTTATGATTGTAAGAGTTTCTTACAGATTTTTTTTTGTACTATGTCAAACAAAATGTCCTTTGGTTGTCTTGTAAAATTGTTTATTAGTTTTTTTTCTTTTATTTTGAGATGCAGGCATATGTAATTCGCATATTCTTAGAAAAATAATAAATTTCATATAAAGAGTAATTAAAAATATTTTTGAATCCACTTGAAATTTGTTCGTATTTTATTATTTTTATATGTCATACCTTCGAATATGCATTCTGTTTGTTTTTTGATATTTGTTGTGTTTTTTTTTAAATAAAGTGACTCATTTTAATTACACGGTAAAATTGTTGTATACAATCAGGTTAAATCGTTACCATTAATACCGGAGGTGATACCTACTTCAATTGGAAACGAAATGTGATAACACTTTTTGATGATTTATGCAAATTGAAATATCAAAATCATCTGTTACAAATCACAAGTTTTCAGGAGAGCAAATATTACAAATGAAACAAACTGAATTAAAATTAAAAAAAAAACAGTTTTTTTTTTTCAATAATTAATATTATATTCTTTCTTCTGCAATATATGTTCAAGACCATTTCTAAATTCTACATAGGTATAATTTATGGCATAAATCTAGTTTATGGCCGCCAATGATGGTGATTTTGGAAAAAAAAACTTATTTTTGTCGCCGCTCCATATTTTCTGATTTATGAGTTCTTCATTTACAAAAGCATTTTGGGCCTTATAAGGCTTATTGAAGCTAATAACAATATAAAAACCGACAACAAGAAATATATATCCATTTATGTTTATATAAAAGCAGTAAACAATAAAAATAAAAAATACACAATACTAAAGGCTGTCAAAATAATAGACCCTATTGTTCCCACCAAATACAGAGAATTACCTTAGCGCAATGCATATTTGGCTTTGGTGTGGATTATTATAATGGATCCATTTTTTATGGAACAATTATTTTATTTTATAGCGTTCAAACATCATTTCGGACATGCCGAATCGAATTTCAAGGCTTCAATTAGTATGGTACCCAAGTTCCATGTTTTTGGATAAATCCTGCTGCTTGAGTAGCTCCCAATGATATTGCAAGCTCTCGTTGAGTTTTACAACAAACTTTTTGGCTGGCCTATGGATGAGAATTATTATAAACTGACGGTTCAAAATCAACTAATTTTGCCACCTTTGCCGTGATACAAAATGATGGTACAGACATTAGTAGTGGCATTCTTGAGTCATTGCTCCAACTTTACAGCTGAATCCTCGCATCAGAATTCTTCATATGCACTGACAGCCTTTTGGTTGTCATGACTATAAAATATACTTTATATGAATCTCCGTTGATTACTCAAATTAGAAAAAAAAATTAAATTGTTATGGATCCCCTCTCACGTTGGTATTCCAGGCAACGAATATACGCATATAGATATGATAATATATGCCAACAACTAGGTCTGGAGAATCCAAATTGATCCCCTAAGAATTTCAATTATCCGAAAATGATTCAAGGAGTCAAAATATTTGGAAATGTCTGAGAATGCAAGTACACTTAACATTTCATTACAATGCATGACGAGTTCTGAACAAGCGACATAGCATTATGACCACTACGGTAAGCACACTGCTGCTCATAAATGTTTAATGATTTAATCGTCCTGATTGAAAAATCACTGGTAACAACTGTTACTGAATATAGCAAGTAGCAGGTACATTTAAGTCGTTAATATTCCTCAAAAATATTTTATATTTTTCAATCACTGGTAACAACAGGTACTTTTAATGTTCTTTCACATATTTCAACAAACTGTTCAATATCGTTCTTATATATTTTTCAACATTCACTGGTAACAACTGTTATTGAATATGTATAACAAGTAGAGATGAGCGATCGATCTCCTGATTTTTGAAGAACATCGTTTTCTGTGAACGTGATTTATGAATCACTGTTCTCTTAAATAGTGACCGTGATCTCGTTTTGTCTATGTTAAGCATATTAACAACAATGTTAAGAAGAATACATTAGCGATATTCACATTATTGTCCATTTGTATTGCAAATTCATGCAATGCATATATGTACAATGATGCAATACCATTTGCACAAGATTGTAAATTGGCTATTATGTATTATTTTGATCTTATGTTAACCAAAAACTAATATTTGCTGATTTAAAAACGTCGGTTAATACGAATTTCCTCAGGTTTGTTCGTCTAACGAAAACAATTAAGAGTGCAATATAAGGGTGTGCCGAGAAGATAAGGATGTTTTCCTCTCGTTCTTTCAGAACTGGTCTTTGTTTATATTTTTGTTGCATGTAACATAAAGCGTTAAAAATTGTCACCTCTGTGTGACACTTTGTTGCACAACCTTCCTGTATGAGTTTCGAGCTAACAGTCTCGCACTAGCGATTTAAAATATATACTTTATGGGGTCGCAAATGAAAAATGTGGAAATTACAAACGAAATGACAAACTTATATAAACCCTGTCACTCATGATGAAATTATCCTTTTTTAATTAAGCCTGCGATATTATTAGTATTTATTTTATACATTAAAACCTCTAAAAATATCTTATAACAATCAATAGCAGAACAATAAAAACAAAGAATATATTGTAGTCTTGCTTTGCTTTGTTTTATGGTCCTATTTTTGATGTGCATTTGATTTTAACATGATTTGTAATCTTATCAGCGGTTTCTGTTTTATATAATTGTGACTAGGAGAAAAATAAAATGATCACAGAAATACATATTTTTATATCGTTTAGACTAAATTTAATTATTTTAACAATTTTCAAATTAGTTAAGGACGTCGTAAATTATAATAATGTATTCACTGTTTATTAGTAGTATTATTTAAAACTTGTAAGCCGTTACGCCCATAATCATTTAATAACTTACTTTTATTATTACTTTATCTCCAGCTCTTTGAACTTCCTTTATTTTGATTTACATAACACTTTGTTCATTTATTATTGAAAGTACAACCATGGAGGTTTTGTTGGTAAGTTTCGACTCTTGTTAGTTTTAATATTTCGCCCTCCATGCATGTACAACCGCCCACTAAAAACTAACACCTATGAAACCGTTTGACTAAACTTATTAAAAAGTCGATAATTTAGTCGTAAATATACATGGAATGTTTCATGTTCACGTTATTTAAACGGATTTTTTTAATAAAAAACTTTTTTTTGCAAATTATATATACCACTTTTTCCAGCATAGGCAAATCTATGATTTGTATACCCTTCACTCATGGTGAGGAGCAAGGGTATATATAAGTTTTCATTTGCGACCCCACAAAGTATATATATTCTGGATCGTTGTAGACAGCGGAGTCGATATAGCCACGTACGTCTGTATGTTGAAATCAACTTTCCTTTGCCCCCAAATTACTTATAAACATGATTGTTACATTAATGTATCGGGAATTCTTCCAGCTCGGTTGCTATTTGAAATCCAGAAAATCAGCCCACAAATGTCTGAGAAATATTTTTTGCCTATTTTTGATCTATACCTGGATTACTAAGTCATTAATATAAACAATATGGATATCTAATGATAGATATTTCAAAGTCAATTGCAACGAGGTATATAAGGCCATAGTACCTACAATGGGTAAAAATCGGGAAAAATATTTTCTAACCCGAATTTTTCTTTTTACCAAAAAAATTTTTTGGTATAATTTTTTTTCACTATTAAATTTAAAAAAATTAAAACACAAAAATATCGAAAGAAAATTTTTTTCTTAAATTTTGAAAAAAAAAAATTTAATTTTGTTTACATAAAAACATTTAAAATTTGTATTTTAATGTATAATTTGGTGAAGGGTATATAAGCTTCGGCACACCATGTTTTTAAATCTAATTTTTAACATTTTTCATTTCAACTAATTTATAATAAATTATTAAATATTTACCAATTTTATTGATTGTTAAAAAAATAGCTAATGAAAACTAGCTTATGATCAATCTGAAATGAGCCACAAGGTACTATAACGCTATCTAATTTTCCTTGTTAAATGCTACTGAGTTTTTCAATGTAATGTCTTCAAATAGTGAAAACGAGGCGATTATGATAACATCAAACAGAAAATAATTAAAAATGTTTAAACATCATACAAAAAGATGAAAACAAATCGAATATAAAATCATTTAAATTGTGGGTGATAAACACGCTAAGCTTTTTTCAGATTTATGATAAATTGATCTTGTATTCTATTAGCATTTTGCTCTCCCTCGTGTATTCGTTCAATACTTATCGAGGTGAAGTCAGATATAAAAGAAATAGCACATATCTGCATAATTATTTAATTACTAAAAGTCTGTTATAAATGAGTTAGCAATAAGTCAAATGGATTTTGAGTTAGCTCTGCATCAGCTTTGAGTGAGCAAAAAGTTAGTTCAATACATTTAGAGAAGAAGTCAGATGTTTTAAAAAAGAATAGGTCATCTCCGCAACATATTCGAGTTACTTCAGAAGTAAGTTGTAAATGAGTTAGCAATAAGCAGGCAAATTTTCAAGCTTTTTGCTTGAGAGTATGTTTTTACATATTTTGAATGTTTTTATAGAAAAATGCTTTTTTTTTTTGCAGAACCTTGCATAAATATGCATATTATGTACCTCGATTATTATTTCCTTGAACAAATATAACTTTTAAGTCACCCATATTGAATATTGGTTGAAAAACCCATAATTTATTTTGGGTTCTTATGATACTTTAATACGATCTTGCTATTTCCGTAGATTAATCTGTTGATGGCATATTTTTTGAAATTGTACCTTGTAACCACATTTTTATTACAATATAATTGTTTTAAGCTTTTGATTTTTCGGAACAAATCAAGATCCCAGTAACAGATTACATTTTCGTATTTTTTTTTCTGATAATATTCATATTTTCGCAAGGATTTTAAACTCTGGATTGTGTAGAACACCTGCTTTGCTAAATCTGCTTTTTCTCTATATCAACATTTTTTGAATTACTGTTGTATCATGTAAGACTTTTTGAAAAATGATTAAATGATACCCATATTGTTCAGATAATTAAATTTTAAATTTTAACGTTTTTATATTAATAACAATAATTACCAAATCTATCAACACAGATTTATCCTACGCATATCCCTTTTGTCTGCATATTTTCAAGTTTTGATGAGCTTTTTTGCTTACATGTTTATAATTTTTAATTTTGTAAATATTTAAAATTCCCCTGGGATAGGTCAACATAATTTTAGGTTAGCTTATAAAAGGCCGGCAGGGTACATTTTAACGTTTTAAACAACATCAGCAAATATATAAATCGTTTGTGACACTGACAAGTACAATTGTGGGTTTTATTTACACTCATACATGCATTAGTGTATTTATATATGCATTAGTGTATTTATATATAAATATATTTCTTAAAAAAAACCTACACACAGGCGCAAAAGTGTATTGCATACAGATTAAATATTTATTGCTTACAACAAAAATACTGCATGTTTATTTATTTCCATACTCTATCCCACGAAGTTTTCATGTTGTATATGGTGAAAAGTTTAATTTAAAACGTTTAAAGGATTTTGATTAAATAACTCAATTGATGAACACTTTAATGTAACCAGGATAAATGTTAAGAATTATGTCTATACTTTTAAAATTGGCCGGGTATCTGCTGACAGTATCTTAGATGCAAGTGAATAGTTGCTTCTGATGTAAACCACCCATGAAGCTATTGAAAAACATTTTTTACTTAGTCATCATTATGGTATGAACTGTGGTGAAAAATAAGACTATGATAAACTATATTAAAATGTTAATAGTTGTAATAAGAAATTTAAAATGTATTCTCATATCAAAAGTTTTATAATTCTTTATAAATCTTATCTGCGAATACATACTTCATTCCTTAATCGAAAAACAAAAACACTAACTTTAGCTCATAAATTATTTCCTTTTAGATTTTTTGTGTTTATCTATAAGTCAGGCTGTGTCTTTGTCGGTCTGTGGCTTTTTGATCGCTATTATCTTGTTATTTCAGTCATCTCTTTTCTTCTTTTTGCGTAATTAGTCAAGTTATATATATATCGTTACCTTAATATAGAATGGCCCTAACTCGTTTTTTTCCAAATTCTGTTTTTTGCACACTTCGATAGATAATCCTCTAATACAACATTGATCAAATAAAATGCCACAACATTAAATTGGTTGAAGACCTTCATAAAAATCTGTGTTAAAAAAAAGCAACTGCAAAACTTAAGTTTTACAAAGTTGTTTCCTTCTCCTGTAAAGTAAGGAAAACGTTAGTTAGGGCATTTCTATATTATGGTAGCGATATATATATGTCATTACAATTGAATAACAGAACAAACTACGTAAAATTCCTTTCTTAATACAATGTCTATTTAGCTACACATATGTTCATCTCATCTCCTTTGTCTATCATTGTTGTTTGTCGCTGTACTATGTTCATTAGACCTGCCCTTAGGATTTAATACAAATTTAGAAATATATTTTAAGCCAATCGGGAAAATACGTACCTGTCAAAAATTGATTACAAATAGTATAGTTGGGTAAAAAATAAAAGTTTTTATTTTGACAACAATTTGGTGATTTAACGATATATGGATCCATCTAAAATATATTTATTTTTTAAGTGCAGGTGTAACGTACATACCTATATATGTATGTACTGGTTTCGCATGATGACAATTTCTTGGAAATGTTTTTTAAATGTAACCGTGTTAAGCAATACAGGCGCCTTGTTTGCTTGGCACAATTTTAATTATTCCAGAAAAATTAAAACTGCAATAATACATTAAAACAAACCTACAGTAACTGATTCTATAACCAAAAGGTCGAAAGAAACTCAATTTTTTCACATGTGTATAATTGCCACTACACGAAACAATTAATTTTTACTTAAAACCAGGCTTACGATTTAGGGATAATACTAAAATGAACTTTATCGATATTTTTATTAAAAACTAGTTTACCCGACAAACGTTGTTTTGCCTTTAAATTTTTTTTAAATTTGCAGAAAATCTTTGGTCAATTATCTATTGCAATTGATTTTTTTTTTAATATTTGTTAGATGGGTTGCGGTCGGGTCGATTTTGAATTGTATTTCCCCTCTTTGAAGCACTCTGTGATAAACAATATTTTTCGTTTTGTTGTCAGGTGGGAAATCGATCAATGCGGATGGTTTTTCGACACGGGAACATGCGACATACAGTTGACTGTGTGAAAAACATTCATTCTCCAAATGTGGGCCACAAACACTCAATGATTGGCCTTGTGATTTATTGATTGTCATGACGAATGCGAGACGAATTGGAAATTGTATTCGCTTAAACTTGGGTTGGGATCATTGGAATTCTCGGAATGAGAATTTCCTACCCTTTGAACTTTTCATTTAGTATTTTTGAGTGAATCACATTGCTCATAAGTTTTGTGACAGCTAAACGCGTTCTGAATTTGAAGGAATGCAGATTTGAAGGAATGCAGAAAACCAACGATTTGATATTGAATTGTGCAGTTTAAGTGATCAACATTCTTGTTCTTTGTCGCTAAAATTACTCTTACACTCAACCAATCGTAGTTTTTGTGGTTAGCAATGAGACGAAATTTGGAAAATGAGGCGGGAACGAAATCAATCCCTTGGATGCGTGGACAGGAACATGACCATTACCAATAGTTAACAGTTGATTGGAGAATACTTCAGCAGATGGATAATTTTGCAATTCAACTTGCATGTTTGTCGTCAGCTGAAGTTTCTTCACATAACGCCACAATGTCGATGATTTGAGGCAAGCATTGATCTCATCGGCAGCGGTCGATCGTGGTAGTACTGGTAGTGTTTGCCGGAAATCACCTGAGAGTAAAATCAGTGTACCGCCAAAACGTCTTGCGTCATTACAAAAATCATTTATAGTGCGATTGAGAGCTTTTAACGCACGTTTATGCAACATTGTGCATTTGTCCCAGATAATGATTTTGCTTGCTACCAAACTTTTGCCATTGCTGAATGTTTCGCTATGTTACATGTTGGTTTTTCAACAGCTTGAAGGTTTAATGATAATTTCAATGCCGAATGAGCGGTTCGGCAACTTTCGAGCAGCGTAGCCGCTATTCCAGAAGCAGCAACTACTACATCAATTTCTGATCTTGGACCAACTGGAGCCAGTGCTACCAGGGGCATTAAAGAAAAACATGCCCACATTTCCATTATCAATTGTGTTCATCACTAATTGAGCTCCTGACATGCAGCACGAAATGTTGTCAACACTACACCATTAACAGTTCGAAGTGACTCAGGAGCGCATGCCATTCAATTGAATACATCCAACATCGAGTACCCAAATGCTTAATAATATAGTCAGTCCAACAGTGATATTTGGGAATTTTTAAGGGTATTCTTCTTGTTTGGATGGAGACCAGTTCGAATTGGTGTGAATCATCGAAATCGGTCCAGGCGTTCTTGAGTTATAAGCATAGTAACTAACGTCACTCTCTTTTATATATCGAGATTTTTATGGCATAACATAATTTTGGTTATAGTTGTTAGTATTTTTCTATTTATTTGTATTAACTTAAATAAATACTTATCATCTTATGTCAGTGTTGTCAGTTGATATGCCAGCACAACTATCAAGGAACCATTTAAGGCACCAAAGGAAGGATATGATTCCTTGACTTTTAGTGATATTTTCCCTATATTATTCAACAACAATACCTTTGTATTTCTGTTTGTATATTTATTGTTCAGTTAATTAAATACAATAATTATAATACAGAGTAGTTAAGAGTTTAGAACATTCTTCTGAATTTTTATCTTAAGTTTAATTTTATGTACATGTAATGATTTATTCTTTTTAATTACCATATTTTAAATAATGGAAAAAGTTGTTTGAAAATACCTCCAAGAACAAAACTTATGCCGATTTCTTTTTTTTAACGATCACATAAGAACAAAAATCATAAAAAAAATCATTGCCATTTATGCAATTTTCTTTTATGTAGCTTCTAAATATTGTAGCTTCAAATAATGTTTTTAGGGCAACATTATTTGAAAAGAACATGCTTCCAAACTATATTTTTTTCAGAATAAAGCACAAAGAAGGGTAATATGTAGAATAAAGGCATCATTTATGCCAAAAAAGAAAACATCTTTAGTAAATTATTTGTAATGAAAAAAGCCGGCTGTTGATGATTTGAACGGAATTATCAGGGGTTTGAGAACAGAATATGCTAGGAAACTATAGTTGGAGTGACGCAAGGATGACAAATGAAAATATTTATACAAACTGAAATAACACTGTTCATTTTTTTGTTTGTTCAAATTTCAATATTATTGTTAGTATTTTCTTTCTTAATAAGAATCTAAAAAGTTTGTCATCCTGGATTCTTTTCAATATTTTTCCCGAAGTTTGACGGCCTAAAATAACAAAACCATTAATTTGTCCCATCATGAACAAAAACTTTGTAAACTCGTGTAAAGTTCCCTAGGGACTTTTTACTTTAGTTAATGTATGTTAGTTGTTTTTATTAATTGCGTGATTTTTGTACATTAATGAATAATTATTCCAAATTTTAATAATATGTACATATGTAAATTACATATATTATGTTTGTTAGTGCAAAATTTCCTTGTCTCAATTTCTCTATATTTTATAATTTTTTTGTATGTAATTTAAAAATGCAAAAATTGTAAACCCCTATATATGAAAATAGTACGGTTTTCTTCAACCCTTGCCTTTCCTACAAGTATATTTGTGTACGCTCAATTACACAAAAATCCTACTTATACTCCCACTTTTGTTTTCTATAACTCTTAGTTAGCCAATATATGATTTATGGTAGTACATTTTTATTTATTATTTTATTTTGTGATTTTAATCGTTAAAAAGTTACGTTGTTTTGTATTATGTTCAAGGATTTCATTGTTGTTATAAGTTAATTCTTTGTTTATTGAACGACGTGTTTTGCATTAGTTAATTGTTGTTGCATTTGAGTATTATTTTTCAATTATAAATTTTGCAGAATTTGAAATTTGATTACAACAGAAAATTCCAAATCCTACCCGAAACCTATTAAAAATTTTTTTTATTTTTAAAAATCTGACCGATTTCGCATGTCTTATACATATTTTTAAGTAATCCGATAGACATTTTTTTTAAATATTTTTCTTAAAAGTATAGTTGTATTATATACACGATTTCTTTAATTGAATTGTAACTTTAACATACTTATTTATGTGTATACTATTAAATCTCATATCCTATGTGTACATTTACTTCTTTGTACTACATACTGATTGCAATCTCTGTCCACCAATTTTCTATTTCACAAATACTATAGGGTGATAATGGTGATTATGATATGTATGCATTGTGATGACGTTTACATTTACAGCTTGTACACAGGCTATAAACACTTGTATCGGCAGTATATACATACATATTTATTCCCGATAATTGAGGAATTAAAAATCTGCATAATATACACATGTCTAAAAGATTGTTTGTTGTTTGTGTTTTTTAGGTAATTTTGTTCCGTAAAATTCGTATGTTTGTACGTTTTCCCTTTTTTTGGTTTTAGTTTTAATTTACACTTTATACGTTGTGTTGTGGATGGATGGCTGAATAATTGTTTTTTATTTTAATATTTATTCTTAAAATATATTTTTTTTTGCTTCAGCAGGCGGCGCCCCAGCTAAATTATAATTTTAACCCTTAATTGCCTTTTGTTGCTACTTCACAACAAACGTTTTTAACAGAAATCTTCGTATTGATGACACTTTTACTCTGAAGATCACGAGATTTAGAACAATTGTTTTCATAATTTTTTCTAGCATGATTGCAATTCAGGATTCTTCGTCCAAAACATATTTTAATTGACAAATGGCATTTTGATATTTAAGAATTTTAGCAAGATTTGAAAATTTCAGATTTTACAAAATGTAGGCAAAAAAGTTTATCTCTAAGCTGTTTCTAATTAAACCATGTATATAAGGAGTGAGATCGACAAATTCTTAACATACTTATCTATATATCTATATAAATATATAAATGTCTTTGTAAGTTTGTTTGTTTGTTTGTTTGTTTGTTTGAGCATCACGCCTAAACGGCTGAACCGATTTTATTGAAATTTGGAACGTAGATAAATCCTTACTTGGAAGCGTCAATAGGCTATAAATTTTTTCAATACTTGGACCACAAAGGGATAAAAAGGGGGAAAAACGGGTAAAATTGGTACCTTTAGTTTTTAAACAATAATTACTAAACGGCTGAACCGATTTTTACATCGACAGGGGTAGCGAAGCGCACCAGGTCAAGCTAGTATGTTAATAAAAACGAAACCACTAAACTTAGAGTTTTAATTATTTTATTTATTTGATTGAAATTTTTATTACATTTACAAAAAAAAAAATATTTTTATAGTTTTAATCACTAGTGATGAAATTTTGAACCTTTTTCATCACTTTGCTCGAACACGTAGTCCATCTCCGTTAAAAATCAACCACACTTTTGGACACCTTTTTTGTGCTCTTCAATTCTCTTTTCACAAGAGCCCAATATCTCTCCACTGGCCTTATCTCCGGGCAGTTTGGAGGATTTGCCTCTCTTGGTACAAATACCACATTATTGTTCTTGTACCACTCAAGGGCTTGTTTACCATAGTGACAGGTAAGGCCAAAAATAAGTGGACACATTATGAAGTCTTATGAATGGAAGCAGCCTTTTGTGTAAATATTCCTTGATGTAAATTTCGGTATTTATAGAGCCTGTTGTAACAAATGATTGGCTACTTTTGTCGCAACTGCATATTGCTTGCCATACCAAGAACTTTTTGGGAAATTTTGTCTGCTTTTGGGTCCTAAACTTTTCATCAACATTTCCTCGAGCATTAGCAACATAAAATTTTTGACCAGGAAGTTGCGAAAAATCTGGCAGAACATGCGTTTCGTCATCCATTATGCAGCAAGAATATTTTTTTATATAAAACTTGAATTCAATTTCCGTGCTCTGTTTTTGGCCTCTACATTTTTTAGCAGCATTCCTTTTCGTACCAAATAGACCGAACACTGAGCTAACCGGGCTGCTTTCATACCGGATGTGTTAGGAGCTCTTTTGAAAATGCTTTCTACCTCCTTCCACCTGAACCAGGTTTTCTATCAACGGACAAGTTCTCCCGGTACTGTTTAATTACATTGGAAACAGTTTGACGGCAGACCTTTGAATGTTTGGCCAACTTTTTGTAGGACCAAGTTGGGTTTTGTTGAAAATATTTAATAATTTCACTACGCACTTTTTTCTGGTCACTCATTTTAATCAGATTAACAAATTAATATAATTGAGATTAAACATAAATACTGACATGTTTTACAAAGGTAACTTGTTAAAAAAATCAAATAATACTTGGGTTAAAAGTTTTAATGAAAAACGTGTTTTAAGAATTTTACGATTTTCACTCCTTAATAAAATATACACAAATTATTAAAAATCACTTCATTCAAAAACTAAGCGAAATGGAAAAAATTAAAATTTTTTTTAAATTTCGTACCGAGAGACCGAGTAACGATTTCGTTTTTAAACGAATTCAAACATTTTAGTGTTCTCAAAATGGAATTCACATGATTTACACTATTTTTACTTTCGAGTAAACAAACCTGTTTCAATGTTGAAAATCGTGCCTCATGCTATCGTACTATGAAACCCTACTGCAACTCATACTACGATTAGTACCAAAATTAGTATCGTGTATACCCAGCATTATAGTACGACAAAAAAACAAAACTTCTATTTTAAAATAAAGTCGACTTTAATAAAAGTCATCTTTATAAATTCATTTGTGTGTACCAAATGTTTGTTTCAAAACAAACAAATTGCTATCATTTAAGGGTTAATTTGTTATTTTTCTCGTATGTGCAAAAAAAAAATCTACGATGGCGATTACGATTACGACGACTTCTCCTATTGTAAACTGCGTGCGATGGAGTTGTTGTGTTTCCATTTGTTTGTATTTGTACGTGACATATCGACAATTGTTCGCATGCAAATTTGTTAGTTTTTTTTGCTTCATTACTTAAGTATACAATTTTTTGTAAAAATATGCCTCGTTTGTCATGTAGGGTTTTTGATTTAACACTTCGATTTTAAAAGGGACGGATTTTTTTTTGCATCAACTGCAGCAACGTTGTTTGAAAATATGTTTTGTTTTTTATTCGTAAGAATTTTATTTAATATCCTGTCACGATATTATAAAAAAAAAGTTTGTGTAAGCATCGTTTTTTTATTTTACATAATTGGTGGATAACTCCAATATATTTTTATATATGGGCAATTCCATGTCATCGTACGTGACATTTGTAAGCCTATAAAGGGAATGGATTTTGCAAAAATAAGAGTATTTGAAAAATAATTTGATTTTTATGCTCTATTATATTTAAAAAAAAATTAAAAGTACTTTCGAAACATTGTTTTCCAAAATATCGATCGAAATAAGGGTATATCGTACGTGACATAAAGCGGAAGTAATTTTGAGGTACATGTAAAAATATGCGAAAATTTGCGAATCGTCAGAGGCATTTTTTTTAATTTCTTACACTAAACCAAATATTTTTCCTTTACAATCCGTCATATATAAAATAAATAAAAAAAATTCAAAAATCTTTGGATGATTTTATAATAAATACAATTTAATATCGTACGTGACATACCGAACGTGACTGATTTTTCTCTTATAGTAAAACAATATATATATTCTGTAAATACATAAAATATATATATTCGGTTTCAAAAAAGGTGATATGTAATAGAAAAAAAACAATTAGAGCCAAATTCATTTCATACTACATGCACATAATACATAATAATTAAATTAAAAAATTAAATATAGTCAGTTTAAACTATTATTTTGGCCCTTAAAATATTTTAATATGCTCTAAATACCCCTTCACATAGTAAAATTGTAGTTTTTTCTCCTATTCAAATCATCTGGAAAAAAGTTTCAAGGGTTTTTGTTTTTTCAGTCGTTGTTGTCATTCTCGTGGAATTGCCCATATGAATGTATTAGATTTATATATACATAAATCAACATGCAACATTTTAAAACATTTTCTTTGATGCCGGACTTTCGTATTAAAATAACGTTAAAAAATGCTTCTATATTCTGTTGTACTAAATCTTTAATATTCTTTAACTTTTGCATGGTACAAAATTACTTGGTTCCTTTGCTAATAGTAATAATAGTATATCACCCAGCTCAATTACAATAATGTATTGTAAAATGATTGTCAAATACATGAACATTGAAATTTTCACATTAAAAAACAATTTTAATACATCAATGTACAAAGCAGTTTACTTACTACCACTTTTAATAAAATTTGAAAGAACATAGTTTTGATGGTTCCAATTCATGTAAGGTGAATGAAGAAATTTTATTTGTATATATTCTTAAATTTATATAAAATCTGTACATAAAAGAGCTCTACTGTTTAAAGAAAAGAAATTCACTTGTTTATTTTTAAATTAAAATACAATACGAGTATGATAAACATTTTAAATAAGATTGTTTTATATTGAAATAAATAAATAAAAAAAAAATAAATAAATTGCACAAACGACGACTACATTCATGTAGATCAGCTATGGGAGATATGTAGATGGATGGATGGCTGTTAATGCTTTTACAGTATAAACTAGAAGTGTTACCATTTCAGTAACAATGCATTTTCATTAGAAGTGTCTTAAAATACCATTTCATTTTGTTATTTATTTTAGAATGCTCCGAACTGATTTTTGTCATCCTAAAAGTACAAAAAGGACATGAAAAAGATTTTGTAATGAACTGGATAAAAATGGACATTTATTTTTAGAAGAAAAAAAAAAAATAAATTTAAAACTAGAAATATAACTTTATATTAAAGAAAATCCTAAAAAAAAATATTTTAGAAAATACAGGGGCTACAGTAAAAATCGATAACTTGTTTAATATTAATTAATGTGCATTAATATTATTATATCTCTTATAACAATTGTTGATTTACTGAGAAAAATACTAAGTTTTATGATTTGTTTTGAACTTCCTCGGTTTCCATATACTACATGTGCTTGTATTAAATGTACGAATACGTGAAACGCGCATATCATATTTGGCTTTGGTTGTTTGTTTACTTTTGTCAGCAGTGTGGTAAACCAACACATATGCTGTCATTATTATTACTACTTATGTACATAAGGGTGGCCCCGTTTGTTTGGAGGCAAAAACCATGTTTTTCCTTTATTTAAAATAAAATATATATATTTTTTCACTTATCTTTAATATTTTTCAAAGGATTGAAATAATATGAGAAGCCTTTGAAAGCAACATCGAATAAAAATAATTTTGAATTAAGTCCAATTATATAGAGAAAAGAGTACCTTAACTATTATTTTTTGTGGGGCCAACCTATTGTATATAGTATGTTGTTAAAGTTGTTCTGTTCTTTGTACACTGTCGATATTCAAACTTCCCTCATTTTATGTTACTCTGCCTTGGTTTGTTTGTATGCATGCATGTATTATGTGATAGTATCTCTCATCGCCACTTGCAGTGTTTGTGGTCTAAATGAAATATTGTTCTCTTCTTGGATACACAACTTCCATTCAAAATTCAGAAATTAAAAAAAAAAAAAAAATCATTATGATTTGAAAAAGCATAACAGCCCAATTCTCAATCTTGTGCAAATGGTATTGCATTGTTGTATATGCATTGCATTTTTACTTTACCCTAACAAAATATACAGAAATACACCATTGCATAAATTTACAATACAAATACACAAAATTGTGAATTGGGCTAATATGTATAATAATGTTTTGAGCATGTGATGTTTAAGAATGATTTCAAATTATTGATATTCATCTTTTAAAAGATTCTAGAAAATGTTGAAAATATATTATGTATGTAGTAGATATTTTACTTAAATTTTTAATAGGAAATGGTGTAATTTTGCTGTGATATTAGTTTGTTGTATAATTCTTGTGGTTCACTATTATTGAATTTACTTAAACAATACTAATGCAAGTGAAAACTGTTCTCGTAGGCAGATAGTGATCGACCTTTTAAGCACTTTAAATTAATAATTAACAACCTTTATCTTTTTAGAATTGTTATCAATCTTGCTCGTCCACTAATTAAATTATGAAATCTGTCGTTATGTTAATATAATAAATATAAATAAAGGCGAATTTAATATAATAAATAAAGGCGAATTTATTAATTTTAATTTATTTTACAATATAACTGCGACTTAAAGGCCATTTGTAGTTATACAATTGTACAGGATAAATGGTGTATTTATACAAAATAAAAAAATTTATTTTTATAATAAAAATATTAACAAAGTTACAATTTATAGACGAAAAATATTTTTTTTTGATGTCGTCAAAAAATTACAAAAACTCACTTTAATTCAGGTGATTATTGTGTAATTCGATTCGAAAGAAAACATTTTCGAATTTCCATGTATAAAGAATACAAATTGAAATAATTTACAGTTTTCATAAATACATACATACGATTTTCTATATAAATATAATGAGAAAATTTGTATTTTTTACATAAAATAGTGAAAATTGTTTGAAAATTTCAAATAAGTAGGTGCTTTTGGATATGAAATAAGTATGTAGTATCAAAAAAGTATGATCATATAAAATTTTTCATCTCTGCCCTCCAGGTATCTGATAAAAGGTGTCCTTAAAATTATTATATTCTTTATAGATTAGAGTGTTACAAATCATAGTCGATGTTAGCTAAACCTCAATATATTGTAGGGAGAGCGCTATGATTTGTTGCATTTATAATTCGAAAGGGACTAGACAGACGTATTACTCAGTCATTTATTCAGTCACTCAGTCAGTTCGTTAGTCACACTTTAAATATGTAAAATTTCTCTTTATGCTACTTGAATTTAATCATTCTGTATGTTCATCACTCACTCACTCACTCACTAGCCCAGACAGTCAATCAATCTAACTAACAACAACAGAAACGACGACAACAACAAATGCTCCTTAGATTTGACGTTGTGTGTTTTTTGTGAATGTTTTTGTGTTATTGTTTGATTATGTGTATGTTTGCACATTTCACCGTCTCAGTCGTTATTTACACCGTTAATCGTTTACATCGTCGTTTTTTTTCAATAATCGCGCGCGCGAGTTTTACGCCACACAAAACAATAAGAAAATCTAAACTAAATGTCATTAGATACTGTTGTGTTTAAAATATAAAAACTTGAAAAATATATTACATACATATGTACATTTAAATTAAATTAAAACAAAAAAAAAAAAAAAAAAAAATCAACTTCTATCTATTTATAATAAAAATAAATAAATAAATAAAAATCTCTCAGTAATAATATTACATCTACGTAGATAAAGAGACAGATCAGAGATAGATAGATAGATGCAGAATAAAAATGTTTGAATTTATTAAAAAATTTATGGCATATATGCACAATTTATTATAATGTTTAAAGTGTAGTTAGAGTGCTTTTATAATTAAAATCTCATAAATTAAAATCACATGTTTTACTCCTTGATCTGACGACGTTGCTGGCGACAAAACATGTTACAATCTTGTCATATGTTGAGCAAGCTACACTTTGAGGAGGGTCAACTGTGTAAAATATAAAGTGCAAAAAAGAAACGAACTTTTCGAAGTGCATAAAGTCATCTATAAATATATATTTTTTCCGTTGGATTATATCGAGTCTCCCATTTTTCCAACATGTGTGCGTTTTACTTTTGTATTTTTTTTTGTTTTTGTTTTATATTGTATTTTTAGTTTAAATGTTATCAAATAAGATATTTGGAATTTATTAATCTGGATTTCAAGAAAACTCTTAAAAATATGTACTTACTTTGATGTGATTTAGGTAACATCTTATATTTCTTAAATGAAACAAAGTTATAAAAAACTATTGGTAATCATTTTGAATGCAAATTGAAAATTTACACTAGCGCACAGTGATCATCCATTAATCGACAGTATCTTTTTAAGTGCGTTACTTTATAAATATATTTTTAAATTTAAATAATTTATTTTAAAATTTTTACATTATTGGCAATTTTATAAATGATAGACGTTATTTGTACAAATAAAATCTATATTGCCAACATTTTAAATTGAAATTAATTTGTGACTTTGGTCAATTATACATGTTTTATTTATATTAGAACTATTGTCGCTCGATATATAAAATGTAGAGTCTCTTTCTTTAGGCCGAAACCGAATCGAACCTAATGGCCAAAAAATCTGTATTCTGCATAATCAGAAACAAACAGAAACGTTTCAAACTATTAAATTCATTAAATTTTTTGTCACCATTTTTTTAGAATCTTTATCTTATAACTTTTACTTTGGGGAAGTGTATATATATAAATAAAATAGAAGCCGAATATATATAAATAAAATATACATTTTTATATTCTGTTAATTATATTCAAAACTTGTTCCTCCTATAAATTCCATAATCTATTTTTTCCTTTATAAATGTTTTGTTATTCGTATACTGGTTTTAGGCAGATTTTTGACCTAATCCGAAACCAAATAATCAGTCGGACTCTAATAAAATGTATTGATGTTCACAAAGAATATTTTGAAAATGTTTAAAGACGACAACTAACAAACCAACTTTAAACGAATTTAATTAAAATATCAAGACTAAAAAATATATAAATTCTTTGCAATTCGTATTATTGAAAATTTATAACGTATGTAAATCATATGATGAAAATATATGGGCAATTCCATCATGTCGCACGGGACCGTCGTACACATTTAAAGTGAAAAAAAAGTAAAAATAAATCAAATTTTTATTTAAACAAAAGGCTTAATTTATAGCTCTTAATTAGCCATATAATTGGTACTAAGTTTGATTTTTGGGTCATTTTTAATTTCCAAGATAATTGCAAAAATCCGAGGCATTCGCACGGGACAAATACAGAAGTCATTTTCGCGGCCAACAATTCAAAAGCCAATTTCAGCGAAACCTGAGGCTATATTTCAATGTGACTAATTTTAGAATATTATGCACTGATGTCTCTTAAAAATAGTTTTGATTTTACGCAAAAATTAGTAATACTTTTTTTTTAATTAATTTTAATCACTTTCGCACGGGACATGTCGCACGGGACATTTTTTTCCATCATGATATTTTTGTAGTTTCTGTTACTTTTTTAAAGAAATATTATATAAGCAACCTTAGTATAAATGTTTTTAAATTAACAGAAGTATTTAATGTATTTATTCCCATATATGTAATATCAACAAACTAAAAACGTAACAAAAATATTTAGTACGAATAAGCCCCTGTCTTTATTTGACGAATATTTATCATAATAATTAATGACGCTTATTTTCAAGACAACGATTCCTAAACAAAAACACTAACAATTTTGTAATAATGAAGCAATAATACTAATAAATGGGACTACCATTTTGACAACCATTTTGACGTTTATCATTACAAAAATTTATTAAGTATAGACATGGGGTAAAGTATTGTGTAGTAGTCAACACAATAAAAAAATTAATTTAAATGAAAGTAGTTTCAGGAATATCAAACGCAGTTTTTTTCCAGAATACGCAGTCCTACCAGCTTTTCCTTCATGGCCGTTGCAACAAAACTAGTGCAACTGGGCTATACATGGAATGCTTTTCACTTCTTTCCATTTTTTATCTAAATTATGTAACAAGGAATGCTTTTCAATCTGATCAGACAGCATAAGATATTATTTTACCCCATTTATGTGGTGTTGTGCATATTTTACTGATTTATTTAATTTATGTAAGAAAAAATAATTTTAAAATTTTTAAATTTCACACTTAAGATGTCGCACGGGACATACTTTATATAAGTACCAAGATTATAAATTTTTATATTTTTCAATAAGGTTTCTTTCATTTTAATTGTATAAAAAATCTCTGTTTGGACTCAATATTTGATAAGCTTTCTGCATGTACTTTCGACGCACTGATAACAAAAGCTGTTTTTCAATGTCGCACGGGACATCGAAATATGTGATAATGCAAAACAAAGACTTACAATTATTTTCAATCACATAATTTCTTTTGCATTCTTATTAGACTCTATGTACCCTCAGAAAGTTTTTTGATATCAAAAGTCAATGCATAATGTCTATCTTTAAGAACTTTTATCAAATCAAAACGTGCATTATAAATATAGAAATGAGAAAAGTTGCCCTTGAGCGACTTTGCATTCGAATATCTCGAAATGGGTTATGAATAAATGAAAATTTTCTTTACATTATTTAAATTTGATTGTTTCCCTATTAAAATATGATAAAACAAAGTGTTTTCTAACACTTTTAATTTTCTGGTCTCGGTGGACCTTCCGGTGGAAATGCCCATATGTATTAAAATATACACTGTGTTAAAAAAGTGATTTGGTTTAGTATATCTACGCTTCTTTGAGTTAATTTATTTTATTGATATTCAGCACGTAAATTATGAGTTGAAATATATTAGTTTTCCCTGTATTGATCATATGTATTTGTCCTTAATCTAAAATATTCTACTATGTTTTGTGAATTTCACATAGGATGTATAGAAATATATACTATTATAATTACAGATGCATGATTCACATCAACTCAATTATATTTTATTTTTTTAAAAATTTATTTAACGTTATGACCGAGCCTAAAAGGCCACTTATAGCTAAACAATTCTACTGAATAATGAAAATTTCTGTTGCTTACATTTATTTTTACCAAAGGAAAGGATTCTTGGTTTATTTTCTGACCGCAATTTGTGGATGGATGTGCAGGATTCATACACGTATTCGTGAAAATTTGTTTGGAAATGGTTATTATGCAGTTAAATTAGAATTTAGTAACCGTTATATAGAAATATGCTTTTAAACACACAATAGCCTTTTGAAATATATCTCAAAAACTGAAAGGAATTTGTAAATGTCCTTTTTTCTAGTATGTTCCATGATGAACTTTATCCTAATGAGTCGGAGGAAGACTGAAGACATTACTGAAACGAGTGTTTTATCAGGATTCCAATGGTATAATGGAGGATTTTATATGTTTAAAAAAACAGAATAAAGAACTGAGAAATTTGATAGTCTTTCTCGTGCCTTACTTTCGATTTCTCCAACATCTACAATCAGTGAGAGAGTTTTTTCCAAATCAAGTTTTAATAAAACTAAAAAAAATCGTTTTAAAGGAAACCTTTTAAATTGTATTTTTTTCTTAAAAGATGTTTCAGAAAAGCTCAGTAAAGTCCTAAAAAAAAACTCACATGTGTATATAAAAAGGACTCAAATATATTTTTTTTTGCAATTATTTATTTTTTTTTTGTTGAAATGCTTAAATAAGTACACAAAATTCATGGTTTATTTTCAATTTAAAATTAATATAGAAATTATTCTGTTAATCGAATAATTTCAAATTAACCGATTAAATCTAAACCCCGATTAACTATTTGCTCGATTAACCGATTAAACCAGGAACCCGATTAATTGAATACCCTAGTCACAACCCTGTTGATTTAGATTTCAACTATGTAGATAGATGAAATACGTTAAAAAAAAAACAAAAATAACCTGTTCATATTTTAAAGCTTTTGCACTAAGTTCATATTTTAGAGTAGCTAATAAAAGTAAAAAGTGTTCATATTTTGGGGTGTTCATATTATCGCGAGTGCACTGTATTCTAGTTGTCTTTTCGCAAAGTTCACGAACTTTACCTTACTATATAGAGCAAAAAATATTTTTGTTGTGTATTTTTTTTTTAGAAAAAATTAACATTTGTATTTGTTATTGATAAATTAATTTAAATATTAAGGGCATTCATTTCAAAAAAAAAATAGAAAGAAAAATTACACTCTGATTTTTTACACTTGGTTATAGTTTGTTAAAAATACAACTTTTCTGGAATTTTTGTTTCTTCTGTTCGTTGTAACCAAGTGTAAAAAAAATCAGAGCGTCATTTTCCATTTACTTGAAATTCAAATAATAATTGTTGTAATAGTTAAAAAAAAATAAAAGAGTTTCTACAACCATTATTTTTTGCTGAGATATTAAATAAACTTTAAGAAAATTAATTTCGCTTTACATTACAAAACAAAATGAAGTAAAAAAACGAGTAAAATGTATTTAGGAGCACATACATACAATTTTACAAATGTTGTTTATGTAAATAATACTGGGTTTGATTTTTTTCGCTCGTCTTAGGTTGTTGTTGAAGTTGTCGTATAAACAAAAACCAACGGAAGTGCTTTAAATTCTACGCTTCGTTATGTTCGTTGATACTGTTGTTGTTATATTGTTTTTATTTTATCATTAAACAATCATTGTGTCGTTTAGTGTTTTATGATTGATTAATTTAATAATACGCGCATGCTTACCTGCATTTTAATCAGCATTTTTGAACACTTTTTTTTTTTAATTTTTCAATAGGTTGCTGTAGTTTCTTCGACTGTTGGTTGTTCTTCTTGATATTGTTGTTGTTGATTTTATCTATTAATTATAATTCCTTAATACGATAGTATTTTTATAATTTCCCATTTGTTTTATTGTACAATATTATTTGTGTTTTCTGCATAAAGTAATTTCTGAAAATATTTGTAATAAAGTATTTATTGTTATGAATGTGTGTGCAGTATGTACTATCTATATAAATACATATAGCGGCGATGCATATTTCAGAAATTTTGTTGGCAATTAATAGGTAAATACATTCAGAAAAAATTATTTCAACATAATCAATTCTGATTTTTGCTACTGTTTATACCTACAAACTGCACAGTGATTCCAAATTGCAAACTAGCCGGACAAAATTATTTGTTAGCCTTTTATATGGATTTGAGGTCTCTGAATCCAATAATGATTAAAAAGCTCTGGATTATTTATTTTTCTAGCTACAGTAGGGTGTAGATATAAAAAACTCCAAAATTTGAAAATATCTTTTTGCTGTCCAAGTTTGGAATACTCGATTAAAGTCAAAGGTTTATCAAAAACTAGTTTAAGAAATTATATAAATTGAAATTCATTTAACTAGAAATTGTGTCGAAAATTGGCTAAGAATTATTTTCCGCTAAAATTGGAAATATGTAAAATCTAAAATTTACACATTCCCTATAAGTTGCCTTAAGAGATAATCATAGTCATGGAGAGGCTTCGGCGTTAATATTTTGGCTATATAATTTTGTTTAAATCTTTTTTTTATTTAAGACGCAACTGGAAAGGACTGAATCAAAACAAAAGTGATCACCAATAAAGTAAAATGTACATTTAATAAAAGCTAATTTTAATCTATATAAATATACTAGCTTGACCCGGTGCGCTTCGCTACCCCTGTCGTAGTCTATGTTGGAAATTTCAATATTAAGTATATTAAGAACTAAAGGTTTTAATTGCAAATAACTTTTAAACTGCCTTACCAATTTTTACACTATTAGTCTCATAGTAATCCTAAAAATCCTTTTACTAGTAGTTCATAGTAAAAGGATTTTTAGGATTACTATGAGACTAATAGTGTAAAAATTGGTAAGGCAGTTTAAAAGTTATTTGCAATTAAAACCTTTAGTTCTTAATATACTTAATATTGAAATTTCCAACATAGACTACGACAGGGGTAGCGAAGCGCACCGGGTCAAGCTAGTATATTTATATAGATTAAAATTAGCTTTTATTAAATGTACATTTTACTTTATTGGTGATCACTTTTGTTTTGATTCAGTCCTTTCAAGTTGCGTCTTAAATAAAAAAAAGATTTAAACAAAATTATATAGCCAAAATATTAACGCCGAAGCCTCTCCATGACTATGATTATCTCTTAAAGCACTGACGATTTTTTCATCAGCACTGACGATGTTTTCATCAGCACTGACAATGTTTTCATCAGCACTGACAATGTTTTCATCAGCACTGATTAGTCAGCACTGACGTTGTTTTCATCAGCACTGACGATGTTTAAATCAGCACTGACGATGTTTTCATCAGCACTGACGATGTTTTCATCAGCACTGACGATGTTTTCATCAGCACTGACGATATTTACATCAGCACTGACGATGTTTTCATCAGCACTGACGATGTTTTCATCAGCACTGACGATATTTACATCAGCACTGATTAATCAGCTATGACGATGTTTTCATCAGCACTGATTAGTCAGCACTGACGTTGTTTTCATCAGCACTGACGATGTTTAAATCAGCACTGACGATGTTTTCATCAGTACTGACGATGTTTTCATCAGCACTGACAAAGTTTTTATCAGCACTGATTAGTCAGCACTGACGATATTTACATCAGCACTGATTAATCAGCTATGACGATGTTTTCATCGGCACTGACGATGTTTTCATCAGCACTGACAATGTTTTCATCAGCACTAACAATGTTTTCATCAGCACTGATTAGTCAGCACTGACGTTGTTTTCATCAGCACTGACGATGTTTTCATCAGCACTGACGATGCTGATTAATCAGCTATGACGGTGTTTTCATCAGCACTGATTAGTCACCACTGACGATATTTACATCAGCACTGATCAGTAATCATTCAGTGCAGCATCGAATAATAATTAAGTGTATTATTACATACTCAATCATGCAAGTTATTGTGACAATCATATATATGATTGTTTTAACCATATATATTATTGCGGCACTCTACTTGTACCATCACTCTGTTAAAGATTAATTATATTATTGCTATTTTTTAAAATACTATTTTAATAGTATTTTACCAATTTTACCCGTTTTCCCCTTTTTACCCCCTGTTTACCCCTTTCTGATCCAAGTATTTAAAAAAGTTATAGCCTATTGACGCTTCCAAGTAAGGATCTATCTACGTTCCAAATTTCAATAAAATCGATTCAGCCGTTTAGGCGTGATGCTCAAACAAACAAACAAACAAATAAACAAACAAACTTACAAAGACATTTATCTATATAAATATATAAATCCTTACTTGGAAGCGTCAATAGGCTATAACTTTTTTCAATACTTGGACCAGAAAGGGGTAAACAGGGGGAAAACCGGTAAAATTGGTACCTTTAGTTCTTAAATAGTAAATACTAAACGGCCGAAACGATTTTATTGAAATTTCCAACATAGACTACGACAGGGGTAGCGAAGCGCACCGGGTCAAGCTAGTATCTACATATATTAGCATTAATGTGTGGGTTTCTATATTCTAAAACAAATGAACTACAAGCTTTTCTCATGAAAACCAACTGACCAATTAATTAACTGTTTTACATTGTATTAGAGCAAGTTGTTAGCTATTATAATTTAATTGTCCAGCTATATTTGGAATTAGAATTACAGTGTACTGGTGCTAACAAATGTTCCATAAATAGCTTTGTGTAGATTTGAAAGACGTTTCTTATTGGAGCTGTTCAGAGCAATTTTAAATTTCTCGAAACTAGTAATAATTTAAATAATTTCTATTACTACATACTTTTTTATGTAGTAATAGACTTCAGTTTGAAACTAAAGTCGCCAATAATAATAATAAATTAGGAGTACTTTTAAAGAGCCAAAAACAATAAACCAATTAAACAACGCCACTATATCATAAAACTTTACTTAATGATAATATGTTGTGTCTAAGTTATTTAAGTTATTACTTGATACCATGCATATAAGAAAAGTCATTGAAACATATTCAATAGAATCATAAAATAAAGGATTTTAATTAAAATTTGGTAACGCAATTTGTATAAATCCCAAAAACAAAATGTTTATAAAAGCACTGGTAGTTAGTTGGTGAGCTGGACCACGGGACAAACATTTTTCAATTTCTAATATATTTTTTTTTTTTTCGAAGGAATGATAAATTTGGTTATCACAGAAAAATGTAGTTGAAGACGTATCAAATGATTTTTACAAAAATTATCGATGTTATTAACTTACGGAAATGGTTTTTACAGTGGTATTAAAATACCGAAATTTTCATACCCATTCAATCAATATATATGTATGTAACTGTTTTTTTTTTCTAAAATATAAACAAATTTGGCTGAACTAGAATACATAATAATGTTGATGAAAAAATCGATGTTGAACAAATTCGACATATAGCAGATATAAGACAAAGTTTACTGTATAAGCTTATTTTCTTTAATCAAATTATATTTTTTTGCATTACTTCCACAAATTAAGAAATTTTAGAAACATATAAACATCTGGAACCAATAAATAAATGTTGACTTTTAGATTTCAAAAATCTTTGATATAATTCTAACTAACAAGAATTTCAAAAAACGATTTGGTTTAAATTTTAAACAAAAAAATATTTCTTTCATACCATTCAATGTACCATTTATAGACCTTTCACAAATATGATTATATTCGAAAAATCCCGAAAAGTACTTTTAAATCCCATGATCCAGCTAACCAACGGATAGTACTAGTACAAACATTTTGAAAAAAGAAATTTCAAGAAATTGATTATTTATGGCCCTCCTTGAAATTACACATGCCTTCCAATTACTCATGGGCTACATATTTAAGTAAAAATTACATACGTTATGTGTAATTAGTAATTACACATGAATTGGCAACACTGATATTCATACAAAGCAAAATTAACTCCACCAAGAACCACCCATTATCATTTACGCAAATGTACACATAAAATAAAAAGTGGTTGGGAGACAGTAACCAAATAACAGACTTGCATACATTTATGTGTTATTAGCAATAAATCAAATATAAAATAGTAATACAGCTTTATTAACACTTAACTAAATTGTACAAGCCTTTTCAATGCATTTAATTACATGCTATTATTTCCATAAACGAACTTTAGTGAACTATAAAATGTAAACTAATATTTCGTGTCGTGTCCTTGATAATTTTTTTTTTTTTTTGAAAGATCGTTTATTTTATTAAAATTTAATAAATATTTTCTTTAAAAATAATTAAGTTCATTCTAGTTCATTTCAACTTTAATTATTTACAGCCACCAAAACTATATTATAATTATGCTCAAAAAATAGTTATATTAATGCATAAATTTGTCGTATGTCATGTAATAAATTCATTTTTTGTCTTTAAGCAAAGAAGTTGGAACTTCTACAACTACTTAATACATACATTGTACACATACCTCACACGTTGTAATAGACGCAATATTATGTTGTAGATTTGTAGTATTTTAAAATTTATATTGCAACATTGTTTCTTTGTGCGGTTTTTATTTTTGAACTTTGGTTAAGGTTTCTTGTACTACTTTGAGACTTTTGTAACCTTGCAGCAAATATTTATACCATTTATAAGGTTAAAAAAATAGTTATACATTATTTAGTTTATCACTTTGTATGTTAGAGCCTGTTTTTATGAAACACAAAATAATTTTGTTTCATAAATTTATATCATCTGGAAACCTTTTCTCAAAACCTTTATAAAAGCGAAAGATATTTTTAGAGTAAATGAGAATTAGAAACACTCAGGACTTATTTGTAAAAATATCAAAGTAATGACAAAACACCAACAATAAACATTGATTATTTTCTTACATCTCTCCTACTACAATTGGCGTTGTAAGAGAGCAAAAAAAAAAAAAAAATGATTGATGATCTGGTCTAAGCAGCCAGCGAAATACACTTAGGAACTAGCATATTATCCCACAACAATAAATGATAGTGAGTTTATCTAAAATGTTTAAAGTTGGAATAAAACTAGTTAAAAACTAAAATTTTAGAGTCGGATTAGGTCAAAAACCAGCCTAATACCAATATTCGGTTAAAATTTGACCGAATTTTTATTTATCGATGACTGCTTGTCATTTAAAATTAATATATAGAAATTATAAGGCCAACTATAAATACAAAACCCAAATTTCTGTCTCATTCCAAGCATTTAAGATCAAAATAATATAAATTAAAAAAATAATAAATTTAAACATTTCATGTATTTGTTTTTTTTTTAGATTATTCGACTTCCAGCAGTTATCCCGGTTTTCGGGTAAATTCCACATTAAACAGAATGGATACCGATGATGTTGAATCAACTTCAAGCAGTGCAATGTCAAAAATTGGAGCTCTTTTTACTTTTACTTCCCCAGCCGTAAAAAAATTGCTTGGTTGGAAACAGGGCGATGAAGAAGAGAAATGGGCCGAAAAAGCCGTTGACAGTTTGGTGAAAAAGTTAAAAAAACGACAAGGAGCCATAGAAGAATTAGAAAGGGCATTATCATGTCCAGGACAGCCATCCAAATGTGTGACTATACCTAGATCATTAGATGGAAGACTACAGGTGAGAACTATCAATATTTAAACGAATGAACACATAATTTTTACTTAATTGACTGATTCATTATTTCCATCAGGTTTCACATCGCAAAGGTCTGCCACATGTCATTTATTGTCGTGTCTGGCGTTGGCCTGATCTACAGTCACATCATGAACTCAAACCCTTAGAGATATGTCAATATCCCTTTAGTGCTAAACAGAAAGAAGTGTGTATTAATCCTTACCATTATAAACGTGTTGAGAGTCCCGTTTTACCGCCCGTATTAGTACCACGTCACTCGGAATTCGCACCGGGACATTCAATGTTACAGTTCAACAATATCGGCGAATCGACAATGCCACACAATGTCAGCTATTCAACGGCCGGTTTTAACAATCATCTCAGTCCCAATAGCCCGCCCATGACATCGGTTGGCAGTCCTAGCTCTGCTAATTCCAATCCCAATTCACCATACAGTAGCATGGCCGAGACGCCACCCCCGGCCTACAGTCCTTCAGAGGATGGCAATTCAAATAATCCCAATGATGGTTCACAAATGTTAGACGCTCCGATGGGCGATGTTGCCCAGGTTAGTTACCAAGAACCAGCATTTTGGGCTTCGATTGCCTACTATGAGTTGAATTGTCGTGTGGGCGAAGTGTTTCATTGCAATAATAGTTCAGTAATTGTTGATGGTTTTACAAATCCTTCAAATAATTCAGATCGTTGCTGTTTGGGGCAGTTGAGTAACGTTAATCGTAACAGTACAATCGAGAACACCAGACGTCATATAGGTAGGTTAAATTGGTAGTAAAATACATATGTAAATTAGAACAAATCTTTCTTACGTGTCAAAAATAAACCGACATATAAGAAAACGTATAAAACTATATGAAAGATTTTTTGTATGGGAAATATTTTGTAGTCCTTAGATCTAAAACTAAAAATTTTGAACAAATTGAATGTTATAACAAAACTAATCATTTACCAATTCTTGATTCAGTCACTTATTTGGCTATTGAGTAAGCGTGGAACTGTATGTTTATAAATTTGTACACACTATAGGATATAAGAAATGCGAGTAATTTGAGAATAGTGAATATCCGTTTGGAAAAAACTGAACCAACTCAAGTTTTATATAAAAAAAATTTATTAAAAATTTGAGAAAAACAAGTAATTACAAATAAATATTAAGTACGCTTAGAAAGTGGGTACATTAAGAAAACGATTTCTATTTTACATTTTCTGAAGAATCAGAATAAGGAATTAATTCCACTTTCGATCGGAATGAAATTCTTACAAAAATCTCTTTCGATATTGGGGAACATTTCTATAAAATAATTCACACATTTTTTTTACGTCTCAATTACAGGAAAAGGTGTTCACCTCTATTATGTTACCGGCGAAGTTTATGCTGAATGTCTCTCCGATTCAGCCATCTTTGTGCAATCACGCAATTGTAATTATCATCACGGCTTCCATCCTAGCACTGTGTGCAAAATACCACCTGGTTGTTCATTGAAAATTTTCAATAATCAAGAATTTGCTCAACTACTATCACAATCCGTCAATAATGGCTTCGAGGCCGTTTATGAACTAACAAAAATGTGTACAATACGCATGTCATTTGTCAAAGGCTGGGGTGCTGAATATCATCGGCAGGACGTGACCTCAACGCCGTGCTGGATAGAAATACATTTACATGGTCCATTGCAATGGTTAGATAAAGTTCTTATACAAATGGGTTCACCACACAATGCTATTAGTTCGGTGTCGTAAAATTATTGAATACGCGGAGACAGGAAAAACGACAAGAAAGCATCAAAACAACAACATGAAAATGTGAAGCATCTGCGCAGAAGACAGCGAGCGCATGGTGAATTTTCATATAATTTTAAGAAAAATCTTTATAGCGTTAAGTTAAAACAATTTAATTAATTATAAAATGAAACAAAACAAAAATATATTGAGATAGACGATGATTTAGGATGATGATAATGAGGAAGAAGATTGAAAAGCAGTTTAAAAGACCACCTTTTTTTGTTTGATTATTATTTTTTATATATTTTAATTATAATTTCATTTCAAAACAACAAAAAAGTAATACCAGCTCTCATAGTCGGTCAAATCATAAGAAATATTTATGACTTTGCTCATACAAATCATTGTATGCAATCAAGAAACTGGTTTAATAAGTATTTTTCGGTAGTTTGTCGTTGAAATATTTTCGGTGACATTGTTTTTATTGTTTAAAAATTGGTTAATTGATGCAAAATTGCTTGCTTTATTAATTTTTCTGCCTGTGATGGTATTACTTTCTTTTTCATTTTATTTTTAAAACCAGCCTTATTTGTGATTTTTTTTTTTTTTTATTATTTTATGTGTTGTCTCTGATTCTACTTTTATATTTTGTATTAAGAATAATGAATATCTTTAGATTGTTTATGTGTTTAAAATATCCGTTAATTTTTTTTAAATAAAATTTAAAATTTGATTTTAAGAAAATAAAACAAACAATATGAAACAAAATATAAAACGGTTTTTAGTTAAAATAAGTATTGAGTTCTTTTGAAATATGTATGAATGTGTAATACTTTAAGAAAAATCAAAGAAACGCTTTCTTCTTCAACTTCTGAAGTTTTCTGAAAGTTTTCTTTGCATGTGTTATTTTCTCACTTTTTTTATTTTTCAATAATAATTTTTTTTTTTTTTTTTTTCGTAAATTTTGTTTATTTTTAAATTTATTACAATAACAAATTTATTTTTGCTAGTAATTTCTAAAAATGTACGTTAAATTCTTTTCTCATTTCTACCATATTTTGTTCAATATTAAATCGTACATATTTTCACCTCGATTAACAGTTTTCTTTTTATATTGTTATCGGAATTACTAATCTGGAGCATTATTGTATATATTTATTATTCAAAAATATATATTATTATACACTGCAATCAGAAAATATTTTGAATAAATTATTAATATTAATAAGTAAGGATTCATATAAAAAAATACCAAATGCAATGGAAGTTGACAATGTAAACAACGAATTATGTGAATTCATACTTTTATATTACATGAATTGAAATAAAGTTAGTGTAATAAACAAGTTCAATAGATTTAAATCTAAATAACACTTGCGTCGGTCGCTCTAAATACTATAGAGAAATTCATAGAGCAGAAACTCGAAAAAAATATAAAATTATGTAGTATTTGTACTATGTTTTCTATATGTCGCTAATTTGAAAAAAGTAATCAAAAACATTGCGCATACTCATATTTCAGATGCTTTCATCTGTGTTGTTTTCGGAGTGAAAGTCCAAACTAAAACTTATAACGTTTTCGAAAACGATAAAAGTCTCTGCTATTTTTTTCTTTTTGTCCAAATAAGCGATTTCCATCAAAAATCCTTTCGAATATTCAAAGCCATGTTTTTGGACCATTGATGAAATACAATCTGATGTTAAAATTAGGTGTGTGATGAAGCACCATTCAGGTATGTGATGGAAATCGATTTCGAAAACTGACAATTTCAAAAACGAAAGAGTTTGTGATGATATTTTTGTTTTGTAAACTTTAATTTTGATGTCTTTAAATTAATTTGTATTACCTTAGGACAAAAAATAACTTTTGAAATCGATCAAGATGGAAATCGATTTCGAAAACAGACGATTTCAAAAACGAAAGAGTTTGTGATGATATTTTTGTTTTGTAAAATGACTTTTGAAATCGATCAAAATTCATCACACCTCTCCAAAACATTCGTATTTGAAATTGATCGATTCTCATCACATACGTGATTACAAGTATTCAGCAATGTGTTATGAAATATCGAATTTTTTCTTTGGTGCAGTAGTATTTGAATAAAGTCATTGGAGTATTTTATCGCTTAGTGATTCATAACTGCTAAAGTACGTAAATCCCAGCAAAAAAAAGAAATACAAAATAATTAGTAAATCCATGGGTTTCACTGATAATGAACAGGCTCTTTTTGGGAGAAACATGCATGATTTTAACATTAGCTTGTTTTTGTATTTAGCTAAACTGCTCGTCATTAAAAAATATTGCTTAAAACCAATGAAAGTTCAGTGATTAGACTTTTCATTGATTTGCAATATTCCCACCAAGCAATAAGATCTAAAAATTCAAGGACTTGAACATCTTGTTGGAATTTGACTTGAATGCTAATATAATTATGCTTTTAACTTGAAAGATATTTGAAAGCATGTTGCTTGAGTTTATGTTGACTTTTCAATGGAGATTGCTATTGATATAAAGTGCAATACAACTATAATTCAATTGCTTGACACTGGACTCAGGCTGCGTTCACTTATGAAATAATTTATTAGAATTTCAAAATTAATTTAAGTAAATAAATATGTACCGTCTTCTTGAACAACTTCAACAGTTTTTGGTGGAACGTAATGAAAATGTTGTGATTTTAGTAGTTCTTCATAATTTTTTTTTTTGCTGGGAGTAATGTTCCCTTGTTATATTTTTTAAGTTATGGAAACATTTGTTACATTTTACAAACGCATTAAATGAATGATTGTTAATTTTATAAAAATCGTTTAAACAATTATTGTTGGAAAAAATAGTTTTTTATTAAGTAATTACATCAAAATGTGCAACAATTATAATCATCCTTTATTTTTTAATATAATTTGTTTTAATTGTGAAAAATAACTAAAGAATATAATAATTAATTTAAAGTTAAGTATACATATTTCACTACATACTACAAAAAAATTGTAAATGTTTTATTCTAATTTTATATTTTTTTTTTTAGTTTTTCGCTCCTAAACTTTACATTATTAAAATCAAAATATTTTTATTTTAAAACAAAATACATATGATTTTAGACAAAAATTATTTTTATTTTGCAAAAAAATTAAAATAAGTTGCTTAAAAGATTAAGGAAATGTTTTCTTAAAAAAAAAAAATAAATGTTCTCTACAGTATTAGTAAAAATTTGTTCGGCTTAAATAATTAACTAATACAAGTTATAGAACATTTATTTTTTTTTTCAATACATATTTATAGAGAAATGTCTATCACCAAAAAGCCTTACATTTATTTACAACATAAAACTCTGTTAACTATTTTGAAAGATTTGCCTTAACAAAATATATATACATCAAATAAGAATATAAATTTAAGAAATATTAATGAGTTTAATAAATAAAACCAGCTAGATCGAGGTTGTCTTATACATTTTGTAAATTTTGACAAGCTCTTAGGATTTATACAGATTGTAGTATTTATACAACAAATATTCCAAAAAAAAAAATTAGAACCCAGTTTTGTAAAGCGAAAACGAATGAAAGTGAGATTAAAAGATAGCTTTTAAAATATTTTATTTTTTTTAAATTCTATTTAACTTTTGACAAGACTTGAAATATTTTCTGGCTTTTCACATTTATCTGCTTCCGTTTTCCACAACTGGGCCCATGATAATGAATGTTTCATAGTTCGTTTTAAATCTATTAACGATTGTCAAAAATATATTGGACTAAAATACAAAACCATCAATAAGTGTCTTGTTAAATTCAATTAATTATACATGCTTTTTTATGCTTCTTTTTTAATAAATACAAATCAATTTTATAAAATTAAAAATTTATTTAGAAAAAATAAAAAACTTAAACAAAATAACAAGTTCATACACTGCTATTATTCTGTAAAAAAAATATTTATCGGAAATGAAAAAGGTGAGTTTTTTTTGTTAATTCTTCATTCTTTAGTTTGTTTTGGTTTTCTGTATAAGTACTTTTTTCGAAAAGAAAAAAAAAAACTTTTTAAAATTTTTTTAATTTAAATGGACATAACTTTTGTCTATGTATCGATTTTGACATTATTCTATTTTCTTACTACTAATAAATTAGTTGTTAATTAAAAAAAATATATTTGAAAAAATCGGGAAAGATTTGGGTCCACTATTAGCAAAAATTCTGGCTGAGGTTGGTAAAAAACTGAAATTTTAAATTTCAAATGTGAATATCTCGTAAACTATAAGAGATAAAATATAACCCCTCATTAGTGTTTAAAGTCCAAATTCAAACTTAAACTCAGCTACACCTCCTCTATAGTCGTGCGAAATTTTATTAAAATCAATATCCGTTTATTAGTTAAAGATTTTTTTCCACTTTTTTTTTTCATTTCCTCCACTGTGCTATGGTGAGATAATACGGTGGTCGATAAAATGAATTATGAGTTACACGGTACTACCGACAAATACTCTTGTCAAATTGTTAAACAGCTGTTTGTCAATATTTTTGTGTGTGTTTTCGTGCATTGCGTTTCGGCAGTGTGTTTGGAATTTTGTGCAAATATTGAAGATAGAATTTTTTAACAAAATGCCATCTCCCGTTAATGATCCAATGGTTTTGTTGACCAACAAAGGTGAACGCCAACCAAATTTCTTGTCGACCATCTATAATCCGTTAGCATGCGCTGCCGCCGGCTGTGGTGTAGCCATGATGTTGAATTGGGGCTTCCGTAGACCAGTGATGTCCGGTAAGTTTTAAGTGACGTAACAATAAAAAAATTTTTAAAAGTATTATTATTGCTTAATAGTAATATTACATATATTGAAATTGTGTTAAAGGTATTCAAAAGCATGTCGCTTTAACCGCTGTTGGTGCATTTGTGGGTACCTACATTGATAAGAAACGTAACGAAGCTTTAGCCACCCGTGATGCCGTACTCAGACATTATGTTCAATTGCATCCAGAAGATTTCCCAGTAGTGGGTGAGTTATTTAAAAGAAACAACTTTTACAATTACATTTTACTTATTTATCTATTTATTGCAGAACGTAAGAAGTATGCTGATGTTTTAGAAAAGTGGGTTCCAATCCGTTAATTACCTGCTACCATTGAAAATTTCTACTGCTTTGGATGTGGTCGACTATTATTTCTTTTATCGATAAGTTAAATTAATGAAGATTATTATAGAAAAATATATAAAGTCTTGAAATTAAACAAGGAGTGTGAAAATATTATAACAAAAGTGTTTTTGATATTAATTTCCATACAAAAGTTGTAAAGTATTCAGTTTTGTTTAGGTTGCATCTTTTTGGTAATAACAACATTAAACGAATTATACCATTTTTAACAACGTTAGCATCTATTGTTGCTTTCTTTTGTTAGCCAACATTGCTGGAAGATCTTTACTAGATTCCACCTATTTTCAAAATATTGTTTGACACCAAATTGTTCTTTTAACATTATAAAAACACTCTTCGTTTTGTCTTCGCCATAAGCACTATGCAACTAATTTAAATACTCAACATAGGTATTCCTATTGATATTCATAGTAATATAAAAAGTCCCTTTGGACCTAAATTTATATGCAATAAAAAAGATTTTCGTCTCTAATTAATTAAAATTAATTTAAAAATTATTAAAAGGTAAAAGATTCCGACCGAAATAGTTTTTTTTAAGGCCGGTACCTAACCAATGCTAATATTCGGTCTGATCTGAAACAAACCGAAACGCACAATGCGAACCGTCTTTTCGATATGCCCCGGAGGTAAAAACTCTTTCGCCAAGACAAAGGTCAGCTACGGCGGAAAATATTTGTTCAACACCGATTTTTGATATTCCATGTTGAAGGCGTAAATTTAAAAAAAAAATTTACATAAACATACCTATATAGTAATTGGCATTTCAAGCCATTTTATATACGATATCAAAATATATGATATTTAAGATTTTAGTATAGTTAAAGATACAATTCACAAACTACTTTGTAAATCAAAAATATTTTTCAAACAAAATTTTTGAAAACAAACAACAACGTTGGTTGTGAATTTGATACTTGTAAAACTCATTTAATTATGTTTGTTTGTTTGATTTTTAAGTTACTTAGCTGCGCAGCAGCTAAGATTTATTTGGCCTGTAATTATACATAACGCCAACTCCAATTATAGCTAGAATATACTAGCTCAGTATAAATTCAAAATGAGTTTTGTTTGGTTCTCCACCATATCAAAATAATTTTAGGTTATAATTTCCAAATCGATTGCATGTGGCCAATGTACACTTCGAAGAACCGTAACGCGGTACAGTTATACGACGAATTAACACATTAACCAATGCGGGTGAAACGCAATTCCTCGAAGGCAGCGAAAAAAGGACGGCCTGATTGCCTTAAGCGACTATGACAATGACGCGCGAGTTCTTTCTCCACCCAGAGCTGAATTACGAATACTCATTTAATTAGTTTTATTAATTCTGTGAAACTAAATTTCAGTTTCTTATGGTTTCGTTTTTTCTGCTAACAGTTGCTAAAAAAGTAGTACTAGAAACACTCCGGCTCATTTGGCTCACGTCAAACACAAAACACACACACCGTGTATGGGTTTGATAGGTTTGAAGACCCCCATTTCTAATCAGGGAAAACCAAATATAAAAAAATGATTTTGCTCATGTGAGCTGCTCTAAAAATGCCTACTAGTAGTAGGCATCCTACGGAAAATGATGACATTAAAATAGTTGCATTTTAAAAGCCATTTAACATGTCTGTTTTTAGTCCTAAGTTCATTTACGCATGTCACTAAGAAGTACCGTTATGTTTTTCTCTTACACTTGTTGTTGTTGGTAAATATTATGTTTTTAAAAATCACTGTACTAAAGCAGTCATGGTTTTTTCTTGTTTAGTTGAGTTACGTGAGTTCAACATTAAACACGGTAGAAATTGCAATAAAATAGTACGGTCTAATTGAAACAAGTAATAAAAAAAATAAAAAAATTAAGTGGAGCATTTTTTGTATGTGAAGGAATTTGTCAAGCCTACACACAATCCTACAAAATTAGTGTAATGAAAAGAGAAGGCTTCATTAAAACCAAAAAACCAACTCATAAAGTGTGAAGAAAGTAGAATATTATTGAATTACATACGGTTTTGTGTTTGTGAAAATTATTGGAGGAGGAGCAAAAACTTCATCAAATCTTAAGTGGAAAATTCTTTTGAAATCATAACATTTTAATACATAGTAGTAGTACTATATTGGCAAATTAAGCATGAAATACTGATGGATTTAAATGCATAAAAAAATCGTTATATGAAGGAAAAAATCGATAAAAACACAGTTCCTTTTTTTCAATATTGAGGTCTTATTAAAAAAGCTGCTGCTGCTGCCTCTTTCTTCTTTTCGGTCGTACATTTTTGCTCCCCAATAATATAATGTAGATGAATTGTCATTTCCATTCGTTTGTGTGTTTATGTCGCGTTAGTATGTTAGTAACAGTGTGTCTGTGTGTACGTGTTCTGTTAAATAAAGTATAAATAAAAAGAAAGGAGTAAAACTTAAACATCTGAAACCCATTATTGTATGTCTCTTATGTGTATTAACCGTTATTTAATAATAAGAATAATAAAGCAGAAGTGTATAATATACATAAATAAAATGTGAAGTAGAAAAAATATGTATGTACATTTGTATGTAAAACAAGTGAGAACATAAAAGAAATAAATATAAAAACAAAGTGGGCAAAATAGATAAGTAAATGCATAAACAGTTGAAGTTAGTGTAAACTCTAAATTTTTACACGTTTGGTGGTCAATTCATTCGATAGTACATACATATCGGAAATTGACTTTAAGAACATAAAGCAAAATTGGTATGAAAAAGAAAACAACATCCAGCCATCATTAGCCAACAACAGCAAAAACAACAATAATATTTCATCCCTGCTTTTGTTGTGTTGGTGTCATTTACATGTAAACTTTAAAAAACTTTGCTGTGTTTCTGTGTTAGTTACTTACTCTTCTGGAAGGAATAAAACCGAACTAAGTGGAAACCAAAGCAACAATGGCTAAGGTAAGTAAATGCTGCTTGTACATATGTATATATATTAGGGTGGTCGACATGGTTTTTTAAAGTTAGATTATTATCCAATTTATATCAAAATACAATTATTATCGAATTAGTATAGATTTTTATATCCAGGTCCGTTTAAATAATACTCTGTGGCCCGAATAAATTTTATTCTAATTAACATATTAAACGTTCGAAATAATTTCAAAATTTCTTTATTAAAACTCTTGATTATATTTAAATGTTACATGATAATTTTGGTTATGACTGAGACTTTGGTCCTTGAAATACTAAGGTTATGTTTAAAAATTGTCAGAATTAAGTTTAAAAACCGAAATTGCCCCCAAATTCTTCAGATAAATTATACCACTTCAAGATCTTCAAGACTTTATCTTAACATAGGTAAATAAAAATATCTTTTATTTTAGCTAGAAAAAAAAAAAATTCTAAAATAATTATTATTTTTGGTTCCTGCATTATAAATTACTTAAAAACTGTAATTTTCCGTTACTGCACACAGAAATTTGATTCTAAATTTTATACCTATACAATTAAACTGTTTTTTATGTTTAAGAGAATTATTTTAAAGATATCATTACGAAATTAGATCTCATGTTTGTTAGTTTTACTTATAAATTTACATGAAATTGTTTTTTACTCTGAATATGTCTAACATTTTTTCTAATTTGTATTAAGCACATGTTAATTTTTATTAAAATGTATGTATGAATGAATTTAAACAGAAACATTAAATGTTCTTTCTGTTTTAGAAATGTTTACATTAAATCATTTTTTCTGTTATTAAATAAAATTCTGTTACGGGTTTTTCTGAATATTGAAAAGTGTCAGATATTGTACTTATATCCAGCTAAACCAAACATTTTTATATTTTAGAAAAATTCAAAGTTGCAATATTTTTCAAAAAGTTGCAATATTTAAAAAAAAAAAAAAAATGTGAAAAAATTCCAATTAAAAATAGTTTTTGTATTCCATTTACCAATGAATATTAATCTATAAAATTTTCTGACATAAAGACATGACATATATGATATATATGGGCAATTCATGAGTTACATTTGTATGCCTATAGAGTGGAATAGATTTTGCATTCAGAGGTTAATATATTGTTACGAATATGCAATAGTGATTGTTTTTCTAGGCCGCTCTCTAATTCGGACACCTTGTCAAATTTGGATACTTGCATTTCAAGGTTATCCACTCTGCTGTTTATAACCACACATAAAGTTCTTGAAGTTTCTCGTCTGTAGCTTTAGAAGTTTCCTGAAATTTCGCGTCTAGATTCTCATTGTTGACCTGAACTTCAGCGAGAAGTTTCTCGTTCTTTACTTTAGAAGTTTCTTGAACTTCAGCAAGAAGTTTCTCGTTGTTTACTTTAGAAGTTTCTTGAACTTCTCTAGAATTTTCTTGAACTTCAGCTTTAACTTCCTTAAATTTTTCCATCATAGCAGCAAACATTGTGCTTAAATCCACTTCCACTTCTTCAAACTCGAAAGTTCCGATGTCAATGCAGAGACCTGTGCCGACTAAATTTCACGACGGCGGCGGCGGACTCCATAATTGTCGGCGGCGGCTCCAAGCCGGCTGTCAGCCGACAAAAGAATAATAACTCAAATTGTAAAAAATTTTAAATGTGAAATTCCGAAATAAGGAACCGATATAAGGAACTTTAATCAAAAAACGGCGGCTAACTTCAAGCCGGTTTAAGCCGCAAAAAATTTCGGCGGCAGCGGCTTTTAAAATTTATTGGCGGCTCGGCTCAGCCGGCTTACAGCCGTTCGGCGCAGGTTTCTGTATCAATGTCACGCCGCTTGAATTCATCAATCAGCCTCTTTTGCAATTCTGCTTTATTACCTGCTGTCGGCAACTCCAACTTACTCAATTCTTTCTTGAGTTGTTCAACTTTTAGTTCCTCAAACTTTATGCTTATTATTTTGCAATCACAAAATCAAATCGCTATTGCACATTCGTAACAATAAAAAATAAGTAGTACATTCGGAACATTGTTGTTCAAAATATCGAACGAAATAAGGTAAATGGTAAGTGACATAAAACGGAAGTAATTTTGAGTTACATGTAAAAATATGCGAATATCTGAGAATCATGGTTATTTTTCTTTTAATTTTTTTACACTAAACCAAGTATTTTTCCTTTATAATCCGTCATATTTAAATAAAAACAATCTTTGGATTATTTTATAATAAACAAGAAAAATATGTTTTAAAAAAAGTACCACTCGAGTTCCAAAAAACATTCTGTTACTTAATTTTTGTATGAATCCAGGAACCAATGTTAAAATTTTTATCAATATTGGCTAAATAATTTCAAATAAAATGTATTTTCCCGTTTTTGGAAACTTTTTTATCACCATTGCGGTGGTAAAATTTTATTCAAATAAATTTCTGTATCGTGGTGGGAGCTCATAGTAAAATATTCAAATGGCAATATCAAATTGTAGAAAGACATATTTTATGAAAAAAGTACCAAAAATAAACACAATTTTTATGTCTTATGAATTCATATTCCAAAAAGTTCCAAATTAATATTTGTTATTTTTTGATAAATAAAGAATAGGATTTAAAATTAGTTTCTATGTTTAGTGGTTTAAAAGATACATAGGGTGCCACAAAAGTACCAAAATACAGTTTTTACCGGTTTTCTCCCCTAAAAGGTTAGAATTTCTAAAAAGTACCAAACACCTGTCAACTTATTTTTTAAATGGATTAACATTTAATTTTAAGTTTTTTCGTATCTTTATTAGTTTTGAAAATATAAGGTTACCGAATTTACCCGTTTTTTACACTTTTTTAACGTTTGAATTTCCAAAATGATGAATCAGTTAGTCAGTCAGTAACCTTACCCTTTTATAACTAGGGCCAGTAATTATGAAAAATATTAAATAGATTCAAATTATTTGTTAAGAGCAATTTCTGTAACCTATTAAACCAAACTAATAAAAAAACAAATAATAGAGCTATATTCGTCTGTGCCGAATCTTATATACCTTTCATAAAATTATACTTTAAAATATTTTTAGGTAGGCAACATTTTTTTATTTTTTTGTTCAAAATTTAAAAAAAAAAATTTTTCTCATCATTTTTTTTTTAAATTTTTTCATAACATATTTTTCCCGATTTTCACACTTTGTAGGTCCAAATTACTATAGCCTTATATACATCGTTGCAATAGACTTTGAAATATCTATCATTAGATATCCATATTGTCTATATTAATGACTTAGTAATCCAGATATAGATCAATAGACAAAAAATCGAGGTTGTCCCGGTTTTTGGAAACCTGAATTCAACCGACAAGCAACCTCGCAATCTATATACTTTATGGGGTCGCAAATGAAAAATGTAGAAATTACAAACGGAATGACAAACTAATATATGTATACCCTCGCCACTCATGGTGAAGGGTATATAATACATATTTTTCTTGCACTTCTTATTTAAATATAAAATTACACCTTTTTGTTGTTAAACACAAGATACAGATCTTTACAGACGTTCATATGTCTATATGTATTTAAATTAAAATTCTTACATTCCCACCAGTTGAATTTATCAAAAGTTGGTGTCCTGATAGAACTCGGCACTAGTCCCTTTGTTTTCTTTACTATATAAAATGAGAAAAGAAAAAGGAAGAGTAATATTCGAATTAGTAACTCAAAATGTACTTGTTTTTTTTTTTTTTTTTTTACAAATAAATGCATTTGAATAGAGAACAACATTTTAGTTCATTTCACGGAACTAACAATAGTAACCCACATACGGTAGTTGGAATAAGTTTCTTTGAATTCGTTTGTATTTCGGAAGTGATACATTTTATTGGAATTGTTTTGATGCACGCGACGTGAAAACAAAAGTAAAATTAAATTTCGGGTTTTCCTAAAATAAAGCAAATAAAAGTAAAATAACAAATGAAAATCTCATTGTTCAAAAGGATACAATATACATATATGTTTACATATCTACATATAACTTAAAAGAAAAGTCAACAGAAAAAATCAAAAAAGCACAACTACAATGGCATTACATGAAAATACGATTATTTATTTCACAGTAAAAAGTTTTTGTTGGAATTGTTTTTTTTTTTTTATAAATACAATTTTCCATTTTTATATTTACTCTGTACTTGTAATACTGGTAATACCAGTAGACTGTGTTGGCATTTGAAAAAGCAAACCCCAAGTAGTATTCGGAATAAGGTACTCATGCATGTTTTAGTTCCTGCTCGTATGACGTGTGTAATGGGTTAGGTAAGGGTATCTTTACGAGTACACTCAGTAAATATTTATGTGTACCACCCACCGTGTGCTATTTATTGTATTTTTTTTCTTTTGGTTGGTTGGTTATTCTTCATGTTTTCTATTTGTTCATATTTTTTTCTGCAGACTTATTCTAAATATGCACTATTCTATAATAAAACTATAAATTTAAATCATTTTTCAAATAAGTTAATACAATTTTCAAATAAGTTTAATGTAACCAAATCCTGAAACTATTTAAAAACTTTTTATGAAAACTTTTTGTGAAATTTAAAAATACATAATATTATATAACCGCATCAATTCTCATTCCCTAATTCAACACCATTATAAAACGGTTTCCAATTTCCAAAAATGTAAATAAAACATTTTGAAAACAAGTGGTGCATTCTAGTACATGTGTTACGACATGTATTTGACGGATGTTGTACAACACAAAAGTACAACTGTTTATCTTGTGGATTTATGATGAACTACAACATGCATCATTCCAGACACAACAGTACAAAACAATACTCCTCTATACGAGTACGTACAAGCCATAAATTGTTTCCCCCATCACGAAGTTTCCAATTTGTTGTAATATTCTTGCATTTCTCTTATTTATTGTTTTTTTTTTTTTGTGGCGTGCAACTCTAAAAGCCAGTGATGACAACTATTTATGATCTCAAAAGAGAGAAAGCCTTTGTTCTGATTTGATTCCTCCCAAATCAAAACTTCGATAACATAAGTAGTTTTGAGTATATGTTATCTAGCCCAACCTTGACAGGCCTAAAGGAGGTCACTTTGCCTTAATAGTTGTTAAAATCATAAGATAAAACTTTGGCATTTAAACAAAATTATACTTAAATAATTTTAAAGTAAAATTCTCCAATCTAGTTCGTTTTTCAAAAAGCGCTGATTGCAACTTTTGGGTTATTGAAAATCACTAAATTGGCATCACTGCTTAAAGCTTTAAATACAAACTCCCCACATGACGTATGATTAATATTTCCATTTGAATATGTACAGGAAAAACTAAATTGCATTCTCCTTAAAATATGCAACGAATTTAATTTTGTTTGTAGTACAATAAATACAATATAAATAAGTATGAAAGTATAGTCAGTACAGACAGTTTCCTTTTAAAATTTATATGGGAGCTATAACTAATTATGGACCAATCGTCATAAAATTACGTGGCATGTCTTCTATATATATGCAACTTATTTGTATTGGATTTTATTTGTATACCAAAATTTTTAAGATATTATGCTAGTTAAAGTAATTTTTGGAAGTTTGCCTAATATGGGAGCTATGAATAATTATGAACCGATTGTCACAAGATTTAGTAATGCGAGTTTGAATTATATACAAGTTGTTTGAGCTGAATTTGGTTTGAATATCTATATAAATAAGGTATTTATGAGAGCTTAACTTTTTAAATAGGACAATCGTCTGGGGGCTATGAGAAATAATGAACCAATTCTAACCAAATTCAATAGGCTTAGTCCTTGGGGGAATAGAAAAGCGTTTTTCGAATGATCTTTGAAATTGCGACCTAAAGTTTGATTACAAGGTTTACATGGACAACAACATCAGTTTAGATTATCTTGATTTCTTAAACTTTTTATACCATACACCATAATGTGTAGGATATATTGAGCTAGTGCTGATCTTTGTAACATGCAAAAATATTGTTCCACCCTAAAATTCGGCCGTCTGACAGTGCTATAGATAAAAAAGAGGGAAATAAATCTGTAATTTCTAAACGGTTAGTCCGATTTAAATGAAACTTTACATGCGCAAAGAGAAAGTGTTATCGACTTTAAGTTTTGAATTTGGCCCTCATAGGCCCACAAGCGGCGCGGTTTGGGGCCCCCAAAACAGAAAACCTTGGTTATGTTACATTTTTAAAACTATTTTATTTCTTCGTTTGTGTTCCGATTTCAAAAAAATGTCATATCGATTGCTTAATATAGAAAGGTCGTATCTTAACTTTAAGATACTTTACAGGAGAAGGAAAAAACTGAATAAAATCTGAAAGTGAAAGTGAAAAATAAACAACTAAAAATTTGTAATATATCGAAATATACTTTTAGAAAAGTTGTTTGTTTTAATATTGTTACGTTTTTACCTTTTAAAAACGTGGGTTTATTTCCTTTAAATAAACCCGATACTTTTGATTGCAAATAAAAGCAGTTTTAGTGGTTTAAAATCTGTAACAACTCTTTATTTATTTAGAATGTACAACAACAACAGAATTAAATTGTCACTCAGTGTCTTTATACACGTTTATCAATTCGCAGAAATGCACACAAACTTTATAATGTACAAACACACATGTAAACGACAGTTGATGTTAACTCTAACACCGCCAATGATCAACTCAACTCACGACTGCCAGCTCTGCCACTATTTATACACGCGCCAGCTATCGGGAATCTTCTACAATGCTCTTAACGGACATACTAGTACATTCGAATTCCAGAGCCTTTGATGTCATTGCCAGCAGCCCAATCATTTAGTGTTGCCATACTTACAAACAATGCCAACAACCGCATGCTACTGATGGACGTGCCCTCAAATATGATGAATGCTGCAAGCAGTCGTTACAGACCGTTAAACTCAAATCGTCATTGCACATTCGTAACAATATTAATTTAAAAATCCTAGTAGAATCTTTAATGTTGCTCTCTAATTCGGGTCGAATTAACTCCATTATTTTTAGCTTCACGGGTCCTAAAAATGCAGAAACATTTCTATAGATAGATTTATTCCTACTTATGTTTTTTGAGATTGTTACAAACAAATCATTTGTACGATTTTGAAATGTGCTTCTATTTGGTAAGATTTTATATAATAAGTATTTTATAGTTCCATCACCTGGAATGTTGTTATCGACCTCCATTTGAGAAAAATTGCTTTATAATATAGGATATAAACATTTCACAAGTTATTGCAAATCCTTAAGCTCTTCGTTCACTACAGTGTAATATTTTATAATATAGTTAATACACATATTTTATAAATATGTATTCCACAGTATGTTAAAAAAAAATTCAATTTGTTTCTTTACTACATTCTGTTGCCATTATGCCAAGAAATATGTATTAAACTAAACAGAAAATACTGTATTTATTGACCTTGAAAAGGATATATGTAGGAAAAGTTTTCAAATAATTGTAACTGAAAACAGCAGGCAAAACAGCGTAAATATGAACAAACAATATAAACAACAATATTGGAAAAAAATAAACTTTTTCAACAAACCAAAAATAATATACAGAGGTATAATATAAATTAAACAAACTGTAGTGAACCGAATGCAAAAGAAAACATTTAAATAATCATGATGATGGTAAAATTCTAAAAGATTACAAAAGTCATATCATGTAGGTACATTTCTACAAATGTTTAAATTATATTCAGTTCGTTTGGTTCATTTTTGCAAACGAAAACTACAGCAATAGAAAACGAAAAACAACTAAAATAATAATTTTGCACAATTAAACATATTGTTTAGTTTGTTTTTTTTTTTTGTAAAATCGGTGATTTTCCAAATCAACAACGATTATATAGAGGGAAAATATGTATAAATTATGAAAGCGTGCTTATTTCGGCTAAAAAACATGACATTTCTGCTTCAAATCATTCCATAAGTACATGTAGATAGTTTTGCAATTTGACTGCATCTTTTATAATTAAGAATGTTTATTTTAAAATGTGTAGTTATGTATTGAATATCGAGGGCTTTATATATCTTAAATATCGACCCCTAACATCGAAAATAAATAAAACAACATTGTATTCGATTTTCGCTTTTATGTTGACTGACTATACTTTCCTTACACTGCGTATATTAGCAAAAACATTTAAAATTTCAATATTTTTTTCGTGAGTGATTTTCGGAAGTGGGCTTTTTATGGGAGCTATGATCAAATTTAGACCGATCGTCACCAAATTAGGTAGTGTGATTTATTTCTAAAGGGGCTTTTATTAAGCGCTTCTTACCCAGCAGTTAAGCAAGTTATAGACAGTCACAAATGTTTAATCACATGACTGACTCTATTTTATATATTTTGGTCATTTGAGACCTATGTGCTCTTTTTAGTGCAGAGATAAGACAGTTGGTTACTTTATACATCCCAGGTAATCTAGCGTGGAGACAATTGCCACTTAAGTGACTCTAAGTAATCTGGAGTGTAGTCACTTTAAACGTGTTGTGTGATAATTCGTTCAAACTGGTTTTATACAAATTGTATTGATATAATTCTCATACAGTTAATTTTAATTTTTGCTTAAGTGTTCTGATATCCCATGTAACATAGCATGAAGTCAATGTGCACTTTAGTTTCTCTTAGTAACCTATAATGAAATAACTTTAAACGTTTATTTTGTTCTGCAATTTAGAAAGTAGTTATTTTACCCACCAGAAGCAATCCATTGGAGAGTTGTCGAAGGTCTATTTGAGGTCAATTAGCACACGTACATGTTAAAATAACTAGTTATGCAGCTGATCAATTTACCAGTTAGGTAACTGTCGCTATTTAACCAGTATGTGAATCCAATGCGTTGACTACTTTGGACCAGCTATTAGACAGTCTCATTGAAGTCAAAAGGGTCAATTGACCCCCTGCTTAGGACATGCCCGTGTTAAAATAACTAGTCACGTAGCTATTGAAGTAATTAGTTTCCACGCTAAATGATGGGTAAAATCACTAGTTCGCGCCTGTCTCCTAGAACTGCTGGGTACCTTTAATTTCAAATAAATCAATGTATGTGTGAGATATCATCAAATAAAGACATCGTGCAAATGTCCGCCGCTGCTTCGCTGGTGGCTGAATTTGACCGATGAAATGGGTTATGTTGGCTTTGAGGGCTGTTGTGGTTTGTGGCTTATTCACATAGACCTGCGACTTAAGAAAACCACACAAGAAAAAGTCTAACGGGGTCAAATCTTTCGATCTCGGTGGCCAGTTCACATCACCTTCACGTGAGGCAACCATGCCCTCAAATCACTCATGTAGAATGTCCTATGTCGTACGTAGCGCTGTCCTGGTGAAACCACATGTCGTTAGTGCCCATATCATCCAATTCAAACCAAAATAAATTGGTAATAATCGACCTATATCGCTCACTCATGGAGGTGATGGCCAAGGCAACGTAGGTCGATGACACCGCCAGCCCAATCCACACCAAACATGATATCAGGTCGCTAGATTTATATCTATAAGAAACTTATTTATATTGAATTTTATGTTGATACCATAATTTTTAAGCGATTTATGCTCGTTAAAGTGATTTTCGGAAGTGGTCAATTATGGATTGATCCGCAAACTATTTTTACATGTGATTTATATACAACTTATTTGTTCAACTTATTTTATATCTATATAAATCAGATATTTATGAAAAAAATTCGGTAGCTTTTAACCAATTTCAATAGGCATCGATCGTCCTTTCAGCACAAACGCAATATACCCTCCTTACTATGGTGGTGTAGAGTATGGAATTGTCTTTAAATCGGGGTTTTTTTTTAATCCATATGCAGTACAGTAAATCGTCATCTAAAATGAAAAATACGTAACATCACTTTTCATAAGTTTAGAGAAGCAAAGTCGATATAAAATGTAATCTTCTTGAGATATTATAATAACATTTTCAAATCAGCATTGACATGAAATAAGTTTGTTTTATATATAAAACAAGTAAGAGAGCTATATTCGGCTCTGCCGAATCTTATATACCCTTCACCAAATTATACTTTAAAATAAAATTAAAAAAAAAAAATTTAATTTTTTTTTGAAATTGTCTTTAAAAAGTTTTTAAAATTTTTTTTTTTAATCTATTAGTGAAAAAAATTTATGACAAAAAAAGTTTTTTGTAAAAAAAAAATTCGGGTTCAAAAATATTTTTCCGATTTTTAGGTCCAACTTACTATAGCCTTATATACATCATTGCAAAGGACTTTGATATATGTAAATATCCATATTGTGTATATTTATGATTTACTAATCGAGATATAGATAAAAAATAGGCCAAAATAGAGGTTGTCTCGGAGTTTTGCTCATATCTCCGTTATTTTTGGACGGATTTTGCTGATTTTAAATAGGAAACCATGTCTGACAGAATTATTGAGGATTTGGATCCCGAAGATATCTGGGGTCTTCAGAAAGTTGATTTCAACAGACAGACAGACAGATGGACATGGATTAATCGACTCCGCTATCTATAAGGATCCAGAATATGTATATTTTATAGAGTCAGAAAATTATATTGTGGAAATTACAAACGGAATGACAAACTTATATATACCCTTCTCACGAAGGTGAAGGGTATAAAAAAAGAACAAAATAACGAATCATCAATCTAAATCTGTATGATAAAATAAAAATTTTATTAAAAACTAGCTGAACCGGCAAACGTTGTCGCTGCCATAAAAATTATTTCTTGTCAATATTTTGGTTGTTAAATAAAAAATAACGAATGTATTCTAAGTGAATTTGGCATTTTAGGTATTTTTGATGCCAAATGAAGAGAAATACAAACAAAATTGTTTGGCGTAATATATAAAAAAATGGGTGGATAGGGACATCCTAATGACCTAGCGGTATGAAATGTACTTTACGACCTATTCTCGTACCTACCAAAAATATACAAAAAATTCATTAAAAATGGTAAATATGTATTGATATTTGGATATTGCTCATAAAAAATACTAAAATCTCGGCTAAAAATGGGTGGGTTGATGAAAATTTGGGATTATAGGTAATTTTGAATGCCAAATAAAAAAAATGCGAATAAAAAGTTTTTGGCAAACAAATTGTAAATACAAATTCTGGATGTACTTTACGACCTATTCTCATAGCTCCCAAATATACATACAAAATTTGATAAAAATCGGTTTAGTCGTTTCGGAGGCGTTCAAACACAAACATTGTGACACGAGATTTTTATATATTAGAAGATTTTTATTTTAAATCAACCATTTCAATCCAGATTTGAATATTTTTTTTAATATCTCATACAAATATTTTTAACGTTTTCTTCTTATTTTTTGGCATTGCAAACAATTGGCTAATTGTAGAGTACCTTCTTCTATTATGTGTGCAAACAAAAAACAGAAATGATTATAATTGCAGGATTTTATCATTCAAACACCAAAAACAAATGAGAAGAAATACGTTTGTAATGTATGTGTTCACTAAAACATGGATCTCGATTGATGTATTACATTACATTTATTATTGAGAGCATTGTGTGTTTATTTGGGTGGGTGGTATTTAGAAGCGAGTGCAAGGATATAAAGAAATCCCACAAATGAATAATTGATTTGTAATGGTTTTTATGTAATACGAATATAACCCGCTTTTCCATACAGCTTTTTCCACATTGGAGAATTGTTTTATTGATTGCTGAAGTTTGACTAAATCATTTATATCAGTCATTCAAGTCATGTTAAGTGAAGTCAAGTCTCTCTGCAGTAATATATTACAAGCAACTAAGTCTAATAATAACATTTTAAGACCAACAACTGAACAAAAATTATATTTCTAATAGCATAATGGAATTAAACGTACGGAAAATGCAAACGTGTAACGTTTACGACTGCATTATGTTTATGTAGTACGAATAAAGAACCTTGACTGATGAGTACTAGTTATACAAGATAACTACATACAATAATCTTGTGTTTATGTTTAGACAACTACATTGTACTAAAACTTTAAGAGACTTTATTTTGTTTCTTGTACTCGTATGAATTGTAGCACAATTTGTTTGAAATATTTGACTCTTTTTAATATGTAGTGGATGGACTTGAGTGTACATAAAGTACTATAAACTAATATGACAATAGCAGCTTATGTACTGTTTATAACAAAACTAAACAAAAGAATCGATATTCAACCCACATTTTTTAGTAAATGGACAAACTCACTTACTTATTCATACTCAAACAAAAAAACAAAATGTCAACAAGGATTGTACTAAATACGACCATACATTTCGAAGGTGAAAAATTACTTTATCACATGAGGGTATATCGTAATAAGAGTATTCTAAATATATATACATTTCTATGTACATATTTTTAATGAAATTAGCCTTTTAATCCTTTAAAGAACTATTTAATTATAATTTTGTAATTGTGTTATGTTTATGAAACTACGCAACACTGCATTTATTAGGGTATCCATTCGATTTATGAAATTCATCACAATATGTCGAATTGATCGTTTGAAACCTACAACAATATGAAATTATATTTTAACCAAGTTTTATAAAAAGGTCAAATAACTAAAATATACTTAATAACAATAACTTTAAATATTATTTATACAAAATTCCAAAATTGTTTGGGTTTTCTTATTTTGTAGTATATTGTTAGCGTAAACTAGAGTTTCCAATTCGGTTTTAACCGAAACCGAAACCGCGGTTTTTTAAGGCCTAAAACCGAAACCGGCAATTATTCTTCGGTTTTCACTTTTAATCTATTTTCATTAGAAAAATTCAAAATTTAGAAATGCGAAACAAAGTTTTTCATCCAATTAATCATCCAATATCTCTAAACACTGATCGGTAAAATATTTTAAAATTTGTTTAAATTTTTTAAATTGTATTACAATAATTGCTTCAGAGCAGGCTAAATAATGCAACATTTTTGTAAGAAAGTCTTAGTAATTTTTAAATATTCGATAAAAGTATGGAGTACTAGCTGACCGGTGAGCTTCACCACATCAATTGGAATAAAGAAATAGTACTATTAAGTCTCCCTTTATAAATTAATACTAATTCAGGAAAATATGTCTCTAGTTTCATGTTTATTGATTCATTGTAGTGTGGATTGTAGCTCATTCTAGACGTATTATTAGAATAAAAACAATACCATAAAGAAACACATTTTGTATTCCTACTCAGCATCATGAATGTTTAATTTCATATTTCTGTGTCCATTATTATAGAAAATACAAATGAAAGATACCACTATAATCACCTTTCGTGAATTCTAACTCATTCAGAATCATGTGTGCCTAATTTTAAGGTTTATTATTATAAAATATTCAAAAAGTACCTTTACAATAAATAAATAGTAACATTAATTATCCGTTTTGAATTCGCGTTTCTAGGTCCATAATTATAAAATATTCAAAAAGTACTACTAGTACTAACTCAGTCAGGATCATGTTTGTTTAATATTCTGCTTAGGTTCATTATTATAGAAATTTCAATAATAGTTTCTGTTACCTCAATATCATGATGCCCTCTATCCTTGATTCTTTCTTTACTCAGAAGCATATCAGCCAACTATTATGTATAAGTATACAATAAGTAAAATAATTTAATATAATAAAAAGTACCATTAGAAGAAAAAGTAAAAAATTTCCACACTTAAACCACTGTCAAGTTTGAAATTTCAAAATAATTTCCTGATTCTAGGTTCAATATTATAGAAAATTCATTTTGAAGAACGAAAAAGTACTCCTTAGTTTGGTTTGGTGCTCCATTTTTGGTATCATAATACAATTGAGCACCCTATTTTTGAGTATTTCTTTACTGAGAAGCATATTAGCCAACTTTAACTAATTTAATACATTAAAAGAAAAAGTACAAATGTTCCTTTATCCTCATAAACACTCGTCAAATTTGTACTTTAAACTTGTTTAGCATTTCCTATTTTATCAACTGATTTAATAGTTAATAAATTATCACAAAACCGAACCGCAACCGATCGGTTTTCAATTTTTTAAAACCGAAACCGCGGTTTTGAAATTCTTCGGTTTTTTGGAAACTATAAACTATATTAGATATTGAATATAAATATAATACTTACTATTTTTTTCTTTCAGGAACCAACATCATCCCGTTTACCTATGCCAGGACTATCACGTATACCTCTACCCGGTCTAATACGTCCGCCAACAGCAATTTCTTTGCCTAGAACTTCGCAGCTACGACCACCAGCAACATTTGCCAAAATACGACAAATTTCTTATACCGGCTTAAGGCCGCCTATACAACAGGCGCTCACAATTAAGAAAAGTAGTTCGGGTGATCGTATAAACACGTTGAATAGCACGGTGAATATGGTGAGCAAAAAGACAACAACGGTTTTCAAAAAATTCTTTGTTAAAAATGAGCAAACACCGACAAAAAAAGATATCACAAGCACTACAAAATTGCAAAATATAACAGCTGTAGTTGACAATTCCCGACCAACACTCACAAGGTCGGAAACGTTTGTGTGTACAGATAGTCCTGAAGATTTAATGGCTACACCAATGCCGGTCACTGGTGGACAAAAGAGAGGAGCTTTATGTGAAAGTACTCCGCTATTAAGTACGAACATCAAACAAGGTCTATACATCACGCAAAGTTTGGATTCAACATTTATTCCCTATAGCGATGTGGGCTCTACGCCAATGCAACGAAAACATACTTTGGAAAGTACTCGTTTGTCGAATATAGGTTTCGGCAATACCGTGGATATAGAATCACCTAAGAATAAAATACAAATTACTAATGCGGGCTTTGGTAATACCATGGATGTAGATTCACCGAAAAACAACATAACTCAGAATTTAGACCAGACCAAGTGCAAAGAGGCAATTAATGATTGTACACAAATTCTAGACAAGCTGATCAAAAATGAAACATTCAATAAAACTCACTCCATTAAAGAACTGGATAGACCAGATGCTACTCATAATCTTAATACCACAGATGTTATGGGACGGACACTTTGTGTTATATCTCCCCAACCTGTCAAAGTAAATGAAAATATTACTAGGACTTTGGATAGTACCCAACTGTTGGACAAGCTCACAAATGTGAACTTGACTCAAACTATTGATGGTGCCGCCAACACCAAGTTAATTGACTATACTGATATCCTTTCGCCGGCCACCAATGCCACATACTCTAATCCCGGTTCCAGTGAAAATCTTCTAATGATCGATGATGTTTCTATACCCTCGGGATTTGAAGAAGATGTTGCCATGGATGTGCAAAAACAATTAGGGAAATTAAGTCATCAACAATTTTTGGAAATAACCACCGAAAATCTAGATGATACTTTAACGGCGCTGGCGCCCAATAAAGCAAATATGAAACTGCCTTTGAACTCGACCATGAATACCGAACGTCTTTTGGATCTATCGGAACATATGACAACACCGGCCAAACACATGCAATTGCTCAATTTGACTAAAGATTATATGGATACGCCCAATATAAAGAACAACAGCCAACTGCTTTACATGACACAAATTTCCACATCTTGCACCACAACACCAGAACGTAGTGCTTGCAAGAAGTTAAATAATCCCATGTACCAATTAACACCGATACCGGTGCAAGTTCAGTCACCCATGTTACTAAAAGGGGCTCAAAGTGATTTGGTATTACCCATACGCACTCCGGAAGATGACGGTCAGCAAGAACCCATGGAGATAGACACGACATTAATATCGTCGGGAGGAAGAACAGAAGCTTTTTATCAACAAGCCCAAATATCTCAAACCACATCATCTTTACAAGACGTTAACAATCCCAACAGGAAGAGTCGTTTTTCATTTGGTTTAGATCTAACTGAATCTACTTTGGATTGTTCTATAGAGTTGGTTGATGTTTCCTTGTCATCGACTGTACTATCTCAAGCTATTAACTGCAGCCAAAACAGCACTCAAAATATGACTCAATCCACCTCTACCCATCAAATGCAACAACAGTATTTGAAGAAACAAAACTCATTCGATATGGATGAAAGCTTGGGCATCTTGACGCCCGATCAAATGAAAGAATTTCTTGACTCTACAGCTACAAACAATACCAACAATCTCGATTTACCACTATTGCTCAATAATTCAAATAATGTCAACAATTTGAGTCATAATTTTGCCCTACAACAAATGCGCATAGACCAAACCCCCTCTCCCGAAGAGTTGCCGTTAGATCCGGTTGAAGTTAAGACCGATATTAATGACATGGTCTTGCAACATCAGCAGTTGCAATTGCAACAGCAGCAGCAGAATTTGCAGGGTCAGGTAACATTTTCCAACGAAGATCAGCAGCAGCAATGTCTGGAATCATTGTCATTGCATACTGACACTGAGCCCAGTAAAACGGAGACCATTAACAAGTCCATATCATCCAGTGTTTCGAAAATTTCTACTAGTTTTATAACCAGTGTTACTAGTGTCACAAGCCTAGATACTGGTTATCAAGGTGATGGAGAAATGTCGAGGCCTGCCTCTAGAGGACCATGTGATCACTCACCCTCAAATGGCCCTATACGCAAAGGAGTATCACGACAGCCCAGTTTCAACCAGCAACAGCCAGGTGGAGGTCATTTACCGCCTGTCAGACGACAAGATCCCATGACAGATTCGGATTTCTTTACCGAATCCGATGCTGATGATGTATTTCACCGCGGCGATCGCAGAGCCCAAGTTATCGATGGCCAACTCTATGGTCCCATGCTGCAACCAGCTGCCTCGGTATTCATCTCAGAAGATCCCCAAATGGAAGATTCCTGCATGGAGTCTTCTGGCATTTTCACAGATGTAGAAAACCGTGGCGATGAGGATTTAGCCCAAATGCGCAGGCAAGACACTCATGAAACAACCACTGATCTGTCACCCGATAATGATTTAGATGGGGATGATTCCACAGAAACAGTAAGATCTAATCGCGGCAGTACAGCCAAACGTTTTCAAACTCTTTCACAGTGCAGTGAAAAGTCTACAACAACCACGGGGTGTGTTATGTCAACGACACACACTTCCACTGCTGTTCACGGTCAAGGTCATTTAAGTAGCAGCCAAACATCATCCACAATACAAAGTAGCATGAGTACTGATCACCTCTCAGCTGATACACTCTCCAATCGTACATCATACTGTAGTGTAGACGGTAGCAACGTCAATATCAATGGTATTGGTGTGGATTTTAAGAGTTTCTGTTCTCTTGACGAAGCTTTCGATGGGGAGCATAACAATAATAACAAAAACGACGACGATCATGATCACGACGTAGACGCCACATACAGGCCGGTTAAACTAACAAAAAGCTCAACGACTTCGACAACTTCGTGGTGTGAGCAACCAATGCAGAAACATTTAATGGCAGTACAAAAACAAACTTCGCCGCGTAAACACTCATCGTTAACGTCGCTAACAACAGAAAACGGCGTGCACAATAAAACACCAACAACAACAACATCAAAACAAAATAACACAACAACATCCTCTCCGTTTATAACACAAAATCAAATTCTAAAATCTCGCAAACATTCCGATCAAGACTCCTTACGTTCCGAAACGGTTTCGGTATCCGGTACGGGTTCGAAATCTTCCCTTAACGAAAGTGTTAAATTATCCAAAACACCCACTTCAACCAGCGGTAAACACTCGCCCCGCTACAAATCAAATACACCGAAAAGTGCCAAATTGCGTTCGTCGCCGAACCTAACAGGTTCCAACAAAAATAATTCACCTCCGGTAGTGCGTAAATATCATCATTCACCCAACAAATGGGATGCCGTTATGAATCAAATTGCTAGTAATAAATCAGTGATAAGAAAAAATTATAATGATGTAAAATCAAAAGTGTCCACTCGTATAACAACGACCACTGGTGCGTTTAGTGGCGCTAGTACGGGTGGCGGAGGAGCTTCAGGCTCCTCGGCTAGTGTTTCTCCCACACAACGTAGATCACCTATAAATAATTTAAGCATAAATCGTAATAATATAAATCCTAGTGTTAGTAAAGTGTCCAAAACAACTAAATCACCAGAGACAACAGCATTAGCATCATCGTCTCCGCATGCAAAAACTTTGGATAATTCACCGACAAAACGTCTATTACAAAATGCCCACATTAATCGGTGAGTATTTCCATATATTTTATTTTGTTTATTTGGAACAAATAAGTAGTACATTTCAATAATGTTTGAGTTTACCTAAATTGCCTCAAAATGAATTTTTGTCTAAGTGTTGAAAATTTACACAATTTCAGTTTATCAAAAACATTCCATTTTCTGTAATCGAAGAAATTGTTTATTTTTTATTGTATTTTTCGCTTTACTTTACATTTAAATGATAACAAAACTTTTGAAAAGTTCTAATGAATTTTTATTTCCACTTTATTATTTACTCTTTCAGATGCTCTTGATTTTCAATTATTGTATCGCGCTTTTATCAGTTTTTGTTTTGGTTTATACTTATCAAAATAATACAAATATAGACAGACTGCTCAAAGTAATTCGAAAACCCTTTTTCATTCTTAAGATTACGACACTTGCATTTGAATATTTAAGTATACAAAGTATATTAAATTTTAGGTTGAATATCAATGAAATTGAAATTAATTGAATTAATGTATGTATGTATGCATATGACCTGCTTGTATGGGTTAAACAATTATTTATACGTTTATTGTTTAATTTTATACTTTTTTTTATTAAGAACTGGAATTTGATATACTCGTTCGAGTACGTTTTTGACATAGGGAAACATAAAGACGAGACGTGATTGTCAAAAACCTAACTCTTTCAACAACAAAATACATGTAATCAATGTATTTTGTTGTTGTATCAGCCATATGATTTGTTTTTTTTTTTTTTTTTGACAAAACGTAGTGTCTCTTCTCTACGTATAATTCTCTATGATTTATAATTAAAGCAAAGTTTATGTTTATACGTACATATTTTACTTTATAACACTATAGCGGTATTCACAATGTAGAGTACTGGGCCTGGTAATGTAGTAAAAGCACACAATATCAAAAAACTAAAAACAAAATACATTAGAAATTGAAATGTTTGTCAATAAATAGCTTTTCTGCTTTTTTACTAGGCCAAGTACTCCACATTGTGAATACCGCTTATCTATATTACTATCTCTTAAAAAAAATTTATTTGGTTTTTGATTAAGTGAATTTAGACCAGTACACATAATAATTAAGGATCAATAAGAAAGAATTACTTACATTAATGTGGTCGTGAAAAGAATTGTCATATCTTTACGATTTTAATAAAACTATCAACCAGATTGAAATCATACTAATTACAAATACACTTATACAAGATTTACATAAGTCTGAACATTTTTATACCCTTCACCTTCGTGAGAAGGGTATATATAAGTTTGTCATTCCGTTTGTAATTACCACAATATAATTTTCCGATCCTATAAAGTATATACATTCTGAATCCGTCTGTCTGTTGAAATCAACTTTCTGAAGACCACTGATATCTTCGGTATATCAAATCTTCAATAATTCTGTCAGACATGCTTTCGAGAAGTTTCCTATTTAAAATCAGCAAAATCCGTCCATAAATAACGGAGATATGAGCAAAAATCCGAGACAACCTCTATTTGGATATCTATACCAATATGGATATCTACATATTTCAAAGTCCATTGCAACGATGTATATAAGGCTATAGTAAGTTGGTCCTACAATGGGTCAAAATCGGGAAAAATATTTTTTAACCAGAATTTTTTTCACAAAAAACATTTTTGGTCATACATTTTTTTACCTAAAAAATTAAAAAAAATTTAAATAAGAAAAAAAATTTTTAAAAAAATTGAAAAAAAAAATTTTAAAAACAATTTCGAAAAAAAATTAAAAATTTTTTTTTTTTAATTTTTTTTTAGTTTTTGTATACATATATTTACAGAATATATATTGTTTTACAATAAGAGAAAAACCTGTCACGTACGGTATGTCACGTACGATATTAAATTGTATTTATTATAAAATCATCCAGAGATTGTTTTTATTTAAATATGATGGATTGTAAAGGAAAAATATTTGGTTTAGTGTAAGAAATTAAAAGAAAACCTAACGCCTCTCACGATTCGCAAATTTTCGCATATTTCTACATTTACCTCAAAATTACTTCCGTTTTATGTCACGTACGATATACCCTTCTTTCGTTCGATATTTTGGACAACAATGTTTCGAAAGAACTTATTATTTTTTTTAAAATATAGTACCCATTGAATGTAACATAAATACCAAATTATTTTTCAGATACTCTTATTTTTGCAAAATCTATACCACTCTATAGGCGTACAAATGTCACGTACGATGACATGGAATTGCCCATATGTTATTAATTTTTCATTTTTATTAATTGTTAATTTTCTGGTTTTAAATATATTTTATTAAATTACATTTTAGATTAATATTTTTATCTCGTTATTCGTTCGAATAATCGAACAAATTTTCAAAATTAATCTATAACTCGAATAATAAAAAAATGATGAATTTTTATTCGATTAAAATAAAACTCGAATAATTGACAACCTTAGCCAAGACCCAAAAGTGATTTTTCAAATGTGAAAAAACATGTAAACTTTATATAAGTTGCCATTTTAATCGTTAATGTTTAGTTAAAGATATTGTAGTTAAAGATAAGTTATTAACACATATTATCTAGATTTAATTGTTTTTTACAAAATAAAAATTTACCAAACTCTAAAAGCCAAATTCACACAGTAAATGCTATAAAAATTGTTTGCTTTATTAAAATCAATTGTTTAAATAACGATCTATTCGAATGAGTAAACTTAATATTTTGTGTAAATAAATAACAACATGTTGCTAATTTTCTATGCGAGAAATTTTTTCTTCACTTTCAATATTATTCGTTCAAGCGAATACAAATTCGAGTATTTATTATGAGATCACAGAATGAGAACCTGTGTAGAGCACATCACAGCACAGCAGAGCGTTCGTTCAATTACAATTATATGACACTTATCTAAATTAAACACAAACAAATGATTCGATTATCTGCTATATTTATTTACGAGTATTTATTTGTTTATGTATCTACTCGTTTCAATATTTAATTATGTGTTTTATATATGAACATGATTTCTATTTAACAAAAACATTGTTGTAGTAATAGCAACAAGTCTGTAGCAATCGTAATTGTTGTTATTTACTTAGCTAATGTTAATAAAATGGATACAAAATATTCAAAAAAATAACTGTATCGACATTAAAACAATTTTTAGACAAACATTGAACTAAAGTTGTTCTATGAATTATAATGTAACTGGTATACAGAATATGATATAATTATAGATACATACAGAATCAAACCCAATACAAAATAATTTCCTTATAACTAGAATATATAGAATTATATTCTGTGTTTTGTTTCCTTCATTAATAATAAAATAATGTTTAAAGAATAAATAAAAAATACTGATTTTGAAAAACATATTCCATAGTTTTTTATTGAAAACTAAATACATATTCATTTAAAGTCGAATAAGCGACTTTGTACTCCATGCTATGAATTTAAAAACTTTTGATTTAAAAAATAAAAGAATATGAAATTTAAATTCATACGTTTTTGGTTTTCAACTAAAATGGAAACTCAATTTTGTTTGAAACATCTGTAGAAAATTAACTCTGATGTACTCAAGTTCAACTCTAAAGATGCAATATAATTATAGCCATCACTGTTTGTATATTTTACCGCGAATAATATAACACATACATATTTCAAAGTTTTTCACGTATGTTTTTTTACAAATAAATACTAAGCATTTTTAATAAATATTCTATTCTATTCAATAACAAACAGCTATTCTCTACAAAATGAGAGTAAAGAAAGGGTTTTGGAAGGGGACAGAGAGAGATTGATCTTTCATCTATTGTGTAAGCAGTTGATATGAGTTGCAGCTTAGATCACAGTTCTATTAAACCTTCTATTACTAATGTATAAAACTTGTTTATTTGTAATCGTTACATTTAAGTAATACTATTTTTTTTAAAAATACCCTAACAGCCATAACTAAACAAGATAGTGGAGTGTTGTTTATTTCTCAAACATTGTCTTGCCTATATAACTTGTATGAAGCCTAATGCGGCGAAAACGCTGAGCTATTGGAAAATCCCATTTTAAAAGTGTGTTACGTAGTAGTTGGCTGCAGAAGATGAAGAATTTACCGTTATTTAAGTTTTTGTTTTTCAGTTTATTATACCCTTCATTTTCGACCCTACAAAGTATTCTGTATCGTTATATATAGCAAAGTCGATATAGCCATGTCCGTCTGTATGTTGAAATCAACTTTCCGTAGCCCCCAAATAACTTACAAACATAATTGATACATCAATATATCGGGAATTCTTTCGGCTCGGTCGCTATTTAAAATCGAGAAAATGGGGCCACAAATGGCTGAGATATAAGGAAACAACCGGGACAACCTCGATTTTTTGCCTATTTTTGAACTATATCTGGATTACTAAGTCATTAATATAGACAATATGGATATTTCAAAGTCCATTGTAACGATTTATATAAATGGGCCCACAAATGGCTGAGATATAAGGAAAAAACCGGGACAACCTCGATTTTTGGCCTATTTTTGAACTATATCTGGATTACTAATAATATAGACAATATGGATATTTCAAAGTCCATTGCAACGATTTATATAAGGCTATAGTAATTTGGACCAACAATGGGTCAAAATCGGGAAAAATTTTTTTTAACCCGAATATTTTTTTTACCATAAAAGTTTTTTTTTCACTAATAAATTAAAAAAAAAATTTTTTAAAATTTAAAAAAAAATTGGAAAAAATTTAAAAAAAATAATTAAAAAAAAAAAAAAATTGAAAACAATTTTGAATATTTTTTTTTTAAATTTTGAAAAACAATTTGAAAAAAAAAATTTTTTTTTTTAAATTCTGAAAAACAATTTTGAAAAAATAAAATTTAATTTTGTTTACCTAAAAATATTTAAAATTTTTATTTTAAAGTATAATTTGGTGAAGGGTATATAAGATTCGGCACAGCCGAATATAGCTGTCTTAATTGGTTTTTATTGTTTTCTTTACATGTTCTTAACTTTCTACAAACTAAAATTGTAAACAAAATATTTGTCATTGTTGACAAAACACTAGGCGTCAGAAAACGTAACGCTCAACGCTTTTATTTCAGTAAGGCTGTAACTAATGATGAGCATCAACTCTTGAATTTAATGAGATGTTCTTTCTCTCTTGGTAGAATCACAGTGATCGAGAGATGAGATCGAGTTGATAGTGAAACAGTCATGTAATGTGGTACCTCGTTAAAATTTCAAGTCTAATGAACCATCATCATCACACAATTATACATTTATTTAGTTTTTTGTTGTTGTCATTATCGCCAACTTTTCTATGTTGTTGCTGCTGTAGCTGTTTTGTTCACATAAAATCTAGTGTGAGTGTGAGAAAAACACCCAAACATGTTGTTGTTTTGGTAGTGTGTCGTTTTTGTTATTATTGTGGCTTTAAAACAAACTACAAAAAAACAAGATTTTGCAATTGTATAATTTTTAAATCTTGTGTTTGTTGTTTTTTTGTTTTGTTTTTTAATTCTAATGAAATACACGAAAACAACAATCAATAAAGGTTTAAGGTTGTATTAAATATTAAAATATTTTGCATAAATTTATAAAAATCCATAAAAACGAACATTTTAAACGTGAGAGTTACGAGTTAGTATTTGAAAATAAATAAAGATTTAGAAGATTGTTTATAATTATGTTAGTTGAGAATAATAATATTACCAGATTAAAGAATTTGTATCCAGGGATGCCAGATAATTTTGGTATAAAATCGTCAAAATTGAACTAAAAAATCGTCAAAAAATCGGAAAACATTAAAATACCTATACCGTTTTTGTGAAATTTTTCGGTTTTTTGGAAAAAAACCAACAATCAAATAAAGAACTCACATATTTAAAGAAAAAATGTTATATAATAAGAATTATTAAATATTTGTATACAACAATTAAATATGTATTTGTATACCCTTTACCATGAGTCGTAAGGGTATATTTTATTTTTTTCCACATTTTTCATTTGCGACCCCTTAAAGTATATATATTCTGTATCCTTATAAATAGCGGTGTCTATATATCGCTGTTCGTCTGTCTGTTGAAATAAATTTTCCGAAGACCCAAAATAACTTACAAACATGAATGGTAAAATGGAACAATATATCAGGAATTGAATATCTGGAAGATCGTCCCACAAAAGGCTTAAATATAAGCAAATATCCACGACTAACCTATATCTCCAATACTACGTCATGTATCTCAAAGACATTTCTAACGACGTATAAATATTGGGCTAAAAATTAAAAATTTCACACATTTTTTTCAAATTCATTACAAACATTTTAAATTTTGATTTATTAAATTATTAAAATCATGTAATTTAAGCTCTTTAAATACGGATTATATTTTTATATCATCTTCTATCTTACAAAAACAATTATGTTTCAGTTTTTATTCATTCTATTTAGCTTAGTATTCTGTTCAAAATTTCATGCGAAATGCTGTCAAATTACATAGAAAATATTTGGAATGAAATATATGCGAAATAATTTCACAAAAGTAGTACTCTGTTCTTATTGTGGAAAACATGTGAAATACATCTGGCAACCTTATTTTTCCACACGAAATAACATAAGCAGCACTTCTTTCGCACGAAATTAAAACCAACAGCTGATCATTTGTTCCATACAAAATTTTTCGCATGAAAAAACTATAATTTTTCGCAAGTATGAACAGAGTACTAGGCTTTTGTTAATAAAACTGTAATAATGAAAACATTGATGTAAATATAGACTTTTCATAAAATCGTCATTTTGAGGACTAAAATCGGCAAATGTCACTTTGCAATTTTTAAAATAAAAAAGAAACGTAAAAATGCCGATAAATCGGCAAATCTGGCAACAGTGTTTGTATTTCATATTGAGGATTAAATCAAGGCGAATTTATACAAGGTGGAGTCAGTCAATCAGCTGATAACTTTTTTTTCGCTTTTTGGTTCTAACAGTTGTCAAAGCTTTTGTTTGTATTTAAATATCTACATATCCTAAGCTTATTAACAAAATATTTATTTTTTACATAAATAAGTAAAGCCCTCACTATTCAATTATCTACACCATATTAAGTTTTAATACATATTTGTTTAATTTTTAATTTTTGTTTTTTGACATTTGTTAAGACCAATTGTTGTTTTTGTAGAACTGCCACCACCTTGTATGAATTCGCCTTGGATTAAATGAACTGCATCAAAGTACCGTTTACATTTTAATAAACCAGTTTTGTAATGTAATTTTGTAATATTCGGAGATAGAAATTTTAAATTTTCAAGACACAAATGACATTTAGAATCCTTAAATAGGGAACATAAAATCATTGTGTATTGTAGTAAGGAAATTCTAAAGAAGAAGTCTGTGTGTGTATTCAATATACTGGAATTTATTTTTCGTTATGAATAGATAAAGGTCATATGCTTAAAACTAAGTATAGATATTTAAATATATTATTTCGTATAGTAATTTGAATAATTTGCCAATAATGGGCCACAATCCCTTTGCGTAATGCATTAATGTTTGCTAACGATTACTTCTTTAAGCATTCTTAATCTATAATGTTCATCAATTACAAATAAGAAAGAAAAATATTCGATGTATTGCCTCAGCAGCCATAAATTTTAAAAACTACGGAAGCTATTCCGGTACAAGCAGTAAATTCTTAAAGATCTTGCACAATTGAATAAATACGTTTATTATTTTTAAATATTATTATGAATTTAACTAAACAACATAAAATTTATGAAATGAAATTAAAAGAAAATAAATGAAACTTGATGTTTTCTACTTAGCAAAAACAAATACATATCTAATGAAACGAAAAACACATGTTATCATTACAAATAACAAAAAAAAACAATAAAATAACAAAACACAAACAGAACTTTTAAGTTGGCTAAAAGAAAACAAAATACAAAAAAAAAAAACTACATGTCTTAACAACAATAAACGATAAGAAGGTGGCATAGGGTAGGGTAGGGTAAGATAGGGGTGTGTGTTCTAATACAAATAATTGTATGTATGTGTAGACAGATAAAATTCTATTAAATGTATGTAATACAATAGACAAAAAGCAACTACGAGGGAAATCTGATAAGTACTTTTCATTTAATGCATACCTAACAACTAAGATTTTTGTAGAAAGACTGTTTTAAAGTAATATAAGTGTTTTTTATACCCTTCACCTTCGTGAGAAGGGTATATATAAGTTTGTCATTCCGTTTGTAATTACCACAATATAATTTTCCGACCCTATAAAGTACATATATTCTGGATCCTTATAGATAGCGGAGTCGATTAAGCCATGTCCGTTTGTCTGTCTGTTGAAATCAATTTTCTGAAAACCCCATATATCTTCGGGATCCAAATCTTCAATAATTCTGTCAGACATGCTTTCGAGAAGTTTGCTATTTAAAATCAGCAAAATCGGTCCACAAATGGCTGAGATATAAGGAAAAAACCAGGACAACCTCGATTTTTTACCTATTATTTGACCTATATCTGTATTACTAAGTCATTAATATAGACAATATGGATATCTAATGATAGATATTTCAAAGACCTTTGCAACGACGTATATAAGACCATAGTAAGCTGGACCTACAATGGGTCAAAATCGGGAAAAATTTTTAACCAGATTTTTTTTCACCAAAAGTTTTTTTCGCTAAATATTAAAAAAAAAAATTTTAATTAAAAAAAAAAAAAAAAATTTAAATTTAAAAAAAATAAAAAAAATTTGACATAAAAAAAATTCGAAAAATATTTTTTTCCAAAAAATTAAAAAAAACCAACTGGAAAAAAAATAAATTTTGTTTACCTAAAATTACCTAAAAATTTTTATTTTGAAGTATAGTTTGGTGAAGGGTATATAAGATTCGGCCCAGCCGAATATATCTCTCTTACTTGTTTATTAATTAATACATTTTGTGACATACATATAACATGTGAAAGTCTACACGGTTGCGTTAAGAAACCCACGATTTTGTTTATGATGCATACTAACGTGTTAGAACTCACCTACACCTGAATGTTTTTGTAATCAAATGCACTGTCAATTTTGTAGTTTTAGCCAAAAATGTGGCATGTTGGGAATATCATAAAATACTACTCCGATTACTTCTCTGGAGACAGATACTTGTCATCAACACTGATTTGTTCAACTAATTGTATTGTAAATAATCTATGTTCTATATAATTCTTAGTGATGCTTCCTATGCTTCCTAGATGAATCCTATATTGAGTAATCGTTTATGGTGAAAGATAATTAGATGCATTGGATAGATTAAAAACACATTAGGGCACCAATGTAGTTTAAACAACTTGTCAGCTTGTCCTCGTACTCTATATACATATTATACTATTGTGTATTTATAAGCAAAGGAATTATGAGGAAAGACAGACAGGCGGACATAGTTAAATAAACACTAACACTTTTACAAGGTCATCCCTTTTTTAAACTCAATACAAATAAACAATAAAAGCTTCACTTTTTTTTATAAAAATATAGAATAAAGAAGGAAAAATACAATTTGAAATGTTTTTATATATAATTTGTTCTACAATTTGTTTTCACTTTTAAGTTCTTATGTTTAGAAATACCCAAATTTATGAATTTATACGTGTGTGTGCATTTAAAAATAAATGCATGTAACTAATAGATAAAGTAGAAAATTAGTTTAAACGAATTAATGTAATTAAATAGTTTTGGTTACCAAATACACACTCGCATACATACATATCTACGTATAATACATGTAACAACAGCAACAAACTAACAATGTATTATTGGTAAATCAATGTTTTTTGGTTTTCAACCACAAAATGAGGGTAATAAATATTCCACTCGAGCCTATTATTTAGTTCTACTATTATTTGTTATTCTTATTGTTGTTGTTTTGATATTTTTATTGTTTGTAAACTCACACTTTTTTTTTGATAAACTTCAACAAATATTTTACATGTATACAGACTGTATTGCTAGGCTGCACCATACTCTTCAAATAGCAGCTCCAACAATGATATGTAGCATCAACTAAACAAATTATTGCTATGATGACAAGTGTCATAATACGTATGTGTCAAAACAAAGACATACTGACTGGCAGACACTATTTGAAAGTGAATGGATGTTTAGAAATCTGTAAATATGTACACATACTAATTAATTTTAACACTTATGACCAGGGCAAGGATTTCTATGCAAATGCATGTTTGTAGTCAGTAACTCAAAATCACTTTTGACAATTTATCTTTCCGAATCGAAGAATTTGCAACAAAATGGCATCGATTTGTTGTTGCATATTTTTGCATATTTTGTTATAAATGCATATTTTGCATATTTTTCTTTTAAATGCATATATTTAGCATATTTTTCCATTTTATTTCATATTTAATTTTCTTTTGGACATATTTTTATATCAGTGTACACTGTACATACATATATTTGGCAACTCTATTAAGTGTTGTAAAAATAGTAAATATATTGACACTAGAATTATATTGTTGAAAGAAAAAGTCAACTTTTCAACTTTTCAATTTATGAATCGATTTTTTAGCTTTTTGAAATTGTCGACTTTTCGAAAAATTTTTTATATCGACTTTTGGACTTTGTTCTCTTTGTGACACATAATATTAAAGCCAATTAGCATTTCTGTGCTGAAATTACATCTTTATTTCTGAAAATATTACTAAACTACAGGGATTCAATTCGCTGAATGCACAAGTAAAATTAATTGATGATGCTGCCAATAAAATTAATAATGTGAACGGAGAAATTTCTTACCAAATTAAAACAAAACTAAAGAATATATTACAGAAAAATACTGGATTTCATACAATAAAAAAAAATTTTGACAATTAGATAGCAATTTTAATGAAGAAAATCAAATTGAAAATGAATATTCTCCAATTGAACTGGTTTCATTTAAATATGCACCTTTAACTTCTGTTGACGTTGAGCGTACATTTTCAATGTATTAAAGCTGTTTTCATCCGAACAGACAAAGTTTTCTTTTTGGAAATTTAAAAAAAAAAATTTATTTGTTTATACAAATAGAAATCTAAATTAAGTAATTTTGTAACATGAAAATAAATAACTGACTGATTTTTTTTAATATAAGTATTGTATAATTTACATACATACATGAATTTTCTTATTTTTACTTTGAAAAAATATATTTAAAACCTTTTATGTTCCTTTATATGTACATATATATTGAAAATGTGACCCGAAATTTATATCTGTCTTTTATTAGTAAATATATTTCAAATAAAAAACTTGTTTTTATTGCATATTTTTGTCATTTTTAGTGCATATTTTCTCTCTTTATAGTGCATATTATAAGCGCATATTTTTAATTTTTTAGTGCATGAAAATCCTTGCCTTGCTTATGACCAATCTAGCATACAATTACATATTATATGTACGTATATCTACATAACGGCAGGCGAAATGCTAAATAGTGTAACTGACAAAAATATTACAATGTGGATTTTAAAAAACTATAATTAAAGTAAACCAGGGCGTTATTGGTACAAAGTATACAGGGGTGACAATTTTGAAGTTTCAAAAAGCCAAAATCAGCTTTTTAGGGGAGTTCTCATGGAATGAGACAGATATAACAACTTTTGGTACCTAATTTAGTGTGTTTTAAAGTTAATCGCTATAAGGACTGAGATCGAAAAATTCTTAACATACTAAAAATGAAACCACTAAACTTAAGGTACGGTCAGACACAGCTAATATTTGACGTTTCTCGTCAAATATTTCATTGCCCGAATCTGACCACAAATAAAATTTAGAGCAAACAACAAAACAGATAATTTTAGTCAAACAAATTTATTTGTCGGCAAACAAAATATTTTCTTAATGTGAACATAGTGTGACCACTAGCCATATAAATACCTAAAAAATATATAATTTGATCCTACAAATCTTTTTAAGTTTAACGCACTTATTTCGAATTGTAAAACGATTATTTTATTAAAGTTTTATTCAATTTTATTATCATATAGTGAATTTAATTCTTCACTTTTTGTTTGACCAAACTGCTGCGAAAAAGAATCAGTAAATATATTTACCGTGTGGTCACACTATATCAAATACTTTCATGAAATAATTGTTTGATCAAATAGAGCAAACAGAGAACATTATTTGCTCAACATGGCGGATAAATAAAAGGAGATTATTTAAATATTTTTGGTAATAAATTAGAAAAAAATTGCGCTATTTTTATTCTTTAACTATAATACATATCAATGTTTCTTGAAAATTTGTTATTTAAATTATTTTCACTAAAAAAATGGCATCAATAAATGAAGTCTTCTTCTTCACATAAAAGTCATTCAGCCTAGAATGACATACTGGGAGAAAAACTAATTGAAGACATGAAGTCTATGTTGCGATTTTTGCATTTTTATGCGATTTATATTTGTATACGTTTAACATAGTCTGATGTTTGATTATTTTTTATACATGGAGTTTGTCTATTAAAAAAAATTAAAATTGGAATATTAATTGAATTTAAAATCAAAGAAAATAGTTTAGACATACATAAATATTATGATTTGATTGCAATTATAAATTAATTCTTAAGCAGTATGATGTTTAATTTTTTTAATGCGAATATACTTAATATACTTAAAATATACTTTTTCTTTTTAACTGTTCGCTTATTTGATTATTGTAAATTTTATTATAGTAATATTCGTTTTGTTTGAATAATGCGATTTTTAGTTCAAAATCAAAACAAAGCCAAAACAAATACAATAAAATTCCAAATTTGTTTGATCTTGCAAATGAATTGCAAGATCAAATAAAAAATTACCCAAAATTGAGGAAAATATTTGCTGTTTAGTGGTCACACATTGGTCACATTACAGGAAAGTTTTCTTATCGGCAAATAAATTTGTTTGACAAAATTCAGCTGTTTTCTTGTTTGCCGTGCAAATATATTTTCTGTTCACACTAGAAACATAAAATATATGATGTTTAAATAAAAGTATTGAAATTTCACAATTCTTTCAAATGTAAAGCAAAATTTGGTAGTATTTTACTTTCTAGAAATGTATTTTTTATTGATAAAAGAAATTAAAGTTCTTTTACAGCTTTATTTAATAATTATTTAGAAAAAATATTACCATAAATGTGACCACAAGACAAATATATTTTCCCCTTCGTGTGTTTGATAGTATTTCGGTGTAGTTAGATTAAACAAATATGGCAAATTAATGTGTACAGTGTGACCACAAAATCTAGCCATGGAATATTTGATGTAGTTTTGATCAAACACATGAAACATATTGTGTCAAATAATTTGCGTAGTCTGACCCTACCTTTACAGTTTTGATTTTTTTTATTTGATTGAAATTATTATTACAATTAAAAAAAAAACAATATTATTTTTATAGTTCTAAACAATAGTGATGAATTTATGAACCTTACCCGGAAACGCTTACATTAAGATTTTTATTGAGCTTTCTGTCACTTTGTTCGAACATCTCCGTTAAAAATCTACCACATTTTTCTACACCTATTTTGTGCTCTTCAGTTCTGTTTTATCAAGATCCCAATTTACCCCTCTTGATACAAATAACACATTATTGTTCTTGTACCACTCAATACCTTGCTTACCATAGTGACAGGATGCCAAATTAAGCCAAAAATAAGTGGACACATTAAGAACTCTTATGAATGGCAGTATCCTCTTTTTTAAACATTCCTTGAAGTAAATTTCGATATTTATTGAGCTAATTGTAACAAATGTTTGACTTACTGGGACAACTGCATATTTCTTATCATGCCAAGAACTTTTTGGGAAAATTTTCTGCTTTTGGGTCCTAAACTTTTCTATAACATTCCCTCGAGCATTAGCAACATACAAATATTGACCCGGAAGGTGCGAACAATTTTCCATACGTATGTTTCGTCATCCATTATGCAGCAGGTATATTTTTTGTATAAAATTTGACTTCAATTTCCGAGCACTGTCTTTGGCCTCTAAATTTTTAGCAGAGTTCCGGTCATGAACTTTTTGAGCTTTGTATATTTTTAAACCTGCATTAGCTTTAACTTTTCGTACCAAATAGTCCGAGCACTGAGCTTACCTACCAGATGAGTTGGGATCTCTTTTGAAAATGCTTTCTATTTATTTTCTTTAGAAACATCATGTGGACCATTCCTTCTATCAACAGACAAGTTCTCCCGATACGGTTTAATAACATTGTAATCAGTTTGACAGGAGACCTTTGATAGTTTTTGTATGACCAGTTGGGTTTTGTTGAAAATATTTAATAATTTTAGTACACACTTTTTCTCGTCACTCCTTTTAATCAGACTAACAACAAATGAACATAATTGACATTAAACATAATAACTGACATGCTTTACAAAGGTAACTTGATAAAAAAAAAATCAAATAATAGTTGGGTTAAAAGTTTTAATGAAAAACGTGTGTTAAGAATTTTTCGATCTCAGTCCTTATGTTACATGCAGCAAAAATATAAACAACAGGCAGTTCTGAGAGTAAGAGAGAAGTATAAAACTTGGTTATCTTCAGCTCCCCTCAAGTGTACTAGGGCCACCTTCTTTTGGAATTATAAGAACTTCAGATTAAGAACTGGATTAACTAAATTATTTAAATGCCCGTACACAAACTGTTGAGTGTAAAAAAGTGGGAATAGCTTTTATCAAAATTGTATATTTCTAGCAAAATTTGTTCTTGATTTACATATGCTTTACAAAGGTAAATTGATAAAAAAAAATCTAATAATACTTGGGTTAAAAGTTTTAATGAAAAACGTGTGTTTAGAATTTTTCGATCTCAGTCCTTATGTTACATGCAGCATAAATATAAACAAAAGGCAGTTCTGAGAGTAAGAGAGAAGCATAAAACTTGGTCGCTATTTAAAATCGAGAAAATCGGCCCACAAATGGCTGAGATATAAGAAAAAACCGGGACAAGCTCGATTTTTGGCCTATTTTTTATCTATATCTGGATTACTAAGTCATTAATATAGACAATATGGATATCTAATGATAGATATTTCAAAGTCCATTGCAACGATTTATATAAGGCTATAGTAATTTGGACCTACAATGGGTCAAAATCGGGAAAATTATTTTTTAACCCGAATATTTTTTACAATTTTTTTTTTTTATAATTTTTTTTTTTCACTTTAAAAAAAATTTTAAAAATTTAAAAAAAAAAATTAAAAAAAGCAATTTCGGAAAAAAAAAAATTTAAGACAATTTAAACAACAAAAAAAAAATAAGAATATTAATTAACTAATCAATCAGAAAAATCCAAAATAATATTATTATATTAATATTACATATTAAATTTAGCACAGAAACTTCACATAACCAACTATGGTGAGGATCGGTAAAAATTTGTTACTTGTTTTAGTTAAAATCAAAAATTAACTTTATTTTTATATCTAAACCATTGATGGCAGATGTACTCTTGACTGTTACCTGTAGTGAATAGGTAATGAGTCATAGATTAAATGTTCAAAATATATGTGGTATCCACCACGTCTAGTTTTCGAGGTACACGTCAATTATTGTTTTTACTACATCCACCTTAGGGTTAAAAGAAACAGTTACTGTTTTCGATGTATTGTATTTTTTTATTATTATGTTTTGTTTAGCAATCGTTCCTATTCTATAACATCTACATCTTTGTACATATTTATTTGAAAATCCAATATGAATACTGGACTAAGTGGTCGTCGTAACTGCTTCAATTCACCAAAAGTATGGCCAGAAAGGACAGAGTTTGTTTGCGGCAAATCGAATGTGAAACATATACCATTGATATATGTATCCTAAATATGTCGTTTTACCACCACTGCACATAAAACTTGGTTTGATGAAATTTTTGGTCAAGGCTATTAATAAAGACAGTATTTTCCTAGTTAAGTGATGACAAACTCAATGAAGCAATATTTGTGGGATCACAAATACGCACATTGATGAAAAGCTTACTAACAAGGAACTTGATGCCTAGTTATCACTGCAAGCAGGGAACAACAGAGCCGAAAATGTAGAACAGCTAGTTGACGACATGTTTAAAGCTTATGAAAAGTAGGGTTGCAGAATGTCATTAAAAATTCCCTTCATTTTCATTTTTCTTTTTTTTTCATCTAATCCACCAGGATGTAAATAAGCTTGAAAAACGATTTCAAGGCCATTGGGGCACAACTATGCTAGGTGTTGGGGGATTACTATGCTAGGTGATTACTGAGGTAATTAAAACGAGAAGATAATTTTTTTTGAGTTTTTTCTACCTAAATGATAACATTAAACATGATTATTGTAAAAAATTCTGGTTGTTTTTATTAGTTTTTTTTTTTTAATATTTTTGCCTTTTAATTTTTAATATAATTTGACATATTCTTACGGAAGAAAAATGAAATAATAAACGATAGGTATAAATAAGACAACATGACATTTCAAAGCGTGTACCTACTCATTTGTAACGCAGTGTTCTATACCTTCATATTGTTACGTTTTTACCTTTTAAAAACGTGGTTTATTTCCTTTAAATAAACCGGATACTTTTGATTGCAAATAAAAGCAGTTTTAGTAGTTTAAAATTGTAACAACTCTTTATTTATTTAGAATGTACAACAACAACAGAATTCAATAGTCACTCAGTGTCTTTATACACGTTTATCAATTCGCAGAAATGCACACAAACTTTATAATGTACAAACACACATGTACACGACAGTTGATGTTAACTCTAACAGCGACAATGATCAACTCAACTCACAACTGCAGCCTCTGCCACTATTTATACACGCACTGCTATCTTTATCCGAGTAGTCGAGATTGTTCTTAACGGTCAACTATGTTCGATTTCTAGAGCTTTCGATGTCATTGCCAGCAGCCCAAACATTTAGTGTTGCCATACTCACAAACAATGTCAATGATGGACGTGCCTTCAAACATGATGAATGCTGCAGGCAGTCGTTACAGACCGTTGAATTCAAATCGTCATTGCACATTCGTAACAATATATACTGTTTTCGAATTATTTTAGAAAATGTCGTTTATAATAATAATTTTTTTCTAGCCTTTTGAAATTTTACCAAGATAACAAATCTCTTTTTCATAGGTATAAAAAAAATAATGTAAATTTTATTTTAAGAAAAGAATTTCGTTAAAGCTTATACCATTTAAAGAAAGTAAATAAATTTCAAGTATAACACTTTAATTATACTCAAATATTATTGCTTCAGTAAATATTGCAAAATTTTAGTTTAATTTCTGTAAAACGTTCGGGGCTTATTTATTTTTATCTGTGCTATATTTTTATTTTAAACTAGAAGCCCCGGTTTCGCTCGGTAGCTATGTACTAATGTTAGTTTTTCAATTTTCTCCAAAAAATGTCTCTTATTAAGAAAAATGAGAAGTGAATAGGAGTCAATATATTAAAAATTAAAATTTCATTCTTCTTAACAATAATTTTACCATAGAGAATTATACATAGAGACGAGACACTCCGATTAGTCAAACAAAAATACAACAAATCATAAGTCTGATACAACAACAAATTATATTGACTAGCATGTATTTTGTTACCCTATGAATTTTACTATATTTCATTTTGAAATACTACAAATAATTTTTTTGATTTATGGTCGGTATTCAAATCATTTTTAATTTTCATATGTATCGCTTATGTATTTTAAATGTATTGTCGTCTGTAAATACCTTAATTTATTAAGTATTTTAACGAAAAATATAACTTTTTTATTAGAAAATTTCTCAAAAATGAAATTGTTCCTAGTAGGAATCTTCACTCATTCGTTTTACCTTTTAGTTCTTACATTTCTTATTCAAGTAAACTGAAACACGTTAAAAAAAAAACTTTAATGGCATTACGAGTCATATTTTTGCTGTCAAAAAGAACATAACTCTATGCATGTATTAGTATTTGTTATTTTGATATTTTAAAATGTTTACGACATCGATCGGAGCTTAACTTGAGATTGAGAATCCCTATTTTACTAGTTTGTTTATATTGGGGGATAAAAATTATTAAATTGTCGAATTTCGTAAATAAATTGTTCCATTATTAATAAATAAATGACGTAAATAAATGATATGACTGATTTCATTAAGATGCAATGAATAAGAATTTGACTAAAAAAGATCCATCTAATAGGGGGTCACACGGCATGTATTGCATGTGTTTTGTGACATGTATTGTATACATGTAAACATATACATACCGTGTGATCCATATGAAACTTTGTGTATGTAAAATACATGTGTATGCCTTATGAAATTTTTGGCAATTAGAGCATGTTCTATTTTCGTGTGTTTAACATGTGTATTTTGAAATACAACACTGTGTGAGAACAAAATAAAAAACACAAAACAAAAAAGAGTAGAGAAAAATCATAACAAAATATGTTTCATTCCATTAAATATATTTATTGTGATTTAAATGTTTTAAATAGATATATTGTTAAAAACAACAAACAGAGGTTATGTCACATGCAATTACACATGTACGTGTGAACGTGAAAATTATAAATCACATGTATAACGTAAAATTTGACATACATGGAATTCCATATGTATCGAATACATGTCCCAATACGAGTACTACTTTTAAATTGGAAACAGAATCGACATACAAGTTTTTGCTGATCATGTTTTAAAAAATACTTTTAATTCCTATACGAATATGAAGCAAAATTTCCAATTTCTATTTTAAGCTTATAATTTTAAGAATGATTTAATATTCGTGCCACTTCAATTTTAAAGTTAATTGAAATTCAAGGATTTGCCTCAAATATAAAAGAAGACAATAAACAGCATTTATGCTAGACTGACTTGACTATCCCAGAAAACCAAAAGCATTTTATCAAGTGTATGAGTAGATCAACTTAGTTTTTGTTTTATTATTTATTCGAAAACTAAAAGAAATACATACTTAAAATTCCATAAATAATGAAAAGATATTGTATAAAAAGGCAATTAATCTTCACTGAAAAGAAAAATATACTATGAGTAGTTTTGTAGTTAAAATAAAAAAGAATAGGCCATAAAACAATAAAATAAAAACTAAAACGAAATATTAATGTTAATGAAAGTTTTACCCGAAAATTATAAACAAAATTGCGAATTTTTATTTTTCGGTAGATTTTATTTTTGCACCTAAATTTGTGAATTAGACCGTAAACAAATACGGTGTGTGTTCTGCTCGTAGAGAAGTAAGTGTTGGAAGCAAACAACAAGTAAATGCGTTTAAAAATAATGGTTTCAATTAAAAGTTTAAACAAATCAAATGGATTGTCGGTTGGTTGGTTGTGTGTATTCCGGCTTTTTAAATTTATGACTAATTCTACTAATTTTACTTGTATTATTTTCATTATTTATTTTGACTCCAATGAGTCAAATTTGTATCTTTATTTGTATCTACTAATGATGATCTAACTAAAAGATTAAAAAAATAAATGGATTTAATAAAAAAATAAAAGAAAGTCGTGAGAATCCATTAATTGTATGGAAATTTTCATTTCCTATATAAAATATGATGCTATTTAAAGTTAAGATATTTTACTTAATAATTTAAATTTAACAAAAATTATCCTATTTAAAGGCAAAATATTTGAAAACCTTAATTATAAGGCGCCAAACTCAAAGTTTTCTTAATTAATTTAGCTGGAAAAGAAAACGCTAGTATCAAAAACCATTCCTCCTTAAATGTTTTTTTCTTTCTTTCTTTAATGCCGCCTAAAAAAGTAATAACATGATTTAGTTTCATCGTTTGAATTTGATTCTAATTAAAAATTTATACAAATTTATTATGGCAGTTCAGCGCAGCAACCCTATCAACTGCCAAACAAGTTTATCGACAATTTCTTTCATTTAATGACGTAGTCCTCTCAGCTACTCTTTTGTAGGAATATATTGAATATATAAATATGTATGTGAATTAGGGAGGCACGTTTGCATGGAGGAAAAATAAGGCTTCGAAGTTCCCAACTATAATGAAAGTTTAGTTTGCTTGAGAAAACTATTTTTTAAAAATTTGTGTCCTGAGGTATTAGGTGAGCTGGATCAAAGTATATAAAGGTCCTTTTCAAAATTTTATAATTATTTTTTTTCATATTTCTCGAATGAATTAAACTTTTATTTTAGTTGGGAACATTCATATTATTTTTATGGAGCACTCCTAATGTATACATTTTTTAAGTGTTGATAACAAAAGAATTTTTCAAACATGCATCAAATTCTAATATTTATTTCAAGTGTAAATACAATATATTATACATACTTATTAAGAGTTTGCAAACTTTGAGATTTCAATAAAGTTTTTATAAAAAAACGGGGATTATTGTTGCTGTAGAGAACATTAAAACCGGTCTGGATTTTAAATTTTTTGATGGAGTTGCTTATCAAACAAAAGCATATTTATATGCATATATTGGGCGTATGATTTAAAAATCGGGGATTTTTGTTTTTGTTTTTATACCCTTCACCTTCGTGAGAAGGGTATATATCAATTTGTCATTCCGTTTGTAATTTCCACAGTATAATTTTCCGACCCTATAAAGTATATATATTCTGAATCCTTATAGATAGCGGCGTCGATTTAGCCATGTCTGTCTGTCCGTCTGTATGTTGAAATCAACTTTCTGAAGACCCCAGATATCTTCGGGATCCAAATCTTCAATAATTCTGTCAGACATCAGTCAGCAAAATCCGTCCATAAATAACGGAGATATGAGCAAAAATCCGACACAACCTCTATTTTTTTTGCCTATTTTTGATCTATATCTAGATTACTAAGTCATAAATATGACAGTATGGATATCTGATGATAGATATTTCAAAGTCCATTGCAACGATGTATATAAGGCTATAGTAAATTGGACCTACAATGGGTCAAAATCGGGAAAAATATTTTTTAACCCGAATTTTTTTCACAAAAAACTCTTTTTTCACTAATAAATTAAAAAAAAAATTTTAAATTAAAAAAATTTTTTGTAAAAAACAATTGAAAAAAACTTAAAAAAAATTTCGAAAAAATTTAAAAAAAAATAAGAATTTTTTAAATTTTATTTTAAAGTATAATTTAGTGAAGGGTATATAAGATTCGGCACAACCGAATATAGCTCTCTTACTTGTTAATAACTTATATGCCATTTATTCCGACTTATTTATTGAACACTAGCTTGACCCGGTGCGCTTCGCTACCCCTGTCGTCGTCTATGTTGGAAATTTCAATAAAATCGTTTCGGCCGTTTAGTATTTATTTTTTAAGAACTAAAGGTTTTAATTGCAAATAACTTTTAAACTGCCTTACCAATTTTTAAACTATTAGTCTCATAGTAATCCTAAAAATCCTTTTGCTATGAACTACCATATGTACTCAAAGTTTTGTTATGGATTTCTCACTGTTATAAAGTTCAGAATACGGGTATATACGGGTAATATACGGGTATACGGGGATAAAATCCCAAAGTCCCGAAAAATCCCGAAATCACAAAAAATCCCGGGATGCCGAAAAATCCCGGGATCCCGGGATTTACATTTCTAAAATCCCGAATCCCGGGATTTGTAAAACCCAGTCCCGTTTGGCATCCCTAGCTATGACGATGTTTTCATCAGCACTGATTAGTCAGCACTGACGATGTTTACATCACTGCTGATTAATCAGCTATGACGATGTTTTCATCAGCGTTGACGATGTTTTCATCAGCACTGATTAGTCAGCACTGACGATGTAAAAATAGCTGATTAATCAGCTATGACGATGTTTTCATCAGCACTGACGATGTTTTCATCAGCACTGACAATGTTTTCATCAGCACTGACAATGTTTTCATCAGCACTGACGATGTTTTCATCAGTACTGACGATATTTTCATCAGCACTGATTAGTCAGCACTGACGTTGTTTTCATCAGTACTGACGATGTTTAAATCAGCACTGACGATGTTTTCATCAGCACTGACGATGTTTTCATCAGCACTGACGATGTTTTCATCAGTACTGACGATGTTTTCATCAGCACTGATTAATCAGCTATGACGATGTTTTCATCAGCACTGATTAGTCAGCACTGACGTTGTTTTCATCAGCACTGACGATATTTACATCAGTACTGATTAATCAGCTATGACGATGTTTTCATCAGCACTGATTAGTCAGCACTGACGATATTTACATCAGCACTGATTAATCAGCTATGACGATGTTTTCATCAGCACTGATTGGTCAGCACTGACGATGTTTTCATCAGCACTGACGACATTTACATCAGCACTGATTAATCAGCTATGACGATGTTTTCATCAGCACTGATTAGTCAGCACTGACGTTGTTTTCATCAGCACTGACGATGTTTAAATCAGCACTGACGATGTTTCATCAGCACTGACGATGTTTTCATCAGCACTGACGATGTTTTCATCAGCACTGACGATGTTTTCATCAGCACTGATTAGTCAGCACTGACGATATTTACATCAGCACTGATTAATCAGCTATGACGATGTTTTCATCAGCACTGACGATGTTTAAATCAGCACTGACGATGTTTTCATCAGCACTGACGATGTTTTCATCAGCACTGACGATGTTTTCATCAGTACTGACGATGTTTTCATCAGCACTGATTAGTTAGCACTGACGATATTTACATCAGCACTGACGTTGTTTTCATCAGCACTGACGATGTTTTCATCAGCACTGACGATATTTACATCAGCACTGATTAATCAGCTATGACGATGTTTTCATCAGCACTGATTAGTCAGCACTGACGTTGTTTTCATCAGCACTGACGATGTTTTCATCAGCACTGACGATGTTTTCATCAGCACTGACGATGTTTTCATCAGCACTGATTAGTCAGCACTGACGATGTTTTCATCAGCACTGATTAGTCAGCACTGACGTTGTTTTCATCAGCACTGACGATGTTTTCATCAGCACTGACGATGTTTTCATCAGCACTGAGGATGTTTTCATCAGCACTGAGGATGTTTTCATCAGCACTGACGATGTTTTCATCAGCACTGACGATGTTTAAATCAGCACTGACGATGTTTTCATCAGCACTGACGATGTTTTCATCAGCACTGACGATGTTTTCATCAGCACTGACGATGTTTTCATCAGCACTGACGATGTTTTCATCAGCACTGACGATATTTACATCAGCACTGATTAATCAGCTATGACGATGTTTTCATCAGCACTGATTAGTCAGCACTGACGTTGTTTTCATCAGCACTGACGATGTTTTCATCAGCACTGACGATGTTTTCATCAGCACTGACGATGTTTTCATCAGTACTGACGATGTTTTCATCAGCACTGATTAGTCAGCACTGACGATGTTTTCATCAGCACTGATTAGTCAGCACTGACGATATTTACATCAGTGCTGATTAATCAGCTATGACGATGTTTTCATCAGCACTGATTAGTCACCACTGACGATATTTACATCAGCACTGATTAGTCAGCACTGATCAGTAATCATTCAGTGCAGCATCGAATAATAATTAAGTGTATTATTACATACTCAATCATGCAAGTTATTGTGACAATCATATATATGATTGTTTTAACCATATATATTATTGCGGCACTCTACTTGTACCATCACTCTGTTAAAGATTAATTATATTATTGCTATTTTTTAAAATACTATTTTAATAGTATTTAACCAATTTTACCCGTTTTCCCCCTGTTTACCCCTTTCTGGTCCAAGTATTGAAAAAAGTTATAGCCTATTGACGTTTCCAAGTAAGGATCTATCTACGTTCCAAATTTCAATAAAATCGATTCAGCCGTTTAGGCGTGATGCTCAAACAAACAAACAAACAAACTTACATAGACATTTATATATTTATATAGATAGTATAAACGACAAAGTTTTTTTTGCTTCGATAATGTCGAATTTTGTGCTAACAACTTCTTTAATTTAAAAAAAGTTCCGCTGAAGCACACACATTCCTAACCGAAGTTTATGGTGAATGTGTTTTATCAGTTTCAACGTGCGAGAGATGGTTTGTGCGTTTCAAAAGTGGTGATTTTGACACGAAAAACAAAGATCGGCTAGGCCAGCCAAAAAAGTTTTGAAGACCAAGAATTGGAGGCATAACACCTAATAGCTGGTCCAAAGTAATCAACGCATTTGATTTACATACTGGTTAAAAAACGTCAGTTATCTTACTAGCTACATAACTGGTAACTTGATCAGCTATATAACATGCATATTTTAACATGTACGAGTGCTAATTGACCTCAAATAGTCAGCTAAAAGACATATCATAGGCAGTCCAATAAACGATAGCTTGTAAACAAATCTTTCTTCGACAACTCTCCAATGGATTGCTTCTGGTGTGTTAAATAACTAATTTCTAAAGTGCAGTACAAAATAAAGGTTTAAAGTGACTTCACTATAGGTTACTAAGAGACACTAAAGAGACTATAGGCTTCATGCTATGTTACATGGGATATCAGTATACTTAAGCAAAAATAAAAATTAACTGTATGAGAATTATATCAACACAATTTGTATAAAACCAGTTTGAACGAATTATCACACAACACGTTTAAAGTGACTACACTCCAGATTACTTAGAGACACTTAAGTGACAATTGTCTTCACGCTAGATTACCTGGGATGTATTAAGTAACCAATTGTTTTTTCTCTGCACTACAAAGAGCACATACGTAGCAAATGACCAAAATATATAAATTGGAGTCAGCCAAGTGATAAGACATTTGTCACGATTACTGTATATAAGGGATACATTGACTACTTGCTTAACTGCTGGGTACGATACGCCGAAGCGCAAAACATCGTTTGTGAAGCCCGGCCAACCAGCCGAATCGACGCCAAAGCCAAATATCCATCGCGCTAAGGTAATTCTCTGTAATTGGTGGAAGCAATTTTTAAGTCATACACCCAATATAATTTATCACATCTTTTAAACACGACATAACACTTTATCTGCGACTTAATTAATTTATATTTATATATAATATTATTTTTGCAATACTTATAAATTCAACAACGTCTGAATTGATTCAACAAAATTTGTAATTGAAGCCCGTTATTATATATTAAAAAACATAAAACAAGTTGAAAAGCATTTGCAGTTAATTTTTTTTTTTTATTTTTTTAAAAAAAGTTTACATTTATTATAAACCCTATATAAAATATCAATAGAAACAACAAATATGTATGTAGCTATAGTAAATAAAAAGCAGTAGATATTTTTATTTTGCCATCGAAACTTAAAAACAAACAAAAACTTAATTAGAACATAAAATAAACATTTCAAAATAAATTTGCTACTGCCGCAATCGTATAAGAATTCGAAAAAACTAAAAACAAAAAACAAAAAACCATAAATTTCCACTAGTTTGGCAAAAACTATTATATGTGTATGTTTTTTTTTTTTTGTTGCTACTTAAAAAACAAATTTATTCAATTTTAACGCAAATTATAGAAATTTTAACTCATCTACTTGAAAAAAAAAAACTATTTTTTTTATTTGCTGTTAATGAATTAAAATTCCTCATTAAGGTGTTAAATTGTGTGTTACACATTTCGTTTTTTAGTTCAGTTTTTTTTTCTCTCTTCATGTGATTGTATTTGTCTAAATAGTGTCGATTTATAATAAAGTTTCATGATTTGAATAATAAAAATTGAGTTCCAAACAAATGGAATTTGTACTGAGAGCAGCAACAGAGAGAAATGCGAGTAATTTGAGTCTGATGTAGTATTTAAATAATCTTTAAATCAAATATTTGACTTATTTATATGCCAGTATATTAAGATTGCTTTGGGATTTGCCTACAATCTTGCTAATAATAAATTTCTGGTTAATCGTTTAGCAAGAGAAACTTTTTAAAACCACAATTTGAAATATGGGAAGACCAGATTTGAAATGAGTTTAATGAGGTATTGGGTGTATGACTTAAAAATGTGGGATTTACAATAGATGAAGTTTTTGTTTTTAATAATTTATGTGTTATTTCTTCTCACTTAGTTATTGAATATTTTAGTGTAAACAACAAAGTTTTTCGAAAATGTCGGATTTTGTACAAGCCGGAAGTTTTGCTTTACTTCTTTAATTTAAAAAATAGTGCCGCTGAATCACACCGATTCCTTACCAAAGCAAATGGTGAATGTGTTCCATCGCTTTCAATGTGCGAGAGATGGTTTGAGCGGTTCAGAAGTGGTTCAGGCAGCCAAAACAGTTTGAAGACCAAGAATTGGAGGCATTACTTCATAAAGATTGTTGTAAAACTGCAAAATCATTGGGAGCTACTCAATCAGCAATTTCGAAACGTTTGCAAGCAGCAGGATTCATCCAAAAGCAGGGAAATTGGGTACCATACGAATTGAAGCCGAGAGACCTTGAAAGACGATATTGTATGTCAGAAATGCAATTTGAACGCTATAAAAGAAAGTAATTTTTGCAATCATTACTTGCTATGAAAAATGGATCCATTGCAATAACCCGAATTCGTAAGAGATTGTGTGTGAAGCCCGGCTAAATCGACACCAAAGCCAAATATCCATGGCGGTAAGGGAATTCTCTATATTTCGTAGGAGCAAAAGCGTTTTCTCTATTATGAGCTGCTGAAATCTGACCGAAGATTACGGGGAACCTATACCGAACGCAAATGATTCGTGTGAAGCGAAAATTGGTCAAAAAACGCCCAGAATAATATTCCATAATGACAACACTCGGCCACATGTTGCCATATCTGTTAAAAGGTATTTCCTTGAATAGACTGGTTGGAAAGTTTTGCCTCACCCGCTTTATAATCTAGACCTTGTCCCGTTCGACTACTATTTGTTTCGATCGATTCTAGCGCTCTCTCTGGGATACGCTTGATTCTTTCTTGGCTAACAATGGCCAATACTTTAAATAAATATATATTGTACAAATGTTTCAAAATAAAAACAAAAAAATTCAAAAAAAATCTCGCATTTTTAAGTCATACACTCAATTTGTAAAATTGCAGACCTAAGATGTCCTAATGAAATATATCCTATGAAATGTGATATTTAACCTATTGCATCTAGTATTACTATGGGAAAACATTTGATCCTACCGAAAATCGAACAAATCAATTTGTAGTTGGTAGCATAACTACATATTTATAACCGCGTGGTCGTGGTGGACATTTGCCAGATCTTATTTTGCATTCATAATTGCCGAACTTTTCTCTTCGTAATACAATAAAAATTTGAATCATATTCATCGCAATTTTTATACCCTTCACATTGTAATTCCGTTTGTAATTTCCACAATATAATTTTCCGACCCTATAAAGTATATATATTCTGGATACTTATAGATAGCGGAGTCGATTTAGCCATGTCCGTCTGTCTATCTGTCCGACTGTTGAAATCAATTTTCTGAAGGCCCCAGATATCTTCGGGTTCCAAATCTTCAATAATTCTATCAGACATGCTTTCGAGAAGTTTCCTATTTAAAATCAGCAAAATCCGTCCATAAATAACGGAAATATGAGCAAAAATCCGAGACAACCTCTATTTCTGTTGCCTATTTTTGATCTATATCTCGATTACTAAGTCATAAATATAGACAATATGGATATCTAATGATAGATATTTCAAATTCCATTGCAACGATGTATATATGGGTCAAAATCGGCAAAAAGATTTTTTAACCCGAATTTTTTTTTCACAAAAAACCTTTTTTGTCATACAAAAATTTTAAAATTAAAAAAAAAAAATTTTAAAAAAATGGAAAAAACTTAAAAATAATTTTGAAAAAAAAAAATTTTTAAAAATTTAAAAAAAAATTTTTAATTTTATTTTAAAGTATAATATGGTGAAGGGTATATAAGCACAGCCGAATATAGCTCTCTTACTTGTTTTAAATTAAAATTGTATCTATTATTGTCAGAAATAATAATTTAATTTTCAGCAAACTTATAAACAAATTTCCAAAATATTTCTAGAAGTTCTAACAAAGTATTCCTGATCAAACCTTAGTATACCATCCTATCAAACAGGGAAAATACTAGCAAATTTGGTAGGAAAAGCCCAAAACGGCTACGCTGATGCCATCTTTCAATCCACAGTAAAATCCCTATTTGACTAAACTAAATAAAAATAATTTCTATATTGCTCTCAACAACAAAAACTGACAAAATATCCGCTGATTTATGACGTACATATTCAAATTTGTCTGTTGCATGCAGATTTAAAAAATGTTAAAAGGTGTTAACCAAAAAATTAATCTCCAGCATTTGATAGGCGTATGTGACATGTATTTTTTTAGAATTCGTATGTAAAATTTGAGTGTCTGCTGCTTGTTCATAATTCTTAAATGACATTAATTGGATACCAAAAGTCAAAGATTAAAATGGTAAAATTAAAAAATTTACTCATAGCAAAAAAATACATATTGATAGTTTTACCATCCACGTTTCAATAAATCCAATAAACTAGATGGTGGCCTTAGAGTACAAATTATTTGTTATTTAAGAAAAAAGTATTTTCATCCAAACATTTTTTTTATTTTATTTTGCTGTAAATTGAGAGAATGGAGAGAGTAGAAAAGACCTCGAATGATTTTCCAGAACGTTTAAAATGGTTGCATGTACTAAATACACAATGTAGTATGTGGATATGAGAGTTTAACTTTGGGGAAATGTTTAGAATTTTATGGTGCCAACAAATCACTAAATTGTCAAATTTATTTGTTGTTGTTTTTTTTTTTTTTATTATTGTCGTTGTCTAAAAAAAATAAAGTCACATGAAGTTTTTCTATTTATCTGTCTGAGTTGCACTGAGTTGCTGCTGCTGCATAATGTTTTTACGCAATTTTTTTTGTTTTGTTAGTTTTCAGTGCTGCTGATGCGCGTTGCTAATGATGATCGTATTGTTGTATTCATTTTCTATAAAATTTATTGACTCATTTTTTTATATTATGTTGTTTGTTGCTTCCTAAAAAAAAACTCTCTACATGCTATTCTTGTGTATATATAAATTCAGAGTTTTAAAGGAGTGAAGTGTCTGAGAAGTTTTTGTAGAATATTATTTGTTTTTTTAGAGTAGAAAAAAATGTTATTTATCTGCAAATCCAGATAAATAGTTTAAATCAGTGAATACAGTTTGCCAAAACCAAAGAATAATTAATAGTGAATTTGATTATTTAAGCTATCAAAATTATGTTATATACTTGTTGTCAATATTTCTTTATAATATTTAGAGCATTATGATTAGAGTATTAAAAAACTGACTTTTTAAGAAAACCGATTCGAATTACATATTCGAAAAAATGCATTTGCTGAACAAACCGGTTAACCGGTTGCTTTTGATTTTATAATAATGTATTCCCGAATAACCTTTTAATGATATAATTGGAAATCGTTTAAAAATTAAACTAATTCCTTTGCAGTTAGTTTTTAAATAACGATTGACTTCATTCCTTCACACACTGATTGGATGTGTATTTTTCATTCTTTCCACAAGATACAGCAATCCTCAGTGAATTTTTTTTATGTTTGGTTCAGTATTTTTAGCTTCTTGCGCTGACTGTTTTAAGAAGCAACATCAGCGATCAGCAAACGCATTATCATCAGCAGCATTGTCAGCAAAATAAACAGTAAATATTTAATAAACGCCAGTTTGTCTTTGGATTTGTAACAAAGTGTTTGTTTGCCTGTTCGTTTGTAAATACGATTGTTCGGTATGATTTCTTCGGCCGTCACGTTGGATTAGTGGCGCGACAATTTCACGTGTTGAAATCATTTGTTGTTAAAACGCGTAGTGATGTTGAGTTTGAAATGAATTGAATTTACTTTCTAAGGCGATCAATTCATTTATTTTCAACTTAGTTTGTTAAAGAAGTGAAAATGTGATTATTATATACACATTGCCTTGTCTAAATTAGTTTTCAATGATTTATTTGTAAATGTCATAATTAAAAGAAAAGCGGTTGTTTAACTGTAAACCGTAAAAAGATTTAAATGTTAAATGACATTAAAAATGTTTAATAACAAGTAAGTGTATGTTATGGTGAGGTATTTCATTAATTTATAAATACTTAAAATAAAACAAGACGGAAAATAAAACTTGCATCGATGCCATTAATGATGAAATCCATACAAAAGCTTTCATACGAGTATTATTTATCATATATTGTACATACACACAAAGTTAAATAACATTTAATAAAGTCTATTTTAAAATATGATTAGTTTGTTTTTAGCTAATTATTTTATTTTTATATACACATTGATTTTCTTTCAGTTTAGTTAATATCAACTATATAGTAAAGTCAGAAATGTTCAACATTTTTCAACTTCCGTAGATAAACTGTCAAACATTTTATGTAAATTAATTTGCACAACTCTGATAAGTTTGCGCATTTGATGATTCAGCTGTTTTTTTGTTTACTTTGTATAAATAAATAAAATCAATTAAAATATAAATGTATGTATTTCAAAATGTTGCGACTTTGTATCATAAAGGTGTAAATTAGGGTTGTTATTCGCATCAAAATTATTCGCACAATCGAGGAAAAAAATATATTTTTTATTCGAATGAATAACATTTTTGAAATTAGAATAAAATATAATTGACGATTAATCGAATAAATTTATTTTAAAGTTAAAATTTTAAAAATACTTAGTATAAACAAAAATTTGGACAAAACAAAACCAATAGCTTTTAATTATATTCCAAGTTGGTTACGTTGAACATTTTATTAAAAATACCTATCTAAATTCATTTTCCAATGAATAATAAACGATATAAATATAATATATTGCTACGTTTTTACCTTTTAAAAACGTGGGATTATTTCCTTTAAATAAACTGGATACTTTTGATTGCAAATAAAAGCAGTTTTAGTTGTTAAAAATTGTAACAACTCTTTATTTATTTAGAATGTACACCAACAACAGTTCAAATATTCACTCAATGTCTTTATACACGCTTATCAATTCGCAGAAATGCACACACACTTTATAATATACAAACACACATGTACGCGACAATTGATGTTAACTCTAACAGTGCCAATGATAAACTCAACTCACGACTGCCACCTCTGCCACTATTTATACACGCGCCATCTATCGGGAATCTTCTACAATGCTCTTAACGGACATTAGTACATTCGTATTCCAGAGCCTTCGATGTCATTGCCATCCAAAGTCATGTCATCCAAAGTCTTTCAAATAATAAATGCAACATCAAGAACAAAAGCAACGCCTATTTTTACCATGGCTTGATTTGACTTTCTTTAGAAATATTTAGAATTAAAATATACTTAATTTTGGATAAATTTAAAGATTATATCGTGTAGTATTAATTTTGTATTATAGTCTTAATCAAAATAATCAGCATATGCTATTTTAATTGTCATTATCAGACGAATGTGAAAATTTACATTTTAAAATAAATTACCGATATTTTAAAAAAATCAATATTAGATAGAATTGGCTTAATTGGTTCACTAAATATAAATATAGTGGTTTAAGTCAGTTATTTGCCATTTGAGATATTTTACGGGTTATGTTTGAGTCAATTGTAATATACATATTTTTAAATAAAACATTTATAAAAACTAGAGCGACTATAAACTATAGCGACTCTAAACTAACACGGCTGTAAGCTAAAACGACAAGAAACTATAAGCTAGAGTGACTATAAGGTAGAACGACAATAAACTAGAGCGACTTAAAAACTCTAGCGATTATTAACTAGACAGACTCGAAACTAGCGCGACCATAAACTGTAGTAACCTTATGAATATAGAGTATTAGCGGAAAAATTCAGCCAACTAGCTTAGAATTTCATAAGGTCCATATAGTTTTGTGCAAAAAACCAAAGAATTTCAAAAGAGTACTTTTTCGTTCTTCAAAATGTTACTTTTTGAATTTTCTATAATAATGGACCCAGAAATATGAAATATGAGTGGGAATACAGAATGTGGATTTATGTTACTTTTTGTATTCCAATAGTAGAAGCCACATTACAATGAATCAATAAACATAAAATTAGAGACGTATTATCCTGAATTAGTATTAATTCACAAAGGGAGACTTAATAGTACTATTTATTTCTTCTAATTGGGGTGGCGAAGCGCACCGGGATACTAGTTCCATACTTTTATCAGATATTTGAAAAAAACTAACCCCAATATGCATAAACAATTTTTAAATTTATAAAAGGTTTATAAAACAAAATTTCCATACAAAATTTGTTTTATAAACCTTTGATAAATTAAAAAATTGTTTATGCATATGAGGGTCAGTCTTTGTTACACAAATTTTGCATTATTTCTTTGAATTAAATATATAAACAGTCATTTGAAGTTTAATTGTCAGGAAATACTCGTATGATCAATGATCTGTTAATAAAGAATGACACAAACTCATTTAAAAATCACGGGCGCTGCTGACACGGCTCTAGTGTCCTATAACGTTTTTGACAGTGACTGGGTGGAAATGAAAAGAATTTTGTCTCTGCATTATGCTGATAAGCGTAATATCCAAACATTAGAACATCAGTTGAACCAATTAACGCAGGGATCGTCGACAGCAGATGAGTTCTATTCAACTGTGAATCACCAACTTTCCTTAATTATTAATAAACCAAAGACGGAATCGTACAGTGAAGAAACTTTTAGGGCTCTTGTTGGAAAATATCGCAATAGATCACTGCATATCTTTATAAGGGGATTGAAACCGGAACTCTCTGGAATGATTATTATCTAGCGACCCAAAACACTCCCTGAGGCGTATTCTGCGTGTTTGGAACTACATGATTCAACACCTACGGATGAAGGACACCGAGCTCGTCATTATTAAATGAGTTTGTGTCATTCTCTATTAACAGGTTTCCTTACCCAGCCTGTGAAAGGTAGCCTGCTACATCATCAGAATCAATTATTGTAATACAATTTAAAAAATTTAAAGAAATCTTAAGATATTTTTTCATCGATTTGTCTTTAGAGAAATTGGAAGAATCATTGGATGAAAAAGTTTGTTTTTCATATCAAAATTTTTAAATTTTCTACTGTAAATAAATTAAAAGTAAAAACATAGACGAGACGTAATTGTCAAAAACCTAAGTCTGTTGTCAAAAGCCTAACTCTTGCAACAACAAAATACATGCTAGTCAATATATTTGGTTGTTGTTGTCTCGTCTCTATGTATATTTCTCTATGAGTAAAAACCGAAGAATAATTGTCGGTTTCGGTTTTAGGCCTTGAAAAACCGCGGTTTCGGTTAAAACTAAACACGAAACTTTAGTTTTGTGGGTCTGATATGAATATTTCGATGTATTACAAACGGAATGACAAAATCAATATACCCGCAATCTTTGGGCATGCATAATATTTCTTTAAAGGTGATATAATATCGTTACGTTTTTACCTTTTAAAAACGTGGGTTTATTTCCTTTAAATAAACCGGATACTTTTGATTGCAAATTAAAAAGCAGTTTTAGTAGTTTAAAATTGTAACAACTCTATTCATTTAGAATGTACAACAACAGAATTAAATAGTCACTCAGTGTCTTTATACACGTTTATCAATTCGCAGAAATGCACACACACTCTATTACGTACAACCTTAAATGCACAAGACAGTTGATGTTAACTCTAACAGCGCCAATGATAAACTCAACTGACTAAAGCAACCGCAGTCACTATTTATACACACTGCCATCTTCATCCGAGTAGTCGAGATTGTTCTTAACGGTCAACTAGTATGTTCGATTTCTAGAGCTTTCGATGTCATTGCCAGCAGCCCAAACATTTAGTGTTGCCATACTTACAAACAATGTCAATGATGGACGTGCCTTCAAACATGATGAATGCTGCAGGCAGTCGTTACAGACCGTTGAATTCAAATCGTCATTGCACATTCGTAACAATACAAAACAAATCTTATGAATATAGAGTATTTGCAGAAAATTTCCTTTAAAGTTAATATAATATTTTAAAAAGGAAATCGTTATAAAAATTATTTGTGGGACCAAATAAACTCGAAATGGTTAAACATTTTAATAGTATCAAGGTCATTTGGATGTATTTTCAAAGAAGCCATGATAATCGAATAGTGTCACATATATATAAAGTTTATTACTCTATTTAAACAAATTGTGGAGATATTTAAACGATTTAAATAAACATGTTCCTTCATGTTAACAATTTTATCTTAATCAAGGCACTGCTTTAATAAAATCTATCCCTTTGCAGGTTTAAGCTATAAATACACTTGTAGATGCCACTTATCTTTGCAATGATCAAAGGTCTTTCTCTCTATTTAAATTTAATACAAATTCCCTTCTTCAAAAATAGGTACTTGTATTTACTGTAACGTGCATATTTTTGCTCTCCAACCGATGACAAATACGTCCTATTTTTGTACATGTGTACTCGTATAAACATAGTTGCTCCACCACAAACCAGCCAGCCAGCCAGCCAGCGATCCAATCCATTATATTTGTGTGCAAATGCAAAAAAATATAAACAGCAGAATAGACTAAAATTTAGTTCAAATTCTATATTTAAAAATATTGCGGCGGCTGAAAACGAAGTGCATACGAAAACATAAAACAAACAAATAAAACATGCTTAAAAACATCATAAAAAAACATTAATTCATTAGTTGAATTAAAACAAAAAAAAAAAAAAAAAAAAAAAACACTTGTTTTTCCAATTCTTCATCTATCCGGAGGAAAATTAAAGAAAAACATGACGACGCTGCATAATGATGATAAAAATATTTTATATATTTTTATTATGCATAATAATAATAATCGATAAAGGGTGATTCTAAAAGATATGTTTTATTATAATTGTTAGAAATTAAAAATAGTTTTTAGAAAATAATTTATTTTAAATTGTGCAATTTGACAAGACTTATGTTTCCCTTAAACAATTAATGTCATATGCACATTAATGCAATTTTTGCACAAAGAATGCAATAGTCAATTATTTTTCAATCAATAATTTTAAAAAATAAAAAAAAATTAAGTTTAATTTTTGTAAAAATTTTTTATATTCATTTCAAAACTTTGAGTTTGATTATTTTTCACGACTAAGCTGATTGAAATTGTTGGTAAAAAGTTTGTACGTCTTAGTTTAGAGTTTAGAAGATATTGTTACGTTTTTACCTTTTAAAAACTTCGGTTTATTTCCTTTAAATAAACCGGATACTTTTGATTGCAAATAAAAGCAGTTTTAGTAGTTTAAAATTGTAACAACTCTTTATTTATTTAGAATGTACAACAACAACAGAATTAAATAGTCACTCAGTGTCTTTATACACGTTTATCAATTCGCAGAAATGCACACAAACTTTATAATGTACAAACACACATGTACACGACAGTTGATGTTAACTCTAACAGTGACAATGATCAACTCAACTCACGACTGCCACCTCTGCCACTATTTATATACGCACTGCCATCTCTCGGGAATCTTCTACAATGCTCTTAACGGATAAACTAGTACATTCGAATTCCAGAGCCTTCGATGTCATTGCCAGTAGCCCAAACATTTAGTGTTGCCATACTTACAAACAATACCAAATGCTATTGATGGACGTGCCTTCAAACATGATGAATGCTGCAGGCAGTCGTTACAGACCGTTGAATTCTAATCGTCATTGCACATTGGTAACAATATATAATAATGTTTTTAGAAACAAATTTTGACAACTATTTCGAAAGACATTTCAAGGTATAAATCGAAAATTTCAAAATTTAAATTGAAATAACTTTTAAAGTATAAGAGATAACTTAGTGATAAGTTTGTTTTATAACTAAAATTCTTATAATATTTGTCAGTATTTGTCAAAGCTTTGTAAACTAAAGGTGGGGTATCTCACTTTGTATTCTAATAGGGCGGCCAAAAATTTAATTTTGTGAAATTATATATCCTCCTCTACGATTTGTTTGTACATCATTTTGTAGTTTAGAATATACAAATTGATTGATGGGCCGGATTTCAACGGAAGACAAAATAAAGTATTTATAAAAACAGAAATACTTAATAATAATAATGTTAAAATTTTAATGTTATTTTTAGTATTTTCTTTCTTAATACATATCTCAAAAATTTGACCTCCTGGATTTTTTCAATATATGTATTTCCCGAATATATATGGGCAATTCCACGAGAATGACTACCACGACTGAAAAATCAAAAATCCTTGATACTTTTTTTCAAGATGATTTGAATAGAAGAAAACACTAAAATGTTACTATGTGAAAGTATTTTGAGCTTACTACAATATTTTAAGTTCAAAAATAATAGTTTAAACTGACTATATTTAATTTTTTTTATTTAATTGGTATGTTTTAGGCTAAGATTGCGGCGAAAACTAAGCTCCCAATTAGCATGTACTATGAAATGAATTTGACTCTGATTGTTTTTTTTTTTGCTATTACCAAATTGTTTATTGAAACCGAATATATATTTTCTATTATTTTTTTTAGTTTTTGTATAGTTACATATATTTACAGAATATACATTGTTTTACTATAAAAGAAAAATCTGTCACGTACGGTATGTCACGTACGATATTAAATTGCATATATTATAAAATCATCCAAAGATTGTTTTTATTTAAATATGACGGATTGTAAAGGAAAAATATTTGGTTTAGTGTAAGAAATAAAAAGAAAACCTAACGCCTCTCACGACTCGCAAATTTTCGCATATTTCTACATGTACCTCAACATGACTTCCGTTTTATGTCACGTTCGATATACCCTTATTTCGCTCGATATTTTGGACAACAATGTTTCGAAAGAACTTATTATTTTTTTAAAATTTAGTACCCTCTGAATGGAACATAAAGACCAAATTATTATTCAGGTACTCTTATTTTTGCAAAATCTATTCTACTCTATAGGCGTACAAATGTCACGTACGATGACATGGAATTGCCCATATGTTTAACATCATTAACAAAAATCTTGTAAACTAGTATAGCTTTTATTTCCCTATTATATTTGTTAAAAACACTTCATCTTAAAACACCCTTTCATAGAACAAAAACTTTAAATAAATAAAAAAAAAGAAAAAAAAAAAAAAAAAAAACGATGAAGCATCAACGGGGAAAAAGTGCAAGGTGGGCGTATTTTTTTACGAAATTATTGTTGATTTGTGTTATTATTTTCGCTTTTCCTCCGTTTTGTTGTTTTTTTTGTAGATGGATTTTGTTCGCATGAATTAGTCTGATGTGATGTTTTTTTTTATTGTTGTTGATGTTTTTGTTTGTAAACTATTGTAAAATACAAAAATCAATACTTTTTATTCCTTTGTTTTGAGAAAAAAAATCATGGCAAAAATGTTTATTTTCACAATAAAAAAGAAAAATTCTAAAAGAAATAAACTAAAATTATTACATGTAAGAAGGGGCTTGACTACCCTTGAATGCTGGTGGAGTGAACCAGTGGGTATGTGCTTAACTTAGAAACTTTTTGAAGGAAGTAGTGCAGGTGTGTTACATACAATGTAATACACATGTAATTGATACAAATTTATAAATCGTAATTTCAACTAAGTACATATTAGGGATGCCAAACGGGACTGAGTTTTACAAATCCCGGGATTCGGGATTTTAGAAATGTAAATCCCGGGATCCCGGGATTTTTCGGGACCCCGGGATTTTTCGGGATCCCGGGATTTTTCGGGATTTCGGGATTTTTCGGGATTTCGGGATTTTAGTTAAACGTGAAAAAACATAAAATTCAACAATAAAAACAATTTGTTTTCGTTGATATATTTAAGTAAAAATATAACAAAGGAGAAACTAATGCATTGAATTAAAATAAATTTGACAAAAAAGATATTTTATACAGTCGAACTTCTCTATAATGAATCTTGACGGGACCAGAAAATCACTTCATTATATAGAAACTTCATTATACAGAAATTATATTTTTTCCCCACTTTTTATTTAAAATAATTAGTCATATTAGTTTGGGTTACACTTTTCCATTTTTCTTCCACATCAAAACCTTGTAATACCAAATAACAAAAGCATTATATAAAAATTATAAATTTTTCCATTTTTATTTAAAATAATTAGGTATTTTAGTTTGGATTACACTCTTCCATTTCTCTTCCTCAACAAAACCTTCTAATACATTAAGAGATTTAAATACATTAGTCGGCACGTTACTCCTCATCTCCACAAAAGTACTTTTTGCTACAATACCATGCCGTTTTTTGAATTTGTCTAACCATCCAGTGCTAGCTTCAAAATCTTCATGTCCCAATGCATCAGCGAACTCTTTGGCTTTTTGCTTCATTAATTGCCCAGATATAGGAAGATTCCTACCACGTGCGGCAGTTACCTATTTGAGCATTGCTTCATCAATATCCTCAAAAAAGTAGGTTCGAACCCTTTTGCGTTTAGTGCTCAATTGCTCGTCTTCTACATTTTTTAGAATCACAGCCTTGTTTTTTAAAATATTTGATAATGTGCTGGGAAGAATTCCAAACTGCCTAGCCACATCTTTTTTTTTAATCCTTCTTCAACTTTATTAATAATTAGTAATTTTTTTCAAGAGAAATGCTACTTCGCTGCTTTATTTCCGATCACTGAACATCGGCAACTGATGTGAAAATTGTTATTAATGTGGCTTTCTTCTTTTTTTTTTTTGTTCTTATTTTCCTTTTTTGGGAATCCCCTCATTATATGAGTTGTTAGTATGCGTAACAGAAAATTGTTTGAAAAATTCATTATATGGAGACAAAAATGCATGTGAGTCAAATATTACACCTGCAAAATTGCTTCATTGTATAGAAATCTTCATTGTATGGAAATTCATTATAAGGAGATCAAAAACAATGAAATTGGAACGGAAAAAGTTGTGTGTTTGAAATCAATTCATAATAGGGAGAGTTTCATTGTATAGAAGTTCACTATAGAGAAGTTCGACTGTATTTATACCCGTATTCTGGACTTTATAACAGTGAGAAAACCATAACAAAACTGAAAATTGTATAACTTTTCTATTGAGTACATATGCTAAGATCATAGCAAAAGGATTTTTAGGAAAGCTATGAAACTAATAGTGTAAAAAGGCAGTTTAAAAGTTATTTACAATTGAAGGCCACAAACAATAGGGCACAAACGAAAGGAGCCAGCTGGCTTAAATTATCCATAAATACTCTCTGTTAATATGGTTTGTTTGGAATTGAAAATGGTTCATGATTGCCCCTAGTCCCATACAATTTTCCCCCGGAATACTGTTTGAGCAGTCATAAGTATGTTGATTATGCGACAATCCTTATAAAATTTTGCACAAATTAGTTCTAAGTACTCCGAAATTATACTGTAAAGTATGGCAAAATCGGACACTTGTCCCTAGTCCTCAAACAAGTTCCTCTTTAGAAAATAACTTGAATATTCATAATTGTCTTATAATAATTAATATCGTGATGAAATTGAATATACAAATTATATATGAAAATAAATCCTTCTACAAACTTTTGTAAGAACCCGTCCATAATAATATACCCTTATATCAAAAAAACATTTTATTGTCAATAAATAACTTGTATATAATGATATTAACATAAATTTCGATATATGTCATTCGTTCATTCATTCATAAATGGTGATTCAAGTCCCCATAGAAGGCCAACAGTACATATTGATGGTTTATATTCAAGGCGAATTTATTAATAAACTTGTTTATAAGTCTGTCAATGTAAGGATTTGAAGCGAGATTAGTATTAAAAGTATGCTGAAATTTAGCTTTCTAGGTATTTTCGGAGCTTCAAAAATCTTCCTAAAATAACAAAAATCTCGTAATTTTCCGGGATTTGTTAATACCGAAAAATCCCGGGATTTTTTTTCACCAATCCCGGGATTCGGGAAATCCCGATCCCGAAAAATCCCGGGATTTTCGGGATTGGCATCCCTAGTACATATGTTTATTTAAGTTATTTCTTTAAAAATATTGGATTTGTTGGAGTAAAACAAACTTTTATTTATTAAAATTGCTTGCATTGAAATTTATTCATTTTAAATGCTAGGGAATTTCTCGGCTCTTAACTGAAAGGGCAACATTGCTCCTGTCAACAGACATTTGTCAGGTGACTTCTATCAAAATTTGAATAAGCTGCTTCATTTAGATTTTGTTTGAAAGATATTGATAGCAGACTTCATCGTGACTAGAGGAGAAATTGGATAAAAGTGGATTTCGTCATCTCTCAAATAAAGGCTAAAGCTACGTACACACGGTTGTCAGATTGTACAATATTGTGAACTTACAATTTTTGTCTTACAACGTTGTCAGAAAATATATTGTCAGTACATTGTAAGACAACATTATTGTCAGACATCTGACACCTTACTTTGCCATTGCCAGATCATTGTAAGATCATTGTCAGAAACTTTTTATTGTCATATGTGCGAAGTTTATGCATCTGACAATGGCATCATTGTCAGATAAATAATTTCTATTGCCAACACTGTGTATATGTATTTAAAATAAACAAAAGTGAAGCAACCGTGTGAACTGACAATTTTTGTTGGCAGATAAATTTATTCTATGACAATTGCCTGACAATGAAATTGTAAGGTTTTCTTACAATCGTCTAAACTGACAATTTACCTTTTGCTAATAATATTTCATTGGCAGTACATTGCCAGATCTGATAACATTGTAAAATCTGACAACCGTGTGTACGTAGCTTAAGCTTGATAAATACTATGAGAACTTTGCACCATAAATTTCAAAGGTAAAAAGTGGTTTACTGAATTTCAAAAGTAAATAAGTAGTTTACTGCATTTTGTTGTGGCCGTACAAGCACGGAAGTTGCCGAATGTTCTGGACGCCCAGTTGAGGTCTCTACACCCGAAACAATTGAAAAAAAGCACGATATGGTGTTGGACATCGGATATTGAAAGTTCGAGAGATTTTGGAAGCCACCTCACATGGCAAAGTGGTTTCAGTTTTGAATGATCACTTGGGTATGAGAAAGCTTTCCGCAAGATGGCTGGCGCGTTAGCTCAATCTCGGCTGAACAAAAGGATACAAACATGAGCAGTTTTCATGAAAAAATCAATGAATTAGGCTACGATATACTCCCTCTTTCGCCCTATTTTCCGGATTTAGCGACGAGTGACTATTTCTTGTTTCCAAAGATGTCTCGTCGAAATGAGATTTGACTCCTACCATAAAATCATCACATACAAAATATCTATTTTTATGACCTCGACAAATCTTATTTTTTGGAAGGGATAAAACAATTTGGAGAAACGTAGGAGAATGTGCATAGAGAGAAAATAAAACAAAAATTTGTTATCCAAAGAGGCACAGACTTTTTGACCCACCTTGGTATCATAACTTATTTATTGTATCATACGAGTACATTATTAATATAATTTAAAAAACAATTCGTAAATATTTATATCTTTTTGCGCTGAACTACGATTTTATTCATTAAACAAACACTTGACACAGGATTGGTCTCTCTACAAATCTCACAATTAAGAAAAACATAATGCAAATGCAATTTCCAGATAGTGGTATCCAATTTCAATGTTTCTACTGAATCGATGTTGCTGATATTCAATACCAAACTGCTTAGGACAATGATAAACATTCTCATTAATAACTGCAACGAATTAGAATTTCATAAGGACCTTTATATTTTAAAAGGTATTTTAATACTGCATATAGCCCGTATTGAATATAAGCCCTCGATGAATTTGTTGGGTCTTAAATGAATATTCGTCGGTGTTATACATGTACATTTGCTTTCAAAAACTTTTTCATTTTGGTTTAGTCTGCACAAATATTGTGAATTACTATCTAGGCATTTGACTCTTAATTTAAATACTCTAATTTAAATATACATTTGAGTTAAAAAATATATTAGTTGGCAATTTCTATCTAAGTCATTGAGAGATGGCGTGTTAAAGTCACTAAGACAACCACAATCTAAACATTTTTAAATAAAGTTCATTTATATTTGACATGGGAGGTGACATTTTTTAATAGTAACTGTAATGTCGTAGCATACAGTGTGTACATTTCACGAGTTTCTACATAGTATATCGCAACATTATTTATCTATCTATTGTATTTGTCGTATTTTTTTCTAATACATGCGACCAACCCGACCCTTTGACAAAAAGCCGTCAAAACTAAAGCAATTGCGAATACGAACAACTCTGCCTATAAACTCGCAAACAAAGTACATGCTCAAGTATTGATACATATATTAATGTTGAGTAGTTACCTACAATAACAAAACCTAAAACAAAACTTTTTTTGTGTTTTTTTTTTTTGTTATTTTGCAAAACTCGTGTTTCTAGATTATAATAAAAATGGAAAATGGTGAAAAAACGCATAAAATTTACAAATCGCATGTTTCATAAAACATAAACAACCCAGATTAAAAAAATATCGTATAAATGCCGACCTCATTATTGGAGGTAATATTAAGATCATTTTTATGTAATTAGTTTGTTGTATTTTTTTTTTCCTAATAAACTTTGCTAAAATAGCAAAAACAAATAATATAAACAAACCCAACTCGAAGTGTGTTGATTGCTGTACTCGCGAGTAGATGTCTAAACAATGTTGCTAAATTAGCGCATTATGCGATAGATTTAGAGGTTTTTAATAATTCTTAATAGGTATTTTTGTTAGACAGCAACTTTGAAATTAAATGGCTAACTGTTATTAACATTTTTTTCGGTTATGGGGAATAATTTTGATTCTAATGATCTATAATTGTCAAATAATCGAATTCTTGTATTTTCAATTTAAAAATGTTTGCTGAAAACAAATTTTTTTCAAGTTTAAGATAAAACCCTCTTAAAATCAAAACTCCAAAATCACAGATCAGACCATAAGATCGCAATAATATCAAATTTAGATAAAACACAAAAATTATTGTGCTTCTATTGTTACTTTTATGAAAATTCTAAGTATCTATAGATGTGTTCAAGAATATCATGATTTCCTACCATGTCGACCTAACATCATGGTGTTCTTAACACCGCGTAGAGACAAAGAATCTACCACCGTCATACAGTGTATGAATAAAAGTACAAGCACCTTGCTGAAGAGCTTGAGCTATCTAATTCCTGCCATCCATAGCTTAGTTAATCAGCAAAGGCCGAGATAATTATCAAAACGCGCAACGTTCGCTCTGGTAAACCAGTCTAGCATGTGATTAGCAGCCTATAATCCCCAAACCGATGAAGCCAAGGTGTGGTATCATTCGCCACACACATTGACCATGACTGTTGCCATGCCCTAATTATCATGCCACCAATATTGTCCACTCTAACACATTTCTGAAGCACAGCCAACTATCATCGCTATTAATAATGGTGCTGTTGTTTCGGCAGAAATTTTTGGGTTTTAAACCACAGCCACTGCGTGCTTCCCAAAGAGACTTCATCTTCAAATTTTAACCCGAATTTTTTTTTCACCAAAATTTTTTTTTGCTAAATATTAAAAAAAAATTTAAATTTTTTTTTTTTTTTTAAATTTAAAAAAAAAACAAAAAAAAATTTATATATAAAAAATTAAAAAAAAAATTCGAAAAAATTTTTTTCCAAAAAAAAAAACAACTGAAAAAAAAAAAAAAATTTTGTTAACCTAAAAATATTTAAAATTTTTATTTTGAAGTATAGTTTGGTGAAGGGTATATAAGATTCGGCCCAGCCGAATATATCTCTCTTACTTGTTTCACATTACAACAATATTTAAATTTTTGTCGCAAATTTAATTTATTTTTTGAAAAATTGAATCTTAATCAACTTTAGTACAAAATATTAATTGCAAAATTATGTAAATTCTATAGTACAGGGAAAACACTTAATAAACTGCTGGCTTTAAACAGAAAAACTCGAATTTGCAATTCCTTACCAAATTCTGCAAACATTATTAAATACTAGCTTGACCCGGTGCGCTTCGCTACCCCTGTCGTAGTAAGAAAAATATGTAAGGGTTTTATTTAAAAAAATCGGTTTTCCCCCTGTTTATCCCTTTCTGGTCCAAAAGTTATAGCCTATTGACGCTTTCAAGTAAGGATCTATCTACGTTCCAAATTTCAATAAAATAAGTTCAGCCGTTTAGGCGTGATGCTCAAACAAACAAACAAATAAACATTTATATATTTATATAGATATAGATTAAAGTTTGAAATGGTACTCAACTAAGAGGTTAACTTCCGTAGATTTAAAATCTATAAACTTATTTTAAAACTTTCACTTAAATTCCACGTTCTTGAGGTAAATAGGGTTTTTAGTGAAAACTTAAAATTTGTTTGTCATATTTTATAAAAAATATGATTGAAAAGGGACTTCCTATAAAGCAAAGGATTATCAACATCCTAGCAATGATGTTTTTATACAATAAAAAGTAATTTTTTAAAGACGGCCCTTTTTTAACACGTACTTATTTTAAAGGGTATTTATTGAAGCGAATTGTAAATGAGAACAAAACTTATTAGTGTTTCGGTCAAATAATAAGTACTTGTGGGTAATCTAAGGCCCAACATTTATTTATTTACTTTTATTAAAATGACTATATGTATGCTCTACATAAGATTTAACTAATCCCAATGGTTTGTAGAAACAGTAAATACATACTAAACTAAAATAGAATAATCATGTAAAGAGTATTTCATTAATCGCTTCCTATCATTAAATTTAATACAACAAAGCGAGTGTGAGATATCGTCAACATTTCTATCCAATCGGATCCATTATGTATGGAATATAACATCGTGCTTCGCTGGCTGGCCCGCATCCCAAATGTAAAATTGTCCATGACTCTTAGTTGCATAGATGACCATGCCCTCAAATCGCTCGTGCAGAATTTGTGGCATGTAGCTCCGTTCTGTTGAAATCACAAACCGTTGGTGTCCATATCATCCAATTCAGGTTGGTAATCATATAGCGCTCGCCGTTGACGGTGATGGCCTGACCTACGTCATTCTCAAACATTCCGCCAGTTTAAAATCCACACCAAACAGTGACGCTTTAGGATCTCATGTGGATTAGTATCATGCCAAATTATAAAATTTTGTTTGTTGACGTACCCATCATCCAGAATGTGAGTAGACTCACATGTAATTCCCTACAAGAACAGTGACGGTCATTTTACCGGTCATATGACTGGCATTGTTGATAGAAATATCCATTATCGCGTAGAACAAAGTTTCTATCATTTTCTTAAAGCCAATATGAAAAAAGTGATATAAAATTTTGTGTACGTGTGATTTTGCATCCTTTTCTAATTAATGCATTTTGTCGTCCACTGAACATATATCTGAAGTGCTTACTCTAATGTTGTTTACTAGTCCATGATGATATAAATAGTAGTCACAGTTGACCAGTAAAAGTTGCTCAGATTACCTTGTCTTGACAACAAACGTCATTAATTGTTATGATAAATATTTGTCAAGTATAGACAGGGGGTAATTAATAAAAAAAAATAAAGTTATATTTGTGTGTCTATTGTTGTAAACTATTTGGTCCACTTACGAAATCCCTCTTCTTTCGAAAATATTAATTTTTTGCACTTTTTTTGTATTTACGATAACTAATCTTTAACTTTTTAACACTCTTCACACAAATAAATAAAAATAAATGAAAACTTATCGGGGATTTACTTTTTGGCGTCAAAAATGTAAAAAATGCTGCTCTGCAACATATATTAGTCAACGATGATGAATATTTCCATCAACAATGACAGTTGTTATAAAATGTGTGCAAATGTGTTAGTAAACATCTTTTTTGTGTATTAGTTTCGGTAATCTATTTCTTGTAGGGATTTTTAATATAAAATAGAGAGTAGTACAAATAAGAGTTCTGTGGCTTAGTGATTGGCGCATTTGACAGTAAAACGAGAGGTTATGTGTTCAACACCGCCCTCTGAAAAATTTATTTTTTCTTTTTTTCTCAATTGAATTTACTATTGAATTTAATAGTGAAGAGTTATGCAGAGAGTGCCAATCGGCCACCTGCAATGACATCCCCTTGTTAAATTCACCAGTCAATAGCGTTGCGGGTGGGTTGAAAATTCACTAGTGGCTAACTAATTCGACGTAGCTGAACTAGTTCAATGAACTGCAGGGTATATAACAAAAATTAAAAAAAAAACAAGTAAGAGAGCTACATTTGGCTGTGGCGAATCTTATATAACCTTCACCAAATTATACTTAAAAAAAAATTTTAAATATTTTTAAGTAAACAAAATTAAATTTTTTCTTTTCCAAAATTGTTTTTCAAAATTCCAAAAAAAATTTTTTTTTTAAATTGTTTTCATTTTTTTTTTTCGAAATTGTTTTTTTTTAATTTTTTCAAAATTTTTTTAAAATTTATTAGTGAACAAAAATATTCGGGTTAAAAAATAATTTTCCCGATTTTGATCCATTGTAGGTCCAAATTACTATAGTCTTATATAAATCGTTGCAATGGACTTTGAAATATCTATCATTAGATATCCATATTGTCTATATTAATGACTAAGTAATCCAGATATAGGCCAAAAATCGAGGTTGTCCCGGGTTTTGCCTTATATCTCAGCCATTTTTGGGTAGATTTTCTCGATTTTAAATAGCGACCGAGCCGGAAGTATTCCCGATATATTGATGTATCAATTATGTTTGTAAGTTATTTGGGGGCTACGGAAAGTTGATTTCAACATACAGACGGACATGGCTATATCGACTTCGCTATATATAGCGATCCAGAATATATACACTTTGTGGGCAAAGTGTATAGCAAATGAAAAATGTAGAAATTAGAAAGGGAAAGAAAAATATACCCTTGCCACTCATGGTGAAGGGTATAACAACCGAAGCCGTTAGTGTCGTACTAGCTTACATACAGAAAGGTAGTGTTGCGCTTGTTTTTCAACCAAATTTTTCTTCCACCAATTTTTTTTAACAACATTTTTTTTTTTGTCCAAAATTTGTCTTTAATATTTATCATAAAGTATTCTTGATAATGGGTACAGCCGAATATAACACTCTTCCTTGTTATAATAAAAATTTGTTTAAAAAGTCATATTTAATTCATGATCAAAATTAGAAGATCCATGTATTTGATATTAATGTACTAGTTAACTATAAATAAATGGTTGACACCACTGAGTCTGAACCTAATTTCCCATAGGTGAGAATTTTTATTTTTTATGTTTGTTGTTTTTTCCATTCATTAGTTTCACTACGTAAAAGTCAAACAGACAGACAGACAGTCAGGCGGTTTGTCTCTCCACATGATGTGCAAACAGGTAGTGGCGGTATTCAGAGTGTTTGTTATCAACAGTTGTTTGTTGGTTTAATTACAAATAATGTTACAAAAACAATAGCAATGGCAACGGCATCGCTTAATAACAATTGAAATTGCAACTTATGGCTAGCAGAAAATCAAAACCGGCAACAATAAATGTCTACTTATAGTAATGGCGGAAAAAGTATTATTGGGCCTGTTGCTCGAGTGTGTTAAAGCGTTACAATACAAAGAGCACAACAAATAATGTTAACGTCCAAATATGTGTAAAAAGTAACAATTTGCAGCTAAGCTCTGCTAAATATTAAAGGTATGCACCTCAATCTAGCAGTTTAAGCTTTGCTTAGACACAGTAAGACTGGCTTAATTTCCAAAGTTCAATTTGAATATCTTATATTTTTATTTAGTTAAAGAATGTTTTCCATGTAACAGATCGTAGGTACTGCGAAAGTTTGTTAAGATTTTGACGTTACCTTGGTTAAAGTATATTGTAATTTTAATTCGAAATGTTGATTAAAATTGATTTTTTTTAAATAATCCTTGATTTAAATTTTTTTCTCCAAAAATTTGCCCAACTTAATCTCATTTCAGTTTAGCAGTTCATTTCAAATCCCCTTTTTGTTGTGCAAAACATTTAATATCTCAAGTGAACACTCCTTAAAAAAGCCGGTGGCAACAAGAGGCACTTAATAACTTTGTTTTGCCTCATTGTGTCAGGTTTTCATATGTTTGTTTTTTGTATTCCGCTTAGTTTTCTTTTGCACCATGTTAAGTTTCTTTAAATGTATCATTTATCAACAACAATACCGATAGATAATATTCTGTAATGAGGTTAGTAAACATAAATTAACTGCCACTTGGCTAAAACTAACAAGCAACAGCAACAGAAAATCGACCTATGGATTCAAACATTATGTAAGCTAAAAACAGCAACAATAAAAACTCAAATCTATAGAGGGGAAAAAAAATTAATCTCAACATACAATTAAGAGGAAACGAAAAAAAAGCCAACCATAAATTATAAATTAATTGCAGTTTATTTCCCTTTACAGAAAATAAAAGAAGTAATAAATTGCGAAAAAATAAATCTTTAAAATCTCAACTTAAATTTTAAATTAAATGCAAATTACTTCAATGACCTCTTCTGTTGTGTTTTTGGTCTTTGTGAATCTTGTTGTTGCTTGTGTTTTAGAAGTTGCAGCCAGAGCCGCCTCAATGAACTCTTTCTACTACATTGTTGTCGTTGTTTTTATGAATTATTAAATTTTATGCATATTTTTCGTATTGTTCTGACTAGAAAACCAAGTCCAGTTTAGTAGAAGACTGACTGACTCAATGAATGAATGAATGACTGTGTCTGTATTTAACCAACCAACAACCAGATCCACATATTCAGTGTGTGGGCAAATAAAATATTGAGACAACAAATTGCAATTAAAGTTTGTAATGGCATCTTCTTCTTCATAAACATTTAAGTGAGTATTTTTGCATGGCAGTAAAGTGAAGCGGGGTATCTAAACTGGCATCCATTGCACAAAATAAGTTTCATTTAAGTCTGGATGGCTTTTGCGTTTAATACCCAAGTTTGGGGAGTATAAATATGTAGTTCAGCAAAAGTTTGGGTGTTTCTGTGTTCAACCCAAAACTCAGCAGGAAACATTATAATAATGTTCAACATAAATTTATGTTGTTGCTGCTACTATTTGAAGATGTTGCTAGGCCAAGAACAGATATTGCATAATATTATTTAAAGATGTATTTTATGTATTTATTTTCTTAGTGTTTTTTTTTTGTTTTTTGGCAAAGAATAAATATGTGCATAATTTAAACAAACAACATATATTTAAACATTTAACGATGTTTATTTTTAAGAAATTATTATGCCAGGATAAAGATCCAGACAATGAGATTAGCTATTAAAGGGACTAGAATGCCAAAAATTTAAGGAGGAATTTCAAAATTTGTTAAATATAATATTGATTTAGAAATTTAAGTTAAATTCCACTAGTTAAAGAATTTAACTAGTAGATTAGACTGATGTATTATTATTTTCACAAAGATTATATATTTCTATCCAAAACTCCTACAATTGCGTTAAAAGCTTTTTGGGATGTTGGGTCACTAACAAATGAAAATTTTCGAACAACGTTTTTTGGTCCCTTCGAGTACGTTTTAACACTAAAAAATTGTATTACCAAGATTATTCAATTTCCAATTGAATTAGGAATTGAATTTAGTAGTGACTCGTCTATAAATATGGTAAAATATAGGGACGCCGAGTTCATTTTGCATATAACCGAGGAATGCCTCTGGTGTAGGGTTCCTAATTAGCCGGACTTTTTCCATTCCCGGGAAAAAATTTACAAAAAAAGAATAACCGGGCCAAAAACCACTATATTGTTTCAAATAATAGGTCAAAACTCAATAATGTAGATACTTTTTTTTACTTCACATTTTAGAAAAAATATGTAATTCGTTTCGAAAGAGGATTTGTTTATATCAGAATGTATATAAATAAATTTAAACCATTATTTTTCTAGTTTTTTATATATGACCAATGATGTTATTATATACCCTTCAGCTTCGTGAGAAGGGTATATATAAATTTGTCATTCCGTTTGTAATTTCCACAATATAATTTTCCGACCCTATAAAGTATATATATTCTGAATCCTTATAGATAGCGGAGTCGATTTAGCCATGTCCGTCTGTCTGTCTGTCTCCAGATATCTTCGGGATCCAAATCCTCAATAATTCTGTCAGACATGCTTTCGAAAAGTTTCCTTTTTAAAATCAGCAAAATCCGTCCATAAATAACGAAGATATGAACAAAAATCCGCGACATCCTCTATTTTTGGCCTATTTTTTTAATCTATATCTGGATTACTAAGTCATAAATATAGACAATATGTATATAAGGCTATACAAATGTATATAAGGCTATACAAAGTTGGACCTACAATGGGTCAAAATCGGGAAAAATATTTTTTAACCCGAATTTTTTATGACAAAAAACTTTCTTTTGTCATAAATTTTTTTCACTAATAAATTAAATTTTTTTTTTTAAAAAATTGGAAAAAAATTTAAAAAAACTATTTTGAAATTTTATTTTAAGGGTGAAGGGTATATAAGATTCGGCACAGCCGAATATAGCTCTCTTACTTGTTTTCTTTAAATATTAATATCCTTAGAAGTTTTAATGTAAAATCTCAAAAATTCTCGACCTACTTCGAATGTTAATTTTCCAGTTTTGAATAAACATTTTGCTGTTTTTGTCACGCAGAGAAAATAGTTCAAATTATTCAATCTAAATTACTGAATTTTTGTGGAATGACTGATAAATTTTAGTTGTGGTGATAGAAATTAGGTTATTTAAATCGGAATTCTTCTGTCGATTAACTTTCTGTTGCTAAGGACTGAGATCGAAAAATTCTTTTAACCCAAGTATTATTTGATTTTGTTTTTGACCTTTGTAAAGCATGTCAGTTATTATGTTGAATGTCAATTATGTTCATTTGTTGTTAATCTGATTAAAATTGGTTACCAGAAAAAAGTGCGTACTAAAATTATTAAATATTTTCAACAAAACCCAACTTGGTCCTACAAAAAATTGGCCAAACAATCAAAGGTCCTCCGTCAAACTGTTTCCAATGTTATTAAACAGTATAGGGAGATCTTGTCCGTTGATAGAAAACCTGGTTCAGGTAGAAGGAATGGTCCAAATGATGTTTATTAAGCCAAATAAATAGAAAGCATTTTCAAAAGACCTCCCAACACATCCGGTAGGAAAGCAGCCCGGTTAGCTCAGTGCTCGGACTATTTGGTACGAAAAGTTAAAGCCAATGCAGGTTCAAAAACATACAAGCCTCAAAAAGTTCCTGGCAAGAACGCTGCTAAAAATTTAGAGGCTAAAGACAGAGCACGGAAATTGTATGTTAAAAATTTTTCAATCTCAGTCCTTAGTATAAAAGAAATCTATGAATACATTCGAATCATTCGATTGGAGGAAACTTATAAAGAAATCTACGGAATATTTATAGAAAAATATTCCCGATTCATCATCTACATAATAAGGTGCCTTAATTAAATTGTTATCGTAGCATTCTATGAAATAAAAATAGAATTTTCTTAAATACAATTAGAAAATTCTGAAATCGAGTTAAAAATGTATGAAATATAATTAGATATTTCTAAAATCGTGCAATAATAAACTTCTGAAATACAATTGAAAATTGTGTGAATCTAAATTGCAATGACAAATTTCTATTACACAGGGTTTTCTAACTAGAGGTGTTATTTTGGTATTCAAAGAAAAATTGAATTTTTTGAGATAAATGATCGGATGTTTATTTCATAATTAAAAGGAAGTTATGCCGTTAATAATGAAAAACAACTTCAGCTAAATGGCCACCACGACCACGCTTACAGGACCATATCCTTTTCATGAAATTTTCCATAACCAAATCGCAAAGTGGCTGCCCAATGCCCTCAATAGCTTCACGAATTCTAACTTTGAGGTCTTGGATTGACGCTGGGATATTGGCGTAGACCAAAGGAAGAAGTCGCAGGTGTTAAATCACAAGATAACGGTGGCCAATTGTGATCACCTCTTCGAGAGATAACACGTCCCGAAAACTTTTCCCGTAAAAGAGCAATCGTTTCGTTGCTTGTGTGGCACGTAGCGCCGTCTTGTTGAAAGTAAACGTTGTCCAGATCAATATCATCCAAAATACGGTGTAATGACGTTTGTGGAATGGTCAATTCCAAAGAACGACGAGGAATGGCTACAGCAGCAATATTCTCAGTTGTTCTTGAGCGACGTGCACGGGTTTTATTCTTCACATCACTAGCTTGTCCCAACAGCTCGAGTTTTTCCACCAATTTCTGTATTGCGGTCCAACAAGGTGCCTCACGTCGACCCAAAAATGCTTAAGATTTGCGAACTGTGACTGCAAGATTTTCACCATTTTTGTAGTGAATTTTAATAATTTCAATGCGTTGTTGAAGCGTGTATCGTTCCATTTTTAGTAATGGCGCAGTTTCTACTTGTCAAAGAATAAAAGCTTCAAAAGTGACAGCTATTTCGGTAGCCGGCTGATTCAAAATAACACCTCTTGCTGGAAACCTCTTTACTTTCGACAAATAACTACAATACGATAAGTTTTTTTTTGTTCAAATTCTAATTTAATTTTAAAACTAGAATTAAATTTTATTTCTTTAACTGTGATTTTATTCATAGGCTGTATTATGGCATATAACTTTTGCACTTTATTTTTAACATAACTTAGCGATGTTATTACTTTTTGTTTGTTTTTGGTTCATACTTTTTAAAATGTAGTTATACAATCTTCTAATCTTTATAATTAATTTTAAATTCCCGGGATTGGCATCCCTAATTAGTGTCTTATGATCTCACGATGGTTGGGATTGTGATCCTACAGTTTAATCTTTGATAACCGCACATTAAAGTTTTTTTTGTTTTTATAATTGAATTTTGAATTTTTTTTATGTTACTTATTTTCTTTTCTTTGTAAGATTAGAGCCACTTTATGTCTTAACATATCATTTGTATTACACTCCACCTTCACAGCAGTAAAAAAAAAACTAATAAGGCTGTAAATTTATTTCATAATAACACTACATACCCCACCATATCCATAAAAGTTAAATAAAAATTCATAAATAGAAGCAAGCCTCACATCAACACCATTCTACGTATACTCTTGTCAATTTACTTGTTTGTACCAGAAGTGTTGAGAAGAATATGTTTCTTTATTTTTAATAATTTTCTTTCATATTTTTATTTGATAATATTTACTTATTTATGGGCATAATAATGTTTATGAAGTTGTTATTGATGATGCTGATGATGCTGGCGTTTCAGAAATCCAAATGTTGCACTCTAATTAATGTGTGAAAATATAGAAAAAATGAATGAGTGAATGAGTGCATGCATCATCATAGGTACAAAACTCTGTTACATGTATCGCCTTTAATCGTAAGTTTGTAAGTGAAGATTTTCACATTTCATTACAAAATAAAACTATAAAAAAACATCTAAAGGCAATAATTATTACACACAGATACAGCTACATAAATAGATAAATATTCATGTTTATTTGAGAGTTTTGTAAACAACATACATATCTAATTAGCGAATCGTTTATTGAAATAACTCGATGATGTTATTTCAATAAGTGATGACTGCCGGTTGCTATTCTCCCCTTAATGGTTGCATCATACCAACAACAATAGCATGAAGAAAAAAAACTAATTTTAATTTAAAATTCTCACACAATTTCAATTCAAATCAAACTTAATTGTCAATCAGTTAGCCAGCCATCCCCATCAGTCAGTTGTGTGCGATATCGATTACATGTCGTCTCAATTCCAAAGTATGTATGTAACTATTCCGAATTAAATGGATAATGATTTAATGACTTTAATTTAAATATTATTATTCTATTTGCTTTTGTTGGTTTGGCATATTAAATAGAAATTAGCACTAATCACACACTCGTACTCAAACAGAAAAACACACATCACTCATACTCTAAGGTGTGCAAACAATGTTAAAGTAAGTAAGTAAGTAAGCGATAATTTAATCGCACGAACATGTTGTTAAACACACAAATCGGAATAAAGAACATGTTACTATGTTACTAATGAAATCGTTCTAATGGGGAGCAGCAGCTGATTGATAGCAATTCTAGCTATGAAGATTTATTTTCTTTTGAATACCAAAGCCGACATTTCCAATAAATTTTGTATTGAATCAACGTCTGATTTAGATTTATTTTAAACATTTTTACTAAATACTTGCACAGGAATTTAATTGCCCGTTGTTTTTATACCCTACACCAGCATAGTGGGGTTTGTAACGTGCAAAAGTAATGTCCCAACACCCGTCTTAAAGTATACCAATTTTCTCAGGATCACTTTCTCACCCCCATTTTCTCAATCTCTGTTTATTTTTATCTTGACGCTATACTGACAGTTCTCATACAAAAATTATATTAATTCAAATGAATCTGTAAAATGAATTGCAATTCGTTTCCAATTTAAATGAATTTGTAGATTTCGTTTCTAATTCAAATGAATTTGTCAAAGTGAATTGGAAATCAATTGCAATTCACTTTTACCAAATTCATTTGAATTGACTCAAATTTCATTGAATTCATTTTTATGTGTGAATGATTCACGAATTAATTCAGAAATGAATGATTCATTTACAGCTCAGCTATTAAGTGATGTCCGTACGTCCATGTAAACCTTGTAATTAAACTATAGGTCGCAATTACAAATATAATTCTACAAAATATGGTACAAGCTTTTATATTACCCCATGGTAATATAATTTGGTTAGTATCGATTCATTATTTTTCTTAGCCCTCATATGATTGCCCTATCTGAAAATAGTTAAGCCCTCATAAATACCTTATTTATATAGATATCCAAACCAAATTCAGCACAAACAAGTTTTATATAAGCCGAACTCGTATTACTAAACGATCGGTCCATAAGTAGTCATAGCTCCCATATAAGGCCCACTTCCGAAAATCACTTTACCTAATTGGTAAAGTAGTATTTTTATCCAAATAAAATAATCATCTTCTCTGTGTAGGGTATCATATGGTCGGGCTTGACCGACTATACTTTCTTACTTGTTGAACGTGTTGATAAGTAAGAACTTATCAACAATGTTATGCGGTTATTAGCATTGTTTGTAAGTATGCCAACACTAAATGTTTAAACTGTTAACATTGCTCTAGAATTCGAACATACTAGTTTGTCCGTTAAGAGCATTGTAGAAGATTTCCGAAAGATGGCGTGTGTATAAATAGTGGCAAAGGTTGCAGTCGTGAGTGTGTTGATCATAGGCGCTGATAGAGTTAACATCAACTGGCTTGTACGTTAAAGTTTGTACTTTTTTTTTGGAAATGATTCTGTATCTCGGGAACCATTTGAGATATTGTTACGAAATTTCACATGGTTGGAGCCTAGGTATTTTAGAGTTGATTTTCAGTTGTTCAGCTTCCTAGCGCAAATGGGGGCCAGTGCGTTGCCCCTTAAAGTTGGTCACCTCGGGTCTCAATTTTTTTAAAAAATCGCCAAAAATCCATTTATGATCTTAAAGATCTGAAATTTAAAATATAAATAGTTTTTAAGAATATCTACAAAATTTACGCTTACATGTGTAGGTTATCTCTATTAGTTAAAGAGATATTTAGGTTTATTAATTTATTTTTTTTTTAATTTTGCTCGATCTTTTTATGGTTTTTTAGATGAGGCGGGCCTACGGAGGGTCTAATTTTTTTTAAAATATCAGTTTTTAAATAAAATAAAAAAAACTTCATAACAGTTATCTTGTCCCTATAAAAAGTTAAACGCATCCAAAGTTGTAACATGTAAAAAGTGCCATATTTTTCAAGTTTTTTCCCAAAAAGGCCCATATATTTTTTCTTTTGTAGAAAAAAATTTTCTTCGGGACTGTATACAATTTTTATATGATCCGGAAAGAGAATTTAATGCAAAAGCGTGTAAAGTAAATTTTGGCTCACTTAAGCAGACATAACACTCCTGAGATCTATCCAAACTTTGCCAATTTTTAACAAAAATTTCAGATTTGAGTAAAAAATTCTAAAAAGGCAAAGTACCTATACTCGAAAAAACTTCATATTTGTATAACCCTATATGCTTTTTAAATATCTAGAAAGTTTATTTACTATCACATGGTAAATAACGTCACAGTAGGCACTTTTCTAAAAAAAACTCAGTTTTTGGAACACATTTTCCTCGGTTTAGGAATTTCGGTATTTTAAAGTAAAAAATTTCAAAAGTTATAATGTCGCTGATTTAAGGATAATTGAGGGTATATAAGTTCCAAATTTTGTTGTGATATCTTTAATCCTAAAAATTTTACATTGATTTAAATTTTATACTTTTCTTCATGGAAAATCACCATATTATAATGTTTTAAGTTTTTAAAGTAAATGACGTACCAAAAATTTATAAATTTATTTAATTTTACTAAAATATCAATCTTAAAGTCCTATGGTTTGCAACAAAATAAAAAGGCTTGTTTTACTCCTCAGAAGTTCTAAAGTTCCCGAGATACCGAATTATTTCCAAAAAAAAAAACTTTTCTAAACCACCAACCAATTGATAAACGCGTATAAAGACACTGACAGTATTTGAACTGTTGTTGTGGTACATTTTAAATAAATAAAGAGTTGTTACAATTTTAAACTACTAAAACTGTTGCTTTTATTTGCAATCAAAAGTATACGGTTTAATCAAAGAAAATAAACTAATGTGTTCAAAATGTAAAAACGTAACAGTATGTTGGGTTAGTAGTGGTGTTGTCATTCGAATAATTGATGAAAAAAAAATATTCGATCAATAATTGTCGAATAATCGACTACTCAAATAAATGTATTTTCAAGTTGAAATGTTAAAAATTAGTTAATATAAATAGATATATTGATGAAAAAAATTTCAAATCAACAAAACCAATAATTTATAATGTTAAACTAAAAGATCTCCTGATCACAACATTACCAAACTGAACTAACTTCACCTTGCCGCATATTAAAGTTCTCTCTGAATTTCGGCTGAATGTTAATGAATACATTCAATACACTAGAATCATGATAAAATTTGCCATAAATTTATTGTTAATAGCTCATGATTATATTGCTAATGGTGCATAATTTACCCTATCCCTCTATATAGAGCATACTTGCATTCCATATGATGATATGACTTGACCAAAATAAATTTATTTGGTCAATTCACAAGATCTCTTATCAGTCATATTGTCATAATGTCTTAATATATCACGACCCGGCGGCTCGGCTTAACCGACTCTTACGCATTCGGCGTTGGTCTCTGCTGGTTGGTTACGATAACACAATAAACATACCATAGAAAGTAGTATTATTTTAGGAAATTTTTTGCTTGAAAAGCAATAAAAACCATTGTGAAATATTAGGACATTATGACAATATGACTGATAAGAAATCTTGTGAATTGACCAATAATGTCTTACTGGTTTTTTATTATTTGCATGTATATTTTATTGATCCCAATTTTTACAATTACCTAAAGTTATACTGACAGTATAACTTTAGGTTAAACAAGTAAAAGAGCTAAATTCGGCTGTGCCGAATCTTATATACCCTTCACCTAAGTATACATATTTACGTACATTGCCTTTACCCATGCAAAACTCTTCTTATATCAACAACAACAAGAAAAAATCATATTATATCAAAAAATCATATCAAAATATCCGACAATCATATTCACAAGTTCAGTGCTCACTGATAACTAACCAAATAAACACAACAATTATTTTGCACAATTGTATGTTCAAAAAATAACAACAAAAATTAAAATAAACGAAATTATGCATGCGTGTGTTTGATTTATAATTCTTATTCATTCCACATTGTAGAACAGAGGTGCCAAGGCGAATTTATACAAGGTGGAGTCAGTCAATCAGCTGATAACTTTTTTTTCGCGTTTTGGTTCTAACAGTTGTCAGAGCTTTTGTTTATATTTAAATATCTACATATTCTAAGCTTATTAACAAAATATTTATTTTTTACATAAATAAGTAAAGCCCTCACTATTCAATTATCTATACTATATTAAGTTTTAATACATATTTGTTTAATTTTTAATTTTGGTTTTTTGACATTTGTTAAGGCCAATTGTTGTTTTTGTAGAACTGCCACCACCTTGTATGAATTCGCCTTGAGAGGTGCGCAAAAGTAAATTCTCTCACCAACACATTCAATTCTTTATTTTGTTCAGTGCACCTACAAACAAACAAATACAAAAACTGAAAAAAAAAAAACAAAGTCATACACCCGTACTCATGCGCTTTTGTAGTTGCCTCGTTGAGTGGACAACCACTACTAAGAGCATAAGAATATGTGTGATTTGATTTTGCACAATTGTGCTATGTTGTTGTTGGGTGTGTGTGGTGTTTACGTATAATAGATATGCTCATATGAAAACTCATTATACACAACTCTCTCTTTATATATACCCTTGCCTCTCATGGTGAAGGGTATAAAAACAAAATACGCAAAGAAATAACAAACACACATCTACACAAACGCTTTGTTGTTTTTTTGTAAAAGCATGCAATAAATTGTCTTTTTTTGATGAAATTTTCAGAGGTTGTCTCGGATTTTTGCTCATATCTCCGTTATTTATGGACGGATTTTGCTGATTTTAAATAGCAAAATTCTCGAAAGCATGTCTGACAGAATTATTGAAGATTTGGATCCCGAAGATAACTGGGGTCTTCAGAAAATTGATTTCAACAGACAGACAGACGGACAGACAGACAGACAGACAGACAGACAGACAGACAGACAGACAGACAGACAGACAGACAGACGGACATGGCTTAATCGACTCCGCTATCTATAAGGATCCAGAATATATATACTTTATAGGGTCGGAAAATTATATTATGGAAATTACAAACGGAATGACAAATTTATATATACCCTTCTCACGAAGGTGAAGGGTATAAAAATAACCAGGCATCGTGAAAATGGGAGTATTTCTGTATTTTTCTTCATTGTTATCAAATAAATTATTACACTTTTTCTTATATTAGTAAATTATTCGAACATTTTTTATTCGTTATTCGTTCGAATAATCGAGAAAATTTTAAAAATTAATCGAAATTGACGAATAATTGACAACCCAATAGGGTTGTCTATAGTTAGTACTAGTAGTATGTTTCCTGAATGTTCGTTGATATTGCTAAAATTGTTTATCGCACGACTTAAGAAATAATTTTCCCTGTGATATGTTGTGCGGACCTCTTGCCAATTTTATACAAATGGTTGGGTTCTTCAGGGAGATTGAGTAGTACGTAAAAACTTGTCCCATATGCAATTCACCGCTAAATCGCTCCATAAATGGCCTATTTTTTAATAATAAATTCATAAAATTCTCCCTCTAGTTGTAGTTATTGACGGATGTGCTTTATTTTTTATTGTAGTTTGACCGAGTTTGAAAAGTTTTTTTAAAAAAAAGTGTAAAAAAAACTCTTGTACTTGTTTTTCACTGCAGTTCATATTTAATTGCTCGGCAACAATGAAAGTATAAATAACACAAAAATTCTTTGTAAAAATTATTTCATATTTATTTATAGTAAAAGTTTTCGCACAAACAGGTGATTGTTTAATACGTACAACTTCATCAAGATTTCCTAAAACAATAGTATTTGCTCAATAGAAGGTATTTAAAAATAATAATTATTATTATTATGGTTTCTATAAAGCTTTAATGTAGTATATATGAGTATAATAAAGTATAAGTACTGATTGGGGAATGAGAAATAAATAAATTCTACAGAATTTTTCTTAACTTTCTCATTTGTTTTATTAGCATGTTGGTTGGTTTCATTTTTAATATAAATATTATAGTATTTTTATTTTTTTACTACATTTAATAATGCTAATGTACTACTAGCACGTTATTTCCATGAAGTTTTTTGTTTATCATTTATTTTGTATCTTTAAATTCACAATGTGTAGCTATTCGTAACTCCTCTGACTGCGATTTTGTAGAACATGCAATGTACAAGTATTGTGAACACATTATTTAAAAAACTGAAACATTAACAGAAACTGATAAAAGAACAATAATGACGAAAAACAAAAAAAGTTTGCAATAATAACTTCAGGCCAGATCTTTGAATTAATTAATTCAATTTGAAACTAATTCACTAAAACCTTAATTATGAGTTGAAAAATATTGAAAATTAATTCAATAAAATCGCTTGGTGTTTATTTGAATATAATTTATTCATTGATGAATTAATTGATATTTTTGCAAATCTAATCTAAATTAAATGAGAATATTTTTATAAAGTTAATAGAGTTTAATATAAACAATGAATTTTTTAAATAATAATTCAATACTTTTGAAGTAGTAAGAATTTAATTCGTAATGAATAATTTCTATAGTCAAATTTGATTTTTAAAATTGAATTAAGAATTAATTCTTTCGAACCTTTGCTTCTTCATACATGCATACGTATGTATGTATGTAGATTATTCAAACTCTAATTTTTTCTAATAATGTAGAAGTAAAAATTATTTATTTATTTTCTTCATGCTTCAGCTTTATCTTTTTATTTTTGACAAAACTAAAATACAGCAAATAAAAAGCACGGAAAATTTGCGATTTTTTACAATCCCCCATTGTATAGCCATTATATAATAACAAATACATACTTTGTAACTGGGTTGAACTGTGCAAAATTTCCTATTTGTAAATAAAATCGTAATCCCTTTAACAATTTTCCATAAATTTTCCTAAAACCTTTGAAAGTAAAACAATTGCTCATATTTAATCTGGCTTTAACCTTGGCAATGTAAATGTTAAAACGCATATTTTGATTTGTTTATTTGTTGGCCAGGCATATTTGCCAAACACACTTCGAAATGTTACGTCGTAATTTATATATTTTTTTCCTATAAATACATATACGCACATACAAGCGAATGGACAGACAGACAGATATTTTTTGTTTCGCAGTGTCTTTTAAATGCATTATTATATGTGCAAGTATGTCAATTCGCACTCACTTACACACACACACTCTCAATTGAACACCTTTGGATGATTTGTTTTTCATTGGAAACACTTGATGTGCAACTTGCAATGCAATTAGCCAAGGTATTCATTTGCTTGCATGTCCCAACAGTTCTAGGAGACAGTCCCGAACTAGTTATTTTACCCATCATTTAGGATGGGAACTAGTTACTTCAACAGCTACGTGAGTAGTTATTTTAACACGTGCATGTCCTATGCAGAGGTAAATTGACCCTTATTGACTATATTGACTATAAGACTGTCTAATAGCTGGTCCAAAGTAGTCAACGCATTGGATTCACATACTGGTTAAATAACGTCAGTTACCTTACTTACATAACTAGTTATTTTAACATGTACGAGTGCTAATTGATTTCAAATAGTCAGCTAAAAGACATATCATAGGCAGTCTAATAAACGAATGCTTGTAAACAAACTTTTATTCGACCACTCATTAATGGATTGCTTCTGGTGGGTATAATAAATACTTTCTAAAGTGCAGTACAAAAATAAACGTTTAAAGGGACTTTACTATAGGTTACTAAGAGACACTAAAGTGAGTATTGACTTCATGCTATGGTACATGGAATATCAGCATACTTAAGCAAAAATAAAAATTAACTGTATGAGAATTATATCAACACAATTTGTATAAAACCAGTTTGAGCGAATAATCACACAACACGTTTAAAGTGACTACACTCCAGATTACTTAGAGACACTTAAGTGACAATTGTCTTCACGCTAAATTACCTGTGACGTATAAAGTAATCAATTGTCTTATCTCCGCACTACAAAGAGCACATACGTGTCAAATGACCAAAATATATATACAGTGACACAGATAAAAGTACGTACTCCCTCTAAAATTTCGGTTTAAGAATAACCCTGGATTTCTGATCGATATTTTTGCTTGCTTTTGAAAGGCATCGAAACACTGTCAAAAACTAACTACAAAAAGTCCGGTTAACTTTCCGCTTATTGTACTTTTACACATAAAACTTAATATGGCAGCACAGATAATTATACGTACGATGCCAAATAGAAACGGTACTTTTTAAAAATAAGTAGATTTAATAAAAAAAAAATATTATACGGAAAGTGTTAAAAGCTTAGTTTGTAAGCAATTCTTAAAAACTGCAGTAATTTTTGAAAAAAAATTTACTTTTTTGTTAAAATGGGTAAGAAAACAAAGGACATTTGTATCGAAATGCGTGAACATATTTTAAAATTGAGGAAAGATGGGAATTCCTTAAGTTCAATTGCTCAAATTGTTGGACGTGCCAAGTCTACGGTGCAGACCGTAATAAAAAACTTTTCTGAATCTCAATCCCTAGCAAGCAAGCCAAAAACTGGACGTCCACCCAAAATTACCCCACGAGTTGAGCGATTTATAAAAAGTGCTGTTAGTAAAAATCCTAAAACAACAGCCGTGGAAATTCGAAATACTTTGGAAAATGACCACAATATTAATGTTCATTCAGAAACAGTGCGAAGTGTTTTGCGAAAAAACGGATTCCATAGCCGCGTACCAAGAAAAAAACCATTAATAAGCGAAATAAACAGAAAAAAGCGGCTCGACTTCGCACTTAAGTATGTGTACAAAACAACAGATTTCTGGGCGAATGTGATTTTTAGTGATGAAAGCAAGTACAATTTATTCGGTTGTGATGGCAAACAAAAAATTTGGCGCAAACCTAATGAAGAGCTGCAACCGAAGAACCTCATTCCAACAGTTAAGCACGGTGGTGGTTCGGTCATGGTTTGGGGCTGCATGTCGGCGAATGGAGTTGGAAAACTGCGATTTGTGGAAACAAATATGGACCGATTTCTTTATTTAGACATTTTGAAAAGCAGTTTGAAAGATTCCGCAAGTGTTTTGGGTCTTAGTGGCACCTGGTATTTCCAGCAGGACAACGACCCAAAGCACACTGCGCATGTTGTCAAAGAATGGCTTCTCTATAATGTCCCGAAACAACTCCATTCGCCTCCCCAATCACCAGACCTGAATCCCATAGAGCATTTATGGGATGAATTGGAACGGCGCATTCGAAAAAAAACTTACAGAAACAAACAAGAACTTAAAGATGGCTTGGAATATGAGTGGAATAAAATAACGTCTGAGACAACAAAAAAACTGGTATTTTCAATGAGTAATCGATTGAAAGCAGTAATTGAGGCAAAAGGAGGTCCAACAAAATACTAATGAAATAATATATACCTGAAATTCTTTTTGTACATTAATCTTTTTTAGAGTACGTATAATTATTTGTGATATTAAATAGGCTTTTGTGTTTTTTTTATTAAATTGAAGTTTTTAATTTTAAATTTAAATAATGAAATAAATATTTGTGTTCATTTAAAAATTATTGATTCATTTACTTTTTTTAAATATCACCAATTTTTGGAAAATTAAAGAATTTTTAAGGGGTACGTACTATTATCTGTGTGACTGTAAATTGGAGTCAGCCAAGTTATAAGACATAAGTGACGATTACTGTCTATAAGGGATACATTGACTACTTGCTTAACTACTGGGTTATCTGCATATTTACAAGTTTTGTATGCAATAGCAGCAGTTTAATTAACAGCAACATTATTTAACTGTTTATTAAATAATTTTACACATTTAAATGAAATTCAGACTTTCAGTTTTATTCAGTTTTTATTTGGCTTTAAATACAAATGAATTAACGGAAATAGTTGACATAGGTTTTAAACTAAGGAATGAAATGAGTTAAACCAATGTATTCTAATTATAATCTTCATTCCGATTGTAATTTCCACAATATAATTTACCGATCTTATAAAGTATATATATTCTGGATCCTTATAGATAGCAGAGTCGATTAAGCCATGCCCGTCTTTCTGTCTCTTTGTCTGTTGAAAACAATTTTCTGAAGACCCCAAATAACTTAGATACTTGATTCATACATCAATATAAAGGGAATTTTTTCGGCTCGGTTTCTTTTTAAAATCGAGAAAATCGGCCCACAAATGGCTGAGATTTTAGGAAAAAAGGGCCAACCTGGATTTTTGGACTATTTTTTATCTATATCTGGATTACTAAGTCATTAATATAGACAACATGGATATCTAATGATAGATATTTCAAAGTCCATTGCAACGATTTATATAAGGCTATAGTAATTTGGATAGGTCAAAATCGGGAAAAATATTTTTTAAGCCGATTTTTTTACCAAACAAATTTTTTTGTCATACATTTTTTTTCACTATTTCGAAAAAAAAAAAATGTTTGAAAACAATTTTGAAAAAAATTATTATTTTTTAAATTTTGAAAAAAAAATTTTTTTTAAATTTTGAAAAAAAAAATTAATTTTGTTTACCTAAAAATATTTAAAATTTTTATTCTAAAGTATAATTTGGTGAATGGTTTATATAGCTCTCTTACTTGTTTTTAATTTAAATCTAATTTATTCTTATGTAGCCTTGTTAATAACACCATGCTACACCAAAAATATGCAGGGGTTCTCATAAAGCAATTATGTTGTATTGAAGTCTATAGAGTTCGGAACTAAGTATTTCTTTTATTAGAATGATTTACCTTTCAAATAGAAGAGTCTCTTTGAAAATCGGTTGGAAAATTAGTTAGTTATGGCCGTATAAGTTTCAAAAAACTCACGTTTTGCATCAAATATTTGCGCTCTATGTTGATTGTGAATCAGTACAATATTATTTTCTTATTTAATTGAAAAATTAGCTTTCCAAAACAAGTATGTAAATAAAAATATTCGGTTTTTTCATACAAAGTGTTCTTTTATACCCTTCACCATCGTGAGAAGGGTATATAAGTTTGTCATTCCGTTTGTAATTTCCACAATATAATTTTCCGACCCTATGAAGTATATATATTCTGGATCCTTATAGATAGCGGAGTCGATTTAGCCATGTCCGTCTGTCTGTCTGTTGAAATTAATTTTCTGAAGACCCCAGATATCTTCGGGATCCAAATCTTCAATAATTCTGTCAGACATGCTTTCGAGAAGTTTTCTATTTAAAATCTGCAAAATCGGTCAATAAATAACGGAGATATGAGCAAAAATCCGAGACAACCTATATTTTTGGCCTATTTTTGATCTATATCTTGGTTACTAAGTCATAAATATAGAGAATATTTTTTAACCCGATTTTTTTTCACAAAAAACATTTTTTTGTCACAATTTGTTTCACTAATAAATTAAAAAAAAAATTTTTTTTAAAAAATTCGAAAAACTTTTAAAAAACAATTTCGAAAAAAAAAATGATTAATTTTAAAGTAGGTATTTAGTTTTAGTTGGGGAGCATCCTGACTTTAAACTACCGTAACTCAGTAATTTTCCAACCGATTTTTACAATTATTTTTCTGTTTAAAATATAAAACTCAGTTTCAAAAGAAAATATTTATAGTGTTCTGGAATTTGTAACATTAGTAAGACCATTATTTCACTAAAGCGAAGTGATCGAGAAAAGCTAAAAGTATTTTCAACTCCAGCGTTCACTTTTGTATCACTGTGTAGTTAGACATACTCTTGTCACGTTATTGGTGGATTTAGTCCGCACGTGTGAGAACCTAGCTCTGCTAAAATCCTATCATATTTTGAACACTTCTAAAAGTTGTAATTTGTTTTACTTTCTTTGGTTTCCTAAATTATTATTTCGATTTTTTAAAAATGATCTTTTGTATTTTTTAATTAATATTAGTGGTTATTTTGTCGAACTTTTTTAAGATATAATTGTTTAGGAATTTTTTTGATTGATGCTTTTTTTCATTCAGATTTTCCAATATTTGGAATTTTAAAACACATTAAAATAATAAATTTCGAATAAAACAGTTTAGTTTCAGAGTTAGAGCCTTTTTACATTGGGGATTAATATCACCAATTTTATTTCCATTTTCTTCTAAAATTGCTTAGAAACGTCTTTCTCGTTTACACACATCAAGTTGGGCCTTGCAACTTTTCATAATAATTTCTGATAACTAACAACAATTCAAAAGCAAAACATTAAAAATCTCCTAGAATTGCAAGCAACTTTTTGGCTTCTCTACACTCAAAAAAATTCTCCAACAAACATAAAAGTTGCTGCAATTTATCGCCCGAAAAGTTGTCAATATAAATACGTGTTTATTAATAATATTTTACTAAAAATCGTTCGCAAACTAAAGCAAAAATTATGAATGAAAATGACGAATGGTATAATTTTCCATCTGAGGCTCCCATTTTTCTTAACAGACAAATTCCGTAAAAGAAAGTAATATGGCCAGAATAAATTTCAAACTGAGTACCCCATATTATGGTGTATTTTTAAACTCAGTATCCGCTTCCTTTATGTTGCTGCTAACCAGCATTCAACATACAATTTTTCATTGTGCTGCTTTAACTTTATAGCAGCATTTCATTTCTTTTAATTACTTTTATTTACCCAAATAGTTTGTGAAAATATTTTTGAAAATTTTGTTAGTTTTTCAGTTTTCGCTTAAGAGATTCATGTTATTTTTCTAAAATAAACAATTCGTTCCACCAGGTTTTAGTTTTTGTTTGTAAAGTTGTTCGTTTGTTTATTTGTCTGTGGGTTTGTTGTATTCTTTGCACTGCACGGTGGGGCAAATATTATGGAAATTAATAATTTCTAATTGGTTGTTTTGACTGACTTGTTTTTGATAAAAAAAGTATTTGAATGGTACAACAAATAATTTAAAAATGAGATGTATGTACAAAATATTGAAACACTAAACTACGTAGGTACTCACTATAGTATCCAAAACTAAATTCCGTAGGGGCTGGGGGAACATTACAAATTATAAGTTAATTATGAACAACGAAATCAAATATTTTGATTCCGCCCCACTGTACCTTGTAAAAGATTCTAATTTTTCATCCACTTGCCACCGAGTTGCAAGTACTAAGTTTTTCATTTCGTGGGTAGTAGAGCATACACCGGTGTTTTTCTGTTTCTTCTTTTTTTGGTATGTTTAGCTCTTGTAATTTTGGCTTTAAATTATGGTTAATACATGTGTGTGTGTGTGTGAGTGTTAATTGCTAAATTACTTTGCATTAAAGTGGTTAAAGATGACTGACTTTAAAGGTAAAGTTTATATGTAAGTGAAACTTTAGTTTTATGAAGTTAAATTATAACTTCAGCTGAATTTAATTTAAATATAATGTATGCTTAAAAAAAAAAAAAACGTTAATCTAGTTACATGACTCTGGAAGTATGATTTATATTCCTCTTACCAAATTTAAGTAACCTAGAAAGCTCCCATTTAGAAATTATCTTATTTTTTTTAAAGTACTTCAAATAATTTCGGTTCTAATCATATACATTGGAGCGACTAACTTGGTATGGAGAGGAAAAAAGTGATTTTGTTACCCCCTCCAAATAAACTTCGTTTGTTTTATGTTTCCTAAATTCTTTGGGCTTTGCGAGCTGGAAAACTTAAAAAAAGTTTTTTTCAGGTTTTTTGCAAATATTTACATTTTCACTTAAGACAACATTTGAGGTATCATTTGAAAGGGCTTTCAAGTTCCATCCAACGATATATATGCCTTTTTAAATATTTGAAATTACGTTCATTAAACATTTTTTCATAAAAAAACACTTCAAAACAGTATTAAGGTCCAGACTGGGCATGAAATATATACCGTTAGATGATAAGTATCTATAAAACAAACAAAAAAATAGAAAAATACACTATTGGTCAATTCACAAGGTCTCTTATCAGTCATATTGTCATAATTTCCTAATATATCACGACTCGGCGGCTCGGCTTAACCGACTCTTAGGCATTCGACGTTGGTCTTTCCTGGTTCGTTACGACAACACAATGAACATAGCATAGAAAGTACAGGACATTTTTTGCTTGAAAAGCCATTGTGAAATATTAGGACATTATGACAATATGACATGATAAGAGACCTTGTGAATTGACCATATGTATTTATGTACATATTTAATAATAAGACTCTTATAAACCAAGGAATTTATAAACATAAATAGTCATAAATACTCCTCTTAAACATTTCAAACTCATAAATAGTAATAAATACTTTGAGTTGTGGTTGAAAATACAAAATCCTCTTAAACATTTCAAACTCTCTTAATTTAGTGACAAAAAAATCGACATGTAGGAAATTATTCCATTTTTTTTTTCGTTAATGTATATAATTATTTTTTACATAATGTATATAAATATGTATTAAAGTGTGTTTCTTTGAAATCCAAATTTGTCGATTATTGTAATGATAAATAATTATTAGCACTTAAATCCATTGTTTACAAAAATATATATTGTTAAAAAATTTACATTCATATTTGGACTGTCCGAAAAATATTTCTTTTTATTATTTTTGTTATTTGTTTTGTTTTAACTTTTTGAATAATTCTTATAAGTATACAAATACTTTTTATTATTAATTATAAAAATAATTACATTCTATTCGTTGCTCAAAAATATTAGCTTGTCAAAATGTTTATTGTTAATTAATGGTCTTTATATTCAAATTAAGATTATATTATTAAATTATAATATTGCGTATTGATCACAATCTCTTAATTTATGTTGGGACATTAAGAATATATATGAAAAGACATCACGTTCTAACTTCTATTATGTTCGAATTTTTTTTATAACGAGATAGTTATTTTTAAATACATTAATACCCTACACCACCATAGTGGACAGTATATTCGGTTAGTGCTGATGTTTGTAACGTGCAAAAATATTGTGTCAACACCCACCTTAAAGCATGCCAATCTGCTCAGGTTCGCTTTCTGAACCGAATAAATTTTCAAAGATAATTAGACAAAATTTGAAACATACTTTTCCACGAAGCCTATTGAGTTTGGTTAGAAGCGGACCACTATTTCTCCTAGCCCCCATACAACTGCCCTACCAGAAAATAGTTAAGCTCTTACTTTTTATATAAGCTGACCACCTCGCACTACCAAATTTAGTACCGATCGCTCCATAATTTTCCAGGCCTCACATATATGGACTATTCTCGAAAATTTCAATAATGAGCATAAATCTCTGAAATATGATATTATCCAAATAAAATTCAACACATATAGGCAATTCATGTCATTAAAATTTTGTGACGATCGGTCAATAATTAAACACACAGTATCGGTCATAACTAAAGCAACCCCTCCATGAATTTTTTCATATCATAATTTTTTTGATAAAAAAAAGGTTTTTTGGGATGTATTTTGTATATATTTTATTAACTTATATTGTTAATATTCGTATAATGATCGTTTAGTACAGGATAATTTTAGGAACAGTTGATTTAAAATGACAAAACATACAAAAACACAAAACGCGACGGATAAAACAAAAACACCCCCTTATAAGATGTTTTAAAATTTTAATATGCTACTGCATATTTGCAATGTCAGTTAACGGGACTCACAACGGATGCATTTAAAAATTCCAGAAGATACAAATAAAGGAAGGCGTAGTCTGTATAATTTAAGTTTTATACAGTTTATTGTGAAAAATCAATGGATGGCAAGGAACAAGTACTCCAGTGAATTTAAAATTAAATTTATTGAAGACTGATCAGTTATTTCCAGGCTGATTCCAAAGTTTTTGCAGAATGGTCGTATTTCACCACGATATAATGATTCCTTGATCAAATGAGCTATACAAAAAGATACTACAGCATCAGTTAGTCAAGTAAGAACAAGTTTAAGATTATACGTTAGCGAAAGAACAATCCGTAGAAGAGCAGTAGAAGTAGGATTATTCAGCCGACGACCAACAAGAAAACCGTTTATATCAGCTAAGAACAAGAAAGCTTTACTGGAGTTTGCCAAAGCGCACCTTAACTTAAGTGTCCAAAAATGGAAGACAGTTCTTTTCTCTGACGAATCCAAATACAAATTAAAAAGTTCCGATGGAATAAGGCGTGTACGCAGACGAAAAGGAGAAAGACTTAAGCCTAAGTATTGAAAAAGAACAATTAAACAATATAATGGCCTGGGGTTGCTTTTCTGGTCAACGAATTGGGCCAATAGGTCCATAATTATTCATAGCTCCCATATAAATTCAAAAGAAAACTGTTTATAATCATATACTTGGTGTAGGGTATCATATGGTATGGCTTGACCTATTCGTTTTAATACGCTATATTGAATAGTTGGTATACTAAGATTGATGTTGCAATTGTAACACAAAATAGTACATGTTTATTAGGGTGATAACCTTTTGCAAGGTTTTGTAGAACATGAAAATAATGTTAAGAAATATGATATTATTTTTTTACGATCACTTTCGAAATAGCTTTCGTGAGCAGGTTTTTATCTAATATATAATCACAAGATAGAGAAAATTTTGTATTACCCTAATGTACATACATATTAGTGTATTCAATCGATTAACCGCAAATCGGTTAACCGATTAATTTTGGTCGGTTAACTGTTCGAATAATTTAAAATTGCCGATTTTCAAATAACAAATAAACCGATTAATTTGTGTCGATTAACCGATTAACCGAAATTTCTGTTCTTTTGTACTTTACATAGAAATATTGTTTTAAACAAACACATTTTATTTCATAGCTCATGAACATTCCCATCTAGCAATAGTACAACACATTCGTCGTTTTATTTTCAATTTAAAAATAAAATATAAATTATTCGGTTAATCGAATAATTTAAAATTAACTGATTATTAACCGATTAAATCTAAGCCCCGATTAATTATTTGCTCGATTAACCGATTAAACCAGAAACCCGAATAATTGAATACCCTAATACATATATATCTAAAGTATAAATATTTTGAAATATTTAAAAGTTGAAAGTATTGCAGTTTAGTATAAAAATGTCGAGCAATATTCGGAATATTGACGGATTTACATGTTAAAAAAATATATATGTATGTATATTTTTATTCGTAACTTTAATTGTTCACATATTATTTTATTATAAGGCGTTTACAATTTTTAAAAATTCTTTATTGTGTTTTTCTTAACTAAACATGATCTTCTTATTTTGCTTTATTTGTGGTTTCATTTTAATTGTACTTTTTTTTGGTTAAATTTGATTTGCTTTTGTTAACAACAATAATAATAATAATAAATATCAATATAAAGAAGAATTAACAAAAAGTGACAACAAAGACAAATTATTAAAAATCTTATCATTAATTTTTATTTACAGTGGTCGTTCCTACAGCAAAGACAGCCAAAAAAGTTCACAAAGTGATTTGAGTTTGACAAGTGTCAGTGGTGGTGGAGGTACCGGATCACCCAAATTATTGGCTAAAACTCCCATGAGTAAGTATTCATATGAATTACATGTACATTTTATATATGAATCCCTAAATTAGGCAATGCTTTTCAAAAAATAAAAAATTAAGAAAATAGAAAATAATTGCATGCAATTTTAAAAGCATTTTTATCATGCCAGAAAAGCACAATTTTTTCTAAACAAAATTACATATGAACAAGATATATGCAATGGTTGGTATTTGAAATTGATTATATTCATTAATTGATGCAATTTAAAAAAAAATAATAAGATGAATGCGGGACTATTCTTCGGATTATGAGTTACCAAAGTCAACTCACGATCAGAACTTAAAAACTTATGACTTACTAATAGGTTGCTGTTAGTCTACATAGCAAAACCCTGAACTGAAATTTGTTGTTAGTATTTTTTCTAGTTACTCATAAATATAATTCTGTGGAGAATACAATAGTTATTTAAATTTTTTAATCGACTCAGAAATTGTTTCTGAGTCGATCGGTATACTTTAAGGTGTGTGTTAGACTAATATTTTTGGGCGTTACAAACATCTGCATAAATCCAATATATCCTCCCCACTATGGTGGTATAGGGTATAATAGTTAAATTTGAAAAGTCTTTAATTTTTAGTACAAATGCAAAGTTTTGTTATTATTAAACTCAAGAATATACAAAAGCTTGTAAGATATCTTTTATGAACAGCATTTCCCCACTGTTACCGTTGTTTTAAGAATGTTGTAGCATACCTTCAGGCTGACTTTAATAATAAACAATGTTTAGATACAATTATTGTTAGTAACATGTTGCTTTCGAAGCAAGTCTCTTATTAGAAAATATCATAGCGATCTCTTTTTGTGCTCTTTGTAATAAATTGTTGCTTTAAAACAAACGTGCTTGTATTGTATTGTATAAATAAATAAAATTATTTGTTAATATATACTACTCAACAGCAAAAACCGGCTTTTTTCGTTGGGCAAGTGTATTTAACATACAAACAAAAAAAAAAAAAAACATAAATATTAAGAGTTCTGCTTGAGTTCCATTCCATCAATATGGGATATTTATTTTGATATGTGTATTCACAAGATACTCTTAACTTGCTCACCTTTATGAGTGACGCAAAACTGGCGTTTCTTCTGGTCGTTGTTGTCGCTGACAGTCAGATGTTGTTGTGTGCACAAATACTAAAACTAAACAGAAAATAAAACAACACAAAGTTGAAATGAAAATGTTGTAAGCAAAACTAGCGAGCAGCACAAGTATCTTTTTCAACAATTCAATCAAATTCAGTATGAGTTTGTAAACGGTTGTGATAGAAACTTATAGAATTGTGTACATATATAGTGGATTTTAAAATTCATTCGACAGAAAAGAATATTTAACGTATTTTACGTTAATTTAAAAAAAATTCTAAAATTTTTAATAATAATGATAAAGCTAAAATAAAGTTAATTTAAAATGACAACTAAAGCGTAAATTAAAGCTTTTCAATATCATACAAATAAATGCCTATCTCCATTAAAGTGAATTTTATTTTTTATTTAAATTAAATTGGAAAATTGTTATAAATTAATAAAGATGTTGACGATGATGGCCTGTGATGATAATAAAATTGTAGAATAACAAAGAAAATTAAAAAAAATAGTGTAAATACCTATTAAACGGAAAAAAGTATAGTATAAAATTGCCGTAAAAATTAAAAATATAATAAGAGTAAATATTAAAAAAGTGTATCTAGTATAAACAAGTTAATTGTGTAAATTTGTTTATATAATTCATCCATAATTTTAATTGTCGTGTTTGTAAAAACCAGCCACCATTTAAAGTCATCAGAAAATGTAAAAAATTAAAAAAAAAAAAAAATACTTAATAACGTCCAAGTGTTTTTCAGTTCATTATAAATATATAGAGCGGTTTTTATTCACAAATTTCCATGATCATTTTAATGTGGACATGGATTACTATTTTGTATTGTTGATGGTGTTTTTTTTTTATTATACTTGTTGTTTTAAGCTGCTGTTTTCTGCATTTCGTCAGTTTTTAATTTACATGAAAATTTAATTGAAATTAACTCAAGGTTTGCAGTGTTTAAATAATTGGTTTAAACGTGTGTTGAGTAAATGAATCAACCACTACTTTACTTCTGAGACATGTTTGTACAAAATGCCATTTATTTTTTAAACAAAACCTGGATAACACCTTTTAAAAGCTTATTATAATATTGTGATTCGTTAGACAAATAAATATTTATACATTTTTTGTATAAAAACCAAGTAATTAAATGAAAGATTAAGAAGATCTACATTGAATTTTATAGGTTACAAATTCTTTTACTGTAAATTTAAATTCAAACCCTTTAGTTCTATAACCTGCTAATTAATGTCTTTTGCATTGAATTTATACCAGGTACTTAAATGTATTGATTCAATTAAAATAAGTTAACAATTTCGTTAAACTTCATTTAAAACTCTTTTGTTCATAAGACTTTTTTGTTCATTTTCAATATTTAAAAAAATTTATTTTGCGAATTGAAAAAATCTTCATTAAAACAAGTAAGAAAATAAGTATAATACCCTACACTGAAAATGAGCAAATACAATTGTTTTTATTTTCAATAATTTATTTTCGTGAATGATTTTCGGAGGTTAGCTACCGATTCGAAACGGTTAAAAGGTAACGGTATTTTGGTTTATTTCGGTAACGGTAACGTCATTTGCTGTTATTTCAGTAACGGTCGCTTAACGGTATCGGTAATTTTGTTTTGACTTTAATGATTGATGACATAGGGTTTACATTTTGCATTTTTAATTCTCCATATTTCAATTATATCAATTACTAGCTGACCCGGTGCGCTTCACCACCCTAATTGGATTCACCACCCTAATTGGATAAATAGTACTATTAAGTCTCCCATTGTGAATTAATACTAATTCAGGATAATATGTCTCTAGTTTCATGTTTATTAATTCATTACAAAAAGTACCATTCGAATAAAGAAAAAGTACCAAAAAGTCTCCCCCTAGAATTCTCACTCACTTAAAACCATATATGCTTAATTTCATGATTCTAAGTTCATTGCTATAGAAAATTCAAAAAGTACCATTAGAAAAATAAAAAAGTACAAAAAAGCAGCCACTTGTGGATTCCCACTCACTCGGGTCCATATAACCTTTATTTCATGTTTCTAGGTTCATTATTGGAGAAATTACAAAAAGTACCATTCGAATAAAGAAATAGTACCAAAAAGTCTCCCCCTAAAATTCTCACTCACTTAGGACCATATATGCTTAATTTCATGTTTCTAAGTCCATTGTTATAGAAAATTCAAAAAGTACCATTATAACAAAAAAGTACCTATAATTCAGTTCTCACATTTTGGTACCTAAATATTATCCCCTATTTCTAACACTAACTTCACTCAGATACATATCAGCTAACTTTAATGTCGATAAGTGAAATAATTTAAAAGATTAAAAAAGTACCATTAGGAGAAAAGTACTAATTTCCCTTTTCCTCCTTGAACACCCCTCAAGTTTGAAATTTAAAAATGTTGCCAAAATTGTTTATGCTACAGACATGTCTAAAACGTTTAAAATCTATGTTAATGTGCCCAAAAAAAATATTTTTAATAAAAGTACCAAACTATTTACCCGGATTTGGCCCAATATAAACCTTGGCAGTCGAGTTCCAAATAGCACTCTGTTAGTTAATTTTTGCATGAATCCAGGAACCAATGTTAAAAATTTATCAAAATTGGCTTAAAATGTTAAATAAAGTGTATTTTTCCGTTTTGACCTCCTTTTTGGTACCCTTTTTATCCCCATTGCGGTGTTTAAATTTTATCCAAATAAATTTCTGTATCGTGGTGGGAGCTCATAATAAAATATTCGTATGGCTATGCCAAATTATAGAAAAACATATGTTATTGAAAAAGTACCAAAAATAATGACAATTTTTATCCCTTAAGGGTTCGAATTTCCAAAAAGTACCAAACTCATATTTTTTATTTTTTGATAAGTAAAGAATAACATTTAAAATTTGTTTCTATGTTTTTTAGTTTAAAAGATATATTGGGTGCCAAAAAAGTACCAAAATAGAGTTATTACCCGTTTTCTCCCCTAAAAGGTTCGAATTTCGAAAAAGTACGAAGCACCTGTCAGCTTATTTTTTAAATGGAGTAACATGCAATTTTAAGTTTTTTTTTGTATCTTTATTAGTTTTGAAGATATAAGGTTACCGAATTTACCCTTTTTTGCGCCCTAAACGTTCGAATTTCCAAAAATCCCTTCTTATCGGATCGTTTTGGGGAGGAAGGAATCCACAGTTAAAATTTTCTAGCTTCAGTCGTTTGGGGTGTGCGATGATGAATCAGTCAGTCAGTAACGTTACTCTTTTATATATATATACCTATATATATATATATAGATTGAAATAAAAATTATGTACATATATTCGGAATAGCGGTAATGGTATTTTGAGATAACTGTATTTACAATTATATATGTAACGGTATTTGAGCGGTAACGGTAATTGCTGTTATTTTGGTAACGGTAGCTTAGCGGTAACGGTAATAGATCTGAAATGTTATTGTAGCTTAACGGTAAGGGTAATCGAAAAGTGAAAAAGTGTTCGTTTGATATATGTACGATTGTTGATTTCTTTTTATTTTGGAAAGTATTGTATTATTATCGCTAAACATAATTTTTCGGTTATTCTAAAAGTTTAAATTCCTTAAAACCTCTGATCTTAAGTCACCCTCTTTTTATAGAATTTTTTGTTTTAAAAATCCCCAACACAAAACAAGTCTTCTTCAGCTGGCAAAGTTAAGTTAAAGCAAAAAAAAAAAAAATAATGGCCATGATTTGTAATATGGACTGGGTACAAGTCAGAGTAGCAAGCCGTAACGGCGCGACCGGCGGCTAGCCGAGCAGCCGGTAAAATTTTTTGAGCCGCGCCGCCGCCGAATCCATCGGCTCATCGGCGGCTTATTTTCTAGCTGATTTTATCGGCTGAGTCGATTTTTAAATAAATTTTTGTAAATCTAACAACGTTTAATTGTTAAATTATTACTTTAGAGAGTAAACACACCTTAGAATAAGAAATAGTTCCTGATAGAAGTTAAGGCATTTTTATACCCTTCATATAAATTTGTCATTCCGTTTGTAATTTCCACAATATAATTCGGGATTTTCTTCGGGATTCAAATCTTCAATAATTCTTTCAGACATGCTTTCGAGAAGTTTCCTATTTAAAATCAGCAAAATTAGTCCATAAATAAAGGAAATATGAGCAAAAATCAGAGACAACATCTGAAAATTTCATCAAAAAAAGACAATTTATTGCATGCTTTAACAAAAAAGCAACAAAAAGTACATATGGTGTTTGACAAAAAAGCAACAAAACGTATGTTTGGATGTGTGTTGATTTCATTGCTTTGCGTATTTTGTTTTTTTTTTTTTGTGTTTCGTTTCGTTTGGCGTTGTTGTTTTTATACTCTTCACCTTTGTGAGAAGGGTATATATAAGATTGTTATTTCGTTTGTAACTTCTACAATATAAACTGTTCGTCAGCAATTAATTAAATGTACAATTTTTAAAAGTTTTCTTGATATATTTAGGATGCTATACGCTGAAAGTGGGCAATTAATGTATCCACAACAAAGGTGAAGGGTATATAAGATTCGTCATAACCGAATATAGCACTCTTAATTGTTATTATTTATTTGGTTTAATTATAGAATTAGCTTATAAAGAACAGAATCGAGTAATATGGAGGTATATTGTACTCTATAAACAGGCAATTATATTCACCGAAATAACGTCTAAAAAATGTTTTATTCATTTGAATTTCATCACATTAGGTTTTAATCAACCATAGATACCTAGTAAAGAATACTGTTGGACAAGTTTTTGAAAATAAAGATTAATTTTTCTAATTGTTCATTCGAATATATCCTAACGATCCATATTATTTAAGACCTATTTCATGATGTCGAAGGAAAAATTAGACTAACAAATTTCTATGAACAACTATTCGAAATAATTTTTAGAACTACTCAAAACTACTGTATTTCACATTTCGATAGTATCAACTTCATGCAGTATTTTTGTCCAAAATACCTTAACTACAAGTTTTAATACTGAACACTTCCTCTCAAAATTGTCGCTATATTTCGCTTATAACCAAATTATATATTGAAAACCGTTCCGTTTTATAAAATAATAAAATAAAAAAATATATAATTTGCTTTTAAAGTCGGCGCAGCCGAAAAAGTTTTTAAGCCGGTGAAAACTCGGCGTTAAGCCGATAAGCCGCCGCCGCCGACTAATTTTACCCCTTCAGCCGCCGCCGAAAAAAATTAGACGGCTTGCTTCTCTGGTACAAGTACGAGTATCTCTTTCGTTCTTACCTTCTTTTCTCTTTTTTTTCATTGTACGTATGTATTTCTTTTCAAATCATTAAAAAGATTTGAACTTGTTTCTTTATATTCATTTTGCGTTTTTCATATATATTTTGTTGTTGTTGTTATTGTTGTGTTTTTGCACTACAACATTTTGCGGTTTTTACCTTTTTTAGTAAAAATGTGTATGTGTGATGTGATAAACTTCTCTAAATTGAAATAAAATACAAAAATAAAAAAAAAACATTCCTTTCACGAATGATTCTCATACTAAATGTCTGTCTGTCTATAGTTTCATCATTTGTTTTGTTGGCGTTAAACAACTGACTGTCAAGTTGGGTCTTGCCACTGCCAGTGCTACTGCCAGCCAGCCAGCCAGTTAGCTACCACACTACATGTTCTGCTAGTACGTCGTCTGTCGTTCATGAATGTCAAAATTACCTTTTTGGTCGAAGATGGAATTTGTTGTTGCCTTTTTTTTCATTATTAGTATTTCTCCACACATTGATTTGTCATTCCAATAGTAAATTATTTGTGTATTTTTTTATACAAATTTAGAATTTTAATTTTTGTTGTTGTTGTTTTAAGGGTATAATAATTTACAAGTAACACCTTGAAAGTCAAAAAGCCGCTTAAAATTCTGAGAATGTTTGGGATCGAAATAATCCTTGACATTAAGGAGGACAGGGGAATGTGAACCTTTAAAAATAATTTTTATTGTTATTGGTTAATAAATTGGTAGTTTTATGTAGAGTTTCGTGTTCGGTTTTAAACGAAAACGAAAGCGGTTATCGGTTTTTTCTTTAAGAACTATTTTTAGCAGAAAAATTCTAAATTTTTAAGTGGAAATCAAACTAGTTATTATCAGTTAATTTCCATATATTTTGATGGAAAAAGCTGATCTAACAGTGAATAATGCCATATTAGACCCGGAAATTCATCCAAAATATTCTTCTAATTTTAGTCTTCCATTAAATTAACTGTGAAAATACAATTTTCTGAAGACATACAATTTTCATGACTTGAAACAAGTATGTTTGAAATAAATTTAAATTTGTAAAAATTGTTTCATATTATGCTAAAGTTATATGTAGAACAACGATTGTATTATTAATTAATTTTTTTTTTTCATTCTTTTCTTTTGCATATTTTTAAAATTTTTTTATAATAATATATTTTATCAAATATTTTCTCTAATCTTCAAGCGTATATATGTATAGTACAATACAATATTTAAGTAGGTACTTAAGAATTTATAAGTTATTTAAACAGGAAATCAGTAATGTGTTTGCACATAAATCATTTTTTTTGGGTACTAAAGAATTACCAAATTTAATTATTTTAAGAACACCAGAATAATGAGAAATTCTTAAATTGCCAGAAGCATAATAAATTATTTGAAAGTGTTATTTTTTTTCATTTCTTATGTTAAATTTTCTTTATATGTTTAACATTAGAGTGTCTGGTAAGAATATCAATCAAACGGATCGGTTGATTGGTGGGAATACAGAAAAAATCAGAACTGTTTTTAATACGGAATTCAAAACCCCATCAAGGATTGAAAAGTGCAAAACTTTTACAAGTTTTTTTCGAAATACGTCTCAAACATTCATAATTTCAATATTGCTAGGAAAATATTTAGAACAGATTAAAATTTCGTTAAAAAAATTTGGAAAACGTAAAATTTGGGATGAAATATTATGATTTTGTTCGGTATCAAGTTATAATTGGTTACAAATGTCAGAAAGTTTTTATATTCGGTAAATACAAAAACAATTTTTAATTTGTTTTTTTAAATTTTTTTTGAAACAATTCCTAGTTTTACCCAAAAGCTTGAACTTTCAAATAAAACGTGCAACCTCTAAACTAGAGTAAGTATTCAAAAAACCGACTTCTTTAGACATTTTCTAAAAAAACCGATTACAAATACGTTTTATATGGGCAATTCCACGAGAATGACTACCACGACTGAAAACCCAAAAACTCTTGAAACTTTTTTTCAAGATGATTTGAATAGGAGAAAACACTAAAATATTAGTATGTGTCAGTATTTAAAGCTTATAACAACATTTTTTTGGCAAAAATAATAGTTTAAACTGACTATATTTAATTTTTTAATTTGATTGGCGTATTTTAGGCTAAAATTGCGGTCAAAACTAAGCTCCCAATTAGCATATAGTGTGAAATGAATTTGACTCTGATTATTTTTTTGCTATTATGAAATTGTTTATTAGAACCGAATGTATATTTTCTATTTATTTTTTTAGTTTTTGTATACATATATTTACAGAATATATATTGTTTTATTATAAGAGAAAAATCTGTCACGTACGGTATGTCACGTACGATATTAAATTTTATTTGTTATAAAATCATCCAAAGATTGTTTTTATTTAAATATGACGGATTTTAAAGGAAAAATATTTCGTTTAGTGTAAGAAATTAAAAGAAAACATAACGCCTCTCACGATTCGCAAATTTTCGCATATTTCTACATGTACAGTGAGGCCTCGATTATCCGTGATTCGATTAACCGGCAACATCAATTATCCGGGAAAGGAAAAGAAAATATTTTTGGATCGATTTACATTTTTTTGCATCGATTAACCGTAATTACCTCTATTATCCGGGATTATTATTTTTTTTCGATTATTTTTGAACAATCAAACACAATGTGAATAAAACGAATTCCCTCGATCGATTTGTAAGGCCAAAAATTTTTGATATTGTGCCATCGATTTTATGATAGCATTTGATGCGTTAATGCTACTGGTACACACAAGTGCAAAGCATTATTGAAAAGAAAAATATCCATAACAACAATAACTTAGTACCAGAAGTGAGAGAGAATTTTAAGAAAATCGGTCGAAAAGATGATGGTAAAATCATTCTGCCATTGGACAACATCCAGAATTATTGTGAAATTTTTTCCACCAAATTGAAAAACTTTGATGCAACCGATGGATCAGTGTGCAATATGGAGCTTTAAATGTCACCATCGAAAAACTGTCATTAAAAAACTACTTAAAATTTGTACTCAATTAACCGGGAAAATTGATTATCCAGAATGCTCCCGGTCCCGACCATAACGGATAATCGAGGTCTCACTGTTCCTCAAAATTACTTCCGTTTTATGTCACGTACGATATACCCTTATTTCGCTCGATATTTTGGATAACAAAGTTTCGAAAGAACTTTTTATTTTTTTTTAAATATAGCACCCTCTGAATGAAACATACAGACCAAATTATTTTTCAGATACTCTTATTATTGGAAAATCTATTCCACTCTATAGGCGTACAAATGTCACGTACGATGACATGGAATTGCCCATATGCAATATTATTTCAGTTTTGTTTTTACTAGACATAAATTCGATTGCAAATAATGTCTATGAGTAATAAATAAAAAAAAAAAAAATAGAGTAATGTTACGCCAAAGATTTAGATTTATTCCAGATCAGATGGAAGATTGGATATGAAATTAAGTTTAATCTATGAATGTTGCTTTTGGGTTCTCGATTATTTTGTTTTATTTGCTAGTTTAAGCAGCCAATGTTGGGCGCTTAAACTAGAAAATAAATTCGAAAGTACAAACAGGTGATGAAAAAATATTTGTTTAGGAAAACATACAAAATGTACAATTCCGGTGCTATTTTCGAAATAAACACAGCCAGCTACAATTTTCTTCTTCTTATTCACTGTTTTGATAACAAAATGTGACATTTTCTGACTTGTGTATGGCAATATTACAAAGTTTAAACTAGAACCCAAAAACTTCAAAATATTACAAAATATTTATTTTGATAGATATCCCACTCGCATCCCACTAAGCGACCAAAAAGTTTTTAAAGGAATGGATCTAAGCTTTCTTTTGAGCAAAAAAAAAAAAAAAAAGATTTTAAAAAAGGGCCCATTTTGAAAAAAAAGTAAACAAAGTTTTTGATTTTGCAAAAAAAGTAAAAAATGGATGTTTTGAGTTACAAAACATTTATTTTGATAGATATCCCACTCGCATCCCACTAAGCGAAAAAAGGGCCCATTTTGAAAAAAAAAGTCAAACAAGTTTTTGATATTGGAAAAAAATTAAAAACATTTTTTATTTTTAATTTTTTTTTTCCGAAAGATTGAACAATAGGTAATAAGTTACATGGATGAGAAAACTTTAACTCGGAAAGTTCTCGACCGATCTTGTTGAAAAATTGTGTCTGAATTACTATCCAATAGAACTAACTATGATTTCATCCCAATCGGAAGACATCGATTTCAAAATTTGGTTCACTTGACATGAAATGCCCCATATTTATTATCAATAATCCTGATATTTTATAAAAAAATACCAAGTACGTAAATAATTAAAAATTTACATCGACATAGATTCATCTTATGTATATCATAAACCCATTTAACGGATTGTCTTCAAATATTTTAGACTTAAATCATTTTAACGTTTAAAGTTAAATGAATTTAGAAGCTTAATTTAAATTCTCTTTATAACTCTAGTAAAGAAGTTTTATAAAACTACATCGATTAATTAAACTTACGAGCTAATATAGGTTAACTAAGTATGTATGTGTAAACAATAGCAATAACATTATGTTTAAATAAATATGTATTTAAAATTTTCAAATAGAAAGAAATAAGGTCGTTACACCGATACTAAGTAATAAAAGATATTAATTTACAACTATATAATAATTACTAAAAATATATTGTAGTTGGTTCTTAAGGAATGTTCAATATAATATTTTAAAAATAAAATGTGTTAATTTATTATGGGAGGCATTAAAAATGATGTTTGTAATACTTTAAATTTGGGAATGATTCCCAAACTTAATGTGGGTGTTTCAATTTCCAACCATTTTATATTATTAGTTTACATTGGAACATTTCTTTCGAACATCTATAATTCATACTAAAATAATGTAATAAGTAACACAATTTTGTGGCCAATACCAATTGAACGGTAATTTTCTATTTCTTAAAATTACTTTTTTTGTACTTGTAAAACAAATTTATTTTCTTCAATGAAAAAGAGAAACAAAAAAAAAAAAAAAAACTCAATTCTAGCTTAATTTGATAAGTAGAAAATCGTCTCTATTATTGTTTACAGCTACAAAAATCTCTACATAGTTGTATATATGCTTACAACAGCTGAATAGTACTGCAGTAACTACTAAATGAACTAAGTATGTGTAGTATGGATTTTTTTTTTTTAAATTTCAGCTGACTTTAGAACAAGACCAGTTATTCTGGTAGATACATTTGTACTTGTATCTACTACATCTATCTACGTTTTAAATAAGAACCAATTTTGTTCTTTTATTTTTTGTTGTTGTTAGTTTTTCTTTCTGTATATCGTGTTAAACTGTGACATTTTTACTTAAAAAAAACACAAACATACCAAAGTACATACATTCAACTCGTATCTACATTGTCGTACATACATACATGACATGTGAACTAAATGTATATTTTAAGTTTTTGTTTTTTTTTTATGTAATGGAACGAACGAATGAATGTTCATAAGAAAAAAAAAATATTGTCAAACTTGAGTGCACGTGATAATTGTGTTTTATTTCTTTCGAGTGGTAGTTTGTGTTTTTTTTTAGCAAACGACCTTCGTTTATGGTCAGTTGACTGAGAATGTAGTGATGACAGTGGCTTGGACAAATTCAAATTCTTGATAAAATATTGTATTCAATTTTTAAAAGTTGCTAAAAAAGCTTCACCATGATTGGTGAGGGTATTTATATGATTGTGGTAACTAAAATAAGGTTAATTTTCGATTCACATGATTGTATCAACCATATATATGGTTACAGTAAACAACTACATATAAGTTTGTGACAACCATTTTTATGATGAATAATTTAATCATAATATGTTGTTTCAGATTATGATATCCATAAGCCAAGAGCAACATAATATGGTAAGTCCTTCATCATAAAAATGGTTGTGACAAACATATACTTGTTTACTGTAACCATATATATGGTTGATACAATCATGTGAATCGTAAATTAACCATATTACAGTTACCACAATCATATAAATAGTTACTGTGACTATAATATTGTTACAAAACTAGTAAAAATGTTGAAATGGTTACAGTAGACATGCACAACTATATTTTTTTCTGCGTGCTCTACTACCTCAATTTTTCCCTATTTTTGCTTATCTATATCTCATTATTATAGACAGTGTGGATACCTAATGATAGATATTTTAAAAACCTTTGCAACGATTTGTATAACGCAATAGTAATTCGCACATTGGGTCAAAATTGGCAAAAATATTTTCCACCAAAAACCTTTTTTTAACATACAATTTTTAATCATCCTTATTTTTTTTCACTAATTGTTCACACAAAAACAATTTTTCTATAAAACATATGTTTAATCTTTATCCTAAATTATCCTTTGGTAAAGGGTATACAAGATTCGGCTCAACCGAATGTAACTCTCTCAGTTGTTTTAAATTCACTTTACAATCATTATATAATATGTAGGTACAACGTACATTATCTATAGTTTAAACCGACAGTTTTTGTCCGTTAATATTGTTACGAATGTGCAATAGCGATTTGAATTTAACGGTCTGTAGCGACTGCCTGCAACATTCATCATGTTTATAAACACGTCCATCAGTAGAAGCTTCTACTTATCAACAATGTTGATAGCATGCTGTTATTAGGATTGATTGCAAGATAGCAACACTAAATGTTTAAGCTGCTAGCATTAACATCGAAAGCTCTAGAATTCTAATGTTCTACTTTGTCCGTTAAGATCATTGTAGAAGATTAACGAAAGATGGCGTGTGTATAAATAGTGGCAGAGGTTGCAGTCGATAGTGAGTTTATCATAGGCTCTGTTAGAGTTAACATGTACATTTGAGTTTGTACATTATAAAGTGTGTGTGCATTTCTGCGAATTGATAAACGTGTAAATAGACACTGAGTGACTATTTGAACTGTTGTTGTTGTACATTTTAAATAAATAAAGAGTTGTTACACATTTTTAACTACTAAACGGCTTTTATTTGCAATCAAAAGTATCCGGTTTATTGAAAGGAAATACACCAACGTTTTAAAAAGGTTAAAACGTAATAATATTGCAAAATTATTTTAAAAAGTGACGTCCATTAGACACATAAGATTACAAAATTGTTAGTTATTTCGCACGAATTGAAAAAACTCCATTTTTGTTACATATATGGATATTTCACAAATGCCTGATTTTTCTCCTAAATTAATATGTAATTTATTTTAAATAAAAAATTTATTAGCATTCTCTCTCTTCCTAACCACTGTGCCTATGGGATTTTAATCATTTATGTACCCTAGGCTTTACAAGTAATTGGTCAGCAGTCAATGGCGGTAATTTTTGTGTGTTTTTAACCAAACGGAAGTGGTACGTACTTTCCCCCCTTTAAAACCTTAAACTTGTGCCAAAAGGGAAATTTACAATTTCAATAAAATCAAATCAAAGCAAAACAATATTTAAGGAAAGAAACTAAACACAAAAATGTATCAATTACCGTAAAAATTACATTCTTTAAGCGCTGGTGCATTAAAAAAAGAAAGAGAGAGAGAAACAACTCACCAATCTTACCAGGTATTTTTGAATCATTATTATGTGTTTTTTTTCCTCTATTTTTATTTCTTCTGGTCTACTGATCAGTAATTGTTTCGCTGTTGTCTAATGTTACGCTTTTGCTCTATAATAAATTTGTGTCCGATTGCAAACGAAATCATTGTAATGAAAATGAAAATAATAGATAGAGAGATAGATAGATTTGATGAAATTATGCGAATATTGCGATAATAGATGGACGTCCAAATGACGACCACATGCTCAAATGAAACCAATTGATGATGACTGCTGTTATTGCTACAAATATAGTGAAAGTATTTAATTTATTTGTAGTTGCTTTTATTTCAACAGATATTTTTTAGTAAGCAGTAGCAAGTTTGCGCGGCTTTTGAGCCGCTATTGTCTAATTTAGGAAGACGTTTTTTCCAACTTGATGTTACAATTTTTTTTTATTATGTTTTTAATTCATTTACACAAGAGGAGGCTCTTTTAAGTGCAGTGTACTGCCTCCACTGAATTCGATTGTGTTTGAATGACTATATTTAAACAAGTGTATGGGGTTTAATCGAAGTCAAATGTGAATTTTATTTATCTTTTTACGTTGATTATTAAGTTTTTGTTAAATTTGCATTCATTTGCATTTTGTAGTAATATTGCATAGAATTTGAATTTAAATGTTTGTTAATCGGTCGACAATAGAGTTTTGGAAGAAAGGTATTATTTTTTTTTGTGTTGGTTTTATAAAAATATTTAATTATAATAGATTTAAATTTAAATTGTTGTTAATAGTTTGTCAGTTGATAAGTTTTTCATACAAATTTGAGAAACTGAGTACCACCACCAGGTTGCTGTAAATTTTGTCACAACTCCCGAAACTAAAATAAATGCGATACTATAAAAAATATAAGAAAAACCAGGTTAAATTTGTGACATTTATAACAGAATGTATGACTGTTTTTAAGGTTTGTTTAAAATTTGCAAAATTTGAAGTTTATATCATTTAAACTAGTTTCCAATTTAATTTTATTTAATAAAAAAAAGCAGTTTAATTTACTTATATGTTGTATATAGAGCTCAATAAAAACTAATAATTAAGTATTAGCAGCTGCTTTTAAAATCATGTAAATAAGTATGTATGTATTGCTAAGTATGTCACTAGTTTGTGGTTAATTAAACATGGTCATAATAATGTTTATTTAAATTAGTTGTTGGCATTATTGTTTAATAATTTACTTAGGTACTTTATTTTTTCTACTCATTTCAAAATATTTAAAAACTTTTACCGAAAAACTGGCTTAAGGTGCAATAAAAGGGAAATTAAAAATAATTCATATTTTTCATGATTTATTTTAACGTTTAATGAAAGTTTCATAAATTTAACATAGCATTAAAGTAACTTAACTTTATTCAAAGGGTAAATTAAATCTGTATTTAGTTCAAAGAAACTTCAAATCAATGCTTCCCAAACTTTTTTATACTAAGCCCCACATTGTCGTTTTAAGATTGTTCACGTCCCTTCACACAAAAAATATGTTTTTAAAGGCATTTAAATTTCTTAGAATTTGTTATAATTTCGGGAAAGCACATAATTAAATTGTAAACCGAAAATGGATTCGTATTAACGTTTAAGTAGAAGGTGGCGCAAAAGTAATCCTCCTATCAGAAAATGCTATAAATTTTGCGATTGGCCCCTAATGTCAGTTCTGTTTCGACATTTGTGTAGTAAACACATGCGAAATACACGTTAATAAACAATGTTACGCTACACTGCTCCAGAACGCGGAATATTGCTGACTATTTATTTGACCAATAATCGGTCGGTGACTTTGTCACAACGTGAATTTCGTCGCAGATTTCCTGGCCGTCCAACGCCTACTGGTGAAACACTGCGACGTTTAGCCGCTCGTCTCGAAGAGACTGGCACAACACGAAATGCTGTCAGGTGTGGTAGACCCCGGAGTAGCCGTTCTGCAGAGAATATTTCTGCTGTAGCCGAGGATGTCATGGAAGCGCCGTCGACATCGACCAGACGACGTGCCACGCAAATGGGTATCAGTCGACGGTCTTTACAGCGAATTTTGGTACAAGATTTGAAGATGTTTGCGTACAAAGTCTAGACGGTGGATCAGCTGTTAGCTGCTGACCGCCAATCGCGTCTAACATACGCGCAAGCCATCCTTAATCACCACCAAGAGGAAGATGATTTTTCATCAAAAATAATCATGAGTGATGAGGCCCATTTCCATCTTAGCGGGTACGTAAATAAGAAAAATTTACGCTTCTGGGCCACTGAAAATCCGCGTGTAACCCACGAAGAGCCATTACACCCGCTCAAAGTCACTGTATGGTGTGCTGTTTTCGCTGGAGGAGTCATCGGACCTTTTTTCTTCGAAGACGTCGCGGGCCAAACGGTTACTGTGAATGGTGATCAACGAGTTCATTTTGCCGCAACTTGATGAATTGGGATTGGAAAACATGTGGTTCCAACAGGACGGTGCAACGGCACACACTGCACGTGCCACAACCGATATGCTGAAGGATGCATTTCCCGGGCGCCTAATCTACCGTTTTGGCGATTTGCACTGGCCAGCAAGATCGCCTGATTGGACCGCTCCATACTTCTTTTTGTGGTGCTTTTTGAAGTCGCGGGTTTATGTCAACAAGCTTCAGACTCTTAAAGCAGCTCTTAAAGACAATATCCGTCAAGAATGTAGGGACCTATCGCCGGAAGTTTTGGCCACTGTGGCGGCGGCCATTTACATGACATCATATTCTTGACTTGATGTAAAAAAAAATTAAAAGACAAAATAAAAATAATCCACAAGAAGAATCAAAGTTTTTAATTTTGTTTTTTTAATTACAGCCAAAAAACATCGGAAGTTTACTTTTGCGCCACCTTGTACAATCAATTTTAAAGCTTCTCGACCCAATATAGGAGAAGACGAGTTTGGTTATCAGTGACAGTGGTATCTAAAGCTACGTACACACGGTTGTCAGATATTACAAAGTTGTCAGATCAGGCAATGTGCTCGCAATGTACTGTCAATGAAATATTATTAGAAAAAGGTAAATTGTCAGTTTAGACGATTGCAAGGAAACCTTACAATTTCATTGTCAGACAATTGTCAAACAATAAATTTTTCTGCCAACAAAAATTATCAGTTCACACGGTTGCTTCACTTTCGGTTATTTTAAATACATATGCACAGTGTTGCCAATAGAAATAATTTATCTGATAATAATGTCATTGTCAGATGCATAAACTTCGCACATATGGCAATAAAAAGTTTCTGACAATGATCTGGCAATGGCAACGTAAGGTCTTTACTCGACTGTCAGATGTCTGACGATAGTATTGCCTTACAATTTACTGACAAATACTTTTTCTGACAACGTTGTAAGACAAAAATTGTGAGTTCACACGGTTGTTAGACATTTTTAGCAAAAAAATAAATTTTAAATTCAGAAATACTTTTTGTAATAATAAATCACACAAATCGCTTCATAAATGAGTTATTAGTTAAAAACCAACCAAAAAGTTTTTTTTTTTTATTATACTAAGGTGAAGGGTATAGAGACTTGTTACAGCCGAATATAGTACTTCTAATTGTTTGTTCTTTTTTGTAAAATTCTGGTGACATTTTTAATTTATAAACTGTTTTATTTGTTAACATTGTTGAGGCTGCAAACCCAATGTTTAATTTAATCTTAATTTGGAATACCATTTAAAAGGCATAAACAATCATGAGTTTACTAATAAAAATTAATAAGAATTCATGGGTAATCAATCAGTGCAAGATCATCTTAAAGTTAAGTTTAAAAAAAGTTTAAGTCTGTAATTATATCAGTCTGTAAAAAGTTGAATAATCATAAAATGAAATATATGCGAAATAATTTCGCAAAAGCAGTACTCTGCTTTTATTATGAAAATCATGTGAAATACATCCGGCAACCATTTTTTTCCACACGAAATAACATAAGTCTGCTTTTACACACAGCAATTTTACTTGAAGCAAGTCTCTTCGATTCTCTTTTAAACTTGCTCGTCTGTTTACAGTGTAAACTTTACACACAGCAAGTCTGTGATCAATTTTGTATGTCAAAAGCTAATAGACGCCATAGTGAAAATGTGAAAACAAAAGAGAATTGAAGAGACTTGCCAGTACAAGCAAGTGTGTACCCCTCTTCTTTCTTCTTGCCTCAATCTCCTATAAACTCAGACTTCCGGGAAGAAAACTTGCCCTGTGTAAAAGCAGACTAAGCAGCACTTCTTTCGCACGAAATTAAAACAAACAGCTGATTATTTGTTGCATATAAAATTTTTCGCATGAAAAAAAAACATAATTTTTCACAAATATGAACAGAGTACTAGGCTTAATAATAATAATAATTTCACATAAATTTTTCTTCAGAAAAGCATTACTTTTTTGTAGTTAAAAAAATAATTTTCATTTAGATTTGTTTCCTAGAAACTGTTAATATTTATATACAAATTATTAAATTTGCATTTTAGATGAAAAATAAGCTTGTTTTTGTCTTACTTTTGATGATATCACAAAATTATTCTTAGAAAGAGATTTAAATCATTTAGAGTTTAACCATTTAAACAGTCAAGTTTTTCATAAACAATTCCAACATTCATTTGATTGTTCTTTTGTTACTAAATCGTTGGTTAGTTGAATTGTTTAATGCGAAATGTTGAATTTGTATTTTTAATTGTTGCTTCTTCCGAGGTTAATTTAGTTCATATTTCTCATAATCATTTATAATAATTTCCTTGTAAATAACTTGGTCTTCTAGACTTCAATTTATACATATTTTCCTCAGATATATTTTTCATTTCAATGAATACTTAAATGAAAAACTTGCTGGCTGCTGTTACAATAAGTAGAGTCTTATAAAATAATTACATTTTTTTTTTTTGAGTTTTTGCTTAAAATCATTTTTTGTCTGGTACTTATTATTGTACTTTGGCGTTTCATACTTACTTATAATTATGGACCATTTTTATTGTAACGATTTTTAGCTTTTTATTTTTTTAATTTATTTCTTTTTTTTTTTTTTTTGCTTCTTATTATTTTATGTTGTTACTAGCAAACCCGGTTCGCTTCGCTACACCAATTATAGTTAAACTACGGAAGGTTTTTTAAAGAAATTTATTTTACTTAATTTAATAAAAGCACCATGCCTGGGACTAATCTATATACAGTTATTAAGTCAAACAAAAACGTCGATACACCCATTATTCTGATCTTCCTATTTAGACTGTAAAGAAGAATAAAGAAAAAATACCAATACTTACCCCCTAAGTTTTCTCATTTACTTAGAACAATATATGCTCTATTTCATGTTTCTAGGTTATTATTATAAAAAATTCAAAAAGTACCATTTGAAGAACCAAAAAGTACCCCTTAGTTTTCCCCATGTTTGATTGTAACTACACTCCGATCCACACCAGCTAACATTTTGTGGACATTTTTTTGTGATACAGATACATATGTCTCAAACTATTCAAATATGTATTCATATTGAAAAAAGTACTAAACTGTTTACCCGGATTTGTCTACATGATGTTTGAGTTTTTATATTAAAAATCACAGTATTTACGATTGTTTTTTATATTAAACATCGATTTTTGGTATAAAATATCATTACAGATTGAGCTCGAGTTCCAAGTTAATTTTTGTATGACTGCAGGAGCCAATGTTTAACCCTCCGGCGGGTGAGAAGGTCCCTGGGGACCTTTTTCATTTTCAAACTGAAATTACTCCTTGATGGTCCATGAGAAGTATACCCGCCCCCCACATGTATTCCAAGGAAATTTTATCTAGAATCGATTAAAAAAAAATCAAAGCGATCCGACCAATAGTTTAGTTTCTATTGAGATTTAAATGTGTTTAGTACGGGAATGTGTGAAAAGGTCCGCTGGGACTTTGTACTGAAATTTCAAGAAATCGTTAATAAATGCACTGTCTTTTGGCTTGTTTTATTGTTTGAACACATCACAAACGTGTTCCTTAAATTTTTTCTAACATTCATTATACATGTATAACTAGTAAATAATAATAAATCAAAACAAAAAAATTAAAAAAATGAGTTTTCATATAAAATTCCTTCCTTGGACCTTGTATTTCGTATAAGGGCAATGGATGACTCAACCGTCGGAGGGTTAAAATTTTGTCAAAATTGGCTTGATTATTTCGAATAAAATGTGTTTTCTCGTTATTGGTACTTTTTTCCATTGTAATTTCAGTAATTCCGTAATTTAATAATATAATATAACAAAATATTCATATGTCTATGTCAATTTATAAAAAAACATTATTTTATGAAAAAAGTATCAAACATAAATACAATATTTAACCCTTAATTGTTCGAATTTCCAAAAAGTACCAAAAGTGTATTTGTCATATTTTAATAAGCGAAGAATACGATTTGAAATTTATTTCTTTATTTATTGATTTATTAGGTAGCAAAAAACGTTCCAAAATATAGTTTTTCGAATTTAACCCTCTAATGGTTAAGCATGCCTCAAGGCACTCATCACAAAATGATAATAAATTCAAATATAACTGATAATTCATTTCAAAAACTTTGAAAGTTTTTTAAAATAATTTAAGTACGTTTTTTAGCATGTAGCAGGAGTTTTTAAAATGAAAAATCAGTTATATTTGCATTTTTGTTGGCCTTGGGTTAAAAGCATTATAGGGTTAAAAAAAGGAACAAACGCCTTTCTGTTAATATTTTATGTAGATAAAGATGCATTTTAAGTTTTGCTTGTATCTATATAGTGTTACGATTTTGCAATAGCGATTTGAATTTAACGGTCTTTAACGACTGCCTGCAGCATTCATCATGTTTATTAATACGTCCATCAGTAGAAGCTTCTAATTATCAACAATGTTGATAGCATGCGGTTATTAGCATTGTTTATAAGTATGGCAACACTAAATGTTTAAACATTGACATCGAAAGCTCTAGAATTCGAATGTACTAGTTTGTCCATTAAGATCATTGTAGAACATTCACGATAGATTGCAGAGGTGGCAGTCGTGAGTTGAGTTGATTATAGGCGCTGTTAGAGTTAACATCAACTGTCTTGTACATTTAAGGTTGTACGTTATAGAGTGTGTGTCCATTTCTGCGAATTGATAAACGTGTATAAAGACACTGAGTGAATATTTGAACTGTTGTTGTTGTACATTTTAAATAAATAAAGAGTTGTTACAATTTTAAACTACTGAAACTGCTTTTTATTTGCAATCAAAAGTATCCGGTTTATTTAAAGGAAATAACCACGTTTTTAAAAGGTAAAAACGTAACAATAGGTTTAGAAGATGTAGTTTCCGAATTTACCAGTTTTTTCCCCATAAACCTTCGAATTTACAAAAACCCCTTGTTAGTGGATCTACATAGGCAGAGGGAGATGTATAGTTCAAATTTCATATCTCTACTTTTTGAAGTTTGGGCTGGGCGATGTTGTTTCAGTGAGTCACTCAGTAGCCTTACTCTTTTATATATATATATTTATATTAGTACATTTCGGGTTTCTTTTATCTGTATTTTCTTAGATTTTAGCTTTCATGTATTTTTATCGTGTTTATTTTTGCTTTGTTTAACTAAATAAGAAACATTTGCCAACCATCTAAGAAACCAAGTAGTATTTGCTTGTTCACTATAATTATTTTGTATTTTCTGCCATACACTTTGGATTTTTTTTATTTTTATTTTTGGAATATTTCATAACAATATAGACTATTACAATAATAAATACAATAAAGAAATATTACAAGAAAATAAATAGGGACTGAAGACGAGCAATATTTATTAATAACATAGAGTCAAAGGTATGATTTCCTTAATGAAACTAATCTCATAATATTTATTGTGCAGTAATTCAATTAGGCTAGTTGAGTGATTGAATATGAGATGTAAGTTTTCAGTTCCCGTCGGTTGTAAGCTTCTTATCTTGAACAAAATCACTCACTTGTCAACTGTTTATTTGGAACAACGGTTCAAGAAATGGGGGTTTATAAAATCATTCATCAGCTTTCATTTATAATGTCTTCTTCTGTACATTAATATTTTGACAGCATATGATTCTATTCTAGATATCTGGTGATAATATCTTACTTCGGAATCCTTTTATTATGTGTGTTGATGAAATACCTGATACATATATTCTAAGAAGATATTCAGAAATATACATTTTTATTCAGAAAAGCAAGTTAACATTGTGATAAAGTATATTGAAATTCAGAAATTAAAATTAATATTAAGAAAAGCAGGTATTTTGTAAAAAAAAAATATTAAAAAAATAACATAAACATTAGTAGTTTTAATATCAATTTGTACTCTCCTTATATTAATTTCTATTTCACAATTTCAATTATTTTCTTCTCAATATTATTTTGCTATTCTGAATTTCAATTTGTAATTTCTCAATATTAATTTGTTTTTCAGATTTTCAATTAGTTTGCTTTTCCTTTTCTGATGTATATTGTTACGTTTTTACCTTTTAAAAACGTGGGTTTATTTCCTTTAAATAAACCTGATTCTTTAGATTGCAAATAAAAAGCAGTTTTAGTAGTTTAAAATTGTAACAACTCTTTATTTATTTAGAATGTACAACAACAACAGAATTAAATAGTCACTCAGTGTCTTTATACACGTTTATCAATTCGCAGAAATGCACACAAACTTTAAAATCTATAAACACACATGTACACGACAGTTGATGTTAACTCCAACAGCGAAAATGATCAACTCAACTAACGACTGCCACCTCTGCCACTATTTATACACGCGCCATCTCTCGGGAATCTTCTACAATGCTACATTCGAATTCCAAAACCTTCGATGTCATTGTCAGCAGCCCAAACATTTAGTGTTGCCATACTTACAAACAATGCCAACAACCGCATGCTACTGATGGACGTGCCCTCAAATATGATAAATGCTGTAGGCAGTCGTTACAGACTGTTAAACTCAAATCGTCATTGCACATTCGTAACAATATCAAATTCATTAAAGGATTTTACATGTTATCGCCTTAATTACAGAGATTTTAGTAACTTTAGTTTTGATTTAGTTGAATACTTTATTAACTTAGGAAGCAACTTTACGAATACACTATTTTAAATGTCTACCATATTCTCTCTGTTATAATATCTAAAGTATCTGTCTAGTTTAGCTTATTTTAACATTTGAACATACACTTTTGTACCTACATATGTATGTATGTAGTTACTACTCATAATGCAATAAGATGTTGATAGTTAGCCTTTTTTTCCTTTTCTCAGCTGTTAACACTCAGGTGTTATTTTCAACATTATGAAAAAGCTGCTGGCTGCAACCAAATGTTTACAGTTCCATTGTAATTTTATGCACAAAATATTCACAATTCAAAATAGTTCTCATATACTACATAAAAGAAAAAAAAAATGGTAAAAACCCCCCATTATTAAAAAAATACTTCATATTATTTTTGCATACATATTTTCATTTGAATTTCTTGTGCAGTTGTGTAACAATTGTATTTGCTAAAGAATTCACACCATTTTAAACCGAAACAAAAACTGAATTGCATACTTGTATGCTGAGTACTTGATACTGGTGTATGTATTGTGATGAGAAAAACTTTTTTAAACGACTTGAATTTTGTGTGAAAAATAAAATTTTCCCTACCAAGAAAACTAAAGCAAGTTTTGTTTTGTTTTTAATTTTATAAAACAAAGAAAAGTTTTATATTTTGTGTTGTCGTTTACTTAACAAGATAAATATCGGTTAAAATTACAGAAATTATTTGTTGGAATAACCTTGGTAATTTACAGCATTTATAATACTTGAAATAAATACAAAGGAAAATATTGTGTTTAAAAATAAAATTTTGCTTTTAAATAACTGGTCCGATATGTACAAAAGATGAAATATTAATTCTATTAACACATTGAATGTCATAATTCCTGGGGTGCCACGTCGTACGAAAATGTTCGACATCCAAAATAATACATTTATTTATAAAATATAAATTAAGAAACATAATACTGGATTCTTCAGAAATCGTTATAAACTTATAAATACATTCCTAATAAAAACTAAGCTTGTTGGTATCCGGGAAAGGATTTCATCAAAATCTCTTGTCACTCAATGTGTTAATTCAAGAGAAAATATTTTTTTATTTTAAAATAAACAAAATTGTTCATACTTGCGAATTTTTAAATAAGAATTATTTTCAAACTCATCAAACGCTTAAGTTTCCCATTTGAGAAAATGTGCAAAATTTCGCGTTGTGTTTCATGAACCCACCTTTTAAATTTAGTGCAATTTATGCAGTAAATTTCTATTTAACCCTCTAACTGGCAAGACCGTAAAAATCCGATGAAGCCAATAATTTTTTTTCAAGTAGATGTAGTCAATAGAACTGTAAGTTTTAATTTTCAGGAAAAAAAATTATTATGAACGAACGCCACGTAAAAAATTGAGAAGGCCGCCTGTAGGCGAAACAATTTTTATCAAATTGACCGCATAAATCCAGGTTTTGGAACAAACGACTTGGGTGTCACATTTTTTGCAATGTTGCACCTTTTTTTGGCTTTTCTCTCCAACCAAACAAAAAAAAAAGATCGTCAGCATTGAACTGAAGATCGGCTATAGTGATAAAGGCTCACCAAAATTTTGAATAGATGGTCATCCTACAGACCGTAAATTTTTGAAGGAAACAAGTCCAGCAGCTATTACCTCATGCAAATCTGGAAGCTTTAAAAGCAGTTCTTTAATCGGACACATTGTTGGAAGAATTGGCCTCATCGGCCTGCAGACGTTTCTATAAAAAGAATGCATTTGTAAAGACCATGCCCACAAAATAGTAGAAGAACCTAATCATAACATTGCGAGTCTTTGCTGAAATATGGTATCGACACTGGAGACCATCCATGAGATCTACTCCACCCATGCGATCATTGTATTCTCGAATTATTTGAGGGCAGTTAATTTCGATGAATTTCTTCTGCTTTCTATCATACCGAGGAACCTTTGATTGTTGTTCGCCAGGATTGGTTCTTCTGAATCGGCGAGACATATTTGTTATTCTTCCATAATACAGTATTCAGATGGACTACATGTATTGAGGTCATGTATTCTACGCAAAACCATCTCTGCTCTTGGTTCATTTCACAGCTTACACAAAAGCAAATCATGATCAACAAGAAATATGACAAAACAAAATTAGTTCCTCTCATTGTGCCCAAACCATAAATTCCTCTGGCTCGTAAATAGACTAACAGCGGCTTCGATTTGTAAAAGTTATCAAAATACAGGATGTGATGCATGAAACTAGGAATCTCCAAACATTTTAGGTATATATCCAATCTCTGGTATCTTGTGCCCCTTGTAGATTTAAAACTGGTAGGCAAAACCGTTTGAATCAATTTTGATGTCGATCATTTTATTCTAAATGTAGTTTTTTATCATAAAAAAGTGCTATCTAAAGACAGTTTTCACTATTTTGAAGCGAAAAAATGTTTAATACAATACTGTGGCCCAAAAATCGAAGACCGCCTTGAGGTGGTCTTACCAGTTAGAGAGTTAATAAAAATATCAAATAAAGATAAATTCAACAAAAGCTTTAAAAAAAAGTTTTTCAAATTCTAAAAATTTCTAATGAAAATTACATAAATCTTTGGAACAAACGATGGTAAACATAGTTTGGAAGATTTTGGTTATGCTCAAGCAGTTCATACACACTGCCATTCAATCCAATCATTTTATATTTTATTTGATTTTTATTTCTTATAAATAATAGTAAACAAAAGCAGCTGATTGATTTATCAAATGCACAATAAATTCAAATTTGCGAGTCTAAATTGTTGCGCAAACTTATAAGAGTTGTGCAAACGAATTTCCATAAAAAGTTTGGCAGTTCATTTACGAGAGTATAAAAATGCGTTTACATCAGAACCCTTAACATTATTTTTGAACTTTTAAATAAACGTAATCGAATTTAATTTTGATATTCCACTTTTTCTAGAAACCAGTTCGAAGAGGAAAATTTTTACCAAAAATAAATTTAGTTGAACGTTGCGCAGTGGTATAGGAAAAAAAGAGGGAAATAAATCTGTAACTTCTAAACGGTATGTCCGGTTTGACCTCATGGGCCCAGCAGGGGCGTGGCCAGGGGTCCCCATACCCGAGGTATATTAAATTTTCAAAACGATTCTATTTCTTCGTTTGTGTTCCGATTTCAAAAAATGTTTAGAAATTCATAAAAAAGTATGTTTGTTTACCTTACAACATATTGTTACGTTTTTACCTTTTAAAAACGTGGGTTTATTTCCTTTAAATAAACCGGATTCAGTTTCAGTAGTTTAAAATTGTAACAACTCTTTATTTATTTAAAATGCACAACAACAACAGTTCAAATATTCACTCAGTGTCTTTATACACGTTTATCAATTCGCAGAAATGCACACAAACTTTATAATGTACAAACTCAAATGTACACGACAATCGATGTTAACTCTAACAGCGCCAATGATGCCACTATTTATACACGCGCCATCTATCGGGAATCTTCTACAATGCTCTTAACGGACATACTAGTACATTCGAATTCTAGAGCTTTCGATGTTAATGTTAGCAGCTTAAACATTTAGTGTTGCCATACTTACAAACAATGCTAATAACCGCGTGCTATCAACATTGTTGATAAGTAGAAGCTTCTACTGATGGACTTGTTTATAAACATGATGAATGCTGCAGGCAGTCGTTACGGACCGTTAAACTCAAATCGCTATTGCACATTCGTAACAATATTTATGAACGAAAATAACAGTGTTAGATAAATTCTCAGCGTAAAAACCAAAGACATGTTATATAGGATAAGGGACACCTGGCCGCGCTCCTGGTGGGCCCATGAGGTTTAAATTCCAAACTTAAAGTCGACAACACTTCCTCTTTGCGCATGTCAAATTTCATTCAAACCGGACTAATTCTTTAGAAGTCTTAGATTTATTTACCTCTATTTTTTATACCACTGGGTGTCGATGTGTTAATGTAGTTATGCAATGATTTCGTTTTTATAAATTTGTTAAAAGTAACTTCCAAAAAACAGCAAAATACATTAGGCTGGGTCGATTTGTATTGACGATCAAAAAGTAAAAAATCGTATAGCAGAAACGCAATCTACGGAAAATTCTACGAAAGTTTCCTTAAGAAACCATAAGTATAAAATCAAATCCTATCTTGCGCATTTCGTCTTTTATCCAATAAAAAATAAACTATTTAAAAAGAAAATAATACTGAAATATCATTGGAAGAAATGCGCAAGATAGGATTTGATATTAGACCTATGGATTCTTGAGGAAACTTTCTTAGAATTTTCCGTAGAATGCGTTTCTGCTATACGATTTTTTACTTTTTGACCAAGCCTAATGTAAATACATATTTTGCTGTTCTTTGGAAGTTATTTTTAACAAATTTATAAAAATTCTAAACGAAATGACCCACCCTAATTCTTCTTTTAAATTGATTTAAATGTGATTCGTTTAAAATGTCTTTTGCTGTGATAATGAATGATTAATAAGAATTTGTATAAGATTTAGACGGATTTTGTTTGTTTTTTAGTAGTTTTATTTTTTATTGAACTATTTAAAATTCCAGATGCTGCCATCATTTCTGCATTCAAAGAAATTAATTTCAATTAAATTTATCTTTAAATTTAAAGATTATGAAATTTTGATTGATAAAATTAATTTCAATGATTTCAAAATAAATTCCAAATCAATTTCATAGCACTTTTAATATTTTTCCATAATTTATCAATTTTCTATCATCCATTATAAAGTCTATTTAAAAATATTCATCTAGTTTTTATTATTTTTTTTTTTTTGTAGTTTGTATGTAAATTGGCTGCCTCAACTTGTTGTTTTGTGCTAAATTTCCATTTAAAAACAATATTTACTTTACTATAAAATAAAATAGAAATTATTAAGAAAACACTTGCGCCTCTTTAAGTGCAGCATCTCTTATTTCTCAATTTTATGGCGCAAGTGTTTTTTTTTTCTTTTCTTATTTTAAGTTTAAAAAATTAAAAAATCATATTGTGTATGTGTTTTTTTAATATTTTTGTTTTTTGTTTAATACATATTAAACATATTTTTTTGCTCATGAGTTGAGGGAAAACTACGCACTATTTCCACTAGCCTGATTTAAAATAAAAAAAACTCACTCATAGGCTGCTCATAAAAACTATAGTTTTGCCAATATTTTTTCCTTAAGAAATAAAAAAAAACTTTATAAAAACACGTTTAATGTATTTTATGCGTACGCAATTTATGCATTTCATTAAATGCATTTTTTTTTTTCTTAAAAAAGAAAAAAAACTTATGCATAGAAAACATGTATGTTTCTGGTGCAGTGTAAAAATAAAAATTGTTCATTTATAATTTTCTTGAAAATGGCCAAAGAAATAATAATAAAAAAAAAACAGAAAATAAATAGAAATATCTATGTCACTTTGGGAGCACAGACGCATTTTATGATTTCATTTTCCATTGAATTGGGAAAATTTGATACAATTATTTTGAGAGCTGGGAAAAATACAACACATTTTTGAAATTCTTTTAGTAAATAGATTGAGGTTTTGTGCAATTGCATTTGGTATGGGTTTCTGCGTAAAAAGGCATAGTTAAACAATCTGTGACTATATCCCAGAACATCTTAAGTCGAATTATGTTAAATTTTGGTATTTTATAAAAACTCATGCTAATACCAGTAGGACCATCTAATCCAAGCTTTGAAATTTGATTTCTAATAATAGTTATGCAGATTTTTAAAATTAGCTTATCGTTAGCTTATTGTGCAAATGTGCCAAGTCTCTTTTCACAAAGTTTACAAGAAACACAAGTAAGACACTTATGCATACCACAGTATAGCAACGATAACAAATTAAATAATTGTAAACTTTTGTTTACTTATTCTAGCGTTTTGTATTCAAATCTTAAATTTCTTAAAAAGTGGACATAAAACGTTTGCACACCAAGCTAACGTTATGCTTTTTTAATTAAAATTATATTATTTAAACGATTTAAATCAGCCAAAACTACTCTACTCGATAATAATTAATAATAATTAAATAACATGTATGAAGTTTTACCTAATTTACAAATAGGGATCAAACAAACAATTTTTTATTTTCTCAAAATTATTTTCGATTTAAAATTTGTCACACAACTTTGGCAGCCGTTTAAATTATTTTTACAGAAATGTGAAATATTTTTGAAGAACGGAGCTTTAAAGTGGGATATTATTGAATCTAGTTGAGATATTGACTTGAAATTTTTTTGTAAGACCAAAAATTAACTTGTCTAAACAAAAAAAAAAAAAAATTAGTTCGGAATAAATTTGCAATCCTATTAAAATTTTGATATAATTTTTAGTTTTAGAAACTCAGTAAATATGTAATATGTAATAAAATCTTTATTTATTGACAAAACTCAATGAAATTTTCAACGTTTTTTAAACTTGTCATTCTTAATAACAAAGCATAAAAAAACTTGTCAAAAGGTCAAAGGGCATCCCGCAATTCTTAAAAATTGGAGAGAAAATCCCAAAAATGGTATTTTTTACAATTTTGACCATAAGGTCCGCATTTCCTTCGGGGCTGGGAAAATACTTTGAGAGTAAATAGAGATCACATCAAGGTTTCTAAAACTGCTTTCCGTTTTCTGATCCCAGCTTTGGGATTTTAGAACATGTGGTCCAAAGTTGAAATTTTGATAAAAAATTGGTCAAATTCCGAAGGGCGTAGGGCTGACATATTCAAAAAACAAGACATGTCTTTTATACCAAAATGTTCTCCATAGAAATACCTTACGGAAACACATAAAATTGTTATATGTTCTTAAATAAAGTTTTTTTTTTTTAATAAAAAAAGAGTTAAGTCAACTTTTCGTACAAAAATCTGCCAAATTTTACAATTTTTTGAATTTTTTAATTGAAAATCGTTTATTTTTGGATCCATAATCGATATTGCCTTCAAATCTTTTGTATGTTATTGGTAATTTAGTTGTCTAACTAACAAAAGAAATTTGAGTCCATTCGGTTCAAAATTAAGCCCTATATTTTAAAAAAAACGGACCAAGGTATGGCAAAATTTTAAAAGTTCAATTTTGAAATGCCTATAACTTGGAAATTATAAGAGAGTAGCACACGCAAGTATGTTTTTTCAAGAGCTAGCCAAGCGCATTCCAAAAAAAATGGCACGTGTTTAAAAATTTTACATGTCGAGGGTACCCTAATTTGAGCTTCCATAGCGCCGCCCCTGGATCATTTGTAGGGTCCATTTTAATAACTTAAACTCGAATACTCCTTGGCTACGCATGTGTCAAATTTTATCCCGATAGGAGCAGCCGTTTAGAAATGCCAGATTTATTTCCAAACAATTTTGATTCTGCCCCACTGTCCAAGGTAATGTTGCAAAAGTGGTGTAACTTAGTTTGCGCTGATAACGTCAAATTGATTTTGAATACATACATATTTGTTTACCTGAAACATATCGCTCATTTGCTGCAACAACGTCATAATTCAAAAAAAGTCGTTTCGAGAAAAACGGCTTTGAATTTTTTATGACATTTGACTATTTCTTAAATAAATTTTCAACAAATCATGAGATTTTCGAAATAAAACCTAATTTGAATAGTAGATGTTAATATCCTTCTAATCTGTATTTAACCCATATTTTTTCTGGTCAAATATACGAGAAAACATGAATTTTGATTTTGACATTTACAACAAAAAACCACTCTCACGGAAAAAATTATTAACTTTTTTGAAAACTGATAAAACTATATGAAAGACTATAGAACGGCGCATATTTCGTATTACTCAGTTCAAAACACACCGATTTTGAGTTATGTCGTTGTTGCAGCAAATGAGCGATATGTTTTACCGAGGATATCATTTAAATTATATAAAGTAACTGAATTGGTAGTGGTATTATGTATAATAATTTAGATATGGATAAATAAATCATTTAACAAATAATTCCAGTTTTATTATTACAAACATTCTTGTCCAAACATTCTAGTCGTAAAAACCCACTCGTAAAAATTCTATTTGAAAATATTCTATAAAAAAAAATCGACAAAAAGTCATAAAAATCCCATTATATCTCCTTGACATTCATTTTCATTCTTCTACTTTTAGTATTTTTTTGTATCTTGTGTTTTATATTTCATTTTGTTTCCGCTTGTACATTTTTAATTTTAATTTATTGATCAACATTGATCATTTATTAAAACTTTAAAAGAAAGAAGAAAAAAAAAAAAAAACATAAAAAAAACGAAAAATCAAACTGCAACACAACATACCAAAACTATTTGTTACATGTATCCTAATAATATACATGGAAACCAAAATAAAACACACCAGATAATAAAAGGGCAAATTGTATAGAAAATTACCTTGTGAATGGAAGAGTATCCCGTAATTATCATGGATACAAAGACGGACAACAACGAATCACTCATGACATTTACACGCGTAAAAAAAGAAATTCTATAAATATCAAAAACACACACTAATTTCACATGAAACACGCTCATTCAAATACGTTTGGGTTTTTTTTTTGTTTTTTTGTCGATTTTCGGGAATATTGAAAACTTTAGTGATGTGTAGAGAACGTTTTGTAAGTTGGTAGTCGGTACCAAAACAAATAACAAGTTTTTTAGGGCCTGGCTCACTAAATGCGAACGAACATTTTCTTTCTTATTTTATATTGAAAACAACAAATAAATTTGAATTTTTGTTATTGTTTTCAATATAAAATAAGAAAGAAAATGTTCGTTCGCATTTTGTGAGCCAGGCCCTTAATTTTTTGTTTCAAAATTTGACACAAACATTTTACAATTTTAGAAATTTTAGTTTCTGTAAAAAAAATTTCAAAAATTTTTGTTTACAAATTATTTACATTAAATGTGTTGAAATTGTAAGTGGTTGTCTGTTTTTGTACATACATATGTACATCTGTACATATGTATGTCGACATTTTCAAATATTTTAAAAGTTAAGTTGCCAAATTTCAAATAAATAAATTTGAGATTTGTTTTCAAAGCCCTTCTCGCTTAGTTTCTTTTAAAGTACGCGAAAGATATTTAACAAAATTGATCCATTTTATCATACATTTATTTTCAATCACATATCATTTATTACCGCCATTAATATTGTGTTTAAATTGCTTCTAATGGAACTCATCGTGACATTTGCATCTGTCAACATGTTTTGCATTTCATTCTTGTTCAGCGATGCTATTTTTGTTATTGTCATTTCTATTTTCCTGGGTATGTCATCTTCTTGTTCTATTATAAATTGTGTGTGTGTGTGTTTTATTTTTACTAGCCGAAATAAAATTTTTTTTAATTAGTTTCCGTTTCTCACGCCTAAAAAAACTAATTTTCATATCATTCAGCTTCATAAAGAAACTTTTCAGCACAAGGCAAAAAAAAAATCGGTTTTTTATATGAAATCTAGTGCAATATGGCGAAATAAAAATTTACTGATCATCATTTGTCATTTTTGCTTTTCTTTATGGCCACTGAGAAAATTTAACATACAAGAGTGTAGTATTGGGCTGTGCCGAATCTTATATACCCTTCACTTTAGAATACTTAAAAATATATAAAAAATTTGGTAAACAAAACTATAGTTTTGTTAGCAACAGGGAGAATCGAATGACATAGCTTACAACTCGAAGTAGTCATTATTTTTTGATCACATGTAAAGCTACGTATACACGGTTGTCAGATTGTCAGAAACATGCTCAGAAAATGGTTAACACAACCATGAGAACTTATGTTGAAACATATGGTTGTTAACCATTTATTGAACATTTTCTGACAACATTGTAAGAATATGACAATCGTGTGTACGTAGCTTAAGACATGTAATTATTAGTAATACCAAAATTCTCGAACAAGACAACTGTTGCTTTCGGATAGTTGATTTCAACCGACATGTATACAATCTAGAGTTGCAAGTGAATATTATTGTATTGTATACTACAAACTACGACAAACGAAATTACAAACTGATATTTATATACCTTTACCACACATGGTGAAGGGTATAAAACCGAAAAAAATAAAAGGAGTATCTTGTATTTGCTTGCGACACCATTACAAATTTGTCTTTTTGAATTTTTTTATAAATTTGGTAAAACAAAAATTAAAGAAACAAACACCTGCTGCATTTATTAAAAATGCTCTAGATTACTAGTATAGTAAAAAGGAGGGCAAATTCAAAAAATATTGTGGCGTTTGTGAATAAGATTTTAACCAAAATTTGTGTGCTTGGGAGTACAAATGTTTTTTTTTTTTTTTTTTGAAAATCTGTTTTATTTTGAGAAATTTGTCCAAATAAATATGTAGATTATATTCGTATATATTTATTTTAAAAAATCATTTTGTTAAGCTCTGCGTGGGGTTACCCATCTTTGATGATAGTTTTTTTTCTGTGTTTTATTTTTTATTGAGTAAATCCGTATTAATCATAAATAATGTGATTTATTTATTTTTTTCCAAAAATTTCACTTCTAATGTGAATGACTTATTTATGTTTTGGGGACAACATTTTATGAGGTAATCATTTTATTAAAATAAATTGACAATAATGGTATTAAAATGGGTGTTGAAGTTTAGATCTACAGAAGTAAAGAATAAAGCAAAGTAAGGATAAAATTTTTTAGTTTATTCCAGTTTTTACTGTCTTGACTACACCATTTCCAATTGTATTTCAGAATTTTTGAATTATATTTAAGAAATTTCAAATTGCATTTCAGACTTTCTTAATTGTATTTTAGGAAATTCCTATTATATTTCAAAAATTTCTAATTGTATAATTACTATTAGAAACTTATGAAAATCAATTTGAAATTTACTCTGAAATACAATTAGAAACTTCTTGTAATACAATTGGAAATGGAAAATATTTAATTTTTTTTAAACCTAAATAGATAACTGAACTAAAACAACGAAAAAGTTCAGTGAAAAGAGTATGTATGTACTTTGAATTGGATCGCTTTTAAACAAGAAGTTTTTTTTTTCCTTATTTTAATATTAAGAATACAATTTTAGTCAATTATAGCAAAATCTTTAAGTGTAAACACACTACAATTTAGTAATTGAAATTTAAATGAATACATATTTATCACTTATACTTATTTGCACATTAATTTAAACGACTACAATGAATAAAAGAGGTACACGTACTTATTTTCCCTAAAAGCCCAGCGGCTTTATAAGTCGCAAAAACAAACAAAACAGTAAAAACTACACTATGAATTTCAATAAACACCATAATCAAGGCATTAAATCTTTTAACATCAGCATAAAACAACAAATAAAACACCATGAACAATAATTCTCCATCGTCGTACGAATGCCAATAATGTGCTCATCTTCTTTCCTTATTGCAATACAATTTTAGTTCCCATAATTCATTTTGTTTAATGTTGCTGTAACAAAAAAAAAAAAAATGGATAAATAAATAAATTAAACAAAACGTAAATAAAAAAATATCTATTTCATCAACGGCAATGCGTTTAATTTAAGCAACAGCAGCAACAGTGCTTGTAAATTTGTCAACACAAAACAAACTACGATTCACCCCTTTGTTTCTGTTGCTGCCGTAAGAATGTGTTGTTGTTCACCGTCTTCTCTTCTGCGTTTAAGTTCGACATGTGTGCGGGCGTATTTTTAAACGACATGTGTGCTTGATGTACACAACAACAACAACAACTACAAACAACAACAACATCATAAAAAATAAAGTGCAAAAAAAAAAATAAAAATTAATTGAATTTAATAAAATACGAATTCTGTTGGTCTTTAAGAGAGAAATTTTTGCAAATTGCTGTTTGTTTGTTGTACGAGTACGAGTTGCTTGATGATCATCGATTAGAGTTTATCCAAAGTAAAAGAAAAGAATATGGGTGCCCATAGTTCAAAAGACAAACTATCACGTTCATATTCTGATCGTTACATACATACCCAAGTCATAGAAAGGGAACGTTTTGGTAGCTTTGGAAAACGTGCGAAAGGTAAGTGTTTATAAATATCTAAAATTACTCATAAAACGTTAATAAAAGGTCCTAGAGGAAAAAGGGCAATAATCTGTGATCACTCATATTTCCCACCAAATATCGATTTTTATATCAAATATCTAAAATCACTCATAAAACGTTAATAAGAGGTCCTAGAGGAAAAAGGGCAATAATTTGTGATCACTCATATTTCCCACCAAATATCGATTTTTATATTAAATATCTAAAATCACTCATAAAACGTTAATAAGAGGTCCTAGAGGACAATGGGCAATAATCTGTGATAACTGCAAATATATCGATTTATATCTGAAATATCTAAAATCACTCATAAAAGGTTAATAAAAAGTCCTAGAGGAAAAAGAGCAATAATCTGTGATCATTCGTATTTCCCACCAAATATCGATTTTTATATGAAATATTTAAAATCACTCATAAAACTTTAATAAGAGGTCCTAGAGGAAAATGGGCAATAATCTGTGATCACTCATATTTCCCACCAAATATCGATTTTTATATGAAATATCTAAAATCACTCATAAAACGTCCTAGAGGAAAAAGGGCAATAATCTGTGATCACTCATATTTCCCACCAAATATCGATTTTTATATGAAGTATCTAAAATCACTCGTAAAACGTTAATAAGAGGTCCTAGAGGAAAAAGGACAATAATCTGTGTTCACTCATATTTCCCACCACATATCGATTTTTACATGAGCTATCTAAAATCACTCATTAAACGTTAATAAGAGGTTCTAGAGGAAAAAGGACAATAATCTGTGTTCACTCATATTTCCCACCAAATATCGATTTTTCTATGAAATATCTAAAATCACTCATAAAACGTTAATAAGTGGTCCTAGAGGAAAAAGGGCAATAATCTGTAATCACTCATATTTCCCACCAAATATCGATTTTTATATGAAATATCTAAAATCACTCATAAAACGTTAATAAGAGGTCCTAGAGGAAATAGGGCAATAATCTGTGATCACTCTGTGATCCCACCAAATATCGATTTTTGTATGAAATATCTAAAATCACTCATAAAACGATAATAAGAGGTCCTAGAGGAAAAAGGGCAATAATCTGTGATCACTCATATTTCCCACCAAATATCGATTTTTATATCAAATATCTAAAATCACTCATAAAACGTTAATAAGAGGTCCTAGAGGAAAAAGGGCAATAATCTGTGCTCACTCATATTTCCCACCAAATATCGATTTTTATATGAAATATCTAAAATCACTCATAAGACACTAATAAGAGGTCCTAGAGGAAAAAGGGCAATAATCTGTGATCACTCATATTTCCCACCAAATATCGATTTTTGTATGAAATATCTAAAATCACTCATAAAACGTTAATAAGAGGTCCTGGAGGAAAAAGGGCAATAATCTCTGATCACTCATATTTCCCATTAAATATCGATTTTTATATGAAATATCTAAAATCACTCATAAAACGATAATAAGAGGTCCTGAAAAATGGCAATAATCTGTGATCACTCATATATCCCATTAAATATCGATTTTTATATGAAATATCTAAAATCAGCCATAGATTGTTAATAAGAGGTCCTAGAGGAAAAAGGGCAATAATCTGTGATCAATCATATTTCCCACCAAATATCGATTTTTATATGAAATATCTAAAATCACTCATAAAACGATAATAAGAGGTCCTAGAGGAAAAAGGGCAAAAATCTGTGATCACTCATATTTACCACCAAATATCGATTTTAATATGAAATATCTAAAATCAGCCATAGATTGTTAATAAGAGGTCCTAGAGGAAAGAGGGAAATTATCTGTGGTTACTCATATTTCCCACCAAATATCGATTTTAATATGAAATATCTAAAATCAGCCATAGATTGTTAATAAGAGGTCCTAGAGGAAAAAGGGCAATAATCTGTGATCACTCATATTTCCCACCAAATATCGATTTTTGTATGAAATATCTAAAATCACTCATAAAACGTTAATAAGAGGTCCTAGAGGAAAAAGGGCAATAATCTGTGATCACTCATATATCCCATTAAATATCGATTTTTATATGAAATATCTAAAATCAGCCATAGATTGTTAATAAGAGGTCCTAGAGGAAAAAGGGCAATAATCTGTGATCACTCATATTTCCCACCAAATATCGATTTTTATATGAAATATCTAAAATCACTCATAAAACGATAATAAGAGGTCCTAGAGGAAAAAGGGCAATAATCTGTGATCACTCATATTTCCCACCAAATATCGATTTTTATATGAAATATCTAAAATCAGCCATAGATTGTTAATAAGAGGTCCTAGAGGAAAAAGGGCAAAAATCTGTGATCACTCATATTTACCACCAAATATCGATTTTAATATGAAATATCTAAAATCAGCCATAGATTGTTAATAAGAGGTCCTAGAGGAAAGAGGGAAATTATCTGTGGTTACTCATATTTCCCACCAAATATCGATTTTAATATGAAATATCTAAAATCAGCCATAGATTGTTAATAAGAGGTCCTAGAGGAAAAAGGGCAATAATCTGTGGTCACTCATATTTCCCACCAAATATCGATTTTTATATGAAATATCTAAAATTACTTATAAAACGTTAATAAGAGGTCCTAGAGGAAAAAGGGCAATAATCTGTGATCACTCATATTTCCCACCAAATATCGATTTTTATATCAAATATCTAAAATCACTCATAAAACGTTAATAAGAGGTCCTAGAGGAAAAAGGGCAATAATCTGTGGTCACTCATATTTCCCACCAAATATCGATTTTTATATGAAATATCTAAAATCAGCCATAGATTGTTAATAAGAGGTCCTAGAGGAAAAAGGGCAATAATCTGTGATCACTCATATTTCCCACCAAATATCCATTTTTATATGAAATATCTAAAATCAGCCATAGATTGTTAATAAGAGGTCCTAGAGGAAAAAGGGCAATAATCTGTGATCACTCATATTTCCCACCAAATATCGATTTTTATATGAAATATCTAAAATCACTAATAAAACGTTAATAAGAGGTCGTAGAGGAAAAAGGGCAATAATCTGTGATCACTCATATTTCCCACCAAATATCGATTTTTATATGAAATATCTAAAATCAGCCATAGATTGTTAATAAGAGGTCCTAGAGGAAAAGGGGCAATAATCTGTGATCACTCATATTTCCCACCAAATATCGATTTTTATATGAAATATCTAAAATCAGCCATAGATTGTTAATAAGAGGTCCTAGAGGAAAAAGGGCAATAATCTGTGATCACTCATATTTCCCATCAAATATCGATTTTTATATGAAATATCTAAAATCAGCCATAGATTGTTAATAAGAGGTCCTAGAGGAAAAAGGGCAATAATCTGTGATCACTCATATTTCCCACCAAATATCGATTTTTATATGAAATATCTAAAATCAGCCATAGATTGTTAATAAGAGGTCCTAGAGGAAAAAGGGCAATAATCTGTGATCACTCATATTTCCCACCAAATATCGATTTTTATATGAAATATCTAAAATCAGCCATAGATTGTTAATAAGAGGTCCTAGAGGAAAAAGGGCAATAATCTGTGGTCACTCATATTTCCCACCAAATATCGATTTTTATATGAAATATCTAAAATCACTCATAAAACGTTAATAAGAGGTCCTAGAGGAAAAAGGGCAATAATCTGTGATCACTCATATTTCCCACCAAATATCGATTTTTATATGAAATATCTAAAATCACTCATAAGACGCTAATAGGAGGTCCTAGAGGAAAAAGGGCAATAATCTGTGGTCACTCATATTTCCCACCAAATATCGATTTTTATATGAAATATCTAAAATCAGCCATAGATTGTTAATAAGAGGTCCTAGAGGAAAAAGGGCAATAATCTGTGATCACTCATATTTCCCACCAAATATCGATTTTTATATGAAATATCTAAAATCAGCCATAGATTGTTAATAAGAGGTCCTAGAGGAAAAAGGGCAATAATCTGTGATCACTCATATTTCCCACCAAATATCGATTTTTATATGAAATATCTAAAATCACTCATAAAACGTTAATAAGAGGTCGTAGAGGAAAAAGGGCAATAATCTGTGATCACTCATATTTCCCACCAAATATCGATTTTTATATGAAATATCTAAAATCAGCCATAGATTGTTAATAAGAGGTCCTAGAGGAAAAAGGGCAATAATCTGTGATCACTCATATTTCCCACCAAATATCGATTTTTATATGAAATATCTAAAATCACTCGTAAAACGTTAATAAGAGGTCCTAGAGGAAAAAGGGCAATAATCTGTGATCACTCATATTTCCCATCAAATATCGATTTTTATATGAAATATCTAAAATCAGCCATAGATTGTTAATAAGAGGTCCTAGAGGAAAAAGGGCAATAATCTGTGATCACTCATATTTCCCACCAAATATCGATTTTTATATGAAATATCTAAAATCAGCCATAGATTGTTAATAAGAGGTCCTAGAGGAAAAAGGGCAATAATCTGTGATCACTCATATTTCCCACCAAATATCGATTTTTATATGAAATATCTAAAATCAGCCATAGATTGTTAATAAGAGGTCCTAGAGGAAAAAGGGCAATAATCTGTGGTCACTCATATTTCCCACCAAATATCGATTTTTATATGAAATATCTAAAATCACTCATAAAACGTTAATAAGAGGTCCTAGAGGAAAAAGGGCAATAATCTGTGATCACTCATATTTCCCACCAAATATCGATTTTTATATGAAATATCTAAAATCACTCATAAGACGCTAATAGGAGGTCCTAGAGGAAAAAGGGCAATAATCTGTGGTCACTCATATTTCCCACCAAATATCGATTTTTATATGAAATATCTAAAATCAGCCATAGATTGTTAATAAGAGGTCCTAGAGGAAAAAGGGCAATAATCTGTGATCACTCATATTTCCCACCAAATATCGATTTTTATATGAAATATCTAAAATCACTCATAAAACGATAATAAGAGGTCCTAGAGGAAAAAGGGCAATAATCTGTGATCACTCATATTTCCCACCAAATATCGATTTTTATATGAAATATCTAAAATCAGCCATAGATTGTTAATAAGAGGTCCTAGAGGAAAAAGGGCAATAATCTGTGATCACTCATATTTCCCATCAAATATCGATTTTTATATGAAATATCTAAAATCACTCGTAAAACGTTAATAAGAGGTCCTAGAGGAAAAAGGGAAATAATCTGTGATCACTCATATTTCCCACCAAATATCGATTTTTATATGAAATATCTAAAATCAGCCATAGATTGTTAATAAGAGGTCCTAGAGGAAAAAGGGCAATAATCTGTGATCACTCATATTTCCCACCAAATATCGATTTTTATATGAAATATCTAAAATCAGCCATAGATTGTTAATAAGAGGTCCTAGAGGAAAAAGGGAAATAATCTGTGATCACTCATATTTCCCACCAAATATCGATTTTTATATGAAATATCTAAAATCACTCATAAAACGTTAATAAGAGGTCCTAGAGGAAAAAGGGCAATAATCTGTGATCACTCATATTTCCCACCAAATATCGATTTTTATATGAAATATCTAAAATCACTCGTAAAACGTTAATAAGAGGTCCTAGAGGAAAAAGGGCAAAAATCTGTGATCACTCATATTTCCCATTAAATATCGATTTTTATATGAAATATCTAAAATCAGCCATAGATTGTTAATAAGAGGTCCAGAGGAAAGAGGGCAATAATCTGTGATCACTCATATTTCCCACCAAATATCGATTTTTATATGAAATATCTAAAATCACTCATAAGACGCTAATAAGAGGTCCTAGAGGAAAAAGGGCAATAATCTGTGATCACTCATATTTCCCATCAAATATCGGTTTTTATATGAAATATCTAAAATCACTCGTAAAACGTTAATAAGAGGTCCTAGAGGAAAAAGGGCAAAAATCTGTGATCACTCATATTTCCCATTAAATATCGATTTTTATATGAAATATCTAAAATCAGCCATAGATTGTTAATAAGAGGTCCTAGAGTAAAAAGGGCAATAATCTGTGATCACTCATATTTCCCATCAAATATCGATTTTTATATGAAATATCTAAAATCACTCGTAAAACGTTAATAAGAGGTCCTAGAGGAAAAAGGGCAAAAATCTGTGATCACTCATATTTCCCATTAAATATCGATTTTTATATGAAATATCTGAAATCAGCCATAGATTGTTAATAAGAGGTCCTAGAGGAAAAAGGGCAATAATCTGTGATCACTCATATTTCCCATTAAATATCGATTTTTATATGAAATATCTAAAATCAGCCATAGATTGTTAATAAGAGGTCCTAGAGGAAAAAGGGCAATAATCTGTGATCACTCATATTTCCCATCAAATATCGATTTTTATATGAAATATCTAAAATCACTCATAAAACGTTAATAAGAGGTCCTAGAGGAAAAAGGGCAATAATCTGTGGTCACTCATATTTCCCACCAAATATCGATTTTTATATGAAATATCTAAAATCAGCCATAGATTGTTAATAAGAGGTCCTAGAGGAAAAAGGGCAATAATCTGTGGTCACTCATATTTCCCACCAAATATCGATTTTTATATGAAATATCTAAAATCACTCATAAGACGCTAATAGGAGGTCCTAGAGGAAAAAGGGCAATAATCTGTGGTCACTCATATTTCCCACCAAATATCGATTTTTATATGAAATATCTAAAATCAGCCATAGATTGTTAATAAGAGGTCCTAGAGGAAAAATGGAAATAATCTGTGATCACTCATATTTCCCACCAAATATCGATTTTTATATGAAATATCTAAAATCACTCATAAAACGTTAATAAGAGGTCCTAGAGGAAAAAGGGCAATAATCTGTGATCACTCATATTTCCCACCAAATATCGATTTTTATATGAAATATCTAAAATCACTCATAAGACGCTAATAGGAGGTCCTAGAGGAAAAAGGGCAATAATCTGTGGTCACTCATATTTCCCACCAAATATCGATTTTTATATGAAATATCTAAAATCACTCGTAAAACGTTAATAAGAGGTCCTAGAGGAAAAAGGGCAATAATCTGTGATCACTCATATTTCCCATTAAATATCGATTTTTATATGAAATATCTAAAATCAGCCATAGATTGTTAATAAGAGGTCCAGAGGAAAGAGGGCAATAATCTGTGATCACTCATATTTCCCACCAAATATCGATTTTTATATGAAATATCTAAAATCACTCATAAAACGTTAATAAGAGGTCCTAGAGGAAAAAGGGCAATAATCTGTGATCACTCATATTTCCCACCAAATATCGATTTTTATATGAAATATCTAAAATCACTCGTAAAACGTTAATAAGAGGTCCTAGAGGAAAAAGGGCAAAAATCTGTGATCACTCATATTTCCCATTAAATATCGATTTTTATATGAAATATCTAAAATCAGCCATAGATTGTTAATAAGAGGTCCATAGGAAAGAGGGCAATAATCTGTGATCACTCATATTTCCCACCAAATATCGATTTTTATATGAAATATCTAAAATCACTCATAAGACGCTAATAAGAGGTCCTAGAGGAAAAAGGGCAATAATCTGTGATCACTCATATTTCCCATCAAATATCGATTTTTATATGAAATATCTAAAATCACTCGTAAAACGTTAATAAGAGGTCCTAGAGGAAAAAGGGCAAAAATCTGTGATCACTCATATTTCCCATTAAATATCGATTTTTATATGAAATATCTGAAATCAGCCATAGATTGTTAATAAGAGGTCCTAGAGGAAAAAGGGCAATAATCTGTGATCACTCATATTTCCCATTAAATATCGATTTTTATATGAAATATCTAAAATCAGCCATAGATTGTTAATAAGAGGTCCTAGAGGAAAAAGGGCAATAATCTGTGATCACTCATATTTCCCATCAAATATCGATTTTTATATGAAATATCTAAAATCACTCATAAAACGTTAATAAGAGGTCCTAGAGGAAAAAGGGCAATAATCTGTGGTCACTCATATTTCCCACCAAATATCGATTTTTATATGAAATATCTAAAATCAGCCATAGATTGTTAATAAGAGGTCCTAGAGGAAAAAGGGCAAAAATCTGTGGTCACTCATATTTCCCACCAAATATCGATTTTTATATGAAATATCTAAAATCACTCGTAAAACGTTAATAAGAGGTCCTAGAGGAAAAAGGGCAAAAATCTGTGATCACTCATATTTCCCATTAAATATCGATTTTTATATGAAATATCTAAAATCAGCCATAGATTGTTAATAAGAGGTCCATAGGAAAGAGGGCAATAATCTGTGATCACTCATATTTCCCACCAAATATCGATTTTTATATGAAATATCTAAAATCACTCATAAGACGCTAATAAGAGGTCCTAGAGGAAAAAGGGCAATAATCTGTGATCACTCATATTTCCCATCAAATATCGATTTTTATATGAAATATCTAAAATCACTCGTAAAACGTTAATAAGAGGTCCTAGAGGAAAAAGGGCAAAAATCTGTGATCACTCATATTTCCCATTAAATATCGATTTTTATATGAAATATCTGAAATCAGCCATAGATTGTTAATAAGAGGTCCTAGAGGAAAAAGGGCAATAATCTGTGATCACTCATATTTCCCATTAAATATCGATTTTTATATGAAATATCTAAAATCAGCCATAGATTGTTAATAAGAGGTCCTAGAGGAAAAAGGGCAATAATCTGTGATCACTCATATTTCCCATCAAATATCGATTTTTATATGAAATATCTAAAATCACTCATAAAACGTTAATAAGAGGTCCTAGAGGAAAAAGGGCAATAATCTGTGGTCACTCATATTTCCCACCAAATATCGATTTTTATATGAAATATCTAAAATCAGCCATAGATTGTTAATAAGAGGTCCTAGAGGAAAAAGGGCAATAATCTGTGGTCACTCATATTTCCCACCAAATATCGATTTTTATATGAAATATCTAAAATCACTCATAAAACGTTAATAAGAGGTCCTAGAGGAAAAAGGGCAATAATCTGTGATCACTCATATTTCCCACCAAATATCGATTTTTATATGAAATATCTAAAATCACTCATAAGACGCTAATAGGAGGTCCTAGAGGAAAAAGGGCAATAATCTGTGGTCACTCATATTTCCCACCAAATATCGATTTTTATATGAAATATCTAAAATCAGCCATAGATTGTTAATAAGAGGTCCAGAGGAAAAAGGGCAAAAATCTGTGATCACTCATATTTCCCATTAAATATCGATTTTTATATGAAATATCTAAAATCAGCCATAGATTGTTAATAAGAGGTCCAGAGGAAAAAGGGCAAAAATCTGTGGTCACTCATATTTCCCACCAAATATCGATTTTTATATGAAATATCTAAAATCACTCATAAGACGCTTATAGGAGGTCCTAGAGGAAAAAGGGCAATAATCTGTGGTCACTCATATTTCCCACCAAATATCGATTTTTATATGAAATATCTAAAATCAGCCATAGATTGTTAATAAGAGGTCCTAGAGGAAAAATGGAAATAATCTGTGATCACTCATATTTCCCATTAAATATCGATTTTTATATGAAATATCTAAAATCAGCCATAGATTGTTAATAAGAGGTCCTAGAGGAAAAAGGGCAATAATCTGTGATCACTCATATTTCCCATCAAATATCGATTTTTATATGAAATATCTAAAATCACTCATAAAACGTTAATAAGAGGTCCTAGAGGAAAAAGGGCAATAATCTGTGGTCACTCATATTTCCCACCAAATATCGATTTTTATATGAAATATCTAAAATCAGCCATAGATTGTTAATAAGAGGTCCAGAGGAAAGAGGGCAATAATCTGTGATCACTCATATTTCCCACCAAATATCGATTTTTATATGAAATATCTAAAATCACTCATAAGACGCTAAAAAGAGGTCCTAGAGGAAAAAGGGCAATAATCTGTGATCACTCGTATTTCCCACCAAATATCGATTTTCGTATGAAATATCTAAAATCACTCATAAAACGTTAATAAGAGGTCCTAGAGGAAAAAGGGCAATAATCTGTGATCACTCAAATTTCCCAACAAATATCGATTTTTATATGAAATATCTAAAATCACTCGTAAAACTTTAATAAGATGTCCTAGAGGAAAAAGGGCAATAATCTGTGATCACTCAAATTTCCCAACAAATATCGATTTTTTATATGAAGAATCTAAAATTACTCATAATAATATTTAGTAAATATAATTCATTTGCTAAACTTGTTGATTCTATGCCAGGTCTTGTTAACAAATGACATTAGTTGGCTGACATCCGTAGACCAGGCATTCAATACATACGAAGCACTCTTCTTAATTTTCTTAATATTTTGGTTGTAATTGTGGTTTAACCATGGACTAATTCCAAATACGTATTGCGGTACAAACATTTCAGGAACTTTCGGTTTTCTGGCTCCCAAAATAAGGTGTCGAATAAAAGCTAGTTTTACCGCTGTGAAAATAAATCTATTGAATTAGTAAAAGGCTTTGCATATTGACTTCGTATGTTTGATTTTTTTCCAAATTAATTTTTTTTTTCAATCTTAATAAATTGTTTTCAAGTTGTAAACATTTCAAGTGCGCGATTTTTTGTACTTCAAAAGGCCTCATTTTGTATATTTTTTAATCCATTCTCATTTATGTCTGTCTGAGATGGCAAATATTATTTTATGGCCTTAAAATGCATTTGTTGTGTTGTATTAAATTCTCCTTAATTGTTGTTTACATTACAATAACAAAAGCAGCAAAAAAAAAAAAAAAAACATTGAATTTATAATGGGGTTGCAATAAAACTGCATGTGTTTCTTTCTACTTGAATTTATCCATGTATGATAATCTTATTTTACTCTTTTTATGTTTTTTTCGTTGTCATTCATATTTCATATCCATTTTTAAATAAACATCCTTTATTGTTTGTTGTCCAACGTCGGACTATGAATACGCATAAATGTTAATATCATGTAATATACATATGTATATATAAAAAAAAGAATAGAATGAAAAGAAAAAAATATTTTAAGAACCATTTTACATGCACTGGAAGAAAAATACTCAATTAAAATGCCAAGCAAATACTTTGGAATCACAATATCGAGGGACTATATTCAATATCTTAGATTTGCTTAAAACTCAGTTTTGATGGCAAAATATTCCACATCTGTGGTATAAATTTCAAAGAATAATAAATATTTTTCTCTCTCTATCTTTTTGAATACTAATAACTTTTTAATTCAATTATTTGGTGTAATATTCACTTGCAAATATGTTTTCTTACCAATTTGGACATGCTGATCACGAATCTGTCAAAATATAGACGACTGTTTATATATAGATGAGTGTTTATATATAAATATATAGTTGAGCCGGAATAAATACTGTACAAACCTCATGTATACAGTATCCGAAGTATCCGAAATAATTTTAACAATTTTATTTCTGTCTGCGAACTCAAACAAAAATCTTCTTGGGAAATATGAGGAGTACAAATGTTTTTGTAAATTCTCATTTGGACTTTTATTTTGACTACTGTAAGCCATTTAGTGCTGAGCATGGGGTTTAGTTAAATAAGACGAATGAGGAGGAGAATGAAGTTGTTTTAGTTCATTACGAAACAACCACAACCATTCAATGGCCGCTGAACATTTTGAGTCCTTATCTCGTTGAATGTGCCAGCTTCCATATAGACTCATTTTGGATACTCACTCCTTAAAATGATCGTTTAGAATGTACAAATATCTAAATAAATGCATAATTGTTCAAAAAAAAACTTGCTTTCCCACCCCAGCCCCTTTAAATATAATACTTTGTCTCAATATTTTGAGTCACTATATGTCAAACTTCAATAACAACTACTTACTCATTATAATCCTTTATTGGAAAATTGATGAGACAGTAATTGTGTTTTTTACAATTTTGCGTTTAAATCTGATAAATAAATTGAATATGATTTTTTTAGTGTATACATATTTTCAAAATATTTAATCCTTCTTTATTTTTCTCTTCTCTTTTCCATTCGCTTTGTTTAAGAAAGATAATAATCATATAAAAATAAAATGGTCACGTTTTGTCATGCACATTATGTAAGAATTACTTATGTACACATTCATACATATATAGTACCCAGCAGTTCTAGGAGACAGTCCCGAACTAGTGATTTTACCCATCATTTAGGGTGGGAACTAGTTACTTCAGTGGCTACGTGACTAGTTATTTTAACACGTACATGTCCTAAGCAGGGATTCAATTGACCCTTTTTGACTACAATGAGACTGTCTAAGAGCTGGTCCAAAGAAGTCAACGCATTGGATTCACATTCTTGTTAAATAAAACTGGTAACTTGATAACTTGATCAGCTACATAACTAGTTATTTTAGCATGTACGGGTGCTAATTGACTTCAATTAGTCAGCTAAAAAAACATATCATAGGTAGTCTAATAAACGACGTTTAAAGTGACTTCACTATAGGTTACTAAGAGACACTAAAGTGACTATTGACTTCATGCTATATTACATGGGATATCGGTATACTTAAGTAAAAATAAAAATTAAGTTAATGAGAATTATGTCAACACAATTTCTATAAAACCAGTTTATAGAAATTGTGTTGATTACTTAGAGACACTTAAGTGATAATTGTCTTCACGCTAGATTACCTGGGATGTATAAAGTAACCAATTGTCTTATCTCTGCACTACAAAGAGCACATACGTGTCAAATAACCAAAATATATAAATTGGAGTCAGCCAAGTGCCAAGACATTTGTGACGATTACAGTCTATAAGGGATACATTGACTACTTGCTTAATTGCTGGGTATATACTGCTTATGTTTGTTTAAAATATTATTAAAAAATACAAATGTTTATTAGAAAATTCTAAAACCTTAATAAGATGCGTGCCTTCGCATCAATTCTTGGAAAATGAGTTGTCGTCATATCAGAAATTGTCTTTAAAATAAATTGTCCTTAATACAAAAAGAGCTTTCGTTTTTTATTTATACACATTTTTGTTGGTTTATTTTCAGGAGCAGCCAAAAAGCGTGATGTACGTAATTTGAGTATATCACCCACAGATTTGGGACCACCACCCAAAACACAACAAACAGCAAATGGTTCTTCAACACGACCAAAACCAGCGATTATATCATTGACACGTAAGTTGCACTTACTTTTCATTTTATTATTTACTTGTATTCAAATTTGATAAAGATATCGTTTGTAAGGTAAATGGAATTGCATTAAATGGAAATTGTTAGATAAGTTTTACCTTAAGCACAAAGTATGTATGCAGAGGTGACAATAAAGCTAAAATCAGTTTCTGGGGTAGTTCTTATTGCTGTGTATTAATCACTTTATGTTACATGCAGTAAAAATGTAAACAAAATGCAGTTCTGAAAGAACGAGAGAACTATACAACTTGTTAATCTTCTTTCTCGTGGCACCTCTGTATACTACTTTGTGTCATAGGTTACAACTAAAAACGCAATTTAGAGTAAAATATTGTTACGTTTTAACCTTTTTAAAATGTTATACTTTTGATTGCAAATAAAAGCAGTTCTAGTAGTTTAAAATTGTGACAACTCTTTATTTATTTAAAATGTACAACAACAACATTTCAAATAGTCACACAGAGTCTTTATACACGTTTATCAATTCTTAGAAATGCACATACACTTTATAATGTACAAACTTAAATGTTCAAGACCGTTGATGTTAACTCCAACAGCGCCTATGATAAACTCACTCACTACTGCAACCTCTGCCAATATTTATACACACGCTATCTTTCGTAAATCTTCTACAGTGGTCTTAATGGACAAACTTGTATGTTCGAATTCTAGAGCTTTCGATGTCAATGTTAGCAGCTAAAACCGCTTGCTATCAACATTGTTGATAAGTAGAAGCTTCTACTGATGAACGTGTTTATAAACATGATGAATGCTGCAGGCATTCAGTGGTTACAGACCGTTAAATTCAAATCGCTATTGCAAATTCGTAACAATATATTAAAAAAATTTACTCTTTTCCTAATTTTATGATTGATTAAACAACAAAATACACTGATTTTAATTTATTTTGTTTTTGCAAGACTTTTTTGACAACAGACTTAGGTTTTTTGTCTCTCAGTAACGCTTCTATGTATATTTTATTCTTTCTTACATATATTTTTTTATTTTATACTTTAACTTCTAACACAGCCCATAACTATTGGCTGGTCTCGCTTCTATGCCCCTAAAAATCATACGACAATTGTGCTCCTCTAAACGTGGTGTAGCCTTGTCGCTATCACGATGAGCTTTTTCCGACCATAAACGTTCGGCCACAGCACTTACTCTGGGGAATGTTGTGGGCACTACATTATGCTCGTTTATAAATTCAGACCATAAACAAGCTTCACCACCTAAAACATGTTTCTTTTGCTCGTCAGTGCCTTCGAAATCGGTTGGTTCTATTGCATAGAATTTTTCCCAATCACCACCCGTCTCCAAAACATACAAATACCAATCTTGACTACGTATTATATCGTAGTTATGAGCAGTCAAGTCGTGAGCATTTTTCTTATAATCAAACCATACTTGACCAATAGTACCGGCTGGCCATTCCATCCAAAAGTTTTCAGTCATACCCTGAAATTTAAAAAAAAAAACTTTGTTGAGCAAAAATTATTTCTCTTAATGTTTTGGAAAATTTACCTCCTGCCACACCATTTGTTTCCAATCCAATGAAGATATATTTGCTGTAAATCGTTTTAGAAACATATAGGGCAAATCCACATTATCTAGATTCTTTAAGGCTAAATAACTTTGTATTTGGGGGTTTGACTCCCAACAAGCCCAATCTACTTCATCTACACCCAAGTGTAGATATTCATCAGGGAATAAACCTCGTAACTCACTAATTTTGAAATGTTTAGAATCTTTTAAATTTGATGTCTTATTCTTACCTAAATAGTTTGTATAGAAACTCAAAAGTTGTATCCTTTGTAGGGTTTAAAGGTCCTAGTTGGCCTGAAAAATCTCCGAAACATTCTGTCATAATTTCCGGATGTGAAGCACCCCATGATGCCGTGTGGGCTTTATAAATAAAATAAATACATTGTGAGCTTAGAGAGATATTAATGCTAAATATTAAATATATTAAATATGAATAAGCATATTTTAGTAATATGACAGACCAAAATAAATATGAGAATGGCCGTGGCTTGGAAAGAAAGATAAATATATGACACTCATTTACTATAGACAATGCTATTTCTCTCTCCCTCTGCAAAGCACAACCAATAAATAATTCTAGTAGAACGTCATAATAACCGTATGGCTCGATATTATTTCTTTGACTACTGTCATAATTATGATATTTGTTTTGGGGAATGTAAAAAATTATGCTAATTTTTTGTTGGTATATTTTCAAATTTTTTTTTCATTCAAAGCTTTTAAGAAATTTCGCGTCAGATTTCAGAACTAATATATAATATTGTAATAATGGTGTAAATTTTTTTTTTAATAAAAATCTTGTGTACTTAGCACATTTGTCAATTATTCAAAAGATTTAAGATTTCTGCAGATTTAAAAAAGTAAGAGAGCTATATTCGGCTGTGCCGAATCTTATATACCCTTCACCAAATTGTACTTTAAAATAAAATTTATTTTTTTTTTTTTTTAATAGTTTTTAGTTTTTTCCAATTTTTTTAAAAAAAATTTTTTTAATTTATTAGTGAAAGAAATTTATGACAAAAGAATGTTTTTTGTGAAAAAAAAGGGGGTTAAAAAATATTTTTCCCGATTTGGACCCATTGTAGGTCCAACTTTGTATAGCCTTATATACATCGTTGCAATGGACTTTGAAATATCTATCGTTAGATATCCATTTTGGCTATATTTATGACTTAGTAATCGAGATATAGATAAAAAAATAGGCCAAAAATAGAGGTTGTCTCGGATTTTTGCTCATATCTCCGTTATTTATGGACGGATTTTGCTGATTTTAAATAGGAAACTTTTCGAAAGCATGTTTGACAGAATTATTGAGGATTTGGATGCCGAAGATATCTGGGGTCTTCAGAAAACTGATTTCAACAGACAGACAGACAGACAGACAGGCAGGCAGGCAGGCAGGCAGGCAGGCAGGCAGGCAGGCAGGCAGGCAGGCAGGCAGGCAGGCAGGCAGACAGACAGACAGACAGACAGACAGACAGACAGACAGACAGACAGACAGACAGACAGACAGACAGACAGACAGACAGACAGACAGACAGACAGACAGACAGACAGACAGACAGACAGACAGACAGACAGACAGACAGACAGACAGACAGACAGACAGACAGACAGACAGACAGACAGACAGACAGACAGACAGACAGACAGACAGACAGACAGACAGACAGACAGACAGACAGACAGACAGACAGACAGACAGACAGACAGACAGACAGACAGACAGACAGACAGACAGACAGACAGACAGACAGACAGACAGACAGACAGACAGACAGACAGACAGACAGACAGACAGACAGACAGACAGACAGACAGACAGACAGACAGACAGACAGACAGACAGACAGACAGACAGACAGACAGACAGACAGACAGACAGACAGACAGACAGACAGACAGACAGACAGACAGACAGACAGACAGACAGACAGACAGACAGACAGACAGGCAGGCAGGCAGGCAGGCAGGCAGGCAGACAGACAGACAGACAGACAGACAGACAGACAGACAGACAGACAGACAGACAGACAGACAGACAGACAGACAGACAGACAGACAGACAGACAGACAGACAGACAGACAGACAGACAGACAGACAGACAGACAGACAGACAGACAGACAGACAGACAGACAGACAGACAGACAGACAGACAGACAGACAGACAGACAGACAGACAGACATGGCTAAATCAACTCCGCTATCTATAAGGATTCAGAATATATATACTTTATAGGGTCGGAAAATTATATTGTGGAAATTACAAACGGAATGACAAATTTATATATACCCATCTCACGAAGGTGAAGGGTATAAAAAAGGCTATATTACTTAATGGGTCTAGTGGTCATTACAATATATATTGCATTTGAAAAATGTAAAATTTTGTACAAATTTTTTTTTATTGAATCTGAAAATTTATTTGTTATTTCAACACATGACTTGAGCGATTTGGTAATTTTTAATTCAAATGTATAAGTATGTATCTTACTCACCAGGTGTATCAAATTCAGGCACAACACGAATACCTCTTTGACGAGCAAATTCCACAATTTCCCTTACATCATCTTTCGAATAAGTAAATTCGGGCCTATAAGCGCCCTTAGCCGATAGTTCAGGAAAAACAGTGGAATTAAAAGGAAAAGCTGAATCATCTGTAATATGCCAATGAAACACATTTAACTTGTTGTAGGCCATGCCCTCCAACAATTGTAAAATTTTCGATTTAGTTATAAAATGACGAGCAGAATCCAACATCAGGCCACGATATTTAAAACGAGGAGCATCATAAATTTCTGTTTCTGGTATGCGTAGCTAACAAATGTTTTCTCTTTTAAAAAAAAACGAACATAAATGCGAAAAAAATTCACTTACAATACCATTTGGCATGGGCACCAAGAGCTGGGACAATGTTTCTAAACCTCTTAAAATGCCCCAAACAGAGTTGGCTATGACACGTCCATCACCCCAAACAAAATCTTTAAGTAACATAAATAAAAAGAAAAAATTGCTTTAAATTTTAACATCTGCAGTGTGATTTGGGATGATGTGGATTTTTCGACGCCTACATGACTCATCCATATTTAAGTGAGGCAGTGTTTCACATGTCTTTGTTAAATTCACTCGTATCTTTTGTATTTTGCGTACAAATGCAGTTTGGGGAGCCCGTATATAACCTTGTGCAGAATTTTTTATAATTGTGGTGTAACGTTGTAGGGCTTTTTGTATTAAGGCACAATTTTTGTTGACAGCCTGTGAATATTTATGAACAATTGTATTTAGAAAATATTTAAAGAATTTTATTTTAAAATCTTATAACCAACCTACCACAAGTTGAAAGTTATTGACATCAATGCCATAATAACGTCCCGTATTATCTTGCCACAAGGGTTTGGGCCATACCTCACCCACTGATCCCTTAATATCGGGTCCATAACTTACATAACTGTTGGCGTGTACTAAATTTGAACGTAGTATTAAAAGAAAAGCAAAACAAACAATTAAATATCTTATAAACATTTTATTAAGAACAAAAGAACAGTTCTTTCTTGGCGTAAAAGTGAAACGATAATGAAAAAATTTTATTTTTATTAAGAAGATAACAAAACGTTGTAAATAATTCTTGGTATTTTTGTATTCACATGTTATTTAGAATCTATTTTATATATACACCTGTGTCAACGGCTACAAATATAATTTATTGACTAATTAAACGCGTGACATTATTATGATACTTTCTGATCTTTTTCGATGAGATTAAAAATAAATATTTATTAAATTAATATTAAGTGATTTTATTGACTATTAAGCCAATTCAAAAATTGTTTTTGTTAAAAGAGCTTTTTTTTATAAAAAAAAATGTTTGCTCAAGCGGAATTTATTGTGATGTGAGGAGATGACGGTTATTTAGATGTGTTTTTTATTTAATCTTTTGACTGACTGAGCCGGAATTAAATCCTAATAATATTATTTGTAAATCTTTTTTAAATATAATATAATAATAGAAATTAATAATAGAAATAAATGAGTTATACAAAGAGCTTCGAATTAATTGAATTTGTGCTTAATTCATTCATTCCATAAATCTATTCCTAATATCTAATTCTTTAGCTTCATTCAATGACTTTCATTTAAATAGAATTCATTTATCGTTGAATTAACTCTTAATGGAATTAATGCATAATATTTTTATTAATTCAAATTTAATACAAATTAAATTAAAATATTTTTTCATTAAAAATATTATATGTGAGCATTTCCTGTGATTAGTCAACCAGGATCGAAAAATAAAATGTTGATAATCATCGTGTTTTATTGACGATATTTCAATATGATTTGGTACATATAATTTTTTCGGTCCAAGGACGAAGCCTATTGAAACTGGCTGAAATCGGTCCATTATTTCGCCTAGTCCCCACTTAAATGTTTAATTTATGTAGGTATCTACACAAATATTGTACCAAATAAGTTTTATATATACCGAATTCATGTCACCAAATTTTATTATGATCGGTTCATAATTAATCATAGCTCCCATATAAGACCCGCTTCCGTAAATCACTTTAACGTTCAAAAATCTCATAAAAACGTTGGTATACACATAAAATTCAACATAAATAACTCTCATATAGATATAAACTACGACCTAATTTCATGGTGACCGGTTAATAATTGGTCATAGCTCCCATATAAGGCCCACTTCGAAAATCACTCATGAATATAAATTATTGTATTTTAAAAGAAAAATGTTTTTGCATTTTATTTCTAAAATCCCGAATTTACATTTCTAAAATCCCGAATCCTGGGATTTGTAAAACCCAGTCCCGTTTGGCATCCCTAGCTATGACGATGTTTTCATCAGCACTGATAAGTCAGCACTGACGATATTTACATCAGTGCTGATTAATCAGCTATGACGATGTTTTCATCAGCGTTGACGATGTTTTCATCAGCACTGATTAGTCAGCACTGACGATATTTACATCATTATTAATCAGCTATGACGATGTTTTCATCAGCACTGACGATGTTTTCATTAGCACTGATTAGTCAGCACTGACGCTGTTTTCATCAGCACTGACGCTGTTTTCATCAGCACTGACGATATTTACATCAGCACTGATTAATCAGCTATGACGATGTTTTCATCAGCACTGATTAGTCAGCACTGACGTTGTTTTCATCAGCACTGACGATGTTTTCATCAGCACTGACGATGTTTTCATCAGCACTGACGATGTTTTCATCAGCACTGACGATGTTTAAATCAGCACTGACGATGTTTTCATCAGCACTGACGATGTTTTCATCAGCACTGACGATGTTTTCATCAGCACTGACGATGTTTTCATCAGCACTGACGATGTTTAAATCAGCACTGACAATGTTTTCATCAGCACTGACGATGTTTTCATCAGCACTGACGATGTTTCCTCAGTACTGATTAGTCAGCACTGACGATGTTTTCATCAGCACTGATTAATCAGCTATGACGATGTTTTCATCAGCACTGATTAGTCAGCACTGACGATTTTTTCATCAGCACTGACGATATTTACATCAGTGCTGATTAATCAGCTATGACGATGTTTTCATCAGCACTGATTAGTCAGCACTGACGATATTTACATCAGTGCTGATTAATCAGCTATGACGATGTTTTCATCAGCACTGATTAGTCACCACTGACGATATTTACATCAGCACTGATTAGTCAGCACTGATCAGTAATCATTCAGTGCAGCATCGAATAATAATTAAGTGTATTATTACATACTCAATCATGCAAGTTATTGTGACAATCATATATATGATTGTTTTAACCATATATATTATTGCGGCACTCTACTTGTACCATCACTCTGTTAAAGATTAATTATATTATTGCTATTTTTTAAAATACTATTTTAATAGTATTTAACCAATTTTACCCGTTTTCCCCCTGTTTACCCCTTTCTGGTCCAAGTATTGAAAAAAGTTATAGCCTATTGACGCTTCCAAGTAAGGATCTATCTACGTTCCAAATTTCAATAAAATCGATTCAGCCGTTTAGGCGTGATGCTCAAACAAACAAACAAACAAATAAACAAACAAACTTACAAAGACATTTATATATTTATATAGATATAGATTATGAAAACTTAAACCCGAGGAAATCCATCTTTTGCACCAAACATAGAGCTACCAAAATGCTATCGAATCGCAAAAAAGAAATGCTAGGAAAAGTTTTGTTTTCTATATTCTTGGACATCAAAAGCGTACGAACGTACGTTCGTGATCCCAGGAAATGTAAGATTTAGTTTTCATATGGGCAATTCCATGTCATCGTACGTGACATTTGTACGCCTATAGAGTGGAACAGATTTTGCAAAAATAAGAGTATCTGAAAAATAATTTGGTCTTTATGTTCCATTTAGAGGGTACTATATTTAAAAAAAAATAATAAGTTCTTTCGAAACATTGTTATCCAAAATATGGAGCAAAATAAGGGTATATCGTGCGTTACATAAAATGGAAGTCGTTTTGAGGTACATGTTGAAATATGCGAAAATTTGCGAATCGTGAGAGGCGTTAGGTTTTCTTTTAATTTCTTACACTAAACCAAATATTTTTCCTTTACAATCCGTCATATTTAAATAAAAAACAATCTTTTGATGATTTTATAATAAATACAATTTAATATCGTACGTGGCATACCGTACGTGACAGATTTTTCTCGTATAGTAAAACAATGTATATTCTGTAAATATATGTATACAAAAACTAAAAAAATAAATTGAAAATATACATTCGGTTCTAATAAACAATTTCATAATAGCAAAAAAACAATCAGAGTCAAATTCATTTCATACTACATGCTAATTGGGAGCAATTTTAGCCTATAACATACCAATTAAATTAAAAAATTAAATATAGTCAGTTTAAACTATTATTTTTGCACTTAAAATGTTGTAATTAGCTCTAAATACTTTCACATAGTAACATTTTAGTGTTTTCTTCTATTCAAATCATCTTGAAAAAAAGTTTCAAGGGTTTTTGTTTTATCAGTCGTGGTAGTCATTCTCTCGGAATTGTCCATATGCTAAATTTAAAATTGAATTAATAATAAATTCACTGAAATTTATTGTTGGGGGATAAGCTAGTTCCATGCGCATTTCACTGGTTGCTTAGGGAAGATCCTAAGTAAAATTAGTTTTTGAAATAAATAAAAAATTCAAATATATTTTATTTAATGGTTACGTCAAATATTTAGTTATATATATTGTATGTGCTTATATCTCAGCCATTTATGGATCGAGACTCAGCAAACACACGAAAAATCTAATAAATTATAAAATTTGTTCTCTTTGACTTCGGTATTCTTAAGATGCTATAGAAATTGATCTGCAGATGTTTAACAGAGTAATAGTAAATACCAATGATTACTTTAATGAAGAAATTCTCTAATAAATATTGAAAATTCTTTATTAGAGAAATGTATAAATTTATATAAAATATACAAATTTATACATTTAACTTAATTGCAAAAGGTCATGGTAAATTAATACTCGTAGCTACAAACAAACAAGAATTATTATGTTGTCACTGCAGAAATAAAGGGAGGTAGATAAAAAACATTGTATTGAATGATAATTTAAATATTCAACGATTGTTTTGTGAAACGTTAAATGGATGGATTGATTGTCCTACCCCTTGTCAAGTAATTGACTGATATAATTTTATTTATACTTGTACTTCGTTATTTACATTTGATTGCATTTCTTCTGTTTTTATTATTTTAATTAATCAATTGCACTCTTCATACGTCTTTTGTGTTGCAAAACTTAAAAAAAGTGCTTATTTGAAAAATTTATCATCGTAAAACATTCTCTCTCTGGCTCTAATTTACAATGCAAGTCATGTTTGGGTAACAATTGCAGCTTTTGTGTATTTTTTTTTTTTTTTTCATTTAATTTCGTGCAAAATAACTGGAGAATTTAATGCAATTTGAAAGAAACTGTATTTTTTTTTTTTTATAAATAAATAAATTCTTATGTAACTGCAGCAATTTTCCATGGAATGTTTAAAACACCACATAGACGACTTACTACTTTAGTTATATGTACTTTACTAAAGGAAAATAATCCCAGACCTTTTATTAAAATAAAAGAAGAAAACTTATGAAAAGCAAGACGAATTAAGATATGCTGAAGATTTGTATGAAAATTAAATTAAATACAAAAAATAAATAATAAAAAAAAAAATACGAAAATAATGTTGAGTGAATCGCAATGACGAAATATAAACAGTGTAAATTTCATGTGAATTAAAAAAAAAAAACAAATTACACAATTATAAAGGGAGACGGAAGACTGGAAAACAAACATTTACATTCCTGTTGGCTGTTGAAACTAGCAGATTTATGTGGGAAACTTGAAATCATTTTAATCTCAACAAAAATTAAGCTTAAAAGAATGAATATAAAACAAAATATTTATTTAAAGCAAGATATTAAATGTCTTAAATGTTATGATCACTTAAATCACAACTTATTACAGATATACATAAATGACAGCTGTAAAAAAAGTATTATAGAACCGTATGGTTATTTTGACGTTCTAAAATCAATTTTCAAAGGTAAACAAATAAAATTTTCAATAGACATCGAGTGTGAGATATATTTCGAATTCATTTCCTTGTATACCCATATTTCTTCATCGATATTTGCTTATAAAGTTAATTTGTTGTTAAAACATATGTTTTTCGATTCCATACATATAGGTCCTCGCTGAGTCACATGTGTAAATATTGTATATGGGCAATTCCATGTCATCGTACGTGACATTTGTACGCCTATAGAGTGGAATAGATTTTCCAAAAATAAAAGTATCTGAAAAATAATTTGGTCTTTATGTTCCATTCAGAGGGTGTAATATTTTAAAAAAAATAATAAGTTCTTTTGAAACATTGTTGTCCAAAATATCGAGCGAAATAAGGGTATATCGTACGTGACATAAAACGGAAGTCATTTTGAGGTACATGTAAAAATATGCGAAAATTTGCGAATCGTGAGAGGCGTTATGGTTTCTTTTAATTTCTTACACTAAGCGAAATATTTTTCCTTTACAATTCGTCATATTTAAATAAAAATAATCTTTGGATGATTTTATAATCCGTACGTGACAGATTTTTCTCTTATAATAAAACAATATATATTCTGTAAATTTATGTATACAAAAATAAAAATAGGGGATTCACAACAGATGGGGTATTTTATGAACGCGGTGTTTGTCTTTAATAACTTATATGTCATTTTGAAATGTAAATATCTGTCATTTATTATAACTTAGCTATTGAACATTATAGTGTAAAGATCAACGTTTTTTTTTGCTTCGAAAATGTCGAATTTTGTGCCATCAAAGCGTCAAATATGGGAAGACGATTTTTCATGTCCGCTTAAACGCTATAAAAGAAATTGAGTTTTGTAAAGAATCATTACTTGCTATAAAAAAATAGATCCATTACGATAACCCGAAGCGTAAGAGATCTTATGTTAAGTCCGCCCAACCAATCTGTATTTGGTGGGAGCAAAAGGATCCTATCTATTATGAGGTGCTGAAATCTGGCCAAACCATCACAACCTGTACCGAACGTAACTGATTCGTTTGATGCGAGCACGGACATGAAACCGTAATATTCCATCGTGACAACGCTCGGCTAATATCTGTTGAAAACTATTGTTACGAATTTGCTAAAGCGATTTGAATTTAACGGTCTGTAGCGACTGCAACATTCAACAATGTTGATAGCATGGCATTGTTTGTAAGTGTGGCAACACTGAATGTTTGATCGAAGGCTCTAGAATTCGAATGTACTAGTATGTCCGTTAAGAGCATTGTAGAAGATTCCCGATAGATGGCGCGTGTATAAATAGTGGCAGAGCTGGCAGTCGTGAGTAGAGTTTATCATTGGCGCTGTTAGAGTTAACATCAACTGTCTTGTGTATTTAAGGTTGTACGTAATAGAGTGTGTGTTCATTTCTGCGTATTGATAAACAGGTATAAAGACATTGAGTGATTATTTAGACTGTTGTTGTTGTACATTCTAAATAAATAAAGAGTTGTTACAATTTTAAACTACTTATTTGCAATCAAAAGTAAAAACGTAAAGCTATTTAGAAAGAAAAGGTTGGGATATTTTTCCTCACCCGCCTTATAGTTCAGACCTTGACCCGTCCGACTACTATTTGTTTCGATCAATGCAGAACCGAAATTGGCTTGATTCGTTCTTGGTCCAAAAAGATGGATGAGCAGTTCTTTTGGCGCGGAATCTCTATGTTGCCAGAAATATGGGAAAAGGTCATATATTGTACAAATGTTTCTAAAGAAAAGGAAAATTCTGCATAGATACGTATTTATTGTATTATTTTTCTAAATCACCTTAAAAATATATCCATAATTTGTCTTTGATTATAAAAAAAGTAAATAAAAATAAAAAAATCGTATGCATCGGCCGGGAATCGAACCCGGGCCGCCCGCGTGGCAGGCGAGCATTCTACCACTGAACCACCGATGCTTGTTGAAAATCTCTGCAGACATTTCCATGATTATTAGCAGATTCACCTATGTACATATTTTATTTGTTTCATATGTATATAAAAATAAACTTGGAAATAATTGAGATACACATACATGCTTGTATCTATCAATTCGAATTAAAAAACAGAGATTATACCGACTGACAGGTGTTGCAACAGTCACACATTTGCATTAATATTTACCAAACTCCATGCACCATGGGAAAATCTTTTCAAGTTGTAAAATAGTTCAATGTTAATTTATCTACTGACAGCAGAGCGAAGTCAACCAGCCCACTCACACATTGTTCATGTTCAATGTTTTGCTACCAATATTTACTACAGATACAATATTACATACAAACATACTACGCTTTTTCTTCCATTCGTGCGATACAAAGTGTCGGCAGTGTCGGTAATCAATATGTTTAATAATTATTGTTGATTGCTTTGAAGCCCACTTGCAGAGAAAAGAAACTATTTAAAAGACTTTTGAGCGCTAATTCAATAATCTACAAAACAATTATTTCTAATGTGTTTATTTATGCTCGTACGCAAATAATTTACAAAATCTTATTGATTTTGCGGCTTATGAAAAAGGCGTTCGTTCGTGTGTTCAAACAGTGTTAACATTTTGTGATGTTTATTATACCACGTACTTACTACATACATACCACAAAAATGTAGAGATTTAAAAATAATTATCTTTCATAAAATGGGTTATTAAATCAAGATGGTAAAGTGTATGAAGAATACATATTTCCAACAAACAAAATTCCCATGCAGTGTTGTCATTATCATACGAATATGATCTAATTTAGCAGAAGAGATCTCTTAATTAGTTGCACGTTTTCTCTTCACCTCAGCCATTTAACTGTTAATTGTTGAATATTTTATTGAAAGAAAACAATAAAAAATAACATCATCAACAATAAACAAACAAACAATAAAAATCAGAAACACAAAACACTAAGACAAGATCAAGAATTTCATTTATATAAAGTTTTGCATTGTATCGTTAAAATAATTTAAAAAACACATAAAAGATCTCAAAATATGTATATTTACAAACATCTGCATACAAATTAATGCCAGTCGCGTCGAGGAATGAGTACGAGACGTGCGTTTTCAACAAAGGTACATAAAAAACCAGTTTTGTTTTGTATTTTGTTAAGAAAAATAATCACATAAGTAAGATACACTTTCTCTTAAATGATTGAAAAATTAACTTTTAAAGAGAATTTTATGTTGCATTTATTGATGATAACGAGAGATCTTTAAAGCAATTGCTGTATATATGTGTTGCCATATTGTCAGAGTTGCAGGTTTTGCACAGAATTCAAATGACTAACGCCAGTAAAAGTCACTCGTATGGAAACATGAGCAGTGTCATGATTTAAAATTTTCTGAAATAGATGTAATTAATAACTTGCATTTAAAACAAAATATTTTCCTTTCAAACTTAAGAATTTTACTACTACTTGTGGTATGGCATCTTCAAATAACAAGAACACTAATATTTTAAGCATAGCAACATGTTGCTGATCAACATAAACAAGTTATGAAATAAATATTACTCTTTAAGAAGCACATATAAAGAGTACTTTAATAGTAGGTAAAAATCTCTTTCAGTTTTTAAAAAGAGTAATTTCTCTTCTCATTACGTTAAAGGCAATACTTTCGCTTCAATCAGTACAGCCAACTTCAGCGAAAAGTACAAAAGTTGTGTTGTTTTAAACTTTGAAGTATGTGAAGTACGAAAATGTATGATAAACATGTGCTTCACACGGACTGATTGAGTTACATTTGTTTCGCCATTGCGTTGTGTCAGTTGCTGTTGAAGCAAAAGTATTGTATGTGTTTGGGCCTTAATTATTTTGCATTTAACATCTTGTTAAAGTAAGAACATGTTTCCCTAACTTACCACACCACCAACCAGAATACCACCGACTGACTCAGACTCTTTTTTATTTTATGTTTTTTTTTTTTCGTAAAAGATAACAGGTGTTTCTATGTTGGTAGTATGCTGTGTAGAATAGTGTTGTGATATGATATCTCTGTCCAAGTGCATCATGTTGCAGCACAGACGTTAAACAGAAACAAAGCAGCAGCTGCTTTATAAAGACCACAACAAAACAAAAAGAGCAATACGCTATTTGATGCATTGACTCTTGGTCTTCTAAATTTGGTCAAAATGAATAAAATAAACATCATCATGTTAACATTTAAACAGGTTTTTTAAATGCATATTTATTTCGTTCAAGACGGAAGAGATGTTTCAACGTAAAAGCATCAATTTCATTTTAGCAACAGCAGCCGCATCACTATTTATTATTAAGTATGTAGTGGGTAAATACATTTTAAATGACACTTTCATAGAAAAAAAAACCCAACAACAATTCCACATACCATTCCATTCAAGATGACCAACCACTATGACGACCATGATGTACATGATACCGAAGATGATGACGATGGTCACTCATCATGATAATGACAATGGATGTGGTAAGAAGGATGATGATAATAATGTTGGGTGCTCATATGGTTAACTGTGGTTGACAGGTCTTTGACATTTAGGTGTTTAGTGAAAAGTTGAATAGGTTGATGATGATGTTAATTTGTGTGTGTTTACGATTTCTGTGTGTTTACGATTTGTGGTGTAATAAATTCAATGCAGCCAGTGGGTTTTCGGTAATATGTCTGTTTTGTATTGTATATTACAAAACCATCTTCAACTCATTAAGCTGGGTAATCAGCGTAGGTTTTTAGAGTGACAAATATGAATAAATTGTTTAATTTTACAATGACAATATTTCAAACAATTTTATGATTGTATTAAGAAAGTGTGGAATGCTTTTACCATCAATAAAATGATTGGATACAAATATGGTTAATTCGACGAGAATGACTACCACATGGCGGATTGTAAAGGTACAATATTTGGTTTACTGTAAGAAATTAAAAGAAAACATAACTTCTTTCACGATTCGCAAATGTTCGCATATTTCTACATGTACCTCAAAATTACTTCCGTTTTATGTCACGTACGATATGCCTTTATTTCACTCTATATTTTGGACAACAATGTTTCGAAAGAAGTTATTATTTTTTTTAAAATATAGTACCCTCTGAGTGGAACATAAAGACCAAATTATTTTTCAGATACTCTTATTTTTGCAAAATCTATTCCACTTTATAGGCGTACAAATGTCACGTACGATGATATGGAATTGCCCATATGTATGTACGTATATCAAAGTCTCGATTTTGTGATCCAAGAATATCGCATTAAAACATTTTTTAAGCTGTTGGTATATTCTTTAAAAATCCCAGCAGTTAAGCAAGTAGTCAATGTATCCCTTATATACAGTAATTGTCACTAAGATCTAATCACTTCGCTAATTCCAACACTTTAAACGTTTGTTTTGTAATGCAGTTTTTGTGCTTAATTCGTACAAACTGGTTTTGTACAAAATGTGTTGATATAATTCTCATACAGTTTATTTTCTTTATGCTTAAGTATACTGACATCCCATGTAACCTAGCGTGAATTCAATTGTCATTTTAGTGTTCTAATTAACCTAGAGTGTAGTCGTCATTCGAATTTTGAAAATCATCAAAAAAAAAATCGGAAAATTAAAAAGGTCGATATTTTTAATAGGAATTAAAAGGTGAACAAAAACATAACAATTCAAATTGATATATGTACTGTTTTCTAATATAAATATGGGGCATTTCACGTCAAGTGAACCAACTTTTGAAATCGATGTCTTCCGATCGGGATGAAATTTGCACCAATGTTAGTTCTATTGGATAGTAATTCGGACACAATTTTTCAACAAGATCGGTCAAGAACTCTCTGAGTTATAGGAGGTCAAAATTTGACATTTTGGCCAAACAGGTGTTTTTTCTTATCCATATAACTTATTACCTATTGTTCTTAGCAAAATGTGTCCCAAATAGTTTAGATAGCTATTTATGCAATCTTTGGAAAAAAAAAATAAAAAAATTAAATAAAATATTTTTGACTTTTTTTTTAAAAAATCAAAAACATTTTTGACTTTTTTTTCAAAATGGGCCCTTTTTATTTTTTTTTTTTATTTTTTTTAAGAAAGCTGAGGTCTTTTCCTAAGTGACCTATATGGTCGCTTAGTGGGATGCGAGTGGGATATCTATCAAAAAAAATATTTTGTAACTCAAGATATGAAATTTTTTGACTTTTTTTGCAAAATCAAAAACTTTGTTGACTTTTTTTAAAAAAATGGACCCATTTTTTAATTTTTTTTTTGCTCAGAAGAAAGCTTAGGTCTTTTCCTTTAACACCTTTTTTGTCGCTTAGTGGGATGCGAGTGGGATATCTATCAAAAAAATGTTTTGTAACTCAAGACATAAAATTTTTTACTTTTTTTTTTGCGAAATCAAAAACTTTTTTGACTTTTTTTCCAAAATGGACCCTTTTTTATTTCTTTATTTTTTTCTCAAAAGAAAGCTTAGGGGTTTTCCTTTAAAACCTTTATGGTCGCTTAGTGGGATGCGAGTGGGATATCTATAAAAATAAATATTTTGTAACTCAAGACAAAGGTTTTTAAATTTTTAGGATATGCACTATTTTGATTTTTTTCATATTTGTGTGTAAACATTAAAAATCAAACTTATGCGGAGAAACTAGACACATTAGCCTTTCCGATGGTATGTAACAACCTAACTAAAATTTCATAGCCTCGATACTGTAATACCCATAATATGTTAACCTCAGGAATAAAAATCACTTTTTATACCCTACACCACCATAGTGGCGAGGGTATATTAAATTTTTGCAGATGTTTGTAATACCCAAAAATATTAGTCTAGCCCACTTTAAAGTATACCGATCGACTCAGAATCGCTTTCTGAGTCGACTAAACGATGTCCGTCCGTCCGTCTGGCTGGCTGGTTGTCCATGTAAACCTTGTGCGCAGAGTACAGGTCGCAATTTTGAAGATATTTCGATAAAATTTGGTACATATAATTTGTTCGGCCCAAGGACCAAGCCTATTGAAACTGACTGAAATCGCTCCATTATTTCACCTAGCCCCCATACAAATGTCCTCCTGAAAGTGGACCTTATCGGTCACAAATGTTTAATTTATATAGGTATCTACACAAGTTTTTCTCCAAATAAGTTTTATATATACGGAATTCATGTCACCAAATTTTATTATGATCCGTCCATAATTAGTCATAGCTCCCATATAAGGCCTGCTTCCGATAATCACTTTAACGAGCATAAATCTCCTAAAAATGTTGGTATACACATAAAATGTAACATAAATAACTTTTATATAGACATTAATAACACCACCCAATTTCATGATGATCGGTCCATAATTTGACATAGCTCCCATATAAGGTCCACTTCCAAAAATCGCTCACGAATATAAATTATTGCGCTGAAAACTACCTATAGGATTGAATAAAAAAGCCGCAAGATGCAAAACTCAGACAAATTTTGGGGGCGGAAAATTAATAGCGGTCGGCCTCACATTGCACCCCTCCAGTGGCTATTATCGGTCAGTTGTAGTGGTTTTTTTTAAGGTTTGAAATATGAAAATATGAAAAAAATCAATTTAAAAACCTTTGTCTTGAGTTACAAAACATTTATTTTTATAGTTATCCCACTCGCATCCCACTAAGCGACCATAAAGGTTTTAAAGGAAAAGACCTAAGCTTTCTTTTGAGAAAAAAATAAAGAAATAAAAAAGGGTCCATTTTGGAAAAAAAGTCAAAAAAGTTTTTGATTTCGCAAAAAAAAAAGTAAAAAATTTTATGTCTTGAGTTACAAAACATTTTTTTGATAGATATCCCACTCGCACTAAGCGACAAAAAAGATGTTAAAGGAAAAGACCTAAGCTTTCTTCTGAGCAAAAAAAAAAAAATTAAAAAATGGGTCCATTTTTTTAAAAAAGGTCAACAAAGTTTTTGATTTTGCAAAAAAAGTCAAAAAATTTCACATCTTGAGTTACAAAATATTTTTTTTGATAGATATCCCACTCGCATCCCACTAAGCGACCATATAGGTCACTTAGGAAAAGACCTCAGCTTTCTTAAAAAAAATAAAAAAAAAAAATAAAAAGGGCCCATTTTGAAAAAAAAGTCAAAAATGTTTTTGATTTTTTTAAAAAAAAGTCAAAAATATTTTATTTAATTTTTTTAATTTTTTTTTTTCCAAAGATTGCATAAATAGCTATCTAAACTATTTGGGACACATTTTGCTAAGAACAATAGGTAATAAGTTATATGGATAAGAAAAAACACCTGTTTGGCCAAAATGTCAAATTTTGACCTCCTATAACTCAGAGAGTTCTTGACCGATCTTGTTGAAAAATTGTGTCCGAATTACTATCCAATAGAACTAACATTGGTGCAAATTTCATCCCGATCGGAAGACATCGATTTCAAAAGTTGGTTCACTTGACGTGAAATGCCCCATATGTATATAAAAAACCTTTTCTTAAAGTGAAGCTCAATTTATTTATAATATAAGGTTTCATTTAGAAGTTTTTTTTTTAATTTTAAATAAAACACATAAAATAAAATTGAATCTCTGAATCTTTATTATGAGCCGAACGACCAATCGCAGGTATTTACATTTTAAAGATAATTCCATTAAAATGTAAGTGTTCCATTCGGAAGGTAAAAATACCTGAAATTAGCGCATAAATTCAAGCGACTTCAATTGAATGTGAATACATATTTTCAAAATAGAAAAAGTTGCTGTAGAATTTTCCCGTTTTATTTTAGTAATTTTTATACCCTTCACCTTCGTGAGAAGGGTATATATAAATTTGTCATTCCGTTTGTAATATAATTTCCCGACCCTATAAAGTATATATATTCTGGATCCTTATAGATAGCGGAGTCGATTTAGCCATGTTCGTCTGTCTGTTGAAATCAATTTTCTGAAGACCCCAGACATCTTCGAGATCCAAATCTTCAATAATTCTGTCAGACATGCTTTCGAGAAGTTTCCTATTTAAAATCAGCAAAATTCGTCCATAAATAACGGAGATATGAGCAAAAAACCGAGATAACCTCTATTTTTTTTTGCTTATTTTTGATCAATATCTCGATTACTAAGTCATAAATATAGACAATATGAATATCTAATGATAGATATTTCAAAGTCCATTGCAACGAGGTATATAAGGCTATAGTAAGTTGGACCTACAATGGGACAAAATCGGGAAAAATATTTTTTAACCCGAATTTTTTTCACAAAAAAATCTTTTTCACTAATAAATTAAAAAAAAAAATTTTTTAAAAAATTGGAAAAAATTTTAAAAAAAATTTCGAAAAAAATTTAAAAAAAAAAAAAATTAAAAATAAATTTTAGTTCACGAAATTCTAAATCTAAATATTGATTTTAATTTTAATTTTCACCGATAAAATCATAATATTTTTAAACTATTTCATAAATTAGTGCCATATTTTCATAATGCAGATAATCGTTACTTTCGAGAAAGAAATCGTCAAATCGTAGTTATGTCTAACAGCTATGATGTAGTCACTATTAACGTTTATTTTGCGCTGCACTTTCGAAAGTAGTTATTTTCCCCACCAGAAGTAATATTTTCTTGTGTTTAAAAGCAATTGGTTATTGGACTATCTATGAAATATCTTTTAAACTGAATATTAGCATCCGTACATGTTAAAATGACTAGTTAGGTAGCCAGTCAAGTAATTGACTCTATGTAACCGGTATGTGAAAAATAACTAGTCACTTAGTTATGTAAACATTTGTCACCTAAAATGGTAGATAAAATCACTAATGTTCTTTTTACTAATACGAAGATATTTCCAACAAATTATGTCAATGCCAAAAATGGCAAATAATTTTTAAATTCCAATTTAAATATCCAATCTAAATATAAGAAATATTTAAAAAAAATAAAAAACTCGCAAACATTTTTTCACCTATAAAAAAATGTTTGCGAGTAAAAAATCGTCTAGTTTCAATATTGTAGCGTAGAATAAAATTCTATATGTTCCAAAAAATTTTCTTTGTCAGTCAAAAATTATTAACAAATTTCAAAACCAAGAAAAAATAAACAAAATATTTTAAAATTCTGTTTTGATATCTGTATTATTGGCAAATTTTAATGCAAAATTCTAGTGTTAGAAGAAACTTGTTCAGAAAAATACCAAAAATATAAATTCTGTGAAACTTTAAACAAATTTATGAAAAAGGAGGAAATTTTGTTTACCTCAAAATATTGGCATGTCATGTTTAGCTTATTTAACAGCGGTATTTAGAAGTTATAGACGTAAGTGAAAAATGTTACTCAAATATGAATTTTAAAGAGTCTTATTAAAAACTTCAACTTTTTAGATTTACATTAATTAAGCAAACAATAAATAGTACGTACCTACATATGTGTTTATTTCAATGTTTATAAACATTAATGTGTCTAAACAGACGAAACTGTTTATAAACATGTTCAGTTTATAGTCATTTTCGTAACACTCCCTAAAATATGCTTTACTTTTTGTGTAAATTTTTATTAATTTGCTTGTATCTTACTGTTTTATTTTTATTTTAGAAAAACGTTTTACTTCTAATGTCCAAAGTACTGCTTCAACATCACCTTCAACAACATCCACAACAGCCAGCACACCCACTGGTGGTAGCACAACCAGCATTAAAGGTTCACCACCACCGAAAAAGTTTAGTCTTCATACCAAACGTTTAGATGTCAAAACGACACCGGGCAAAACTCCACTCAAAGGTAAGTTGTTAAATGATATTTATTTAAAATGACCTTCATTTTTGCATTACATACCACATAAATGAAAAGGTTAAAGACAATCACGTAATTTGTTAGCAACACCCATGTTATTAATGCACTTCCCAGCCAGTTAGTCAACCAATTCATTCCATTCATCCATCTCATACATCTATCTATCTATGTATTTTATATTTTATGTTTCCAAGTGAAAGCTTAACTAAATTTTATTTATTTTTTCATCGTTTAAATTTTTTTTCTGTCTAAGTATTACTGTTTGCTTAATTTGCAAACAGTATAATAAATCAAAAGCTTTCATGGTTTTTGTATCCGGTCTTCCTCTACAATTTGATTTTTAATTTCTCAGTCTGCTTTTTTATATGATTTTATGGTGTGTGTTTAAGGATTGTATAGTTTTTGTTACAATTTCTAAAAAAAAAAAAAATAAATCAAAACGATTTTGTAAAAAACGGAAATTTTTAGTTGCGGCACTTTTTTTTGTATTCTTTCACTTTTCTCTGGTTTATTGTGTGATTGAGTGAGTCTGTTTTTGATTTGGAAGTGTGTTTCTATCCTAATGCATTAAATTTATTATTTATGTTTTTCTTTAAAAATCATATTTTTATTATCACAAATTAACACATCAAATCAATTTGTGCTCGCCGACCGACACACATTTAAAATCGCCAGCTTTTAAATTGATTTGATAATTTAATGAATTGTGTGTTTTGAATGATGATTGTTTATGGTTGTTTTTTTTTTTTTGTCGATGTGCCTCGAATACTTGAGATACAAATTACTTTAATAAGTTCATTGAGTTTGAGAGTTTCATATTTAAATAAAGAATGGTTAGAAATGTTCTATACATAAATTGAAAAATATACTTTGGCTCAAAAAGGCATTGTCAAATTCTAGTAAGTGTTATGAATGTTTTAGTAGATTACAAAAAAATCTTTGTAAGCTTTTGTTTTTTATAAGTGTTTTCTCTCTATGTGTTTACTTTATGGTAGTACCCATATATAAAAAATAAAAGCTCTACGCATTTTTATTTAAACTATGATCGACCGGTGGTCGACCACTTTTATAACGCTTTTTACTACTTTTATGGAAAGTACTTTGAAACAATTTGTATATTGTGCATATCTAGAGAAAATAACCTTTTAAACTATATGGGCCTAATTCAGAAACACGAAAGGAAAACAATTTTAAAATTTGTGTATGAAAATTACTCAGTTTTTCAATAATTTTTGAGTGTTTTTCATACAAAAATTTGAAAATTGTTACTTTCGTGTTTCTGAATTAGGCTCTTTATGTTTCATCAATATTGGTGAACAATAACATACTTAAAAGTGTACCACAAAAAAACGTGTGGCCTATTTATATATAAGATTTAAAATGAAAGCTATTTTGTAGAGCTCGTCCAAAAACAATTGTTAAAAAAAATTCACCTCATTTTTACATGCCCTGTAGCAGCATCTTTCATCTTGTATCTTCGTCTTAAACGGAAAGATGTTATTAAGGGAACAGTTTTTTGAATGGTTTTTAATATCTATTAGTTTTCAGTATAATAACAATATTATAATTTAAAATCAACCATATTGCCAAATATAAAGCGACGTGCTTTTAGTGTGGGTAATAACTTCTCTCGATTTATAACGAGCTTTCTCAGAGATCGCACTATACGAGTTGTTATAGATGGAATTTCATCAAACGAGTTCAAGATCAATTCAGGGGTAACGCAAGGCTCCGTCCTTTCTCCTACTCTATTTCTTATCTTTATAAATGTCAAACTTCCAACCCTATCTACTCTTTTGCAGATGACAGCAACATTTGCCATTCATATGCTTTCAATTATAGAACAAGTCTGTTGGTGATTGGGGCAATGAGGCAAAACATGAATGATACGCTTAACCAAGATGTTGTGACAATCTCTGAATGGGTTTGTGCGAATATAGTCGATTTCAATGCACGCAATACTCAATGTTGTATGTTAACTCTAGGGTATTCAATTAATCGGGTTTCTGGTTTAATCGGTTAATCGAGCAAATAATTATTCGAGGTTTAGATTTAATCGGTTAATTTATTCGATTAACCGAATAAATTCTATTTTAATTTTAAACTGAAAATAAAACCACGAATTTTGTGTACTTATTTAAGTATTTTATTAATAAGATGAACAAAAACATAACAATTCAACCAAAAAATAAATGATTTTCTTTAGTTTTAATGAAAATTGACTTGGAAAAAACTCTATCGCTGATTGTAGATGTTGGAGAAATCGATAAAGAATATCCAATATATCAGTTCTTTTTTTAGTTTTTTCTAAGCATTTTAAATACTCCATTATACCATTTGAGTCCATTATGTATTTTCTTTTAAAAATTTTGATAAGTTCTGATGAAATACTCGTTTTTGTAATGTCTCCAGTTTCGTGTATTATCATGTCCTCCTCCGACAAATACATGTAAATTAATTTGTTCGAAAAATATGTTATTTTACTTTGACATTTGTATTTGAATTAAAACGGAAAAATAAATACAAAAAAATATGTTAAAGTGTAAAAAAAAAAATCGGTTAATCGGTTAATCGACACAAATTAATCGGTTTATTTGTTATTTGAAAATGGTCAATTTTGAATTATTCGAACAGTTAACCGACAAAAATTATTCGGTTAACCGATTAACGGTTAATCGATTGAATATCCTAATGTTAACACACAAACGCACAACAGATCATGTTGCTCCATCTGTTTTTATGGGTGGTATAAATATTAAGGAATCAGAAGCTCTTGATGTTCTAAGCATGAGTATTCAGCGCGATGTCCGTTGGACAAAACACATTTTTCGAATGTCGAAAAAAGCATAAAATGGTGTAAGACATATTTCACTCCATCTGATCTCCTTACTACTTAAACCACTTATATCCGACCGAATATGAAATACTCCTCTTATGTGTGGGCCGGTGCTTATAAGTCTATTTTGGAGTTACTCGACAGTGTACAGGAGAAGACGAAGGTGCTTATTGGTGACAGTAGGGTATCCAGCTCTATTGACTCACTGGAACATCGTCGCAATGTGGGTTGTGTTTCACTGTTCTACCGATACTACAATGGTATGTGTTCTGCTTAAATTAGAGAACTTGTTCCTGAAACCCGTAGTTTTTTACGCAACACACGTTCTTCGGCAAAGGCTCACCAATTCGATGTCGACTGGACGGTGGATCGCACATCACATTACAGGGAAAATTCTTTCTTTAGCCTTACTGTCCGTATGTGGAATAAGCTTCCTCCTGAAGTCTTTCCTGTCACTTTCAATATAGGAAAATTCAAATCAAATGTCCACAAACACTACTCTCTCTATCCTCCCTCCCATAACCTATTTTCCTAGTTCCAACACAATGCTTTGCATGAGTAGGGGTTATCCCTGGTCTAAGAAAAAAAATATAAAGCGATAATTATGTAAAAAAAAAAGAAAACAAAACATTGTTTTTAAGAATTATATTGTTCACAACAAACTACATAAATTTACATAGAACATAGCATATTTTCCGCAACCATATCGTAATCTTTTCTCAGCATGCATAAATTGTATGGTGTGCTTTAGTAAAAAGCTTTCACTTAAATTATTTTCCTAATTTGAGTTGCTAATAAAACAAAGCCTGTAAAGAGTTTTGAATCCTCTATTTTAAATATTTTCATTGATTACAAATATTTTATAACTAAATTTGCAGTAACAGATACGTATTTTAATAACATTGTTTTGAATGAATACCATAACCAAATAAATTGCAAAATATTTAAATAGTTTTTTCTTTCGGCAAAAGTAAAAGTGTTAAATTATCTAAATAGTTTGAGCCTGAACAGACAGTGAATTAAATATTTCATTGCACACATTTAATGCCAAATCAAATAACGTGATAAGAAATAGTTTTTAAAACTATTCACATTCATGCGAAATGAAATGAAAATTAACTCGAATCCGACTCATTCAACCGTCCATCTATCTATCCATCATTTAAAAGATTTTTGTGCGTGTCAATTAAGAGACATGTGTTAAAACACTTGTCAACTTAATTTGTAATGAAACGAAATGAAATAAAAGTTCGCTTTGGAGCAATAAAACATAAAAAAACTAGACAAATGTGAAATTGGTTGGATTCACACAATATAAAACCTCCACCAACCCACCAATGAAAATTAAACACATTATTAGGATTTAAAAGAAAATGAAAAACATGAAAAATGTGCTTCACAAAACGAATGCTTTGTTTCACTACAACAAATATGTACAGTAGCGAGCACAAAAAATACAACGTTGAGTAAAATTAACTTTAAGTGCGGTAATTTTAAAATAATGGTGGCCAGTTCAAAATATTTCTTTGGTTTATTAATCCCTACAGTTATAGATACCTATTATCAATAACATTATGTAAATATTTTTAATTAATGATATATTTTTTTGTCATTTATTAAAAAGAGTGCGAATTTCATGGGAGCAATAAAAATGCAACAGCATAAATTTCAGTGTGTTTATTTAAATTAAATAGTATTTCTTACAAAAAAATCTTAAAATTAATATTTAGTGGCGTAGCCCTTATTTTTTATAACCTCTTGCAACCTAGAAGGCATAGAGTCGACTAAAGCTATTAACGTGTTAATAGATATTTTCTCCCATTCACTTTTCAAAATTTCTTCTAATTGCCTCTTATTTGACGGATGTTTCCTCTTAACTTCCCGATCTAATAGCTCCCATAGATTTTCTATGGTGTTTAGATCGGGAGACTGTGATGGCCAATCGAAAACATTGACATCATTGTCGCTTAAAAAGTTTCGAGCTAAGCGACTTGAGTGCTTTGGATCGTTATCCTGTTGGAATATGCTACTAGGAGGCATTTTTTCCCGCAGATGAGGAAGCATGTGTTCTCCAAGGATTTCACAATACTTCTTGGCGTCCATTTTTCCTTCGATTTGAGTTAAGGGACCACCCCATCACGGGAAAACGCACCTGTAAATACGTGACGTAAAATCAATAATTTTTTTTAAACATATCGTTCCCTACCCCACACCATTATTGATCCACCGCCATGTTTTACAGTTGGAAGTTGATATCTAGGAGAATATCTCTGTCCAGGCGGTCTTCGAACAAAATTTATCCCATCGGAGCCAAACAAATTAAATTTGCTTTCATCGCTCCACAAGACTTTAGCCCATTGTTCATTTGACCAATCCTTGTAACGTTTTGCAAATTCCAGGCGCTTCTTTTTATTGATTGCACTGATGAGAGGTTTCTTTGCGGGTCATCTCGTATGCAAATTAGCCTCTTTCAACCTACGGCGAACAGTGTGGACGCCTATAGAGACTCCCATTTGCTCATTTGCGAAGTTAGCAACGTCCACTGCGGTCTTTCGTGGATCTTTTTTAACCAGTGCAATCATCTGGCGGTCTTGGCGAGAGGTAGTTTTTCGAGGATTACCACTACCTGGTTTCCTTTCCACACTATTTCTAAAGGAAAATCGAGATTTAATCCGACATACGGTGGATTGATTTACACCAAAGAGGTGTCCAACTTCACGCATGGATTTTCCATCCTCTAAGGCTTTAATGATTGCAGTTTTGCTGTCAGCTGACAGCTGATTCTATTACAAAACACATGGTGTATAACATATTTAAGAAATTTTCAATTATAATTAAATAATTAACTTACTTTAACTATTTTTTTATTATGTTGCATTTTTTTTGCTCGCTAATAATTTGTACTTTTTTCACTAATTCAAAAATATTTAACTTTTTAAAGCAGAATTTGGAACAAACTGTGGTTACTTTGAAAACTTATAATTGAAAGAATAAACAGCAAAAGAAAATAGATAAATTAGTTACCGTTATTTTTAAACAGATGATATTAAAGATCATATGGCCCAGTGTTGCATTTTTTGTGCTCGCTACTGTATTTGAAAATGCGACTAAAAAGTTTAAAGTTTATTTGATCCCTCACATGTTACTTTAAGACTCCAAAAAAAAAAAAAACTATAAAAAATATTAAAAAAGTTTCAATTTGTCTGTAATAAGGTGACAAAATATGTTTATATATGTAGGTAGTGATTCTGGTGAAACTTGTTGAAACTTTTTATGAGCATTTTTAGGTGAAATATTATTTTATTATTAAAGTTATAAAAATATGAATAGAAATACGTACTTACATACATACATACTTTTTCATAAAACTCACACATTTTTATACATTTTCATTTACAAAGGCCACACAAGTTTTGTTCAAACATACAATACACAACAAACAGTGGAGCTAAAGCTGATTAATTTTATGTGAAGCTTAATTTAATATTTTGAACTCTAAAATGTCGCATTTTGTTTTGAAATTCATTAATTTGTTGCACTGTGCTCCAAAGGTTTTACCTTTAAATGACTTTAATTCACACATGTTGTTGTGGTGTCATACAACTTGCGTACCACATAATTTGTTGCTCTCCTAGAAAATTGTGATTAAAGTTAATTATTTACGTTGGTTTTGTGTTGTTTTTGAAAAAAAAGCAAAACAACAAATTGAAATAAAATAAAACTTTTCTAAATGCAAACAAACCTGGTTTAGAACATAAAACATCAAATGCTGCTCTTGCTCGTAATTGTTAAATTTTTGCACCATTAAGAACGCGTTAAAGCATTCGACTTGATACGTTTACACTTCTAGTAGATTCATTCACTAGAAAGAACACTACAACATTTTCCAACACCACACACAGATTCACACTTATTCACATATGTTTTAATAAAAACACTCGTTTAGAATTTATTACATATGTCGGTTGTTCTTCATTCTATTTACCCCAAAAAAAATACGAATAAAATAACAAAAAAATCTCTAAAAACGTCATGTCATTTTAAAAAATTGTTTCACGCAAAGAATTTTGTAGTGAAAATTAAATTAAATGAGTATTAAAAATAAAACTTTATGGTGCTTAAGAGCATAAACTCAACTAACTATTTAAAGGCTTTCAAAGTTGGTCAGCTGTATTAAAAACGTTAATAAAAATTGAAATATGTAGTTCATGTGTTGTAATGCTTCTCAGCAACTCAATAACAACGTTTGGCAAATTTAATTAACAAGTGCATAAAACTACATTGTTTTATCTTAATTAAGAAATTTCAAATAGATTTTAGAGCATTAGATTTAAATTTGAAAGTTTTTACAACGGTTTATTTAATTGCAGTTCAGGGTATTCAATTAATCGGGTTTCTGGTTTAATCGGTTAATCTAGCAAATAATTAATCGGGGTTTATATTTAATCGGTTAGTAATCGGTTAATTTTAAATTATTCGATTAACCGAATAATTTATATTTTAATTTTAAATTGAAAATAAAACCACGAATTTTGTGTACTTATTTAAATATTTTATTAATAAAAAAACAAAACATAACAATTCAACCAAAAAATAAAGTTTTTTTTAGGATTTTAGTGAGATCTTCTGAAATAATCTTTTAAAAAAAGAATATAATTTAAATGTTTTCCTTTTAAACGATTTTTGTTCTTTAGATTTAATAAAAACTCTCGCTTGGAGAAATCAAAAGTAAGGCATGATAAAGAATATCCAATATCTCAGTTCTTTTTTTAGTATTTCATATGCATATAAAATTGGAGTCCTTTTTGGATTTTTTAGATTTTGAATTCTTTTAATATTGAAGTTTCGTAAAGATCGACACAAATTAATCGGTTTGTTTGTTATTCGAAAATCGGCATTTTTAAATTATTCGAACAGTTAATCGACCAAAATTAATCGGTTAACCGATTAACGGTTAATCGATTGAATACCCTAGTTGCAGTAGTATGAAAGTATTTTAGAAACACTTGCTATAATATAAATTAGTTAATGTAGATTATAAATATAATGTGTCAAAGTGTTGAGGCGTGAAAAATCTTCTTACTGCAGTAAAAGCTTTCTTTCATTCGTTAAAAGAATAAAGGATAATGCTACTTCCTCAATTCCTACTCTTTTAAAAGATGGCCAATCATTCACTGACTCGGTTGATAAAGGCAACCTTTTGGCTGAATTATTAGTAAATAATTTGAACCTACCCGAGCTCGTAAGAAAAATTAAAAGGGTTCTAACAGATCTCAACATAAACTAGTCTTCATCTGATGGCACTGGTCTTCAACGCTAGCTCGTTCATTAGCTAACATTTTCAGCACTTTATACCGTTCAGGAAATTTTCTAATGTAACACCAATTCCTAAAAAGGGAGGCCCAGTAGCAATTTGTTCTGTACTTTCCAAAGTTATGGAGAGAAGAGGTTAACTATCATCTTGTGAAATATTTAGAGTCCAAAAATCTGCTCAGCGAGTGGCAGTATGGCTTTCGTAGAGGACGCTCTACGGGAGACTTGCTAACCTTCCTATTGGAATAATCTTGTCGTTCCATTCACCGTTTTAGCGAAAGTAAAGTATTGGCTCTAGATATTTCTAAGGCGTTTGGTAGGGTATGGCATAGTGCGCTTTTGTCAAAACGTATTGCTTTTGACAAAAGCAATCACACTATAGGAGTTGTTGTAGATGAAATCTCATCAAACGAGTTTAAGATTAATTCAGAATTACCGCAAGACTCCGTTATTTATATTTTTATAGTTTTAATCACTAGTGATGAAATTTTTAACCTTTTTCGGAAACCCTTCCATTAACGTTTTTATGGTGCTTTCTGTCACTTTGCTCGAACAGGTAGTACATCTCCGTTTAAAATCTACCACACTTTTGGACAGCTTCTTTGTGTTCTTCAATTCTATTTTAATAAGAGCCCAATATCTCTCCACTGGCCTTAGCTCCGGGCAGTTTGGAGGATTTGCCTCTATTGGTACAAATACCACATTATTGTTCTTCTACCACTCAAGGGCCTGTTTACCATAGTGACTGGATGCCAAGTCAGGCCAAAAATAAGTGGACACATTATGAAGTCTTTCGAATGGAAGCAGCCCGTTTTGTAAACATTCCTTGATGTAAATTTCGATATTTATAGAATCCGTTGTAACTATGTTTGGCTTTTTTGCCGCAACTACATATTGCTTGCCATACCAAGAACTTTTTGGGAAATTTTGTCTGCTTTTGGATCCTAAACTTTTCTTCAACAATCCCTCGAGCATCAGCAACATCAAAATTTTGACCCGGAAGCTGCGAAAAATCTGCCAGAACATACGTTTCGTCATCCATTATGCAGCAGGAATATTTTTTTTTTTATAAAATTTGACTTCAATTTCCGTGTTCTGTTTTTGGCCTCTAAATTTTTAGCAGCGTTCCTGTCAGGAACATTTTGAGCCTTGTATGTTTTTGAACCTGCATTGGCTTTAACTTTTCGTACCAAATAGTCCGAGGCTAACTACCATCTTGTGAAATATTTAGAGGCCAAAAATCTGCTCAGCGAGCGGCAGTATGGCTTTCGTAGAAGACGCTCTACGGGAGATTTGCTAACCTTACTATCGGAAAAATCTTGTCGTTCCATTCACCGACTTGGCGAAAGTAAAGCGATGGCTGTAGATATTTCTAAGGCGTTTGGTAGGCTATGGCATAGTGTGCTTCTATCAAAACGTATTGCTTTTGGTGTTGGTAATAACTTCTCTCGATTTATATCGAGCTTTCTCAGAGATCGCACTATACTAGATGTTGTAGATGGAATCTCATCAAACGAGTTCAAGATATTTCTACTATATTTCTTATCTTTCTAAACGAATTTCTACGTCAAACTTCCAAGATGACAGCAACATTTGCCATTCATACTCATTCATTTATATACCACGTCTGTCGGAGATTGGGTCAAAGAGGCAAAACAAGAATGTTACGTAACCAAGATCTTGTGACAATTTCTGAATAGGGTTGTGCGAATATAGTCGACTTAAATGCACGCAAGACTTCATATTGTATGTCAACACACAAGGGCACGAGATATCATGTAGCTTTATCTGTTATGGGTGGTGTAAATGGTGGCGCAAAAGTAAACTTCCGATGTTTTTTGGCTTTAATTAAAAAAAAAAAAAAATATGAAAAACTTTGATTCTTCTTGTGGATTATTTTTATTTGGTCTTTTAATATTTTTTTACATCAAGTCGAGAATATGATGTCATGTAAATGGCCGCCGCCACAGTTGATTTTCATTTGAGCCCTTTTTATGACATTTTCCATCACTTTGGCCAAAACTTCCGGCGATAGGTCCTCACATTCTTGACAGATATTGTCTTTAAGAGCTGCAAGAGTCTGAAGCTTGTTGACATAAACCCGCGACTTCAAAAAGCCCCACAAAAAGAAGTCTGGAGCGGTCAAATCAGGCGATCTTGCTGGCCAGTGGAAATCGCCAAAACGGGAGATTAGGCACCCGGGAAATGCATCCTTCAGCATATCAGTTGTGGCACGTATAGTGTGTGCCGTTGCACCGTCCTGTTGGAACCACATGTTCTCCAATCCCAATTCATCAAGTTGCGTTAAAAAGAACTCGTTGATCATTGCTTTGTAGCGCTCACTATTCACAGTAACCATTTGGCCCGCGACGTCTTCGAAGAAAAAAGGTCCGATGACTCCTCCAGCGAAAACAGCACACCATACAGTGACTTTGAGCGGGTGTAATGGCTCTTCGTGGGTTACACGCGGATTTTCAGTGCCCCAGAAGCGTAAATTTTGCTTATTTACGTACCCGCTAAGATGGAAATGGGCCTCATCACTCATGATTATTTTTTATGAAAAATCATCTTCCTCTTGGTGGTGATTAAGGATGGCTTGAGCGTATATTAGACGCGATTGGCGTTCAGCAGCTAACAGCTGATGCACCGTCTGGACTTTGTACGGAAACATCTTCAAATCTTGTACCAAAATTCGCTGTAAAGACCGTCGACTGATACCCATTTGCGTGGCACGTCGTCTGGTCGATGTCGACGGCGCTTCCATGACATCCTCGGCTACAGCAGCAATATTCTCTGCAGAACGGCTAATCCGGGGTCTGCCACGCCTGGCAGCATCTCGTGTTGTGCCAGTCTCTTCGAGGAGAGCGGCTAAATGTCGCAGTGTTTCACCAGTAGGCGTTGGACGGCCAGGAAATCTGCGACGAAATTCACGTTGTGCCAAAGTCACCGACCGATTATTGGTCAAATAAATAGTCAGCAATATTTCGCGTTCTGGAGCAGTGTAGCGTAACATTGTTTATTATCGTGTATTTCGCATGTGTTTACTACACAAATGTCAAAACAGAACTGAAATTAGGGGCCAATCGCAAAATTTATAGCATTTTCTGATAGGACGATTACTTTTGCGCCACCTTGTATAAAGGAATCTGAAGCTCTTGAGTATTCAGTACGATGTCTGATAGACAAAACACATTTTTCAAGTGTCGAAGGAAGCATTCAAGTGCCTTGGTTTTCTTAAACGGTGTAGAAATACTTCACTCCATCAGATATACTTACTATTTACACCACTTATATCCGACCTTAAATGGAATACTCTCATGTATGGGCCGGTGCTTCGAAGTCTATTGTGTCCACAAACACTACTCCCTATATCCTCCCTCCCATAATCTATTTTCCTAGTTCCAACACAACACAATGCATTGCATAAGTCGGGATCATCCACTAAATGCTGGTCCAATTAAAAAAAAAAAAAAAAAAACAGAAAAAAAATTCATGGTTAAAAAGTTTAGGTTTTCTTAAAATTTATAGTTTTATTTTTAATTTGCTATGCCAATTTAAAAGCTACAGCCAAAACAGCTTTTTCGTTTCCTCAATGTACTCGTATGTATACGACCGTTCTACACTTTTGCTTTCTATTAAGCTGGCTAGAGTCGATTTTTAAAACTCTTTTCTAATAAAAACTAAGGTGTTAATACTGAACTGAAATCTGATATTTCAATTAAAAATTTTACTATTTTCGCCACTTTTTATTGTTTTTATTTCTAATGATAATTATGGGTTTTTTTTTGTGAATCTACTTTATGAGTTTTTTTTTTTTTAAGTTAATGACTTAAGGTTTATACTAACGCAAAAAATGAAAAAGAAAAAAGCTATTAAAATAGTATTCCTCGAATCCAACACGCACCTTTTCAAATAAACTTTTACTTTCTTATTGTTTAAATTTATACAATTCGATGCTTCTTCATGATGCGTGGCCGCAAAAAATAAAATTAACAAATAAATAAATAAAAACTGGCAACTTTTTTGTGAATTTTTAAAAAATATATATATTTGTATATACCTGCATATTTATGTTATTTATAACAAAATTAATGCGTATCAAAAAGCAAGAAAAATTAAATAAAATCAAATTTATTTTAAATGACATTTCACTTTTTTGAAGCGTGAGAAAATATGACAATTTTAATGAAATTTTTAAATATAGTTTGTATTATTTGCAAACAGTTTTAAACAAATGTCAAACTCTATGTGAATTTAACGTAAATTCACATCTTGTGCAAAAAAATAAGCAAATCTAAATGCAAATTATTAGATGGCGGAGTATTTATTTACGAGTATTTAACCAAAAACAACAATAAATATAAAACTGGGTTATAATAAAAAATACTACTAAATTTTGTAGCTTTTTGTTTCCGATTTGAATTTAAATTAAATATTTTTTTTATTTAAACCTTTTAAGTTTTTTTCTTTAGTTTTGTATTGTTAATTATGCACTTAAATTAACTAGTTTCTTTGGTTAATTAATTAAATTTATGCCATAAATTATGGCTGCAATTAAATGCTCAACAATAATAATTGTGTTGTTGCATGGTAAATGCAACAAGCCAACAACAACAACAGCAGAAACAGCAATTCCAAATAAAACAGGCAATCAAATTAAGCAAGTAGCATTTTAAGTATTTTTAAGCATTTTAATAATTTCATAATAATTTCACACATAATTATCAAATCAAATAAAGGTGGGAACGAACTCATAAAGTCGTCATAGTAATCATCGCCATCATCATCTCTAACAAAAACCGACACAAACATGAAAATGTCAACAAAATGCCAACATACAGTAAATTTACACAATAAATTTTGTACTTACGTTTGTACTTTTTGTACAATTACAAGTAAGTACATACGAATATACATACATACTTACAACATTATAATTTGAGGAACTAAAAGTCAGCATTAGTCGGTGCTTCCTGAATATGGAATGTTTTCAAAATTATGTATGTATGTATGTATGTTTTTCTCTATAAAATTTGTACTTTTTGATTGAAAAACAAACTTAATAATACTACTAATTTAATTTCTTACTACTATGTATAAGATTTATAAAATACATCGTTAATAATGGTAAATATACATTTTCATACTCGCACATACTCAATTCAATTTGTATTATGAATGGCATGGATGTCGGTCTATCTACCCAGCAGTTCTAAGAGACTGTCCCGAACTAACTATTTTAACAAAGCAGGGGGTAATTGAGCCTTTTGGTTTACAATGACACTGTCTGATTGCTGGTCCAAAGTATTTAACGCATTGGACTCACATACCGGTTACATATAGTCAGTTACCTTACTAGCTGCCTAACTGGTTACTTGAGCAGCTATATAACTAGTTATTTTAACATATACGGGTGCTAATTGAGCTCAAATAGACAGTTAAAAATACATCTCAAAGACTAATAACCGATTGCTTGTAAACAAACCATTCTGCGATAATTCTCAAAATATTATACATTCTGGTTGGTAAAATAACTACTAAACGTTTAGTTAGAGACACTAAAGTGACAATTGACTTCACGCTAGTTTGCATGGTATGTCAGTATACTTAAGCAAAAAGGAAATAAACACCATGAGAATTATATCAATACATTTTATATAAAACCAGTTTATAGGAATTTATCACAAAAAGTTACAGTACAAAATAAACGCTTAAAGTGACTACACTCTATATTACTTAGAGATACTTAAGTGACAATTGTCTTCACGCTTGATTACATGGGACGTATAAAGTAACCAATTGACTTCGTCAAATGACCTAAAATATATAAATTGGAGTTAGCCAAGCGGTCAAACACTAGTAACAATTACTGCCTATAGGAATACATTGACTACTTGCTTAACTGCTGGGTATTTATATTTATTCACTTATTACACGTACAATTATGAATTTTACACTTGAATTGTTTTTCATTTATGTATTTATTTGTGTATGCATTTAATCCATACAAATATTTTTTAACAAATAAATTTCATTATTTCATTTAAATTGGTAATATGTGAACAAATTTAAAAATGGGTTTGTTGAATGAAAGGGCTATTTTTTTCCTCTCATGAACTTAAGTACTATTAAAATTGCTTTATTAGTTGTGATAAAACTTTTAACTCTTAAAGATATTATTACAGATTAATTATAATAAATGAACTTAAGCCTAATTAAAAAATGTACTTTCAAATTAAATTAGTTCATTGAAAATAATAAAAAAAAATCAAATTCATTTGTTGTTTTCAATATCCCTAAGGATATTTAGACTTTTTTAAAAATTAAATATACATATACAGTTAGGGACAAAATTGTTCACAAAAAGTATGTTTAAAGATATATCTAGAAAAAATGTTTTTACAAACTTATGTCTGGCAACCCATTTTGCATTATGTAGTATGGCAACATTTTTACTTTTTTACTAAAAAGAAATTAAATAACTATATCCACGTGTGTGAACATTTTTGACCCTCAGATCTTTTTCGTTATTTTTTTTTTAATAACGTAAGTAAAGGACATTATTTAAAGTTATTTAAATAAAATACTACTCTTTTAAATAATTTATTTAGCCTTTTATAAAGGGAAAAGCTAAGACTCCCCTATTGAAACAAAATGTGGCAAAAGACATAATGGAAGGTGTCCCATAACGCGAAATCGCTAAATAAATATAATATATCAATAGGGTTAGTGAATAAAATAAAGAATCAGAATTGTTTAAACTCCGCGGGAAATAAATATGGTCGTCCAAAAAATCTTTCGCTTGACGATTCTCGAGAAGCTGGTCGATTGGTTGTGTCTGGTGAGGCTAATTCAGCTGTTGAGGTCACACAAATACTCAACCAAGAGTATAGCTTTAACAAAAGTTCCAAAACCGTTCGAAGATGTTTAAAATCCAGCGGCCTAGCGCCAAGAACAAAACTTAAAAAACCTTATTTAAGCAAACAAAATCGAAAAAAGCGGTTGGCTTTTGCAAAAAAGTACGAGCTTTTTTCGATAGACGACTGGATAAAGGTAACTTGGTCAGATGAGACAAAAATCAACCGTATTGGTTCTGATGGGCGCCAATGGATATCGGTTGATAAAAGAATTGGAGTCCCAGAGCGAAATATTACAAGCACAATTAAATTTGGAGGTGAATCTTTGATGGCTTGGGGCTGTTTTCGTGGAAACTAGTTGGGTGTTATACGCCGAATAACTGGCAGTTTGGATATATTTGGTTTAGAGCCGGGTCAGGATGACATCTTCATGCAAGGCAACGACCCGAAGCACACTGCCGGAATTAATAAAAAGTGGTTTAAAAAAATGGGATTAAACTTTTAGATTGGCAACCCCAGTCTCCGGATTTAAATCCGATTGAACACCTTTGGTCAATATTGAAAAGGAAAATATTGGCTAATTAAGACCCTGCGAAAACCATCAATGAACTTTGGGAGCACCCACAGGTGCTAATAAATCTTGTAAATAGTATGCCAAAACGAATAAAAGCTGTTAAAACTGCAAGAGGGGGACACGCGAAATATTAATATCCAAAAACGTAAGGATTTTCGTCATGGGTCATAATTGTTCACAGCTAACATGTGAAACCTTTTCAAAATTTAAAAAGTGAATTTAATATTTTTTGTTAGTTTTATCTTTTTTTTATTAAAGCATAATGTAAAGATTAAAATCAATTTAAAAAATTTCAATAAAAACAATATTTAATATTGGCTGTTTTGTGAACAATTTTGTCCCTAACTGTATCTAGTAACATTTTTGTTATTTTCGGAGTGAGAGAACATTATCCTTATAAACTTATCATCATTACATGAGGCATATTACAATTATATAGAAAAATTTTATTTTGGAAAATTCGATATTTTGATGAGGTGTTACTGAGTTAAATTGCATTTGTCCGGTTTGGTAGTTGAAATGGGGAAAAGGGTTGGTTACCTCGGATCTCCAAAATTCAAATAAAGTAACCATAAAATACATTTATTATGCGAATGTTTAAAACTGTCAAAAAATGCTTACCTATGTATGTGTGTTATCTCTTTTAGTTCAATATATAAAACATTTAAGGTAAATTTTACATATAATAATTTATTTTTGAGCCTTAACATCGAAAATATCTTAACCAACAATATATTCTATTTTAATTTTTTAATCTGTTGCAATTGCAGTAACAATTTCAGCTAATATGTTTAGAAATTACAGATTTATTTACATTGGGTTAAAACTAGAGTTTCCAAAAAACCGAAGAATTTCAAAACCGCGGTTTCGGTTTCAAAAAATTGAAAACCGATCGGTTTCGGTTCGGTTTTTAATATATTAAGCTTAGGTTATAACATTAAAGTTGGCTAATATGCTTCTCAGTAAAGAAATAATCAAGAATAGGATGCTCAGTTGTATTATGATACGAAAAATGGAGAACTAAAAAAAAATAAGGAGTATTTTTTCGTTCTTCAAATAGTACTTTTTGAATTTTCTATAATATTGAACCTAGAATCAGGAAATTACTTTGAAATTTCAAACTTGAGTGTGGAAAATTGTTACTTTTTCTTCTAATGGTACTTTTGATTATATTAAATTATTTTACTTATAAGTATACATAATAGTTGGCTGATATGCATCTGACTGGAAAGAATCAAGGATAGAGGGCGTATTGATATTGAGGTAACAAAAACTATTATTGAAATTTCTATAATAATGAACCAATAAGCAAGAAATTAAACACACATGATCCTGACTGAGTTAGAATATAAAAAAGGAACTTGAAAGTACTTTTTCCAAGTAATAGTACTTTTTGAATATTTTACAACGATGGATCTAGAAACACAAAATTAAGCATTCATGGTTTAATTAATGCGAATTCAAAAGGAATAATTAATGTTACTATTTCTTTATTTGAATATTTTATAATAATTAACTTTAATATTGAAAATTAGGCAGAAATGATTCTGAATGAGTTAGAATTCACAAAGGGTGATTTTAGTGGTACCTTTCTTTTGTATTTTCTATAATAATGGACACAGAAATATTAATTTAGACATTCATGATGCTGAGTGGGTCTTTGTGGTACTGTTTTTATTCTAATAATACGTTTCGAATGAGCTAGAATCCACAATATAGTGAATCAATAAACATGAAACTAGAGACATGTTTTCCTGAATTAGTATTAATTCACAAAGGGAGACTTAATAGTACTATTTATATCTTCCAATTGTGGTGGGGAAGCGCACCGGCTCAGCTAGTACCATACTTTTATCGGATATTTGAAAATAACTAAGACTTTTTTTACAAAAATTTTCATTATTTAGCCTGCGAAAGCTAGCCTGCTACATCATCTGAAGCAATTATTTTAATACAATTTAAACAAATCTTAAGATATTTTTACCGATCTATGTTTAGAGATATTGGATGAATAATTAAATAAAAAAGTTTGTTTTTCATTTCTTAATTTTGAATTTTTCTCGTGAAAATAGATTAAAAGTGAAAACCGATTGGCTAACCCAGCCCTTAATGTGCCTTAAGCAGAATATTTAAAAATATTAAGAATTGAAAATTCTTAAGTTGATTTTAAATCTAAAAAAACCAAAAACTTAATAAATCTAACATTACGTGCATAATTTATGCTAAAAAAGTTTGATTGTCTATATTTTAAATTTGATACCCAAACCTTGTCTATTACGAGGGGTCCAAATGTAATTTTATATTTTGATTTCGTATTTATTATGTTAATTTGTTGTAGTTGCAGTTTTGGTTTTGTTTATTAATTTAAATACAGCTGGTTTTAATTGTAAATTGCGGTCAGAAGTAACGGTTTGGGAAAAATATGTTCAATACATTGTTGTAATTAACAACAATTGAATTTGTATATAAATAAAATATTAAATTACCATAAATTATTTAACTCATAAATTTGAGTACAACAAACAAACAAACATACGATGGAAACTATGTATTTGCATTGAATTGCCAATAAAAATGTACAAATTACTTTGCAAGGTTTTAGCATGAAGTTTTTTTTTATATAAAGGTTTCACTGTATGTTGCTTTCGTTCACCCTTTCTAATTACCAATACACCAACCTGTACTCGCACATAATAATCTCTAAGGTTTCATCTCACATCAAATCTCTGATTTATTTATTGTCAAGTTATGAAAACACAAAGTGACATGTTAGTTTTTAGCCATTTCGTTGGAAGTGATGGTTATTTCCGGTTGACAAAAATAATAAATTAATTGCGCATGCATATAATTAAAAAATATTTTAATAATGGCAAAAATAAGTAAATTAATAAATCTTTTTAAATAAATTTCTTCAAATTTGTTGGTAAAATTTTAGGTATTTTTTTTATTTTTGCCACTTTTACGAGCATTACACTTTACATTGTAAAGTGTTTATTACATTAAAACAAATAAGAAAAGTACGTGTAATAATAATTTTGGATTTTGTAGCCGTTTGAACAAATTTAAAAGAAAAATAGACATATTCCACATTTGGTTTTTTGGTTTTATTAGTACGACTATTATTTTTGTGGAAGTTTTATAGTTTTTCTTACCTAGTTTTTTTAAGCTTGTTAGGTTTATGTTTTTTTTTTTTTTGCATTTGTTTTTTACCTTTATATTTTGCGGTTTATAAATATTTGTTGCTTATGGTTGTTGAGCAAAAAGGGGCTGCTATTACGAGTATTAACAAATAAACATTTTGAGCAAAAAAATAAAAAAAAAACTTCATAACGAATGAAATGAAAACAAAAACAACGTTAATAAATAGTAATAGTAAGATTTTTCGATCGGCAACTAACTGACTGAGTGACAGACAGCCTGCTGCTTTTCTATGACGTTTATTATGATGTGCAGAGGTTCTCAAAAGGTTTTAAGTTTTACTTACTGATCAATTTGAAATTTTGTTTTTTTAATTGAAAAAATATAATTCATAATTTTAATGAATTTTTTTAATGCATATTAATAATCGAACATGACTTTTTAAGGAAATTTTTTGATATTTTATAATAAATTAACTAGTGAATTAGTTCAATAATTTTTGTGTAATGGCCATATATTCTCCAATCTTTCAAGATGAATCAACAAAATATGAAACGTAAAAATGTCATTAATCATCCATTATTATTAAAGCATATTATCTTCTTAAAAAAATGCATTAAATTTAAGGTATATTTTCCCATTTCATATCTGAAATATAATATAAAATATAAAAAAATTAAGAATTTTCCAAAAAAAATTTCAAAAATAAGAAAAAATTTATACAATTTAAGAAATTATTTATAAATATTATGAATCGACATCAATTAAATCAAATACAGCTATACAGTGTTATCGTACTAATTCTAATTTTATAGAATTGATGTCTTCCGATTGGGATGAAATTTGCACCATGGTGAGTTCTATTGAATAGTCATTTTTCAACAAGATCGGTCGAGAACCTTTTGAGTTAGATGGGGTCAAAAATTTAAATTTTGGCCAAGCAGGTGTTTTTTCTCATCTATGTATCTTATTACCTATTGTTCTTAACAAAATGTGTCCCAAATAGTTTAGAAAGCTATTTCTTCAATCTTTCGGAAAAAAAAATTTTAATTTTTTACTCTAAATTTTGTAATTTCAATTTGCTTAAAATAAAAGTGCAAGGTTTCATACTTTTTTAATGCGACAATTTTTGGCACCACTTATCACAAAGAAAAAAAAAACAAAATGTGTTAGAACAAAGGCAACGTCTTTAGTGAAAAATTTATGTTTTTTTGCTAGAAAATCAGTTTTTTCTCTCTCTAAATTTTAAGTTTTTGAAAAAAATTATGGCAGTTGATAGTTAGGTCCAAGTTGATAGTTCCTATAGACGACAAAAACCTAATTCATGAGAATATATTGTATTTTTTTCATTGACATTTCTCTCTCCTTCCGTTATATGTATTTATTCTATGTTGGACGTTTTGTTGCATGCTTAGTGAACCATTTAAATATTTTATATACAACAAGAGATATGTTCGGCTGTGCCGAATCTTATATAACCTTCACCAAATAGTACTTTGAAATAAAATTAAAATATTTTTTTTTTTAAATTGTTTTTTCCAATTTTTTTAATTTAAAAATTTATTATTTTAATTTATTAGTGAAACAAATTTATGACAAAAAAAAAAAAAAAATGTTTTTTGTGAAAAAAAAAAATTCGGGTTAAAAAATATTTTTCCCGATGTTGACCCATTGTAGGTCCAACTTACTATAGCCTTATATACATCGTTGCAATGGACTTTGAAATATCTATCATTAGATATCCATATTGTCTATATTTATGACATAGTAATCGAGATATAGATCAAAAATAGGCCAAACAAATATAGGTTGTCTCGGATTTTTGCTCATATCTCCGTGATTTATGGACGGATTTTGCTGATTTTAAATAGGAAACTTTTCGAAAGCATGTCTGACAGAATTATTGAAGATTTGGATCTCGAAGATATCTGGGGTCTTCAGAAAATTGATTTCAACAGACCGACAGACGGACATGGCTAAATCGACTCCGCTATCTATAAGGATCCAGAATATATATACTTTATAGGGTCAGAAAGTTTTATTGTGGAAATTATAAACGGAATGACAAACTTATATATACCCTTCTCACGAAGGTGAAGGGTATAAAAACTAAACTGCGAATTAAGTAAAATTAGAAAAATTGTAAATATTCATAAAAATGTTCCGGTAGAGGCCAACAAACCGTTTGGGAACTGTGACAATATTTGTATTGTCTTATTATATTTTGTTGCTTTTACTTTACACGGTTTCTTCGTCGATACTAAGACTCTGGTGTATCGTAGCGTAAGTCTAAAATAGCGGTAAACACGATTTATTTACGATTTTCTCTGTTTATGTCTTTCTTTCGTGTTGGTTGCTTTATGTTGTTGGGGTTGTGAAGAAGCTTAACAAAACTAAACTTAACTAGTCCATTGTAGACCGCACATTCATCTAGACATAGAAAACGGCTAAAACGCGAAAACTTTATTTTAATGAACTTGAACAAACGAACGAACAAAAAAAAAACTTAAAAAAAATTTCGAAATTGCAACCGAAACATTAAAAAAAATGTCGAAAATAATTACAATTAAGTAATTTAACAAACTAACAAGAAATAAAAGAAACAAAGTGTGGCAAAAATGAAGTGTTTATTTCAATTAGACGCAACACAAACAGTTTAGAAGTCATTGGAATTTTGGTTAAATAGAAGAAGAAGAATAAGAAAGAAAAGAAAAAACATGGCCAATACGACAAAATAATTAAAGAGTTTATGTTAAGACTGTTTGAAAATATTTAAAGGACTTAAATGTTTCTCTTAAACATTATGAGAAAGAGTGTTTTGGTTGTGAACTCTTAAATAGTTACACTTGTCAAACATTTTGTTACCAAAGGAAATAAAAGGAAAACAAACAGTAATTTTCAACCCCTGTGGTGAAACTTGTTCTCTTTTTAATCGTTCGTTCGTTCTCTCTGTACTCCTTCTACTACGAAATTCAAAGGAATTTTGTTGAATTGTTTTTTGTGTATATGTTTTGTTTTACGCTTTACTAACATGGGTCTAAATGATTTCGTTTCATTATTCTATGGTTCAGCTCAGAACCTTAACACGTCCTCCTCGTCATCAACGTTTTCGTCGTCGTCCTCTTCAACAGATGTTGAAAAACCATTAAGGTTTAATCATACGGCAAGTGCAACACTGGAAATGTTAAAAAATCATAAAAATTCGAAATTGCCGAAATTTCATTTAAATGAATTTTCCACAAGTGATGTGAAATTTTCGCGAAACATGACTTTGACATCAATGAAAACACCACGACAAAAAGGAATAATATTAAGTGGTAGTGTCAGTGGTGTCGGTGTTGGTGGTGGTGAAAATTGTCATAGTGTTAGTGGTGGTAAAAGTGGTAGAAATAATAGAAATGCGACGAGTACAAGTGCAATACACAAACTTCATTCATCTTCATCAACTGTATCTTTGTCAACGGCACAAACGAATGCCAAAACGACTGCGACTGCTGCACTTGATGCAGCTTCAACGATTTCAACATCTTGTACTTCACCGTCAACAACGACAACAACTTCCGCAGCAGTCACTCATACGTGCCCTAGTACCAACGAAATGGATCTACTAAAAGCTCCTGGTCTACGCAAGAAATCTTCATTTTTATGGAATTCTTTTCGTATGCCACGCAAACAAAAAGGAGGTGAGTCACGTGACTAAGAGGACTATTTTTTCTTTTTTTTTTATAAATACCTATTGTGTTTGAGTCTGTTTTCCATTTTGGATTTTGGATTAGAAAAATCAATTAACAAGATGCATAAAAGTGTCTTCTCTATTTCTAAACGTTCTTAATGTACGGTGTTGTTTATAATTATGAATAATTTTGTAGCCAAAAAAAAAGTGAAACTATTTTTTTTTCTTTGAAAAACATAATTAAGAATGTTAGTTAAAACTTTTTCTGTACAAACGATTATAAATAATTAATTGTTGTTGAGCGTCTTCTGTTGTTGGCCATCTCCTTTAATGGTTTCAATGTACATGTATACATAAATACGTCGAGTAAATTGTTCTTTGTGTTTTGTTCACCAATTTAAATGACCCATTTACATTAAATTACCAGAGACTGCGGCTGGCCGATTACGTGTCTGTGTAAACACCGAATATTTTGTTTTTCACTTGTTCTGCTTGTTTTTAATTTTTAGGGGTGAGTTGAGGAATTCTCGTAACAAAAAGAAGTACAAGAATTTAGTTTTGTTATCACAAGGAATGTTTAATTTTTTTGTGTAGAAATATTTTTCACAATTTTATTTTATTTAACGGTATTAACATAAACTAAGAAACTAAAACAAATGTATAAAACGTTCTCTAATAAGCTTTTTAAGTCCACTTACACTTAATCCAGTTTAGGTTTTTTATATCACATTTTGCGCATCAATACGGAAGGCAACATCTTTAGAAAAATTTATCATTATTAACTGCTTATGTAAATATTTATTTTTAGTTTAAGCCGAAATTCACGATTAATTAAAATTAAACCATTCGACTCTAGTGTTACCCGCTTTCATATTTATACTCAATTATTCCACATTTTGAACAATTTTATTTGTATTCTGTTTTTAAATACTGATATGTTTTATAATATGCTGGCTTTTTCATGTATAATCATTGTTTGTAAATAACTTTAAAGTAATTTTGAAAAAATTTAGAAATTGTATAAAAACATGCATTAACTGCTTCTAGATTTCTTCTCAGGACTAAAAAGGACACTTGTAGAGCTTTGATATTAATATAAGGTAATACTTATGTCCAGACTCTAGAGCAGGATTTCTCACAAGCGTTTGCTTCACGGCATTTCATTGAAAGTACGGCCCATTTTTATTTCATACTAGCTTGACCCGGTGCGCTTCGCTACCCCTGTCGTAGTAAAAATCGGTTCAGCCGTTTAGTAATTATTGTTTAAGAACTAAAGGTACCAATTTTACCTGTTTTTCCCTTTCTGGTAAAAGTATTGAAAAATGTTATAGCCTATTGACGCTTCCAAGAAAGGATCTATACACGTTCCAAATTTCAATAAAATCGATTTAGCCGTTTAGGCGTGATGCTCAAACAAACAAACAAACTTACAAAGACATTTATATATTTATATAGATTCTTATATACAAAACACATAAATTATTCAATTATTCGAGTTTTATTTTACGATTTCTATTGTTAGGCAATTCAGGTACATATAACTTATAATTCTTTTAAAAGAAGTCAAGATTAATTTTTGACTACGCTACTTCGAGAAAAAATACAAGTTAATGTTGAAAAAATACAAAATGAAATCAAGAAATTCAAATTAATATTGCGAAATAACAAATTGAAATTCAGAAATCCAAATTAATATTGAGAAAATAAATATCAAACTTCAGAATAAAAAATTAATATTGAGAAAAAACATAATTAACACAAATTGAAATTGAGAAATTGGAAATTTTTATCTAATTTTTTTAAATAATTCACGAGTATGAATTTAAGTCTGTTTAAACCTAATAGAAATGTATTATTTCTCAATATTAATTTAGGTTTTCTCAACATTAAGTTGTATTTTATCAACTTTAATTTTCATTTTCTGAATATTAATTTCAATTTCAATTGGGTTTTTCTCAATATAAAATTGGATTTCTCAACATACCCTACATACATATGGGCAATTCCACGAGAATGACTACCACGACTGAAAAAACAAAAACCCTTGAAATTTTCATTTTTTCAAGATGATTTGAATAGGAGAAAATACTAAAATGTTACTATGTGAAAGTATTTAGAGCTTATTACATTTTAAGTGCAAAAATAATAGTTTAAACTTACTTTATTTAATTTTTTAATTTAATTGGTATGTTTTAGGCTAAAATTGCGGCGAAAACTAAGCTATAAATTAGCATGTAGTATGAATGAATTTGACTCTGATTGTTTTTTTTTTTTGCTGTTATCAAATTGTTTATTGAAACTGAATATATATTTTCTATTATTCTTTTAGTTTTTGTATAAATATATTTACAGAATATATATTGTTTTACTATAAAAGAAAAATCTGTCAATTACGGTATGTCACGTACGATATTAAATTTTATTTATTATAAAATCATCCCAAGATTATTTTTATTTAAAAATGACGGATTGTAAAGAAAAAATAATTGCTTTAGTGTAAGAAATTAAAAGAAAATTCAAGATTGGCAAATTTTCGCATATTTCTACATGTACCTCAAAATTACTTCCGTTTTATGTCACGTACGATATGCTTTTATTTCGCTCTATATTTTGGACAACAATGTTTCGAAAGAACTTATTATGTTTTTAAAATATAGTACACTGGAACATAAATACCAAATTATTTTTCAGATTCTCTTATTTTTGCAAAATCTATTTCACTCTATAGGTGTACAGATGTCACGTACGATGATATGGAATTGCCCATATGGAATCCATATGTATCTAATACATGTCCCAATACATATGGAATTGATGCCGTGTGACCCCCTCTTCCGAACATGACTCACGAAAATAAATTATTGAAATTTTAAAAGAAAAAATTTTTTCTCAATTACTTAGTGTAGGGAATTATATAGCCGGGCTTGACCGTGCATACTTTCTTACTTGTTTTTATTTTCTCAATATTAATTTCGATTTTTTAATTTTAATGAGTTTTTCTGAGTATTGATTGTCAAACATAAAAATAAACCGAATCGGTGTGCATTAATAAAATTGTACACTTATTCCCTTTTTGGCAATATGAACTTCCAAAATCTGCAGTTATAACCAAAAATAGTTTATTTTTGAAACTTTGTTCACATATCGAATCTCAACCAATTTTGTAGAAGTGGAAAGAATAATATGGTCATTATTTAATAATTTCTAGTTTTTAAAATTTTGGCGTCTATTAGAAATTCAGATACACAATTTGGAAAAGTATGAAAAAGAAAAAGTAGAAAATTAAAAAAAAAGAGTGAAATATCCTTTAATTTTGTGAAAAGTCGATGTTTGATGTGATTTTTGTATATATTGGTTTAAAGTAGTTCATTATTATTTAAAACAAACTTTAAACTAAGATTTAAAAAAATAAAATTTTTTCTAGTTCCAAAAATTTTTTCAATTTTGGGTAAAATTTAAAAAAAAATATTTTTTAAATTTAGTGTAAAAATCTGAGTAAATTTAGAACTGTTTAAATTCTATATTGAATCAATAAAATATATTATTTTAATCGAATAAAAGTTAATTATTTTTTTATTATTAGAGTGATCGATACATTTTTAAAATTTACCCGATTATTCGAACGAATAACGACCAATACATATTACTCGAATAATTTAATTAAATATATTTACAATTTGTTTAATAATTTGTTTGTTATCACTTAGATTCCAAAGTATTTGGACTAAAATAGATTATAAATAATTGGTTGGTTCGTTTTCTTGCTAGTTAATTTTTATTCGAATGACAACCCTAGTGTATTGCTTCCACTTTGAGATTTGCAACTAGTATTACTTACCATTTTCAATAGGTCCCACTGTGCAATAGAAATCTTTATAACATACACTATAACTTCCCACTGTTGGAAGATTTCAGTTTAAAGGTCACAAAAGAAATTTACATTTTAGGCATGACTTGAGTATTATTTTAATTATGACCTAAATAATATTCTTCTTGAAAAGCTTTGCTTTTGTTTACTTTTCAGCTTTGACTAACAATAAATTCGGTGGGCCATTAGCAAAAAATCCACTAAGCATCTCTCTTGTGTGGGATAAAAATAGTAAATATTAAATTTTTGGCATATCTTTATTTGGTAAAACCTTTTGTGTACAAGTTCTTCACAATTTCTATTAAAGAAAAAACAAACAATATGGCAAACTATTAAGCGAATTAATTAAATTCTGTAAACTAAACATTTCTTTTTAGCCTTTTTCTTTTAAAATAAATTTTAATGAAATTTATTCAATTAAACCCGCTTAAACTAAATGTGTAATGAAATGTGTTGTTTTGCCAACATGTGTATACAAGAGTGTCTATGAGTTTGTTGTTCATACAATGTTTAACCCTGAGCTTATGTACATAAATAGATAAAAAAAAACAGTGAAAGAAATAATTTCTTCTTTTTTGAAAAGTATTCTTTTGCAATATGCGTACAAAGTTTTTTTTTTAATATTTTAATTAAATTTCTTTTTATAAACACTTTTTTTTGCCAGTGTTTGCGTTTATTATTAACTATTAACCTTATTTTTTGTGTTGTTTGGGTTTTATGTCCAATACTTTGTTAGTTTTTTTTTATCTTTAAGATGCGATTGTTTAAAATCTTTATTGAAAATACTATATTTTTCGTTCGTTCTTTTTAAGATGATTATCATAATTTTTATACATCATATACTCAGAAAATATGAATGTCATTCAAGTCATAGTTAGTTTTTAGTATATTTAATAGCTAAATTTGATATGTATTTTTTTTTTTATTAAATTTAGAAAGTTTTCTTTTTTTATTCTTAGGAATAAACTCAACAATTGTAAAAACGAAGAGGGATAAAGAAGTGACGTGGTTTTCTTGCTCATTGATTTTCTCATCCTGTACATAGATGAAATAATTTAGTTTAAAAGTAAATGGAAACAAAGTATATTTACATAATACTATTTTCTACGTATACAAACATTTTGAGTAGTCATATTCGACTGGGTAAAGCTCTAAGTTTAATTTTTATACTTTGGCTTAATGGACATTAAAAATTGATTAGAAACTTATATAAAGATATCGAGTGACTACTTAACCTCATAATAATGATTTTTAAATTACGCAAAAACCGATCAAAATTAGTTGACAACTCAGCTGATGTTGTGAAAATTGTAAACCTGCAAACTGAATAACCCGTTATATACTTTATGTTTTTAAAACTTTGAAAACCAACCGACTCTTATGGTTTACAGAAAAAAATGATATAAATCTTTGATCTAATGGGCGATCCTCCAAATTTTTTTTTTTAATTCCAAATTTTAACGGCCATAAAAAAATGCAAGAAAAAAGTTAAAAAAAGTGGAAGATATGAACAAAATTAAGCCAAAAAGTATTATTCCTCAAAAAACTTAAATTTTAAATTAATTTTATTGTAAATTAAAAGTAGTTTAAAAAGAGTTTTTACAATATCAAAATCTTTATTAGTTGCATAAAATGCTAAACAACAATATTTTGTAACATAAACTAAAAAAAATCTTGAGAACCTGAGTCTAAAATTTGCTTCAACAGACACATAAACTGACGGACATGAAAAAAATCATCTTCAAGTTTGATAGAAACCAAAAATAAATACATATATGTGGGATCAACAATCTAATAGTCGAAGTGCATAATAAGTAAATTAGGGCTATAACTAGAGTTTCCAAAAAACCGAAGAATATCAAAACCGCGGTATCGTTTTTAAAAAATTGAAAACCGGTCGCTTTCGGTTTTTTTCGGTTTTGTAATAATTTGTTAATATTAAGTGTTATAGAAACAAAATCAGTTGATAATATAGGAAATGCTATACTTTTCAGTAAAGAAATAGTCAAGAATAGGAATAGCATATATACATTAAAGTTGGCTAATATGCTTTTCAGTAAAGAAATAATCAAGAATAGGGGGCTCAATGGTATTATGTTAGCAAAAAAGGAGAACTAAACCAAACTAAGGAGTACTTTTTCGTTCTTCAAAATGGTACTTTTTGAATTTTCTATAATATTGAACCTAGAATCAAAAAATTACTTTGATTTCAAACTTGACGGGGTTTCAAGTGTTTAGTATATTAAATTATTTTACTTATATGAATACATAATAGTTGGCTGATATGCTCTTGAGTAAATAAAGTCATTAAGCCATCTATATGGCATTGAAGTAACAAAAACTATTTTTTCGTTCTTCGAATGGTATTTTTTTTACATTTCTGTAATAATGAATCTATAAGCAGAAAATTAACACATGATTCTGACCGAGTTAGAATCTAAAAAAGGGACGCACAGGTACTTCTTTCCAACTTATAATACTTTTTGACTATTTTAGTTAGAATTCACAAAAAGTGACTTTAGTGGTACCTTTCTTTAGCATTTTCTATAATAATGGACCCAGATTTATGATGCTGAGTGGGAATACAAAATGTGGGTCTTTATGGTACTTTTTTTTATTCTAATAATACGTTTCGAATGAACTAGAATCCACATTACAATGAATCAATAAACATGAAACTAAAGACATGTTATCCTGAATTAGTATTAATTCACAAAGGGAGACTTAAAAGTACTATTTCTTTCTTCCAATTGGGGTGGCGAAGCGCACTGGGTCAGTTAGAACTCCATACTTTTAAATGACTGTAAATAAAAGGTAATTTGAAGTATAATTATCAGGAAATATTCGTAGATCATTATTTTTAAATGAGTTTGTGTCATTCTTTATTAACAGGTTTCCTTGCCTAGCCTGTGAAAGGAATCCTGCTTCATCATTTGATGCAATTATTGTAATACAATTAAAAAAATTTAAAGTTTGTTTCTCATTTCTAAATTTTAAATTTTTCTACTGAAAATAGAATAAAAGTAAAAACCGAAGAATAATTGTCGGTTATATATTTTTGGCAAATATCAAAGTATGTAGTCGAATACACAATTAAAAATTTTAAGGAAAAATGGTTTTATTTTTCGAAATTATTTGAAAAGTTCACCCACGCATTGAAGTGTGGAATAATAATTTATATTTCTCACAAAAAAATTTAGATACAATGGAAAATAATCTGAATTTTAATAGAAAAAATTTAAATTTTTTTTGACTGAGCAACAAGCTTTTTGTTGCAAAATTATCCGAAATAACATAATATTGGGCAAATACTTATTTTTCACCAGAAATCTACAGCAAATTTCCACAGAAATAAAGCGGATTTTTATTTTTTTTAAGTTCATATAAATGTGAAGGGTTATTTATAACACTTTATTTGTTAAATATAGTTACCTTCTGAAGTACTCATCAAGCATTTATACAAAATTTAAATCTATACATAAGTACGAATTTTTGTTCTTCTGTAAAATTTAAAAAATTGTTATTAACAATATATTTTCTTTTGTGTTGCATAAAATCAATTGAATATGATCTAACATGTCAAAACCCAACACACTTAAATTTTATATAGTATAGTAGGGTGCTTAAAATACAAATTATAGTAAAATTTATGATAAAATATAATGCGTTTTTTTGCACATATTTATAACTACATACGAGTAGTACATACACACATCCATACAAATTTGACAATAAAAAAAAAACAAAATGACAACTAAATTTTGTCATTTTACAATACGAGAGAGAGTATCGAAATTAAATTGCGCATGACAGAAGAAGAGTGCAAAGAAATTCAACAAACTGTAACGATTTTACCGGTTGTCATCCATCATCATACCAAAACCTCTCATCCAACTCACCACACTTTCTATGAAATAGAAACAAAAACATACGCTATAATATGTTGTAGATTTTATAAAAAAGATTTACAAAAAATCTAATTATTTCTGAAAATCACTTGAAATTAAGTATTATAACTTGCTTAATTTTATGTTAAACTTGTATTAGCTTTATTATATATATATCCTGTCAATGTTTTCCATCAAAGCAATTGATGACTCATATAATTATTTATGTACAATATACATAAATACATTATTTGTAAGGATATACATATACATATGCATGTTTATTTACCCCCCTACAAAAAGAGGGTGCTAATTTCATTTGTCTCTTACTTTCTGTAACAGAATTGATGAAAAAGTACCTCCCCAAAAACATAATAAGGTTGCATAATATAGAAAACAACAATAATAAACAACAAATATCCTTTGTGGTTTAGTGCAAAACAAAAACGAAGGGAAAAAGTCCCCAAAAAGCATACTAATGACACAGTGACATTCATTGAGAGCGGCTGCCATGGCAAATAGAGAACATTCGTTTTCTACAAAAAATAAACAAACTTTAGCAGTGGTTTTCAAACTTTAAGCTACAAACGAGTACTAAATAAACAATAAATACTGGGTGTATTGTGAATTTTGTGGTATAAATAATAACCCAGCTAAACATTTTAAAGTACCATCCTTCATAGTGAATCATATTTGTATCACTTTAAAAGTAGAATCTAATGATCTTTGAAAGTTATTATTAACAAAAGGTAACATAAGGAGTGAGATCGTAAAATTATTAACACACGATTTTCATTAAAACTTTTAACACAAGTATTATTTGATTTTTTTTTACCTTTGTAAAACATGTCAGTTATTATGTTTAATATCAATTATATTCATTTGTTGTTAATCTGATTAAAATGAGTGACCAGAAAAAAGCTCGTACTAAAATTATTGAATATTTTCAATATAACCAAACTTGTTCCTACAAAAAGTTGGCCAAGCAATCAAAGATCTGCCGTCAAACTGTTTCCAATGTTATTCAACAGTACCGGGAGAAGTTGTCCGTTGATAGAAAACCTGGTTCAGGTAGAAGGAATGGTCCACATGATGTTTCTAAAGCCAAGCAAATAGAAAGCATTTTCAAAAGAGCTCCCAACACATCCGATAGGAAAGCAACCCGGTTAGCTCAGTGCTCGGACTATTTGGTACGAAAAGTTAAAGCTAATGCAGGTTTAAAAACATACAAGGCTCAAAAAGTTCCTGACAGGAGCGCTGCTAAAAATTTAGAGGCCAAAAACAGAAGTTAAAGCTAATGCGGGTTTAAAAACATACAAGGCTCAAAAAGTTCCTGACAGGAACTCTGCTAAAAATTTAAAGGCCAAAAACAGAGTACGGAAGTTGAAGTCAAGTTTTATAAAAAAAATATTCTTGCTGCATAATGGATGACGAAACAAACGTATGTTCTGGCTGATTTTTCGCAACTTCCTGGTCAAAAATTTTATGTTGCTGAAGTTTAGGACCCAAAAGCAGACAAAATTTCCCAAAAAGTTCTTGGTATGACAAGCAATATGCAGTTGCGGAAAAAAAGCCAATCATTTGTTATAACGGGTTCTATAAATACCGAAATTTATTCAAGGAATGTTTACAAAAAAGGCTGCTTCCATTCATAATGTGTCCACTTATTTTTGGCCTAACTTGGAATCCTGTCACTAAACAAGCCCTTGAGTGGTACCAAAACAATAATGTGGTATGTGTACCAAGAGAGGGAAATCCTCCAAACTGCCCTGAGCTAAGGCCAGTGTTGAGATATTGGGCTCTTGTTAAAAGAGAAATGAAGAGCACAAAAAAGGTGTCCAAAAGTGTGGTAGATTTCTAACGGAGATGGAAAGTGACAGAAAGCACTATAAAAACGTTAATGGAAGGTTCAAAATATCATCACTAGTGATTAAAACTAAACTTTCAAATTCGGTTTTAACCGAGACCGAAACCGCGGGTTTTCAAGGCCTAAAACGGAAACCGACAATTATTCTTTGGTTTTCACTTTTAATCTATTTTCACTAGAAAAATTCAAAATTTAGAAATAAGAAACAAACTTTTTCATCCAATTATTCATCCAATATCTCTAAACACAGATCGGTGAAAATATATTAAGACTTGTTTAAATTTGTTAAATTGAATTACAATAATTGCTTCAGGTGATGTGGCAGGCTACCTTTCGCAGGCTAAATAATTCAAAATTTTTGTAACAAAGTCTTAGTTATTTTCAAATATAGTATGGAGTACTAGCTGACCGGTGCGCTTCGCCACCTCAATTGGAATAAAGAAAAAGTACTATGAAGTCTCCCTTTATAAATTAATACTAATTCAGGAAAACATGTCTCTAGTTTCATGTTTATTGATTCATTGTAATGTGGATTGTAGCTCATTCTAAACGTATTATTAGAATAAAAACAGTACCATAAAGGCCCACATTTTGTATTTCTACTCAGCATCATGAATGTTTAATTTCATACTTCTGTGTCCATTATTATAGAAAATACAAAAGAAAGGTAAGACTATAATCACTATAAAATATTCAAAAAGTACCTTTATAATAAACAAATAGTAACATTTATTATCCGTTTTGAATTCGCGTTTAAAAATATTCAAAAAGTACTACTAGTTCGAAAAAGTACCTGTAATTCCCTTTTTTATATTCTAACTCAGTCAGGATCATATGTGTTTAATATCCTGCTTATAGGTTCATTATTATAGAAATTTCAATAATAGTTTCTGTTACCTCAATATCAGGTATCAGGCCCACGATGTCGTACGTTGTCGTTTCATTCGACAAACAGCTGTTTTGTGGTTCAATAATATTCTTAGTCGAAAGATAACAAATGCAAACTATAACGTAAGCAACTCAATACAAAATTTGCGGCTCACTATTTACATTTTCTGATATTTGTACGAACTGAAATGTCAAATTCATTCACTTTTTATTTATTGTCTTCTGTGCAAGAATCTAGTACAAATCGGATGCGTACTTATTTATTATTATACATTTGTGCATAATATACCATAACTACATATATTTTCACACAAACTTACTGGTTTGTGGTAGAAAAATAAGTAGAATTTGACGAAAAGTCTATTTATTTTTGTTCGAGATATCCCAAAAGTACTCCTTTATATTCATTAGTAGAGTTATTTATAGAATTATGTATTGACAATAATAAAAAAAATAAAGAAAAAAATATATCGCAGCCACGAGTTGATCCCACAACCTTCCGGCTGCTAGTCAAGTGCTGCACCCACTATATCACTGCTTAATTATTTTATTTTGTGTCAAATAATGGTTTTCAATATATTGTCGATTGTTTCTCAATTATATTTGGATTACGTTTGAAACGTAAAGCAAAGCGAACGATAAGTCGTAAGATAGTGGGCCACTGTTTTGAATGAAAGTGAGTAATGACTTTCTTTCGACATCGTGGGCCAGGCTGTTAATATATTAAAAAGGTACCATTAAAAGAAAAAGTACAAATTTTCCTTTATCCTCGTAAACACTCGTCAAATTTAAACTTTAAATTTGTTTAGAAGTTCCTATATTACCAACTGATTTAATAGTTAATAAATTATCACAAAACCGAACCGAAACCGATCGGTTTTCAATTTTTTAAAAACGAATCCGCGGATTTGAAATTCTTCGGTTTTTTGGAAACTATAAAATTTTTTATTTTTTTTTTGTAAATTGTAATAATAATCAAAAAAAAAATAAATAAAACTGTAAGTTTAGTGGTTTCGTTTTTATTAACATATATGTATGTTAAGAATTTTTCGATCTCACTTCCAATAATAGTAAGTTAAATAGATGATATTTAATATAGACCTGCCCTTGGCAGGGTAAAAAATGCTCTCCAATTTGCCAATTGTCTAAAATTAATTTACAGTGGTATTCTTTGAATTATTACAGAGTAATTATAACAAATGAACTTGAGCCAAATTAAAAACTTACTTTCAAATTTTAAAAAGTTACATAATAAATATTGCAATCCTTTGACAACCATGCGTTAATTTTATTCTTTCGACACAATTTTCGAAGAAATTTGATTTAAGTGGTTTTAGTTCAAAAGTTTGTAAATCTCCCAATTAAATGAAAAAGTCCCTTGTAAATAGTGTTGTTTATAATAATAATAATAGATTTTATTTATGTACTAAAACATCTTTATTCCTTTTTAAAAAATAGTTTTTAATAATTTTTAATTATTTTTTGCCTTAACATTCTATATTGTTGTAATTTGTCTGAGACAGACCCAATAAAGACTTTCAAGGACAATAAAATTTTCAAAGATTATATTCAAAACATTTTAAGTGGGGGTATTTGACTTTTTTCCAATAAATTTGGCAATACAAAGGCTTTTTCCACTGCTACATAGTAAACTATTCATTAAAACAAAAGCAAAAAAAAAAAGTTATTCTATGTTTTCAGTGCTATATTATTTTGTTGTTGTCGAGAGTGCATAAGATACGAGTATAAAAATTGTAGTAAAAATATAAAATGTTTTAAAATGTTTCAGTTTTGTCTGTGACTTGTCTATAGATAATTTTAATGTTACTTTTTTTTGTTTTTGTTTGTTTTTCAAGTGCATAAATATTTCAAGTGGCATCGAAAACTGTCTATTAATGTTTAACAATGGTATCTACAAAATGTTTCCATTAGTTGGCTGGTTTGGAACAAAATATATACTTACTACTACTTACTGCTACTTAACATTTTAAATAGAATATACTGCATATTTTTTTATAAATTTAAATATTGGTTGGTTGAACTTTCATTTAAATGCCATACTTTATAATGCGCAACATACAATTTAAAAGAAAGTAAAAAATATATAAATAAATAATATGAGTATAAAAGTGATCAACAGATCAATAATAATAGTCCTATTAAACAGCTTATACAAAAAACTATAAAAATAAAAGTGTGGGTATATAATTTCTGAACATTTATTAAATAATCAAATTATGTATAATCATAACCATTATACAGGGTGGCTATATGGTTTATAATTTCGATGTGCTTTTTCAAAATATTTAATCTATCAATCATTTGCGTATCTATGCAAACATATTTCAAATATGCATTCATTATTAAGTTTTTAAGGTGATTTTTTTTTGAATGCATGAATAATTTTTCATTAACAATTATTTAAAACATTTATCTTGTTTTTAAACGTTTTTCTTTTTCTTTTTCGTTTTAAATAAGGTGTCAATAACTGATTTCTTATCACTCTTGTCGTTTAAAATATTTTACCAATTTTTAAGTTGTATTTGCAACTGTGCGCATTTATCGTAACCAGTTGGATTTTTATGTTCATCATTATAATTTTACAAATTATTGTGGCTGTTTTTGTGTTCAGATGTTTCCTAAAGTGGCAGATATTTTAAGCCTGGATTAGAAAAGTTAACTTAAACCTGCCAACACCAACAAGCTTTTGTCAGTACTATCGATTAGTATGATGCATATTTAAGGCAATATAATGTAGATTTCTTTGCAAAAATGTTGTATTGAGTAAAATAAGTTTCTTTATATTGGTATTTGAACGTAAATTTTTAACTAATTTTTGTTGGACTATTTAAATAAATGTTGTTTGAACTAAAACTGGCATCAATTAAACATGGTTTAAAACAAAATAAGAAACAACCTCTAACACAAAAAGATTTGTTAAATAACTCGTCATACATTTAAACATGTTTTCTTTTATGGACCTTAGACCAAAAATTTATTAATAATGTGGATATTTTAATATATATATATTAGAGTGACAATCAGTTGTATGGAAAAAAATTTGTGTTCGCTTTTTGAAGGCTGCCGGGTGGAATATTGTGACACTAGGTCTAAAAGTTTTAAGTGTTGAAAATTTGAGCCAAATCGGACATTGATTTCGGGACGCCCATCGAGGTCAAAGGTCAGATATATGCAAAATTTTACTATTTATATGAAATAAATTTGTAAAACTCCTTAAATGTCTGCATTATGTTGCAGAAATATGTAGATTTATTAATATTAATGAAAATTACAGTAAAAACATCATTTTTATATTAAACCTATATCTCCTTAGGTCAAATTGACCCACAAACTGTATTATCCTTAAAATTCAGAAAAAAAAAATGCAAATTTTTCAGTTTTTGTACAAATTTTGCTACTAAATAATTCTTTTTGCAATCGAATGCAAAATAATCGAAATGTGTACGTAATTGTCGTTCTAATGAGATATAAATTACAAAAATTTGTTAAAAATTTTAAAGTTATTAAAAATTCGCCAGACCATTAACGTGTCTCAGGCCACTTGAACAAGAAATGTAGAAACAAAATTAACATATTTTAAGAAATATTAAAATAAACGCTAATTTTTACTTAAAATATAATCGTATTTACATTTGTATTAGTTTTTGTCTTTGTAGAATACCGTTAACCAAATCGCAGGGATGGCCAAAAAAAAAATTTTTTTTTTAATCTTCATTTTCATATTTTTAAAAATTTTGTTAAAAAAATTTCAGAATTTTTTGATCATTACATTGGGATTTATTGAGATCAAAATAGAGAATAAAATTATAAAAAAATTATGTCAATACCTCTTACAGTTTTTCTGTACCTACGATTTAAATTTTGTGATTTTCGGGAAAAAATATTTTTTGGCCATATTTTGGCGATTGATATTATATTATACAAAATATTATACATTTTTGAACCAATTTTAATGAAACTTGCGAAAAATATACCTTAAGGTCTAAAATATACAATAACAGTGCAAAAATGTAAATTAACCCTTAAAAGCATTTGGGGTTGACTCTCAATTTGGCTGTGGTTTTCGTGATTTTAAAAGTTGAGGGTCATTTGGAGCCCAAGTTCTATTAAGGGTTAATATCCATTTTTGTGATATTATTGTAAGTACTGGACTTTATGTTATATTTTTCTCAAGTTTCATTAAAATCGGCCCTACAATACATAACATTTTGCTATCTTTCATTTAGAAATTCCAAATACAGAGCACTCGCGGTAACGTGAACACCGTCTAACGTGAACATGCTTTTGTTTACATTGACTACTCTGTAACGTGAACAAACTCAGAAAACTCTATAACGTGAACAATTTTTTTCACTGCATTGGTTTTCTAAGCATGTAGACAACACTGAAATACATGCATTAAATTCGATTTTTAAAGTTTAAAAATGTGTTTATATCCTCTAAATTAATTTATTTTAATGGCAATGTATGAGTAATTTTATTTCAATGTATATTTTCTCGTGATCTCGTTTTGTAATGCATTTTAATCAATAATTTTTGTTTTATATTTTAATAATAAAATAATTTCACGTTCAAGCGTGTAAAACACAGGTTTATATTATAAAATTTTATATTTTTTCCATGAAATTCGACAATCGCTAACGTGAACAACTTCACTAACATGAACTCCCTTGGTTTTAATTGGTTCACGTTACCGCGAGTGCACTGTATTGCTAAATTTTACCTTTTCACAATTTATTTTTTGTCATAAAATTTGTTCACTTAGTAAATTAAAAAAAATGTTTGAAAAAAATTTAGAAAAAAATTATTTTTAAAATTTTGAAAAAAAAAATTTTTAAATTTTGAAAAAAAAAAATTTTATTTTAAATTTTAAATTTAAAAAAAAAAAATGTTTCAAAAAATTAAAAACAAAATTTTGAAAAAAATTATTTTTTAAATTTTGAAAAAAAACAATTCTATTTTAAATTTAAAAAAAAAGGAAAAATTATTTTGTTTACCTAAAAATATTTAAAATTTTTATTTTAAAGTATAATTTGGTGAAGGGTATATAATATTCAGCACAGCCGAATATAGCTCTCTTACTTGTTTTTATTCATACGTTTCTAAAATGCCAACTACGAAACTTTTAATTTAATTTACTGAAACGGTTTAATTAATCCATATTTATGTATTTGTACACATTATAAAAGTTAAATAAACACAATTTAGGCTAAAGTAAAAAATAGTTACGAGTATAAAATAAATAAATAAAAATATAAAGCACAATAATACATAATGTGTATGTATAAAACACTTTGGAAACAAATAATCCACTTTACACCGAAATAAATAAATAAATCATGAGTGAGTGAGTGACTGACTTAGCGATTGAGTTGTGGTACAACGAATAAATGTTACGAGTACAATACTATGCAGTAAGAAAAATGCTATGAATGCATTGTGTGCTCATACTGGTACTCGTACCTGTATGCACAAAAGCATGATGCACTTGTGTGCATGTGCATCAGGTACGATGAACATTAATCAGCCTGAAGCGATGTAGCAAAGTATGTATTTATGTACAGCAAGTAGATACATATGTATGTATGTCGTATGAGTTTGAAGGCATTAGTATGTAGTGTAGTAAGTAGTACATTTTCGTATTAACTCTTATTTTAGAGGAAAAAGAAGTAAAATAACAAATTTATGGCGCCAATTGTTGTGGCTTCTTTTAGTTTAGTTTGCTGTTTCTGCTGTAGCTAGATCGTCGTCATCGTGATGCACCACTAATATGTATGGGCAGCCAAGCGTAAATGTTTCTTTCATTTAACAAAAAAACTCATTTTTTTTGCAATAAAAACCGTTAAATATTTCAGAGATGTTGAATCTCATACACGGACAAGTGTTTTTCGTAATTTTCGTTATTCATATACATTCAAATGTTTCATTCTCTCTCCTATAAGATCTCTTAGGAAGATTTTATTTTAAAGATTGTAAACATATACTTTTTTTTTGTTAATGTGGATTTTGTGAGGGTGCATCCATCTTGGTGTCTGATGAATAAATATGTAGCATTGAACTTGAAAATCGTTCATTAGTATTTTCATTTTGAGTACATCATGGTCTCTTCATTCATTCATTGATTCGTTCATTCTGCTTATTTTGATTCTGTGTAGTTGCTGTGCTGTTATAAAAGTATGTTTTCTAGAGTGTCAGTGTGAAATGATTGTAGCGGGTAACCGATTAATTATTCTCGGGGTGTTTATTTAACACCATTTCTATAAAAATAAAATGTTTTTTCATGTTTTGTCTGTCATCTGATTCAGTCAGTTTTAAGTAGAACTAATTTTAGAAATTTAGTTACAATTGATCCAGCACTGTTCAGCTAAAGCAAATCCTAGCAAAAAAAACAGACATGATTCTGGTTGGTGATGAGTCGCTTAAAAGGATCCAAAATTAAAATCGCAAAAGTCTTTCATCATATTTTGTGTAATTTTTTACAGCATTTGTATTACATTCGTTCATTTATATTACATATGAATGAGAATATATTATAACTCCGTAAATTATTATTTTTTAATTTTTTTATATTCATTCAAAAAATGTTCATGAAAAATAGGTTGTTTCATAAAAATGGTTTAGTGAAATTTTCTATTGGAAACAGTGTGATATCAATTTCAAAAATGATCTTACACTTGTAGCATTTATTTTTTTATTTTATACAAGTGTCAGCCAGTATGTGATTCTCTTAAATTATTGGAGTGCTAAAATGATATGGCTCCTCATTTTAACAGCAACTTGCAATAATAACTCGCTACCAGTATAAATTAAAACTAAATGTATCATATTACTTTTATGAGTATCACTGATGTTTTTTATAAAATGTTCATTGTTTTATTTATTCAATTAAAAAGTTTTTAAACCACAAATATTACCATTGCCACGTTTTGCCAAAAAACGTCCATAGACTTTTTATTTCTTATACACAGATTGAAAATAATAATAGTAATAATAACAATCTTAGTTCATCTTTCATTTCAATTTACAATGAATGCCAAGACCTTTTTTTGCAGTTCAAAGACATTTGTATTTATTGAACTTTATGACATTTTTCTCTTTATATTTATTGTTGATGGCTTGGTGGCAACCTTGTTGTTCACTTGTTTATCTGTTGCTGCTGGTTGTTTTTGTTATTGTTGGTTTTCGTAATGATCCCATCCATGCACAGTGTTTAACTAATTGCTTCTTCATTGAGCTTGACTTCATCGATGTCGATGTCGATGTCGTTGTTGCTGTCGCTGGCATCTCGGCTTTTAGTTTGTTGTTGCAGTTGCAAACTCATACACGTTGTAGTAAATGTTTTTCGTTGATGTTATTGTTGTCGTCGATCTTTTGTTGTTCAATTGTTTAATTAATGTTTGATGTTTCTGATTACAACAACAACAAACAATAGCAATACATATCAACAACTTTGTATGTATGTTTGTAGTCACAGTTGTTTTACAAAGTATACAATCTTTAATTGCGATTAATGAATGTGTTTAGAGAGTCCGGTATTTGTATTCGTGAATAGCAAGTTACTTGTGTCTGGGAGGCATGTGAATTCGTGCATCAAGGAGGTAAGAATCATTATCAACTATGTCATTTATTTTGCATTCATAATATTGTACATATTTCTCCGCTTCTTTTCTAAAATGTTCGGTGAATGTTGTCTCATAGAGCAAAAGTTGATGAAGGCCAGATTTAAAAGATAAATGCATTAGTATGTAAATGTAATTTTAATCATGTCTACTACTATTTCATAACTTCTAAATTAAAAAAGAGTTCAGCTTAAATTTTTTACAAATATGTAACGATTTTGTTTATTAGCAAATAATTTTATGAAAATTTTTAAAGCGGTGGCTTTGAACTTTATATGGTAACATATCTCGGAAACCACTGCTTTAAAAATAATCATAAAATTATATGATAATAAGTAAAGTCTTTTGTTTAAGTTGGATACTTTTTTAGTTTAGGAGTTATGCACCAAAATGTAATTAATTCATTCACAACAGTGTTATTTATTAAACAAGAAAATGTATAGGTTTAAGAAAATGTAAGAGAACTGATCAAAGTACATACATATATCTTATTGATTGTTATGGACTAGACTTTCAGAAAATTATAGGAATACGACTAAAACGATACGTGTTATTGTGCTAAATTAGGAAAAATATTTTTTCGCAGTTCCCTACCAGATATTCTAAGTTAGAGTGACAAATTTTGCAATTTTGAGCTTATTATAATTTATTTTTGCTCCATATAATTTTGTTAGTCAGTAACTTTTGTCCATATTTAATGGCTCGAAACTTTAATTAAACAAATATATAAATAAGTATTTTTCCATAATAAGCTGAAAATGATAATATCGTAGAAATACTACTTTATTAAAATAGTAGTAAAAATACTACTTTTTTTAAAATAATAGTAGAAATACTACTTTTTTTAAAAATAGTAGTAGAAATAATACTTTTTTCAAAATAGTAGTAGAAATACTACTTTTTTAATATAGTAGTAGAAATACTATTTTTTTAAAAGTAGTAGTAGAAATACTAGTTTTTTTTTTAAATACCCATGTCGAAAATATTGTAGATTTTATTTGTTAAAATATAATTATACCCTACACCACCATAGTGGGGAGGGTATATTGGATTTGTGCAGATGTTTGTAACGCCCAAAAATATTAGTCTAACACCCACCTTAAAGTATACCGATCGACTCAGAATCACTTTCTGAGTCGATTAAACGATGTCCGTCCGTCCGTCCGTCTGGCTGGCTGGTTGTCCATGTAAAGCTTGTGCGCAGAGTACAGGTCGCAATATTGAAGATATTTCGATAAAATTTGGTACATATCATTTTTTCTACCCAAGGACTAAGCCTATTGAAACTGGCTGAAATCGGTTCATTATTTCACCTAGCCCCCATACAAATGTCCTCCCGAAATTGGACTTTATCGGTCATAAATGTTTAATTTATATAGGTACCTACACAAGTCTTTATCCAAATAAGTTTTATATATACGAAATTCATGTCACCAAATTTTGTTATGATCGGTCCATAATTAGTCATAGCTCCCATATAAGGCCTGCTTCCGATAATCACTTTAACGAGCATAAATCTCTTAATAATGTTGGTATAGACATAAAATGCAACATAAATAACTTTCATACAGACATTAAGTGCACCACTTAATTTCATGGTGATCGGTCCATAATTGGTCATAACTCCCATATAAGGCCTGCTTCCGATAATCACTTTAACGAGCATAAATCTCTTAATAATGTTGGTATAGACATAAAATGCAACATAAATAACTTTCATACAGACATTAAGTGCACCACTTAATTTCATGGTGATCGGTCCATAATTGGTCATAACTCCCATATAAGGCCTGCTTCCGATAATCACTTTAACGAGCATAAATCTCTTAAAAATGTTGGTATACACATAAAATTCAACATAAATAACTTTCATATAGACATTAATCACACGACCTAATTTCATGGTGATCTGTCCATAATTGGTCATAGCTCCCATATAACCCCACTTCCAAAAATCGCTCACGAATGTAAATTATTGAAATTTTGAAAGAAAAATGTTTTTGCTCATTTCTTAGTGTAGGGTATTATATGGTCGGGCTTGACCGACCATACTTTCTTACTTGTTTTTTTATGAATTTAAGTCATTTTTCAATCATACAAAACCATTCTTTATGAATGAATATGTTTTACAAATTTGGAATTCCATTAAAAAATTATTCAAATTATGACAAAAAACACCCGGCGAACAGTTTTGAAGAAATTAAAAAGATTCAAAAAAAAAGTTCAGTGTTTGTATAATGCTCTTATTTAAAGTTAGTTAATATAACCCAAATGAGAACACTTCTATGTATTTTGTATGTAAGCTATTGGTTTTTCATCCTCTATAAATGAGCGAACACATTTTTATTTTTCCTCCATGGAGTGTTTTGTAATTTTGTCCATTATGCCTTTTAAGAAAACTGCAGTTAAAGAAAATAAGTTTCCAAAGATTTTTTATTACATACTATGAAAGGGTATAAACAATTTGGCACAGTCGTATATGTAAGTAGTTACGGTTCTGCATATGTTGGCTGGGTTGTATTGTTATTTATTTATGAATGTTGATCGTTTGTTTGGTACGTACTATAGAGAAAACGTCTGAACTCTTTAGCACACAATGACCAATATGACGTCACTGCCTTTTAGTATGGTGGTGAATAAATTAAAAATTCTATAATTTTTTTTTTTACAAACAACAAGTGCCTTTTAGAAAGAAAATAAAAAAAATCTACGCACAAAAAATGTTTTGCGTAATTTATGGACTTGAGAGAATTCACCACAAAGTTGTTGATGCCCTAAAACGCACAGAAATTCATCATAAATAAATGTTTACAATGTGTTTCCACATAAAAAAAAAAAAAAAGAACAACAACCAAAAATATTGCCCATAATGGGTAAAGCAGGGTGTGTTTTATTTGATTATTATTTTTTGGCTGTGGTAGTTGATCTTTACCGAGGCCCCCAAACAACCACTACTCACTAGATGTGAGTAGTAGTAGTAGTAGTGATAAAAGCTCCCAAAGAGGGAAACAAATTCATTAAAAAAATACGTTATTTTTAAAATTATGATTTGCTTCAACAAAAAATGTTTTCATTTGCCACACGATCACCCCGTAATAACGAACTGATGTTATTGTTGGTTTTTGCAGTTTGTTCAATATTTGTTTTTATGTGGATGTTGTTGGCGAGTGTGCCCAGTTTGTGCGCTGCTTTTTTTTTTGGACACCACAAGATACAGCCAAGCCAAACAACAATAAAGAAACATGTACTGCTCCTCGTATGTGTCCACATCTAGTGCATATGTATGTATGTGATCGTACTGATGTGGTGAGAAAAATTGAAAAAACAGCAAAAAAATAAAAATAAAAAAAATAAATAATAAAAATTAAAACGTCCACTAACTAATCAGTGGTGTACAAGATATTGTCGTGGTTACAATTAAAGACGCGCGCGAGATGATGACGACGATGACAAATCATTTAAAAATATTTTAGTTTTTATTTGTTTGGCATTTCTTTTTTCTATTTACTCGCAAAATTTATAAACGAGTGACGCATCTAATTTAATGTGATTTAAAATGATTGCATTCGTTACATCAACCACAAAAAGATGAAGATGAATTAGAAAAATATATTTCAATAGTAAATTATAAATAGAGCCAATAACAACATAAGAAAAATTATGAAAATATACTCAAATATTAATAGTTTTTATGAAGAAACAATTATAATCGATCACTTTTTTTTAAAAATTAAACGAATTATGCCTAGTGCATACAGTTAGGAGTTAGAAATAAATGTTTGTAGTGCATAAAACAAACCGTAAATTGTTTAAAATTGTTTGGGAAACATATTATGTTGTTTATGGTTTTATCGTCTATTTACAAAAAATTGTGAAGTGAAAATATGTATTATGAATAAAGTATTTACTAAAAATTAAGTATATATTATACAAATATATGAAGTGCATACAATTAGGCACTTAAACCAAAATCATTATGGTGCATACGATAAATAATATTCAAAATGATCTATATGTATTTCGTAACTTTCTTTTTGTTTTCTAAATGTGATATGAATGAACTAATAATTCAAGTGTAAAAATATGTCATTTTTATTTATTAAACATTTGAAATAATTAAGAAAAAAAAAATACATAATCAAAATAAATAAAAGAAAACCACAAATAATTAATATAAAAATTGTCCCTAAAAAAAATAAAAATCTAAAAATGACAATAATATAAAAAAAAGTCAAAATTTTCGATATATTTTAATACAAAATCCTAGACAAATTCAAATAAAAGTTATCTAAATACCTTGAATCCTCGTTGAAAATCCTATAAATCAAGAAAACTTTCTGTGTTCCAAAGATTTGTTTGTAGGAATTGTAATATATTGTGAAGAAACATTACAAGTTAGTAATGGTGAAAATTATTAAAGTAAAACCTAAATCGATTGTAAATAAATTTTAAAAGAATCTCTTAAAACATGGTAATATGTTTGGGATTGTAATTGTTTTCTACACACTATGCATCAGAAACATCAAAGTTTTTACCAAACTTCCTATATAAATCACAAGATTCAAAATAATTCTCTTTCTGTACGTTATTTGAGACTTCGTAGCAAAATTAAAATAAAATCTTCTTCAAATGAAGAGCAACAGGAACCCAAGCATTACAATGTAAATTGCAGTAAAAGGGAGGGGATTGTCCATCAAGTGGAGGAAATAAGCTTCAGCTTAGGAACACGTAAGAACTGTGCATTTGCTTGGAAACGTAAATTTCGGCAAACATGTCAACGAAGCTTTACTCATCATTTTCATGACAATGAAAATGAATATGTCCTGCCTACAACAGAAAGAGAATTTACTGTAATAAAATCTCTAAAATATTATGACCAAGAACCTCTTGAAGTATTAAATTGTTTAATAAACAACAATTTTATGACTTCCAAAGAACCGCACATGTTTAATGAAACCAAAGATGAGGAAGTACTTTTAGATATAAAAAACCCAACACCGGATACAGAACGTAAAAACGAAAATCAACAATGGATTGAATTCAACACCTTCTGTTCCGATTTAGGTGAAGGTGGTAAGTTTTATGTTCCAAATAATTCTAATATACATACACACATATGTATGTTTATTGTTTCTAATAAATCATAAAAAATATTTTTTGAAATTTCCCACAAGTCGGTGGAGTCGGCATTTTCTCATTTGCCGTTTGATGTCTTCGTATTTATAGTTCTCTGTTTTATGATTTTTTCTAAAATGTTTACATTATAAATTTGTAATTTAAACGTGTGCCAATTTATTTTTAGTATGTAGTATTAATGCTTTTGGTGTATTTATTATTTACAAAAATTGTTTTTTCTTGAGTATTCGATACGTAAATATTGTGAGTGTTTGTTTATAATGCTCATATTATTGACTTCCCCTCAAGAAATTGTATATTTTTCTCACACCTACGGATTTATTTGTTTTTTAATATTGACCTTGACTTGAGGAAACTTTTTTTCTCGTTTTCCTTACGAATAATATTTGTTTTTCATTTTGGCTTTTCTTGTTGTTTCATATCCACACGAGTGTAAAAATGTCGGTGTATCCGGCTAAGTAAATTAGGTGGTAAGGAAAAACGGTTGGTATTGTTGATTAGTTAGTTTGTTTTCTGGCAGCTTGAAATTGCATACTCAATTTAAAGATTTTTATTTTTGGAATTGGATGGATTAGTTTTTGTTTATGGCTTTGCAAAGAATAATTGCTAAAGATTAGTGCTTACAGAATTCATTAAAATATTTTGATTTCTTTATTTATTTCAAATATTACAAAATTTAACCCCCTGTCTATACCTGATACATTTTTATCATGATAAACGTCAAAATGGTTGTCAAGATAAAAAATTATCAGGTATAGTCTCCATTTATTAGTATTATTGCTTCGTTATGACAAAATTGTTAGTGCTTTTGCTTATACAACTTTGTCTTGACAACAAACGTCATTAATTGGTATGATAAATATTTGTTAAGTATAGACAGGGTGTAAACCTAAATATCAATTGAGGATCATATTGCCAGCTGAGATTTTAAATTTCAACATATGATTCATGGTTTGAAACAAATTATGTTTTGACAGCTTTTTTGTAAAATGCTTTCAGTCAAAATTCTATGTAATCAAACATTAAAAAGTCAAAACATTGATGAAAAAATATTGTAAATAAACAAAACGTCTCAACTATTCAAAACTCAAAGCAATTGTTCATAATTTAAATAAAAATCTGTACAAACAATGTAGAGTATTGTTCAATTCGACCTTGTCTTTTCATAAAAAAAAATTCTATACATATTTTTTATTTAGTTGATTTTTCAAAAATAATTTTTCATATGTGCAATATAATATATATATATATATATATGTGTTTTTTTATAAATTTATTTTAATAATGCTGACGTCATTGTCTGCTTTTTGTTGAGGGAAAATTGCTTATGTCCAGATACACATACACATATACGTATGTATTTCGAAATAAAAAATTTTGCTAATTTGAATCTTAAAAGAAAAATTAATAATTCAGACAAAAAAAAAAAAAAAAAAAAAATGTGTGTAGGTAGCGTTGTTGAAAAAAGTACGAGTAGATTTTTAAAAATGTTGTGAATACTTCATCATTTTCAAAAACAGAAGTTAATCTCAGCAATATTTTAATGGAAAATGTCTAAACCATAACAAATTCTGTTTTGTTAATACTTTCTATACTAGGGTAATTCACGTAAAGTATTCGATTTTAATTTTGATCGAATAAAATTAATATTTTCCTTAAATTTTTCGTATGGCAAATATTGTAAAATTTATTAAAAATTTGAACATATTAAAGTTTTTTAGAATTGAAATTCCAAGGTATTTTTATACCCTTCGCCTTCGTGAGAAGGGTATATATAAGTTTGTCATTCCGTTTGTAATTTCCACAATATAATTTTCCTACCCTATAAAGTATATATATTCTGGATCCTTATAGATACCGGAGTCGATTAAGCCATGTCATGGGTCAAAATCGGAAAAAAATATTTTCTTTTTCATAAAAAGTTTTTTTTCGCTAAATATTAAAAAAAAAAAATTGTAAAAAACAAAAAATATTTTTTTAAAATTTAATTTTTTTTTTTTTTTAAACAATTCAAAAATATTTTCCAAAAAATTAAAAAAAGTACTTTGGAAAAAAAATAAAATTTTTATTTTGAAATAGAATTTGGTGAAGGGTATATAAGATCCGGCACAGCCGAATATAGCTCTCTTACTTGTTAAATCTATATAATAATTTTATATTCTAAACGAAAAAATAAAAAAATTATTCATTCGAATATTTTTATTTCTTGAATTATTTTTATTCGAATAAATGTCTATTTGTAAGTAAATATTATACTAAAACAAAGTAAATAAAAACAATTTTAATGTGTATAGATAATATTACATATTAAAAACAAACACGTATATTCATTCCTACGTGGATTTGTGTACTGTACATTAAAAACTTTCCTGGATATGATAGATCCAATCAAAACTAAATTTTAAAACGTTTTCGTTGGAATACTTATTATGATAATTGATTCAATATTTTAAACAAGGTAGGTTATCGTTACCACCAATGCTTCCGTTACTCCTTTAATACCCTTTCAGATTAATTTCCGTTACTGTAACGATATCTAATATTGTTAACGGAATAACAACACATAAATAAACTGTTTACGTTACTTCTATTCTATAAATAATTTTAAATAATGAAGATACAAAAATATCTTTAATTAATTAATGAAAATCGATCGTTTTCAAAACTAACAATAGATTTCAAGAGTAATTTTTCAACCAAAGGCATATTATTTGCTAGCAAGATCTAGCCCCTGGTGACAAATAGTAAATACCCTGCAGGAAATGGAACTAGCCAAAATCACCAGTACTAGTTTTCAACTGTAAACTTTCCTATACCATCATAATGCTCTAATTAACATTGAGTGTGTTTAGAAAATTACTAGTACCATTAGTTCTAGAAGTATACTAGTACTTTCTGAACCGATTGGATGCTTTAGAACCAGTAACTTACTAGTTCTTTTGTATGGAAAAAGTCCTCATAATTGGTGGGTTTGCTCCCCAGAAGAAATAACTAATCGAAAAATTTTAATAATTTTTTGATTTTATTTATCAAAATACTTATGTATATAAATAAAAAAGAATAACTTAATAAAAGAAAATTTGTACCAGATTTCATTCTGGTTGGTCAGGCAAGAAACTTATTTTTAAAACATTAAATGGAAAAAAGTTCTGCAAAGTTACGAGTATTTATTTCAAATACTTAAAGAAATCATTTCAAAGTTTTGTAATGTAGCGATATAGATTTATAATGAAATTAAAAGGTAATAAAAAGTCAAAATATTAACTATTATCACTTAAGTAGAGGTAGATGACTCGTTAGAAGTTTCTACGGTTGGTTCTTTCTTCAATTTTTCCAGAAGGTTGGCTTTAAACAGTCTTTTTTTCTGTGATTGAAATGCTTTTCTCAATATAGTATCAGGATCATCAGCAAATACAGCAATGACATCTAAATAACGAAATAAATATATAAGTTATGCAATCCTTTTAACGATAAAGAAATTTATAAATAATTTTACCTATCAACGCAGAATAAAAGTTTTAAAATTTTTTGAGACTCTGTTTCCCATGCGTACCATCTACGTTAAAATCCATGATTATATTCTGTCCCAACATTTCCTTTCAATAACGATTTCAGTCGTCGTAACTGCAAAAAGGCAAAGATTAAAGGATCTGCCAGCGACTGGATCAATAAATTGATGTCGTCTAGAACGTTATTTTATGAAATTATTTTTGAAAGCGGGGCTTTATGTTCCGCTAAAATTTTAATTATGCTGTTATTTTGCCGCTCTATAGTATCTATTAAAAAATATGCATTTATTAAATAATAAAAACAAATATTATAAAATGACCTTCTATACTTTGAACTTTAATAATGAGCTCTTCAAAATGACTACACTTTTTGTTGACTAAAAATAGAAATTTAGAGAGAAATTTATTCTCAAATGGCAGGCAAATAAACTTATAATGAATACCTTTAAGCGGAAATCTTTCGATGGCACCTAATTGTAGATCTGTCTGATATATTCCGAGCTGAACAGAGTCAAAGGGCTCCAAGCACATTTGGGGCATAGTGTTATTTTCGAAATTTTTTACACTCTGAACTTTTCTTTATATTTTTCATATAACAACACTCTTTGTTTATATTTAAATATCTGTTTTTTCACTTTTCTTTTAAAATATCTTTTGGAACTATTCATTTTAAAATGTTTTAAAATTACATTTTGACAATTTGTTTAAAAATTTATTTTTTTACACACGAAAACACAAAAAACGAAGTCTACTCAAACATGCACAAAAAATTATAACAAAATGTTTATTTGATGCAGAATTGCCATAAATTGTTTTCGTTACTGAGTAAAACAAATTATTTTAGTACGGATTATCGTGGTATGGCAACCCTTTTTATAATAAAGAAATATAAATTAAAAATTAGTATTTTTATCAAAACATTTAGTTTTTTCATTATAAAAAACACGTGAATCAAATGGTAAAATTGTATAAATGTATTAAAACAAAAATATTCGAAAAATTCTATTAATCTACAAGTGGTACATTTGAACTACTTCTAATACTCCTCAGCACTAGTACTTTTCCATAGACAGTCTTGCCCTATTGGCACTAGTGCCTCCTGAACTAGTATTAACAGGATATTAAAGAATATATTGACAAATCGAACATAATAAATTCATCACAAACTTTTTCGTTTTCAAAATGTTTCGTTTTCAAAATCAATTTCCATCATATACCTGAGTAATTAAGTTTATTGAAATTTACGGTATGGAAAATGTAATATAATTCACCATTTAAGTTAGAGCGAAATACAGTTATCATTAAAATACCGTTATAAGCAATATCAGCAATTACCGTTAACGCTAAAACACATACATTCTCATGACATACGGATCTAGGCACCGGAATGACCTAAGTTTACTCGGTCAAGGTCTGTCAACTCAGCCACACACATACATATATTACAAAAACAATCTCTAAAATATCGTTACCGAAATAAGACAAAATACCGTTACCGGTAAACCGCTTCGAATCGGTAGCCAACCTGAATGCAAACAAACAGTTTGATAGGCTTGATTTCAGTTTTAAACTAAACATTTTTCATTTTTAATTCTTCCTGCTTGTATGTAATTTTCAAATTAATTTTGTACAAAAAATCTTATGATAAGTAAGTTATTAACTTTTAAAACTCCGTAATCAAAACCTTTACGCATTAAATATCCTAAAAATTTAAAAACGTTTACATTTTTAAAACTCAATGTAAATTCCCTATATTTACCCAAATTTTCTTATTCATTCCACATTAAATTTCAATTTATTGAAAACATAAAAACAACCTCAAAAAATCCTTTAATTTGTTGTAATTACTTGCTTATTACATTCTGGTTTTTTTTTTTTTTTTTGTACATGGAAAAACATATGGTGGCGCGTCACAGTAAAGTGTAAGAGAAACACTGTATGACGTGCACCATACCACCAACACACATGTTGGGCAGACACCGACTCAAAGGCAAAGTGCAAAACACAGCATGTGTATTTTAGCATAGTGAATGAATGACTGGCTGGCTGGCAAATGTGTCCTGTGTGATTTGGTGGACGCCGACCATGACAACGACAAGTCAATTTCATTGACAACTTTTAACACACCTGAGTTTTTAAAATATGAATGAGTGCGAAAATGACACGTTGATGCACAGCGACCACCGGCCGTACAGATATTCTCGTTGAACAGTAGAAATTCCAAAACCAATTAGGAAATTTGCTCATATTGTTTGTGACAAATTAAAACATATTTATAGCAAATGTAGTGGAAAATATGTGATAATTCAGGGTATTCAATAGAATATGAAAAAAACCATTTAAGTCCAAAAATATATATGTATTTTTCTAATGTTTAAGTGTACTTTATTTTAAAAATAATTTTCATGGAAATAAACGCCTTTGTTTAATTAGCATAGAATGAATACCCTTTATTTTGAATATGTCATGAATTTCCAACAAAAATTTACTGTGAACGAATGAACGTACGTTGCTGTTCTGTTTATTGTTCATTTAGCCGTGTTCGTATAGTGTTAATTGCTTAATTAAAATTGCACTAATGAAAAGTGTTTTCAAAGCGTTACAAACAAACTGCATGTCTTGCTATAGACAATTTAGAATAAACTTATTCAGATTGTCTGTCTGTCTTACTAAACTTCAAGTGGTTTTTTGTGTTTGAGATTTGATTTTTTGAGATTTTGCAAATGAAAATATTTTCATAATGACATCATGCGTCATAACCGACATTATCAATTTAACCAGCATACAAACAAAAAAAAAAAAAAACTAAAGTGAAAAATATTCCTAATGGAATTGACTTATAAATATGTACATTAGGGCTATAACCAAATGTTGACCCTAGCACCAGGCGATGGCAAATGTTGTGTTATTTAAGATAACATTTTTTTCGGGTCATTTTGGAATAGAAACCTCACCCACAAAAACGTTTTTTTTTAAGTAAAAATTTTCTCAAATTTTTATTACTTTTTTATAGTAAAACAGTTGATTTTTTCCCGTTACTGCTAATTTTAAATATGAATTCGAGACATATATTGATATATCTATAAAAAAACTATTTGCGTTTTTTGGATAAAAAAAGTAAAATAATTATCTCCAAACTTTACCGCGTTTTGTGGGTGAACTTTTTTGAAAACTATTGAAAGTAATACCATTTTTTTAAATTACTTTTAATGGTTTATTCGAATAAGTTAAAAAGTTACATATATATTAAAGCACAACTTCGAACATTACTGAAAATATAGCGAAAAAATTAAAAAAAAAATTGCATAAAGTTAGGACAAATAGGCAAAAAATAAACGCTTACAAAAATCTCTCAAAGTACATCAAAATGATGAACTTTAATCATAATTAAAGAATAAACCAGCTGTGAAAAATAAATCGAAGCTAAAATCAGAATAGTAAACAATAACTAAAATTGTATTGAAAAATAATGCTATGTACAATATAATCATAATCAATTCTGTTTATCCTCCTGGGGCATTGTGGCTGGCCTGACTGCTAAGTAGGCATATTGAACTTCAAAAATATATTTACCGTGCAATTTGCATACAATTTTGTTTTCTAATATATTTTCAGTTTTAGAACGTGTTTGGGTTTTTTTTTTCTGCGTTTCTACCCACATGAAAACGTATTTGTTTATAAAATATTTTGTTGCTATACAATACTGTTTTACACTTTAAAGCAATGCAACCCAACCACACCTTTGTTGGTTGTTGGCTGGCTGTTTATAGTTTTGGCAGACAGTATGGCACATATTTTGCTGTTAAACCCGCAATTATATTTATTGGAATAAAATTAAAAATAAATCATTTTTTATTGAAAAAAAGATTATGAAAAACATGAAGCAAGTATTTAGATACAAAATAATGTCTATAACAAGTTGTTGTTGTTGATAATAATTACAATTGTTTAATTTTATTACTTTTCGTTTATCATGAATAAACAAAGACTTTCTTGAGTTTTCAAAATATGTCAAAGGTTATTATAAATGAATCGTTTTATGGGGATAATAGATATTTGTAATGAATGTATATTTTTTTAAATGCTGCCCAATATAATTAATGTCATATATGACATTCATTTGATATAATTGTAATTATTGTTAAATTTTACAGGAACTTCGAATTTGAACTTATGTGGCGTACTGTAAATGATTTACTAACACTGTGCAATAACTGAATGGTCAAAGCTCAGTAAAAACCTTAATAGTTATAATGCGAAATGAGAGTTGAATGGATTTTGCAAAGTTTTTCCGATCCTTAATGGTGTACATTATTATACTCTACACCACCATTGTGTGGAGGGTATTATGCATTTATGCTGATGTTTGTAACGCCCAAAAATATTATTTTAACACCCACCTTAAAGTATACTGATCGACTCAGAATCTAAATCGATTAAAGATATTTCGATAAAATTTGGCGAATTCATTTTTTTGGCCCAAGGACGAAGCGGTTCATTATTTCACCTAGTCCCCATACAAATGTCCTCCTGAAATAGGACTTTATCGGTTATAAATATTTAATTTATCTATTGAAATATCGCTCCAAATCATTTTTTTATATATGGAAGTCATTTTTTATATTGATCGGTGCATAATAAGTCATAGCTCCTATATAACGCGCCACTTCCGAAAATCTATTTAACGTGCATAAATCTCTTAAAATTTTGATATCCACATAGAATTCAACAGAAATAAGTTTCATATACAGATAAATCACACGACCTATTTTTAAGATAATCGGTCAATAATTAGTCACAGCTCCCATATAAGCCCCACAAAAATATCCAACAAAATATCATAACAGCTAGATGACAAAAATATGACATACTAGCTTGACCCGGTGCGCTTCGCTACCCCTGTCGTAGTAAAACAAAATATGTAAGGATTTTATAAAAAAAATTAATGAATATAATTAATATCGGAATTTCTTGTTTGTGATTAATTGCATACCATGCCTTTAAATGTATAAAAAATATAAAGCGTTTTTAAAAAATCTTGAAGACTTCCACAATTATATCTCACCAGATATTTAAAAATAATTATTTACTTTGTATGGGTGGTGTCACACCCCCTCTTCCGATCCGTCCCGTTTTCGGTTTAACATCATACAGTTATAAAAAATCGGTTCCTATAAAGTTTGAATATTGTCACAATTATAGTTCTGCTGATATTCGAAAATACCTATTTACTTTGAAAGGGTGGTGCCACGCCCATTTATGGAATCTCGCCAATTTTGAGGCAATCAGTGCACAATGGTACTGAAGAAAATCTCGCGAAGTTTTGCGACTTTCACAATGATAGTTCACCAGATATTCCATAATAACTATTAACTTTGTATAGGAGGTGCCACTCCCACTTAATTTAAAAATAAAAAATAGTATATTGTTCGGTAAATTTCAACAGGATAGAACCAATGGTTTAGCCTCCTATAAGATACAAACAAAGAAATAAACAGACATAAATATGAATAAACACAAAATTCCTAATTTTACCCGTTTTTACCCCCCTGAAGGTAGACTTTTGAAAAGGTACTTTCTGAATACAGATTTTTGTGACTATAGTGAGCTAAATTAAACATGTTTTCCTTTTAAACAAATATTCAATGTTTAAAAACCAAAAGGAACTATTTTTCCCGTTTTCCACCCTTTTATATTTTTAAAGTCCAAGTAGTGAAAAAGTAGCGAAATTTTAATAAAATCTGTTCAGCCGTTTAGTATTTATTGTTTAAGAACTAAAGGTACCAATTTTACCAGTTTTCCCCCTGTTTATCCCTTTCTGGTCAAAGTATTGAAAAAGTTTATAGCCTATTGACGCTTCCAAGTAAGAATCTTTATACGTTCCAAATTTCAATTTAGCCGTTTAGGCGTGATGCTCAAACAAACAAACCAGCAAATAAACAAACAAACTTACATAAAAATGGCAAATATCCTAACTTTCTACGTTATTCTCATACACGTATTAACCATTTTCATTGACTTTCACTTTTTTGTTACATTTGAGATTACAAATTGTTAACCCAGCTGTCATATTTAACCTTGACACGAGATAACAATTGATTAATGTCATATTAAAATGATTGATGTTTCATAAAGACTTTTTTTTACATATCGTTCATTTGCTGCAACAACGACATAACGCAAAATCCGTGTGTTTTGAACTGAGTAATACGAAATATGTGCCGTTCTATAGTCTTTCATATAGTTTTATCAGTTTTCAAAAAAGTCAATAATTTTTCCCGTGAGAGTGTTTTTTTGTTGTAAACTTCAAATGAGCGATATGTAGATTATATCGTTCCTTTGTTGCAACAACGTCATAATTCAAAAAAGTCGTTTCGAGAAAAACGGCTTCTAATGTTTTATGACATTTTACTCTTTCTTAAATAAATATTCAACAAATCATGAGATTTCAAAAATAATACCTGATTTAAATAGTAGATGTTAATATCCTTCTAATCTGTAATTAACCGAAATTTTCTCTTTTCAAATATACGAGAAAACATGAATTTTGATTTTGATGTTTACAACAAAAAAACACTCTCACGCAAAAATAAATTGACTTTTTTGAAAAATTATAAAATTTTTTAAAAATCACGGATTTTGAGTTATGACGTTGTTGCAGCAAATGAGCGATACGTTCTTATAGCGGTTAGAAGCTACATAGTTTCCATTTAAAAAATATTTCTCGCAATTGAGGAGTTGTGGCCAAAGAAAATATTGAAATATTTTTGTAAGAGTAAATAACCAAAAAAACTTATATTAACCTGCTGGGCGAAAGGTTCACAATAATTGAGAAAGACTGTGTTGTCCATAACATTGGGTTTTCCTTAAGTCCACAAGAGTTTGTAAAGCAAATATTTTTTAATTGTTTTTCTATATTTATAGAAGCAAACATTTTTAAATTGTTTTTCTATATGCAATCGATGTCAATTTTAACATCAACATTTACTCAATTCAATGGGTTTGTGAATGGAAATCTCACACATTCCCACAAGAATGAATGACTCAATGGGCGGTAATATGCCTTTAAAAATATGTATGTATATTTACCTTGTATATACAATTGACAAAACACCATTCCTTGAGTATGGAATAGTCACTTGCTACGCACTTGTGTATCACCTAACTTGCCTCCTATTTTCCTAGAACTTACCTGCCTTAAGTTGTTGTCTCTTGTCAGGATATTAAACAAGTTGTTTGGTTAGGTGCGTTAGAGCGTTAACAGAATATATGTATCTTAACAAAATTTGACAAAAATTCACAACAAATTATACGCTTTATTATAGCTGACTGTAAAACATCACGTTCCACTAGTTATGCTGTGGTGCTCTGTGTTGTTGTCAATGACCATCAATCACAAGTGTATCGCTAATTGTCCTCGATTTTCATTAATGAGTTTTTCATAGTTTTGTTAATTTTGTTGAATTTTGTCAATATTCAAGGTTAGAAGAAGGAATATTGCATTTATTTACTATGTCGTGTGGCAATTTGTACGTAGAACAACTGAATCCTTAAATAAAATGATGAAACATTTTCAACAACCTTCAAATCGTTAATGGATTGAACTGAAGAACAACATGCAATGAACAATGCAAAGATTTTCATTAATGATAAAATTGTAATTTCTTTTTGTCTTTTAATCTTTTGAATATACTAAAATAGAAGGATATTGGAATATGAGAAAGCATTAGGATTAGGATTAATATTGAAGATGTAAGATATTAATTTGTTTGAGTATTTGTTAATGTTTCCATTTCACAAAGTTTTTTTTAACCTTACAAATAGATGTGTTAAGTTTCTTTGAGATCTATAATGGATTCGCATTGAGTTTTCATAGTTTTACAAAAAATAAAAATGAATTATGTAATAAAATATTGGTTTGAGGGTAAAATTGCTAAATATCTTTATTATAAACATCAACAATAAGATAGTGTTTTTTTTAGTACAAGTGATTTTTAATGGAAGTTGTATTTCACTTTGTAAAAACCTCGATTTTTATGGTGGATTATAAATTGCTTGTGACATGTGTACAGCAGATTTGTATAAGGAAACTGTAACCAAAGTCTCTCACCAGTTTTTAAAATATAAAATTACAACATAAAACAAAGTCACACAAAATGTTAGTGAACTTCAACTTGCAACTACCGCATTTTTTTACTTATTTTTTTTTTTATTTTTTTGTGAATTTTATAAATATTTATGCTTCAATGCTTGTTGAAAAATTCAGCTAGTAGGTAGGCTTTTAATATATAAAATTATTTAAAATAAAAAAGAAAACAAATATTAAAAAAAAAGACTACGTTAACACTATTTTAAGTTTACTTAGTTAATAAAAATTGAACGAGTAATAATGCGAATACCAATAATTGCTAATAAATAAAGAAAGTACTTCCCGCCTAGACATGTTGGGTGCATGCTCCAACCAATCGACGACCAATTCAAGTAGTCATGTTTTTTTTTTTTTAGAAGACGAAAATACACCAAACTAAATACAGAAACGCTTAAAACATAAAATGTCACAAAAACTAACATGTTGTCCATAAATGTCAGCAACAACTACACTGCAACCAACATCGTATCATAAAGAGTTGTAAGTGTTAAATATAAAGTGATGTGATGACGATGATAAAGTTGCTGGCAAAATCACAAAAAAGAAAAAAAAAAAAACTTTACAAAAAATCACCTTGATGAACAACGTGAATTTAATTCAAATTCATGTTTTTTTGTTTTTAATATCTCGTGCTGTTGTTTTTTTTATTTCCATTGGAAATGTTTGTGATTATAAATGTTGCGAATTAAATTTTGTAATTTTCAAACAAAAACAAAAAAGAAAATTTGTTAATGTTTATAAGAAATTATGAATGTTTTTATTTTATACCAAATGTAATGGTACAATTTCTTATACAAATTTCCTATTTTCCAACTTTCAACTTGTAACTTTCCCTTAAAGTAGCAACATAAACAACAGCAAACATTTTTTTTTACTTCTTTTAATAATTTTGTTTTGATGTGATTTGTCAGCTTTTGATAAATGTCATCTTTATAATGATTAATGATCAATCCATTTGTGCACCGCTTAGTTATTACACCTTTGTAGTTAAGGATTTTCACTAAATATTAATTACTCGTTTAACGGCCTTCAGCTTCATAAAATCTGTCTCACCTGCTCATGTAAGAAAATTGTGTAAAATTATTTCCAAATTCTAATATACCCTTCACCAAAGTATGCTTTAAGATAAAGATTGAACATTTTTCTTACTAAATGTTGACCCATTGTTGGTCCGAATTACTATGGCGCTATATATATTAGTTGTTGGAAAGGTCTTTCGATATATCATTAGATATCCATAGTGTCTATATTAATGACTTAGTAATCCAGATGTAGATCTAAAATAAGTCAATAGTTGAGGTAATTGTGGTTTTTTACTTATATCTCAACCATTTGTGGGGCGGTTTTCTCGATTTTAAATAGCAACTGATATATTGATGTATTAATCATGTTTGTGAGTTATTTGTGGGCTACGGAAAGTTGATTTCAACATACAGACGGACATGGCTATATCGACTGCGCTATCTATAACGATTCAGATTTAGATGAGATCGCAAATGAAAAATGTAGAAATTACAAACGGAATGACAAACTTAAAATACATTTCTGGTTGAATAAATATATTTGGTCACTTCACAAGGCATCTTATCAGTCATATTGTCATAATGTCCTAATATGTCACGACTCGGCGGCTCGACTTAACCGACTCTTAGGCATTGGGCGTTGGTTCGTTACGATAACAGAATAAACATAGCATAGAAAGTAGTATTATTTTAGGAAATTTTTGCTTGAAAAGCAATAAGAACCATTGTGAAATATTAGGACATTCTGACAATATGACATGATAAGAGATCTTGTGAATTGACCAATTGTTTTTTATAGCTGTACTGTTTATCTTTTATGTAAACTTTTGCCGTCAAAAGAGTCTGATATGTATATGACCATATTATAATTACTTTTTCTTACTTACTCATCTCATTACTTGAAGCATAAATATAATTTTAATGCTGGTTTTCAGTTTAACAAAGAAATACAACACAAAATAGAAACAAATCCTCTATACAATGATTCAAATTTAACCTTAAACTAAAATTAGATAGATGTCATAATTGTAGAAAATTTCAAAGAAACAACAATGAAGATTCATTAAATGAATCACGTTTTCTGAAAAAAAAAAAAAAAAAATGAAACAAAAACCAAAGCTATGTCTTCATGAAAATATAAACCAATATTTGTTTCTTTTTAATAACTTTCTCTCCATCTCTTCTTGTCACTATTTGCAGATCATAATCGCATATTGAATCAAACGATTACAACACCAACAGGCAACAATAAAGCGATTGGCAAACCGGAAACATCATCATCAACAACATCCGAGCACCAGGAGAACGGTGGCGGCAGTGTTGTTGTGGGCATTAATAATAACAATAATTTACATGAAAAGTCTACTGCAGCAAGTACCAGGACAAATTCTAGAACATCTTCACCGACAATACTAACAAATGCTACAAATACAACAATAATAAATAATAAGAAAACACCCGCCTCGCCAGCTGTTACAACAGCATCCAATACAAATGAAAAGGTGAGTTTCTGTTGTTTTAGCCATTGTTTAAGGCCAAAAAGAAGAACTAAGGCATTTTCTTTAATTGAAAAATTAAATATTTGTGTGGTCTTAGATATAGAAGCACCCAGCAATGCTAGGAGACAGTCTCAAACTAGTGATTTTACCCATCATTTAGAGTGGGAACTAGTTACTTCAATAGCTACGTGATTACTTATTTTAACTCGTGCATGTCCTACCCTTTTTGACTACAATGAGACTGTCTAATAGCTGGCCCAAAGTAGTCAGCGCATTGGATTCACATACTGGTTAAATAGTGTCAGTTACCTTACTAGCTACATAACTGGTAACTTGATCAGCTACATAACTAGTTATTTTAACATGTACGGATGCTAATTGACCTCAAATAGTCAGCTAAAAACACATATCATATGCAGTCCAATAAACAAACCTTCCTTCGAAACTCTCCAATGAATTGCTTCTGGTGGGTAAAATAACTACTTTCTAAAGTGCAGTACAAAATAAAGAATTTAAGTGACTTCATTATAGGTTACCAAGAGACACTAAAGTGACTATTGATTTCATGCTATGTTATATGGGATATCAGTATGCTTAAGCAAAAAAGAAAATAAACTATATGAGAATTATATCAAAAGAATTTGTTTAAAAGCAGTTTGTATGAATTACTCACAAAACGTCTAAAGTAACTACACTCCAGATTACTTAGAGACACTTAAGTGACAATTGTCTTCATGCTAGATTACCTGGGATGAATAAAGTAACCAATTGCCTTCTCTCTGCACTATAAAGAGCACATACGTGTCAAATGACCAAAATATACAAGGTGGCGCAAAAGTAATCCTCCTATCAGAAAATGCTATAAATTTTGCGATTGGCCTCTAATGTCAGTTCTGTTTTGACATTTGTGTAGTAAACACATGCGAAATACACGTTAATAAACTATGTTACGCTACACTGCTCCAGAACGCGGAATATTGCAAAACTGAAATTTTTTGATAGGAGGATTACTTTTGCGCCACCTGTTATAAACTAGAGTCAGTCAAGTGATAAGACATTTGTGACGATTACTGTCTATAAGGGATACATTAACTACTTGTTTAACTGCTGGGCAGGCTTTTGGTATACATATACAATATATACATATGTATGTATATGTAAAAATGTGCGTTAATCGGTTTTTCAAAATTCGGAAAAAAATTTTGTCAGTTGTTACTCTTGAGAGATCTTTATGTATTAGTTATACTACAATGCAAAAATATTTTATTGAATTGAAATTTACTTTGTTTTTTATTTTTCAGAAACTTCAATCAAAACTTCAAAATTCCTCAACAAAATCCTCTACCACACCATCAGGTCGCAAATTGCTATTGCAAAAACAACATCAACAATTGTCGGAGGATACAATCACCAATAATTCAGCGTTGGAATTAAGTGATGAATTACAACAATTGAAATGCCTAAATCGTCATTCGTACAATGGGTCGTTGAACTATCAGACATTTGAGCAGCAACAACAGCAGCTCCAAGAATTACAAAAACAAACGGAGCATCAGACAAAAAGTACAGAAGCATTAGGAGTGCTATTACAATACTTAGTCTATGATGTAAGTACTGCTACACTTTAAGTACATTTCTTTATATACTTACTATACTTATAAATACTCCCTTTTTTTTTTTTTTTAATACATATTTGAGTTATTATTGTTTAGTTTTTTATGGATTTATTTACTCTTATTACATGGTTTGAAGCTTTTTTTTTAACAGAGTGTTTGGCAATTTGGTATGATTATGTATGTAAGTCTGAGCAATAGAAAGTCCATACGAGTATGTACAAAATAATACAACAATTTCATACATTTATTGAGACGTGAACAGTACGGTTATAAATAATAGATCTAAGTGAAAGTCTGAAAATGCTTTTTTTCTTTGTTTTTACTTCTATTTTCATTGTTGTCGATATTTTTTGGCACTTGATTTTGTAATCAATATTTTGTGTTTGCTGCCAAATTTTCAATATACTTAGCCAATTTGCTTGGATCTTAGTGTTTGTTTTGTTTCATAGTGTGAAGATGTCATGTTCTATTTAGGGTTTAACAACTAATAAATTCCGGAAATGCTTCGCAATTTTATTAATTTCATTGAAGCAATATTAAAAATTTGGGAATTACTGATTTTTTTTTACTCAGGTGTCAGAGAAGATTATGCGTTAATTTAAAGAATAATAAAGAGTCACATCTAAACAAGATGTAAGAAATATGGTTGGCCAAGCCCGTCCATATTATACCCTACACTGAGTAAATGAGCAGAAACATTTTTCTTTTAAAATTTCAATAATTTATTTTCGTTAATGATTTTCTGAACTGGTCCTTATATGGGAGCTACGATCAATTATTACTATATGAAATTTATTTTTGTTAAATTTTATTTGGATTCCAAAATTTTTAAGAGATTTATGATGGGAGCTATGACTAAATAATCATTGTGTCTTGTCTAACTCTTTAATTTTTTGTTATATTCCTAGTACGCATGGGATATTTTTCTGCCTCTTGAAAAGTAACTGAAGCATTCTTTCAAATGATTTATGTTTTCATTTCAAAAGTAACATTGTTAAAAATATCAAAGTTTCCATTTTAGTTCATCCGCCTCTTAGGTGGCGCCAAATTTTAAAAAGTAGGAATGTCTTGATAACAATTGAACAGACAGCATCTGTTTCGCCTTTTCTTCATTTATCCACAATACTTTGTATTGTATGGATAAGAGTAGAAAAAGGATAGTAACTTAATGTAGACTATTTGCCAACCTTTTTTCAGCAAAATGTCTTTAAACCAATGGCTTAAATTTGAACTCATTTAGTGTAATTGTAACAAAAATTTAAGACAAATCTTTGAGTTCATTTGGGCTTCATTAATAGAAAAACAATACACCAGCTGTTTTTTTAAAAACATTGTTGTTTAGGTAAGATCATTTTGTTTTATGGTCTAGTTACCTATTTATACTTACATATAGTATGTGCATAATTTTTTGCTAATATTTTTCAGTAATTGATAAAATATTTGATTTTCACTTTATTTTTTTTTTTTTCTTTTTGTCTCTTTTTACAATGAGTCAATATAGAATTGATGTATTAAAGGAAAGTACATGTGCATACAAATGTATGTACGTGTGTGTATGTGTTTATTGTTTTCAAAATATCCTTTTCAGATATCCTGGTTATTTCTTGTATTGTGTCTTGTAGTTTTGTATGCAGATCCTTTTAGGTTTATTTTTTTCGTTTTTCAATTAATTGTCTTAATGAAAAGGGTTGTTTAGTGTTTTGTTTTTATACTTGTTGTTATTTGTAAAGAATGTGTAGTATTTTACAGCTTTAAAACACATTCCATTTTCTTTATATCTACTGTTGTAAATCTATTTTTATTTCTTTTGTTTTCAGTTGAAAATACATTTAAACCTCTTTTCTTGTTTAATGTCCATTTTATTTACTTTGTTTTACCCATAGATTATTGATAATCAGAGCAGAGATTTTCAGGCACTAAAAAATAAAAAAAATACTTAAAGATCATTCATTATAAATCGATAAATATGTTCAAAAATATGGATTTATAAGAAAGATATTCGCAAAAATTTTTATTTACAGGAAAAAGTAATTCATAATTGGAATTAACTGTTTAATACATATTATTAATCGAAAATGATTTTTTTACTTCAAATTTTTTTCGTGTCTATGTTATCCTATGCCTTTTATATCATACACCACCATAGTGATTAGGCTATTATGCGTTTGTGCCGATGGACCGATGGACTCAGAATCACTTTCTAAGTCGATTGTACGCAAATCGGTCGGAATTTTGAATATATTTCGATCAAATTTGGCACATACTTTTTTTTCGATGCCTATTGGTCCAATATTTCACCTACCCCCCATACAAATGTCCTCAGGAAATAGGATTTAATTTGTCATAAATATTTCATTTATATAAGTATCTATACAAATGTCGCTCCAAATAAGTTTTATATATACGCTAGTCATGTCACTTAATTTTACGATGATCGGTCCATAATTAGTCATAGCTAATGTATTTTATTATAATATAATAAAAATATATTTTTTCAAAGGCGCACACAGTTGTTTTTTATTAAAGTGATTAATAAATGTAAAACATGTAATAAAAATAATAAAATATACCTTTGTAACAAAATATACTATTATAAATCGGTACAGTAACAGAGCTATATTCGGCTGTGCCGAATCTTATATACCCTTCACCAAATTGTACTTTTAAAAAAAGTTTAATATTTTTAGGTAAACAAAAATTTAACTTTTTTTTTAATTTATTAACGATAAAAAATTTTAGGGCCAAACATTTTTTTTAAATTTATTTTTTCAAAATTTTTTTTTAAATTTTTTTAAAAAAAATTTGTTTTAAATTTTTAAAAAATAAAATTTATTTGTTAAAAAAATTTTATAGCAAACAATCTTTTTTGGTTATTTTAATTTATTTTTAAAAAAATTGTATAACAAACAATTTTTTTGGGGAAAAAAATAAATTCGGGTTAAAAATTTTTTTTCCCGATTTTGACGAATTGTAGGTCCGACTTACTTTAGCCTTATATACGTCGTTGCAAAGGTCTTTGAAATATCTATTATTAGATATCCATATTGTCTATATTAATTACTTGGTAATCCAGATATAGATAAAAAATATGTTAAAAATCGAGGTTGTCCTGGTTCTTTCCAGCCATTTGTGGGCCGATTGTGTCGATTTTAAATAGCAACCGAGCCAGAAGAATTACCGATATATTGATGTATGAATCATGTTTGTAAGTTATTTGGGGGCTACGGAAAGTTAATTTCAACATACAGACGGACATGAATATATCGACTTTGCTATCTATAACGATCCAGAAATTACAAACTGAATGACAAACTTATATAAATATACCCTTGCCACTCATGGTGAAGGGTATAAATATTTGATTTTCGTTTACTGGCTGTAAAAAAAATATGTTTGTTTACAGGTAAAATATTTCCTAATTTTTCTTCCTCTACAATATGTTAATTTTTGATAACGGTAAATCCAAATGGAATCACCCAACATCTTTACTAAATACCTAACATACATTAGTATGTTTTTTTCGCTTCCAGAAATGAATTCGATATGTAGTTAGTTTTCGCTTTACAGTCTTGTGTTTTCCATTTTATGGTCTTAAGTCGTTGTGTTTTTACATCTCTGTCTATGCGATTGTGTTCTGGCTGGCCATTAATGGTTTAATTGTCCTTCTAATATGAAAATGATGACAATATTAAGGAAGTCTTCCTTGAGTCTAATACATAAAATAAAACGTCAAATAATAATTTATTTAGTAGCTCTTATGTTGTCAGTAACTAACTATTCTGGGAAAATTACAAACAGTATAGTGGCATGCTATTGGTTTTTATCGAAAATTCATTACAAGTAGTTTTGGACACAGAGAATCTTTTTTTCTTAACGAATATTGTATCATTTAAAAATTGAACATAAGGCTTATACAAATATTAATAGAAGTAGTAGGAGGAAATAAACACATTACCAAGGCAAGGATTTTCATGCACTAAAAAATTCAAAATATGCGCTTATAATATGCACTATAAAGAGAGAAAATATGCACTAAAAATGACAAAAATATGCAATAAAAACAAGTTTAATATTTGAAATATATTTATTAATAAAAGACAGATATAAATTTCAGGTCACATTTTCAATATATATGTACATATAAAGGAGCATAAAAGGTTTTAAATATATTTTTTCAAAGTAAAAATAAGAAAATTCATGTATGTATGTAAATTATACAATATTTATTTAAAAAAAAAATCAGTTAGTTATTTATTTTCATGTTACAAAATTACTTAATTTGGATTTCTATTTGTATAAACAAATACATTTTTTTTTAAATTTCCAAATAGAAAACTTTGTCTGATCGGACGAAAAAAGCTTTAATACAATGAAAATGTACGCTCAACGTCAACAGAAGTTGAAGGTGCATATTTAAATGAAGCCAGTTCAATTGGAGAATATTCATTTTCAATTTGATTTTCTTCATTAAAATTGCTATCTAATATGTCAAAAAATTTTTTTATTATATGAAATCCAGTATTTTTCTGTAATTTATTCTTTAGTTTTGTTTTAATTTGGTAAGAAATTTCTCCGTTTACATTATTAATTTTATTGGCAGCATCATCAATTAATTTTACTTGTGCATTCAGCGAATTGAATCCCTGTAGTTTAGTAATAGTTTCAGAAATGAAGATGCATTTTGAGCACAGAAATGCTAATTGGCTTTAATATTATGTGTCACAAAGAGAACAATGTCGAAAAGTCGATATAAAAAAATGTTCGAAAAATCGAAAAGTCGACAATTTCAAAAAGACTTTTTCTTTCAACAATAGAATTCTAGTGTCAATATATTTACTATTTTTACAACACTAAATAGAGTTGCCCAATATATGTATGTACAGTGTACAATGATATAAAAATATGTCCAAAAGAAAATTAAATATGCAATAAAATGGAAAAATATGCTAAATATATGCATTTAAAAGAAAAATATGCATTTATAACAAAATATGCAAAAATATGCAACAACAAATCGATGCCATTTTGTTGCAAATTCTTCGATTCGAAAAGATAAATTGTCAAAAGTGATTTTGAGTTACTGACTACAAACATGCATTTGCATAGAAATCCTTGCCCTGCACATTACTAAACAAATTCATAAATTTTATGAAATTTTAAAACAATATATTTTAAGCTGCGCATGTTTATAAATGATCATTCTATTGTGCATAAAATCAAATATAGTAGAAATTACGTTTTTCTACTAAACAAACAATGTACATACGCATCTGTCGTTATCACATGAAGTAACTAACTAACTGGCTGGCTGCTCAACACAATAGTGCACAACCAAAAAGTGCACATTACAACTAAGTAAGAGCATTGTTGACATGTGTGTAAATATTTTTATAAGATTTCTTTGTAAAATTACATGACTTAACACTACATTGAATGCCCATTGATTAGTTTAAGTAAATGTTATTTTACTTATTACAACAAAGTATAGAAATGTATGAAAATGGCAAACAAAGATGAAATCCTACATTTGAGTTCATTTTTATAATGGATAGTAAATGGAATTCCTGCATGGAATGCAGAAATTATTTAATGATGTTACATGCATATTGTAAACACACGTGCTAATTAACAGAGGTGTAAAATAATGCTGCCAATATGGAGAATGTAATATTTATCTTGTAATTTGTATATTAAATATTGTTAAGTTTTTACCTTTTAAAAACGGGGATTTATTTCTTTTAAATAAACCGGATACTTTTGATTGCAAATAAAAAGCAGTTTTAGTAGTTTAAAATTTGTAACAACTCTTTATTTATTTAAAATGTACAACAACAACAGTTCAAATAGTCGTTCAGTGTATATTTACACGTTTATCAATTCGCAGAAATGTACAAACTCAAATGTACACGACAGTTGATGTTAACTCCAACAGCGCCAATGATGATCTGACTCACGTCTGCAATCTCTGCCACTATTTATACACACACCATATTTCGTTAATCTTCTACAATGATCTTAAAGGACAACTAGAACATTCGAATTCTAGAGCTTTCGTTGTTAATGTTAGCAGCTTAAACATTTAGTGTTGCCACACTTATAAACAATGCTAACAACCGCATGGTATCAACATTGTTGATAAGTAGAAGCTTCCACTGATGGACGTGTTTATAAACATGATGAATGCTGCAGGCAGTCGTTACAGACCGTTAAATTCAAATCGCTATTGCACATTCGTAACAATATGTAAATTCTAGCTTATTTTGGTATATTAGAAAAATATTTGTTAGGAGTTACGACGTTGTCTTGTAGAATAATTAAAAATGTATTATTGATATTTTTAAAAAAAATAAGTTAGGGTTTTTAAACTGATTTGAAAATCAGGTTTAAATAATAAAAGGAAATAATTCATGAAATTAACAGGATTAAATCAGAAATGAACTGTAAAAAATTAGTTCTTATAAGACAAGTTATCAAAAAGTATGACAATCTGCAGGTAAAAACTTTTTTAAATCCTGTAGGTGGTCCCATTTCTTTTATGTGATTGCTATTTTTTCCTAATAAAGTGAATCAGGGGGGATATCTTCAATCGCCGACTTTGATTTATGTGGGAGAAATTCGTAATCGTCAGTTATGTCAGTATTGAAATATACGCCAAGTCTCTTAGCATAATTACAGTAAGATCACCAATACATCTGCCTAAAATTTGAAATAGAAGTTTTGAGTATATACATTTCTAGAACTTTTATAGTAAGCTATATTTTTACCAGGACGAATCGAAGAGTATGGTTTAGGCATGTTTTCAAAATTTAGAAAATAGTCGTAGTTGCACAAATAGCGACGGCTAATTTATTTGCTTATTTTTAATTTTTCTTTGTAAAATGGCATGGCTTGAGACACATTCCAGTTGAGTACATTCATTTATTAAAAAAATTAGTTCAATCGTTATTTGGCTTTTCATTTGTAGAAACAGCCATCTGAGTAAATAATTACGTGATGGATTTCTGGCGATCGAGTTTGGATCTTCCTCAAGTGTTTAATAATACATGGTGAAAACCAATCAAACAAAACAAATAGGTAGGGTTTTTTCTTTCAAAAATTCTTTGACTTGACTTGGGGCTCCTTATGAAATCGTTATAAATTTTGAGGAAATTTGTCTACCAGAAAAAACGCTATTTTGAAAAAAATTAGTTACGCCATTTTTATATTAATCCATCGATATGTAAAAATATAAAAATGTGCAAGTACAAATCAGTGGCACTTTATTTATGTTTAAGTAACAAATGAAAACTCTCTTATTTCAGCAATTCAGATGTAAGATCTAAGAACCATTTGGTAATATACAATACAATATATCACTGAATTGATACTTTTGTTGGTTCTCAAATTCTTTTAAAGTCATGTGTGTGTAATAATGATAGACAAAGAGAACATATGACTACAACTACTTTGTAAACATCTGTTTCCGACTCTTCTATTATTTCTTTGCATATTTTCCTTTTTGTTAAAAAAAATATTTTTTCCTTTGACGATACAAAGGACACAATAGTTACATACTCTTAGCGCATCATTTAAATGTCTTTTACTTATATCATATTGTACAAATTTTCTAATGTTAAACGACTTTTAACACAACATTTCAGTAAAATATACTTAATCTCTAATATTAAACCACATACACACAACAAATACATATTAGTCATTTTGCCTAAACCAAATAAAGGAAACCAAAAAAATGTCTCAGTTGTCTATCCTTTTTAACAACATCTTCGTCTGTCTGCCTGGCGATGTGTGTATAACTTCTAATATGATTTTGTCTGACACTGCCTTTAAAAACGGCTTGCCTCTCTCCACAGATGTGTTTGAATGGCTCTCTACAGGTGTAATTACTGTCTTTTTTTCGTATAGACTTAATTAACCACTTTTATATTTATGTCTTCTAGTTTGACTACCATACTGCAGTTATTAAGTATTTTGTTAGTTAGATTAGTTTTAGTTTAGTTTCAGTACTTATTTAGTTAATTTTGAAATGTTTGTGTGTGCTTCTAGCCAGTTGACATTTAAGTGTCCCCTTACATATGATGGAATTGGTTTCAATGCTATGACAGATTAAATTTTTCAGCTACTTGCTGTAGCTGTCTGTTATAATAAATATTCATAATTAATAATTAAGTTAGAAATCTCAGTTGCAAAGACGACTTCAAAAACTAATGACCGCATAATGATTTAAAGTTATAAACGGATTAAGCACTTTAAAATCTAGTTTCTAAGTGTTTAATATTTTATATATCTGTTCTACTGTAAAGTGTATTTTAACGTTAAGGGAACTGTTAAACAGTTTTTAAATGTATATATCGTTAGACGTGTGCAAATGTCCTTTTTCACCAATTATACAGGACAGACAAAAAACAATATAAAATCTTGGGTTTTAAATATTTTGTTAATCTGTCAATGCAGTTTTATTACTTATTTGGTAATAACCACTGAAAAAGTGCGTTTGTTTTTTAGTGGACTTATCACATTTTATCTTTATTTTTATAGTTTTAACTGTGTTATTTGATTTAAATTTTCTATTCTCATTAAAGTTGCTTACAAAATACGCACAAATAACGATTTTGATATCACTATACGAGATGATAATAAATTTAAAAATTATAAAATATTTTCTTAAAAAACTTATAATTTACTTAATTATTTTTGACTGAGATAATAATATTGCAATTTTTACAAAATAAAATGGACTTAGCAGCTTTGCATACCTCAGTATAATAAGGATAAACGAAACAGTGTATTTTTACTTATTCTAGCGTTTTGTATTGAAATATCTATTTCCATAAAAAGTGGACTTAGCACGTTTGCAAACTAAGATAATGATATAGATTTTATAGCTTAGATTCTTTCTTTATATATTTATAAAAATCTTTGGATTTACAAAATATCCTTTCGCTTAAAAATAATTATACTCAATTTTTTTTAAAAAAATTTTAATTCAAAAACGTGTAGTAAATTCTTGTTTACTCTCTGTCTATACCTGATAAATTTTTATCATGATAAACGTCAAAATGGTTGTCAAAATAAAATAATATCAAGTATAGTCTCCATTTATTAGTATTACTGCTTCGATATGACAAAATTGTTAGTGCTTTTGCTTAGACAACTTTGTCTTGACAACAAACGTCATTAATTGTTGTGATAAATATTTGTCAAGTATAGACAGGGGGCTACTATTCAAAATATTTTGTTGCTGAGTAGTAATTAAATCTTTTGCTTTATTTGTATTTATAAACATTTGAAAATAAGCATATAATCAAATTTTTTAAAGGCAGAAATGTTTTAAACACATAAATTACAAAGGGAATGAAATGTGTTCACAAATGAATTAAAATTACAATATAACAGTCATTTTTCAAAATTGAGTGATTATCTCATATTAGTTCTTTTAATGGTGTGGCTATATTAACTCAATACTCAATATTCTAGAATCATAAATTCTATTCTCTTGGATTCAAATCGCCTTGTAACGAAACACACAATACAAGAAATCAGTAAATCAACATAAAAACTTTAAATGGATATTTGACGATTTGCTGTAAAATAATATTGATAAAATAAATGATTTTAATCTTTCTCGAAACCAAAGATTTCTTCAATTGACTGCTTTAAAGCCTTAAATTCTCAACTATCTCTACAGCGCATGATTTAAGACAGTTCTTGTTCCAGTTTGGCGTTTAGATTAGAGTATTTAAAACCCAGTTTTCGGTTATTTGAAAAATTAAATTTTTTAAAAACCCGTTTTCGAATACGGACTTAGCTTTAAAATCTGTTGTTATTTGTTTTACAACGTGAGATTTTCGATACGAAAATAAGAAAGTCAAAAAAATTCAGTTATTTTTATACCCTTCACCTTCGTAAGAAAGGTATATGTAAGTTTGTCATTCCGTTTGTAATTTCCACAATATAATTTTCCGACCCTATAAAGTATATATATTCTGGATCCTTATAGATAGCGGAGTCTATTAAGCCATGTCTGTCCGTCTGTCTGTTGAAATGAATTTTCTGAAGACCCCAAATAACTTATAAACTTGAATCATACATCAATATATCGGGAAATCTACCGGCTCGGTTGCTTTTTAAAATCGAGAAATTTTTGGTCAATTTTTGATCTATGGCTGGACTATTAAGTCATTAATATAGACAATAGAATATCTAATGATTTAAAAAAGATATTACTTATTAAATTTTGAAAAAAAAAATAATTTTAAATTTTTAAAAATTTTTATTTTAAAGTATAATTTGGTGAAGGATATATAAGATTCGGCACAGCCGAATATAGCTCTCTTACTTGTTTTTAATAAAAATTAAAAAATAAAGTTCAGACTATAGAGAAAGAAATATATATTAAATCGGCTGCGTTTACTTTGAATATTATTTCAATCATACTGTAAAAAACTGACTGAGTAATAACAATTAAGAGAGCTATATTCGGATGTGCCGAATCTTATATACCCTTCACCAAATTATACTTTAAAATAAAAATTTTTAATATTTTTAGGTAAACAAAATTAATTTTTTTTTTTTTCAAAATTTAAAAAAATCTTTTTTTCAAAATTTAATTTGTTTTTTTTTTTTTCAAAATTGTTTTCAATTTTTTTTTTCGAAATTGTTTCGTTTTAATTTTTTTCCAATTATTTTTTTTTTAATTTTTTAAATTTATTAGTGAAAAAAAGTTTATGAAAAAAAACTTTTGTTGGTAAAAAAAAATTCGGGTTAAAAAATTACTATAGCCTTATATACATCGTTGCAATGGACTTTGAAATATCTATCATTAGATATCCATATTGTCTATATTAATGACTTAGTAATCCAGATATAGATCAAAAATAGACCAAAAATCGAGGTTGTCCCGGTTTTTTCCTTATATCTCAGCCATTTGTGGGCCGATTTTGTCGATTTCAAATTGCGACCGAGCCGGAAGAATTCCCGATATATTGATGTATAAATTATGTCTGTAAGTTATTTGGGGGCTACGGAAAGTTGATTTAAACATACAGACGGACAGACGGACATGGCTATATCGACTCCGCTATATATAACGATCCAGAATATATATACTTTGTGGGGTCGCAAATGTAGAAACTACAAACGGAATGACAAACTTATATATACCCTTGCCACTCATGGTGAAGGGTATAAAAATAACACTTTTTTCGTGTAATTCTCACAAATAAAAAACATAGGTACATATCATTTACCAATGATTTTTGTTTGTAATTATCACCCTCAGAATTGGCTGAATCTAATCCGAGAAGCAGCAAAGGAATTGTTATTGTTTTTGTGGTTTAGTTATAGAATAAGCTTAAGAAAACAAAACACTTAATAATCGATTAATGTAATCATTTACAAATGGCTACATGAGATTTTACAAAATCATGCTAAAATAATACAGAATTCAGTTCCTAACGTTTTTGGAAACAAATCCGTTTCCCAAATATGCATAAAGTAGAATTTGCCAGGGTTACTTTTTACCATTTTGTGACAAATGTAGGGACCATATTCATTAAACCTTTTATAAATTTAAGCAAAAACATGATCTTAGCTAAATGGAAATTTATAATAAGTATTTGGAGTTTCCAGTCAAGTTATTATTTTCATAAAATTTTAAAATTCTCTGTAAAGGCAAGTTCTATCTGTTTTCTTTAAAACTAATAAAACTTGGTCTATATTTAGAACATTTTCTTTAAATATTTATTTAAAATGCTCCTACAATAAACGCCCACGACAACCGAACAAGGACATACTAGTAACCCTTGCTTAGAAAACCAGTTAAACTAGTAAATACAATAAAATCAAATTTTACTCAAACATTTGTTATTTATTCAGATGAAAAAGCAAAACCGAACAGGGCAGGACAAGACAAGACAACTCTTTTACATTTTATTGGTAGTAATCAAATATTTCGAAAAAATAAACCGCACAGAAACAAACAGAATCATAAAATGTGGTGTTATGTATAAACATATTTGTATGTTTTGAAGAAATATTCAAAACATTTTATTTTTTGAGGATCGGTGAAGTACACATAAGTGTTCAACACACTGTACTTTCCCTAAGCAGATGTTTTATAGAATTTTGTGTACGAGGAGCTCTTCATCTACCTGCTGCCGTCTAAGAAGGCAATTTGCTATAAATACTGGGCATCAGCCTATTTTATCATTAGTTTACTTTTAGCCATCAAGTGTTCAACACGTAGTTTATTTTTCTACGGATTTTATTTCTATACTCAAAACTAGTCCTGTTTTTAAAACATTATTTAATAAGATATTTAATAAATCCTTTCAAACAATATGATGTTCGATAAATTTGTATTTTCCAACGAATCATTGTCAAATGAAACTATTGACTTCGATATGATGTCCTGGTCATCTACACCAAGTTCTTCGCCAACTATGCGTACATTTAACCATGATTTTAAATCGGTAACACCTACCAAGGTATGTTGAGTTGGGTTTTGTAATAAATTAACCACAGCAACTGTAAAACTTCTGAATTGCGAAAAGTTTTATGACTTAACAATGAGATTAAATATGTAGAGAGATTAAATATGAGGCAACTTGTAAATTACTTTTTAATGATTTCTTTTTGGATTTAAGTACCTGTTTCAACGGCTCATTAAGTTTTATTAGAAACATGATTGACATTTAATGTAATTGTTTTTCTTATCTATTTTTAGCTGGACGCATTTGCCTGTCCTTCTTTGAAATCGGAAAGTTTAAAAACTAAAGAGAAATTGAAGAAAACTTTACTTTTACTTGATGAAGCCAAAAATGTTTGCTCCGAATTGCAGGACCAGTTGGGCGACAAAGATGTCTACTATACACAAAGAGAAAATGAACTGCAGGGTTTGCATCGCTGTGAATTGGAAAAAGGTAAAATAATCATGAGTTAAGCCATGTGGCAATATTTAACTAATTTGTTTTGAATTCAATCTCCTTATAGCTCAATCGAATCTTGTGCAATTCCAAACCATGGCCAAACAAGAAATTTCTTCACTGGAAACACAATTACAAAATTCCGAGAGAGAAAATAAACGTCTTTTGGAATCATACCGCCTTGAAATGGAACATAAATTGTCACAAAAACAACAGCAATTAGATATTGCCGAAGAACGTGGAAAATCGTTGAATGAACGTTTACAAGCTTTAGAAGTTTCTGAACAACAATTAAGGGTACAACTTACCCAAACAGAATCGTCATATGCCGGCCGTTTGCAAGCTGCTGCCGAACGAGAACATGAACTAACCGAACGCCTTAAGCAACTTACCAAAGAATTAGATAAACTAAAAGCTTTGAAAGAGAACAATGAACGAGAGTTGAAGGAAAAATTGAATCTCTCCAACGATGAAGTGGCCGTTTTAAGAACTTCTCGTAGAAGTCTTAATGAAAGTGGTGTCAGCTCGCCACGTAATACCTCATCGTTAACTTCATCTGCCCATATGGAGTTGAGCCGCTTGCAAAGTGAGGCAGAGAGTCTAAGATGTGTTTTGGAGCTGAAACAGAAAGAAATCTCCAAATTGACCAAACAAAATGAAGAACTATTGAGGGATGCCGATGAAAAGTTGGCCTTACAAGCTAAAATCTCTTTATTGGAATCGAAAAATGAAATGTTACATTCAGAATTGGAAATAAAGTCGGATAAAGAAAAGTAAGCTTTTAATAGACTCATTTTGTTACCTTTTTATTAATTTATTATTTGTTTCTTTCCACAGAGAATACCTAAGACAAATTGACGAAGTCCAAAAGGCCTTCAGTCATGAAACCGTCAAGCGTACTCGTCTCTCCTACGACAACGAAGCCTTGCAATGGCAATTGAAACAACGTTCTGAACAATTACACATAGTTGAAACCAAATTACAAGAACTCTCGGCTCATGACATCTCCACCACCTCAGTAGCCAATCGTTCCTCACAAAATGGTGCATCGTTAACCTCTTCCATACACATGGATGATATTTCACCACCCACTTCCCCGGTTATCAAGGGAGTCATTGAGAAAACCGATTCGGTGTCTTGGGTACTTGAAATGGATGATGAGACTCCTGAAGCGGCAGCTTCTAAAATGGTCAAACGTGCCGGATCATTTAGATCTGTGGAACGCAGTCCTTCGACCAGGCGACAATTGTCGGTCAGTGCCAGTGCGGCCTGTGGTGGCCACATGGTAAATTGTAATTCTAGTTTGATGGAGGTGGCTGGTCCCAATCCCCTATCCCAGTCAATGTCGGCCACATCAGTGATAAGAGAACATTCCAAAGTTGAATCAAATGAATTTAACAACCGCTCCCATCCTCGTATACGCTCAAAGTCTGTAAGCATAAAGGGCTGTGATGGCTCTCAACCACAGGCCAAATCATCTAAAAAAGTCTCCAGACAATTATCTGGCGGTTCTAGTTCGAGAAAGAGTGAACTCTCTACTAACTGGAAAGAACCTGTCTTAACTAGTTCTCCCTATGTTATGAGACCCAGATCTTCGACTCTCAAAATTGATAGCGAATCGGAGGAAATTTTATTTAGACGTAGTTCGGCCAGCAAGTTAATCACTTGCGACACTTCTGCTTTAAATAAAGGTGAACGTTTAGAGATGCGTTCCTTGCCTTCCCATCCCTCAGTACAAGATTTGAAAGTTATAAAAAAATGCCATGAAATTCAAGAATCTGCCGGTGAGGCAATGGTTTCGGGCACAAATTCAGAAGATGAAAGCTGTTCAGCCTCCTCAGATGATGTGGTGAGCACAGCTTCCTCGTCGGCGGCTTCTGATTCAACAACTTCATCAAATCAGTTGAAAAACTCACGCATGTCTTTTGAGGAAGTGTTGCTTATAGAGAAAATCAATAGCTTATCCGGCACCCCCATGGAGGTCAGCTGGTCCGAGGATGCTGATGGTCTAGCCAATAGCTCCACACTATGACATGAAATTCGCGAAATGTATCAAGTCCACGAAGACGACGAGGACAGTTTTTGAAAATATAAAAACCTTAACCAAAATAGGAAATTGTTGTTTAAACGATTAAAAAATTTAAAGAAATGATTGTATGTATAAATTGCAAACAAAATTGAAAAATCAACACAACAATTGCAAAACCTATGTATGGTTGGCTAAAAAAGAATATTGGATATACCGTTATTCAGCTAAGCAACTTTTGACTCTTTCCCATTATTATTTTTTTTTTTTTTTTAAATCTCGAACAAATTATTGGCCTCGAATAGTGGAAGTGGAGGAGTTTTTAAATGTATGTGTATTGTGTATACGTTTCACCAGGACTTTAATTATATAAATAGCATATAGATCTAAAAATAATAATATTATATTACTTACTACTATCTAACCCAGCAACAATCCTTTGGTGCGTTTAAAATTGAACATATTTTTTTCTTTACCTGTTTGCTTTTCTCTTTACAAGTTTTTCATACTCTTAATATTATTATGATTACCGTTTAGTTTAATGTTTAACTTTTAAATTAAATATATATTTGAAAATTTGTTATGTATATATATATTATTTATTTATGCGAATTTATAAAATACCCCACAAACTAAAAGAAAATTTAAAATTATGAAAAGAGAACCACCCCGCTAAAATAAAAATAAATTAAATAAAAAAATATAAACAATTTAAATATCTTAACAAATTTTGCTCTAAATGGCTCTTATACTTGTGTTGTACGTATAAGAGAAAACAAGTGATATATTACTAAAAGAAGAATCTTTTAAATGAAAAGGATATTGATTATAAACAAAATATGATGACTATTCAAAAATTGGTTAAAACAAACAAACAAAGCAACGTATTTAAAATTTACTCTTACTCTTAACCAAAGTAATACATACACGCCTTTTATTTGTATAAGTTATATGAAAACTAAAATTTAAACTAAAAATTTTATTTGAATTTTGGGTAGAGAGAAAACAATTTTGCAAAAAAAACTAAAAAAAAAAAATTAACAAAAAGATAAAATGCTGAAAAAAGAACCAAAATGCCGTCTGTTTAACTAAAGAATTATAAGAAAATTTTGCTAATGCCAAGTTAAGACACCATTTTGTTAATAGTGAGTTGTTGAGGAAATGTTTCAATCGCATTCGGATTCCAGAGTTTTTAATATTAGTTAGAAATACAGTCGGTATACATATATCATTTAGTATGTATTACCAGTGATAGCAACAGCTCGTCTGTCTATGTAACTCTTTGTATGTGGAATTGTAGTCCTTGAAAGAACCATGAATTGTTTTCTATAGCGTTGTTCTAGTACTTTCAAATGTTTTCATTACACTCAAATAATAATTATTATTAAGAAGTAATCAGGGAAGATGCTTTGAATATCAATCTTGAGAGCGATAAGTCCTTAGCTAAAAAAATGGTGTCGAAATACATAAATGCAATGAACTAAATGCTTATCAATATTTATACTTATATGAATTACAAACTTTGTTTCTTATTAAATTTTTATGTAAAACGTTCATTCATTCAATTATTCATTCTTATTTACTTGGAGAATTGCATAAGAAAATCAATACTAAAGTATCTGTAGTTATAAGTCGTAGTAATAATTATTATATAAATATGTATACAAAATTGCATAATTATTTATTTGTATTTTTAATTGTTAATTTTATTATAGGAACACAAACATAACACACATAATAATTATTACAAAATATCAAAGCTTACACAGGGTTTTAAAGGGTGATAGTAAAATAGAATCGCAAGTATTGAGTTTTTACAAGTTGTAATGTACAATACTAGAGACTTTATTGCGTAGTTGGATTCGAAATAGTACATTTCCGAACAACCGTGTATAATGCATACAAATTCGAACAATTTTGTATTCAAATCGCATTGTACAATAAACCGACTAGATTTTAAAGCATGAAAACTTTAACTGATATTTTGAGATTATAATAAAAACTTTAAATTTTGAGATTCTCAACATCTGTTTTCTACTATTTATAAAATTCTTCAACCCTTTGTCACCCCAATTGCATTAGTGTACGTATTTAAATCAAAAAATAAATTAATCCAAGTTGTGCATTATTACAAAATAAACATTAAATTACTCTCCCATGATATTGTTTATAAAAGTAAACGATGACGACGGCTGAACAAGAAATTGGAACTTCAAATTCATTATTTGTTAGTAGCCTAAAGATCTTAAACTACTTATATATGTATAATAATTGTCAAAAATGTTCTATTTAATTTTAAAGCATTTTTGGCATTAATTATATTTAAATCTTTTAGTAATGTAGTTATTCCATGCATTGATATCTTTCAAAAATAGTTTAATCGAATAAGAATTTCAACAGAACATCTAACTATTTTCTTTTTTCAGATACCAATGTTTATAATTTAATTTAAATTTAGTTAGTAATTTAATTAATATGGATCACAATTAGTTCTTACAACAAAAGTTATTGTACATTTATCTTATTACTTATAATAATAAAAACACAGCAACACATTTAACGAAAAGCTGTGTTCTTTAATCTTAAATAAATTTTAGCTTTAATTTATTTGTTATGTTTACTTTGTTAAATATTTTAGTTTTATTTATTTTTTAATTAAGTTAATTTAGTCCATCTAATTATAATTTACATACATATATACAATACTATATATGTAGCTGAATTTTGGTATGATTCCCGCAACAAATTTGAGTTAACATACATCCATACATCTGTTAAATAAGGTTGAGTTGTAAAACCAAATTAAATTCCATTGTAATTTGTCTAAGTAAAACTTGTTTTATAAATCAACTTCATTTAATTGAATAAAACAAAAAACATTGTTTTTTAATTAGAACTTATTAAATTTAATTTATTATTCTCATTTTAAGTATTCTATTATTAGCAAAACAATCTCTAAATCTTAATAGTTTCATCCTTATAATTTAGTATACATATTTATAAACAATTTAACAAAATAACCGCAGCCACAAAGCAAAATATTCTTTTCCCAAAAAAAAAAAGAAAGAAAAAAATTAAAAAAAAAAAAAAACAGCATCACTTTTTAAAAGTTATATAAAATAATAATCCCCCGCCCTGCATAATATGTATGTTTGTATGCCTGAGTGGTGTTTAATTATGGTAAAGAAATCAAATGAAAAGTAAAACCCAGGAGTTATGTTTAAGTATAGCAACAATAATAATAATATAATAATTTATGAGCAATTTTTTTGCTAACAACAACAAATATTATAAAAAAAACAATTAAAGTAACAAATGAAAAATACAGTATAATTGTTTTCAAACACAAATTAAAAATGGTTTTCTTTTATTAAACGCCTTTGAAGAACAATTACTTGTAAGTAAATCTACACATTTTCAGATTTTTATTTTTTGTTTATAACATTAATTTGAAACTTTACTTATTTTATAAGTTTGGCTTTTTGATTTATAAGCGTTTTTTATAACCTAAACGATTTAATTTGTGAAGAAAGTTAACTGAAATGTTATCGCTTTTGAAGCGTAATAATTTGTATGAAACAATTTTTAGCAATAATGCGCTTTGGACTCTAAAGCTAAGCACATTGTGTCTTCGAAGTTTTAAGAGCAATCCTCTTGAAATTCAACACAATTGAAAAGCTAAATCATAGTAACAAAATATTGGTGAAAACTTTAAGAATTGGTAATCGCATTTGGAGTTATAAGAAATTTAAAACGCTTACGATTAAAAAAGCTTAAACATTTATATACCGACTAGCTTGACTCGGTGCGCTTCGCTACCCCTGTCGAAGTAAAATTCGGTTCAGCCGTTTAGTAATTATTGTTTAAGAACTAAAGGTACCAATTTTACCAGTTTTCCCCCTGGTAAAAGTATTGAAAAAGGTTATAGCCTATTTACGCTTCCAAGTAAGGATCTATATACGTTCCAAATTTCAATAAAATCGATTTAGCCGTTTAGGCGTGATGCTCAAACAAACCAACAAATAAACAAACAAACTTACAAAGACATTTATATATTTATATGGATAAGAAAGCGTATCTTCCATTCTATATTATTCAACAAGATATCTCATACAGTTTTTGAGTTACACAGTTTGAAAATAATACTTGTTCAATATACACTTGCTGCTATAGCTATAACTTCAGCTGACATGGTATTTCGTAATATATTTTGCAGTTTTTTATTTGTAAGCCTTTTTGTACAACTTAAACGATTTAATTGGTGGATGAGGAATAAAATTTAAAATATGTAATCTCTAAGAAATATCTTGAATTTTAAGCTTTTCAGCATTACAAACAAAAAATAAACATCATAAATCATATAACTTAAAAGTTATAGAAAGCGAAATAATTTTTATGAAGCAGTTTTAAGTAAAAATGCAGTTTTTTTTTTTTTTTTTTGAATTCTCAAATTTAATGGCAAGGTACGTAACCAAAATGCCAGGGTATCCCACTCGATTTATGTATGTCCCTAGTCGACCTATATCTTCATATAGGAAGCTGGAACGCTTAAAACAATTCACGAACTGAGTTTTAAATGGTACTCCACCAGTATCAAAGAGTTTTAATGGTCTCCACCAGGGTTAGTCCAAAATTAAAAGACACGCGGTTGGTGTAAACGACGTAGAACATGAACCGTTATACGAAGCCGTACATCACACACGTGCCAGAGTGAGATGCAAAATTGTCGGAGGCAAAAAAACGAAATCGCTTAATCTGTGATCACTCATATTTTATATCAAAAATAGATTTTTAGTATAAAAAACTCAAATTTCTTAAATCGTTAATAACTTCGTAAATACTTCGATTTTAATGAAAACAAGCATAATCTGTGATCACTAATATTTTATACATTGAATAAAAGCTTTGAGTTGTGCATTGTTTGTAATTATGGCAACACTAAATGATTAATGCCTAACATCGAAAGCTCTAGAATGCGAATATTCTAGTTTTAAGATCATTGTAGAAATAGAGCTTTCTAGATGGTAATAAAGTGTATATAAATTGGCCGTGAGAACACCACAGATCAGTCTAATTTGAAGCATCGTTAAGTAAAGACATCGACTGCATTGCCAGTCTATACTTGTACAGTATAAAGTGTGTGTATTTCTTCGAATTTATAAACGTGTATAAAAACACTGAGTGACTATTTAATTCTGTTGTTGTTGTACATTCTAAATAAATAAAGAGTTGTTACAATTTTAAACCACTAAAACTGCTTTTATTTGCAATCAAAAGTACCCGGTTTATTTATTTGAAATAAACCCCGTTTTTTAAAGGTAAAAACGTAACCATATTTTAAATTATTAATTACCCCGTATAAGTATACTGCGTATTTAACGAATACAAGCTTAATCTGTGATCACTCATATTTTACACCAAAAATCGATCTTTAGTATAAACAACTCAAATATCTTAAATCGTTAATAACTTCGTAAATACTGCGATTTTAAGAAAAACTAACCCAATCTTTGATCACTCATATCTCTACTTTTTGTATAAAAAACTCAAATTTCATAATTCGTTGATACATTCGTATATCAAATATTTGTTTTTGTTTTCACATAGTATTTTTACTAATACATTCTCACCACTCAGGTTTTTGATAACTGATTTAGATCTTTGACAGGAGAGTTTCCACTCTCTGTTGGTACTTTGTGAACTTCTTATTTATGTTTAATACATATGGGCAATTCCATCTCATCGTACGTGACATTTGTACGCCTATAGAGTGGAATAGATTTTGCAAAAATAAGAGTATCTGAAAAATAATTTGGTCTTTATGTTCCATTCATAAAAATAATAAGTTCTTTCGAAACATTGTTGTCTAAAATATAGAGCGAAATAAAGGCATATCGTACGTCACATAAAACGGAAGTCATTTTGAGGTACATGTAGAAATATGCGATTATTTGTGAATCGTGAGAGGCGTTAGGAATTAATATCGTACGTGACATACCGCACGTGACAGATTTTTCTCTTATAGGAAAACAATGTATATTCTGTAAATATATTTATACAAAAACTAAAAAAATAAATGGAATATATATATATTCGGTTCTAATAAACAATTTCATAATAGCAAAAAAACAATCAGAGTAGTAGTCGTTCAACTGGGGACCTAATGGCGTTTCTTTTAAAACAGAGGTGTCAATCAATACACCGAATGGGAGAGAGTAAAGTAGTAACACTCAATATTTCGAAAGCATTTGACCGGGTGTGGCATGATGGACTAGTTTCGAAATTGATCTCGTGCGGAGTCGGGGTTGAATTTTCTCGTTTTATTTCTAGTTTCCTTCGTGGACGTACTATAAGGGTAGTATTAGATGGGCTTTGCTCCGATAACTTCATATTGAGCTCTGGAGTCCCCCATTGCTCTATTCTCTCTCCTTCCCTTATTTTAATTTTCATGAATGATTTACTAACAATCACTTCAAATCCAATCTATTCTTTCGCGGATGACAGTAATATCTGCGGAATATAATATTTATCAATTCAAGTCAAACGTCAACAAACACTACTCCCTCTTTCCTCCTTCCCATAACTTAATTTCCTAACATCAACACAATGCACTGCATATATAGGGGTATCCCCTAAGTGTTGTAATTTTAGTGTTTTCTTCTATTCAAATCATCTTAAAAAAAAATGTCAAGGGTTTTTGTTTTTTCAGTCGTGGTAGTCATTCTCGTGGACAAAAAATTAATTACAATTCAAAACAAAAATCATCGAGTTCTAAGTAAAAAACAGACAAAACTATATAACTGTATTAAATTTTGCACCCTATAAAAACTTAAGGGAAGAATTGCTTTTTTAATATTTCTTTCAAAATCAGTTATTACGTAAATACATTTTTGCACGCTTTCGTATATTTGTGCTCCCCACTGTATATTTTCTCTGTGGGTAAAACTTCGTAAGTACTGCGATTTTAAGGAAAACAATCTTAAAATTTCATCAAGAAATCTCATAAATTTTAGTTTACCTGATATTTTTCTTATTAATAATTAATTCACTTTCTAGATTTTAAAGCATAATAAATTCGTTATTCGGTTGATGTATAATTTAACAAATAACAGTATTTTTATTTTTCAAAAAGTTTTCAAACATTTCTAAAGTTCAAGACAGACTTTAATAATAAAATTTTAAGTAATAATAACTCTGTGTGAAAGTTTAACTTCTAAGCATTTACATAGGGATACTTTTATTGTTGTCCTATAGAGTCTATTGAAAATAATATTTATTAAATGTGATATTCTTCTGACATCACTCATATTATCTATTTAAAATGTTATTAATTAATTTTACTGCAGAAATAGTAACACCAAACGAAAGCAGACCTTATATTTAAATCTGTTGGAAATCACTTCATCGAACTATGTATTGGAGCTTGAAGTTTAAATTCAAATTAATTTAGAACACATTCTAAATAAAACTCATGATACAATTTGTTTATGTGTAGAGTAAAAAACTATTATTAATTGTAATGTATTCTAGTGGCAGCACTGTGTTAATAATCATGTCATTATGTTAATAACATAGTCCTGTTAATTTACTACAATATGGCCATTTATTTACAATATATATCTTTTAACATACTTTCAGGCGCCGAGATAACAGTTTGTTTATAAAAAGGAATTGCCAGCTTAAGGAAATACTTACTGATTCATATACATATCGTTATTTTAAAAAAAGCGCATTTTTGTGTAATACAATTTTTTTATTTTACAATTTACATTCTACATACAAAACATTTTAAAACAAATATAAAAATTAAACTTAATTACATACATTAAAACTACTATGAGTACATTGCTAAGGAAAACTACTTTTTGCCATAAGTCTTTTGAAAATGTTCGATTAATTTGAACTTTTGAATTTTGCCGGAAGTGGTTTTTGGAAAATCATCAACAGTTATCACATAACGAGGAACTTTAAAGTGTGCCAATTTACCTTTGCAGTATTGTTTGACAGCTTCACGATCTATTTTTGCAGATATATCATGCATACGAATAAAAGCACATATTTCTTCACCCATACGTTCGTCGGGAACACCAATTACCTGTGGAATATAAGAAGCATTAATAGAAAATGTGTCTTATAATAGTAGTTGAACACTACTTACATGTGTTTCCAAGATGTCTTCGTGAGCATTAAGAAAATCTTCAATTTCTTTTGGGAAAATATTTTCACCACCACGTATAATCATCTCCTTTAGACGTCCAACAATACGGCCATAACCATCAGGTTGCAAAACAAATTGGTCACTAAACAAAAAAATCCAAAGTGTTATTATACACATGTGTCAACATTAAGAGATTCTTTTTACTCACCCTGTTCTCAACCACTTATCAGCTCCTATCGTTTCTTTGGTCTTCTCTTCATCGCCATGATAACCCAACATAGTTAGATAGCCTCTCACCAGCAACTCTCCTGGTTGTCCAAAGGGCACAATATTACCCTCGGCATCTACAACTTTGGCTTCGATGTTGTCTTGTATGTGGCCCACAGTATTTAATACTTGTTCCATAGTATCACCAGGGCGTGATTGGAATATGGAAGCTGATGTTTCAGTCATACCAAAGATGGTGCGAACTTCCTGAAGATTTAATACACTTTTAATGTCTAGGAAAAGTTGTGGTGAACAGGGAGCACCACCAGTCACAGCCATTTTTAAAGTCGTCAGCGGCAGGTTTAACTCACGTTGCTTTTTAATGAGATCAACATACATAGTGGGCGTACCATGGATAACAGTACATTTCTCTTCAACTGATGCCTTTAGGGAATGTTCGGGACTAAATCCAGGCGAGGGTAAAACTAAAGTAGCACCATGGCATATACCGGCCATGATGGTTATAACCACACCATAGGCATGGAAGAGGGGTACTTGAACACATATTCTACCACCTCTTAACTGATTACGATTTCCAATATGGATAGCATTGTTAACAAAATTAAAATGAGATAAAACCGCAGCCTTAGGATGTCCTGTGGTTCCAGAAGTAAATTGTACGTTACAAGGTGTGTCGGGTATAATGTAGGGCTGCAACTTGTATATATCATCACATCCCTGTTTGTCACTCAAATCCAACACTTCATTAAAAGTAAAAGCTCCCTTGAGTTGGGAATCTGTATTGATTATGACTGCCTTCAAGTGAGGTAAATTTTCACTCTTTATTTTACCCTTTTCACTGTTGCTCAACTCTGGACAAATGCTTTGTATGATTTCATAATAATTTTGACTTTTATACGTCAATGGACACACAACAGCCTTTACATTCACCTTTTTCAAACAATATTCCAATTCGGGACCTTGAAAAGCGGGGTTAATACCCACCGATACCAAACCAGCTCTGGAAGCTGCCAACATAGTTAGATACCAGTGCATGTTGTTAGGTCCCCAGATACCAATATAATCACCCTTTTTTAAGCCCAATTTACAAAAACCGGCCGCCAAACGGTCTACTTCATCTATAAGAGACGTAAAAGTGTATCTTTGAGCTTCATGGCAGGAAACAATGGCCTCTGTGCTGCTATATTCTGCTGCAGCACGTTCCAACTCTTGACCGACATTGCGGTATACAAACGGATGCTTTCCCAAGTAATTTAAGTAACTTTGATTGGCCTCTATAGCAGCGGAATGTGTACGACTAACGGTGGATAAACTAAAATTTAAATAATAAAAGAAAATTTATTAATGATAAGATTTCTCTTTATTTTGCAAATTCCTCAATTATTGAAAAAAAGTTGTTAACTCATTTAGACAAATATGGCCACTAAAATTCTATATTTAAATTATTAATAGATATTATGGCTGAATAGAAATTGTTTCATATTTGAATTTCCTATTAACGAGTCTCAATTCTTTTTTACGAATGTCTGCACAAATCAATCGCATACTTAATTTTACTATGAGTTCAAAGGTATTAATTATATAAATAAACATTTGTATCTAAATCATTTAAGGTTTTTAAACTTGTGCGTTAAATTAAATATATTCAAATTAACGACGCAATTCATTTTTAATTTAAAATGCTTTATATGTAAATTGTGTTTGTATTTTCAAGACAAGAAATCCATTATTTAAACAAATACTTGTATTTAAATAATTTAAGGCTTTAAGTAAGTAAAGTGTTAAATTTTATTTTTTGTTGATAATGTGTAATAACAAATTAGATTTTTCCGCAACATATCTGAATTTCCGAGTCCATGTCTATAAATAAGCATAATTTGCACTAAAAGGAATTTTGAATGACGGAAACAACTACATATTTGTATTTTTCAAAAAATGAAAAAAAAAACATTCAACATAATTTTACATTAACCAATTGTATATTGTTCAAAAAGTTTTCCGTTCAGTTAAAAACAAGTGAAAAACAATTTAGAGAGCTATATTCGGCTGTGCCGAATCTTATATACCCTTCACCAAATTATACTTTGAAATAAAATTTAAAAAAAAAAAAATTTTTTTAAACAATTTTTTTAATTTTTTTTTCGAAATTGTTTTTCAAAAGTTCTTCCAATTTTCCAAAAATTTTTAAATTAAAAATTTTTTTTGTGAAAAAAAATTCGTTTTAAAAAAAATGTTTCCCAATTTTGACTGATTGTAGGTCCAACTTACTATAGTCTAATATACATCGTTGCAATAGACTTTGAAATATGTATCATTAGATATCCATATTGTCTATATTTATCGTAGAGTTTCCAAAAAACCGAAGAATTTCAAAACCGCGGTTTCGGTTTTAAAAAATTGAAAACCGATCGGTTTCGGTTCGGTTTTGTGATATTTTATTAACTATTAGATCAGTTGATAATATAGGAATTGCTAAAGAAATTTAAAGTTCCAATTTGACGAGTGTTTACGAGGATAAAGGAAAATTGGTACTTTTTCTTTTAATGGTAACTTCTTAATATATTAAATTAGTTAATGTTGGCTAATATGCTTCTCAGTAAAGAAATAATCAAGAATAGGTTGCTCAATTGTATTATGATACCAAAAATTAAGAACTAGAACTAAGGAGTACTTTTTCGTTCTTCAAAATGAATTTTCTATAATATTGAACCTAGAATCAGGAAATTACTTTTAAATGTCAAACTTGACAGTGGTTTAAGTGTGGAAAATGTTTACTTTTTCTTATAATGGTACTTTTTATTATAATAAATTATTTTACTTATTGTATATACATAATAGTTGCCTGATTTGCTTCTGGGTAAAGAAAGAATCAAGGATAGTGGAATTGCTGGTACTTTTTCGAACTAGTAGTACTTTTTGAATATTTAATAACTATGGACTTAGAAACGCGAAATCAAAACGGATAACTAATGTTACTATTTCTTTATTGTAAAGGTACTTTTTGAATATTTTATAATAATAAACCTTAAAATTAGGCACAAATTATTCTGAATGAGTTAGAATTCACGAAAGGTGATTATAGTCTTACCTTTCTTTCTTTTGTATTTTCTATAATAATGGACACAGAAATATGAAATTAAACATTAATGATGCTGAGTAGGAATACAAAATGTGGGTCTTTATGGTATTGTTTTTATTCTAATAATACGTCTAGAATGAGCTACAATCCACATTACAATGAATCAATAAATATGAAACTAGAGACATGTTTTCCTGAATTAGTATTAATTTACAAAGGGAGACTTAATAGTACTATTTTTTTATTCCAATTGAGGTGGCGAAGCGCACCGGTCAGCTAGTACTCCAAACTTGTATCGGATATTTGAAAATAACTAAGACTTCGTTACAAACATTTTGCATTATTTAGCTTGCGAAAGGTAGCTTGCTACATCTTCTGAAGCAATTATTGTAATTCAATTTAAAAAATTTAAACAAATCTTAAGATATTTTTATCGATCTGTGTTTAGAGATATTGGATGAATAATTGGATGAAAAAGTTAGTTTCTCATTTCCAAATTTTTAATTTTTCTAGTGAAAATAGATTAAAAGTTAAAACCGAAGAATAATTGTCGGTTTCGGTTTTAGGCCTTGAAAAACCGCGGTTTCGGTTTCGGTTAAAACCGAATTGGAAACACTAATTTATAGTAATCGAGGTATAGATCAAAAATAGGCCAAAAATATAGGTTGTCTCGGATTTTTGCTCATATCTCCATCTATATAAATAAAAATCAATTGTCGTTCGTTGGTAATTGCATCAGTTGAGAACGGCTAGACCGATTTGGACAATTTTTTTACTGAAATGTTCGTCATAGTCCAACTTAGGTTTTTACGGAAAGAAAAATTGACCACGCCCACTTTTTTCCATTTATCTAAAATCGGAAAACGGCTGCACCGATATGGCTAATCTTTTATTTAAATGATCGTAGTAATCTAATTTAAGTTTTTACTGAAAGAAAAATTTACCACGCCCACTTTTACGCCCACTTTTTTCGATTTATCTAAAATCGGAAAACGGCTGCACCGATTTGTCAAATTCTCCTTATTTTTCGGCTTATTTGTAAGTAAAGTTTTTGCTGGGATATTCTTATGTTGTAAATAACTCATTTGTTATTACTTTGGTATTGTTTCGCGATTTGTCCGAAAATACCGTTACTTTTTTATTTACATTCCAATTTATTTGTGCAAATGTTGATTGACTGCTTATTGTCAAATTGTTGATCAAATTAATCGGTGGACGAAAAATAAAATAAGTGCAATTGTTAATTGTGAATTAAAAAAAGTTTAAAGTGTTTCTAAAAAAGTTAACTAACGGTGATAAGTTTTTTTTTGAATTAAGATTCCATTGTAAGTACATTGCAATCAATTCATTAATTGAAATAAGTTAAATCGTGTTACCTCAAACAAATTTATAGATTAACCTACTATAGACTGTGGGTTTTGAAGTTATAAACGGTTAAAAGGTAAGAGCAAAGTCAATAAATTCTATCGCATTGTAATGCCGCCAATAAGAAGGAGCAATTTAGGTCGCAGAACTCGCAATGCTTCAAATCAAGCGTATTTTCGATCTAATCAAACTGCGGAACAACTCGAAGAGCGAAATGAAATTGAACGAAATCGATTATCACAAACACGTTCTGCACGTACACAAGAAGAAAGAGAATATGCAAACGAAGTAGATATGCATCGAATGAGACACAATCGTTCTATAGAATCCAACCGAGTGATAATTAATTCAAATGTACGTGCAAGAAGAGAAACAAATGTTGCGTTAAATACTCATCGAGCTGCATTTCATTACAACAGGACAGTCGATTACAGTGCAGACCATTCCGTTGCTATTGGTTCGATGAGCGTTGTGTGCCCACATTGTAAGGCATTGAAATATAAAAATGAAACTCCTGGATTGTGTTGCGCAAGTGGCAAAGTGAAATTGACACCGTTGATTCCACCACCAGAGCCATTGCTCTCATTGGTTTCTGGAACAGGAGCTCATTCCAAGCATTTCCTAACACAAATCCAGAACTACAACAATTGTTTCCAAATGACTTCATTTGGCGCAACAAATGTGATTCGGGATAATTTCATGCCTACTTTCAAGGTAATTTCACCACTTACAGCATTTTATTTTGTTTTCTTATGTAAATTAAACATTACAGATTCAAGGTCAAATATATCATCGAGCAGGTTCGCTTTTGCCAGTTCCGGGTGCTGACTATAAATTTCTGCAGATTTACTTCATGGGCAATGCTCCACAAGAAGTAGAACAGCGTTGTGCATACAAAAGTTCGGTAAAAAGACCAATTGTTGAGCAACTGCAAACTTTTTTCCATCAACACAATCAATTGATTGCATTGTTCAAAACCGCACTAGACCGCATGCCCTCTGATAATCACAAAATTGTTATCAGAGCCGATAAGACTCCTACGGGAGAACACGCAAGACGTTTCAATGCACCAACAATTGATGATGTCGCCATTGTCGTCGTTGGTGAAAATTTGGAATCACGTGATATCGTTCTACATCGACGAAATAATCAGCAGCAGCGTGTGTACGAAACTCACCGATCATATGATGCGTTACAATATCCAATCATATTTTGGCAAGGTGAAGACGGTTATCATTTCTCGATCAAAATGATAAATCCGCTTACAGGTGAATATCAAATCTATATTTTTTCTATTATAAGATCAATTAATTTTATTGACGCGAAAATTAATGTACAGGCGCTGAAACAAACAAAAAAGTAAGTTCAATGAACTATTATGCATTTCGACTGATGGTTCGTGAAAATGAGGACAATCACATATTGAAATGTCGTCGTCTTTTCCACCAATATGCTGTCGATATGTATGTAAAAATAGAAACAGAAAGATTGACATTCATTAGATTGAACCAGAAAAAACTGCGTTCCGAAGAGTACATACACCTTCGAGATGCCATAAATGTGGACGGGAACGCACACAATATCGGCCGGATGACGATTCTCCCAGCAACGTACGTCGGAAGTCCTCGCCATATGCATGAATATGCTCAGGATGCTATAACCTACGTTCGACACTACGGTACAGCAGATTTATTCATAACTTTCACTTGCAATCCACAGTGGATAGAAATTCGGCAAGAATTATTCCCTGGCCAATCACCCATCGATCGCCATGACGTCACCGCGAGAGTCTTCAAACAAAAATTAAAATCACTGATGGATTTCATTGTGAAGTATCGCGTGTTCGGCGAGACGCGCTGCTGGATGTATTCAGTAGAGTGGCAAAAACGCGGACTACCACACGCGCATATCCTCATTTGGTTGATTGAGAAGATAAGACCGAATGAAATCGATGATGTGATATCAGCTGAAATTCCTGATGAAGTAGAAGATCCAGGCTTGCACGAGGTTGTTACTAAAAACATGATTCATGGTCCCTGTGGATCATTAAATATCCTTTCTCCGTGTATGGTCGACGGCAAATGTTCGAAGCGTTATCCAAGGCCATTAGTAGCTGAAACAATTACCGGAAATGATGGTTACCCACTGTATCGTCGCCGTTCAATTGCTGACAATGGAAGATCAACAATGGTGAAAGTGAATCAGCAGGACATTCAAATTGATAACCGTTGGATTGTTCCGTATTCGCCACTACTCTCCAAAACATTCAAAGCACATATCAACGTCGAATCTTGCCATTCCGTGAAATCCATCAAATACATCTGCAAATATGTGACCAAAGGTAGTGACATGGCTGTGATTGGAGTTAGTGCGGAGAATTCCATCGATGAAGTCACTCAATTTCAAATGGGCCGCTATGTTAGTAGTAACGAAGCAATTTGGCGCATTTTTTCATTTAGCATTCATGAAAGACATCCTTCTGTTATTCATTTAGCCGTACATTTGGAAAATGGTCAAAGAGTGTACTTTACTGAGGAGAATGTTTTACAACGAGTTGATCGACCGCCACCTACAACATTGACCAGATTTTTTGAAATGTGCAGGAACGATGAATTTGCCCGAACGTTACTATACTCCGAAATGCCAAGATATTATACTTGGAATCAATCGACAAAGAAATTTCAACGACGGAAACAAGGAAATCCTGTTCCAGGTTTCCCCAATTTATTTTCCACCAACGCATTAGGTCGTATTTACACAGTTCATCCAAGAAACGATGAGTGTTTCTATTTGCGTTTGCTATTAGTCAACGTTCGTGGCCCAACATCATTCCAAGATTTGAGAACTATAAATGGTAAATTGTGTGACACGTATAGAGAAGCATGTCAACGCTTGCGATTGTTGGAGAATGACGCTCATTGGGAATGCACCCTCGAAGATGCTGTGCTTTCATCAAATGCTCATCAAATACGAACACTGTTTTCGATAATTGTTTCAACATGCTGCCCATCCAAAACGACTGATTTATGGAGCAAATACAACGATGCCATGTGTGATGATATTTTGCATCAGGTGCGTATTAGAACATCAAATCCAAATTTGCAACTGAATGAGGAAATTTACAACGAGGCTTTGATTTTAATTGAGGACATGTGCTTGATGATGGCGAACAAGGTATTGTCTGAGTTAGGCATGGCAGCTACCAATCGACCGATGCACGACGTATTTAATCAAGAGTTGCGACGCGAAATACAATATGATTGCGATGCCTTGAAGGAATTAGTACGAACAAACGTTCCACTGTTGAATCGACAACAAAAATATGCATACGACACTCTTATGAAAGTTGTGAATGATGGAACTGGAGGAATTTTTTTTTTGGATGCTCCCGGTGGAACTGGAAAAACTTTTTTGATTGCGTTGATTTTGGCCACGATACGCTCGCAGAATGATATTGCACTTGCACTTGCTTCATCAGAAATTGCAGCTACGTTGTTGGAAGGCGGTCGTACTGCCCATTCAGCACTCAAGTTGCCATTGAAGTTGCACATCAATGAAAATCCAACATGCAACATTTCCAAGAACAGTGCAATGGCCAAAGTTTTGCAGCAAAGCAAACTAATCGTTTGGGATGAGTGTACAATGGCGCATAAAAAGTCTTTGGAGGCATTAGATAAAACTTTGCAAGATTTACGAAACAATCAAAGCCGTTTTGGTGGTGCAATGATTCTGTTGGCAGGGGATTTTCGGCAAACATTGCCAGTGATTCCACGGTCAACGCCAGCCGATGAACTTAATGCATGTTTGAAGTCGTCCGTTTTGTGGAAACACTTCAAGAAACTCAAATTGACTGCGAACATGCGTGTCGAGCTGCAGAACGATCAATCTGGAGAAGCATTTTCCAAACAATTGCTGGACATTGGCAACGGCAAAATCCCGGTTGACATTTCGACCGGTTGCATTCAATTTCCCCCCGGTTTCTGTCAGTTCACCGAATCAAAATCCGAGCTAATCCGAAAGGTATTTCCAAACATTGCACAAAATTACAAAAATCATGATTGGTTGAGCGAACGTGCTATATTGGCTGCGAAAAACATTGATGTCGACGAATTGAATTTTAAGATTCAAGGTGAAATTGCTGTCGAATTGATGACGTACAAATCGGTGGATTCCGTTACTTCCCAAAATGATGTTGTCAACTATCCAACCGAGTTTTTAAACTCGCTGGAATTACCCGGATTACCGCCTCACAATCTCCAACTGAAAGTCGGATCGGTAATCATAATGTTACGAAACATAAACCAACCACGTCTTTGTAATGGCACCCGACTTGCGGTAAAAAACCTGATGAACAACGTCATCGAAGCAACAATACTTAAAGGAAAGTACAAAGGAGAAGACGTTTTGATACCACGGATCCCAATGGCTCTGACCGACATGCCATTCGATTTTAAACGATTGCAGTTTCCGGTACGGCTTGCATTCGCTATGACAATTAATAAATCTCAAGGGCAGTCATTGCGTGTTTGCGGCATTAACCTTGAAAATCCATGCTTCTCGCATGGTCAATTGTATGTCGCCTGTTCCCGTGTCGGAACACCATCAGCATTATTTATTTACGCGCCAGGCAACAAAACTAAAAATGTCGTGTATCATAAAGCATTGCAATGAAGGAAACTACGATATCACTGCAAAGCAACAGAAAAAAGTATTTCTTTATTTTAATTGGTTCCTGAACATCGATCTTTCAATCAAAATGTAAATATAACACCATATATTGTACATATTTTCAAATCAAATGTAATTTAAACACACCTCAAACCTACATAAATAAAAATTATCATTTAAAAGTACGTTGTTTGTCTCTTTTTACTATTTTTTCATAATTCAAACAGCTTCTCACAAATTCACAAATCGAACACAAACATTTTTTCTAATATATGGACAGGACAACGTCTGTCGGGTCAGCTAGTTATTAATAAATAGGAAACTTCTCGAAAACATGTATGACAGAATTATTGAAGATTTAGATCCCGAAGATATCTGGGGTCTTCAGAAAATTTATTTCAACAGACAGACGGACATGGCTTAATCGACTCCGCTATCTATAAGGATCTTGAATATATATACTTTATAGGGTCGGAAAATTATTCTGTTGAAATTACAAACGGAATGACAAACTTGTATATACCCTTCTCACGAAGGTGTAGGGTATAATAAAATTTTATTAAAACAAGAAACTAATTTGTAATTTGTTTGTCTGAAATAAAACTAAAATAATTAATTAATTACAAAAGAATAATTAAAATAAAAGAAAATATATTTCTATGAATTTATTTACTTTAAATATACTGGGATTCGAAATCGCATAAACTAATTTTGTAAAATAAATTTAGCAAGTGACCGTGATAAAAAAGTGACAAATAAAAAAAGATTTTTATACCCTTCACCTTCGTGAGAAGGGTATATAAATTTGTCATTCCGTTTGTAATTTCCACAATATAATTTTCCGACCCTATAAAGTATATATATTCTGGATCCTTATAGATAGCGGAGTCGATTTAGCCATGTCCGTCTGTCTGTCTGTCCGTCTGTTGAAATCAATTTTCTGAAGACCCCAGATATCTTCGGGATCCAAATCTTGAATAATTCTGTCAGACATGCTTTCGAGAAGTTTGCTATTTAAAATCAGCAAAATCGGTCCACAAATGGCTGAGATATAAGGAAAAAACCAGGACAACCTCGATTTTTTACCTATTTTTTGACCTATATCTGGATTACTAAGTCATTAATATAGACAATATGGATATCTAATAATACGACGTATATAAGACCATAGTAAGTTGGACCTACAATGGGTCAAAATCGGGAAAAATTTTTAACCCGAATTTTTTTTTTCACCAAAAGTTTTTTTGGCTAAATATTAAGAAAAAAATTTTTAAGTTTAAAAAAAAAATCGAAAAAATTTTTTTTTTCAAAAAATTAAAAAAAAACAACTGGAAAAAAAAATAAATTTTGTTTACCTAAAAATATTTAAAATTTTTATTTTGAAGTATAGTTTGGTGAAGGGTATATAAGATTCGGCCCAGCCGAATATATCTCTCTTACTTGTTTTATTTGTTTTTAATTTCAAAGAATCAGGCTTGCTAGACTTGGATTTTTACCGATTTATATTTATTTTCCCTTTGAAAAAATAGTTATTTACATAATCCATCTTTAATAAATATCCCAGTAGAAGGTTATTATTGTATTGTTTGATTAGAGAAAGCTAAAGAAACAAGCTAAAGAAAAACAACTAAGAGACCTAATAAGGTTGAAAAATATTCAAACTTTTGTAATTTTTGGTAAAAATTTTAAAGCTTTTTTAAATTTTGACATAGAATTATTTAAAGTTATAAACCTTATATAAATTCAATTATTATGGAAATTTTGATTTATGTATATTTACTGATAAGCAAATATACTGAAACATCAAACATTTTAATATAATTGATAAAGGGATAACGTATTCTGCTAATTCTTGCTAAATATTATCAATTCTAAAGTGGTTTTTCAAGTATATAATTCTAATAATGACATTAATCAAATATTTGTACATGTTTCTATTCTGAGTAGAATAGAAAACTAAAGGAAAAGTTAAGTTCTTTGAAAAGAAGAAACATTATGATAAAGTAATCATAATTAGTTGATAAGAATAATTAAACTCCTTACTAGCTAATTTAGATAATTTGTATAATAATATCAATTTAATTTATTACTTTATCAATTCCTACATATTTTTAAAGGTAATCACAAAAAGAAAATACTACTTTTGTTCATTTTGTTTTGAGAAGTTAAAACTAGATTTTATTGCCAAACATGAATTTTAAATAATTTTTGGGATTTATAAAATGACAACTAAAGTGAATGTGTTTTTCACATAGTTTTATTATGTAATATTTCAACTCGGAAGCAAACATAATCTAAAGACTGACTTGTTATCAATATTATTTGTAAACATTGCACAAATAAGTACTTTGAAAAAAACTAAATATATCTTTATTAGGTGTATTTTTGTTGAGGGTGTTTAAAATCTATATAAATTTAAATTAAATTTCCTATATTATATTGAATGCTAAACATCTTATCATTTTATTTTTTTTTTTTTTTTTAATTTTATGTTATTTTTCTATTAAAAATTCTGTCTAGTCATTCTAATATGTTCTATACATACATACATATTAAATATTTATTTAGACCACACGACATAAAATTCTAGTCATATATAACTTGATCATAATTTAATTTAAATATACAGTCAATTTCAGATAAAACGACCTTCTAAATTTGTATAAAATATGATATTTAAGTAAAAATTAGTGTCAAACTAAATCAAAGGTTCATCTGTTAATGACATTAATTACTCTTCATAATTAATAACGATTTCAGAATATGAAACGGATAAACGATGTTTTATAATAATCATTTTTAAATTGTCTAGTGTATAAATAATAAATTTGTGTCTATATAGCCGAATCTCAGTGTATGTATATCTAATAGCCCACCTGCTAAGCAAGTAGTCAATGTATCCCTTATAGACAGTAAACGTCACTTATGTCTTATAACTTGACTGACTTTAGGCGATTTGACACGTATGTGCTCTTTGTAGTGTAGAGAGAAGACAATTGGTTACTTTATACATCCCAGGTAATCTAGCTTGAAGACAATTGTCACTTAAGTGTATCTAAGTAATCTAGAGTGTAGTTACTTTAAACGTTTAGTTTATACTGTACTTTAGAAAGTAGTTATTTTAGCCACCAAAATAAATCTATTGGAGAGTACTTCGTACAAACTGGTTTTATACACATTGTGTTGATGTAATCCTCATACAGATTGTTTTTATTTTTGCTTAAGTATACTGATATCCCATGTACCATAGCGTGAAGTATATAGTCACTTTAGTGTCTCTTAGTAACCTACAGTGAAGTCACTTTAAACGTTTATTTTGTACTGTTTAGAAAGTAGTTATGTTGTTACCCACCAAAAGAAATCTATTGGAGAGTTGTCGGTGGGAGGTTTGTTAACAAGCTATCGTTTATTGGACAGTCTATGATATGTCCTTTTAACTGACTATTTGAGATCAGTTAGCACCCGTACATGTTAAAATAATTAGTTATGTAGCTGATGAATTAACTAGTTAGGTAGCTAGTAAGGTAACTGACGCTATGTAATCAGTATGTGAATCAAATGCATTGACTACTTTGGACCAGCTATCAGACACCATCATTGTAATAAAAAAGGGTCAATTGATCCTCTGCTTAGGACATGCTCGTGTTAAAATAACTGGTCACGTAGCTAGTTATGTAACTAGTTGTTACCCTAAATGATAGGTAAAATCACTACTTCGGTACAGTCCCCTAAAACTGCTGGGATGTGTTAAAACACACACGCACACACCGGTTTTCAAAGATATTGTTTGTTTTGTTCTTGGTTTGTAGTTCAAACTATTATTTTAATATTTCGCATAATAATTAATTTTGAATTTTATGTTTATGTTTCTCTAATACGAATTTATTTAGTTTTAATTTTTAAAACGCAATTTATGATATCTTTTCTTGTACATACTTGAATTATTTTATTTTATTTTATCATAAGAATTTGTACATATGAAAAATTACTGTACTTTTCTAAGTACGAAACCAATTGTTATTCTAAACACGAATAAAATAGAATTTGCTAAATACCTGGTTCAATGTGTGTTATGTAATAAAAACAATACAACATTATTTTTATTATTTCCTTGTGCTAATATTTGAACAATTGATCGTACTCATAAGTAGGTGGTACAAATTACATACAGAGGCAATGAACTTACCAGCGATATGATGAAGTTTTAATTCTTTTGGTTGCATATTTTTTAAAAATATGTTTGGTAATAATTTGTAACCGTTTATTGATCATGTTTTAAACAAAAACTAAATTCAGAAAAAATTAAAAAATAAAAACAATATCGTAGCTGTCACTTAGAAAGCTGGAAATACTTATAAGAAGTTCTATTTTTTTGCTACTTAACATTCGATTTGATCTTAAGAAGTGTAAAACTTTCTTTATTAAACACTTTTGTAATTTAGAGTTATTTTATTTTTTGGGATTTTGTTTATTTTTTGTAGGTTCTTTAAGTGATCGTAAGTGTTGAGCGTTCCGATAACGACTAAATGTTTATTTTGTTGGGAATTAAAATGAAAACTCTGTTTAGCAGCTGTAAAAGATTCATGTTTGTTTGCAGTACAGTGTGGTGATTGTGTTGATGTTAGAGAGAGAACAATTGTTGTTAGTGATAGTATTTGTTGTAGTGAGGTAAATGTGGATTTGTCTTAGGAGGGCAATCCAAAAAGTCTATTTAAAAGCAATAGCTAAAATTATACAGCGAATTTAAATTTAATTTTACACTTTTTTCGCATCTAAGTAAATATTTATAGAATATGTTTATTATTAAATTTTTTAATTTTATTTCTAGTTAGTTGAGCTTGAGGTCACTTTTTTATAAATATTTATATTATTATTTATTTTCAATATTTCGCTACTCTTTGTGTAGCATCTTCAGGAAAAATGTTTAACTATTTAAATATAAATTACATAATTTATTAACTTTCTTAGACATTTTTTTTCCGAATAAGACTGTTTGCACATTTAAAAATTCGTCTCTTAAACTATACAATTGATACTGAATTTAAAATATTGATTAAGCAACTAGATAAATTTAAGTGAAGAACAAATTTAAAAAAAAAATCTCATGTTCAGTAAATCGATAACAATAATATGTCAACATCAAAGTGATATTTGACACAAACAAGCATCATTCGTTGAAACAATGCTCGGTAAGCAAAGGTTTTAGACGCAAGAGCGAAATTTGAGGAGTAGCTTATTCTCTAAACAAGTAAGAGAGCTATATTCGGCTGTGCCGAACAATGTTGCCAAATTTTTTTTCACAATTTCCCGTCAAATTCGGCTTTAAAAATCGCCAGAAATCGCTAAATAACATTTTTACAAAACCGTCAGAAACCCGTCAAATAAATAATTTGAAAAATTTTAATTTACTTTAAATAAAAATAGCTGGTAAAATAAAATGTAAATAATTACACATATGTATTTTTTATTGAATTGTTTTTTTAATCATTTACAAACAAAATTAGGTATTTTCAAAAATAATGTGCTAGTCTTCAGCATTTTGTGTATAAGAGGCCATTGTACCTACTTCTCTTAGAACAGATTTTGGAAACTCATAATCAAAACAACATTTATTCTCAAGTTTGAGACCATAATTGAATTCGTTTACAAAAAATTACATTTCCAAAATGTATTAAATCAATATTCAAAAATTTTATTGAATAAAAATAAGAAACCACAAAATTTAATAAATTGCATTTTAAAACTATTTAAAGAAATTATGTAATTGATTTAATTTTCCCATTTTCCTTAAATTATTGGAAAGATTGAGAAATATATATATTTTTTTTTAATTTAGAATTTAGCTTTTTTTTAATAAAAAATTTATATAAATTTAAATGTTTGCGTTAAAAGTAAATTTACCTTACTCGAAGCACATCATTGACTATACTGGTTATTAGCCTGTTTCGTAGTTTGGTTTTAACTAGACTGAGTTGGCTAAACACTCTTTCAACGTCATCATTAGACCACGGAAGTGACAAAACGCCCAATGCAAATTCTGCTAATTCTTTCCCAGAGTCTTTGTAGTTATAAAATTCAGTCCAAAAGTTAGGTGTTGATGTCGCTTCATTCCATTTAATATATAAAATATTTTTATATTGAGAGTTTATAGCATCAATTAAATCTTTACTTTGTGAAAATAAGGATAGAAGTGGTCACGGAAATAAAATAAAATAGTGCCAATGCAATTGAAAGTCAAGTTTCCGCCAACATGAACCTCTTAAAGAGGCTGCGGTTTTATGTTTTTGGGTTTCTCCGTGATTAATTAAATCGCTCAACTTTCCGGATAAGGTACATTTACAATACTTGCAAAAACTTTTTGTCGGATCTTTTTCATTTTTTGTTAGCCATCCTTTTAGCTTATAATGGTCCAGCCATTCGTTCCGAAATTTTTGTGGATACTGCGGTGCCATAACTATTTAAAGGAAATTCAATTTAAATGCAGTTTTGAAAATTTATGTTGTAACAAGTTTATCCTTTTTTTCATGTACTTACTTTTTTGATTTTTTCTTTTTTCTGGCTTCTTATTTTCAACACAACACCACACTTCACTTTCATTTGAAAAAGATTAAACTTTAGGTTTTCGATTTTTGCTTTGTACTTATTCTATTAACCGTTATTCGACTCTAGAATACAAATACATGGTTGAAGTTTTTCTTACTTATATCATATAATTCAACCTATGAAAAAACGCTAAAAAACACTAAAGCACTGTAAAAAACTCCAGATTTCACGCTAACCGCTAAAAAGCATTTTTTCCCGCAATTGGCATTGCAAAAACGTCAGATTTGACGGGAAAAACGTCAAATTGGCAACAATGGTGCCGAATCTTATATACCCTTCACCAAATTATACTTTAAAATAAAAATTTTAAATATTTTTAGGTAAACAAAATTATTTTTTTTTTCTCAAAATTAAGAAAAAATTTTTTTTTCAAAATTGTTTTTCAAAATTTAAAAAATATTTTTTTATTTTTTTCAAATTTTATTTTTATTTTTAAATTTACTAGTTAATAAAAATTATGCAAAAAATTGGTTTGGTAAACAAAAAAATCGGGTTAAAAAATATTTTTCTCGATTTTGACCCATTGTAAGTCCAAATTACTATAGCCTTATATAGATCGTTGCAATGGACTTTGAAATATCTATCATTAGATATCCATATTTTCTATATTAATGACTTAGTCATCCAGATATAGATCAAAAATAGGCCAAAAATCGAGGTTTACCCGGCCATTTGTGGGCCGATTTTCTCGATTTTAAATAGCAACCGAACCGGAAGAATTCCCGAGATATTGATGTATGAATCAAGTTTTTAAGTTATTTGGGGTCTTCAGAAAATTGATTTCAACAGACAGACAGACGGACATGGCTTAATCGACTCCGCTATCTATAAGGATCCAGAATATATATACTTTATAGGATCGGAAAATTATATTGTGGAAATTACAAACTGAATGACAAACTTATATATACCCTTCTGACGAAGGTAAAGGGTATAAAAATAATAAATGGCTTTTTGGAACAAATATTTGCTTCTTTAAAAAACTCCAATGTTCGAGGCTGATTTGTAGAAAATAATAATTTCCAAAAAAAATTTTTTTTATCTAATTTGTTATTTCTTTAGATTTAAACGTACTTTTCAATATATCCTCGTATAAAAAAACTAAAATACTGCTACAAAACCAACTCTTTCTCCAGATGCCAAAAATATGTATATTTATTAGAGTATCCAAAACCCGTTAGATTCAAAAAACCGGTTAAAACGAAAAACTGGTTTCGGTTTTTGTCATTCTAAAAACCGGTTACTTAAATTTTAAGATGATCTAGCTATGTCCGCCCGTCTGCTGAAAACACGAAAGTTGCAAATGAAAGAAGCTAGCTGGCTAAAATTTTCCACAAATACTTTATGTTGATAAGGTTTGTTTGGTATTTAAAATGGGCAATATCGATCCACATACAAATGTCCCCCCGGAATACTGTTTGCGCAGTCATAAATATGTTAATTATTCGGTAATCTTGCAGAAATTTCCACAAATTTGTTTTAAGTACTCTTAAATTATACTGTAAAATATGGCGAAAATCGAGCAACATTTGTCCCAAGTCCCCACACAAAGTTCCCCTCAGAAAATGACTTGAACATTCATTTAGACATAAACAAGTTTTATATGAAACAAAATCTTTCTACCAGCTTAACCCATAATCAGTTTTGGTATTCTTTTTAAATTTTGTGGCCGTTAATAAGATATACATATGTTAAGAATTGTGATAAATCCTAGTTAAATGCTAATATTTTCTATAAAATAAATCAATATTTTTAAATATGTTACTGACTAAAGTTTTGCAAATAAAAATCCGATTGCCAAAAACCGAAACTGATTGGGCGAGCGGTTTTCGGTTTTGAATACTCTAATATTTATGCTGTGTTACGTTTTTGATCAGACTTATCGTGTGTTTTTTTGTTGACAAACTCATATTTTTGTTGTTATTATCACTATGATTAAATTAGGAAAATAATAACAAAAAACTCAACAATCCATTTCTATTATAATCAATAATTATAGAATATTCCAATCAGATTAAAAGCATTTAAAAATTCTCCCATTCATTTTATAGCACTCGCAAAATTTTGCTGTTCGATAAACAAGACCCATTGCTCAATGTGTAGCGGCGAGTAAATTTTGTAGCTATATACCGGTGCTTTTTAAAGTCATAAAATAGTTTTTACATTTAAATAATGAGGCACGTGTGTTTGTGAATTTGGGCGTTGGGTTTATCAACGTTTTGTTTTTGTTCTGGTATTGATTATAAATATGGCAAGTGTGGACCGACTGTCAGTTCGTCTAGACTCTAGACATACAGACTGACAGATAGACTTATCAGTCAGTGTACATACATATGTATACGTATAATTTCCATACTCGAACAGTGTGTCTTAAAAGATTACATACACATGAATGCGTGTGAGTGAGTGTGTATAAATACTTCGTAGCACAATATAGTTTTTATTTATTTGCCATCGTCTGTAATCGCTAAAAATATTCCACTGTCCAAATATTAAAATTTTGTTGTGTTTTATGTGCAAATTGTGTTTATTTATTTTCAGTTTTGTTTTTATTTCAATATTCTTTACAATAACAAAAAACCTACAATAATAAGATATAGACATCAGGGATGACCAATGATTGGTACAATTGAGCTTTTTTTTTGCTACATTTTAAATTACGATATGACTTTGAAGAGAAATAAAAAAAAGAAATAGTATCATAATGCCATTAGTGATGATACTTGGATAAAATTTCATTACTAAACGTGCCAAATTGGCTCTGTTTTTGCAAACATCAATTTACCAAAATCTATCAAGTTATAACTTTCGAATATTTGTAATTTTTCATACAAATTATTATGAATTTCTTAGAAGATTATTGCTAATTTAATTAAGAAAAATATTTGCAAAAGTTTTTAAAATATTTGTTTTTATTAAGATACAATTTTTAAATTTCATATGCCATCTCTGATAGATATACAGTGTACATGCGTAAGTGTGCCATATAAAACAATGACAATAAAATTAAATAATGAAATCAATGTTAATTGCCTCTCCATGAAATTGTGTTTGTGCATTATAGAGTACTGACGTTGTTCATGTAAGTGAAATTTAAATTGAATGCAAGTAGGTTACCCAGTAAACATTTTTCCAAAACTCTTAAATGCTTTATCCGATACAACTTTTTCAACTTTTTTCCTCTTAAAACTTGTTAAGGTGTATTTAGGCCTGAAAAGTTAATATTCTAGAAATTTGAGTATGTTTGTGTGTAATATACAGATTATCTGAAAAACGTATGTCAAATTAAAACTATTTTAATGTATTGTTATCACTGTTTAGAGCTATTAGACTTTGTTCACGTTTTAGAGTAGTAGATGTAAAAATAAAAGTGTTCACGTTTCAAAAGTCGGAATACTTTTAAACGGTTTATTTTTCTTTTTAAATAACCGATATTTTTCTAATATATTTGAATATTTCAACAGTTCGGTTTTTTTGTATCGGTTAACCGGTTTTATTTGTTAAACATTTTCTATTTACATTGTCTACTTTTTCAATATATATTCCCCCCAACCACAATTACCGTAATATGGTATAGCACCTTTTTTTAATGATTAAACAGAACTATAACAGAGTCAAGTTGAATATAATTAGATCTGACAAAAAATTGATACATAATATACAAGACTAGCATTAAACCCGGTGCGCTTCGCCACCCCAATTGGATGAAAGAAATAGTACTATTAAGACTCCGTTTGTGAATTAAAGCTAATTCAGGATAACATGTCTCTAGATTCATGTTTATTGAATCATTGTATTGTCGCTTCTAGCACATACGAAACGTATTATTATAATAAAAAAGTACTATTTAGACCCACACACATCATTTTTATAGAAAATGCTAAAGAAATGTACCACTAAAGTCACCTTTTGTGAATTCTAACTCATTCCGAATCATGTGTGGCTAATTTTGAATTTTTAGGTTTAATTTTATAAAATAGTCAAAAAATATTATTAGTTGGAAAAAAGTACCTGTGAGTCCCTGTTTTAGATTCTTATTCGGTCAGGATCATATAACATTCGAAGAACGAAAAAATACAAATTATTTTTGTATCCTCAATGACATATAGATGGCTTAGTGACTTTCTTTACTTAGAAGCATATCAGTAAAATAATTTAATATAATAAAAAGTATCATTAGAGGAAAAAGTACCAATTTTCCACACTTGAACCACCGTCAAGTTTTAAATTAAAGTAATTTCTAGAAAATTCAAGAAGTACTATTTGGAGAACGAAAAAATACTTCTTAGTTTGGTTTTTTGGTATCATAATACAATTGAGCACCCTATTCTTTATTATTTCTTTACTGAGAAGTATATTAGCCTACCATAATGTATTTAAGCTAACTAATTTAATATATTAAAAAAGTACCATTAAAAGAAAAAGTACCAATTTGTATAGCATTTCCTATATTATCAACTGATTTTGTTTCTATAACACTTAATATTTAATAAATTATCACAAAACCGAACCGAAACCCATCGGTTTTAAATTTTTTAAAACCGAAACCGCGGTTTTGAAATTCTTTTTAGAAACTCTACTATAAATGTATTTAAAAAGTACTATTACAACAAAGAAAATGTACCATAATGTCACCAATTTAATTTTTACTCACTGAGGAGCATATATTTTATATTTCTAGGTCCATTATTATAGAAAATTCGAAATATACCATTAGAATAATGAAAAAGCGCCATAATGTTCCCAGTTATAGAATCCTACTCGCTCGAGTCCATATAATATTGTGTTCATGTTCCTAGATTTATTATAGAAAATTTAAAAAGTACCATTAGAATAAAGAAAAAGTATTAAGTATTCTCTTTGAATTTTCACTCACTTAAAACAATATGAAGTTAATTTGGTATTTCTAAATCCATTATTAGAGAAAATTCAAAAAGTACCTTTATAATATAGAAAAAGTAGCATAAAGCCCCCACTTGTGGATTCCCAATCGGTCGGGATCATATTAGCTTAATTTCAGAATTCTAAGTTCATTGGTGAAGAAGATACAAAAAGTACTATTCGAATATAGAAAAAGACTCCCCTTAAATTTTCACTCCCTTATGACCATACATGTTTAATTTAATGTTTCTAGGTCCATTATTATAGAAAATTTAAAAAGTACCATTAGAATAAAGAAAAAGTACCATAATGTCCCCACTTGTAGATTTTCTTTCGCTTAGGTCTATATAAGCGTTATATCATGTTCATTGGTGAAGAAAATACAAAAAGTACCATTCGAATAAAGTACGAAAAAGTAGCAAAAAGTCTCCCCCTAGAATTGTCATTCACTTAGGAAATTTAAAAAAGTACCATTATAATAAAGAAAAGGTATCAAGAAGTATCCCCTTGATTTTTCACTTACTTAGTACCATATACGCTTAATTTCATATTTATATCTCCATTATTACAGAAAAATCAAAAAGTACCATTAGAAAACAGAAAAAGTACCAAAAGGCAGCTACTTCTGGATTCCCACTCACTCGGGTCCATATAAGCTTTATTTCATGTTTCTAGGTTCATTGGTGAAGAAATTACAAAAAGTACAATTCGAATAAAGAAAAAGTGCAAAAAGGTCTCTCCCTAGAATTCTCACTCACCTAGGACCATATATGCTTAATTCCATGTTTCTAAGTCCATTGCTATAGAAAAGTCAAAAAAGTACCATTAAAATAAAGAAAAAGTACCATGAAGTGTCCGCTTGAATTTTCACTCACTTATTACCATATACGCATAATTTCGTACTTCTATATCCATTATTACAAAAAAATCAAAAAGTACCATTAGAATATAGAAAAAGTACCAAAAAGCCCCCACTTGTGGTTTCCCACTCACTCGGTTCCATATAAAATTTATTTCATGTTTATAGGTTCATTGTTGAAGAAATTACAAAAAGTACCATTCGATTAAAGAAAAGGTACCAAAAACTCTCCCCCTAGAATTCTCACTCACTTAGGACCATATATGCTTAATTTCATGTTTCTAAGTCCATTGCTATAGAAAAGTTAAAAAAGGACCATCAGAATATAGAAAAAGTACCAAAAAGCCCCCACTTGTGGTTTTCCACTCATTCGGGTGCATATAACCTTTATTTCATGTTTATAGGTTCATTGTTGAAGAAATTACAAAAAGTACCATTCGATTAAAGAAAAGGTACCGAAAAGTCTCCCCCTAGAATTCTCACTCACTTAGGACCATATATGCTTAATTTCATGTTTCTAAGTCCATTGCTATAGAAAAGTCAAAAAAGTACCATTAGAATAAAAAAAGTACCATGAAGTGTCCGCTTGAATTTTCACTCACTTATTACCATATACGCATAATTTCGTACTTCTATGTCCATTATTACAAAAAAATCAAAAAGTACCATTAGAATATAGAAAATGTACCAAAAAGCCCCACTTGTGGTTTCCCACTCATTTGGGTCCATATAAGCTTTATTTCATGTTTCTAGGTTCATTGGTGAAGAAATTACAAAAAGTACCATTCGAATAAAGAAAAAGTACCAAAAAGTTTCCCTCTAGAATTCTCACTCACTTAGGACCATATATGCTTAATATCATGTTTCAAAGTCCATTGTTAAAGAAAAACCAAAAAAGTACCATTAAAATAAAGAAAAAGTACCATGAAGTGTCCGCTTGAATTTTCACTCACTTATTACCATATTTGCATAATTTCGTACTTCTTTGTCCATTATTACAAAAAAATCAAAAAGTACCATTAGAATATAGAAAGAGTACCAAAAAGCCCCCCTTTTGGTTTCCCACTCATTCGGGTCCATATAACCTTTATTTCATGTTTATAGGTTCATTGTTGAAGAAATTACAAAAAGTACCATTCGATTAAAGAAAAGGTACCAAAAAGTCTCCCCCTAGAATTCTCACTCACTTAGGACCATATATGTTTAATTTCATCTTTCTAAGTCCATTGTTATAGAAAATTCAAAAAAGTACCATTAGAATAAAAAAAAAAGTACCAAAAGGCAGCCACTTGTGGATTCCCACTCACTCGGGTCCATATAAGCTTTATTTCTTGTTTCTAGGTTCATTGGTGAAGAAATTACAAAAAGTACCATTTGAATAAAGAAAAAGTACCAAAAAGTCTTCCCCTAGAATTCTCACTCACTTAGGACCATATATGCTTAATTTCATGTTTCTAAGTCCATTGCTATAGAAAATTCAAAAAAGTACCATTAAAATAAAGAAAAAGTACCATGAAGTATCCAATTGAATTTTTGCTCACTTAGGACTATATACGCCTAATTTCGTATTTCTATGTCCATTATTACAAAAAAATCAAAAAGTACCATTAGAATATAGAAAAAGTACCAAAAAGCCCCCACTTGTGGTTTCCCACTCATTCGGGTCCATATAACCTTTATTTCATGTTTATAGGTTCATTCGTGAAGAAATTACAAAAAGTACCATTCGAATAAAGAAAAAGTACCAAAAAGTCTACCCTCACTCACTTATTACCATATATGCTTAATTTCATGTTTCTAGGTCCATTATTATAGAAATTTCAAAAAGTAACATTAGAATAAAGAAAAAGTACCATTAGTACCACTCTAATAAAGAAAAACTGCGATAAAGTCTCCCCCTAACATTCTCATTCACTTATTACCATATATGCTTAATTTCATGTTTCTAGGCCCATTATTAAAGAAAATTCAAAAAGTACCATTACAACAACAAAAAAGTACCTATATTTCAGTTCTCACATTTTTGGCACCTAAATATTATCCCCTATTCCTAACTCTAACTTCACTCAGATACATATCAGCTAACTTTAATGTCGATAAGTGAAATAATTGAAAATATTAAAAAAAGTACCATTAGGGAAAAAGTACCAAATCCCCTTTTCCTCCTTGAACACCCCTCAAGTTTGAAATTTAAAAATATTCCATTTTGCCAAAATTGTTTATGCTTAAAGACATGCCTCAAACGATTAAAATCTGTGTTAATGTGCTCAAGAAAAATAAGTTTTAAAAAAAGTACCAAACTGTTTTCCCGGATTTGGACAAATATATATCTTGTCAGTCGAGTTCCAAATAGCACTCTGTTAGTTAATTTTTGCATGAATCCAGGAACCAATGTTAAAAATTTATCAAAATTGGCTGAAAATGTTAAATAAAATGTATTTTTCCGTTTTTACCCCCTTTTTGGTACCTTTTTTATCCCCATTGTGGTGTTAAAATTGTATCTAAATAAATTTCTGTATCATGGTGGGAGCTTAAAATAAAATATTTATATGTCTTTATCAATTTGTAGAAAAATATAGTTTTTGAAAAAAGTACCAAAAATAAACACAATTTTTATCCCTTAAGGGTTCGAATTTTCAAAAAGTACCAAACTTATATTTGTTATTTTTTTATAAGTCAAGAATATGATTTTAAATTTGTTTGTATGTTTATTGGTTTAAAAGATACATATGGTGCCAAAAAAGTACCAAAATACAGTTTTTACCCGTTTTCTCCCCTAAAAGGTCCGAATTTTGAAAAAGTACCAGACACCTGTCAGCTTATTTTTTAAATGGAGTAACATGATATTGTAAGTTTTTTTATATCTTTATTAGTTTTGAAGATATAAGGTTACCGAATTTACCCGTTTTTACCCTTTTTTACCCCCTAAACGTTCGAGTTTCCAAAAATCCCTTCTTATCGGATCGTTTTGGGGAGGGAGGAACCCACAGTTAAAATTTCATGATTCTAGCTTCAGTCGTTTGGGCTGTGCGATGATGAATCAGTCAGTCAGTCAGTCAGTCAGTCAGTAACGTTACTCTTTTATATATATAGATTACAAATTATAAATGAATTTTCATACTAATTAACATATGCAATTAATTAAATTCAATTTGTTTGAACTATATTAGTTAATTAAAAGAATGGTTTCTTTATTATAAAGTGGAATTATAAGTGTTTTGAAATGCCATATTAACTCATTGTAAGAAATAAAAAAATATACATATATACATTATGGCCCATAATCATAGTCAAACAATAAAGTCGGTTCTTTTTAAAAACAACTTTAAATAAAAACCCGCTTTTTATTATACTTTAAAATAAAAATTTTAAATATTTTTAAATTAATTTTTTTTTTTTTCGAAATTGTTTTCAAATTTTTTTTTTTTTAATTTTAAAAACAATTTTTTTTTTTAAATTTATTAGTAAAAAAAGATTTATGAAAAAAATTTTTTTTGGTAAAAAAAAATTCGTTTTGTTTTAATTTTTTTCAGTTTTTTTTTTTTTAATTTTTAATACAAATTTTTTTCAAAATTTATTTAAACAAAAATTTATGAAAAAATTTTTTTTTTTTTTTTTAAAAAATTCGGGTTAAAAAATATTGTTCCCGATTTTGACCCATTATAGGTCCAAATTATTATAGCCTTATATACATCGTTGCAATGGACTTTGAAATATCTATCATTAGATATCCTTATTGTCTATATTAATGACTTAGTAATCCAGATATAGATCAAAAATTGGCCAAAAATCGATGTTGTCCCGGTTTTTTTCTTATATCTCAGCCATTTGTGGGCCGATTTTCTCGATTATAAAAAGCGACCGAGCCGGAAGAATTCCTGATATATTGATGTACCAATTATGTTTGTAAGTTATTCGGGGGCTACGGAAAGTTGATTTCAACATACAGACGGACAGACGGACATGGCTATATCGACTTCGCTATCTATAACGATCCAGAATATATATACTTTGTGGGGTCGCAAATGAAAAATGTAGAAATTACAACTTATATATACCCTTGCCACTCATGGTGAAGGGTATAAAAACAAAACAAATAAATGTAACCGGGAAACTAAAGAAAAAACAGTTTGTGGTGGAAAAATAGAAAAGGAAAGATTAATAACAAATTTATTCTTTTTTGGTACTAATTTTATTAATTTAATATTCAATAATTGCAAAATCTCTGTCAATATCTTGTAACTTAAACATGTTTGACTTTTTGTCGAACTTTTTTACATGGCGAAGAAAATGAGTTAAAAACAACTTCAGCTAGTTTTATATTTACAGTCGACTTTAACTTGTCTATGGTAGACTTAAAGTCCACTCTTAAGTATAGACGACTTTATTTCTCTTAAAATATACTTTATTTTCGACTATGATGATGGGTCATTGATATTATAAATTAAAAATAAAACAAGTAAAATAATGTTCACATAAGAAATTAAATTTAAAAATAATATTTATCCAATTTAATATCCCCAATCCCCATACTATTTTCTACGTGTATGTAATTTTAACCATTTTTACAAAATTTTATTATAATGCCGGTATGATACCGGTATTGATTTGCAATTGATACCGGTATGATGAAGGATAAGTAGATAGCGTTATGATAACGGTATTGATACCGGTATCATACCGGTATTAGGAGAAACGGTATTTGAACACCGGTATTTTACCGAAATAATTATTTCGGTATCGGTATCAACACCGGTACTCAAATTTAAACGGTATTTAATCGGTATCGGTATTAATAACGGTATCGGTTGCCAACCTTGCTAAATACATATTTTAAAAACCACGAAACTCGAACTTATTTTTTGAATAGAAATACTAAGGTTGGCTGCCGTTACCACGTGCTACTGTTACCCCTAAAATAACAGTTCAGATCAACTGGCGCTACACGCTTACATATTGTTGGATTTTATAAACAAACAATTCCCAGCAGTTCTAGGAGACTTTCCCGAAGAGCGTTCATAGGCAAAAAGAGAAATTTAATTTGTGTGCATGTATGGGTAAAAAAAATAAAATATCCGCAACACCCCAGCAGTTCTAGGAGACAGTCCCGAACTAGTGATTTTACCCATCATTTAGGGTGGGAACTAGTTACTTCAATAGCTACGTGACTAGTTATTTTAACACGGTCATGTCCTAAGCAGGGGGTCAATTGACCCTTTTGACTTCAATGAGACTGTCTAATATCTGGTCCAAAGTAGTACACGCATTGGATTCACATACTGGTTAAATAGCGACAGTTACCTAACTGGTAACTTGATCAGCTGCATAACTAGTTATTTTAACAAGTACGAGTGCTAATTGACCTCAAATAGTCATCTAAAAGACATATCATAGTCAGTCCAATAAACGATTGTATTTAAACAAACCTTCCTTCGACAACTCTCCAATGAATTGCTTCTGGTGGGTAAAATAACTACTTTCTAAATTGCAGTACAAAATAAACGTTTAAAGTTACTTCATTATAGGTTACTAAGAGACACTAAAGTGCACATTGACTTCATGCTATGTTATATGGGATATTAGTATACTTAAGCAAAAATTAAAATTAACTGTATGAGAATTATCAATACAATTTGTATAAAACCAGTTTGAACGAATTATCACACAACACGTTTAAAGTGACTACACTCCAGATTACTTAGAGACACTTAAGTAGCAATTGTCTCCACGCTAGATTACCTGGGATGTATAAAGTAACCAATAGTCTTATCTCTGCACTACAGAGAGCACATACGTCTCAAATGACCAAAATATATAAATTGAAGTCAGCCAAGTGATAAAACTTTTGTGACGATTACTGTCTATAAGGGATACATTGACTACTTGCTTAACTGCTGGGACACTTGCTGTCAAGCAACTGAATGAAATATTTGTATTTTGTACGCTCTTGTTGTGTGTTGTGTACGTGTAAATTCGCGAAAATCTTCGTAATATGAACAATATGAACGCGCATCACTGATTTAGAGTGACATGATGTGCATGACCTAAGCAAGGGGTTAATTGACCCTTTTTGATTACAATTAGACATTAGATTCACTTGGTTACTTGATCAGCCATATAATTAGTTATTTTAACATGTACGGGTTGACCACAAATAGACAGTTAAAAACCCATCTCATAGACAGTCCAATAACCGATTGCTTGTAAACAAACCTGCCTCCGACAACTCTCCAATAAGTTACTTATGGTGGGTAAAATATCTACTTTTTAAAGTGCAGTGCAAAAAAAACGTTTAAATTGACAACACTTTAGGTTACTTCGAGAGACTTAAGTAACAATTGACTTCAAACTATTTTACATGGGATGTCAGTATACTTAAGCAAACAGAAAATAAACTGTATGAGAATAATATCAACACTCACAAAAAAAGTGCAGTACAAAGTAAACGTTTAAAGTGACTACACTCTAGATTACTTGCAGTACCGCACCTACAAATGCATTATCATTTTATACAGTGAGCATTATGAATTTATACATACTAAAAACATTACCACATACATTATTGTAAAAATGTATATGAACCACTAGGGTGTATTAAATTCAACATCAATAAGTCCTACAAAGTAGTCGTACATCTTGCTTGTGCAAAGATAAGAAGAGCCAATGATACAAGTGCCTTGACCGATAATAATTTATATTTAATTCAGTAATTTGCTATCAAATCAGTGAATTGTTTATTTTTATTTTAATACAGATAATTTAACTAACCCGAAAATGATTTGACAAGAATTTTCAATAAACTGCTTTTAACTAGTAGGCGATAATCATTTCATATAATATCAAACTAAAAAAGTCAGTCAGTTTTATGTGTATATTGGCAGTCAAAACAAATAGAAGAAACACTCTATCTACTGAGCATTGAAATTAAAATATACATATATATTTCTGATATTTATTAAAATAAATATGGGAATCTATTTGTTTGTTGATATTTTTAATATCTAATTTTTTGATTACCAAGCTCTCCAAAAATATATATGGGGCATTTCTTGTCAAGTGAACCAACTTTTGAAATCAATGTCTTCCAATTGGAAAAAAAGTTAGATTTTGCAAAACAAAGTCAAAAATTCTATGTCTTGAGTTACAAAATATTTATTTTGATATATATCCCACTCACATCCCACTAAGAGACCAAAAAGCTTTAAAAAAAATAGACCTATTGAGCGAAAAAAAATAATTAAAAAAGGGCCCATATTGAAAAAAAGCAAAAAAAAAAGTCAAAAATTGTGTGTTTTGACTTACAAAACATTTATTTTGATAGATATCCAACTCGCATCCCACTAAGCGACTCAATATTTCGAGAGAAAAAAGGGACCATTTTGAAAAAAAGGTCAAACAAGATTTTGATTTCGGGAAAAAAATTTCAAAATTTTTTTATTTTTTTTTTCCAAAAGATTTGAGAAATATCTATTTAAACTATTTGGGACACATTTTGCTAAGAACAATAGGAAATATTTTACAAATGTCAAATTTTGACCCCCTCTAACTTAGAAAGTTCTCGACTGATCTTGTTGAAAAATTGTGTCTAAATTATTTCATCCCAATCGGAAGACATCGATTTCAAGAGTTGGTTCCAAAACGTTTAAAAAATAATCCAAAAAGTGCCATATTCATATTTTTACCGAAATTGAAAACGGCTTTTGATTCATATTAAAAATATAAGGGAACGCAAAAAGGAATCATGCAATTTGTAAGGGAGACAGCTGGAACAGATATGTGGAAAGCATTACATTACTTACACAAAAAAGCTCAAAAAGAGAAATAACAAAAGAGTAAATACATAAATTTTAATATTCTTATATTAGAGAGAATAAGTCTATAAATGACAATCCGTTTATAATCCGAATTTTAAAAAACTAAGAAAGTAAATCTTTTGAACCAATTACATTTCTACACCTGTTAGTTAATCGTGTAATTTTTAAATTTTAAATATGTATATAGATTTTTTCTCTTTAAAATTGTTCGACCGCATATAGGGTACTATCATAAGATTACTTGCTTTAATTTATTACACTTATGTTATATGTAGTAAAAGTTTTTAAATATATAAACAAGATAATAACGCTCTTATGTTGTTGAAAGAGACTAATCTAATGCTCTTATTCTACTTAGAAGTGTGGCTAGGTAAACACAATCGCTTACAGAAGACAAGAAAACAAAAATTCTTGCCATTTTACTAAAAGTCTGCGAAGGTTCAAGTTCAGTTTTCAAAACGTTCAAAATATAAACAATATAAAATGTTATTGAGAAATGTACTTAAACACAAAGTGATATTCAATTTTAATAATTACAGATGGTAAGTGCGTATATTGGTTTAATAAAACAAAGGATCTAATTAATTTTGATAATCTATTGTATTTTAGCTGCAGTAAATTTGCTTATACACATCAGCCTGGAAATGAACCATTGCTCTATAAGAACCTGGGAGAGCAGATAGAAAGAGCTGTTGAAAAATATGGACCTCAAATAGCTATAAAATCTACTTACGATAAAAAGCAATTAAGCTTTGAGGAATCCTATAAAGAGGCCACTGTTTTGGCGGTAAAACTTCAGGAAATGGGTCTTAAACAAGGAGATCATTTAGCTATTTGGGCTCCCAATACCATACAATGGTATATAACATTTTTGGCTTCTGCCATAGCTGGGTTTCCATTGGTATGTATTAATCCCGCTTTACAGGTTCCCGAACTGGAATATGCTTTGAAGAAGGCTAAGGTCAAGAGTTTAATAACAATGGATTCGTATGGTAAATTGGATTTTCAAAATAAACTAAAAGAACTGTACACAGCAGAGAGCACAAAGCAAAGTCCACTTTCAATTATCATAAAAAGTGATAAGAATGTGGAAAATTTCTTCAATTATGACGATATACTAGACAAGAAGTCTGACCTACAAAACATAGAAGCTTTGAAGTTAAAAATGCATGAAATACCACCTGAAACACCATCTATAATTCAATTTACTTCGGGCACAACGGGTCAGCCTAAAGCAGCTTTACTCTCCCATTACAATATGGTTAACCAGGCTGTTTATATGGGCAGGGCATTAAGATTGCATCCCGGAGGGAAATCGTTGTGTCTTACGGTGCCAATGTTTCATGCCTTTGGTTTAAGCATATTGGTCGGTTGCCTACACTATGGTAGTACTGTATGTCTGCCCAGTCCAACTTTTAATGCTGTCTCCGCCTTGGAATCCATAGAACGTGATAAATGCAATGTGGTAGTGGGTACACCCACCATGTTCGTCGATATGTTGGATAATCAATCCAGGCTACAAAAATCGGTTGACAGTTTGGAGGCAGCATTTGTAGGTGGTTCGGCCTGCAGTCCAGAAGTAGCCATACAATCCAAAAAAGTATTCCAACTAAGGGATATGGTGATTGGTTATGGCTTGTCTGAGGGTACAGCGGCTGTTTTTGCTCAAGATGGCTCGGAAACTCTTGAAAGTTCTTTACATTCTGTGGGTAAGATATTAGCACATGGTGAGGCAAAAATTATAGACGAGAAGGGAAATACCTTGAAATTTGGAGAAGTTGGAGAGCTTTGTATACGTGGTTGGTTTAATATGTTGGAATACTTTGAAGATGAAGAAAATACTCGCAAAACTAAGGATGTTAACGGTTGGCTAAAGACTGGGTAATTATAGTTTTTATCATAGTTTAACATAAAACAGATCACTAACGTTTTTTTTATTAAAGAGATCAATTTTTATTAGAATCTAACGGTGTTGCTCGCTATCAAGGACGCAAAAAGGATGTAATTATAAGAGGAGGCGAAAATGTATTTCCCAAAGAAATTGAAGACTTTTTAAATCAACACGAAAGCATTTTAGAATCTCATGTAAATATATTTTAAATTAAGCTTAAAATCTACTTTAAAACCAATATTTTCAACAGGTGATTGGGGTGCCGGATCATCGTTTGGGCGAGGAAATCTGTGTATATATACGCCTAAAACAAGGTGCTGAGCCCTTAACTGTGGAAGATATTAATAAATTCTCTAAAGGCAAATTGGCCTACTTTAAAGTACCCAAATATGTGAGAATAGTGGATGATTTTCCCAAAACCACTTCAGGAAAAATACAAAAATTCAAATTGCAAGAATTATTTGAAAACGAAAAATGAATAGCGAACCAATATGAACCAAATATTTGGCTAAGAGAAATCAACTGAGAGAATTTAACGAAAATTCCCAAGCGAAATTTATTGTTTATCATTGTTTGCTGAACAATAAAATAATAATAAAGCAAATAAATACTTAAAAGCTAATAAAGCTTTTACCATTTAAGTTTAATTAAAAAAGATATGAAAGATACTTATTATAATAAAATGTATTTTAAGTTTTGAAAATAAACTGGCTACATTAATCTTAATATTTATTTCCTTAATGAGAGTTATATCAAGTGTTTTAAGATCAACATGTGTTTGTAAACAATATTTTACTGCTAAAAAAAAAAACGCGCCAAAATTATATTTCGCTCAATCATGGGGCTGCGCAAGTCTTTCGTTGTGTTGCTAAGGAAGAGAGCTAGACAGGCTTAAGTTTCGTTGGATTTCTTTAGCTAACAACTTAAAACAAGGTCTAACTGTTGAAGTATGGCAAAATTAAAATCAGAATACTTTAGACTTTCGAAGCTGACGGTTGAATTTTGAAAAAGCAAAAGTGTTTATTAGTTTGTACAACTACAATTTAATTGTTACTTTACATAGTATAAAGAATGGAAAATAAAACAACAAAACAAGAAAAATAATAGTAACAAAGGAAACGGAAACGGTGCGGTTAGAAAGCAAGAAATATATAACAACCATATAAACGAATAAATATTGCATGTATTTAGGCGTATGTGTATGTGTAAGAAATTTGTGTTTTTGTGAATGTTGGCTAAAAAGTGTCTGTGAGAGTGTTCATGTATACATATACACATACATATACGTATGTGTGTTTGTGTAGGATGTGTTACCAATAAATATGTAAATTTTTTTGGCAACAAGAAAAAAAGTGGTTTACCTTTATAGATAGATTGGAAGTCAAAGAAATAAGTTTAATGCAAACAAAATATACATACATATAACACAATCCAAAAAAAAAAATGGAAAATAAAAAGCCTTTAAAAATTGCATAAATTATAAAAAAAAAATAGGAAAAGTTTAATAGTTTTAACCAGTTCAAATGGAAACGTCAATATGGCCAAATATACCAAACAGAAAATTATATTTAAACACGTTGTGTAATAAATCAGAAGAGTAAACTAATATATACTAAAAAATAAGTTCAAAAAAAAAAAAATGTCTAAAATTTCATAATGTCTCAACCCGGTAAAAGAGGGGGACGCGGTGCTGCCGCCAAGGGTGTAGGCCGCAATACACCCTCCTCCGTAACGAGTGGCGCAACCAGTAATACTCCCGATGAATCGGTAGCGGCCAGTGACCGCAACACACCTGCCAGTAAAGCTGAATCTGATCCCAAAGATGATAGTTCCAGTAATGGAGATCGTAAAGAAGTCGACGGAACTCCTACACCTAAACCACCGAGTGCAGGCGCTTCCATACGTGAGTCGGCCAATAAAATTTTAGCTTTATCCATAAAAGGAGAGTGGACGCCAGTGGAGCAAGAGTTGAAAAAATTAGAAAAATATGTTGCCAATCAAGGAGAAGATGGCAATACGATACCATTAGCTGGTATTCATGATGTGGTAAGTATATATATACATGTAACCGATTGCATAGGAAAATAGTGAGAATGTGGGTCCATACTAAGCCTTGTAAGTTTTTTAAATTTTTACTAACATTGGACATGTTCTGTACAAAAAGTAAACAAAACATTGGAAAATAGTAAAATTACAATCAAACTAACAGACTGCTTATTTCTCATTTGTGACGAAATTTTTAACTGACTACAATATCACTATTTGAAACTAATTGTTAAAAAATCTTAAATTAAAATATATGCAAAATATTGGATCTCAAATATTTTGTTAAACATAGATATTTAATATTTATTAAAAATTCATTCGGCTTATCTAGAACGACAAAAGTCAATTTATAATAATATTGACCCCCGATATATTTGGTCTCAATAAATGTTAAAAAAAAATGTTATAGAAAAGGCTTTCACATCTTAGTAAGTAGGAACTATAAAAAACAAGTAAGAAAGTATATGAGCAAATTATGGACCGCTCAAAAACAAATTTAGTAGCATGATTTATATGTATTTGAATTAAATTTTATCTCGATATTAAAACAAGCATGTTAAAGTGATTTCCGGAAGTGGACCTTATATGAGAGCTATGACTAATTATGGACCGATTATGGTCATAAAATTAGGTAACGGGTATTTTGTATGTATGAAACTTATTTGTGTTGAATTTTATTTCGAACCAATATTTTTGTGTTAAATTTTATTTATGGCCTCATTTTATAAAACGAAACGTATGGAAGCGTAAGCAATTTGTATGAAGAATACTGGGAAAAGGGCTTTAAACTTGAATATTTTCCATAGAATTTTATTTTAACGTTTGTCGTTCCGTTTTATAAAATAAGACACTTAGAAACCAATATTTTTATTTTAGAAACCAATATTTTTAAGAAGTGAGCTATATATGGGAGATATGACTAATTATGAACCGATCGACAAACAATTATTTGACGATCGGTTCATTACTAACTATTGGCTACCTACATTTTTATGATATTTATATTCGTAAAGTGATTTTCGGAAGTAGGCCTTAAATGGATGCTATGACTAGTTATGAAACAATTGTCATAAAATTTGGTGACATGACTTTCAAATATCTAAAACTTGTTTAGAGCGAAATTTATGTAGATACCTATATAAATTAAACATTCATAGCCGATAAATTCCTATTTCGGGAGAATATTTGTATGGGGGCTAGTTGTAATTTTTGACAACTCAGCTAGGACTTTGACAGCAGAGTTTCCGATCTATGTGTTTTTATCTATGGTAGAAACCAAAGTATACCAAGTAGTCCGACTCTCTATTTTTCAATTTTACTCTCTCACATATACGGGTACCCAGGGATGGCAAAGTTGGTACAATTGTACTTTTTTTGGTACAATTCATAACTGAAAAGTACAATTGTACACCAATGAATCATTTGGTACAATTATTATAACAGTATCAGACGTTCAACCTTTTGGAGGTCGAAGAAATTTAAATTTATTTTTCCCTTTTTATCTTAAACATTTTCGGTTTGGAGTGGAGGAGAATTTCCTTTTTTCACGCCTCCTTGATCCGGGCCTTTTATGAATTTAAGGCTGCAGGAATAATAACCCAAACAAATATAAACAAATTTGTTCGATTGTCTATTCCATTTAGTGTCTTTTGTTAAGATTTCTTGGTGATTGTTCTTGATTTTTTTTTTTTAATATCATAACATCCTCGATTTTTGTACAAACGATTCCAAATCAACTCCAAAACGTTATTAAATAAGCAGTTTAAAGCTCCTTAGCGATTTCGTATTTAAAATATTTGCAGATTTTGTACAATTTGTTTGGTATGTTTCTTGATAATTTCAAGAAGAAGTTAGTTTTGGTACAATCAGAGCCCAAAAAGTACTATTTTTTATGAAAGTCGGTACAATTTGTAAATTTCAGATGCCATCCCTGCGGGTACCATGTGAACCCTTGAGAGAGAATTAAACACTTGAAATTTTAACTTCGATTTTCCGACTAAATAAAAGCCGAACCACGTTTTTACACTTCAATAAAATATTCTACGAATTTTTTGAACAATATGCAGCACAGTTTTGTTTCCAAAAAGCTTTAATTTTGAACAAATGAAAATTTTATTTTTTTTTATTTTTGACACTTATTATTATTTGTGGTAGAATTTAAATTATTGAACACAGTTTCAATTTTTGGTATTGAAAATCAAACAAATTGAAACTTAACACAGTTTTATAAAACTCTGTAGGTCTGGTGAAAATTAAAAATGCACCAACACATATACATTTTTGTTACTAACACATATTTAGACTTAGGTACTTTTTCACTAACACATGTTTAGAGTTAGGTACTGCTGTCAAAGAGTTGGACTACTTGTTATACTTTGGTAGAAACATTTTAATTTATTTTGAGTTGATTGAGTTTAGACTTTTGTCGTGCACAGCTCGGTAAAAAGAATTATTGATTCGAATGTTGTATTATTTAGGTTTAGATTTTATTATACAAATTTAGAATAATCGGAAAAAATATGTATTCATGTAGAAGTAATGGTCCATATGATGTTTCTAAAGCCAATAAATAGAAAGCATTTTCAAAAGAGCTCCCAACACATCTGGTAGGAAAGCAGCACGGTTAGATCCGTGGAAAATTTAAAGCTAATACAGGTTTAAAAACATACAAGGCTCAAAAAGTTCCCGACAGGAACGCTGCTTTAGAGGCCAAAGACAGAGCACGAAAATTGAAGTCAAATTTTATACAAAAAATACACCTGCTGCATAATGGATGACGAAACGTACGTACGGAAAATGTTTCCCAGCTTCCGGGCTGATGCTCGAGGGAATGTTGTAGAAAAGTTTAGAACCCAAAAATTTTCCCAAAAAGTTCTTGGCATGGCAAGCCAAACATTTGTTACAAAGGGCTCTTTAAATACCGAAATTTATATCAAGGAATGTTTACAAAGGAGGATGCTTCCATTCATAAGACGTCTTTATGTGTCCACTTACTTTTGGCCTGATTTGACATCCTGTCACTAAGGTAAACAAGCCCTTGAGTGGTACAAAAACAATAACGTGGTATTTGTACCAAGAGAGGCAAATCCTCCAAACCGCCAGGAGCTGAGTCCAGCGGAGAGATATTGGGCTCTTGTTAAAAAAGAATTGAAGAGCACAAAAAAGATGTCCAAAAGTGTGGTAGATTTTAAACGGAGATGGACTACCTGTTCGAGCAAAGTGACAGAAAGCACTATAAGAACGTTAATGGAAGGGTTTCTGAAAAGCATTCAAAATTTCATCACTAGTGATTAAAACTATAAAAATATTTTTTTTTTTTTTTTTGAAATTGTAATAATAATTTCAATCAAATAAAAAAAAATAAATAAAACTGTAAGTTTAGTGGTTTCGTTTTTATTAACAGATATGTGTTAAGAATTTTTCGATCTCACTACTTACTTGTAGAAAGCATGCATACTGTCAGTACAAAATCTAGTTTGGAGTTGCGACAAGTAATACAGACGTGATACGGAGACAGTACCCATTCCCTGGAATGGTCCTGGCACCAGTTCCCAAATCAATGAGTTATGCTTAAAATTGTCCACATCGGAACTAGTTATACGGAAACGCTAAATAAAAAAACACCTCTTAGGACGGTTCAAGAACTGGTCCTTCTATGAATGAAATTTTAATTTTAATGAAAATTTAATTCGAAAATGTCACACTTGGAAATAGTTTCGAAATGCAGTTAAGGAACTTTTATTGTTTCTTGTACTATATTACCAAGAAAGGTAAAAAACAACTATCGATTCTTGAATCCATTAAGCGTTTGTTACATTTGATTTTGAACATTGAAACAAGTTTGTGATCTAAAGAACTAGAATAGTTCCTGGAAAACTCTATGGAATGACTTAATCTCAACAGTACGGGTTATATAATATAATGTTATCAACTAATTTATAGTACGAGTAGTTCCGATTCTAGAGATTTTGAACTAATTCTTTCTTACATTTGAACATCTAATGGCTCCCAAATGGAACCTATATATTGATATTGTTAAAAAATATTGTGCAATACATATATTTTTTTTGTTGATGCAATGTTTGAAGAGTAATTTTATTAAAATAAAACAAGAAAATTGTTAAGAACTTGAGAACATTTTTTTGTATAGTAAAGTTTTAAAAAAGTATTCTAGCAAATACTTTAATTCCAATTCAACTACCATCCTTCATGCATTATTTTGCTGCCTCACATGCCACTGAAAACCTTGCTGAGACAAAAGTATTTTTATGCCTGAACAAAGTACATACATAACTTCGCAAAAAACCCCTTGGAAGTCATTCTTAGTCTTAGATCAGTTATAAAAATCAGCGATTGTTTACCGAGATGGGAACCATTGTCTTTGATTTATTTTCAGTGCGCGTTAGATTATTCAGTAAGCGAAGTTGTTGCTGGGTCACTGTGTGTATTTTATATAAAAAAAAGAAATGCATTGCATTATTTTTTCAGGCAGCGACATACTTAAATATAAATACTAAAAACTTAATTTCATGACAAGAAGACATTGTAGCACCACCAACAGAAGTGTTCCAAAATATAAAAGAAAGTATATTATGAATATGAGTATTTACAAGCAGAATACTCTAGTTATATTTATGTTCAAGAAAAACCCCTTTTTTCTGTCTTGATGTTGTTATTGTCATTTGATAGCTTAGACCGAACTACCAAAATAAAAATATATATTTAAATATATTGAAATATATGTATATAAATATCGATAGTTAAATACTTATACAAAACATCCATAACGTTTAATGTGATATCAAAATTTCCCCTTTCGTCCTCGTAATAAAAAAAAAGAAACCTTAAGGAAATTTCAATCAATTCTAAATGGAAATACCACAAGCATTTTTCATTCTGTGAAAACAGAAATATTTAAGCAAAGTATCGTGTTGCTTTTGTGGGTCGCTTAGATTTTTCCTCACTACAATATGTTTCTTTTATTTTTGTTTTATTCTTTTGCATTTGGTTTGTTTTGGTAACGATGTATTTTACAAAGTGTGTCGTTATTTTGTCAAGTAAATAACAATATTGTCTGCTTTTAGTGCTGTTGTTGATAATGGAGACGAGACACAGAGTCCAAATTGTTTGTCTGCTGGGGGAAAAACTATTTTTTTTTTTGCCTGAAATATAAATTATACAGACATTTTCAATTGATTTTTATTCAAACTAAAAACAAAGCTAATGCGTTGTCAGGTTACTAAAAAAAAAATATACATAAATATTTTAAAAATAATAGCGATTTGAATGCATTGAAATATAAATGCATAAATTTGTATATTACATTAATTTGTATAAATTTAACGATAATATTTATTTTTATTGTTCGACATTATCAACAATGTTCTTTTTGTTTATATTTTTTAATCTTTAAAGTTTTAAGAAACTTATTTATTTAAAGAAATATGCTTATCAAATTTGCAGAAGATATGTTCATGTTTTTATAAAACAGTTTGAATATAAAAATTCTCCAAAAACTTTGTGAGTTTTAAACAAGGCCTACAGAAACATTTTTCAAGTGTATAAATAAAATACTATTTTGTAACACAGCACAGTGGTATAGAAAAATAATAGAGGAAATAAATCTGTAACTTCTAAACCGTTAGTCCGGTTTGAATGAAATTTGACATGCGAAAAGAGGAAGTATTGTGGAGTTTTGAACTTGGACCTCATGGACCCACCAGGCGCGCGGTCTGGGCTCCCCAAAGTAGGATACCTCGGGTATGTTACATCCTATTTCTTCGCTTGTGTTCCGATTTCAAAAAATTACACATATAGAATCTCCTCGTCGAGAAGAGATATTCGTATTTTTTAAATTTAAAAAGATTAAATTTTCAAAATTTTTACCCACCCTACTCCAGTTATTTGATAGCAGCGGATCCAAATATATTCCGATTTGACTATTTTGGATTGGACTAACAACAAATGTATGTGTCAAACTAAAAAATAATTGTTTAAAAATAATGACTGACTCCAAAGTTATATGCATTTGAATTGAAGAAATTGCGATTTTTCGTTAATTTTTTTTTGGGGAAAAAAGTACTATTTTTAAAGTTATCCCATACAATTTCTAAGAAGTTGTATAAAGAATTTATACTTTTTGAAAAACTAGATCAACATCAAATATTTTAATTGAACAAAAATTTTAAAATGTTTGAAATCGAGGGGACCAGGTCCTTCCAAAGAAAGCCTATTTTTAATGTAAAATTTAACTTTTGGGCAAAAATTTTCAAATCGCATAGTCGATATCAAAATATAGTAACCCTTTTCAAAATTTGTTTTTATTTTTTCATTTGCAATAGAAAAATCTATATAACTGTAAAATTTTATTAAAAAATATTTATAAATAAAAATTTAATTTAATTTAACTCAATAAAAAGCATTTTTTGTCATAATTTTCAAAAAAGTATTATTTTCGAAAATATATTTGGGGCATTTTATGTCAAGTGAGCCAATTTTTGAAATCGATGTCTTCCAATTGGGATGAAATTTGCATCATGGTTAGTTCTATTGGATAGTAATTTAAAAAAAAAAGTAAAAAATTTTATGTTTTGAGTTACGAAACATTTATTTTGATAGATATCCCACTCGCATTCCACTAAGCGACCAAATAGGTCTTCAAGGGAAATATCTAAGCTTTCTTTTAAGAGAAAAAAGGGCCTATTTTGAAAAAAAAAGTCAAAAAAGTTTTTGATTTTGGAAAAAAAATTACAAACATTTAGTATTTTTTATTTTTAATTTGTTTTTCCGAAAGATTGAAAAAATAGATTCTTAACTATTTGGGACACATTTTGCTAAGAACAATAGGTAATAAGTTACATAGATCAGAAAAACACCTGCTTGGCCAAAATCTCAAATTTTGACCCCCTCTAACTCAGAAAGTTCTCAAAGATCTTGTTGAAAAAATGTGTCTGAATTACTATCCAACAGAACTAACCATGATGCAAATTTCATCGGAAGACATCGATTGCAAAAATTGGTTCACTTGACATGAAATGCCCCATATATAAAAATGTTGAAAATTTAATTTTCAAATGCGTCCACAATGTTACATATGTCAGTATCCAAATTAAATTGAACACAAATATGTTTCATATATACGTAAATCATTTCACCAAATTTTGTGACGATCACTCCATAATTAGTCATAGCTCCCATATAAGGCCCTCTACAGAAAATCACTTTATCGAGCATAAATATCTTAAAAATGTTGGTATTCAAATAAGATTCAATACAAGTTTAATTTCAAAAGAAAACTGTTTATAATCATATACTCGGTGTAGGGTATTATATGGTCGGGCTTGCCCTTTACTATATTTAAAATTAGAGTTTCCAAAAATCCGAAGAATTTCAAAACCGTGGTTTCGGTTTTAAAAAATTGAAAACTGATCGGTATCGGTTCGGTTTTGTGATAATTTATTAACTATTAAGTCAGTTGATAATATTGGAACTGCTAAACAAATTTGACGAGTGTTTACGAGGATAAAGGAAAATTGGTACTTTTTCTTTTAATGGTACCTTTTGAATATATAAAATTAGTTAAAGTTGGATAATATGCTTCTCAGTAAAGAAATAATCAAGAATAGGGTGCTCAATTGTATTATGATACCAAAAATGGAGAACTAAACCAAACTAAGGAGTACTTTTTCGTTCTTCAACATGAATTTTCTATAATATTGAACCTAGAATCAGGAAATTACTTTGAAATTTCAAACTTGACACTTTTTACTTTTTCTTCTAATGGTATGCTTCTGAGTAAAGAAAGAATCAAGGATATAGGGCATAATGATATTGAGGTAACAGAAACTATTATTAAAATGTCTATAATAATTAACCTATAAGCAAGATATTAAACACACATGATCTTGACTGAGTTAGAATATAAAAAAGGAAATTGTAGTACTTTTTGAATATTTTATAACGATGGACCTAGAAACGCGAATTCAAAACGGATATTTAATGTTACTATTTCTTTATTGTAAAGGTACTTTTTGAATATTTTATAATAATAAACCATAAAATTAGGCACAATTGATTCTGAATGAGTTAGAATTCACGAATGGTGATTATAGTCTTACCTTTTTTTTGTATTTTCTATAATAATGGACACAGAAATATGAAATTAAACATTCATGATGCTGAGTAGGAATACAAAATGTGGGTCTTTATGGTACTATTTTTATTCTAATAATACGTCTAGAATGAGTTACAATCCACATTACAATGAATCAATAAAAATGAAACTAGAGACATGTTGTCCTGAATTAGTATTAATTTACAAAGGGAGTCTAAATAGTACTATTTCTTTATTACTATTGAGGTGGCGAAGCGCACCGTTCAGCTAGTACTCCATACTCTTATCGAATATTTGAAAATAACTAAGACTGTTATAAAAATTTTGCATTATTTAGCTTGCGAAAGGTACGCTGCAACATCATCTGAAGCAATTATTGTAATACAATTTAAAAAATTTAAACAAATCTTAAGATATTTTTTTACCGATCTATGTTTAGAGATATTGGATGAATAATTGAATGAAAAAGTTTGTTTCTCATTTCTAAATTTTGAATTTTTCTAGTGAAAATAGATTAAAAGTGAAACCCGAAGAATAATTGTCGGTTTCGGTTTCGGTTAAAACCGAATTGGAAACTCTATTTAAAGTTGAATTTATAATTTTGTGTTATTGTTTTAAAATAATCGTTTGTTTTTTATTACTTACATTCATTGAATAATATTTTCAATTGGTTAGGCGGATTAACTTTTTAAATGTATTTTGTGGTTAGACTGAATGGTTGTTGAATCAAATATATTCGAATTTTAGAAACCTGGGCCTAAATGTTTGTATAAGTAATTAAAAATACAAACTATTCAAATGTGGGAAAACAAATTTCGAAATTGTATGACACAGATCATAAACGATATATTTATCTGTATATAAATCTTAAGTCTGTATAATAAAATGTTGTACTATATTAAACTTTGCTGGAGTGTTATACATATCTGGAATAATAGATACATTTTTGTTCACTATTTTTCTAAGTGCTTGTGTATTAAATAACACAAACTACTTAAATTGCTAAAATACATTGAACCCCTTGTATAAGATTTACAATATTAATGATTTTTTGCACCTAATTTCAGAATACTGGTATGACGCCTCTGATGTTTGCCACCAAAGACAATAAAACTTCAATCATGGATCGTATGATTGAATTGGGAGCTGATGTTGGTGCTAGAAATAATGTAAGTAAATAAATAAATATTAGGAAAAAACTCTGAATTTAATATTTGTTTTAGTAAAAACTTTAAGACTTACAACAAAAATAAAAATCAATAACAAACCATAAGAAAACAGTTAAAAAAAATAGAAGGAAAATAGTAAAAAATTAAATCAAAGTTGGTCAAAAGGAAGTCGGTCTGGCACAAATAAAATACTTGGAACACGCAACAAATTCTATACTTATGTATTTGTTTTTTGTATTCGTTCGAAATCAAAACAAGAAAAAGTGAAACTGAAACTGAAGCTTCCAACAAGAAAGTGCGTAAGATTTTTTCTTTTTTTGCTTTCTGAGGCATTTGCATATTTGGCAAAAACAGAATTAAAAAAAAAACAAAAAACACCGTGTAGTCACATGGTAAAAACACCTGGGTTTTACTAACAAATTATTTTGCTAGTGCTTCGGTAGATTTCAATAAAAATGCGTTTAATGAACTTTTGATTGTACCTATTTAGAATCAAAGTAACAAGATTATTTTTTGATTGTTTTGATTGCAAAAATACAAACCCAACTACCTAATAGCAATAAATAGCAATTTAATATATTATTAATATGGGATTAATCTAACTATAATTGAGGAATCAATTTCAAATCACCTTATTTTTTTTTTGGGTTTTATTTAGTCCTGTGTTATTTACTCCTTTTTTATGTCTGTTATTATTGTTGTTTTCTTTGTTGTAAAGAATGTTATATTGTGTTTCGTAAGAACGTTAAAAAATCCTTGACCTAAATAATTTCGTATACAATTAAATACACAACAAATTTACGTTGACCAAGGGCTTTTTCACACACAAGAATTGGTCAACACAGTAATAAAAAAAATAAAAATATTTCTCCCCTGGCGAAATAAAAAAAAAAAAAAATCAGCATGATTGCGACTATTTTTAGTGGTATATTTTAGTATGTCAATTTGTATTTATAGGATGTGGGAAGTTCTAGGTTGGTAGTTTGACTAGAATCACTTAGATATTGTTATATTCTAATAAAACATTATTCTTGAAAGAAATAAGTCACAATACTTAAATTTATGTATGGACAATATACAAATCATTGGCTGGACAGAAATATGCCGTTTTTGGGCGAAGAGATGAAAAGATTTTTCTCCCCAAAATGTATACTGTTCAAAATAAACAACTAAGCCATTATTATAACTTGCCTTGATGTTCGAAATAGTTAAAGTTAACTTTAAAGCTACCTTTTTCTATTATTAAAAGTTACCTTTTACTACTTATTACGAACATAAAGGTAAGTTGTAATAATTGCTCTAAGGGCCATTATTACAACTTGCCTTTATGTTCCCAATAGTAAAAATTAACTTTAAAGCAACCTTTTTCTATTACTTAAAGTTTCCTTTTACTATTACAAACTTAAAGGCATGTTGTAATAATGACCCTAAGAGTGTTATATTCGTCTGTGGCGAATATCAATATTTTGTTAAAAGAGTATATCGGGGGGGGGGGGGGTCACATTTGTATGGGGGCTACGTGAAATCGAGGACCGATATTTCCCATTTTCAAAAAAATTGTGATTGATATTTTGTGATAAAAATAAAAGTTATAAAATTATTTTTATTTACAAGGTTTGGTATGATATTTTCACTACCACTATAGTGATGAAAACTGGTGGAAATTCAAAATGTTGTCACTATGGTGGGATTTAGTGAAAACCTTAATGCACTAAATCTGGTTTTTGTTGTTTTTTAATGGTTAGATGTGAGACAAACAATGCAATTGTTCTTGATCTTAATAACTGTTACTTTCTCTTTTATTTACATACAATAACATATATTTAGTATTTTTTAACAAATTATAGAAAGAGTAACACAATGTTTTTTTTTTTTTTTTAAATTAAATTGGTGAATTTTTGTTGTTTTTTAAATTGGTGATTTTTTAAAAAATGTTTAATTTTTTGTAAAATTGTAGATTTTTTAAAAAATGTCGTTTTTTTTGTAAAATTGTCAAATGTTGACTTTTTAATAAATTCTTTAATTTTTCGATAATTTTTCGAATTTTACAAAACATGATTTTTTTTATAAAATTGTAATTTGTTGTGAAATTGAAAAATTTACATTCAGTGATTTATAAATATAGAGAAAATATACATAGAGCGGAAACTAGAAAAAAACTCAAAAAAAAAAGTTACACATACTAGTGCTGTTTTTGTTTTCACATAGTTTTTTTACTAATACATTCTCACCATTTAGGTTTTTGACAACTGAGTTAGTTCTATGACAGGAGTGTTTCCGCTCTATGTATATTTTCTCTATGTTTATAAATTTAACCCTTTCACGAACATAAGACTAATTTTTGAACAATTCATAATAAAACTGTATGGTCGGTCAAGCCTGACCTTATAATACCCTACACAAAGTAAATGAGCAAAATCATTATTCTTTCAAAATTTCAATAATTTATATTCGTGAGTGATTTTCGGAAGTGGGCCTTATATGGGAGCTATAAAAAAATTATGGACCGATCACCATGAAATTTGGTCATGTGATTAATGTCTATATGAAAGTTATTTATGTTGCATTTTATATGTATACCAACATTTTAAGGAGATTTATGCTCGTTAAAGTGATTATCGGAAGCAGGTCTTATATGGGAGCTATGACTAATTATGGACCGATCATAACAAAATTTGGTGACACAAGTGGTTCTAAGTCGATCGGTATACTTTAAGGTGGGTGCTAGACTAATATTTTACAAACATCTGCACAAATCCATTATACCCTCTCCACTATGGTGGTGTAGGGTATAATAAAAGCTGTAAACGAACTTGTTTAAATCTAGTCACATTAATAAGAGACACGTTTAGGAACTAATTAAAATTACGAACTAATTTTTGCGTTATTTAGTTATTCAATATTTTTTTGTTGGGACACCGGTGTCCCCGTGGTCAAAGGGTTAAGAGGTGATTTGCATCAAAAGAATTTTTGCGATTTATTTTTCATATTCGCAAATTAAAGTTACAACCCTACATTTACGAAAAAATTAATTACAAATCACTCATCTAGATTATTTGTGTTTGTTTCTTTTCTGTTTCCCTCAACCACTAACCTAAAATGTTCTCTAATAAATCACTCTCTCAGTGATATAACACAAACAAATATTTTTAAATGGCTGCTAATGAGAATTAACCATTGAAATGAAAGTGAACCCGTTATTTTCGTTCTCTGGTATCATAGTTGGGGATAGTGCACTAAATGTTGATTAAAACATGCGATAAATAAAATTGCAAAAAATTTAGATTGCACTATTTTTCACCAGCGTTAGTGATAATGATTATATCTTCACTAGCACAAAAAAATAGTGATAGTGATAATGTTTTCACTATTTAGTGCAAAAACCTGAACTACACTCAATTAGTGTAATATTTTAACTAGCTATCAACAAACAGCTGCATTAAACATACTCTCACTAAATTTTCGAAAATTATTGGTCATGAAATTATTGAAGCCAAATTCGAATAATAAAAATTTTAATATTTTTTTTTTTTTAATGAGGTTTTGAATTAGTTCACAAATATAAACTTAAATCATTTTGAACTTAAAATTTTGTGCAAAATTTATAATTGTACTCAAATTAGTGCAGAAAAAAAAGGAAAATTGATTTTTTTTAAATCCAATAATTTAATTTTGAGCGCAACATTTTTTAACTCATTATCACTAATGTTTAGTGATGCTGCACTAACATCAACAAAATGATTGCAATAATTTTTCAGTATCACTAAGTATTAGTGTAAACTGCAAAATTAGTGCACTACCTCCATCTATGTATGGTATATATATTTTTGTGGGTCTGCGATGTATTTCAAACGGAATGACAAAGTCAATATACTCCCCATCCATTTTTATCAAATAATCTTAGAATGAATATCAAATAATGCAAAATCAAATGGGGATTTTTGAACCGTTCCTCTATGTTCTAAGTCTGTCTGCTTTAAGTCTTAATCTATATAAATATATAAATGTCTTTGTAAGTTTGTTTGTTTGTTTGAGCATCACGCCTAAACGGCTGAACCGATTTTATTGAAATTTGGAACGTATATAGATCCTTACTTGGAAGCGTCAATAGGCTATAAATTGTTTCAATACTTGGACCAGAAAGGGATAAAAAGGGGGAAAAACGGGTAAAATTGGTACCTTTAATTTTTAAACAATAATTACTAAACGGCTGAACCGATTTTTACATCGACAGGGGTAGCGAAGCGCACCGGGTCAAGCTAGTTCTTTATAATTCTCATAAGTATGTTCAGTTTAAAATCTAGCAAATTTGCAGAGTATTAATTGAAAAATAATACTTATATGTAAAATAATACATATCCCAGCAGTTCTAGGAAACAGTCCGGAACTAGTGATTTTACCCATCATTTAGGGTGGGAACTAGTTACTTCAATAGCTACGTGACTAGTTATTTTAACACGTGCTTGTCCTAAGCAGGGGGTCAATTGAACCTTATTGACTACAATGACGCATTGGATTCACATACTGGTTAAATAACGTCAGTTACCTTACTAGCTACCTAACTGGTAACGTGATCAGCTACATAACTAGTTATTTTAACATGTGCGAGTGCTAATTTACCTCAAATAGTCAGATAAAAGACATATCATAGGCAGTCCAATAAACGATAGCTTGTAAAGTGACTTCACTATAGATTACTAAGAGACACTATAGTGACTATTGACTTCATGCTATGTTACATGAGATATCAGTATACTTAAGCAAAAATAAAAATTAACTCTATGAGAATTATATCAACACAATGTGTATAAAACCAGTTTGAACGAATTACTCACAAAACGTTTAAAGTGAATACTCTCCAGATTACTTAGAGACACTTAAGTGACAATTGTCTTTACGCTAGATTACCAGGGATGTATAAAGTAACCAATTGTCTTCTCTCTGCACTACAAGGAGCACATACGTGTCAAATTACCAAAATATATAAATTGGAGACAGCCAAGTGATAATACGTTTGTGGCGTTTACTGTCTATAAGGGATACATTGACTACTTGCTTTACTGCTGGGATGATACAAAGACAACTAGTGTACTGTATATGTAGCTATCAGAGATATACATGAGTTGATTCGCTTTTTTTCTATATGAATGAAATCACTGCATTTGTTGTGTTTTCAATCATCAACATGTGCTAATTATATTGCCTGAAGTGCTTGCGCTCTCGCAATTGATTGCAATTTTCTCAATAAGTTTTCAAATGTCGTTAGCAATAACATCTCAAAAATTATTACTGTGCTTTGATTCGTGTGCAAAGTATTCAAATGATTCACAAAAGCTCCATGATAAGTTGAATGCATAGTACAAAATCAGTGCATTGATTTATTTTAAATAAGTTTTCGCGCGTGGTTCAAGAACTAAATTTCGTCTTATTTTGACACAATGTTATAAAAAATAGAAGTATGCAAGAAAAATCCTTCTAAATACAGTCTTAAATTAATGCAAACATACTCATATAAGAAAGTGTATATTTACTCGTATATTCATAACACTCATATTGATTCGCTGCCTTTTTGAATGGCAAGAGTTTACAGAATATACAAGCAATTACATGCACTTTGTAACAAAACACTTGCTGTGGTGAATCATGCAATGACAGTTTTCGTTTAGTTTATGTATAGTGATAACTCAGTATTCACTTTTGCAAAATAATAAAAATGTCATTTAAATGGTATTCATGCACATCTCTGGTAGCTATGAAACTTGAGCAATACTATCAATTATAGTTTCTTGCATAGAATAAACGCATAGAACGGAAGGAAAGAGTAATATCAGTAATATCAATACAATAACAAAATACATGCAATACATTCTCATGAATTAGGTTTTTGGCTCTCAGTTACCTATCTAGTTGTCATCTATGGTTTCTTGATTCTTAAGATTATTCAAGAAACCTTTCTGCAATTTTCAATAATTTGTAAGCCTGGCATCAGCAGAAGCATGTTTTGACACCAAGTTGTTTGTGTTCTTAGAGTGAAATTTGTAGTAATAATAAAAGTTTATTGACCAAAATGTACGAAGGACAAACAAATAAAACTACGACAAAGAAATAAAAATAAAAATTACAGTATTTTTTTCTGCGAACCACATTTACCTATTTCTATGATAACAATCTAAATATTAATCACAAGTATCATAATGACAGGAACTCTACCAACACATTACTAACAAAAATAATCCTTCTTAGCTTTCAACGCCATACACACATACATACATATATATGTATGAGTACTTATATTATAGAATAAAATGCCTGGATGGGCTTTAAGTGCTTATTCATATGACCCTTTCAACTGCTGACTTATACAATATTTTAAAAGAAAACCAGAAAAGAGAATATATGCATGTATGGTTGCGGTTATAAATAATGAGTATAAATAAAAAAGGTGTTGTTTTTAGTCATTTTGCAAGTGAAACTATAATTAATCAATTTCTTGTTAAGGTTCCAGCTTCTCGTACTTGTCTGCCTACATTTGCCATTTACATTAAAATAAATGGTATAGAATTAATAAAAAGTCATGTAAAGAACTTTTCATAATTTTTCAACTACGAGTACATTATGTAGCATGTAATAAGGTGTGGGTTTTAGGGTTCATACGAGTACCTATACAATAAAAACTTATAAATAACATCTTGACTACATACATACATACTTACATATGTAAGTAAGTATGTATGTAGAGTTATAATTATGCACAGGTACTTTTGTTGTTACATACACATTTTTAATGATATTTTCTAGTTGGAATTTTTTTTTTCGAAGGCGTAATGGTATAAATTAAATCAAATGTCATCATGCTGACCTGACTGCGTAAGTTGGTTTTTCATTTCACGCATTTTTCATTTGTGTCATTTGTTATAAAAGAAGGCCACATCCTTAAAGCGAAGGAAGTGGATGACAATTACATTTAAGCGATGACGAAATTTTATTTTCTTATTCTCCAACTCCTTTTCTGTTTGCATTTTATTTGTACATCCGTTTGTTTAAAATTAAATTAACTCAAGTGTCTAGTATATAATAAATATTAGGTTAAAAACAAACAATTGTAAACATTTTGGGTATATTGAATTACAACTTATAATGCGGCTAAACAACAATGAGTTAAAACAGTTTTCCTAACTCGGAAAAGAAATCATTTTATAAATTCATCAGTCTTTCCAAAAATACTGTAAAATTACAAATATACTCATGAGGGTTTCCCTTAATAAACAAAAGTTGGATTTTTGCCAGTCTCACCCCAAGTTTGGTGAACATTGGTAAAAAATCATCCTGACAAAATTTTAGGTAAATCGGTTGGGGTTAAGACGTGCGCAAGCCCTCTAAAGTTTTGATGCATTTACAAGGGGAAATAATGGAATTTTGTCAGTTTTTGTAAAAATGTTGCTATTACAAAATTATTTTTGCAATTTAATTTAAAATAATAGAAATATGTACGTAATTTTCGTTATAATGATACATAAAAAACAGAAATTGGTCAAAAAAATTTAAAAATTATTAAAAATTTGAAATGTAGAAACAAAATTAACATATTTTGAGAAATATTAAAATAAAATCTTATTTTTACTTGAAAAATATCCATATCTACTTGTATATGAGTTTTTGTCTTCATAGGATACCGTTATCCTATTCGCAGGTATGATCAAAAAAATTTATTTTTTCAAAACTCCATTTTCAAATTTTTAAAAATTTTGTTAAACAAATTTCAGAATTTTTTTAATCATTATGCTTGGATTTATTGAGAATAAAATAGGCAATAAAAATTTGAAAAAATTATGAAAATATCTCATATAGTTTTTCCGTACCTGCAATTTAAATTTAGCAATTTTCGAGAAAAACTAATTATTTGGCCATATTTTGGCGAATGAGCTCAATTTCTTTACTGTTATGAATTTTAAGTAGAACCTATTCAGAATATTATAGTAAAGATAATTCTTAATATACTCAGAAAGTTTTACTAAAACTGGAAAACGTTAAACCTTTAATCGTGAAGGTCAAAATTTTTCAATATTTGGAATTTCTAATGGAAAGATATCGAAATGTTATATATGGGCAAGTCCCAGAAACAGTCCACCAACAAATCAAACTTGATATTTTTTTATTGTAATATTAGGCTAGATATATATTATATTTTATATATAAACAAAATGTATTTCGATGGTCATTCATACAAAAATTATTACCAAATTTTACACTACCTCAGTATATTAATATTATACAAAAAAATTTAAATTTTTTATGTGTTCATATCATTACTTAAGTGATAATGTAGAAGGTTCCATCGAAAGCTATATTTTTGATCATTCAATTATCTTCAATATTGGTAAAAAATTGTTTTGTTTACTTTTTTAGAATGGTTGAAATTAGGTATGAAATATCAGGTCCATGCGATGTAACGTGCGTCACGGAAAACAAGGTTTTTTTTACTTTGTGAGTAAAATAATTTATTTTTGTTCAAGTCGTCTATAATTTTAAATCAATTGTATATGGTGCTTTTAAGCCAAAAAAAAAAATTAAAATTCCACAATTAGAAGCAATTTTTTTTTTTGGAAATTCAATTCTGTAACTTGCGTCACTATATAGAATTATCGGTGTTTTCCAAGTTAAAAAAAAATTAAACTGTTGAAAAAATGAAGACGTGTGCAGAGCGTGCTCGAAATTATCGCAAAAAAATACAATCAGATGAATGTTTAAAACAAAAAGAACGGTTAAAAATTGTGAAAAGGATGAAAATCTATAAACAAAATCTTAAAGAAAAACTTAAAAATAATACTTCGTTATCAAAAAAACTAAAGCCTGACACCCGAAAGCGTGTGGAAATTTACAGAAAGAAAATAAAGCAACAAGAGCAACCAATAATATCGTTAGACGGTGCATATAAGTGCAAAAATACCTTATACAAGGCCTTAAAAAAAGTTGAATTAGCTTTACCAAAAGAAAATTGTTGAAATGCTTACAGAAATATACTTGAAAGAGTAAGATAAGGCTTTAACAAAATTTACGGTTGACGAAGATACATATTAAATCGATTCATGAGTTTTACAATAATGATGACATCTCAACGGAAACTGTGTTTGCCAGTATCATGCAAATTTTTTATTTTTATTAGAAGCTTTGTTTCTCATTTTTCCTAACTTCCCATTTAACTTTGGCAACTTTTTAAAAGCAGTGTGTTGTGATGAAGCCAATGAAGTTTGTATGACTAATGAATGCAACAAGTGCATTAAAGATGTAACAGATGGTCTTATCCCTTTAAAAGATGTTAATCAGGTGGAACATGGAAGCAATTAGTCGATAAGCAATTAGTCGATAAGAGCATTCTCCTTAATAATACGAGGGGACCAATAACTGATTTGATTAAAGAATTGGAATCTCAGTTACCTTCCTTCAAACTGCACTGTTATGTAAAAAGAACTCAACAAAAATACTTTCAAGAACGAAAAAAGATTGTACAAAAAGATGAAGCTATTCTTCAAATCGATTTTGCGGAAAACTATAGGCACGTCACTCAAAATGAAATTCAGTCTGCTCACTTTAGTTACTCCCAAGTAACCATTTTCACTTTCGTTGCCTGGTTGCACAGTGGCACAAGATCCTTTGCTATCACGAGCGATCAACTGGCACTTAATAAATATGATGTTTATTGGTTCCTGAAGTTAACTGTTAAGGAACTTAAATAAAAACATCCTATATCTAAGTTGTCCATATTTTCTGATGGTTGCGCAAGTCAATTTAAAAACAAATTTATTTTGAGTAGTATACCGTATTTTAAAGCAGAATTTGATGTGTTTCACTCTGAATGGAATTTTTTCGCAACTTCCCACGGAAAAGGTGCAGTATACGGAATAGGAGCTGTTGTGAAGAGAAAAATTTGGCAGATTGTTAAAGCTCAAAATGTTATTCTCAATAACGCACACGACATTTTTAAATTAGCAAAAATTAATATAAATGGAATTTATATTTCATATGTTTTATAAATAATACAAATGGTTTTCTTTACGAGGTATGGGCTAACGTAAAGAGTAGTCCTGGAATTAAAAGCAATTACCATTTTTCATCATTTGATGAAAATATGATCGAAATGGCTCTAACGGCGGGTTCAAAAAAACAAAAAAATTAATTTGTAAACAAATTTATAATATTGTATTAATTAACAAATTAATTTTTAAACATACATCTTTTCTTATAAAACGTTGATAAAAACCAAAATATATTATTTTGTTCAAATGAATATAAATGTGTCTATTTTCAAGGTACTGGATAAAATGTAACGTGCCTCACAAAATGTTCTCGGCTTTTTATAAAAACGTCAACAAATTTTTTCATGCAAATAAGTTATATTAAAAATCCCTTTCATTCATCTTTCTTTTAGGAATACAATTTTTTGAGCTTTATTATGCAAAATTCGCTAAAATTACGAAAAAAAAAACACTTCAACTTTCAAAGTTACTTCCAATTTTTGTAACGTGCGTCTCAAAACTTTGCGATCAATTATTTCGCAACAATTGGCAATTAAAAGGTAATATCTTATGCCATTTAGAATTGAACTTAAATCTCCCTATAGCGTATAGTATACGTTGGAGGTATCTTATTTGAAAAACCAAAATTTTTTCATATTTTAATATGAAAATGTGTACGAATGAAACGTTCGTCACGCAGGATTTGCCCGTATGTACATTTGGGCCGATTTTGCTGAAACTTAAGAAAAATATAACATGAAGACTAGTATTTACAATAACAGCACAAAAATGGAAATTAACCCTTAATGACACCGATTTACCTAACACATTTTCAGGATGATTTTTTTATCAATGTTCACCAAAGTAAGGGCCACCCTAATACTTATACGTATGTATATTTTAAAATGTTTTAAAAACTGCGCCATTTACAAAATGAAAATATTTTGGAAATTAATGGAGTTCATATAGCTTTTTAAAAAATAATTTCATGTATAAACACTTTTCCTGTTTAAATATCATTGTCGGCTACTGAACTCGAGATATTTTAGAAGAACAAATTTTTGAATATTTATGCAATATATTCCTTTAATACATTACTGCAGTTTAATAGTTAGCAATAAGTATGTTCTACGTATGTTCTAAGCTGGCATATAGAGTTTTTTTTTTCACTGAGCATAATAAACATTTATTATACACAAACAAACAAGGACCTCTTTCTCTCATACCAAGAAAAACTAGGCCAAAGCTGAAATAAATAAATGAAGAAACACAAAAAACATAAAAATACAAACAAACAAACAAACAAAGAAAATACAAACGAAATCGTGTTATAGTTTAAAAACTAAATCAAGTTGGAATTTGTAGTGTTTTAGTGTTTCCGGTGTTACTACTGTTCCGACATGGGAATTCTGAATTAGTACACGAAATAATTACCTCTTTTACAAACATGCATATGCCAAGAAAAATATTCTTTAGATAGTATCTTAAAAGAGAACAATAAAATTTGGATATTTTCTTGATTTAGATACTTTTTTTTGCAGAATATTAAAATGGTCCCAAGATTGTCGAATAGACTACTAACATTTTTTATAAAAAATGTTAATATACATAATATATATTACATATGTTCGAAGTTGTTAAAAAAGTTCATTTAAAAAACAAGTTGAAGTTTGGAATGCCGTTTTAAATTGTTTCTTTTATTTACATAGAGTGTATTCTTTATCATATCCCAACTTTATTCAATGGGACATTTTGAAACATTTCAATACTGACTATCACGTGTTGATATGGACAAAATGGATTTATAGCCCTAATGGTTATATTATATTACAAGGAATATATAAGGAGTTAAATGTAACTGCACATAATCGGAATAATAATTTTGTTAGAAACCGATGTTGCTAATAACTACTTCCCATCTATGTTGACACTATACTATAATGCCGTTAGTTGAATTGTAGGGGTAAAATAGCAACAACATTCTAATAAGAATAAAAAGACGACCTTTGGAAAATACCTGTGTAAAAAATCCTACACGGAAAGAAAAAATTATTTAAATTAAAATGCCAAGATAAATAAGAGTTACTAGTATCGGTATTCAGGGCTGGCAAATGATTTTGAGAATAACTGTTACATATTGAGGAGTCAGTAATCCTAATTGAAGTAAGTATTAAAGGGGGGTCACACGGCATGTATTCCATATGTATTGGGACATGTATTCGATACATATGGAATTCCATGTGTATGTCAAATTTCATGTTATACATGTGATTCATAATTTCCACGTTCACACGTACATATGTAATTGCATGTGACATAACCTCTATTAGTTTATATGTTTGTTGTTTTTAACAATATATCTATTTAAAACATTTAAATCACTATAAACATATTTAATGGAATGAAACTTATTTTGTTATGATTTTTCTCTACTCTTTTTTGTTTTGTGTTTTTTATTTTGTTCTCACACAGTGTTGTATTTCAAAATACACATGTTAAACACACGAAAATACAACATGCTCTAATTGCCAAAAATTTCATAAGGCATACACATGTATTTTACATACGCAAAGTTTCATATGGATCACACGGTATGTATATGTTTACATGTGGAAAAATGTCCCAATACATGTCACAAAACACATGCAATACATGCCGTGCGACCCCCCTATTAGTAGATTATTAGTTGATTTACTGGTAAAATATCTCTACGTTCTGTTTAGGGATCAAATCAATAGTTGCTTTTGAAGGCACGATTCATAACTATTCTAAAAGAAAAAAAGTCATACGTAGAATGGATTTTGTTCATACTTTACATCAAGCTTTTTCGTACATATTCTTATATACATAACTCATCAAATAAAAAACTTATATTTTAAGGAAATGTGTAATTTATAATTCTTTTAAAAAATTAAGATTACTTTTTGACTTCATTCACCATTTCGCGTTGAAATTTGAGAAAATATAAATTGAGAAATAACAAATGGAAATTCGGAAAAGCAAACTAATATTAAGAAAAATCAAATCAAAAATGAGAAATCCAAATTTTTATTGGGAATTAATTTTAAAAAACAAATTGAAGATGAAAAATTAATTTTAATATTGAGAAATTGTAATTCAAATTAGAAACTTCAGAATTCCAAATTATAATTGGAAAATACAAATGGAAATTCAGAATATCAAATTAATATTAAGAAAGCACAAAAATTTATGTTGAGAAATTAAAAATGTGTCACGATTTCTCAATATTAATTCAGGTGTTTTCAACATCAATTATTTACAGGTATTCTCAATTCTACAACTCTACAAAAGTCAACATGAATTTCTTTCCAAGCTGTCAATCAAAAATCAAAACCGATACTGAAAATAAATAAATACGTGAAATTTACTTTCAAGGAGTACTGCAACGCATTTTATTTATATATATGTAGAATTTCATGTTATTCTGCTTAATTCGATAAATAAAACTCTTTCACAATTTAATTCACTTTATATCTTATTTATTTACAGAACTTAAAATTATAGAAAATATTAAAATAAAACTATTTACACAAAATTAACTTAGCAAGTTCAATCTTTCACTTCTAATTTCAACTTCTAACTCTTGAGCAACTATCAACTTCACATCTATCGACAAACTGTGTCCCAGTCAGTCCTTAACTCGTCGTTTATACACCCATCCCGTTTCCCAACCATTCCGTCCTCTCAGTCTTCCTTCCACTCGTTCCCTAATACAATTCCGTCCATCGTCAATGTCCCTCTCCCTACCTCTGTCATACTGTCCCGTTCCTACATTCGGCCCTCCTGACGTCACATTCGACCCGAATGTAGTACCTCGCCACCTCGAGTTCCCACCCATGACAACACAAGAACCAGAACCCTCAAACTCCTCCTTCAGGTACCGGCAATTTGGCGAAATCTTCCCAAGGCATAGGTACTTCGGCTTCATCTTTGACCAAGGATCAAACTGCGTACGCTTAACGGCGTCGATAGGTTTTCGACCCTTTCGGCGGAAATTACGACCACTTTCAAAAATTCCTCCATTCATGTTTCCAGATCCCATGACTACTCTACCTCGTTTCAATTCCCGATTCCCCAACTCACATTGTAAAGGATTGACATTAATCATACATGAAGCAAACATCTCATCATCCCTTTCATTCTCCGACATTTCCTCTCCCATTACCATGGCATCTGCAGGACAAATTGATTTACCTCCATCTTCCACGTCCCGTGTATCTGAGGTGGAATTCTTTGATGAAAATTTCACACCTTCAGAATCAACTTCCAACTTAACGTGTTGCAGAACATCATTTCCAATTACGGCTGAATACAATATGTCTCGATCGTTCGTCACATGAAAGGTAATTGGTACCATAACTCCATCTAAATTTACATCCGTGGTGAAGCATCCTAAAGTGCAAATCTTCTTCTGGCCAATTCCAGTTAGTGTCCTCCTCTGCTGAATCAATCTCACTTCCCGCATCTTTGAAAATATATCTTGCCGCACACAACTTACATCGCTACCTGTATCAATAATGGCTTCAACGGATACATCCTTAACGCTCAATCCTCTAATGATCCTATTGGAGGTGCTCAAAGATAACATCTGAACATTATCTCCATCGTTCCCACCTTCCGTCTTCATCTCACAGTCAAATGATTTGTGGCCGAACTGCTTACATTTAAAGCACTTAGTACTGCTTGCATCACATTTGACAGCAATGTGACCCTTCTCACCACATTTAAAGCAACGTTTCACATCATCTTCCAGTTTCCTCACACTTCCCTTTGGTCGATATGGTTTAGAGCTTGACTGCTGCGTAAATCGATTAACCTTCTCATATACAATTAGTTTCGCCTTCAAATCGTCTATGCTCGTGGCCTGGTATAAAACAGATTTATTCACACTCGAGTCTGCAACACCCTCAATAAAATACTCGATGATACTCTCCTCATCTATGTTTACCGGCGCTCCAATTTCCATTAAACTGTATAAATATTCGCGAAAACTTTCTCCATCACTCATTCTGCGACTTCCTAATAATCGATGGACTTCTATCGATGACAGTTTCGTTCCAAATTCCTCTTGCAATAATTTCCTAAGTGATCTCCAGTCTCGTATACTATTCTGGCTCCTTACAAATATCCTTGCAGCTCCACTCAAAAGCTGTCTACCATAGATGTACTTTTGCAGATCGTTCCATCTCACCGTGTAAGCGCATTCTTCAAAATCACGAACCCATTGTCCTATCTCCGGTTGGCCTTCTCCGGAAAATTTCGTTAAGGTCTCCTCTATATCCCTCAGGGTAAATGTTGAAGGTGTAGGCTGTTGACTCACCTCACCTTGGACACCCGTAGCCGCATCACTGTACACGGAACCAGTAACATTGTCCCTATCAAGAGTCTGATAATAGCGTATCAATCGTTCCTGTAAAACTGTCTTACTACCGTCCGTCTGTAACCCTAGTTCACCCAATTTGCCCTTCAAATCATCCACTGTCAACGTCAAAATAGCCAACAATTCCATCCCGCTTCACAATACCAAAAATATAAAAAATAAAAAAGTAATAATAATATCAAATAAAAAACTACGCACTAAAAATAAGAAATATTATCCAGCAATAATAAAAATAACCTAACCTAAAATAAAATTGCAAAACATCGAACGTACCAAAAAAAAAAATACCACTACCCCCAAAATAAAAAAACTTCAAAACAATAAACATCAATGTAACGGACAACAATAAAATAAACAACCTAACGGAAAAATACAACGGACAGCAAAAAGGTTCATAAAAACATTCACATCTGCGCACTTACAGTAAAAAACACAAACAACTCAATACAAAATCCATATAGATCATAAAAAATGGTTCATCAAAACACTCGCATATGCGTACACACAATAAAAAAAACACAACCGCAATAAAAAAAAAAATAACGGACCACAAAAAAAGGTTCAAAGCATACAACACAAATAAAAAACAACTTCAACAAACGGACAAAAAAAAAAAATAACGGACATCCAATTATTTGCATTCCCAAAACACACACAGAAAACAACTCAAACGCAGCTTCAAATAATCACTAATTCCCTCTTGGAACAAACGAAAACGGAACCATACACTTCTCATCAAATACTCATCCACATGTACTCTCTAGCGGTTGTTCGTGGGCGTTGCATTCCTATCTTCCGCTCTCAGATCGAACTGTTTCACTTCCTCTGCAATATCCGCTCTCTGTTGACTCACTGCTTCGTGTACGACCAGCTATTCGTATCACGCTCTCTCGTGCTCTGCACATGTACTCTCATTCCCTTGCAAACGTTTGTGGGCGTTGCTTTTGCCACTTCAGCTCTACACCGTTGAAACTCTATTTCACTTCTACTGCATGCGTTTCAATCTCCGCTCTCTGCTCATCTACCTGAATGTACGACCAGCTATTCGTATCAGGCTCTCTCACTCAGCATTCACATACACTCTGATAATAGCTGACAAGATCCGCTCTTCGCACAAACATTATATAATTATTGTCATCTATTAATGAAAACGACCAGCTCTTCGTTGCATACTCTCTTCAATAATCAAAACAGCTATTCCAATGCGTATTTACCGAATTCCCTCTTTAATCATATCAGCTTGTGTATACAACCAGCTCTTTGCACACACGACGTCAATGTATGGATAAGTAGAACACTCTTCTCTGCATACTTCTTGTTATAAACTCTTTCTCCTAGTTGTTGTTGCTCTCTCGTTGTTGCAGCTCATGTGTTTTACCTTCTACTCTGTAGCATTCTTGTACACAAACTCTCTTGCTACCTCACTCTAACACACACAATTTAATATTTTAATGAATATTATTAAATGTCAAGTATTTTAATGAAAACTTTATTTGCTCAATTGTAATTTCAACTGGACGAGCCCCCAAATGTAGAATTTCATGTTATTCTGCTTAGTTCGATAAATAAAACTCTTTCACAATTTAATTCACTTTATATCTTATTTATTTACAGAACTTAAAATTATAGAAAATATTAAAATAAAACTATTTACACAAAATTAACTTAGCAAGTTCAATCTTTCACTTCTAATTTCAACTTCTAACTCTTGAGCAACTATCAACTTCACATCTATCGACAAACTGTGTCCCAGTCAGTCCTTAACTCGTCTTTTATACACCCATCCCGTTTCCCAACCATTCCGTCCTCTCAGTCTTCCTTCCACTCGTTCCCTAATACAATTCCGTCCATCGTCAATGTCCCTCTCCCTACCTCTGTCATACTGTCCCGTTCCTACATATATACATTAGAGTGACAATCAGTTGTATGGAAAAAAATTTGTGTTCGCTTTTTGAAGGATGCCGATTGGAATATTGTGACACTAGGTCTAAAAGTTAAGTGTGGAAAATTTGGGCCAAATCGTACAACGATTTCGGGACGCCCATTGAGGTCAAAGGTCAGATATATGCAAAATTTTACTATTTATATGAAATAAATTTGTAAAACTCCGTTTCTTCATTATGTTACAGAAATATGTAGATTTATTAATATTAATGAAAATTACAGTAAAAAAATCATTTTTATATTAAACCTATAACTCCTTAGGGTCAAATTGACCCACAAACTGTATTATCGTTAAAATTCGGAAAAAAATTAAAATTTTTCAGTTTTTGTAGAAATTTTGCTACTAAATAATTCTTTTTGCAATTGAATGCAAAATAATCGAAATGTGTACGTAATTGTCGTTCTAATGAGATATAAATGACAAAAATTGGTTAAAAAATGTTAAAGTGATTAAAAATTCACCAGACCATTAACGTGTCTCAGGCCACTTGAACAAGAAATGTAGGAACAAAATTAACATATTTTAAGTAATATTAAAATTAAAGCTAATTTTTACTTAAAATATAATCGTATTTACATTTGTATGAGTTTTTTCTTTGTAGAATACCGTTAACCAATTCGCAGGGATGGCCATAAAAAATTTTTTTTTAACGGCAGTTTCGAATCTCCATTTTCAAATTTTTAAAAATTTTGTTAAAAAAATATCAGAATTTTTGATCATCACATTGGGATTTATTGAGATCAAAAAAGTTAATAAAATTATGAAAAAATGATGTCAATACCTCTTACAGTTTTTCCGTACCAGCGATTTAAATTTTGTGATTTTCGGGAAAAAATATTTTTTTAGCCATATTTTGGCGAATGAGAGCAATTTCCTTACTGTTACGAATTTTAAGTAAAACCTCTGAAAGTTTTACTAAAAGCGGACAACTTTAACCCTTAAGTGGTGAAGGTCAAAGGTAAAATTTAGCAATATTTGGAATTTCTAAAGGAAAGATAGCAAAATATTATACATTTTTAAACAAATTTTAAGGAAACTTGCGAAAAATATACCTTAAGGTCTAAAATATACAATAACAGTGCAAAAATGTAAATTAACCCTTAAAAGCACTTTTTTCTCAATTGTATTTCAATTTGTATTTCCTCAATATTCATTACGATTTCTCAATATTAATTTGGATTTCTTTCATAATAGTAACTTGCTTTTATGAATTTCGACTTCTGTTTTCTCAATACTAAATTGCATTTCATATCTTCAATTTGTATTTTCACAATATTAATTTGGATTTTTTCAATTTCAACTTGAAATTTCATATATATTTCGCATATAATATCACTCTCAGCGTCCATACGTATGCATACGTGGTCGTTTTTTTGTTTTGATTGATAAAGGTTCAGAAAACAAAGTTTCACATAAATATGTCGTTGACAATTTTATTAAGACTTTCATCTCTTCAAAACCAACAAGCGAGGGAATATAATGTTGTATATCAAGCAAAGTTCTCTACTAAAATCAAAATCAAATTAGGCACACAAGTTACATTTCATTTCAATTATGTCTTTTTGGAATACATAAATATTTCAGGTATTTCAACAACAAACTTAATAAAAAGTGCGAAAATTTTATGTAATTAGGTTTTCCAAACTTAGGGACTCACTTTCTGAAATCTTCCAGATTTTATTTGAATTAAAATAAGTTGAGAGCTAAATCCGGCTGATTTCTGATTTCAACTGACGGACATCGCTATATCGATACTACTATCTATAAGGATTCTCCCCTCATGGTAAAGGGGATAGCAATAGAAAGAATTAAATTTCCGAATTATTTATAAATATTAAGAATGGAAATCAAAAGTATGAATATGTTTATGTCAAAATTGGTTCTAAACACTTCAAGACCAATAGAACGAAGATGTTTAATAAAATTTTTGCTAGTGTACGTTTGTAATAGGACTCAAGACAACTAAACAACTTAGTAGAAGAAATGTTGACTTTTTCATACTGTATGTAGACTTTAATGTCATGAGTCATGAGTGTGAAACAATTATTTATTATCTGTCTGTAAACTGTTTCAAATACGGGTAGTCGGCTTCTACCACTTGATCGTTTTAGCATATTAAGTAAAATATGTCTGTTTGGTGTTGTTGCCAGGACAATTAATAGAATAGTTAGTTATGCTTGTAAAATACATTCAGTTATTTGGAATGACATTAGCCGGAATTAATTTAACATAATGGCCAAAAGTTATAAAAAAAGTTCTCGTTTTTAATTTGTCATTTATGATTGTATGTATGTATGTATGAATATGAAGAAAGTAGGAGATGAAGTCATACTTTTATTTTGTTATTCTGACAGTATACTTAAAAGCAAAGAAATTACAAAAAATTCATTAGTCTTCATGTGTAATTTGTAAATAATGATGGTCAGGGTTTTTAAGTTGATGAATTTGTTGCATGTGTGCTGGAGTAATAACTCATGAGAAACTCCAAAACCAAAATGTAAAAAACAAGGTGCAGTATTTAATTGTTTTAACTGATTGAAAATGAAAACGAAAGCTAGTTTTAATCACATAAAATTTTTACTTAGTCACACCTTAAAGTAAAAACAAAAAGTATTTTTCTTCCACACATTCCAAACTGAAATTCCAAGAAATCTCACTCCTTGGTTTACAACACGTTTACAAGAAAATTGAATAATTATTTTTAACAAAACTTTCAATTTCATATTTTTTTAGGATAATTATAATGTGCTGCATATTGCAGCCATGTATTCACGTGAGGATGTCGTTAAACTGTTGCTGAACAAACGAGGCGTTGATCCATTTTCAACCGGAGGGGTAAGTTATTAAAAAAAGGAACATCAGTTTTATTTTCACACACTATTTAGTAATTTAGTTGTTTATAAAAGTAAATTATCGATAATTATCAAATTTTTACTTAAAATATATTTGAAAATCGCAAGTTATAACTATGTATAAACTACATACTATGAAAATATATTTATACACTTAATTTAAATAAAAGCAATCGTTAATACCATAAAGAATTATACATAGAAACGAGACACTCCGATTTATCAAACAAAAATACAACAAATCATATGCCTGCTGCAACAACAAAATACATTGACTAGCATGTATTTTGTTGTTGCAAGAGTTAGGTTTTTGACAACAGACTTAGGTTAATACTTTAACCCTCTAATGCCAATTTCTAAAAAAATTGCTAAAAACGTTGTAATAACTTTTTTCATGGTAAATTTGGGCATCTGATTTCAAAAACAACATTTAAAAATTTGTGCAATCAATGGTTTACCTGCCAGATGGAAAAAACTAAATGAGTGCCTTAAGGCACCCTTGGGGCTAGAAACATAGTCGGGTTTTAGTTAGCATAGTCTATAAATTTTTATTGATAATAACTTTTCTAATTGTTCATCACTCAAATCAGATAATTTGAAACGTTTGTTCACTCGACCAGCCATTTCTTAAAACTATGTAAAAAATTGCAAATCAAAGCAAAGAAAACCAAACAATATTTTGCTATATGAGGGAAAAACTGAGAGAGCAAAACTAGTCTGCAATGCCCAAGAGTACCTGAAGGCACTCATCAATTAATCACGCATCTAAATAGTAGCTTACCTCTTTTTACATGAATATTGACTCCAATATATAAAATATTATATATTGATACCGGAATTTCTTGCTTGTGATTAATTGCATACCATGCCTTTGAATGTATACAAAATATCATGCGATTTTAAAAATTCTTGATACTTTTCATAAGACTTTCGCTTCGCTATAATTTCCTATGTTTTTAGTAATTTAAAGACAAATTACTAAAAATAATATGAAAGGCTTCCTTCCTATATGAACTCAATTTATAAGAAGTTGGAAAACTCTACCTATAACAGTTGTTTAGATATTCGAAAAGAACTATTTACTTAACATGATCTGATACCACCTATTTGCAATACCACCCGTTTTTACCCCTCTGAAGGTAGACTTTTGAAAAGGTCTTTCTAAATACATATTTTTGTGACTATAGTGAGCTAAATTCCAAGTAGTAAAAAATGATATAGCCTATTGATGCTCCTAAATAATAATATATCTACGTTCGAAATTTCAATAAAATCTTACTGTAACCATTTCAATATTCTTACAAGTTTTTTAACAATATTATGGTCACTGTAATAACTTATATGATTGCGGTAACCATAATATGGTAAAGTTACGATTCACATGATCGTAGCAATCATATATATGATTGCAGTAAATAAGTGCACGATTGTGACAACCATTTTTATACCCTTCACCATCGTGAGAAGGGTATATACAAGGTGGCGCAAAAGTAATCCTCCTATCAGAAAATGCTATAAGTTTTGCGATTGGCCCCTAATATCAGTTCTGTTTTGACATTTGTGTAGTAAACACATGCGAAATACACGTTAATAAACAATGTTACGCTACACTGCTCCAGAACGCGGAATATTGCTGACTATATATTTGACCAATAATTGGCAAAATTTATAGCATTTTCTGATAGTAGGATTACTTTAGCGCCACCTTGTATTTATTGTTTAAGAACTAACATTTTTAACATACATATATATGTTAATAAAAATGAAACCACTAAACATTTGTTATTTGATTGAAATTATTGTTACAATTTACAAAAACAAAATATTTTTATAGTTTTAATCACTAATTATGAAATTTTGAACTTCGTCCATCTCCGTTTAAAATCTACCATACTTTTTGACATCTTTTTTGTGCTCTTCAATTCTCTTTTAACAAGAGCCCACTATCTCTTCACTGGACTCAGATCCAGGCAGTTTGTTCTTGTACCACTCAACCCCTTTCTTACCACAGAGACAGATGCCAAATCAAGCCAAAAATAAGTCTTATGAATGGAAACATCCTTTTTTGTAAACATTCCTTGATGTAAATTTCGATATTTATAGAGCCCTTTGTAACAAATGTTTGGCTTTTTTGCCGCAACTGCAAATTGCTTGCCATACCAAGAACTTTTTGGGAAATTTTGTCTGCTATTGGGTCCTAAACTTTTCTTCAACATTCCCTCGAGCATCAGCAACATAAAAATATTGAAACAGAAGCTGCGAAAAATTTTCCATACGTACATTTTGTCATCCATTATGCAGCAGGTATATTTTTTGTATACAATTTTTTTCCATGCTCTGTCTTTGCCCTCTAAATTTTTAGCAGAGTTCCAATCGGCAATCGGGAAACTTTAAAACACTTTAATCAATGTTTGATAACACAATATTTCCATATTTGTTTGGGTGTTAGTGCACTTAGTTTCTAAAAAGTGCAGTAAATAAGAAAGAAGAGAGCTTTTAAGACGTTTCAAGGCTTATTAAAATATTCAATTACGTTTTTTAGAAACTATTACAAGAGCTTTTTAAATGAATGACACACAATAACATTAACACAATATACATATGTATTAAAAAAAAAAAAACATTATAATATATACAAAAACTACTCAACAAAATTTCCCGCCTAAATAGAAAAAAATCAATATACAAAACGTCACCCAAAAAGTAGTTTAGTATTAGTTTTTCAATTCGCAACAACTTGAAGTTTAATATGCGCTCGTAAGAAATATTTCTAAGAAATTAAAAGAAATGAAGTCCAAGAAATTCCTGCGTGTCGCTTTTGTTAAAGGTCAAGCTACAAAATTGAAATTATTGCACATGCAGCTCAGCGGTGCTTTGCAACAAGCAATAAAAAACAATATTTTTTTTTTTGTAAAAAAATATGAAACGCGCAAGTTTAAATATAGTACATATACATATATGTATATGTATTAATGATTTGTGTGTCGCTTTTAAGTTGCTGCTGGTATGTTAGAGTATTTGGAAGGGTCATGTTCAACAAGATGCATTAATTTGATGTTTTCTTTTTGGTTTCTTTATATGAGAATATTGTGTGACTTGTTGGCATTAAAAGCTGGTTTTTTCTTTAAGGAAAATGAATATGGTTTTTAGCATGTCGCTAACAAACGCCAAGTTCAACTTAGTTAATTGTCACAAGGTTTGTTTGATGTTAGAATATGTTTTTGTTATTCGGATTTTTTTTTTTTATTTTCAATGTAAAATTTTAATTAAAGAAGAAAAAAACCTGTAGGTAGTAAATCATTTGAGTCAAAATGGTTTTTTGACAAGAACATACATACGTGTTTTCTGTTCCCATGCTGTTTTATTATTTAATTTAAATTTCAGTATTTCAACGCTTCAAATTCATTTAGAAGAAATCACATTTTTAGCAATGTGAAACTTAATTTGCAAGTAATATACCATTTTGAAGCTTTTATCTGAAAACTAAACAATATTTGATTTCGAAAAAATGGTGGATTAATCTATATCTATTTAAATATATAAATGTCTTTGTTTGTTTGTTTGAGCATCACGCCTAAACGGCTGAATCGATTTTATTGAAATTTGGAACGTAGATAGATCCTTACTTGGAAGCGTCAATAGGCTATAACTTTTTTCAATACTTGGACCAGAAAGGGGTAAACAGGGGGTAAACAGGGGGGAAACGGGTAAAATTGGTTAAATACTATTAAAATAGTATTTTAAAAAATAGCAACAATATAATTAATCTTTAACAGAGTGATGGTACAAGTAGAGTGCCGCAATAATATATATGGTTAAAACAATCATATATATGATTGTCACAATAACTTGCATGATTGAGTATGTAATAATACACTTAATTATTATTCGATGCTGCACTGAATGATTACTGATCAGTGCTGACTAATCAGTGCTGATGTAAATATCGTCAGTGGTGACTAATCAGTGCTGATGAAAACATCGTCATAGCTGATTAATCAGCACTGATGTAAATATCGTCAGTGCTGACTAATCAGTGCTGATGAAAACATCGTCATAGCTGATTAATCAGCACTGATGTAAATATCCTCAGAGCTGACTAACCAGGACTGATGAAAACATCGTCATAGCTGATTAATCAGTGCTGATGTAAATATCGTCAGTGCTTTCAATCAGTGCTGATGAAAACATCGTCAGTGCTGATTTAAACATCGTCAGTGCTGACTAATCAGTGCTGATGAAAACATCGTCATAGCTGATTAATCAGTGCTGATGTAAATATCGTCAGTGCTGACTAATCAGTGCTGATGAAAACATCGTCAGTACTGATGAAAACATCGTCAGTGCTGATGAAAACATCGTCAGTGCTGATGAAAACATCGTCAGTGCTCATGAAAACATCGTCAGTGCTGATGAAAATAACGTCAGTGCTGACTAATCAGTGCTGATGAAAATATCGTCAGTACTGATGAAAACATCGTCAGTGCTGATGAAAACATCGTCAGTGCTGATGAAAACATCGTCAGTGCTGATGAAAACAACGTCAGTGCTGACTAATCAGTGCTGATGAAAACATCGTCAGTGCTGATGAAAACAACGTCAGTGCTGACTAATCAGTGCTGATGAAACCATCGTCAGTGCTGATGAAAACATTGTCAGTGCTGATGAAAACATTGTCTGACGATCAGCACTGACAATGTTTTCATCAGCACTGACAATGTTTTCATCAGCACTGACGATGGTTTCATCAGCACTGATTAGTCAGCACTGCCGTTGTTTTCATCAGCTGATGAACATCGTCAGTGCTGATGAAAATAACGTCAGTGCTGACTAATCAGTGCTGATGAAAATATCGTCAGTACTGATGAAAACATCGTCAGTGCTGATGAAAACATCGTCAGTGCTGATGAAAACATCGTCAGTGCTGATTTAAACATCGTCAGTGTTGACTAATCAGTGCTGATGAAAACATCGTCAGTGATGATGAAAACATCGTCAATACTGATGAAAACATCGTCAGTGCTGATGAAAACATCGTCAGTGCTGATGAAAACATTGTCAGTGCTGATGAAAACATCGTCAGTGCTGATGAAAACATTGTCAGTGCTGACTAATCAGTGCTGATGAAAACATCGTCAGTGCTGATGAAGAAATTGTCAGTGCTGATGAAACATTGTCAGTGCTGATTAATCAGTGCTGATGTAAATATCGTCAGTGCTGATGAAAACATTGTCAGTGCTGATGAAAACATCGTCAGTGCTGATGAAAACATCGTCAGTGCTGATGAAAACAACGTCAGTGCTGACTAATCAGTGCTGATGAAAACATCGTCATAGCTGATTAATCAGTGCTGATGTAAAAATCGTCAGTGCTAACTAATCAGTGCTGATGAAAACATCATCAGTGCTGATGAAAACATCGTCAGTGCTGATGAAAACATCGTCAGTGCTGATGAAGAAATTGTCAGTGCTGATGAAACATTGTCAGTGCTGATGAAAATATCGTCAGTGCTGATGAAAACATCGTCATAGCTGATTAATCAGTGCTGATGTAAATATCGTCAGTGCTGATGAAAACATTGTCAGTGCTGATGAAAACATCGTCAGTGCTGATGAAAACATCGTCAGTGCTGATGAAAACAACGTCAGTGCTGACTAATCAGTGCTGATGAAAACATCGTCATAGCTGATTAATCAGTGCTGATGTAAATATCGTCAGTGCTAACTAATCAGTGCTGATGAAAACATCGTCAGTGCTGATGAAAACAACGTCAGTGCTGACTAATCAGTGCTGATGAAAACATCGTCAGTGCTGATGAAGAAATTGTCAGTGCTGATGAAACATTGTCAGTGCTGATGAAAATATCGTCAGTGCTGATGAAAACATCGTCATAGCTGATTAATCAGTGCTGATGTAAATATCGTCAGTGCTGATGAAAACATTGTCAGTGCTGATGAAAACATCGTCAGTGCTGATGAAAACATCGTCAGTGCTGATGTAAACATCGTCAGTGCTGACTAATCAGTGCTGATGAAAACATCGTCATAGCTGATTAATCAGTGCTGATGTAAATATCGTCAGTGCTAACTAATCAGTGCTGATGAAAACATCGTCAGTGCTGATTAATCAGTGCTGATGTAAACATCGTCAGTGCTGACTAATCAGTGCTGATGAAAACATCGTCATAGCTGATTAATCAGTGCTGATGTAAATATCGTCAGTGCTAACTAATCAGTGCTGATGAAAACATCGTCAGTGCTGACTAATCAGCACTGATGTAAATATCGTCAGTGCTGACTAATCAGTGCTGATGAAAACATCGTCAACGCTGATGAAAACATCGTCATAGCTGATTAATCAGCACTGATGTAAATATCGTCAGTGCTGACTTATCAGTGCTGATGAAAACATCGTCATAGCTGATTAATCAGCACTGATGTAAATATCGTCAGTGCTGACTTATCAGTGCTGATGAAAACATCGTCATAGCTGATTAATCAGCACTGATGTAAACATCGTCAGTGCTGATGAAAACATCGTCATAGCTAGGGATGCCAAACGGGACTGGGTTTTACAAATCCCGGGATTCGGGATTTTAGAAATGTAAATCCCGGGATGCCGGGATTTTTCGGGACCCCGGGATTTTTCGGGACCCCGGGATTTTTCGGCATCCCGGGATTTTTCGTGATTTCGAGATTTTTCGGGACTTTGGGATTTTAGTTAAACGTAAAAAAATACAAAATTCAACAATAAAAACTATTTTTTTTCGTTAATATATATATATTAAAATATATCAAAGAAAAAACTAATGCATTGAATTAAAATAAATTTGGCACGAACGATATTTCATATTTATACCCGTATTCTGAACTTTATAACAGTGAGAAATCCATAAGAAAACTGTATTGAGTACATATGGTAGTTCATAGTAAAAGGATTTTTAGGATTACTATGAGACTAATAGTGTAAAAATTGGTAAGGCAGTTTAAAAGTTATTTGCAATTAAAACCTTTAGTTCTTAAAAAATAAATACTAAACGGCAGAAACGATTTTATTGAAATTTCCAACATAGACGACGACAGGGGTAGCGAAGCGCACCGGGTCAAGCTAGTACATTCATATTTAGAACTTTAATTTGTTGAATGCTTATTTTTTTTTTAAGTCTCACAAAGAAAATCGGGTCTTAAATTTCCCGGCCAATTTTGAATCCTGGGATTTAATACGTTTCCGGTTACCTGGGAATTGCCGAAATATATATGTAAATGTAGATGTATTATATTTACATCTACATTAATTCTTCAGTCTATTATAATGTCTTATTAGTTATTTAAAAAGCCTATAGATATGTACTGCTTTTAACCTAAAACTCATTTGGTCAATTCACAATGTCTCTAATCAATCATATTGTCATAATGTCCTAATATATCACGACTCGGCGGCTCGGCTTAATCGACTCTTAGGCATTCGGCGTTGGTCTCTGCTGGTTTGTTACGATAATACAATAAACATAGCATAGAAAGTAATATTATTTTAGGAAATTTTTTGTTTGAAAAGCAATAAAAGCCATTGTGAAATATTAGGACGTTATGACAAGAAGACATGATAAGGCATGATTAGAGACCTTGTGAATTGATCAATTATAAAAATAAAATAATCAAAGACGAAAATGACTAAATTAATCTGATTGATGGGTGTTCTACACAGAAAAAATTAAATAGTAAAAAACTGAACAAACGTGTAGTTTTTCGGAATATTTATTAGGTTTTTTGCACCCTGAATACCTGTAGTAGAAAACCGAATAAAACGTTCAGCTTTACGTTGAACGTGCGTTCAGCTTTTTACTATATAGAGTTCAGCTTGTGCAAAAGTAAATGGGCGTTCAGGTTTTAACTATATTCGTTTAATTTTCGCAATACTGAACGAGAGTTTAGTTTTTTATACGATGCGTTCAATTTCTTCATTATTGAACGTAAGCTTATTATTTTACCGGCTGCGTTCAGAAAATTAAATAAAAGATTTTTAAATGTTTTTTTATATTAACAAAATTTATTCAGTATATTCTACAAGCATTATTCATACATAAATGTTTACATAAACAACTATTTCTACAAACTCACCGAACCCAGCTCTTGAGGAAATTCCCTGTATATGTCATCGACAATTACCTAAGATCAGATGGTGTTAACATTTTTCCATTAATGATGGCGTTTTCCAGGATTATATTTATTAATTTGTCTCTGTACTCAGATGACAAAAAAGTTATACTGTCTTCAGTAACACAATTTTGTTTAAAATACACACTCTCTTGTTCCTCTTCTTAAAAGGCTTCTTACGAAATTCATACTCGATTCCTGCTTCTATATTAAACAATTATTAAATATTGACTACACATGTAATGTACATATATACAACTTACCTTCTAACTCCGGCAATAGAAATTGAATTGCTCTAACAAAGCTCAATGTTAATGTATGGATGTCACTATATAAAATATGAACTACTCACTTTAATAATCAACACACTTCTGTAGTCGTTGTTGAAATAATATCAAAGTTTTAAAAAAATTTGCTAAAAATATTTTTACCACGTCTCGTTCAGATTTAGTGAACGATGCGTTTAGTTTTTTTTACTATCCCACTATGCTGAACGGCACATTTTACGGTATATATGAAGAACTTACCTGAATTTTGGATTCAGTTATGCTAAATGTGTGTTCAGCGAAGAATTATTTAGTTGAATCTATAAATCTGAACAAAACGTTCAGTCGCCGGTAGAAAGGATTGGGTTTTAATATGTTGCGTTCAGAAAAACTTGTGTTTGGTCTATTACGAGCTGAACGTCGCGTAGTAAACAACAAAATAAGCGTTCAGATCTTGGATATTTGAATGCAACTTTAAAGGGGCGTAGTAAATGCGCCTAGTAGCATTCAGTTTGAGTATTTCTAAATATTACGTTCAGATAATTTAGTTTTTTGTGTGTATGTACTACGAACACTGTTCATTCACAAAATTTTAATTTTCTTTATAAAATATTGGCATAGCTAAATAAATTATCAAAACTATAATTTTCACAGCATGAAGTTAAACCAAAAATTGGGATGGATCGGAACAGGGTGTGAGTGACTTCCCATATAAAGTAAACAGTTATTTCTAAATACCTTGAAAACCTTACTTTTATTTCATTACTAGTAGGGTAGCGAAGTATACCGGGTTTTAGATATAAAATATCTTCTTCAATTCCTGTTATTTTTGCAGCTTGTAAAGATATGCAACGTGTAGCTACGTACAGCTGAATTTTATTTTATTTGTTACATAATACTTTTACTTACTACCTCCAATAGCTTAGAGAATAGGATCTAGCAAGATAAAAAAGATTTCACTCAATCATATCCATTATGCTTGAAAAAATAAAATTGACCTTACATATCTTTTACTGGCAATTTACTAAGTATTTAGAAATTTACATTCAGATTTAAATTTTACTTATTGTAATTACATTCAGCTGTAGAATACATTTTGTTTCGTTTGATTTGCATGATTACACAAACTTTGACACGTGTTTAACGGGAGCTCCTACTAGTTGATCTTTCCTACGGTAGTGTGTCATTCGTATGAAGGCCTCATTCAAACTGAAATTATGAGGGGCATTTGAGCCAAGGGTTCTTACTATGAACATTTTTCAACTCCTAGGGCTTTCCTTTAACTAACACAATGACCGCACAAATAGCGTTTGGCCGCACTGTGCATAAATCCAAAGTTTTTTTTAAGTTTTTTAGATTGTAGTATTATGAGTTCCACCAAAGTGCACAAGAAAACACAAGGTTTTAAACTTGGGACTTCCGATTTAGACCATATTCGATTGAACATTTACATTTTTATTTATATCTGTTATAACATGATTACAAATACTCCATAATATGATCATGCTATCTAATAGTTTTAAAAATAATAATGTTATGATTGAGCTGGAATCATAATATGGTTTGGTTTAACTATAATCGTTGATCTATAATAAGATACCCAATAATTATAAAAATAACTTAAATTGACTTAACAGGTGTCATTCTAAAACAATTGATTCGCAGCAACAATTTTGTTTTAACCTGTTCTGAATGATGGGGCATTAATATTGGTCACAAATAAGTATAATGAATAAATACGAAATTTCAAAGTAAACAACTTTGGTATCTAAGCAAAATATATGGCAAATACTCGAATACTTATTTTAAATGTGAAAATCATGAAATGCAATGTAATTCAATGAATTCAAATGTCAGCAAACTTTTTGTTATTTGCATGGAAAGGAAGTGTATAAAAAACATAATTTTCAAATATATATTTCAAACTTGAAAAACAATGTCACTACTGTGTCTAGAAATTTTGATAGAAAGTAGGCTGGGTAAAGATTACAATCGCTTTATAATTGGAAATTATATCAGACAGAATGTAGAAGGTGGCAGGGAGTACTGCGCAATGCAGATTTAATACGGGTAAAAACACTCGTATTGCAAAAACTACTTGTCAATCTTAGATATTGAAACAATTGCATAAAACAATCACACATAAGTACTTACCTATTTGAAATTTTAATAAAAATAGTTTATAGGTTTGGATAATTTACAAATTCCACTTAGTTGCTGTTGGGATTTTAAAGGCGTCACATTATTATTATAAATAACTTACAACAAGTGCATTTCATTCACAAACTAACATATCTAACTTTTTTTTAACTCTCAATTCCATACATAGTCCCGTGCCCAGACCGCGGTGCATTTGGTGTCAAGTCGACAAACTGGTACAGCCACCAACATCTTAAGAGCTTTATTGGCAGCAGCAGGCAAGGATATACGCTTAAAAGCAGACGGGGTAAGTACAATAATATACTATCAATTCACTATTATTAACAGCATTTTATTAATCAATTATATATTAACAATAATTTATTATTTTCATATTAAATACTTGTATCGATATGAATACGGCTTGTAAGTAAAATAATTTTGTATGGATTTTACTTACCCCTTTTTGTTAAATAATTTTAGTGTAGAAAGGGGAGTATTTGCTAGACAATAATACACAAAAGTAACAAAACAATAAGAAAATATTGCATAGACTGTTTATGCGATTGATTTAGTCACAAAGTGGTAACAGTCGGTGCCAACGTAAACATAACGTTATTTTAAATAATGCTACGTTCAAGACGAACAGCTGATACCCTATTAAAATAAAAAATATAAAGAGTTTATATGTTAATACAGTAATATATGAACATCTCAGCTCTGTGTCCGACCTTATTCTCCAAACATTGATTGTACTTATCATAATAAAATAAATGTTTTCGGCTTATAAAATGTTTTGGAGAAAACTTTATCCTTTTCAAATTGAACTATTCAAAATTCATTATACTTGTATCTATATCTTCTCACTTAATGTTTCATAACTGAAGACAAACTTTATATGCCGCATCAATTTAGGAGCTTACAGAAACCACCCTAAAAGTACAATGGAGAATGTTTTTCGTTTTATTTATGTATGTGTATTTGAAAGGATTTGTTTGTATACAAACAATTGTATACTAAACATAAAAACAAACAAAATACAAAATGGTTTACAGGTTCTAAGATTTAGAACGTAAATAGTAACAACCCTTTTAAAATAGGAAACTATCATGAACATTATTATACTATGTCAAATGAAAGGTTTAAAGTTCATGATCCGTTTTTTGTTGAGATAACATCTGGGCTAGTTTTTGAAGCAAATATACATATTATTGCATGATTTATATGTAATTTTCATATAAAGAGTTTAAGCAATTTTAATTGATTTTATTACACTGTTCAACACAAAAAAATATTACAAGGTCCGGCCTATAAATTTTGATAGAGGAGACAGAAAAAAGGACTCGTGTATCGGCGTTTTGAAAGTTTACATCTGAATTTCATTTGACCTACCCGGGGTAATTAGTTAAAGTTGGCTAATATGCTTCTCAGTAAAGAAATAATCAAGAATAGGGTGCTCAATTGTATTATGATACCAAAAATGGAGAACTAAACCAAACTAAGGAGTACTTTTTCGTTCTTCAAATCTTCAAAATTTTCTATAATATTGAACCTAGAATCAGGAAATTACTTTGAAATTTCAAACTTTTCCTTCTAATGGTACTTTTTATTATAATAGATTATTTTACTAACTGTATATACATTATAGTTGGCTGATATGCTTCTGGGTAAAGAAAGAATAGAGGAATTGCAGGTGCTTTTTCGTACTAGTAGTACTTTTTGAATATTTTATAACGATGGACCTAGAATCGCAAATTCAAAACGGATAATTAATGTTACTATTTCTTTATTGTAAAGGTACTTTTTGAATATTTTATAATAATAAACCTTAAAAATAGGCACAAATGATTCTGAATGAGTTAGAATTCGAGAAAGGTGATTATAGTCTTACCTTTCTTTTGTATTTTCTATAATAATGGACACAGAAATATGAAATTAAACATTCATGATGCTGAGTTGGAATACAAAATGTGGGTCTTTATGGTATTGTTTTTATTCTAATAAAACGTCTAGATTGAGCTACAATCCACAATACAATCGGATATTTGAAAATAACTAAGACTTTGTTACAAACATTTTGCATTCTTTAGCCTGCGAAAGATAGCCTGCTACATCATCTGAAGCAATTATTGTAATACAATTTAAAACATTTTAAGATATTTTTAACGATCTGTGTTTAGAGATATTGGATGAATAATTGGATGAAAAAGTTTGTTTCCCATTTCTAAATTTTGAATTTTTCTAGTGAAAATATATTAAAAATTAAAGCCGAAGAATAATTGTCGGTTTCGGTTTTAGGCCTTGAAAAAACGCGGTTTCGGTTTCGGTTAAAACCGAATTGGAAACTCTAAAGGAAAGTTTTAGCCTTTGACTAATTTTTGGAAGTAGGAAGGATTATATGGAACTTGTGATAAGTTATTGATCGAACCGTACAACATTTTGAAGTTTAATTTTGTCTTATTTATGCAGAACTTTTTCAGGATAGCTATATATTAGAAACGATAAAGTCCTCTTTCTAGAGAATTTCCCGAAAGAAAGAACATAACTTAGAATGTGATTCTGAGTCGATTGGTATACATTTTTATAGTAGCGAAAGGTCGGCATTGGAGGTTGGATAGTTTTTGAGTGTAAAACATCTACACTACTGTGTATATGTACATACACAGTCTTACAAAAGTTTACATACCCTTAATATATTTCATATTTATTAATAAATATTTAGTGAAAAATTCTTTAATTACTTTTTTTATGCTATTTCGGATTTATTGAGATAAAATAAACACAAAACCAATTTATTTTCATTAAATTCTACTAAAAAAACATAAAATAATTAATATTTTGGCACAAAGCTAACTTACATAAGTTTGCATACGGGATAAAAAAAACTTAAATTAATATTTTATGTGGCCTACTTTGGCTTTAATTACAGCAGATAATCTATTTGGCATGGACAAAGCCAATTTTTATGTTATTTCTGAAGTAATTTTGCTCCATTCTTCCATCAACGCTTCTTTGAGTACTGGAACTGATGTTAGACCTCGTTTTAAAATATCCCATAAATGTTCAATAACATTAAGATCGGGGAACTGCGGGGGATGTTCCTATTTGCTTTTAACGTTATATAGAAGCCATTCCTTAACTAACTTTGATGAATGCTTCGGATCGTTGTCCTGGAGAATTATTGCGTTGTCCTCCAGATCTAGAAGTTGGACGCTGGGAAGGTAGCTATCCTTTAAAGTATCGATATACATGGCCTTTACGGTGCAATTAACATTTTTGTGGTAATAACTCTGCATTAGGCTTTCGCCAAACTTTTGTTCGTCCATCACCTACAAAAACCATAAATTTACATTCATCTGTGAATATTACCCTCTCCCAAAATGTAGGGTCATTTATATGAGCATTTTCGTACTTTTGGCCATATTCTAAGCGCTTCTGTATATTCACAGATCTATGTAATGTTTTTTTTCTGGCAACTCTGCTATTGTACCCATTTCTCTTGATACATCGGCGAACAGTCTGATTAGAAACTGTTATTTCTAGATTTATTCTCATTTTCCGGTTTAGTCAACGGAACTTAGCTTAGGATTTCTTGAATGGAACTTATAATATACCGTTCTGTTCGTTTGTCGAGAATACGGGGAAGCCCACTACGAGCTTTGCTTTCATAATTTCCATTTTCTTTGAAATTTTTTATTATTGTTTAGACTGTTTTTTACTTAGATTTAATAAAATTCCAATTTCATTAAAAGATTTGCCATCATTTCTCAACTTAATGACGGTTTTCGAATTGGCTCAGAAATTTCTTTGCCTTTCCCCATTTTCTTCCACTAAAAATACTTTTTGATTTTATTTTGCCAGTGTGATCACTTTTAGTGAAAGTAAACTTTCTATCACTGATTTTACACAAAGCATCATTAAAATTGTAGCTGAAATTTTAATGGTACAACATTTTTTTGCAGAGTATGTAAACTTATGTAACATTAAAAGGATACCAATTACTCGTGTTTCATTGTTATTTATTTAAAATACCAACAAAATATTATAAAATTTGATGGAAATATATTTTTTAAGTGCATTAAGCAAAAATGTAGTTAAAATTCTTAATAAAATTATATATATTCCAAAAAAATAGAAAAATTTCAAACGTATGTAAACTTTTGTAAGACTGTGTATGTATTAATGGAGTATATAAGCTATCAAAACTGCCTTCTACTTATTTATAAAACCTACATATGTACATTATTTTACAAATAATTAATTTAAAAAAATATGATTACTTATTTAATGAAAATACATACAACTTAAGAAGCCTATTTTATTACTACAACCCATATTAATGATGTGTTTATAATGTCATTTACAGAGAGGAAAAGTTCCGCTGCTTTTAGCTGTTGAAGCTGGTAATCAGTCCATGGTTAGAGAATTATTGGCAGCACAAACGGCTGATCAACTGAAGGTATGAATGAAATTTTATATTTATTTGTTAGAAACATAATACATATTATCAATATGTCATATCACATTTCTTACAATGAAAATGACCAAAAACAACAACAAAACAACTGTAAAGGAACACTAGTTATGTGATTATAAATGATGGCAAACGCAATTTCTGACACGCCATCAAACTTGAAAGAATTTATTTTTTTATTGTTCTTCATTTTTCTATTTTTTTGTATCTGACTTCTGTGAAAGAAAATTAAATTTAGTATGAAGAGCGTTAAATTGTTAATGACATGTTGTATTGTAACACAATTCATATGTATTTAAATAGTAAAGAACGTTTTCATTCCAACTGCAAACACATTGATACATATTGTACATAGTACATTCCCACCTCTGAATTTGTTTGTTTGTCAACATTTTTGCCAACAATTATGAATATCGCTTAATAATTGCAAAAGAAAAAGTAAAGTTTTGCGTGTTTTTTTAATTTGTCAAGAATTTTGACGAGTATGTATATGTGATTGAATATGACTGATTTTTCCATAATTCTTTTAACTGGGAGAAAAATTATACAGAATTATGCCTATAGAATAATCGTTGTCTATGTCGAAAAAACTGACACAGACGTTATAATTGAATCCATTCATTTCATATGCGGAACAATTTAGAATGTTCATATTCACATTATATCCTAAGTGGTAAACTTTTACTTACTGTGTTTAAATTAGTCATTCCTACACACAAATGCAGAAGATATTCTTAGTTTTAGTATCCATTCAGATCTCTTAAATTTTTCACTTAAGTTTTTCTCTATGTTCATTGATTTATTCTCCTTTGTCAGAGCTACAATACAGGAGTCGTTTACCTAATTGTTTTCTCAGTGTAAAAAGGTAAAATAAAGTTATTCAAAAACACGCAATGAACCATTAAAGACAATAAAAACTAAACAAAACAAAACTGAAAGAATGTAAAACTTGATAAACATTGTTATAGTCATAGAGAAACATAGAGCGGAAACTAGAAAAAAACTCAAACAGAAAAATTACTCAAAATAATCACACATACGAGTGTTGTTTTTGTTTTTACATAGTTTTTTTTACTAATACATTCTCACCACTTAGGTTTTTGACAACTGAGTTAGGTCTTTGACAGGAGAGTTTCCGATCTATGTGTATTTATCTATGGTTATAGTAACGAAATTTCACTTCTAGCACTCATACATATGTATATAAAATACATATGTACATTAGGGTGGCCCCGTTTGTATGGAGAAAAAATAAGGTATCGATGTACCCGCCTAAAATGAAAATTTGATTCATTCTAAGACTACCCTTTGAAACTTTTTCGTCCTGGAGTCAATATTTGGCGAGCTGGATCAAAGGATAAAAAGGTCCTTTTTTGAGGGTTTTTACATTTTTTCCATATTTCTTCCAAAGGAAGTATATGTAAATTTGATATCATATAAAAGGTCTTTAAAAGACGCATTCAATAGCTTATTAGAAACTTCAAAAAAAATTAAAATTCAAAAATTTTAAAAATTTTCGACAAAATTTTAGTTTTTTTTTTAATTTTTTCATAGAATTTATTCAAATAAATATATGAAATTTCTTGATCAGAAACATCATGTAATTTTACCGAAATGGTGAAAGCTTATAAAATTTGAGTTATTTTGATGCCCATTACATATACTAAGAATTGAGTATACAGAGATTGTCAGATAGGGATGAAATTAGGTTTAAACAAATTTGAATAAACATTGAACTGGACTGAATTTTAAAAAACGAGAAAAACCGTTTCGGTGAAATTACATTATGTTTATGATCAAGAAATTTCATCTATATATTTGAATAAATTCTATGAACAAATTAAAAAAAACTAAAATTTTGTCGAAAATTTTTAAAATTTTTAAATAAATTTTTTTTTTTTTTAAATTTCTAATAACCAATTGAATGCGTCTCTCAAAGACCTTTCACATGATACCAAATTTACATATACTTCCTTTGGAAGAAATATGGAGAAAATGTAAAAAACCTCAAAAAAGGACCTTTTTATCCTTTGATCCAGCTCGCCAACTATTGATCCCAGGACGTAAAAGTTTCAAAACGTAGTCTTAGAATGAGACAAATTTTAATTTTGGTCGGGAACATCCGCAACTTTAATTTTGGGGCCACCCTAATGTACATATATGTCAAGAAACAAAAGCTTGTTCCAATTGATTCTTATTTACTGAATATCCACCGGTTGCTTACATACATGAGTACAACAAACAAAATGCCGGCTGGCTAACTTTTGCCAAACAACAAACTTTTCATTATTCTTTATATCCAAAAGCCAAGAAAATATAGGTTAAAAAGTTTAATTTTAGGTGAATGGCAAATGAATAAATGCATTTGCACGCATTGGCAGTGTCCTTACACCGTTCGCACTCTTACTGCTCCTTGAAATGGTTGTAAACAACATCATCATTCTCTTACGAGCAGTTTTCGTTCTAAATTACTTCATGTCATTTGCACGTGCAACTTTTTCATTATTTTTTAAATAATAAAAGTCAAAACTGATTTGCATATCGCCATGTTAACTTTGACCTCTAGCATAAAAATTTTACAAACGTAAAAAAGGCAAAAACATAAATTAAATTTTAATTCAACCATATCATGCTTACACGATCTTTATGGTTTTTTTTTAAAGGCTACGGCAGCTAATGGAGATACGGCCTTGCATTTGGCTGCCAGAAGGCGGGACGTTGATATGGTGCGCATATTGGTGGACTATGGTACAAATGTTGATACACAAAATGGTGAAGGACAAACACCTCTGCATATAGCGGCAGCTGAAGGTGATGAAGCCTTGTTAAAGTACTTTTATGGTGTACGCGCTTCAGCTTCTATAGCGGATAATCAAGGTAAATAGATCATCTCATCATGGAGTGGAAGAGATATGTAGTTTTTACCATTTCTATTTCTTCTTCAGATCGAACTCCTATGCATTTGGCTGCTGAAAATGGACATGCTCATGTTATTGAAATCTTGGCAGATAAATTTAAAGCCAGTATATTTGAGCGTACCAAAGATGGCAGTACTTTAATGCATATTGCATCCCTGAATGGTCATGCTGAATGTGCCACTATGCTTTTTAAGAAAGGAGTTTACCTGCATATGCCCAATAAAGATGGAGCTCGTAGTATTCATACAGCAGCCGCTTATGGACATACGGGCATAATTAATACACTGCTGCAAAAGGGCGAAAAAGTCGATGTAACAACTAATGTGGGTATCGTTGTTAAGCACGTTTCATTCAAATGCCTAAAACGATTTTTTTTTCAATTTCACCAATAGGATAATTATACAGCTTTACATATAGCGGTAGAAGCGTGCAAGCCAGCAGTGGTTGAGACATTGCTGGGTTTTGGTGCCGATGTGCATGTTCGGGGTGGTAAATCACATGAGACTCCTCTACATTTAGCCGCACGAGTTAAGGATGGAGATCGTTGTGCTTTAATGCTCCTTAAGTCCGGTGCTAGTCCCAATTTAACTACCGATGATGGCCTGACGCCGGTACATTTTGCCGCCCGTCATGGTAATCTGGCAACGCTGATGCAACTCCTCGAAGATGATGGAGATCCCCTTTATAAATCCAATGTAAGAAATGTATAAATAGTGAATAATTTGGCTTACAGGAAGACTGCACTGAAAAAACATAATTCAATAAACGTATACCCCGCTTAGTTGCTACATTAATTAATTATTTGTAATTCTTTTTAGACCGGCGAAACTCCTTTGCATATGGCCTGTCGTGCTTGCCATCCTGAGATTGTTAAACATCTGATAGAAGCTGTGAAAGAGAAACATGGTCCCGACAAAGCCACTTCCTACATAAATACCGTTAATGAAGATGGTGCCACTGCGTTACATTTTACTTGCCAAATTACCAAAGAAGAAGTTAAAATACCCGAGTCCGATAAAGAAATAGTGAGCATGCTGCTGGAGAATGGTGCTGACGTAACATTGCAGACGAAAAATGCCCTGGAAACTGCCTTCCACTATTGTGCCATGGCGGGCAATAACGATGTACTGATGGAGATGATCGCCCACATGAATCCGACAGACATACAAAAGGCCATGAATCGTCAGTCGTCCATTGGTTGGACGCCCTTACTGATTGCCTGTCATAGAGGGCATATGGAACTGGTCAACAACCTTTTAGCGAATCATGCCAGAGTTGATGTATTCGATATCGAGGGTCGTTCTGCTTTGCATTTGGCTGCCGAACGGGGGTATCTGCATGTGTGCGATGCTCTATTGACGAATAAGGCTTTTATCAATTCGAAATCTCGAGTCGGTCGCACGGCGTTACATCTGGCCGCGATGAACGGCTTCACACACCTGGTGAAGTTTCTCATCAAGGATCATAATGCTGTTATTGACATTTTAACGTTACGCAAACAGACGCCACTTCATCTGGCTGCGGCCAGCGGTCAGATGGAGGTATGTCAGCTCTTGTTGGAATTAGGAGCTAACATAGACGCGACCGATGACTTGGGACAGAAACCCATACACGTAGCCGCGCAGAACAACTACTCAGAAGTGGCCAAATTGTTTCTGCAGCAACATCCATCGCTGGTAAATGCTACTAGTAAAGATGGAAATACCTGTGCCCATATTGCTGCCATGCAGGGTTCTGTTAAGGTGATCGAGGAACTAATGAAGTTCGATCGATCTGGCGTGATATCTGCTAGAAATAAATTGACTGATGCCACGCCATTACAATTAGCGGCCGAAGGCGGCCATGCGGATGTAGTGAAGGCTTTGGTAAGAGCTGGAGCCTCGTGTACGGAAGAGAATAAGGCTGGTTTCACCGCTGTGCATTTGGCAGCTCAGAACGGTCACGGACAGGTATTGGACGTTTTGAAAAGTACAAATTCTTTGAGGATCACCAGCAAGAAATTGGGACTGACACCGTTGCATGTGGCAGCCTACTATGGGCAGGCGGATACGGTGCGTGAACTCTTAACCAGCGTACCGGCCACCGTTAAGTCAGAAACACCCACAGGTCAAAGTTTATTTGGTGAACTGGGTACAGAATCGGGTATGACTCCCTTACACTTGGCAGCCTACTCGGGCAATGAGAATGTAGTACGATTACTGTTGAACTCGGCCGGAGTGCAAGTGGATGCAGCTACGACAGAAAATGTAAGTTGGCTATAAAATAGTTTGAAATGAAATGTTATTTTTAATTCTCATACAGGGTTACAATCCTCTTCATTTGGCGTGCTTCGGTGGTCACATGTCAGTGGTTGGTTTACTTCTGAGTCGCTCAGCAGAACTTCTCCAGTCTACAGATCGCCATGGTCGCACTGGTCTACACATAGCTGCTATGCATGGTCATTTTCAGATGGTGGAGATTTTGCTGGGTCAAGGCGCAGAAATAAATGCAACCGACAAAAATGGTTGGACGCCACTACATTGTGCTGCCAAAGCCGGTCACTTAGAAGTGGTGAAACTATTGTGTGAGGCCGGAGCCTCCCCAAAATCTGAGACCAATTATGGTTGTGCTCCCATATGGTTTGCTGCTTCCGAGGGACACAATGATGTTCTCAGATATCTTATGAATAAGGAACATGACACCTACGGTCTGATGGATGACAAGCGTTTTGTCTACAACCTAATGGTGGTCTCGAAAAATCATAACAATAAACCAATACAGGAATTTGTTTTGGTATCACCAGCACCGGTGGATACTGCTGCCAAATTGTCTAATATTTATATGATTTTATCCACTAAGGTACAAATTGTTCAGCAAATTCCAGAGAATATTAGTTTAATGTAACGTTTATTCTGCAGGAAAAAGAACGTGCTAAGGATCTGGTGGCAGCTGGTAAACAATGTGAGGCTATGGCTACTGAATTGTTAGCTTTAGCAGCCGGATCCGATTCAGCGGGAAAAATTTTACAAGCCACGGATAAAAGAAATGTGGAGTTTTTAGACGTTTTAATAGAAAATGAGCAAAAAGAGGTTATAGCTCACACCGTGGTACAAAGATACTTACAGGTAAGTTGTACTATTAACAAGCTCAATGATTTTCGTATTATGATATGATGTTATCAACAGGAATTATGGCGAGGTTCCTTGACTTGGGCTTCCTGGAAAATATTGCTACTGCTGGTGGCATTTATAGTCTGCCCGCCCGTTTGGATTGGTTTTACCTTTCCCATGGGTCATAAATTTAACAAAGTGCCTATTATAAAATTCATGTCATACCTCACCTCGCACATCTATCTAATGATCCACCTCAGTATTGTGGGTATAACACCCATCTATCCAGTGCTACGTCTTAGCTTGGTCCCCTACTGGTACGAAATAGGCCTGCTCATTTGGTTGAGCGGTTTACTTTTGTTCGAGTTGACAAATCCTTCAGATAAATCGGGATTGGGATCCATCAAACTATTAGTGCTGCTGTTGGGAATGGCCGGTGTTGGTGTCCATGTGACGGCCTTCTGCTTTGTGTCCAAAGAATACTGGCCAACGCTTATATATTGTCGCAATCAATGCTTTGCTTTGGCCTTCTTGCTTGCATGTGTACAAATTTTAGACTTTCTCTCGTTCCACCATCTCTTTGGGCCCTGGGCCATTATCATTGGTGACTTGCTTAAGGACTTGGCAAGATTTCTAGCCGTTTTAGCCATATTCGTTTTTGGCTTTTCTATGCACATAGTAGCTCTAAATCAATCGTTTGCCAATTTTACTCCCGAGGAGTTAAGATCGTTTGAAAAGAAGAATCGCAATCGTGGATATTTCAGTGACGGTAAGTTCAAAAAAAAAACTGGCTTTGGGTATTTTATACTTAATTGATGTTGTTTATTTCTGTGGTATTTTTATATGTCTACTTATATTTATTAATGATTTGTTTAATTATATGAACTTAAAATGAAATTGATAAGTATCTAATCATGATTAAATGGAAAAACGAAATTTGCATGCCGAACAATTACAGACTTATTATTGAAAACCATAAACCAAGAAAAATTTGTTACAAAAAAAAGAAGTGTCTGCACTGATGTGAATTCGGTTTCCACAACTGAAGTAGAGTTATAATCAACCGTCTTTGGAGAGGTAATTTACTTGGATTGTAAAAATGGGATATGGGATTTTGGTCAACATTTTCCCAAACAAATGTATTAAATTTTTTATTGTTTACCTCAAATCTCTTGTAAGCTCAAGTATTTTCATATAAAATCCCTTGCTAAGAATAGGTCACTACATTGTGAGAAATTTATGTTAATTATTTCGAACTCACTGCAGTGACATGTGGGAAAATTATACATCACTCAAGGTATTTTACATAAATTTGGGAAAAATATTAAAATTTTTTAATTCAATTTTGTGACTTGAGTTATGCTAGGTATACACGTTATGATAAGTCGTACGATAAATCGTGTAAGTATGAAATTAGTAACGTGTATCATATTGTCGTACTAACGAAGTATGAAAATCAAAAACTTTTGATTTTTTTGAGGGTGGAGCTTTGATAAGTACGATGATTAGTATCGTGTCTCATGTTGTCGTAATACGAAATGTATTTCTTCAACGGTTTATTCATATATGTCAGTTATTTTGTGATATTTTTATTTTTAATTTTTTTTTAACGTATATCGCAAAACCGTACTTCTACTCATACTACGATTAGTACGAAAAATAGTATCGTGTATACCCAGCATTAGAATAAGTATTCTGCAAAACAAATTTATTGGGGTTAATCCCTCCAGTCCAATATCATGTTAGAGTGACGATTCCCTTCCATATAATTCAGCGAAACTAGAATTAATATCACAATGAATTTAAATATTGTTGTTGACAAGTAATTTTAATGAGCCATAAAGATCAATACTTTAGTTGTTGAATCCGATTCCTTCAATATGGTGCATTTGACTAAAAAAATGTATAACAATATACTTAAGCAAACCACCTCCCGTTTCTAAATACAGATGACATGCCCACACCACGCCCACCGCCTGCTGAGAACTATGTTGACTCTAGTCGTAGTATGCTGAGTGAATTTCGTCGCAAGCATAAAGATGATCGTAAGTGTTGAATTCCCATTTAACACCTTCAGCATTAAATCATTTCAAATGATTAAATATTTTATGTGTGCGCATTTGTGTAATTTGCCTTCGATGTTGTGTGTCTCTCTTACAGTTTTAAAATATGAAACAAAAAATATATATATTATTTTGGTGGGATCCATACGCTTGCTGCGAAAATCTTTTTCCTTATGAGGGCTATTGGCATGTTAGCCCCTTGTTAACAGTGTGCGGTGTTAAATGTTGTTTTTTGTTGGTCGTTTTTTTTTTTTTGTGTGTTTATTTTGTGTATACTTGATGTTGTGGAAAAGTGTTGTATCATAATGTGAAAAAAATTGATTAAAATTTTAACTGATAATTGATTTTTGTTTCTTTTTAATGAACATTATTGGTTTTCCAGTGATGTATTTCAGTTGTTAAATGTGATATTTTTAATTTCTCTAATTTGAGAAGGTGAACACAACTATAGATATTGTAATTTTTGAACTGTCTTCGGGTTTCTTTTGTTGGCTTAATGATTTTCTTCTATGTATTTAAAAAATTTTAATTTCATTTTGTTTTTTATGTTCACTTATAATATCTATAGTTCTATCATCAACTTCTCTTATTAACAAGCATGTTTATTTTTTTTTTTTTTATTTCCCCCCAAGAAAAGCTTTTAACTGTTGCACATTTTTAAAATATTTTATTTTTAAATATATTTTCTATGCACATTCTACTATATTAATTATTTTGATTAAATCTCGCTTAAAAGTGGGAAAAATTACTTATGAGTTATTAAAGTGCAGATTTCAGAGAAAATTATAACATCGTATTATTGTTTAGAATCGTAGTAGTGTTATTTAACTTCTAATTAAAAATTATTTAATATTAAATATCAGACAAGCATTCCGTAAATACAGAATTTTGGCTTCTGAACATTCATAATTTGTGAATGTATTTGTGTGTGTGCACTGAAATGAAATTTTCAGACTTCCAATACTTAAATACGTGCGCTTTACTTTATTCACTGATTTCCTAGTAATTACAAAGTCAATCGTTTGAAAAATGATGTATTTTTCATCAAACTCATAGTTTGAACATTTGAAAAATTATGGCTTTTCTTTTAAATCTTTAAGAATCTTTGAGAAAACAACCCATAATTGTTGAGAAAGCCTTTATTCAAGTACTTTCTAGGATTTATAAAACGTTTACATATCATTAGACCTGATTTTATTTCAATTATCCTTGGTTGCTGGAATATTAAAAGCTAAACACCAGTGATGTATTTTTTATCATTTACACATGTCTAAAAGCCTGTATAAAATAAAACTTAGCTTCCGACGATGGGAACAACTATATTTTTCATAAACTATTACTCAAGGCGAATTTATATACAAGGTGGTGTCGGTGGCGAATTCAGGAAAATACGAGCGAATTCATTAATTTTTTATATATGGAGTTTGACATTCGAAACAACTCTCTCATTGTTTCGAATTTCAAACTCCATATATAAAAAATAAATGAATTCGCTCGTATTTTCCTGAATTCGCCACCGACAACACCTTGTATATAAATTCGCCTTGATATCGCACTAGTTGCTCTAAAGAGAGTCAACTCAAAATTTTTCATTTCTACCCACTGTAAAAATCTTACATCGGTTTCTCTACTCTTTCGCCAAAAAAAACAGTTGTATCCGTCTTCAACTTTCATTGTAATGTATTAAAATAAAAACAGTTTTTTGCCTCTACTGAAAATTTTTAAATTTTGAGTTGACTCTCTTTAGAGGAACCAGTGCGATATATAATTACTTTAAGTTTAAAACAAAAGTAAAAGTGATTGTATAGTGATCCTAAAATCTATATTGTTGTTGCTTTCACTTTAGGAACATTTGTGCAAAATCCAGTTTAAAATGTGTTTAATTATAAAATTACAAATTAAATGTATTTTGCTTCAAACTTTAATTACTAACTCTACTCCCAGTTAATAAGTCAATAATATGTCTACCCCATACATGTTGGTATTAATTTCATATCTAAGAAGATAACCCTTGAGAGCCTCTGTTTTAGGTTTGAGAGCGTAAAATCCCTTTCGATTCTGAATCCAACCTAATACTTATAGCTATTGAAATAAATTATAAATTATGTAGGTTTACAGTTAGCACGCTTTTCGTATCGAAACATTTAACACATGTATCAAACTTACGACTCCCAACAGATAGAGCAAAACACTAGAAACTAGTAAAGCTATTAAAAAGTAGATTAAAAAATAAAGGATGATATTTCTTTCTAAAACTTGCAAATTTATTAGGGGAACAATGTTCAGGGGGCTAATTACCGCACTCGAACACGATCGAATATTGATTCGAACGTGCGAGTTTATTTTATTTTTGGGATTCTTTTATACGTTATCGAATAAAATCTATAGAAAATTGTAATGCTTGTGCTCGATAACGAACGAGTTTTTACTCTAACGCTAATAAGCGTATGAAATTTATTTCGATTACGAGTGCGAGAATTTGCCCCCTGATTTTTAAAATATTTTCTTTTCTTTTTAACTTTATTTTTGTTTTTGAGATCAATGCATGTTAAAACCAAATTTCTTTATTTTTCCTGCCACTTGATGTCGTCTTACTTACTTTTTTCTAAAAAAAAAAAAAAAAAAAAAAATATAAGTAACGCATGTTGATGTTCACTTAAGGTTTTTATTCAAATCAAAAAAGAAACAAAAATATACTATATACATTTATGTGATAATTCCAATACAGGCTTATGACGCTTTCCACACAATCTAGCGCACATTATAATACAAAAAAAAAAATAAAAAACATAAAAAATAACAATAAATAAAAGCAAGCCAAAAGGTACAGCACCAAGTGACATTTAATTGTTGTCCAAAAAAAAAACTACACTTCAATTCTTCTTGAGAATTTTCTAATTTATAAATTTCCTACTACTCCTTCTGCCTACCAATCATGCTACATTTAATTTCGTAATTGAAAATGCATTTGATTTGTGGATCAAATGAAAAAACTCGTACTTAAATCAGGACCAATGACACCATTTTTGGCATTTGAAAGACTGTTCTTTGCGGTTTTTGGTCAAACTACCACCGTGGATATAAATCCAATGCGTCACTTAAGACCTGAATGGACAGAGGTCCTATTTAAATTTGTATTTGGCATCTATCTGCTAGTGTCTGTGGTTGTTCTCATAAATCTACTCATTGCCATGATGTCGGATACTTATCAGCGAATTCAGGTTGGTATTTAAAAACTAATTTTTCTTTGTTTTGTTTTCTTTGTCTCTTTTTAATTTCTGAACGACATTTGTGGTGGACATCATAAATAATGCTCGTATTACAACAACACATAATAAATAACTTCGTCATAATGGTCATCGTTGTCATCGACATCATCACTGTCACCGTTTCGTCGTGTGTGGGCGTTGTTAATGTTTTTATTTGTTCAATGTATGATTTCATTTATCATTTATTTTTGTAATAATATCCGGTGTGTACTGTGTTCCTCTTACTCATCCTGCCAAATGGTTTGTATGTTCTCATGCATGTGCGATAAAATGTTTATGGACACACAGTGCGCATGCATCCGATAAATTCGTTTGAATTATTATTTTTTGCCGTGTTTGGTCAAACGACGACTGAACAGACACAAGTTGACAAAATCAAAAATCTAGCCACGCCCACTCAACCCTATTGGGTAGAGTATCTATTTAAAATAGTATTTGGTATCTATATGTTGGTGTCGGTGGTGGTGCTTATCAATCTATTAATTGCTATGATGTCCGATACCTATCAAAGGATACAGGTATTCTAATACACTTGCGAATGGTTGATTTTCATATTATTTTTTATTTTTTTTTTTTTTTTACATACAACTTATAAATAATTCCATTTATTTAAACATATAAATATTTCATCTTAAGCAGGTTCTAGTTTTCCAGCTCAGTTAAAAATCTTAACTCAACATAAAAAAAGAGAAATAATTTCAGGCTTTAATTTTTTTTTTTTTTTAAATGTATAAAATATTTAATGAAACTGTTAATATCTGTCTGTTTTTATTACTTTTATATATGTATATGTAAATGTGTAGTTCCATCTACTGCCCAGACTTGCATCTTTGGTGTAAAACTTTTTTGCAAGATAATACCTATTCAATTCTTTAACATACAATTTCTAAATATGTATTTTGTATATTAAAGATAATTCTAAGTGCTTTTACAGCATAAATTGTAAAGCTTAAAGCGTGTAATTTAGTAAAGTTTTTTGATTTTTTTTTTACTAAAACAAAAAATAACAACATTTGTATGTGTGTCTAGAATAGTTGTTCTATTAAAAAGAAAAGCTTTGCATTATTGCAATTATGAGAACAAAGCTTTTGTGTTTGTCCTTAATATAAGTCCTGAACATAAACGTATGTTTTTGAATTTTAAATGTGTTAGTGTTAGTATTAAAGTTAATGTGTTTGTTTTACCGCCAGCATGTTTTTTGCAAAGAAATTGCATGACTTTTGGAAAATTAAAAATTTATTGAAATAAAATTATTATTTAAACCGACTATTCTAATATCGCCAGAGTTTCTACTAATACAAACAAGTACGAAATTAGGCAGTTTCCAAGATCGATTTACAAAGATTAACAATAATAAAAAACTATATGAAGAACAGTTAGTGCTCCAGGCAATTTTACGAATTCCAGTAATAGCTGATATCACGACAAGTTAAACAAATATTTTTACCCTGAACTTAAGAACTTCAATGGTATTACATTTTCTTTCAATGTGTATGTATTTATCGTTGGTCAAATATTAAAACCTTGTAACTAAAAATTTATTTCTAAGACAGACATATTGATCATCGAATACAATTTTTAGTTACAGTTAGGTTGATATCAAAAATAATACATCGATAATCTCGAAAATTCAAAATCTTGCCGTTGCTGTCTTAAAACCCATTTACCAAAAAACACTTTACCGCTGAACTCTAGAAATGAAATGCAGTCCAATGTTTTTTATACCCTATATATAAATTTGTCATTCCGTTTGTAATTTCCACAATATAATTTTTTGACCCTATAAAGTATATATATTCTGGATCCATACAGATAGCGGAGTCGATTAAGCCATGTCCGTCTGTCAGTCTGTCTGTTGAAATCAACTTTCCGAAGCCCCCAAATAACCTACATACACGAATCATACATCAATATCTCCGGAATTCTTCCGGCTCGGCTGCTATTTAAAATCGAGAAAATCGGTCCACAAATGACTGAGATATAAGGAAAAAACCAGGACAACATCGATTTTTTACCTATATCTGGATTACTAAGTCATTAATATTGACAATATGGATATCTAGTGATAGATATTTCAAAGTCCATTGCAACGATGTATATAAGACCATAGTAAGTTGGACCTACAATGGGTCAAAATCGGTAAAAAATTTTTAACCTGAATTTTTTTTTTCACCAAAAGTTTGTTTCGCTAAATATTAAAAAAAAATTAAAATTAAAAAAAAAAAAAAATTTTAAATTTAAAAAAAATAAATAAAATTTTTTTTTCCAAAAAATTAAAAAAAAAACAACTGGAAAAAAAATAAATTTTGTTAACCTAAAAATACTTAAAATTTTAATTTTGAAGTATAGTTAGTTCTCTTACTTGTATTTTATTAATTTACGATGATCAACTCGTTTCTAGTTTTAGTGGAGAATTCTTGTTTTTTGTATTCAAACGTGAAAATCGTGAAATTGGTCCATGTTAGTTCCACTCGTATACATTTAATACACATTGAATGATAAAAATATTGTTACGTTTTTACCTTTTAAAAACGGGGTTTATTTCCTTTAAATAAACCGGATACTTTTGATTGCAAATAAAAAGCAGTTTTAGTAGTAGTCTAATTTGTAACAACTTTTTATTTATTCAAATGTACAACAGTCACTCAGTGTCTTTATCCACGTTTATCAATTCGCAGAAATGCACACACACTCTATAATGTACAACCTCAAAAGAGACTGTCCCGAACTATTGATTTTACCCATCATTTAGGGTGGGAACTAGTTACTTCAATAACTACGTGACTAGTTATTTTGACACGTGCATGTCCTAAGCAGGGGGTCAATTGACCCTTTTTGACTACAATGCGACTGTCTAATAGCTGGTCCAAGTAGTCAACGCATTGGATTCACATACTATTAAATAGCGTCAGTTACCTTACTAGTTACCTAACTGGTAACTTGATCAGCTACATAACTAAGTATTTTAACATGTACGGGTGCTAATTGATCTCAAATAGTCAGCTAAAAAGACATATCGAGCCCTAACCGCGGAAATAACGTAAGCGCCAAAAATCGAATTTTAAAGGAGAGAGTTTTTTTCGTTTTTTTTTTAAGTTGTGCGAAGGATTTTTTTGAAAATTAAAATGTAGTCTATTACTGGTGTCATATATGAGATAAATGCATTTTTAAGTTAATTTTGTGAGCAACAAATTTGTTTTGGCGCTTACGTTATTTTTACCGCCACTATTACAATCAGCTGAGACTAAAATATGGCGCATACGATAAATGCTTTATAAAGAAAAAATATTATTTTAAGTTTCGAAAAAATTTATTTTTTTAAAAATCAGAGAAAAGTTTTAAACTAATATAGTAGGTGCTTAGGAAATTAAGGCATATCTTCTTCATCTGTTTCGTTTAAGGCGTCTATAATATTTTGGGAATGTTTTAGGCCAATATATTCGTTATGAAAACTTTGAGGAATACTATTTTTATTGCAAGGTCATTTTAAATCATTGAATTTATATGAGGAAATTTTTAATTCTGTGTTGTATAGCGGAGGAGGTCCACGAACCGTAGAAGTATTTAAATCAATATCTTGTCGTCGCTATTAAGGAGTGAGATCGTAAAATTCTTAACACACGTTTTTCATTAAAACTTTTTACCCAAGTATTATTTGATTTCAATTATATTCATTTGTTGTTAATCTGATTAAAAACCTGGTTCAGGTAGAACGAATGGTTCACATGATATTTATTAAGCTATAAATATAGAAAGCATTTTCAAAAGAGCTCCCAACACATCCGGTAGGAAAGCAGCCCGGTTAGCTCAGTGCTCGGACTATTTGGTACGAAAATTAAAAGCTAATGCAGGTTTAAAAACATACAAGGCTCAAAAAGTTCCTGACAGGAACGCTGCAAAAAATTTAGAGGCCAAAAATAGAGTATGGAAATTGAAGTAAGAATTTTTAGATCTCACTCCTTATCACAATAGCCGTATTTAATTGTAATCATAGTTGTATAGAAAGTTGAAGACTGCATCGTGCTTAATTTTATTTTCTTTGGAACAAGCTAATCAGAAAACATTTTCCAGTTTGAAAATCAGAAAGAGTCCTCATGTAAACGCTTAAGTGCCTCGTAAACTGTGCAAACTCTCTATAATGAACTGTAAAAAATTGTATGTAAATTCGTTTCCACAACTCAGATAAGTTTGCGCGACAATTTAGGCTCGCAAACTTAAATATATTGTGCATTTGATAAATCAGCTGCTTTTGTTTACTTTATAATAAATAAAAATTAAATAAAATACAAATTTTTTGTACACGTGAAAATTGTGTGACTTTGGAACCGAATGATTGGATTGAATGGCATTGTGAATGGAAATATTAACCAACAGCTAGAATATAAGCAAAATCTTCCAAACTATGTTTACCATTGTTTGTTCCAAAGATTTCACTTTCATTAGAAGTTTTTAGAATTTAAATTTATACAATTTTTAAAACCTTTTTTTCTAAGAATTTTTTGAATTTATTTTTGTTTCATATTTTTATCAAATTGTACAAAATTTAAAAGGTGGGTTCATGAAATACGTTGCGCAAATTTGCGCATTTGCTCAAATGGGAACTTAAGCGTTTAAATGAGTACCCTTAGAGTGCTTTAATGATATAAATTCATAACCGTAAGGGGTTTTTCTTGCACTTCGAATAACTGTAGGCCACTCACTAGGAGCATCAGAATCAACAGGCATCATTGTATGACCAGGTAGTAAGCAAATTTGAATAGATTAGAAAAAAATGCTTGATTTGATATTTTTCCAATAAATGGGACTTAAATTTATATATTTTCCCGTTAATTGTATTTTAATTTCTTTTGATTTTCTCTCTAGTACTTCGGCTACTCTTACTTTAATTTATTGCCCCTTTTGGCTTTTATGTCGCTTACGTTATTTTTGCGGTAAAGCAAAAAGGTCAGTGTCGCTTACGATATAATTGAATTTGCGTTATCTCTGTATATATGAACACTTTATTTTCATTATTTCGGGTGTTGATGCGCACGACACTTTTCTATCGATTTTCATTAAAAAGTCAATTTCGGAAAAATGTCGCTTACGTTATTTTTGCGGTTAGGGCTCGATATCATAGGCAGTCCAATAAACGATAGCTTGTAGACAAACCTTTCTTCGACAACTCTCCAATGGATTGCTTCTGGTGGGTAAAATAACTACTTTCTAAAGTGCAGTACAAAATAAACGTTTAAAGTGACTTCACTATGTGTTATTAAGAGACACTAAAGTGACTATTGACTTCATGTTATGTTACATGGGATATAAGTTTACTTAAGCAAAAATAAAAATTAACTGTATGAAAATTATATCAACACAATTTGTATAAAACCAGTTTGAACGAATTACTCACAAAACGTTTGAAGTGACTACACTCCAGATTACTTAGAGACACTTAAGAGAAAATTGTTTCACGCTAGATTACCTGGGATATATAAAGTAACCAATTGTCTTATCTCTGCACTACAAAGAGCACATGCGTGTCAAATGACCAAAATATATAAATTGGAGTCAGCCAAGTGATAGGACATGTGTGAAGATTACTGTCTATAAGGGACACATTGACTACTTGCTTAACTGCTGGGACACGACAGTTGATATGTTAACTCTAACAGCGCCAATGATCAACTCAACTCACGACTACCACCTCTGCTACTATTTGTACACACGCCATCTATCGTGAATCTTCTACAATGATCTCAACGGACAAACTAGTACATTCGAATTCTAGAGCTTTCGATGTTAATGTTAGCAGCTTAAACATTTAGTGTTGCCATACTTATAAACAATGCTAATAACCGCATGCTACTGATGGACGTGTTTATAAACATGATGAATGTTGCAGGCAGTCGTTACAGACCGTTAAATTCGAAACGTTATTGCACATTCATAACAATATTTTGGTTTCATGATTGGTTCAATAAAATATTAAAAGATTATATCTCGAATGTAAAAGGAGGCGAATAACAGATCTATGCATATGAGGTAAAGACAAATCTTACATTTGATGTTCACGCATGAGGCGGTAAAATTGTAGTTGCCACGAGCAAAATAGAGCTTTCACTTTGAAGTAATAATAAAATAAGTCTTTAGAAGAAATAAGGTAAATTTTATTCCAAGCAAGGATCACTGAATAAATGAGCAAATGAAGTTGATTTCATCAAAAATAAATTAATTTTTAAACTGATTTCGATGTCAGAAGATGTAAAAAAATTCGGGTTAAACTATTTAAAATGAAAAAAAGTACTTTGAAAATGTTTTTAAGCGATGAGTTCTTATTTTCATGGCCGATATTTAGAAATAAATGTGAATCGAATGAATGAATATCACTCCCACTCGATCCATCCTAGTAGAAACTTGTGTGATATTAGAATATTCTAAGATTTTTTTATAAGTTACAGCGCTAAAGAAAACTCCTTCTAAAATACAGCTTTAATTGGTGTATAATTATAATTTGATTCTTTTTTCGTTTACTTTTTTTTATCTCATTTCATAAACACGGAATGCTACTATTTATATAACAATATATATATGTCATCAATTCATCAATATTCATTTCTAAATAAAATAAAATATATGTGAAACGAAACGAACATAATAGGCCCAATCTGATATTGAATGGAAATTTGGCCTATCAAAGCTTATACGCAATATGCATCGCACAACAACAGCGCCATCCCCGCTTAATTTAGTTACCACCTGGTTTATGTGGATCGTTGAGAAGGTCAAGGTAAAATATCAAGTGTGTATAACAACTGCTCAAAATGAATTTCTATGTAGCCGAGAAATTCTTACCTTTACACAAAACCACAAAAGAAGTTAAATGCCAATCTTACTTAGTAAAGCATAAATGACCTTTTCCCCAATTCATTTAAAGCAATATGGCAACAATATCAAAATTATTTTTATTTAAAATGCACAAAATGTAATTGAAAGTTTATCATCTGGCTTAAAGCACTAAATAACATGTAAAGTTCACTCTTTTTTTAAAGAGAAACCATAAATAGCACGACATTTTAAAAAGCTCTTCTGGCACCTATTAGATTTTTGTAAATGTATGTCTATGTGTAATTGTTATTTTCTCATACTCATTGTGTTTGTTGTCTCTTGTCTCGCTCTTGCGTTAATTGTTAACAAAACAAACAAACAAACAAAAAAATTAGGCTCGCATGAAGAAAAAGAAGCGTCCAAGTCTGGTACAGATGATGGGAATACGCCAGGCCAGTCCCCGTACGAAAGCTGGAGCCAAATGGCTTTCGAAGATCAAGAAAGGTAGGAAATGTATGTGTCGCTGCAAATTCCCCTAACGAACCAAACTCAAACAAAAGCTTTTTTTACAAAGGGCTTTTTTTTGAAATACGAAAAGTTTTGCAGCTACGTCAAGCCAAGTAATCTCTTAATATACCAACATAATCATTTAAATTGAATGAAATTGGCTAACAGCTCAAAATTTTAAATAAAAATTGAGGTTTCGGAAATAATTTATCTAATATTATTCGATTGTTTCTATTAACTAGATTCCATGGCCTTATCAGTGGTGCACTTATCACCATTGGGTTCTCAAACCAGTTTTTCGGCTGCCAATCAAAATCGTATTGAAAATGTTGCTGACTGGGAAGCTATTGCCAAAAAATATCGTTCATTGATGGGAGATGAAGAAGTAACTTCCCTTAAAGATTCGGATGCTGAATCAGGTTCCGTTGAAGGCGGTAGCGGTGGTGGAGGTGGAGGAGCTTCACATCCTCCCGGCCAGGTGGGCAATAATGTTGCGAATCAACAGCCAAATGTTTAAACAACTCTCATGTTTTTCGCTTTACATAAAAATCGCTTAATATTTCCTATTTTATTTTAATATACTTACTTATGAAAATTAGTTTATCCCCCACTTTAAATGTGTATGTTTAATATTTCCAGGTCTAAATAACCAAAAAATCTTTCTAAGGACTCTTCTATTTTATAAGATTTTTTTTAAAAATAACTTTTGTACATTTAATTAAATATAAATTTTAAAATTAGATAGTTGTTCAATAAAAGAAAATAATTTAATTGTAATTTAAAACTCTTGCTATAAATAATTTAATTTAATTACTCAGTAAATACTAGATTTTTGTATAATACATTTATTGAAAACAGTAACAACAAAAACCATGTTTTCCATAATACTTACTAGTTAGATATCCTGTAATTTTAGGAATTCTAATTGTAAATTTAAGGATTTGTCTTAGTGATTTTAAGTACATAATTATCCATATTAATTAAATACATATTTATTTGGTATTCATTGGATTTTTTTTAAATTCGTTTTTATAAAATTAGTCATAAGCTAAAATGTAAGTTATTCTTATTTAATATATATATCAACTTAAAATGTGTAAGTAAATCGAAATTTAAATTGAAATTTTTTTTTCTTTTTTAATAAATGTAATTTTTCTTTTAATAAAATTGTAAAAACAACTGAATTTTAATTTATTTAATTGTGTAATAAATAGAAATGGAAATATGTAATTTTTTTATTTTTTTGAAATTCCTATTTATAAGGAAGTTTATTTGCGCGAAGAACTCTAGTTTGTATTTTAAAAAATAAATAAATACATATTTATTCTATTGTTACGTTTTTACCTTTTAAAAACGAGGTTTATTTCCTTTAAATACACCGGATACTTTTGATTGCAAATAAAAGCAGTTTTAGTAGTTTAAAATGTACAAAAACAGAATTAAATAGTCACTCAGTGTCTTTATACATGTGTATCAATTCGCAGAAATGCTCACACACTTTATAATGTACAAACTCGCATGCACAGAACAGTTGATGTTAACTCTAACAGCGACAATGATCAACTCCACTCACGACTGCCACCTCTGCCACTATTTATACACACGCCATCTCTCGGGAATCTTCTACAATGCTCTTAACGGAAAAAACTCGTATGTTCGAATTTCAGAGCCTTCGATGTCATTGCCAACAACTCAAACATTTAGTGTTTCCAAACAATGCCAATAACCGCATGCTACTGATTGACGTGTTTATAAACATGATGAATGCTGCAGGCAGTCGTTACAGACCGTTAAATTCAAATCGTCATTGCACATTCGTAACAGTATGTAGAAAACAATCACTTTAGATTGATCGACAGGCGTCCGTTTAAAAAGTTTTTATTTTATATGAAATTCATATTATTTTTCTTATATAAGTAGTAATCACCAGTGTTGCCAGTTTAGCCTTTTTGAGACTAAATTTAGCCTTTTTATTTACTCTTTAGCCTCGAAATTTTGGTTTTAGCTTCGTGGCTTTTTTCTAGCTTTTTTTTTAATTTCAAAATAGCCTTTTCGAAATAGCCAAAATTTCGAGGCTAAAGAGTAAATAAAAATGCTAAATTTATATTTGTGAGACATTTTCATTTTAATTCATTACTGTTTTTCATTTAGCTTTTCAACAGACTCTAGAATTATGCAGTATTAAAAGAACAAATACCAATTGCCAATATCAAGTGCTTAAAATTAAATAGAGTATTTTATATCTGAAAGCTATAAATGTCTAGCAAATTCACTTTCAAGACAAAATTGTTATTACACATTATTTTCATCATTATATAATGGACAAGAGTCCCACTAACTCTCGAAGGCTTGTGATACTCGATGGCTGTCATTTGAAATAACCGTTAAACGTATTGTGGATGTATGCTTCGAGTTTAAACCAACAATGCTACAAAGCCAAACATTTAAGTGATTAATATACTGATTAAAATTTGGTGTATTATCTTTTTTTGAAACCAGTATTGCACAAAGTACAAAAAGTAAATAAATCATTTGTAAGCAATTCAGCGGATCCGACAAATCTGTTTTCTAATTTAAAATTTCTTCTCCATAGTTTGTGTTTTCAAATTGTAATACAATGCAAAGAAGTTGATCCTTTATCGTTCCCAATTGAAAATTGTTTAATGTTTTCGCCACATTTTTCATACAAGTTTGAAGAATGAGAGATACAATAAAGAACGGTTTAATTAGTGAAGATTCTGAAAAAATAATATGGAAAATTAAACTAATTAAGCAATTGCGACAACGATTATCATATGAAAGCTCTTCGCTAAATCGATTTTCTATCCGTTGATAATACACTTAAAGTAGTACTTGTAAAACCAAAAAAAGATATTATGTATGTGAAAAATTAAACTGCTAATGAAATTACGAAGATTATGGCTCAGGGCAGAATATTTTAAACTACAAAGGGAAAAATATAGAACCAACAATGTCCATTTTCTGACGGCTAATCCAGTATTTAACTTTTTAGTATTTCCTTTAAGTACTTAATGCAGAGGTTGAACGACTTTTTAGTACAATGAAAATTTTAAAGTTAAAATTGTTTAACGCGTTATTGAATATTAAATTTTCATTAAAAAATTATATACTTAAATATTATTTATTATATTTTATTTATATTTACGCAAATTCTAGTTCTGATTCTTTTATGTACCCAGTAAAAATTGGAGCTTACATGCAAGCAGGTTTGTAAGGGAACGAAGCTATTTTCTCCCTTACAAATGCTTCGATAAGGCATGATTTTTATATAGCGAATTCCCACTTGGAAGCATTACTTTTTAAAAAATGAAGCGTGTTTTCACTCACTACATTCAGCTGTGAGTAACAGCTATAAGTAAGCACTTATTTCATGTTTCTATGGCATTACTTCTTTCATTGTTTACAAAAAGCTCTTCCCTAATGCTTAATTAATGTAATGTATTAATTAATTAAAATCACTTTATCATTAAAATCACTTAATCAGATTTATATTTATAATAAAATCTTTTTATATTTTCTAAGAATTTTTTTTACACTTTTATTCGCGTCTTATCTGCACAAATGCAACTCGATGACTAAACATTTTATATTATGTAATTTAAAATGTGTTTTTTTTTTGTCGGAAAAGACTCGGTAAAACTGCCGATTTCAATAGTCTTTGCAATACAACCTGCTTCCTTGTAAGGGACAAGAGTAAGCTTAAATATTATTTAAATACTTCACTTACAACCTGCTTCTAATTTTTTTCAGCTTACATTATAAAATTACTCCTATCATTGGTATTCCCTTATTTCCTACTTCTCAGTAAGGCTTAATAGTAAGCGAATACAGATGCAGTTAGGTCCCTTTTTAGCTTCCTAAAGTCTAAAAATTTTTTACTGGGTAGTTATTTCGAAACACTAAAATAGTAAATACTTAGTACGTAAATTAAAAAAAAAATTGAGTTTTGTCTGTATAAAAATATATATGCATATGTATTTATTGTTAATGATTAATGTTATTTTTTGTTTGCTGCTGAAGTGTACCTTTATAATTTTATTTACTTTTATGAACATATTTTCTAGTTTTTTATTTAAAAATAAATATAAACCTGAATTCTTAATTTGTAATATTTTAGCTTTTTCTGGCCTTTTTTTAAGTCTATATAGCTTCTTTTTTTGCCAGCTCCTGGCAACACTGGTAATCACATCACTTTCCGGCACATTATCAACATTCGAACTGGAAGCCTCTAATTTAGCTGACATATCGTCGTCCCGAAGTTATCTTCACGTATATCACAAAATCAAAAAAAAAATGAGTTCAGTCCATTTTCTGGGGTAAAATTCTTAGATCTATCGATCTGTTCGATCCCCAGGTCTATATCTCTTATAATTTCTGAGATATTGTGGAGCTATTTTGTTGTATATCCATTTTTGTTAAAAAATGAATGTGTTATAATACCGTATGTGTCATTTTTGTGGATATACAATAAAAAGTGTATGAAATTTTGAACATATAAAAATCTTGTGTTATCTTCACGTATGCGATTAAATTATATGACAAATTAAAAAAAAATTAAAATTATGCTATTTTTATTATAATAGGCATTTCGATTCGTTCTATGTTCATGAACTATAAAGCATAGAATCTATAATGGTTATTAACAATATTATTATAATAAACTAGAAATAGAAACAAGAACATAATAACTCAAAATATATCACTCGAGTTTAAAATTTCGTATTAAAAATTTAGCTGAATATTACAAATTTACATTAATAGATCAGAAAAGAATTTAACATCATTATCGGGAAGGTATACATATAGGCGTTCAATATCTTTATTTTTGTCTTGATAAATATTTATTCTTCTGCATGTACTTAATTCTTTTTCAAAAATTGTATCTGAATTAGGGAAAACTCCATTTCTAGCTCGTTTTTTAAAACTTGATGATTGAAATTCGACTACACTTATAGAATTTTTCAAATGAGCTTTTTGGATTAATTTTGTTATCGAAACTTAATTTTAGGAGTCGGTCTATTGCACTATGTACAGTGTAAACCTCTTGAATATGCTAATGTACCGGCTCTGAACATTTTTGAACAATTGTTTTCAAGTTACTTCTTTACAAAATGTCAACGAAATTTTATTTCTGTTTTGCGGCACACAGTAGTCGCTCCTAAAAATAATATGCTCAATATTATAAAATCTTGCAATACATTTTCCAAAATTTTAAAAATAAAGGGTATTTTAAGCTCGACAGAACTTGCGAATGGTGTTAACCCTCAAACGAACTGTCATACTGCGCTCACTCTGGCAAATCATTATAAGTAAATTGACGGTTGAACAACGCTACTAAATTTACTTTGAAAATCAGTCATTGATTCGCGCAACTTATAGACGACTGTTTTATCGAAAAATTGCGTTCAGCAATGAGGCGTTTTTGGCGCATATGGAGTGAGACCAATCCACACCAAACCCTATAGACTTCATTACATCCAGAAAAATGCAACATTTGGTGCGGCTTACATGTTGGTGGCATCATCAGGCCTTATTTGTTCTAAAATGATGCCGGAGCTCGCATGATCAATGATTTTTTGTTTGAAAATATGAATGACATCTAGCCGGGCGAGATGTGGTTTTAACAGGACAGTGCTACGTGTCATACGGCGACCACAACCATCAATATATTCAAATCTAAATTAAGCGATAACTTGATTTCGTGAAATGCACCTGTCTAATGTCCTCCAATATCATGCGATTTAACACGTCTCGATTATACCCTGTGGTGCCACTTGAAGTCAGTGGTATATGCTGATAAACCAGCAACAATTTACGCATTGGAGGCCAAAATAGTTCATGTTATTCATGTCATATCATCAATTCAATGTCACAATGCTCGAAAAAAGTGGCCCATAATTAGACATCCATAATGCGCTTTATCAAAAACAGCCATATGCCCGAAATCATTTTCAAATCTTAATGCCATGTATTGATCTTTTGAATAAAAATGTTGTTTGATTAAAATTTAATTTTTTGTGTTATTTTTTACAATTTTAATTCTTTCGGGTTTAAAAAACACACTTTAGAACTAGCCATTTCCTTTCCGAGAGACCACAAAAATAAAGACTGGTAGTTTGTTTAATTGCTTACTAATTAATGTTAATTTAGCATACTGCAAGTATAACCCGTATACGTGAAGATAAATTTGGAGAAAATTACCCATATACGTAAAAAGTGGCGTATACAACAAAATGGCAAATTTAGTTTGGAGCTAAAAATGCTTATAACTTGAAAAATTTCCTCTATGACTTTGGAAATTTTTACACTAAACAGTGTTGAATTTCAAGAACTACATCATACAAAAATATCGAACCACTTTTTTCGACTCAATTTTTTTATATAAATCGTAGAAACTTTAAATTCGATTTCCCAAAAAAAATGTTTGGCAGTTACGTGAAGATAACTTCGGGACGACGATATTTATCTCTTCATTAGCACAATTATTTGATTCAGTATTAGATGCTTCTCTCTTTCAATTAGTCTTTTTAAATGTCTTTTACTAACACCTTTCATAATTTTTGTAGGCTAATAATTAAAATTAAAAATCACAATTAGTTTCAACTTTAAACACTTTTACTTTTTTAACTTACACTTTTAATTGCACGCACAATAACGATCAGTAATTTACATTTTACATAAAACAAAAAACAAAACAATGCTAAAATAAAAAACAAAAATATACCAAAAACAATAAACACACGTACATAATAACAGTTAAAAAAACAAAATTCTAAATAGCAAAAGAAAACAAAAACAAGAAGAAACGAAAATATTCAAATAAAAAAAAAAAATATGTGCACATAAATAAGTAGTATGTAATTGTGTACTTACATACTCTCTAAATAGCTTTATTTGCATCAAACATCCATCTTCTACTCCCCACCATTCTCTATAGACAACCACTCAGTTCGCGGTTTTATTTCATAGTGTCAACAAGTGTCTCGGTAAAAAAATTTCAATAGAAAATATATCAATTAAATAGTAATGGAAATAAGTGGTTTTCAATAATAAAAAAAGTATCAAAATAAAGTTAAAGTGTTATATTTTCACAATATATAATTAGTTTATTATAATATGTAAAGTAATTAAGAAGAAAATGCATTTAAAGTTGGTCTCAGTGAAATTTTCTTGCTTGTCATCATGTTTGTGCATTTTATGTCATTGCGAATTTATTAGTGTGTGTGTGTGCATGTGAGCTTACTAAGTAAAATGCTAAGAAATAACAATTCTAAAGTGTCTAAAATACAACAACAAGGCTACGACTGGTCATTGAAGGAGACGTTAAGATAAATGGTAAGTGATGCCACTTTTTGATGTTATTTCATATTGCCTCTATTTCAAAATGTGAATGGTTGTTGAATCTACTAAAATTAGCGAAGACTATAGCAATTTACTAAATTAAGCGGAGACCATAACTGAAAATATTATTTTTTATACAGTACTTTTCTTATTTAACGAAAATTTGTTCGTTAAAGTGAATACTTACTTAAAAGTACCTTTTTGGTATTAAATAATTAAAATACATAAAATATACCCTTCACCATGAGTGGCAAGGGTACATATAAGTTTGTCATTCCGTTTGTAATTTCTACATTTTTCATATGCTATCTTACAAAGTATATATATTTTGGAACGTTACAGATAGTGAAGTAGATATAGCCATGTCCGTCTGTATGTTGAAATCAACTTTCCGTAGACCACAAATATTTTAGAAACATGATTAATACAACAATATATCGAGAATTCTTCCAGCTCGGTTGTTATTTAATAACGAGAAAATCGGCCCACAAATGCCATAGATATAGCAACCTCGATTTTTTGCCTATTTTTGATCTATATCTGGATTATTAAGTCAATAATATAGACAATATGGATATCTATTGATAGATACATATTTCAAATATATAAGACTATAGTAATTTGGACCTACAATGGGTCAAAGTCGGGAAAAAAATTGTTAAACCAAATTTTTTTTAATTTTTTTTTTTAAAAATTAAAACAAAAAGAAAAACAATTTGGAAAAAAAAATTTCTTTTTTAAATTTTGAAAAAACTAAATTTAATTTTGTTTGCCTAAAAATATTTAAAATTTGTATTTTAAAGTATAATTTGGTGAATGGTATATAAGACTGGGCACAGTCGAATATAACTCTGTTACTTGTTAAAATTGAATTCTATAAAAATAATTTCTTATCTCATAAAAATATAGAAATTCATATCAAATTGCAAAAAGATGTCTTTCGGAAACGCAAAAAAAAAAAAATTTTAAAAATTAATTGATATCATCTGAAAATCATTGATTTTGAGAAATCTATTTGTATTGATATGCCCATTTAATACAGCACTGAATGTGATTATTAAATGGGTATCTCATTTTATTTTGGGGTCTAAATTTTGAGCATTATCAATATCCTCATCATCTGAAAATTAAGGTTGCCAGATGTATTTCACATGTTTTGCGAAATTATTTCGCATATATTTCATTCCAAATATTTTATATGTAGTTTGACAGCAGATCGCACGAAATTTTGAACAGAGTACTTAGCGTTAAACAGTAAAACTTCTGTACTTATTTTGTGGCTTTAAATAAACGAAAAAATCACTACAGTGTTCATTTAGTATGGATTTTCTATAAATTAATTATGATATTTATGATAGAAACTAAAATATGAAATTTTATATTTTTATAAATGTATGTAATACTTGAAAAGTATGATTTTTTTGGAAAATTAGATATTAGGCTCATTAACAATAAAAACATGACTTAAAGTTAGCAGTGGCTTAAATTAACTGTCTTAAAATTTTAAATTTGTATTGAAATATGTCACTTTATTTTAGGTACCACTAAGTTATAGTTAAACCACAAAATTTATTTGATAATTTTAAGTTAAATGTTTATTGTTAGTTACTATTATTTCGTTTGCTATATAAACACTAATTATCCTGCTGAGTTTCATTTTAAAATATTCAATAAAAAAATATCAAAAATAAAAGGCAGGAAGTTTAACCCGTTTATAGATATATTATTGTCCATTCAATCAGCTTTTGGTAGTAAGATAACAAAAAATATATTTATTCGCTTTTTTTTTAAACTCGATGTTAATCGACAAATATCTATTAACTTTAATTTGGACACAATTAAACAAAATTATTTGCTAGTAAATATGTAAATATTTTCTATACATATATCCAGAAAATATATAAATTATATATTTTCTGGATATATGTATATCGATGGCTTATATAGAAAGGTCGTATCTCGGTTTTTTTCAAAATCGGGTTTTTCACATATTCTGGTAGACAAACTCAAATACTCCTCTCCTAAAAAATTCAGTTTCCTATGTTGACGAATAACAGATTTACAGTAATTAAAAAACACACTAACTCATTTCAATAATAGTTTGAAAGAAAAAGCGCTAACTCATTTAATGGTGAATGCATATTTTTTGGTTTATATTAAAACAAACAACTTTTCTAAAAGTATATTGCGATATATTACAAATTTGTAGTTGTTTATTTTTCACTTTCACTTTAAGATTTTATTCAGTTTTTTTTCTTCTCCTATAAAGTTTAGATACGACCTTTCTATATTAAGTCATCGATATACAGTAATAGATTTTCCGAAGCCCCCAAATATAGTCAATCTTGTGGTATTAAAATATCAGCTACATATATTCACGAGAACTTTAGTATTGAATTTATGTAGGTTTAAAGTTATTTACAGATTAGTTCTAGCTTAATGAACAATCAAGTATTTTTAGAACTTTATTTTGTTCTTCTGTAAAGTTCTTAAAAACATCCCGAGCTTGTTGTTACCGTAACTACGTTATGTATGTTTAAACTTTGAAATAACGTCTTTGTAATTTGTGAAGTTCTTCGCTTATAATTTTTTGTAGAATTTTTATTGTGAATTTGCATGTTGTTTATGTGGACGAAGCGGATTTTCTTAAAATATAACACATTATGGAAGTGGAGACTTAAAAATAAAATGCAGAGTAGTGCCACGCAGTAATAATAATAGTGTTGGGTTTTGAAGCTACTAGTTTCAGCACAGTCACAAATATTAAGCTTTTAATTACACTGTTTGCCAAAGCTTTTAGGACATGTCTTTACTAATTATTTTGGTACTTGTAATACCAACATTGACTTTTAGTTGCAAATATTGTAACAATAAATCTTTATCATCGTAGGAGAATTTCTAGAATAACAGGATGTAATTTTTATTTTGAAACATGTGTAAAGAAACTATTTGAATAATTCCGGCACTTTGTTAAAAAAAAAAAACGTTTTAGTTTATATGACGCATTCAGATTAAATCTATATAAATATATAAATGTCTTTGTAAGTTTGTTTGTTTATTTGTTTGTTTGTTTGAGCATCACGCCTAAACGGCTGAACCGATTTTTTTGAAATTTGGAACGTAGATAGATCCTTACTTGGAAGCGTCAATAGGCTATAAATTTTTTCAATACTTGGACCAGAAAGGGATAAAAAGGGGGAAAAACGGGTAAAATTGGTACCTTTAGTTTTTAAACAATAATTACTAAACGGCTGAACCGATTTTTACATCGACAGGGGTAGCGAAGCGCACCGGGTCAAGCTAGTAGTTGTATATATGTACAATGTACATTATGAAAAAGTTCTTCAGCATTGCAACGTGATAGTTAATCATGTACATATTACCAATGAAAACAGTCTATTTGAATATTTTTGAAACAAGAACGTTGCAACAGCAATATCTTTTAGTAATACACAGAGAAAACGGATTCGTAGTAGCAACCGAATTTTTTGCCGATTGAATGATTCTGCCCTGATGACCGACTTATAAAGTTGTGGCTACAAAATGTTAAAAGGGGTAACAAAAGCTTGGTTGCTTCAAACGAAATTCTTCTCCATTCACTGATTTCCTGTTGCTAGAACCGACAAATTTTATGTGGGCAAACGAATCATTCGATTGGGAAAAAATTCGTTTGGCACTACAAATCTGTTTTCTCTGTGTACATTTATTTATTTATTTAGTAATGTAATTAATCTCCAATATTATCTACATTATGGGAAAGGAATGAAATGATTCCAGAGAGTAATAATGAAACTTATTTACGCTTTTAAATATACGCTTTCAAATATACGAGCCGGGTTAATATGTCCGTGACTTTCTGAATGAAACACAGGGTTTTGGATAAAAAAATTATTTTATTTTTCAACAGTGTCTCCTTTGAGCTCTATACACTTTGTCCAATGTTTCTCCAATTTGTTTATCCCTTCCGAAAATTAACATTTGTCGAGGTCATCAAAATAGGTCATCAAATAATTTCATCGTTGGAGTCAAATCTCTTTCCGCCGAGCCAGATCAGATTTGCAAACAAGAAATAGTCACTCGACGAAATCCGGAGAATAGTGTGGATGATGGAGCAATTCGTAGCTCAATTCAAGGAAACTGAAACAAACGCGGCAGCTATCTTGCGGAATGCTTTCTCATACGCAAGTGATCATTGAAAATTTAAACCACTGAACCATGTGAGATGCCTATTGCTTAATATCTCGCACTTTCAATCTCCGATCGGCCAACACCAGATCGAGATTGGATCTATTGTTTCGGGTGTAGAGACCTCAACTGGGTGTAACAACGTGCTTGTACGGCTTGTAAACCACTTTTTGACCATCGATATTGATGGTCCAGAGTTCACATAGTTTTATCAAGTTTAGCTTTGGTTTGAGTGATGTTTTTTTTCCCCTAAAAAATATTGCTTAATGAGCTGACGAAATTCAGTTTTTTCCAATTTCTCCTCAAGTCACGAGATAGTCTGCGATCAATATCTGTCAAACACAAAATAAATGACGAAGCTTGTTCAAATTTTGACAGGAGTCAACAGACAGATGCATGTTAACAGGAACAGTGTTGCCCTTTTAGTCACGGACTTATTAACATTTCTCGCGGACATTTTTTTTAACGCTCGCGAAAATGTGATATAATCTTCTATCATTGCAGTTGTATACATACATACAACTGCAATGATAGAAGATATTTTTAGATGTAAAAATGTAAAATTCCTCCGACACAAAACTCAACTCATATTAAAATATATCTGTAACCACCCTGCAGTTCATTGAACTAGTTCCGCTACGTCGAATTAGTTAGCCACTGAGAACAACCACTAGTGAATTTTCAACCCACTCGCAACGTTATTGACTGGTGAATTTAACACGGGGATGTCATTGCAGGTGGCCGATTGGCACACTCTGCATAACACTTCACTATTAAATTCAATAGTACGAATACTCCAACATTTGAGAAAAAAAAATAAAAAATACATTTTTCAGAGAGCGGGGTTGAACACATAACCTCTGGTTTTGTAGTCAAATGCGCTAATCACTAAGCCACAGAGCTCTTATTTGTACTGCTCTCTATTTGTTATTAAGAATTACATGTGAGTCTACTCTCAATTTTTGGTTTTTTTCATCATCAGAGAGAACGAAAATACCAAACGGCCACATTCAGCATTACATGTGGCCATCAAAGTGGTATATTTTAGAAGACTTTACCAAACGGCCACATTCAGCATTACATGTGGCCATCGAAGTGGTTTATTTTAGAGGATTTTATTTTACTTGAATTTATTTTCAAAAACTTAAGGCGAATATCCGACTATTGTTTGTTACTGAATACGCTAGCGAAATGTATTGCAAATGATAACCATTTAACTACCACTTTAGTAGCCACAGCGAACTAGTTTCTTGTGCAAGTAGTAATATAGCTAGTGTAAGGTTTCCAATTGGCACCTTTTAAACTGCTGGGCAGCTAGTGACTATTATAAAAACTATTTAATCTTATTAGTGATATTTTAAAAACAATAGAATGAAAATAACATTTTTTATTTGAAGAATTTTACTTTTAAGTAACTGTAATATTTAAAATAAAAACCTTTCCATTAATTAATGAAACATTAAAACATTAATATTATATTTAGGCAGCATGGCATGGATAACACATGAATTAGAAAACGTCTAATTATTTTCAAAATTAATTACTCAATATTAAATGGTATCAGATACTTAATAGAAAATACATTATCAAGCTACTGACTCATTTGGTAACTTTCAATTATTTTGAATGATTAGCTTAAATAAGTATGGCCTTTTTACTCATAATTATATTTTTTTCTTTGAAAATTTTGTCCAACCAAACAAAATATGTAGTTAGTTAAGTAAGTATGTTTTGTGCTTCGTTATAACCATTTTTAATAAAACCAAATTGAATGAAAATTAAATGTACTCGCAGTAGTAGTCCATATTTATAGAGCCATGTGTTCATGTTGACGGCAACTAATAATTAAAATTACAATATTGTAGCTGGACGGCAATACCATAATTATTCCCGCTTCTGTTTCTTTTTATTTTTATTTTGTACACCAATGACCGACCTCGCAATAAAATGAAAATGTACAAATGAATGAGTGAACAAATAAGTAACAATTAGCCATGTGACTTAATTCTAAGCCAACTTGGTATAAATTGGTTATTTTTGAAAATGAAATTTTATTCCATTAAATTGCTAAAATAAATTTAATATTCTGAATTTATGCCACTTAAATAATCTGCGGTGTATTTGCTAATATGTTGCCACCCCTGCCTGCATCCCATTATCTTTAATAATTTGGTTTCTGTTTTTAAGTACACGAATGTGAAACATAAGAAAATTATAATCAGTTGGCTATTGCGGTTTATAGTAGTTTTTGAACTTAAAAACCAAATATTTCAAAATTTAATACTTAATTTAATTTTAACCATGACGCAACCTGTGACTTCTCTAACCCCTTCAGTTTGGTTTGCTGTTTGCCGGTGCTGCTGCCTGTTTCATTTTCTTCTTCGATTTCTTTTTGGATTTCTGCAAATTGTGTCAGTTAAGTGTGTTCTGGTTCATAAATTCGTAGATTTATGGTAAAAGTGTTTTGTGATGCCACTCTGCTACAACAAAAACCAACTCAACGCTACTGTTATTTCATGTATCTTATGACTACGATTTCCCTCTTCATCAGGCCGAAGATACATACATATTTGTTTGAATAGTTTTCTAATATGGCCGAATTTGAGTGCTGAATAAATAATTATTGCCGAATAGTGGATTAACACAAATTGGGAAGGTTCTAAAAACCAGGAGTCTTCTAAAATTAGAAGAAAATTAAAAGATTTTTTCTTATCAGAGGAATATAAATTTTTTAACGTTTACCCAATCCCATCTGCGGCCAAAATTTAAACTTTTTAAAAGTCTGTTAAACAGTTTAAAAAAATTTAAGAATTTATCTACATATACATACAGTATCGGCCATAACAAAAGCACCCCCTCAGTGAATTTTTTTAATATTATATTTTTTGGTATAAAAACAAAGTTTTAAATTTTTATTATGTATTATTTTCAATTGTTAATATATTTACTATTGATAAACAAATACTTTTAAGTTAATCATTCTATAAGAGGTAAGATGAAAGCAAAAGATATTTAAACTGGTATATAAAACGGACAAAACTAAAGCACCCCTTCATGGATATAATATAAAACAAATTTTTATTTATATTTTGTTGCAAATATTTTATTTTGGATGACACAAGCACATCTGTTAGTATTAAGATATTAAGTTTTTTATGGTGTCTTGCGATATTCCTTCCCAGGCTATGATAACGCCTTGAAATTAATCGTGAAAATTGACAATCCTTATTTCTACAGTTTTCACGATTTATTTTCATATTATCAATCTCCCACAAGTTCTCAATAGGATTGATATCGGGAGATTGAGCAGGCCAATGAAGAACTTGAATATTATTGCTCTGTAGCCAAGCTTAGGATCGTTATCCTGTTGGAACCTTCCCTATAAGTGGAATATTTTCACTGGCATAAGGCAACATTACATATTTCCATATATCACGGTATATGAACCGATCCATAATCCCATTAACTTTATGAATTGGCTCAATTCCTTGTACAGAAAAGCAACCACAGACCATTACGTTGCCTCCTCCATGTTTAATTTGTAATGTACAATTGAATGAACTAGATGCCTGGCATCTAGTTCATTCAAGAAGGCAATATCAACTACGAATTTCTAAGTACCCAGGGTTCAGATTAAATAGGCAGACTAAAAGAAAATCCAAATAAAACAAACGAACTATTGGGAGCCATTGATATGCCACTAGCGGTCAGTCGGGCGGCGGGGTTCTTGTTCGCGTTGCTCTAATATTCGACATTCACAAATATTTGTTATAGACTCCCTTAACTACAACAAAATGTAATATAATTAGGTTGATTAGAAAACTAAAAGTTGTTAGTAGATTGACCCGATATTTTCAACCTAAAAAGTATAAATTTGACCTCACTTGATTGATCTATCTCCCAGATGTTATGAAGATAGAATGCCTCTCGACCCACCCATCCATTGATCTTATTGGGCAAGTTGGAATAAGATCCCTAACACAATAACACACTTACTCTCTCTCACACCACGAAAACTTTAGTAAACTTTTAGAGTTTCATTATAAATTTTACCATTTTATTTATATAAAGAAAATTCAGATTTAATAATCATATCAATATTTAAACTTTAAAATATTATTATTATAAATTCATTTCAAAATCCGTTAAGGAATAAATCTCAATAATTAAATCTGATTATTCAACGATAATTAAATTTTATAACAAACATTTTTAAATTTGTAACAATATAACTTATATAAAAAAAACACTAAGATTTACTGTAGCTAATGACGTAACAAAATAAGATTATTAATTGCATCGGTTAATGATAATTAATAACAATGTTATTTGCATCGTTTAATGATAATTAAGAATATAACGATCGTTGAAATTAAGAAGGTCGAGCACAAAGAAGAAGAAAAATATATTTATGACTTTACTAAATGCATTTTAATATTACACCGAAACCTCAATTGACGGCATTAGCAAAATATTACTTAAATAAAATTTTAAATGGAACCGATAATTGTTTTTGTTACTTGTTAATAAAAACTAAATATTTGCTTAGACTTTAAGTATAAATTAATGCAAAACAAAAAAAAAAAAAAATATATATTATAAAAAAATTCATTTAAATCACTCACCAATTTAAGTATCTGGAGCTGCTGAATGTTGAGGCCTCGACAATCCGCTGCAGATTTTGAAAGATGCTAAAGATGTAATTCAGATTTTTGTTTTGCATGTAAATTGATTCCATAAGGGCATTTTATACTAGTTAAGTTAAATAGAAACTTATTATAAGGTGTTTTTAATCTGTGATATCATATTCAATATTAGTTAAGGTTTCCACATCATGCGTTGTTCTAATTTATATTTCTTTTTGTTTTTATATTTTTAGAATAGTTTTAAGTATTTTTTTAGAGTAATTTTTTTTTAACATATTTTATTGAAATTTTAGGTTTAAGATATTAAATTTTTTAACATAATTTTATTCAATCTCAAACGATGATTTGAAAACGCTTAACACTTACTTGATTATTTTTGTTTTCTTTTCTAAATTTTTATAAACTTCTGTAAATTTGATCATTTTTGATGATTTTGAAGATCATAATTTGGAAACATTTTAATGATTTAGATTCATAATGATTATATTTTAAAAATGTTTTTTTGAATGGTTAAAGATGATGTTTCCTAAACTTCACTCGATTTTATTGAAATTGATGTCTCTTAGCTGGATATGCATTGGATCAGATGAATCTTCTTTGGCTATTCAATTTAATTTTCCTCTGATGACACTTTTAATTATTTCAATATTATCGTTTGTTAAATATAACTTTTTTGCACACACTTCTTCATCATCATATAGAACTTTGCTAAATAAAATTACTATGTAGAAATTGATATTTGTTTAATGACGATTTAAGAATTATTCTTTTATTCTTTATCTTTTTTCTCTTTGCCAAAAAACTCGTTTCATATATGCAAATTTCGTTTTGGTGTGCAATAAAAGAGCACAGTGGTGGCTAGAGGAATATGTCCACCACTGTGAAATGTATTATAAAAATTATTCCTGTTTGGAAAAATGTATATTAGTTTTTAAACCACTATAATAATGGGGCATATTACCTCTAGGGAGTGAATATTTTTGGACACTTATCCACTTCATAGATTTTCCTCAATTCTTCCAGAATTTAATAGACGCGTGAGAAATTTTAAAATGTGTTTCGCACTCACTACTATTTTGATAAAAGTATAATTTCTAATAATCACTTGTTATCAAATTATATTTTAATATAATTACCTTGATTGAAGATTAATTTGTATATACTAGGGATTAATTGTAGATATAAATATCCTTTAAGGATATTGAAGAAAAGGTTCTTTTAAAAACAATTTATTTTATATTTTCTTAATTTTTGATGTGTATTGGTTGAATTCAAGTAAGAAAAGAAGGAAATACTTTTTTGTTAAGACAAACCACGCTTTATTTTAAGAAAGTGTTCGGAATAATATCATAATAATCGCAAGTTTGAGTATGCGTTCTTATGCGTCAGGTGGATAATTCAATTTTCAATGTTGCTAACTAGTTAAGCAATGTTAAATACAACAGTGAGAGCTAATATAGCATTCACTTAAATTAAAATCGTTAAATTTTAAACTCATATTCAAATTTTCAAAACCATAGATATTTATAAATATTAACAACTTTTAACGAGGTGATGTAGTGTATAAGCAAAATAAATTTTCACCAAAGTAGTCTAAAAATGTTTACAACACTTAAATGAATAATCGTATATTACAAATTGTTCCTTTGCAATACTTAGGATTCAGAAAAGTATACAAATTTTCATATAGCGTAACCGCCTTATTCCCTCGGAACTTTTTAATTTGTGTTTGGATTCGTCAGAGAACAGTACTGTCTTCAATTTTTGGACACTTCAGTCGATGTGGGCTTTGGCAAACTCCATTTTAGCTTTCTTGTTTTTAGCTGATATAAACGGTTTTTTTGCTAGTCGTCGGCTGAATAATCGTGCTTCTACTGCTCTTCTACGGATTGTTCTTTCGCTAACGCATAATCTTAAACTTGTTCTTACTTGACTAGCAGATGCTGTAGGACCTTGCATTGCTCCTTTGATCAAGGAATCATCATATCGTGGGGTTTTACGCGGACGTCCTCAAGAATGCCCCGGTGATATACGACTAGAGATGCTAATCGGGACTGCATTAGAGCTATAACCAAATTTTGGCCCTAGCACTATGCGATTGCAAATTTTGTGTTATTTATTAAAAAAATGTCGGGTCATTTTTAAATAAAAACCTCACACACAAAAACGATTTTTAAAGGTCAAAATTTTCTCAAATTTGTATTACTTTTTTTTATTTTTTTATAGTAAAACAGCTTCGGGGGCTTTTTTATCCATTTATTAATAATAGCCTTTGAGCAAAATATTTTCATATTGTTCGAGGATTTTGTTGAACAGGATTTTAATTGAGTTTTGTTAAGTAAGTTATGAAAAATTTATGTTCCAGGGCCCCACTCAAGGAAAACAAAAAATACCTCATTCATTTATTAACTATGTTGCATCAGGCGTTGAGCTTAACAACTTTGCTGAACATCACTTTGCGAAATTCGGGCATGTAGAATGTCAAAATGCATGAAAAATGCACACAAAAATTACAATTTCTCCTATTTATTTATGAAAAACGGGATTTAGAAAATCCCGAAAATGCCGGACTTCGGTATTTAAGAAATCCCAAAAATCCCGGGATTTTCGGGAACGGGATTCCCCGTTTGTCATCTCTATATACGACCAGTCTGCAAAAACTTTGGAATCAGCCGGGAAATAACTCATCTGTTAATTGAATATTGTTTACTCAATTCAATAAATTTAATTTTAAATTCACTGGAGTACTTGTTTTTTGCCATCCATTGTTTTTCACAATAAACTTTATAGAACTTAAATTATACAGACTACGCATTCCTTTATTTTATCTTCTGGAATTTTTAAATGAGTCCGTTGTGAGTCCCGTTAACTGACGTGGGTTATAGGTCTTGCTGAGTTCATTACAAATTGTGTCTAAAAATTTCAGGAACTCCCTCAAATTCAGAAGTTATTCTTTTCATTGATGTTCGACAAATTTTCCGACCTGTAACTCAGGCAGTTTTAGTCCGACTTTAAATTTTTTTAACGGGTTTGGAAAGAAAACTGATTTCGCTTTAAAATTACGTACATTTGTAAGTTTAGTCGCTTTTATTTTTGTTTATTTTGATATGAAATTTTAGTTCTTAACAAAATATGGTTTCAATTATTTAAATCGAATGAAAATTCTAAAAGTTATTCAACTTTTCATCAACATCTTTTTTTAGTATTTTCTCACCGCATATGAAAACAATAATACTAATAAACAAATATTTGTAAAATTTTTAATTTACAAAGTAAATTTATTCGAACTTTTTTCAAAAAAGTTAAATAACTTTTGCAAATATAAACCGATTGTAACAAAATAATGTATAATTTTTGTCTATATAAAATTGTCTTTAAAACAAAAAAAAAAAAAGGTTTTCACCGACAAAAATTTAAATAACTACTGCTGAATTTGAAAAATTACGATAAAAAAAAAAATAAAAACTAAAGCGAAAAAACTTACACAATTTATTTGAATATACATTTTATGAAAGCTTAATTCTTTGCCTATCCATAATTGTTTAAAAATGTGTGAGTTAGAGGTACTAAAGTGCTACGACCTACCCTAAAACAGTTTGTTCAAAATAACTCAAAATTTTGAGGGTATTTCAAAATCTTTGAAAACGGCTTTAGTAAGGAATGAGATCGTAAAATTCTTAACACACGTATTTTATTAAAACTTTTAACACAAGTATTATTTGATTTTATTTTTTGATCAAGTTAGCTTTGTAAAACATGTCAATTATTATGTTTAATGTCAATTATATTCATTTGTTGTTAATCTGATTAAAATGAGTGACCAGAAAAAAGTTTAGTACGCACTTTTTTCTGGTCACTCATTTTAATCAGATTAACAACAAATGAATATAATTGACATTAATTAATTATTAAATATTTTCAACAAAACCCAACATGGTCCTACAAAAAGTTGGCCAAACAATTAAAGGTCTGTCGTCAAACTGTTTCCAATGTTATTAAACAGTATCGGGAGAACTTGTCCGTTGATAGAAAACCTGGTTCAGGTAGAAGGAATGGTCCACATGATGTTTCTAAAGTCACAAAAATAGAAAGCATTTTCAAAAGAGCTCCCAACACATGAGGTAGGAAAGCAGCCCAGTTAAAGTTAATGCTAATGCAGGTTTAAAAACATACAAGGCTCAAAAAGTTCCTGACAGGAACTCTGCTAAAAATTTAGAGCACAAAGACAGAGCACGGAAATTGAAGTAAAATTTTATACAAAAAATACACCTGTTACATAATGGATGACGAAACGTACGTATGGAACATTTTTCGCAACTTCCGGGTCAATATTTGTATGTTGCTGATGCTCGAGGGAATGTTGTAGAAAAGTTTAGGTCCCAAAAGCAGAAAATTTTCCCAAACAATTTCTTGGCATGGCAAGCAATATGCAGTTGCGGCAAAAGAAGCCAAATCATTTGTTGCAACGGGCTCTATAAATACCGAAATTTACATCAAGGAATGTTTACAAAAAAGGCTGCTTCCATTCGTAAGACTTCATAATGTGACCACTTATTTTTGGCCTGACTTGGCATCCTGTCACTATGGTAAACACGCCCTTGAGTGGTACAAGAACAATAATGTGGTATTTGTACCAAGAGAGGCAAATCCTCCAAACTGCCCGGAGCTAAGACCAGTGAAGAGATATTGGGCTCTTGTTAAAAGAGAATTGAAGAACGCAGAAAAGGTGTCCAAAAGTGTGGTAGATTTTAAACGGAGATGGACAACCTGTTCGAGCAAAGTGACAGAAAGTACTATAAAAACATTAACGGAAGGGTTTCCGAAAAAGGTTTAAAATTGCATCACTAGTGATTAAAACTATAAAAATATATTTTTTTTTTTTAAATTGTAAAAATAATTTTAATCAAATAAAAAAAATTAAAACTGTAAGTTTAGTGGTTTCGTTTTTATTAACATACATGGATGTTAAGACTTTTTCGATCTCACTCCTTATGTCCTCACCTAAGCCTACAACCTCCATTAGCTCGCTTTTCAAGTTCTGACAAAAAGTGTTATTTTGTAGCAGAGTGTTATTTATAGATTACGATTCCGATATAAGAACTCCTCGAATTTAAAACAAAAATTTATAAAAAATTAGGGGGTTGTTTTTTATAAATTTTTCAGGATCCTTACAGGACTGACGTGTAGCAGCAATTTATCATTGTTTGCTGATATTTAAGGAAATCATTTTATTTAATGCCAAAAAAGTTCATCACGGCACAGCCGAATATATTTTTCTATGTTCTATATTGTCTTCACTAAAGTCAATTTCTAAAATTCGGTCATATACACTGAAATACAGCTGTTATTATACTTATTGTTGTTGTTGGCATTTCTGTTCAGTGTAGCAGTACAAAAACAGGAAAAGGTGTTTTGTACGAGAACGAATAGTGATATTTTTCTATACTTGTATTACAAACACAACTAAAATGGTAAACTTTTTGAGTTTTTAAAGGCAACTTAAAAGAGTTACTGTTCATAAGTAGTTTTTACAGTAAAAGATACGCAGTCTACGTTTGTTACAACATACTTTTCACACTGCTAAGCGAAAGTTTTTGGTTTTTTTCATGCTATTTTGTTAAATTTCTGCTTAATCGTAAAAGAAAGGTCTCTGGAATATGTCTCTTTTTAACACAAAATTTAGTATACGTTTTTGAAATATTTGTTAAACTTTTTCACCAAACAACACATGTTCCAGTTTTGTCTTTGAAATATATACGAGTGTATTTTAACTTGTATAATTTTCACCTCCTTCATTTCTTTAGTGCTCGTGTGCGGAGAAGAGAAGTGCAAACTTTTTATGTTGGCATTAGTTGTTTAATTTTCTAAGAAATAACAGCGGCAGCAGCAGCCATTTTTAACGTGATTAAATTAATGGTTTTGGCATCAGGATTTCAAAATGAAACTTCATTTACATTTTATGTATGTGACTGCATGTATAAGTGTCGATGGGTGGGTGGGTGTATGTGTGTGTGTGTACACTTGTAGTTTTATTATAAAATTTTACCTTTTCATCAATTTCTTTTCTGCTGTTGCTTCCATCTTTATAGTTGATACTTATTATGAAAACGTAGACACTGTCGGACATATTGTGCTAAAACTATAAATTCTTTTTTATTCTGCATTTTAGTGCTACAACTAAAACAGATGCCGCCATTTCATTGATTTCAACATTTTCATTGCTAAGTTTATAATAGAAATCCATAACAAATGGTCCACCACATAGTTATATGCTATAGAAATTGTGATAAGGGCGTGGAGATGTGATTATAAATGGGAAATTTTAAATTACACTGTGGTACACTCAAAAATAACCTGTCAATTTTTAATTTGCGGGTCCAAAAGAATATACTTTTGCGAGTGAGATCGAAAAATTCTTAACATACTGTTACGTTTTTACCTTTTTAAAACGTGGGTTTATTTCCTTTAAATAAACCGGATACTTTTGATTGCAAATAAAAGCAATTTTAGTAGTTTAAAATTGTAACAACTCTTTATTTATTTAGAAGTACGACAACAACAGAATTAAATAGTCACTCAGTGTCTTTATACACGTTTATCAATTCGCAGAAATGCACCCAAACTCTATTACATACAACCTTAAATGCACAAGACAGTTGATGTTAACTCTAACAGCGCCAATGATAAACTCAACTCATGACTGCCACCTCTGACACTATTTATACACGCACTGCCATCTCTCGGGAATCTTCTACAATGCTCTTAACGGACATACTAGAACATTCGAACTCTAGAGCTTTCGGTGTTAATGTTAGCAGGTTAAACATACAGTGCTGCCATACTTACAAACAATGCTAATCAAAAAAAACATTGTTGATAAGTAGAAGCTTCCACTAATGGACGTGTTCATAAACATGATGAATGTTGCAGGCAGTCGTTACAGACCGTTAAATTCAAATTGCTATTGCACATTCGTAACAATACATATATGTTAATAAAAACGATACCACTAAACTTACAGTTTTTTTATTTTTTTTTTGTTTGATTGAAATTATTATCACAATTTCCAAAAAAAAAAAAAATAAAAATATTTTTGTAGTTTTAATTACTAATAATGAAATTTTGAACCTTTTTCGGAAACCCTTCCATTAACGTTTTTACAGTGCTTTCTGTCACTTTGCTCATAGCTTTGCTCGAACAGGTAGTACATCTCCGTTTAAAATCAACCACACTTTTTTACACCTTTTTTGTGCTCTTCAATTCACTTTTACCAATTGCCCAATATCTCTCCACTGGCCTTAGCTCCGGGCAGTTTAGAGGATTTGCCTCTCTTGGTACAAATACCGAATTATTGTTCTTGTACCACTCAATACCTTGCTTCCATAGTGACAGGATGCCAAATCAGGCCAAAAGTAAGTGGACACATTAAGAAGTCTTATAAATGGAAGCATCCTCCTTTGTAAACATTCCTTGATCTAAATTTCGGTATTTAAAGAGCCCTTTGTAACAAATGTTTGGCTTCTTTTGCCGCAACTGCATATTGCTTGCCATGCCAAGAAATTTTTGGTAAAAATTTCTGCTTTTGGATCCTAAACTTTTCTACAACATTCCCTCGGGCATCAGCAACATCAAAAAATTCACCCGGAGCTGCGAAAAATTTTCCATACGTACGTTTCGTCATCCATTATGCAGCAGGAACTTTTTGAGCCTTGTATGTTTTTAAACCTGCATTAGCTTTAACTTTTCGTACCAAATACTCCGAGCACTGAGCTAACCGGGCTGCTTTCCTATCGGATGTGTTGGGAGCTCTTTTGAAAATGCTTTCTATTTTTGTGGCTTTAGAAACATCATGTGGACCATTCCTTCTACCTGAACCAGGTTTTATATCAAGGGACAAGTTCTCCCGGTAATGTTTAATAACATTGGAAAAAGTTTGACGGCAGACCTTTGAATGCTTGGCCAACTTTTTGTAGGACCAAGTGGAATTTTGTTGAAAATATTTAATAATTTTAATACGCACTTTTATCTGGTCACTAATTTTAATCATATTGTTACGTTTTTACCTTTTAAAAACGTGGGTTTATTTCCTTTAAATAAACCGGATACTTTTGATTGCAAATTAAAGCAGTTTTTGTAGTTTAAAATTGTAACAACTCTTTATTTATTTAGAATGTACAATAACAACAGAATTAAATAGGCACTCAGTGTCTTTATACACGTATATCAATTCGCAGAAATGCACACACACTCTATTACGTACAACCTTAAATGCAAAAGACAGTTGATGTTAATTCTAACAGTGCCAATGATGAACTCCACTCACGACTGCAGTCTCTGCCACTATTTATACACACGCCATCTATCGGGAATCTTCTATAATGCTCTTAACGGACATACTAGTACATTCGAATTCAAGAGCCTTCGAATTCCAGTGTTGCCATACTTACAAACAATGTCACTGATGGACGTGCCTTCAAACATGATGAATGCTGCAGGCAGTCGTTACGGACTGTTAAATTCAAATCGTCATTGCATATTCGTAACAATATTGACATAATTGACATTGAACATAATAACTGAAATGCTTTACAAAGGTAACTTGATAAAAAAAATCAAATAATACTTGTGTTAAAACTTTTAATGAAAACGTGTGTTAAGAATTTTACGATCTTATTCATAAAAGAGCATATTTTGTAAACTATGTCTCACTACTTCTCAATTTTTTGAATGGTTGAGGGTAGAAATATACATGGTCGCTGTGTGGGAATTTGTATGGCAAAAATATAAGAACATTTTTCTCGCAATTGCGGCATGTTGCATGAGAGTTTTGTTCAAATTCATTTGCAGTGATTGAAAGAGCCACAGGACGAAGACAGATGTCACATCATGAATCTGTATATGTCTAGGTTATTTCACACAGAAAGCAAATTTGTGGTCACTTAATTTCAAACCACAAAATTTAAAGCTCACACTTCTCATTTTGAAATCATTTTCGATCATATTTGTTTGTCATTAAAATCTAATTCATAACATAACATTGAAAAGCTAAAAATCTTCGCCATCAAATTTCGTTAAGAATATTTTAGAAACATTTATTTTAAATATATATGTCCTATTTAATTTTTATAAGTTTTAAAAACGATTAAAAAATAGTTAAGTAAACTATAAATTTAATTGATAATAAACCTCTATTAATAAAAAGCCTTAAATAATTATGTAGATATTTAGCTTATATGAAATCTTAACATTTCCTTAAACTCAGACTCTGCTTATTTTCCGTTACTTTTAACACAAATCAGAAACATATTTCCTTATAAATCCATTACGACCGTCAAGTTCAATGTATAAATACATCTATCTATCTACAACGGAAATATGTGTTGCATTGATACTCTTGTTTGAGTAGTTGTACTTCAGGCAACTTCAGTTAGCAGTGTGTGTACACTGACTTTACAGTATACACGGTTCAAGTTGTACGTACGACTACAATTCAATTGAATTGAAGTAAATAATTTATAATGTTACAGCAGACATTGAATACCGATGAACGTACAACATCTTCTCAAAGTGAGTTGATATTTAAATATTTTATTTTATTTTGCTTGAATTTGTATCCTTCATTTTACGTTACAACTAAAGGAAACACATAGACAGACACAAATATACGTACATATGTTTTTTTTTTATATTTTTTTATTTCTTACATTTCATCAAAGATGCAAATATCTTTTGGCCTTACAAATGTTAAGCTTGCTTTTCTTCCAACTTCTCGGGTATTTCGTTTGTTTGTTTTATTTTTTTTATTTTTTACCATGATTTCTTTCGAATAAGGCTTTAGCTTTTCATTGCTTGTTTTTTCGAAACGAATTTGGCATTTGTACATGAACTCAACTGTGTGTTGTAGTTCGTACAACAATTTGCCATTATTGTCCTTGTCTACACGGCATTTGGGAAAATGCAGTTAAAATGTGTTTTTAAGGTGTTCTATGGTATTTTTTTTTCTTGGCTTTTTGCATCAACGTACAGCCATGAATTTTGATAGTTTTTTTTTTTGTTCTCTTTAAGATGGCATAACGTTTTTTGAATCTTAAAACAACACTTTAGATATTCATTCATAGATATTCTTATACCCATGTCCTAAGGTGTGTATTTATGTTCTTCATTTTGTTTAGCATTCAATTTTGGTCTATCTCTTCTTAGAACTCTTCACTCTCAGATTGCAGTGTTGGTGTCTTGAGATTGTCATTTGATTTGCAACCATTTGTAATATTAATGAGAGTTGTTTTACTGTATATTTCTTAAAGTCATGTTTGTTTAATGATATAACAATGTAGAATAATATGTGGACCTGGCTCCACAGTTGTTATCGGACAAGATTTTCTAGATTTTTGCTCGGAATGCAAGTTTTTGCATATATTACCAATATTAAGGGGACAAAATGCATTTTTTGCTGAAGCGTGAATAAATGTGTATATTAGGCACTTCGACTACAATTTATTTAAAGAAAATCTTACCCACCACCACAATATTGGCTGTAGACCCTATAACTTAAGAGATTTTTGTTAATTAATTTGAATTTGTTTATTTTATATAATTTAAAAGTAAATTTATAATTTGGCTCAAGTTCATTTATTATAATTACTCTGAAATAATTCAACGAATACCAGTGTTAAGTAATTTTAGACAATTGGAATGCTTTTTCTACCCCCCCAAGGCCGTCATCAACAATCTTTATTATAATCTATTATTGGGAATTATAATATGGGAAGTTTTTTGTAAGTTAGTCGAAATTTAAATTCTTTTTTATAATACAAGGTGGCGCAAAAGTAATCCTCCTATCAGAAAATGCTATAAATTTTGAGATTGGCCCCTAATGTCAGTTCTGTTTTGACATTTGTGTAGTAAACACATGCGAAATACACGTTAATAAACAATGTTACGCTACACTGCTCCAGAACGCGGAATATTGCAAAGTTTTTAATTTTTTTTTTTAATTACAGCCAAAAAACATTGGAAGTTTACTTTTGCGCCACCTTATATGTGTGTATTTTTCTTTATTAATTACTAGCATAACCCAGTGCGCTTTGCTACCCCTATCCTAGTCAAATATGAATGGATTTCTGATACAACCTAACTACGTAGTACGTATTGAGAATCTCTTAATTACAGTTCACTTGATATTCAAAAATAACTTACTAACTAACTGTGTTTGGGAAATACCATTCCACTTCTGATCCCACCCATTTTTATATCTTTTATATATAAAAGAAAATAACTCATATCAAGCTTTACCTTAACTTTATATGGAGGTGACTGACTTCCTTTTCCGACCACTCTCATTTTTGTTCCTCAGATATTTGAAATTAATATTTACTTCGTATGATAGGTGCTACGCCCTTTAATCTAATTTCGCCTATATTCTGCTAATAAGAAATTAATTAGAAAACACTTTTACAATTATAGTTCTCCAGATATTCGAAATTAACAATTTACTTTGTATTGTAGGTACTCTACTACTTTATACTTTGTATTTTAAAAATATTTTCAATCAATATTTCATTTTAAATGTTGTAAATACAATTTTATAAATTTTCATTCGATTAAAAAATTTTCAAACTATCATACATTTGTGTCATAAATAAATAAATTATTTTAATTTTTATAAATATAAATGTGTCTTCATTTATAATTGGTGACCCCGACGAAACAAAGATTAAAATAATTGCAACAATCAACATGCCTGTTTTTGAAGATATTCCATCAAGAAGCACCACGCAAGAGATGCCACAATCGAATCCATTACCACCACCGGCAGAGCCTATAAATGTTCCGGAAATTTCTTCTGCAAAAACACCAAAGCTTCCAGCTTTTTGGAAAGATGAACCTGAAGTTTGGTTCTTTCAAGTTGAAGCAAGTTTCCGTATATGTGGAATTACTCAAGACACCACAAAGTTTGAATATTTGGTTATGAATTTGGACCAATCCGTCTTATTTTTGGTAAAAGACATAATCATTTCCCCACCTACATCTGGTAAATACGAAGCACTTAAAAATCGTATCATTAATTCATTTGCTGAGTCTGCGGAACATCAATAAACGTTTGCTAAGTGGCATGGATATGGGTGATCAAAAGCCATCCCATTACCTTCAACGTATGAAATCTTTATCCAATGGTAAGGTTAGTAGTGATATTTTGAAAACCCTCTTTCTGGAACGATTACCAGATAAAGTAAAGAGTATTTTGGCCGTTTGTGAAACCAGTGACATTGATAAATTAGCACTTCAAGCCGACAAAATTGTTGAAGCCTTTACGAGTTCAACATCAATGTTTGTTTCCGAAATATCTCCGCCTTTAAATGAAGATAATTTATCAAGTAAATTGGACAACATAATTTCTCGTATAGATGCGTTAGAGACACGTTCAAGACCAACTCAACGTACAAACACGTCATCTTTCAAATCTCGATCTAGTTCAAGAGGAAGTTCAAGAAATAGAAAAGAATCAGGTTTGTGTTGGTATCATTGGCGTTTCGCTGAAAAGGCACTTAAATGTATTCAGCCATGCAAATTTGAAACCCCAAAAAACTAAGCTCCTCTCATACAAGTTTTCCGACCGCTTGTATGGATGAATTATATAATGGTCGTTTATTTGTTACCGAAAAGCACTCAAAAGTCCAATTTCTTATCGACACTGGGGCTGAAATTTCAGTATACCCTTGTAAAAATCGTAAGTCACCTCAGAAACTTTCATTATACGCAGCAAACGGCACTGAAATCAAAACCTATGGCAACATTATTCTAAATTTAGACTTAGGTCTGCGCAGAAGTTTTAAATGGAACTTCGTAATTGCTGATGTATCTCGCTTTTTATAAATATAAATGTGTCTTCATTTATAGTATAGGGTGTGCCAAGCCGACTATTCCAAATTCGAAAATTTGTATCGAAACTATGCAGAGTGATAAAAGAGCCATTTAGATAAAGTTTTAAGAATCTTGCAATTATAGTTCACAAAATATTTAAAAATAACTATTTACTTTGTATGGGAGGTGACTCACCACCTGTTCCGATCCGTCTCATTTTTTGTTATATTTCATGCAGTGATAAGAAATTGATTTCTATAAAGTTTGAAACTCGACACAATTATAGTTTTGCAGATATTATAAAATACATAACTATTTACTTACAGTTGCATATATTGTACACCTATCTCTCGATTTACACGATAGATGCGTTCCTGAAAAAATCGTGTAGATCGAAATGAAAAATTTTTGTATGAGAAATCGTGTAAATCGAAAAAAGACCCAAATACGAATAAATTTTGTTTAGAAAATTCATAAAAAAATTCAATTTAAACAATGTTTTAAAGCAAAATTTCCATAAAAAAAATTTACATTTAAAACGTTGTTTAAATTTAAAAATTGTATTAGATTTTGATAGAAAAGTACGCTATGGCATTATTTTCCAAAACTGTCCCGATTCGTCTGTATTGAAGACTTTATAATGAGTGTATGAATTGGCAGCAATAATTTCAGTAATTTTTTCTGGATATTCTTTAGACACATCTATGTATATCAGCAGAAGCTTGTTTAACTTTTAATTTTATATTATGTAAGGAATGTCTTTGCTTAAATATTTCAAACCAACCCTGACTTGACGAAAACGATATTTTTTGCAGCTGATGACGTAGATGGTAGCTGATCATTAAGTTTTTCATAAATCCTCAAAGCTTTATTTATAATAGCAATGGTATCAATTGGGATTCGCTTTTGAGTTTGATGATGTTCTATCCAGATCATCAATTGTAATATCCCGAACGCATGAGGTTGTACTCAGGGTCATTTTGGTTCCAGCTGCTACACTTTTCCCTATTATGTTTTCATTTTTTATAGATAACTATTTTTGAGAATTGTTCGGATATATTTACTGAAAAACATTATTTTTGCTAAAATATTAAAAAAAAATCGTGTAAATTGAGGTAATTTCCACAACCCTCGAAAAAAACGAAAACCAAAAAAATAGTGTAAAAGTGAAATCGTTGATAAAGCTTACATTTTCGCTGAATTATTCGCAAGTAATTCTCACTTGCCGGAAAGTGATCAAGAACTGTCCGAACTCGAAAGAGTATTAGTGACTATGCCAAACATATTCTTTCGAGCTCGTGCTGTAAAAAGGGTTTTAACGTATCTCAACGTAAATAAGTCTCCTGGGCCAGATGGCATACCAGCGCTGGTCTTGAAGCAGTGCTATTCGACGTAAGCTCGTCCATTAGCCAACCTTTTCAGCATTTCATACCGTGCCAGTATTTCCTGTATGTTGGAAGGTTGCTAATGTTACGCCAATTCCTAAAAAGGGAGAGGCTAATAACCCTGAAAATTATCGTCCAATAGCAATTTGTTCTGCACTTTCCAAAGTTATGGAAAGTATGATAAATTACCATTTGGTTAAATATTTAGAATAGAGGACGCTCTACGGGAGACTTGCTAGCCTTCCTATCGGAAAAATGGTGTCGTTCCATTCACCGTTTTCGCGAAAGTAAAGTGGTGGCTCTAGATATTTCCAAGGCGTTCGATAGAGTGTGGCACGGTGCACTATTATCGAAACTTATTGCTTTTGGTGTCGGTAATAACTTCTCTGGATTTATATCGAGCTTTCTCAGAAATCGCACTATACGAGTTGTTACAGATGGGATCTCATCAAACGAGTTCAAGATGAATTCAGGGGTACCGCAAGGCACCGTTCTTTTCCAACTCTATTTATTCTTTTGCAGATGACAGCTACATTTGCCATTCATATTCATTCAGTTATAGACCAAGCCTGTCGGAGATTGGGGCAATGAGGCAAAACATGAATGATTCCCTTAATCGGGACCTTGTGACAATCTCTGCATGGGGTCGTGCAGAGTCGCTTTCAACGCCCGCAAGACTCAATATTGCATGTTGACACAAAAACGAACGACAAACAATGTTGCATCATCTGTATTTAAGGTTGGTGTAAATATTGTGGAATCAGACGCTCTTGATGTTCTGGGCATGAAAATACAATGTGATGTCCGCTGGCCTAAACACATTTTTCAAGTGTCGAAAGAAGCATTCAAGTGTCTCGGTTTTTTGAAACGGTGTAGGAATTACTTCACTCCATCTGATCTCCTCACTATTTACACCACATATATCCGACCGAAAACGGAATACAACTACCATGTATGGGCCGGTGCTTCAAAGTCTATTTTGGAGCTGCTCGACCATGTACAAGAGAGGGCGAAGGTGATTATTGGTGACAGTATACACGTTTTTCGTCAAGAACACATCCCTTTGTGGTCGATTGGCCAATGGACCGCACAACACATTACAGGGAAAATTCGTTCTTTAGCCGTACTGTACGTATCTGGAACAAACTTACCGCCGAAGTGTTTCCTGCCATTTCCAATGTGGGAAAGTTCAAATCGAATGTCCACAAACACTACTCCCTCTTTCCTCCATCCCATAACCTATTTTCCTAGTTCCAACACAATGCTTTGCATGAATAGGGGTCATCCCCTGAGTGCTGGTCTAAGAATAATTACCTTTAAAATGGCATATTCTTTCCCCAAATTTAATGAATAATATGAGCGTAAAAGGGGTTTAAAAGGGGTTTAATATTATGAGATTAATAAATATCATTTCCAACTTGAATATGTGAAAATACTTTATTGTTCTTTGTAACCATGTTTTTATTACATTAAAATTACTTTAAACTTTTAATTTTTAAGTTTTCTATGAGATGTAAGGAAAAAACCAGGACAATCTCGATTTTTGGCTTATTTTTGATCTATATCTGGATTACTAAGTCATTAATATAGACAATATGGATACCTAATGATTGATATTTCAAAGACCTTTGCAACGACGTATATAATACCATAGTAAGTTGGGCCTACAATGGGTCAAAATTTAAAAAAATATTTTTTAACCCGAATTTTTTTTCACCAAAAGTTTTTTTTTGCTAAATATTAAAAATAAAATTTAAAAAAAAAAAAAAAATTTTTTTTAATTTTTTAAAATTTAAAAAAAACTATTCCAAAAAAATTTCCAAAAAATTAAAAAAACAACTTTGAAAAAAAAAAAAAAAAATTTGTTTACCTAAAAATATTTAAAATTTTTTTTTTGAAGTATAATTTGGTGAAGGGTATATAAGATTCGGCACAGCCGAATATAGCTCTCTTACTTGTTTTTAATTTGTTTGTGCATAATTAAAATTACCCGGTTGATTACTACTTATTATTTTTTGTTTTTATGAATTGATCAATTTAAAATAAAGTTTAATATTAGATATATTTAAATCTGACTGTGCTTTAAACTACTTTAGATTAAAGCACAATCAGTTACACAAAATTCAAATTTTTTAATTTTATAAATTACTCTAATTTCAGTAAAAGTGTATTCCACATTCGACTTAACCATCAACAGTTCTATTATTTGACTTTACTGTTTTTTCTCCCACTTTTTGTCTTATCTTTTTTATAACATTCGAATCCTCATAAAATGCACACACTATTGCAGTGTGAAAATGAATTTAAGACCAAGTAACGATATTTTCTCCTTAACCGTAATATTATGTTAAAACTACAATAAAAATTCAAGACATTTTCCAGACATTCGTTTCTTTTTTTTTTATAAATTTTCATTCATAATAAATCATAAATTGAGGGAAAAGGTGGAAAATCTTCCTGGTATAATTTAAAATGAAATAAATCCAAAAAGAAGTGGAAATAAACAAAGAAATACATTCAAAAAGATAAAATCCATTAAAGTCATTTCCTTGTTATGTTATTTTTATGGAGTTCTGCACTTCTTTTTTTTTTCGTGTTCATTTTATTTATTTTTATTAAGTACATACCACAACATTGGCACTTTTGTTGCAACTTGCAAGTTAAATGCAATGTGTATTTGTTGCAAAATTACACGTACATGTGCATCCTGCAGCCAGAGCAGTTGCCAGCATCTTTTTTATTATTTAAATGCGCTGTGCAAAAATATGCAGCGTAAAATCCACTGATTACTTTTTGTTTCTGCCGTCTGGCCACCACAATTCGATATTGAAATCCCTTGCTGTGATAATAATTTCAGTCAACCAACTTGTATATTTGTATCTCTCAAGAGTAGGGGTTGCCTTTGAATAGAAATTTTCAACATTTCTTTAATAAAATAAACAAAACGGCTAAAAAGTTAATTTTAATATGTTATAAGAAGATTTAAAAATGTTTCATAAATTATTATTTTTTGGTATAATTTTGCAACTCTTTAATTTGGTACGAAAACCCTGCAATATTATTGCTCCTGCATTTGAACCACAACAAGGTTAATATGACAACATACTGGGTATTGCCGCTGGAGAATTGATTAATAATGAAATAATAAATTTCTCTACTACTTGTTTTTAAAATTACAGCCTCTTGATACTTGACCAGCGTGTATCATTTGGATTTTCTTTTTTGCAATTTGTTAAATCTTGTTTTTCATTTTCATGTATTTTTTTTTCGTATTATTTCTGTTCTATAGAATATTTAAGGTTTTTCAGTGGAAAAGATGTTGTTGTTGTTGTTTTTTTTTTTGTCCGCAAACAGCACATGCATATGTGGGCGAAATATAAAATCTGTATAATTTTTAAAATATTTGTAATATGTCTTGCTGGAAGTTTTCTTGATAGCTCGTTTGTACAAAGGATTCTCTCCCACCAACGCAAATTACGACTGTAGTAGGAATAAAATTAAAAATAAAGTAATAAAAAGAAGGAGAAATACGAATAATACTTTTAGTATTATATATACGCAATATTATTGTCGAAGTCAAATATTTGACAGTGTAACAACAACGTGTATTGTTGGGAAGTATTGACTGCTTATTATAGTTTATACCGTTAATAGATTCATTCATACTAAATTCTGTTTATGAGCATTAAAAAAATATACTTTTTTATGAACATAAAACTATCTAATTTAAACTTAAAGGCAAGCATTTTTAGTTTTGAGCAATTTTTTCGTTCCATCCCCTTGTTTTATTATTAAATAGTGCTTCTTAGATATTATATAATATCTAAGAAAATATTTTACCAAAATATTGTTAAATATGGGACATCTTCCAATAAATGTTGGGTTGTTTCTACTTCATTTATATTACATAAAGAGCATAACCTTCAAGTATCTTCTCTATACTGATTACCTATCAGCCACAACAGATCAGTGCATGCCTTGATTATACATCATATTTGATGCTGACTATAGAGTTCATTGTAATAACTTTTTATCTGAATGGAATATATATTTGATAAAATTAAATACTATTATTGGAACCTAACCGTTATTTGCACAAAATTTAACTTAAATTATTTTCTATACTCGAGATGATTGACAATCTGGGGAAGATAGTCTCTAATAGCGCGATGATAAATTCAGTGTTAAAACAGGGAGAATTTAACTCTTACATTTTAACGCACAAAGTCTTGTGCCTCGTAGCGATGGTACTAAATTTGATGAAGTGAGACATTTGATGCAAGGTTGTTCGGTGGATGCATTTGGTAAATCTGAAACATGGTTTAATAACTGCATTACTAATACAGCGGTTTCTATTCCACGTTTCAAGATTTATCGAAAAGACCGTTCATATTCTAGAGGGGAGGAGTATGCCTATATATTCGTGAAGATCTGAAAGTTAAAAGAGTTTATGTTCACCATGATGATGACAATGGAGATAGTGATGATGGGAGTTATTGTCATGATGTGGAGGCTCTATTTGTGGAAATATTTTTGAATACTGGGGTTAAAGTTTTGTTAGGTGTCGTATATCTACCCACAGGAAATTTTGTTGGTTGTGAGAATTTGTTAACAGATTTTTCGTCACGATATCAAAACGTTATAATAATGGGCGATTTTAACGTGAATATTTTCCAACATGGAAATTTGATAAGGGATTTCTGTGCACGTTCAGTTTTATTGGCGGTTCATAATTCCAGACCAACGAATTTTTGTTTACGCGGGCGCTCAACGTCCTTAATAGACTATTTTTTTGTGTCTGATATTAATATTGTTACTAATTCGAACCAATTTCAACTTCCAGTTCTTAACTCTTACCATGCCGTGATTTACATATCATACAATATTCGTAATTATATTAATCCATTTGAATAAATTTATAGAGATTACAAATAATTTGATGCAAAGTGATGTTTGTCTCAATTTAGTGAAATAGATTTTTCATCATTTTATAGTAGTATAGTCAGTGGACGATAATGAGGAATTTTCTGGATCGGTTGTGGGAAGTCTTTTCTTTGAAAATGTACCACTACGTAGATTTGTACAACGTAACAGTGGTGAATTTATGAATGATGTGCGAAATATAGCATATCGTTCATATGGAATGATTGGGACAGATGAGAACTTTGGGAATTATCGTGTATGTAGAAATAGGTTAAAGTCAATGATACGAAAGGTACGAAGGGAGACGAGTGTGAGATATTTTTCAAATTGTGATCAAAGGCAGTTATGGCTTAAATTATTGAATTAAAATCGATTGGTGTGCTCGGTGACAATAACATATAATACCCATTGAATCTTAATGAAAATTCCAGAATACCATCATTGTTGACTGAGGATTCAAATTTTAAACCTGACGAATTTTTCCCATATGGAAAGATTTTCTTTCCGTAATGTATCTGTAAGCGAGGTTTGTGGCGCGATGTTAAGCATAAAGTCGAATGCAATTGGAACTGATGGCATACAGCTTAGGTTTCTAAAATTAATTTTTCCACTAATATCTGAGCATTTCACATACTTCATAAACTCCATCATCACTTCTTCTACGATTCCGCTTAGCTGGAAAATCAGCAGAATTGTGCCAATTCCTAAAAATAGGAATCCAAAAGATTCATCGGATTATCGACCTATCAGCATTATACCTATAAGCTTGAAGATTTTTTAGGTTTTACTAAGGGAAGAGATTTTATTGCATTTGAACTCAACTGGTAGTATATCTGATTTTCAGTCGGGTTTTAGAAGGAATCATAGCATCACCGGTGTTTTATTGGACATTACGGAGACGATAAGAATGACTGTAGATAAAGGGGATATTTCCACATTAATTTTTTTGGACTTTTGTAAAGCATTTGATTCAGTTGATATTATTGATTTGATTGGAAAACTTCTCAATCAGTTTGGTTTTAGTTCATGTAGCTGTAAACTTGTCTGGTCTTTATTGACAGATCGTAGTCAGTTTGTCCAAATTGGTGACCAACGATTCGGTACTATAGGAGTATTCAGGGGGGTGACCCAAGGTTCTATATTAGGTCCTTTACTATTTCTATTGTATATTAATGACATTTTTCAGAGCTTATCTTTTTTAACTTGCTACACATACGCTGATGATATTCAGTTACTGGCCTCTTCGCAAATTTCTAATCTTCAATATGTAGAAGGTCTGATAAATGATGATCTTAAGGGAATAATGTAATGGTCCAGAAATAATTATCTGGGATTAAATCAAATGAAATGCAAGGTTATGTTTTTCTCTAAATACCCGAATTTAACGATGAATATTTTGCTTGATGATGAACCTTTGGAAATTGTTACGCACTATAAATCTTTGGGTCTCATTATTGATGATAATTTGAATTTTGATAAACATATCAACCTCGTAATATCTAGGGTATCTTGTACTCTACGTAGAATATATTGTGTTTCATATTACTTACCATTGGCAGTTAGATATAGAGTAGCAATGGCAACATGTTTGCCGCTGTTTTTTTATGGAATGGAAATATACTCATGTACATCGGCGAGAAATTTGGATAGATTAAGAAAGTGCTTTAACAGGGTAGTCCGTTACATTTTTGGTCTTCACGTTAAAGAAAGTGTATCGCAATATCGAAAAGAAGTATTAGGATGTGAATTTGAACAGTACATTGACTTAAGACGAATTCTATTTTTTTAAAAAACTTTAAGAACTGGTAATCCAGCATATTTAATCCGTAAATTTGAATTTGGTGCGTCAAGTAGAACACATGTTTTGACATGTCCTAGATATTCATCATTGATCATGAGTCGATCGTTTTGTTTGAGAGTCACTAGATTGTGGAATACAATGATTTCTTACGGGGGATTTTCACACTCATTATTAGTATTTAAAAACATTTTCCTGGCAAATTTTTGAATACTTTGTATATTTATTTAGATGAAATTTTCATTAAATTTCATATTTTTAATGGAAGTGTCTGTTAAATTCTCCCTTTTCGATAAATTTTCGATTATTAATTTTGAAAAATACAACTCTGAAAGTATGGAGTAGTATGTAGTTTTTTTCATATTGAATTAAATTATATGTACATAAATACAATATTGTAGTATAGCTAATTGCGCCATAATAGGCTTTCTGAAAGTCCAAGTACTTATAAATCCTATGTTGACTACTAAATGTTTTTATTTAATTATATCATGATAAAATATAGTCTTCATGGCCTCAAATTTATGCAGTTGTTATTCCATGTCGTGTTGTTTCTTTCTGAGCTTAATGTTTGAATACTTAGTTCCTGCATTTTTTGTGAAATAATTATATTTGATAACTTGTGTGGGAGTCTTTCAATATTATAATCAAACATTGTTATTGAAATATATTGATGGTGAAGACTGTATGTGTAAATATGAACAGTGTGAATCTGCCCATTCAAAGGCTACCACGAATTGGCCGTGTTGTTGGGAAATTTTAGAGTACGTTTCGTGAAGTACCGTTGCCATTTGTCAATCTCATCAAAACAAGTGTTCCCTCATAGCAGCGCTTCATAACTTTGTATCGATCTACACAGCGCCAAGAAGAATTTGCATTTAACTTTAAACGATACTCTTCTATTTCCAAAATAATTTTTCCAAATTAAGTTTATACTAACTTTGGCAGCATTGTTTTTTCAGGCTTATATCTTTGAAGTATGACATTTTTGGGGTCAAAACCATTCCCAAATATTTGTAAACATTTTTACATTAGCAATGTTGAGCCTGAAGCTCCATTCAATTAGACTACATTGAATAGTAATAGGCTTACAAAGTGGATCGACAAAATGTTGATCAACAAATGGGTCCCACACAGAAAAAACTAAAATTCAAATCCAATTACAAAATTCATAAAGTCAACTGAATATTTTATTGAAATGGGACCTATCACAAAAATCACAAAATCACAAATATTTTATTGAAAAAAAAAAAAAATGTTTTTTCGTATTAAAATATTATAACTATTAATAAGAGATATTAAGGGTCCTCATGTAAACGCTTAAATGCCTCGCAAACTGTGCAGTCTGTGCATTTTTACACTCTCGCAAATGAACTGTCAAAAAATGTTTGGAAATTCATTTGCACAACTCCGATAAGTTTGCGCGACAATTTAGACTCGCAAACTTGAATTTATTGTGCATTTGATTATTCAGCTGCTTTTGTTTACTTTAATTTATGAAAAATAAAAATCAAATAAAATGTGAAAATTTTGTAAATTTGGAACAGAATGATTGAATTGAATGGCATTGTGTATGGAAATATTAACCAACTGCTAGAACATAAACAAAATCTTCCAAACTATGTATATCATCGTTTGTTCCAAAGATTTAACTTTCATTTAAAATTTTGTTTTGTTGAATTTATTTTTATTTGACATTTTTAACAAATATAAATTTTCTGTGTAAACTTGCACAAAATTGAAAAGGTGGGTTCGTGAAACACGTCGCGCAAATTTGCACATTAATACAAATGGGAAACTTAAGCGTTTAAATGAGTACGCTTATTATTTGTAATTCCGCACAAATATCAAACAATACTTTTAATAAAACCATAAAAACAAATAGTTGGTTTTGATATTCAAACAATATTTTTTATTAAAGCAATCAAAATATTAATAAAATTTAAAATTCAAAATCAATAAATATGTTAATTAAATATTGTATAACAAATTCTATAGAAAATAAACAATATTTTCTATAGAAAATACTTGTTTACACAATATTTTCTATGGAATAGAAATATTTAAAAAAAAGTGTTATTTCATGACAAAACAATAAACATAGTTCAAAAAGTCTTATTTGTTTAAAACACAACACAAATTTGTTTAAACTATCATAATATATTATGACAATATTACCTAATAAGGAGTGAGATCGAAAAATTCTTAACATACATATATGTTAATAAAAACGAAACCACTAAACTTGCAGTTTTTTTTTTTTTTATATTTGATGTAAATTATTATTACAACTTACAAAAAAAAAATTGTATAGTTTTAATCACTAGTGATGAAATTTTTAACCTTTTTCGGAAACCCTTCCATTAACGTTCTTATAATGATTTCTGTCACTTTGCTCGAATAGGTCGTCCATCTACGTTGAAAATCTACCACACTTTCGGACACCTTTTTTGTGCTCTTCAATTCCCTTTTAACAATAGTCCAATATCTCACCACTGGCCTTAGCTCCGGGCAGTTTGGAGGATTTGCCTCTCTTGGTACAAATAACACATTATTGTTCTTGTACCATTTTTTTTTTTTTTTTCAATTTAATTTTTTATTTATTGTATCTTCATTACTTAATGAACTAACAACAAGTATTTCAAATCTTATATCTAATAATTATAATTAATTAGTCCAGCCAGTGCCGGACGAAAAATTGTTTATTGATTGTTGCTTTTATTAAATAGGCATTCTTCCTTGTAGTCTTAGGTCAGCTGTGTCCCTCCTTCTTAATCGAGTGTGGCCACGGTTATCTAATATGTTGCGGGCCAGTGGGTTTGGGTGAATTTCAAGTTTTTTTAAATATTTTTCCACATTTTTCGTGATCTCAGTTTTTACAAGGGGCACGTTTAGATCTTTGTGTATATTCGCGTTTTTGATATACCAGGGGGCAACTGTAATCATTCTTAAAAACTTGTTTTGGCGTCTTTGGATCTTTTCTACTTTTGACGATGAGGCCGTGCCCCATAGCTGTATGCCATAACACCATATCGGTTTTATGATCATGTTATAAAGTAGAAGTTTGCAATCTAGACTAAGCGTAGAGTTTCTGCCAATGAGCCAATTAATTTGAATTGATTTCAATTTCATTTGAGTCAATTTTGCATCTATATGACATTTCCATGTAAGACGACGATCGAGATGTATTCCGAGGTATTTAACTTCGGATTGTTGGATTATTGTTTGGTTATTGATATGAATGGGGGGGCATGATTCTCTACGTAATGTAAATGTTATATGTGTACATTTTTGCTCGTTGACTTTAATTTTCCATTGTTTTAACCATTTTTCTAATTCAAATATGTGATTTTGTAAGTAACGAGACGCTTCTTCAGGGTTTTCATGAATGCTTAGAATAGCAGTATCATCTGCAAATGTTGATGTATGCGTGCGATTGTTAGTTGGCATATCAGACGAATATATCAAATATAAAAAGGGTCGCAGGATACTGCCTTGGGGAACTCCAGCTTTAATGGGTTGGGGACTACTTAAAAAGTCTCCTTCTTTAACCTTAAATGTTCGACCAGTTAAATAGCTTTTCAATAGCTTATGTGTGTTTGCGGGTAAATTTTGACTCAGTTTGTATATTAAACCATCATGCCATACTTTATCAAACGCTTGAGAAATGTCGATAAAGAGAGCGGAACAATATTTCTTTTCCTCAAACGCTTTTCTTACAATATTTACAAGTCTATGGGTTTGTTCGATAGTACCACTTGTACCACTCAAGGGCTTGTTTATCATAGCGACAGGATGCCAAGTCAGGCCAAAAATAAGAAAACACATTATGAAGTCTTATGAATGGAAGCAGCCTTATTTTTAAACATTCCTTGATGTAAATTTCGGTATTTATAGAGCCCGTTGTAACAAATAATTGGCTTCATATTGCTTGCCATACCAAGAAATTCTTTGGAAATTTTGTCTGCTTTTGGGTCCTAAACTTTTCTTCAACATTTCCTCGAGCATCAACAACATAAAATTTTTGACCAGGAATTTGCGAAAAATCTGCCAGAACATACGTTTCGTCATCCATTATGCAGCAAGAATATTTTTAATAAACATCTACACTTTTAGCAGCGTTCCTGTCAGGAACTTTTTGATGTTTTTAAACCTGCATTAGCTTTAACTTTTCGTACCAAATAGTTCGAGCACTGAGTTAACCGGGCTGCTTTCCTACCGGATGTATTGGGAGCTCTTTTGAAAATGCTTTCTATTTTTTTGGCTTTAGAAACATCATGTGGTCCATTCCTTCTACCTGAACCAGGTTTTCTATCAACGGAAAAGTTCTCCCGGTACTGTTGAATAACATTGGAAACAGTTTTACGGAAAACCTTTGATTGTTTGGCCAACTTTTTGTAGGACCAAGTTGGGTTTTGTTAAAAATATTTAATAATTTTAGTACGCACTTTTTTCTGGTCACTCATTTTAATCAGATTAACAACAAATGAACATAATTGACATTAAACATAATAACTGACATGCTTTACAAAGGTAACTTGATAAAAAAATCAAATTATAGTTGGGTTAAAAGTTTTAATGAAAAACGTGTGTTAAGAATTTTACAATCTCAGTCCTTATGATTATCTTTGTCCTAATGAGTCGGAGGACGACTTGATAATAGATAAATCTAAAGACATAACTGAAACTAGTCTTTTATCAGAAACTATTAAAAGTATTCATAATCTAAAAAAATACAAAAAGGACTCCAAATATATATATGAGGATTTTATATGAGAAATTAGATATTCTTTATCATGCCTTACTTTTGATTTCTCCAACATCTAATCAGTGAGAGTTCTTTCCAAGTCAAGTTTTATTAAAACTAATGAAAAAAAATTGGTTAAAAGGAAAACATTTCACTTATATTCTTTTTAAAAAGGTTATTTCAGAAGATCTTCCTAAAATCCTAAAAAAACTCACATGTGCATAAAAAAGGTCTCAGATACCATATTTTTGTTTTGCTGTTACTTATTTGTTGTTTTATTATCAATTTAAAATTAAAATAGAAATTACTCGGTTAATCGAATAATTCAAAATTAACCGATTAATAACCGATTAAATCTAAACCCCGATTAATTATTTGCTCGATCAACCGATTAAATCAGAAACCCGATTAATTGAATACCCTACTAGGTATACACGTTACGATAAGTCGTACGATAAATCGTACAAGTATGAAATTAGTAACGTGTATCATGTTGTCGTTCTATCGAAGTATGAAAATCAAAAATTTTTGATTTTTCTGGGTGGAGCTTCGATAAGTACGATAATTAGTATCGTATATCATGCTGTCGTACTACGAAATTTATTTCTTCAACAGTTTATTAATATATGTCAGTTATTTTGTGATATTCTTTTCATTTTTTTATATTTTTCAAATGAAATAGTACGATTTGTAGTAACGTCTATCAGAAAACCGTATTTCAACTCATACTACGATAAGTACGAAAATTAGTATCGTGTATACCCAGCATAATAAACAATTTCATAATAGCAAAAAAATAATCAGAGTCAAATTCACTTCATACTACATGCTAATTGGGAGCTTAGTTTTTGCCGCAATTTTAGCCTAAAACATACAAATTAAATTAAAAAATTAAATATAGTCAGTTTAAGCTATTATTTTTGCACTTAAAGTGTTGTAATAAGCTCTAAATACTTTCACATAGTAACATTTTAGTATTTTCTCCTATTCAAATCATCTTGAAAACAAGTTTTAAGGGTTTTTGTATTTTAAGTCGTGGTAGTCATTCTCGTGGAATTGCCCATATACAAAATTAAATGTTGCATATATGGTTCACATTTTTAGCACAATTAAATCTGTATTGGAAGTATTAAATTGTGTTTTATAAACCATTCTCTAGTAACTCTGGTAGCAAAAATATGGAACTCGAATCAATCATAAATAGTAGAATAATTTTGTGTGAGACATTTAAGTGACGCAGAGCGTATATGCTTCTCAACAGAAATTTTTAAATTTCTTTAAACACTAAAAAATAGTTTTAGTTTTAACAAATTTAAGTAGACCATGTATACCTATATATGTTTGTATATGTTTGTGTAATAAAAAAATGGTCTATTATTTTTACCAACAAAATTTGCTCTCAGTCTAGAAAAATAACAAAAAATATACTCGCATAAACTACAACAAATATTCAAATGTCTACATAGGAGTACTCTTCTATACATACATATATAGATACATATGTATGTACGTGTGGTACAAAACCATTTAAATTAAGCTGAAAAACTGCTGTACAAGCAACATGGAATGTAATACTTTAGTATGACTTACAAAAAAAAGAAATGTGAAAAAAATATCAATCCTTCTACTAAATGATTTGAAATCTAAGCATAGAAGTGCAGTGAACTTACTCTTCCATGTCGTTGCATTTTGTGTGAAATAAATGCACAGACATGCATTCGTACTTTAAAGTAACCCGACCTTAAAATGTGTGTGTGTGTAACTTTTTAATATACACAATCACAATTCTGCACTCAAACATACACATTTACATGCAAACATACATACATACACATATATATTGTATATTAATATATAGTTTATCGTATATAAAGGGAACAGTAGTTATTTTCATAAAAACAACGACTAAACTTAATACTCAAGTGTATGAAATTTATCCTTTTTGATTTTTGATTTTTCACACAAACACACACACACGTTGATAGTCAAACCACTGCTTGTTAGAGACTGAATTTGTATTTGTGTATTTTACTTAAAGCTAAATGATATGATACGTACGAGTATTTGTTTCACTGTGATTTTGGGAATTCGAATGAAATATTATATTACTTTTGAAAGATTTATATGCAATTAGATCGAAAGGAGTAGAAAATTTAATGCCTTAGTTGTGAGTACATACAAATATTTAAGGCAAAAAGTGGTTTCGAATTTATAATAATGTGATTTTGGTTATTTAACAGATTATTACTAATGTATATTGATTTTTTGTCTCTTTAAACGATCAAATTTAAATTTCTTTTAATATATTTACAATATAATAGGGTGTTCAATTGATCGGGTTTCTGGTTTAATCGATTAATCGATCAAATAATTAATTGGGGTTTAGATTTAATCGGTTAAATTTAAATTATTCGATTAACCGAATAATTTCTTTTTAATTTTAAATTGAAAATAAAACCACGAAATTTGTGTACTTATTTAAGCATTTAAAAAAAAAAAATATATATATATATGGTATTTGAGATCCCTTTCATATACACATGTGAGTTTTTTTTTAGGATTTTAGTAAGGTATTCTTTTTTATAACCTTCACCTTCGTGAGAAGGGTATATATAAATTTGTCATTCCGTTTGTAATTTCCATAATATAATTTTCCGACCCTATAAAGTATACATATTCTGGATTCTTATAGATAGCGGAGTCGATTAAGCCATGTCCGTCTGTCTGTCTGTCTGTTGAAATCAATTTTCTGAAGACGCCAGATATCTTCGGGATCCAAATCTTCAATAATTCTGTCAGACATGCTTTCGAAAAGTTTGCTATTTAAAATCAGCAAAATCCGTCCATAAATAACGGAAATATGAGCAAAAATCCGAGACAACCTCTGAAAATATCATCAAAAAAACGCAATTTATTGCATGCTTTGACAAAAAAGCAACATTCTACATTGTAGAATGTTGTTGTTGGTGCGCAGCCCATAGCACAATTGTGCAAAATCAAATCACACGTATTCTTATGCTCTTACAATTTAATAGTCGTTGTCCACTCTACGAGACAACCACAAAAGCGCATGAGTACGGGTGCATGACTTTTTCTTTATTTTTTCGGTTTTTGTATTTGTTTGTGTGTAGGTGCACTGAACAAAATAAAGAATTGAATGTGTTGGTGAGAGAATTTACTTTTGCGCACCTCTGCTCTTATGTATATAAATTCGACTTGAGATAAAATGAATAAGAATTATAAATCAAACAAACGCATGCATAATTTCGTTTATTTTAATTTTTGTTGTTGTTTGTAGTTATTTTTTCAACATACAATTGTGCAAAATAATTGTGGTGTTTATTTGGTTAGTTATCAGTGAGCACTCAACGCGTGAATATGATTATCGGATATTTTGCAATTGCATCTGATATATTATGATTTTTTCTTGTTGTTGCTATATGAAGAGTTTTGCATGATTAAAGGCAATGTACGTAAATATGTATACTTAGGTGAAGGGTATATAAGATTCGGCACAGCCGAATTTAGCTCTGTTACTTGTTTCCATTTAAACGATTTTTCTTTAGTTTTAATAAAACTTGACTTGGATAAAAACTCTCTCACTGTTTGTTGATGTTGGAGAAAACGAAAGTAAGGCATGAGAAAGACTATCCAATTTCTCAGTTCTATGTTCATTTTTTTGTTCATTAGAGTGCTTTTCGAATTTTTTAGATTTTGAATACTTTTAATAGTTCTGTTAAGTTCTGATAAAGGACTCGTTTCAGTAATGTCTTCAGTTTCGTCTATTATCATGTCTTCCTCCAACTCATTAGTAAAGAGTTCATCATGGAACATTATAGAAAAAAGATCATTTCCAAATTCCTTAGTTTCAGTTCTTGAGCTATCCCAACAAACCAAAACTATTTAGAAATCACTTGTAACAAACTTACCAACATAAGCCTTAACTTAGAAAAGTGTTGTGATCACGATTGTAAAAGTCTTATTAAAAATTATTTAATAATGAAAACTGAACCCTTGCGATAATACTACTTGTTTGTAGTATATAATAAGCTTACATTCGTAATAGTTTTGTAAGCTTGGGAATATAACCAAATAATATTTATACACGTTTTTCATAAGAATTTAATTTTTCTGAAATTTATTTATAAATTATATACTAAGTTTTATTATTTTAATAAATACTTTTTTAAAAGTTTTAAACTTTAATTTTTATTTAGTTGAGCTTGAGGTCACTTTTTAATAAACAAATATTTATATTTTTATTTATTTTCAATATTTCGCTACTCTTTGAAAATAAATAAAAATATAAATATTTGTTTATTAAAAAGTGACCTCAAGCTCAACTAAATAAAAAAAAAAATTTATAATAAAAGGTCGAAAAATTAGATAATTTATATAATAGTTTTAAACTTTTAAAACACTTCACTCTTTGAATAAAACACTAAGACTAAAAACTTCAACAAATATTACGAAATTCATTCACACGTCAAATAACGGGATATTATTCTCAAAAACACTTACAAAACTATTTCGAGCAAAAGTCATTTTCAATCATGTTTGTTAAATTGTTATATAAACTAAGTGTATTATGCAAGTATTATTGTAAGAAGTATTGTCATTTGAAGCATTTTCAAAACACTATTTAAAAACATTTAACTTTTTGTAGTTAAATAAGCTTATAATAATTATGCTTATACAAATTTATAGGAAATCTCTTATGATAAGCTTATTCTACAATTTAGTTACTAATTTTGCTTATGCAATGGTTTGTTGGGATACTTCAAAAAACGATTGCTAAAAGGGAAAGAAATAACATTTTTAAAACTATATTTCTATAAAGTACAAAAAAGAAAGAAATTTCGGTTAATTGACGCAAATTAATCAGTTTATTTGTTATTTAAAAATCAGCAATTTTTTAATTATTCGAACAGTTAACCGACCATAATTAATCTGTTAACCGATTAACGGTTAATCGATTGAATACTCTACTATATACATATAGAGAAAACGGATTCGTTGTAGCAACCCTTCTTGTTGTCAATCTATAATGATTATAAATATTTGTCATTTGTATATATGGCATCTTGAAAATTCGGTCAAGAAATCTGAATCATTCGATTGACAACAAATTCAGTTATCCCAACGAACCTTGTTTTATAGCATACTAAAGTTGCCGGCAAATCTAGAAATCACACTTACAGTTAGATGTTGAATAACCCAATTGTGCTCTATACACGCAGAAAAAAAAATATAGTTGTGTATTGTTACTGTAACCATTTCAACATTTGTACATGTTTACTGTAACCATTTCAACATGTTTAACAATATTATAGTCACAGTAACTATATATATGATTGTGGTAACTGTAATATGGTTAATTTACGATTCACATGATTGTATCAACCATATATATGGTTACAGTAAACATGTATATGTTTGTGACAACCATTTATATGATGAAGGACTTACCATATTATGTTGCTCTCGCTTTATGGATATCATAATCTGAGAACAATATATTATTATAAAATTATTCATCATATAAATGGTTGTTACAATCACATATTTTTTTACTGTATCCATATATACGGTTGATACAATCATGTGAATCGTAAATTAACCATATTATTGTTACCACAATCATATATATAGTTACTGTGACTATAATATTGGTAAAAATGTTCTACAATTATTGTATCATAATCTGTACTAACCGTTTTTAATTTACAGATTTAATCCAACTTAAATTAGAATCACTAGACATTAGATATTTTTATAGCTTATAAATGTGGTAATACTTCTTGGTGGCAAATTATATACAAATGAAAACAAAATATACAGATTTTTAAAATTTAAATTTTTTAAAAATTTTAACAATAGAATTTTATAAATTTCGTTATTGAGGACATGACGCACAGTGCTTTGTCCCCATATAACAAATGGACAAAAGTAGAAGGAGATTTCGTAGAGATATGAAATTTTGATACACAAGTACAGTTTTGCATAGTTGAAGAAAATACAAATTTTCAGAAAAATCGGATGAAGGACTTGCCTACTTGCCATATATTCTGAATATTAAAAATTACATTTTAGCTAAAATATTGATTAAAATTTCTAACACATTTTCTGTTATCTCTAGAATTAAGGGTTTATTGTGTGCCAAAGGACTCCTTTTGCTTCCATATAAGTCTAATTTACGTACAATTCGTTTGACGATTTTATACAAATATAAATTCCATTTTAATATTCTTTCGAAAATTCATTTAATTTATCCAATTTTCTATTGAAGAATAAATGTTAGTAATTATAAAACTTGCTAAAATTTAAAATAGTAAATTAAAAATTCATATTCAGTGATTTTTATTTCTTAATTTATAATTAAATGTTTTAAAACAAGTAAGAAAGTATGATCGGTCAAGCCCGAATATATAATACCCATATTAAATAAATGAGCAAAAACATTTTTCTTTTAAAATTTCAATAATTTATATTCGTGAGTGATTTACGGAAGTTGGCCTTATATGGGAGCTATGACTAATTATGGACCGATCAGCATGAAATTAGATCGTGTGATTTAAGTCTACGTGAAAGTTATTTATGTTGAATTTTATGTGTATACCAACATTTTTAGGAGATTTAGGTACGTTTAAGTGATTTTCGGAAGCGGGTCTTATGTGGGAGCTATGACTAATTATGGACCGATCATAATTAAATTTAGTGACATTAATTCCATATATATAAAACTTAGTTGGAGCAAAACTTGTGTAGATACCTAAATAAATAAAGTCCAATTTCGGGAGGATAAAGTCCAATTTCGGGAGGATATTTGTATGGGAGCTAGGTGAAATAATGGACCGATTTCAGCCAGTTTCAATAGGCTTCGTCCTTGGGAAAAATTATAAGTACCAAATTTTATTGAAATATCTTAAAAATTGCGACCTGTGCTTTGCGCACAATGTTTACATGGACAGCCAGACGGACGGATATCATTTAATCGATGAACCAATTATTGAAAATAACAAAAAAAAAAAGAAGCGCTATTTTTTATGAAAATTTATTCAAAATTCGAAATACATAAATTGTACAATTGGTATTATAATATAAATGATTTAATATAATTTTCAATGTGGGAAATTATTATCATTTTATACTAAAATGAACAATATTAATAATTTTTTAAAAATATTTTTTTTTCAAAATTGCAGCAAAAATTCCGTTAATTTTATTTTTATTTTAAATAAATAAAAGTATTAACTATAAAAAACAATAAGGAAAAAAAACTACATTTTACACACTTTGTTTATATTTTCCACCAAAGTGTGATATTTTTAAATTTTTAATATGCACTTTTTAAAGCTATGTAAAAACATTCTAAGAGTGAAATTTCACAACAAGAATTTTTCTTTATCTTGACTGTATATATAGTTATTTAAAATATTAAACCAAACAACTTTTTTCCATAAACCTAAATTTTTATAATATTTTTTGTAAATCTATCTTCAAAAGCACTTTCGTTTCCCTGACAAATTTTCTGACTTTAGAGCCTTCTCTCAATAACAAATATAGCCATATCAATATAATTTTTGAATATGTATATTAGATGTCTTCTTAGCTTTCAAATTATATATCTTTTATTAAAATTTTGAAGAAAAATTTATTTTCGACTTTTGTCTATGAAACAGAGTACTGTGTGACGTCCTCAAACTTTCAAAGAATTGCCGTATAATTGTTAAGGGCTATTTACATGAATATAGCGTAAACACAATTTATTCTTTATTACCTGAAATTTTTGAAAATTCAACATGTTTTGTTATTAATGAATTCTAGCAAAAAAGGTATATTTTAAAAATTATTAAATATGGAATAACACATGCTAGATAGTTCCTAGAGAGTTATGTTAATTGGTATTATATTAATTTCAATTAAGCAATAGCTGTATTTAAGAATATTTTTTAATTTTCTATATACATTTTTTCAATGAAGAAAATTATTAACGCGAACTGTTTTAGCACGCTTAAGTGGTGGCGAATGCAACTACAGGATGGCGGTCGGGTCATAAGAAACAAATTTTTAAAAATATTTTTTGTAAAATTCTCCAAAATTTTCAATATTGAAAAAAATTTTTTTTTAACACTAAATTTGTTCAAGCAATAATAGATATTTTAATTCTTCTAGAATTTAAAAAATACCTTAAACAAGTATTTATCTACTTCCTCCATATTTTCCTTACAAGCCGATAAACATATGTGCATTAGGGTCATTCCAAATGTTAATGTTTCCCATTAAATTGAGAGTTGTACTTTAAGTCAACAGAAACTTTTTCCAAGCACATTCGATGATGATTTAAATGTATAGTACTCAATAAAAGCGTCGAGAATAAATATTGATTTTATGGAAGGTAAAACCATAGAGAAATAGTTATAGAGGGGAAACTCTCTAGTCAAAGACCTAACTCAGTTATCAAAAATCTAAGTGGTGAGAATGTATTATTAAGTAAAACTATCCCAGCAGTTAAGCATGTAGTCAATGTATTCCTTATAGACAGTAATCGTTACAAATGTCTTATCAATTGGCTGACTCCAATTTATATATTTTGGTCATTTGACACGTATGTGCTCTTTTTAGTGCAGATATAAGACAATTGGTTACTTTATACATCCTAGGTAATCTAGCGTGAAGACAATTGTAATCTAAGTGTCTCTAAGTAATCTAGAGTGTAGTTACTTTAAACGTGTTGTGTGATAATTCGTTCAAACTGGTTTTATACAAATTGTGTTGATATAATTCTCATACAGTTAATTTTTATTTTTGCTTAAGTATACTGATATCTCATGTAACATAGCATGAAGTGGCATGAATAGTCAATTTAGTGTCTCTTAGTAATCTATAGTGAAGTCACTTTAAACGTCTATTTTGTACTGCACTTTAGAAAGTTGTTATTTTACCCACCAGAAGTAATCCAATGGATAGTTGTCGAAGAAAGGTTTGTTTACAAGCTATCGTTTATTGAATTGCCTATGTTATGTCTTTTAGCTGACTATTTGAGGTCAATTAGCACTCGTACTTATTACAAAAACTAGTTATGTAGATGATCAAGTTACCACTTAGGTAGCTAGTAAGGTAACTGACGTTTTTTAACCAGTGTGTGAATCCAATGCGTTGACTACTTTGGACCAGCTATCAGACAGTCTCATTGTAGTCAATAAGGGTCAATATAACTAGTCACATTGAAGCTAGTTCCCACCCTAAATGATGGGTAAAATCACTAGTTCGGAACTGTCTCCTAGAACTGCTGGGATATGAAAATAAAAACAACACTCGTATGTGTGATTGTTTTGGGTAATATTTTTGTTTGAATTTTTTTTCTAGCTTCCGCTATATGTCTATTTATCTATGGGTAAACCATTAAACGCGATATGAGCAATTTCACTATAAAAGAAAAACTGAGTTTTTTAAAAACCAGGTTTTCTATTTCTAAAAGATGTGTGTGCTTCTTACTTCTTTACGTTATTTGGAAGCCTCCAAAAATCATTTTTGTGTATAAATTTTGGTTAAAAATCGAGTTGTGGGTTTTTGCTTGTACTTCATCTATATTATTAATGCCTCATGTGTCTATAGGCTATCTGGTGTCCTCGGACTGTTTATTTTAGTTTTTTTTTTCTCCTTTCATTCAATGCGTTTTTCAAAGTGATTAAAAAAACAAGTAAGAGAGCTATATTCGTGCCTAATCTTATATACCCTTCACCAAATTATACTTTAAAATCAAAATTTTAAATATTTTTAGGTAAACAAATTAAAATTTTTTTTTTCAAAATTTTTTATTCAAAATTTAAAAAAAAAAAATTTTTCTAAATTGTTTTTCAAAATTTATTTATTTTTTTCAAAATATTTTGTTTTAATTTTTTTAAATTAAAATTTTTAAATTTTTTTTTATTTTTTTTTTTTTTAAATTTATTAGTGAAAAAAAGTTAATGAAAAAAAATTTTTTTTGGTAAAAAAAATCGGGTTAAAAAATATTTTTCCTGATTTTGACCCATTGTAGGTCCAAATACATCGTTGCAATGGACTTTGAAATATCTATCATTAGATTTCCATATTGTCTATATTAATGACTTAGTAATCCAGATATAGATAAAAAATATACCAAAAATCGAGGTTGTCCCGGTTTTTTCCTTATATCTCAGCCATTTGTGGGCCGATTTTCTCCGAGCCGGAAGAATTCCCGACATATTGATGTATAAATTATGTTTGTAAGTTATTTGGGGGCTACGGAAAGTTGATTTCAACATACAGACGGACAGACGGACATGGCTATATCGACTTCGCTATCTATAACGATCCAGAATATATATGAATGAATTAAAAAAAAAACTCGGGTTAAAAAATATTTTTCCCGACTTTGACGCATTGTAGATTTCCATATTGTCCATATTAATGACTTAATAATCCAGATATACCTAGATAAAAAATAGGCAAAAAATCGAGGTTGTCCTTATATCTCTGCCATTTGTGGGTCGATTTTCTCGATTTTAAATAGCGACCGAGCCGGAAGAATTCCCGACATATTGATGTATAAATTATGTTTGTAAGTTATTTGGGGGCTACGGAAAGTTGATTTCAACATACAGACGGACATGGATATATCGACTTCACTATCTATAACGATCCAGAATATATATACTTTGTGGGGTCGCAAATGAAAAATGTAGAAATTACAAACGGAATGACAAACTTATATATACCCTTGCCACTCATGGTGAAGGGTATAATAATATTAGAACAATTAGGAGATATAATTTGTTCTTTGATTCATCTGCTCAATGGCTAATCCTAGAACAACAATTTGGGAAAATTGTACTTTAAAACTCCCACAGACGGGGCCACCCTAATGTACTTATATATATATATATATATATATATATGTATGTAGGAGAAACATAATGCTTTATAAGATTATTGCTAAAACAGGCAGAATAAAGTCCAGGATTTCTTTTCATATACTTATTTAGTGTGTGGCTATTTTTAGTCCTTTTACCACATTTGAACATCCGAACAGTACAATTCCTTTAAATGGTTGAATGCACAGTAGTTAAAACACATAAGTATACTCGTGCCTTGACTTACGCACTCACACAGATACTCTTACAAATATTCATTTTTTTTTTTTTTGTAAATGTGTGTGTGTTTGTGTGTGTATGAATGAATATTGTTATTTTTCCATTTTACTCGGCCCATACGGATTATCTGCGTATTTCGATCTTGTGAATGGGAATTTACACGTTAACACCTTTGGGTTTTGCTGCTCCTATTCCTTTTTTCCAGCGTGGTGTTGCTGCTACTGCCATTGTGTTAGTCATTGTTGACTTAAAAATGTTTGAAAAATTTGTTCTAAATCACTGGTTACCAACCACATTATGCAGTTAAGTTGCTGTAAATTGTTTGCGTTTTTTTGTTTTCCTTTTTTCATTGCTGTTTTGTTTTTGGAATCAGTTGTTACTAAAGTTTGTTGCTAACATTTTCAACTAGTTACATTATAACAACTACAATAACGCCTTTTTTTTAGCTTTAAACATATGTTGACGAGGGGGTGCAAAAGACATTGTAAATAAAAATTATAAAAAAAATAAAGAAAATTACAGTAAATAGTATAATGTATTCTACAATAGTTTTAAGCTGTAGATAATTGACTTGAATAGTTTTCAAAGACCCTCGTATATTTAATATGTAATATACTTAGTTCTGTTGCTGACGTCTCCGGGCACTCTGTGATTGAAATCTGCAGTGGCAGCAGTGTGTTTTAAGTCATATGTTGTTATGTACTTAGTTATTTTTGTTGCTATTCTTGTTGTTTTCTGTTGCTAAAAACTAAAGGTGTAGGTGTAATGTTGAAGGCGTTTAGTGTACTTGTGTAGTTTGTGGTTTGTGTTATTTTAATTTTTTTCTATGTTGAGTTGTATTGTTTTGTAAATCACTTCCTTTCCATGTGGGGGTGTTGCTCAAGAATGAAAAAAAAAAAACGAAACAGCAAAATAATGTTTACTACTTTATGTCGATTTAAATTAAGAATTTAAAACTACAAACATACAATAAGTAACAATTTTAACTTGAAGAGGAGACTTCCTTGTAAATGTAGGGTAACTAGCAAACACAATGCAGCATAATACAAAAGGAAGCACTTTTTCTTGAAAAGTGTTTATTAGCAACCAACCCAGATTTTGTGAAACACTGGGTACTAGCATTTGGTTTAGTACTAAAATCTATACTTTTACCTTGAATTAATTGTTGTTAAAAATAGAGGCATTCATTTTTGCAAAAAGAAAATATACATACAGACATATATCTTTGATAAAATTTTATATTCATGAATATTTTTATTGAAGCCGCAAATATATCTTCTGCTTTGTAACAAAATTATTAAATTCCTCCTTTTGCCGATGCAACAAGAGCAACAAATTAAATGTACCACAGACAAAATGTCCACAAAGAAACTATTTTGGAAGGCAGGCAAAATACTGGATACTGATAATAAAAAGAGACCACAAACACACACACACAAATAAAATGGAAGAGGGAAAGCCAGATATTTGGGGGAAAAAAATCCTTTTGTGCACTTCTTTTTAGTAAGAATTTTGTAAAGCGGAAATGCAATTTAATTAAAAAATTTATTTTTCATTCAACAAAACTTACACTCACTCAACTCAACTCACTCTTATAGCTATACAACATTGGGATTGTGTTTAAGTTGATTTTTTTCTGTATGTATATGAGTTTATGTGTGTGATAAAGGACACTACTCAAAACACAATGCAACTGAAAAGGACGCCTACATGATGCAAGTATAAAAGAAAAATGATGAAGATTTTGTATTAAAAAAAAAAAAAAACAGAAAAGGAAATTTTGGAATCAAAAGAAAAGCGAACATATAATAAAAAATTATAACAAAACAAAAGCAACAAATAAAGAAATGACAAGCAGCAATAATGCCCGTGATCACCACAAAAAAAGACCTTATAGAATAAAACATAGCATAAAAAAAATCCTCTAAATGAAATTAGATTATAAAATGGTTTCAGCCAGCAGCTTTTGTTACTGCCTTTAATGCCACATAATAAAATTAAAATTATACGCATTCAGTATTTTTCAATTATTTACGTACCTAATGAAAAGATAAAACCAAATGCGTTTTGCTTTTTTTCTGTTTTCATATTCTCTATTCAGTTTTCCATTCGTTTTTCACTGACTATGATTTATGTGAATTACTGTAAGTATTCACGATGTCATCGTCGTCATCATCATCATCATCTTCATCTTTCGCAGCGTAACGTGTCATGTCTTGGGGCTGCGAGTAGAGCAAAATAATTTGTAAAAAATCACAGAAAATATTTTCATTTCAAAGAATGAAAATAAAATTAACAAACGAATGGCTACACACAATGGAAATAAGTTTCTTTATAATGAAATCAAAACTGTAGATAGAAATAAAGTAAATGGACAGACGATGACGGTATTGTCCTGATAGTAGAGGTTGTATTAGTATTTGTTGGAATCCAAGGGGATTATTAACTTTTCCTTGGACAAATTAAGAGTTCGATCGAACTTTCGGATTATTTTGCTATTTTACCCTGTCTTGGAACATTCGCTTTGGGGGATTTTGTTCCATTTATTGGAAATTTTAGGGAATAAGCACTTGTTGAGGACAAATTTAATGGATTCAAAATATAGTTTTTAATATTTTGGGGGAAATATATTAAGATTATATGCTACTAAGTAATACAATTAAAGTGCCTTTTTATAAAAAATAATTTGTTTAGCCAATTTGGACAACGTTAAAGTTAAGAATTGTGGTCAAAAATAGAATTTGCTGATGGATATAGAGAGATCATCACTTAGTTTTATAAAATTCGAGAAAAATTTGTTCCCATGAAATCTTTATTATAAGGAGTGAGATCGTAAAATTCTTAACACACGTTTTTCATTAAAACTTTTAACCCAAGTATTATTTGATTTTTTTTTTTTTTTATCAATTTACCTTTGCAAAACATGTCAGTTATTATGTTTAATCTCAGTTATGTTCATTTGTTGTTAATCTGATTAAAATGAGTGACCAGAAAAAAGTGCGTATTAAAATTATTAAATATTTTCAACAAAACCCAACTTGGTCCTACAAAAAGTTGGCCAAGCATTCAAAGGTTTGCCGTCAAACTGTTTCCAATGTTATTAAACAGTACCGGGAGAACTTGTCCGTTGATTAGAATCCTGGTTCAGGTAGAAGGAATGGTCCACATGATGTTTCTAAAGCCAAAAAAATAGAAAGCATTTTCAAAAGAGCTCCCAACACATCCGGTAGTAAAGAAGCCAGGTTAGGTCAGTGCTCGGACTATTTGGTACGAAAAGTTAAAGCTAATGCAGGTTTTAAAACATACAAGGCTCAAAAAGTTCCTGACAGAACGCTGCTAAAAATTTAGATGCCAAAAACAGAACACGGAAATTGAAGTCAAGTTTTATAAAAAAATATTCTTGCTGCATAATGGATGACGAAACGTATGTTCTGGCAGATTTTTCGCAACTTCCTGGTCAAAAATTTTATGTTGCTGATGCTCGAGGGAATGTTGAAGAAAATTTTAGGACCCAATAGCAGACAAAATTTCCCAAAAAGTTCTTGGTATGGTAAGCAATATACAGTTGCGACAAAAGAAGCCAATCATGCGGTATTTGTACCAAGAGAGGCAAATTCTCCAAACTGACTGGAGCTGAGTCCAGTGGATAGATATTGGGGACTTGTTAAAAGAGAATTGAAGAGCATAAAAAAGGTGTCCAAAAGTGTGATAGATTTTACACGGAGATGGACAACCTGTTCGAACAAAGTGACATAAAGCACTATAAAAACCATAATGGAAGGGTTTTCGAAAAAGGTTCAAAATTTCATCATTGGTGATTAGAACTATAAAAATATTTTTTTGTAAATTGTAACAATAATTTCAATCAAATAAAAAAAGATTAAAAACTGTAAGTTTAGTGGTTTAATTTTTATTAACATATATGTATGTTAAATATTTTTCGATCTCAGGCCTTAGTAGTTAAAATGGCCATTCAACCTGTGAACTCATTGCTCGTAACGTTAGCATTGACCAAATTGGCTTAAAATACAGAAGTCATACAATACATATTATTTATATTAATTCTTTAGTGCTTTTTTATTAAAATTCGGCTAGTAGAGAAGTTATAGATTTGTTCAGATATTTTTTATATACCAAACTTAAGAAAACGTATTGTTACGAATGTGCAATAGCGATTTGAATTTAACGATCTGTAACGACTGCCTGCAACATTCATCATGTTTACAAACACGTCCATTAGTAGAAGCTTCTACTTATCAACAATGTTGATAGAATGCGGTTATTAGCATTGTTTATAAGTGTGGCAACACTGCTATCATTAACTTAGAAAGCTCTAGAATTCGAATGTTCTAGTTGTCCGTTAATATCATTGTAGAAGATTAACGAAAGATGGCGTGTGTATAAATAGTGGAAGAGGTTGCAGTTGTGGGTGAGTTTCTCATAGGCGCTGTTAGAGTTAACATCAACTGTCTTGCACATTTAAGTTTGTACATTATAAAGTGTGTGGTGTTGTCTGCGAATTGATAAACGTGTATAAAAACACTGAGTTACTATATTGAAGTGTTGTTGTTGTAGATTTTATATAAATAAAGAGAAAACTGCTTTTATTTGCAATCAAAAGTATCCGGTTTATTAAAAGGAAATAAACCAACGTTTTAAAAAGGTTAAAACGTAACAGTATCTTGCTTGTCGCTTTTTAAATTAATATTGAAGATACCTTATTTTTCCATGTAAATTAAATTGGCATCAAAAACTATGTGCCACATACATACGTATATATAGTTATTTGTATGTAGTTAACCCTTATAGTACCTATACTGTTGTCTTATATCCCTTTTAATTTTATGTTAGTGTAGATTTAGATGTTGTTCGCAATGATAGCAAATGAAAAAAATCAAACTAATTTAGAGTTGTTATCAAATTTTGTGGCACCATTGAGTCCAATCAAAAAGACATTGAATATAAACAAAATAGCAAGAACAACATAACGAACTGTGGTAGTGGCAATAGCAACAATAACAACTTAAAACATTTTGATGGCAAAATGATGGCTGTGGTTGTAGCTACAATAATAACAAAAAAAAAAAAAAAAAAGCCAACAGTAAAGAAATGGAATACATTTTATTTGAAATGATTTGTGTGGGGTCAATTTGTTTTAGTAAGAAAAGCTAAATCGTCAGTTGGATATAAAACAATAGTTCTCTACGAGCATTCTATTGTTTGGCAATTTATCTAAACATTGAACCACATACAGATACAAAACAGCAGACATACACACCAATAAATAGACAAGAACAACAGCAGCGGCAGCAATCTTCTTAAACTAATAATAACAAGAACAACAATAATGAAACCACAAGAGAGAATCTAAATGACTTAAAGTATGAGTGGCATTAAGCTGTTGGCCCATCTATCTCCAAACATACATTTTATATGTGTATAACTCTGTGTATCTAGATTCTAGATATCCAGCAATGCATGTTTCAGTGTATGTAGTTATGTATGTCTGTGTCTGTCTATTGTGAACAGTATGTCTGCAGGTTTGTCTATGTAAATGTCTATAACAATTGTATGTGTGTTGGTTTTTTTGTTTTTGTATGCATGTGAAAGTATGTGTTTTTGTTGTTCAAGTTTTTGAAAGGCAATTTGGCGCCTTTCCAAACTAATTTTTTGGTTATTAAAACCACAAAAATGTACGCTTGACATTTTGAAATTTACGAATTTTTGCTTCTTTTTATTTCTATTTGTGGAGCACAAAGAAAACATAGCAAAATTTAACCATTTGATTAAGGCAATTAAAAATTTTTGGTTTTCGGAATACACCACAGGCTCCAACACCAATACAACAGTTTCGAAATATTATCAGCTTGGAGACTTTGACAAAAGCAAATAGTTAAACAATTAATAAATATCTTATAGTATTTGGAAAGAAGTTGTGATGGAAATATTTATTGAATACTTAGCATATACTATTGTTTTAACCTTTTTAAAACGTTGGCTTATTTCTTTTAAATAAACCGGATACTTTTGATTGCATATAAAAGCCGTTTAGCAGTTTAAAATTGTAACAACTCTTTATTTATTTAAAATGTACAACAACAACAGAATTAAATAGTCCCTCAGTGTCTTTCTACACGTTTATCTATTCGCATAAATGCACACACACTCTATTACGTACAACCTTAAATGTACAAGACAGTTGATGTTAACTCTAACAGCGCCTATGATCAACTCAACTCACGACTGCAATCTCTGCCACTATTTATACACATGCCATCTTTCGTGAATCTTCTACAATGATCTTAACGGACTAACTGGTATGTTCGATTTCTAGAGGTTTCGATGTGAATGTTAGCAGCTTAAACATGCAGTGTTGTCATACTTATAAACAATGCTAATAACCGCATGCTATCAACATTCTCGATAAGTAGAAGGAGGTGTTTATAAACATGATCAATGCTATGAATGCTATTAGATAAGGCTTTAACTCTGTCGGTATTCTTAAATATTAGCTGTCTTATATTGGAAAATAGACGGTAGTGTGCAGGGTGGGAAGATCGGAATAGGAAGACTCATAAAATGTTCGTGAGTCAACTTAGAATATTCGAATTATATCCATTATTTTGAAAGAAGTGAAAAGTTCCGCAAAAATAACTATATATCTAGGCTAATTCATGGTTCAAATCAGGTGGTGTCAATTAGTTCGCTTCTATAATGCACAGGAAGTAGGTGACCATGAAAAGGTAATACTTCAGGATTTTAAATATGATATGTTTGGAAATAAATTCTATTAACTAGTTTTAGAATTAATAAATGCTTACTTTTCTTCGATGTACACAGTCTTACAAAAGCTTACATACCCCTAATATATTTTATCTTTATTAATAAATATTTAGTGAAAAATTCTTTAATTACTTTTTTTATGCTATTTCGGATTTATTAAGATAAACACAAAACTAATTTATTTTCATTAAATTCTACTAAAAAACATAAAATAATTAATTTTTTGGCATAAAGCAAATTTACATAAGTTTACATACGGGATAAAAAAAAAAAACTTAAAGAAAATTAAATTAATATTTTGTGTGGCCTCCTTTGGCTTTAATTACAGCAGATAATCTATTTGGCATGGACAAAGCCAATTTTTTTGTTATTTCTGGAATAATTTTGCTCCATTCTTCCATCAACGCTTCTTTGAGTGCTGGAACTGGTGTTACTTGTCGATTTTTTAGACCTCGTTTTAAAATATCCCATAAATGTTCAATAACATTAAGATCGGGGGATGTTCCTATTTGTTTTTAACGTTATATAGAAGCCATTCCTTAACTAACTTTGATGGATGCTTCGGATTGTTGTCCTGGAGAAATATTGCGTTGTCCTCCAAATCTAGAAGTTGGACGATGGGAAGGTAGCTATCCTTTTAAATATCGATATACATTGCCTTATCCATAGTACCATCGATGAATGTGAGCTTACCGACACCATTTGCCGCCATACATCCCCAGACCATGACTGAGCCGCCTCCATGTTTTACGAAGCAATTAACATTTTGTGGTAACAACTCTGCATTAGGCTTTCGCCAAACTTTTGTTTGTCCATCACCTCCAAAAACCATAAATTTACATTCATCTGTGAATATTACCCTCTCCCAAAATGTAGCGTGATTTACATGAGCATTTTCGTACTTTTGGGCATATTCTAAGCGCTTCTGGATATTCACAGATCAAAGTAATGGTTTTTTTCTGGCAACTCTGCTATTGTAGCCATTTCTCTTGATACATCGACGAACAGTCTGATCAGAAACCGTAATTTCTAGATTTGTTCTCATTTTCCGGTTTAGTTCGACGACACTTAGCTTAGGATTTTCTTGAATGGAACTTATAATAGATCGTTCTGTTCGTTTGTCGAGAATGCGGGGAAGCCCACTACGAGATTTGCTTTCATAATTTCCATTTTCTTTGAAATTTTTTATTATTGTTTGGACTGTTGTTTTACTTAGATTTAATAAAATTCCAATTTCAATAAAAGATTTGCCATCATTTCTCAACTTAATGACAGTTTTAGAATTGGCTCAGAAATGTCTCTGCCTTAGCCCATTTGCTTCCACTAAAAATAATTTTTGATTTTATTTTGCCAGTGTGATCACTTTTAGTGAAAGTAAACTTCTACCACTGATTTTACACAAAGCATCATATAAATTGTAGGGGAAATTTTAACGGTACAACATTTTTTTTTGCAGAGTATGTAAACTTATGTAACATTAAAAGGATACCAATTACTCGTGTTTTATTGTTATTTATTTAAAATACCAACAAAATATTATAAAATATGATGGAAATATATTTTTTAAGTGCATTAAACAAAAAGGAAGATAAAACTCTTAATAAAATTATATATTTTCCAAAAAAATAGAAAAATTTCAAACGTATGTAAACTTTTGTAAGACTGTATATGAGAAAACTCAATAATTTTTGAGAATTTGAATAAAAATATTTTCAAGGGCAAGAAATGTTTAACGATGTAAAAAAATTAAGTTAATATCATATATTGGTTAAAAAGTTACGATCGTTCTTAACTTACTCTTTATAATAATTTTTATATTACACACAAAACACGCGATTTAATTTTATCAAAAAATAATTGGTCAATTCACAAGGTGTCTTATCATGTCAAATTGTCATAATGTTTCAAGCAAAAAATGCCTTAAATTAATATTACTTTCTATGCTATGTTTATTGTGTTATCGTAACCAACCAGCAGAGACCAACGCCGAATGCCTAAGAGTCGGTTAAGGCGAGCCGCCGAGTCGTGATATATTAGGACATTATGACAATATGACTGATAAGAGACCTTGTGAATTGACCAAATGTTTTGTCGATTTTAAAATTTGTATTTGGTTTAAATGTTATTTGTATGCAGTACACTGCACACTGTCAAATTGAAAATATGTGTGAAATATTTGAGGATATCTTTAAAGGTTATAAAATTTATAAAAGTTCTTAAAATACTTTAACGGCCACAGGATTTCGGTATCAAGCTAAGCAAATTAAAGCTTTCATTTGCCACTAATATTGATGGTATTCATGATTTCTATTTCGGATTCACAGTTTTTCTATGGTCAACCGATATGCCAAAAGAAATACAAGCCATTTGAATTCAAATTCAATGATTATCAAAAATAGTTGATTTTTCTCTTAAACTTTTAATATTTATATAATAATCCTTCTTTTTCTAGGGTGAAAAAAAGATATGGCTTATTCATGTCCTCCCCCTAAATAAGTAGAATACAAATGAAAATCCTCTATTAAAGTAAGCATTTCATAAACTCTTTAAATAAACAAATGGACCAAGTGTTTATCTAACTAGAAATATACACTTTCCTTCATAAACCTCTCATATACAATAACAATTATTCTACAAGGCAAAGAAGATCTTTCCTCTGCGTTTTGCAAGCAGGCATTACCAGTAATCGTGGCTTAACGAAACATAATAACTGTTTTCAAAGGTTTTTCGACCTCTATTTTACTTCATTTCAGATTTCTTATGTCTTCTTTTAGTTCTTAGCAGTCTTTGTGTTTATTTTCTTCATTTGCTGTTGCTATTTTTAGTTAAGAAGGCAGGCATTACTATTGCGATACTACTACTTGTAAATGTAGTGGTTTCTTTGGCTGTTTGTTTAGACTTCTGTGTCTGTGTCGCTGTCTCTGTCTCCGTCTGAGTTCTGACTCGGTTTCCGTTTCTGTTTGTTTGTGTATTTTCTACTCTTCATTTCGTTGTGTGTGTCAGATTATTTAAGGATTACCGTATTACATCCCCAATTACTTAACATTTGTTTGTACATGATGAAATCTATTATAATAAAATCACAACACAATGATGCTGATGATGTTGACGACAATGGCAGGACTAACTACGGTTAACAGCAACAAATAGCGACAGCTTAAGATACAACTACATATACAAAAATAGTCCTTAGGATATCATATGAAATACCATTCAAATTGGAAATAAATCTTTAACAAAATACACTGTTAATAGTTGAAAATGCGTATGTCGCATAATATTTTAAAAAGAGGGGAAAACCTAAGCTTTTGTTGTTTTGTCTTGTGAGGTGATTATTTTGTAAACTTGAGCAAATGTGTTTGCATAATGCATCTGTAGATATTTTCTTAGAATCTTATAGAAGTTAAAGCAGAATGAATTTTTGCTTTAGAAAATAACTATATTAAATATCATATATAATTTAATTTGAACTAGTGAAATTAAAAAATATATATTTCATTAATTTTACCGTACATCTTCTAAAAATTTATCTTACTTATTCTAGATTTTCAAAATTTGATTTACTCGCGATTTTATTCGTCAATATTGATACACAATTCGAGAAAGTGTGTTAGTTTATGTATTAATATCTTGTAAAGATGTTGTCGCATGTTGTAAATTCAGAAACCATATAAAGGCTATTATGTCCTGTTTAAATTTAGCATCCAAAGTGTATTACATATTTTCATTTAAAAGTTCACTTATAATGCATGTGCAATTTTCTGAAGCAATTTCCACCCTTTTGATTTTTATATAAAAAAAAAATAACAAAAAAATATCAGAAAAAGTGTTAAAATAGTAGACCTTCTAAAACATTTCACATTTTAATATATTGTTACGTTTTAGCCTTTTTAAAACGTTGGTTTATTTCCTTTAAATAAGCCGGATACTTTTGATTGCAAATAAAAGCTGTTCAAATAGTCACTCAGTGTCTTTATACACGTTTATCAATTCTCAGAAATGCACACACACTCAGAAATGCAAACACACTGCAGCCTCTGCCACTATTTATTCACACGCCATCTTTAGTGAATCTTCTACAATGCTCTTAACGGACAAACTAGTATATTCGAATTCTAGAGCTTTCGATGTCAATGTTAACAGCTTAAACATTTAGTGTTGCCATATTAATAAACAATGCCAATAACCGCATGCTATCAGCTTCTACTAATGGACTTGTTTATAAACATGTTGAATGCTAAAGGCAGTCGTTATAGACCGTTAAACTTAAATCGTTAAACTCAAATTATTCGTAAAAATATTAAAAAAATAGCAAAAATCAAAATGTTAGAAATTTGTGAAAACTGCACATTTATGTTAAAATGGATCCAGGTCAACCAATTGCGGGGGGAAAATAAAATAAAATTTATTTTACATTTTATTTTTTTTTTTTGGGGGAGGGGAAATTAAAGAAAACATAATAACCTTTCGCTTGGTTTCAAAATCAAACGAATCATATACAAGGTGGCGCAAAAGTAAATTTCCCATGTTTTATGGCTGTTATTAAAAAAAAAAAAATGAAAAACTTTGATTCTTCTTGTGGATTATTTTTATTTGGTCTTTTAATTTCTTTTACATCAAGTCGAGAATATGATGTCATGTAAATGGCCGCCGCCTCATTTGATTGTCATTTGAGCTTTTTTTATGGCATTTTCCATCACTTTGGCCAAAACTTCCGGCGATAGGTCCTCACATTCTTGACGGATATTGTCTTTAAGAGCTGCAAGAGTCTGATGCTTGTTGACATAAACCCGCGACTTCAGAAAGCCCCACAAAAAGAAGTCTGGAGCGGTCAAATCAGGTGATCTTGCTGGCCAGTGCAAATCGCCAAAACGGGAGATTAGGCGCCCGGGAAATGCATTTTTCATCATATCGGTTGTGGCACGTGCAGTGTGTGCCGTTGCACCGTCCTGTTGGAACCACATGTTTTCCAATCCCAATTCATCAAGTTGCGGCAAAGAGAACTCGTTTATCATTGCTCTGTAGCGCTCACCATTCACAGTAACCATTTGGCCCGCGACGTCTTCGAAGAAAAAAGGTCCGATGACTCCTCCAGCGAAAACAGCACACCATACAGTGACTTTGAGTGGGTGTAATAGCTCTTCGTGGGTTACACGCGGACTTTCAGTGCCCCAGAAGCGAAAATTTTGCTTATTTACGTACCGGCTAAGATGGAAATGGGCCTCATCACTCATGATTATTTTTGATGAAAAATCATCTTCCTTTTGGTGGTGATTAAGGATGGCTTGAGCGTATGTTAGACGCGATTGGCGGTCAGCAGCTAACAGCTGATGCACCATCTGGACTTTGTACGGAAACATCTTCAAATCTTGTACCAAAATTCACTGTAAAGACCGTCGACTGATATCCATTTGCGTGGCACGTCGTTTGGTCGATGTCGACGGCGCTTCCATGACATCCTCGGCTACAGCAGCAATATTCTCTGCAGAACGGCTACTCCGGGATCTGCCACGCCTGGCAGCATCTCGTGTTGTGCCAGTCTCTTCGAGGCGAGCGGCTAAACGTCGCAGTGTTTTACCAGTAGGCGTTGGACGGCCAGAAAATCTGCGACGAAATTCACGTTGTGCCAAAGTCACCGACCGATTATTGGTCAAATAAATAGTCAGCAATATTCCGCGTTCTGGAGCAGTGTAGCGTAACATTGTTTACTAACGTGTATTTCGCATGTGTTTACTACACAAATGTCAAAACAGAACTGACATTAGGGGCCAATCGCAAAATTTATAGCATTTTCTGATAGGAGGATTGCTTTTGCGCCACCTTGTATGAATATCTTGTAAAACTGTGTATACGTGCGTCAAATTTTAACAAAGTCTGAAGTCCACGGTCAAAAATTTAATTGATTTTATAAATCTTTTATGGAATGGAAATTTGTTTTGGAAATATTGGTATAGAAAGAATCTACAACAACAAGTTATAAGATAAGATTGCTAAATAAATGTTAAATTGTGAGAAAAATTTCTGCCCAAACCAACTCTTTATACAATGCAAAACATTCAATGTTTTTCACTTTACACATATGCACCTAAAACATAAAAAATATGATTTGATTTACTTTGCAGTCAATGCCTGTCATGAAGGTTCCTAAATCTTTTTTTTACCACACTAAGTACATATAAGAACATACATATGTACTAGTTGTAAGTGAAATATGTTGGACATGAATACAATTTCCTTTTAATAACAATATTAGCATAATGTGTCTACACACAAAAACCCATTGAAATTAGATTGAATCGTATTGTAAAAGGACACAATTGACGTTGGACATGATTGAGTTCTAGCGCGCTGAAACACATATGAACACACACACTATGAGAGTAAATGTTGAACAAAATGTAAATTGTTAACATTTCTAATTATCCTCGGTTATTTATCTTACTCCTGCAATATTTAAAAGATATGCTAAAACCTCCAGCATATAAAATCCTGGGGCTCATGACAGCCGGAGGAATAGTCCCTATAAAGTAATAAAAATGTTAAAACTTAAATGATTTACTGCATAGGCATAACCAAACAAACCATGAATGTAAAAATAAAAAAAAAAATAAAAAAAAATGTGAGAAAAAAAGCTAACGGGAATGAAAACGTGAAAATTTGTGTTAATTTGCTAAAGTCATGCGTCGTTAGGCGAGCCATTATAGTGCAGCGTAAACGTGCTGTTGCACCTGCATATGGGTGAGAGTGTCTCTGCCTATGTTTACGAATATGTATGTATAAGTATATGAGTAGGTGTGAGTGTGTGTGTATTTTGTTTTTCTAAATTAATACAAGGACTCACACATGTTTAAAGTTTTGTTCACCATTTTCCTCAATTTTTTTTGTTTTTGTTTCTATTTTCATTTCAATTTGTTTCTTTCTCGTCGCTACGTATTGAATGTTTGAATATTTCTTATACAATGTTGTTGACTTTTATTTTCTTACACTTCACACTTTTATACTTTATGAAAATTTCTATTAAGTGGCCAGCACTTGTTTTATTAAGCTCCAGCTAAATCAAGAACTTTGGGTACTTAAGCATTGAATCGTATAAAAATCCTTCATTTAGTTGAATATTGTTGGCTTTTTGTTGCTGTTTCTTTGTTGTTGTTAAAGTATGCGTGTATCATGCGACCCATTGAAGCAACAGCAACAGCAACAACTACATACAACAAACAGTACGAGTAATAATAAAATTTACCTTGTCTGAGTTGAGTTGCAAAGTAGTAGAATGTTCATTCATTTGCTGTTCGCTGTTGTCCATTTGTATGTACGAGTATGTACGAGTATTTACATATTAACATTTATTTTCACATACGTGGTTTAATTGTTCGGTAAAGAGTTTGCATAATTTTACTCTAAAAATTGAGTGATAAAACAGCTGTTCATTAAATATCGAAATATTCCTAATCTCTTAATTTTATTGAAAATTCAATTCCATAAATTTTATACACTGAAGCCAATCATCTTTCACCCCTGACTATTTAAAGGTTTAACGAACTAAAGGTTCGGTCACACTCTCAAGAAACACAAACACTTACAAAATATATAATAATGATTCTTTGATTTATTTGAAAAACTTCTTTCACTTAGGAAAAATCACAGTAGAAGTTTTATTAGATGATCTTTCCCCTTGCAAAATACGTGTAATACAAAAACAGCGTCAATCAAATTTGTGCTAAAAATAGTGTTTTGCACTTTTATGAGTTAATTGCACTAATATGCGAGAGCTTAGCTTCAGAAGTGGCTGTTGTATACCCATTACCAAAACATAAGCATATTTATGGAATGTTTTTAATGTAAATTTTACAAAATTTCCAATTCGACCACTTACATTTATTCATTCGTTTACATTGCATAAAAGTAAAGTAATCGTTAACCAACCATGTAAGAACTGAATGAATGAATAAATTAGCAGTTGTATTGCAATAATTTAGCTGTTGCTGCCTTCATTTTTTTTTCTCCAAAAGACTATGATTTTAAGGTCTACAAGAAGCTTAACGCTAGCAATTATAACAGAGTCGGATGTTATTGAAGAAGAAAGGAGGAGATTTTTATATATTCAATGATATAAGTAGAAGATATTTAAAATAATAAAGTTTGGATTCCTCAATTTCATCAAAAGTACACAAAAGTTTTTACTTTCATAGATTGAGCTCCTTAAATTTCACTTTCACTTAAAATTATACTCACCGAAATAATTATTAATTTCAATATAATGCGGTTGATGCTTTTTAAACCCCATAATCATTGAATCCTGCATCATCTGACTTACATGTACATATCATATATAGCATGAGTGATTTGGATCGAAATCACCAGCAGAAATCGCTCTCCGTTTCAAACTACCCCTGCAAACCTATATGTTGCAAATCTAGGATAAGTTCTATATTTTACAAAAACACAACAACAAAATATAACATATGCAAGGTTTGCAGGTGTTGTTTTCAATGAAGAGTGAATTCCGCTAGTGTAAATGGTATTTGGATATTCGAGAAAAATGTGCATATAAATCAGCTTGGCTAAAATTATCATAAAACAACTTGACATTAGAAACTCGATGCAAATTCGTATCTACATAATTACTGGGCAAAAATAAAAGGTATTCTCCTAGATTTATTAAATTTGGTATAGGAAAAATATATTTGAATAATTAAGAAAACAATTTGGAAAATATCGGGCCAAGGACTTACATTTTTTAAATGACTTTGGTTATGAAAATGTGTTGTTAGCATAAATAATCGTAGCAAATTTTGGCCAGTAACATAAATTTGTCATTCCGTTTGTAATTTCCACAATATAATTTTTTGACTCTATAAAGTATATATATTCTGGATCCTTATAGATAGCGGAGTCGATTTAGCCATGTCCGTCTGTCTGTCTGTCCGTCTGTCTGTTGAAATCAATTTTCTGAAGATCCCAGATATCTTCGGAATCTAAATCTTCAATAATTCTGTCAGACATCCTTTCGAGAAGTTTCCTATTTTAAAATCAGCAAAATCCGGCCATAAGTATCGGAGATATGAGCAAGAATCCGAGACAACCTCTATTTTTGGCCTATTTTTGATCTATATCTCGATTACTAAGTCATAAATATAGACAATATGGATATCTAATGAAAGATATTTCAAAGTCCATTGCAGCGATGTATGTAATTCTATACAAAGTTGGACCTACAATGGGTCAAAATCGGGAAAAAATTTTTTAACCCGAATTTTTTTTACAGAAAACATTCTTTTTTCATAAATTTTTTTCACTAATAAATTAAAATTTTTTTTTTAAAAAAATTGGAAAAAACTTTTAAAAATCAATTTTGAAAAAAATATTTAAATTTTTTTTTTTTTAAGTATAATTTGGTGAAGGGTATATAAGATTCTGTACAGCCGAATATAGCTCTCTTACTTGTTTAAATACACATTTATCGTATAATAGGAAAGTATATCATATTATTCTTGAGTATACTTGTTATAATTTATCAATATTACTCATACGCTGACTTAGTTAGAAAGTACTGCACCAAGGATATTAATTTTCGCAGAAGTTTAAAGTGAATATGACTTTTACTTCATAAGCAAAAGTAAACTACAACTTCATTTACTTAATTGCCTTCATAATCAAATTTATCAATATCGAAGTGTTTAAAAATATCACCCGAAACTGTTTTTAAATGAGATGTTTGATTTTTAATATTTCACATTTAAAAGGTTTTAGATACAATAATTTGAATTTTTCCCGAAACTTATTTAAAATATCTTCTACGAAGACTTTCACCAATGACAAAAAACGTAGATTCGTGTAACATGCATTGGTTGTATATATCTAATGTTAGATTTGTGTAATCTAGAGGGACTAAAGTCTGAATTTTCAAAACGGGCAAAGATAATTCAATGATTTTCGAAACACAGTTTTCCTTTGGTTAGATACATTTTGGAGAAAAAATTGAGGTGGTCGTGGCAATATTTCGCCTAACTCCCATACAAATGTTAAAATCAAAATTTTAATATTTATACCCTACACCACCATAGTGAAGAGGGTATAGTTGGTTATGTTTATAATGTGCAAACGTATTGTTCCAACACCCAACTTAAAGTATACCAATCTGCTCAGAATCACTTTCTGAGTCGATTAAGCGATGTCCGTCCGTCCGTCTGTCCGTCCATGTAAACTTTGTAATCAATTGCGACCTGTAGCAATTTCAAAGATAATTCGACAAAATTAGGTACAAGCTTTTCCATTACCCCAATGTCGATGACTATTGAATTTGGTTAGAATCGGTCAATTATTTCTCCTAGCACCCATACGATTGCTTTCTTCCACTTCACGTTTGTTTCATAACAAAACTTTTTTACAAAATTGTTTAACATTGAAAAGTCTACAATTTTGTCGCTTCCAGTACTAATATTTCTATATATAAAATCAAAAACAAGTTCATGTCTTTCATTTTGCTTTGTTGAAAGCCAAATTTCGGAAATTTCACTACGAAACATTAGTTTGGCCATGATGCTTTTATAGGTAAAAAATTTCCGCGGGTCATTTGGGGTGGATTTTTTTTTTTGTTTCTATAAATAGGAGGGTTGATAAACGGTATAGTAAAACTGAACTCTGTAACTTTTTTTCTATTTAAAATTTTAAAATTAAGAAAAAATCTTACCTAAAATGGATGTCTTGAATATCACTCATAAACAAATTTAGCAGGCCTTATTTTGAAATGTAATGAAACTCTTGTTTAGTTTAATAATTGTATTTTACTATTCAAAAAGAATTTAAAAAAAAAATATCAAAAAACCAAAAAAATTCAACGCATCCAAACACTGATTACTTTTAGAAAGAAATATTAAAAAATTTTAATGTCAATTAAACATCTCACTCTTTGATACCATTATATTATTGTTGTTTACATATTTTGTTTCAAAACTTGTTTTTGTAAATACCAGGGTTGTTGTTTATTGTATTCAATATTTTTTTTTTTTTTTAATTTTTTTTTTTAAATAAATCCCGCTAAAACAATGAAATCTGACACTGTGCCCTGCTTCAACTACATACTTCTGTGCCATGCGAATTTTTATTTTTATTTATACTGTTACGTTTTTACCTTTTAAAAACGCAGTTTTATTTCCTTTAAATAAACCAGATACTTTTGATTGCAAATAAAAGCAGTTTAGTAGTAACAACTCTTTATTTATTTAAATGTACAAGAACAGTTTAAATAGTCACTATGTGTTTTTAATACACACACACTAACTTAAACTACACTTTATAATGTAAGAGACAGTTGATGTTATGTCTAACAGCGCCTATGATAAACTCAACTTACGACTGCTACCTCTGCCACTATTTATACACACGCCATCTTTCGTGAATCTTCTACAATGATCTAAACGTACAAACTAGTATATTCGAATGCTGGAGCTTTAGAGCACCTTAAACATTCAGTGTTGCTATACTTTCAAACAATGATCAACTCAAAGCTTTTATTCAATATTGTATGTTACACAGCTATGTTAATACTTAATACCCACAGATATGTTAGCTGCTGTTAACATATATAAATAGTTTGAGAACATTATGTAACTTTAAACCAGCCGTTAAAATCGTTATATTTGAATTCAAGTACAGTTTCGTAGCAATATGTATTTTTCTTAATTTGTTTAAGAAGCTAATGCGAGTTTATTATTGTTTAAATTAATGTTTCTATATTTTTATAAAAATCTAGCTTGTGTGCTCTTTTTTCCGTAGTAACTATTACTTGATGCCGATATATATTATAAAATGACTTTTAATTGAAGACAGATGTGGCAGTTGTAGTACTTTTTAAACGATTTTATTTATTATCATCATAAGAGATTTGACGAAAAAAATGCTTGGAAATTCAAATTTCATTTAAGGGTCAATTTTAAAATTATGTTGCTAGCTCTTTATAATGGAAGTTGTGTAAGACGTCACTGTTGTTTATATGTTGTTTTCATTCGTTCATATGATTTTTTATTTTTATTGTTTTAATTAATGAGCATATTGTTGCACTTTGATTTGTATATTTTGCGGAAGTTGAAAGTTTTCAGTACAAGCAAAGGTGCAGCAAGTTGTTTTATAATCTGCATATATAGTGTACTATATAGATATATATTTGAATGTAGCCCAGTTGGAAGTTTTTTCATAGAGATTTTATGTAACAAATAAATGACTTGAATCAGAGTCTATCTTGAGTGTCTTCAATCGTCTTGTACAAAAACCATAAACCACTCATAATGATTTTTTCATACATTGATTCTTACAAGTATATAAATATGGACTACACCATTTCCAATTGTATTTCAGAAGTTTCTAGTTGTATTTAAGAAAATTCTAATTGCAATAGAAAAGGATATTTCTGAAACACAATTAAAAAATTCTGAAATATAATTAGAAACTTTTTAAGTACAAATTAATAAGTCTGAAATACAATTAGAAATTTCTAAAATGTTAATGGAAAATTCGGAAATATAATTGGAAAATCCTGAAACATAATTAGATAATTTCTTAAATACAACTAGTCCATATTGTTACGTTACGCAGAAATGCACTCAAACTTTATAATGTTCAAACCCACATGTACATGACAGTTGATGTTAACTCTAACAGCGACAATGATCAACTCAACTCACGACTGCCACCTCTGCCACTATTTATACACGCGCCATCTATCGGGAATCTTCTACAATGCTCTTAACGGACATACTAGTACATTCGAATTCTAGAGCTTTCGATGTTAATGTTAGCAGCTTAAACATGTAGTGTTAGCATACTTTCAAACAATGTTAATAACCGCATGCTATCAACATTGTTGATAAGTAGAAGCTTCTACTAATGGACGTGTTCAAAAACATGATGAATGTTACAGGCAGTCGTTACAGACCGTTAAATTCAAATTGCTATTCCACATTCGTAACAATATGTATATTTATACGAATCAATCTATAAAAAATCATTATGAGTGGTTTGGGTTTTTTGTACACGACGATTGAAGAAACTTCTGAAATTCCATTGGAAATTTCTGATTAATTTTTCTTTAGTCCACAATTTCCTTCTGGGTATTAATGGTTTTGCGAGAGCGTTCACATCAGTATATATGCATTCCTGTTCATATACACACATTTGTGGTCATTACAGGAAAAAGTACAAACTCCACCAAAACATTCATTTATTATTGTGTATTTTTGTTATTAGAGACCATTTATTTCATTGTAATCGGGAAATTAGATGTAGCGTTGTTATTGTTTTTATAGCTTTTACTATTATGGTCGTTGTTGTTTTCGTAGTTCTATTGTACTCGTAGTATAATATTGGATGGAAAATAATTGTTTTAATTTAATGCACTAAATAAATTCATGAAAATATTTGCGAAAAAAAAAAAATAGAAACTACATATTTAAATGAAACAAAACCGAATTGAACTGAACTGAACTTGGTTGGAGTCCCTCACTTTTCGCAGCATTGAATAAATATTTTATTTATTTTAGTTGTGTGATGATTTTTCTATGATGATTGATTGATTTTTATGATTGATTGGTTACCGCACTGATTTGTTATTATAGTTGTTGGCAATTGTTTGGTTTATTTATACATTTATTTGTTTAGATTTTGTGGTGTGCAGGAGAGAGAGAGAGATCATCGGCATTTTCGATTGGAGGTTTTAGAGATTGAAAAATAATATATTTACAAAATTTCTAAAGGGTATAATATGAACTTGAAAGTTTTGAGTTGCTCTTTAGCTCATGAAAAAATTAAAATGCCATAAAAGTGATAGACTCGAATTGGATAATTAAACTGAGTGAACTTTATTCTTTTATATACAATATATATACAAGGTGGCGCAAAAGTAATCCACCTATCAGAAAATGCTGTAAATTTTGCGATTGGCCCCTAATGTCAGTTCTGTTTTGACATTTGTGTAGTAAACACATGCGAAATACACGTTAATAAACAATGTTACGCTACACTGCTCCAAAACGCGGAATATTGCTGACTATTTATTTGAGCAATAATCGGTCGGTGACTTTGGCACAACGTGAATTTCGTCGCAGATTTCCTGGCCGTCCAACGCCTACTGGTGAAACACTGCGACGTTTAGCCGCTCGTCTCGAAGAGACTGGCACAACACAAGATGCTGCCAGGCGTGGCAGACCCCGGAGAAGCCGTTCTGCAGAGAATATTGCTGCTGTAGCCGAGGATCTCATGGTAGCGCCGTCGACATCGATCAGACGACGTGCCACGCAAATGGGTATCAGTCGACGGTCTTTACAGTGAATTTTGGTACAAGATTTGAAGATGTTTCCGTACAAAGTCCAGACGGTGCATCAGCTGTTAGCTGCTGACCGCCAATCGCGTCTAACATACGCTCAAGCCATCCTTAATCACCACCAAGAGGAAGATGATTTTTCATCAAAAATAATCATGAGTAAATAAGCAAAATTTACGCTTCTGGGGCACTGAAAATCCGCGTGTAACCCACGAAGAGCCATTACACCCGCTCAAAGTCACTGTATGGTGTGCTGTTTTCGCTGGAGGAGTCATCGGACCTTTTTTCTTCGAAGACGTCGCGGGCCAAACGGTTAGTGTGAATGGTGAGCGCTACAGAGCAATGATCAACGAGTTATTTTTGCCGCAACGTAATGAATTGGGAGTGAAAAACATGTGGTTCCAACAGGACGGTGCAACGGCACACACTGCACGTAACACAACCGATATGCTGAAGGATGCATTTCCCGGGCGCCTAATCTCCCGTTTTGGCGATTTGCACTGGCCAGCAAGATCGCCTGATTTGACCGTTTTGAAGTCGCGGGTTTATGTCAACAAGCCTAAGACTCTTGCAGCTCTTAAAGACAATATCCGTCAAGAATGTGAGGACCTATCGCCGGAAGTTTTGGCCACAGTGATGGAAAATGACATAAAAAGAGCTCAAATGACAATCCACTGTGACGGCGGCCATTTACATGACATCATATTCTCGACTTGATGTAAAAAAAATTAAAAGACCAAGTAAAAATAATCCACAAGAAGAAACAATGTTTTTAATTTTTTTTTTAATTACAGCCAAAAAATATCGCAAGTTTACTTTTGCGCCACCTTGTACAATGACTTAAGCTCAAATTATATGCTGCCCTTTTTCTGCCCTGTGATTCAACTCTTTATTAAGTAATAAAAAATTTTAATCAAAATTTACCTTATCTTTCAAAATTAATAATTGTTGAACAAAATTACGTTTTATAGGTCCTTAAATATTTAATTTGGTACAAATATTTTCGATTACAGTATAAAGACACAATTACAATTTATGATTACGAAGAGAATTTTAGCTTTTTAACGGTATGATTTACATTTTAATACAAAACTCTTGTTCTAAATATGATGGACTTTCTCACCTTGTTAATTATTTTTTTCAATTTTCACTTTTTATATGTTCAGCCATACGTAATTGTAATCAACCTTGTTTAAACTCTCAGATCAACCAATTTGGGACTTTAATTTATTTCAATGACCAATTTAGCTCTATATTTATGCAAATATCTTAACACGAATAGAGGATTTTGAAACTAGTTTTGTTGTTTTGTTAAATTTTTTGTGTTTTGTAGCACGTTTAGTTTAGCAAACAATAAATTTGTTAAATATTTTACATTTGTTGCATTATTTATATTGTCATGTTCATGCATCATACATGCATGACCATTTCTCGGGAATGATTGAATGTTTGCAGTCGTAATATCGCGTGCTGGTCATATGTTACAGTTTTAACAAATGGTTGAGTTTTTCGATTAAAAAAAAAAAAAAAAAAATGGCAAAATGCAACAATAATTAGTACAATGTTTAAATTTAACAAATATTTCACAAACATTTAAGTGACAGCAGTAAATATATGTTTAAAAGATGATGGCAGTGTAGACAACTACAGCAGTGATTGTGTGATGTATGAAAAATAGACTCCATTTCTTCTATTCAGGTTTATGCTTTTTGTAAAATTGTTGCAAAAAAAAGAAATTCTAATTTAAAATTGTATTTACACCAGACAAAGGGACAGTCTGGTCTTAAATACACATACATACATATATAGTCATCTATAGATAAATTCATGTTGCTTACAACGGACATTGTAAGCGCGAAAAAGTGTAAGTAGCAATAACGGAAACGGAAGTTGCAGCTCAGAATTTGTGTCTCTGTTGGATGCTTCCTTTTTTCAGTTTTTTTTCCATTTTTCCTTCATTTATACGTTTTCTTCTCTCTTACTCTCTCTTATAATAGTTGTTGATGCTGTAACAACTGGCTGCATGCCAATTTTCTTTTAGCCAATGTGCTACTAAGAACAAGAAGAGGCAGATGAAAAAAAAATATGTTGTAAGCAAACTGTGGCCAACTACTAAGATATATGAATGTTGGTTGCAACAACATTTAAGAACACACAGACAAGAACAGTATAAAAAACCAAAGACGACCTTCAGTCAGTTCAAGTTAGGAGGTGTCTATATGTGTACGTATGAGACCAAAGCAACAGTATGTATCTTCTACAAAGGCAGTTTTCAAAGTACAAAAAGAAAAACTAACAATCTACCGAAAAAAGAATAATAAAAATAATTTTAAAAACTTTCAACATTTATTGCAAATTGTAGGTAAAAGAAAACAGAAACTTATTGTAAGTGTAAGTGCTAGCCAATAATACCCTACTCAATTTACGGGGAAGTAGCTTATAATCTAACATAATTTCAACTTTTTTAATTAATACCAGGATTTCAATCGTTTTGTTTTATCTTTTCTTAGACCTCATTAATTCACCTATTCTAAAACCTGCCAAGTTTAAGAAGAGAATTTTAGTTGAAACTTATAGCGTTAATATGCATTAGTAGTCTTATTTCAAATTAACTTGTGAATTATCCCCATCCTAATGCGCATTAACTTTAATGTAAATGCTCTAAATCAAGCTGAATTTATACTGAATTTAACTATTTCAATATGGCAATACTTTTGGCAAATTGTTTATTATTGTGGTATAGAAAAAAGAGGGAAATTAATCTGTAACTTCTAAACGGTCAGCCCGGTTTAAATGAAATTTCACATGCACAATGAGGAAGTGTTGTCAAATTTAAGTTTTGTATTTGGACCACATGGGCTTAACAGGGGCGCGGCCAGTGGTCCACAAATTAGGACATGTTAAATTTTTAAAACGATAGTATTTCTTCGTTTGTGTCCCGATTTCAAACAACTTACATATATAGAATCTCCTCAACGAGCACTACAAAAAACCTATAGCTATCAATTATCTCTTACAGCTTATGAGATATTCGCATTTGAAAATTAAATTTTTAAATTTTTTACCCACCCTACTCCAGTTTTTTTTATAACAGCGGGTCCAAATATTTCCAGATTTTCTCCTTTTTTCCTTTATTAGACTGAAAGCAAATGTATGTATCAAACAAAAATAATAATTGTTAAAAAATCATGACTGACTCCAAAGTTATTGCATTTAAATTTAAAAAATTTGAAAAATGCAATTTTTCGCTAGTTTTTTGGGAATAAAGTACTTTTTTTTTCTTTTTAAGTTATCTAAAAAATTTCTACAAAGATGTATAAGGAGTTTATACTTTTAGGAAAGCTGACTTTACACAAAATATTTTAAATGAAAACCGATTTTAAAATTGTTGATACCTATTTTTTATGTAAAATTTAACTTTAGGGCAAAAATTCTCAAAACGCATAGTCGATATCAAAACATAGTAACTAATTTTAGATGACCCAATATCTTTTTAATTATTTTGTAAAAGGTTTTGATAACACCGCCCCTGGTATGGATATTATAGCCAAAAAACCAAAAAATCTCCTTTTTGGGATTTTTCGAAACTTTTTTGAGAATTGCGGGATTCCTGATGCCAAATTTAAAAATTTGTTTTAAATTTTGCATTTTCAATAGAAAAATCTATATAACTGTGAAATTTCATTAAAAAATATTCATAAATAAAAATTTGATTTCAATTCGCAAAATTAGTATCTTCGCAAAAACTCAATAAAAAGATATTTTTGTCATAATTTTCAAAAAAGTATTCCATGAGTTTTTTAATTGTCAAATGTTATATACATTTTTGAGAAATAGACAAAATTCCCTATCCATTGATATATAACGTTTCTAACTTATGTTTTTTACGTGGCAATTAATTAGGGAAAACTTAACATCTAGCAGAGAATTTACCGATTTGCAACAAATTTTTTCACAATTAAACAGTTGTTTACAAACAAACAGCTGTTTACTAAATGTAAAACTGTCGTTTGTCAGAGTTAAATTTTAAATCATATTAGTGTGCTGTTATTACAAATTAACTCTGTCGTTTGTCTACGGTATTACCAAAAATTTAAAATCGAAATTTTTAGTTAAATTTTTCAAAATTATTTTAATTTTTTTCTTTCAAAATGGATTTAAAAAATTTCGTAACTTTGTGTTTACTCATATTAGACTTATTTTTCTTATAGTAACTTAAAATATACGAAACATTTGAGTCATATTAGTAAAAAAGCTAAAGTTTTTCCATTGTTGCACTATTTAGAAGTGTTGTCATTTTTATCGGTATAAAATAAATTCTTATAATTTCGTTTTTAGATGACGGACAATAGTTTGAGAGCAACCCAAATGTATGTGGTCATAGAGAATTATACATAGAGACGAGACACTCCGATTTGTCAAACAAAAATACAACAAATCATAAGTCTGATACAACAACAAAATACATTGATTAGCATGTATTTTGTTGTTGCAAGAGTTAGGTTTTTGACAACAGACTTAGGTTTTTGACAATTACGTCTCGTCTCTATGTTACCCTATGTATGTGGTGCTAAGTTCACGTAATATTTAAAGAATATTACACAGATGCCATCAATGCAGATTATAGGTTTATTAAACATAATTGACCCAACATGTTTTTAAATGGTCGCAACGATATATTTATCTCATGTTAAAGATATTTCTGAAATCTTATTTAAAACATAGACTAACAATTACCAATTTTACTTCGGCTAAAAAAAATGTTGCACAAGCCTAAGGGAATCACATTTTCCTAACTTTGAAGGTAACTAATCTGTGGAAGTTACTTTTAGCTACTTCCAAAAAGACAATTATCAATTTTTTACACCATTTTTCGTTGTAATTGAGAAAATTCCAAATGAAATTGAGAATTTTCATTTTAAATTGAGAAAATTCCTAATGAATTTGAGAAATTCAACTTAAAATTGAGAAAAATTTCAAGTGAAATTCAGAATTTCCATTTTAAATTGAGAAAATTCCAAATGAAATTGAGAAAATTCCAATTGAAATTGAGAAAATTCCAAATGAAAGTTAACGTTTTATTTGCACGAACAAAAAGAAATTCAAAAGATAATTGAGAGGTATGCTTAAGCAACACGACCATTGGTGAAAAAATATAGCTTATTCCCTGTTGTCACATTTTCCTCGCATAACTTGAAATAGTTTGATAAAAATCAAAAGAATTGTGATGTAGGAGAGCAAGGGATTTTATATCTTGAAGAATTAATTAACGATTCCAAGTCCTGTATAACTTACTGGAAATTGCAGTAGAGCTATACAACATTAACTACCAGCAGCTCGTCACCAACATGGATTCCGTAAGATGCACAGCACCACCACAGCATTATCAGCCATAGTCACCCAGATCTCACAGGGATTGAATCAGCAGAGGCCTTGTGAACGGACGATCCTGGTGGCACTTGACCTGTCGAATACCTTCGACACTGTCAGTCACGCCACACTCTTCTTGGACATCATGCAGTCCAAAATGCTCAACAACGCGAAGAGATGGATAGTGAACTATCTGAATGGCAGGCAGTTGTTCGTGGAGTTTAGAGACAAATGCTCAACACCCCGTAGAGTTAAACAAGGAGTCCCTCAGGGCGGGCTCCAGTCGCTGCTCCTGTTTAACTTTTACCTCTCTAAACTCCCAGTGCCACCACAGGGTGTAGGGATAATCACCTATGCGGACGACTGCACCATTTTGGCTACAGGTCACAACGTTGATGAGCTTTGCGGTTTGGTAAATGGTTATCTCAACGAAATCCACAATTTCTTCACTGCACGTAATCTGCTTGGACGAAGGAGGTAAAACTCAACTTAGACATCATGGTCGACGGCGTAGAAATTCCGACAGTGAACCACCCGAAAATCATGGGTGTCACTTTTGATAGCACACACTACTGTAATCACGCATAAACTGCAAAATAGGAACAAGGTCCTCAAGGCCCTAGCCGTCAGCACTTGGGGTATGGACAAAGAAACTTTTTTAGCAACCTACAAGACGATTGCTCGGTCAGTGGTTAACTATGCAGCTCCAGTGTAGTCGCCTTCGTTAAGTGATACTCAGTGGAGAAATATTCAAAGCTGTCAAAATGCAGCCTTTAGGACTGTCTTGGGCTGCCTCCAAATCACCTCCGAATACCACCTGCACGAGGCAACTAAGGTTCTACCGGTCAGGGAATATAACGTCATGCTGATGCAACAGTTCCTTCTGGGATGTCACCGGAGGAGTCATCCAAACTTCAACATCACACAGTTGGAGTATCCCCCGAGGAATGTCAGACAGGACCTTAGAAAATACGAGGAGAGCATATAGAGGTATGTGCAGGATCCATTTGATCGCAGCACATATATAACAGCTTTGAACGACATTCATAGAGACACCATCTATTCCGCGGTAACAGGATACCGTATGAATGTCGTACTTGGAGGTCGCCCACCACCGATAGCAGACGCCGAGAAGATTCTGCAGCGCAAAACAAGAGTTATTCTGGCACAACTTAAATCTGGATGGAGCAACAAGCATAATGCCTTCTGGTCCCGCATAGATCGTGCCTTCCTCAACTTATGCCCAGCATGTGGTCAGGGTCCCCATGACACCCTCCATATTTTCAACTATCCAGCCAACCCTACTTCACTACATCTAGTGGATTTATGGACCCACCCAGTAGAAGTGGCACAATTTCTTGGACTTGATCTAGCAGATCTAATTATTCGCGCTGCTACAACAACAATGATATTAAATGCATCAGAACATAAAATATCTTTATTTCATTTTATTAAGAACCAAATTCCAATTCTTTTAATAACCAAATTCCAAATAGAATTCAAAGAAGTACATTCACTCAATAACACTACTGAGTAAAATTCATAACTAAGTATACTTCTTTGCTGTAAATTTTCAAAAAATTTTAAGGAAAAAATCATTTTTTTTAAGCTTAATAGTCAACTTTCAATTCAATGCATAGAATTCAAAGAAGAACAATTAGCCTGTGACAATACTGCATAAAATTAGTTGTTTCCGATGAAGTTATTTACAGCTTTTCCAAATATGCAATTATACTATTGTACTTTTTCAATTCTTTAGAAATTCAGCAGACTTTCACCAAATTTTTAAACAGAACGCAATAAGTAAAGAATGATCCCTTATTTTTTGTATGTAAACATGAGAACTTAACATTTTTTTTTATCTTAAGGTCATGTAGGGTATAAAAATTAAAAATTTTTTAAAGAAGAAATTGTACGGCAGAGGTATGATTGTCTGAATCTCTGTGTCTACTGGCCGTATGCTGTATAAATATTCGTGTAATATGAACATGGTATAAGTATAAAAGAGTGCACATGTATTACACCAAATTGTAGCATATAAATTATGACTTTTCTTATAAGAAAAGACATATTTCTTATAACTTGTACCAGCAGCAGCATGGAGGTTTTCATATCGTCCTTTGGTTTTTCAACAAATCTATAATAGTGTATGTTTGGGTTTGAGTTTGGGTGAGTGAATGAGCGAACGAGCAAGTGAGCGAGTGTGTGTATAAATAAATGTTGAATTTGTTCAAAGACCCTTATCATCGTCATCTGTTAAAGCTGATTCATTACGGAAATTTTCATGTTTTTACTCGTTTTCTTTGGTTGGTTTTTTGTGGCAGTTTATTTTTTTATTTGCCATCTTTTTCAATTCTGGAAATTTTCACTCAGTTTCTGTTCTTGAAGTGTTGCTAATTACAGCTCAAATATATCAATTACACGAGCGATTAAATTTTGCAAAATCTTAAGATGTAGCACATGCAACAAAAGAAAAAAAACAAATGGAGAAAGAAGCAAAAAAATAATAAAACAAAAACTGGGTAATTGTTCAATGTATGAACACAGACAGACAGACGGACAGACGTAAGTACATAATTCAGGAATATACTAACAAATTTGCTGGTACTTTATTGACGTGACTACAGTTTTTGCTATTTTCTGTCCAAGTGACTTTTTTTGTATTACTTAGTTGGATGATTTTTTTTTTTTGTCTTTTATTTGTAGCATGAATTATGTGAGCTTTTATTTATTAGGGGTATAACTAATTAACATGTATGTTCAATAATTTCTTGGAAATATGAGTGAAGCTAAATATACTTCATTAAAGTTTTTATGCAATACATATCGACCCCTCAATGAAACAATAGTGTATAATTTTTTGCCATTTCGAGATAATGGAGTTAAAAATGTTTGTGTTATGAGACATCTAAAAAACAGTAATATTTCAGAAAATAATCAATGTTTTTAAGTTGTGGTCATTTAAATATATGGTGGAATAATCAGGCTACTAGTAAATGATATTTCATTAATTTACAAGTGCCTTAATTGCAAATAAATGGTATTAAAAGTACCATGATGTCACTTAGGCTATTTTATTTCTTTTATAATATTGTTACGAATGTGCAATGACGATTTGAATTTAAAGGTCTGTAACGACCTTTAAATTCATGCGGTTATTGGCGTTGTTTGTAAGTATGGCAAGGCTGGGTGTTTGGGCTGCTGGCAATGACATCGAAGGCTCTAGAATTCGAACATACGAGTTTTGTCCGTTAAGAGCATTGTAGAAGATTCCCGAGAGATGGCGTGTGTATAAATGGTGGCAGAGGCAGCAGTCGTGAGTTGAGTTGATCATTCTCGCTGTTAGAGTTAACATCAACTGTCTTGTACGTGTATACTTGTAAATTATAGAGTGTGTGTGTGTATTTCTGCGAATTGATGAACGTGTATAAAGACACTGAGTGACTATTTAATTCTGTTGCTGTTGTACATTCTAAATAAATAAAGAGTTGTTACAATTTTTAACTACTAAAATGTTTTTATTTGCAATCAAAAGTATCCGGTTTATTTAAAGGAAATAAAACCACGTTTTTAAAAGGTAAAAACGTAACAATATGTACGCAAGTCATTATAAACTATTTAATTTTGTATAGTATAAACTATTTTATCATACAGTGAGAAACAAAGACAATTTTTTTGAGCCACCCTACGTAAATACATAAAATACTTCTTTAGTTCTTAGTGTTCATGGCTAATATGTATTTAGTTAAAGATTATGTTGATGACATTTAATTAAAAATACATAATTTGTTGTGTTGTGGAGATTCATTTTTTTTTTAAATTTAATTGAAACATTGTATTAAATAAAAAAGTTATTGTTACAAATATAAAACAAAAGTCAAAGTTTTTCGGCATGAAATTTAATATTTAGGACACGACACATACTTTTGAGATTATCACAGTTTGGAAATTATTGTTAAAATATTAACAAGTAATTGGTTAAAATGCTGATATATTGGATTTAAAATTAATTATTTAACAGTATGATATCATTGAAGCCAAGTACTTGTTAGACAGTTGAATATGTCATCACTTTGATATCACTAAAATAACTCATTAGATGTAACGAATATTGTAACTCATTGGTGGTCAGCATTCATATCAGGGGTTATCATTAAACTGTAGCGGCTGAAAAAGTCTCAACTGCTCACACTCCTTTAGAAAAAAACAAGTATATACCCTTCACCAAATTATACTTTAAAATAAAATTTAAAAAAAAAAATTTTTAATATTAAATTTTTTTTTTCGAAATTTTGGTTTATAAGTTTTTTCCAATTTAAAAAAAAAAAAAATTAATTTAAAAATTTATTTTTTTTAATTTATTAGTGAAATAAATTTGTGACAAAAAAATTACTTTTGTAAAAAAAACATTCGGGTTAAAAAAATTTGGCCCATTGTTTATTACTTAGTAATCGATATATAGGTCAAAAATAGGCCAAAACAAGTAAGAGAGCTAAATTCGGCTGTGCCGAATCTTATATACCCTTCACCAAATTATACTTTAAAATAAAATTAAAAAAAATTTTTTTTTAATTTTTTTTTTTTCAAAATTGTTTTTAAAAGTTTTTTCCAATTTTTAAATTTTTTTTTTTTAATTTATTAGTGAAAAAAATTTATGACAAAAGAAAGTTTTTTGTGAAAAAAAATTCGGGTTAAAAAATATTTTTCCCGATTTTGACTCATTGTAGGTCCAACTTTGTATAGCCTTATATACATCGTTGCAGTGGACTTTGAAATATCTATCATTAGATATCCATATTGTCTATATTTATGACTTAGTAATCGAGATATAGATAAAAAAATAGGCCAAAAATAGAGGTTATCTCGGAATTTTGCTCATATCTCCGTTATTTATGGACGGATTTTGCTGATTTTAAATAGGAAACTTCTCGAAAGCATGTCTGACAGAATTATTGAGGATCTGGATTCCGAAGATATCTGGGGTCTTTAGAAATTTGATTTCAACAGACAGACGGACAGACAGACAGACGGACATGGCTAAATCGACTCCGCTATCTATAAGGATTCAGAATATATATACTTTATAGGGTCGGAAAATTATATTGTGGATATTACAAACGGAATGACAAACTTATATATACCTTTCTCCCGAAGGTGAAGGGTATAAAAATATGTTGTCTCGGATTTTTCTCATATCTCCGTTATTTATGGAAGGATTTTGCTGATTTTAAATAGGAAACTTCTCGAAAGCATGTCTGACAGAATTATTTGGATCCCGAAGATATCTGGGGTCTTCAGAAAATTGATTTCAACAGACAGACAGACAGTATTTTGTAGTGGTTCAAAATACAGACAGACATGTTTAATATTAAAATATTTTGAAAGTGGTGGACAAGATACCATTGCATGACGATTGGAAATTATGATAGAGAAAACGATATCATAATTTCCTGGAAAAACGATATTATAAGGAACGGTACAATTTAGTCCACAAAAACTATGGTTTATGACACACACCGTGTCATAAACCACACCGTGTCATAAACCGTTATATATGATAGCAAATATCATCTAAATGATATCGTTTCGATATATTTTTAATATCGTTTGGTTTATTGAGTACTTACTTAATTTGTCAAAGGTTTTGTTTAATCAAATAAATCGAATAACTTTTCTTCAGGTGAAACAAAATAATTAATTGTAAATAAAAAAGCTTCTACTAGCTGACCCAGAACAACCAAAAGAATTATAATCTTAAAACCTTCTACTAGAAGACGCTATTACTTTTTCATATGCAACTTTTCAGGACTCTAAGGACACCCTAGAAAGTTATGTTACATCAAACTGTTGGAAGTCTATCTTTTGTATAAGGCCAAATAAATACACAACCACAATCTATTTTCTAGATTTTTTACAAAAGTGTATTCTTTATTCAACAAATAATTTTCAGTAAGTGACCAATAATAATTTTCATATTAAAGTATGAAACCAAACTATATTGATTAAAAACATAAATTCAAAAATCTAATAACAAAGTATTTATATTGCAAAGTATAAAATCAAAATATTTCAACACTTCTCCTCAATAAAAATACTGTAAATATATCAATACAATCCCATTAAATCAGTGAATTTATAATGTTTAATTTTTCCTAAGTTCTTTGTTAAAATATCGGCGATCATTTCCTTAGTTGGTACATACTTCAAAGTAATATCATTATTTTTATAAATATCGCGAACAAAATGATATTTTATTTCAATGTGTTTACTACGCGCATGATATACAGGGTTCTTTATTAGTTGTTGTGCGCTTAAATTGTCACCATTTATAATAATAGGTTCCTGCATATTACTTAATCCAAGTTCCAAACAATTTTTTTAAATAAACGGCTTCTTTAGCAGCGCCACAAAAAGCTATGTACTCAGCTTCAGTACTACTGAGTGCTACTGTTGTTTGTTTCTTCGATTCCCACGAAAATATACATCCAGCATAGAAAAATACGTATCCTGTATATGACTTGCGTTCTATCGGATCACCTCCCCAATCTGCATCAACGAAACCTTCTATTGGGTTACCAGATTTGTGGTAGTGCAGTTTGAAATCTTGAGTCTTTGACAAATAACGAAGAATATGTTTTGCTGCTGCTTCATGTTCGGTATGAGGGTTTTTGTTTCTTTGCGAAAGCTTACAAACTGAATGCAATATATCTGCTCTAGTTGTAAGGGCAAGGTACATTAAGGTACCTATTAGTGACTGGTACTCGGTTTCATTTACCTTATCGCAGTTGTCACTGGAACATTTTAATTGAAATCCTTCATTTAAAGGTGTAGACATTGGTTTGCATTGTTCCATCTTATATTCGTTCAAAAGTTCCTTAATATAATTTTTCTGGCATAGGGTAATCGAACCAGTTTCTCCATCCCTTTCGATTTCCATCCCTAAAAAATAACTTAAGGGACCTTTATCAACAATTTTCAACTTACTTGATATTTGTTTTTTAATTTCATTTAATTCGGTTTTATCAGAACTTGCTACGATAATGTCGTCAACATATACTGCAATAAAATTGAGCTTTTCAATTTGATGTCTTGTATACAAACAAGGTTCACTTGGACATGCAACAAATCCAAGGTCTTTTAAAACATTATCTAACTTGAAATTCCACTCCCGACCAGACTGTTTGAGTCCATATAAAGATTTCTTGAGTTTGAGTACTGTATTAGTAGAATTTTCGGTTTCAAAATATTCTGGCCTTTTCATAAAAACTTCATCATGAAGATCACCGTTAAGGTAGGCTGTTGTAACATCCATTTGATGCATATGAAGTTCATGTTCTACAGCAATTGCAAACAACAATCTTAGGTTTGCATATCGAATTACCGAGGAAAATGTTTCTTCGTAATTTATTCCGTGCTTTTGACTGCATCCCTTTGCCACGAGCCTAGCCTTAAATCTTTCGACTTTATCATTTTTGTCTTTCTTTAAAGAAAAAATCCATTTACAACCAATAGCCTTTTGATTTTCTGGTAGCTGGACTACAGACCAAGTGTCATTTTCAATTAGGGAATTATACTCCTTGTTCATGGCTTCTATCCAGTTTTCCGCATGAGGTCCGCTCAATGCTTCTTTCACAGAATGAGGAATGATGATTTCTTCTTCAGTCATCACATTTAGGGCGTTATTTTGTTTTCTTGGCCTCCCAGGCTTACCTGTTTTTATTAATTTGGGCCTTCCTCTGCGCTTTATGAAATCAGCTGCTCTGTCAATTTCTTCAATTTCAGAATCAATCTCAGAATTTGCTTGAGTACTGGCATCTATTGCTTGTAAAGTAGAAGAGTTTTCTTGTAAATTTACAATATTATCATCCGCTTTTGGATTAATTTCTATCAAAATGTTTTCACGTTCATTATTGTCTTCTCTTCTTAGAAATTCAGTTTCAATAAAAATTACGTCTCTTTTTACTACTACTTCTTTCTTTTCAACATCGTATAACCTATAGGCTTTTGATTCCTCGGAATACCCTACCATTATGTACTCCTTGCCTTTCGGACGAAACTTTTTCTTTACGGTTTTTTCCAAAGCTATTGCTGTTGATCCAAAAACTTTGAAATGTGCTACTGTTGGTTTTCTACCAGACCAAATTTCTTGAGGCGTTTTATCTTGATGTATTTTTGTTAATGACCTATTACGAATGTAAACCGCGGTTGATATCGCTTCCGCCCAAAAATACTCTTCTAAATTGGCATTTACTATCATACTCCTAGCCATTTCTACCAAAGTTCGGTTGGCTCTCTCAGCGACGCCATTTTGTTGTGGTGTATGAGCTACGGTTAACTGCCTCTTAATACCATTTTCCTTCAAGAAATTATCAAATTGATTGCTAATATATTCACCGCCATTGTCGGTACGAAGAATTTTAATCTTTTTATTCAATTGATTTTCTACCATGGTCTTAAAGTTTTTGAACGTTTGAAATACTTCGCTCTTTTCTTTCAAAAAATATACAAACATCTGTCTTGACATATCATCAATGAACGTAATAAAATATCTTGAACCTCCAATCGATTTAATATTCATCGGCCCACATACATCGCTATGTATTATTTCTAACATATTTTCCGATCGAGTTTCAGATTGAGGAAATGGTTTAGAACAAATTTTGCTTTTAGCACACGTTTTGCAAACTATATCTGGAGGAATTGTTTCTACGTTAAGACCATAAACTATATTTTTTGCTGATAAATCTTTCAATGCTTGAAAATTAACATGACCATACCTTTGGTGCCACCTTTCTGCGGTTTCCTTCTCTGAACATGAATAAAAACTCGAATTTTCGGACTCTTTTACAATAAATAAATTATTTTCTTTTCTACCTTTCAAAATTACTGTATCATCTTCTATAAATACCACTTTTTTAGAATCAAATACTACCTTCACTCCATTTTGTACAGCAGATACGACGGAAATGAAATTGCCTTGCATATTAGGGACATACATACAATTTTGTAGGTTTATGGTAAAATCTTCACTTTTAATCGAAACTTGACCTCTACCTTTGGATTCTATAGTGTGCTCACCAACTAATCTTATAATTTCATCGACTTCTTCGAACGATGTAAACAAATTACGATCACAACACATGTGTGATGTAGCACCACTATCAACGCACCATGTATTTTTGTTCAATGGATTTGTTCCAAATGCATAACTGGCTAATGCTTTTTGATCTGACTTACCATTGGGGTCTCTTTTTCGTTCTCGACATTGTGCAGAATAATGTCCTTGACGACCACAATTAAAACATTTACCTTTCTTCTTATTAGTGTTTGATTCTTGCTTATTTTTCTTCTTAAATGCAGAAAATGCCTGTTGATCGGTACGCTTACCATCTGATGCTCGCCTTTCACCTTCTTCTAGCAACTTGACTTTCAGCATATTCAATGTTGGCAATACATCACGAGTTTCAACAGCTACGACAAACGATTCATACGATTTGTGAAGACTCGACAATAAAATAATTACAAGCAACTCATCTTGAATAACGACATTTATTTCAGCCAGCCTTTCTACCATTCCAAAAAATGTATCTAGAAATTTAGGGACGTCATCATCATCTTCCATTTTTAGTTGCATTAGTTGCTTAAAAAGTGTTACTTTCCTTGCAGGACCGCTGGGAAGAAAAATTTCCTTTAACTTACACCATGCTTGAAACGATGTTAAACAATTCTTGATATGATTTATTTGCGAAGGCTTGATACACAGCATAATAGTTGCTAAAGCTTTTTCGTCTTTTGATAACCATTGATCCAATTCACAAGCATCTTGAGGTTTCACCAATTCGCCATTTGCAATCTTCCATAATTCGGCATGAATTAATATGCTCTTCATTTGAAGACACCAAGATTCATAATTGTTTGAATCCAATTTCTCTATTTGGAATCCGGAACTCATTTTGAATAATTGTTTGACCTTTTTCAAAGACTTATAGGCCCATAACCTGTTGGAAGTCTATCTTTTGTATAAGGCCAAATAAATACACAACCACAATCTATTTTCTAGATTTTTTACAAAAGTGTATTCTTTATTCAACAAATAATTTTCAGTAAGTGACCAATAATAATTTTCATATTAAAGTATGAAACCAAACTATATTGATTAAAAACATAAATTCAAAAATCTAATAACAAAGTATTTATATTGCAAAGTATAAAATCAAAATATTTCAACACAAACTTCGTGAATTGCTGTAAATTTGACAAATACTTTAAAATTTATGTATAAAATATTCCGCATTAAATTAACCAAAATATTCTCTTATCAATTATAAGAACTGAATGCATTAAACAAATATAACATACAAGCCAGCCACTGCAGTCATTGAATTTCTATACAACCAACTTTCTATCACAAATACAAAAACCCTCAAAAGAGAGTAAAAAATCGATTGCTAAAAATTTGTCTCTAAAGTTCAGTTTTTTTTTTAGTTTCATAATATTCAAAACTTTAGCTTTAAATCATTATGCTGAAGAAAAAAACAACACCCAGTTTAGCTTGAAAAAATGTCTGCTCTGCATACGCATACATACTCCTCGTACATACTTACCAATATTTACTTCTATAAGTCTAAGTTTGGGTTTTATTTTTCCCTTTTTTTGTTGCAGGGGGAAAAAAAACTGCAGGAAAAAACAACTAAGCAAACCAACTGCTAAAACCACATTTCGTTTTTCTGCTATTAACTAAAATTTCTCCATATTCATCTACTTCCTTCGTCGTTTTTAACTCTATTTTAATGTTTTTTCTCTGAGTGTTTTTTTTTCCACTTTTTTGTTATTTCCCTTGATGCATATGAAAAAAAAGTGCGAACAAATATTGTGTTAGTCTACACTACTACTCCGCAGCTTGTTGTGGAACAATATTTTATACACTGTTTCCAGCATGATTTTAAGGCAAATAGATGCAAGATAGCTTTCTGTGATTCAAAAGTTAATATAATTTTGTTGGAAAGAGCATTAAAAATTCTATTGAATAGTATTTATACCCTTCACCTTCGTGAGAAGGGTATATATAAATTTGTCATTCCGTTTGTAATTTCCACAATATAATTTTCCGACCCCATAAAGTATATATATTCTGGATCCTTATAGATAGCGGAGTCGATTAAGCCATGTCCGTCTGTCTGTTGAAATCAAGTTTCTGAAGACCCCAGATATCTTCGGGATACAAATCTTCAATAATTCTGTCAGACATGCTTTCGAGAAGTTTCCTATTTAAAATCAGCAAAATCCGTCCATAAATAACGGAGATATGAGCAAAAATCCGAGACAACCTCTATTTTTAGTCTATTTTTGATCTATATCTCGATTAGTAAGTCATAAATATAGATAATATGGATATCTACACAGAGAAAACAGATTCGTAATAGCAACCGAATTTGTTGGCAATCGAATGATTATGCCTTAGTGACTGAATTTTACAGTTGTGACTACGACATTTTAGAAGGGGTAACAAATGCTTGGTTGCTTCAACTGAAATTCTTCTTTGGCAACTGACTTTCTGTTGATTGAACCGAAAAATTATATATGTGCAACCGAATCATTCGATTGGCAACAAATTCGGTTGCTATCACGAATCCCTTTTCTCTGTGTAATGATAGATATTTCAAAGTCCATTGCAACGATGTATATAAGGCTATAGTAAGTTGGACCTACAATGAGTCAAAATTTTTTAACCCGAATTTTTTTTCACAAAAAACATATTTTTGTCATAAATTTTTTTCGCTAATAAATTTGAAAAGAAAAATTAAATTAAAAAAAAATTTGGAAAAAAAACTTTTTAAAAACAATTTCGAAAAAAAATTAAATTTTTTTTTTTTTTTTTTTTAAATTTTATTTTAAAGTACAATTTGGTGAAGGGTATATAAGATTCGGCAGAGCCGAATATAGCTCTCTTACTTGTTTTATACTAATCTTAACGTTTAGGTTATAAAATTTCCATTACATGTAATGTTCTGCAAAGCTGTGAGAGTAATATGTGTCTTAACTTGTTTAAAATAAAGTTTAATTAATAACTTGTGTTATTTAGCCCAATTGTTGCAATTTAAATTGTTTTTTTCAATTGGACATGGTGTATTTTTGAACTTTGCTTGCAAGAGTTTAGAAAAAGCATTGTTTGCTGTTCTACTCAAATAAGCGGTTTTCCCCCACTCCAATACAATTTGGAAATGGTGTAATTGTTGGCTGGTTTGGCTGCTTGTTTGGACATTTGTTTAGTTTGTGTTTGTTGTTTGTTTTGGTGTAATATCAGCTGCATTTTTTGAAAGTTTTTTCTAGCATTTTAGTTGTTTTTTTTTGTTCGGCTGCAATGTTTGCATTACCGTTTTAACAAATAACTTGTACTAGTCAATAGTTACTACCTGTCTGTGTGCTAAAGTAAAGTCGTCAGCTTGTGCTGCTCGTGTTCAGGATGCGTTGCAGTACTTTATTGTTTTAACTTGGTTTTCTAGGGCAGCAAGCAAAGAGAAAACTACAAATACAAGGATGGGATGGCAATTTTTTTTCGTATCTTCTTGTTGGTTGCCATTACAAAATAAAAACCAAAAAAAAAAAAACAATCTTACTTTTTCAATCTGTGCGTTTTTGATTCTGGGTGGATTTTATTTATTTTTTTTTTTTTTTTTGAGAAAAAGTTTTCAGGTTTTTATCTTAGTCTGTCTATTACTTTATTAAATGTTGATGTTAAATGTTTTGCTGTTTTCCCTAGATGGTGGATTTTTATCAACTTGATTTTTTTTTTGTTCTTTTACAATTTTATTCTTCTATTATCGCTTGTTTGGAAACCAACCTTTAAGGCTTATAGACTCTTGTTTTAAGAGTAGTTGTTGATAACGTGGTTGTTTTTGTTGCCGTTGCTGCTACTATCAGTTGACAATGTCAGTATTCTTTTTCCCTTTTTTCGCATTTTCATCTCTTAAGAAATTCTTTTATGTTGGAAAATTACTCTTGTTGTTGTTTCATTAAATATTTATACATAGTTTCCACAGTAAATGTTTGTTTTAGTAAGATTAATAAAAAAATTGATATTTTCTTTAATATTTTCCACAGTAATGGAAAAAGTTAGTTTCTTTAAATAGCAATATTTAAATCCACTACAAATGATTTTCTAGGTGATCTTATTTTTTGTTGCAAGGAAAAAGTAATGAAGCCTGTTGTAAATGTTCCCCATTATTAAAGGAATGTTTTGAAACAAAATTAAGTTGTTATATTTATTATAAAATTGTTTTTAGGAGAGTTTATTCCAGAACTATATCTTATCTGAAATAAATCTACATATTTAATAGCTTTATTATTAAACTGAACGATTTACCTGCAATTGCAATAATTATGCAAAAAATCACAGCTTGGCAATATCCTTGTTTATTTCTAATTTTTTTAATCTAGATTATAATGTAATGTGGGAAATATTTCAGTTTAACTGGTGTTTTGGCTTTTTTAAAGCAAAATTTATATTGATACATATATTTTTCTTAAGTTTCACATAAATCAGCCAAAAACTTAAAAATACTAATCTGTATTTTCATAAGAATACTTCATAATAACAGTACAATATTTTAAATTATTGGTCGCAATAAATAATTTCTAAAAAATCAATTCCACCAGAAAATTGTTAGTTTTCTCCTCTCAAAACTCAACAATTTTCAAGATTAAAAGAATCAGAAATTTAGCAGTATCAATATGAAATTTTGGCCTTCTATGAGTACTTGAATCAGTTATGGTTCGACCTGTATAGAATTTGATAGAGTGATTCATTTCTTTAAACTTTAAATGACTTATGTTAATACTTATATATTATTTATTGACAACTAAATATTTTTCTGATATAGGGATTATATGGGGGGTTGGGTTAATTATGGACCGATCATCGCAAAAGTTGGAGGAAAGATTTAGTTTCATTTAAAACTTATTTATGTCCAAGTTCATCACGATATTAATTATCTAGTTATTTTCTGAGGGGAAGTTTGTATGGTGACTAGGGAAAATGTTGCCCGGTTTTCGTCATTCTGCAAAGTTTTATCAAGATTACCATACCATCAACATTTTGAAATCTTCAGAACTTAAAATATTGTATAAAACCAGCCATGTCAGCTTATTTTAATATATTTTTTATACTAATGAATAATTGTCCATTAATCGATTTATTTTCAAGTTAAAATAAAAAAATAAAAACATTTTTTATAGAAACTATAAATTGAAGAAATTTGTATGTAAATCTTATAAATATCGATTTAGAACCCAAATTATTACACAGATAAGTACTTTATGTATGCAAAAATCAAACTGCTGGATTTTGAGAATATCAGTCCATATTTGGCCCACTTAGGTCCACTTTCATTTCTTAAATAAGAATAAATATTGTAATAAGTTTGAAATTTGAGACCAATAATAAAAATATCCCCCGAGCCTCATGAGTAAGAGCCGATAAGACGCACTTCCGAAAAATACATTAATTAGTTCGCTTGAATATCGATATTTAATAGAGAAAAGGAGCTCGATCGCTGATCTCATATTCCTGAACAAAAATAGATTTTTATATAAAAATCTTAAATCGTTCATATCTCCGTAAATAACCGTTTTATTTAAAAATCTCAAATAATCGAATTTCTGTAAATAAGTGTTTAATATACAAACAAAAGAACAAATATGTCTATATCTTTGCAAATAAGCGTTTAATAGCGTGAAGAAGCTGGACCTGTGATCACTGATATTTCGACCAAAAATCTATTTTATATGAAAATCTTAAATCGTCTATGTATCCGTCAATTAGCGTTAAATATCAAAAGATAACCGATCATTCATATTTTTGACCAAAAATCGAAAATCTCAGAAAATCTTTGCAAATAAACTTTAATAGAAAAAAAGGTGCGATCGATGATCACTCATATCTTTTATTTAAATCGTTTTTATCAACGTAAGTAAGCATTTAATAAAGAAATGGAACTTGATCCGCAATCACTCATATTTCTAACCTAAAATCGATTTTTATATGAAAATCCTAAATCGTCAATATCTCTGTTAATAAATTCTGACTAATCGATTTTTATATGAAATTATAAAATAATCTTAAGTCGTCCATATCTCCGTAAATAAGTGTTTTGTATAGAAAAGAAGCTCCATCGGTGATCATTAAAAAACTGTTTTTTATATGTAAAAAAAAATCTTACATCGTCTTTCAAATAAACTTTAATTGAGAAAAGGAGCATGATCGATGATCACTACCATTTTTTAAATCGTTTATATCTTCGTAAGTAAGCATTTAATAGAGAAAATAAGCTTGATCCGCGATCACTCATATCTCTAATCAAAAAGAGAAAATAGGCTCGATTGGTAATGAGTGATTTTTGGATTTTTATACGAAAATCCCAAACCATTTTATATCGTCTATATCTTAGTAAATAAGCGTATAATAGAGAAAAGATGCTCGATCGGTGATCACTGATATTTCTGACCAAAAATCTATTTCCATCAATAAGCGTTTAATAAGGAGCTCGATCGGTGATCAATCATATTTCTGACCTAAAATTGATTTTTATATGAAAATCTCAAAGAATGGTAAATTTCCTATATCTCCGTAAAAAAGGGTTTAAGAGAGAAAAGGAGAACGATCGGTGATCACTCATATTTGTGACCAAAAATCGATGTTTATATGAAAATTTCAAATAATCGTAAATCGTCCATATCTCCGTAAATAAGCGCTTTATAGAGGAAAGTGATCACTCGTATTTCTGCCCAAAAATATTTTTTTTATATTATCTTAAGTCATATATATCTCTGTAAATAAGCGGTTAATAGAAAAAAGGAGCTCGATCGGTGATCACTCATATTTCTGACCAAAAATAGATTTTCATATGAAAATCTCAAAAATCTGATTGGCTGCAAATATGTAAGTTTATCAAATTTATCCGTTTTTGTTCTATAATTAATATTAATTAATATTAATATAAGAAAAAAGTACTATTAGAATAACGAAAAAGGTACAAATAATTAGATTTTGAGATTTCTTTTGAGTTTGAAAAGTAATATTATATTAAAAACAAGTAAGAGAGATATATTCGGCTGTGCCGAATCTTATATACCCTTCACTAAATTTTAATTTGTTTAAACAATTTTAAAATTTTTTTTCTTTTCGAAATTGTTTTTTAAAATTTTTTTCCAATTTTTTTAATTTAAAAATTTATTTTTTTAATTTATTAGTGGAATAAGTGTATGGCAAAAAAATATTTTTTGTGAAAAAAAAAATTCGGGTTAAAAAATATTTTTCCCGATTATGACCTATTGTAGGTCCACCTTACTAAAGCCTTATATACATCGTTGGACTTTGAGATATCTATCATTAGATATCAATATTGTCTATATTTATGATTTAGTAATCGTGATATAGATCAAAAATAGGCAATAAAAATAGAGGTTGTCTCGGATTTTTGCTCATATCTCAGTTATTTATGGACGGATTTTGCTGATTTTAAATAGGATACTTCTAGAAAGCGTGTCTGACAGAATTATTGAAGATTTGGATAGACAGACAGGCAAAGTACCATTTAGCCATCCTCTGTAAATTCTTATACATTTAAAACAGTGATGTTCAAAAATAAAAATGAAGATGTCAAAAACTTAAAATCAGAAAAAAATAAAAAAACGTTTAGATATAGAATTTTTGTCAGATTTGGCCAAATTATTAAATGAATATAATTTAAATGTTAAGGAAAAGAAAAAATACACATTATACGGCCGAAATTCTCTTAAATTTTTTATTTATTGCTGACTTTGGTTTTTGTGTTCAACTGTAATTGAAAAGCTTGTGTTTGCTATGCTTCGTCCAAAAACAACCAACAACAATGCATAATGAATTCTGAAAAAAAGACGATACACAGTGGGGGATCTGAAAATAAAAGTGGAAATAAATCTGTAACTTCTAAACGAATAGCTCGATTTTAATCAAAATTTTTATTGCATTTTAAATATTGAAATTTTTCAGAAAAATTCCTATATTTTTGAAAAAAGTCTTCTATCATTTTTTTAATTTTTAAAAATTTTTTATATTTTTGAAAATAGGACATAATTTCCTACACGTTGATATATAATACGTATATCTTTTCTTTTCCACTGTTGTTAATTCAAAAAAAGACATTTCAAGAAAATCGGGAAAGAATTGGATCCGTTATTAGCAAAATAGCAGACCAAGGTAGGCAAAAAAATAAAATTTTACTTTTCAAATGCGAATAACTCGTAAACTATAAGAGATAATATATGGCTAAAGCAATGTTTTTTGTAGATCTCGTCTAGTACATTCCATATATATAAAAATCTTTCAAATCGGATGGCAAACAAAAATTTGGCATCATTTTTAATTTTTGATATACCCGAGGTGCCCCACTTTGGGGCATTGTGGCTCGGCTCCCCATTGGTTGCTTAAGCCCAAATTCAAAACTTAAACTTACCAACACCTCCTCTATAGCCATGGGAAATTTTATTAAAATCGAGCTATTCGTTTAGAAGTTACAGATTTATTTCCACTTTTTTTTTCAGATCCCCCACTGTGCGATAGTCCGCCGTATGTGTTTTCATCGCTTGCTCAACAATGAATGAATAAAGGGTTTTAAAAGAGCATAACAAATGTGTGTAAATTTTTTAAACAATTGTTGTATGGCATGAACATCACTGATTTAAAATCAAATGTGTGTAGTTTAATGTTTCTAAGTTCACTTTTATAAAAAATTAAAAAGAACTATTTTTGGTATCAAAAAGTACCAAACTGTAAAACACAATTCGGATTTACACCCTCAGATAATTTTTTTGTGACCGAAGGAATCTAAATTTAAAATTGCGTCAAAAATACCTTTTGGTACTTTTTTCCTAGAGTTTCCAATTCGGTTTTAACCGAAACCGAAACCGCGGTTTTTCAAGGCCTAAAACCGAAAGCGAAACCGACAATTATTCTTCGGTTTTCACTTTTATTATATTTTCACTAGAAAAATTCAAAATTTAGAAATGAGAAACTAACTTTTTCAACCAATTATTCATCCAATATCTCTAAACACAAATCGGTAAAAATATCTTAAGATTTGTTTATATTTTTTAAATTGTATTACAATCATTGCTTCAGATGATGTAGCAGGCTACCTTTCGCAGGCTAAATAATGCAACATTTTTGTAACAAAGTCTTAGTTATTTTCAAATATCCGATAAAAGTATGGAATAGTAGCTGACCGGTGCGCTTCGCCACCTCAATTGGAATAAAGAAAGAGTACTATTAAGTCTCCCTTTGTAAATTAATATTAATTAATTAATTTCATGTTTATTGATTTATTGTAATGTGGATTATAGCTCATTCTAGACGTATTATTAGAATAAAAACAATACTATAAAGACCCACATCTTGTATTCCTACTCAGCACCATGAATGTTTAATTTCATATTTCTGTGTCCATTATTATAGAAAATACAAAAGAGAGGTAAGACTATAATCACCTTTTGTGAATTCTAACTTATTCAGAATCGTTTGTGCCTAATTTTAATGTTTATTATTATAATATATTCAAAAGGTACCTTTACAATAAAGAAATAGTAACATTAATTATCCATTTTGAATTCGCGTTTCTAGGTCCATAGTTATAAAATATTCAAGAAGTACTACTAGTTCGAAAAAGTATTTTTTTTCCTTTTTTATATTCTAACTCAGTCAGGATCATGTGTGTTTAATATCTGGCTTATAGTTTTTCAATAATATTATATTATTATTGAAATTTCAATAATAGTTTCTGTTACCTCAATATCATTATGCCCTCTATCCTTGATTCTTTCTTTACTCAGAAGCATATCAGCCAACTATTATGTATATACAATAAGTAATTCATTTTGAAGAACTAAAAAGTACTTCTTAGTTCTAGTTCTACATTTCATAATACAATTGAGCACCCTATTCTTGATTATTTCTTTACATATTAGCATATTAGCCAACTTTAACTAATTTAATATATTAAAAAGGTACCATTAAAAGAAAAGTATCAATTTTCCTTTATCCTCGTAAACACTCGTCAAATTTGAACTTTAAATTTGTTTAGCAGTTCCCATATTATCAACTGATTTAATGGTTAATAAATTATCACAAAACCGAACCGAAACTGATCGGTTTTTAATTTTTTTAAAACCGAAAACGCGGTTTTGAATTTCTTCGGTTTTTTGGAAACTCTATTTTTTCCTACTCATTGAGGTAATAAAAATTATTTCACTTCTTTTAAATATTTAAAGTCCTTTTAAAGCAAAACAGGATCAAGAGATGAAAAACTGAAAATGCAGTGGGACTATATGAATTGTATAGTTTCAAACGAATATGGACTTTATCAATGATAATAGTTCTGTTCGCGTACTTGATAATGCCGTTCGTTTACTCTTAAACGCTTGCAATGAGAGAGCAAGAGAGTGTTAAAAGTAAAAGTTCGTAGATAGATAACATCATATTTTTACTGGACATTTTGTCCAGTAAAAAATATCAACATAAAAATATGTTTAAAACATACGGTTACAAATGTAAAAAAAATTAAAAAGTTGAAAATTAATACAATTTACAATTTGCAAAGAAAAGATGTAAAATAACACAAAATAAACGTTTAAAATTGATTTGTAATAGAATACAAAATGTTGTGTGGTTATTTTTCAGATTGAGAGTAATTTATTTCTACTCTCTAAAATAAAGTTACTGGATATTTCTTACTGGAAATTACGCGAACACACCTAATGTGTTAAATATTTCTTCGACTTTATTTATGTTTATTACTGACAATTATATAATAAGACGTATTGTAGTTATGATTAACTATAATCTTAAAGGGTAATCATGCAATGAACTGCCAAAAAGACTATATTTGTTTTAAATACATATGGTCAATTCACAAGGTGGCTTATCATGTCATAATGTCCTAATATTTCACAACGATTTTTATTGCTTTTCATGAAAAAATGTCCTTAAGTAATACTACTTTCAAGTAATACTACTTTCAACGCAATAAAGTTGTTGTAACAAACCAGCAGAGACCAACGCCGAATGCCTAAGAGTCGGTTAAGCCGAGCCATGATATATTAGGACATTATGACAATATGACTGATAAGAGACCTTGTGAATTGACCAATAGTTACTAAGGCCCTTATTTTGTAAATCATGTCACCAAAGTGATATTCATGTGGAAGGCAAAAACAAAATTTAAAAAATTTGTTTTTGTTTTATATACAAAATTTTCAAAATTTGGTGCATTTGTTCTGTTCAAAAGTTTTATATAAAACAAAAAGAAATTTTTAAAATTTTTGAAATCTTATTTTTGCTTTCCACATAAATATCACTTTGGTGACGTCATTTACAAAATTAGGGCCTAAAACTTTTACTTATATTATTATTCATATTATTATATTATTGTAATTCAAGTTTCAAATTTCTATAACTTTTATTCTTTATAAATATTGATAATAATCTCAGTGAACTTTACAAAAAAAGGTTCAATTGGTAATGACATCAATGGAACTATTTCGTTTGAATTTCTTAACTGGTGCGAGTATTTATTTTAGTAGTCTTAAAGCAATTGTGTGTCCAACATTTTATTTTTTGCGTTCTTTACTTAAATGTAAATCAATTGAAAGTAATGCAGTCTAGACGAATTTAAATTGCCCTACAAATTAAGTTTTGAATAAGATTTTACGAAACAAATGTTTAAATGAGTACAAATGAGTAATATTTCAAAGACTTAAACATATAATTTGGAGGCATAACTTGCAACAAATTTAGTATACCTTATTAATGTTATTGATTCAAATATAGTAAACGCTATAATGCCTACAAGCTGATTATAATAAACACATAGTTGACAATAATGGCCGCAGTAGTAGAAAACCTGCTGCATGAAAAGAAGAAAAGCGTTAACAAGGCAAAAAGCTTAAAAAATGTAAACCAATGAAGCAAACAAAAGACTTTATAATAAGCGATTAAAATTCCTATAGACTGCTTGTTATAAACAAGAAAAGTACAAGCCACCAAAGGGAACATTTACTTTTACTTCACTTGCCTGGCAACAAAGGGAATAGAGACAAAACGAGAAGAAAATGGTGCTTCCACATTAAAGTAGCAGATTATTTACAACAAGATGCCATTGTAGTATATTGAATAAATGTACATACTTAAATACACAGGAGGAGGAGGAGGGCTATGTTTAAACAATTCATAAATACTTAGTGCCGGTACCATCATCCTCCACTTAAACTTTGAACAATTTGGTAGCAGCGTTATTGTTGTGCAGCTTTCTATCTACTTTCTTTACATTTAAGCTGCATTGCCAGCCAACAAATGCGAAAGAAGTGCAAGCGAAATATTTAAATCTGACAACAAAGACAACGTTGACAAGACAGTCGGAGTCACAGTATACCTATGTATGTATGTAGGTTGTAACAGGTTGTAAGTAGTAGCCAGCCCTCGCGGCCATCTACTCAGCCTTCTAGTTGTCTTACTTACTAATTTATAATGTACATAAAGTATGATGGAAAAAATAGTCTTAAGGAACAACAACGTTTGAGAGAAAAAAAATTCAAAATACGAGCAATGAACTTTAAATATGAAACAGAATTCAAAGTACAATGGTATTAGAAATGTGTTGCTGGGGAGGGCAGAGAAAACTTACGGTGTTAAGGTGATGCAGTATACTAATACTTTTGGTTCTAGCCGGAGATTTATGATGTTGGCCAAGAGATTTCAACTTTTTAATTAACTGCATAGGGGCCAAGCTGCTGCAGTTTAGCATTTTTATTTAAAATCTATGTATTCTACAATTTATGAATAGTAGTTTGCTCTAAGAACGATTTTTTTTTTAAATAATTTTTTCCAAATTTATTTTTCAATATTTTTATTTCATGTTTTACTAAAATTCTTCGCAATCTAAATATTGCTACTTAGTGTCGTCAAGTTTCTAATTAAAATAGCAAAATAATGCATGTAAAACTAAAAGTTTTCCATGCTGCATGCAACAAAAAACCACGTTAACTTTATTCGAAAGTAAAGTACACTTAACTGTCATAAAATACCGAATAGAGCGACTAAAAAAAAAAACCATTAGAAATGGAATTTGATCTGTAAAATTCAAAAATAAAAGCAGCTGGGAAAAAGCATTACATACATACACATACACATATACTTACTCCCTCTATCCTTGACAATATTGCAATGTGAAGTTGAAATTTAAGCTGACTTTTGACGATGAAGTTTGCTGCAGTTGCTGTTCCTGAATGAATGAATAATATTCGCAACGAATGTCAAAGTAGAAGGAAAAAAAATTACAATTCACATCTATGCAAGATGAGAGGACCCTCATCACATGGTGAGATGACAACAGCATCAGTAACAAAAAACAAAAATACCAGGGTTTCAATTTTTTCATATAAGTATAACCGGGCGTTGGATATAATAAAGGAAAGAAACCTGCAACTAAAACAAAATAACAAGTAAGAATGTTATATTCGACTGTGCCGAATCTTGTATACCCTCTATCAATATGTGACAATAAAATACTTTTCTAATAAATGTGTTATACAGTGTTGGAAAAAATAATAGAAACGATTGCATTTTTTTCCAATTTTGTAAGTATATTAGTCAAGTTTAGTTTTGTTAAAAAAAATGTATATGCAGTTTTGTTTATCAGACATACAACATAAGAAAAACATAATCAATCCTCTTTTCATTAATATTTTAATACACTATATGACTAACAATGTAAAGAGTCAATATTTTTGCTGGAAAAAATAATAGAAACGAGTAAACGGATTCAATTTTTAGAGGCACATCTTTTTTATTTTTTGTTAAAAAATTGTTTTATTTTAATATTTAGAGGCTCTACCTTTGTTTTTCACAACTTCATTGCATCTTCGAGTCATGGAATCAACCAATTTTTTTTGAAAAATTCCTTGTCAATGGAAAACCACTCTTCCTGTTTTTTTCCTACAATTAGTCCTTATTTTTCCTACTGATGCCCTCCAGCTTCCTCTGGAGCACTCCCCAAAGGTGTTCTATTGGTTTAAGGTCCGGTGACTGTGAAGGCCATTTCATAAGAGGAACTTGGTTGACAGCAAACCAATCCTTTGCCAATTTTGAAGAGTGGTTTAGATCACTGTCCTGCTGAAACTCCCATCTCAAGGACATCTCTTCCTCAGCAAATGAAAGGATTATGCTTTGCAATATATTTACGTAGTCCGGGGCGCATATTTTGATCTTTATCCAAAATATTGAACAGACACCAGAAGAAGAGAAACACGCCCATATCATGATTGATCCACAGTCGTATTTTACGGTTTTCTTGGTGTATTTTGGATCATATGCCTTATTGTGTGGGTGCCTAACATAATGTTTCCCATGGGATCCAAACAAATTTATCTATGTTTCGTCTGACCACAGCTCAAGAAGACCGTCAAACACAGCGGTGGATCCATCATGATATGGGGGTGTTTCTCTTCTTCTGGTGTTTGTTCAATATTTTGTATAAAGAACAAAATATGCGCCCCGGACTACGTAAATATATTGCAAAGCATAATCCTTCCATTTGCTGAGGAAGAGATGTCCTTGAGATGGGAGTTTCAGCTGGACAGTGATCCGAACCACTCTTCAAAATTGGCAAAGGATTGGTTTGCTGTCAACCAAGTTCCTCTTATGAAATGGCCTTCACAGTCACCGGACCTTAAACCAATAGAACACCTTTGGGGAGTGCTCCAGAGGAAGCTAGAGGGCATCAGTCGGAAAAATAAGGACGAATTGTGGGAAAAAACCAGGAAGAGTGGTTTTCCATTGACAAGGAATTTTTCAAAAAAATTGCTTGATTCCATGTGCCGCAGATGCAATGAAGTTGTGAAAAACAAAGGTAGAGCCTCTAAATATTAAAATAAAACAATTTTTTAACAAAAAATAAAAAGATGTTCCTCTAACAATTGAATCCGTTTACGCGTTTCTATTATTTTTTCCAGCAAAAGTATTGACTCTTTACATTGTTAGTCATATAGTGTATTAAAATATTAATGAAAAGAGGAATGATTATGTTTTTTCTTATGTTGTATGTCTGATAAACAAAACTGCATATACATTTTTTTTTTAACAAAACTAAACTTGACTAATATACTTACAAAATTGGAAAAAAATGCAATCGTTTCTATTATTTTTTCCAACACTGTATGTGAGGTATAGTCAATTATGTACTGATCCTCACAAAAGTTGGCAGGAAGACTTAGGTTCAAATAGAATTTGTTTATGACAAATTCCATCACGATATTAATTATTATATGACAATTATGAACATTCATAATAATAAAAACCTTGTATGTGTTCTAGGGACAAATGTTGCTTTACAGCAAGGGTGCCCAAGCCCTATACTCTTGGTGCTCATTTGTTTTTGTAAATGCTCTTAGCTATAGGCTTTGTGTTTCTATACTCAATACAGCGCTAGCAATATGAGATACACAAACAACTTTGTCTTGTTAGTTTTTTTGTCGTTCTTCACTGTATGCACGCAAGTGCAAAGCAACAACACTTTCGTATGCTTTGCTGGTAACCATAGCGATCATCAGTGTAGATTTTGTTTTTGTTTATCGTATGGTATCGTTTAATAAGGTGTGTATTTTTTTCATTGTTCTTTGTATGTGTGGTTTTTACAACAAAAAATATTGAATAAAAATTAGTTTTCTTTGTATTGGTGTTTGCTCTTCCATAAGGAACTATTGGGCACAACTGCTTTACAGTATAATTTCAGAGTACTTAGTGCAAACCTTATTCACAGGGAGTATTTGTGGAAATTTTCAGTTAGCTAGCAGTTTTCTTGGGGCTTATCGTATTTTTAACAGACAGACGGACGGAGATAGCTAGATAATCTTAGACTTTCATAAGGACCCAGAATATATCTACTTTTGTGGGTTGCAAATGCAATGGCAAACTCAGCATAGCCCCCATCTTTTTTGAGGGAGAGTATAAAAACATAAATGTAAGATAAAAAAAAAACACAATATGTATTAAAAATAGAAACATTAGATGCTACAATGCAACGGTTGCTTTCTTAATTTGTATACCTTGGTTGTGTGTACATTTTTGTTGTGTTGTGTTTGTTTGTTGGTGGCGTAACGAAATAACGACAGGTGAACACATTAGTAAGCAAATCTCTTTCTCATAATCCTTTGAAGTTCCTCTTATGTGCACACACAACCACACACACACACACATACATCTAAGGAGTACAATTACATACAAACCGTAGTTTGATTTGCATACTCAGACAAATTGTATTTATCTTTAAGCTTCAGCGGTTGTTAATATAAGAGAAAAAGAGAGAGTTTAGAAAATTTTAAACATAAAACCGTCGCACATTGGTCCATAGTCATGCGATTTCTTTTACATAAATCAAAAACTCCTTTTGTTACATTTGAAGTTCAGCATCGTTTCAATAACTTACTCAACCATAAGTCCGTTCGCCTGTCTGTGTCTCAACTTTATAGTCAAAATACGTTTAAAACCTACCAACTACATATTTATTTTCAACCCCATCATAGATGATGAAATAGTGGTTTTAAGCAGGGACCGAAAATAATAATTATTCTTGAAATTTCAAAGAAATAAAGCCATGACAAGAAAATATCGGAGAGTCAAGTCAAGTATACCATTTTGATTGTTTTCAACTATATTTTCATAAATTAACATGCTTTTTAAATTCTTGATTTTTATTTTTTTTTCAAAAATAATTGTTATTTTTTGATTTTTATTTTTTTGTCAGAAATATTTGTTATTTTTTTGTCAGACATATTTGTCAGACTATGATTTTTATATCTTTGGCAGATATACAAATTAATTAATGAGTGTTATTTATTAGATATTTGTCAGACTCTTACATATATGCAAATAAAACTCACTAATTAATTTTCATATCTGCCAAAAATATAAAAATCATAAAAAAAAAATCATAAAATAATAAAAATCATGACAAATATGTCTGACAAAAAAAATAAAAATCAAAGTTTGACAAATATTTCTGACAAAAAAAAAAAAAAAAAAAAAAAAAATAAAAATCAGAAAATAACAATTATGCTGTGATTTTTATTATAAATGCTTTAATTGTTACGGTCCCTGGTTTTAAGTTAATATAACAGTGGTTTAACAGCCACGCCGCACGGGGCTTTATCTCATAGACAAAAATGAAAAAAAAAAAATTTTGTCCCAAAATATGATAAAATATATATTGATCGATAGCTAACAACACAACTCAAATAAGTTTTTAAAAATTGAAAATTAAAGAAAAAATTAATGAATAAACAAATTAATTAAATTCCTTCAAAAAATAATTCTCAAAAATTATTTTTTTTTATTTTTTGAGTTCTTTGGTATTTTCAAAATTTGGCAGGAGTAAAATATTTATTAAACCGCCAATCGGTTAACCGATTAATTTTGGTTGGTTAACTGTTCGAATAATTTAAAATTGGCGATCTTCAAATAACAAATAAACCGATTAATTTGTGTCGATTAACCGATTAACCGAAATTTCTTTTTTTTTGCACTTTATATAGAAATATAGTTTTAAGCACACTAATTTTTTTATTAACTCATGCACATTAATTTCTAGCAATCGTTTTTTAGAAGTATAGTACAAAAATTGAAACTAAGGAATTTGGAAATGAACGTTTTTCTATAATGCACTATGATTATCTTTGTCATAATGAGTCGGAGGACGACTTGATAATAGATGAATCTAAAGACATAACTGAAACGAGTCTTTTATCAGAAACTATTAAAAGTATTCATAATCTAAAAAAAATACAAAAAGGACTCCAAATATATATATGAGGATTTTATATGAGAAATTGGATATTCTTTATCATCATTTCTCAACATCTAATTAGTGAGAGAGTCAAGTCAAGTCTTATTAAAACTAATGAAAAAAAATTCGTTTAATAGGAAAACATTTCAGTTATATTCTTATTTAAAAAGGTTATTTCAGGAGATCTCCCTAAAATCCTAAAAAAACTCACATGTGCATAAAAAAGGTCTCAGATACTATATTTTTGTTTTGCTATTACTTATTTGTTGTTTTATTCTCAATTTAAAGTTAAAATAGAAATTACTCGGTTAATCGAATAATTCAAAATTAAACGATTAATGACCGATTAAATTTAAACCCCGATTAATTATTTGCTCGTTTAACCGATTAATTGAATACCCTAGTAAATAGTGTTGTTAAAAAGGCCGTGAAAAGATTAGTGCCAACTTTTTACCACAACTTAAAAAAAAAAGCATTTTAAAATAGGTCTAAATTCACAATTTTTACTTAAATTTTATGTATTATAGAGTAATAATATTAAAGAAATGTTACAATAAAATAATATTAATATCTTAAATTCGATTACAGAAATAGTGAAAAGGTATTATATGGAAGTCATATTGTGCACCAAACCTTAACAAGAGTGCGCTGAAATTATATAATTTTAAGAAAGACTAGGTAATACCTGTGTTTGTGACACATGTCTCCCAATAATTTTTTATGGATTATTTATGGATTCAAAATCAAGAACAAACAGAAGATTTACAGAATCTTGCCATTTTGCAATATATTTTTGTGCACTGCATTGCCGACTACTGCATTACCAAAAATCGGAGAACACTAAAAGATGAAATTAATTACAGTGAGTTATGTATTTTGAAGCCATTAATGAGACTTCTGGAAAATATAAGATATACATATTATATATCAACGTGTAGAAAATTATGTCTTCTTTTCAAAAATGTAAACAAAAGTATAGGAATCAAAAATGGTATCTGATTTTTTGCAAAATTTCAATTTTTAAAATGCAATAAAAGTTTTGTTTATAAATCGTTTTTATTGAAATTTAACACTAATATAGACATTTTTGATCAATATGGGCAATTCCACGAGAATGACTACCACGACTGAAAACCCAAGAACCCGTGAAACTTTTTTTCAAAATGATTTGGATAGGAGAAAACACTAAAATTAGAGCTTATTACAACATTTTATTGGCAAAAATAATAGTTTAAACTGACTATATTTTATTTTTTAATTCAATTGGCGTGTCTTAGGCTAAAATTGCGGTTAAAACTAAGCTCCCAATTAGCATATAGTGTGAAATGAATTTGACTCTGATTGTCTATTTGCTATTATAAAATTGTTTATTGAAACCGAATGTATATTTTCTATTAATTTTTGCATACATATATTTACAGAATACATATTGTTTTATTACAAGAGAAAAATCTGTTACGTACGGTATGTCACGTACGATATTAAATTTTATTTATTATAAAATCATCCAAATATTGTTTTTATTTAAATATGACGGATTTTGAAGTAAAAATATTTCCTTTAGTGTAAGAAATTAAAAGAAAACATAACACATCTCACGATGCGAAAATTTTCGCATATTTTTACATATACCTCAAAATGACTTCCGTTTTATGTCACTTACGATAAACATATATTTCGCACGATATTTTGGACAACAATGTTTCGAATGAACTTTTTATTATTTTAAAATATAGTACCCTCTGAATGGAAAATAAAGACCAAATTATTTTTCAGATACTCTTATTTTTTGCAATATCTATTTCACTCTATAGGCGTACAAATGTCACGTACGATGATATGGAATTGCCCATATGCTAAAGTGAGAAAAAAATTTGTGAATTATTATTGAGAATCCCACAATTCCCAAAAAACGTTTAAAAAATTAAAAAAAAAAAATGTAAGTCCTTTTTTTTTTAAAAAAAGGCGAAAAAAATAACTTTTGACTTAGGATCGATTTTGAAATAATTTTGTTTCCTAATACTAACAGATTTGTTGGTTATTCAAAAATTTATATTTGAACAAAATTGGGAGAGATTTGGATCTGCTATTAGCAAAAACCTAGAAATTTTAATTTTCAAATGTGAATATCTCGTTAACTATAAGAGATATATCATAGCTCAAGCAATATTTTTTTAGCTCTCTTCTTAGATTCTACATATATAAATCGGATGGAGAACAAAAATTTGGTATAATTTTTAATTTTTCATATACCCGAGATACCCCGATTTAAGACCTTGAGGCTCCGCCCCACGTTAGTGTTTAAAGTCCAAATTCAGATTTATTTCCACTGTTTCATTTCCCCCACTGTGCTGGGGAGGACATTTGTACGGAGGCTAGGTGAAATCATGAACAAATTATAACCAAAATTATTAGAATTTGTCCTCGGTCCAAAAAGCGATGTGGACCTAATATCATTGGAACATCTTTAAAATTGCGACCAGACAGATAGATGGAGACGGACAGAGTGGCGGACGGACTAATCTTATGTAACCCAAAAAGTTATTCAGTAAATACAAATAAACATATCAACCATTTATATGATGAATAATTTTATCATAATATGTTGTTCTCAGATTATTATGATAAAATTATTCATCATATAAATGGTTGTCACAAACATATAAATGTTTACTGTAACCATATATATGGTTGATACAATCATGTGAATCGTAAATTAACCATATTATTGTTACCACAACAGTTACTGTGACTATAATATTGTTAAAAATGTTTAAATGGTTACAGTAAACATGCACAAATGTTGAAATGGTTACAGTAAACATGCACAACTATATTTTTTTTCTGCATGTACGAAAGGGTTAAAATTATAAGATTTTTACACTTTATTATAACAGGTTGCGGAACTAACTCAGACTTGACATGTTTTAGATATTATACACAGATTGGGATTAAAATGAAGCAATAATAATTGTTTACAAAATTAATTTATAAATTGTTAAAGTTTTCCCTTTAAGTTAAATTTTATTATCATTTCTTTGTTTGTAAAAATCCGTCATAATGGATTAGTCTGAATTATAATTAAATGTAAAAAAATTCAGTAACAAATGTTGTTCTAAAATGTTAAAGATCTGAAAATATAACAGTAACAATAATAAATACATAATATAGAAGATCATTCAATCTTTTCACATATTAAATTTAGGGCAAAATTCATTGAGGGCATAAATGTTTTGAAATTATAATTTTTATTTGCTGATAGAGAAATGAAATAGACTTAAAGAAATTTTCTCGTTGTCGAAAATATTTGTACGAAAAACACACAGTTATTAATATTTAATATTAATATTTATTGGTCAAGTCCCATAAGTGGATAGTTTGAGTAAATTTTTGGTACTATGAAAAACCTATGATTGCTCCCCACAGTGCAGCACTATCAACACTAAGGCCCGTTTTCTCAATCTATCGACAAACTGCCTGTTACTAAATGTCGACACAAATTTATTAGCCGGATAAACTGTCCGTTAACAATTTTGGTTTTCTCAATATACCGACAAATAACATTATTTTCTGTTGGCAATACCTCTCAAGATAGATGTGAAAGTTGGGAACCCTGCCTTCAAGTGACAAAATGTTTACATAAATCAGCTGTTTAATGTGGCCATCGACAGCCGGAATCTTTTGAAAAATGCATTATCCTCCATGTCTGCCAGGTAGTTAGGCCTGACATGATAAACTCTTTCAGCATTCACTTGGAACTCATGTTCTTGGAGTTCATCCTCCATCAAATTATTGTTATTAAACTTTTTTTTATAAAATCTATTTAATTTCGTTTACAAAAACACAAACACATAAAAACTATGAACAGCAGTCAGCTGTTATTTATTTATCTGTACGATAAATAAATAATTGGCAGATGAGGTCGGGTTAGCTTTGCGACAGAATAGAAGCAAATGAGACATTGAGAAAACCAAATTTCTTTAATCTGCAGTTTTTCGTTGGGAAAGAAGATAATCACCTAATGAGAAAACGGCCCTAAGTGTACTTTTGTTTACCAGTAACAAACAAAGAATGAATGAATTGTTGCAACATGGTTTGCAAAATAGATAAGACAGGTTCTGGTTCTCTCTTTGCTTAAGTTCCAGTGCACACGTCCTCCCGTATGAAAATTCAGTAGTGAGTATGTACATATACACGCTTTACTTTGTTAAATTAAGAAAAATAAAAAAACAACAACATGGTTCATCTTTTGGCCATCCTGAGCTCGTATACATACATAAATATTTAATATTAAGGAGTGTATTAGATGAGTATTGTTTACACTCGTACCGCTGGAGAGTGCCTCGCATAAGTGCTGCTGTTTTGTTTGCTTCAAGTGCATTGTTGTGTCTGTTTGTGTTGAACTTTGTATTGTTATTTTTTATTTTTAATTTAGGCAGGCTTTTTCAAGTATAAAATTTAAACGAGGGTCTCCGTTTCTTTTCATTCTACTTCTTATTTTTATTTTTTTTTTGCTGCAACACTTACGTTTCTTTCAACCTAAAGTTGTTAAACGTTGGTGTGGCAGTTTATCTTCTCAATGTTTGCTAAAAGTAGACAAATGTTTGCGTGTAATTGTTTACAAGTATGTGGGAGTATGTGTGCGTTATTCAAATGTCACTTAATGTTGTCACAACATGTTTGACGGTAAGTGCTTGCGAAACAAACACTCTTTGTGTTTCGGTTTTTGTTGCTGCCTTCTGTTTGTTGTCTAAAACACTCCATTGTAGAAATTAGCTGAAGATGTTAAATGAGCGAACCTTGGCAATACTTCAAGTGAAGTATTATGGAATTTGCATTTTTAATAATAATTATTATAAAAGTCTATAGTTAAAAGATTTATTTGTTAGAGGCGAGTAGGGACATGTTAATTGTGGAGTTAACAAAAATTCATTTGCAGATTAAATGCAAACAACAACATTTGTTAGATTTCTTCAGAATTGTATTATGTAGTTTAGTAACAAACAAATTATAAAATTTAATAATTTTTTTATTTATATAGCGCACTCCGATTACAAAGCGGTTTGAAGTGCTTGTTTGCTATATTTATAATATTTTTGTGTTTATAAGCTTCACCAACACGAAAATGTTAATTTAAACTCGATGGACTTCTAGGTCCTAGTAATGTTATTGGATGTGTGACTTAAAAATGCGGGACTTTTGATTGAAACATTTGTACAATATAAATAAAAGTATTGATCATTTCCCATCATTCTGGCAACGTATAGATTCCGAGCCAAAAGAACTGCTCATCTTTTTAGGCCAAGAACAAATCAAGCCAATTTCGGATACGCTGTCCCACAGTGAAGCGTATCCCAGAGAGAGGGTTCTGCTCCGATCGAAACTAATTGTAGTAGAACGTGGCAAAGTCTGGTCTATATAGCAAAACTTCCCAACCACGTCATTCTAAATAGTTTTTAACAGGTATTGCAACATGTGGACGAGTGTTGTCATGATGGAATATTATGGTTTCATGTCTGGCTGCATATTCTGGGAGATTTTCGGCCAATGCTCGCTTCAATCAAATCAGTTGTGTTCGGTACATGTTCCTCGTGATGGTCTGGCCAGATTTCAGCAGCTCATAAAAGATAGAACACTTTTGATTCCACTTATGGCCATGGATATTTGGCTTTGGTGTCGATTCGGCAGGTTGTCCAGGCTTCACATACGATCTCTAACGCTTCGGGTTATCGTAAGCGATCCAGATTTCATCGCAAGTAATGATTGTTTAGACCTCAAGCATCATTTAAGACATACAAAATCGTGTTTCAAGGTCTCTCAGCTTCAATTCGTATTGTACCCAATTTCCCTGCTGTTGGATGAATTCTGCTTCTCACAAACGTTTTGAAATTGCTGCTTGAGTAGCTCTCAATGATTTTTGTAAGCTCCTGAGATTTAGAATAATCTTTATGGAGTAATGCCTCCAATTTTTGGTCTTGAAAAAGTTTTGTCTGGCCTGGGCGATCTTTGTCTTCCGTGTCAAAATCACCATTTCTGAACCCCACAAACCATCTCTCGCATGATGAAACCGATGAAATACATTCACCATAAACTTTGATGAGCAATCGGTGTGCTTCAGCGGCACTTTTTCCAAATTAAAGAAGTAATGCAAAACTTCCGACTGGTACAAAATTCGACATGTTCGAAGCAGAAAAGAACATTGTACAAAAATGAAATTAATTTGATAGTTTATTAAATTACATTATATTAGCTATAGACTGAAACTTTCACATACCAGTATTTGACTTGACTGGTTGCTAGGTAATTGGTACCGATTTTAGTTCTTTTAAAATGAATCTTTTCGAATCTGTTCAGTTACTATAATATACTTAGCTGAACCCGGTCCGCGTTGCTGGCCCTTACAAAACAACTGTTTTATATTACATCTCCATCTCGATTTTAATATACAATGTCGGACAAAACTACAGCACGGACTCCCCTTAACCTGACTTACAGTTGTGGCAGATATCTAAAGTGTCATACTATGCCCTTAAAGAAAGAACATAATGTATTTAAGGCAAATGGGATATTATATATGTGAATTCATCTTAAGCTCAGGGATAAACAATATTTTTATTTTTTTTTATGTGAAGTAAAAATATATAAATTATTTGGTGTGCCAACTCGGGTGCATGCCACATACAATTGACCTTGTGAAAAACATGAATTTTCCAAATGTTAGCTAGCAATAATCAATGATTGACATTGTGCTTTGTTAATGATTATAGCAAAGCAAGACGAAACGGGAACTGGAGCCGTTTGAATTCAAATGGTTAAAGTCATTGGAAATCATCGGTATGCGTGGAATCAGTACATCTCGCCTTCGAATCTGCCACCGATGATTGCTTCCTCAATTATCGCATTTACGTTGCGGAGAAGCATTATCGGTGATCCAACCTTCAATGTTAATACATCTGGTGGGTTTCCGGCTGGCAGTGTTTAGCCCTTTTCTGGCTAAACTTAGCCCTTTTCAATCTTGTTTAGCCACAAACAAGTTAACTCAGCCTTTAGCCATTTTTTTAGCCTTTTTTATTTTAATTTAGCCATTTTTATGGCTAAATCAAAGCTTATATATTTACTTCTACGATCTGAAATGTTTGTTGTTGAAAATGAGTTAAATCAGTTCAAAAAAATTGGCAGGAATATTATGACAAAAATTTACTTAAAATTTTGAACCAGTAAACAATTTAAGCAAATACAAATTGTTAGAACCTTCCATATATTCTTCAAGCTTGCTTTAGTTCTCAAATTATATCTTTACATTTTTGCATTCAAAATACATGTTGTGTTCCTGCCTGGGACATATAATTGATCAGAATTGTTCTTCTGTAACTTTTAAAACGATTGAGATATTTTAGTATTTTTTTCATGTACAGATAACTTTTTGAACTCCCATTGTTGAATGGTCATAAAATCTGTGCTATACTTGAGGCTTCGCGTATATTAGACTGATACATACGGTATCAACCATAACTAAAGCACCCCCTCAGTGAATTTTTTTAATATTATATTTTTTTTTATAAAAACAAAGTTTTAAGTTTCTATTATGTATTAGTATTTTTAATTTTAAATATATTTTTTGGTAATTAATTAAACTTTTTATTTTATATAATTTGAAATTAATTTTTTTAATTAGGCTTAAGTTCATTTATTATAATTAATCTGTAATAATTCAAAGAATGTCACTGAATACTACAATTTTTAGACAATTGGCAAATTGGAACGCATTTTCTACCCTGCCAAGGGCGTCATCAACAATCTTTATTGTCAAGGTCTATTGTAAATTCCGTCTATTTAACTTACTATTATTAGGAAATTACTATTATTCATGAATATATTATAACAATATCTTAGGCATAGAAGATATTAGGTTTTGTATGGTGTCTTGCGATATTCCTTCCCAGGCTATAATAACGGCTTGAAATAAATCTTTATTAATTTAAATTTATTTTCATATTGACAATCTCCCACAAGTTCTCAATAGGATTGAGATCGGGAGATTGAGCAGGCCAAGGAAGAACTTGAATCTTAACGCTCTTTAGCCAAGTCTTACAATCTTTGGAGGTGTGCTTAGGATCGTTATCCTGTTGGAACCTCCCTATAAGTGGAATTTCTTCACTGCCATAAGGCAACATTACATCTTTCAATATATCACGGTACATGAACAGATCCAAAATCCCATTAACTTTATAAATTGGCCGAATTCCTTGACCAGAAAAACAACCCCAGACCATTATATTAACTCCTTCCTGTGTAGTTTATCCTTTGCAATACTTGGGATTCCGTATTTCTCTTTTTCGTCTGCGTAAACGCCGTATTCCATCGGAACTTTTCAATTTGTAATTGAATTCGGCAGAGAACAGTACTGTCTTCCATTGTTGGACACTCCAGTCGTCTGGGCTTCGGGAAACTCGAGTCTAGCTTTCTTGTTCTTAGCTGATATAAACGGTATTTATGCAACTACTGCTCTTCTACGGATTATTCTTTCGATAACGCATAATCTTAAACTTGTTCTTAATTGACTAGCTGATGCTGTAGAATATTTTTTCATTGCTCCTTCAATCAAGGAATCATCATATCGTATGGTTTTACGCGGACGTCCTCTAGAATGACCCGGTGAAATACGACCATTCTGCAAAAACTTTGGAATCAGCCTGGAAATAACTGATCTGTTAATTGAATATTTTTTACTTAATTCATGTCGTGATAAGCCCGCCTTCTAGCCTTCAATAACTTTAATTTTAAATTTACTGGAGTGTATGTTCCTTGCCATCCATTGTTTTTTCACAATAAACTGTCTAAAGCTTATATTTTTAATGCATCCATTGTGAGTCCCGTTAACTGACATTACAAATATGCGGTAGCATAGTAATATTTTTAACCAACTTATAAGGTGGTGCTTTTGTGTTGTTCGTCATAAGTTTTATCATTTTAAATTAATTGTTCATAAAATTATCCTCTACTAAATGAACATTATATGAAACACATCCCAAAAAACCTTTTTTACCTTTTAAAATCGTGGGTTTAATTCCTTTAAATAAACCGGATACTTTTGATTGCAAATAAAAAGCAGTTTTAGTAGTTTAAAATTGTAACAACTCTTTATTTATTTAGAATGTACAACACAGAATTAAATAGTCACTCAGTCTCTTTATACATGTATATCAATTCGCAGAAATGCACACAAACTTTGTAATCTACAAACTTAAGTATACAAGACAGTAGATGTTAACTTTAACAGCGACAATGATCAACTCAACTCACGACTGCAGCCTCTGTCACTATTTATACACGCACTGCCATCTTCATCCGAGTAGTTGAGATTGTTCTTAACGGTCAACTAGTATGTTCGATTTCTAGAGCATTCTATGTGAATGCCAGCAGCCCAAACATTTTGTGTTGCCATACTTACAAACAATGTCAATGATGGACGTGCCTTCAAACACGATGAATGCTGCAGGCAGTCGTTACAGACCGTTGAATTCAAATCGTCATTGCACATTCGTAACAATATAAACGACTACAAAGATTTAAATAAAATTTAAATTAAAATGTCAAAAAAATATAGAGAAAATTAGCATTATTTGAATGCAAATTTTTAATTTTAAAAAATGTTGTACGGGAGGGTCCGGGCGTTTATAAAATTATATAGGTTTTTTGTGTAAAATGTATGTGTTTTTTAATTTAAAAATGTTAGCCCTTTTTTAGCCTTTTATTTCTGAGTATTTAGCCTTTTGTGTTCACCAAGAGTTGGCAAAACTGCCGGCTGGTACCAATGAATTCAAAAATTTAATAGGACAATTGACGACTGCTCTTCGCTCATTATTGCGTCAATCGATTTGTATTTCATTGTTTTGCCAGGCAGTGAATTTTTATGAATTCACTGTTATTTTTTATTAATAGTGGAATGCGGCGAGTTATTCAAAATATTTTTTTAAATAGATTTCATATGGAAATTTCTTACTCATGCACGTTATATGCAAGAGTAAACAAAACTGTTTATCATCGATTCAAAATATTAAAGAACTTTTATAATGCAATGTTGCATTAACCGCGTGTATGAAATTTTGGTATATACTGAACATGTGCTGGAATGAATTTTCTTCATCATTTTTTTTTCGGAGATATTTCGGGATTTTCTTGGGTATTCTTCTTGTTTGGCAGGAGACCAGTCCGAATTGGTGCGAATCATCGCAATCAATCCAGGAGTTCTTGAGTTATAGGCGTAGTAACTAACGTCACTCTCTTTTATATATATAGAGAAGGTAGAAGATGATTTTGTGTAAAAATATAAGTGGGGAATTCCTGGCAATTGTTCAGAACGTATTTGTCCCGCGATTTGTTGAAAGTAGAAGTACTAAAAAAATAGCAATCTCTAAAACTGTAAATGAAAATAAATTTATAAAATCAACTTTTATAAATTTTTGAACAAAAAAACCAGGAAGCTTAAACACATCTTTAAAAAAGTATGATAAAATTTTTTTTAAATTTCAAGCAATTTGACGCAGAAAAACACAATCGTATTCTTGTGTTAAGTATATTTTTCATACCTTTTGGCAAAATTAGTGCGTTTTTGCCTACATATTTGGTTTGTGTGAATGTTTTCTGTTTTTCGTATTGCCTGTCGCCTTTTTGTACACGTACGTTGTTTGTTGGGCTCTTCTCCTCCACTTCACACTTTGTTTGCTGTTCAACCGAATCATCATTAAGTCTTTTTTCTATTTTTGTACAGCAACACTTAAACACGCACCAGTTCTTCACATAATAGCCTGAAAAATATTATAAATTGCTGCAATATTATTTTGCATCATTATGACACACACTCACACAGATACTTGGAATTGCAAGCAAAAAGAGAAAAAGAAAACTGCGTTCCACTCTACAGTCGTAATAAGAAACAAAAATATATTTATTTTGAGGAATGCATGTATGTAGGTATGTGTGTTTTGATGAGTGAATGTGTGTGTGTGTGTATGTATATTTAGTTAATAATTGTTTAGATGTTGCCATTGTTGTTGCAGTTTTCCTTAGAGTAGTGATTATTTTTGCTTCAAAAAATTTATTTTTAACCGTGTTGTACAGCAAGTTTTACTTGATGTTTTATTATGTCAACTGTCAGGTTGGTTGTTTGGTTGGCTGCTGAAAAACATTTTGTTGTCATCTTTTAGTTGTGTTTTTTTTTTATATTTTTCTTTTATTCACCATCAAAGTCGTAATCATCATCATTTATGACATGACAATTGTTCCAAAAAGAAGCAAAAACTGAAAAAAATAAAACTAAGAAATAATGTCGTAGAAATTGTTGACTTGATTTAGATTTGTACAGTTTGTGTAGAGCAAAACTTCATGTAGAAAATATTGTTTTTTTGTTCCGGAAAAATACTTATTTTCCCAGAACATTAAATTTATGACGAAATCAAGAACTATTAAATATTTGAAAATCTTTTGTGTTTTTATTAATTTTTAAATGAAATGCTAACAATAGTCTTCTATTATTCTACATAAGTATTTCCGTGAAGCTCACTTTGATCATCTTTTATAAATGTAGGACATACATAATTAAATAATAAAGGTGTATGTGTGCGTAAGTCTCTAGTTTCATGTGAATGGTTTTGACTTTATCATTTCTAGGCCTTCTGAATCCCTACGAAAATGCATCAGGAGATATTTGTTTTTAGAGAAATTAATTTTGGTTACAAAATTATTAAAGTTTAATTATTAAAGTATAAGGAAAGTAGTTTAAAATGCTCAAGAGAATAGAAGTGGTTTGTTTCTGTTAATAACTACTGTCTTTGCATAACCAAATCGTGAAATAATACTTAAAGTCCTTAAAAATATGTACATGTACACATTCACACTACTGCATTACTGTGGTGGTACTTACTTGTTATTTGTTGTGATTGTGTGTGCTTGTGTACATAATATTTATGTAATTGCCAAAAATCAAAATCAATCATGCAAAAAGTATCCACTGATACATTCAACCATAAATAATACAATCTTTTGGCAAAATCTCCTGGTAACCCGAGAATGAACTGAAAGCATCAAAAATTACTGAAAAGAATAAAATGTAAATCTTTTTTCTTGTTGATTTTTTTCTTCATCTCTCCTTCGTCGTTTTCTTCTTCATTTCAGCCAAATAAACACAAATATATACAAATAAACCAGGATACACAAACACACATCTACATTCACATTAACACTATCCTACATACATGCACTCATCTATATAAATATTTGTATGCATGTATGAATGTGTGGAATATGAAACATCACAATGTGTGGTTGGATTTTTGCACAGAATACTCTTTACACAGTGCACAGTGGTTTAAAATTTAAAAAGTTTGGCAAAAAATGGTTCATTTCTTGTCAAGTTGATATTTCCATGTAGTTTTTAACTTTCGTATCAGAAGTGCTCTATAAAATCCATCGTCAAGGTTTTCATAAACAATTTAATCATGTGTTCTGCATTTTGGATTTAAAAAATGTATAACTTTTAAAAATATATTTAAATAATTATCAGGGCAACAAAAATATGCTTTAAAATTGGTTTATGCGCATAAAATATGCTCTTAAAAACGAAAAATATGCAATTTAAGATAGTTGGTTTTTGTTTGATAAAAAATATGCAAAAGTATGTTATAAAATGCAAAATATGCTGTAAATAGCAAAATATGCACTAAAAGATTGATGATAAAATTCTTAAAATTGCCACAAACGGATAAATAAGTAACTCATACTCGTAATTGGAACCATCTATAGACCTAACAGGACAATAAACATGGATTTTATGCTAGAGAAGCTTAGTATTCTTACGCTTGGGTACAATGATATTATAATAACAGGAGACTCCAATGCGATTATTCTGGAAGACAACGCATTGATGGAAGACATGAGTGCAATTGGCTTATCTTTGGTAAACAACATTTTGCCAACTCATTTCACTTCTACAGCTAGTATTCTGCTAGATTTATGTTTTATTAATAATACAAGGTGGCGCAAAAGTAATCCTCCTATCAGAAAATGCTATAAATTTTGCGATTGGCCCCTAATGTCAGTTCTGTTTTGACATTTGTGTAGTAAACACATGCGAAATACACGTTAATAAACAATGTTACGCTACACTACTCCAGAACGCGGAATATTGCTGACTATTTATTTGACCAATAATCGGTCGGTGACTTTGGCACAACGTGAATTTCTTCGCAGATTTCCTGGCCGTCCAACGCCTACTGGTGAAACACTGCGACGTTTAGCCGCTCGCCTTGAAGAGACTGGCACAATACGAGATGCTGCCAGGTGTGGCAGACCCCGGAGTAGCCGTTCTGCAGAGAATATTGCTGCTGTAGCCAAGGATGTCATGGAAGCGCCGTCGACATCGACCAGACGACGTGCCACGCAAATGGGTATCAGTCAACGGTCTTTACAGTGAATTTTGGTACAAGATCTGAAGATGTTTCCGTACAAAGTCCCGACGGTGCATCAGCTGTTAGCTGCTGACCGCCAATCACGTCTAACATACGCTCAAGCCATCCTTAATCACCACCAAGAGGAAGCTGATTTTTCATCAAAAATAATCACGAGTGATGAGGCCCATTTCCATCTTAGCGGGTACGTAAATAAGCAAAATTTACGCTTCTTGGGCACTGAAAATCCGCGTGTAACCCACGAAGAGCCATTACACCCGCTCAAAGTCACTGTATGGTGTGCTGTTTTCGCTGGAGGACGCCTAATCTCTCGTTTTGGCGATTTGCACTGGCCAGCAAGATCGCCTGATTTGACCGCTCCAGACTTCTTTTTGTGGGGCTTTTTGAAGTCGCGGGTTTATGTCAACAAGCCTCAGACTCTTGCATCTCAATATCCGTCAAGAATGTGAGGACCTATCGCCAGAAGTTTTAGCCAAAGTGATGAAAATGCCATAAAAAGGGCTCAAATGACAATCAATTGTGGCGGAAAGTAAAATTCCGATGTTTTTTGGCTGTAATTAAAAAAAAAAAAATTAAAAACTTTGATTCATGTAAATGACATCATCATGTCATGTTTCCAGTTCCTGCTTAATGTTCAGGGGAGTACCACAAGGCTCATACTTGGTCTATTGTTGTTTTCTCTATACGCGAATGATCTTCCCTCACAACTCAAACACATTAAAATACAAATGTATGCCGATGATGTTCAACTGTATATCAGTTGTGAAACATCAAACATATCTAACTGCATTCGACTGCTTAATGAAGATTTATATAGCATATCTATGTGGGCTTCTGCAAATGGTCTCAACTTGAATTCAAAAAAATCTATGGCTATGATTATTGGCCACTCAAAATATATACCAACATGCCTACCACCTATAATGATCAATGAATCAAGAATAGATTTTGTAGATACTTCCAGGAATTTAGGTGTAATATTTAATAGAAAACTTGATTGGTCCGACCATGTTAAAGTTGTCTGTGGTAAGATATTTGCAATGTTAAGAAGCCTATGGATATCACAACATTTTACACCTATTCATATTCGATTGCTACTTGCCAAGACATATTTATTGCCTACTCTAATGTATGCATGTGAGCTTTTTTCTAGTTGAGATACAACAACATACAACAACATTGCGCGATACGTTTATGGTATTAAAAGAAACAGTAATATTTCTCAATACTCAAAACAAATTTATAACTTGACATTTGATAATTTAGTAAGGAAAAGAACTCTTCTGTTTCTATATAAAATTATTAACACAGGTCAAGCAAACTACTTACATGAATGGATAACTTTTTCAAGGTCAAACAGAGGTAAAAAAATTAATATGATTAAGTACAAAAAAGCATTATCAAATCACCATTTCTTCTTGAATTCAATTCGTCTTTGGAGCCAATTACCCCCTCAAATTCAAATTATAGGCAATGCAAGGCATTTCAAATCTGCCATTTTAAAATATTATAGATAACATTACTTTTAATTTTGTAATTCCTAATATTTGTTTTTTTTTATATTTGTTCTTTTTTATGTTAGTATATGTATGTTTTCTTTTTGTATTATCCTGACTAAACATGTATGCCTTTTTCTTCCCAATACTATAATATAAGACTTGCTCTTGTTGTATTGAATTCATCAATAAATAAATAAAATTAATATCTTTGTGCAAAACAAAACAAAAAATTCCATCCAGCTTTTACTATAACTGGCTTTAATTTGACATCTATCCGGCCAAACCAGTGAAATATGTAGATTAAATTTAGCAATATCTTGCTTCTGAACCACAGTGCAGTGTGACAATTGTATTTTGTTTTTATTTAGTGTTGTTGTGTTTGCTATTTTTTATATGTTCATATTTAGTTTTTGCTGTTAGTGTTATTGTTGTTGTAGTTATTGTGATTTTGTGAATTATTTGTGAAAGTATCACAGTTGAATTGTTGTTTATCAAATTGGAAAAATCACAACTTCAATTGACAGAAAATAAAGAAAATAAAAATATACCAGGATTTTTTTTTATTTTGTCACTGCTGTTTAAATGGACAGAGTTAAAGCAGTGAGAGGGAATAAAGTGAAACGATTACGAAACAGGGAAAAAACATGAAATCAACAAAAAAATAAAAAAAAACTAATAAAACGACAAGCATATAAGAGCAAAACTATCACTGCCAACATAACAACTTGCAAATGAAACAAAGAGTATGATAATGATGAAACTAAATATTATTCATCCATATTGAAATGAAATTCCGTTCCCGATAAAGCATAATCACAGCAAAAGCGAGCAACAGTGTTTTTTTTTTTTTTTTTGTATTTCACATGAATACATTTAATCCTTCGAAATGAGACACGATGGAGAATAGTCTAAAGATAAGTCAAAGAATTTGATACACAACAATAAGATACATTACAAGTAGTAGATTTGTAGTAAATATTTATAAGGGATTCTTTTTTTTTTTTTTTTTTTTTGTTTGCTAAAAAGGATTGCTTTAGGAATTATAGTTTTAGTATAAGGATAACAAATAAATACTTATATAGAGATAAAATAACATGTTGAGAAATAAAGTCTTAATTGAAATGTTAAGTTTGTTATAAATTAAAGCATTTAATGAAATTTAATAAGTTTTATGTTAATTGCATTAGTGATAACAAAATTATTAATAATTTTCAATATTTGGTAATAACTTCTCTCGATTTATATCGAGCTTTCTCAGAGATCGCACTATACGAGTTGTTATAGATGGGATCTCATCAAACGAGTTCAAGTTGAATTCAGGGGTACCGCAAGGCTCCGTTCTTTCTCCTACTCTATTTCTTATGAGGCAAAATAGGAATGATACGCTTAACCATGATCTTGTGACAATCTCTAAATGGGGTTATGCGAATAGAGTCGATTTCAATGCACGCAAAAAAAAAAAACTAATTTTCGTATTTTGACAGTCACTCCACCTATAATTGTTGTTTAAATAGTGGAAACAATACTTACCCATTTAGTGGTATTACAAAAATTCAGTCTTTTGGCATTTGAAAAAAGCTGTTTTAAATATTTTTTGTTGTCGCAATTATCTTTCAATCGAGATACAAGGTGGCGCAAAAGTAATCCTCCTATCAGAAAATGCTATAAATTTTGCGAGGCTCCTAATGTCAGTTCTGTATTGACATTTGTGTAGTAAACACATGCGAAATACACGTTAACAAACAATGTTACGATACACTGCTCCAAAACGCGGAATATTGCTAACTATTTATTTGACCAATAATCGGCAAAATTTATAGCATTTTCTGATAGGAGGATTACTTTTGCGCCATTTGTTATAAAAGACAAAAATTTGATTAAACAAAATATTAATGTTTTTACAAATTAAACATATTTTGAGAAATTTTCGAATAAAACTAAATTTTTACTTTGAGGTAGTTTCTAGAATATGGGTTTTTGTCCTGGCAGTTCAACGTTAAGAACTTAAATATCAACTTTCCATAGCCCCCAAGTAACTTACATACATGATTTTTACGTTAGTACATCGGGAATTATTCCGGCTCGGTTGCTATTTAAAATCGAGAAAATCGACCCCCAAATGACCGAGATGTAAGGAAAAACCCGGGACAACCTCTATTTTTGATCTATATCTCGATTACTATGTCATAAATATAGACAATATGGATATCATAGTCCATTGCAATGTATATAAGACTATAGTAATTTGGACCTTCAAGAGGTCAAAATCGGGAAAAATATTTTTAGCTCGATTTTTTTTTCAGAAAAAAATTTGTTTGTCATTCATTTTATTCACTAAAACCTGGTACTCTGTTCATTTTTGCGATAAATTATGGTTTTTTCATAATTTATCAGCTGTTGGTTTCAATTTCGTGAGAAAGAAGTGCTGCTTATGTTATTTCGTGTGGAAAAAATAAGGTTGTTAAATGTTTTTCACATGATTTCCCCAATAAGAACAGAGTAGTGCTTTTGCGAAATTTCGCATATGTTTCATTCCAAATATTATATACAGTGACACAGATAAAAGTACGTACTCCCTCTAAAATTTCGGTTTAAGAATAACCCTGGATTTCTGATCAATATTTTTGCTTGCTTTTGAAAGGCATCGAAACACTGTCAAAAACTAACTACAAAAAGTCCGGTTAACTTTCCGCTTATTGTACTTTTACACATAAAACTTAATATGGCAGCACAAATAATTATACGTACGATGCCAAATAGAAACGGTACTTTTTAAAAATAAGTAGATTTAATAAAAAAAAATAATATACGGAAAGTGTTAAAAGCTTAGTTTGTAAGCAATTCTTAAAGACTGCAGTAATTTTAGAAAAAAAATTTACTTTTTTGTTAAAATGGGTAAGAAAACAAAGGACATTTGTATCGAAATGCGTGAACATATTTTAAAATTGAGGAAAGATGGGAATTCCTTAAGTTCAATTGCTCAAATTGTTGGACGTGCCAAGTCTACGGTGCAGACCGTAATAAAAAACTTTTCTGAATCTCAATCCCTAGCAAGCAAGCCAAAAACTGGACGTCCACCCAAAATTACCCCACGAGTTGAGCGATTTATAAAAAGTGCTGTTAGTAAAAATCCTAAAACAACAGCCTTGGAAATTCGAAATACTTTGGAAAATGACCACAATATTAATGTTCATTCAGAAACAGTGCGAAGTGTTTTGCGAAAAAATGGATTCCATAGCCGGGTACCAAGAAAAAAACCATTAATAAGCGAAATAAACAGAAAAAAGCGGCTCGACTTCGCACTTAAGTATGCGTACAAAACAACAGATTTCTGGGCGAATGTGATTTTTAGTGATGAAAGCAAGTACAATTTATTCGGTTGTGATGGCAAACAAAAAATTTGGCGCAAACCTAATGAAGAGCTGCAACCAAAGAACCTCATTCCAACAGTTAAGCACGGTGGTGGTTCGGTCATGGTTTGGGGCTGCATGTCGGCGAATGGTGTTGGAAAACTGCGATTTGTGGAAACAAATATGGACCGATTTCTTTATTTAGACATTTTGAAAAGCAGTTTGAAAGATTCCGCAAGTGTTTTGGGTCTTAGTGGCACCTGGTATTTCCAGCAGGACAACGACCCAAAGCACACTTCGCATGTTGTCAAAGAATGGCTTCTCTATAATGTCCCGAAACAACTCCATACGCCTCCCCAATCACCAGACCTGAATCCCATAGAGCATTTATGGGATGAATTGGAACGACGCATTCGAAAAAAAACTTACAGAAACAAACAACAACTTAAAGATGGCTTGGAATATGAGTGGAATAAAATAACGTCTGAGACAACAAAAAAACTGGTATTTTCAATGAGTAATCGATTGAAAGCAGTAATTGAGGCAAAAGGAGGTCCAACAAAATACTAATGAAATAATATATACCTGAAATTCTTTTTGTACATTAATCTTTTTTAGAGTACGTATAATTATCTGTTATATTAAATAGGCTTTTGTGTTTTTTTTATTAAATTGAAGTTTTTAATTTTAAATTTAAATAATGAAATAAATATTTGTGTTCATTTAAAAATTATTGATTCATTTACTTTTTTTAAATATCACCAATTTTTGGAAAATTAAAGAATTTTTAAGGGGTACGTACTATTATCTGTGTGACTGTACGTAGTTTGACAGCATTTCGAACGAAATTTTGAATAGGGAACTAGGCTTAATATATTAAACAAAAAATTTCAAATTAAAGAATTTTTTTTTTTAAACTTTAGCTTTTTTCCAAATATTTTATACGTAGTTTGACAGCATTTCGCATGAAATTTTGCAATAAATAAAAATTTTGAATTTTGAAATAAATTAAAATTAAAGAAAAATTTTGTATAAAAAATTAAAAAAACAATTTCAAAATTTTTTTTTATTTTAAAAATTTAGGGCCTGGCTCACTAAATGCGAACGAACATTTTCTTTTTTATTTTATATTGAAAACAATAAAAAATTCAAATTTATTTGTTGTTTTCAATATAAAATAAGAAAGAAAATGTTCGTTCGCATTTAGTGAGCCAGGCCCTTAAATTTAAAGTATAATTTGGTGAAGGGTGTATAAGATTCGGCTCAGCCGAATATAGCTCTCTTACTTGTTATTATTGTTATGCATTTTAAATTAAACCTTTGCCGAATATTATAAGCCAGATAATTAAAAATATATAAGATAGTATTATTACATTAATAATGCATATCAATGGTAAATTATTTATTTCTCATTCAATAATAGCGAAATATTATATATTTTTATAAAACTTGAGAAAAGTATTGGCTGTATGAATTAAAATTTTGGGACTTACATGCGGTTTTTCTTTCTAATAACTTGTATATAATTTTGAAGCGTACATATCTGTCATTTATTCTTACCTAGTTATTGAACATTGTAGTGTAAACAACAAAGTTGTTTTGTTGCTTTGAAAATGTAGAATTTTGTGCCAACAAATCGTCATATGCGGGAAGTTTTGCTTTACTTAATTAATTTAAAAAAGTGTGGTGCTGAAGCACGCAAATTGCTCACCGAAGCTTATGGTGAATGTGTTTCATGGGTTTCAGTGTGTGAAAGATCGTTTGCTCAGTTCAGATGTAGTAATTTTGACACGGAAGACAAAGAATGGCCAGGCCAGCTAAAAAAGTTTGAAGCCCAAGAATTGGAGGCATTACTCCATGAAGATTATTGTAAAACTCAACAAGAGCTTGCGAAATAATTGGGAGCTGTTCAAACAACAATACTAAAACGTCTGCGAGTAGCAGGATTCATCAAAAAGCAGGAAAATTGGGTACTATACGAATTGAAGCCGAGAGAATTTGAAAGACGATATTGCATGTCCGAAATGATGCTTGAACGCTATAAAAGAATATAAGTTTTGTACCGAATCATTTCTTTTAATAAAAAATGGATCCATTACGATAACCTGATGCGTAAGTGATCGTATCCCAAATCGATACCAAAGCCAAATATCCATTGCGATAAGGTAATTCTCTGTAATTGGTGGGAGCCAAAGGGTCCTATCTATTATGAGCTGGTGAAATCTGACCAGACCATCAGAGGGAACCTATAGCGAACGTAACAGATTCTTTTGAAGCGAGCATTGGCCAAAAAGAGCCCAGAATAAGAGGCCATATATGAAACCGTAACATTGCACCATGACATCACTCGCCCACATGTTGCAATACCTGTTAAAAAGTATTTAAGGAGTGAGATCGAAAAATTCTTAACAAACATATATGCTAATAAAAACAAAACCACTAAACTTAAAGTTTTATTTTTTTTTATTTGATTGAAATTATTATTAAAATTTACGAAAAAAAAAATATTTTTATAGTTTTAATCACTATTGATGAAATTTTGAACCTTTTTCGGAAACCCTTCCATTAACAGGAAGGTGGACAGGTAGTCCATCTCCGTTTAAAATCTAACACACTTTTGGACACCTTTTTTTGTACAATTTTCTTTTAATAACAGCCCAATGTCTCTCAACTGGCCTTAGCTCCGGGCAGTTTGGAGGATTTGCCAATCTTGGTACAAGTGCCACATTATTGTTCTTGTACCAATCAAAGGCTTGTTTACCATAGTGACAGGATGCCATGTCAGGTCAAAAATAAGTGGACACATTATGAAGTCTTATGCATGGAAGCAGCCTTTTTTGTAAACATTCCTTGATGTAAATTTCGGTATTTATAGAGCCCGTTGATTGGCTTCTTTTGCCGCAGCTGCATACCAAGAACATTTTGGGAAATTTTGTCTGCTTTTGGGTCCTAAACTTTTCTTCAACATTCCCTCGAGCATCGGCAACATAAAATATTTGACCAGGAAGTTGCGAAAAATCTGCCAGAACATACGTTTCGTCATCCATTATGCAGCAAGAATATTTTTTTTATAAAACTTGACTTCAATTTCCGTTCTCTGTTTTTGGTCTCTACATTTTTTAGCAGCATCCCTGTCAGGAACTTTTTGAGCCTTGTATGTTTTTAAACCTGCATTGGCTTTAACTTTTCGTACCAAATAGCACCGAGCACTGAGCTAACCGGGCTGCTTTCCTATCGGATGTGTTGGGAGCTCTTTTGAAAATGCTTTCTATTTTTTTGGCTTTAGAAACATCATGTGGACCATTCCTTCTACCTAAACCAGGTTTTCTGTCAACGCACAAGTTCTCCCGGTACTGTTTAATAACATTGGAAACAGTTTGACGGCAAACCTTTGAATGCTTGGCCAACTTTTTGTAGGACCAAGTTGGGTTTTGTTGAAAATATTTAATAATTTTAGTACGCACTTTTTTCTGGTCACTCACTTTAATCAGATTAACAACAAATGAAAATAATTGATATTAATCATAATAACTGACATATTTTACAAAGGTAACTAGATCAAAAAAAAAAAAAAAAAAAAAAAAAAAAAGAACATCAAATAATGCTTGGGTTAAAAGTTTTAATGAAAAACGTGTGAAGAATCACTCCTTAGAATTAAGTAGTTAGTAAGTTTTGCCTTACCAGCTTTATAGTACAGACCTTGCCACGTCCGGCTACTATTTGTTTCGATCGCCCTTGGATACGCTTCACTTCAGAACAGAGTATTCGAAATTGGCTTGATTTGTTTTTGGCCTCAAAATATTATTTTGGCTCCGAATCTATATGATGCCAGAAAGGTGGGAAAACGTCATAGCAAACAATGGCTAATACTTTGAATAGATCTATAGTGTTCAAATGTTTAAAAAATGCAACAAATTTGAATTAATAATAGGGAAACAAAATCAAATTTCACTCTTAAAAGCATTGTTTAAAGTACTTAAAACATTGTGAGTTTCAATAATGGCAAATATAATTTGAATAATTTTGTATTCTATATTAATGTTATCCTATCATCCTAACATTTTGCAGATCTTATTTTTACAATCCACAAAAAACAGTAAAAAAAAACACACTAGTGCACAAAAATTACTGCTGCGTATAAGCAATATTTAACTCTTGGTACAAATAATACTAATCATACGCCATCATGTTTATTTAGATTATTTTATAGTGCAGAATTAACATAAATTTGATCACAATTTGCAGAGTTGTAAATGAATAAAATATATGCTTTAAAGGAGGCACATCATATGGTCCATATAAAGTGACATAACGTTAAAGGATAATCCTAGTGATTTTAGGAGTTGGAGGTTATTGGTCGGGTCCAACAGAGTCGCACTCATACTAAAAATCTTTTACCAACCGAAACCGAAACCGCGGTTCTTCAAGGCCTAAAACCGAAACCGACAATTATTCTTCGGTTTTCACTTTTAATCTATTTTCACTAGAAAAATTCAAAATTTAGAAATGAGAAATAAACTTTTTCATCCAATATCTCTGAACACAGATCGGTAAAAATATCTTAATATTTGTTTAAATTTTTTAAATTGCATTACAATAATTGCTTCAGATGATGTAGCAGGCTACCTTTCGCAGGCTAAATTATACAAAATTTTTGTAACAAAGTCTTAGTTATTTTCAAATATCCGATAAAAGTATGGAGTACTAGCTGACCGGTGCGCTTCGCCACCTCAATTGGAATAAAGAAAGAGTACTATTAAGTCTCCTTTTGTAAATTAGTACTTATTCAGGAAAGCATGTCTCTAGTTTCATGTTTATTAATTCATTGTAATGTGGATTGTAGCTCATTCTAGACGTATTATTAGAATAAAAACAATAGAAGACCCACATTTTGTATTCCAACTCAGCATCATGAATGTTTAATTTCATACTTCTGTGTCCATTATTATAGAAAATAGAAAAGAAAGGTAAGACTATAATCACTTTTCGTGAATTCTTACTCAGTCAGAAACATTTGTGCCTAATTTTAAAGTTTATTATAAAATATTCAAAAAGTACATTTACAATAAAGAAAAGTAACATTAATTATCCGTTTTGAGTTCGCGTTTCTAGGTCCATCTTTATAAAATATTAAAAAAGTACTACTAGTACGAAAAAGTACCTGCAATTCCCTTTTTTATTATCTAACTTAGTCAGGATCAATCAGGATTAATATAGAAATTTCAATAATAGTTTCTGTTACCTCAATATCATTATGCCCTCTATCCTTGATTCTTTCTTTACTCAGAAGCATAATCAATCAACTATTATGTATATACAATAAGTAAAATAATTTATTGTAATAAAAAGTACCATTAGAAGAAAAAGTAAAAATTGTCCATACTTAAACTACTGTCAAGTTTGAAATTTCAAAGTAATTTCCTGATTCTAGGTTCAATAATATAGAAAATTCATTTTGAAGAACGAAAAAGTACTCCTTAGTTTGGTTTATTTCTCCATTTTTGGTATCATAATACAGTCGAGCACCCTATTCTTAATTATTTCTTTACTGAGAAGCATATTAGCCAACTTTGACTAATTTAATATATTAAAAAGGTACCATTAAAAGAAAAAGTACCAATTTTTCTTTATCCTCGTAAACACTCGTCAAATTTGAACTTTAAATTTGTTTAGCAGTTCCTATATATCAACTGATTTAATAGTTAATAAATTATCACAAAACCGAAACAAAACCGATCGGTTTTTAACTTTTTGAAATTCTTCTGTTTTTTGGAAACTCTAACATAAATTACTGCTGCGTATGAGCAATATTTAACTCTTGGTACATGTCTATTCTCATTATTTTATAGTGCAGAATTAACACAAATTTTATAATTAATTGAATAAAATGCTTTATGTATTTGAAGAAGTATCACACATTTCTTTTTAATAAAAAGTTACGATAAAAATTAGTATTGATCACAAATTGAGTTTATTTTCTAAAAAAAAACTTGTTTTCTAAAGCCAAACGTTGTATTTATAGATTCAAAATTGATATTAAAAGATTTTCTGAGTTTCTCAAAAAAATTACTTTCCCCCATTAACACGAAGTATAGTTATGTGTTAACTAATAGTTATACTGACAGTTTTCATACAAATATAATTGAAACCGACAGTGTAACTACTAGTTAACTCATAACCAGGCTTCGTGTTAATAGGGATTTGACGCATTAAGGTTTTATAAATATTTGTTTAAGTAAAATAAGATATCTGGAGAAAGACAATCAAGCTTTTAAGATAAAATATGTATTAAAACCCTATTTAATTCTTTGTATTTCTCCCCAAAAAAAATAAAATATTTTTAAATTCGAATTAAGGGGTTCGAAGAATTGTTTATTCTTTTGAACTTTATCAGACAACAAGTTTTTTTCTTTAGAGTCTGTTGTTTTTTAAATTTTCTTTTAAGAGTCATTCAACTGCTCCCACACAGACTATCACACACGTCGTCTGTAAATGCATGCAGAAGAGTACAACGATACTAATAGCAGCAGTAGCAGCGAATTAAGTTCTATTTAGAGAATAAAAAACAATATTATTCTAAACCAACAGCATGTTGCAAGCAATTGTGAGCCAACAATTTACAACACATACACTTAACACATATGTACATACATTTACATGTATTGCACAACTACTGCCTTAAAAGCAATATGCAATTGTAACTTGTAATTTAATAGAAGTACATATGTATTTGAATTAAGTCTACAATAGAAACCACTTCTATAGCCCAAACTTTTACTCATACTCAGGCATGTGTGCAGGCCAACACATGCAGACTCAGTTTAATTTGTAGAAATAAAGAAAAATGGCCGACAACAATAATAACTATCGACAGTTGGATAAAGCAATACCAAAAACAATATAGATAAAAACAATAAAAAACAACAACTGATGCCAGTCATGTGGAGACACATACATACATACATATATAAATCCCTTTCGTATGTGTAAAAAAGATACCAAAAGGACTGTTGTCTATAAAACGACTCTTAAGACTAACTAGGTTTTTTTTTGGTAGTTGCTCCTGTTTTCAAATGCCCACTTGTTGGAGTTGACTGCAAAGTGAAATCGCACTAGAAAAAACTTTAAATTTTCAAAAATAATGAATACTTACCAACTGTAAATATACAGAGAGAAACAGACAAATACGCACTTGAACTCAGCCACATGCATCACTGTGGGCAATTTAAAGAGAACCGCAGATAATTTTGTAAAATTCTATTTAGCAGATATTATTGAAAAGCAGATGTTTCTCAGTATTAGGTTTGAAATACAAATAGTAGTTTTAATAGATATACGACATGCTTTTTTATATTTTTTAAATAATATTCTGAATATACTTGTAGCTAAATCTTTAAGAAATTACTTAACTATAATCCTTTGATCACCTTTTTGCTAAATTTACCACTGTGCTTATTGGAAAAGAAAATACTGTGTTGCATGGAAAAAGGAAAGATGGAAATCGCTAACGTATTTAATAAAATTTTGTATAAAATTGAATATATTTTTTGCCATTTGTGTATTTGAAAATATGTAGTTTAAATTCTAAAGTTGAATTGGTTTCAGTTGTGTATAGTTGTGGAGATATTTTTGTTATTGTTTTTATTTTCATACAGACCGATGTACTATGTACGCATATGTATGTATATTTGCCTGTTAGTTATTTGCGCTCAAGCGAATAATTAGAAATTATATCCAATTGCCTTGTGGCTGATTTTTGATTTTCATAGAAATTGAAACATACACAAAATCAACCAACCAGCCAGCCAGCCAGCCAGTCAGACATCCAAACCAACAGTCACATACAAACATACATTTATATAGATATGAATGTAACATTTTGAAAAATAAGAGAATGTTTCTGTATGTATGTGTGTGTGAGTGTGAGTGCATGTCATTGACAATGTTTAACCACATGCCTACTTCCGTTTATACCATCACCATTCCACTAATAATACAACACACACTGCATAAATGTACGTGCAAATGTACATGTTGTTGGTGTTGTAGCAGTAGTAGTAGTAGTTTGGTTTTGGTGTCTATTTATCTATCTATGTATATGCGTGTGTACGTGTGATTGTCTATAGCACATGCTAAATTGTATCTAGTGGTTTAGACCCATTCACAAACATCCACACATACTCATACATAAAGATACGTCATGTAAATTTTATACCAGTGTCACTACACATATTCATATCTATCCTCACATACCTTTATATACTCATACTAACACACACCGCACACCTACAGACATCCACGTTCACATTCAACTTATTTGCAGATAAATTAGTTTCTATGGGCATTTACATGTTCACGTATGTGTATGTAAGTATGTTTTACACAAAATATGTATGAAAAAAAAAAAAAACCTAAAGGCTACATGAACTGAGCAGCTCTCAGATTTCCCTATTCAAAGAAAAAACACAGAAGTGAAATAATAAAAAAAATTAGGTTTAAAAATCTCAAATATATTTCTTAATTAAAGCTATTTTCTTCTCTATTGTTGAATATAGCCAACGTTTAAATTGTGCATTGGGATTGTTTAAATAAATGTGTATATTGAGCATTTGTTCGAACTATTTTCTTTTAAACAAATTGAACAGCAAAGCTTTTTTGCTTGTCTACACACTATCGTCTAGTATATCGGGGCAACGTTAAATGATATGTAAAACAGAGAAAAAACTTAAATTCAGCATGAAATGAAGTTCAATATAATTTAGATTATTTTTAGAACAAAATAAAATTTGGAATTTATACTTTAGTGTTATTATACCCTTCACCTTCGTGAGAAGGGTATATATAAATTTGTCATTCCGTTTGTAATTTCCACAATATAATTTTCCGACCCTATAAAGTATATATATTCTGGATCCTTATAGATAGCGGAGTCGATTAAGCCATGTCCGTCTGTCTGTCTGTCTGTCTGTCTGTCTGTCTGTCTGTCTGTCTGTCTGTCTGTCTGTCCGTCTGTCTGTCTGTCTGTTGAAATCAATTTTCTGAAGACCCCAGATATCTTCGGGATCCAAATCTTCAATAATTCTGTCAGACATGCTTTCGAGAATTTTGCTATTTAAAATCAGCAAAATCCGTCCATAAATAACGGAGATATGAGCAAAAATCCGAGACAACCTCTGAAAATTTCATCAAAAAAAGACAATTTATTGCATGCTTTGACAAAAAAACAACAAAACGTATGTGTGTTGGATTCATTGTGTGTTGTCTTCATACTTTGTGTATTTCGTTTTTGTTTTTTTTTTTTGGTGTTTCACAAAAAAGCAACAAAACGTGCATATGTTTGGATTTTTGTTGGCTTCATTATTTTGTTTTTGTTTTTTTTTTTTGGTGTTTCACAAAAAAGCAACAAACCGTGCATATGTTTGGATGTTTGTTGGCTTCATTATTTTGTTTTTGTTTTTTTTTTTTTGGTGTTTGACAAAAAAAGCAACAAAACGTACAATATGTATGTTTGGATGTGAGTTGGTTTCACTGCTTTGCGTATTTTGTTTTTTTTTTTTTTTGTTTCGTTTCGTTTGGCGTTGTTGTTTTTGAGAAGGGTATATATAAGATTGTTGTTTCGTTTGTAACTTCTTCAATATAGCAATATCAATTAAATGTAAAATTTTTAAAAGTTTTCTTGATATATTTAGGATGATATACGCTGAAAATAGGCAAGTAATGCATCCACAACAAAGGTGAAGGGTATATAAGATTCGACATAGCCGAATATAGCACTCTTACTTGTTTAAAACAAATTCTTATTAAAAACATTTTCTTTTCTTGTGTTTTAATTTTGAAAATCCCACCATTTTCACATTTTTTGAATGTTTTAAATTTTCTACAAGCTTAAGTCAGAATTAATAAATTTAAGAAAAAAATACATATGTATGTATTTAGATTTCGATTTTAAATATAACACAGGGGAACAAAATTGACATTTTGGTTTGGTGCAGCGAAAAATGTTTTTGATAAAATATGTATGGGACATTTCATAGTCAAATCTGTCTTTAGTTTTTTTTTTGGGCAGCTTTTTTTATACCCTTCACCTATGTGAGAAGGGTATATATAAGTTTGTCATTCCGTTTGTAATTTCCACAATATAATTTTCCGACCCAATAAAGTATATATATTCTGGATCCTTATAGATAGCGGAGTCAATTAAGCCATGTCCGTCTGTCTGTCTGTAGAATATTGTTGTTGGTACGCAGCCCATAGCACAATTGTGCAAAATCAAATCACACGTATTCTTATGCTCTTACAATTTTGTAGTCGTTGCCCACTCAACGAGACAACTACAAAAGCGCATGAGCACGGTTGTATGACTTTTTCTTTATTTTTTCAGTTTTTGTATTTGTTTGTTTGTAGGTGCACTGAACAAAATAAAGAATTGAATGTGTTGGTGAGAGAATTTACTTTTGCGCACCTCTGTTCTACAATGTGGAATGAGATGAAATAAATAAGAATTATAAATCAAACACACGCATGCATAATTTCGTTTATTTTAATTTTTGTTGTTGTTATTTTTTCAACATACAATTGTGCAAAATAATTGTTCTGTTTACTTGGTTAGTAATCAGTGAGCACTCAACGTGTGAATATGATTATCGGATCTTTTGCTATTGCATCTGATACAATATTATGATTTTTTTCTTGTTGCGGTTGCTATATGAAGAGTTTTGCATGGGTAAAAGCAATGTACGTATGTATATGTATGCTTAGGTGAAGGGAATATAAGATTCGGCGCAGACGAATTTAGCTCTGTGACTTGTTTTTAAAATTTCGCGATTTTAATTTTTTTGGTAATTCTGTATTTTTTTCTCTTTCTGTTTCATTATTTCATAAATGGAGGCAAAAATTAAAAAAGCATATTTGTACTGGTATTCTACAAAAAATTATTTTTTCTTTGATATTAATTTTGATTATCTAAGTTAAAGTTTTTTAGTTTTATTCTTGTAAGTTTGACCTATGGTAAAAGGGATCAAAATTTGTTCAGGATATACGAAAAAACATATCAATAAACCAATTTATTTAAAATAACTCGAAGTTTTACAATATTTTTCAAGTGATTTTCGTATTAAACATATTATACAAATGTTCGTAACTTGAATGTTTAACACCTACATGATTATACTTAAACTAAAGATTTTTTTTTTTTGTAGATTTGCGTGAATATCTCCGATTTGTTTTAAATGATAAGAAAAAACTACTTGTTCTTAAACAATCAATATTTCTGTTAGGTAAGGGTAATTTTTTAATGGCAAGTAAGATGATATGCTGTAATAAATATCCTAATATGTTATGTTAAATTTTGTGGCGAAAATCAATTATGCGTGATTGATCAAGACAGCTTCAATCATAAAAAATCATTTAATAGACAATTCCTTGATATATAATGTAAAAATAAATCTATATGTATGTAAAAATATATTTTATAAAATAAAATCTGATACAAAAAAATAGCAATTTTTTTACCAAAGTTGCGTTTAAATGTGTTTTAAGAAATAAATACAATAAAAAATTATTTTAAAAAAAATATTTTTTTAGAATCTAAAATTTCGCAAAATTTTGAACTAATTTTTCATTTTAATTAAAAGCTATGTTTGCTGTAATGCTTTGAATGTGCAGTGTTAAATTTTTATTTTGAATTTTCAAAATGCACAATTTTATTGCGAATAAAGCTAAAAGACTCAAATTTCATCTTTCCTGAAAGATCAGACAAATATGCCAAAACATCCACCTGAATTATTATACTCAAAAGAAACATATGTTTATGTAGACCAGTTTCATGCTAAAAAATTTCACATTCTAAGCTGAATTACCCAAAATTTTGAAGAAAAGTGTAAAAAATATGGTATTCAATGAAAATATAAAAACCGCGATATTTCGAAAACGCTAGCTGACTAGAAAAAAACAAGTATAACATAGTACTGAGGGTTCATCAACTTATAAAAAACGTAGTTCAAATCTCGGGCACCAAATACTTTTTACAGAATCCGCAAATTAGCATGTGCTAATTTTTTTATCTAATACAATTTTGAAAACTCTTGTTATTTCCTTTGCATATCACACTAATTCTTATATATTTATTAGGGTGGGTCTATTTAAAAATCACCCAAGTGACAAGGAAAATCGTACTATAGGGACACAAGGAACCATACCTCTAGAACGAATTCTGATGTTCCTTATTTTGACCCAAAGGTTAAATTGCCCCAATCGAGTCTAAATGTACAACCGACCTTCACTAACTTTGGAGGGCCGAGCCACCCATGCTAGTGGCACACAACCTGGGGGGTTCCCCATAGAAAAATTAAAAAAAAAAAACACCATATTTGGCACTTTACATGGTGCATGTATTGTGTATAAATTTTGCAATTTTGTAAATTTTTGCATAGCTTTACTTTTAAGATTTAATTTAAATTTTAAACCAACATAACTTTTGCTCGCAATGACCGAAATGATTAACACGAATATTTTTAGCGTACTTAAGTATCGGAGTATTCAACAAACACAAAATGGAGTTCGTGGCATAATAAACAAATTTGGTAAAATATGCTTAGTTAGATTCTCCAAATTTGATCTTTGGATCAAAATAAGGATCAGAATTAATTTTAGAGATTTTAGATCCCTAGAATACGATTTTCCTTGTCACTTGGGCAATATTTTGCGTCCCTACAAATCGACCCGCCCTAATATTTATGTATTTGGTTAATTCAACTATACTTTCCAAATTATTTTGATTTTTTTTGTTATTTAAAAGGTACTTCATTATACCATACACCACCGTAGTGAGGAGGATATTATGCGTTTGTGCAGATGTTTGTAGCGTCAACTTTAGAGTATGCCGATCGACTCAGAATATTGAAGATATTTCGGTATATACAATTTTTTCGGACTAAGTCTATTGAAACTGGTTTAAATTGGTCATTATTTCACCTAGCCCCCATACAAATGTCCCCCCGAAATTGATCTTTATCGGTCATAACTATTTAATTTATATAGGTATCTATACAAATTTCGCTTCAAATAAGTATTGATATACGGAATTCATGTCACTTAATTTAATGATGATATGTGCATAATTTATCATAGCTCCCGTATAAGGACCGTAAGAAATAACTTTCATATTGACATAAATCACACGATCTAACTTCATATTGATCGGTCCATAATTAGTCATACCTCCCATATAAGGCCCCCTTCCGAATATCATTCACAAAAATAAATTATTGAAATTAAAAAATATTTTTGCTTATTTACTTAGTGTAGGGTATTATATTGTCGGGCTTGACCGACCACACTTTCTTACTTGTTTTTAGTTAAATAAACAAACCAATAGTAATAATAAATATTTCCCAGAAATAAGGAATAATAAAAATTAAATGTTTGCTATCCTTATCTAAGATTTCATCAAATGAATTCTATTCTTACATATATTTATTTATATAATCTTCTAATGTGTATTTGCTATTACTTGACCGCAAAAGCTTACTTTGATGTATAAACGTCCTGTGATAAACAAATTTGTTTCTGAAGAAAATTGCTTTTCTTCATTGTATGAATTCGAGCATTTGTTATGTAGAAATCAGTCGTTCATTTCATCTTCATCAGAAAATTAATGTGTAAATTGTTGGCATGACATTTGTTGCCAACGTTGACAAGATTTTATTTAGATTATCGCTAACGGTGTTGTTATTGTCGCCACCAACTCTCTTCGATGATTGTTTCGCAAGTCTACTCCTACGGTTACTTGTTACAAGTACAAACGTAACTACATACTTTGTCAATGTATAATTGTGTTTGCATGTAAGAGGATGTGTGTAGCTGTGAACTTAATAAATTTATCATTCGTATTCATTTAGCAGACATATGTTTTTTTATTTTTTTTTGGAAATTAGTCTTGAATCAATGTATATTTTTCTTTGTATTTCTAATTTATATTTGTTATTTTCAGATGACAAGCTTTTTTTAGGCATTAAGGTATGGGATTCCATTTTATCATAATTATCATCATCAAAGATGATTTTTTTTTTTCTGTATTATTCCATTAAGTCAGGGTATAATTTTGTATGTCAGCTGGAATATTTAGCAAACACTAATGAGATGACTTCCACCCTCCATGCAGCATCAAAAACAAAAAATAAGCTATTTGCTACTTGAAGTAGTGTCTCTGTAATCACTCACACATACAACATTTGGGTTGATTACAAATAAGTGATAAAATTTCATTAAGAAATTCAACAACGTTTTTCACACTCTGGTTCGGCATAACGGAAAGTCGTCTTGTGCCGAATTTTGCAACTACAACAAATACATGATACAAGATAAAGTCTATTTGGTTGTTGGTAGATTTAAATTTTGTCCTCCTTCTCCACGTTTATCTTTCTTTCTCTTCCCGTTATTTTCTGTTGCTGTTAACTTTGAGCCACTGATTTGCTTTGTACAATTAGAGCTTTACCGAAAATAATCACTACGTGCTGTTGATGATATCAACGTGTGATGAAAATCAATCTGATGTTTTTTTTTTTTTTTGTTTCTTTTTCTGTGTTATATTCACACAAAGACACATGTGTAGGTGTTTAGGTTTGCAAGCCATTTTGTTTGTAAATGTGGGTGTTAAGTTTAAAAGGAAATGAGCTACAGAAGCGTGGAACAAAGGTTTGAGTCGAATTTTAGTTACACTTCAGTAAAACTTTATGGATTTTAGATTCTATAGAAAAAGCCGAAAAATATTTTTCAGTAATTTAAGAAATAATTTCAAAACAATTGCACAATTCCCTACTTGTTGATGTAATTTCCTTAATCGCTCACGATTGCTAAAAGTGTAGTAAACCCAATAACTAACTAAACAATAATCCTTGGCAAAGGAAAAAACTTTTTTTAAATCAACCTGAACATGAGTGGAAATAAGTACATTCATCCACAGTGATATATTTTCACCTTAATTTATAAGATCCCCTTCACGTATGTTAGTTTCAAAAACACGTGCCATTAGTGGATTAAAGTATCGAATGTGCATTCGTTGAACAAAAAGGAAAACAAAAAAATATAACATTTCGTTACAAAGCCATCATCACCCTTGTCTTGTTTAACATTTCCACACAAGCAACATCATCATGTTTAAAATTATTAAAAAAAGGAAGTGATTTGAAATTTGTTAAAAACTGATTTTCCTCTTTTTATTACAATTGCAAAATCCTGCCTTTTTGTGGCAGTTCAGTTTACAAACGAAATTTGTATGTGTGAATTTGTGGCATAAACACTTTAGGCTTTTTTTTATAAGTTATCATATATAAATGTATTTAGTAATTAAATGAAAACTATTTGCCTATGAGAAATACTCTTAAATCCATATTTATAAAATCTTAAGTCTAATGCAAATGAAATTTAATACATTTTGAAATCATAATCTAGTATTTGACAGAACATTTTACCGAAAAATAGAAACAAAAAATATCTAAATCAATCTTTTATAGAAATATGTATTATAAACACAATCATACCTATGTATGTAATCCAATAACAGTAACATAAAAAACTTTTAAACTTAGATTAAAAGAAATATTTTTCTTGTTATTATTGGGAGGTTTTTTTTTTTTTTTTTTGTTTCCAACAAATTCTTAAAATTTGTGTGTGTATTTTTATTGTATGTGTATTTAAGCATGTAAGTCAGAAAAAGTTTTATCTTTTCTTTTTTCTCTTATTATTATTATTACTATTGTAAAACTTCTTTAACTTATAACTTATATATTAGAGGTTTTTAACCCTTATTTGGCCTATGTGGTTTAAAAGGCACTTGAGGGAAGAAAGTTTTAACAATGCCAAAGTTTTTCAGATCATTGCCAAATAGGACTTTATTCTTCAAAAAAATCTAGTTCAAAGTTTTTCTGTTATAAAAACAAGTAAGAGAGCGCTATACTCGGCTGTGCCGAATCTTATATACCCTTCACCAAAATATACTTTAAAATAAAAATAAAATTTTTTGTTTTTAAATTTTTAAATTTTGTTTTTTTCTGAAATTTTTTTTTTTAAATTTTTTTCGAATTTTTTTGAAAAAAATTTTTTTCGAATTTTTTTTTTAAAAAATTTTTTAATTGAATTTTTTTTTTTAATTTATTAGTGAAAAAAATTGATGACAAAAAAATGTTTTTTTGTGAAAAAAAATTCGGGTTAAAAAGTATTTTATCTGATTTTGACCCATTGTAGGTCCAAATTACTATAGCCTTATATCGTTGCAATGGACTTTGAAATATCTATCATTAGATATCCATATTGTCTATATTATGACTTAGTAATCGAGATATAGATTAAAAATATCCAAAAATAGAGGATGTCTCGGATTTTTGCTCATATCTCCGTTATTTATGGACGGATTATGCTGATTTTAAATAGGAAACTTCTCGAAAGCATGTCTGACAGAATTATTGAAGATTTTGATCCCGAAGATAACTGGGGTCTTCAGAAAATTGATTTCAACAGACAGACGGACATTGCCAAATCGACTCCGCTATCTATAAGGATCCAGAATATATATATATATACTTTATAGGGTCGGATAATTATATTGTGAAAATTACAAATGGAATAACAAGCATCTCACGTAGGTGAAGGGTATAAAAATATAATTTAAAATAAAGAGCTGAGTTTCCGCATACACGGAAATCGGCGCCGATAACGAAAACTGAAACTGAAAAACGTTGGTGTTCGTCTCCGTCTCGTTTCTGAATTGTTTTCGTTTCAGTTGGGTGCGTTGCGACATAAAACATAAAACGAAATTATTTTTTAAGTTGTAATTTGGAAGTGGAAAATTGTGCATCGAAAAGCATATTGAAGAAGTAATAAAAATATGGAAAATTAACGAAGCAAATTATCGAATTGCTGCCTATAACATGGTACAGCATCAATATGAAGAAGATGTGTTATTGCTGTGAGTATTGAAAGCATGAAAAAACGAAAAAATATTCAAGTAATGTACAAAAACCGGCCCAGAGAAAGTGCTCTTGGTTGATCGATATTTGATGGATGATGATACGAAATTTAAAGAATATTTTTGTTTAAGTCGTTATCTTTTGGAATCCCTGCTGGATATTGTGAAATCTGATATGGAAGGAATACCAACCACCTGGAATAGAAAACCAATAACACCAAGCCACAAATTATGTATTACCTTAAATTAAATGAAAATATGGCCAATACTGGAATGTTTAATTAGAAGCATCATTACCCACAATCTATTGTTTCCCTGACAGTCACGAAATTTTGAATATCGCACATCTTCGAATACAGAAAATTTATTTTTTTTATTCATTTTGATTTTCTTTAAATTTGAAATAAAAAAATAATTAAAATAATTTCGTTCCTACAGCACCGAAAACAACCTCCTTGAAGTTGTTTTCATTCCGACCCCAAATTACAGGTTTTTCATTACTGATCGGTGCCATTTCGTTCCCAGTTTTCGTTGCCGATTTCTGAAACGTACTTTTTTTCGGTGCAAACGTATGGAATTTCGTTTTTGGTGCCGATTACGGTGTATATCGATCCAGTGCCGAATGTAAAGAGTGTGTTCATTGTTGTTTAAGATAAATTGGTATTATTAATTCTCTGCTTTGGCTGAGATCTGTTGTATCATTCTTAATTGAATATGAATATTATTTAACGTTTTGTGGGCTAGTGGATTTTGATGAAATTCAAGATTGTCCTAAGGACTTTCTTAATTCAAATAAGAAGCGAGACGCTTCTTGTTGGTTTTCATGAATGCTTAGAATAGAATTGATTGTTGGCATATCAGAAGTATATGTCAACTATTGACAGGGTAGAAGGTAGAAGGGGGACCATGCGCCACTTTTTTTTGAGGAGATCTCAAATTAAAACCGCAATACATATTCTTAATTTTTTTCTTGTTTCTAATATTTAAATATGTTGGCTTTAGTTTTATTCATTTCAATCTTGCCTATCTCATCTTAATATACGTATTTTTTAACATTTCTAGACTCACCAAAAACGGCGAAAGACCCCACCCATACACAGTGTCAGATTTCATTGTTTTAGCGGATTTAATTAAAAAAAAGTTTTTGAATACAATAAATAACAACCCTGGTATTTACAAAAACAAGTTTTAAAACAAAATATGTAAACAACAAAAATATAACGGTATCAAAGATTGAGATGTTTAATTGACATTAACATTTTTTAATAGTTCTTGCTAAAAGTAATCAATGTTTGGATGCGTTGAATTTTTTTGTTTTTTGATATTTTTTTTAAATTCTTTTTGAATAATAAAATACAATATTCAAACTAAATAATAGTTTCAATACATTTAAAAATAAGGCCTGCTAAATTTGTTTAAGAGTGATATTCAAGACATCCATTTTAGGTAAGATTTTTTCTTAATTTTAAAATTTTCAATAGAAAAAAAGTTACAGAGTTCAGTTGAGTTCAGTGAAATTGTTTTTACTATACCATTTATCAACCTTCCTATTTATAGAAACAAAAATAAAATCTCGGAAATTTTTGACCTATAAAAGCATCATGGCCAAACAAATGTTTCGTAGTGAAATTTTCGAAATTTTGCTTTTAACAAAGCAAAATGAAAGACATGAACGTGCTTTTGATTTTATATGTGGAAATATTAGTACTGAAAGCGACAAAATTGTAGACTTTTCCATGTTAAACAATTTTGTAAAAAAGTTTTGTTATGAAACAAACGTGAAGCGGAAGAAAGCAATCGTATGGTGGCTAGGAGAAATAATGGACCGATTCTAACCAAATTCAATAGGCATTGACATTGGGGCAATGGAAAAGCTTGTACCTAGTTTTGTCGTATTATCTCTGAAATTGCTACAGGTCGCAATTAATTACATAGTTTATATGGGCGGACAGACGGACAGACGGACGGACGGACATCGCTTATCGACTCAGAAAGTGATCCTGAGCAGATTGGTATACTTTAAGTTGGGTGTTGCAACAATATATTTGCATATTATAAACATCATCAAACATAACCCACTATACCCTCTTCATTATGGTGGTGTAGGGTATAAATATTAAACCATAGGAAAACTGTGTTTCGAAAATCATTGAATTATCTTTACCCCTTTTGAAAATTCAGACTTTAGTCCCTCTAGATTACACAAATCTGACTCTGTGCCATGGGGTAAATACGTCAATGTGATGGGACAGATTTGTCATTTGTAAAATAAAACAAAAAAATCCAAAAATATATACGTATTTTACTGTTTTATACCTTAATTCACAAAACAAAGTATAATAAACTAGATATTTATTATTTACTAGCTTGACCCGGTGCGCTTCGCTACCCCTGTCGTAGTCTATGTTGGAAATTGCAATAAAATCGTTTCGACCGTTTAGATTTCACATAACTTAAAAAAAAAAAAAAAAACTTTTACAAATTGTGACTGATTTTTTCTATATTTTATCAACATTTTACTTTACATCACAGAGATTCCTTGTATCTAGCGAATGTGCCCCAGGGAGAGTTTTGAGATTTAATATAATTTTTTTTCTTACTTCAAATTAAATGATCGAAAGAACTATTCTCACTTATTGTTCACTATTATTGACATTCTATTTTCAACCAATATCTTTTTTGTATCAGAAAAACTAAAGAAGTTAGCACAAAAAATTTACACGATGAAATATTTTCACAGCTTATTGAAAAACAATTAATCACGTCTACCTCACGTCACGTGTAAAATTAAACTTTCCATCTTTCATGGATGGTAAACAATAGATAAACGAAAACATTACTTGATAATGTAACAAAATCGATTACTCGGTTTTCAAGTTATTCGGTGTTGGCAGATGTGCCCTTATGGCGAATGATCCCCCTTCTACCCTACTGCCTTGGAGGACTCCGGCTTCAATGGGTTACATAGAAAAGCATAGAAATTATTTCTAAATATTATGAACTTAAACCTAGAATGGGCTTATAATTTATTTAAAGAACAATTTTCTTAGACAATCACAAATTTTCTGTAGAAAATAATTTAATTAATTTTATTTATCTATTATTATTATATTTTTCTGTTTTTCTATATATATATTATACAAGGTGGCCCAAAAGTAATCCTCCTATCAGAAAATGCTATAAATTTTGCGATTGGACCCTAATGTCAGTTCTGTTTTGACATTTGTGTAGTAAACACATGCGAAATACATGTTAATAAACAATGTTACGCTACACTGCTCTAGAACGCGGAATATTGCTGACTATTTATTTGACAAATAATCGGTTGGTGACTTTGGCTCAACGTGAATTTCGTCGCAGATTTCCTGGCCGTTCAACGCCTACTGGTGAAACACTGCGACGTTTAGCCGGTCGCCTCGAAGAGACTGACACAACACGAGATGCTGCCAGGCGTGGCAGACCCCGGAGTAGCCGTTCTGCAGAGAATATTGTTGCTGTAGCCGAGGATGTCATGGAAGCGCCGTCGACATCGACCAGACGACGTGCCACGCAAGTGGGTATCAGTCGACGGTCTTTACAGCGAATTTTGGTTCAAGATTTCAAGATGTTTCCGTACAAAGTCCAGACGGTGCATCAGCTGTTAGCTGCTGACCGCCAATCGCGTCTAACATACGCTCAAGCCATCCTTAATCACCACCAAGAGGAAGATGATTTTTCATAAAAAATAATCATGAGTGATGAGGCCCATTTCCATCTTAGCGGGTACGTAAATATGCAAAATTTACGCTTCTGGGGCACTGAAAATCCGCGTGTAACCCACGTAGAGCCATTACACCCGCTCAAAGTCACTGTATGGTGTGCTGTTTTCGCTGGAGGAGCCATCGGACCTTTTTTCTTCGAAGACGTCGCGGGCCAAACGGTTACTGTGAATGGTGAGCGCTACAGAGCAATGATCAACGAGTTCTTTTTGCCCCAACTTGATAAATTGGGATTGGAAAACTTGTGGTTCCAACAGGACGGTGCAATGACACACACTGCACGTGCCACAACGGATATGCTGAAAGATGCATTTCCCGGATGCCTAATCTCCCGTTTTGGAAAGCCAGCAAGATCGCCTGATTTGACCGCTCCAGACTTCTTTTTGTGGGGCTGTTTGAAGTCGCGGGTTTATGTCAACAAGCCTCAGACTCTTGCAGCTCTTAAAGACAATATCCGTCAAGAATGTGACGACCTATCGCCGGAAGTTTTGGCCAAAGTGATGGAAAATGCCATAAAAAGGGCTCAAATGATAATCAACTGTGTCGGCGGCCATTTACATGACATCATATTCTCGACTTGATGTAAAAAAAATTAAAAGACCAAATAAAAATAATCCACAAGAAGAATCAAAGTTTTTAATTTTTTTTTTTTTTAATTACAGCCAAAAAACATCGGAAGTTTACTTTTGCGCCACCTTGTATTTATCGAAGAAAATTTCTGCATAGAAATACATTCTGTAGATTTTTCAAGTCGAACAACATTTTTATATAGAAGAAAATTTCTAAGATTTAGAATAAAAATTTGTTTTAAATAAAGTATAAATCACTTGTCGTCAGTTTACAAAATGTTTCATATAAATTGTTTTGAAAAAATTAATGTGGAGATATTTTCAAAATAAAGTCGAAAGTTTTTTAGATCAAAAAAACATTTTTTTTTTTAAATTACTACAGAAACATTTGAAATTTTCTTTACAAAGGAAAACTATAGAAAAAGATTTTCTATAACGATTTCTTTAAATTTGTTTTCAAAATATTTTACATAACAAGGGTTAACAAGCATAGCATAACCCCTGTCAGCTCATGAATTCATACATACATCTACACACACACAAATGCACATTTACAGAGAAAAATCATTTGTTCTAATCAACAAATACAAAACTACAAAGTGGACTTTTAATATGTTTTTGATAAGTCACGTCAAAAGCAACAGTAGTCAGTTTTAGTCGTTATTTAGATACACTCACACTCACACATACACTACACCAGTATATAATAAATACACCAAAAAAAAAGAAATAATAAAAAAAGAAGTATTAGTAACACATACACATACATGTTGTTTGAACATACATAAATACACGTACACACATACATAAAGATTAGGTACACACACATACAAACACCGAGAACACCTAGTGTATGATAACATACATACATATATAAAAAAAGAAAGCAAAATGGACGAAAAAAACATAGAAAATATTCACTAATACATACATAAGTGCTTTCTACGAATCTTTATGACAACAGCATAAATCAACAATAACAACAACAACAATTACTATAGCAACAACAAACAGCAACAGTAGTAACAAAAACAAAACTCACAAGTATTACCACAGCTTAACGGTCAAGTTGTTAAAGAGAATATTTGGAAAATACAGTCCTTTTTTCGTGATGGGTTTCGGATACACTGTTAGAAAAGTAAATCGAGTAATTTTGAGGAATATTAGAAGATAATTGAGTATTACAAATAACAATTCCTTGTTTTTAGTTACTTTTATATAAATATTTTAAGCTTTTGGTATATTTTCTATAGCTAAAAACACTCTTGTTTAAATAAAATTTTTTTATTAAATCGTTACCTTTATCTTTCCAAGTAAAGAATTCCTCTATGTGTAGATTTTTAAAGTTACGTTTTGTTTCCTTACTTTTGCTCATACACACACAGAAACTCACATACAAACGGACATTCATATATAATTTTTTTTTTTGTTTTTTTGGACAAGTTCTTCTATAACTTTCTGTCTGTGTGTGTTGGATTTGACCCTAATCAAAAACAAGTTGAAAATCGTTTAGTTTTTTTAGCTTTTGTTTCTTTTTTTCACTTTTTTTGTTGTTCCCAATTTAAGTTGGACCAAAAGTAACTACAAAAATATACAAACAAAAAAGAATTGTGGAACAGAATACTTTGTAAAGATGATGGCTTATTTTTTAACAGATTTTTTTTATTTTTTTCTGGTATTTTTGCCTTTGGTTTCGCTACAAACAAAGACATACTTTTTTTTAATGGAAAAAAGGGTGATAGAATACACATATGAGGAAAATTTAAAAAAAGAAAACATAATACAGCTAAAGCAACAGCAACAACAACTAGGGCATAAAAACTCCACATCGAAGTGAATGAATGATGTTTTAATATGAAAAGCCATCAACAGATGGTAGAAATAAGAAGTAGACTCACACAAACACTCAGCTAAAGATTATGAATTAACAATAACAACAAATAAAGTACAATACACTCTCGTACTTATTCATGAAAGCAGTATTTTAAAAAATGTATACAAATACACACAACAGTTATGATTTATTTTATGAATGGTCTTTGAAAAAGAGTTAAATATACCACAACAACAGCGTTTGCAAAATAGGATGTTTATTTTATTGGGCTTTGTTGTCGCTGCCACCGCTATTAATTAAATAAAAGCTCAACACACAATGACTGTGTGTACACATACTCCCACTGATAACATCAACTACTTCAATGGCCACCGACAATGCCTCCCAACAACCACCAATTTTGGCAGAATATTAATAATGATGTTAATGCTTTTAATACCTGTCTGTGTATGATTGCAAACGCGTCCGCGTCCAAAACACGAAAGAAGAGACTGAGGAGGACAGTGGGTTTAAAAGGAAAATTTAAATCTAAAATTTCGACCAATTTTTATTTCGGCAAATCTCAAATAACATAATATAAATAACTGACGTTGCAAGTGCAGTACGACCAATTAGAGGGGAATTGATTATAAATCGCAATGAATAGTTGTAGGCAGAACTTATACCATATTCAAGCTGTAATTTTCAAGGGATTTCATGAAATAAGTACATGCATTGGCAATTCACTAAAAAGTCTTTTGATAACTGGAATTAGCTATGAGGATATTTACCACGGGCTTGTATGTATGGAAATATATAGAATAAATTTAAATCTGACTCACTCTTACAGATCACATTATTAAAATCTGGAAACAGTAAGAAATTTAAAAATCTTTTGAACAATGTTTAAATATTGCTGTTATTAATGGATATATTAAACTAAGTGATGAGGAGGAGAAAACAGTTGTAACATTTTGATACCCTTCACCATGAGTGGCAAGGGTATATATTAGTTTGTCATTTGTAATTACTACATTTTTCATATCACCATATCGATATAGCCATGTCCGTCTGTATGTTGAAATCAACTTTCCGTAGCCACCAAATAACTTACATACATGATTCATACAACAATATATAGGGATTTCTTCCGGATCGGTGACTATTTAAAATCGATAAAATTGACTGACAAATGGCTGATTAACTCGAATTTTTTTTCACAAAAAAATTTTTTTGTCATACATTTTTTTCATTAATAAAATTAAAAAAATTTTCGGCACGGCCCAATATAACTCTCTTACTTGTTTGTTCAATAGTTGTTACGAGTCTTTATTAACATTTAGACAAGAGCAGTTAAAATAGCCACTCCCTGTTTTTATATAAATACTTAAATTACGGTTTTAAAACATTCATCAATTATTTGTCCGGTTGATGTTGACTCAATCAAGATTTACAATAAACTAAACCCCAGCGGTATATTCCAACAAATGCCAGCATTATCTAGCGGAAGCATTCGAGAGTATTATACTTCGAGGATGTGTATGTAATATTTTTAATTGTTATACGTGGAATAGCTCGCAAGAAGTCTCCTCTAAACATGATGAATGTTGAAACCAGCCGTTACAATTTCGAAACAATATATGTAAATGGAATTTCACAAGTACACACAAATTACAGCATTCAAATTAAATTATTTACAAATGAGTATTTTTTATATATTTATTATGTAGTTGATTTTATGGTTATACTAGCTTGACCCGGTGCGCTTCGCTACCCCTGTCGTCGTCTATGTTGGAAATTTCAATAAAATCGTTTCGGCCGTTTAGTATTTATTTTTTAAGAACTAAAGGTTTTAATTGCAAATAACTTTTGAACTGCCTTACCAATTTTTACACTATTAGTCTCATAGTAATCCTAAAAATCCTTTTACTATGAACTACCATATGTACTCAATACAGTTCTGTTATGGAATTCTCACTGTTATAAAGTTCAGAATACGGGTATAAATATGAAATATCGTTTGTGCCAAATTTATTTTAATTCAATGCATTTTTTCTTTGATATATTTTAATATATATATGGGGCATTTCACGTCAAGTGAACCAACTTTTGAAATCGATGTCGTCCGATCGGGATGAAATTTGCACCAATGTTAGTTCTATTGGATAGTAATTCGGACACAATTTTTCAACAAGATCGGTCAAGAACTCTCTGAGTTATAGGAGGTCAAAATTTGACATTTTGGCCAAACAGGTGTTTTTTCTTATCCATATAACTTATTACCTATTGTTCTTAGCAAAATGTGTCCCAAATAGTTTATATAGCTATTTATGCTATCTTTGGAAAAAAAAATTAAAAAAATTAAATAAAATATTTTTGACTTTTTTTTAAAAAAATCAAAAACATTTTTGACTTTTTTTCAAAATGGGCCCTTTTTATTTTTTTTTTTTATTTTTTGAAGAAAGCTTAGGTCTTTTCCTAAGCGACGTATATGGTCGCTTAGTGGGATAGGAGTGGGATATCTATCAAAAAAAATATTTTGTAACTCAAGATATGAAATTTTTTGACTTTTTTTGCAAAATCAAAAACTTTGTTGACTTTTTTTAAAAAAATGGACCCATTTTTTAATTTTTTTTTTTTTGCTCAGAAGAAAGCTTATGTGTTTTTCTTTAACACCTTTTTTGTCGCTTAGTGGGAAGCGAGTGGGATATCTATCAAAAAAATGTTTTGTAACTCAAGACATAAAATTTTTTACTTTTTTTTTTTGCAAAATCAAAAACTTTTTTGACTTTTTTTCCAAAATGGACCCTTTTTTTTTCTCAAAAGAAAGCTTAGGTCTTTTCCTTTAAAACCTTTATGGTCGCTTAGTGGGATGCGAGTGGGATATCTATCAAAATAAATATTTTGTAACTCAAGACAAAGGTTTTTAAATTTTTAGCATATGCACTATTTTGATTTTTTTCATATTTGTGTGTAAACCTTTAAAATTAAACTTACGCAGAGAAACTGGACACATTAGCCTTTCCGATGGTAAGTAACATACGTAACTAAAATTTCATAGCCGCCATACTGTAATACCCATAACATGTTAACCTCAGGAATAAAAATCACTTTTTATACCCTACACCACCATAGTGGCGAGGGTATATTGGATTTGTGCAGATGTTTGTAACGCCCAAAAGTATTAGTCTAGCACCCACCTTAAAGTATACCGATTGACTCAGACTCATTTTCTGAGTCGATTAAACGATGTCCGTCCTTCCGTCTGGCTGGCTGGTTGTCCATGTAAACCTTGTGCGCAGAGTACAGGTCGCAATTTTGAAGATATTTCGATAAAATTTTGTACATATAATTTGTTCGGCCCAAGGACCAAGCCTATTGAAACTGGCTGAAATCGGTCCATTATTTCACCTAACCCCCATACAAATGTCCTCCGGAAAGTGGTCTTTATCGGTCACAAATGTTTAATTTATATAGGTATCTACACAAGTTTTTCTCCAAATAAGTTTTATATATACGGAATTCATGTCACCAAATTGTATGCTGATCGGTCCATAATTAGTCATAGCTCCCATATAAGGCCTGCTTCCGATAATCACTTTAACGAGCATAAATCTCTATAAAATGTTGGTATACACATAAAATGCAACATAAACAACTTTCATATAGACATGAATAACACCACCTAATTTCATGATGATCGGTCCATAATTTGACATAGCTCCCATATAAGGTCCACTTCCAAAAATCGCTCACGAATATAAATTATTGCGCTGAAAACTACCTACAGGATTGAATAAAAAAGCCGCAAGATGCAAAACTCAGACAAATTTTGGGGGCGGAAAATTAATAGCGGTCGGCCTCACATTGCACCCCTCCAGTGGCTATTATCGGTCAGTTGTAGTGGTTTTTTTTTAAGGTTTGTAATATGAAAATATGAAAAAAATCAATTTAAAAACCTTTGTCTTGAGTTACAAAACATTTATTTTTATAGTTATCCCACTCGCATCCCACTAAGCGACCAAAAAGATTTTAAAGGAAAAGACCTAAGCTTTTTTTTGAGAAAAAAAAATAAATAAAAAAAGAGTCCATTTTGGAAAAAAAGTCAAAAAAGTTTTTGATTTTGCAAAAAAAAGTAAAAAAATTTATGTCTTGAGTTACAAAACATTTTTTTTGATAGATATCCCACTCGCATCCCACTAAGCGACAAAAAAGGTGTTAAAGGAAAACACATAAGCTTTCTTCTGAGCAAAAAAAAAAAAAAAAAATTAAAAAATGGGTCCATTTTTTTAAAAAAAGTCAACAAAGTTTTTGATTTTGCAAAAAAAAAGTCAAAAATTTTGTATCTTGAGTTACAAAATATATTTTTTTGATAGATATCCCACTCGCATCCCACTAAGCGACCATATAGGTCACTTAGGAAAAGACCTAAGCTTTCTTAAAAAAAATAAAAAGGGCCCATTTTGAAAAAAAAGTCAAAAATGTTTCATCAGCATGTTTTCATCAGCACTGACGATGTTTTCATCAGCACTGATTAGTTAGCACTGACGTTGTTTTCATCAGCACTGACGATGTTTTCATCAGCACTGATTAGTCAGCACTGACGATATTTACATCAGCACTGATTAATCAGCTATGACGATGTTTTCATCAGCACTGACAATGTTTTCATCAGCACTGACAATGTTTTCATCAGCACTGACGATGATTTCATCAGCACTGACGATGTTTTCATCAGCACTGATTAGTTAGCACTGACGTTGTTTTCATCAGCACTGACGATGTTTTCATCAGCACTGACAATGTTTTCATCAGCACTGACAATTTTTTCATCAGCACTGACGATGTTTTCATCAGCACTGATTAGTCAGCACTGACGTTGTTTTCATCAGCACTGACGATGTTTTCATCAGCACTGACAATGTTTTCATCAGCACTGACGATATTTACATCAGCACTGATTAATCAGCTATGACGATGTTTTCATCAGCACTGACGATGTTTTCATCAGCACTGACGTTGTTTTCATCAGCACTGACGATGTTTTCATCAGCACTGATTAGTCAGCACTGACGACATTTACATCAGCACTGATTAATCAGCACTGACGATGTTTTCATCAGCACTGACGATGTTTTCATCAGCGCTGACGATGTTTTCATCAGCACTGACGATGTTTTCATCAGCACTGACGTTGTTTTCATCAGCACTGACGATGTTTTCATCAGCACTGACGATGTTTTCATCAGCACTGGCAATGTTTTCATCGGCACTGACGATATTTACATCAGCACTGATTAATCAGCTATGACGATGTTGACATCAGCACTGACGATGTTTTCATCAGCACTGACAATGTTTTCATCAGCACTGACAATTTTTTCATCAGCACTGACAATGTTTTCATCAGCACTGACGATGTTTTCATCAGCACTGATTAATCAGCTATGACGATGTTGTCATCAGCACTGACGATGTTTTCATCAGCACTGACGATGTTTTCATCAGCACTGACGATGTTTTCATCAGCACTGACAATGTTTTCATCAGCACTGACGATATTTACATCAGCACTGATTAATCAGCTATGACGATGTTGTCATCAGCACTGACGATGTTTTCATCAGCACTGATTAGTCAGCACTGACGTTGTTTTCATCAGCACTGACGATGTTTTCATCAGCACTGACGATGTTTTCATCAGCACTGACGATGTTTTCATCAGCACTGACGATGTTTTCATCAGCACTGACAATGTTTTCATCAGCACTGACGATATTTACATCAGCACTGATTAATCAGCTATGACGATGTTGTCATCAGCACTGACGATGTTTTCATCAGCACTGATTAGTCAGCACTGACGTTGTTTTCATCAGCACTGACGATGTTTTCATCAGCACTGACGATGTTTTCATCAGCACTGACGATGTTTTCATCAGCACTGACAATGTTTTCATCAGCACTGACGATATTTACATCAGCACTGATTAATCAGCTATGACGATGTTGTCATCAGCACTGACGATGTTTTCATCAGCACTGATTAGTCAGCACTGACGTTGTTTTCATCAGCACTGACGATGTTTTCATCAGCACTGACGATGTTTTCATCAGCACTGACGATGTTTTCATCAGCACTGACGATGTTTTCATCAGCACTGACGATGTTTTCATCAGCACTGACGATGTTTTCATCAGCACTGACGATGTTTTCATCAGCTATGACGATGTTGTCATCAGCACTGACGATGTTTTCATCAGCACTGACGATGTTTTCATCAGCACTGACGATGTTTTCATCAGCACTGACAATGTTTTCATCAGCACTGACGATATTTACATCAGCACTGATTAATCAGCTATGACGATGTTGTCATCAGCACTGACGATGTTTTCATCAGCACTGATTAGTCAGCACTGACGTTGTTTTCATCAGCACTGACGATGTTTTCATCAGCACTGACGATGTTTTCATCAGCACTGACGATGTTTTCATCAGCACTGACGATGTTTTCATCAGCACTGACAATGTTTTCATCAGCACTGACGATATTTACATCAGCACTGATTAATCAGCTATGACGATGTTGTCATCAGCACTGACGATGTTTTCATCAGCACTGATTAGTCAGCACTGACGTTGTTTTCATCAGCACTGACGATGTTTTCATCAGCACTGACGATGTTTTCATCAGCACTGACGATGTTTTCATCAGCACTGACAATGTTTTCATCAGCACTGACGATATTTACATCAGCACTGATTAATCAGCTATGACGATGTTGTCATCAGCACTGACGATGTTTTCATCAGCACTGATTAGTCAGCACTGACGTTGTTTTCATCAGCACTGACGATGTTTTCATCAGCACTGACGATGTTTTCATCAGCACTGACGATGTTTTCATCAGCACTGACGATGTTTTCATCAGCACTGACAATGTTTTCATCAGCACTGACGATATTTACATCAGCACTGATTAATCAGCTATGACGATGTTGTCATCAGCACTGACGATGTTTTCATCAGCACTGATTAGTCAGCACTGACGTTGTTTTCATCAGCACTGACGATGTTTTCATCAGCACTGACGATGTTTTCATCAGCACTGACGTTGTTTTCATCAGCACTGATTAGTCAGCACTGACGATGTTTTCATCAGTACTGACGATGTTTTCATCAGCACTGACGATATTTACATCAGCACTGATTAATCAGCTATGACGATGTTTAAATCAGCACTGACGATGTTTTCATCAGCACTGATTGAAAGCGCTGACGATATTTACATCAGCACTGATTAATCAGCTATGACGATGTTTTCATCAGCACTGATTAGTCAGCACTGACGATGTTTTCATCAGCACTGACGATATTTACATCAGTGCTGATTAATCAGCTATGACGTTGTTTTCATCAGCACTGATTAGTCAGCACTGACGATATTTACATCAGTGCTGATTAATCAGCTATGACGATGTTTTCATCAGCACTGATTAGTCACCACTGACGATATTTACATCAGCACTGATCAGTAATCATTCAGTGCAGCATCGAATAATAATTTAGTGTATTATTACATACTCAATCATGCAAGTTATTGTGACAATCATATATATGATTGTTTTAACCATATATATTATTGCGGCACTCTACTTGTACCATCACTCTGTTAAAGATTAATTATATTATTGCTATTTTTTAAAATACTATTTTAATAGTATTTAACCAATTTTACCCGTTTTCCCCGTTTACCCCTTTCTGGTCCAAGTATTGAAAAAAGTTATAGCCTATTGACGCTTCCAAGTAAGGATCTATCTACGTTCCAAATTTCAATAAAATCGATTCAGCCGTTTAGGCGTGATGCTCAAACAAACAAACAAACAAACAAACTTACAAAGACATTTATATATTTATATAGATAATTTCAACAAAATATTTTGAACTTTTTCAATATTTGAAAACTCAACTTTAACCTTTTTTATTTTATAAATTTTGCAACAAAATTAAATTGATATCGATAAAAATATACATTTTCGATTTGTCAAGTTTTCTCTACAAAATATGTAAATCTGTTATATATAGAATACTTTTCAATACTTTCTTTAATAAATTTAAAAATTTTCGAACACGGTCAAAAATATTTTGGATTTTTAAGACAGTTTTTTAGGGTTTTAGTGCAATTATGAATTGATTGTGATCAATTCATTATTTCAATAAATCAACATGATCCTAAATATGTTAGTATCCACAAAAACTACTGAAGGAACTTTTTTCCTACTAATAGAAGGGTAGAAGGCGGACCATACGCAAATTAAAACCGCAATATATATTCTTAATTTTTTTCTTGTTTCGGATACTTAGATATGTTGGCTTGAGTTTTATTCATTTCAATCTTGCCTATCTCATCTTAATATACATATTTTTTTAACATTTCTAGACTGACCAAAAACGGCGAAACGACCCCACCCATGGGGTAATTGCACCAATTGGATGGGGCAGATTTATCATTTGTAAAATAAAACAAAAAAATTCAAAAATATAAACGTATTTTACTGATTATACCTTAATTCACAAAACAAAGTATAATAAACTAGATATTTATTGTTTATTTCACATAACAAAAAAAAAAAAAAAAATTAAACAAATTGGTACTGATTTTTTCTATAATTTATCAACATTTTACTCTACATCATAGGGATTCCTTGTAACTGGCGAATGTGCCCCAGGGAGAGTTTTGAGATTAAATATACATTTTTTTCTTACTTCAAATTAAATAATCGAAAATACTATTGTCACTTAGTGTTCACTATTATTAACATTCTATTTTCATCCAATATCTTTTTTGTATCACAAAAACTAAGGAAGTTAGCACAAAAAATGTACACAATGAAATATTTTCATAGCAAAAACAATTAATCACGTCTTATGTAAAATTATACTTTCCATTTTTCATAGATGTGCCCCTATGGCGATTGATCCCCCTTCTACCCTACTTTTTGAAAATTTTGTAATAATGGACATGGGCACATGAAATAACATACATACATATATGTTTATGAGTGAATAAGAAACAAAATTGGGTGATAATTGGTACTTTTTCATTATTATAATGGTACTTTCTGAATATTTTATAATAATGATCCTAGAATCATGAAATTAGACACACGTTATCCTAAATGAATTAGAATCGTCAAAGGGGCATTAATTGTAACTTTCAAATTCTCTTAATTTTCAATAAACATTAAATTGGGGACATGTTATCCTGAATGAGTGATAATTTACATATGGGACTCCGTGGCCCTCTTTCTTTATTTTAATGGTACTATATTTTATTTATCATTGCTCCTAGGAACACAATCTTAAGTATGCATAAAGTGGTACTTTTTATATTTATCAATGGTCAATTCCTCAAATTTTATATTACAAGGAACAGAGTTAGATGAAATGTGACGCATATGATTCTGAGTAATCGACATATATAGCTACTTATATTTGAAAAAAATATTTTTTACTGAAAGTATAAGTGATTAGAGATTATCATTTTTGTCTCAGTATAAGTAAAAAATTATTTATTGATTGAAAATATTATTGATCACAGATTATCAGTTTTTGCATTTGTACCACTATTTACCAACTTATAGTCTGAATTAATTTTCATTTAAATTAATTTTCATATGTAAACTCGATTTTTGCTTTAATATATAAGTGCTCACAGATAAATATTCTTTTTCCATTTGTACCACCATTTGGAGTATAATGTTTTGAATTTGAATGATACTCATCAAAGAAATAAATTATGTATTATTATTTTTATAAAAAGGTGTCTAATTAAAGCATACACCAATAATCAGAAACTTCAATATCCGCCAATAGAACCACTGTTCACAATATCATGAACACTAATACGAGTATTAAAGCTTAATATGTCGTGAATTTTATTTCGTTTTTAAATTTCCGTCAAATGCTGTTGCAGCGGTAGCTGTTGTTGTTAATAAACTCAAAAATTAAAAGAAAGAGAGAGAGAGAGAGAACAAAAAATGGAGAATGTTTAAAAGAAATGTAAACGACACGTGTACTTTGTGATGTGATGCGACCAAGCAACAAACAAACAAACGAATGATGTTTTGATGTGATGTAAAATGGTGAAGCTGTTGCTGCTGCTGATGCTGATGCTACCGACTGATGTAAATGTTTATTTTGTTGTTGCTCATCTTTATCACATCTTGTATTATATATTATGATTTTCCGTTATGATGTACAATAATCCTGCTGCTTTTGCAGCTATTTTGCGTGTGTGTGCCTTTGAAAAGTATAAAATTTTGTAGTTTTATATATGATGGATGTGTGAGTACACAAGTATGTATGTGTTGTTTTTCATAAAGAAGTAGGTATGTGTGCCTAAATACGTGCGTGCATGTGTGTGTGTGAAAGTTTACGTTGATGGAATTTTAATTAAATTTTGATGTGGTTGTTAATGTGTGCATATGTTAGTCAATGAATATGTGTTTGTAGCCATGTTAGTCCTTAGCATATGTTTGTTTAGTTGCTTCAGTTGTGTAGTAGATCCTTCATTTTACCCTCTTTAGGCATCCACAATCACATTCACACACCGATTCAATGTACATGAGTGTTCATCATGCTCATCATTACTATCATGAGTGTTTATGTGTTTGTATGTGGCATTTTTTTTTTTTTTTTTTTTGTAGGTGTAGTAGAAAAGTAAATTTTGTTGCTTCTGTTACTTGTTTGTGGGCTTGTTTAGCTTTTGTTGTTTGCATGTTGTTTCATTTGTTTCAGACTGGGTTGCCTATTGTTGTAAATGATTTTCAGTTTGAAGTGGATTTCCTCTTGTAATCATTACAGCTCACTTAAACAGAAACACACACATATGCATTTATGTATGTATGAGAAAAACAGTTTCAACAATATTCAAGTATGAGTTTGTTTTTGGCAGGTCAAAAAGGAAGGATGAATGAAGTCTTTACATTTTGTTATTTTACAAAAACATCTACTTGAAAATTATAAATTCTTAACAAATACATATTACTTAAACACTTGTAAAAGCGGGAAACCTTCTACATTTATTAAATTCATGTGGGATTTTGTGGGACTACATACAATGTTTAAGATAAATTACTATAAAAATGCCTTGTTATTAAAATTCTATGACAAAATATAAATAATCGAATTTTAATCGTAGTTTACTCGCTAGCATACCATAAATTACATTTAGCGATTGGAAATTTAATTCCATCACTTATTTTACATCTCCTGTCAATTACCTTTAGCCAATATTTAATAATTAAAATTATATTGTCTGTAAACTTGTTGAATCATGGTATACTCCGTTTTAAAAGATCATGCCAAAACGAGGAGATATTGTATTTTTAAATTTGTATTGTATCGGCGTTTTTATGTGTGAAGTTTACGTACTTCAAAATCTGCTTGTTTATTCGAAATCTATTTTCAAAATTTTTGAATAGGTTCGATTTTACAAAAATGCAAATTTGCAAAAAGTCCGAATTTAAAAAGATATTCCATTAAATTTAATTATACTCCTACATGAGTATTAATATTTGGAAAGAAAAGTTTAACAATTTTCAAATGTGTAAATTTTTTAAAGTTTTTGATCATTTAAAATTGTTGTCGTAGCTATAAAAACTGTAAATGTAATACCAGTTGCAAAATTCTTCCTCTATTTTAGGATAGTTCGGATACATTTAGTCAAGTTAAATTTGAATTTCGAATTATAGTGCTAAGTAAACAGCGCGTATAATAAGGACTGAGATCGTAAAATTCTTAACACACGTTTTTCATTAAAACTTTAAACTCATGCATAATTTGATTTTTTTGATCAAGTTATCTTTGTAAAACATGTCAGTTATTATGTTTAATGTCAATTATGTTCATTTGTAGTTAATCGGATTAAAATGACTAACGAGAAAAAAGTGCGTATTAAAATTATTAAATATTTGCAACAAAGCCCAACTTGATCCTACAATCAAAGGTATGCCATACAATCAAAGGTATGCCGTCAAACTGATTCCAATGTTATTAAACAATATCGGGAGAACTTGTACGTTGATAGAAATCCTGGTTCATGTAGAAGGAATGGTCCGCATGATATTTATAAAGCCAACTAAAGCCAAATACCGAAATTTACATCAAGGAATGTTTACAAAAAGGATGCTTCCATTCATAAGACTTCTTAGTGTGTCTACTTATTTTTGGCCTGATTTGGCACCCTGTTACCATGGTAAACAAGTCCTTGAGTGGTAAAAGAAAAATAATCTGGTATTTGTACCAATAGAGGCAAATTCTCCAAATTGCCTGGAGCTAAGGCCAGTGGAGATCTAGTTAAAAGAGAATTGAAGAGCAAAAAAAAGGTTTCCAAAAGTGTGGTAGATTTTAAACGGAGATGGACTACCTCTTCGAACAAAGTGATGGAAAGCTCAAAAGACCATAATGGAAGGGTTTCCTGAAGAGGTTCATAAATTCATCACTATATTAGAACTATAAAAATAATATTTTTGTAAATTGTAATAATAATTTCAATCAAATAAAAAGATCAAAATTGTGAGTTTAGTGGTTTCATTTTTATTAACATATACATATGTATGTTAAGATTTTTTCGACCTCAGTCCTTAGTTCGCTGACTTTGCGTGGATTCTAAACTATCGTATGCCTTAAAATCTGAAATATTCGATCATAAATATTTAGTTCTTACATTAGCTCCGAATATTTCTTATTTTTGTATGAAATTTTGAAATATTCAGAAATTGATCTTAAAAGAGCAAAAGCCCCAAGAAATGTTTATATTTATAGGTGAACATATATTAGTTCCAGAACTAATTCTAAAACGTATTATTATAGCCAGTAGAATCATTCGAGAACTTTTTCTTTTACCAGTGATTTTGATTTTAAATTGCCACGCTTTTTATCAGTTCCAAGAAGCAGTTTGGAATTTTGTATTGTTTGTTCGGTTCAATTATGTAACTAACATAAGTATTATGCATATATAGAGATAAGAACGATTGGTAATGGGTTTTTGTATTCATTGAGCTTCCGTTACATATTGAATTGTGTGTAAAAAGTTTCCCAAATGTTGCTTTCGAACGCAATATATTTATATTCCACGAGGAATATAACGTTTATATTCTTCGTGCATTTTTTCAATTAATGTTATTAATTTTGATATTAAAAGAAAATGGAATATTTAATTTAAATTCCTTTTGTATTGTCGAATGCAGTTGCATTTTCGGAACTAAGTAGTAAGTGATCTACAAAACTAGTCAACAACCAATGTAGAATTTATGCTAAATAACTGATGTTGTGTTCTACAGTTAGAATGCTGTCATTAAATAATTTTAGACGGTTCTGAATTAATTATTTTAGAACATGTTCTAAAAATTGTGTTAAATTTTGTTTACGATTTTATGGGTGGATTTTCCAAAATTCATATTTTGTCACTCTTCGAAGTTAAATTCAATTTGTAAATTATGGCTAAAAATATTAAAAAAATTATTAGAACATTATTCTTTTTTTTTTACATTCTAGTAATCATATTTAATTACAGTTAAAATTAGAGTTTCCAATTCGGTTTTAACCGAAACCGCGGTTTTTCATGGCCTAAAACCGAAACCGACAATTATTCTTCGGTTTTTACTTTTAATCTATTTTCAGTAGTCAAATTCAAAATTTAGAAATCAGACACAAACTTTTTCATCCAATATCTCTAAAAACAGATCGTTGAAAATATCTTAAGATTTGTTTAAATTTTTTAAATTGTATTACAATAATTGCTTCAGATGATGTAGCAGGCAACCTTTCGCCAGCTAGGCAAGGGAACATGTTAATATAGCATGACATAACATATTGATCTACGAGTATTTCCTGACAATTAAACTTCAAATGACTGTTTATTTATTTAATTAAGAAAAAGAATATAATGCAATTTTTTTTAACAGAGTCTTAGTTATTTTGAAATAGCCGCTAAAAGTATGGAGTACTAGCTGAGTCGGTGCCAATTGGAAGATAGAAATAGTACTATTAATTCTGCGTTTGTGAATTAATATTACTTTAGAATAAATATTAATATTAAATTAGAATAAAAACAGTACCATAAAGACCCATATTTTGTATTCCTACTTAGCATCATGAATGCCTAATTTCATATTTCTGTGTCATTTATTATAGAAAATACAAAAGAAAGATACCACTATAATCACCCTTTGTGAATTCTAACTCATTTAGAATCATTTGTGCCTAATTTTCAATATTAACATTAAAGATATAGTAACATTAGTTATCCCTCTAGAATTCGCATTCACTAAACCATGAATGCTTAATTTCGTGTTTCTGGTCCATCGTTATAAAATATTCAAAAAGCATTATTAGTTGGAAAAAGTACCCGCAAGTCCCTTTTTATATTCTAACTCAGTCAGGATCATGTGTGTTTAATTTCCTGCTCATAGGTTCATTATTATAGAAATTTCAATAATAGTTTATGCTACCTCAATATCATTATGCCCTCTGTCCTTGATTCATTCTTTACTTAGAATCATATTAGCCAACTATTATGTATACATATAAGTAAAATAATTTAGGCCCTAATTTTGTAAATCACGTCACCAGAGTGATATTTATGGTGAAAGCAAAAACAAAATTTCAAACATTTTAAAAATTTGTTTTTGTTTTATATACAAATTCTGAACAGAACAAACGCACCAAAATTCATAATTTAAAAATTTTTTATATAAAACAAATTTTAAAATTTTTCGAAATTTTGTTTTTGCTTTTCACATAAATATAACTTTGGTGACGTGATTAACAAAATTAGGGCCTAATATAATAAAAAGTACCATTCGAATAAATAGTAAAAATTTTCCACACTTAAACCACTGTCAAGTTTGAAATTTCAAAGTAATTTCCTGATCCTAGTTTCAATATTATAGAAAATTCAAAAAGTACTTTTTGAAGATCGAAAAAATACTCCTTAGTTTATTTTAGTTCTCCATTTTTGGTATCATAAAACAATTGAGTACCCTATTCATGATTATTTCATTACTGAGAAGCATATTAGCTTTAATGTGTATAAGCTATCTAATTTAATATATTAAAAAGGTACCATTAAAAGAAAAAGTACTAATTTCCTTTATCCTCTTGGACACTCGTCAAGTTTGAACTTTAAATTTGTATAGCATTTCTTCGGTTTTTTGGAAACTCTAGTTAAAATTAATTTGTAAAAAAATACCTACATATAATGATTGAAACAGTAAATATTTCGAAAAGTCAAATTATCTTCATCTTTAACATTATTTTCATTATAATTATTTAATTGCTGTCATCCTAACTTATTAATTTGACTAAACACATTTGCTTGTTCACGCAGCATCTAACATACGTGTGCATTAGATCGTACCTCAAAAAAAAAATCGCCGTACACCCCCTAATATAATGTAGTTCTGCAAGGCAGTTACGAATTTTTGTAGACGTAGTGGTCGTCTTTTTACATTTTTCGTTATATCTTTGGCATTTACAGTAGGATCTTAAAATATGATATATAAATATTTTTGTCTCGGGAAGGGCAGTATTTTGCTTTAAGAGGCATTGACCTCCCGTTATAGTATTTTTCCATCAGATCATTGTTCAGACCACTTAATGTACCACCCTAATGTTAGAAAATTGAACCTCGCAAGAAATCATTTAACTTTTGCTAACGAAGTAATTCAATAATACCTGCAGAACAGTCTGCATTTACCGTCGAATGTATGTAACGAAATCGTGTATTTTTTCAAAGACAATTCGACAACATTTGGTACAAGCTTTTCTATTGCTCCAAGGACGAAGTTTTTTGAATTTGGTTAGAATCGGTCCATTATTTCTCCTACCCCCCATATAATTACCATATCTGAAAATAGTTAAGCTCTCATAAATATCTTAGTTATATAGATATTCGAATCAAATTTAGCACAAATAAGTTTTATATAAGCTGAACTCGCACTACCAAATTTTGTGACGCTTGGTCCATAATTAGTCATAGCTCCCATAAATCTCTTAAAAATATTGGTATTCCAATACAATTTAATACAAATAAGATTCGTAACTGCCTTGCATAAATACATTATATTAGGGGGTGTACGGCGCACTTTTTTTTTTTTTGCTTGTAAGTTGGTACGCTCTAGTGTGCACAGTTTTGTATACTTGTTTTTGGAACATTTAGCCTTTTCTGGCTAATTTAGCTTCTTTTTTTGTATCTCCTGGCATCACTGATAATCAAATTTAAAAAATCGTGTTGATTTACTAAAAAAAATCTCAAACTGAAATGCAAAAAAAGAACTAAATTATGATTAAATGTTTTAATATTACTCTACCTCTACTTGTGTGTTGTAAAAAGTATTTATAGTGAAGTGTCACATTCTTAAGTGTTGATTTAAAAAGAAATAACACTTATGCGATTACGACTATAAACTAATCCTTGATCTGATAAACACACATTGCATAAAGGACCCTTCTGTTTTACTCTAACGGCAGCACAATTAACACTTCTTAGTCTTGACTTGAAAACGTTTAGAAATAAATGAAACTCCATCAAAACATACAGGGAGATGTTTTTGGTGTAAAATAAATTAAAATTAGCTTTGAAATAACTTAAACTAATGCCAGATAATGGCAGATGAATGAAAAAGGACAACAGCTAAGACACTAATACTACTTCTATAACTGTTACTATAACCACTTCATCTAATTTAAAAGGACATAACAGCCAATGCCAGAATACAAAAAGGAAGAGATTGAGGAAAAATAGTGATGTGCATGTAACCACAAAAACCACTACAAAGTACAATAAGTAAACCAACCACTGCTACTAAGGAGACTATGAATATTGAAAGAATAGTTATTAAAGCAATGAAGAGTTAAATAAGGAGGTATGAGTGAATTTAAACCCTTATCTGCAAACACCACAAAATACCACTAATACCACCCAACGTACACCACTACTACAGCTTCATCATCGATGGCTGAATGGATGTGTAAGTACGAGTACTGGTGAGCGCCAGCAAACCAAAAGTATCATCATTACATTAAGTTTCAGTGCAGCTTATATTTTAAGCTACAAAAATAATTGAATTCTTAAGCAGCTTAACGCCATTATAATGCTTAGATTGCAAAAGGAAAACGTTGAAAAAATAAACGCCATCAACGAAATCAGACAAATACACAACCACCAAACTGAAAGAAAACCAACCGCCCAACTAAAGGCAATACTACAATAAACATGGCCAAGGCAATCAAATTGAAATGTACTTTCAGATGGATGTGTATAGAGATATTTGCCAATACAACTACAGCGACAACAACAATAGCATAATACAATTGTCAAATAGTTTAAGCTGGCTGACTTGCACTACAAACCAAAACCAACAATGTACTCCTCTTACCTCTTCCTCCAAACTATAAAGAGCAACATGAAATCCTCTCATTCTGTATAGTAATGTGTGCATTGGAACTTAGTCAAACATTTCTAGCAACATTCGAATTTATATTTGTATTCCTCCCTTGTTGAAGCTTAAGTCAAAAAGTATCATGAATTATATTCCATGTCATAAATTTTTGGAATTCAAAAATGAACTAAACAAATTTATAAGATAATTTCAACAACTACATACCAGTTAGTAAGAGATGCAGTAGAATGAGAGAAAACTGCAAATAGACATTCTATTGCAAAGATGATAAATGCAACATAGAGGAGGAGTATTCAAACTAAAGAGGACCAATGTACTTTTCAAACTAAGCTTACTATTTTTGTCATATTTTTAAATGTGAGATAATACATTTACTTTGTAAAGTTAGAGGTATTTACTAAGAGTCTTTAGTATTTGGATTTTTTCGATTTTAAAAAGTCGAATTTTCCGAACTTCCGACTTTTTTAAATTTTTATATAACCGACTTGCCTATTTTTGGTATATATGAAAAGTCGACTTTTCGGCTATTTTCGACTTTTCATCCTATTCTAAAGTAGAATAATATGGTTGCTAGATTTATTGATGAGTCAAATGCATTTTATAAAATGCAACAAAAATTAAAAATAAAAAAATCTACTTAAATTAGTCGACTTTTTTTATCAGAACAAAAAGTCGATTTCGACTTTTTCCATCAAAAAAGTAGATTGTTTGAATAATCGACTTGTAGAATCTTATTATTTACTGAAATGTAAAGACTTTATGAGTATCTACTATCGAATTTTATATCAAAAGAGAGCATAGTTAAATTTGTTTTTAGATCAATTCATAACTGATCAGGGCCCCCATATAAGGCCCCCACTTAAGAAAATCACATTAACGAGGATAGATCTCTTAAATATGTTGGAATCCAAATAAAATTTAACAAAAATTTGTTTCATATAGCCACAAATCACACGATCCATCTTCATGACGATCCGAAAATCACTCACAAACAAAATTGTTGAAATTTTTATAACGTATGCGGAATGAAATTGCAACAAAACAGAAAACGCTAAATTTGTTTCCAACGTTAAAACAAATAATATATAAAACCTTTATAAAAAAGCCCATTGTATTGATTTAATGTAAGCAAAAAATTTATTATTTTCATGTACTTTTGTGGCAGTTATGAAGAAATTTATATACAGGTTTTGAAAATACCGATGTTTGCACTTTTCTGAGCTCCTGTTTGAGTTTCATGGTCTTATTTTTCTCGATTTTTATTTTAAATAATCTACAAAAACTCTTCTATTTAAAAAGGTTCAAAAACTCTCAAATTATTTTTAATTTAAAAATATTGAATATCTGAAATTTGAAGGGTGATGGAAAACACCCTTATCATCAGGGCAAAACATAACGTAATTCAAAATAAGTCCTAAAACACTAATAGCTCATGTACTTTTTCTTTGGCCAGTGTCAAATTTTTGTTGCAATTTCACTCCGCATTCGTTAGAATAATGATTTAATAGACAAAATTTAATGATTCAAAATATGGAATTTAACACAGATTTAGGTATTTATGTAGACATTCTCAGGCATACAAAATAACTGGCACAATTTATAAGGTATTTCCATGATAACCTTGTGCTCATTTGAAATAGAAATAACATCATAGGGTACTACATTTGGTTGTAATAATTCAAAGAACACATAAAAAAGTAATGCATACACTTAGCAGACCGGAATGCGTTTTTTTGTCCCACTGCACAGTGTCAGATTTGTGTAATCTAGTGGGACTAAAGTCTGAATTTTCAAAATGGGCAAAGATAATTCAATGATTTTCGAAACATAGTTTTCCTATGGATAGATACATTTTTGGAAAAATAAATTGAGGTGGTCGTGGCAATATTTCGCCTACCTCCCATACAAATGTTAAAATCAAAATTTTAATATTTATATCCTACACCACCATAGTGAGAAGGGTATAGTGGGTTATATTTGCTGATATTTATAATGTGTAAACATATTGTTCCAACACCCACCTTAAAGTATACCAATCTGCTCAGGATCACTTTCTGAGTCGATTAAGCGATGTCCGTTCGTCCTTCTGTCCCTTCATGTAAACTTTGTAATCAATTGCGACCTGTAGCAATTTCAAAGCTACTTCGACAAAATTAGGTACAAGCTTTTCCATTGCCCCAATGTCGATGCCTATTGAATTTGGTTAGAATCAGTCCATTATTTCTCCTAGCCCCCATACGATTGCTTTCTGCCACTTCACGTTTGTTTCATAACAAAACATTTTTACAAAATTGTTAAACAATTTTGTCGCTTCCAGTACTAATATTTCCCCACATAAAATCAAAAACACGTTCATGTCTTTCATTTTGCTTTGTTGAAAGCCAAATTTCGAAAATTTCGCTACGAAACATTTGTTTGGCCATGATGCTTTTATAGGTGAAAAATTTCCGGTGGTTAATTGGGGTGGATTTTCTTTTTTGTTTCTATAAATAGGAAGACTGGTAAACGGTATAGTAAAACAATTTCACTGAACTCAACTGAACTCTGTAACTTTTTATCTATTGAAAATTTTAAAATTAAGAAAAAATCTTACCTATAATGGATGTCTTGAATATCACTCATAAACAAATTTAGCAGGCCTTATTTTGAAATGTATTGAAACTCTTATTTAGTTTAAATATTGTATTTTGCTATTCAAAAAGAATTTTAAAAAAATATCAAAAAGCAAAAAATTCAACGCATCCAAACATTGATTACTTTTAGCAAGAACTATTCACAAATCTTAACGTCAATTAAACATCTCACTCTTTGATAACGTTATATTTTAGTTTTTTACATATTTTGTTATAAAACTTGTTTTTGTAAATACCAGTGTTGTTGTTTATTGTATTCAATAATTTTTTTTTCTTTTAAAAAGGTTTTTTTTTAATTTAAATCCCGCTAAAACAATGAAATCTGACACTGTGCACTGCAGTCTTCATCAGCAATAAGTATTTGACCTTTTAAACCCACAATTATTGATAAATGAAGGTTGGGACTGGTTATATATATTCACAATTACCCAATTGTGCTAGAGTGCCCCTATAGACTAGATGATAGTGTGCTGGACTATTAGTCTGAGGTTCGATTCTCGACAAAGACTATGCACGCAGAAAAAAATATAGTTGTGCATGTTTACTGTAACCATTTCAACATTTTTAACAATAATATAGTCACAGTAACTATTTATATGGTTGTGGTAACAATAATATGGTTAATTTACGGTTCACATGATTGCATCAACCATATGTATGGTTCCAGTAAAGATGTATATGGTTGTGACAACCATTTATATGATGAATAATTTAATCATAATATGTTGCTCTCAGACTATGATATCCATAATCCGAGAGCAACATAATAGGGTAAGTCCTTCATCATATAAATGGTTGTCACAAGCATATACATGTTTACTGTAACCATATACATATATGATTGATACAACCATGTGAATCGTAAATTATCCATGTTATTGTTACCACAACCATATAAATAGTTACTGTTACTATACTATTGTTAAAAATGTTAAGTGGTTATAGTAAACATGCACAACTATATTTTTTATCTGCGTGTGGGTGTTTGCCTCACACACCACAAAAGGCTTCGCAGTTTGTGTTTGCTTATCAAAATAAACTACCATTAAATGGTAGCATTGAATTGATAATGCCGCTTAACATTTGGTCTATATTATGTTTCACATACATCGATATATGCCAAATAACAATCTATCTATATCTATATCTATATCTATATCTATATAAATATATAAATGTCTTTGTAAGTTTGTTTGTTTATTTGTTTGTTTGTTTGTTTGTTTGAGCATCACGCCTAAACGGCTGAACCGATTTTATTGAAATTTGGAACGTAGATAGATACTTACTTGGAAGCGTCAATAGGCTATAAATTTTTTCTTACTTGGACCAGAAAGGGATAAAAAGGGGAAAAAACGGGTAAAATTGGTACCTTTAATTTTTAAACAATAATTACTAAACGGCTGAACCGATTTTTACATCGACAGGGGTAGCGAAGCGCACCGGGTCAAGCTAGTATTAAATAAAAAATAAAAATATTGTGGTAAATTTATTTAATTGGGTCCAGATGTCATATTGTGCTTTCTTATAAACAAAATAAAACATATCGTTTAAATTAAAGAAATTTAGTTTCTGGACTAAAATCAATATATCACTTATGAGTTTGAAAATTTGGGTATTGAAATTCAGCAACTATTACAAATTGCGAATCCTTTTGGCTTGGCGAGAATCGAACTTGTTATTTAAAGACAGATAAATAAATTATTTTTACACCAAAACCAATTTTTTATTTTAAAATAAACAAAGGTTTTATTTATAATATTTCATACTTGTTTTTATTTCCAGTGAAAATGTTTAGCACGACTACGCTGAAATACCAATCAATTTGTTCCTTCTCAGTTGGTCGCGTTACAAAGTTTAACCATTAAGAAAAATAGAACAGAAAAATGTGAAGTAAGCAATCAGTATTTCGTATAGTGTGGCCGAAACCGAACCAAACCTAATAAATCAACTATTTCACTAATATTCGTCCTAAACCGAAACTTTGACAAAACCTTTTTATTTGACCACCTTTACTTGTTAGATAGTTTTTCAAACCCGTCTTGTATCTTCATCTTGAAAATAATATGGTTTTTTGGATGGTTTTTATACCCTTCACCTTCCTGAGAAGGGTATATATCCAACTTATAAGGTATATATATTCCGGATCCTTATAGATAGCAGAGTCGATTTAGCCATGTCCGTCTGTCTGTCTGTTGAAATCAATTTTCTAAAGACCCCAGATATCTTCGGGATCCAAATCTTCAATAATTCTGTCAGACATGCTTTCGAGAAGTTTCCTATTTAAAATCAACAAAATCCGTCCATAAATAACGGACATATGAGCAAAAATCCGATACAACCTCTATGTTTGGCCTATTTTTTTTATCTATATCTCGATTACTAAGTCATTAATATAGACAATATGGATATCTAATGATAGATATTTCAAAGTCCATTGCAACGATGTATATAAGGCTATAGTAAGTTGGACCTACAATGGGTCAAAATCGGGAAAAATATTTTTTAACCCGAATTTTTTTTTTCACAAATAATTTTTTCAAAATAAATTTTAAAATTAAAAAAAAAATGTAAAAAAACTTTTAAAAAACAATTTAGAAAAAAAAATTTTAAAAATTAAAAAAATTTTTAATTTTATTTTAAAGTATAATTTGGTGAAGGGTATATAAGATTCGGCACAGCTAAATATCTGTTAGTTTGCTTAGATATTTTTGATAACTAACAAGTCCACGCTTGTGCATTGTTTTTTCTTTATATGTTTTCTGCAAGTTCCTAATTTCTTGTAATATTGCTATGTAAATTTAATTTAATTAATAAATAAATCTATATAATCTATATAAATCTATATAATCTATATAAATATATAAATGTCTTTGTAAGTTTGTTTGTTTGTTTGTTTGTTTGTTTGTTTGTTTGTTTGTTTGTTTGTTTGTTTGTTTGTTAGTTTGTTTGTTTGTTTTTTTTTGTTTGTTTGTTTGTTTGTTTGTTTGTTTGTTTGTTTGTTTGTTTGTTTGTTTGTTTGTTTGTTTGTTTGTTTGTTTGTTTGTTTGTTTGTTTGTTTGTTTGTTTGTTTGTTTGTTTGTTTGTTTGTTTGTTTGTTTGTTTGTTTGTTTGTTTGTTTGTTTGTTTGTTTGTTTGTTTGTTTGTTTGTTTGTTTGTTTGTTTGTTTGTTTGTTTGTTTGTTTGTTTGTTTGAGCATCACGCCTAAACGGCTGAATCGATTTTATTGAAATTTGGAACGTAGATAGATCATTACTTGGACCAGAAAGGGGTAAACAGGGGGAAAACGGGTAAAATTGGTTAAATACTATTAAAATAGTATTTTAAAAAATAGCAATAATATAATTAATCTTTAACAGAGTGGTGGTACAAGTAGAGTGCCGCAATAATATATATGGTTAAAACAATCATATATATGATTGTCACAATAACTTGCATGATTGAGTATTATTCGATGCTGCACTGAATGATTACTGATCAGTGCTGATGTAAATATCGTCAGTGGTGACTAATCAGTGCTGATGAAAACATCGTCATAGCTGATTAATCAGTGCTGATGTAAATATTGTCAGTGCTTTCAATCAGTGCTGATGAAAACATCGTCAGTGCTGATTTAAACATCGTCAGTGCTGATGAAAACATCGTCATAGCTGATTAATCAGTGCTGATGTAAATATCGTCAGTGCTGACTAATCAGTGCTGATGAAAACATCGTCAGTGCTGATGAAAACATCGTCAGTGCTGATGAAAACATCGTCATAGCTGATTAATCAGTGCTGATGTAAATATCGTCAGTGCTGATGAAAACATCGTCAGTACTGTTGAAAACATCGTCAGTGCTGATTTAAACATCGTCAGTGCTGATGAAAATATCGTCAGTGCTGATGAAAACATCGTCAGTGCTGATGAAAACATCGTCATAGCTGATTAATCAGTGCTGATGTAAATATCGTCAGTGCTGATTAATCAGTGCTGATGAAAACATCGTCAGTACTGTTGAAAACATCGTCAGTGCTGATTTAAACATCGTCAGTGCTGATGAAAATATCGTCAGTGCTGATGAAAACATCGTCAGTGCTGATAAAAACATCGTCATAGCTGATTAATCAGTGCTGATGTAAATATCGTCAGTGCTGATGAAAACATTGTCAGTGCTGATGAAAACATCGTCAGTGCTGATGAAAACATCGTCAGTGCTGATGAAAACAACGTCAGTGCTGACTAATCAGTGCTGATGAAAACATCGTCATAGCTGATTAATCAGTGCTGATGTAAATATCGTCAGTGCTAACTAATCAGTGCTGATGAAAACATCGTCAGTGCTGATGAAAACATCGTCAGTGCTGATGAAAACAACGTCAGTGCTGACTAATCAGTGCTGATGAAAACATCGTCAGTGCTGATTTAAACATCGTCAGTGCTGACTAATCAGTGCTGATGAAAACATCGTCAGTACTGATGAAAACATCGTCAGTGCTGATGAAAACAACGTCAGTGCTGACTAATCAGTGCTGATGAAAACATCGTCAGTGCTGCTGAAAACATTGTCAGTGCTGATGAAAACATCGTCAGTGCTAATGAAAACATTGTCAGTGCTGATGTAAACATCGTCAGTGCTAATGAAAACATCGTCATAGCTGATTAATCAGTGCTGATGTAAATATCGTCAGTGCTTTTGAAAACATCGTCAGTGCTGATTTAAACATCGTCAGTGCTGATGAAAACATCGTCAGTGCTGATGAAAACAACGTCAGTGCTGACTAATCAGTGCTGATGAAAACATCGTCATAGCTGATTAATCAGTGCTGATGAAAGCAACGTCAGTGCTAACTAATCAGTGTTGATGAAAACATCGTCAGTGCTGATGAAAACGTCGTCAGTGCTGATGAAAACATCGTCATAGCTGATTAATCAGCAGTGATGTAAATATCGTCAGTGCTGATGAAAACATCGTCAACGCTGATGAAAACATCGTCATAGCTGATTAATCAGCACTGATGTAAATATCGTCAGTGCTGACTTATCAGTGCTGATGAAAACATCGTCATACCTAGGGATGCCAAACGGGACTGGGTTTTACAAATCCCGGGATTCGGCATTTTAGAAATGTAAATCCCGGGATCCGAGATTTTTTTTCGTGATTTCGAGATTTTTCGGGACTTCGGGATTTTAGTTAAACGTAAAAAAATACAAAATTCAACAATAAAAACTATTTTTTTCGTTAATATATATATATTAAAATATATCAAAGAAAAAACTAATGCATTGAATTAAAATAAATTTGGCACAAACGATATTTCATATTTATACCCGTATTCTGAACTTTATAACAGTGAGAAATCCATAACAAAACTGTATTGAGTACATATGGTAGTTCATAGTAAAAGGATTTTTAGGATTACTATGAGACTAATAGTGTAAAAATTGGTAAGGCAGTTTAAAATTTATTTGCAATTAAAACCCTTAGTTCTTAAAAAATAAATACTAAACGGCCGAAACGATTTTATTGAAATTTCCAACATAGACGACGACAGTGGTAGCGAAGCGCACCGGGTCAAGCTAGTAAATAATATACTTATGTATGTTTCTCTATCAAAATGCCAAATTTTTATATTCGGTTAAATATTGGCCAAATACTGATCGAAACCGACTTTTTGCATAATTAGAAACTGAAACTGAATATTCGGTTGAACTCTAGCACTTAGTATTTAGTATGAGTGTACGAGTAGTCATGAATAATGGGTGTGAGTTATTGAATGAATGAATGAACGACCAAGTTAATGAATGAATGTTTTGCCAATTAAAATAGATGGCTCGTGGTTGAGATGTCATTCATGAATAGAAAAATACAGTCAGTCGGTGGGGTTCAACAGCAATTCTCACTGTCGAAACATGCAACCTCTCGAATTGTGCTTGTATGGCTGCGGTTGTGCAACATCCAGCTACTTGAAATTATTGAACAAATGAGTGTTAAAGTCGAGTGTGTAGTTCTATGTACAGATATGTGTGAATGTGTTTGCTAGCCAGCCAAATGATAAAAAGCTAAAGACTTCTGACATGCAACACTTTGAATGTTGACGTTGTTTAGTTGATTTTCTTTTTGAATTTGTTCTTTCGAGTATTAGTATTTGCACTTTTGCAGTGTTGAATAAAGCATAAAGTAAAATGACGACGAAGATGTCGATGATAATATATGTATGTATACCACACTGACATGAAAAAAAAAAACATAGAACTTTTATGTTTATGAGTATGTTTTGTAGTTATCCTTAAACAAGTACCTACTACTTTTAAAGGTCCTTTTAACAAGCATCACCAGGATGTTAATAATGATGTTCTTTCCCTCTTGTAATTTCTGCATATTTTTTTTATCGTTTTATTTCGAGGAAAGTACTTTAAACTTAAGGCTTGGTAAGACACGTAGCCACTAAATACTTTCGTTTCCTTTCAAAAAAATATGAATGCAACACATTCCACACAAATATAAAGTGCAATCAGTATTGAATCCTTTGTGTATGTACCAGAATATATTGTGCTAATTGCTTTAAACTAAGCACATCATCTCAACCGAACAACGTCAACATCTATTGCTTTCAATATCATCACATCGTCAAGTATCATTGAGTTTAACAAAATAAAAAGAAAAAAAAATGAAAAAAGTATACGTTTTCTAAGAGCAATAAGTTTTATGTGGGAGTATTTATACAAGGATAAGCTCATGTGGCTGTTACAAGTCAAGTGCACTTGCTTTCTATGAAGAAGTCGTCATCTCTAGTTGCAACATACAGGAAGGTGTGCCAATAAAATTTTATGACATTATGGCTGACAATTTCAACTAAGTCATGGTATGACAGAAAAATCTACTTATTGCAAGTTATTAAGAAGCTTACTTTAAAGATGATGGCAATCTTTTTTTTATAATTTAAGTTTTAAGAAATTAAATTATTTTGTAATGTTTAATACTTGATGTAAAATAGAGTTTAAGGAAGTTTAGGATGCAAACAACTAACAATATCAAATAACCGGAGTAATCCATATGAAATAAAAATTAAATTGGCTGTGGGTTTAAACTTAACATAACTATTAGTGTTTTTTAATATATTTGTTTATTGAAAACTTGCTGACATTCGAGGTGTGCTACTTTAAACAAATTTTATTATGTTGTTGAAAAATATTTTAAGTTTTTTTGGTGGGTGTGTTAACATAATGATTTTTCGGCGTTCCAATTCTGGTGCAAGCAACATGCAACTGTCCCACAAAGGAGCACATAACCAGAAAACGTGTCCAAAAAGGCAAAAATTAATCTAAAGAAATTTAAAAACTAAGTATGCAGCTCGATAAACAGTAAAATTCTACATCGTATTTTGAATTTTCAACACTTTAAGTTGAAATATGTAGTTTTAAGAAGCTGTAAAAATAAGTAAAGTGAAGAAAATTAAATGCTTTTTTTTAAGAAGATTTAGTTTTCATATGCTAATTTCCAATTTAATCTATATATATAAAAGAGTAACGTTACTGACTGACTGATTCATCATCGCACAGCCCACAGTTAACTATGGGTTCCTCCCTCCCCAAAACGATCCGATAAGAAGGGATTTTTGGAAATTCGAACTTTTAGGGGGTAAAAAGGGTAAATTCGGTAACCTTATATCTTCAAAACTAATAAAGATACAGAAAAACTTAAAATTGCAAGTTACTCCATTTAAAAAATAAGTTGTTTCGTACTTTTTCGAAATTCGAACCTTTTAGGGGAGAAAACGGGTAAAACTCTATTTTGGTACTTTTTTGGCACCCTATGTATCTTTTAAACTAATAAACATAGAAACAAAATTTAAATCGTATTCTTTACTTATCAAAAAATAAAAAATATAAGTTTGGTACTTTTTGGAAATTCGAACCCTAAAGGGATAAAAATTGTGTTTATTTTTGGTACTTTTTTCATAAACTATGTTTTTCTTCAAAGTGATATAGACATATAAATATTTTATTTTAAGCTCCCACCACGATACAGAAATTTATTTGAATAAAATTTTAACACCTCAATGGGGATAAAAAAGGTACCAAAAAGGGGGTAAAAACGGAAAAATACATTTTATTTAACATTTTCACCCAATTTACAAAAATTAACTAACAGAGTGCTATTTGGAACTCGACTGCCAAGCTGTATATTTTTCCAAATCCGGGTAAACAGTTTGGTACGGCCCTTATATGGGAGCGTTGACTGATTATGGACCGATCATAATAAAATTAGGTGACATTATATCCATATATACACAACTTATTTGGAGCGAAATTTGTGTATATATCTATATGAGTTAAGCATTTATGACTGATAAAGTCCAATTTCGGCAGAACATTTGTATGGGGGCTAGGAGAAATACTGAGCCGATTTCTGTCAGTTTCAACAGGCTTTGTCCTTGTGCCGAAATAATTGTATGTACCAAATTTTATTGAAATATCTTTAAAATTGCGACCTGATTTTGCATATAAGGTTTACATGAACAGACGGACGGACGGACATAGTTTAATCGACTCAGAAAGTGATTCTGAGTAGATCGGTATACTTTAAGGTGGGTGTTTTCGCAAGAAAATAAAAATAAAGCGATTTGCCAGTTTAGTTTTTATGCACGGTTATCATTAAAAAGTTATTTCGGGAATACATAATTCATATTTTAGTAATATGTATTAAGTTTTCATATGCTAAATTCCTAATTAACTTATTGATGATTCACTAAAATTTATTGCTTTTTTTTAATTTTCTTCATTGTTTTTTGTTTTATTTGCTATTTAACTGCTATCTTCAATGTTAAAAAAAAAATATCTTAAAAAAATGTTTAATGTTGGAGCCAAAGTATAAGAAGTTGTCCGACTTTCTATTTTTTTTAAATTACTCTCTCACTTATACGGGTACCATGTGAATTCAACACCCTTGGGAGAGAAACACATCAAAATACTTGAAATTTTAACTTCGATTTTTCAACTAAATAAAGGCCGAACGTTATTACATTTCTATACAACATTTTATGAGTTTTTTGAACACTTTGCAGTACAATTTTATTTCTAAAAATCTTTATTTTTGAACAAACTTATTTTATTTGTGGTTAAATTTCAACTATAGAACAGAGTTTAAATATTTGGTATTGAAAATCAAACAAATTTTATAAAACTCTGTGGGTCTAAAAGGCACATATTTAGACTTACGTACTTTTTCACTAGTACATATTTAGAGTTAGGTACTGCTGTAAAAGAGTCGAACTACTTGTTATACTTTGGTTAGAACAATTTAAAAATTGTAAAGAAAAAAAAAATTTTACACTTTTTTTATCAAAAAAAAAAAATAAATAAAATTTATATCCATATAAAATTAGGATTCTCTATGTTCATGATCAACAAAAAATGCTTGCGCCATTTGTTTTTGATGATTTTTTAAAAAATGTCGTATTTTTTCTATTTTTCTCAACCCCGTAATTTTTCCGGTTTTAAAGGGTCCGAAAAACAGACATATTCAAAGTTCAAACCAGCAACACGTAGCGATTGGCTTTGAGCCTAGTTGATGGTTATGGCAAAATCTAGACGGAAATATTTCTTTATTAATATTTGTAAAAAAAACTATTTATTTTGCCCTTTAAACTTTTAAATTTCAAAAAAGTAGCTAAATCCATTTGATATTTTTTTAGAAGGACTACAATTCCATGGGATTTGGGATAAAAACGTACCAAAATTCGGTTTTGGTATCTTTATCCCCTTAAAAGTACAGAAATCAATAAGTACTAAACAACTTGTTCACTTATGTTTTGCATAAATTCATATTAAGTTGGATTTTTTTCTTTGTTAGATTTATTAGTTCCGGAGTTGTAGATATACCGATTTTACCCATTTATACCTCCTTATATTTCGAGTTTCCAAAAATCCTTTCTTAATGGATCAATAAATCGGGACATACACATTTTCAAAAGTTCAAAAATTGTTGTATGGAAAAATTCGTAAATTGGCTTCACGATGGACCATCATCACAAAATTACCTTTCTAATGAAACTAAAGGTCATCGGTTGGATGGTTTCAGAGTCTATAACGGAAACAGGTAGAACAAATGTGTGTGTTTTGTATACTTATATGGGGCATTTCACGTCAAGTGAACCAACTTTTGAAATCGATGTCTTCCGATCGAGATGAAATTTGCACCAATGTTAGGATCGATCAAGAACTCTCTGAGTTATAGGAGGTCAAAATTTGACAGTTTGTCCAAACAGGTGTTTTTTCTTATCCATATAACTTATTACCTAATGTTCTTAGCAAAATGTGTCCCAAATAGTTTAGATAGCTATTTATGCAATCTTTAGAAAAAAAAATTTAAAAAAATAAATAAAATATTTTTGACTTTTTTTAAAAAAAACAAAAACATTTTTGACTTTTTTTTTCAAAATGGACCCTTTTTATTTATTTTTTTTTAAGAAAGCTCAGGTCTTTTCCTAAGCGACTTTTTTTGCAAATTCAAAAACTTTGTTGACTTTTTTTAAAAAAATGGACCCATTTTTTAATTTTTCCTTTAACACCTTTTTTGTCGCTTAGTGAGATGGGAGTGGGATATCTATCAAAAAAATGTTTTGTAACTCAAGACATAAAATTTTTTACTTTTTTTTGCAAAATCAAAAACTTTTTTGACTTCTTTTTTCCAAAATGGACCCTTTTTTTATTTAATTTTTTTTTCTCAAAGGAAAGCTTTGGTCTTTTCCTTTAAAACCTTTTTGGTCGCTTAGTGGGATAAGAGTGGGATATCTATCAAAATAAATGTTTTGTAACTCAAGACAAAGATTTTTACATTTTTAGCATATGCACTATTTTGATTTTTTTCATATTTGTCTTTCCGATGGTATGTAACAAACCTAACTAAAATTTCATAGCTTCGATACTGTAATACCCATAATATGTTAACCTCAGGAATAAAAATCACTTATTATACCCTAAATAACTTACAAACATAATTGATACATCAGTATATCGGGAATTCTTCCGGCTCCGTCGCTATTTAAAATCGAGAAAATCGGCCCACAAATGTCTGTATATTAATATAGACAATATGTCGATTTATTCAAGGCTATAGTAATTTGGACATACAATGGGTCAAAACCGTTAAAATTATTTTTTAACCCGATTTTTTTTTTTACAATAAATTTAAAAAAAATGTTGAAAAAAAATTGGAAAAAATTAAAAAGAAAGAATTTCGAAAAAAAAAACTTAAAAATATAATACAATTTTGGAAAAAAAATTTAAAATTTTTTAAAAAAAATGGAAAAAAACAATTATTTTTTTAAATTTTGAAAAAATTTAAAACGAATTTTTATTCCACAAAAAATTTTTTTTCACTAATTAATTAAAAAAAATAAAAAAAAAATTGAAAAAAATTAAAAAGAAATAATTTCGAAAAATTAAAACAATTTTGAAAAAAAAAAAAAAATTTTAAATTTTAAAAAACTATTTTTTTTTAAATTTTGAAAAAAAAAATTTTTAAATTTTAAAAGCAATTTGAAAAATAAAAATTTATTTTTTAAATTTTGAAAAAAAATTTAAAACGAATTTTTTTTCCAACAAAAAATTTTTTTTAATTTTTTTTGCGCAAATAAAAAAAACAAAATAAATTTAAAAAAAATTTTTCAAAAAAATAAAAAAAAAAATTGGAAAAAATTAAAAAGAAACAATTTCGACAAAAAAAAATTAATAACAATTTTGAAAAAAAAAATCTTTAAAATAAAATTTAAAAAAATAAAATAATAAAAAATAATTTTTTTACCTAAAAATATTTAAAATTTGTATTTTAAATTATAATTTGGTGAAGGGTATATAAGATTCGGCACAGCCGAATATAGCTCTCTTACTTGTTAATAGTCGTTTCGTTTCCATGAGAGAATCGCGTGAAAATTAATTTACGCTCATATTTTTGTTTGAAAATTTCTAACATATTTATGCTTAACTAAATAACTTATAGTTCATTTGATCTTTTATTAAATTCATAAATTAAATTACTGGTCCTCACCTCTGTCCTGTATTAGTTTCGAATAATTTTTATTTTTTAATTCATTAATATTTTATAGCTAGCCAAAAACAAAGACTGTTGAAGCCCATCTAATGACTATGTTCATATTTTAAGGCATATACTTACACAATTCACTAAATATTTCTGTCCAGCTATATTTAAATTTTGAACCACAGTGCATAGTTGGGAGGGTATGTTGGTTGTTTTCTATTTCCTATTGAAAATAAAACTCTTGTTTTGTTTTTTTGCATACTTTCTTTTTGTTGAAATATTTATATTTTTACGAATATAACTTTTTTTTTTATTTTATTTCATTTTATATATAATATTTTAATAATTTACAATATGTTTTATCTGTGTAATCTGAGATAAGTTTGGGTTTTATTTATAATAATCATAATCATAATTATAATTTTGTTTTATTTATAATTAAATTAAACGATAGGTAAATTACTTTTTTTTTTCATTTGTATTGATGTTTTACCGTTTTTTTTTGTGGTTTTGTCTCTAATAATTTGTATTAATTGATTGATTATCTACAAGATAATTTACAAATTAATTAATTAAAAACTAAAAAAAAATATTAAGCCGTTATGAAGTACCATTAAATGAAATTAAAATTGTATTTACAACATTAAAACAAATTACAATTTCAGTTATTTACACAATAAGTAATAAAAAAAAAGAAACAGTTATTAAGGGTTACAGTCTGGAAAAAGGTTTTGCTAATGGCCAGAGTTTTTTTATTTTAGAAGATTTATTGTTTTCTAATCCTGTTCTTTGATTTATTTACATAAATTAAAAAGTTTTTGTTAGTTGAATTTTGGTTTCAATTACAAAATAATACAAAAAAAAAAATGAAATATTATTATTATGTTGGTCTTTATTTTATTTTTATTTGTTGCTTGGTATGATACATTATGTTTACATGGAATCTTTAGAAGTTCCTTTCATTCTTGGGTGATTTATTTGTTTTCTTTTTTTTATACAAAAATATATATTTTTTATAAGTTGTTTGTTTAGTTTTAGGAAGGTTAGTTTTATTTATTATTAAATATGTCTCTATTTGGTTTCTGTTAGTCCCAATTTTGCTAAGTTACCCAAAGTTGTGGCATCTCCGGGTTGCAGTCTCAGTGCTTCCTTATAACTTGTTGCCGCTTTACTTGTGTGTCCCAGTAAGTGTAAGATGGCGCCGAGATTTGTGTGGGCGTGGGCATCACTGGGTCGTAGATTGACAGCCTAATAGTATGACAAGTTAAAAGGTGATTTAGTATTATAAAGTTCTCTTAATTGTAGAAATTTTATAAAATTCAACAAGAATTTGAAAATGTCATTAATAATATCCTTCGCTAGCGACTACAAACAAACGGTACTGATTTTTACAATTCAAGGATTAAGGACTTTCAAAATTATAATTTCAGGGTTACGGAATAGTACTTATATTTAAGTAATATTTAAAAAAACAAAAAGGATTTTACTACTAATAAGATGTTTTTAGATTTTTAATTTTTATACTTACTTTTCTATACCAAATTTCTGCTTCCTGTTTGCGTTCCATTAGCCTTAATGCTGTAGCTGCGGCTACCACCAGCGAATAGTCTTGGGGTGCCAGTTCAGCTGCTTTGACTCTATATGTTATAGCTTCTGCTAAGCGGGTTTGTGTTGTTAAGAATTCAGCTGAAATGGAAAAATAGAAATAAAGACACAAATTATATAAAGCTTTTGCAATAATGTCATCCTTAATATAAAACAAAATAATAATAATAATAAGAAAAAACTTACCGTAATGATGATAAACGCTGGCTTCTTCAGGTGCCAATTGCAAAGCGCGCTTAAACCACATTTCAGCTTCTGAGACTCTACTGCTCTGTAAGAAAGCAATTTATTTGTTTATTAAATCTTAAGCTTCTAAGTATTTCTTTCCTTTTTTAAAGTCACACGATATATTGCTATATATTTTCTAAACTTACATTTCTGGCCAATGTGACGCCATACGATAAATGAGCTGCCACCTGATTAGGTTGCAACTCCAAAGCAGCCCTATGATGTCGCTCGGCCTCATCCCACTGCTGTAAGCGGCCAAAGATATCACCAATACGATGATAGATAACATCTCGTTTGTAGTAGTGATGTGGCAGCTCGTATAAAGCTTCACGATAAACGGCTAAAGCACGCTGTAATTTGCCCTGTTCGACATAGAGTGCTCCCAACTGCAGGTACGATGAAATTCTAGCATTTTCATGGGCCGCACGATCACGCACACCGTTACCATCGACCTTAGAGCCCTCCTGTAAAATCTGAGCAGCATCCTGACATTTGCCCAAGGCAATTAAGGAAATGCCCAAGTTTAAATAGGCCACTATAAACATTTAAAGAAATATATTTTTAATAGTTGTGACTTAATGTTGTGCTAATAAACTTGAAGCAAGCTTTTTTTATAGCACTTACCTGCTAAATTAGGTCGAAAATTCAAGGCGTTCTTAAAACTTTTTACTGCATTTTTATAATTTTGTTGATTTTGATATAAAATTCCTCTGCAAAGAAAAACAAAACAAAGAAAACATTGGTAATCATCATAAAATTTGCTACAAAATAAAAGCTTTCATTTTTAAAACAAACAATTCATGTTGTTCATGTTTTTCTCTTCCTCGTTTAAATAATCTGTTTGTGGTTTTTTGCTATTTGTTTTTTTTTTTTTCTTTTTTTGTTCCATAATTGTTAAATCAAACATTTCATCAACTTGTTGTAGTTCTTTTATTCCAACAATCATCATTGTAGAAGAGCAAAATACTCGTTTCACAAAAAGAAAAATAAAAGTGAAATTCAAGGTCTTTGATTTTATACTAATTGCCATTTTTTTTTTTTTTTTGTAGAACAAAAATTCAAACTTGTAAATGCAAAAGAAATGAAATCCTGTGTAGGCAAATGAATATATGAAAAACAAATAAAGCAGAGTTAATAAAAAAAAGTAGTTGTTAGGTGGAAAATATGAGAGTTTTAGTCAATTTTAATTTCTTTGCTCATTTTCTATTTTGATTTTTCATTCTTCATTCTCCATTTGTTTTCATTTTTCCAATTTAATGCATTCTTAGAAAAAAAAACGTACTTTTGTTGCAGTCTATTTTTTGTTTGTCTTTGTTGAGTTGTAGACAGTAAATTTTAATAAATTTGAAATTTCAAGATGTCTGTTTGCACTTTGGTTTTTTATTAAAAGCTTTTAGTTAACTTGTTCTGTTTGTATGTTTGTTTAGGTAAAAATTTGTAACTGAATTTTGAACCACTTCTAGTGGCCTAAAATTTGGAATTCATGCTAAAGTCCTGGGGACAATGTTCGAAATTTCGAAATCGAATAATCTCTAAATCATGCATAAACTTGCTGACAATGGAATACTATGTTCGAAAATTCGAAATTAAATTCGAAAATTCGAAATTAAATTTGAATATTCAAACATATGTTTGAAAATGTTAGCAAGCTGTTTATCTCGAATTCATGAGGATTCTTACATTTTTCAATATCGAATTTAAATTTTTTAAAAAAATTCAAAATCTTCATGAATTTTAAAGCATGGTTCAATGTAAATTCAGAATATAAGATTTTTAAGATATTGTTACGAATGTGCAATGACGATTTGAATTTAACAGTCTGTAACGACTGCCTGCAGTATTCATCATGTTTGAAGGCACGTCCATCATTGACATTGTTTGTAAGTATGGCAACACTAAATGTTTGGGCTGCTGGCAATGACATTGAAAGCTCTAGAATTCGAATGTACTAGTATGTCCGTTAAGAGCATTGTAGAAGATTCCCGAGAGATGGCAGTGCGTGTATAAATAGTGGCAGGGGCTGCAGTCGTGAGTTGAGTTGATCATTGGCGGTGTTAGAGTTAACATCAACTGTCGTGTACATGTGTGTTAGTACATTATAAAGTTTGTGTGCATTTCTGCGAATTGATAAACGTGTAAATATTCACTGAGCGACTATTTGAACTGTTATTGTTGTACATTTTAAATAAATAAAGAGTTGTTACAATTTTAAACTACTAAAACTTTTTTTTATTTGCAATCAAAAGTATCCGGTTTATTTAAAGGAAATAAATCCCCGTTTTAAAGGGTAAAAACGTAACAATTGGTGTCAGAAGTGGGATTGCAAAATAAAAAGCATGAAGTTTGAGGAACTAAACGTTGAACAACTCAAGAAAGAATTGAGTAAGTTGGAGCTATCAACAGCAGGTAATAAGGCGGAATTGCAGAAAAGGCTCATAGATGTAGTTAAGCGCCGTGACATTGACATTGGATCTTATGAATTTGAGTATAAAGAGGAAATGGAGGTATGTAATCGTGCAACAACGAGCAGCATGGATTTAAGCACAATATTTGCGGCTATGATGGAAAAAATTGAAGTAAAATTTCAAGAATCGAACGAAACTTCTAAGGTCAACAACGAGAAACTTCTTGATGAAGTTAAAGCTGAAGTTCAAGAAACTTCTAAGGTCAACAACGAGAAACTTCTTGCTGAAGTCAAAGAAGAATTTCAAGAAATTTCTAAAGCGACAAATGAGAAACTTCAGGAAATTTCGGAAGTTATAAACAGCAGAGTGGATAACCTTGAAATGCAAGTCAACAAATTTGATAAAAAGCTGTCAGATTTACAGAATGAGATAACCAAAGACGTTGATAATAAACTGCATGATCTGGAAATAAAAATGAATAATCTTCAGTGTCACAATGGTCCTGTGCGAATTATTCCAGATGCATCTAGTAGAATAAAGGCTGCTAGTTTTGATGGCACCACACCATTTAATGTGTTCAAGTTCCATTTTGATACGGTTGCTATGTTTCTAACATGTGGAACGACGAAGAAAATGCTATCGAGTTAATTTTGGCCTTAAAAGGAATTGCAGCGGTAGTTCTTGAAAGTGTGCCAGCGAGCGACAGAAATTGTTATGATGACATAATGGAGGAGCTACAACGTAAGTACGGTGGGGAACATAAAAAAGAATTATACAGAATGGAATTGCGTGGCAGAGTGCAGAAGACCAATGAGACACTACAAGATTTTGCGTTGGAAATCGAGTGTTTGCTACAGCTTACTTATCCAGGGGAAAACAACCCATTTTTGGACCATATCAAGATAGAGGAATTTGTGAATGGTATTCGGTATGTGCCACACCAAAGTCATCATTCACTGAAACCGTCTCATTCGCGCTGGGTACAAGAAACAGCAAAGATAATTTCAAAGCCCCGAATATGTAATGTGCGGAAAATCGAGGTTGTCGCTGAAAATTAGAGAAATATAGCCAACAAATTAAAGGAATTAATAGAGGCAGTTTTAGTTTTGTCCGTTAGATAATTCATGAAACTACAAGATGCAGAGAGTCAGTGTATTTTACAAGTGTTTTACCAGTGTGTTTTTAAAACATTGGATATAAAAAAAGAGAGTGACTATTTCAAATATTGTGTTAATTTAAATAAATAAACAGTTGTTCCAATGTTGCAACTAATGATCGCTTTAATTTGCGATTAAAGGAATACTGTTTATTTACAGGAATTAAACCACCATTTTTAAAAGGTAAAAACATAACAATATGATATAAAACCTTGACACGACAACTCAAGCACTAGAAAAACATCGCATCAAGCTTACTATCTTATAAATTCTATAATGTAATAAAGAGTTTGATTTAATTTAAAGTTTATTTAGTTCTTTCTAGAGCATTTAAATAAAAGCTCTGTCGGTCTGTGGAAATCAATTTTCTGAAGACCCCATATATCTTCAGGATCCAAATCCTCAATAATGCTTTCGAAAAGTTTCCTATTTAAAATCAGAAAAATCCGTTCATAAATAACGGAGATATGAGCAAAAATCCGAGACAACCTCTATTTTTCGCCTATTTTTTTACATATATCTCGATTGCTAAGTCATAAATATAGACAATATGGATATTTAATGATAGATATTTCAAAGTCCATTGCAACGATGTATATAAGGATATACAAAGTTGGACCTACAGTGGGTCAAAATCGGGAAAAATATCTTTTATCCCGAATTTTTTTTCACAAAAAACATTCTTATATACTTCGTGGGGTAGCAAATGAAAAATATAGAAATTACAAAAGGAATGTCAAATTTATATATACTCATTGTGAAGGGTATAAAAAAGCATATTTTCGTACTTATTTCATTTGAAGTCATTTCGTTTATCTTGTTTTTTTTGTTTTTTTTCATTTCCACCTAAAAATTAAATTAGTGCCAATATTCTTATAAAATGTTTGGAATTGATTGCTTGTCCTTTTGGAAATGCTTAAATTTCGTTTCCAAATTTAAAGCCTTTTCTTTTCCGCTATAGGTTTTTGGTAATCAAGCATGTTCATTAGTTTCAGAAAACTATTTGTATCAGCTCAGTATTGCAGCTAGAATTGCTGGCCATTTTAAAGCCATTAAATCCGATTTAAAAAGATCTCATTCTCCATTGTCTTGTTAACGTTTTTGGTTTAAGGTTTTTTTTCTTTTTCATTTTTACTATAGTATTTTGCCAGTTCTTTGGTATTTTGTGTATTCAACCAATTTTGCATTGTTGCCTTTGTGTGTGTATGTAAAAGAGAATTCATTCATTTTTGTATTGTATTTTGACATAAATGGGCTTTTAGTCCAATTTCATGAAAATAATGTTGTTGCTATAGTCGTTTTCTTTTATATGTATGTGGATTTGTGGATGTATGGGTGAGAGTTTTATTTTTATTTTTCTTTTATTTTGTATTTTATATTTTTTGTCGTTTTTGTTCTTTTTGACAAATTTGTAGGAAAATCCGTTCATTCATTCAGTCACTTTTATACGTTTTAGTATTTTATGTTTTCGGTTCGTGTTGTTGTTGTTGCTGCTGTATTTAGTTGTAGTTAGTAGTTTTGGTGTTGTTGTTATTTCTTTTGAAAATTTCATTCAATTGACGGAAATGCTTATGTGAGCAACAAAACAAGTAAAACGTCTCACAAAGTACACAATCTAAACGAACATGCACCACACATGCACATTAACTCACTATTCATACACACACCCATACACATACATATAGATTTAAATATATGCACACAATAGTTTGGTTACGTATCTGTACGAACGAGTATTTTGGTATGAGTGTGTTTGCAAACAACCAAGGGGATAAAACCATACACACACACACATAAGTGAAATAGTGTTAGTGTGCTTGTATTTGAAAAGTATTTGCTGTGTGTGTATGAGTATTGGAGTGAGTGTGTGGGTATTTATGTGCATTTTATCTTGAAAATGACATTAAGTATTTTACTTTTCTCGTATTTTTCATGTTTTGCATTTGTTTGCCATTTCATTCATTTAATTCTTTTTATCTTCCCATATGCAGACAATTTGAAAAGTCATTTGAAAATACTTATGTATTGTATTGTACGATCTACTAAAAACAGTCCAAAGTTTGAAAATATATTCTGTTTTTTAAATTTAAGAATTAATTTTGTCGAATGTTAAGAAGAAGCTGAAGTGTTTTTTAACCAACTTTTACGCTCCTATTCTCGATTGAATTGTCGGCTTTTCTATTGCGTTTATTGTAATAAATATAATTAACAGATGCTTGTTTCTGAGAGTGGGGTTTTGAAAGTTGATCTTTTGTATAATCACTTAAACGATCCTATCTTAATACAAAAACGGTTTATTTTTAATTTATACTAGAATATGTACTTTATTCGAAACTCAGCGAATCCAAAACACCTTTTTAAACTGATCTCGTAATAGTATATTTGAAATTCCCATACATTTGTTGATTTTGATGGGTTTTTGTTGCTACATGGCGTGTGCTGGCTGGCTGGCTGTTTGGTTAAAAAACTTGGGGAAAAAAAAACAAACTAAGAGAAACTCAAAGTCAATGAAAATGACAGTCAGGTTTGTTAAATTAAAAAAAAAGAACTGCAAAAAAACTAGTACAATTCATTTTTGATATGAATGATGTCTTTTGGTATTTCAAAGGATTCTTTATTTTTTTACTCCGATTTTTGTTTTGTTGTTTTCTCTGTCATGTTGGAAAATTTTTGTTTGGAAACTATTTGTCTGGATTATGCTTTGGGAAATGTGTTTGCAAACATTTTAATAATGTTTATGTGCTATTTGAACAACAGGTTTTTTGGTGCAATTTTTTTTTTTTTTTTTTTTTGAAAAGACAGTTGTAGGAATATGATTTTAATTCAAGTGGGTTAAGACTTCAAAGACTTTAGAGCAAATATTTTGACTTTTTAACGCAGTAGACTAATGCAGTTTTGTTGCAGAGAAGATGTGAAAATTCTTCCTTATTTCAATGCGAGTCGTTGTAATAGAAAATTATGCTTCCTATACTTAGATTCAAAATTATAGTTATATATTCTCATTGACACCTATAAATTATATTTTTAGTAAAACTCGATTGAAAATACTTGTTTATGATTGCTGATAGCGAGTTGTAAGGTTATACCCTTAACTATGAAGATTTTAAGATTTGATTTCGAAAATCCTAAAATATAAAAGGGCTGATATAGAGGGGTATGAAAGCAAATTCTGCAAACTCCATTTTTGTCGAGAACTTATCTAATAATACCACTGAATTACATATTTGGGGTATTCACACGGTGTGATATCAAGTCGAATTGCCGTAAAGTACTAAAGTTTTACAATAGTTTTAAAAAATTGTTTGTGTTTCAAAGAAAAAACAGTTCTAAAATAATAAGACCTTTCATGCTGTGTTAATTGTTTTGTCATAACTAAATAGTGTAAATCTTAGTCAAAAGGAGAAACTCTTCATCGAGCCCTTGCAACGACGTATATAACGCCATAATAAGTCACACCTGCAATGGGTCAAAATAGGGAAAATTATTTTTTACCCGAATATTTTTTTCACCAAATTTTTTATTTTTTTCATACAATTTTTCATTAATAAATTTAAAAAAATTTTTTAAAATTTTTTTTAATAAAAATTAAAAAAAATTTTTTAAATTTGGAAATGAAAATTAAAAAAAAATAATTTTAAATTATTTTCATTAATAAATTAAAAAAAAAAAAAAAATTGCCATTTTTTTCACAAAAAATTAAAAAAAAACTAAAAATTTTTTTTTTAAATTTTGCTTACTTAAAAGTTTATAATTTGGTGAAGGGTACATAAGATTCGGCATAGTTGAATATAGCTATCTTACTTGTTTCACTTGTTTTTGGCATTTTCATGAAAACGTAGGTCCTAAGTATATACTAGAACTTCACGCCATACCTTTTCAACGTCTAAAATATACAACAGAACATTACTATTTCAAATTTAATTGTTTGAAGTAGCACAATAACTTATGAGGGTTGCTCACAGCAAGATTTAACCCTGTCATCTTCTTATAGATCTATTTGTCCACACCCTTGAAATATTAAAAAATCTTTTGAATTATAGAAATAATGTTCTGTTTTATTTTGCTCAGGCTTTTGAAAAGGTTTGGCGTGAAGCTCTAGTATATAAAATCAAATGTTTACTACCAATATGTACCCATAATTAATGGAGTCTTATCTATTGGATAGACAATGATTATGTGTCGAGAGAATACAAAATTACAGCTGGCGTTCCACAGGGAAGTGTACTAGGACCAACGTTATATTTAATTTACACCTCTGACTCGCCCACATTTAAAATTAACAAATTTCTACATTTGCTGATGATATCGCCATTATTAGCTGACACGAAAACCCATTCATAGCATCTAGTCAACTAGAAAACTTCCTCGTACGTGTGGAGACATGGTTGGGTGAATACCGGTGAATGAGTTGAAAAGTAAGCATGTTACATTCACTCTAAGGCAGAGATGCGCAAAAGTAAATTCTCTCACCAATACACTTACTCTCACCAACACATTTAATTCTTTATTTTGTTCAGTGCACCTACAAACAAACAAATACAAAAACTGAAAAAATAAAGAAACAGTCATACACCCGTGCTCATGCGCTTTCGTAGTTGTCTCCTTGAGTGAACAACGACTACTAAATTGTAAGAGCGTAAGAATGTGTGTGTGATTTGATTTTGCACAATTGTGCTATGGGCTGCGCACCATTGCCCACCTGCCACACTCAACAACGTATATAGTATACTGTAGTCTGATTATGGCACCAACCTTAGTATTCATCTAGATAGACGGTTTACTTGGCGCCATCATATAGAAACCAATAGACTTCACATGAAGCTTTCATTGGTTAACCACAATTAAGCCTTGAATATAAAGTCATCCTATACAGTTTTAAAACCAATTTGGACTAATGGAAGTCCATTATGGCGAATGGCTAGCAACACCAGTATTGATTTTATACAGAGAGCTCAATATAAAATTCTTAGGACCATGACGGGGTGCACCATGATATATAAGAAATGAAATCATCCACAGGAACTCGCAGGTGTCATTGGTATATGAAGATTTCAATAAAGTCCTTGAGAAATATATTGTAAAACTGCAAAACCATCCCAATCCGCATGCACGACAATTTGTACGGAGCCAAATCCAATCAAGGCTCCCACGCTAAGATGAGTACCATTTATCCATGAAGGCTCTCTTGTTAGAGAGCAACTAGTTTTAATTTTAGTTATAAGATTTAAATACTTATTGTTAAGCCCATAAAGGGCTTTTGGTGTCGGTAATAACTTCTCTCGATTTATATCGAGCTTTATCAGAAATCGCACTATACGAGTTGTTATAGATGGGATCTCATCAAACGAGTTCAAGTTGAATTCAGGGGTACCGCAAGGCTCCGTTCTTTCTCTTACTCTATTCCTTATTTTTCTAAATGACCTTCTACGTCAAACTTCCAACCCTATCTATTCTTTTGCAGATGACAGCAACATTTGCCATTCATATTCATTAAGTTATAGACCAAGCCTGTCGGAGATTGGGGCAATGAGGCAAAACTTGAATGATTCCATTAATCGGGACCTTGTGAAAATCTCTGAATGGGGTCGTGCGAATAGAGTCGCTTTCAACGCCCGCAAGACTCAGTGTTGCATGTTGACACAAAAACGAACGGCAAGCAATGTTGCTTCATCTGTATTTATGGATGGTGTAAATATTGTTGAATTAGACGCTCTTGATGTTCTGGGCATGAAAATACAATGTGATGTCCGCTGGTCTAAACAGATTTTTCAAGTGTTGAAAAAAGCATTCAAGTGTCTCGGTTTTTTGAAACGGTGTAGGAATTACTTGACTCCATCTGATCTCCTCACTATTTACACCACATATGTCCGACCGAAAATGGAATACAACTCCCATGTATGGGCCGGTGCTTCAAAGTCTATTTTGGAGCTGCTCGACCGCGTACAAGAGAGGGCGAAAGTGATTATTGGTGACAGTAGGGTATCCAACTCTATTGATTCGCTGGAGCACCGTCGCAATGTTCTATCGGTACTACAATGGAATGTGTTCTGATGAAATTAGTGAACTTGTTCCTGATACCCCCAGATTTTTACGTAATACACGTTTTTCGTCAAGAACACATCCCTTTGTGGTCGACTGGCCAGTGTACCGCACAACACATTACAGGGAAAATTGGTTCTTTAGCCGTACTGTACGTATGTGGAACAAACTTCCCGCCGAAGTGTTTCCTGCCATTTCCAATGTGGGAAAGTTCAAATCGAATGTCCACAAACACTACTCCCTCTTTCCTTCCTCCCATAACCTATTTTCCTAGTTCCAACACAATGCTTTGCATGAATAGGGGTCATCCCCTGAGTGCTGGTCCAAGAAGAAAAAAAAAAAAAACTATCTCAAATGTTGCAATGTCCATTTGCTTAAATCAAGCACAGCAATTTTTAAATTTCGTATCGTATTTGTTTTGAATTTTATTCAAAGTGGCTTCATAGCTTAACTCAGTTCTAAAATAATTTGTAACAAAACAATTAATATAATACAAGACTTTGTTATCTATTACAGAAACTAAGAAAGTGGAAATTGCTGCCTTTGCTTCTATACCCCTTATATAAGAATACACAAAAACCATTTTTTAGAATAAGTTAAACTGTTACGAAATTTTTCAAAACTGTTTTATTTTAATTTTAAACGTTTTCACATTTCCATTTCATATACTTTCTTAAAGTAAAAATTCAATAACAAATCTACTCTATTGACAATACAAATGACATGAGATGAAATAAGATTCATTAATTCTTTCATTAAATCCCAGACTTTGTAATAAATCTACAAAGCGTGTTGTCGGTAAAACAGCATTTCTTAAAATACATATCCTTAAATATTGTCAACAGTAAATATTTCTTAACAAATACATTCGCACACAAATCAATTCAATTTGAACATACGCCGGCAAATGCAAACACACCGTTGAGGGTAGAACAATTCACTCCTCCTTTAAAATATTGTTTGTAATAGAAACGTGTGTATAAATATCATTATATGATATTTGGAAATGTAAAATGAGTTTTGTGCCACTGATTATTGCGTGTTAACTTTGTGGCAAAAGGTATAAACGGAAGGTTGCAAAATGGAAAAAAAACTGTTTTTATATTGTAAATAATTTATAAGCCCAAAACACCACCCCCATTTAACACACTGCTCCAACCATTTGAACTTGAGCAGAAAAGAAGAGAGACAGCAAAAAAAAAAATACAACATAAATGACATGTTGCTGCTGTTATACACCGAGATTTTTATACCAGACACATTTTATACAGACACCGTACCCTTGAGTAAGAGGAAAAGATAAAAGGGAAAAAGCCAGTAAAATTTATTCAATTCAACCTGTTTAAATCAGTAAATCCTGACCTGTGTATATGTATTATTGATAACTAAGTATTTGTAAATGTAACAATTCAAATACTATCATCATCATCATCATCATGAGCAGCAGGAGCTGAAACACAAGCAGCAGTGTTAGTAGCAACAGCCAAAGCATCATTATCTACATTTCCATTTTTTTTAACATCTCTAATGGTGTTGATGATAATGATGAGAATCTGAGGATGAGGATAAGAACGATGTTGTTCTTGTTGCATTGTAGAACTCTCTAACCAAACCAAACAACAAAACCGATAATCATTGAACTGAATAATTTGATTTCTTTTCAATGAGTTTGGTAACGTTTCATTCCGTATATTTTCCCCTTTTCATCTTTTCTCCACCACTTGTACTTCAACTTGTCTGTATTCGAGTGTGTACAATGTACATTTTGATTCAATGAAGTCTGTTTCTTGTCGTACTAAAGAAATTGCAAGAAATAAAAAAATATAAAAAACACTTAACATAGGAATTCAACTTGAAATATACATTATTCTTCTTTCTTACTTTCTTTCTTTTTTACAATATTTTGCTGTAATTCAACTTAAATGTTTCTTTAAGAAATGCTGGGTAAGACGTAATCGAAGCTCAATATGAAATATGGTAGAGATAGCATAAAAATACATAGTTTTTTTATACTACCTGCTGCTTCTACTTACTTGCCAAACTACAGACTACGTCTATTGGTACACACTCCCCAATGATTTTGCTATTGTTGTATAACTTTAAGTTATCACAACATGCTGCATGCAACAACATCAGTTATTGGAACGCACAGCAAACAAATACTTAATATTAGCTGTGGAGTAGGATGTGTTGTAATATATTGTCATTTGCTACCAATCAATATTTGTTAAAAAACAAAATAAACGATACAAAAAACATCAGATAAATTTCATTTTTACAATGTGAGTGAGTACCAAGTAAAAATATTGATGTAGTAGCATAAAAACAATCAAATGTTGTGTGCCAAAAATATCCACATGTTTAAACATCCTTCGTATTAGATTTCCTTCTCTCTCTTTCTCACACTCTCTTACGAAACACTTTCCACACAATAAAACAAAATATTTTGTAAATGATCTGTCATTGTAAATATATGTGTGTACTTTAAGGTACCCTACACACTGTCTCAATGTTTAAAGGATTTTCAATGGATAATGATGAATCAAAAATTCTTAATCACAACACGTAGCCGGTACTAAGCTTAGTATAGAACTAGCCGCTTTTCAGTAACTTTAAAATCGCGTTTTGTAAAACTACTATCTGGGGCCAGCACAAAGCCTGCAATGACCATAGTTCAAATATTGAAGGGTTTAATTTCCATATTGGAAGCTTTTTTAACGTTTAGTGTTAAAACTTTAAGTTACGTTTTTTTGGGTATGAAGCGTATTCTTTTTTTTTTTTTTGATTGAATACCATTTATTGCACCTGTGCCATAGAGAAAAACAATTCCTGGTTAAAATTGTTTATATGTTTAACAGAACTCAATTTGTATGAATTTGATTACAATTTCTAACGAAGCATTTCTTAAACTAGCTGACCCGGTGCGCCTCGCTAGCCCAATTGGATGAAAGAAATAGTACTATTAAGTCTCCCTTTGTGAGTTAATGCTAATTCAAGATAACATGTCTCTAGTTTCATGTTTATTGAATAATTGTAATGCGGCTTCTAGCTCATTCGAAACGTATTATTATAATAAAAAAGTACCATTTAGACCCACATTTTGTATTCCCTCTCAACATCATGATTCTGGGTCCATTATTATAGAAAATGCTAAAGAAATGTACCACTAAAGTCACCTTTTGTGAATTCTAACTCATTCGGAATTATGTGTGCTTAATTTTGAATTTTTAGGTTTAGTTTTATAAAATAGTCAAAAAGTATTATTAGTTGGAAAAAAGTACCAGTGATAATTCTAAGTCTCCCCTTAGAATTATCATTCACTTAGGATCATATATGCTTAATTTCATGTTTCTATGTCCATTGCTATAGAAAATTCAAAAAAGTACCATTAGAATAAAGAAAAAGTACCATGAAGTATCCCCTTAAATTTAGGCCCATAATTTCATATTTCTATGTCCATTATTACAGAAAATTCAAAAAGTACCATTCGAATAGGGAAAAAGTACCAAAAAGGCAGCCCCTTGTGGATTCCCATTCACTCGGGTCCATATAGGCTTTATTTCATGTTTATAGGTTCATTGGTGAAGAAATTACAAAAAGGACCATCCGAATAAAGAAAAAGTACCAAAAAGTCCCCCCTAGAATTCTCACTTACTTAGGACCATATATGCTTAATTTCATGTTTCTAAGTCCATTGCTATAGAAAATTCAAAAAGTACCATTACCATAAAGAATAGGTACCATGAAGTATCCAATTTTTGCTCACTTAGGACCATATACGCCTAATTTCGTATTTCTATGTCCATTATTACAAAAAAATCAAAAAGTACCAAAAAGCCACCATTTGTGGTTTCCCACTCATTCGGGTCCATATAACCTTTATTTCATGTTTAGAGGTTCATTGGTGAAATTACAAAAAGTACCATTCGAATAAAGATAAAGTACCAAAAAGTCTCCCCTCACTCACTTATTACCATATATGCTTAATTTCATGTTTCTAGGTCCATTATTATAGAAAATTCGAAAAGTACCATTAGAATAAAGAAAAAGTACCATAAGTACCAGTCTAATAAAGAAAAACTGCTATAAAGTCTCCCCCAAAAATTCTCACTTACTTATTACCATAAATGCTTAATTTCATGTTTCTAGGCCCATTATTAAAGAAAATTCAAAAAGTGCCATTAGAAGAACAAAAAAGTACCTATATTTCGGTTCTCACATTTTGGTACCTAAATATTATCCCCTACTCCTAACTCTAACTTCACTCAGATACATATCAGCCAACTTTTATGTCGATAAGTGAAATAATTAAAAATATTAAAAAGTACCATTAGGAAAAAAGTACCAAATCCCCTTTTCCTCCTTGAACACCCCTCAAGTTTGAAATTTAAAAATATTCCATTTTGCCAAAATTGTTTCCGCTTAAAGACATGCCTCAAACGATTAAAATCTGTGTTAATGTGCTCAAGAAAAATAAGTTTTAAAAAAAGTACCAAACTGTTTACCCGGATTTTGACAAATATACAGCTTGGCAGTCGAGTTCCAAATAGCATTCTGTTAGTTAATTTTTGCATGAATCCAGGAACCAATGTTGAAAATTTATCAAAATTGTCTTAAAATGTTAAATAAAATATATTTTTCCGTTTTTATCCCCTTTTTTAAGAAAATTCTAAAAATTAAAGAAAATTCAAAAAGTACCATTAGAAGAACAAAACAGTACCTATAGTTCAGTTCTCACATTTTGGTACCTAAATATTATCCCCTACTCCTAACTAATTTTAATGTCGATAAGTAAAATAATTTAAGATATTAAAAAAGTACCATTAGGAAAAAAGTTTGAAATTTAAAAATATTCCATTTTGCAAAATATGTTTATGCTAAAGACATGCCTCAAACAATTAAAATCTGTGTTAAAGTGCTAAAAAAAAATAAGTTTTAAAAAAGTACCAAACTGTTTACCCAGATTGGGACATATATACAGCTTGGCAGTCGAGTTCCAAATAGCACTCTGTTAGTTAATTTTTGCATGAATCCAGAAACCAATGTTAAAATTTTAGCAAAATTGGCTTAAAATGTTGAATAAAATATATTTTTCCGTTTTTATCCCCTTTTTTTGGTACCTTTTTTATCCCCACTGCGGTGTTAAAATTTTATTCAAATAAATTTCTGTATCGTGGTGGGAGCTTAAAATAAAATATCTATATAAAATATATTTTATGAAAAAGTACCAAAAATAAACATAATTTTTATCAATTAAGGGTTCGAATTTCCAAAAAGTACCAAACTTATATTTTTTATTTTTTGAAAAGTAAAGAATACGATTTAAAAATTTTTTCTATGTTTATTAGTTTAAAAGATACATAGGGTGCCAAAAAAGTACCAAAATAAAGTTTTTACCCGTTTTCTCCCCTAAAAGGTTCGAATTTCGAAAAAGTACGAAAAACTTGTCAGCTTATTTTTTAAATGGAGTAACACGCAATTTTAAGTTTTTTTGTATCTTTATTAGTTTTTTTTTTTACCCCATAAACGTTCGAATTTCCAAAAATCCCTTCTTATCGGATCGTTTTGGGGATGGAGGAACCCACAGTTAAAATTTCATGATTCTAACTTCAACCGTTTGGGCTGTGCGATGACGAATCAGTCAGTCAGTTTGCATATTTAGCCCCATTTCCTTAATCTCTGTTTATTTATTATAGTGACGATATACTAACAGTTCTCATACTAAAATTATATTAATAGGAAGTATATCGTTGTGAAAAGCGATAACCAGAGATCGAGAAAATGGGGGTTAGAGTTCCACAGTTATTTATTTAATGGAAATACAAAATTTCTAAAAATTCCCTTTCTAGCAGCTCAAGCAGTAGTTGTATATCATCTGTAAATTATTTAATATTGAGTATCTTATTTTTTGCAATAACTTACATACATTTTTTTTTAGATTTTCATGTGATATAAAATATAATTTTGTGGGGCAAGGGAGGTATTTGTTTTTGTTGAAGAAAATTGGTTTTGGCATTCAACATATTGTTTAATATTTATTTATATTTCTGCAAGTTTGCTTGTGGTTCATACTTCTTTCTTTCTTTCAACTACTCCTGACTCTTCAGTTGTCTTCTGTGCTCACAGCTGCTTCCTGTGCTAATGTTGTTTTAAATGGCTGCTTAAAGGAAGAAAATCAAACACCAACCTGCTCTTCTGATTCTCATTTCTTCCTTTTGATTTTTCTTTAACTCATCATTTGTGTATTTTTCTATCTCTTTCTCTTTCTATTTTTTTTTTGTTCAATACAATTGTTTTTTTTTCTATTTTATCTGATTTTTTCTATTTTCCTTCCATTTATTGCTTCTTCTACTTGTATTTATATATAGTATATGTATTTGCAGTACATTGTTGCAAATTATTTGTTATTTAATGTTTACAATTTTTTCTCTTCCCCTTCCCCTTCCTCTGCTTCTGTTCGATATTCTTGTGATGTGGTGTTTAAATTTCCGTTATCTATCTGAAATAGTAAAACGCATTGTGTGGTTTTCCTCCCTTTTTTCAAACACCCGACACACTTGATATTTTGTGTTTTTACTTTTGTTGGGATGTCGGTTTGTTAACTTGTGGTATTTTTTTCATTTGCAATATTTTCTCTTTGATTTGTAGTGTCTTTTTTTTTCTTATTCTTTGTTTCATTTTTATAAAAAAAAAAAACAACAAATCTCGGAAATACCTTAAGCTGTATTGATTAGATGGCGGTGATTTGTTAAAAGTAAAAATTTATGTACGTATATTAGGGTTGATTACTTTGTATGGATGCAAAAAAAATTAAAAATCGGAGAAGAAAGAGATTCTTTGAACATTTCTAAGCAACTTTATCCTAGAAACCATAGGTCTTAAATTTACTGTGATAATGTGAAAATTTAAAACAATGTTGTAAGAAGTACTATTTGTGTAACGTTTGTGTTAAAAGTTAAGCATTTTGAACCAATTCAATGTTTAATCGGCTTCAAATTTCTATTAATTTTATTAAGGCGTCAGAAAAAATTTTGTAGGAAAACATTTTATTTAGTTAGCTTTTTCAACACTAGATTTGTGGCTACTAAATATGTAATAATTGAAAATAAAGACAAGTAAGAGAGCTATATTCGGCTGTGCCGAATCTTATATACCCTTCACCAAATTATACCTTAAAATAAAATTTAAAAATTTTTTTTTTCAAAATAGTTTTTTAAAAGTTTTTTTCAATTTTTAAAATTTTTTTTTTTAATTTATTAGTGAAAAAAATTTATGACAAAAGAAAGTTTTTTGTCATAAAAAATTCGGGTTAAAATATATGTTTCCCGATTTTGACCCATTGTAGGTCCAACTTTGTATAGCCTTATATACATCGTTGCAATGGACTTTGAAATATCTATCATTAGATATCCATATTGTCTATATCTATGACTTAGTAATCGAGATATAGATAAAAAAAATAGGCCAAAAATAGAGGTTGTCTCGGATTTTTGCTCATATCTCCGTTATTTATGGACGGATTTTGCTGATTTTAAATAGGAAACTTTTCGAAAGTATGTCTGACACAATTCTTGAAGATTTGGATTCCGAAGATATCTGGGGTCTTCAGAAAATTGATTTCATCAGACGGACAGACAGACAGACATGGCTTAATCGACTCTGCTATCTATAAGGATCTCGAATATATATACTTTATAGGGTCGGAAAATTATATTGTGGAAATTACAAACGGAATGACAAATTTATATATACCCTTCTCACGAAGGCGAAGGGTATAATTAATGAAACTCACTGAAATTTCGCAATGTCGAAATCCATTTTAGACCTGTAGTTTCTAGGGCAAAGTTGCTTCGTATAATCATTTCCCTTATTGCGGTTTTTTGTAAAAAAAAAAAATCAACCCACCCTAATGTACACACATACATACATATGTACGTGCAATCTTTAGATAAAATAAATAAAATTTTATATTTGGCTTTAAATGCTGTTCTTGCTTGATTCCCTATTTTTTTAATATCAGAAAAAAAAATTTATAAATCAAACCAACATTTTATGAAAAATAAAAAAAGTAGTTGAACAAATTTAAAATTCAAACAATATTGTGATAAATTTATTTGTATTTAAGGAAACATATTTCGATTTATTTAAGGGAGTTTCCGGTTAAACTTTTTTAACATGATTTACATAAAATTTAATAAGAAGTTTAGAGGGAATAGAAATTATCAATAAATTTAGACGTTTCAAATTCTATATGAACTGTTTGTTTTTATAGAACTCTTAACTAAATCAAATTATCCCCTTTAATTTGAAACAGACTATAAAAATATTTCCATATAAATTTTTGAAAAATAAAAACTATTTAAGTGTTTGGAAAGTAAGGTGAAGTTATTTACAAAATAATCTCCTCAGTTGGCTTATGCATGAAAAACTAAGAAAAACTGAATATGGTTCTGTTCTTTTGATACAGCTATCATAGTGACATAATTCATAGATGTTTGGACTATTTCAATTACTTAGCATCAACAAATTATATTACACATTTATTCAAATTCTAGAATTTTTATTTAACTAAAACAGTTTATATAATTTAAAAATTATCCCAAAATTGTGCCTTCTGTCCATAATTACTCCCATATAATGCCAACTTCGGAAAATCATTCACGAAAATAAATTATTGAAATTAAAAAACAACTGTGTTTGCTCATTTACTCAGTGTTAGGTATTTTATGGTCGGGCTTGACCTATCATACTTTCTTGCTTGTTAGAATTAGGTTTTGTTGTATTTCAAAATGAAAACATTTTTTTAAAGAAATAAAAAAGAAGAAATTTCCGTAATCTACAATTTTATAATATTTATGAATATGGTCTTATTTTGACTGAAAAAAGTCAGCGAATAAAGAAATATTCGATGAGTAACTCAGTGATACAACAAAGAATGAAGTATTAATACCTGGGAAGAGATACTATTTTCGAGATACTATTTCGAGTCTGTTTTTGAAACATGCCAAACACCTCCTAAATCTTGAGTTACGGATAAAAAACGGGTTTTCGTACATTAATGTACTTAAGGACTGAGATCGTAAAATTCTTAACACACGTTTTTCATTAAAACTTATAACCCAAGTATTATTTGATTTTTTTTTTTTTTTGGATCAAATTACCTTTGTAAAGCATGTCAATTATGTTCATTTGTTGTTAATCTGATTAAAATTAGTGACCAGAAAAAAGGTCCTACAAAAAGTTGGCCAAACAATCAAAGGTCTGCCGTCAAACTTTTTCCAATGTTATTAAACAGTACCGGGAGAACTTGTCCGTTGATATAAAACCTGGTTAAAGTAGAAGGAATGGCCCAGAGGATGTTTCTAAAGCCAAAAAGCATTTTCAAAAAAGCTTCCAACACCTCCGGTAGGAAAGCAGCCCGGTTAGGTCAGTACTTGGACTATTTGGTACGAAAAGTTAAAGCTAATGCAGGTTTAAGAACACACAAGCCTCAAAAAGTTCCCAACAGGAACGCTGCTAAAAATTTTGAGGCCAAAGACAGAGCACGGAAATTGAAGTCAAATTTTATACAAAAAATATACCTGCTGCATAATGGATGACGAAATGTAAGTATGGAAAATTTTTTGCAGCTTCTGGGTAAATTTTTTTATGTTTTAGATGCTCGAGGGAATGTTGAAGAAAAGTTTAGGACCCAAAAGCAAACAAAATTTCCCAAAAAGTTCTTGGTATGGCAAGCAATATGTAGTTTCGGCAAAGAAAGCCAAACATTTGTTACAACGGGCTCTATAAATACCGAAATTTACATCAAGGAATGTTTACAAAGGAGAATGCTTCCATTCATAAGACTTCATAATGTGTCTACTTATTTTTGGGCTGATTTGGCATCCTGTCACTATGGTAAGCAAGGTCTTGAGTGGTACAAGAACAATGATGTGGTAATTGTGCCAAGAGAGGCAATTCCTTCAAGCTGCCTGGAGCTGAGTCCAGTGGAGAGATATTGGGCTGTTGTTAAAAGAGAATAGAAGAGCACAAGAAAGGTGTCCAAAAGTGTGGTAGATTTTAAACGGCAGGGTTTTCGAAAAAGGTTCAAAATTGTATCATTAGTTATTAGAACTTTAAAAATATATTTTTTTTTTTTTTTGCAAAAAACAATAATTTCAATCAAATAAGAAAAGATTCAAAACAGTATGTTTAGTGGTTTCATTTTTATTAACATATATGTATGTTAAACATTTTTCAATCTCAGTCCTTATAAGCAAATAACTTAGTTATCAATTAATTTTAAGCATTAAATTTAGAAGAAGGCATTTCCAATGGTGTATATGCTATTTAGTAACCTTGTGAAAAATGTGTGCATTTCGCCAGGAAACATATTTTTTTTAAAATTTTTTTTTTACCATTTTCCGAATTTAGAGATGCTTTTACACAATATTTCATAAAAAAATACATACAGATTTCTCAAGGCTACTTAAATATCATATATACATTTCGAAAGGCCTTAGTTTCTTATTTCTAAATCAGCTGAGAAACTCAGTTAATATTCAACTAAGGTACGAAGAAAAAGCAAAGATTCTTGTTGTACTCAACATCAGCTACCAGAAAAATAGTAACAATTTCAAGATAATTTTTAGTCGCACAGTGTAATATTTATTAAAAAATTCTTTCTAGTTATGAATTTATTTTTCTGTTTATATATTTTACTTTTTTCTTTTAATTTGCTTTGTATTGTGATAACCACAATAAACTTGTGCAATATTATTAATGCATATGGGTTGTGTTTGAATATTTTACTAGTAAACTAAATTTTTGCTTTCACTCTATATAAAACATTATTTTAACCGACAGCATAACTATATGTTTATATGTTAACTTATACATCGTGATAATGGATGTAATACGTTTAATTGCGGCAGCTATATTTTGTGCATTTAATTTGAACTCTTTCATATAATTAATCAACTATAATATAGCTACGCACCCAGAGATAAATATAGTTTACCATAACCGTGTCTAATATGTTTACAAGTTTTATTTAACAATATTCACCTCTATCACGAATTAATATTTCACATGAAATATGTTCCCTTTTCCCATTTTTCGCTCATGAACGTTGTTCACGTGAAAAAATTCCCCATGTGAAATTTTTAGATGGAATTTTGTAAACAATAAGCAGCTGTTACGAACAAAATCAACTATTGTGAATGAAAAGTTCATGGGAATATCACGATAGCACGAGGGAAATGGATATTTCATGGGAACATACATTTCACATGTTATTGCCGATAAGGGTGATTATGGTTAATGTAATTATTTATATGATTGCGGTAACCATAATATGTTTAATTTACCATTTACATGATTGTTGTAAATAAATATATGTTTATGGCAATCATGTTCAAGATGAATAATTGTATCATAATCACCCCTATCGCGAATCAATATTTCACATGAAATGTGTTCCCTTTTCCCATTTTTCGTTCATCAACTTTGTTCACGTGAAAAAATTCCCCTACATGGGAAATTTTTAGATAGAATTTTGTAAGCAATAAACATCTGTTACGAACAAAGTTAACTATTGTGAATGAAAAGTTTAAGGGAATATCACGATAGCAAATTCCCCTTCGAGGGAAATGGATATTTCATGGGAACATAAATTTCACATGTTTTGCCGATAGGGGTGAATATGTTATTCTTAGAGTATCATAATCCGAGAACAATACAATATGGTGAAATATTACACCATAAATAAAAATGGTTGCCACAAACTTATACTTAATTACTAAAATCATATGTAAGATTGATACAATCATGTTAATGGTAAATTAAACATATCATGGTTACCGCAATAATATACATAAATACAATGAAATGGTTATGGTAAACAACTATATTTTCTCTGCGTGCCAGTACTTTTAGAGCAGTATATACATACTTAGATGTTTTGTTTTTTTCAACTTTCGTTTTTTTTTAGTTTTTGTTGAACATATTTTTATTCCATATACTTTTCCCTTTTAAATGCTGTCCTAAATTTTATCAACAATCGATTTTTTTTTTCAAAACAATTTTTTTGTTCGATTTTACATTTATCATAATGTCTTCTGTTCATTTTTTTAAAGAAAATATTGATGTAAAAGCATACTTTCACCATATAATCGTATTGCAAAAAAATAGTGTATATATGTTTTTGTTGGTGTGGTGTATTTGTATTATTGTTGTTGTTATTGTTTTTTTGGTGCTTTACAACTACGCACTTATCGCACCCTTAGCATACATTTTTCCAGCACAGCATTTTATTGCTTTAGTTGTCGCTGTTGTGCTCGTTCTCATTTTGACGTTGAATGCTTTTTTGTCCTTTGCTGGAAATTCAAAAAAAAAAAAAAAAAACAACTACAATAATATGAGCAACAACAACATGAACGCCACACAATATCATTCATCATTTGTGCCATTTTACGAGCATTTATATTGCTTACAAATCTCAGCAACATTCAAAAGCATAACAACAGCAGCAATAACAGCAACAAATACATGCAGGAACACCAACACAAATACACAACTACAAAATACCATATTGCAATAGAAAAACTGAAATAATGGCAAAAAAGGCTGCATTAAAAAAGAAAAAAAAAAATTAAACATGAAATGCATAAAAAGTAAACAAGTGACAAAGAGGCCTGTTTTTTACTCACAAGGTAGAGGAGAATAAAAAAAAAAACTACCGTTATTCAGTTAACTGTTGAAAGAAGTAAAAAAACCAACCAAAAACAAAATGAACATGTATGCAAGCTCACGTAACGTACTTGCATTCACATGAAGCATAACTTCATATACAATCCCACAGTCTTTGTATTCAAAAACACGTACTTATGTGTGTGGCTTTAATGTGTTTGTATTTGCGTTTATATGTATGAATATGTAAGTGTGTTAGTGTACGATGCACTATTGGTCCATGTGTGTTATTTTGATGCGGCATCGCCATGCGACATCTCATCTTTAACAGAATTTCTATTCATGGTTTCTAAATTGTATACCAACCACGAACTTTTAAATGTTTGTACATTTGTAGTCATACGTATGCATGAGCTTTTTTATAGTTTCTTAGAAATGTTTGTGTGTTAGTGCTGTTTTCTTTGTAAATAAATAGAATTCGATGTGTTATTTTAAATGCAAGAAATCTTAAAGCTCTTGACTTTTATAAATGAGTTAAAAGGAATATATTTGGCTGCAAAAATGTATGGGACATCAAATAGTTTTTATTTGACTTATAGAAAATTAACCACAAAAATGTTACTCATATGTAATGCAAGTGTTTCAAGCTTGTTTGTTGAAAAGAAAGTTTTTGCATTTTTAGAAAAATAATGAATTTTTTACTGAACTTTGCATAAATATATTTTTATATGGTTAAAGGACTATACGATTATCAGCAGCTGGAGAGGTCTTTTTATTTTCTCCACATCTCCTAAAAATCTGTTCTGGTTAAAATGCCTTTGTAACGAAGTTTTTTTTAACATTCAAAAGATTTAGTAATAATATTTTAGGTTTTTTCTTGTTCCCAGTGCTGAAGAACTAGTTGCCGATCTTTGTCACTAAAAAGATGACCACCAAAATAGTTTTTAATAAATTTTAATGTGAAATTTATTATACCCTTCACCATGAGTGGGAAGGGTATATATACGTTTGTCATTCTGGATCGTTATAGATAGCGAAGTCGATGTAGCCATGTCCGTCTGTCCGTCTGTATGTTGAAATCAACTTTCCGTAGCCCCCAAATAACTTACAAACATAATTGATACATCAGTATATCGGGAATTCTTCCGACCGAGCCGCTATGTGAAATCGAGAAAATCGACCCACAAATGGCTGAGATATAAGGAAAAAACTGGGACAACCTAGATTTTAGGTCTATTTTTGATATATATCTGGATTACTAAGTCATTAATATAGACAATATGGATATCTAATGATAGATATTTCAGTCCATTTACAACGCTGTATATAAGGCTATAGTAATTTGGACCTACAATGGGTCAAAATCGGGAAAAATGTTTTTTAACCCGAATTTTTTTTTTACCAAAAAAAAATTTTTTTCACAAATAAATTAAAAAAAAAAATTTTAAAAAATTAAAAAAAAAATTTAAAAAAATTAAAAAAAAAAAAATTGAAAAAAAATTTAAACAAAACAATTTCGAAAAAAAATTGAAAACAATTTTGAAAAAACTATTTTTTTTTTAGTTTTGAAAAACAATTTAGAAAACATTTTTTTTTTTAAATATTGAAAAAAAAATTTTAATTTTGTTTACCTAAAAATATTTAAAATTTTTATTTTAAAGTATAATTTGATGAAGGGTATATAAGATTCGGCACAGCCGAATACAGATCTCTTACTTGTTCGTAATTAGTACGATTTTAATGAAAATTATACTTTTTTTTACAAAATATTTGAGTTTTCCACCTTAAAAAAACAAACCTATTTTACTGTCCATGTCTAAATGAAATTTACATAAAATAAATTCTAGAACTTTTCACAGGATAGGTTTCCGCTAGTGGAAATCCTTGATTTTAACTTTAGAAATATATTCCTTATTGAAGTAAATTTTTACAATTAATATTGCTTTTTTTTTAAGTAATGCACACACCTATTTTATTGTCCACATGTACATATTACGTACTTCGACTAAAATTTCATTAAAGAATATATTACTTTTCTAGACCATCTAGCTTTGTATTTAGGTTTGCCTGTCTGTTGATGGCACAAATATTTTTTGACATTTTTTTAATTTTTTAATCTTGTTTTTGCATATTTGTGTGGATTTTTTTCTTTTTTAACTTAACGCAGCTGATGAAATGTTAATTTAGCAAACATAAATTATGTTGTGATTTCAACTTACAGATTAAAATGTACATCTGCCATATTTGGCCTATATTTGATGGCTTCTAACAAAACCTCCTCGGCTTCTTTGTAACGAGCCTGAGAACTAAGGACACTTCCTAAATTGCCAAGAGCTGAAAAGAGAGAAAATAAATAGTTCAATAAAATATTCAAAAGTACATAGCTATATGTTGAAGATAAAGAAATATACTACAGAAATTAAACAGTGCTTAGCTGTGGTCTACTGATTTGGAGCAACTTAAGTTTTTATTTTTGGCATTTTATGAAAAATCTATAAATTCAGATTCACTATTCTTCCTATTGTTTCCTACTCATATATTCAATAGCTATGACAGATTAATTAAACCAAAACAATCGAATGGTGTAAAGAAATCAATACAAAGTTAATTTACTTACAATGAATAAATATATATCGAACTACTAATATGTAAAAACAAAATAAAATCTACCTTAAACTATCGCTTAAAAACTAAAGCTAAACTCCTAAATATGTTCTCATAAGAATTAATTGTGTATTTAAACTCCAAAAATATAAATACTAGAAAGAAAACATTTCACTTACCTTTAGGTGGATTTATTTGCACAGCACTACGATATAAACTCTCCTCATCCCGCCAATCCAAGTTGCGTCTTATCGTTCTCGCACTCAGAGCGCTCAACACCAGACACAAACTCAGTATCAGCATTTGTTGATGCCGGGGATTTTTACTCGTTCGCACATGATCCATTAGTTTGCCGAAACCAAAACCCACCAGCAGACAAAAGCCAATGCTAGGCAAGTACAACAAACGTTCGGCCACTACAAAGCCCACATAGAAGACAAGATTTGTGGCGGGTAGAAAGGGCAGCGTTAAGAATGCCAGGGCCATTAACAGAACACTGGCATTTGCACACTTGTATGGCATGTCACTCAACATGAAATCCTCTTGGTGTGTCGCTGGCCACGTTGCCAAGGAAAGATTCCTTTCAGATGCTGATGACTTGGAGGATAGCGATGATCCTGAACTGCAGGTGGAGGAAGCACTACTATCGGAGCTTTTGTTGCTGGCTGTTGTTGAGTTGCTGCAACTGCTACTGCTGCGTGAACTGCGTGCCGCAACCACGGAGGCTATAGCTTTGTGCAGAGCAAAGGTAAAGAGATGTGGTGGCGTACCGTTGGACGACGCGACACTGGAAGACATTAGCTGATGACAACAGCAGTCTGTGTGATAAACATTTGAGTGGCTCAGTGTTAAAACATTATTGTTGTTGTTTAACACCCGACACGAGCTGGTATGATGGCCGGAACTCAATTCCTGTTTGCAATCACCACAGATGTGGGGATTATTTATGCCCAATAGTTTGTGCTTGAGATATGCTGTGGTGCTGTGTAACGAAGTACAATTTGTTGTTACTGTTGGCGTGCTAGTTGCATAGTGATGTGTGGATGGTGGTGGTGGTGATGGTGTTGGTGGAGTTATCATATAGTAGGCCTGTGTTTGGTTGTCACTTGTGTCTGTTGTAGCTGTTGTTCCATTTGAGGTTTGACACTGTACCTGTTTGCAATATTTTCGTTTAGTGCGTGACTTACGCTGCATTTGTGGTTGTAAATGGTATTGTGCCCCCGATGCACCGTATGACGAGCATGTCTGATGTCTGTTTTTATAGTGTGCATAGTAATGCAGACGCTTATGGCGTTGCAACAGTAAACAACAACATTGCCAGGCGGTGTAGGTTAATGCACCATAGAAACCTATACTCAACACGTTGCGTCCATCCCATATAGTGGTTATGCGTGGTATGGCGTTCATGCCCCAATCGAAACTTAGCACTTGTGGATTCAGCAACAGTTTGAAATTGAATACCGGCAGGTAAAGAAAAGTCAAAAAACGTGTCCACACGGAATTTGTTTTCGCAACTGGGTTGTCTGCTGTTGAGAATAAAGTTTGGGGTCGTGGTATCACCGCCAGCCGACAATACACCGTGCCCAACAACACTGAGGTCAACACACATACCGAACGTATGCGATGTTTGTCTTTCAGACCACTTAAACCACGTATCACATCAAACATACCGCATATTATCAAAGCGGTGATGGCTGTTTCTTTAAACAACAATGCAGCTATAGAGGAAACTAAGGTTAAACTTAACGCCAACCACTGTAGTGGATCACCCCGCTCTCGCCACGCTATGTGGCGCATATACGTGAGAAAGGTTAGTAGGTAACAGACGCAGGCGGCCAAGTCAGCTCTCCCCACAATTCCTGCCACAGCTTCTGTATGAATGGGGTGTGCAGCGAAGAGGGCTCCCGTCGCCACAACACCCCACACTGAGGAGAGGAAATGCCGAGCCACCTTCACTACCAAACCGGTGGCTAAACAATGCAGTAAGTTATTGACCAGATGGAAGCCCCATGGATTATAACCACTGAGTAGAAAATTTAATCTGAATGTGAGAACACTCAGTGGCCGATAGGAGCCATGAGAGCCGCTGTCTGTTAGCGGTGTGCCCCAGTAGTCATGCAGAAAAGCATTCTTCCAGGGCGCTGTGCCTGAGACATCTGTGTTGGCTAGAATGGCACGTCTGAAAGAAAAGAAAATATTTATTAAATAAACAAAATATTGATTTTATAAAAATTGTTGTGTGTGTATATATTAGGGATGCCAAACGGAAATTGTTGTTAGTTATAATTTTTAATATAAACATGTTCGATAACAAAAGTAATAATGATATCCTTTATTAAAGGACTATATTTTGAGTACATATCCTGTGTTCATAAATAAAGATTTTTAAAGAACTATATATCATAGTAATGGTAATATGCTAGGGTACATTGCCATTACTATTAGACCAATCGTGTAAGTATTAGTTGGGAAGTTTAAAAGTTCTTTACTGTTGGTTATTACTGCGCAATTTTACACAATTCTTATTAAAAGTTGAACCTCAATAGAATCCAGACCATAGCTAATTTAAACTTAACTATGGTCTTAAACTTAAAATTTTGTATTTTTGTTGAACATTTTTTGATTCTTCCCTATTAGTGTTCCTATTCGGGAAATATTTGTTTAAACATTTATTATTTCACCACAGATCCATTGTTATTTTGTTGCCAATCTAATGATTCGATTATATCCATAGATTTTTTCGATACAAGAAACTGTAAATCATTTGATAAACAATAAATTCGGTTACCACAACAAAAAAAAGAATTGGATTTTGGATTTACGGGATTGGGATTTCGGGATTGGCATCCCTAGTTTATATATGTATTTGAAGGCCTTTTTCTGTGTCACAAAAATTATGTCAACATTTAAATTCGTTTAAAGTAATTACCAACCTCTAAACTCCAGCTGTTCTTACTTAATATAAATCTCACTTTTATTTTATTACTAAATTTTGTTTCGTATTGGAAAAAAATGTGGAACATTTCCGTCTAACTAAATCAATAACCTTTATATTTGTAAGTACCTATGTATACACGTACACCTCCCACCTCTCTCTACACAGATTTTTATTATTTATGTCCTTTTTTTCTTGTTGTCGCATTTGTTTTGTTTTGGTTGCTTTTTTTTTATTATTAAACTTAAAAAGCTTTGCCATAAATTATAATTATGACATACACTTCCATTCAATATTTCAAAATTAATAAGGCATAAAGTTACCAATTTAAAAAAAAAAATAAAAATAAAATGAAACGTATCGTAACGTACGAACTACTAAAAACAAGAATTTCCGGTTTCAATAAACTGCACAGTATTGGCTTATAGGTTGTATTTCCAGAAAGTGTGTTTCGTTTGGAGATGTAAAATATTTGTGGCAACTATTTCTACTTGATACTTTTGTAATAAAGTTTAAGTTTTCATATATAAGAGTTATAAAAACCAAAAAAAATTTGCAGAAAAATATTTTTGGTAAAATTTGTTTTTTTTATGCTTTCAATTTGAAAATATTCAGCTGCATATATATATATTTGCAATAAATATAAATTATTTAGCTAAATTAACCAAAAATCTTAAATCCTTCATATCTCAGTCATTTATAGACTGACTTGTATTCCCTAGGTCCCTGAGTGCAATATTTTTTGCTGGAAAATATATAAAACTATCAATAAATCTAGCATTTTATGAAATTAATTTCTAATACAACTCTTGTTTAAGCACCCTGTATTCAAGCATGTATTTACTCGTAATACGAGAACCTCATAGCGAACCTTCAAATATAAATTGCTTACACACAACCGTAAACTCACTTACACAGCAAATATTAAGAATTTCTAACGGTGTTTAGAACACACTCAACTGAATTGAACAGCATTGAATACAACCCAGTAGTTTTACAAGCAGTCAATTTATACCTTATAGACAGTACTGCTCACTTAGCTGACACCAATTTATATACTTTTGGGTCATTTTAGGAGTAATATAATCTTTGCAATGCGAAGAGAAGTAAATTGGTTACTTTATACATCCCATGTAATGTAGCCTGAAGCCAATCGTCAGTTTAGTGTTCCTAAGTAATCCGGTGTATTTGTCACTTAAAACGTAACTAGTTATTTTACATACCAGAAGTACTACTAATGCTATGTGTCTTACGTTATTTTTAATTGTTGTTTTCTGAAACCAAATTAACGTATCATCCATGTATGTGTGTACATTTTTGTGGAAAAATAAAAACTTAAATAAAAGTATTTTTTTTTTTAATTTAAATAAATCCCTTAAATAAAAAAAGTGTTTTATAACTTTATAAAAATACTAGCTGACCAGGTGCGCTTCGCCTCCCCAATTGAATGAAATAATTAGTACTATTAAGTCTCCGTTTGTGAATAATACTAATTCAGGAAAACATGTCGATAGTTTCATGTTTATTAATTCATTACAAAAAGTACCATTCGAATAAAGAAAAAGTACCAAAAAGTCTCCCCCTAGAGTTCTCACTCACTTAGGACCATATATGCTTAATTTCAAGTTTCTAAGTCCATTGTTATAGAAATTTCAAAAAGTACCAGTAGAATATAGAAAATGTACCAAAAAGTCCACACTTGTGGTTTCCCACTCACTCGGGTCCATATAACCTTTATTTCTTGTTTCTATGTTCATTATTGGAGAAATTACAAAAAGTATCATTCCAATAAAGAAAAAGTACCAAAAAAACTCCCCCTAGAGTTCTCACTCACTTAGGACCCTATATGCATAATTTCATGTTTCTAAGTCCATTGTTACAGAAAATTCAAAAAGTAACATTAGAACAATAAAAAAGTACCTATAATTCATTTCTCACATTTTGGTACCTTAATATTATCCCCTACTCCTAACTCCAACTTCACTCAGATATATATCAGCTAACTTTAATGTCGAGAAGTGAAATAATGTAAAGTATTAAAAAAGTACCAATAGGAGAAAAGTACCAGTGTCCCTTTTCATCTTTGAACACCCCTCAAGTTTGAAATTTAAAAATATTCCATTTTTGGCAAAATTGTTTTCTCAAACGATTAAAATCTGTGTTAATGTGCCCAAGAAAAAATATGTTTTAATAAAAGTACCAAACTGTTTACCCGGATTTGGCCCAATATAAATCTTGGCACTCGAGTTCCAAATAACAACCTGTTAGTTAATTTTTGTATCAATCCAATGTTAAAAAAATTATCAGAATTGGCTTAACAATTTCAAATAAAATACATTTTCCCGATTTTATCCTCATTTTGGTACCTTTTTTATCCCCATTGCGGTGATAAAATTATATTCAAATAAATTTCTGTATCGTGTTGGGAGCTCATAATAATAGTTTATTAGTTTAAAAGATACATAGGGTGCCGAAAAAGTAGAGTGTTTACCTGTTTTCTCCCCTAAAAGGTTCGAATTTCGAAAAAGTACGAAACACCTGTCAGATTATTTTTTTAATGGAGTAATATGCAATTTTAAGTTTTTTTGTATCTTTATTAGTTTTGAAGATATAAGGTTACAGAATTTACCCTTTTTTATCCCCTAAACGTTCGAATTTCCAAAAATCCCTTCTTATCGTTTTGGGGAGAGAGGAACCCACAGTTAAAATTTCATGATTCTAGGTTCAGTCGTTTGGGCTGTGCGATGATGAATCAGTCAGTCATTCAGTCAGTCAGTCAGTAACGTTACTCTTTTTCATTTGAATAAAATTTTTGTTACAATTTACAAAAAAATTTATTTTTATAGTTTAATCACTAATGATGAAATTTTGAACCTTTTTCGAAAACCCTTCCATTATGGTTTTTAGAGTGCTTTATGCCACTTTGTTCGAACAGGTTGTCCATCTTCGTTTAAAATCTACCACACTTTTGGACACCTTTTTTGTGCTCTTCAATTCTCTTTTAACAATAGCCCAATATCTCTCCACTGGCCTTAGCTCCAGGCAGTTTGGAGGATTTGCCTCTCTTGGTACAAATACCACATTATTGGTCTTGTATCTCACTCAATACCTTTCTTACCATAGTGACAGAATGCCAAATCAGACCAAAAATAAGTGGACACACTAAGAAGTCTTATGAATGGAAGCATCCTTTTTTGTAAACATTCCTTGATGTAAATTTCGGTATTTATAGAGCACTTTGTAACATATGTTTGGCTTTTTTGCTGCAACTGCATATTGCTTGCCATACCAAGAACTTTTAGGGAAATTTTATCTGCTTTTGGGTCCCAAGCTTTTCATCAACATTCCCTCGAGCATCAGCAACATCAATATTTTCACCCGGAAGCTGCGAAAAATCTGCCGAACATACATTTCTTCATCCATTATGCAGCAGGTATATTTTTTTTTTTATAAAATTTGACATCAATTTCCGTGCTCTGTTTTTGTTCCTGTCAGGAACTTTATGAGCGTTGTATGTTTTTAAACCTGCATTGGCTTTAACTTTTCGTACTAAATAATCCGAGCACTGAGCTAACCGGGCTGCTTTCCTAACGGATGTGTTGGGAGATCTTTTGAAAATGCTTTCTATTTTTTTAGCTTAATAAACATCCTGTGAACCATTCCTTCTACCTGAACCAGGTTTTCTATCAACGGACAAGTTCTCCCGGTACTGTTTAATAACATTGGAAACAGTTTGATAGCAAACCTTTGATTGTTTGACAACTTTTTGTAGGACCAAGTTGGGTTTTTTTGAAAATACTTAATAATTTCAGTACACATTTTTTTCTGGTCACTCATTTTAATCAGATTAACAATAAATGAACACAATTGACATTAAACATAATAACTGACATGATTTACAAAGGTAACTCGATAAAAAAAAAAAAATCAAATAATACTTGGGTTAAAAGTTTTAATGAAACACGTGTGTTAAGAATTTTTCGATCTCAGTCCTTAGTTCAGGACTTTCAGCCAGAACTGCTGGGGAAGATAAGCGTTACAAACAGCACACATACATATATACAGCATGTAACGGAACAGAACTGAATAACAGCATTTAATTAGTAACATGAGCTTTATGGTAAAGAACTCAATTGCTTTTCCTATTTTTTTGCAAGTACCTACAAGTAAATTGTAGAAAGATGTTATGTTTGTAACGTGGTGTTAGTGAGCACAGCCGGCGCCAGGTGGTGGCTAGGTGGTGGCTACGATGGCAATAACAACAAAAGTCTTAAAGTTGTTACGCAATAAGTGAATAAATATTCTTAAGCGGATGCCCTCTACTTTATTCTACACAACACTAAAACATAAATTCGAAACATTCAAACTAAACTTGCTACCGGTTATCAAAGCTTCCCTTGAAATTCCGTATATATGTATAAATTGTTGTTATTGGTATTGTAGACGTTGTATTTGTGCTAGTGGATGTTGTAGACACGCAAAATGTATGAAACTTTATAACAAATCGACAATTAATCAACTAAAGTAAACTGTTGCAATACAAGAGATACAAGTATCATGGGGAGATATATACTTGTATCTGTTACATGGAAGAAAACAAGAGAAAGGACTAAGGAGGTGGACAGTGTAAAGCCACCTTATTAAACTTGTTACAAGTCGATGTTAGTTGGGCAAGTTTTCAAAGTGACTTTCTTAACTAATTTGATACAGGTTAATACATATACATATATACTATCTATGTAGATATACTTATATAGGAAACACACATACACTGCTAACTACATTCCAATACATACACAAATTTCTCTTAACACATAGACAATTTTATTGTCTAGGTATCCCGTAAGAATAGAGAAATTTATGGCTTTTGTGTCTGTGGAAATGTGTACGTTTGTATGTATTTGTGGGTATAGCATTTCACACTGTTAGTAATTGTATATTAAAGTATGTGTGTGTGTGTGTGTATATATGTATATTTCTAACTGTCAGGTGCCACGGAAGTTTAGAGTTTCGTTTGGCAATTAATGTGCTTATTTCTGTCGCTTCTAGTTAACAAACGTCGTCAAAAGGAAATTAAATTGGTCTCTAGAGACCATCATCCTTTGCTGGCGTATATTTTATACAGCACTCACACAATTAAACAGACAGACTTATACATACACACACATTTATGTGCGTATGTTTGTATATATGTATATAGACAAATATTAATACTCTTATACTAATGCCCAAATATAACGAACGAACGAACGAACAAACTAGCAACAAGCCAAACTGGCGTCTAAACATTTTAATTAATCTTAAATGTTGTCATTTGTTTGAGTCATAACTTTGTTTGGCCAGTTTGGAAAAAATTATTAGGAACTATAAAAACACTTGCTGGCAAACACTGTGTAAAGAGCCTTTTATAATATTAAGGTCATCAACAGGTTTTAGGGCGGTATTTTGAAGGTATTATTTCTCATAAATACTATTTATGTGTATTAAGCGTTTTAAAAGTATTTATTTGTAAAATTGTTGAATACGAACAGGGGTTTTTTAACAAACGTTATGGCAAATGTATTAAAGTTACTTTTTAATCGGGTTAGCTACTGAGATAATGATACTAAAATGTAAGAAATGTAGCTTTTCTTGTAATAATTTTAACAATTCAAATCTTGTTGTAATTTTAACATTTAAATCTTGTTGTCATTTTAACAATTCAAATCTTGTTGTAATTTTAACATTTAAATCTTGTTGTCATTTTAACAATTCAATTCAAATTTGAGCAATTTTCAATCTTAATTAGTATGATGACGGTTTTGAAAAATGTTAGTTATCATTTTCTTATATTGCTCAAGATAAAAAGTTAGTTTTACGACTACCTTGCAAGCGAATACATAGAATAAATTCTTCTTTAGATAGAACTTAACAGACAAGTGACAGTTAAGGGTGGTTTTAAAACTTGAGAGTATCGAAAATCCAAAAATTTGCATAATAAGGACCGTCCTAATACATTTTAACTTCTCTTAAAAATATTCTATTCATACTCCCTAATACCACGGCTAAATAAGAATTGAAAACATAAAGTACTAAGGAGTGAGATCGTAAAATTCTTAACACACGTTTTTTATTAAAACTTTTAACCCAAGTATTATTTGATTTATTGCGTACTAAAATTATTAAATATTGTTACTTTTTTACCTTTAAAAAACGTGGGTTTATTTCCTTTAAATTCTTTTGATTGCAAATAAAAGTAGTTTTAGTAGTTTAAAATTGTAACAACTTTTTGTTTATTTAGAATGTACAACAACAACAGAATTAAATAGTCACTCAGTGTCTTTATACACGTTTATCAATTCGCAGAAATGCACACAAACTTTATAATGTACAAACACACATGTACACGACAATTGATGTTAACTCTAACACCGCCAATGATCAACTCAGCTCACGATTGCAGCCTCTGCCACTATTTATACACGCACTGCCATCTCTCGGGAATCATCTACAATGCTCTTAACGGACATACTAGTATGTTCGATTTCTAGAGCTTTCGATGTCATTGCCAGCAGCCCAAACATTTAGTGTTGCCATACTTACAAACAATGTCAATGATGGACGTGCCTTCAAACATGATGAATGCTGCAGGCAGTCGTTACAGACTCTTAAATTCAAATCGTCATTGCACATTCGTAACAATATTTTCAACAAAACCCAACTTGGTCCTACAAAAAGTTGGCCAAACAATCAGAGGTCTACCGTCAAACTGATTCCAATGTTATTAAACAGTATCGGGAGAACTTGTACGTTGACAGAAAACCTGGTTCATGTAGAAGAAATGGTCCGCATGATATTTCTAAAGCCAGCAAATAGAAAGCATTTTCAAAAGAGTTCCCAACACATCCGGTAGGAAAGCAGCCCGGTTAGCACAGTACTCGGACTATTTGGTACGAAAAGTTAAAGCTAATGCAGGTTTAAGAACATACGAGGCTAAAAAAGTTCCTTGCAAGAACTCTGCTAAAAATGTAGAGGCCAAAGACAGAGCACAGAAATTTAAGTAAAATTTTATACAAAAACTACACCTGCTGCATAATGAATGACGAAACGTACGTATGGAACATTTTTCGCAGCTTCCGGGAGAATATTTTTATGTTGCTGATGCTCGAGAAAATGTTGTAGAAAAGTTTAGAACCCAAAAGCAGAATTTTCCCAAAAAGTTCTTGGCATGGCAAGCAATATGCAGTTGCGGCAAAAGATGCCAAACATTTGTTACAAAGGGCTCTTTAAATATCGAAATTTACATCAAGGAATGTTTACAAAAAAAGGATGTTTCCACTCATAAGACATTTTAATGTGTCCACTTATTTTTGGCCTGATTTGGCAACCTGTCACTATGGTAAGCAAGGTCTAAGGTCTGGTACAAGAACAATAATATGTTACTTGTACCAAGAGAGGCAATTCCTCCAACCTGCCTGGAGCTAAGTCCAGTGGAAAGATATTGGGCTCTTGTTAAAAGAAAATTGAAGAGCACAAAGAAGGTGTTCAAAAGTGTGGTAGATTTTAAACGGAGATGTACTATAAAAACATGAAACATGAAAGGGTTTCCAAAAAAGGTTAAAAATTTCATCACTAGTGATTAAAACAATAAAAATATTGTAATAATAATTTCAATCAAATAAAAAAAAAAATTAAAACTTTAAGTTTAGTGGTTTCGTTTTTATTAACATATATGTATGTTAAGATTTTTTCGATCTCACTCCTTATACAGTCATTATTTTAAAATTTCTATACAAAAATAGCTATCTACTTGTACGGAATTCGTATTTCCTCACACTGCCTCAAAAAACGTGCATTATTTCTACTCAATTTCCACTTGTATTGTTGGGAATTTTGTCGCTGCCGTTAATGTTACTTCTATTGTTGCTGCTAAAGATATTTGTTGTTTGTGTTAAATACTACTTTTCGTTATTTAACTTTTAAGGCAGAAAGTCTTTCATACACAAAACTTTTGTACATTAGATGGCATTATTATGCAGGAGTAAATTCGTAATAAAAATGACTATTACGAACATTTTGCAAAGATAATTAATTCTATAATAATCATTTTCATAATAATGATACAGCTTGGTTGTTCTTTATACATTTGTGGTATTTTAAACTATGTGTTAGTTGTATATGTAGGTGGGGAATTTTGTGTTATTATTCCTGTTTCTTACTAATGTATTTTCACATCACTTATACATACATTCCCATGTTTACATATATGTATGTGTTTCCGTTATCTTGTATGTGTGTAAGTATGTGTTTATGTTAATGCTGCGTTATCATTAACATTACCAACTACAAAGTTTAAGGAGTAGACACAAATAACAACATATCTAGCAAAGCGTACGAGTAACATCACCATTTACGTAATACCCAAACAAAATGACTTCCTTTGTGGATGTAGGCAAATGCATAACAGCATTTGATAGTTTATAGGAAACCCAGAACAGGGTTAAAACAGAACTATACATCAGTTACCATCCATATAAGATTTATTCGTATTTATGTGTTTTATATGAGTAGACATTTCAAATATGAACCGATATTTATGAAATTTAATTGTGGTATTTTTGCTTTATTTTATAGAATATATAACTTGTGAGCTTATGTAAAATCTATACTATCAACATGTTCTTGTGCTAAAACAATAGCTTATGTCACAATTTGTTAAATTATCCCTACAACTGCTTACTATAATTTCCATGCAAGAATTAAAAACACAAAGGCAGATAATTAGAAAAAAATTAGAAATATCAAATACACCAGGAAGAATTAAATTTTTTTAAGTTCACCAACGATCAGTTCTAAAACAAAACGTTTGAGTATTCTATCTTAAAATTACCTAAACTTGTAAGTACTTGTATTGTCAACTAAGTATTTAAGTATAGTCAAAACTTTAACCACCTCATTAACCAATAATTCAAACAAGTAAGAGTGGTACATTAGACTGTGTCGAATCTTATATACCCTTCACCGAATTATGCTTTAAAACAAAGTTTGAAAACAACTAAGGACTGAGATTGTAAAATTCTTAACACACGTATTTCATTAAAACTTTTATCCCAAGAATTATTTGACTTTTTTTTGATCAAGTTAGCTTTGTAAAACATGTCAGTTATTACGTTTAATGTTAATTATATTCATTTGTTGTTAATCTGATTAAAATTAGTGACCAGAATAAAGTGCGTACTAAAATTATTAAATATTTTCAACAAAACCCAACTTGGTCCTACAAAAAGTTGGCCAAACAATCACATGTCTGCCGTCAAACTGATTCCAATGTTATAAAACAGTATCGGGAGTATTTCTCCGTTGATAGAAAACCAGTTTCATGTAGAAGGAATGTTCCATATGATGTTTCTAAAGCCAATAAAAAGAAAGCATTTTCAAAAGAGCTCCCAACACATCCGGTAGGAAAGCAGCCTGCTTAGGTCAGTACTCGGACTATTTGGTACGAAAAGTTAAAGCCAATGCAGGTTTGAAAATATACAAGGCCCAAAAAGTTCCTACTAAGCACTCTGCTAAAAATTTAGAGGCCAAAGACAGAGTACGGAAATTGAAGTCAAATTGTATACAAAAAATATACCTGCTGCATAATGGATGACGAAATACACGTATGGTAAATTTTTCGCAGCTTCTGTGTCAATTTTTTTATGTTGCAGATGCTCGAGGGAATGTTGAAGAAAAGTTTAGGAACCAAAAGCAGACAAAATTTCTCAAAAAATTCTTGGTATGGCAAGCAATATGCAGTTGCGGCAAAAAAGCTAAACATTTGTTACAACGGGCTCCATAAATACCGAAATTTACATCAATGAATGTTTACAAAAAATACTTTTCCATTCATAAGACTTCTTAATGTGTCCACTTATTTTTGGTCTGATTTGGCATCCTGTCACTGCGGTATGCAATGTATTGAGTGGTACAAGAACAGAATGTGTTATTTGTACCAAAAGAGGTAAATCCTCCAAACTGCCTGGAGCTAAGGCAAGTGGAGAGATATTGGGATCTTGTTAAAAGAGAATTGAAGAGCACAAAAAAGGTGTCCAAAAGGATGGTAGATTTTAAGCGGAGATGGACAACCTGTTCGAACAAAGTGGCATAAAGCTCTATAAAAACCGTAATGGAAAGGTTTTCGAAAAAGGTTCAAAATTTCATCATTAGTGACTCGAGCTATAAAAATATTTTTTTGTCTGTAAATTATAACAATAATTTCAATCAAATAAAAAAAGATTCAAAACTGTAAGTTTAGTGGTTTTATTTTTATTAACATATATGTATGTTAAAGATTTTTCGATCACAGTCCTTATTTCTCATGTTTCTCTTTAAGAGAAAATATGTGTTTATACCGTTTGTAGGCAAAATGAGAAATTGTAGTTTGTGTGCATGTATGGATCGTGTTGTGTATGTGTAAATTTTCGAAAATATGAACAATATGAACGCGCAGCACTGGTGTATTTTTGCGTATACTTGATATAATTAATATATGTATGTTAAACATTTTTCAATCACAGTCCTTATTTGTAGAAAATTTTTTTTTTGGTAAAATTTTTGGTGAAATTTTTTTCCTAACCATTATTATTTGGGAGCTTTGCTGAGTTTAATTCAACAGTCTGACGGACAGATTGGTAGGCCTAACATTTTTAAAATTTTTTCGATTCGAATTCTTCTCACAATTTATAGAAACGGGATACAGACCTCACTTTATGAGGTCTGAAGTAGAAAATGTGGAAATTACAAATGGATTCAAAAATGTATATATACATTTGCCGCTCATTGTGGAGAGTATAATAAAGATCAGTCATGACACTAATATTACTATTTTAAAATTGAATATGAATAATAAAACTACAGATTTTTATCAGAAAATTATAGATCGAAAATAGGTTTTTCAATTGAGTATTTCTATTAAATTTTCAATTTAATTTGTTGAATTTTTTAGCAAAAATTTAAAAAGAAAAAAAAAAAAGAAAAAAATTCTTCAGATTCTATGAATTTTGCTGCTCATGTTAAATACAACATAAACATACAACAACAAGTGTTGTTCTTGTTGTTGTAAATATATGTATAATAAAACGTTGCAAAACCGGCATTCAGAATATTTAGCATTCTTATCGTTACACAAGCAGTAACAATACAAGGACGAAAACAAATACAAATACATACACACAAACACAAACTAAGACAAACGCTTAATATAAAATAACTGTTCAGCATATTGTTACAGAGAGGTGTTCCTATATGTACCTTCATATACATATGTATGTGAGTGTATATTAGTATACATGTATGTATGTGTTTATTTGAGAGCATATGTATGCGTGCGTGATGTTCCATTAAGAGGGGTGACACATTTAGTTTTAACTTTAGCAACATTGCCACCTTACAAGAATGTAGCATTTCCGTTTCTCCCTTACACACACACACACACACATTGAAACACATTATTGTGTGAGTTTTGCATTATAAATGGAGATGGTAGATGAAGGAGATTTTCTATTGAATAAGTATCTCACATTTACAGTGGCTTTAACAAATAACATCAATAACACGCCAACACGATGATGATAATGATGGTTGCGATAATCACAGTGTTGGTGATGATGACGATGATGATGATAAAGGCGACCTCATAACCATTACTTCCGCCATCACTTTAAGCTCTAGGGAATATTCGATTTTGGTTGAATATTTGCATGAAAATTTGTGTACTCTATCCCTCACACACAATCTCTTCCCTATTGTTTCTTACTCTCTCTCTCGCTCTCGCTCTGTTATGAAATCAATACACGTACAAATATCATGCATACATTTACACAAAATGTAGTCTGAATATACACTCCTCTGGAGTGTCCCGGAGGCCATGTGAAAATACATATAAAAAAGGAAAGAACCAACGAACGAACGAATGTAGTTGAATTTACTCTAAGTACAATGAATGTAAATATTCCTACAGCAACAATAATAATGATGATGACAACACTAGCAACAACGGCGGCGGCAGCAGTAAAAACAACAACTGCTGTTTTGTTTGTTTGTATAAAATAAAATTGTATAAATTTGTTTGCGATTTAAACGTGAGTGTTGGCAATTGTATGCGAGTGTTTGTGCGACTATCGGTGTATTTACTTAAATAAAAGGCAGGCTGTAAAGTGCTTTAATAAAACAGTGCTGTACTAAATGTTTCCTACAACTTGTACGCTTTGCGTTTCACAAAGTTATATATTTATATTTCGAAACAAGAAGGTTCTTGCTTATTTTATTAAATTGTTTGCCCAAAAAAAAAATTTATTTTGACAGTTAAATACAATAGTACTTGTGGTTGCTGAGTTATTCTTTAAACACATAGACTACAGCAGGCCAGCGAATAAAGTCTGTCAAAATTAAAATACACACGAGTATATGACTATTGCCACTATAGCCAACTTAAGTGGCAATGTAGCCAAGTTATATTGTCGTTGACGAAAACGAACATATCTATGGAAATGTCAAACTTCAATGTCATCTGGTTAGAGATCTGCGCCGACTAAATTTAACGGCGGCGGCTCAAAGCCGGCTGTCAGCCGACAAAAGAATAATTACTCAAATTGTAAAAAATTTAAAAAGTGAAATTCCGAACGTTTTGTGAAATTATAAAGAACTTTAATCAAAAAACGGCAGTTGATTTTCAAATTTATCGGCGGCTCGCCTCAGCCGTTTTCTAGCCGATCGGTGCAGGTCTCTGCATGTGGTACGATGTTATCATCGTTTTCAGTATAACTAAGTAGCTGACTACAGGGTGACAATTGCTGCGATCGTAATTTGTAGTTATTAAAATGAACTAGGTTTTTATAAAAATCAAATAGAACAAAGCAAACAGTTTTTGTTAACAAATGTCGGTTCTTAATTCGACTAACCTCGTATACTAAACTATATGACAATTACAAAATTATAACAAATAATGATGTTTTTATCCTATCAATTTTCATACAAAAGTTGTAACATTATCTTTTTATAACTGTCATACTGATCAGAATTTATCCTCCACATGCACTATCACTGCGTATGTGCAATGTTGATTAATTATATCAAGTATACGCAAAAATACACCAGTGCTGCGCGTTCATATTGTTCAGATTTTCGAAAATTTGCACATACACAACACGATCCATACATGCACACAAACTACAATTTCTCTTTTTGCCTATGAACGGTATACACACAGATTTGAATCTTTTTTTATTTGATTGAAATTATTGTTACAATTTACAAAGAAAAATTATTTCTATAGTTCTAATCACTAATAATGAAATTTTGAACCTTTTTCGAAAACCTTTCCATTATGGTTTTTATATTGATTTCTGTCACTTTGTTTGAACAGGTTGTCCATCTCCGTTCAAAATCGACCCTACTTTTGGACACCTTTTTTGTGCTCTTCAATTCTCTTTTAACAAGAGCCCAATATCTCTCCACTGGACTCAGCTCCAGGCAGTTTGGAGGAAATGCTTCTCTTGGTACAAATACCACATTATTGTTCTTGTACCACTCAAAGGCTTGTTTACCATAGTGACAGGATGCCACGTCAGGCCAAAAATAAGTGGACACATTATGAAGTCTTATGAATGGAAGCTGCCTTTTGTGTAAACATTCCTTGATGTAAATTTCGGTATTTATAGAGCCCTTTGTAACAAATGTTTGGCATCTTTTGCCGCAACTGCATATTGCTTGCCATGCCAAGAACTTTTTTGAAAAATTTTCGACTTTTGGGTCCTAAACTTTTCTACAACATTTCCTCGAGCATCAGCAACATAAGAATATTCTCCCGGAAGCTGCGAAAAATTTTCCATACGTATGCAGCAGGTATATTTATACCCTTCACCATGAGTGGCAAGGGTATATATAAGTTTGTCATTCCGTTTGTAATTTCTACATTTTTCATTTGCGACTCCACAAAGTATATATATTCTGGATCGTTATAGATAGCGAAGTCGATATAGCCATGGCCGTCTGCCCGTCTGTCCGTCTGTATGTTGAAATCAACTTTCCGTAGCCCCCAAATAACTTACAAACATAATTTATACATCAATATGTCGGGAATTCTTCCGGCTCGGTCCCTGTTAAAAATCGCGAAATTCAGCCCACAAATGGCTGAGATAAAAGGAGAAATCCGGGATAACCTCGATTTTTGGTCTATTTTTGATCTATATCTGGATTACTAAGTCATTAATATAGAGAATATGGATATCTAATGATAGATATTTCAAAGTCCATTGCTACGATGTATATAAGGCTAAAGTAATTTGAACCTACAATGGGTCAAAATCGGAAAAAATATGTTTAACCCGAATTTTTTTTTTTACCAAAAAAAATTTTTTTCATTAACTTTTTTTCACTAATAAATTTAAAAAAAAAAATTTTAAAAATTAAAAAAAGAAATTGGAAAAAAAATTAAAACAAAACAATTTCGAAAAAAAATTAAAACAATTTTGAAAAAAAAATTTTTGAATTTTGAAAAATAATTTAGAAACAAAAATTTTTTTTAAATTTTCAAAAAAAATTTAATTTTGTGTACCTAAAAATATTTAAAATTTTTATTTTTAAGTATAATTTCGGCAAAGCCGAATATAGCTCTCTTACTTGTTTTTGTATAAAATTTGGCTTCAATTTCCGAGCTCTGTCTTTGGCCTCCAAATTTTTAGCAGAGTTCCTTTCAGGAACTTTTTTAGCCTTCTAGGCTTTTAAACCTGCATTGGCTTTAATTTTTCGTACCAAATAGTCCGAGTACTGACCTAAACGGGCAGCTTTCCTACCGGAGGTGTTGGGAGCTCTTTTGAAAATGCTTTCTATTTTTTGGCTTTAGAAACATCATGTGGACAATTCCTTCTACCTGCACCAGGTTTTCTATCAACGGACAAGTTCTCCCGGTACTGTTTAATAACATTGGAAACAGTTTGATAGCAGACCTTTGATTGTTTGGCCAACTTTTTGTAGGACCAAGTTGGGTTTTGTTGAAAATATTTAATAATTTTAGTACGCACTTTTTTCTGGTCACTAATTTTAATCAGAATAACATAAAATGAACATAATTGACATTAAACATAATAACTGACATGCTTTTCAAAGGTAACTTTATCAAACAAAAAAAATCAAATAATACTTGGGTTAAGAGTTTTAATGTAAAACGTGTGTTAAGAATTTTACAATCTCAGTCCTTAATGTTTACCTCTAAATTTCAGAATGTATGGAACATAGAATAAAAGCATAGAACGGAAGGAGAGAGCAATAAAATGGAAAAAAATTGCTCTCTTCACACACATACAAGTGATACAGTAACAAAATACATGCAATACATTCTCATGAATTAGGTTTTTGACAACAGACATAGGTTCTTTGATCTCAGACATAGGATGGTAGGAATGTTCAAACATTTTGGTGTATGTTCTGACCTTCTATGCTTTCATATGTCAGCAACATTGGACAGCATCATCAATTCTGAGATTACGGAAATTCTTTTTAAATTATCCTCGTATCTACACACACATCCATAAAATGATATGAAATGAAGTGTAGTTTGTTTCGTTGATTTCAATTTTCTGCGTTTGAAGGCACAAATTCCGAAACGTTCATTTTGTGTAGTTGGTGAATAATTGTGTATAGAATTAAAAAAAAAGACGAGCTTTAGTTCAGTTCATAGCGAAACAGTAAAGGAACAACAAAGTACTGAAAATGTATATGAAAAGAATATAAAAAAGTGTGTGTGTAGGCTGGCTGTTTGACTCACAGACAGACATACTGACTGACTTGACTGGCTGGCCTCTTTTCAATTCATATTAAAAATAAGTTTTAAGGCTTTTTTATATACAAAAGAACAAAAAAAAAAAAAAAAAAAAATCATGAAAAAAAAACTTGGAAAATGAAGTGTAGAAAGCAAGAAATATAAGTAACTAAATATTATGTGAGGTATAGAAAGCAGAGCAGCATAAAAATATAAGAAAAAATGAGACCATTACGTTAAACACTTTCGGTTTTACTTAAACGCCTCTTTTACCACCATAAACTGTTTTCCACTTGTCTTGTCTCTACCACCTCCTGGTTGCAATAAACTGAATAGAAATTTGTGTTCATATTATGGCACCTTCCTTCTACTTGTTGTCTACCGCTCCCCCTCTGTACTCGTTTACTCGGAAAATGAGGAAATTTATACGTTTAAAGATAATAGTAAACATGTTTATAGACATTTTGTTTTTTTTTTGTTTTTTTGCAAACAATTTACTTAAAGGTAGAAAAACTTTTATTTAATTTTGTTGTTCTTTTGTTTTTAATAAAATGAAAATTTCAATAAACATTTGTGAACTTTAAGAACTTTAAGTTCAGTTTTGAAAATATTAAATCTTTCGACGTGAGCAGAATGTCTGTTAATATTTGTTTTGAAGTAATATAAGATTGGATTTTAACAAACAAATTTGTTTATACTTATTTGCAAATAAATTAATTTTAAGGTGATTTAAAAGTATTTAAGCTTATTTTGTAGATTTATAAATAGCTTTTTAAAAGGATTATATTCAGAAACAGCTGTTATATAAGATCTACTGGATTTGTTCCTTGACCATATCAAAACTAGGTTTTATTAACCTTAAGTTTTGGAAAACAAAGGAAAATTCCATTATGATTTGGTATCGTTTAATGTTGAAGTTTCAACTTTAAAAGCGATATTTCTCTGACTGTCTGCTGTATCTTGAAATCAACTTTTTGAAGCCCAGAGTTTTTAATTATTTGGCTTAATTCTTTTTCATTACATCTTCTTAGCAAGTTTATAAGATTTACAAACTATTGTTTTTAATACTTGTCTCTCAAAGAATTTTTTCATTATGCTGCTCATTATTTGCCACCAACAAACATCTTCTTTAAAGCTTTAAGTTGAAACTGAATATAAGTTTTTTTTTTTTTTTTTTTTTTTTTTTTCGCAAAACTTTTCGTCTTAAAAAGTGTTGTTGTCTGTATAAAAGTTTTTTTTGTTCTACTAATTTTGTTGCTTGTTTCTTTTTATTTTTGTGCCATAAAAATGTTTCTAATTTAACAATAAGTTATTTTTAATGAAACTTAGAGACATTTTATACATGTTGTAGTATTTGATACGAACGCATTATAAAGAATCGTTTTGTACATTGTTACAATACATTTACAAAACTTTGGCCATAAACTTGATTTTCATTTTGAGCTAAAAATAATCATACTATTGGCAAAACATGTTGGACACCCTACAGATTATTGTACAAATGGTCATTTGAGGAGAAAAATCAAAATAATATGAAAAGTTACAAATTTATGTTGTCATTTTTAAATCATTTTTAGCACAATGACCGAATGATTTTTTTTTTGATATTATTAGGACGATTATACAAAGTTTACCTCCTCCAACAAACATCTGTTTGTAATCGAAAATGATGTTAAACATGTTGTTGGTTTTTGTAGTTGCTTATTTTACCTCAATAGCATCGAAAGATAAGTTAAATTTCATTTGGCAAAAGTTTTGCCAACAATTTACTAGAGAACCTAAACTTTAAGACAGCCAACAAACCGCACACACAAAATTCTATTTAATAAAAGGTGTGTCTGTGTGTATTAGTGTTTTTTTTGCTTAGAACTGTTTATGTGTTTTGTAGGTACAAGTTGTCCAGGTCGCTTGCAAAAAATACAGTGAGTATCTAAACTTAGTCTGGGGAAATACCGCAAAGTAATTTATAAAATGTTAAGTTGTGACTCTATAAAGTATGATATGAACCATGTCCGTCGAACCGTCCTTCCAGATATCTAAGGGACCCAAATATTTCATGAATATAGTTGCATAGGTTCGATAATTTTGTTATCAAAATGGTTGAGATATAAGAAATGCCGTCACTGCCTCGATTTTTGGAAAATCTTTAGGTATAAAAACGATTCCTATAGAATATTATTCTGTACAAAAACGGTGTATATACACGCAAAAAAAAAAAAAAAAATATAGTTGGGCATTGTTACTGTAACGTTTTTCATAGAAAATCTTTAGGTATAAAAACGTTCCCCGGTTTAGGCTCTTTGTAGATAAAAAAGAAATGTTTGCCAACAACATTTTTTAACAAAAGTAACTTTTTTCCAAAAAAAAAATTGTGTTGACTTAAAGTAAGGAATATATCGATATTACTTGTTTATTATTTACATCTCTTATTTCACCCACTGTATATTGCAGATTTGTAGGTTGTACTTGTTTCATAAATTTTTCTTCTACCGTCTGTTGTTCTTGTTTAGATTTATGCTTTTTTGGGTTTTGTATTTACCAAGGACAACATAAAAAAATAATAATAATAATAATGAAAACAACTACAGCAACAGCCATAAACAATATTATTTTAATAACAAGGATAAATCATTTTTTAATTTTCTTTTCATTTTTGGTTCTCAATTTTTTTTTATTTTTATTTTTTTTTTATTTTTAGAAGACACAAAATATGGCCTTCAGTTTTACACAAGTACTTGATTCTTTTATCTTTTTTGTTTTATATTGTTACAATATATATACATAAAATTGTTTTTATTTTAAAGAATTTTTTCCAGCATACCTGTCATCATAAACAAATCCAGAATTTAATGTATTTAAATATAGAATAAATGCCAAAGCACAACAGCCCAAGCTAGTGTAGTCCATCATGCTGAAAATAAAGAAAAATAGAGAAATTAGACTAAAAAAAAAACATTTACACCGAAAGTAATCTTAAAATAAATTTACAACAAGTAGGTAACAAGGGCATTATATTTCCAAAAATATTAAAATTTGTGTTTTTTAATAATATTTAACAAGTTGCTCTCGTACAAGGTAAAATAATTTTTTAATTGATCATTTGGTTGTCATGGGAAAAGAGCAAGAGGTTTAACAAATCTTCCCTCACCTGATTGTGTAAAAATGTCTAACATACTTAAGTCTAACTAAAGAACGCATACTTCATATGTTTAGTTATTTATAGATCCATTCTTTAAAACTAATATAGATATTGAAATTAACTTTTGTTAAATGTATAAAATTAAATGTTGAACAAAAATCGATTAAAAATTATTTTTGTATTTAATTTATCTAAATGTATAAAATATAAAACATGTCAAATTGTCATAATATCCTAATATTTCACAATGGTTTTATTGCTTTTCAAGCAAAAAATGTCCTAAAATAATATTACATTCTATGCTATGTTAATTGTGTTATCGTAACGAACCAACACAGACCAACACCGAATGCCTAAGAGTCGGTTAAGCCGAGCTGCCGAGTCGTGATATATTAGCACATTATGACAATATGACTGATAAGAGGCCTTGTGAATTGACCAAATATAAAAATTTTCTGGCAACAAAATGTCATGCACAATTCAAACAGCAAATTTTACATTTTCAAAATTGTTTTCGTTTAAAATAAACACTGAATGAGGATTAGAAATGGTAATCTTAACGGTAGTACCTATGAAGTTATCGTGGGGAATGATTTGAAATTGGTGGATTTCGAGAAAATTTTATATTTGGCCACAAATTTGTTAAAATTAATTCTTTAAAATACATTTATTGACTTATTTTTAATATGTTGATACAAAAAACGAAACCTCAAATAAAATGTGCAATAAAATGTATACACCACGCATTTTCATATATAAAGCTAAATATTTTAATTATATAAAGAAATAATAAGTTCGAATAAACTTAAAATTAAATTTATAATTAAAATTGATTTCGTGGAAAATTTATGGGAAAAAGTACCTAAAAACATGTAAGAGAGCTATATTCAAATTATATTTATATTATAAAATTTAATAAAAAAATTTTTTTTTTACACTTTTTTAAAATTTTTTTAAACATATATTTTCAAATTTTTTTTTCGAAAATTTTTTAAATTGTTTTTTTTCAGTTTTTTTTTTTTAAATTTTTTTTTTTTAAATTTTTCTTTAATATAATTTTTAGTGAAAAAAATTTTTTTTTACACTTTTTTTAAATTTTTTTAAATATATTTACAAATTTTTTTTTTCGAAAATTTTTTAAATTGTTTTTTTTTCAGTTCTTTTTAAAAAATTTTTTTTTAAATGTTTCTTTAATTAATTTTTAGTGAAAAAAATTTTTTTGGTGAAAAAAATTCGAGTTAAAAAATATTTTTCCCGATTTTGACCCATTGTAAGTAAGTGTAACTTACTGTAGCCTTATATACATCGTTGCCAACATCAAAAAAAAACAAAATACGCAAAGCAATGAAACCAACACATATCCAAACATTCGTTTTGTTGCTTTTTTATCAAAGCATGCAATAAATTGTCTTTTGTTGATGAAATTTTCAGAGGTTGTCTCGGATTTTTGCTCATATCTCCGTTATTTTGCTGATTTTAAATAGGAAATTTTTCGAAAGCATGTCTAACAGAATTATTGAAGATTTGGATCACGAAAATATCTGGGGTCTTCAGAAAATTCGAACTCCGCTCTCTATAAGTATCCCGAATATATATACTTTATAGGGTCGGAAAATTATATTGTGGAAATTAAAAACGGAATGACAAACTTATATACACAGTCTTACAAAAGTTTACATACGTTTGAAATTTTTCTATTTTTTTGGAAAATATATAATTTTATTAAGAGTTTTAACTACATTTTTGTTTAATGCACTTAAAAACAATACTTCCATCATATTTTATAACATTTTGTTGGTATTTTATATAACTAACAATAAAACACCAGTAATTGGTATCGTTTTAATGTTACATAAGTTTACATACTCTGCAAAAAAAAATGTACCGTTAAAATTTCCGCTACAATTTTATGAGTGGTAGAAAGTTTACTTTCACTAAAAGTGATCACACTGGCAAAATAAAACCAAAAAGTATTTTTAGTGAAGAAAATAGGCAAATGCAAATAAATTTCTGAGCCAATTCGAAAAACCGTCATTAAGTTGAGAAATGATGGCAAATCTTTTAATGAAATTGGAATTTTATTAAATTTAAGTACAACAATAATATAAAAATTCAAAGAAAATGAAAATTATGAAAGCAAAGCTCGTAGTGGGCTTCCCCGCATTCTCGACAAACGAACAGAGCGGTCTATTATACGTTCCATTCAAGAAAATCCAAAGCTAAGTGCCGTCAAACTAAACCGGAAAATGAGAACAAATCTAGAAATTACCGTTTCTGATCAGACTGTTTGCCGATGTATCAAGAGAAATGGGTACAATAGCAGAGTTGCCAGAAAAACAACATTACTTAGATCTATGAATATCCAGAAGCGCTTAGAATATGCCCAAAAGTACGAAAATACGCATGTAAATGACCCTACATTTTGGGAGAGGGTAATATTCACAGATGAATATAAATTTATGGTAGGAGGTGATGGACGAAAAAAAGTTTGGCGAAAGCCTAATGCAGAGTTATTACCACAAAATGTTAATTGTACCGTAAAACATGGAGGCGCGTCAGTCATGGCCTGGGGATGTATGGCGGCAAATGGTGTCGGTAAGCTCAGGTTCATCGATGGTACTATGGATAAGGCCATGTATATCGATATTTTAAGGGATAGCTACCTTCCCATCGTCCAACTTCTAGATCTGGAGGACAACGCAATATTTCTCCAGGACAACGATCCGATGCATTCATCAAAGTTAGTTAAGGAATGGCTTCTATATAACGTTAAAAACAAATTCGAACATCCCCCGCAGTCCCCCGATCTTAATGTTATTGAACATTTATGGGATATTTTAAAACGAGGCCTAAAAAATCGACAAGTAACATCAGTTCCAGCACTCAAAGAAGCGTTGATGGAAGAATGGAGCAAAATTACTCCAGAAATAACAAAAAAATTGAAATAACAGAAATCTCAATAAATCCGAAATAGCATAAAAAAAGTAATTAAATAATTTTTCACTAAATATTCATTAATAAAGATGAAATATATTAAGGGTATGTAAACTTTTGTAAGGACGAACTCCGAACCATCTTTATTGGAAAAGGGGGTGGGGAAATTATTAAAGCGATAACTGAACAGAAGGCGTAATTAAGCTGAATGGAGGAGAAGCAAAATATTAACTTTTTATTTTCGGATTTTGGTAATATAAAATAGAGGGTTATCCATCAACAGTATACCAATTTTTGACTCTTGTTTTTCCCATAAATTTTTCACGAAATCAATTTTAATTTTTAAAGTTTTTTTTTTTAAATAATAAATATTAAACTCTAAATTTAATTTCAAGTTTATTCAAACTTATGTATTTCTTTATCTAATTAAAATATTTAGCTTTATAAAAGAAAATGCACGTTGTATACAAAATTTTGACTCTGAGTTTAAGGGCTACAATGATGAGAAGATTGTAATTTTTTTAAATCCTAATTATGTATGATCGGCATTATCGAATATTGTATTATAATCTGTTTTATTTAAAATTAGCTACAATGGATCCTATGGAAGTGTACTTTATAGAACTCGCTCCTTCTAAACTTCTAAATAAAAAAAATAAAAAATTTATTAAAAAATAAACATGATAATTTTATAAGGGTATTTTAAAGTTCAGCAGCACTTAATTTCGAGTCACTTTCAATGCTCTTTAGCAGGCGTCAGCCATTCACATTCAGGCATCATCAGCTTTTAAAAGTTACATTTATAAACATAGTAATTGCTCCCACACACACAGCTTTCTATTAAGCCACCCCCTTGTCAATTACAAATGTTGACAGTTTACTAATTAAACCAATTAGCTTATTTTAAATTTTGTTAAATATTTATGAAAAATTGTTGAATTTTAAAGCAAAATTTCTGAAAAACCGCCCACTTACAAATTATTTAAATAAGTTTGAATGCTCGTTTGTTTTAAAATAGTATGTATGTACTATTAAAGAAACAACAATATTTGTTATAAAAACAATGTGTATTATTAAAAATATAAAGAATTCTTCTGTGCTCAGTAACAAATTGAAACAAAATTTCTCAAACATGATCTGAAATCTTTGGCAATATTGTTTATGATACAAAAATAAAACTTTCACAAAATAATATGTATCAAAATTGTTACTTTGTATCTACAAATAAAAAAAAAAATAAAAAAATAAACATAAATGAATTTCAAAGTAAAAGTATAATTTTTCTAGTCAAGGAAATTTTATCAAAAAAAGAGAGGCAAGGCATGGTAAACATACTTGATGGGGTATAGAAGAAGGCATAAGGAAGGTAATAATCAAAATAAGAATTTCAAATGAATCTACTACTACTCATTCTTTTAAAATGTTAAAAGAGGTTTCTTTTTTTGTTAAAGTTTATTCGGGGCTTTTGCTTACTTTCAACGTATTTGTTTTTGTGATCCACAAAATTGGGTTGTTGTTTTTTTTTTTTTAGTTTTTGTTTTTAAGTTTTTGAAAAATTTTGCTACAAATATGTATTGCTCTTAGCGTAGTAGAAAATTTGTGTTGTTTATTGTTGTAATATATAAAGCATTTTCTTGTACAACAAATAATAAGAAAAACAATGTAGGGAAAAATTGCACAAGCAAAATATTTGTAAAATTTTGTTAATATTGTTGTTAGTTGTTGTTGCTGCTGTTGTTATTGTAAGTTCTTCGTGTACGCACTACTGAGTACATGCAGATAAGAGTGAGAAGATGGCTGACAGAGTTTGAATTAACTCATATAGACTGTGGGCTCTAAAAGTAGTGGTACGGTTTTAATTGTCCACGAAATTCATACCAATGAAATTATGAAATACAAAAATTGTTGTCGATAGGATGTATTCAATCGATTAACCGATTAATTTTGGTCGGTTAACTGTTCGAATAATTTAAAATTGCCGATTTTCAAATAACAAATAAACCGATTAATTTGTGTGGTTAACCGATTTTTTTTTTTTTTTGCACTTTATATAGATATATAGTTGTAAGCACACAAATTTTATTTCTTAGCTCATAAAGATTAATTTCTAGCAATAGTTTTTTAAAAATATAGCACAAAAATTTATACTTAGGATTTGGAAATGAACTTTTTTCTAGATTGTATTATAATTAACTTTGTCCTAATGAGTCGGAGAACGACTTGATAATAGATGTAACTAAAGACATAACTAAAACGAGTCTTTTATCAGAAACTATTAAAAGTACTTACAATCTAAGAACTCCAAAGATTTTATATGAGAAATTGGATATTTTTTCAAAAGTAAGGCATGATACTTTTGATTTCTCCAACATCTACAATCAGTGAAAGACTTCTTTACAAGTCAAGTTTTAATAAAATTAATGAAAACAGGTAAGAGAGCTATATTCGGCTGTGCCGAATCTTATATACCCTTCACCAAATTATACTTTAAAATAAAAATTTTAAATACTTTTAGGTAAACAAAATTATTTTTTTTTTTTCAAAATTTAAAAAAAAAAAATTCTAAATTGTTTCTCAAAATTTAAAAAAAAAAATTTTTCGAAATTGATTTGTTTTAATTTTTTTCCAATTTTTTTTTTAAATTTTTTTTTAATTTTTAATTTTTTTAAATTTATTAGTGAAAAAAAATTAAAGAAAAAAATTTTTTTTTGTTAAAAAAAAATTCGGGCTAAAAAATATTTTTCCCGATTTTGACCCATTGTAGGTACAACTTATTATAGCCTTATATACATCGTTGCAATGGACTTTGAAATATCTATCATTAGATATCCATATTGTCTATAGGTTCTCCCGGTACTGTTGAATAACGTTGGAAACAATTTGACGGCAGACCTTTTTTTGTGTGGCCAACTTTTTGTAGGACCGAGTTGGGTTTTGTTGAAAATATTTAATAATTTTACTACGCACTTGTTTCTGGTCACTTATTTTAATCAGATTATCAACTAATGAACATAATTGACATTAAACATAATAACTGACATGATTTACAAAGGTAACTTGATAAAAAAAAATCATATAAAACTTGGGTTAAAAGTTTTAATGAAAAACGTATGTTAAGAATTTTTCGATCTCAGTCCTTAGAAATTATTCGGTGAATCGAATAATTAAAAAATTAACCGATTATTAACCGATTAAATCTAAACTCTTATTATTTCATCGGTTAACTGATTAAACCAGAAACGCGATTAATTGAATACTCTAATGATCAATGCTATGTTGAATGATTTTGAAGAATGTGTGCATTGAATTATGAAAATAGCACAGATCTGTTATTGCATACATGCATATACTTTCACGAATGTGGCATGTTTCTTTTTATGGACCGACCACTGATTGTGTGCTTAAGTCGGCTTTAGAGTACTCAGTTCCATGTACGCAATCTAAACGTAATTGATCAAAGAGAAACTGGTGGGCAAATTTGATACAATACAGCGTATAGAAATAAATTTACTACACTTTAATGGCCTTTCATGCCATGAGAATCGATGTAACTAACGTTTGGACCGAAGCAGCTTCTGCCGTTTTACACTCATAGTCAGGTAGCTTTAAAATCTCTGAAGGGGAACGTTATTAAATCTTGGATATCCCATATAATGACTTCTGCAGTTATGGAACATGAAGGAGAGCAGGATTTTAATTTAAACAACCATTTATCAATTTATGTTTGACCAATATCCTTCATTTCGACGGAATTATGGACACTTTAGTAATTAAACCGTGAGTTTACACGAATTCTTTCATTGCCTACTGTACACTGCTGCTGTTGAATGATGATAGTCAGGAGTTAGAAGTTTGAAGATACAATATTAACAACCCAAGCAAAAATAAAAAAATACAAGAATAATATAATAATATTGATGCATATTTCGTTTTTCTTTTCATTTTTACTTCGTATGTTATTTTGAATATGAAAAAAAAAACAAAGTTTGACTGCTTCATACTCTTACTCGTCTAAGTGGAAATAGTGAATTTTCATTTTACGCCCAAAATCTATTCAAAAATTCTTACTCAAGCTTCTGAAAACTTTATCTCTATTGGTTGAGTTCTTTTTAGTTTAGTTTTTTAGCTTTAAACTCAAATAGTTTTCTCTTTAGTGTTTGTTTATTGTTGTATTTAAAGTTTTGGATTAGTGAAATTCTTTATGTACTTTTAGTTTTCCATATCTGTTCAAACGTTTTTTTCTCCTTTTGATATTTTTAAGTTCAATTTAGCCTTTTGGATATTTTTTGAGAATTTTAAGTTCATTGCTAAGTTTGTAGTTTATTTGGTTCTTGTGTTTGTGCCAGTGTTCATAATCACTGTGGTCTATGTCATATATTAATATATATTGATATATTGATATTAGGGTATCATGGCTGGTAGAATATTCTAGCAATGCTCGCTTCAAACGAATCAGTTGCATTCGGTACCGGTTCCATGTGATTATGTGCTCATAATAAATAGGACCCTTTTGCTTCCACCAAATACAGCTCTTGTTGATATATTAGGAAGCGATTTTTTAATTTTTTTTTATGAATAATTTAAGTAATAAAAATAAAAATTTTATAAAAATAAATACTTTTTTTTGTCTGTAACTATACATAATGACAGGATTCAACCAAACTTTTCTTTAATATCCCTAATTTTTTAATATTTTTTAACTTTTTCGCAAATATTTAAACTATTCTGTTTACAACTTTTCGTGTAAAAAAACATGTTCACATGCATAGAAAACATAGAGTTTGATGTATGACAGTATGTCAATGTTCGCATATGCAATGTCATCTAATAAATGATGTCATTAATGATATTTTTTTTATTGTTGTTGGTGTTGTTAGTTTTTATTTTTTTAGTTGTCATTAAGTTTTTTGTTGTCACAACACATGATGATTATTATATCATCACATAACATTGGTCGTCATATATTTGTTGTTTTTTTCTCTTTATTTTTACTTAGCTTCCTTTTAGTCCTTAATAATATTAGTTTGTGTATAGAACTTTAATGTTGTAGTTTCCGAACATTTTATATAAAAGTCACTCTATGACTTTAGATTCATTATAAGTTCTTTTTAAATGTGTTGGTATCAATTATTGTTCCATAGAATGAAGAGATGTCTGTCCATCTGCTGGTATATCTATCATCTTGTGCTTGTATGCCTGGCTAGTTACACATAGTGGTAACTGGAATTGTCTGCTGCTCATTAATTTTATCATTATCACAAAAATACACATAACCATGCAACGTAACACACACGCACATGTATACAAACATCCTGCTACAACATCCTTTTTAACTGGGAGCATAAACAGCACTCAACTCACTTACACATACCGAACCAGCTAAAATGAACTATAAGCTGAACATAGCAAGTGTCTATCTTTTACAGACATTTTACTCTCATGTTTTGTTCTGTATGTAGCAGCTATTTCTATATACGTATATATATTTTTTATTCTGTATTAGGTTCCGTTTTTTTCTATTCTGTACAAACTATAGAGCTGATGCTTTTGTCTGATATTCACTGGTTTTGGTTGGGTAGTGTTTTACTGTTTTTGTTCCTCTATAATTTTCCATTCTTTTGAAAGAGGTATTGTTAAAATAGAGAATGAAAATAGAAAAAAAAAAACACAGACATTATTTTATGCCAAGTCAGGTCATTTGGTTGCGTTTGGTTTCTCCTCATTTTTGCTTCCAATGTGAATGCCTCAACACAATCCATGTTTGGTCATGTTCTAATCATTGTTTGGTAAACTCAACCAATTCACTGCTATGACTACTACTACCCCTACTACTACTACTACTGCAAATGGTGACTGTCTCTGTCTCTGACTTGGTCTCACTTTGGTCTAGAATTATAATGGCCTGGCTAACAATCCAGTAAAAGTAGCATCATCATCATCAGCACCAGCAAGTGCAGTAGTAAGAGTAGTAGTGGAATGTGAAGTTCATTTAATTTTTATCAAAGATTTTGATTTTATTCACCATGTATGTCTGTCCGTTTGCTCTTTTATATGTAGTACATGGAAGGCATGCTTATAAAGGAAGCTTTAGCAAAAAAAAAAAAAAGAATATTTGTTTTTTTGTTATATTTATTATATATATATGAAGTACTCGTACATATTTTGTAGAGTTAATTTCCAGAGTAAACAAATTAAGGAATAGTTATAAAAATTGCCCCAAAAAACAGCAATAATAATGAACAATAGTTTTCTTGTTGTTATTATAGTTGTTGTGGTAGTGTTTTGAAAATAGTTTTCAATTTACAATAAATTCTTAGATTTTAAGATTAATAATAATTTAATACGGCTTCTTGTTTTCCATTTTATAGGAAGTGTTGCAAAGAGTTTAAAAAAAAAAATTAATTATGTAGTATTTAATTTTCTGAGCATTTTTTGTATAGATTTTTAAATGAATAGTAGTAATTTTTACACAGTTGAATATAATATTCTTAAGCGTAAATTATATTTTTAATACTTTTTATTACACTTAATATTTCTATTTACTAAGGCGTAGGAAATTAGTCCTAATTAATATCAATCATACGCACTCATAACATTTTTACAATTTATCAATTTTCTTTAAAACTGTTGGAGATTTGAAAATTTTTAATAAAGTTCAAGTATCACTAATGTCTTTAAAGTGAATTACAATTTATAATAAAATTGGTATATAAATTCTAACAGAGCTGGGAGTGCTAAAAAAAGGACTAAATAAATTGATTTAGATTTGTTTTGTTGTTCAAATTGTACAAACATTTAAGGCCTTATTCATAAAAAATTTAAACAACATTTTAAAATCAAATTTTGTATGGAAAATTTGCTTACAAATATTGCTTAAATTTAATTTTTTTTATGAATATGGGCATAGGGTAACATAGAGACGAGACGTAATTGTTAAAAGTCTGTTGTCAAAAACCTAACTCTTGCAACAACAAAATACAAGCTAGTCAATGTATTTTATTGTTGTATCAGACTTATGATTTGTTGTATTTTTGTTTGACAAATCGGAGTGTCTCGTCTCTATGTATAACTCTCTATGAATATGGGGGTTAAAATTTGTGTGGAAATTTTAAAAGTAAATAAAACAATTAGAAATTAAAAAAAAAATTAATTTTTCTTGTTTTGGTTTTTTGTAATTTTTATATTGTCAAAAATCTAAGTCTTTATTTTTACGCTATGGTACGTTCCATTGTATATATGTACAAGTAGTCCGAATCTTTGACAACAGTACCTAACTCCTAACATGTGGTAGTGAAAAAGTACCTTTTTTTAACACTTTACTTATTTATTTAATCTGCCTTTTATGGGCCTAACAATATGTATTTAAATCTTATAACTAAAATTAAAACTGTCTGCTCTCCAACAAGAGATGGCACTCATCTTAGTAGGGTGGTACATCTGGAACGGGTTTAGATCTGCACAAATTGTCTTGTAAGCGTATTTGGATGCTTTTGCAACTTTACAATATATTTCTCACGGACTTTCTTGAACTCTTCCGTTACCAAAAAGTACCTAACTGTAAATATGTGTTAGTAACTAAAATGTAGATGTGTTGGTGCATTTTGAAAATGAAAAGTTGTTAAAATTGTTGATAAAAATTATGAAATTATGTGTAGTAATGAATTAACGTAAATTGTGCTACATCCAATCAACAGTTTTCAGACAAAATTTTGAGACTTTTGACGTGTTTGCATCTCTCACAAGGGTGTTGAAAACATAATGTACCTGTATATGGGCAATTCCACGAGAATGACTACCACGACTGAAAACCCAAAACCCCTTGAAACTTTTTTTCAAGATGATTTAAATGGGAGAAAACACTAAAATATTACTATGTGTAAGTATTTAGAGCTTATTACAACATTTTCTTGGCAAAAATAATAGCTTAAACTGACTATATTTAATTTTCTAATTTAATTGGGGTATTTTAGGCTAAAATTGCGGTTAAAAGTAAGCTCCCAATTAGCATATCGTGTGAAATGAATTTGACTCTGATTGTTTATTTGCTATTATAAAATTGTTTATTGAAACCGAATGTATATTTTCTATTATTTTTTTTTTAGTTTATGTATACATATATTTACAGAATATATATTGTTTTATTATAAGAGAAAAATCTGTCACGTACGATATTAAATTTTATTTATTATAAAATCATTCAAAGATTGTTTTTGTTTAAATATGACTGATTGTAAAGGAAAAATATTTGGTTAAGTGTAAGAAATTAAAAGAAAACATAACGCCTCTTTTACATATACCTCAGAATGACTTCCGTTTTATGTCACGTACGATATACACATATTTCGCAAGATATTTTGGACAACAATGTTTCGAATGAACTTTTTATTATTTTAAAATATAGTACCCTCTGAATGGAAGACCAAATTATTTTTCGCATACTCTTATTTTTGCAATATCTATTCCACTCTATAGGCGTACAAATGTCACGTACGATGATATGGAATTGCTCATATGTGAGAGAGTAATATTGAAAAATAGAGGGACAGAATACTTTTTATACTTTGGTACGTACTTTATTGGGTGTATGACTTAAAAATGCGGTATTTTTTAAATTTTTAATTTTTATTTTGAAACACATTTATTCAATGTATTATTGGCCTTTGTTAGCTATGACCTTTTCCCATCTTTCTGATATGGATTCCGAGCCAAAAGAACTGCTCATCTTTTGAGGCAGAACGAGAGTACGTTCTGCATCGATCGAAACAAATAGTATTCGGAGGTCTGGACAATAAAGCGGATCAGGCAAAACTTTCCAGCTATTTCATTCTAAATAGTTTTAAACATATATTTCATAATGTGACCGATCGTTGTTATGACGTATTACTAGGGTTTCATGGCTGGTAGCATATTACGGGTGTTCTTCGACAAATTCTCGCTTCAAACGAATTAGTTGCATTCGCTACCGGTGCCATGTGATTGTGTGCAGCAGCTCATAAGAAATAGGACGCTTTTGCTCCCACTAAATACAGCTCTTGTTTAGTTTAACAACAATCTTAATGGAGTAAAGTCTCCAATTCTTGGCTTCAAATTGTTTTGGTTGGCCTGGGCAATCTTTGACTTCCGTGTTTAAATCACCACTTCTGAATAGAACAAACGATATATCGCACATTGAAACCGATGGAACACATTTGCCATAAGCATTGGTGAACAATCGGTGTGCTTCAGCGGAACTTTTTTTCAACTATTTTTATACCCTTCACCTTCGTGAGAAGGGTATACATATATAAATTTGTCATTCCGTTTGTAATTTCCACAATATAATTTTCCGACCCTATAAAGTATATATATTCTGGATCCTTATAGATAGCGGAGTCGATTAAGCCATGTCCGTCTGTCTGTCTTTCTGTCTGTCTGTCTGTCTGTCTGTCTGTCTGTCTGTCTGTCTGTCTGTCTGTCTGTCTGTCTGTTGAAATCAATTTTCTGAAGACCCCAGATATCTTCGGGATCCAAATCTTCAATAATTCTGTCAGACATGCTTTCGAGAATTTTGCTATTTAAAATCAGCAAAATCCGTCCATAAATAACGGAGATATGAGCAAAAATCCGAGACAACCTCTGAAAATTTCATCAAAAAAAGACAATTTATTGCATGCTTTGACAAAAAAACAACAAAACGTATGTGTGTTGGATTCATTGTGTGTTGTCTTCATACTTTGTGTATTTTGTTTTTGTTTTTTTTTTGGTGTTTCACAAAAAAGCAACAAAACGTGCATATGTTTGGATGTATGTTGGCTTCATTATTTTGTTTTTGTTTTTTTTTTTTTTTTTGGTGTTTGACAAAAAAGCAACAAAACGTACAATATGTATGTTTGGATGTGAGTTGGTTTCACTGCTTTGCGTATTTTGTTTTTTTTTTTTGTGTTTCGTTTCGTTTGGCGTTGTTGTTTTTGAGAAGGGTATATATAAGATTGTTGTTTCGTTTGTAACTTCTTCAATATAGCAATATCAATTAAATGTAAAATTTTTAAAAGTTTTCTTGATATATTTAGGATGATATACGCTGAAAATAGGCAAGTAATGCATCCACAACAAAGGTGAAGGGTATATAAGATTCGGCATAGCCGAATATAGCACTCTTACTTGTTTTCACTATAATGTTCAATAACAAAGTGAGAGTAAACGACAGATATTATTTTTTTTTAATATTTTTATTTAAGATTTATTTCGATATTTTAATAATTTATTGTTAGTAGTATTTTTTTATAACTTGTACCAAAATTTAAATGTTTTTTATACCCACCATATTGGATTTGTGCAGACAATATACCTTCCCCACCTTCAAGTATACCGATCGACTCAGAATCACTTTCTGAGTTGATTAAACTAATCGGTTAATTTTAAATTATCCGACTAACCGAATAATTTCTATTTTCATTTTAAATATAACCAAGAATTTTGTGTACTTATTTAAGTATTTCGAAAAATAAAAATAAATAATAGCACAAAAATATGGTATTTGAGATCCTTTTTATATAAACATATGAGTTTTTTAAAGATTTTAGTGAGATCTTCTGAAATAATCTCTTAAGAAAAGAATATAACTTAAAAGTTTTCCTTATAAACGACTTTTCTTTACTTTTAATACAACTTGACTTGGAAAAAAACTCTCTCACTGATTGTAGATGTTGGAGAAATCGAAAGTAAGGCATGACAAAGACTATCCAATTTCTCAGTTCTTTGCTCAGTATTTTTTAAGCATATAAAATCCTCCATTATACCATTGGAGTCCTTTTTGAATATTTTTAATAGTTTGGTTATGTTTTGATAAAAGACTCGTTCAGTAATGTCTTTAGTTTCATCTATTATCATGTCTTCCTACGACTTATTAGGACAAAGTTCATCATGGAACATTCTAGACTAAAGGCCATTTCAAAATTCTTTAGTTTCAGTTTCTGAGCTATACTTCCAAAAGCTATTGTTAGAAGCGAATGTTCATGAGTTAAGAAATAAAATTTGTGTATTTAAAACTATATTTCAATATAAGTACAAAAAAAAAATAAATTTCGGTTTATCGACACAAATTAATCGGTTTATTTGTTATTTGAAAATCGGCAATTTTAAATTATTCGAACAGTTAACCAACCAAAATAAATCGGTTAACCGATTAACGATTAATCGATTGAATACCCTACTCCCATATAAGGCCTGCTTCCGATAATCACTTTAACGAGCATAAATCTCCTCAAAATATTGGTATACACATAAAATGCAACATAAATAACTTCATATAGACATTAATCACATGACAAAATTTCATGGGGATCGGTACATAGTTTGTTATAGCTCCTACATAAGGCCAACCTTATGCCTCATTTAAAATTTTTTCTTATAATTTAAATTTGTTTTCATATTTTTTTAAAATTTCAATATGATATATAATATTTTACATGTTTGCATTATTATATCTTACTAGATAAAAGTATTTAAATAGTTATACAAATTAATTTACAGTTAGAATTTATAGATTGTTTTATAGATAATTTTTAATGTTAAAATTATATTTTATTGCACATATCATTCACTGAATGCAACACCGTTTTGCATTATATTAGCGATATCTGCTGCTGATACATTTTCCTTTTTTAAGGAGGTCATATCAAAATTTGACTACCTTTATGAAGCCAAATTCTGAAACAACTTAAACTCTTATAACGAATATACATAATAAAATCAATAAAATTCCTAAGAGACAAGCAATTTCCGCTTTCATATTCATTTCAATATGGCATACATTTGTTTTTCAACTTTTTTTTCAATATTATTTTCAGCTCATATTGGTTGTAGGCTTAAGTTTTATTGGAATTTTTTGGCCTCAAAATGAACCTGAGTATTTATTATATGTTTTTATGTGTATTTTTTTTGTACTGAACATTTCGTTCTTTAATTTCATTTAATAAGTTTTTGGCTTTTCTTACAACAGAAAAATATCTATTGTTGGGGCGTGTGGGCTTAAAGTAGTAGTTGGCAAAACAGGGGGAAAATTGTCAAAAATAATTTGGTAAAAGTAGCTGCTCTTATTAAAAGTTGTTTGCCAAAATATTGCACAATGTACCGGAAGCTCAAGCATTAAGGACACAATAACATTTTTTTCTTATACTTTGTTAAGGCTGTGTTTGGATTTGCTTTTTTTCTTTTTTTGTTATTTATACGCTCGGTTATTTATTTAATGAAAAGAGACCTTTTACAAGAAAAGAAAAACGACAACTACTAACACTAACATAATAATGACAATAATAATAACAACAACAAGAAAATGAGGGAAAAACGAGCCATATTGTTAAATGTGAGGAGGGGAAAAGGAAAATAAATTGAGCCAAAAACACCTTCAACCGGATACGGAAACATTAACCTCGAAATGTCAGCAAATGTAACGGTGGCGAATTAAATTTTTAGTTTTGTTACTGGGTCAACACAAACAATTTCCTATCCGCCAAAACACAACCATACAAACAAAAAGTAATAACATAAAAGTAAAAAGCAAAAAGGAAATCTACATATAAACACAAAACTAAACAACAAGGACAACAAACAAAATTAAAAAACTGCTGAACAAAAAAACAAAAAAGATTTTTATTTTATAAACCAAGAACCCTCATCCCCTCCCCCCCCCCCAAAAAAAAAAGTAACTACACGGAAATCAACTTGTGTCAACAGCTTGCAAGCTAGCAAAACAATATCAAACCTTATAATACAAAAAATACTGTTAGAGAGTGGTGGTGAGGATGTTGGTGTATCGATAGAGAATAAGGAAATGAATATAAAAACTCTCCAAACTAATGCAATCAGGTGCAAAAGCATACACTAACACATAGACAATAGTAAAATAGTAGTAAAATGCCTGCAAAAAACAAACAAAAAAAAATCTACAATACAGACACCATCGCTTCCAAGAGATTACGGCCACAATGAATAATAGTGTCGTGCAGTATCCTTTATTTAGTGCTGAAATATTTAAGCTTCGATTTCACTGAAAGCCATAAACTTTTGTTACAATCGTTTTTGCAGCTATGCAAGTTTTTGTTCTTGTAGTTTTTTATGCCCCCAAAAACTAAAACTTATTTCATTTTAAGTCTAACTGTCACAGAGTTATAAACGGAAATAAAATAATAAAAAAAAATTTTTTCTTGATAGAAGAGTGGACGGGAGAAAGAGTTGGGAAAAAGAGGAAAGTTATGGCTGTTTCCTTTAAATGTTTTTAACAACATTCTTTTTAGAACTATTTTTGTTTGAATTTGCAACTATCATTTACACATATGAGTAATTCTGTAAATTTTGTGCTTTTTCAAAATCGCCCAAAATAAGGAAGGCATAATATATCAGATGTTGTCTGCTAATCTGATATAGCAATACTGCCTTCCACTATCTGAGTTAAATGTTGGATATTTGTTCGATGTACTCCTCCTTTTTTGAATCAGTTGGTGATCATTAGGATTGTCGATTATTCAAGTTTTTTTTTTAATCGGAAAAAGTTCATAGTTTTTTTATTATTCGAGTGATCGATTAATTTTTAAAATTTACTAGATTATTCTAGTAAAAAATATTATTCGAATAATTTCGTAAAATTTATTTAATACCAGAAAAGGTTTATTATAATATAATATAATATATATATTTCGCTATCTTTCATTTAGAAATTCCAAATATTGCTATATTTAACCTTCACCATTTAAGGGTTAAAGTTGTCCGCTTTTAGTTAAACTTTCATAGTATATCTAAAACTATCTGAATTATAAGATTCTGTATAGGTTTTATTTAAAATTCGTAACAGTAAGGAAATTGCTCTCATACGCCAAATTATGGCCAAAAAAATATTTTTTCCCGAAAATCACAAAATTTAAATCGTAGGTACGAAAAAACTGTTAGAGGTATTGACATAATTTTTTCAAACTTTTATTCTCTATTATGATCTCAATAAATCCCAATGTGATTATCAAAAAATTCGGAAAGTTGTTTAACAAAATTTTTAAAAATTTGAAAATGGAGATTTGAAACTGACGTTAAAAAAAATTAATTTTTTTGCCCATCCCTGCGAATAGGTTAACATGATTGTACAAAGACAAAAACTCATACGAATGTAAATACGGATATATTTTAAGTAAAAATTAGCTTTTATTTTAATATTTCTTAAAATATGTTAATTTTTTTCCTACATTTCTTGTTCAAGTGGCCTGAGACAATGGTCTGGGGAATTTTTAATAACTTTAAAATTTTTTAACCAATTTTTATCTTTTATATCTAATTAGAATGAAAATTACGTACACATTTCGATTCTTATGCATTCGATTGAAAAAATAATTACTTAGTAGCAAAATTTTTAGAAAAACTGAAAAATTTGCATTTTTTCCGAATTTTAACGATAATACAGTTTGTGGGTCAATTTGACCCAAAGGAGATATAGGTTTAATCTGAAAAATATTTTTTTGACTGTAGTTTTCATTAATATAAATAAATCTACATATTTATGTAACATAATGCAGAAAGTTAAGGAGTTTTACAAATTTATTTCATATAAATAGTAAAATTTTACATATATCTGACCTTTGACCTCGATGCGCGTCCCGAAATCGTTGTCCGATTTGCCTCAAATTTTCAGAACTTATCTTTTAGACCTAGTGTCACAATATTCCACCCGGCACTCTTCAAAAATCGAACTCAAATTTTGTTCCATACAACTGATTGTCACTCTAATATATATGTGTGCAAATAATAACAAATTAGAGAATTTTAATTAGTCTCGTTGAATATTTTATGAAACAATTGTTGATTGCAAGACTTTATTAGTTTTCGTATAAAGCTTTCAGTAAATGGTAGATTGTTTAAAATAGATTATAAATTATATCTACATTGTTTGGTATTAATTGGAAAATCATTCCAACTCTATTGCAGATACTTTAACCTTTCCTAGGAATTTTACAGTAAACAAGTATATGTTTGTGACAACCATTTATATGATAAATTACTTATCATATAATGTTGTTCTTGGCTAATTGATATCATAATCTGACTACAACATATTTATATCATAATTCATCATATAAATGGTTATCACAAACATATACGTGTTTACTGTAACCATATATATGATTGATACAATCATGTGAATTGTAAGTTATCCATATTATGGTTACCACAATCATGTAAATAGTTACTGTAACTATAATATTGTTAAAAACTTTTAAGAATTTGGAAATGGTTACTGTAAACATGCACAACTATATTTTTTCTTTGCATGTAGTCACAAGATTTTAATTTTTATGTTGGGTTTCATAATGTTCTGGTATAGGAGTGTTAATCTAAAATAGATTAAAAAATTAATGTAGATAGTCGTTTCTAATAAAATTTTCAATTTAAACAACTTGGAAGAAAATTATAAACTAACTATTGGCCTTGTTTCAATAAAATAGTTTTATTAAAATTTGTATTTGCAACTGCGATAATATCCTCAATGAGTTTATGTAAATCAGGATTTTGATGTGTGTTGAGCAGAACAAATGTCATTGGCGGACGTCGTTATACTCAGAACTTAAAGATGAAACCGTGAATGCCTATAACTTTATAGAGTATAAGCATAAGTATATATGAGGAGTGAGATCGTAAAATTCTTAACACACGTTTTTCATTAAAACTTTTAACCCAAGTATTATTTGATTTTTTTTTTTTTTTGATCTAGTTATTTTTGTAAAGCATGTCAGTTATTATGTTTAATGTCAATTATGTTCATTAATCTGATTAAAATGAGTGACCAGAAAAAAGTGCGTAGTAAAATTATTAAATATTTTCAACAAAACCCAACTTGGTCCTATAAAAAGTTGGCCACACAATCAAAGGTCTGCCGTCAAACTGTTTCCAATGTTATTAAACAATACCGGGAGAACATGTCCGTTGATAGAAAACCTGGTTCAGGTAGAAGGAATAGTCCACATGATGTTTCTAAAGCCAACAAAATAGAAAGCATTTTCAAAAGAGCTCCCAACACATTCGGTAGGAAAGCAGTCCGGTTAGCTCAGTGCTCGGACTATTTGATATGAAAAGTTAAAGCTAATGCAGGTTTAAAAACATACAAGGCTCAAAAACATCCTGACAGGAACTCTGCTAAAAATTTAGAGGCCAAAAGCAGAGCACGGAAATTAAAGTCAAGTTTTTAAAAAAAATATTCTTGCTGCATAATGGATGACAAAACGTATGTTCTGGCAGATTTTTCGCAACTTCCTGGTCAAAAATTTTATATTGCTGATGCTCGAGGGAATGTAGAAGAAAAGTTTAGGACCCAAAAGCAGACAAAATTTCCCAAAGAGTTCTTGGTATGGCAAGCAATATGCAGTTGCGGCAAAAAAGCCAAACATTTGTTACAAAGGGCTCTATAAATACCGAAATTTACATCAAGGAATGTTTACAAAAAGGCTGCTTCCATTCATAAGACTTCTTAATGCCTGATTTGGCATCCTGTCACTATGGTAAGAAAGGTCTTAAGTGGTAAAAGGACAATAATGTGGTATTTGTACCAAGAGAGGCAAATCTTCCAAACTGCATGGAGCTAAGGCCAGTGGAGAGATATTGGGGTCTTGTTAAAAGAGAATTGAAGAGCACAAAAAAGGTGTCCAAAAGTGTGGTAGTTTTTAAACGGAGATGGACTAAGTGTTCGAACAAAGTGACTGAAGGCTCTATAAAAACGATAATGGAAGTGTTTCCGAAAATGGTTAAAAATTTCATCATAGTGATTAAATCTATAAAAATATGTTTTTTTTTGTAAATTGTAATAATAATTTCAAAGAATAAAAAAAAAAAAAATTAAAAAAAAGTTTAGTGGTTTCGTTCTTATTAACATATATACATGTTAAGAAGTTTTCGAGCTCACTCCTTACACATGCAGTTCAACCTAAACTTTTGCTCCATTTACACGTATTGTGTATTTTAAAAAATTTTTACATAAAATAATATTTGGTTTATATAACTCAAGAAGAACATTCAATCAATAGGAAGACATAGGAAAACAGTCAATGACACCCCTGTGTTCAATTTATTTCTTACACGATTTCACTTTTATACGATTTTTTTGGATTTCGTTTAAATCGATGGATGTGGAAATTACCTCAATTTACACGATTGTTTCTTTTAATATTTTAGCAAAAATTAATTTTTTTTCAGTAAATATATCCTGCACAATTCTCAAAAATAGTTACCTATAAAAAATGAAAACATAATAGGGAAAAGTCTAGCAGCTGGAACCAAAATGAGCCTGAGTACAACTTCTTACGTTCGGGACATTACAATTGAAAATATGGAAAGCCACTAATGATCTGGATGGAAAATTAAACTAAAAAACTAATCCCAATTGATACCATTGCTATTACAAAAAAAAACTTAATGATCAGCTACGATCAAGTCGTGGTTAGTTTGAAATATATAAGCAAAGACATCCTTACATAATCTATAATTAAAAGTTAAACAAGCTTCTGCTGATATAGATGTGTCTAAAGAATATCCGGAAAAATGTACTGAAATTAATGCTGCCAATTAATACATTCCTGATAAAGTCTTCAATACAGATGAATCGGGACAGTTTTGGAAAATAATGCCACAGCGGACTTTTCTATCAAAAGCTAATGCAATTTTTAATTTTAACAATGTTTAAAAATCAAATTTTTTATGGAAATTTTGTTTTAAAACATTTTTTAAATTAAAATTTGTTTATGAATATGGGGGAATGTATTTACTTTACTTTAAAATAAATGAATTTTCTAAACAAAATTTTTTTTCGATTTACACGATTTCTCATACAAACATTTTTCATTTTGATTTACACAATTTTTTCAGGAACGCATCTATCGTGTAAATCGAGGGTTAGGTGTACTTAGGTTTGCAATTGAACAAGCTTAACATTTTTAGCACTTTTCATATTTCTCAACATCTTTTTCTATTCTTTGGAAGTTGTTTTTCCCTTAAATCTAAATATCGTTATACATTAACAATAATATAATGTTGTCGTTGCATTATTTTCAAATTCATTTTCTGTAAATATTTGGAAAAGATTTTGAAATGTTTTTTCATGTTGGTTTTTTGTTTTGCTTGTGTCACATTAGTGTAGAAAGAAAAACGAACAATAAAACTTTATTTTCTAAGTAAAAGTATAAGGATTTTTCGGCAATGTTATGCAAATCATAATATAAAGTACAACAAAAAATGTTTTGTTGTTGCTGCTGTTTTTTGTTTGCAACATTATTTGTGTGTGTTGTGTTTTAAATGTAGTGGTATGTTGTATTTTGCTACATGTAGAATCATGTTGTAGCAACATCGTTTTTGTGTGATTTTTTGTTTTTCTGTAGCTCATATTTTTGCCTGAATAACATTTCAGAAACATACGTTGGTGTCATGGGGCGATTTTGAAGCAGTGAATTCTATGAAAAATAAATATTAGATAATGTAGTGAAAATAATAATTTGGAAAACACTTTTTTAAAGTTTTTTCTACATGAGAAAGGAATAACAAATAAAGATGATTAAAGACTACTATAAAAATTAAAATTTAATTTATTTTTCCTCTTTAGTATATTAAAATTACAAGATATAGATTTTATAGTTGCCAGTATAACACAATAGGTTTTAATTCATAAAATCCTTTAAATTTAAAATATATTTTTGTTTAAATTTAAGAAATTAAGTATAAAAGTTTTTAGCTTAAAAAAAAAAGCAAAAATAATAAATAACTTGAAATTTGCTCTTTTGTTTGTTAGGATTTGTTGGCCATCAACTGAAAAAAAATTAACTTTATAGCATTTAAAATTAAAAAGTATTGTGTTGAAAACGGCTGTTGGAACCTTTTTTCCAATTTTTCTTTTAATATTTTTTTTGTTGTGCTGTGCTTTGTTGCGAATGTCCTTGTCTTAATTTTAGTTAGATGATGAGGGTAAATAAATGACATTCATTTTGTATAACATTACCACAGCATTATAAAGTTTACTTTTTTTTCTTTTATTATAATTTTTTTTATATTTTTTCAAAAAATAAAAAAAATCTCAGCTTAAATTTTAACGCCCTTGCCAAAGCTCTCTTTTTTTATTTTATTATTTAGCTACATGCTTTTATTTTAGTCTTTTGCTGTTTATTTTTTTTTTTTTTTTGCATTCTTTGGTCTTTGTTTTAATCATCACTCACTTTTTATATTTTTCTCATTACCAAAATCTTTTCCAGCCATCTGTCTAGTGAAGAACAAATACAAAAACGAAAAAAAAAAATAGAAACCTTAGAATGGAGAAAAACAAAAAAAAAAAAGTTTAAAAAAAACCTTGCTGCCTAACTTTGTAACAGCCTGTTGTGTGTTGGCTGGTGGTTCAATGACTGACTGACTGACTGACTGTCAGTTAGTATGTCGTACAGTTGTTACGTTGTAGGTTATATTGACGTAAGTGTTAGTATTTCTGACTGCATGACTGCTTAACAGTCAGCCTTCTTCTTTGCTCCTGCTATCCGGCCTGGCGTCCGCACAATGTCATTTCCTTTTCTTATTTTATCATTAAGACCTAATTACAAAATTTTATCTGTTTTTGTGTTGCGTTTTCTTTAATTACGTTACATTCATTACATCATTATGGCGGTAAGCAACATTAAAAATTGTTAACCATCATCCTTGGCACCAAACACACAAACGCACCAACACACACTTCCAAACAGATTCATTTATACTCTAGTTCGTCTTTTCTCTGCTCTGGTTAGCATTGCTCAACATCATTGCTGGTGCTGCGTACTCCTCGTACTATTTTATTTTTTATTACAACTGAACTGTGAAATAAAGCCTCTATACTTCTTGAGTATTCTTGTTGTAAAAGAGGCAGTTGTTTAAATAAGTGAATTCTAAAATGATTGTGCATTTTCTACATTATACTAAAACTATCTCTATAGGAAATAAGAAACATTGGTATAATGTTGTAATTTAAATATTAAAGGAAAATGCATAAGTCTTTTACAGATCTGTCAAAAGTATGGAGTTGTTATAAAAATAGTTTAAATACATGTTTTGTAAGGCTATATCAGTTACAATTGAGATCATTCAAATTGGAGTATCTATTTTTACCTGTAATTTATTTACATGCAAATAAGAAAGTAACAAAGTAGATTGTCCCTCCTTATACTAGCATAAGAAAATAAATTTATGTAATCATATAATGGTTGTATCACAAAAATCATATGATTGAGCCAAACCATATTATGATTCCAGTATAACCATAATAAGTAAAAAGATCATATATACTATAGTCGCAGATCAACCATACTATTCTTGAGCTTGCCCATATTATGATTCCAGCTCAACCATAATAAAAAACAAGTAAATCTTATATAAGCCGAATCTTATATACCCTTCACCAAATTATACTTTAAAATGAAAATTTTAAATATTTTTAGGTAAACAAAATTAATTTTTATTTTCAAAATTTAAAAAAATTTTTTTTTTCAAAATTGTTTTTCAAAATTTTAAATTTTAAGCCTTATATATCGTTGCAATATGCTTTGAAATATCAATATTGTCTATATTAATGCCTTAGTAATCCAGATATAGATAAAAAAATAGGCAAAAAATCGAGGTTGTCCCGGTTTTTTCTTATATCTCAGCCATTAGTGGGCCGATTATCTCGATTTGAAATAGCAACTGAGCCGGAAGAATTCCCGATATATTGATGTATGAATCAAGTTTGTAAGTTATTTGGGTTCTTCAGAAAATTGATTTCAACAGACAGACGGACATGGCTTAATCGACTTCGCTATCTATAAGGATCCAGAATATATATACTTTATAGGGTCGGAAAATTATATTGTGGAAATTATAAATGGAATGACAAACTTCTTGTTAAGATGAAGGGTATAATAACTAAATACTTGCATGTAAAATTTATATTTCATGAGAATATTTTAATTATAACAATTATTTTTATTGTTTTTGCAACAAAATGCCATTGCTTTTATGTGGCATATTTTCTTATAAATGCATATTTTAAAATGCTTTTAATTTAATAAAAAACTTTTTGCGCTAGTCAAGCCCGAACATATAATACGCAATACTGAGTAAATAACAAATACATTTTTCTTTTAAAATTTCAATAATTTATTTCCGTGAATGATTTTCGAAAGTAGGTCTTTTATGGGAGCTTTGACCCGATCGCCATGTAACTTACTTTTGTTAAATTTTATTTGGATGCCAACATTTTTAAGAGATTTATGTTATGGACCGATCATCATAAAATTAGGTGACATGAATTCTGCATGTATAAATTTATTGGGAGCAAAATTTGTGTAAAATAATAATTCAAAAAAGGGTCCATTTTGAAAAAAAAGTCAACAAAGTTTTTCATTTTGCAAAAAAAGTCAAAAATTTTATATTTTGAGTTACAAAACATTTATTTTGATAGATATCCAACTCGCAGCCCACTACCAAATAGTTTTACAAGGAAAAAATCTATGCTTTCTTTTGAAAAAATTTGGCCAATCATCCATGTAAAAAATGTGTCACAAATAGTGTAGAATACTATTTCTTGAATCTTTCGAAAAAAAAAAACAAAAAGCTTTTCATTTCGAAAAAAAAATCAAAAATACTAATATTCGTACTAATCGTAGTATGAGTTGAAGTACGGTTTTGTGATAGACGTTACTACAAATCGTACTATTTCCTTTGAAAAGAATTAAAAATAAAAAAATATCACAAAATGACTGATATATATGAATAAGCTGTTGAAGAAATAAATTTCGTAGTCCGACAGTATGAGAAACTATACTGATTAACGTACTTATCGAAGCTCCGCCCTCCAAAAATCAAAAATTTTTGATTTTCAAACTTCCATAGTACGACAACACGATACACGTTACCAATTGTATACTTGTAAGATTTATCGTACGACTTATCGTAACGTGTATACCTAGCATAAACTATTTGTGACACATTTTTTACATGGATGAGAAGAAGTTCTCCACCGATCTTTTTGAAATTGTATGTGAACTAATATCTAATAAAACTAACCTTGGTGCAACTTTCATCCCGATCGGAAGTCGTCGATTTCAAAAGTTGGTTGGCTTGAAATGAAATTAAAAATTGTTAACCTATAAAGTCCTATTTCGGGAGAACTTTTGTATGGGGCTAGGCTTCCTTCATCGAAGTATCTTCAAAATTGCGACCTGTACTTTGCACACAAGGTTTACATGGGCAGCCAGCCTGGTGGACGGTTGGATCGTTTACGGACTTCGTATCGGTATTATGCCCAAACGCATAATACCCTCCCCACCTATGTATAGAATAATCGACATATTCTTAAAACTACCATACATATGGTTATTATTACAACTAGCCTTTATGTTCGTAATGGTATAAGGTAACTTTAAAGTTACCTTTTACTATTACGAACATAAAGCAAGTTGTAATAATGGCCCATAGTTTTTTAATATTTTCTGATGTTGCTCGTAAAATACAAAGTTAAAAAAAAATATTTTTTTTCCGTATTTTTAGACTGTTGAACTTCTGAACTTTTGTTCAGTCGTATTAATTTTCTATAACTTTTTGATAATTTGAAATTTCAATGTCCATGTAAAAGGAATCTTTTCCGATCAAGAAAAACTAAGTACGAATTATTACTATGTATGGTGTATACTTTAACGTATTAATTTTTCTATATGTACAAATGGCTGTTGCACGGTATTATTAATGAACAATAAACTTATTTTAAATTTTTAAACTAAACGTGCTATAATTTTATAAAAAAAATATTATAATAAAAAAACTAGAATTTTAAAATGATTTTTTCTAGTTTTAATGCATTGTTCTCTATAAGTGAATGGTTTTGTGAATTGGTCAATTCACAAGGTCTCTTATCAGTCATATTGTCATAATGTCTTAATATATCACAACTCGACGGCTCGACTTAACCGACTCTTAGGCATTCGGCGTTGGTCTCTGATGGTTCGTTACGATAACACAATAAACATAGCATAGAAAGAAGTATAAGTATAAGAACATTATGACAATATGACATGATAAAAACCTTGTGAATTGACGAACTATTTTACATTCTATAATGTATTTTTCTACTTTTAGTGCATACTTCTGTATAAATGCATATTTTTTCTGTATAAATGCATATTTTGTGATTTATGTTTTTGTGTGTATATTTTAGTTCAAAATCAATCAAACTGCCAACATTATAGAGTAATCATGTTATTATCATTTCAACTACCACGAGTAAGATTGTGTAGAACAAGCATAGTTCCTGTAACCATGTTTTTTGCGATCGATCAAGGAAATTGATCTGAAATCAACATAAATCAAATATGAACCGAATAATATTACAAATTTATCTGATCTCCGTCCTTATGTAGCAGTAGTAGTGTTAGTGACAGTAGTAGTAGTAGTAGTAGAAATAAAAATACAGATGCTTTATAAAGCGTATATTTTTGTATTCATTATTTCGTGTGTGTTGGTTGAAGGATACCAGTATCTCTGTACGTACCGTAAAGGTGTTACTATTTTGATGCTATTGTCCGTCTGTATGTTGTAAATAACTAACGAAGTGTAGGAGAAAGTTATAAATAGTATTTTCACTATATATAGTGTATATTGTACGAGTATATGTATGCATGTATGTAAATATGTATGTGGCTATTATAGGGTAAAGACTAGTGTGAGTTTACTTGTTGTTGTATTTTTTTTGTATTCCAGCATGTGTAAAATTTATTTGTTGAGGTGGTAGTTGTGTTTTTTTAGTTGTTATTTTTATATTTTCTTGCTGTTTTTATTTTGTTTTTTTTGTTTCTTTTTGCTTTGTTTATCGTTTTATTAGAAAGTGTCCTTGCTCAAGTTCTGGGATTGTAATTTCCTGTGCACTGACCTACATAAATTATTTGGTTTTAATTTTCTCTCTACTTGTGATTTGTTTCTTTGTGTTTGTATTTTTGTTTCTATTTGAGTTTGTATTTATTTGTTTATCTGCTGTGTTTTTTTTTTCAATTCTATTATTTGTAATGTATTTATTTACTTACACTTTTTTTTGTACCATTCGTTTATTTGGTTTTCCATGTAGTTGTTCATTGAGAACCACATTTAAAGCTCTTTGAGGTTATTTAGTTTTTTGTGTGTTCATTTCAGTATAAAAAATGTTGAGTGAAGTTATTTAATATTGTGTTTTTTTTTTATTTATTTTAATGTAAATTAAAAATTTAAATTGAAATCCGATTTTAGTTTTAGTCATACAAGTAATAGAAGCTGTGTGGAAATGTTTAGTATTATGCAAATTGAATTAATTTAAAGTGACTTAATCATGAAACACGTGCTACCTATTAATTTAATTTGCTTATTTTCTTTTTGGCTGCTTTTAGCTTAACATTTTTGATTTTTTTTTTTTTTGTCTTATTTTTCATTATATAAATTTATTTTTTATTTTCTTTTTTTTTTTACAGCTTCTGTAGAAGAGCAAATATAATTATGGTAAGTGCTATTAAATTGTATTTAATCACTTAAGTGCGTAAGTTAAATAGGCTGGCATTTGGTGAGTCTTTTTGAGGTTGGCAGAAAGAACTACGAAATTTTCTAATTTATTTTTAGAAAGTCAGTCTTGTTTAATGTGGAAATCTATGGAAAGTGTTTAATAAATATGTTAAAACTTTTGTAATTTCTGTAAGATCTAATTTTATTTTTTTTGAAATAATAATAACTGCAGCATTTATTGTAGTATTCTTATTAAAGTTTTTGTGTCACAAAAGTATGTTTATTAGTTTTTATGACAATAGTTAGAAGACCAATGAAGGCATAACATTATTACACTGTTTTTCTAATAAGTACACAGAGAAAACGGATTCGCGTTCACAACAAAATTTGGCACCAATTGAATTTTGTGGGTTCCATTCAGTTGTAATGACTAAATATATTAGTATGTACAATATTCCTTTGCTGAATTAATGGTACTCACAACTGTTTTAAAAAATTAATTCGGTGAAGGGCACCAATACTGGAAGTTGGTTTAATAACGTATGCGGAATGAAATTGCAACAAAACAGAAAACGCTATATTTGTTTCCAACGTTAAAACAAATAACATATAAAACCTTTATAAAAAAGCCCATTGTATTGATTTAATGTAAGCAAAAAATGTATTATATTCATGTACTTTTGTGGCAGTTATAAGACATGTATATACAGGTATTGAAAATGCCGATGTTTGCACTTTTCTGATCTCCTATTTGAGTTTCATTTTTGTTTATTGTAGGTTTGTATTTGTCTTGAATCTGAATTTAGTCTTGCATCTACATTGGTAAATCTGGAGATATATAATCATATCAGGCAGCACATCATATCAATGTTAAGCTTGCCAAGGATTATTGTATTTGTCTAACAGTTATTACAAACATGTTCATTCTAATAGTGGATGTAGAACCAGAATTGCTGCCATGGCACCTATAAATATATCAACATATGTACATTAGAGTGAAAATCAGTTGTATGGAAAAAAATTTGAGTTCGATTTTTGAAGGGTGCCGGGTGGAATATTGTGACACTAGGTCTAAAAGATAAGTACTGAAAATTTGAGCCAAATCGGACAACGATTTCGGGACGCGCATCGAGGTCAAAGGTCAGATATATGCAAAATTTTACTATTTATATGAAATAAATTTGTAAAACTCCTTAACTTTCTGCATTATGTCACATAAATATGTAGATTTATTTATATTAATGAAAATTACAGTCAAAAAAATATTTTTCAGATTAAACCTATATCTCCTTTGGGTCAAATTGACCCACAAACTGCATTATAGTTAAAATTCTGAAAAAGTGCAAATTTTTCAGTTTTTGTAAAAATTTAGCTACTAAATAATTATTTTTGCAATCGCATGTATAAGAATCGAAATGTGTACGTAATTGTCGTTCTAATGAGATACAAAAGATCAAAATTGGTTAAAAAATTTTAAAGTTATTAAAATTTCCCCAGACCATTAACGTGTCTCAGGCCACTTGAACAAGAAACATAGGAACAAAATTAACATATTTTAAGAAATATTAAAATAAAAGCTAATTTTTACTTAAAACATATCCGTATTTACATTCATATGAGTTTTTGTCTTTGTAGAATATCGTTAACCTATTCGCAGGGATGGCCAAAAAAAAAATAATTTTTTTTAACGGCAGTTTTAAACCTTCATTTTCAAATTTTTTAAAATTTTCTTAAACAAATTTCAGAGTTTTTTGATCATCACATTGGGATTTATTAAGATCATAATAGAGAATAAAAATATGAAAAAAATATGTAAATACCTCTTACAGTTTTTCCGTACCTACGATTTAAATTTTGTGATTTTCGAGAAAAAATATTTTTTTGGCCATATTTTGGCGAATGAGAGCAATTTCCTTACTGTTACGAATTTTAAGTAAAACATATACAGAATTTTTACAAAAACTGAAAAATTTGAATTTTTTCCGAATTTTAACGATAATACAGTTTGTGGGTCAATTTGACCCAAAGGAGATATAGGTTTAATCTGAAAAAAATTTTTTTGATTGTAATTTTCATTAATATAAATAAATACACATATTTCTTTAACATAATATAGAAAGTTAAGGAGTTTCACAAATTTATTTCATATAAATAGTAAAATTTTATATATATCTGATCTTTGACCTCGATGCGCATCCCGAAATCGTTGTCCGATTTGGCTCAAATTTTCAGTACTTATCTTTTAGACCTAGTGTCACAATATTCCACCCGGCACTCTTTGAAATCCAAAAAAAAAAAATCGGCTGTCACCGTAGTGTGCACGTAATGTACAGTCTCAATAGCAAAATTCTATGAATTGGGCTACTAATTGGTACTTTCTCCGCGATATTCTCTGGAAAGAGATTCAAATCCAAAGATGAAAATTTTTATTAAACAATTGCCTATTTTAAGGACCTCGAAAAATCATATTTTTTAGAAGGGATACAAAAACTTAGAAACGCTGGACTAAGTGTATTGAGTTGAAAGGAGATTTTGTTGAAAAATAAATTTTTGTTTTGCAAAAAAAAACTGTGTTTCAATCACTTATTGATGCCTCGTATATAAGTTTTTTAGCCCGAATTTTTTTTTTTCACAAAAAAAATTTTTGTTATAAATTTCACAAATAAATTTAAAAAAAAATTTGTTTAAAGAAATTTGAAAAAAAATTTTTCTACTAAAATTTTTTTTCGCTAATTAAAAAATATTTTTAAACATTTTTTTTTAAATTTTGTTTACCTAAATATAACTTTTTGTTTCTAAAGTATAATTTGAGGAGTATACAAAATTCTGCACAGCGGTATATAGCTCTGTTACTTGTTTTATACTATTTTTATTTATAAAAAATACTAAATTGAAAGTTCTATAGTCATGAAAGTATTAAGAAGTATCAATTATCATTTTTGTATTTTATTAAACGTGAAAACTTTCTTAAATTCATGGCTATGTATTATTGTTCAACGCAATAGCAAATAAAATCTCATACATATAATTATTTTTTCACATCATCTCTTATTAAGTATTGTGTCTGTGTTCTTGTTACAGTTTACCACAACTTAAAGTGTCTTTAATTTGCTATTGATTGTGTGTTTAGTTTGGACCTTAAATATAAATCATTACAAAGAATAAAAAACAAAAAAAAAATAATACTTAGTAATTAGAACACACATACAAATACACAAAAAACAAGAAAAAAAAACGTTGGCTAAATGTTGGCATTTAGGCTTTAGAGTGTTAGTTAACGGTCTACTAATGGTAACAATGAAAGAAACCGAGAAAAATGAGCGGGGAACTATTAACAACAAAATAAAACAAGGACTACTTACAGTATGTCTGTTCAGAAAATGAAATATTACCCAAACTCTTTGAACAGAAGCTCGTTTTTATACATAAACATATACATATGTATATATGTATGTAAGTGTATGTAGAACAGAATTGCTATAAATATTAATATGTTACCAAAGTCAGCTAACAATTTGTCTGCCTTTAGTTCAAATTGTCCATTGAATGTGTGTTTTATTGTTTTGTTTTCTTAAAATAATAATGAATAGTTTTGCTACAATTAAAATTTAACCTTCTTGAATTATAGAAAACAACCACTTGTACACATATGAAAACACATTTCTATATGCATTCATTTAGAGTCCTTTAGGAAAGGTACCCAGTACTAATTATGTTGTTTGTTTGTTTATTTGTTTGTTTGTTTTGCTTGTTTAGGGTACAGGTGTTGTCATTTGAGGGTTATTAGTTTAGATTAAAGCATTAAGCGGTCAAACTATTTTGACCCTTAATTATAGAAAGAAAAGCGAGGTTGTACCAGGGGGAGTGTTTTATACAGAAAGGCAGAAGCATAAAACTATTTCTAAAGACTTGTATTAGATTCGTTTGAACATATTTACATACATACGTGTCTAAAAAGGTGGTATTAAGTTTTATTGTTTTTATTTTGTTTTCAACGCTTAATTACTTAATTTCTATTTAAAAGATATTACATATTAAGGATATTAGGGAAAAATTTAGGCAATGTTTATAGTTTAACCCTTTATGGTACAAATTAAATGGTATTTAAAGATATTTTTTAATTAAAATTTAAACAGGAATTTTGAAATAATTTGTATAATATTGTTATGTTTTCTCTCAGGTCTTCGTATAAAGAAGTTGAAGTATTTTTATACCCTTCACCATGAGTGGCAAGGGTGTCATAAGATTGTCATTCCGTTTGTGATTTCTACATTTTTTCATTTGCGACCCCACAAAGTATGTATATTCTGGATCGTTGTAGATAGCGAAGTCGATATAGCCATGTCCGTCTGTATGTTGAAATCAACTTTTCGTAGCCCGAAAATAATTCACAAACATGATTTATACATCAATATATAGGGAATTCTTGCGGTTTGGTCGCTATTTAAAATCGAAACAATTGGCCCACAAGTAGCTGAGCTATATGGAAAGAACCGGGACAACCTCGATTATTGGCCTATTTTTGATCTATATCTGAATTACTAAGTCATTAATATAGATAATATGGATATCTAATTATAGATACTATTTCAAAGTCCATTGGACCTAAAATGGGTCGAAATCGGGAAAAATATTTTTTAACCCGATTTTTTTTTTTAACAAAAAAATTGTTTTTTTAATAATTATTTTTTAAAATATAAAAAAAAAAAAATTTGAAAAAAAAATAAAAATTTGGAAAAAAATTTAAAAAAAAAAATTAGAAAAATAATAATTTTGAAAAAAAAAAATTTTTAATTTCTTTACCTAAAAATATTTAAAATTTGTATTTTAAAGTAAAATTTCGAAAAATAAAAATTTTGAAAATCAACTGATTTTTTTTTTTTTTTTACCTAAAACGTTGTATTTTAAAATATAACTTGGTAAAGGGAGTATAAGATTCGGCACAGCCGAATATAACTCTCTTACTTGTTTTTAGCAGAAATAGCAGTTGTTCGAATAAAAAATAGAATGATTAGAATGGAGCTTAAAAGGCATATAATTTCCTGTTCGTCGATTTGGAACTATAGGTTCGATTTTATGAATCAAGAACTCAGAATCCGTTACACAATTCACATATTCTCCTATTTTAGGAGCATTGATTTTAACAAGCCATAAAGGACATCCATTTTATTATAGATTAATAAATTAATATTAGTGGTTATTTTCTCGAAATTTTATGATTGAATTTTATATTATTTAATAAATTATTCAGGTTTGAGTTCATTAAATTATTTTCCTTAGAAGTACAATTTTTATTAAGAACAAGTTATGTAATTCTTTAGGCACACGCCACAATAGAATACATTTTCGGGTTAGCATTATTTTGTGTCGATATTAGTGTCCCTTGAAAACATCATCTTTTTAAATCACCAGTTTAGATAAGTAGAATAAAGTACTTATTAACAAAGCTTTAATCAATCATATTTTCATTTTACATTGATAGAGTTAAAAGTGTTGTAGTCTTTTTCATTATTAAATGGAAGTCTGCAGAGACAAAACAAACAAAAATTCTGGCTGATTCCGTTTTCTCATGAACTCCAGACAACAGAAGCATATTACTAATAAATCTGTCAAGTGACGTAAACAATTGCCTAATACCAGAAGGCTTATTAAATACTTTTCTCTATTGTTTGATTAAACCTAAACAGTTTGCGAAATGTGACAATTAATTAAGAATACTGGACTGCTTAAGTACAGTGTCCCATGTGCACATTTTTTCAAATTGAAATCCATTCGTTTTTAATGTAATTGAAGTGAGAGACAGTTATAGGAGTGATAAAAGCTTTTGAAAAAAGCAAAAATATCGATTGTTTAAGTGAAAACAAAATATTGATTTGTTTGTGGGTAAGCTTATTTCGTCAAATATTTAAATAGTGTGAGCTTAAGTTTTAAACTTTTTTTTCTCTCTTTTGAATATAAAATGAAAAATTAATTAATTAAAGTATATTAAAAAGAGAAATGAAATGTTTGTATACTTTCTTTTTGTATGAATTCTAGTCTGTTATTATGTTTTTCTTTTTTTTTTTCTTTTAAGAAATCTTTATTCGAAGTTTATTTATTTAAATAAATGTTACAAAAAAAAAGTAAATTTGCAAATTGCATACAGGATTTATTTTTTATATCCTTCAACACCCTTGAAAAGAGAGAAATATTTATTCATCAAATTCTGTATACTCCTGGATAGTGGAATGGATTTAAAGATATCCTTGTGCAAATTTATTATATACCCTTCTTCACCTTCTGAAGACCCCAGATATCTTCGGGATCCAAATCCTCAATAATTCTGTCAGACATGCTTTCGAGAAGTTTCCTATCTAAAATCAGCAAAATCCGTCCATAAATAACGGAGATATGAGCAAAAATCCGAGACAACCTCTATTTTTGGCCTATTTTTTTTATCTCTATCTCGATTACTAAGTCATGAATATAGACAATATGGATATTTAATGATAGATATTTCAAAGTCCATTCCAACGATGTATATAAGGCTATACAAAGTTGGACCTACAATGGGTCAAAATCGGGAAAATATTTTTTAACCCGAATTTTTTTTTACAAAAAACATTCTTTTGTCATAAATTTTTTTCACTAATAAATAAAAAAAAAATAAATTTTAAAAATTGGAAAAAACTTTTAAAAAACAATTTTTTTAAAAAAAATATTTAAAAAAAAAATTAAAAAAAAAAAATTTTTTTTTCAATTTTATTTTAAAGTATAGTTTGGTGAAGGGTATATAAGATTCGGCACAGCCGAATATAGCTCTCTTACTTGTTTTTTAATTTAAATGGTTTATTGTTTTAGGCTTAAATTGCGGGGAAAACTAAGCTCCCAATTTGCATGTAGTATGAAATGAATTTGACTCTGATTGTTTTTTTGCTATTATGGAATTGTTTATTAGAACCGATTATATATTTTCTATTATTTTTTTAGTTTTTGTATACATATATTTGCAGAATATATATTGTTTTATTATAAGAGAAAAATCTGTCACGTACGGTATGTCACGTACGATATTAAATTTTATTTATTATAAAATCATCCAAAGATTATTTTTATTTAAATATGACGAATTGTAAAGGAGAAATATTTGGTTTAGTGAAAGAAATTAAAAGAAAACATAACTACTCTCATGATTCGCAAATTTTCGCATAATTCTGCATGTACCTTAAAATAACTTCCGTTTTATGTCACGTACGATATGCCTTTATTTCGCTCTATATTTTTTACAACAATATTTCAAAAGAACTTTTTATTTTTTTAAAATATAGTACCCTTTGAATGGAACATAAAGACCACATTATTTTTCAGATACTCTTATTTTTGCAAAATCGATTCCACTCTATAGACGTACAAATGTCACGTACGATGATATGGAATTGCCCATATGATTAAAAGCAACGAATATTTCTCCACAAGAATAATTTTTATATATTTAATGGATATATATTTAGAACATATCTGTCGAATATATATATTGTAGGTTATCAACAAACATTGCTTAAATTTTATAAAAAAATCTAACTTAGAAAATGATATAATTTTTGAAAAATAACAAAATCTCACAAAACCTTTTCTAAGTTTAGAAAATATTAACAATTTTACGAAAAAAATCGATATTTTTTAGAAAAAGCTGTAATTCGTTATTCCAGAAAAAAAACTTTAAGAGATAAATTTTAAGAGTTTTTTTTGCAAAATGCAATTAATTCGGAATATTGAATATTCGAGGACAATTAGCATTATTGTACTACTATTCAAGAATATACCTTTACACTAAGTTCCTTAAAAACGATTTTAAACAGATTTTTAATAAACTATTACTATAATTCGATAGTGCCAAACAAAAATAGTGTGCAAGTGATATTTACGCAGCGAAACTAAAGAGATCATTCTCGTTACTTTGCTAACTGGTTTCTATTAAAGCTATTTTTAAAAAAATTTTTACATAAAAGTAAAATATTTAAATCTTTAAAAAAAAGGATTTAAGTGTATTTGAATTAGTAGTAGAAATAGCAATATAAATACCTACATACGTACATATAAACAAAAAAATGCCACTTGTCTACTTGAGGTCAATGCTATTATTTTCATTTTCATTAAAAATATTTGCATATTATGTATTTTAAAAGCTGCTCTATATAAGCATAATATAAATACGTTTACATAGACATGTATAAAGGAAATGCCAACACATTCATGCATACTCAATTCCCGGTAGTTTCAATAGTATCAATGTATTCCTTTTATACAGTATTTTTCTTGTTTCGTTACTTGACTGAATGCAAGTAATCTAGCATAGATTCAGGTCAAATGATTTATACGTTATTTGTTATTTTAAGACAAGTCAGTCGATTATTTTACACATCCCAAGTAATATAGCATAGAGGCAGTTGTGACTCTAATCTAAAGTATAATTTGTTTAATACATATTAATTTGTAGGAGTAGTAAAACTTATCGGAAGTAATATATTACAGAGTTAATTACCTATTTTAATTAATATAGGGTCGTATATCTCCCTCCTAGGACATGCACTTGTTATCTACTCAAATGTTTAATTCAGTAACCAGTGATAACCCTTAATTTTAGGTATTATCCCATCACCGGTACAGTCGCCAAAACTGCTGCGAGTTGCGTATAATTATGCTGGAATAAGTATGTGTACGAGTTTATAAACAAACTTTGACATAAAATAAACTCCTTTAGCATATACACCTACATTATTTATATATATTTTAAATGCACATACATGCATTAGGTAGGCCCTGTTTGTATTCCAACTGTTTGGGGATACCATTTCCTAAAATTATTGTCAGTATTTGGTGAGCTGCATCAAAATATATACATATTGTTACGTTTTAACCTTTGTAAAACGTTGGTTTATTTCCTTTAAATAAACCGGATACTTTTGATTGCAAATAAAAGCCGTTTAGTAGTTTAAAATTTTAACAATTCTTTATTTATTTAAAATGTACAACAACAGTTCAAATAGTCACTCAGTGATTTTATACACGTTTATCAATTCGCAATTAAATGTACAAAGCAGTTGATGTTAACTCTAACAGCGCCTATGATCAACTCACTTACGACTGCAACCTCTGCCACTATTAATACAGACGCCATCTTTCGTGCTCTACAATGCTCTTAACGGACAAACTAGTATGTTCGAATTCTAGAGCTTTTGATGTTAATGTTAGCAGGTTAAACATTTAGTGTTGTCATACTTATAAACAATGCTAATAACCGCAAGCTATCAACATTGTTGATAAGTAGAAGCTTCTACTGAAGTCGTTACGGACCGTTAAATTCAAATCGCTATTGCACATTCGTAACAATATACATGTTTACTGTAACCATATATATGGTTGATACAATCATGTAAATCGTAAATTTACCATATTATTATTACCACAATCATATATATAGTTACTGTTACTGTTTTAAATGTTGAAATGGTATAGTAACCATGCACAACTATATTTTCTTTTCTGCGTGTATGATCTTAATTGGGAACATCCATACCTTTTTATTTGAGGCTACTCTAATATACATACTTATGTATAAGAATGAATATATGATGTACATGGGTATGTATTGGCAAGTGTATTTTATGTTGGTTTTGTTATACTTGTTGTACAATATGTATTTTAAACAATACACATGTGTATTGTTTTGTTAAAATATTTTTTTTGCAAACGTACTCATATTTATAGATGTATGAGTATGTTTATATGAGTGTTTATTTGTATGAGTACGGATTTAGTTTATTTTTTTTCTACCATTTTTTTTTGTGGTCAAGAACCATTAAAATTAAGGATCTAAATGCATTTTTAAAAGAATTTTTATTTTGCATCAAAAAACCTTGGTTGAGTAAAACTTTATGCATGTTTATTAAAAAAAAAAATAAAAATAATAAACAAAAACAAGAAATAAAGAATAAAATACCATAAACCATATGGCTTGGACACTTTATAAACAAACCCATATTTGCATGCACTTCCTCTTCACTCTTCAGAATTAAAGTTTTATTATTGTTTTGTTGGTTTTATAGCTCTTGGGAATTTACTTAATTTGCTTATTCGTACTGGTACGTACTCGTATGTAGGTTAATCTACTTTCTACTTTATATTTGGTTTTTTTTTTTTTTTTTTTTTGTTTTAAAATATTTGTTTAAATATTTAATTTAATTGTTTTTTATTCTGTCTATTTATAAGCATCAATAGTATTTGCCATAATAACCATAGATGATTCTAACAAACAAAAAAAAAAAAAAGGGGATAAAACCACAAAAACTGACATAAGGGTTCTAAAAAAAGAAATAAATAAAATACAAATATTTAATCTATAATAAATCTGTTATAGATTCAGTTCAATTATAAATATTAAAATAATAGAAAATTTTATATAATAGTAATTTTGTGCAGTACATTAGAGACATAGAGAAACATAGAGCGGAAACTAGAAAAAAAACTCAAACAAAAAAATTACTCAAAAATGTTACACATACGGTTGTTGTTTTTGTTTTCACATGGTTTTTTCTACTAATACATTCTCACCGCTTAGGTTTTTGACAACTGAGTTAGGTCTTTGACAGGAGAGTTTTCGATCTATGTGTATTTATCTATGATTAGAGACACGGTTAGATTTTTACGACAAAGCTATATTTTTTTAAATATATAAACATTTAATTCTTATAATAAATTAGTAAAGTGTGCTGTAATGGGGGTATATTGATTTTGTTATTTTGTTTATAACACATCAATATATTTGTCGTAGACCCACATTCTATATTGTAGGTCCGTACAAGATTCTAAGACGACCTAGCTATGTATGCACGTCCGTCCTTCCTTCCGTCTGGCTGTTGAAAACACAACATGGCTCAAACGAAAGGAGCAAGCTGTCTGAAATTTTCCACAAATACTCTCTGTATTTGTAATTTGAAATTTCAATTATTATTAAAAGTATTCGAATGACGAATATTCTGTGATAAAATAAACATCACTGTTTTATAATTTGTTTTATTAATTTATTTTGATTGTCATTTTGTTAATTTTTAACAAAATTTAATGAATTTATATAAGGAAACAGATAATTTTAATTCCGGAATGGGTAAATTAGATTGTGTGGACCTCCTTCCACAATGTTTTCACATTTTATTACTACATTTCGTAACAGGTTAAAAGAAAATTACAATAATGGCAATCAAACTCACTTGCGAACCTCATATAGCTTACTGCCGAGAGAATTTGAAACAAAATCATATATTATTATATTGGAACATATTCCCCAGCGGAGTTAAAATTACGTTTGGCAATTGCAATAGTATCGTCTATTATTGCAAATTTATAAAAAATTATCTTTAAAATTCCATTTTTTCCAGGTAAAATGTAAAAAGAATACCTTAAAGTTGGTTTATAGTAGTGTTGAAGCTACAATAAATATTTTAAATTTATGAATGGTTTATAACAGACTTATAAGACTATTAAACGTTTATGAATACAGTTTTTTGATTTTTTTCTTATTAACAACTTATAAAGCTGTTTTAAGTTATTATGAATTAGACCGTTAGAATATTAAATACAAAGTTAATATTAATTATAACTAAGCCCGAATATGGAGCAACAAATTTAGGAAAAAATAATAAATCAACAACGACATATTAAAAATCAGGTCATGAGACCAATAATGATTTTTACAAAAACTCCGACAGATTTTGAAAAATTCCTATCACTGTATGGTATTAAGTTATTTCATAAACGTATTACACGTACAACGAAGGATTTTTGCACAAGTTCGAGAAGAATTCGAAAAATTGAATCTGGAGACTATATGTGATGGATTATTAAGACTAATTGTTTTATTAAAAACTGTAAGTAACATAACATTAATGAAATCCTCAAAAGTACAACCAAAAAAGTCAAAAGCATATTCCGAAACATGATCTCTAGGACGCAGTCGATATCGAATGATCCTATTAAAACACATTCTTCTCAATCTTAACAAATTAGTAGCACTAGTTCCAGAAAAGAACTCAATAACCCATATATCAAAAGTGACTTGTCCTCAATACAAATATAGTTCTCGAAAATAATATGTTGGGAACACATAAGGCATTCATCAACGTGAATTCCTAAAACCTTAATAATTGAAACTGTGCGCCATTTACTAAAATTCCAGGTCTCATTATACCGTCAACGCCAAAAAACATCGCTTTAGATTTAGAAAAATTTAAAATTATAAAATTCTCATCACACCAGGAGTCAATAGTGTACATTAGGGATATAACTATTGACAATTTTTGCGAATATGGAAATTGGCATAGTATAGTCGAATAGAGCATTAAAAAATATGAAAAACCACGGTATTATTTTTTCGCGGTTGTTAAAAAAGTTCACGCACCAAACGCAATAAAGTTTTTCATTAAATATTTTCAATTATTTTGAAATACAATATATTTTATTTTCATAATAACTGCGGACATACTTCAAGAGATAATTTTTATATACGGGAAGTATCCCTCACACTTGCAAAAAAAATAGGAAATTATGAATATAATTTTTCAGAGAAAAAAAATCTTTGTTTATCTTAGAAATTGGTGTTGGTGCGTGATGTTTATACCCTACACCACCATAGTGGGGAGGGTATAATGGATTTGTGTAGATGTTTGTAACGCCCAAAAATATTAGTCTAACACCCACCTTAAAGTATACCGATCGACTCAGAATCACTGAGTCGATTAAACGATGTCCGTCCGTCTGTCTGTCCGTCCGTCTGGCTGGCTGGTTGGCTGGCTGTCCATGTAAACCTTGTGCGTAGAGTACAGGTCGCATTTTTGACGAACCAAGGACGAACCCTATTGAAACTGGCTGATTTCGGTTCATTATTTCACCTAGCCCCCATACAAATGTCCTACCAAAATTGGACTTTATCGGTCATAAATGTTTAATTTATATATGTATCTACACAGGTTTTTCTCTAAATAAGTTTTATATGTACAGAATTCATGTCAACAAATTTTATGATGATCGGTCCATAATTAGTCATAGCTCCCAAATAAGGCCTGCTTCCGATAATCACTTTAATGAGCATAAATCTCCTAAAAATGTTGGTATACACATAAAATGCAACATAAATAACTTTCATATAGACATTAATCACACTACCTAATTTCATGGTGATCGGTCCATAATTGGTCATAGCTCCCATATAAGGCCCACTTCCGAAAATCGCTCACGAATATAAGTTATTGAAATTTTGAAAGAAAAATGTTTTTGCTCATTTTTTAGTGTAGGGTATTATATGGTCGGGCTTGATTTGTTTTGTTTCCAAATGACCTAAAAAGATGATTTTCATTACTTATACAACATTGGGCATCACGTAGTGGTATGCCAAAAATTTCGCCAAAATTAGTTATATCCCTAGTGTGCATACAACTAAGGACTGATATTGTAAAATTCTTAACACACGTTTTTCATTAAAACTTTTAACCCAAGTATTATTTTTTTTGATCAAGTTACCTATGTAAAGCATGTCAGTTATTATGTTTAATGTCAATGATGTTCATTTGTTGTTAATCTGATTAAAATAATTGACCAGAAAAAAGTTCGTATTAAAATTTTTAAATATTTTCAACAAAACCCAATTGGTCTTACAAAAGTTGGCCAAACCATCAAAGGTCTGCTATCAAACTTTTTCTAATGTCATTAAACAGTACCGGGAGAACTTGTCCGTTGATATAACACCTGGTTCAGGTAGATGGAATGGTCCACATGATGTTTCTAAAGCCAAGTAAGCATTTTCAAAAGAGCTCCCAACACCTCCGGTAGGAAAGCTGCCCGTTTTGGTCAGTACTCGGACTATTTGGTACTAAAAGTTAAAGCCAATGCAGGTTTAAAAGCCTACAAGGCTAAAAAGTTCCTGAAAGGAACTCTGCTAAAAATTTAGAGGCCAAAGACAGAGCTCGGAAATTGAAGTCAAATTTTATACAAAAAATATACCTGCTGCATAATGGATGACGAAATGTACGTATGGAAAATTTTTCGCAGTTTCTGGTTCAATTTTTTTATGTTGCAGATGCTCTAGGGAATGTTGAAGAAAAGTTTAGGACCCAATAGCAGAAAAAATTTCCCAAAAAGTTCTTGGCATGGCAAGCAATATGCAGTTGCCGAAAAAACACAAACATTTGTTACAAAAGGCTCTACAAATACCGAAATTTACATCAAGAAATGTTTACAAATGAGGATGCTTCCATTCATAAGACTTCTTAATGAGTCCACTTATTTTTGGCCTGATTTGGCACCCTATCACTGTGGTAAGAATGGGGTTGAGTGGTACAAGAACAATAATGTGGTATTTGTACCAAGAGAGGAAATTTCTCCAAACTGCCTGGAGCTAGGGACAGTGAAGAGATATTGGGCTCTTGTTAAAAGAGAATTGAAGAGCACAAAAAAGGTGTCCAAAAGTGTGGTAGATTTTAAACGGAGATGGACAACCTGTTTGAACAAAGTGACATAAAGCACTATAAAAACCATAATGGAGGGGTTTTCGAAAGAGGTTCAAAATTTCAACATTAGTGATTAGAACTATAAAAATATTTTTTTTTTTGTAAATTGTAACAATAATTTCAATCAAATAAAAAAGATTCAAAACTGTAAGTTTAGTGATTTCATTTTTATTAACATATATGTATGTTAAACATTTTTCGATCTCAGTCCTTAATTTAAAAAAACAAATGTAGATATTAATTTGACTTATTAATTAAACCTACAGAATACTGAGACTATTTTTATAATTATTTTGTATACATTTATGTTGACATACTTTTTTTCGAGTGTTGTCTGTCGAAATTTGTAGTAAAACTGTAGTTCGCAACTTTGCATATAGTGAAACGAAATTTTAATATTTACAAAAATAAGTATTTTTTATTTAAATTTTTTCATTTTCTAATACGCTCATAAATATAAATATTAAACTCTTAAGTACTCTATAAAAATTGCGTCTCTGTTTGCCACAGATAAGAGAAAAATGCATACAACTATTTTAACAATTTCTTTTATTTTTGTGAAATTTTTAATTATAATTCTTTTTGATGCTCATTACACTTGGCTTTCGTAATAAAAACTAAAAAAAAAGAAAAACAAGTTTTATTTTTTTTGTCTCGAAAATATTTTCTTTACTTAACGCCATTTATTTTCAGCAAGGATGTGAGTACATTTTGTTTGTAACTGAAATAAAAAAAAAACAAAAAAACTAAAAAAGAATCTTCTAAAATTAACTTTTCACACAAATTAAATGAAAAGTTGGTGTTTTCATTTGTTCGTTTTGTAACGATAGAAAAAAAACAAAATAGTAGTAGAAATTCCTGTGCATACGGAATAAAACTCAAACAAAACAGCAGAGTAAAAGGAGAAAGTTTTCGACAAGTCAGCAACAGACTGACTAGTTTTACTGGGCTTCCCAACAATGAACTCACAAAGCTATAAAAAAAAAATACAACAAATATCAACAACAGAGAACGCACAAGTTAGAGAACATGCCAGAGCAGCAGCGGGAGTAGCAAGCAGCAACAATATTAGCAGCTGTATTATAAAACTATAGAAGTATTAGTGGTTGCAAATGTAAGACCACTAACAAAAGTCATTAGTGAACAAGATGACCATATCCGGCATCATTATGTAAAAAGTCAGGTTCTGTTCCTTTTCCCTTTTGTTTCGCCTCCCATAAGTGCACTTTTGAAAATTTTTGCCATAAAAAAAGAGTACAACAAAACTGAAGTTCAACTGAATTTTCAAATAGATTTTTTTCTTACTTATATTTTATATATATTTTTTTTTTTGTCAGTTTGGGAAAATTCCAGTTTTACGACCTGTTTTGGTTGCAGTTTGGTTGGTTTAGTTTTTGGTTGTAGAGTTGGTTGGTTGCTTGTTTTGGTTGGCCAGTCTTCTCTCACTCTATTCATCTAGATTCCTTGGGTTACACAGGGGTAAAGTTTACAGAAATTGTGTAAAACCACAAGAGACTAATAAGCATGGTAATGTGCCCGCCTGCCTGCATTTCTGATATTAAAATAAAAGTTTCGAAAAGAATACAAATTTTATTTGCTACAACTGATTTTGTTATTCAAATAGTTATAAAATATTCAGCGAATTTGCAGCGGCACAGAAAGTTTTCAGTCAGCAGCAGCAGCAGCAGCAGTAAAAAACAAACGAAAAAAAGGACAATTTTTAAGAATTGGAGACAAGCTGTTGCAAACACTGACGTGAAATTGTGATAAAATTTCCATTTCTGTTGAAATTTAATTAGATACCACTTGAAATTGTTTTTGTATTTGGTTTCTCTTTCTTGTTTTTTCTTCAGTGTACTACTTGATGACTTTCATTTCGCTTTTGCTGTCATCACTATGGCCATCAGTGGTTGAGCCACAATGTGTTTTTCTTGTTGCAAGACTCTTTGAAACTTTTAAGTCGTCAGTTGTTGCATTATTTGTGTTGGCTGTATGCTGGTATGTTTGTGAGTATTTGGCAATTTGTAGCCTTGATTTGAATACATATCTTTTATCGCTTTAGTATTTACATGTAGAAATCTTTAAAAAAAAAACATTTAAAAGTGTTGGTTGGTTTTGCATGACAAGTGGAAACTGCAGCACATGTGTTGCATTTCTATGGTCTCTGTTTTTGTTGTCTTCTGGCATTTTGATGTGTCTTGTCTGGTTTTAACCTCGACCTCACATCCAATTATTTTGCATTTATAAAGAGTTGAAGGTTGATGAGATTTCAAAAATGCTTTTAAAAGTATATAAGCAGAAAGAAAAATTAAAGGAATATAGGGATTTAAGCGATCATAAGCCGCATTCGCACTCTTGTTTTAATTTTCATCCAATTTATATGAAAAAGTTTTTTGTTATTTCTTGTTAAGGGTGTTATTTGTACTAAATTTAATGTTTCAACAGGAATTTACCATTCTTTCTTTGTTTTAATGTTTTGAGTTTTCCTTCTCTTCAGTCCCGATCGGTGTGCCATGGATTTTTCCCTTTTGTTCTACATTTGTATTTGTTTGGTTTCATACATCATCTTCTGTCCCATTTCGTTTGCATTCCCTGGCAGTTCCATTGTTGACCTTTTGTTTTAATCTTTAACAAAATCACAGTGCTCTTGTGCAGTGGCCTGGCTAGTTGTTGCTTTTCTTGCAGCTGCTGCTTATTTTGAGGAATGGGATTTTTTTTTATTTATCTTGGTGACTTGACTGGCTGCTGTTGAAGTTTCTGTTAAACTGTGGATGTGTGAGGGTGTATGTATGTGTGAGTTTGTGTGTAAGTGTAGTCGTCATATGCAACGTGACTTATCACTTTGCGTAACTTTTGATTTAATTGGATTTTTTTTTGCTGGAAAACTCGTAATACTTAGCTACAACACATACATACATATATACCAGCCTTATCTGCAACTTGACCCTTTATAGCTGGAGCGACAGTGGAGATGAGATAAAGTAGCAACAACAATAGTCCTGTCTACAGCAGGCACGTTTGTGAGATCATGTCCTTTTTTCATTTTGGTTTCATTTCACAAACATTATTTTATTTTATTTAATTTCATATAGTGTTTTTTTTGTTTTGCTTCTGCTTTAATTTTAAACACGTTGTCTGTGCTGCAATTAAATCTACAGACATAAATACATACTAACCGAATCAAATTCCCACACATAAACGCATTAATTCATATTCACATACAGTTATGTACTTATTCACATTTGTATGTTGTGTGAGTTCAGTATTTGCAAAATACGAATGCCATTGAATTCGTGCGGTTGTGTAAAGTTTTTAATTATTTTTGCGGTTGTGTCATTTTGATGGCAATGCTGGTGGTGGACCTTAAAAGCCAGGACTACCAGGCCATCCATAACTGTTATGCAAGCAGAGCGTTTTAAATATCCATTTTTAAAATGCAACAATAAACAATTCTATGGTTTTATCAGTTTTAATGTTGTAAAAACAGCAGCAGCAGCAGCAGCAACAACAAAAAACCCAGGTACATGACATCATTGATAATAAAGCTGGACACAAAAACTGATAATGCGAATATTTGCAGTAACAACAAATACATGCAATAAATGCATTTATACGTATTATCTCTCTCTCTCACACACTTGTCTATTTTTTTTTCGTCCTTTCTGTCACTGTCAGTGTCTCTGTCGCGTATTGAATAATGTATTTGTGCATGTGATTAACTGTTTTTGCCTGTATGTTTATCATTTATTTTTGCGTACGTTTGAGTTTGAGTGTGATTTTAAAAAACTCGACTGTCACCATCACTTAACATTTGTGTTTGTTCGACTTATTGATGTGTTGTACTTATATAATAATTTGCAACATTTTGGTGTAGCTGCTTGTCTTGCTGTGTATACATTTAAATATGTTTCATTTATTTGACGTGGTCAAATTCATAATTTGGTTATTCTCTATAACAATACTAACTTGAATACAAATAAAATGTTTACTTAAATTTACGATTAATTACTTACTGTAGTATGTAATTTCAAAGTACATTTAGAAGATGCTTACCTGAAATGAAAAAAATAGAGACATATTTGTTACAAAGTTTTTAAAAGATAAATTTAAATATTTTGTATTAAATCAATTGTTCATAATGTTTCACATCTGTTTTGATCTTCAGTTACAGGTATAGCTAATTCAGGCACGGATCCAGGTTAACCATTTGGGGGAGGAAAGAAACTAAAATTTATTTTACTTTTTTTTCTTTTTAAATATTAAAACTATTGGTTTTTTTGGTGAGGGGAATCCGAGCCTGAGCTAATTATACTATATTGAATTACATAGCTGATTTCTGAATCTAACCCTGGAATGCTAGTCTTTAAGGCAATGACACTATTGTAACAGAATTGGAAAACTATACAGGGTTTTCCCACAAAGTGTGTTATTTTGGTATTCAAGGAAAAATTGGATTTTTTGAGACAAATGATCGGATGTTTATTTCATAATAAAGAGTAAGGTATGCCGTTAATAATGAAAAACAACATCCTCCAAATGGCCACCACGACCACGCTTACAGGACCATAACCTTTTCATGAAATTTTCCATAACCAAATCGCAAAGTGGCTGCCCTATGTCCTTGATTGCCTCATGAATTCTATCTTTGAGGTCTTGAATCGACGCTGGGCTGTTGGAGTAGACTTTATCTTTCACGTGGTCCTAAAGGAAGAAGCCCCAAGGTGATAAATCACAAGATCTCGGTGGCCAATTGTGATCACCTCTTCGAGAGATAACACGGTACGGAAACTTTTCGTTGCTTGTGTGGCATGTAGCGCCGTCTTGTTGAAAGTAAATATTGTTCAGATGAATATCATCCAACTCCGACCATAAGATACGGTGTAATGACGTTTGTGGAATGCCCAATTCCGAAGAACGACGAGGAATGGACAAACCTGGGTTTTCTTCAACACTTTGGGCTACAGCAGCAATCTTCTCAGTTGTTCTTGAGCGACATGCACGGGTTTTATTCTTCACATCCCATCAACTTGTCCCAACAGCTCGAATTTTTCCACCAGTTTCTGTATTGCGGTCCGACAAGTTGCTTCACGACGACACAAAAATGCTTTAGTTTTGCGAACTGTGACTGGAAGATTTTTACCATTTTTTAGTGAATTTTGATCATTTCAATGCGTGTTGAAGCGTGTATCGATTTTAAGTAATGGCGTAGTTGCTACTTGTCAAAGAATAAAAGCTTCAAAAGTGACAGCTACCGAAATACCGGGTGATTTAAAATAACACCTCTTGTTGAAAAACCCTTTATAAAGTTAAGAATCAGCGTAAGATTAATATTAGAAGCCATATATTAGGTAAACTGATGAGACAAAACCAAATCATCACATATGGAGAGAAGCATAAGGGTTGAGATTGAAAAATTTTTAACATACATATGTATATGTTAATAAAAATTAAACCACTAAACTTACAGTTTTGAAACTTTTTTTATTTTATTGAAATTATTGTTCCAATTTACAAAAAAAAAAAAGGATATTTTTATAGTTCTAATCACTAATGATGAAATTTTTAACCTTTTTCGAAAACCCTTCCATTATGGTTTTTATTGTGCTTTATGTCACTTTGTTCGAACAGGTTGTCCATCTCCGTTTAAAATCTACCACACTTTTGGACATCTTTTTCGTGCTCTTCAATTCTCTTTTAACAAGAGCCCAATATCTCTCTACTGGACTAAGCCCTAGGCAGTTTGGAGAAATTGCCTCTCTTGGTACAAATACCACATTAGTGTTCTTGTACCACTCAAGATCTTTCTTACCATAGTGACAAATGCCATATCAGGCCAAAAATAAGTGGACACATTAAGAAGTCTTATGAATGGAAGCATCCATTTTTTGTAAACATTCCTTGATGTAAATTCCGGTATTTATAGAGCCCTTTGTAACAAATGTTTGGCTTTTTTGCTGCAACTGCATATTGCTTGTCATACCAAGAACTTTTTGGGAAAATTTGTCTGCTTTTGTGTGCTAAACTTTTCTTCAACATTCCCTCGAGCATCTGCAACATAAAAAAATTGAATCAGAAGCTGCGAAAAATTGTCCATACGTACATTTCGTCATCTATTATGCAGCATGTATATTTTTTGTATAAAATTTGACTTCAATTTCCGAGCTCTGTCTTTGGCCTCTAAATTTTTAGCAGAGTTTCTTTCAGGAACTTTTTAGCCTTGTAGCTTTTAAACCTGTATTGGCTTTTACTTTTCGTACAAAATAGTCTGAGTACTGACCTAACCGGGCTGCTTTCCTACCGGAGGTGTTGGGAGATCTTTTGAAAATGCTTTCTATTTTTTGGCTTTAGAAACATCATGTGGACCATTCTTTCTACCTGAACCAGGTTTTATTTCAACGGACAAATTCTCCCTGTACTGTTTAATAGCATTGGAAACAGTTTGATAGCAGACCATTGATTGTTTGGCCAACTTTTTGTAGGACCAAGTTGGGTTTTGTTGAAAATATTTAATAATTTTAGTACGCATATTTTTCTGGTCACTCATTTTAATCAGATTAACAACAAATGAACATAATTGACATTATACATAATAACTGACATCAAAGGTAACTTGATAAAAAAAAAAAAAATCAAATAATACTTGGGTTAAAAGTTTTAATGAAAATGTGTGTTAAGAATTTTACAATCTCAGTGCTTATAAATGTCATTCAGTTTTCAAATAATTTCTGAGTGGTTTAAGTATACAAGTTTAAAAATTGTTTTTCGTTTATGTTTCAGAATGGGGGTTACTATTTTGTTATTAAGTCACCCCATAAATAAAAAGCTGACTTCATAAATGCAGGTTGCAATGTAATTACAAGGCGAAGCATTACTTTGTGACATTCATGAACGCATAAATGTTTTGTAAAGAATCGTAAATAAAAACAATTCACAAATTTTACAGATGTCGCTCATTGAAAAGCATTGCCATACAATAATGAACTTGCGACATTGCCAAAACAAAATCTATGCATTGCAGTATTCCATTGCAAACTGCATTTATGAAGTCAGAAAATATTAATATTTTTTTGGAAAATATCTTAAATTTTTTATAATTACAAAACTTTCCTCGCAATTTGCCGTACGGCCAAGCTGACAGTTAAGCAATGATAAAGTTTCTTTGCAAATAACAAAACATTTAATATACATACATAAATAATGTTGTATACTCTATATATTTCTGGCAACTGTGTGCTATATAAATGTGTGCACTTTAAATTCTCAAGAATTTTTATGCAAAACAGTCATTTCCTATTAAATCCATGCATATGAATATTGATTATATGTATAATGCAAAGAGATTGACAGTTTGCAATAAAATTTAAAACATACAGGACAATGTCACAAACACATGACACGCTTAACAAAAGCCATGATAAGAGTTTTGTATTTTTATTTTTGAAGTTTTCAGTTTTTTATTCTTTCCTGAAATAAATAATAAAAATACATAATTCTGCGGTCGCTTATGGGTTTGTCTTTTTGGTTGTTGTTTTCTGTTGTTTTTTTCATAAACAATCACACAAACTTCTATATATCATACATTCGAGTACATATGTATGTATGCATGTATAAATTTAACACAAATATGTAAAATGTCGCTATTCGGCTGTACTGAGTGTTATGTATCCTATATTAGTGTTGGACAGTGTTGCCAGTTTAGCCTTTTTGAGGCTAAATTTAGCCTTTTTATTTACTCTTTAGCCTCGAAATTTTGGTTTTAGCTTCGTGGCTTTTTTCTAGCCTTTTTTTAATTTCAAAATAGCCTTTTTAAGGCTAAAAAAAACACGAAGCTAAAACCAAAATTTCGAGAATAAGCAGAAAATAAAAAGGTTAAATTTATAGTGAGACGTTTTAATTTTAATGCATTACTGTTTTACATTTAGCTTTTCAACATACTCAAGAATTGTGCAGTATTAAAAGAATAACTAATAATTGCCAATATTAAGTGTTTCAAAATGAAATAGAGTATTTCTATAATTGTCTAGAAATTTCACTTTCAAGACAAAATTGTTACTACACATTATGTTCATCGTTATATAATGGACAAGAGTCCTACAAACTCTTGAAGTTTTGTGATACTCGATGGCTGTCATTTGAAATAGTCGTTAAACGTATTGTGGATCTCCGAGTTAAAACCAGCAATGCTACAAAACCTAACATTTAAGTGATTAATATACTGATTCAAATTGTAATACAATGCAAAAATTTGATACATTATCGTCCCCAATTGAATATTGTTTAATGTTTTCGCCACATTTTTCATACAAGTTTGAAGAATGAGAGAATAAATAAAGAACGGTTTAATTAGTGAAGATTCTGAAAAAATAATACGGCAAATTAAACAAATTGAGCAAATGCGACAAAGATTACCATATGAAACTCTTCGCTATATCGATTTTTTATTCGTTGATGATACACTTCAAATAGTACTCGTAAAACCAAAAAAATATATTATGTATGTGAAAAATTAAACTGCTAATGAAATTACGAAGTTTAAGTCTCAGGGGCAGAATATTTTAAACTACAAATGGAAAAATATAGAACCAACAATTTCCATTTTCTGACATGGTTAATATAGTATTTGATTTATATTCATATTTTTAGTCCTTCCTTCAAGTAATGCAGAGGTTGAACGACTTTTTAGTACAAGGAAATTGAAAAATTACATAAATATTAAGGGTCCTGCAATCTGTGCATTTTTAGACTATCGCAAATGAACTGTCAAAAATTGTATGGAAATTCGTTTACACAACTCCGTTAAGTTTGCGTGACAATTTAGACTCGCAAACTTTAATTTATTGTGCATTTGATGAATCAGCTGATTTTGTTTACTTCTATTTATAAGAAATACAAATCAAATAAAATACAAATATTTTGTATATGTGAAGATTGTGTGACTTCGGAAGAGAATTATTGGATTGAATGCCATTGTGTATGGAAATATTAACCAACAGCTAGAACATAAGCAAAATCGTCCAAACTATGTTTACCATTGTTTGTTCCAAAGATTTCACTTTTATTAGAAATTTTTAGAATTTATATTTATACAATTTTTAAAACTTCTTTTTTAAGCATTTGTTTAATTTATTTTTGTTTGACATTCTTATCAAATAGACATTTTCTGTATAAAATTGCACAAAATTTAAAAGGTGGGTTCATGAAAAACGTCGCTCAAATTTGCATATTTGCACAAATGGGAAACTTAAGCGTTTAAATGAGTACCCTTATTATTTATTGTATTTTATTTATATTTACCCAAATTCTAGTTCTCATTCTGCCGATTATGATAAAACTATTATACCTGTTTTATAATTATACATGTATCTTTAAAAGACTGAAAATATATTAATGTATATTTTATGTAGTTATTTCGAAACACTAAAATAGTAAATAAATTAAAAAAAAAATTTGAGTTTTATCTGTATAAAATATATGTGTATATTTATTATTAATAATTAATGTTATTTTTTGTTTGCTGCTGATGTGTACCTTTATAATTTTATTTACTTTTATGAATTTTATGAACATATTTTCTAATTTTTTATTTAAAAATAAATATAAACCCCAATTCTTAATATATAACATATTAGCTTTTTTTTTTACTTTTTTTTAAAACAGTTTGGCTTTTTATGGCATTTTTTTTAGGTCAATATAGCTCCTTTTTTTACCAGCTCCTGGCAACACTGGTGTTGGAAAACAATTATAATTGACTAAATTTTAACAACAAAATTCTTAAAGTTGGGGTCCGTCCTTAAACTGTTGATTTCATCTTTCAGACTGAGATGCTTACAATTATCCAAAACAAATAATTTCTACAGTGAATAATGTTGAAATTTCAAACAAAATGCCAAACTTATTTTTGTACATTCTTATCCCTATGGTGAAGGGTATAAAAAGCAAGTTTCTGGAGTGTGTGCTTATTTTTTTTTTTACAGACGAGGTAGGCAAAAGAGAAGTCGGATATAAATATTTTTGTTTTTTTTTTTTTTATCTGCATATAAATTTCATTGTTTTTAACATATGCTATATATATATACATACCTATACACGTATATATATGTGTTAATATGTATGGGGATATGTGTTAGTTCATATGTATATATGCATGTATTTGTTTATGTTTGTGTTTGTATGTACATATGTGAGTCAAGTGTTTATTTATTCACCAGACATCAAAATATTTATTTGACACTTGAAAAGATAAATATTAAACATGCTGTTTCACTACATATACATACACAGCTATTTCCATATACACAAACACACGTATTAACTGCATTCGCGAAATTACACTCCTACACTGCGTATGAGTTACTTTATTAATAAATAACAATAATACCAACCTAGTTGGAAATTTTTTATAATGCGATAGTCTGAGATGACTCTTTTTCCATACAATATATGCTAATGAGTTTCCTTGTCTTTATCCTTCATTTGGCTAAATTTTATTATGTATAGACTATTAAATTGCTAACATTTCCTGAATTGTTATTAAATTATTTTAAAGCAAGAAACTTTAAAACTTTGGAACATTAAATTATTCATTTATTTAAATAACGTAATTTACTTTTTTGATTCTAAACAAATGGTAATAGTGATGCCCTATTACCATTTTTTTTATTTTGTAGTTTTCTATTTATGACCAATTATGTTGACAATTTTAGTTTTTAAGATTCCAATCTTACGGGCTATTTATGGTCAATCATTTGTTACCAAATGTATAAATAAACAATTAAGAGAGCTATATTCGGCTGTGCCGAATCTTATATACCCTTCACCAAATTCTACTTTAAAATAAAATTTAAAAAATTTTTATTTTTTTTTAAAAAAATTTTTTTCGAAATTTTTTTTTTAAAGTTTTTTCCAATATTTTTTAAAAAATTTTTTTTTAATTTAAAAATTTATTTTTTTTAATTTATTAGTGAAAAAAGAGTTTTTTGTGAAAAAAATTCGGGTTAAAAAATATTTTTCCCGATTTGGACCCATTGTAGGTCCAATTTTGTATAGCCTTATATACATCGTTGCAATGGACTTTGAAATATCTATCATTAAATATCCATGTTGTCTATATTTATATCTTAGTAATCGAGATTTAGATAAAAAATAGGTTGTCTCGCATTTTTGCTCATATCTCCGTTATTTATAGACGGATTTTGCTGATTTTAAATAGGAAACTTCTCGAAAGCATGTCTGACAGAATTATTGAAGATTTGGATCTCGAAGATATCTGGGGTCTTCAGAAAATTGATTTCAACAGACAGACGGACATGGCTAAATCGACTCCGATATCTATAAGGATCTTGAATATATATACTTTATAGGGTCGGAAAATTATATTGTGGAAATTACAAACGGAATGACAAATTTATATATACCCTTCTCACGAAGGTGAAGGGTATAACAATCAAAATATCAAAATATTTTCATTCTCATTCTTCACCCAACGTTTCGTTTGTTTGTTTCAGACATTTTCGGGGGTTTTCTTTTTTCATTGTTGAATTGAAGTTCTATTGTTTACATTGTTTGTCAATTAACTTATTATTTGGACTTATTAGTGGACTTCACGACACAGAATTAATAAATAAATAATCATTACTACACAACATATACTATAAGTCAAACTTAATACTAGTATCACAAAACTTCAGCTTTGTTTATGATGAAGTTTATTCAATAAACTTTTGAAATTTGCTTTGTATGCTGTGTCAATTTCCAGTTGGGTTTACGGATATATCATATAAGTATATGTATGTACATATAAATGTACATACAATTTTTACACTATTGTTTAAAAAAAAAACAAATTAATGAATAAATAATACGTTTTAAAATTAGACTTAATTTAAGTAATGACGAATTAAAATATCTGATGGATATTTTGCTTAAATAAATACCAAAAGCCCACAATGAATTAATTTGTTCAACAAAAAAAAAAAAAAAAGTAATGTAAATTGTTTATTTGCCAGATGTAAATAAATAAATTGCAGTAAATATTGGTTTAACATTGTATTGTGTATATTGATTAAGTTAATATGGCTACGTACATTTATGTAAACTTATTTATCATGACGAGTAAATTTTATTTGAAGGGAAAAAAGGCATTATTGTCAGATAGTGAAACCTATTTGGAGTTAAAAATAAAATTGAGAGAGTTTCAACTGCAAAACAAGTGTAATCAATTTTTAAAGTACTTTTAGAGAAAGAAATTAATTGCAAAGATTTATATGTAGTTCTAAAACCATAAAAGTCATTGATCCATATTTTGTTTTTAATTATTCTAAACTGGTAATATTAAATGCTAAATGGGTAAAAAAAACCTTAAAACTTTATTCAGTTTTACGTAATAATCGTATTTCGAAAAATATTTTCTATGTAAAAGCAACTGTCCTTACTACTCTCATATCTAGCCTTCATCTCTAATTAACTTTTCCCAAAAAGTCATATTTATTTATTTACTTTTCCTCTAACAAGTCTCTAAATATTTAAAATCATTTAACTAAGCTTTAAAATAATAATAATAATAATAATAATGTCTCTATGAACTTAACTATGAATGTACTTCTGTTCGTACTACTTCCATCACTTCCACCACTACTGCTGTTGCCTGCTACTGAACTGACATGAAGGCATCCTTGGAAAAGCCATTGTTATCATTACAGCTATTCTATTTAAGGTGGAAATCATCATTAACATAAACCTGCATTGTGTTTGTTTAGACATTTTGGTAAAAACTCATCATACACTTTCACTAGCGCTCTCTCACACCCTCTCTCACATCTACTCACTCACTCATTGTTTGTTCTTGGCTCTGATGATAATGTTGATGTTTGTTGCCGTTAAAGTGCTGGGCAGATTTTCTATTTCAACTTGTTCAGGAGAGGAGAGAAAAAAAATAAATAAAAACCAACAACAATAACAACAAAATTTAATTGAATTATGCGTTAAGTGGTTGTCATTCAATTAAAGCGCGTAATTATTTTGGCTACAAACACTCAGTCTAGTTTTAGGCAAGTATAGTTAGGGAAATAGGTAAAGAGGCAGTGAAATGAATTTAAAAAATTGTCATAATAGATTTCTAATGAATTATTTTTAAAAATGTCCAAATTTATGTTGCTCCACTAATCATTTAGTTTACATTTTTTTCTTGACTAATATTTCATATGCCCTCATTCATATATCCTTAACTGTTGTGCCACTAATCAGTGTTTGTATATTTGTTTGTTTGTTTTTATGAATGTATGTATGTATGTATGTGTTCTTGGTATAAATTAATTAATTAACATCTATTAGAAATACATGTCAGTTCAAGGCAAAATACAGTTTTCATTTTTTGTTTATTTCTGTTTTCAACTAGCACAATTGTGTACAGGTACAAATTAAAATTAGCATTTAAAATTCATGTCAATAATACGAATTTAAAATGAATATAAAAGCACAAGACTTCATTATGCTGTTGAATGCTTCAGAAACTATGGTAATTAAAATTAAATAAAACACCAGAATTCTCGAACAGAAAATTGACATTTAAGTGATGTACTTGTGTATGTTCTTAAATTTTTGGAAATTTTATGAAAAAAAATAAAGATTCATGTTATTTTTCTAGGAAATTGTATATGAAGGTACTACTTAAAAATATGTGTATTAAAGATTAACGAACTTTTTTTGAGCATTCTTATGAAAACTTAGTCTTTAGTTTGTTTGAAAAGTAAAACGCTATTTCGTACTGAAATCCATTTTTGAACTTACTTAAATCGAAAAACAGTATTTTTCAACCTCCACATTCGATGCAAAATTGGAGAGAAAGTTCTTTCTAGAGAAGAAGCTTTTCATGAAAATTGCATTTTCATATATTCTTATTGGTCAGATCTTCCATAAATATAGTAAAATGTCAGAAGAACAAGCTTTTTAAAAACAAACAAGTAAGAGAACTATATTTGGCTGTATTTTAAAATAAAAATTTTAAATATTTTTAGATAAACAAAATTAATTTTTTTTTTTCATAATTTTGAAAAAAAAAAATTCTTAATTTTTTTTCAAAATTTTTAAAAAAATTTTTTTTTCGATTTTGCTGATTTTAAATAGCAAACTTCTCGAAAGCATGTCTGAAAGAATTATTGAAGATTTGGATCCCGAAGATATCTGGGGTCTTCAGAAAATTGATTTCAACAGACAGACAGACGGCCATGGCTTAATCGACTCCGCTATCTATTTTTTTATATACATCGTTGCAATCGACTTTGAAGTATTTATAATTAGATATCCATATTGCCTATAGATCAAAAATAGGCCAAAAATCGAGGTAGTCCCGGTTTTTTCCTTATATCTCAGCCATTTGTGGATCGATTTTGTCGATTTTAAATAGCAACCGAGCCGAAAAAATTCCCGATATATTGATGTATCGGGAATTCTTATGTTTGTAACACATTTTTGGCTGCCACGGAAAGTTGATTTCAACATACAGACGGACAGACGGACATCGACTTCGCTATATATAAAGATCCAGAATATATATACTTTGTGGGGTCGCAAATGAAAAATGTGGAAATTGCAAACTTGTATATACCCTTGCCACTCGTGGTGAAGGGTATAAAAATGCCATTTAACCAATAGCAAAGATCGTTGGCAGGCCAAAACCATGAACAAAATAATGACCTTAGTTACTAAATTTAAATATTTTCCAAAAAATGTATGGTCGTCAAAAGGCTACTGATATTAAAATTCAATACTAATACCTCAACTTTGAGACAAGGCATTTCCAATTACATTTTTATACCCTACACCACCATATTGGGAGGGTATATTGGATTTGTGCAGATGTTTGTAACGCCCAAAAATATTAGTCTAACACCCACCTTAAAGTATACCGATCGACTCAGAATCACTTTCTGAGTCGATTAAACGATGTCCGTCCGTCTGTCCGTCTGGCTGGCTGGCTGGTTGTCCATGTAAACCTTGTGCGCAGAGTACAGGTCGCAATCTTGAAGATATTTCGATAAAGTTTGGTACATATCATTTTTTCTGCCCAAGGACCAAGCCTATTGAAACTGGCTGAAATCGGTTCATTATTTCACCTAGCCCCCATACGAATGTCCTCCCGAAATTGGACTTTATCGGTCATAAATGTTTAATTTGTATAGGTATCTACACAAGTTTTTCTCCAAATAAGTTTTATATATACGAAATTCATGTCACCGAATTTTATTATGATCGGTCCATAATTAGTCATAGCTCACATATAAGGCCTGCTTCCGATAATCACTTTAATGAGCATAAATCTCTTGAAAGTGTTGGTATACACATAAAATGCAACATAAACAACTTTCATACAGACATTAATCACACCACTCTATTTCATGGTGATCAGTCCATAATTGGTCATAGCTCCCATATAAGGCCTGATTCCGAGAATCACTTTAACGAGCATAAATCTCTTAAAAATTTTGGTATACACATAAAATGCAACATAATCAACTTTCATACAGATATTAATCACACCGCTTAATTTCATGGTGATCGGTCCATAATTGGTCATAGCTCCCATATAAGGCCCACTTCCGAAAATCGTTCACGAATATAAATTATTGAAATTGTGAAAGAAAAATGTTTTTGCTCATTTACTTAGTGTAGGGTATTATATGGTCGGGCTTGACCGACCATACTTTCTTACTTGTTTTATATTGTATTATTTGTATTCTTTTAAGAAACTAAAAAAATGCATACATATTTCGAAGCATAATTAATGTTAGAATATAGCAAGTAATCTAAAATTAAAGATTCTAATTATTGCTCTAGTTATTTTTGCGAATATCAAATATCTTTTGTGAGAAAATACTCATAGAAACTGGCTTCGAAGTAATAACTTCTCGTTAAGAAAACAATATATGTATGTAATAAGTAGGAAATGTAAAAATTGTGTTTTATCAACAACAAAAAAGATACCGAAAACATTAAAAAATCTCAGTATTTCTTTGCTGTGTATAAAGTAGATAGATTTTCTTTTAGATGTTTTACATGCATAAGTACATTTCTTTAAAAAATTTTTCCCCAGGTAAATTATGTACATTTTCTATTGAAAAACCACAAACGGAAAATGCCTTGGATTTTATAACAAAAAAATTTAAAAAAAAAATATGTCAACAGAAATGTTGAAGGAAAATTCTTATAACAAGCTCAAAATTTAAAAAAAAAATCACGAAAAAATACATTTAATGTACTTGTGCTAACAAGAAATTGAGAAAAGAAAAAACTTGAGTTAAACACTCCAACTTTAGCCTAAAAATACATAAAATAAGAAAAGAACAAACATGTTGAATGTTTAGAAATTTGAATAAAAATTCCACTAAAGATAATGAAGGCAGACAGGGTGGAATCTTTGCATTTCGTTGCAAAACGGAAGACGCGTTTTCTTTTTCTTTTTTTTATTATTGTATTTTTTCTTAAGCTTTTGTTGTCATTGATGTTATTTTATATGAGAAAGCATAAAAGCTACAGCCGTGTAAAATATCATTTTCTGTATGGGAATCTGAGAAATGGCTGATGGGTAGCAACTACTTATTGCCAACCACCAACAACATTAACAGTAACGGCATGTACGGTGTTGTTACATACATTTATTTATATTTAATATTAAACTCATACATTCATGCATATGTATGTATGTGTGTATGTATTTATTTATTTGTGTACATGATCCAAAACCCTCTTCCTTTCACTCACTCATTGACAGTTTAACATATAATTTCCTTCCATGTGTTTCGTACTTAATGTACGTTTTTATATACAGTGTGATAATAAATAGTTCGTGCATGAACAGAAAGAATAATTAGTAGGAGTCATCTTAGAAGATTTTGTTTGTCTCTAAAGTAATTTTTTACGTCTTTTTATTTACTGAATCTGGATCTTGGGGCTTAGAATAACTATTAAAATCTTATAATTAAAACTAAATGCTTTCTGACGAGACCCTTGATGGACAAATAGGCCCCATCGTAGCGGGGTGGTAGATCAGCTTTGTGCGATAAGTCTTAAGTCCAGTTTAAATATATATATCAAGTCTGAAATCTTACTTCTCTCACTGTTTTTACAAATATCAAGGTATTTATTTATTTACGTTAAACGAAATTGTAACAAAGTACAACAACAACATTTTTTTTTCCCAGAAACATCTGCCGTTCTGCACTACGATGTTCCCTGTCATACATTCATTCATTGATGTATATTTAGACTTTTTTCCATAAGACTCTATAGGCAAGTGTGTGTATTTTTTTTTTTGCGCAAAAAGATACCAAATGAGAGTGAACACAAGAAGATGGAAAAAAAAAAAAAAATGTCATCAAATGATAAAAATGTGTCACGTAATCCCTCGAACATTATGTAACATATGATTACTTTTTTACTATATACGGATGAATACATTCATACATATTCATATACAATCTATGTGTACATATACCTCCAAAATACACACACACACATATATATATATAAACTAATGTAAAAAAGAGATGGAGAATTAAATCAAGTACATATTGAGCTCATATGTCAGTGTAGATGTCTATGCATGAGAATGTGTGTGTAATAATGTTATATACCATTATCGTTAAGTATGTATACAAATGTGCATATGTGTGTAGATAGGTATATAAGAATTTCTTTATGTAAATATGTAAAGGAATCGTCTATAGTATATGTATGTACGTATGTATAGCAGGGTATTTATGCTCTTCTTATTAACGTTTTTTTTTAAATGTTGGTTAACATTTTTTTATTCCTTACTTATTTATTTTAAATGATGTGTTAACATTAAACAAATATGTATATGTGTGTATATTTTATACTTTGTAGATGCCTATAATGTAAACACGTATGTGGATGCACGTGTGAATACATGTTATCGGTTAAAATCTATCATTAGACTTTATGAACTTAAAATGTTAGAAATTATATAAATTAACAGCCATAACAACAGCCACAACACATACAGAAATAAGGATAAAGTGTGTCTTTTTTATGTACTTGCTTTTTTTTATTTATTGACTGTAGATAATATGGAATCATAAAGACAATTTTAATCTTTATGGCAGAATAAAAAATTTCATATCACATAAATGATTTTGTTATAATAAGTTATTTTTATTCAAGATATAACAATACAGACAAAATTTAAAAATGTCTTAAATTTTTATTTTATATTGCTACTGAGAAAAAAGAATCAGTAGTATCTACCTGTTTATAAAAGTACTGAACGTATTATGTACCTGCTTAAAAAGTACTAAAAGAAGTATCTTTTTAAAAAATACTAAAGGTAATACATTTTTAAGAAAGTACTAAAAGTGTTATAAGTAGTAGATTCTTAAAAAAGTATTATAAGTTGTACCTTTTTAAAAAGTACTAAAAGTTGTACCTATTTAAAAATGTACTAAAAGTATGTACCTTTTTAAAAAAGTACTAAAAGTTGTACCTATTTAAAAAACTAATAAAAGTTGTACCTTTTTATAAAATTACTAAAAGTAGTACTTTTTAAAAAAGTACAAAAAGTACTAAAAGTAGTACCTTTTTAAAAAAGTACTAAAGTTGTGCCTTTTTAAAAAAGTACTTAAACTAGTACCATTTTAAAAATTTACTAAAAGTAGTACCGTATTAAAAAAGTACTTAAACTAGTACCTTTTTAAAAAAGTAGTACCTTTTAAAAAAGTACTAAAAGTAGTTCCTTTCTAAAAAAAGTATTAAAAGTAGTAAACTCTTAAAAAAATACTAAAAGTATTACCTATTTCAAAAAAGTACTAAAAAAATACTGGAAATAGTACCTTTTTAAAAAAGTACAACTTTTAGTACCTTTTTAAAAATGGCACGTTTTTCAAAAGTAATGTTTTATTAGTTACAATTTCTTAAAATTTAAAAATATGAAACGAACACGAGTTTTTTCTACAAATTTGATATTTTGACCAGTGAATGTGGGTTAAAAACTGATATAGTTATGCATTGTTTACATATATGTTACTAATGTGCTCTCATTGACAACAGAGTTTGATTTATTTCAACATTGAAAGAGTCAGCGAGAATTAAAAAAAACAAGTAAGAGAGCTGTATTCGTCTGTGCCAAATTAATTAAAGTTTTTTTTGTAAAAAAAAATTCGGGTTAAAAAATATTTTTCCCTATTTTGACCCATTGTATGTCCAAATTAATATAGCCTTATATACACAGTCTTACAAAAGTTTACATACGTTTAAAGTTTTTAAATTTTTTTTGGAAAATATGTAATTTTATTAAGAGTTTTAACTACATTTTTGTTTAATCCACTTAAAAAATATATTTCCATCATATTTTATAATATTTTGTTGGTATTTTAAATAAATAATAATAAAACACGAGTAATTGGTATCCTTTTAATGTTACATAAGTTTACATACTCTGCAAAAAAAATGTTGTACCGTTAAAATTTCCGCTACAATTTTCATGATGCTTTGTGTAAAATCAGTGGTAGAAATTTTACTTTCACTAAAAGTGATCACCTGGCAAAATAAAATCAAAATGTATTTTTAGTGGAAGAAAATGGGGAAAGGCAAAGAAATTTCTGAGCCAATTCGAAAAACCGTCATTAAGTTGAGAAATGATGGCAAATCTTTTAATGAAATTTGAATTTTATTAAATCTTAGTAAAACCACAGTCCAACCAATAATAAAAAATTTCAAAGAAAATGGAAATTATGAAAGCAAAGCTCGTAGTGGGCCTCCCCGCATTCTCGACAAACGAACAGAACGGTCTATTATACGTTCCATTCAATAAAATCCTAAGCTAAGTGCCGTCGAACTAAACCGGACTGTTCGCCGATGTATCAAGAGAAATGGGTACAATAGCAGAGTTGCCAGAAAAAACCATTACTTAGATCTGTGAATATCCAGAAACGCTTAGAATATGCCCAAAAGTACGAAAATGCTCATGTAAATGACACTACTTTTTGGGAGAGGGTAATATTCACAGATGAATGTAAATTTATGGTTTTTGGAGGTGATGTACGAACAAAAGTTTGGCGAAAGCCTAATGCAGTTAATTGCAAAATGTTAATTGCACCGTAAAACATGGAGGCGGGTCAGTCATGGTCTGGGGATGTATGGCGGCAAATGGTGTCGGTAAGCTCAGGTTCATGGATGATACTATGGATAAGGCCATGTATATCGATATTTTAAAGGTTAGCTACCCTCCCAGCGTCCAACTTGTAGATCTGGAGGACAACGCAATATTTCTCCAGGACAACGATCCGAAGCATTCATCAAAGTTAGTTAAGGAATGGTTTCTATATAACGTTAAAAACAAATTGGAACATCCCCGCAGTCCCCCGGTCTTAATTTTATTGAACAATTATGGGATATTCTAAAACATCGACAAGTAACATCAGTTCCAGCACTCAAAGAAGCGTTGACGGAAGAATGGAGCAAAATTACTCCAGAAATAACAAAAAAATTGGCTTTGTCCATGCCAAATAGATTATCTGCTGTAATTAAAGCCAAAGGAGGCCACGCAAAATATTAATTTAATTTTTTTTAAATTCTTTTTTTCCCCGTATATGAATTATTTTATGTTTTTTAGTAGAATTTAATGAAAATAAATTAGTTTTGTGTTTATTTTATCTCAATAAATCCGAAATAGTATTAAAAAAGTAATTAAAGAATTTTTCACTAAATACTTATTAATAAAGATGAAATATATTAGGGGTATGTAAACTTTTGTAAGACTGTGTACATCGTTGCAATGGACTTTGAAATATCTATCATTTGATATCCATATTGTCTATATTAATGACTTAGTAATCCAGATATTGATCAAAAATAGGCCAAAAATCTAGGTTGTCCTGGATTTTTGCTTATATATTAGCCATTTGTGGGTCGATTTTCTCGATTTAAAATAGCGGCCGAGCCGGAAGACTTTCCGATATATTGATGTATCAATTATGTTTGTAAGTTATTTGGGGGCTACGGAAAGTTGTTTTCAACATACAGACGTACAGACTGACATGGCTATATTAACTTTGCTTTTTATAACGACCCAAAATATATATACTATGTGGTGTCGCAAATTAAAAATGTAGAATGACAATCTTATGACACCATTGCCACTCATGGTTAAGGGTATAAAAATCAAAACATTATCCTAAAATCGTGGGGGGCGTAATACAGATAGATGACTGAATTTTCAAAACTAAGGTAAATGGGGAGACTTTGTGTTTTTATCACTTAACTTAAAATATTAAATAAATTAAAATATACCAAAGTAATAAATATCGTCGGATTTTTTGATTCATATTAAGACAAAATCATAAAAAAAATTTAATAAAATTTTAACAAAACTTACCATGTACATTTATAAATACATATTCCATTAACATAACTAAACTAACTACCCAGTTGTTTAACATAAAGCCATTGTAGCTTACAATTTTCAAAACATAATAAATTTGCAATCATATCGACTACAATTTCAAAATATACCAACATTATTATAGTTATTAGTAACAACAAAAATTTTATCACAAACAAATTGAGGCTTATTTGCAATCTTATCTTATAAAAGTGTAGTTTCCCAAACTTACAACAATTGAAAAAGACTACAAATTGAGTAAAGTTCCAATACCACTTACTTTTAATCCCTTTAATTAAATTTATATTTATTTATTACTACATTTTTAATGAAATGACAGAAATGTCCCATAAATAAGGTTAATCAATAATAAATAAAGTTTAACAAAAACGAAAAAAAAATGCTAATGAAAAGAAAAATATAAAGAGTGACAAATATATAAAGAAACAAAATTAAGTTAAGTTAAATAAACAACTTCAGAATTACCAAATGTTATTAAAATGATATCCCTAGCTGTATAATCAAGAATGTTTCTCTCTGTAACTTTATTACCATTGCTAACATATTGAATTGATTTCGATTTTGTTTCTGCCAAATAACGTTTCTATTATAATGAGCATCGTTTGCTACAGATGCAATTTGAAAATTCAATAAAAAAAAAATATATATATAAACACATATACTCGTATCAACTACAGTAGACGACAAACAGATGTTGCTGTAGTCTAAATTTTTAATTTGAAAATAGCTTTTATGTTTTCAAAAACACACACAAGCACTCGAACTCATAGAAACTCATCTGCATGCATGTCTATAGCCGCAAATGTTTTAATAGAATCAATAAAGTCAAAAATACATTCACACGCACACGAATATGAATGCTGCTGACACAAATACATTTAAACTTCACCCCCTTGTGTTTTTCAAAAGTCACTTAATTTATCGATTTACTCAAACAACAAACAGCAGCAGCAGCAACAATAAATAATAAAAAAAAAAACAAAAACAAAAACAACGCAACGCAACGACAAAATAAACAAACAAATGTTAAATGAAAAGTTTTGTTTTTTTTTTTCGTTTCTGTTGTTTTGTTGTACAAAAAGGAACGCATTTAGCTTTAACTATTTTATAAATGAAATGATTTGTGTGTGTGTGTGTGTGTGTGTATGTGAGAATGCATTTGTAGGAGCTTGCATGAGTGTTTGTGTGTATGTATGAGTATTTGCAAACAGCATCTAAACATCAATTAAAATGCTTGACTGAAGCTGAAATAAACAAACACAAATAAGCTTAAAACATACACATACAAATGCAAATACAAATACACACTCTCTTACACATTCAAATTCTGGCACACATACATTCCCTCACACACTCACGTACACATGCACACAATGAATTGCATTTAATATTATGCTGATTATATGTAGTACGAGTATATATATGTGTGTGTGTGTGTGTTTGAATAGTAGTACATAACAATGCAATACAACTTTAACAAAACAGGACATTTCTCATATAAATTCAAAAGAATAAATGAAACCCACGGGATTAAATTTCGTATCCACAGAAATAACTGGGTGCACATTTGAGACAGGATACAGTACAGTGAGCACTAAAATATTCATAAATTCAGTTAACAAAACCCTATTTGATTTATGATAGAGTAGCTGCTGTTCGGATTTTATGGCCTCATGTATATTTGAATTTTCTTGAATTTTCCGAAGAACATGCACTTTTACTCACGGTTATAACTCGGAAACTAATTGGAATTTTGTTTTCCTGTCTTCGGCACAATTGTAGCCATAGACTAGCAAAAACTAATCTGAAAAACTGCATCTGATGCATCAAAATTTCGAAAATTTTTTATTTGTTATATCTTTTTTCACAATTTTTGGTGGAAATTCAGTCCATAATTCTTCAGAACATTATAATACTTTGAAAAGGGTTTTTCCATTTTCCAGCTGTATTTTATAGTGGGTATGTTTTAATTTCAAATTAAGTTTTATGCTTTATTACTTTTAGTTTCTAGTTTATTGGATAAAGTGCTAAGTAAACAAACTTTGTTTACTTTAAAATTTATTGTTCAAGCAACAAATATTTCGGTAACTTCTCCTGAAATCTCCACTTCAATCAATATCCGATTTTCTGATTAATGAATCTAAATACGTCATCGTTGCTCAGAACATTAATTAGAGAACTTGAAGTGGATTTATCATCAAAAGATGACGAAGCCGATTTGTTGCATTTGTTATTAATTTCTTATTAAAATCTACACCATTTTCAATTGTATTTCAGAAATTTCCATTTCAGAAAATTCCAATGAATTTCAAAAATTTCTAACAGGAGAGGTTGAGTTATATAATCAGGGCCAGAAAAAGGTTTCGTCGTTAAAAAAGTTCATTGAGGATTTGTATTGAGATGTAATCATATTCATTAATTCTGTCGTGTTAATGAAACATATTCGTTATCATTATAAATTAATGCCAATAGAGACATATACAATTTAAACAAGTAAGATTGTTATATTCGGCTGCGTGGAATCTTGTAAACCCACCAACAATATGTGAGTATGCATCAGAGTTGTGCATGAATATCATTCAAATGAATGTAGTATATAATGCATGTAATTGTTTGAATATTATCTAAACACTTACCCTTCACAAAAGCAGCGAATTAATATGAGTGTTTTGAATATACGCAGAGTTTTTTGAGTAAATATACACGTTCCTATATGAGTATGTTTGAATTCATTTAAGAAGGATATTTAAAATAAATTAATGCATTGATTTTGAATTATGCATTCAACTTATAATCGAGCTTATATGAATCATTTGAATACATTGCATACATCTCAAAACACAGTAATCATTTTTGATTTGTTATTGCTACGGTATTTAAAAACTGATTGAGATAATGGCAATCAATTGTGAGAGCGCAAGCTCTGCAAGCCATATTATTAGCACATGTTGATGATTGAAAACACAACAAAAGCAGTGATTTCATTCATATAGAAAAAAGCGAATCAACTCATGTACATTTCTTGAATGCATACATATATTTCTGATATAAGGGATATATTGGGGATAAGGCCAGTTATCGACTGATCATCACAAAAGTTGGACGAATAATTGAGAGTCACATAAAACTTGTTTATGTTCAATTTCATCGCGATATTAATTAATTTAATACAATTATGAATGTTCAAGTAATTGTCTCGGTGGGGAGCTTGTATGGGGGGTTAGGGACAAATGTTGCCGGATTTCATCGTATTTAACAGTATAATTTCAAACTAATTAGAACTATTTTGTGAAAAATTTTATCTGGATTGTAGCATAATCAAAATATTTATGACTGCGATGGACATATATTTTCGATTTTCAGTACCATGCTAACCTTATTAACAGGGAGTAGTTGTGGATAATTTCAGCCAGCTAGCTCCTTTCGTTTGTACCCTATTGTGTTTTCAACATATAGGCAGACTGACAGACGAATGGATATAATATTAACATCTGCTGAACTGGTGGAGTCGATTTATTTTAAATATCAGAACTTAATATCATTATTTTTAGCAAATGATAACTAACATTGCTGAATATTTTGTAAAATTAAGTGCTATATTTAACTTTGTGATGTTTTCCAATTTCATATACTTAGATTTTATTGTCTCTTACTGTACTTTCTTGCAAGGGATACATATATAAGAACTGCTCTTATAAAAAAGGTTTGTTTTGGATGAGTCTTATTGTGTTCTTTACTACACGCAGATAGTTGTTTATTGTTATCGTAACCATTTCAACATTTGTACATGTTTACTGTAACCATTTCAAAATGTTTAACAATATTATAGTCACAGTAACTATATATATGATTGTGGTAACAATAATATGGTTAATTTATATATATGATTGTGGTAAGAATAATATGGTTAATTTAGGATTCACATGATTGCATCAACCATATATATGGTTACAGTAAACATGTATATGTTTGTGACAATCATTTATATGATGAATAATTTTATCATAATATGTTGTTCTCAGATTATGATATCCATAAGCCGAGACAAACATAATATGGTAAGTCCTTCATCATATAAATGGTTGTCACAAACATATACATGTTTACTGTAACCATACATATGGTTGATACAATCATGTGAATCGTAAATTAACCATATTATTCTTACCACAATCATATATATAGTTACTGTGACTATAATATTGTTAAAATATTTGAAATGGTTACAGTAACAATGCACAACTATATTTTTTTTCTGCGTGTAGATAAATTGAATCCAATCGGACAACGAGAACAAGTCACGGCAATCGGTTAAAATTTGTGAAATCGGGTAAACAATGGCACTTGTTTTGATTTCTGTAAAAATTTTGCTATTTAAATAGATAATTTGAACGTTTGAGATAAACCTGATTTTCTAGAGAGAAGAGTATCTTTCTAACATGAATTTTCGAATGAAAAAAAAAAAAACAAGTTAGCATATATATTATCCACATTTCTGTACAGAAAATAATAGTTTACAAAACTTTTTCATACTAAAAATTGGATAAATAATGCAAAAATGCGAGTTTTAAGAATATGAATATAGTGGCATTTTTGCTAAATTTTACAACTTTAAATTGATTTTCGGATGTATGATTGTTATCCTATCATTTGCATCAGTTTGTTTTAGCTACTAAAGAACTAAATAAGACCCATCCAATGAAAATCAATTTTTAAGGGCAGGTCTAATATACATATATCTGTGTACGTTTAAATGTCTCTGGGTATGTCCCTGACTATTTGTTTAAATCAGTTTAACTGTTTTTTGCATTAGCAGTGGTGGTATGAAATATTTGTGTTTGTTAAAGTAATGAATAAATTGTCAATATTCATTGTGTGTATTTGAGTTGGTTGGTTGGTTGTTTTTTTTTTTTTTGCTTCGTTTATTCTTCTCATCTGTATTTTTGATGCAACTTCCCCTCATTTAATTGCGATATTTGTTTTAGAACGTATTCCTATGCATACGTAAAGGACACTCTGTATAATCTAAACCAAAATACACACACACAGACATACATACATACATACATACATACATACATACATAGGATAAAGGATATTGAATGCAATCATTTCACTGACATGACATTTATTCAGTCAGTTCGTTACTGTCTGTGATAAATACAAAAAAAAAAAAAAAGAAAATCAGATAGAAAAATATTGCAAATAGTTTTGTGTTTGTAAATGGTAACATGGCGTTATCTAAATAATTCTGTTTATTGTATGTGTAAGTGTCTATGTATTTGTGTACATGTATGTATGTATGAAAGTATACATAGTAGTATCGACTTTGTTGTTAAAGGTTTCATTTTCTTTTGACATTGTACGCCTTTTTTTGTTTAAATTTCCCTGTGTTGTTTTTTTCTTTTTCACTCCACTGTGGATGACTTTGGTCGATCAAGTGCTGCAGCAAATAAAGTTAGAAATGTTTAATGTATGACCAGAAAACAACTAGAAATTATGTACACGTTTTCATTGGCATAATTTTGTAATAGAATTGAATTTAATATGTCATGGTATTAGTATATACGCAAATGTGTAGAATAGTATCAGAAAAGGCGTAGATAGGGAATGGAGTTGTGTTAAAACTAAACATCATGTGACTGGGGTCAGTTCTATTCCAAACGCATTTTTAAGATATTTCGTTGTTATAGATGCCGTATATTATGTTATGTGTTACTGAAATTGTAAAATTTGGATTAACAATTATAATGTAATGGCATTGTTTTCAGCTGTAGACTGAAGTCAATATATTACAATAAAATCATCAGACAAAATTAATGAAGATATTCATATCAAATATCATAGATTATCTTTATATTTTTAGAGAAATGTTAAGCAAAATATTAGGACATAAAACCCTAGAAGCTATAGTTTAGACAATGCCTCCCTTTTAGCTAATTTTTAGCGCCCCTGTTTTACAATAAATGCTCTTCTACATCAGTAATAGTAATGGTCGATTTTCGTTGCCATGAGAGAACAAAAACAAACATAAATGAAAACCAAAACTAAAAATGTTGCAAATCTACCACATTTTCTAGTCTTCGTTTTACAAATAATAGAAATTTAAAAAAAAGGAAAACAAGTAACCTAAAAATGAGAATGAATACCAATATTCCATCATTCATTCATTCTCACCCTAGGTACAAAGATACATACATATTTTTAACTAATGTAAATTCACTAACAAACCAGGATCGAAGGACGGCCAGACCGACTGACAAATATTACAGGCATCAGAAATTTTATATGCTTAAGAGCAACAAGAACAAAAACGTTGTTGATGTTATTGTGTGGTTGAAATACAAAAAGTGAAAAAAAAAAAGAAAATGTAAAGGACGAAGGATGTGATGATGTGCTTTTGTTATGCATGACAATGCATTCAAGTGATGCTGTTCCTGCTACTTTCGAAATCTATATGATCAAATGCACAAACAAACAAACATACAAACAGACACTCCTGTGCAGACATTTTACAAATATGTACTCATATGTACATGAATTTCCAAGCTGCTAGTTACAACCTCTGCATGCAAATTTTTGAATATTTGTATAGAGAAGTATGTATGTGTTTGCATGAATGTATGTTTCGACATAAATTCATCTACATACATTACTTGCTTTTCTAAGTAACTTTGCATTTTACATTTTCAAATATTGCAAAATCATTTTATAACGAATGAGAAAATGCATCTTCAACTTACTTTTTTTTTTTGTTGAGCAATTCAATAACAAAGTAGTATATGTGAGTATATTAGGGTGGCCCCGTTTGTGTGGAGAAAATGATAGAAATGTCTTTTTAAGGTTCTAATGATTTTGTACATACTGTTACGTTTTTTACCTTTTAAAAACGTGGTATATTTCCTTTAAATAAATCGGATACTTTGATTGCAAATAAAAGCAGTTTTAGTAGTTTAAAATTGTAACAACTCCTTATTTATTTAGAATGTACAACAACAACAGTTCAAATATTCACTCAGTGTCTTTATACACGTTTATTAATTCGCAGAAATGCACACACACTCTATAACGTACAAGTATACACGTACAAGACAGTTGATGTTAACTCTAACAGCGACAATGATCAACTCAACTCACGACTGCCAGCTCTGCCACTAGTTATACACGCGCCATCTATCGGGAATCTTCTACAATGCTCTTAACGGACATACTAGTACATTCGAATTCTAGAGCTTTCGATGTTAATGTTAGCAGCTTAAACATGTAGTGTTGCCATACTTATAGACAATGCTAATAACCGCATGCTATCAACATTGTTGATAAGTAGAAGCTTCTACTGATGAACGTGTTTATAAACATGATGAATGTTGCAGGCAGTCACTGCGGACCGTTAAATTCAAATCGCTATTGCACATTCGTAACAATACATATTTCTGGCAAACGCTTAATATCAAATTTTATAAAATGTGGTATCACGCCATAGTGGATTAAAAGCCGCTTTCAATTACGTATCAGAAATTTTCCAGTGATTTTAAAAATTTTTTTCAATTTTTTTTTTATAATTTTTTTCAAGTTTTTTAAATTGTTTCATAGAACTATCATATACTAGCTTGACCCGGTGCGCTTCGCTACCCCTGTCGTCTTTGTTGGAAATTTCAATAAAATCGTTTCTGCCGTTTAGTATTTATTTTTTAAGAACTAAAGGATTTAATTGCAAATAACTTTTAAACTGCCTTACCAATTTTTACACTATTAGTCTCATAGTAATCCTAAAAATCCTTTTACTATGAACTACCATATGTACTCAATACAGTTTTGTTATGGATTTCTCACTGTTATAAAGTTCAGAATACGGGTATAAATATGAAATATCGTTTGTGCCAAATTTATTTTAATTCAATGCATTAGTTTTTTCTTTGATATATTTTAATATATATATATATTAACGAAAAAAAATAGTTTTTATTGTTGAATTTTGTATTTTTTTACGTTTAACTAAAATCCCGAAGTCCCGAAAAATCTCGAAATCACGAAAAATCCCGGGATGCCAAAAAATCCCGGGGTCCCGAAAAATCCCGGGATCCCGGGATTTACATTTCTAAAATCCCGAATCCCGGGATTTGTAAAACCCAGTCCCGTTTGGCATCCCTAGCTATGACGATGTTTTCATCAGCACTGATTAGTCAGCACTGACGATGTTTACATCAGTGCTGATTAATCAGCTATGACGATGTTTTCATCAGTGCTGATTAATCAGCTATGACGATGTTTTCATCAGCCCTGACGATGTTTTCATCAGTACTGACGATGTTTTCATCAGCACTGATTAGTCAGCACTGACGATGTTTTCATCAGTACTGACGATGTTTTCATCAGCACTGACGATGTTTTCATCAGCACTGACGATGTTTTCATCAGTACTGACGATGTTTTCATCAGCACTGACGATGTTTTCATCAGCACTGACGATGTTTTCATCAGCACTGACGATGTTTTTATCAGTACTGATTAGTCAGCACTGACGATATTTACATCAGCACTGACGATGTTTTCATCAGCACTGACGATATTTACATCAGTGCTGATTAATCAGCTATGACGATGTTTTCATCAGCACTGATTAGTCAGCACTGACGATATTTACATCAGTGCTGATTAATCAGCTCTGACGATGTTTTCATCAGCACTGATTAGTCACCACTGACGATATTTACATCAGCACTGATCAGTAATCATTCAGTGCAGCATCGAATAATAATTAAGTGTATTAAGTGACAATCATATATATGATTGTTTTAACCATATATATTATTGCGGCACTCTACTTGTACCATCACTCTGTTAAAGATTAATTATATTATTGCTATTTTTTAAAATACTATTTTAATAGTATTTTACCAATTTTACCCGTTTTCCCCCTGTTTACCCCCTGTTTATCCCCTGTTTACCCCTTTCTGGTCCAAGTATTGAAAAAAGTTATATCCTATTGACGCTTCCAAGTAAGGATCTATCTACGTTCCAAATTTCAATAAAATCGATTCAGCCGTTTAGGCGTGATGCTCAAACAAACAAACTTACAAAGACATTTATATATTTATATAGATAAATTTTACAAAAGTTTATGACACCAATTTTCATAAGCTTTTCATTGGTATACAAAACGTTATAACTTTGTCGCGATATAATGCAAATATTTTAGGTTGATGCGATATTTCACGCAAAATTGTTATTTATTTGTCATGCTTGTAAAAGTTTAAAAATTTTGGGACTTTGCACAATCATAATTTATTAAATACTAGCTTGACCCGGTGCGCTTCGCTACCCCTGTCGATGTAAAAATCGGTTCAGCCGTTTAGTAATTATTGTTTAAAAGCTAAAGGTACCAATTTTACCCGTTTTCTCCCTTTTTATCCCTTTCTGGTCCAAGTATTGAAAAAATTTATAGCCTATTGACGCTTCCAAGTAAGGATCTATCTACGTTCCAAATTTCAATAAAATCGGTTCAGCCGTTTAAGCGTGATGCTCAAACAAACAAACAAACAAACAAACAAACAAATAAACAAACAAACAAACTTACAAAGACATTTATATATTTATATAGATTAAGATGTTATAGAAACCCTGCATATTATTGATAACAGATTTGATTTCGGGATAATTATCAGTTTGTGCAAATTAAATTTCAAAAACAAATTTTTCTGTTAGAAACGAACGCGAAACTCTATTCGGAACACTACGACAGTAACAAAATCATACGAAAACTGAAAATTTTACAATCACCTGAGACCAATATATCACATGTTTCCTTTGAGAGTAGTATGAAACAAAACCTTAAAAAAGTTTCATCCAGCTAGCGAAATATTGAAACCAGGACAAAAGTTTTGAGAAACTACAATTTAGAATAAACTAAACTTTTATTTTAATTGGAAACATCCACAACTCTTGCGGCAACCCTAATGTACATATTGCATGAATATGCTGGTAGTAGTGAATTGATCTCATGCAAGGGAGTGGAAAGAGAAATAGAACTAAAAATAGAAAAATTTTGTTGATTTGTTACCATTAGACTACTTTTTTTTTTTGGTAAAATATTTTGTCAAATGTATACATTGTGGTAAATCGATTTTTATCGTTAAATTATACTGCATAAAGAAGATTCTGTTTTGTTATATAAAAATAAAACTTAGAGAATCACTGGTACGTGCTAAAAAAAAAATATAAGTCTTTCTTATGAAATCATGTTGTAAGTTAAATCTTTAGTTTGGTTAGAAATTTTTTTTGAGAAAATCTGAATGTTGCAGCAAACATACTGAGGGAATATTTTCAATACCAATTATCTTAGATTTTGTTAGAACTGAGTTTTTGATAGTGAAATATTCAACAAGACCACATTTGTGCTTAATACTTACAAAATATATATGTCAAGTGAACCAATTTTTGAAATCGATGTCTTCCCACTAGAATCCCACTAAGAGACCAAAAAGCTATTAAAGGAACAGAACTAAGCTTTCATTTGAGCAAAAAAAAATAAAAATTTAGAAGAAATATTTAGATTTTGAAAAAAATTTCAAAAATTGTATGACTTGGGTTACAAAATACTTATTTTCATAGATATCCCACTCACATCCCACTAAGCGACCAAAAATGTCTTCAAGGAAAATATCTTGTTGAAAAATTCTGTCTGATTACTATTCAATACAACTAACCATGGTGCAAATTGCATCCTAATCGGAAGACATCGATTTTAAAAGTTGGTTCACTTGACATGAAATGCCCCATATATATATTTTGAAATTTTATTGCCAATTTTTGTAAATTTATCAATCTTAGAAAAATTTCTCAATTTTAATTATTTTGTTTTTCCACTTATAACATGTGGGCAATTCCACGTAAAGGACAACCACTATACAAAATTCCTTGAAACTTTTTTTCAAGATGATTTGAATAAGAGAAAACACTAAAATTTTACTATGTGAAAGTATTTAGAGCTTATTACAACATTTTAAGTGCAAACATAATAGTTTAAACTAGAGTTTCCAATTCGGTTTTAACCGAAACCGAAACCGCGGTTTTTCAAGGCCTAAAACCGAAACCGAAACCGACAATTATTCTTCGGTTTTCCCTTTTCATCTATTTTCACTAGAAAAATTCAAAATTTAGAAATGAGAAAAAAACATTTTCATCCAATTATTCATCCAATATCTCTAAACACAGATCGCTATAAATATCTTAAGATTTGTTTAAATTGTTTAAATTGTATTACAATAATTGCTTCAGATGATGTAGCAGGCTACCTTTCGCAGGTTAAATAATGCAAAATTTTTGTAACAAAGTCTTAGTTATTTTCAAATATACGATAAAAGTATGAAGTACTAGCTAACCGATGCGCTTCGCCACCTCAATTGGAATAAAGAAATAGTACTAATAAGTCTCCTTTTGTAAATAAATACTAATTCAGGAAAACATGTCTCTAGTTTCATGTTTATTGATTCATTGTAATCTGGATTGTAGTTCATACTAGACGTATTATTAGAATAAAAACCGTACCATAAAGACCCACATTTTGTATTCCTACTCGGCATCATGAATGTTTAATTTCATATTTCTGTGTATATTATTATAGAAAATACAAAAGAAAGGTACCACATAATCACATTTCGTGAATTCTAACTCATTCAGAATCATTTGTGCCTAATTTTAAGATTTATTATTACAAAATATTCAAAAAGTACCTTTACAATAAAGAAGTAGTAACATTAATTATCCGTCTTGAATTCGCGTTTCTAGGTCCATCTTTATAAAATATTCAAAAAGTACTACTAGTTCAAAAAAGTACCTGCAATTCCCTTTTTGATATTCTAACTCAGTCAGGATCATGTGTATTTAATATCCTGCTTATAGGTTCATTATTATAAAAATTTCAATAATAGTTTCTGTTACAATTGAGCACCTTATTCTTGATTATTTCTTTACTGTGAAGCATATTAGCCTTTATTCCCGAAAACACTCGTCAAATTTGAACTTAAAATTTGTTTAGCAGTTTCTATATTATCAATTGATTTAATAGTTAATTAATTATCACAAAACCGAAACGAAACCGATCGGTTTTCAATTTTTTAAAACCGAAACCGCGGTTTTGAAATTCTTCGGTTTTTTTTGGAAACTCTAGTTTAAACTGACTATATTTAATTTTTCAGTTTAATTGGTATGTTTGAGGCTGAGATTGAGAAATGAATTTGTTTATGAAAGTTTTTTTATTTATATAGTTTTTGTATAAATATATATCGCTCATTTGCTGCAACAACGTCGTAATTCAAAAAAAGTCGTTTCGAGAAAAATGTTATTTTGAATCACTCGGTATTTCGGTAGCTGTCTTTGACATTTGACAAGTAGAAACTAAGCCATTACTAAAAATTGAACGATACATTCTTCAACAACGCATTGAAATTATTAAAATTCACTACAAAAATTATGAAAATCTAGCAGTCACAGTTCACAAAACTAAAGCATTTTTGGGTCGTCGTGAAGCAACTTGTCGGACCGCAATACAGAAATTGGTGGAAAAATTTGAGCTGTTGGGACGTCGCTCAAGAACAACTGAGAATACTGCTGCTGTTGCCCAAAGTGTTAAAGAAAACCTAGGTTTGTCCATTTCTCGTCGTTCTTTGGAATTGGGCATTTCACAAACGTACACCGTATCTTATGGCCGGAGTTGTATAATATTGATCTGTACAACGTTTACTTTCAAAAAGACGGTGCTACCTTTCACACAAGCAACGAAATATTGCTCTTTTACGGGAAAAGTTTCCGGACCGTGTTTTCTCTCGTGATCACAATTGGCCACCGAGATCTTGTGATTTAACACCTTGCGACTTCTTTCTTTGGGACCACGTGAAAGATGAGGTTTACGCCTACAGCCCAGCGTCGATTCAAGACCTCATAGATAGAATTCGTGAGGCTATCGAGAACATAAGGCAGCCACTTTAAGATTTGGTTACGGAAAATTTCATGAAAAGGATATGGTGCTGTAAGCGTTGTCGTGGTGGCCATTTGGCTGATGTTGTTTTTCATTATTAACGGCATACTTTTTTCTTTATTATGAAATAAACATCCGATCATTTATCTCAAAAAATGAAATTTTTCTTTCAATACCAAAATAATGCCACTTGTTGAAAAAACAAAAAATGATTTAAGTAGTAGATGTCAATATCTTTCTAATCTGTATTTAACCCAAATTTTTGCTTGTCAAAAATACCAGAAAACATGAATTTTAATTTTGACAAAAAAAAAAAAAGAAACACCATCACAAAAATAATTGATTTTTTTGGAAACTGTATGAAAGACTATGGAAATACCGATTTTGAGTTATGACGTTGTTGCAGCAAATTAGCGATATATTGTTCTACTATACGAGAATCTGTTACGTGCGGTATGTCACGTACGATATTAAATTTTATTTATTATAAAATTGTCTAAAAATTATTTTTATATAAATATGACGGATTGTAAAGGAAAAATATTTGATTTAGTGTAAGAAATTAAAAGAAAGCATAACGCCCCTCGCAAATTTTCGAATATTTCTACATGTACCTCAAAATTACTTCCGTTTTATGTCACGTACGATATTCCTTTATATTTGGACAACAATCTTTCGAAAGAACTTATTATTTTTTTTAAATATAGTACCCTCTGAATGGAACATAAAGACCAAATTATTTTTCAGATACTCTAATTTTGGCAAAATCTATTTCACTCTATAGGCGTACAAAAGTCACGTACGATGACGTGGAATTCCCCATTGCTTTCTTAGTAACTTGGACATGTTGATCACGAATCTGTCCGAATATTATAGATTCACTAAAGATTTTTGAGATATCGCCCATTTCATATTTATATTTGACCCAAAATAAGCATTGTATAAAATAATGTTAAAAAAAGATTAACTCCTGCTCGAATTAAATTCTAATCTACTTTTAATACCTTCAAATAAATATAAGGATTTACAAGATTTAAAGAGAGTAATATCCCCAGAATATATTTTGTTCTGCCATAAGAATTTGATCCAGTCAAAATTCAGAAAAGCGGCCTTAAAATATTTTGTACACGCAGAAAAAAAATATAGTTGTGTATTGTTACTGTAACCATTTCAGCATTTGTGCATTGTTACTGTAACCATTTCAAAATTTTTAACAATATTTTAGTCACAGTAACTATATATATGATTGTGGTAACAATAATATGGCTAATTTACGATTCCCATGAATATTTCAACCATATATATGGTTACAGTAAACATGTATGTGTTTGTGACAACCATTTATATGATTAAGGACTTACCATATTATGTTGCCTCATATCATAATCTGAGAACAACACATTATGATAAAATTATTCATCATATAAATGGTGTTTTATGTATAGTAGTATAATATGTAGTATAATTTCAGAACTGAGGAGTACATAGTTGTTAGATAACTGTGTGGAATTTTAAGTGTGTTACCTAAATAGAATAGACGGGATTTATTTGTTTTAAAGCTTCAACATAAATCTTAGATGGATAAAATCTGATATTTTTATCATTCACTTTTATCTAAACACAACTTTTATTTTTCTAATTAAGTAACTACAAAATACTTTAAAATTATTATAAAGTTAAGTATTATCGATGAAAAAAATTAGCTTTATTAATATTTGATTGGCAATTTTAATATTGTCTAAAATTTGTATATCTATTCAAAATGATTTGTTTATTGTACCTATTAAATTTGACACGAGTCTGTTTATATGTCTGTTTATTTTTTTAGTTTTGTCAGGTTTTTCTTTTTTGTTATGGCAATTTGTTTTAATAAAATAAAAAAAAAACTTCCACTCAAATTTTAACAACAGCTACACAACCTGTTGTTGTTGTTTTTATTTTAATAATAATATTTGATTGATTATTGATTACACAAAAGTTTTGAATATTTGGCAACAGAATGTTAAAACATTTATAGAAAGATGAACTAAGGTTTATGCTACATTTTAATAAAAAAAATATACATCAATTACCTACGTATTTTAGAAATTTTGTACGTATGAGTAATATTTAATTTAAATAAAATTAATATCACTTATACATCAAGATTAAATTATAATCTTTAATTTAATTACTTATATCATAATATGAAAGTATGTATTATAAAAAACATTTAAATTAAACATTAAAGAAGTCAATTCCATAGTCAAGCGCTGGTGTTATGTAAGCAGCAAATTTTATAGAATTTTTAAACTAACTATAAACTATAAACTGATCGCTATAATACTTGAAACTAGAGTTTCCAAAAAACCGAAGAATTTCAAAACCGCGGTTTTGGTTTTAAAAAATTGAAAAACTATCGGTTGCGGTTCGGTTTTGTGATAATTTATTAACTATTAAATCAGTTGATAATATAGGAACTGCTAAACAAATTTTAAGTTCAAATTGGACGAGTGTTTACGAGTATAATATATTAAATTAGTTAAAGTTGGCTAATATTCTTCTCAGTAAAGAAATAATCAAGAATAGGGTGCTCAATTGTATTATGATACCAAAAATGGTGAACTAAACCAAACTAAGGAGTACTTTTTCGTTCTTCAAAATGAATTTTCTATAATATTGAACCTAGAATCAGGAAATTACTTTGAAATTTCCAACTTGACATTGGTTTAAGTGTGGAAAATTTTTACTTTTTCTTCTAATGGTACTTTTTATTGTAATAAATTATTTTACTTATATATATACATAATAGTTGGCTGATATGCTCCTGAGTAAAGAAAGAATCAAGGATAGAGGGCATAATGATATTGAGGTAACAGAAACTATTATTGAAATTTCTATAATAATGAACCTATAAGCAGGATATTAAACACACATGATCCTGACTGAGTTAAAATTTAAAAAAGGGAATTGCAGGTATTTTTTCAAACTCGTAGTACTTTTTTAGTATTTTGTAAAGATGTACCTAGAACGCGAATTCAATACGGATAATTAATGTTACTATTTCTTTATTGTAAAGGTACTTTTTGAATATTTTATAATAATAAATCTTAAAATTAGGCACAAATGATTCTGAATGAGTTAGAATTCACGAAATGTGATTACCTGTGTTTTGTATTTTCTATAATAATGGACAATGAAATATGAAATTAGACATTCATGATGCTGAGTAGGAATACAAAATGTGGGTCTTTATGGTACTGTTTTTATTCTAATAATATGTCTAGAATGATCCTGAATTAGACTTTATAGTACTATTTCTTTATTCCAATTGAGGTGGCGAATCGCACCGGTCAGCTAGTACTCCATACTTTTATCGGATATTTGAAAATAACTAAGACTTTGTTACAAAAATGTTGCATTATTTAGCCTGCGAAAGGTAGCCTTCTACATCATCTGAATCAATTATTGTAATACAATTTAAAAAATTTAAACAAATCTTAAGATATTTTCACCGATCTGTGTTTAGAGATATTGGATGAATAATTGGATGAAAAAGTTAGTTTCTCATTTCTTAATTTTGAATTTTTCTAGTGAAAATAGATTAAAAGTGAAAACCGAAGAATAATTGTCGGTTTCTGTTTCGGTTTTAGGCCTTGAAAAACCGCGGTTTCGGTTAAAACCGAATTGGAAACTCTACTTGAAACTTAGCAGTTATGTCTCTTAATACCCATATAACGAACGATATGTTGTCAGGTCCATTTGTTAAATAAAAAATTCGATATAACGAGATTTATTTGTTAAATATGTTTTAAGCGGTATAACATTAGGAAGCATGACAACGTTTAACATTTTTTCATTTTTTTTTTTTTTATTCTACCATCAAAAGTATTCACGTTTTATACAACATACTTTGATATGAAACGATTGTCGTTTCTTTACATTTCCAAGAAGAAAACATTTAATCTACCTTATTCCAGATGCATTTTAGCATAAACTTAAATTGTTAGTCTATTCGTCGATAACATTCTTCCTGGATGACTAGTTTCTCTAGCGTAAATAAACATTGTATGTGGCCACATTATCCAATATAGACTACATCAGTACGGGATGATAACAATTCTCTTGAGTCTTTAAGAAGTCTTAAACCGAATCTTTTTTTGAATATAGATATTCAATCATGAAATTCACCATTATAAAGGGTTTTTGAATTTCTATGGCTCTTGTTTTTAAAGCAATTAAATTAACTGGAATGTGTTTTATCCTCTGGTCGAAAACTAAACATTAAATTTACTTTTCTATCATAGGCTACACATCATTCTTTACAGACGCCGAGTTGTGCATTGTTACTGTAAGCATTTCAACATTTGTACATGTTTACTGTAACCATTTCAAAATATTTAACAATATTATAGTCACAGTAACTATATATATGATTGTGGTAACAATAATATGGTTAATATACGATTCACATGATTGTATCAATCATATATATGGTTACAGCAAACATGTATATGTTTGTGACAACCATTTATATGATGAAGGACTTACCATATTATGTTGCTCTCGGCTTATGGATATCATAATCTGAGAACAACATATTATAATAAAAATTATTCATCACAAACATATACATGTTTGCTGTAACCATATATATGGTTGATACAATCATGTGAATCGGAAATTACCTATTATTGTTACCACAATCATATATATAGTTACTGTGACTTAATATTGTTTAATATTTTGAAATGGTTACAGTAAACATGTACAAATGTTGAAATGGTAACAGTAACAATGCACAACTATATTTTTTTTCTGCCTGCATATAGACGATTTCTAAGCCATTCTTGAAAGCTTTATATAATTGTCAATGTTAAAAAGTTTATCGTTCGTTTGATTTTGTATTATTCCTTATATTAGGTAGTAATGTTTTATCGTAAGTTTTATGGGATTTTCCTTAAACCAAGATTTTACTGTATACATACACAAAATTCAAAACTGTATTTTATAATCAAGCTCAATATGAATATTAATAATTGTTTAATTTATTTACATCTTTTTTTCTTTAATTTCATATTTTTCTTGAAATATTTACCATAGTATTTGTAATATATCCATAAATTATAATTATACAATTAAGATATATACTTTTAATGGTACTAGCTTCAAAAAAAAAAAAATCACCTTAAGCATTTCTTCATCAACTCTTGTTATTCAATATATGAAAAATAAAACAATTCTTTCATTTTCATTTTCTCCAGCTTGTGATATTTAATAACAGAATATGTAATGTTCATCATCGTTTTGTGTTTCCAAACATATTGCTTTCGATTAATTTTGCAAATTTTGTGTAACAAATGCTGACAAAATTTGTTAAATCCAAAACGACATGGACATACAAACACATCTACCATGATGGTAGACATATATAACTACAAGGACATGTGTAATGTAGAGCAAAGAATTGAAAAAAAAAAACTCTAAAAAATAGAAACATCAACATTAAATTCAAAATATTTATATAGCAAACCTATATACATACAACTACATACACATACATACATCTATATATACATATAGACAAGGACACTTTTGATTACGTACATGTGTTTAAAGAAAGTCATTGTTTCCTTTTCATTTTTTTTTGGTTTAATTCTTCCCATTTTATTTTTGTGGTTTGAACATACATTAAAAATGTTCTAGTTGATGTCCAACATGACCAAACAAAACTAATATCTATTAAAAAGGTTTTTAATTATAGACCAATGAAAAAACTTTAGATATTGAAGAAATTCAAGGAAAATTTCATATTAGCAAACATAAAGACAAACAAGGCATTCAAATAACAAAATGAGAGATAAAATAAAGTAATACATATATGCTTGTACATACGAATTCTGTACATATTCTAAGTAGATAATGTATATAAATACATGTAAATAAATAAACAGTGATGAGCAAAAGATAACATTGCTTTTTGAGTATGTATTACGGCAAAGAAGGGGTTTCAGCAAAATGTGATTTATAGATTTTTCCAGTGATATAATTAAACTTTTTTATTTTACGAAAATTTATTAGATATCTTATTATTTCTGAAACATTAAGAAGTGTTGGAAGCTTCTGATCTTTACTATATTTCGTTTTTATGTACATATATGTTAAAATTGTTACATATATTTTTATGTAAATCTAGTTATGTATTCGTGTTTTGTAACATTTCTTTATTTGCTGACATGACTTTATTGGTATTGTCTGTTGTATATGTAGGTATTGTACACTATGTATGTATTAGTCTGTTAAATCTTTGCAAATATACATATTATAAATGTAATTTTTCCATCAGCCTTTGATTTGATATTACATGAAGGGTTTCATATTTGTGTTAGCTATTGTGATAGTGATCCAAGTCATATTTGTTTAGTATTGGAATAAATTGTAAATATTTTATACAATACAAACATCAATTTCTAATTTATGTAAGTATATCTCTAGGAAATACACTTTTAAGACTTTGAGCCGTTTTCTCATTAGGTAATTATCTTTTTTCCCAGACTAAAGAAATTTGGTTTTCTCAATGTCTCATTTGCTTCTATTCTGCCGTAAAGCAAACCCAACCTCATCTGCTAATAATTTACTTATCGTACAGATAAATTCAATCAGCTGACAGTTATTTATGGTGTTTTTGTAAACAAAATTAAATAGATTTTATAAAAGAAAAGAACATGAGTTCCAAGTGAATGTTGAAAGAGTTTATCATGCCAGGCCTAACTACCTGGCAGACATTAAGGACAATGAATTTTTCAAAAGATTCTGGCTGTCGATAGCCACATTAAACAGATGATTTATGTAAACATGTTGTCACTTGAAGGCAGCGTTCTCAACTTTCACATCTACTTCGAGAGGTATTGCCAACCAAAAATAATGTTTTTTGTCGGTATATTGAGAAAACCAAGTTTATTGGCCTAATAAATTTATGTCGAGATTTAGTAAGAGGCAGTTTGGCGATACATTGAGGAAACGGGCCTTAGACATTTCCATTCAACTCAAAATATGGAACAATTATTAAATATAAAGAAAATTTTTATTACCATAAACAAAAATTTTTCCTTTAAGCATGTTGCTGATAATTTTTTTCTATAAACATTTTGCTGCAACATTTTTTCCTTAAAGCATGTTGCTGAAAATTTTTTTCTGTAAACATTTTTTTCTATAAACATGTTGCTGCAACATATTTTTCTATAAAGATTAACATATAAACATGTTGCTGCAATATTTTTTTCTATAAACGTGTTGCTGCAACATTTTTTTTCTTTAAGCATGTTGCTGCAATATTTTTTTCTATAAACATGTTGCTGCAACATTTGTTTCTATAAAGATACTGCGACACTTTTTTCTTTAAGCATGTTGCTGTACATTTTTTTCTATAAACATGTCGCTGCAACATTTTTTTCTATAAACATGTTGCTGCAACATTTTTTTCTATAAACATGTTGCTGCAACATTTTTTTTCTATAGACATGTTGCTGCTCCATGTTTTCCTATTAATATGTTGCTGCAGCATCTTTTTCTATAAACATGTTGCTGCAATATTTTTTTCTATTAACATGTTGCTGTTACACTTTTTCCTACAAAATATGTTGCTGCAACACTTTTTTCTAGAAACAATAAGACTATTTAAACATATTTTTGTATTAAAACTCTTTTTAAGTAATGTGACTTAGACCGTTATCATACACACTGTTACTGTCACAGACTTACATGTAAGTATTTTTACATCATTATTATCATTTATTTATGTATATGTAAGTATTGTGGGTGTATATACATACATATGTATAGATAAACCTATTTACGTACTTATTTACATGACGAGCATGTTAATTAAGAATGTTTAAAAGCTGGATTTTATGTCCAAATCAACATCAACTGTTTAAAATCAATATTTTAAATCTGTGCAATGGTCATATACACAAATATTTACAATAATACTGCTAGATACACATAGATACAAAATACATATGTATATAAACATTATAATACAAATACGTAAATATTAGACCGACTCGCAGAGAAAAGTGATTTTGTTAAACCCCTCCAAATAAACCTTGGTTGGTTTTATTATCTCCCAAGACAACATTGTACATATGTGTTATCATTTGAAAGTTATTTTCAAGTTCCCTCTAGCGGTATATACATCATGCCCCGCCTGGCCCTTAATATTGGGATATTCTTGGGAGAAAATGTATAAATATTGACAAAAAAATTGAAAAAATCTTTTTTGGTCGAGCTCATGACCGGTTACCGCTAGACCTACAATGTTTTGGGAAACTTAATCAAGGTTTATTTTGATGAGGCTAACAAAATCTAATGTTTCCTCTTCATACTATGTGAGTCACTCTATTATATATTTTGATGTTTTTACTACGTATTTAAGATTAGAATATTCTTGTTTGGCACATGTAGTATGGTAAGATTATTATATTCCACTTACGATTCTTCTTTAACATTCTTACTTATGTTGCAAATTCAATTTGTACAGTGTAGCACAAACATAGTGAGACAAGGTATTAAAAGAATTAGTTTTTAAATTTATGTTAAACACATTTCTTCAATTGTATATAATTTGTTGAATTTAAAAGGATCATAAAAATATATATTATATTTTTATCAGATGGCTCTTTGACATTCATATTTAATTGGTTAAATTTTGAGCACAACATTTAAATACAATGAATTTTCAGTAATATTCTGATTTTATTCTGCTAACATTTTACCATGTGCAACGTATTATTAATCTCCCTGCAAACATTAAATCATATAAATATATTAGCATATCTATAATAAATATATACTATACACATACATACATAAATCCATACCTATATAAACAGATTTTTCCATATAACCGCCTTAGTATAATATTTAATACACAAACATTCCAAACATGAATACATAGATACATAAGTAAGCAAGTAAGTAAGTAAGTAGATCTATATAGACATATATACAGTATATTTTACTGTGTTTGGCCAGCAGGCATTTAAAGCAATCTGTTGCAAGCAGTTTAAATTTCAAAATATTATGAACATTTTCTTTTGCGTCTCCTCAGTTTTATCTATTTTTGTATTTGCACAAGTCTCCTTATACTCTGTACTACAACAACACACGTACTGTGGCTAACACACACATGCAAATACATCCTTTGGCCAGCATGTTCATTAGACATGTCCTTAAAAAATAAATTTTCTTAAGATGATCACTATTAGCTAAAACTAACTATTTTATATATTAAGTGCTATCGGATAACTATAACTCTGGCCGGAAATCGATTCAAAGTAGTAAAATTTAAAAACAAGTAAAAGAGCTATATTCGGATGTGCCGAATCTTATATACCCTTCACCAAATTATACTTTAAAATAAAATTAATATTTTTTTTTATATATTTTTGAAAAGATTTTTCCCATTTTTTTAATTTTTTTTTTTTTTTTAATTTATTAGTAAAAAAAATGTATGACAAAAAAATTATTTTTGGGAAAAAATTCGGGTTATAAAATATTTTCTCGATTCTGACCCATTGTAGGTCCAACTTACTATAGCCTTATATACATCGTTGCAATGGACTTTGAAGTATCTATCATTATATATCCATATTGTCTATATTTATGACTTAGTAATCGAGATATAGATCAAAAATAGGCAACAAAAATAGAGGTTGTCTCGGATTTTTGTTCATATCTCCGTTATTTATGGACGGATTTTGCTGATTTTTGCATGTCTGACAGAATTATTCAAGATTTGGATCCCAATGATATCTGGGGTCTTCAGAAAATAGATTTCAACAGACAGACAGACATACAGATGTCACGTTGTTCGAACAGGTAATCCATCTCCGTTTAAAATCTACAACACTTCTGGACACCTTTTCTGTGCTCTTCAATTCTCTCCCAATATCTCACCACTGACTTAGCTCCAGGCAGTTTAGAAGATTTGCCTCTCTTGGTACAAATAACACATTATAGTTCTTTTACCACTCAAGTCCTTGCTTACAATAGTGACAGGATGCCAAATCAGGCCAAAAATAAGTGGACACAAAGAAGTCTTGTGAATGGAAGCATCCTCTTTTGTAAACATTCCTTGATGTTAATTTCGGTATTTATAGAGCCCTTTGTAACAAATTTTTGGCCTTTTTGCCGCAACTGCATATTGCTTGCCATACCAAGAACTTTTTGGGAAATTTTGTCGCTTTTGCGTCCTAAACTTTTCTACAACATTCCCTCAAGCATCAGCAACATAAAATTGTTGACCAGGAAGTTGCGAAAAATCTACCAGAACATACGTTTCGACATCCATTATGCAGCAAGAATATTTTTTTTATAAAACTTGACTTCAATTTCCGTGCTCTGTTTTTGGCCTCCAAATTTTTAGCAGCGTTCCTGTTAGGAACTTTTAGAGCCTTGTGTGTTTTCCAAACCTGCATTAGCTTTAACTTTCCGTACCAAATAGTCCGAGTTCTGACATAACCGGGCTGCTTTCCTACCGGATGTGTTGGGAGCTCTTTTAAAAATGCTTTCTATTTCTTTGGCTTAATAAACATCATGTGAACCACTCCTTCTAACTGAACCAGGTTTTCTATCAACGGACAAGTTCTTCCGGTACTATTGAATAACATTGGAAAAAGTTTGATAGCAGACCTTTGATTGTTTGACCAAATTTTTGTAGGACCAAGTTGGGTTTTGTTGAAAATATTTAATAATTTTAATACGCACTTTTTTCTCGTCACTTATTTTAATCAGATTAACAACAAATGAACATAATTGACATTAAACATAATAATTGACATGCTTTACAAAGGTAACTTGATAAAAAACAAAATCAAATAATACTTTGATTAAAAGTTTTAATGAAAAAAGTGTGTTAAGAATTTTTGAATTATATTGGAATACCAATATTTTTAAGAGATTTATGCTAGTTAAAGTGATTTTTGGAAGTGGGCCTATATGCACGCAGAAAAAAAATATAGTTATGCATGTTTACTGTAACCATTTCAACATTTTTATAAGTTTTTTAAAAATATTATAGTGACACTAACTATTCATATGATTGTGGTAACAATAATATGGTTAATTTTAGATTCGCATGATTGTATTAACCATATATATGGATACAGTAAACAAGTATATGTTTGACCATTTATATGATGAAGGACTTACCATATTATGTTGCTCTTGGCTTGTGGATAAAATCTGAGAACAACATTTTATGATAAAATTATTCATCATAAAAATGGTTGTCGTTTACTGTAACCATACATATGGCTGATAAAATCATGTGAATCATAAATTAACCATATTATTGTTACCACAATCATATAAATAGTTAGTGTGACTATAATATTGTTAAAAAACTTATAAAAATGTTGAAATGGTTACAGTAAACATGCACAATTATATTTTTTTCTGCGTGTGGCAGCTACGAATATTTATGAACCGATCATCACAAAATTTGGTTTGGATATCTATATAACTAAGACATTTATGAAAGCTTAACTATTTTCAGATAGGGCAATAGTATGGGGTCTAGGAGAAATAATGGACCGATTCTAACCAAATTCAATAGGCATCGTCTTTGAGGCAATAGAGGAGCACGTACCAAATTATCTTCGAAATTGCGACCTGTAGTTTGATTACAAGGTCAGACGGACATCGCTTAATCGACTCAGAAAGTGATCCTGAGCAGATTGGTATACTTTTCAATCAATTTTTACAAATCACTTTATGTGCAAAAATAATTACAAGTTTTCTTAGTTTCAAAATAAAACATTTATGATGTTTTGAAGATGTAATTTCACTAAAAAGAAGTGATTGAGAAAAACTATAAGTATTACCGCTATGGATTCCAATAAAACACAATTGCTACATGATAGCTCCTGCATTTTTGTTCACACACTTTTGTATTAGTGTGTAATTGTTAACACAACTATTGCATGCAAAACAGTGGGCAAATAATATACAAAATAAATTGGTTCTTTTTCCCCCGATTTTCATGTACTATTATTTACTTAATTTTACAACATTTAATAGATTTTTGCCGTGGGTTCTAGTTATCGAGTTGGAGTCTAATTTTAAAATTATGTTTAGAAAATAAAACTTATCCAAAGCATAGCTATTTTTGAAGGACATGTCTAGTCTACACTAATGTAATCATTTGCACACAACATAAAATGTTTACCTAAATACACACACATCTATACATTATACACATACGCATTCATATACACTGGCATTTTGTATGTCAAAATTTTCTATAAAGGCGACGGATGATGAGGATGAAATTGATGTTGGATGATTTTCATGTTCATTTCTTAAAGTTTATTAATTTTTCTATTAAAATCTTAATGCAAATATTTGCTTAAATAAAAGTAATAAATGTGTGTGTTGTTTATGGCTGCTTATGTATATGTATGCATGTGTTTATTTATGGTTTATGGCAAATCGTATGAGAACATATCTAATGTTGAGAAATAACTTAAATTTCAAGTTATTTTATTTATAGAAATATTTCATTTAAATTAATTGTTTTGCTTTTTCTTTTTACTATGCTATTATTCTTGAGCATATTTACTTGACTTGTGCATGGATTTATAATCTATTATAATATTTGTTAAATAATTTCTTTTAATTATTAATTAAATGTTGATGTCAGGTGTTTGACAATATGTCCAACACCACTGTTGCCACATTAAAGTAATCTAAATATTTGAAATGTTAAATTCAGCATTTAAGCTAGATAATAAGTATATAATATTGGTACATATAAATTGAATTTATTTTTTAGGAAGTAAACTATTTCAAAACTATTTCATTAATTTTCATATTATTTAATTAATAAAAATGCACCTTCTAACTCAATGATTAAAACTTAGAATAAAATATACATAGAAGCTGAGGGACAAAAAGCCCAAGTCAATTGTCAAATATCTAAATCTTGCAACAACAAAATACATGTAAATCATTTGGAAAGAGAAATCATTTTTACTCTCAGCTTACTCTCAGATGCGCCTCTAGTTCTACCCTATGGTTTAAAATTTTCCAAGGCGAATTTATATACAAGGTGGTGTCGGTGGCGAATTCAGAAAAATACGAGCGAATTCATTAATTTTTTATATATGGAGTTTGACATTCGAAACAATGAGAGAGTTGTTTCGAATGTCAAAGTCCATATATAAAAAATTAATGAATTCGCTCGTATTTTCCTGAATTCGCCACCGACACCACCTTGTATATAAATTCGCCTTGAAATTTTCCTTATAGATCCCTCAAAATATATACTTTTATATGTAAAAAAGATGTTTACTTACTTTATGATCAATTTGTTCAAATGTGTTTAACATTAGTATCTGTAACGAAAAAGAACATAAACAAAATTTAACAATAAATATATTATTTCAACAAATATAAAACTATTAATAAAATTGTGTATGCAAAAAATATGTACAGCTTCAAACAATACAACACATTTTTTGAAGTTTAAAAACACGCATTAATCAACATCAACACCATCCGTTTGTTACGTATTTTTAACACATTTTTCGTTTCGATTTTTCAAATTTGCACACCCGCACAATCAGGTACGAAATTCATTTGTAGGATCTTGTAGTATCTGCAACAAAAACTACAAGTACCAAACAAAAAAATAAATAAATACATAAAAAGGTATACAGCACTTGTATAAGTAAACTTGTAGCACGTTAAAAAGGTATTCATACCCTCATCATATCATAGTTGTAAATAGTAAATATCATATTATCAAGGCATCAATGTGCTTGTAAGTAGTGTGAGTGCATACATACATTGAAAAACTAAATGAGTTTATATCCAGTGCATAGCCCAGCAAATTTGCACGGTTTAACTCAAAGTTAAAATGTTTTGAAATAAATATCGTTTAACAATGTTTGAGTGTAACTGCACCATAATAGATATCTCTACAACCAGAATATTAATTATAATTTAATATCGAATGAATGAATTTCGCAATGTTTTGCTGGGTAATATCTGAATGTGTGAATGCGTGTGTGTACGTTACTGATAGTTGTATTTTGTAGTTGTTTGCTGAACCAATTTTGTATGGTAGTAAATTTCCCCATTCCCCTTTTAGTTTTGGTTTTGTTTACATTTTTTATATCATAATATACTTACATACATAAAAATGATGTTGCTATTTCCGTTACGTGTATTTATTCACATGTATTTGTAAGGATGAGTAAGTATAAAAGAGTCTGAGTAAGAGCGGTTTGGGAGAGTATGATTTTGTGTATAAAAAAAGTGTATAAGGCAAACAGCCATGGAACCGTAAACACTTTAATTGCTTTCATACAATTTTCACACGTTATACAAATGTACATTAGGGTGGGCCTTTTGTACTGGAGAAAGATAAAGTGTCGATGAACCTAACAAAAGCTGAAGTTTACCATATTTTGAGGAGACCATTTCACAAGATGTTTAACAAATAAAAAAGGAGTGATCGATAAAAACTATAAGTATTAGCGCACTCTATGGATTCCAATAAAACACAATTGCTGCATGATAACTCCTACATGCATGATTACTCCTACATTTTTATCACTCACTGTTGTATTACCTTGTAGTTGTTAACACAACAATTGCATGCGAAACAGTGGCCAAATAATATACAAAAATCGGTTTTTGTTGAATATATGTGGTAGAAAAACGCTAATAACTTGGTTATTTTTCACTTGGCGTCAGTATTTGGTGAGCTGGATCAAAGGAAAAAAAGGTCCGTTTGTAAGGTTTCTACGATTTTTTTTCATATTTCTCACAAAGAAAAATATGTGAAAGGTATACAACAAAAATTATAGTTTAACTTAAATACTTTCAGCATTTCACGCATGCATTTTTTATCTATTTGTAATGCTTTCTTTCAGATTAACATTTTTAATTATTTTGTTTATTTTATGAGATAAATGTAACCAAATGTAACCAAATTGTTTAAATTAAATAAATTTTAAATAGATAATAAAAAGTTGTTTTTATGACCTTATAGTGTTTCGTCTTGAACGTATAGCCAGGATCAGATCGGGAAGAAAATAGGTTTCCAAAATATCAAATTAAATTTGAACTAGATTGAATACGAAAAACCTACAAAAGTTCAAATATTTTTTGAGTTACACACTAATTTAAGATATGTCATTGAACATGCACAACTTTTTATTTGGGCCACCCTAATGTACAACGTATGTAAGTATGTAGTTATTTAGTTGTATACGTATGAAGGTAAAAAGTTTTTTTTTTATGCGGGAGTGGGTGTAGAGTGCTAGTTTTACTTGCTAAATACTACAATTAAAATACAAAACAGTAGTAGTATTCGAAATACAAAAACTGCAACTGTCGACAAGATTTAAACTAAATACAAGCCGAATTAATAAAGTATGGGTTATTTTTTTGGTTAAAACTTAGTAAAATACGAAACTACTTAGTTGTAGTCAAAATGTGTTGCTTATATTAAATGTGGTGATAGTAGAGGGTAACTACTAGGGTATTCAATCGATTAACCGTTAATCGGTTAACCGATTAATTTTGGTCGGTTAACTGTTCGAATAATTTTAAATTGCCGATTTTCAAATAACAAATAAACCGATTAATTTGTGTCGATTAACCGATTAACCGAAATTTCTTTTTTTTGTACTTTATATAGATACAGGCAAATCCCGGTAAATCGAATCTCACTTTAACGAAAATCCGATATAACGTACAACCACATTTTTAACATTAACTACCTTATATAACGAACGTTTCAACAATTTTGTACTCGATTTAAGGAATGTTGAGAAAAATAAAACAAAATCGAATGAACAATCAAATTTTGAAAATTATATCAATCTATCAAGAATGACTCAAATAATCATCTATCTCTAAAGAATGATGTGTATCCCCTTGTTGAAGAGGTGTTTAATTGTTAATTACTCGACTAGAGGTAAAAACATATTCCAGTTAATGGAATTGCTTTAATATAGAAGAATAGAATAGAAATACAAAAAAGCTTTGTAATGGTGGATTTCATGCAAGTGATATCTGTATTCCAAAAATAAATGGTGTAAGACTTCTTAAAGAATTAGCATACAATTATAGGTGAGCACAATCTATGATATTATTTTCAATGCGAATAAAACTGATAGCTATTAGAAAAATTAATGCTCCAGGAAGAAAGTTATCGAAGGATAGACTAACAATTTTGGATTGCTCTTATGAATGAGGAACAAAGTGTTGTTTTATATTATCTTCATTGAAATAATAGATATTTTTAATGGTAGAATCATGTTTAGACCCGAAATCCTTTTCAGTGAAGGCTTTATTAATCATTGGTAATGATTCAAGTCAACCTACCGAAGAAGAAGTAATAAAAACTACAAAATATGAAAAAATTGTATACGAAAACTTATTCAGAAAATATACCTCGATATAAAAAATCCCAAAAGGACTCCTATGGTACAACTGAGGATTTTATATGCTTAAAAAAAACTAAGTAAAGAACTGGAGATTGTATAGTCTTTCTCATGCCTTACTTTTGATTTTTCCGACATCTACAATCAGTGAGAGAGTTTTTTCCAAGTCATGTTTTATTAAAACTAAAGAAAAATCTTTTAAAAGGAAAGCTTTTAAATTATATCTTTTTCTTAAAAGATTATTTCAGAAAATCTCACTTAAATCGTAAAAAATACACATATGTGTATTATTATTTTGCTATTATTTATTTTTTTTGTTGAAATGCTTAAATAAGTACACAAAAATTATAGTTTTATTTTCAATTTAAAATTAAAATATAAATTATTCGGTTAATCGAATAATTTAAAATTAACCGATTATTAACCGATTAAATCTAGACCCCGATTAATTATTTGCTCGATTAACCGATTAAACCAGAAACCCGATTAATTGAATACCCTAGTAACTACAATATACTTCAATTTCAAGCGCCAGATTTCAATATACACTAAAATGAGAAACTCAAAAACCTATTATATTTTGTAAAAAAATCGGTCGATTGTGTAAATTCAATATTTTTTGTTTTTATACCCTTCACCATGAGTGGCAAGGGTATATATAAGTTTGGCATTCTATTTGTAATTTCTACATTTTTCATTTGCGACCCCACAAGGTATAGTCATATATTCTGGATCGTTATACATATATAGCGAAGTATGTTGAAATCAACTTTCCGTGGCCCCCAAATAACTTACAAACATAATTGATACATCAATATATCGGGAATTTTTCCGATATCGAAAAAATCGTCCCACAAATGGCTGAGATATAAGGAAAAAACCGGGACAACCTAGATTTTTGGTATATTTTTGATCTATATCTGGATTACATATTAAATTATTAAATATAGACAATATGGATATCTAATGATAGGTATTTCAAAGTCCATTGCAACGATTTATATAAGGCTATAGTAATTTGGACCTACAATGTGTCAAAATCGGGAAAATTATTTTGTAACCCGAATATTTTTTTTACCACAAACAAATTTTTTTTATATTTATTTTTTCACTAACAAATTAAAAAAAAAATTAAAAAAAAAAATTTTAACAATTTTGAAAATTTTTTTTTAAATTTTGAAAAAATTTTTTTAATATTTTTTTTTCACTAACAAATTTAAAAAAAATTTTAAAAATAAATTGGAAAAAATTAAAACAATTTTAAAATTTTTTTTTAAATATTGTAAAACATTTTTTTTTTTAAGTTTTGAAAAAAACTATTTTTAATTTCGTTTCCCTAAAATATTTTAAAGTATAATTTGGTGAAGGGTATATAAGATTCGGCACAGCCGAATATAGCTCTTTTACTTGTTTTTGTTAAGTTTGTTTTCTTTTGTTTCAGTGAGTAAAAATGTTTGGTGGAACTTTTGCTTGTTTCTAAATAGTCGATGTGTTATTTTACAGATTCCATTAATCACAAAGTTCTAACTCACGTTTCTGTTTCCTTTCTTTGTAGGTAACTATAATGAAAGTAGTTGTTATTGCTGTTACATCCAAGGATGCACTGATTATTTTGGATACTAGATCATGTGCGATATCGTGATGTTTGTAACGCCCAGAAATATTTTTATAGCATCTACAATAAAGTATACCGATCGACTCAGAATCAATTTCTGATAAAACGATGTCCGTCCGTCTGGCTGGCTGCTGGCTGCCTAATTCGGTACATACGTTTGTTTCAGCCAAGGAAAAATCGTATTAAAACTGGATAAAATCGGTCTATTTGTTCACCTATCTCCATACAAATCTCTTCCCTAAATTGTACTTTATCGGTTATAACTGTTTAATTTAACTATATAGGTATGTACACAAATTTCGTTCCAAATAGGTTTTATATATGGGACATTTCATGTCAAGTGAAGCAACTTTTGAAATCGATGTCTTCCGATGACATTTGCACCACGGTTAGTTCTATTGGATAGTAATTTTTCAATAATATCGGTCGAGAACTTTCAGAGTTAGAAGGGGTCAAAATTTGTTTTTAGTTTTTTCTCATCTATGTAACCTATTGTTCTTAGCAAAATGTGTCCCAAATAGTTTAGATAGCTATTTCTTCAATCTTTCGGAAAAAAAAAAATTAAAAATAAAAAATTTTTGTAATTTTTTTCCAAAATCAAAAACTTTTTTGAATTTTTTTCAAAATTAAATTTTTAAATTTTATTTTTTTGCTCAAATGAAATCTTAGGTCTATTCCTTTAAGAGCTTTTTGGTCTCTTAGTGGGATTGTGTCTGAATTACTATCCAATAGAACTAACCATGGTGCAAATTTCATCCAAATCGGAAGACATCGATTTCAAAAGTTGGTTCACTTGACATGAAATGCCCCATATACGAAAGTCATGTCAAGTAATTTTATGAAGATCGGTACATAAGTAGTCATAGCTACCATATAAGATCCACTTCCGAAAAATTTGTTTGCTCATCTACTCAGTTTTTCTTGTGTTTGTTTTAACAAAAATTAAATTTTTCTTAACCAAAAAGTGAAATTAAGTAATACCCTTACTATGACTAGACTTAATTAGATATAACAATTTGAGGGCGACCGGAATCCGGAAAACCGTTTTTTTGCTAATATCTCGCTCAGATATCTGATATATTAGTGTTTTTAGTTCTATCGTTTCTCTAGGAGCTTATAAAAGTTAATTATTGTGTATAAATTTTGCGTCGCGGGCTTCTGCTAATAACTCTGTAATTTATGTGCCAATTTTACTGATTTTCAATACAAAAGTTCTTTTAATTATATCTGAAATATTGGTATCATATGCTTACATTCTGCATGTTATTTAGTGGTCCATTTACTAATTACTAAAAGAAATACGAAATAATGAACTTTAATATTTTACCCTTGGCACTAATTTCATAAAATACGTATTTTTTCTTCAAATACCATTTCAAACAAGGTTTTTTTTTTTAAATAAAAAAATTAAACCCTTAAATATTTTTGTATTCTACTTAATTAATTAAGATTTTTTGCCAATTTCCTTTTTAACGATAAATTTCAGTTAACAGCCATTGATAGAGGGAGAAAGAAACTCCTTAAAACAAATCGTTATAGTTGTGTGTAGAATTCAATTTCTATTTCAGCTACAAAGACCAACAACATCTGGTGTAGAGAGTGTGGTGGTTTCAGTGGCTGGCTGTGTTGGTTTTCATTATATCAATAACAAATACATGTATATTGTTGCAATGTTTCTGTTAGTTTCCTGTTTCTAGTATTTTTTCTTATTTTTCGATTGTATCATGTGTAATGTCGCAAAATATTTGGCTTATATACTCCTACATATAGATTTCAAAAAAGGAAACTGTATATAGTTTGTTCTATTTAATATTTTTTGATATTTTTTTTTTTTTTTTGGGAAAATATACATTTTCCATTTTTTCCGCTAGTCTTGTTACATTTTTCTCTGCACATGTATGCATGTTATGGGGTTTCTTTTTCATAGACTGTTGTATTTTGTTGATAGTTACTAAGAATGATTTTGAAACAACAACGGTAGCATATAGATATTTATTTCTACATACATATGTGCTCTATACATGTGGCATAATTGAAGATTTTCCAACAGAAATTTTGCAGAAAAAAATCTGACGATAAAATAAGTCTTGCTTTTATGTGTGGGTGTTTTTATGTATATTTAACAATGTACTTGTACATCTATGCATATGTGTAGGTGTATTAGATGTTTTTTTTTTGTTTGCTGTATAGAAATATTAATACTTTTTTGTGGCTACTAGTCAAAACTATAAAAAATTGCATGTAATGTTGTGGAAATTTCAAAATTTCTTCATTTGCTCCCCCAAAATAAGAGATTCATAAATTTGTATAAAAGTTGCCAAACGAAAGTATCGTAAAAGTTTCATAGCTTCATTTTTCTTTATACAAATAAAGAACTGTATTTGTATACTTTAAGTAATCGATAGTACAATAAATTGTTGAATTTATTTAGTTGGCATTGATTGCAAAATTTTTTACTTTTTTCTGTTATGTAATATAATATTTGATAAATCCTGAGAATTTTCCAAAATATCGGAATTGTTTGTGGTACAATTGATTTGAAGTCACAATGTATATCAGTTTGCAAATAATGTTTATTATATTTGCATACGTGTCCTTAATCTAGCTATGTTACAGGCCTACCTAAATAAAAGCGGAAGGCGGAACGCTTTGCTTTAACGCTGAAATGTCATACCTAAATATGAACATAAAAACAAGGTTATGAAAATATTGAATATAACAACCCGGATTATTTGAACAATAAAGTACGTTACAATATTGGTGTTTCTGATTTTTCTTTTGTGATTTGTAAACTAAAATTTTATAAAAAAAAGTTAAATTTTAAAATTTAAAAAATGAGTTTCTTGCATATTTGTTTCTGCTTTTGTGTTTACATTTATTGTGTTTTGCAACTAACTTTACTATTAAACGCGCTGTCAAACTCGGATTTTCCATACAAATTGTTTTAGGATGAGAATTTGTTACAAATAAAAAAAGCTTTCCGCTCTAATTTAGGTATGGTTGTTATAAGACTCCAATAACCAGTAAACTACATCTAGATTGGATAAGATATCTCTTTAAATGTTTTTTTGGTTCTCAATGAATAAACGAATGATTCAGTTAATAAATCATAGTATGTAGTTAGTTCGTTCTAAAACGATTGCTATTTATTTTGTATTATAATGATATAAATTGCTTAGAAATGTTTCAAATTATAAAAATTAGTTTTTTTGTATATTTTTTGAGATATTACAATGAGTGAGAAACTTTGTTATACTAATTAGTTTTCAGCTACAAAGTAAAAACAACATGTTGCTTTTAATTGTTGCCAACTGGCAACAAACAATCCCTTTTCCTCACATGCTTAATAAATCTAAAAATACAAATGTTATACCAAATGAAATTTTCATGTTTAGAACTCATACCTAAATTGCATCATACAAGTTTTTTTTTTAATATTCGGCTCTTTTCACATTCCCTATTCCTGTTGCTATTTAACACCCTTGTTTTATTTTCACTAAAGGCACATGTTCGAATCCTTAAACGTTGCAAACACAAATAAACCATCAACTGACATAAAATACTTGTAAGTATATTTTACTTTAAAATTGTAACTATAAATAAAAATAGCGTGCTTTTTGCAAAACTTTATTAACGAGAAAAAGGAAGAAAATAAAAAAAACAACGCATGCAATCAAGCAGCAACCGCTGTGTGCAACAAAATTTTGTAGGTCAGTCATTTCTGAAATAAAAAGCCAATGGAGTATGAAGGCTAAAACAAACGCATTGTGGTTAAAAAGATGACATAAAACCCAGTTATGGTCAAGAGTCACGATTTTTCGTATGAAGTAAAAAAAAATACCAACTACGCGCTCCTTAAATGTTTTAAATATTCACTGCTCTTGGTGAACTCGTATGTTTAAATGGCAATAATTAATAGTTGTTGTTGTTTCTTTGGTTTCCCAGAATACATGAATTTAAAAAAAAAAGAAACACCGAGATTTATTAATGAATTTTTATTAGCAGTGAAACTAAGAAAATTATAAATTTCATATAAATATCATAAATCTATTAGAATAGGCATTAAAATATTTATGTAAGTATATATCAGGTCGTATGATTAATGTTTTATATACATAACATCAACCGCCAGTGTTGCCAGGAGCTGGCAAAAAAAGAAGCTATATTGACTTCAAAAAAAGGCCAGAAAAAGCCAAACTGCTTTAAAAAAAGGCCAAAAAAAAAGCTAAAATATTATATATTAAGAATTTGGGTTTATAATTATTTTTAAATAAAAAATTAGAAAATATGTTCATAAAATACATAAAAATAAATAAAATTAGAAAGGTACATTTCAGCAGCAAACAAAAAATAATATTAATCATTAATAATAAATAATAAATATACAAATATACATAAGCGACCAAAAACCTCTTAAAGCAATGGAAATAAGCTTTCTTTTGAGCAAAAAAAATTAAAAAAAGGGCCCATTTTGCAAAAAAATTTTAAAAATTGTATGTCTTGAGTTACAAAATATTTATTTTGATAGATATTCCACTCGAACCGCACTAAGCGATCAAAACCTCTTAAAGGAATGGACCTACTAAGCTTTCTCTTGAGCAAAAAAAAAAAAAAAAAATTAAACAAGTAACAGAGCTAAATTCGGCTGTGCCGAATCTTATATACCCTTCACCTAAGTATACATATTTACGTATATTGCCTTTACCCATGCAAAACTCTTCATATAGCAACAACAAGAAAAAATCATAATATTATATCATATGCAATTCCAAAAAATCCGATAATCATATTCACGCGATGAGTGCTCACTGATAACTAACCAAATAAACACAACATTTATTTTTCACAATTGTATGTGGAAAAAATAACAACAACAAAAATTAAAATAAACGAAATTATGCATGTGTTGATTCATAATTCTTATTCATTTCATCTCAAGGCGAATTTATATCAGCGAAAGGCATTGAGCTCTCAAATGAGCTCTCTTGTTTTTGTTTTCACATGTACGCAAGCACACACATTGTATAAAAACAATCAAAACCAGTCAGTCTCTCATGAGCATTGATGGAAGCAGGTTGTGTTACGCTTTTCGCTTTTTATGCTTGTTTATTTCAGTTATTGTTTTTGTTTTTTTCTCAACTTTTTACTCAACTCATACAACTACAATATTTAAAAACCGTAGTGGTGTGAGTTTGCCTTTCGCTGTCATACAACTACAATATGTAAAAACTGTAGTGGTGTGAGTCTGCCTTTCGCTGGTATAGAAACAAAATACGCAAAGAAATAACAAACACACATCCACACAAACGCTTTGTTGTTTTTTTGTCAAAGCATGCAATAAATTGTCTTTTTTGATGAAATTTTCAGAGGTTGTCTCGGATTTTTGCTCATATCTCCGTTATTTATGGACCGATTTTGCTGATTTTAAATAGCAAAATTCTCGAAAGCATGTCTGATAGAATTATTGAAGATTTGGATCCCGAAGGTAACTGGGGTCTTCAGAAAATTGATTTCAACAGACAGACGGACATGGCTTAATCGACTCCGCTATCGATAAGGATCCAGAATATATATACTTTATAGGGTCGGAAAATTATATTATGGAAATTACAAACGGAATGACAAATTTATATATACCCTTCTCACGAAGGTGAAGGGTATAAAAAAGGGCCCATTTGGAAAAAAAATGTCAACAGTTTTAGATTTTGCAAAAAAAGTAAAAAAAAAATGTTTTTTTCCGATATATTGAAGAAATAGCTATGTAAACTATTTGGGACACATTTTGCTAAGCACAATAGGTAATAAGTTACATGGATGAGAAAAAACACCTGCTTGGCCAAAATCTAACTCAGAAAGTTTTCGACCAATCTTGTTGAAAAATTGTGTCTGAATTACTATCTAATAGAACTACTATCGGAAGACATCGATTTCAAAAGATGGTTCACTTGACATTAAATGCCCCATATATATTTTTATACAGACAAAACTTAAATTTCGTTTTTTTTTTTTTAATTTAAGTACTAAGCATTTACTATTTTTCACATACATAATCACCCCTATCGTGAAAAACATGTGAAATTTATGTTCCCATGAAATATCCATTTCCCTCGAAGGGAAAATTGCAATCGTGCAATTCCCATGCACTTTTCATTCACAATAGTTGATGTTGTTCGTAACAGCTGTCTATTGTTTACAAAATTCCATCTAAAAATTTCACAACATGGGGAATTTTTTCACGTGAACAAAATTCATGAACGAAAAATGGGAAAAGGGAACACATTTCATGTGAAATATTGACTCGCGATAGGGGTGAATATATTTTTTTGGTTTTACGAGTACTATTTTAAGTGTATTATTAACGGATAAAAAATCAATTTAGCGAAGAGTTTTCATATGAAAATCTTTGTCGCAATTGCTCAATTAGTTTAATTTGCCGTATTATTTTTTTCAGAATCGTCACTAATTAAACCGTTCTTTATTTTATCTCTCATTCTTCAAACTTGTATGAAAAATGTGGCGAAAACATTAAACAATTTTCAATTGGGGACGATAATCTACCAAATTTTTTGCATTGTATTACAATTTGAAAACACAAACTAAGGAGAAGAAATTTTAAATCAGAAAACAGCTTTGTTGAATCCGCGGAATTGCTTACTGGTTTAAAAAAAATAATACACCAAATTATAATCAGTATATTAATCACTTAAATGTTTGGCATTGAAGCATTGCTGGTTTTAACTCGAAGCACAGATTCACAATACGTTTAACGGCTATTTCAAATGACAGCCATCTAGTATCACAAGCCTTCCAGAGTTTGTGGGGCTCTTGTTCATTATATAGCGATGAATATATTGTGTGATAGCAATTTTGTCTTGAAAGCGAATTTGCTAGACATTTATAACTTTCAGATATAAAATACTATATTTCATTTTGAAACACTTGGTATTGGCAATTGTTATTTGATCTTTTAGTACTGCACAATTTTTGAGTATATTGAAAAGCTAAATGAAAATCAGTAATGAATTAAAATGAAAATGTCTCACAAATATAAATTTAGCCTTTTTTTTTCTCCTTATCCTCGAAATTTTGGTTTTAGCTTCGTGGTTTTTTCTAGCCTTTTTTTATTTAAAAAAAGGCTATTATCAAATTAAAAAAAGGCTAGAAAAAAGCCACGAAGCTAAAAACAAAATTTCGAGGCTAAAGAGTAAATAAAAAGGCTAAATTTAGCCTCAAAAAGGCTAAACTGGCAACACTGTCAACCGCTAACTGCGAAAATATCTTGACTTACAATATATATTATTTTCTCCTTTTTTTTAGAGCAAACCCATAATTTAAAATCCATATCAATAACTAAGGACGTAATGTTTGACACATTTGACAAAGAAATAAAAATGCAAGCCGAAATTTGTATTCAATTGAATTAAAAGTTTACGATAGATAAACTGTGTTTATTCGCTAAAATGATCCAACACGTTGTAATAAAATGTTGCACCTTTGTTTGTAAAATAAATGTGGGGTAGAAGGGGACCATTCCCCAATTTATTTTGATACACTCTCTTTTAAAAACGTTCAAAGATATTCTTAAATTTGTTCTTGTTTCAACTTATTAAGTTTTACTTATTTCAGCCTTGCCTAGATTCTCTTATTATATTTTTTCTTTTTTTAAAGGGTGTAAATACGACAAAGGGATGGGGCGTAATTGTCGAAGTACAATACAACAAATACTTGAAAATATATATCAAGTAAGAGAGCTATATTCGGCTGTGCCAAAACTTATATACCCTTCACCAAATTATACTTTAAAATATAATTAGAAATTTTTTTTAAATTTAAAAAATTTTTTTTTTTTCAAAATTGTTTTTTTTTAAGTTTTTTCCAATTCTTCCTACAATGGGTCAAAATCGGGAAAAATATTTTTTAACCCGATTTTTTTTCACAAAAAACATTTCTTTGTCATACATTTTTTTTAATAATGAATTTTTTGTGAAAAAAAAAAATCGGGTTAAAAAATATTTGGCCCGATTTTGACCCATTGTAGGAAAAATTGGAAAAAACTTAAAAAAAACAATTTCGAACAAAATAATTTTTTAAATTAAAAAAAAAAATTTTTGTCATAAATTTTTTTTAATAATAAAATTGAAAAAAAAATTTTCAATTAAATTTTTTTTTTTTAAATTTTTATGTGAAAAAAATTTATGAAAAAAATTTTTTTTTTGTGAAAAAAAAAATTCGGGTTAAAAAAATGAGCCCCAGGAGATGTTATGTACATTAATTATATTAATGTACAGAACATCTTCGGGGGCACTTCCAATAAAGTTATCAAGACTGTCCCATTTGATGCTCTATTATTGATGTTCTAACACCAACTAATATATTTTTTAATAACAAAAATTAAAAAAGTAAGCACCAAATTACACCTAAATAATTTCGCGTATTTTAGAAAAACATTTAATCACGCCTGTCTCTCATAATATGTAAAATAAAACTGTCAAACTTTGAGGAATGGTGCATGATCAATAAACAAAAACAAAACAAAATCGATTGCTTAGTTTTCAAGTTAATCGCTGTTGGCAGATGTGTCCCTACGCAAATGGTCCCACTTCTACCCAGAAGTCGTTTTTTAAACAATCTCTTACTAAGAATAAGCATTGTATGTAGTGACCCCGGAAAAGTTATATTGTCCTATTTTATATAGAGTTCTTTGAATTGTCGTTGAGTATTAGATTTTTGGTAACTGCAGCTTAGCCAAATTAAAAGTTCACCACTTTCCGAATATAAATTTAAAGTTTATTTTCTGTTTTCATTAAACGGTCGATTTGTTTTTTCTCTCACTGTAGAATATGCCGTGTGTTTATTATTTGTTTATTTTATTCAGTTAATTAAAATAGCTGTTTGTTGCAGTTTAATTAGTATAAACATTTGAAAACAGTTTTATTGCTGCCAACTCCATTTCAAATGACATGCAATTTGTAACTAACCCAAAAGTAAAACTAGACCAAACTCCGGGAAAGAATCACAAAACAAGGAGGTAAATTTTTATTTACTAAAAATTTGTGCAGTTAAAAGAAAGTAAGTTTTGAACAATATTTGTTTAGATCTAAGTAAATAAACTAAACATGCTGTAGAAACGAAATCAACTCAAATTTCTTTGAAATAAATATACAAAAATAAAAAGAATTTTTAAAATCTTCTTCAAATAAGTTCTGCTTTTAAAGATTAAACCTGGTAAATTCTCTTATTTTTATAAACGAGTAAGTGTAAGTTTTACAACTCTAATACCCAGATTTTTTATTTAATTTTTTTGTTATTTTCCTTATCCACTTTAATATTAGTATAAATCTTTATAATCCACTTCCTTAATTAGTTTTTACTTTTATGTATTTTATGTTTTATGATTATTTTTTTTTTTTCTCATTTTTGCTGGAAATTGTTTTAATTTAATTTGCATACGTTGGCTCATGAATGTTCAGTCTTTTAGAAAAATAAGATAACAACTGTAATTAGCTTCACTTACAGCATAATTTTCATTATTCTTTCCACAACAGTTTTCTTTCACTTTTTTTTTTTTTTTTGTTTTATTCTACGACCTAACGCGAAGAAGCTACACTGTTTAATTTTAGAGCTAGAGGAGAGAGTGAGAGTGAAAAAAAGTATAAATCTATTTAAAACTCATTAATCTTGTAAAAAGATTAAATCCTTTTTTATATGTAGGAAAATCGAGAGTAGCAAGTTGCTCTCAATGTCACCACCATCATCATTTGCAGCGTTCTCTGTGCTACTTGTAGTTTTAAATTAAATTAAAAACTCTTAATGTTGCAGATTAAAGAAAACAAAAATATTTTGTTAAGACTTTTTTTACGGAAGAAATTCTTCGAAATTGAGTTATTGTGTAAACATACATATAGTTAATGCTGACTTTTTGCAAAAATTAAAATTAAAGCAAATAAATATTTAATATCAATTCTTAAATATTAAATATTTTATGATGAATTATGATATCAATTAGCCTAGAGCAACATAATATGGTGAAACCTTAATCATAAAAATGGTTGTCGCAAACATATAGTTGTTTGAATCGTAAGTTAACCATATTATGGTTGCCATAAACATGTAAATAGTTACTGTGACTATAATATTGTTAAAAAACTTTTAAAAATGTGGAAATCGTTACTGTAAACATGCACAACTATATTTTTTCTCTGTGTCTGCCACCAAGGAACAATTCCGGGCAAAACAACCCCCAGTACACGCTAAGAAAAAACATGGTTCGATATTGTTACTATGATAATAATATATTGTTGTAGTAAACATATAATTGTTGTTTTAATTTATTTTTCAACAATATTTCAGTTACAGTAAACCTTTATATTTTCATCGTAATTATAAATATGAATAAAATCATAATTATTTTTCGAACAACTAAATAATGATAAACAGGTAAACATATTATTATTATTATTTACAACCAGTAAATATTATGTTTCTATACGCGTAGTCATAATGTGTTGAAGATGCAAACAAAATATATTTTCTTTTAATAGTCTTTTTTCCTACCATTTGTGAGTGTTGGTGTTTGTCTATGCTATGTTATTTTTATACCATTCACCTTCGTGAGAAGGGTTATATAAATTTGTCATTCCGTTTGTAATTTCCACAATATAATTTTCCGACCCTATAAAGTATATATATTCTGAATCCTTATAGATAGCGGAGTCGATTTAGCCATGTCCGTCTTTCTGTCTGTCTGTATGTTGAAATCAATTTTCTGAAGACCCCAGATATCTTCGGGATCCAAATCTTCAATAATTCTGTCAGACATGTTTTCGAGAAGTTTCCTATTTAATATCAATTTTCTGAAGACCCCAGATATCTTCGGGATCCAAATCTTCAATAATTCTGTCAGACATGCTTTCGAGAAGTTTCCTATTTAATATCAGCAAAATCCGTCCATAAATAACGGAGATGTGAGTCAAAATCCGAGACAACCTCTTTTGTTGGCCTATATTAGATCTATATCTCGATAACTAAGTCATAAATATAGACAATATGGATATCTAATGATAGATATTTCAAAGTCCATTGCAACGATGTATATAAGGCTATATATAGTAAGTTGGACCTACAATGGGTCAAAATCGGGAAAATTACTTTTTAACCCGAATTTTTTTCACAAAAAACTCTTTTTTCACTAATAAATTAAAAAAAAAAATTTTAAATTAAAAAAAATAAATTTTTTTAAAAATTTAAAAAAAAAGTTGGAAAAAACTTAAAAAAAAAAATTTCGAAACATTTTTTTTTTTTAAAAAATAAGAATTTTTTAAATTTTATTTTAAAGTATAATTTGGTGAAGGGTATATAAGATTCGGCACAGCCTGCAATTCCCATTCGCTCTATAGTTTTATTTGTATATTATCTTTAACTTTCCTCGAGCGAATAACAATAAATTTCAGTGAATTTATCAATAATGTTTTAATTGGGAATTTAGTTAGTGCTTTAAAACTAAAACCCAATAAAATAAAATTTTGTATTTCAAAAAATAAACTTTAATAATAATATGATTTAATTGGGTCATAAATATGATTACTTATGGTCATATTATGATTGATTTGTATTATAATATTATTATTTCAGAACATATTATGATATTTTATGATACTAATAATGATCATAATATGTTTGGACTACAAACATAAATCTTATCATAATATGTTGCTGTTGGATTATGTTTACCACAACCATGTTTTTTCTCTGCGTGTAGGAGTTCTATGTATCGATTAATCTATTTTCAAATATGTGCTCCTATGGCGAATGGTCCCCCTGCTACTCTACAGAATAAAGTATTTGAGATATAGCCAAATGTATGTATACATACCCTGACCAATCATGAGGAAGGGTAGAAAAAAATCCTTTGAAAGAAACATAAAAAGTTCTTGAACTTATTTCCTATGAAATTTTAGCAGAAAAATTTAATTTTGGCGGAAATTGTAAATGGTGGAAATATAATCAAACTACAGTTTTTCACTCACAGTCTGTCTTTTTAAAAAAAGAACCTTTACAAAAGTCAAAACAAACGCTTTTTTACATACATATACATACATTTTATTTAGCTTGCGAGTTTTTTTTTTTTTTTTTTTTTGTTGCATTCAAAGCTTTTCTTTTTTTACTCTACAGATTTCATGCTGTGAAGTCATTGTTGTATGGTGTATATAAAAGTTGTTTTAGTTGTTTATTTTAAATTGGTTTACTCCTTCTTAACATCCTACTCCCCCGGCTGGCCCACAACATCAACTAACAGGTCACTTAGTTTTACTCTCTCACACTTACTCTCAGTGAGTATATACATACGATTATTTACGTATGCATGTTAGTAAGTGTGTGAAAAACCTGAGTGTAAATCTGTTTATTGTTGTATTAAACAATTTCCACAAAAAAATATAAAGAGCATGAGAATGAGAGAGTGTAAAGCATACAAACAAAACAACTGCTTTAAGTAGTTTTAGTTCGTTTGCTGTTGTTGGGTTTTTCCTGTGTAGTCCATATTTTGCTGGCTTTATAGTTTTTTTTTTTTTCCTTTTTTTATACTCAACTATATTATGGTTAAAAAAAACAAACGAAAAAAGAAATCAATTTGTTTTTATGCAGAAAACATTACGACTTGCATACATATGGAAAAGTACTCGCACACACTAACACTTATTGTTTAAAATTGTAAAATTGTACACACATAGGTTCACAAAAAGTCATTATAAGTTGAAATTGTTGCCTTTGTTTTCCTGTTGGAATACATTTTCTTGTTATATGTTGTTTTTTTTTATTATTTTCTTTTCTAGGCAAATTCAAGTATAAATGTTTGTATTTGTATGTACTGTGTGCATTGTACACATTGTGTGTGTTTGTATGTATGTATGTGTCTGTGCATGCTTATACTTGTTATTTATGTTGGCCGGAAATACGTCATGATTGCATGCGAAGGCTTGGTTAAGCTGGTTTGTTAAGTTTTAATTCATTTGTGCTTAATTTTCTTGATGATTATTGTCTGTTTAATTTAATCGCGCACAATTTTCCAAATGAAATGTAACTTGAGCAACATATATAATAAAAAAAAAGTTGGTAATATAAGAGTTTGAATGTTTGCAGGCAAACGTATTCATTTCAACAGATGTTATGCAAAATATAATGGAAATTTACACTTTGTAGTTTTTATTACTAAACTTAAATTTATTACTTTAGTTGTAGTTATTTGAATGAAGAAATAAATTAAGCACTGATTATAGTACGAAAAAAGATGAGTAATAATTTCACAAAAAAAGTTAAATAATGAACTCGTAGAAATTAAACTAGTTCCTCTAGTTCACAGCAGTTCTTTTGAATTTTGTCAGGAGCTCGGTTTTAGATTGTGGAAATGAGTACAAAAAAATCATTAATTAACTTTATAAGTCAATTCCGAATTCAGTTATAAAATATTGGATTCAACTTAAAAAACAAATTAGAAAATTTTGCGCTTTATTTGAGCTTTTAAAAAATCACATCAAAAAATCGATATAAACTTGAAAGTAGGGACCATACATAGTAACACTGCGTTCTGAGTTTTTTTGATCGGGTAAGAGATTAACATGTAAGAGGGTATACAATTTTTTAAATATATTAGCTTTTCAATTATATAAAATAAAAAGTTAAAATAATTACCAAAATTATTTAAAATTAATATATTTAATCTCAAAGTAATAAAGTTATATGGAAAGTATAACAAGTAGTCCGACTCTTTGACAGCAGTACCTAGCTCTAAACATGTGTTAGTGAAAAAGTATAAGTATGTGTTAGTGTGTGTTGGTGCCTTTTTAATTTTTACCAGACACACAGAGTTCTATAAAAATGTTTAAATTTTAATTTATTCCAATTTTCTTCTATTTTCAGTACTAAAAATTTAAACTCTGTTCTATAGTTTAAATTACACCACAAACAAAATAAAAAGTCAAAAATTAATTAAAAAAAAAAACATTTTTAGTTTGTGCAAAATGGACGTGTTTCGGGAATGAAAAAGTATAAAATGTCCTGAAAAAAATTAGGGAATAATGTGTGTTAATGATTTAACGTGTATTGAACTATATTTAATCAACAATTTCTGGTTAAAATGTCGAGACTTTTGATGTGTTCAATTCTCTCACAAGGGTGTTGAATTCACACGGAACCCGTATATGTGAGAGAGTAATTCAAAAAATAGAGAGTCGTACTACTTGGTATACTTTGGTTATATGTTTTCCCCTAAATCAGAAATACGGACGAACAATTTATTTTTTTGAAATTTTGTTTGAAAAACACTCAATATATAATTTTCATAAATATTTTCGATTTCATTTTTGAGTCACTTTTTTAGCTTCTGTTTCATACGCATTTTAGGATGAAATATTTCATATGAAATTTTAAAATTAATTTAAAATGACACAAGGTCACAAATATGTTGATTTGAAAAAAATATTAAAGCTGTTGTAGGGGAAATATTCAGCTTTTTAATAAGGAGTGAGATCGTAAAATTCTTATCACACGTTTTTCATTAAAACTTTTAATTCAAGTATTATTTGATTTTATTTTTTTTTTTTTGATCAAGTTACCTTTGTAAAACATGTCAGTTATTATGTTTAATTTCAATTATAATCACTTGTTGTTAATCTGATTAAAATGAGTGACCAGAAAAAAGTGCGTACTAAAATTATTAAATATTTTCAACAAAACCCAACTTGGTCCTACAAAAAGTTGGCCGAACAATCAAAGGTCTGCCGTCAAACTATTTCCACATTACCGGGAGAACTTGTCCGTTGATAGAAAACCTGGTTCAGGTAGAAGGAATGGTTCACATGATGTTTATTATGACAAAGCCTTTTCAAAAGATCTCCCAACACATCCGGTAGGAAAGCAGCCCGGTTAGCTCAGTGCTCGGACTATTTGGTACGAAAAGTTAAAGCCAATGCAGGTTCAAAAACATACAAGCCTCAAAAAGTTCCTGACAGGAACGCTGCTAAACATTTAGAGGACAAAAACAGAGCACGAAAATTTAAGTCAAATTTTATTAAAAAAAATATTCCTGCTGCATAATGGATGACGAAGCATATGTTTTGTCAGATTTTTCGCAGCTTCCGGGTCAAAATTTTTATGTTGGTGATGCTTGAGGGAATGTTGAAGAAAAGTTTAGGACCCAAAAGCTGACAAAATTTCCCAAAAAGTTCTTGGTATGGCAAGCAATATGCAGTTGCGGGAAAAGAAGCCAATCATTTGTTACAAAGGGCTCTATAAATACCGAAATTTACATCAAAGAATGTTTACAAAAAAGGCTGCTTCCATTCATAAGACTTCATAATGTGTCCAGTTATTTTTGGCCTGACTTGGCATCCTGGCAGTATGGTACAAGAACAATGATGTGGCTAAGACCAGTGTAGAGATATTGGGCTCTTATTAAAAGAGAATTGAAGAGCACAGAAAAGGTGTCCAAAAGTGTGGTAGATTTAAAACGGAGATGGACAACCTTTTCGAACAAAGTGACAGAAAGCACTATAAAAACGGTAATGAAAGGGTTTCCGAAAAAGGTTTAAAATTTTATCACTAGTGATTAAAACTATTAAAATATTTTTTTTTTTGTAAATTGTGAGGGGGACCTATATGTGTGTGAGACAGGGTGTAAATATTAATATTGAAGTAAAAATGCTTAAATTGATTAAATCAGTATTTGTGATATTGTCAAAGAGCATATATTAAAAGAATTAAGAGAGCTATATTCGGCTGTGCCGAATCTTATGTACCCTTCACCAAAATTTACGTTAAAATAAAATTTAATTTTTTTTTCTAAATTTTTTTTTTTTAAATAATTTTTTGAGTTTTTTCTAATTTTTAAAAAAAAATTTTTTTTATTAAATTTATTTGCGAAAAAAATTTATGACAAAAAAATATTTTTTGTGAAAAAAAAAACTCGGGTTAAAAATTATTTTTCCCCGATTTTGACCCATTGTAGGTACAACTTACCCTTTTATACATCGTTGAAATGCACTTTGAAATATGTATCATTTGGTATCCATATTGTCTATATTTATGACTTAGTAATCGAGATATAGATCAAAAATAGGCCAAAAATAGAGGTTGTCTAGGATTTTTGCTCATATCTCCATTATTTATGGACGGATTTTGCTGATTTTAAATAAAACACTTCTCAAAGCATGTCTGACAGAATTATTGAAGATTTGGATCCTGAAGATATTGTTATTATTTTTCAACGTAAAATTTGCGTCACCATTGGCGGGTTAAAAGATTATTTGAGTCGATCAAAAAAAAACTGTGGGGACAGTTGATTTTTGCATGTGTACAAAAAAGTATAATGGTGTTAAAAGAAGTTGTAATTATTATTATAAGTTTTTGTCCCGAATTTTAGTTTTTAACTATTTTGATTTAAATAGGTGTTGCTTGTTGGTTACTGTATAACTGATTGTTGACGAAACCTGAGTTGGGCATGGAAATTCATATTTTTAACAAAAAACTTGGCTGCTACTTTAATTTCAATCATGTAAAATATTTTTATATATTTTTCCATTTATAAATAAAATTGTTTTTATTTTTGTTTTTTAAATAGGTCCTTTCTGACTTTTATAAACCTAGCTTAATGTGTTTTGTTTGTTTATTTAAAATTTAATTTTTATAACTTCCAACTTAATATCCATAAATTTTATAACAACAACGTAAACTTTACACAACAACAATGAGATAAAAAAATACAACAAATACCATACATTATATAATACTGCATTTATTTCAATATCGCATTTAATTTGCAAATATAAACGGATATTAAATTTTGCATAAAAAAACTGCAAATGTAAAAAACTACATACATATACAGATATAAAAAATATTATAAATTTATTCGTATGCAGTCACATAGAAAAAAAAGAATTTGCGTTGAAAAAAAAAAAAAAACACAAACAAAACTGAACTGAAAATAATGCAAATTCAAGGTTTTTAATGAAATTTTTAAAATATGCGGTTTTTTTTATAACACAAATAACAAAAAATACAAACTTAAAAAAAGGAAGATGAAAAAATAATAATAAAAAAATATAATATTTAAAAATAAAATAAAAAAAAATAAAAAATGTTACAAAATGTTTGCCATGAAATTCATGTGAATAAACTCATAAAATGTTTGTTAAAATATTTAAGCAAGTAAAACGCTTTTTATTCGCAAAAATAATTCGCTTGCACAGACAAGATACTGCAGGAATGTTTGCTGATGTCGTTTTTTCATTCGCTCTTATCCTTCTTATGTATTCACATACACACACTCACACACACATACATGCACATACAGCCACAGACATATTATTAAAATTATTATAAGTTTATTTTTTTACATTTATTTTATTTTATTTGCTATATGGTGACTGTGTATGAGTGAATGTGTGGGTGCGACATATTTAGTTTGTATGTATTTGTGAGACTTAATGAAGATTAAGGAATTTCAATAGCGTTTTGCATTTAAGACTTTAATGTATAAATAAAAAACTAATAAGGGGTTATGTGGGTTGAGAACGCGGGAGAGGAATAGTGCATAGTTTTTTGTAAAAATTTATAAACTATGTTTACTAATGGTTTCTACTAGGAAGAAGTTTAATTTTGTGACTACTTTGTGGTCAAATTATAGGATAAGTTTTTTTTAAACATAGTTGGTTAGTTTCATTAAGCAATAATTTTCAGTTCAAGATACAAAATAAATAAAACTTACATAATTTAATATTCAAAAGATTTGTTCCATATTTTCATGTGTCGAATGTTACTTAACCCATGTCTTTATAAAACTTTTAGCTCATTCAATACCATAAAAAAACAACAAAAAAATTTGTAAAATAATTTTATAAATTTGACATAAAAACATATGAAAAAATAAACAAATTTTGTTAATTCATTAATTTTATAAAAACAGGCTCGTTTCTGCAACATCTTGTCTATAAGTAAATGGCTAAAATTTTACTTAACTCTAGCTACATGTATCTTATGTCTAGCAACATATGTGCCGAATTCTAGCAACATATTCACTAGCAAATGTTGCTTAACTTTAGCAAAATTTGGCACAAAATTTGCAACATGTTGTTTAAGCCTTACAACATGTTCGTTTGCTCTAGCATCATTGCAAAATGTAGCAACACTTTTCTGTATAAATTATTTTTCCGTATACTCTAGCAATATATTGCTTAACTCTAGCTACATGTTGCTCATCTCAAGCAACATGTTGCAAAATTTAAGCAACTCTTGCTTAGGTCTAGAACAATTTGCTTAACTCTACTGCTCTACTCTATCAACATGTTGCTCAACTCTATAAACATGTTTGTCAACTCTATAAACATATTGCTTAACTCTGTCAACATGTTGCTCAACTTTAGAAACTTGTTGCTCAACTCTATCAACATGCTGCATGCAAATGGTTACATCGCCTTCACCTTCGTGAGAAGGGTATATATAAATTTGTCATTCCGTTTGTAATTTCCACAATATAAATTTCCGACCCTATAAAGTATATATATTCTGAATCCTTATAGATAGCGGAGTCGATTTAGCCATGCCCGTCTGTCTGTCTGTTGAAATCAATTTTCTGAAGACCCCAGATATCTTCGGGATCCAAATCTTCAATAATCCTGTCAGACATGCTTTCGTGAAGTTTCCTATTTAAAATCAGCAAAATCCGTAAATAAATAACGGAAATATGAGCAAAAATCCGAGACAACCTCTATTTTTGGCCTATTTTAGATCTATATCTCGATTACTAAGTCATAAATATTAACAGTATGGAAAGTTGGAAATACAATGGGTCAAAATCGGGAAAATATTTTTTAACCCGATTTTTTTCACAAAAAACATTCTTTTGTCATAAGTTTTTTTCACTAATAAATTAAAAAAAAAATTTAAAAAAATTGGAAAAAACTTACAAAAAAAATATATAAAATTAGAAAAAAAAAATTTTAAATTTTATTTAAAGTATAATTTGGTGAAGGGTATATAAGATTCGGAACAGCCGAATATAGCTCTCTTACTTGTTTTTACCAAAAACTGCTAAAAGCGCTCGAAAGCGTTGAATATTAGTTTCAAATGAAATCTTTTGTAGAAATTTATCCGAAATTTCAACTGATTTCATTGTTACCAACCTATTTCAATGAAGTTTCGAGTATATGTTAACAGAAGAAATTTTGCACATAATTGCACATCATTCGTGTAAGAAAAATACTAAAACTCACACAGTTGTGCAGCAGCCTTGTCGTTGACCAATATGCATTAATAACTGGACAAAACACAATTTTTTCCCATTCAACAAAATTAAATTAATAAGATTTCATTGTGAAACGCTAAATTAGCAACGCTGTCAACCAATAGTCAATAAATTATTACATGCTCATTATAATGCAAAATTATAGTGAGATTATATTATTAGTTTTAACCTTTTTAAAACGTTGGTTTATTTCCTTTAAATAAACCGGATACTTTTGATTGTAAATAAAAGCCGTTTAGTAGTTTAAAATTTGTAAAAACTCTTTATAGTCACTCAGTGTTTTTTTACATGTTTATCAATTCGCAGAAATACACACACACTTTATAATGTACAAGTATACACTGGCAATGCAGTTGATGTCTTTACTTAACGATGCTTCAAATTAGACTCACTCACGACTGCAACCTCTGCCACTATTTATACACACGCCATCGTTCGTGAATCGTCTACAATGCTCTTAATGTTCGAATTCTAGAGCTTTCGATGTCAATGTTAGCAGCTTAAACATTTAGTGTTGCTATACTTATAAACAATGCTAATAACCGCATGCTATCAACATTGTTGATAAGTAGAAGCTTCTACTGATGGACGTGTTTATAAACATGATGAATGCTGCAGACAGTCGTTACAAACGGTTAAATTCAAATCGCTATTGCACATTCGTAACAATATAGAGTCTAAATGTCTATATTATAGACATTTTATATTAAGAAATTACTAACTGTCATATAGTGATAAGAAATAAAACAATTAAGATGATGTGGACGTAAACTCACCATTAAGGTACACATGCTTGTGTTGGTATTAAAAGTTAACTTAAATCATGAATACCAATTTTAAAATCCGTTATAAAACTCTTAAATAGTTGAATTTTTTATAAAAAATATGCCTTTAATACAAATTTACATATATATTGCCATTCAACACGTTTCATATTATGAACATATTCTTTAAGGAATTCTGTTTTTCTTTATTACATGCACACACATATAAATACATTGAAATGTTCAAAAACTGTTTCATCCGTTATGAAAGCTGGCAATTACCAAAAACATACCCACACGCAAACCCTGAAAAAAAAAAATAAAAATAGTTGAAATATATATCAATTCTTTATTTTGGCAAAACTTTGGCAACTAACTCCATTTTTTCTTTTGATTTTTTTTTTTCTATTTTCTAACACACCAGACAAAAATTATGATAAAACGTAATAAATACGTGGTGTATTTGGCAAAAAATATGTAACGAGGGAAGTGGAAAGAAAGGCAGATAAAAAAAATATATATAAAATACATGTTATCACATGTTTGGTGTGGAAAAATTGAAAGGAAAATTAATGCTATCATAAGGTTGTCATTATGAAGGCAATAAGAAAAGAGAAAAAAAAATACGATAAAAACATATGTTTCATACAAAATTTAAAATAGAATTTTTGAAAGTTTAAATTTATGGCATAAAATGAAAGCATATGAATTAAAAAACTAAACATTTTTATTTTCCATTTTTAAAAGTATTGCTTGAATTTCATTTAGTGAAAACCCATAGACCGTAAAATCTCTTAAATTACTCAATTATAATCCAGTGTCTCTGCTTGGCAATAAAATTTTATACACTAACAAAAGAATTTTCACATCAAATTCTTTAAATTTGTATGGATTTTTAATAAAAACAGAGTTTAAAATTACTACTATATTAGTCAAAAAATTGCAAAATATTTCATAATTTTAAATGAAAACTGCAACAAATATTTAACAAAATAATATTTCCTCACACACATACTAAAAATATAAATACTATTTACGAATTCCATATATGCACAAGCTTCATAGTAGAAATATTTGTCGCAGTTTTTCCAAAAATATTTTGCCTTACAAAATATTTTACGTTGCAGCTAGAAGACAAAATGAAAATTTTTCATTTCTAAAACATTTGCTGTCCAAATATATGTATATTTTTGGTTAGCAAAAGCAAATATATTGCTTGTGTATAATATACAAAAAATTTACTACAAAAACATCATACATGCAAACAAATTGCAGCGTGAAAACCATAAACTGCAAACGATATGCGCAGTAAAAAATTCAAACAATGGAAATATGGAAGATGCTAAATGTAGACTGCCAAACCATACGAAGTTGAAAAATGTAAAATACGAAATTGTGCGAAGTTAAAAATGTTTAAAACGAAAATGTGCATTTATAAAATATTTCAGCCACATATATGGAAATATTTAGCCGCATATAGTCACTGAGTAGAAAAATGTGAAAAAAACTATGAACAACAAGTGTGCGTTGATTTGGGTGTACAAAATAAAAATTTATATTGAATCGTGTGTTTAAGAATTTAAGTGCAATAAAATAGAAGCTTTATTTTTTGAGGTATGTAATTGTATTATGAAAGATAGGAATGCAGTGAAAATATATTAAATAAGATTCTGGGCAAAGGATAGCGGACGATATTATTTTATTGAATTTTTTGATTAAATGATTTTTGTAATACGAATTCAAATGTATTCCTGCTGCTTGTAATAGGAGTCCAGAAAAATTAGTAACATAAAATTTTGTATGTAAAGTGGCTAAAAAAGGATAGATAATGCAACAACAAAATGTAACAACAGACAAGCAAAACAGCCAATGAATACAATATAATAAAAAATAACAGGATCTACAAAAAAATAGTATGTTGCATAAAAATGCAATGTAGATAGATAGATTACTTTTTCTGAATGAAATCTATCAAATTAAGTGTTTGTACACTCAAATCTATCCTTTCGTAAAATTTGTAACAGGAGAACAAACAAATAAATAAGCAGCATAGAAAATAATTGTGCAAGAACAATTTGATGTGTAAGATAAAATGCAGAAAGGCACAGGCATGAATACAACAGGAGCAAAAGGAAATTAACTGTATAAAACTGATGTATGTGTGTACATGTGTTCTGTAACTGCATAATGCAACAACAATTTAAGCAAAAACCATAAACAAACACATAAATAGGTTCAATGATGATCGTGAGTGTAGCAGGAGAAAAAAGGATAAAGAGGAATGATAGAAATTTAAATAAGGTCCAGAATATATAATTATGCAGTGAAGAAAATTTAACTATATGTATATAATTATGTATGACTTGTATTCTGAAAGATCGACTTTGTGTTTTTAAATGCACATTCATATGTATCCATTCGTAATATTTGTAACAGGAGAACAAAAAAACAAATAAGCAACAGAGAACAAATTATGCAACGAAGGCACAACAATTTTTTACATAGCCACGAGTGCAGCAGGAGAAAAAGGAAACACAAGAACAACTACTTATACACTCAAGTAATTGAGATATACAACTGTTGTATGTGTGTTCTTTAGCTGCAAAAAGCAAAAACAACTCGTGCAAAAAAAGAAACAAATGCATAGTAAAGGAATTTCTAGAAATATGGAGGAGTAGAGTAGGAACCGTTGCAATTAATTGCATTTTGTTGTTTTTTTGCTGTTAATGTAGAAAATCAACAACAACATGTGCAATCTCAAATGCAAATGAGTATGATTGGCTGAGCGTTTGTAACAGGAGTAAAATAATAAAGTATAGAATGTTGAAAAAAAATATAATTATACAATGAAGAACCTGCGGTATGTACCTACTTGTATTGTGAACGATAGGAATGGCAGTAAAAGTACATTAAAGAAGGTTATGGGCAAAGGATAGCGAATGATATTATTATTGCATTGTTTGTGTAGAACTGATTTTTGTTGAGTACCGTTACAGATCATTTTTTATTACGCATTTTGGTTTATTTTTAGCTCGAGGAATTTTTGTCATGTGCACTGAATTGTTGTTTTTTGTAAAGGATTTTTATGCGTATTTGTTTTTTATTAAAATAAACGGTATTATTTTTTTTGGTACACTTGTTATTGTGTCCGTTATTTTTTTTTCGCAAATAAGGAACAGTTGTAAAAGGTTATGTAAATCTCAACTTTTCTAAGTTTATTTCGATAACATCGGACTAACCCTTTGAGTTATCATTAATTATATGGAGAGACATGTAACAAAATTTATAATTTTATTAAAAAACTAAAAAAAAATGTCTTCATAGAATTGAAAAATTTTACCATTTTAGTATTTAGGTAGCCATGGTGCATACATTTTTTATATATACATTTTTTTAGTTATTGTTGCATTTTATTATTTTACATCGCAATTGGCAGGCCTTTTCAAAATTCTAGTTAATTTGAGTTTTTGGGTATTTTTTAAATTTTCTTAGAATTTGTTTTTGTTATTCTTTTGATTTATTTTCCAATTGTTATTAATTTAGTTCTTATTGAGAGCGGTTGTGAAGGGATTTGTGTTAAAAATGCTGAAAAGTAAATAGTTAAACATTTCCGAGAAAGAAAATATTTTATGCCTTTACAATTTCTCGAGCTAAAAATAAACCAAAATGCGTAATAAAAAATGATCTGTAACGGTACTCAACAAAAATCAGTTCTACACAAACTTTGTACAGCAAAAAAACAACAAAATGCAATTAATTGCAACGGTTCCTACTCTACTCCTCCATATTTCTAGAAATTCCTTTACTATGCATTTGTTTCTTTTTTTGCACGAGTTGTTTTTGCTTTTTGCAGCTAAAGAACACACATACAACAGTTGTATATCTCAATTACTTGAGTGTATAAGTAGTTGTTCTTGTGTTTCCTTTTTCTCCTGCTGCACTCGTGGCTATGTAAAAAATTGTTGTGCCTTCGTTGCATAATTTGTTCTCTGTTGCTTATTTGTTTTTTTGTTCTCCTGTTACAAATATTACGAATGGATACATATGAATGTGCATTTAAAAACACAAAGTCGATCTTTCAGAATACAAGTCATACATAATTATATACATATAGTTAAATTTTCTTCACTGCATAATTATATATTCTGGACCTTACTTAAATTTCTATCATTCCTCTTTATCCTTTTTTCTCCTGCTACACTCACGATCATCATTGAACCTATTTATGTGTTTGTTTATGGTTTTTGCGTAAATTGTTGTTGCATTATGCAGTTACAGAACACATGTACACACATACAGCAGTTTTATACAGTTAATTTCCTTTTACATTTATATCTTACACATCAAATTGTTCTTGCACAATTATTTTCTATGCTGCTTATTTATTTGTTTGTTCTCCTGTTACAAATTTTACGAAAGGATACATTTGAGTGTACAAACAAAAAGTAATCTATCTATCTACATTGCATTTTTATGGAACATACTATTTTTTTTGTAGATCCTGTTATTTTTTATTACATTGTATTCATTGGCTGTTTTGCTTGTCTGTTGTTACATTTTGTTGTTGCATTATCTATCCTTTTTTAGCCACTTTACATACCAAATTTTATGTTACTAATTTTTCTGGACTCCTATTACAAGCAGCAGGAATACATTTGAATTCGTATTACAAAAATCATTTAATCAAAAAATTCAATAAAATAATATCGTCCGCTATCCTTTGCCCAGAATCTTATTTAATATATTTTCACTGCATTCCTAACCTTCATAATAAAATTACATACCTCAAAAAATAAAGCTTCTATTTTATTGCACTTAAATTCTTAAACACACGATTCAATATAAATTTTTATTTTGTACACCCAAATCAACGCACACTTGTTGTTCATAGTTTTTTTCACATTTTTCTACTCAGTGACTATATGCGGCAAAATATTTCCATATATGTGGCTGAAATATTTTATAAATGCACATATTCGTTTTAAACATTTTTAACTTCGCACAATTTCGTATTTTACATATTTCAACTTCGTATGGTTTGGCAGTCTACATTTAGCATCTTCCATATTTCCATTGTTTGAATTTTTTACTGCGCATATCGTTTGCAGTTTATGGTTTTCACGCTGCAATTTGTTTGCATGTTTGATGTTTTTGTAGTAAATTTTTTGTATATTATACACAAGCAATATATTTGTTTTTGCTAACCAAAAATATAAATATATTTGGGCAGCAAATGTTTTAGAAATGAAAAATTTTCATTTTGTGTTCTAGCTGCAACGTAAAATATTTTGTAAGGCAAAATATTTTTGGAAAAACTGCGACAAATATTTCTATTATGAAGCTTGTGCATATATGGCATTGGTTTATAGTTTGTATATTTTCAGTATATGTGGACATTAATATGAAAACGATTCATATTTATTGCCTAGTCGGTAGTCAAATGTAAAAAACGTTTAACTAAATATTAAACCCTGAATAAAAATAATGAAAAAAAATGAAAGCAATACACTTATTATACCCCATAAAAATTTCTTTATACAAAAAACAAGTAACAACAACTAACAGCAGTGTAAATGAATTGTACGAATTCTAAACACAAATTTTTGTCGCAGCATGCCGCATTTCCTAAACAACAACAACAACGAAAAACAAACCCTGTAAATAAAAACTAATACCAACGCACTCTTTTACTCACACAGCAGACATTCACTTTAAGCCCATTTAATGGAGGCAGTAAAAATAAAAATAAATAAGTAAAGAAACAAATACAAGCAACGGGAAAAAAGTATGTTGCTGATCCACTGTTTAGCAATATACAGGGATAAAGTAACAAATTACGCCTCATTGTGAGTCGTAAATACGCCATATACATAAAGACCTTTAAGCTCACGCTCACACTTCTACACTGAGAGTTTAAGCACAACGTAATGGAGTGAGTGAGTGTGAGAGAGAGAGTAAGGGCGAGTAGGAGTATTAAGACAAATATAGTACACAACAGCAGCAAAACAGACAATATTCATTTAGAAACACATACACACATAAATACACAGACTTTCTTTTATTTTCTTTATAAGCTGTTTTGTATTATTTAGAGAAATTATTGGGTGGGGAGCAAATGGGGCGCTTTTAAAGATTTCTCATATTATATTTTGCAAAAATAAAGAAAAAAAAAAGTTTCCCTATAACAATTTAGTCTAATGCTGTTGTTTCATTGCTCCGCTTCGACTAAAGTTTTGTTTACTTTCACAGTGGGGACGCACAGTGCCCATATGTGTCCCATAGGCAAAAATCAGAAATAGGGTCTCCTCAACTTGTGATGTAATGTATATATATAACAATAAGGTCATGCTAGCAATGAACGAGCTGATTGTCTTGCCAACAAGGGCGCCTGACGCTCTTTTATAGGTCCAAGTGGATACACTTTGAAAGTATTCGCTCTATTATATGAAACTTATTTTTGGTATATTTATATACCATAGAACTAAATTCCGGGAAGACATTTTTATGGGAATTGGGGAAATCATTCTTACTATTTTCAACAGATGCTTTTATCATAGAAATAACGTGTGCAAAAGTTCAATATTGAGGAAACTAGAAATTTGACATTTTGGTCCATAACTTCGGTTCAACTTAAGCGATACTGTAATTATGACCAGTACCAATACAACATTATAGAACTTATAAAATTCCAATCAAATCGGTAGAGGGAATAAGTTTAAAAAGTAGGAAAATTTTATAATCGTAAATGCTAAAATTTATTTGAAATTCTACTAAGGACTGAGATCGAAAAATTTTATTTTTTCCATTATGGTTTTTATAGTGATTTCTGTCACTTTGTTCGAACAGGTTGTCCATCAGCGTTTAAAATCTACCACACTTTTGGACACCTTTTTTGTGCTCTTCAATTCTCTTTTAACAAGAGCCCAATACCTCTACACTGGCCTTAGCTACGGGCAGTATGGAGGATTTGCCTATCTTGGTACAAATACCACATTATTGGAATTGTACCACTCAGGGGCTTGTTTACCATAGTGACAGGATGCCAAGTCAGGCCAAAAATAAGTGGACACTTTAAGAAGTCTTATGAGCCCTTTGTAACAAATGTTTAGCTTTTTTGCCGCAATTGCATATTGCTTGCCATACCAAGAACTTTTTGAGAAATTTTGTCTAAACTTTTCCTCAACATTCCCTCGAGCATCTGCAATATAAAAAAAATTACCTAGAAGCTGCGAAATATTTTCCAGACCTACATTTCGTCATCCATTATGCAGCAGGTAAATTTTTTGTATACAATTTTACTTCAATTTCCGTTTGGGCTCTAAATTTTTAGCAGTGTTCTTGACAGGACCTTCTTGAGCCTTGTATGCTTTTAAACCTTCATTGGCTTTAACTTTTCGTACCAAGTAGTTCGAGTACTGAGCTAACCGGACTGCTTTCCTACCGGATGTGTTGGGAGCTGTTTTTAAAATGCTTTCTATTTTTTGGCTTTAGAAACATCATGTGGATCATTCCTTCTACCTCAACCAGGTTTTCTATCAACGGACAAGTTCTCCCGGTACTGTTTAATAACATTGAAATCAGTTTGACGGCAGTCCTTTGATTGTTTGTCCAACGTTTTGTAGGACCAAGTTGGGTTTTGTTGAAAATATTTAATAATTTTAGTACGCACTTATTTCTCGTAACTCATTTTAATCAGATTAACAACAAATTAATATAATTGACATTAAACATAATAACTGACATGCTTTACAAAGGTAACTTGATCAAAAAAAATAAAAAATCAAATAATACTTGGGTTAAAAGTTTTAATGAAAAATGTTTGCTAAGAATTTTTCGATCTCAGTCTTTAATATTGTATCAATTTATTTTTCTTTTTATTTTGCTATATTTTTAATGGTTTTAATATATCTATAAAAAAGTATTTTATAAATATTGAATCTTCAAACTACTGTTTATAATTAAATTGTATTAAACGGTTATAAACGGCTCCCAAATTATTTATCTTTAGTTCTCCTTAATTGGCATTTAAAGGCATGTACCGATCAGCTCATAATCATAAATATTAATTCTTGTTTTATTATTTACATCATTTGGGCCCACTGTTTATTGCTATGTGTTTTTACGTGTGTCTGCATATGTGTTGGTATTTATATTTTTTTACATCCGTTTTTTATTTAACATTATTTGGTTTTACTTTTTTATTTATTTGAACGTTATTTCCCTTTTTCGTTTCTATCTTCCATCAGATCTAACTGAATATTGAAAGTTACTTTTTCAACTTTTAATCATGCTCTTTTCTGTTATTAAAATTTTATTTTTATATTGCTGTTCAACTAAATTCGTGTTAAGGTTAAATCCTTAAAATAAGTCAAATTAAGAACTTTTTATTGTAAGTGAAAATCGTAAAAATAAATTGTATATGCTGTCATTTTAAATTTAATAAACCTTTTATTTCTATTGTGATGTTCACAATAAATTAATTATTTAAAAAGGTGAAAATTGTGAATGTAGTTGTAAATAAATTATTAATTGGATAAAGTCAGATAAATTGCTTTCGATAAGGGTAGGCATGCAGGTAAAAGAATATAGTTGTACATGTTACCATAAACATTTGTACATTTTTACTAGTTTGTTAACAATATTAAGATTGTGGTAATCATAATATAAATGTAGCAATCGTATATATGATTGTAGTAGTTAAGTATGTGTTTGTGGTAACCATTTTATGATGGAATACTTTATTAAATTTTGTTGTTCTCGGATTATTTTTATTATTCTCTGAGAACAGCATATCGCACTGGTTCCTCTAAGGAGAGTCAACTCAAAATTGTTCAATTTTCAGTTTTTGCAAGAAATCGATGTACAGTGATCATATCTACCCACTGTAAAAATCTTACGTAATTTTCTCTTCTCTTTGGCCAAAAAGTACTGTTGTATACGTCCTCAGCTTTCTTTGTAATGTATTGAAAACATTTTTTGGCCTCTCTGAACATTTTTAAATTTTGAGTTGACTCTCTTTAGAGGATCCAGTGCGATATTATTATGATGTAATAATTCATTATGAACATGATTGCCATAAACATATATTTTTTACTACAATCATATGAGTAGTATGATTGGTTACCGTAATCATGTATATAATTACAATGATCATAATATTGTTAAATACTTTTAAACATGTACAATTATATTTTTTCTCTTTGTCCAAAAATTTCGAAAACTAAAATGAATTCACTTTTATATTAAACATATTTGGTCAATTCACAAGGTCTTTTATTATGTCATATTGTCATAATGTCCTAATATTTCACAATGGTTTTTATTGCTTTTCAAGCAAAAAATGTCTTAAAATAATATTACTTTTTTATGCTATGTTTATTGTGTTATCGTAACGAACCAGCAGAGACCAACGCCGAATGCCTATGAGTCGTTATAGCCGAGCCGCCGAGTCGTGATATATTAGGACATTATGACAATATGACTGATAAGAGACCTTGTGAATTGACCAATTGTATTAAACAAGGTTATATTGTTTTAGAAAATTTGGAAATTTCATTTAAAATTTTTAAAAAAATAGCTAATTAAAAGTTTTAAGCTTTTAATAATTTAGCATGATAAATTAAAGAAAATATTTATTATATTTATTATATTTATAAAACGAGAAATCTGGATTTTCTTAAAAACCCATAACATAAGATTTTATATTTTACGAACATTCTTAATTTAAACTTTCCTTTTCTAGACTCTTAAAATGAATGAGAGAAAAAAGCAACGATTATTGATTAGATCATAAAATTCAGTTGTAAAAGAAATACAAAAGACATAAATCATAAGAGTGGCATAATAAACAATTTCAATTTTATTTTTAGTTGTTTTTTATACTTTATACTCTTAACTAATATTCTACAAACACATTCACACACATTCATAAATACATATACATACATACATAAATGTATGAGTATGTGTGTGTGCGTTTTATGTCTATACGCATTGTTGTAATATATCAACACAAATGGAGCAGAATTAATGTGACAGCGTAAACACTAAGATTTTTTCATCCATATAGAATTTATTCAGAAAAAAAAAAGATTTTCTTTTCACTCACTTCCCGTACTAAGTAGTACTTTATTCCTTTGCTTTTTGTTTTTGTTTTAAACGAATGCAAAAATATGTTTAAGTATGAGTAATGAGGGAGTAACCGTTATTGGTGGTATAAAAAAATGAATGTAATAGATAAACAGAGTAAAAATATGAAAGAAATCTATGCAAATATATAGTCATTTTCCTTTTTTTTTAAAGGTTGTAGTGTTTGTTGACTTTTCAATATTTTGAAGAAATATTTAATGTACTTAAGAAACACACACTTAAGTTTGCATGTTGTAATAAATTTAACTACACTTGACTTCAAAATTCTGTTAACAAGTAAATACTTGAAATTTCAAAATCAACCAAGAGGTTATAAAATAATGCGGATTTGCTAATCCTCTACAACAACGAATCTGAAATTTGGGTCCGCAGTCCCCTTACTGGTCCGTATTAAAGTTGTAGAGGGCCGCGAAGAATTCAGGAAAACATACTAAGGACTGAGATCGTAAAATTCTTAACACACGTTTTTCATTAAAACTTTTAACCCAAGTATTATTTGAATTTTTTTTGATCAACTTACCTTTGTAAAGCATGTCAGTTATTATGTTTAATGTCAATTATGTTCATTTGTTGTTAATCTGATTAAAATGAGTAACCAGAAAAAAGTTCGTACTAAAATTATTAAATAATTTCAACAAAACTCAACCTGGTCCTTCAAAAAGTTGGCCAAACTATCAAAGTTCTGCTATCAAACTTTTTCCAATGTTATTCAACTTGTCCGTTGACAGAAAACCTGATTCAGGTAGAAGGAATTGTCCACATGATTTATCTAAAGCCAAAAAAAGAGAATGCATTTTCAAAAGAGCTCCCAACACCTCCGGTAGGAAAGCAGCCCGGTTAGGTCAGTACTCGGTACGAAAAGTTAAAGCTAATGCAGGTTTAAAAACATACAAGGCTCAGTTGATGTTAACTATAACAGCGCCAATGATCAACTCAACTCACGACTGCCAGCTCTGCCACTATTTATACACGTGCCATCTATCGGGAATCTTCTACAATGCTCTTAACGGACATACTAGTACATTCGAATTCCAGAGCCTTCGATGTCATTGCCAGCAGCCCAAAAATTTAGTGTTGCCATACTTAAAAACAATGCCAACAAACGCATGCTACTGATGGACGTGCCTTCAAACATAATGAATGCTGCAGGCAGTCGTTACAGACCGTTGAATTCAAATCGTCATTGCACATTCGTAACAATATTATATTATCATTGCACTGATCTTAATTCAAAAAATCATTTAAGGAAAAAAGTAATAAAAGCATAAATATAATTAAAAATAAGTTTTTCAAAGCATTTGTTGAGAATTTTGTTATTTTTTATAATAAAGTCCAAGGACTCTCTCAACATCCTGTAAAACCATATTTATATGACACTGTCTTTATAAGTGGAGACATACTTAAATGGGCATATGTTTAAATAACTTTATATATAAAAAAAAAATGGAATGAGCACAGTTTTTTATATTCTTATAAGTTTTTTTTTTTTAACTTTTACTATTATACTTTTTCTTTGCAGTGAGTGTTTGTTGTTGCTGTTGAATATGATAATAATGATTAAATATGCGTAAGTATATACTTGAAAACTTTAACTTAAGTTAAGTTCAGTTCATTTTCATAAATAAACCAAAAATTACTACATGATATTTACATACGCCATAAATATTTTCCCCCAACTAAAAAAAATATCCTAGGGAGGGTTTCATACAAGAAATATTCCACAGATACTTATGTATGTTTTAGTTATTGTTTATTTCTTTTACCAGTAAATTGTTTAATACAAAATACCCCTTACTACACATATTTGTATGTATATACATTCATACATACATATATATGTATGTAAGTAGTTTACATATGATAATGTAAGTGTCTGTATAGTCTATAAAATGATATGGGTATTTTATTTTATTTTTTTGCTCGCTTTTATTTTAATATTTTCGTCTGTCTGTTTTTCTTTTAATAATAAACAGAATTTTTACGCATCATTTACGTAGAAGTATTTAAAGTCATGATCGATTTTTTTTTGCGACTCCCGTTTTATTTTATGTTGCCTTTTTTATACATTTACAATAAAACCACTGATGAAGAAGAATCTTTTGAAATAATGAAAATTTATATATTTATATGAACAAGAGGCAACATAAAAAAAAACATGAGAAATACAACGAGAGAAAACATTTCAGTTAATTGAATTTTTTTGTATTGTAAATGTTCTTTTATTATTGTTTTTGCTGTTGCAATAACGTTTCGACAAATGATTCATTGAATAAAAAAAGAAATTTACTGTACATATGTGTGTTTGTGTGTGTTAGTTATTACTACTACATGACCATAAATTATATTGCTGTACACATACAGACATATTTACTGAAGAGTTGTTTTAAATTTTAATACAAAATGTTTAAAGTTTCGTTGTAAATTTTAGCTCACATTCATATATTTGCAATTGAACAAAGGACATGAGGCATATGAGTCATGCTGTCATGATCCCATTATTCTGATAACAACTGTTCTGTAAGCTTATTAAGCATATTCCATTGCATTGTTTTTTTTTTTATTATTCATGAATTTTATTTAATTACTTAATTACTCGGTTCTTTGGCAAAAAAAAAAAAAGAAAAAAACTCGCCACAGGACGCGAGGTCACTTGTTTTGGAAAATATTATATTTTTCAATTCAAACAAATTATTATTTAAGTATTTATCCTTATATTAAATTTCATCAAGGACACACAACAATTTATATTTTATCTATTACTTAGATATACATATATCAGTAATATGGGAAAAAGGACCAAAAATATTGAGCTTATTTTAAACCGACCCAATATATTATAATGCACACATATAATTCAGTGCAAATTTTTTAGGTGATTTTCAAATTTGTGTAATTCATGTGTAAGGAAAAAGTGCTTTTTGAGATACCAGACTTGCCGGATGTGCTTTTAATATCCATTGGATGGTGTTGTGATTTGCTGTAAGCTATAAACAACGACTGATATTGTAAAATTCTTAACACACGTTTATCATTAAAACTTTTAACCCAAGTATTATTTGATTTTTTTTATCAATATACCTTTGTAAAGCATTTCAGTTATTATGTTTAATGTCAATTATGTTCATTTGTTGTTAATCTGATTAAAATGAGTGACCAGAAAATTATTAAATATTTTCAACAAAACCCAACTTGGTCTTACAAAAAGTTGGCCGAACAATCAAAGGTCTGCCGTTAAACTGTTTCCAATGTTATTAAACAGTACCGGGAGAACTTGTCCATTGATATAAAACCTGGTTCAGGTAGAAGGAATGGTCCACATGATGTTTCTAAACCAAACAAATAGAACGCATTTTCAAAAGAGCTCCCAACACCTCCGGTAGGAAAGCAGACCGGTTAGATCAGTACTCGGACTATTTGGTACGAAAAGTTAAAGCCAATGCAGGTTTAAAAACATACAAGGCTCAAGAAGTTCTTGACAGGAACTCTGCTAAAAATTTAGAGGCCAAAAACAGAGCACGGAAGTTGAAGTCAAATTTTATACAAAAAATATACCTGCTGCATAATGGATGACGTATGGAAAATTTATGGCAGCTTCTGGGTCAATTTTTTATATTGCAGATGCTCGAGGGAATGTTGAAGAAAAGTTTAGGATCCAAAAGCATACAAAAAAGTTCTTGGTATGGTAAGCAATATGCAGTTTCGGCAAAAGAAGCCAAAGATTTGTTACAAAGGGCTCTATAAATACCGAAAATTACATCAAGGAATGTTTACAAAAAAGGCTGCTTCCATTCATAAGACTTCATAATGTGTCCACTTATTTTTGGCCTGACTTGGCATCCTGTCACTATGGTGAACAAGCCCTGGAGTGGTACAAGAACAATAATGTGGTATTTGTACCAAGAGAGGCAATTCTTGGGCTATTGTTAAAAGAGAATTGAAGAGCACAAAAAAGGTGTCCAAAAGTGTGGTAGATTTTAAACGGAGATGGACAACCTTTTCGAACAAAGTGACATAAAGCACTATAAAAACCGTAATGGAAGGGCTTTCGAAAAAGATTCAAAATTTCATCATAAGTGATTAAAACTATAAAAATATTTTTTTTTTTGTAAATTGTAACAATAATTTCAATAAAATAAAAAAAGATTCAAAACTGTAAGTTTAGTGGTTTCATTTTTATTAACATATATGTATGTTAAAAATTTTCCGATCTCAGTCCTTTTGTATAATCATTTTAAATTCAGCTTTCTTTTAAACCGAGTTAATTTGTCTATGTCTACATCGACTTGTAACGATGGATGATCAGTCCACCAAAATAAGGTAGGGTAGAAGGGGGACCATATGCCACTTTTTTTTTTTTTATGTGATTTCAATTTAAAACCACAATACATATTCTTAATATTTTTCTTGTTTAATTTCAATCTTGTCTATCTCATCTTAATATACATATTTCTTTAACATTTCTAGACTGATCAAAAACGGCGAAAAGACCCCACCCATGGGGTTAATACGCCAATGGGATGGGGCAGATTTGTCATTTGTAAAATAAAACAAAAAAATCCAAAAATATAAACGTATTTTACTCTTTTTTACCTTAATTCACAAAACAAAGTATAATAAACTAGATATTTATTGTTTATTTCACATAACTTTACAAAAAAAATTAAACAAATTCTTGGTGATTTTTTTATAATTTATCAACATTTTGCTCTACATCACAGGTATTCCTTGTATCTGGCGAATGTGCCCCAGGCGGGGTTTTGAGATTTAATATATATTTCTTTTTTACTTCAAATTAAATGATCGAAAAGATTATTGTCACTTATTGTTCACTATTATTGACATTCTATCTTCAACCAATATCTTTTTTGTATCACAAAAACTAAAGAAGTTAGCAAAAAAAATTTACACGATGAAATATTTTCACAGCTTATTGAAAAACAATTAATCACGTCTGCCTCACGTCATATCGAAAATTAAACTTTTCAACTTTCATGGATGGTAAACAATCGATAAACGAAAACATAACATAACATAATAAAATCGATTACTTGGTTTTTAAGTTATTCGGTTTTGGCAGATGTGCCCCTATGGCGAATGATCCCCCTTCTGCCCTACATGAGAGAAAAGTAATGAGCATTCTAGGAAGTTACTTCTTAATAAAAAATCGATTCATCAACTTGAAAATTATTGTGAGAAATCGTTATTCATCTGTGCTTTTTTAAAGAACACGAATCCATAACACCCTGCCCCCTTATAGAAGGGCACGACAAAGTTATTAAATAAGGACTCAGATCGAAATATTTTTAAATTTTTTTTTATTTGATTGAAATTATTATTACAATTTACATAAAATATTATTTTTATAGTTCTAATCACTAGTGATGAATTTATGAAGCTTTTTCGGAAAGCCTTCCATTATGGTTTTTATAGAGATGTCTGTCACTTTGTTCGAACAGGTTGTCCATTTCCGTTTAAAATCTACCACACATTTGGACACCTTTTTTCTGCTCTTCAATTCTCTTTTAACAAGAGCCCAATATCTCTCCACTGGCCTTAGCTCCAGGCAGTTTGGAGAAATTGCCTCTCTTGATACAAATACCACATTATTGTTCTTGTACCACTCAAGACCTTTCTTACCATAGTGACAGATGCCAAATTAGGCCAAAAATAAGTGGACACATAAAGAAGTCTTATGAATGGAAACATTATTTTTTGTAAACATTCTTTGATGTAAATATCGGTATTTATGGAGCCATTTGCTACAAATTTGTAGCTTTTTTGCCGCACTTGCGTATTGCCTGCCATACCAAGAACTTTTTGGGAAATTTTGTCTGCTTTTGTGTCCTAAACTTTTCTTTAACTTTCCCTCGAGCATCAGCAACATAAAATGTTTGACCAGGAAGTTGCAAAAAATCTGCCAGAACATACGTTTTGTCATCCATTATGCAGCAAGAATATTTTTTTATAAAACTTGACTTCAAATTCCGTGCTCTGTTTTTGGCATCTAAATTTTTAGCAGCGTTCCTGTCAGGAACTTCTTGAGCCTTGTAGGCTTTTAAACCTGCATTGGCTTTAACTTACCAAATAGTCCGAGTACTGACCTAACAGGACTGCTTTCCTACCGAATGTGTTGGAAGCTCTTTTGCAAATGCTTTCTATTTTTTTGGCTTTAGAAACATTATGTGGACCATTCCTTCTACTAATATTTAATTTTATTACGCACTTTTTTCTGGTCACTCATTTTAATCAGATTAACAACAAATTAACATAATTGGCATTAAACATAATTTGTTGACATGCTTTACAAAGGTAACTTGATCAAAAAAAATAAAAAAAATCAAATAATACTTGGGTTAAAAGTTTTAATGAAAAACGTGTGTTAAGAATTTTACGATCTCATTCCTTATTTATCAACATTAGAGTGACTCAATTTTTTTTTAACAAACACAAACTATGAAGCTTTTTGCATGTCTGCAGATACAACCAGAGTCTCTGTGGGGATTTGAACCCGCAAACCTCAGATTGATAGCCCTGCACACTATCGTCTAGTCTATCGGGGCACCCAATTTCGTATGAAGAGGAAAAAATGATTTTGTTACTCTCAGCTCAAACTAAACCTTGATTGGATTTATAATGTTTCCCAAAATATTTTAGATTTAGTGATTACCATTTGTGAGCTCGACCATTTAAAAACAATATATTTTTTTTTTTCAGTCATTTGCTAATATTTAAAATTTCTCCCCAGACAACATATTCATTATTGGGTAGCATTTGAAAGGGCCTTGGCTTTTAATATTGGGATATTTAACAATTTGTATGATTTTTCAAGTAGTTTTTATGAAGAATTTATATTTTGTTGAAAATAATTTCAAATATTTAAAATTTAGCTTGGTTTGAGAAGTGAATCTTTAATTGTATTCTCTATATTCAAAAAAGTACTGGACACAAAAAATATTGTTTCGAATGTGCAATGACGATTTGAATTAAACAGTCTTTAACGACTGCCTGCAGCATTCATCATGTTTGAAGGTACGTCCATCAGTAGCATGCGGTTATTGGCATTGTTTGTAAGTATGGCAACACTAAACGTTTGGGCTGCTGGCAATGACATCGAAGGCTCTGGAATTCGAACATACTAGTTTTGTCCGTTAAGAGCATTGTAGAAGATTCCCGAGAGATGGCGAGTTTATAAATGGTGGCAGAGCTGGCAGTAGTGAGTTGAGTTTATCATTGGCGCAGTTAGAGTTAACATCAACTGTCGTATACAGGTTCGTGTACGGTTTATTTAAAGAAAATAAACCCACGTTTTTAAAAGGTAAAAACGTAACAATATCCATTAAAAGTCACAAAACCACTATTTTTTTAATTTTTAAATTGAAAATCGTTTATTATTGAATTCGTAATTGCTATTGCTCTGGAATCTTTTGCATATTATTCGTAATTCAGTTGTCTAACTAACAACTAAATTTGAGTTCATTCGGTTCAAAAGTAGGACCGATATTTTAGAAAAAATTTTAAAATTTCAATTTTGAAATGCCTTTAACACGGAAATAATAAGAGATAAATAGGAAACGCAAGCATGTTTTTTCAAGACTTAGTCGAGCACTTTCCTAAAATATAAAAAAAATCTTTGAAATCGGATGGGAAGCAAAAAAAAATGGCACGTGTTTAAAAAATTTACATGTCAAAGGTGCCCTAGTTTGATCCCCATAGCGCCGTTCCTGGAGCATTTGTAGGGTCTATTTTAATAACTTAAACTCTAATACTTCTTGCCTACGCCAATGTCAAATTGTATTCCGAAATGCCAGATTTATTTCCAAAAAATTTTAATTCTGCCCCACTGTGCAATGTTTATTTTGAGATTGTAACAAAACCATTTTTTTTTTTTGTTCATTGAGTCGTTCTAATGTACACATATTCCCAAGTGCTGAACTGTCACTTCAATCAACTAAAGGTAAAATTAAAAACATTATAACATTAGTATAATCAGAAAAATAAATAACATACCCATATGTACTTGTTCATAAAATCATATAACATGTGTTAAATAAAATTAAATTCAATTTGTTGTGTGTCCTCCGTGTCAAAATTCACTTTTATTATTAACAAAAAAAAAAATAATATCACCAACTAAAAAAGGTGGGAGGGAGTGGAACAATAATAAAAAGGAAAAAGAAAAATTCTAAACATATGTATTAGCAATCAATTTTAATGATGACTTTTGGGTATATAGATATTTGTTAAGGTGCAAGTATGTTATTTTTTCAAGTACTACAATGTATTTCTTTTAGCAGATACCCAATAGTTTATGTGTTTATAATGAATGTATATTAGTAAACACTACATAACCTGCTGTCCTCGAAGCCTGTATTAGACACTTATAATCACCACTAATTTCCCACTAATCAACTTTCAAAGCTTTCAACTGGCACAAAGCTCTGCACAACCATTTATATATTAGTAAAAAGTGGTATAGTGGAGACTTTAGTTTTTTGAATCAACTGTACTGTTTACAGGAGTCATACTCGAATTCATACTCATACACTTCCATGTTTCGTAGTTAAATTCTTTAATCAATAAGTCGCATATTACTATTTTGTACATTATAATTTTTGGTCAGCCAAATCAGATTAGTACTGAAGTAGCAATTTTATTTAAGCTTACTCAAGACCTGTCTAACCAATGATCTTTAAAACTGCAGGGTTGCACACAAATACATGCAAGTGTGTTAGTATACATGATGACTTTGTTGTATATTGAAGGCGACACATCATGTATCTTTTTTTTAACATTCATTGTATGTAGTTGTTGTTATAGTAAGTAATACTCCTTCACTGACATTAAATATTGGTGCTGTTTGAAAATACATACAGTTACATTTCAAAATTCCTGTATTAAAATGACTATTCGAACAACTTGCTTTTAGTGTTGCCACTGATAATAATGACGTTGTATATTTGAACAAAAATTAAAGAAAAAAAGATGTGGAAATAATGAAAATTAATGATTTTCGATTTTATACACATAAAAAAATAAAAAGAAATATGCTTACGAAATGTTATGTTTCATGTTTTTGTAAAGTGAGAATGTATGTATGTATGTATGTATGTATGTATGTATGTATGTATGTATGTATGTATGTATGTATGTATGTATGTATGTATGTGCCAGAGTATGCCATTATATTTGTATTTTTTTTTTGTTTGATAACAACAGCGTGTGTTGTATCTACACTATTATTTGCTGACCACTGTCATCATTAACATCGGTGGCATCGACATCATCGATGCCACTGCCGACTATCATGATTATTATTATTATTATTTTGCCATTAAAGAGTCTTGGTGTATCATTATGTTTTCATTTATAACAAAAATATTATGATAATTTTTATGTCGACTGGGTATGATATTTAAATGCCATTAAATTGACACAAAAATACGGGGGTGATATGCTATATATATTAAGGAAATTGTCGCTGTTCTTAACTAAAATTAAATTATACATTTTTATTAAATAAATTTTCTCAAAATTTTTGTTGCAACTTATGTATTAGACTTTGGTGAAATAGATTTTTGAATTTTTTCAAGTTTTTATTTGATATTTCTCAATTTTGTTATAATTCAAAAAGACTTCGACTCATTGAATGTATGCAAGAGTTTTCGTAGTGACTACAGCATAATCCACATGCGTTTCTATTAAAAGATTTTACGTTTAATTTTTATAACCTTCACCTTCGTGAGAAGGGTACATATAAGTTTGTCATTCCGTTTGTAATTTCCACAATTTTCCGACCCTGTCTGTCTGTTGAAATCAACTTTCTGAAGACCTCAGATATCTTTGGGATCCAAATCTTCAATAATTCTGTTAGACATGCTTTCGAGAAGTTTCCTATTTAAAATCAGCAAAATCCGTCCATAAATAACGGAGATATGAGCAAAAATCCGAGACAACCTCTATTTTTGGCCTATTTTTTATCTATATCTCGATTACTAAGTCATAAATATAGACAATATGGATATCTAATGATAGATATTTCAAAGTCCATTGCAGCGATGTATAAGTTGGACCTACAATGGGTCAAATCGGGAAAAATATTTTTTAACCCGAATTTTTTTTCGTTAAATTTGATTTTTCTTAAGAACAAATATAAGAAACTCTAAAATAAGAGTTATGCCAATTTTTATTTTAGTTTTAATATTAAAAAAACCTAATTTAAATTTGTAATATCAAGACCATATTTGGAGCTACCCTAATATATATCTACTGAGGTAGCACTTGTCCGTTAAAAGACTTTAAGGAACTCATACGCAAAAAAACATGGTTTTGGGGAATCATACTCGAACAGCGTAGTATTATGATTTGATTTTATGGTTGCCGGCAAATTAGATCGTGGTTCGTATATGACCACCACTATTACTAATGTGTATCATTATAAAATCTAATACTATGATCCTAATTAACCATAATTTAATCCCTGGTTTATATATGCTTCAGCTATCGTTTCCACCTCAACCTCAAAATATGGTCATGTAGAAACTTAATAACTGATGTTATCATATTATGGTTGTAACCCAATTATATTATGGTTGAGCCCAACCATTTTATGATTCCATTAAAACGGTTTTAGCCACATGACATTCGTCATTTGTCACTCAGTTCATGAAAAAAAAAAATTTAGATTTCATTTGTGTTTTGTTCTATTCGTGTATGAAGGAACAAAAAACAATTTGCTTTACTCATTCATGTATGATAGGAGTTGTATTGTTTTTTATTCTCATACAAAATTGAGAAAATACGAGAGACCTTTTTTCATACACCTGTTAATTTTTGAGAAGTAACATTTTTGTATTTTTTTTTTCAAAATTTAAAAAAGAATACATTTTTTTCAAAATTGTTAATTTTTTTTTTTTTTTTTTGAAATAGTTTTTTTGTAATTTTTTAAAATTTTTTTTTTTAATTTTTTAGATTTACTAGTGAAAAAAAATTTATGACAAAAAATTTTTTTGGTAAAAAAGAAAATCGTGTTAAAAAAATATTTTTCCCGATGTTGACCCATTGTAGGTAAAAATTACTATAGCTTTATATAGATCGTTGCAATGTTCTTTGAAATATCTATCATTAGATATCCATATTGTCTATATTAATGACTAGATATAGATCAAAAATAGGCCAAAAATCGAGGTTGTCCTGGTTTTTTCCTTATATCTCAGCCATTTGTGGGCCGATTTTCTAGATTTTAAATAGTAACCGAGCCGAAAGAATTCCTGATATATTGATGTATGAATCAAGTTTCTAAGTTATTTGGGGTCTTCAGAAAATTGATTTCAACAGACAGACAGACAGACATACAGACATAGCTTAGTCGACTCCGCTATCTATAAGGATCCAGAATATATATACTTAATAGGGTCGGAAAATTATATTGTGGAAATTACAAACGGAATGACAAACTTATATATACCCTTCTCACGAAGGTGAAGAGTATAATAAACACTAACATTAGTGTGTGTGAACATTAATGAGAGCGACAGACATTTATGACTGTTTAGAACATTTCATAGTTGCCGTAATCACGTCATTTCTATGCGTGCACTCCATAAAGTTTTAAGAATAATATTATAGTAAGAATAATGAATAAAATTGTAAAGATAACTTTTAGTAAGATGCGTATGTCGCGAAATATCATACTGATGGACCAAATAAAATAATATATTTGTACATGTTTACTATAACCATTTCAACATGATTACAAATTTTTTAACAATATTATGGTCACTGTAATTATTTCTATGACTGTGGTATCCAATTATTTTCATTATGATTCATTATATTGTTAGGAATGTGCAATAGCGATTTGAATTTAACGTTCTGTAAAGACTGCCTGCAACATTCATCATGTTTATGAACACGTCCATTAGTAGAAGCTTTTACTTATCAACATTGGTTGATAGCATGCGGTTATTAGCATTGTTTATAAGTAGGGCAACACTACATGTTTAAGCTGGTAACATTAACATCGAAAGCTCTAGAATTCGAATGTACTAGTATGTCCGTTAAGAGCATTGTAGAAGATTCCCGATAGATGGCGCGTGTATAAATAGTGGCAGAGGTGGCAGTCGTGAGTTGAGTTGATCATAGACGCTGTTAGAGTTAACATCAACTGTCTTGTACGTGTATACTTGTACATTATAAAGTGTGTGTGTGCATTTTTGTGAATTGATAAACATGTATAAAGACACTGAATGACTATTTGAACTGTTGTTGTTGTACATTCTAAATAAATAAAAAGTTGCTACAATTTTAAACTACTAAAACTGCTTTTATGTGCAATCAAAAGTATCCGGTTTATTTAAAGGAAATAAACCCCGTTTTTAAAAGGTAAAAACGTAACAATATGTTGTTCTCAGATTATGATAACCATAAGATGAGGGCAACATGTTGTGGTAAATCCTTCATCATAAAAATGGTTGTCACAAACATATGCTTGTTTAATACAATCATATAAATGGTTGTTACAATCATGTAAATAGTAACTTTATCATATTATGCCCTTTTTAAAGATTAGTTCTTTGAAATATCAAAATAATCTTAGTAAGATTGAATTTCGAAACTTTAGAGCGTGTATGCACTCTTTTGATTCTGAACTTTTGAAATAAAAGACATTTGAAATTCGAGGTATTTGAGACTAAAGCTAACAAAAAAACAGAGTTTAAATAATTTTTAGACAGCAAATAAATTTAGATAAGCTGAGAGGTCTATTCACTTAATATTTAAATTATTATTTTAAACAAAGTTTTTACTTTAATTAAAATTATAATTTAATATCTTTGAATTAAACATACATTCTTTAATATCCTTTCAATTTTACAATATAATCCATAGTTTGAGTTGATGTTTTTTTTTTTTATATTTGAAAACTCAATTACTTTGTTAACATTTTTCAAATAATTTATTTATTAGTTTTCTTAAAATGTTCTTTTATTGCTTTAAAAGAAATTCCTTAAATATTTCTTTGATTTCTTGTTGTTTGTGCGTGTGTACGTTTTTTATACTTGTATTTTATTTTTCATAAAATTAAATGCAGAAAAATAAAAAAAAAATAAAACTTTTTTATATATATAGACATAAATTTATATATTAAAAGCAGAAACTTGTACAATTTGTTTTACGTTTAACAATTTATTTAACAATTGTTGAGCGTAATTTTTACATCTGATTTAAACTTTTGTCAATATCGTAAAATTTATATGAACAAATTTATGAGTTTTATTTCTTGGTAAAGGAAGGATAGCAACAGGAAAAAAAGAATTATTGATATACATAAGTACATACAATTGGTTTATTCGTGTTTACTTGAAATAATAAGAAATAAAAGAGGTTTTTTACAAAAAAAAACCTTATTTTCAAATTTAATATTAGACTTTTTAAGAATTTTAATTTACTTTTTACAAGTATTGTGTTTACCCTTGACCGCTCGTGACTTTATTTCACGAAAAAACTTCCCTAAAAGTAAACCTTACATTTTTTATTTTCTATTGACAAGTTATCAAACAATAAAACAAACAGAACTTTAAGTCACTCGTAATATTTATTCATAAAGATTTGTTGAGCATTAAAGATTCCAACCTTTTCGTAATAATTGCTTGGCAAAAAGAAAATCACAATGAGTATTCAAAAAGAAATCAAATAAAAAGAAAAAATTTCCAAGATTTTGTATTGATAAAACCTTGACTGTCTTTTTTAAGTTATTTCGTTGTTTTACTTTGAAAAGAAAAAGTTTTAAATAGACAACAAAAACTTAATAAAAGTTAAAGAAGAATGAATTGAGATTGCATATTTAGAGTTTGGTAAAAATGGAATTTCGAAACTAAGGGCTTCATGATATTTCAGTACTTTGCCTGTTGGAAATCAATCAATCAATCGAGCTCTATTGTTCATTTTAATTGAATTGACTTAAGTAATTCGAATGATGTCAGTCCAAAATATTGAGATTAATTTAATCGTTTATTTCAAAAACCAGTCAAGCAACAAATTATTGATTTTGAGTAAATCAAAGGAACCTAAAAATTAATTTTAAAAAATTTATATTTTTCCTATGAAAGTTATGCATTTGTAACTGTAACTGTTTGTTAAACATAAAACTTATATCTATATTAACATATATTTACAAAATAATATTAAGTTTGGACTTGACTGGTTTCTGAAACAACCAACCATCTCTTTTGTAAATTTCATACGAAATATTCTAATTTTATTAGTTAATTCAAAAGTAAAATGACAAATAAACTTGTTAAAGATACATGTTTGTTCTGAAATAAGTATTCGTCCTCATACACTCGTTCTACAGTGTATTCTGCCTCTGTTCTATTTCATTGAAAAATATTCCCAGAAAACTCTTCATTAAAGCTTGTAATTTTATAATTTTTTTCACATTCATTGAGACTAAAAATGTTAGAAAAAAAGTAGATTAGGGCCTAGTAGTTCCAATCCACCGCTGTTACTTGACTTCTTTCTCCACTAAACACCGAATTCTCTACTGTGTTTCACCATAATAGGGGGCAATCAGAGAAGAAATAAATGAATTTAGCGACATATATCTTCATAGAGTTAGCAACCATTCTAATATTTTAGCATTTAATCTGTTAAATATTAGCGATGAATTACAAAGACTTCAAAAATGTCACGTGCTTGATCTGCCTTTTAGAAAATAGAGAACATTATTACTTCATTGAGTCCACTATAACAATTCTTTGCAAAATATATCGCAAATAAAAATAAAATTTAAAAGTATGCTGCATATTTTATAACCCTCATATTTGAAACTGTGATCACTGTAACTGCCATTGAGTCCTTGTAAATAAATAGTATTTGTTTTTCCCTGAAGAGGGTTTCTTTAATGGATTTTCTTCGTTAACCTAGATTTTTCCATTTCAATTCTTTGCGTTGGCCTACATTTCTTATTGTTTGAGATGTAGTTGTTTTTGTGTTCGTTGTTGTTTGTATTTTTTGCTGATTGAACAAATGTTGTTCTTAATATTGTATAAATTTCTTCTCTTTTGTTTTTACTTTATTTATATTTCATGTTGCATTTTTACCTTCAAAAACTAATTGTTGTTAAACATCATCTCATTTTGATGTTTATCTTTATTTTTTTTTTCTTTTAAATAATAAATGCTTTGTTCCGGTTGTTCTCGATTTTAACAAAAATAAGTTAAATTGTTATGCTTTTATTTTGTGTAAGAGCATTGGAGATATGTTTGCTATTAGCGAAGAAAATATACAAAAATTCCTTTTTATTTTATAGTATTTTTTTTTTCAGTTTGGAAAGGAATTTCCTTTAGTTTTGAGTAAAGACAAAGACATTTTTGTTAAAATAATAATATTTCATTAAACTGCTAACATAAAAAAAAATCTTAAATTATTAATAAACAACGTCGGGATTCTTAAATACTCTTCACTAGTGATATATGTACAACGTTTCCAAAATATTTTTCGTTTTTGAGATAAATTATCAAAACAATCTATACTGTGTAGGTTAGATCGATATAACGGCAGGTTTAGGACTTTAAATTCAAATATTTCTTAAACATTTTTAAAATTGATGAGTCAATAAGTTCACTGGTTGCAATATAGGGTTGGACGAATAATTAAAGACTTATGTGCGGGTATGAGGGGCACCCCTACCACATGCTAGATATAAATTGGGAGCAGAACTTTTTCTTATACCGTAAAATATATTCGACGTCAACAGTAGGTGGTGGACGAGCTACAGAAATGGTATTCATTTTGCTTCTTGACTGCATGTTGGCAACTTTTAATATTTATCTACTACGCGCATAGACAAAATATAGTTGTACATGTTTAACATAACCATTTAAACATTTTTACAAGATTTTTAAACAATATATGTTTAAGTTACCATTCACTTCATTGTAGCAATTATATATATGATTGTAGTAGTTAAGTATATGTTAATGGCAATCATGTTTATGATGTATTGCTTCACATTATAGTGAACCATAGTCTGAGAATAACATATTATTATATAATGATTCATCATGAACATGATTGCCATAAACATATACTTAATTACTACAATCGTATATATGGTTGCTACAATCATGTGAATGGTAACCTTAACATATTATTGTTATCGCAATTATATAAATAATTACAGTCACCAACTACATTTTTTCTCTGGTTGTGGATATCACTCAACCAAGGATTCCTCACTGAAGCAGAGAAATTTACCACAGAACGACCAATCGCCAACAAGGTTTCTTTACCACTCCAAGGACAGTGGTCTAACGCTTTGAGGATCTATTGTGTTACATGTTTTCTGTAACAATTTCAATATGTTTACATGTTTTTTTTAACAATATTATAGTCTCAGTAATTATTTATATGATTATGGTAACCATAACATGGTTAACTTACGATTCATTATTGTGTCAATCGTATATATGGTTGCAGTAAACAAGTATATGTTTGTGACAACAGTTTTTATGATGAAACATTATATCATAATATGTTGTTCTCAGATTATGATATCCATAAGCCGAGAACAACATAATATGGTAAAACCTTAATCATAACATGTTAGAGAACTATATTCGGCTGTGCCGAATCTTATGTACCATTCAACCAATTATACTTTAAAATAAAATTAAAAAATTTTTTTAATTTTTTTTATTTTTTGAAATTGTTTCTTAAAGTTTTTTCCAATGTTTTTTTTTAAAAAAAAAATTAATTTAAAAATTTTTTTTGTGAAAAAAAAAATTCGGGTTAAAAAATATTTTTCCCGATTTTGACCCATTGTAGGTCCAACTTACTATAGCCTAATATACATCGTTGCGATGGACTTTGAAATATCTATCATTTGATATCCATATTGTCTATATTTATGACTTAGTAATCGAGATATAGATCAAAAAGAGGCCAAAAAAAGAGGTTGTCTCGGATTTTTGCTCATATCTCCGTTATTTATGGACGGATTTTGCTGATTTTAAATTGGAAGCTTCTCGAAAGCATGTCTGACAGAATGATTGAGGATTTGGATCCCGAAGATATCTGGGGTCTTCAGAAAATTGATTTCAACAGACGGACAGACAAACAGACATTGCTTAATCGACTTTATAGGGTTGGAAAACTATATTGTGGAAATTACAAACGGAATGACAAACTTATATATACCCTTCTCACGAAGGTGAAGGGTATAAAAATGGTTGTCACAATCGTACACTTATTTACTGCAATCATATATATGATTGCTACGATCATGTGAATCGTAACTTTACCATATTATGGTTACCGCAATCATATTAGTTACTACAGTGACCATATATTGATAAAAACATGTAAGAATGTTGAAATGGTTACAGTAAGCATGCACAACTCTATTTTATCTCTGTGTGTTGGTGATTAAAGTGTCTGTATAGGTTAGTCATCCACTATGATACCACAGTTGACATTGGTTAAGGGTATTGCCGATGACTTTGTCGGCATTGAAGAAAATGTGAATTTCGTTGAGGTAACCAATTACTGTACTCCAATGGTCATTAACTTTGTGGTACGTCACCATGATAGAGAAGTCCTCCGCATATGTTATCACTTTCCCATTTTGTTGACATATGTAGTTTAGAGAGGCACAAGATAATCATGGACGGTGACATGATCCTTCCGCGATTATGTCATTTTTGGAGTGCAGAATGTCCTAGAAGAGGATTGCCGTGTCAAAGACCTTTGACAGGTCAAGTGCCATGAGGACAGTTCGTTCATGAGACCTCTGTTGGTTCAAGCTGGTGACGATATTGATAGTGAAAATATATTTAAAATAAAAAATTAACTCAAGCTTAAATAATATTCATTGTAGTCAACAAAAAAAGAAAACCATAGCTGCCGGATATTGTTTTTAATAAGTAGGCAAGTGTTTCAATTAGTTAGTAATAAAACTTGATAAAGGAGGAGGAATTTTTGAATTTTTCGTAGTAGTAGAGACAACAATAAATAATCTAGTTGTTAATAATATTGTTTTAACAGTATGTGTTATTAGTAAACCGCTTGGCGGTATTTGTTTGGTAAATATTTGAAACCAACATTCCCTATTGGCCTGTAGGCTGAAATAAATTTTCAAGATAAATTTGTTTTAATGAAATTAAATACAGACCTATTTTTTTTCTAAAATAATATTGTTTTATTATGAAGTTTGTATACAATCGTTTGGTAATTTGATAGCATTTAATTTAACTAATATATTAAAATTTGTAATATGATTACATTTTTTTAATATACGCATTGTATTGTAATCTTTATAATATTGTCATTTAACAAAGAAAAAAATAGATGTATGAAACATGTGTTCTATTATAAAAGAACAATGGTTATAAACACATATTTCCAGCAATTTTAAAACACGCAAAAGGGTTTTATTTTCATTACATTAAAAAAAACATGCATTACTTTTCTTTCAATTTTAATTAACCTTTTTTCCTTTCCTAAGAAATCCTTTAATACAATATTCGTATAGCCATTTCCTAAATTATTAACCTTCTTAAGTGCTTTTTTTCATTTGCTAAACAATAATCCAAACAATGTGAAAGGAATTTTGTTCAATGAAAATATTTAACTATAAAAAAAAACAGTATCGACAAAATACTTTACTTTCAGCTACAAAACAAAGTCATTGATAGATAATAAGATTTAAAAATAAACCAAAGCAAAAGCTAAAATATAATAAAACAGCATATAAAAAAATACAAAAAGCAAATAAACAAAAAAATGAGTAGAGAAAAAAAAGAAAGCAAACTAAAAGGGTCGTTTTGATAGTCTTTAAGTTCAATACCATTTTTGCTAATAGCCAGTCAGTAATCTTTACACAGCCAACAACAGCATTTTACAAAACTGCTATTTATTCTCCTCTTTTATTTTACAGCCATTCATTCTTTTATTTATTTTCATTGTATTTTAATAAACATTGATTTTGATAAAGGCCACTGCTGACAACAGAACAATGCCAGCAAAAGCCAGCAGAAGTGAAGCGAAAAAAAAAATAAAGAACAGCATAAAAAAAAGGAATTTACATTCTCTTAAAAGTCACTGACACTGTTACAGAGTCATTTTAAACAAAAACAAATAGAGAAAACATAAACAAATATAAGACGATGATGATGATGATATTTTAAAGTTTGTCTTTGTAGAGCAGAATTTTATAGTGTTAAAGAAATTTAAAGTCTTTAAAAAAGTTTTCTAAAAAATAATTCCATTTGAAGTTGTAGAGTTTTTAAGGCAATACATACATATTTATGTGCTCAATTTCTGTATATTTTATTGATTGTGCCACTTGGCGTGTGATTATTTTTTATTTATCTTTAGTTTTCTGGTACTTTCTGTCAATCATACGCCTACGGCATTTTACAATAGATTACAATTAAAATTATATGTATATATTCGGTTTTTTTATAATTTATATTTTCCAGAGATTTTATACTTATTGAAAAACGTTTAAAGCAATTACTGTTTAAAGATGTTTATAAAATAAATGTGTTTCTAAATAAATGAATAGTTATTTAAACTCGGAGCTATCTAAGCTACGTAGGAAAACAGGTAGGGCCTTTAATATTAGCTATAATAACAAGTGGTGGCAAACCTAACATGATAAGTTAAATGCTTTTATGAAAGCTATAGAAGTTGAAGAAGTTTCTGCAAATCCATACATAACAAAAATAACTATGCAAGTCAATCCAATCGTACACATTGTTACGTTTTTACCTTTTAAAAACGGGGGTTTATTTCCTTTAAATAAACAGGATACTTTTGATTGCAAATAAAAGCAGTTTTGAGTAGTTTAAAATTGTAAAAACTCTTTATTTATTTAAAATGTACACCAACAACAATTCAAATAGTCACTCAGTGTCTTTTTACACGTTTATTAATTCGCAGAAATGCACACACACACTTTATAATGACAAGCTCAAATGTACACGACAGTTGATGTTAAATCTAACAGCGACAATGATCAACTCTACTCACGACTGCCAGGTCAGCCACTATTTATATACGCGCCATCTATCGGGAATCTTCTACAATGATCTTAACGGACATACTAGTACATTCGAATTCTAGAGCTTTCGATGTTAATGTTAGCAGCTTAAACAGCTCAACATTGTTGATAAGTAGAAGCTTCTACTAATGTACATGTTTATAAACATGATGAATGTTGCAGGCAGTCTATACAGACCGTTGAATTCAAATCGCTATTGCACATTCGTAACAATATATTAAAAGAAAGGATAACTCCTGGTCCGAGTCCTTAGCAGACTCACTTGAATCCTCTCTTTCCAGGCTGTATGGTTATTGCTACGGATATTGTGAGTGAAAGTAGGACTCTATCCAACATCGACAATAACATTATCTTCTATTGTAGGATAGCATAGGCGATTGATAGTTTCTCCCCACTCAAGTCATCTGGGCTTTATGGTATTTTGCCAAAGATGCTACAAAGCTGCAAAAGTTATTTCATACCCTGGCTTCATGTCTCTCTTAACCATGTTCTGTCTAAGGGCCAAGAATGCGAATGGCTTTCGTCCAATTAGTCTTTCATATTTACAACTTAAATCGTTGGAAAGACTCATCAACTCTCATACAAGGCATCGACTAGAAGGTACAACACGGCTCTCAGGCAGTAAGGATGACTCTTCAGAGACAGATCTGCATATGGTCGTAAGAGTTATAGAGACATTACTCAAATTAAATAATACACAATCGCAGTCTTCCTAGACATAGAGGGTGCTTTCACATGCAGAAAATAAATATAGTTGTGCATGTTTACTGTAACCATTTCAATATTTTTTAATGCTTACTGTAATCATTTCAACATTTTTAACAATATTATAGTCACAGTAACTATTTATATCATTGTGGTAACAATAATATGGTTAATTTACGATTCACATGATTGTAGCAACCATATATATGGTAGCAGTAAACATATATATGTTTGCGATAACCATTTATGTTGCTCTCGGCTTATGGATAAGGAATGAGATCGTAAAATTCTTAACACACGTTTTTCATTAAAACTTTTAACCCAAGTATTATTTGATTTTTCTTTTTATCAAGTTACCTATGTAAAACATGTCAGTTATTATGTTTAATGTCAATTATATTCATTTGTTGTTAATCTGATTAAAATGGGTGACCAGGAAAAAGTGCGTACTAAAATTATTAAATATTTTCAACAAAACCCAACTTGATCCTATAAAAAGTTGGCCAAGCATTCAAAGGTGTGCCGTCAAACTGTTTCCACAGTACAGGGAGAACTTGTCCATTGATAGAAAACCTGGTTCAGGTAGAAGGAATGGTCCACATGATGTTTCTAAAGCTAAACAAATAGAAAGCATTTTCAAAAGAGCTCGCCACACATCCGGTAGGAAGGCAGCCCGGTTAGCTTAGTGCTCGGACTATTTGGTACGAAAAGTTAAAGCTAGTGCAGATTTAAAAACGCACAAGGCTCAAAAAGTTCCTAATCCTGTTAGGATTCTAAAAATTTAGAGGCCAAAAACAGAGCACGGAAAGTGAAGTCAAGTTTTATAAAAAAAATATTCTTGCTGCATAATGGATGACGAAGCGTATGTTCTGGTAGATTTTTCGCAACTTCCTGGTCAACAATTTTATGTTGCTGATGCTTGAGGGAATGTTGAAGAAAAGTTCAGGACCCAAAAGCAGGCCAAATTTTCCAAAAAGTTCGTTCAACGGGCTCTAAAAATACCGAAATTTACATCAAGGAATGTTTACAAATAAGGCTGCTTCCATTCATAAGACTTCATAATGTGTCTACTTATTTTTGGCCTGACTTGCCATCCTGTCACTATGGTAAACAAGGTCTTGAGTGGTACTCTAAACTGCCCGGAGCTAAGACCAGTGGAGAGATATTGGGCTCTTGTTAAAAGAGAATTGAAGAGCACAAAAAAGGTGTCTAAAAGTGTGGTAGATTTTAAACGGAGATGTACTATCTGTTCGAGCACATTGACAGAAATCACTATAAAAACGTTAATGGAAGCATTTCCGAAAAAGGTTCAAAATTTCATCATAATGATCATAGTGTTTTAAACTATAAAAATATTTTTTTTTTTTTAAATTGTAATAATAATTTCAATCAAATAAAAAAAAAAAATAAAACTGTAGGTTTAGTGGTTTCGTTTTTATTAACATATATATATGTTTGTTAAGAATTTTTCGATCTCACTCCTTATCATAATCTAAGAACAACAATATTATGATAAAATATTTCATCATATAAATGGTTGTCACAAACATATATTTGTTTACTGTAACCATATACATGGTTGATACAATCATTTGTATCGTAAATTAACCATATTATTGTTACCACAATGATATAAATAGTTACTGTTACTATAATATTGTTCAGAATGTTGAAATGGTTACAGTAAACATGCACAACTATATTTTTTTTTCTGCGTGCAATAACGTAACTACTCTTGCAATTCAAGAGAATACAGCCACTGGCTAGTATCCATGTTGAGATCAATAATTGTTTAATCAAATATATTGCCAATTGCATTAAGTCCAAGTTGGACGAGGCACACCTCAGTGATCTCCCCACTACTATGGCTTATTTTTATTGCATAATAACTAACTGCGTAATAACTGCGATCAAAAGGTTGTGACTTTAGAACTACTGTCTATTTTTTGGCGGGGTATAAATGCAGTTGTATCTTTTGTGCAATTACTCAAAGAATTTAGCCTACAATAAAAATTTATTTCAGATAATACATTTGCTTGCAATTTTTTCTATTATTTAGTACTCACATGTTATTTTAAAATTGTATTTGTTGTTTCTACGAATGATTGTACTTTTTTATCCCCCATTTCAATTTCATTAAGAAACTATTATTCGTTTCCTTTTTATTTACTTCAAAACACATTGTTGCAACATTTTACTGAGATTAAAATAAAATAATAATCAAACTGAGAAATAAAATCACAAACAATATTTGAACAATATCTGTGGAACGGTCATCTTCTTAATGGCATTTGATGCTTTTATTATACGAGTTAAATCGCTTTTAAATTGCAACTACAAGTTGTTATTTCTATTTATTTCTTAGCTTTATAGGGACGATTACGATATTTTTAGTTTTTTTTAGTTTTTTTCTTTCTTATACACAAGAAATATAGATGTAGTAGATGTTGGGACAGTTTTCCATTTTACGCTCTCTAGTTTGATTTTTTCCCCATTTTAGTAATATTTTTTTACATTTCTATTTTTTTGTTGTATGATGATGACGATGATTAGAAATGCTGGTCATGTTCACATCATAAAATGTTGCTCTAGTTTTTTTTTTTGTCAGGAATATAAAAGAAAAAAAACCTTGCTCATGTATGTGTGTATGTGTAGTCATATGGAGGAGAGTGTATGCATGAGCTTGGGCACGAATGACTGGATATGAATTGGTCATACATTTTGGTGAGTATATACATGTTATACATACAAACATGTATAGATACATATTTATTGGTTCCCATATTGATGTGAATTTGTGTTAAATAAGTCCAAATTCAAAAATTTTAGTTTTCATAATATCAATAAACAAATATGTATTTCATGCAATAGAGATAGTAAGAGAGAGAGAAAGTTTGGTGAAAAGAAATGTTATTCTTTCAAACGAAATTTAATGTTTTTCAAACTAATGGAAAAAATTCTATACCATATGATGCACTGTACTATCCCAGCAAAAATTATTCTTGATTTGGAAGCAATAAAAATGACTACTGCATCTTTAACAGCTTCCTTTATTGCTTCTTCAATTTTTGCCTTACGCTACTGATTTTTGGAAGGCATACATTCAGCAAATATTGTATGTGGTGCAAAAATTAGAAAAAGGCAGCACTATTTGTCAAGCAATTACTACTTTTATTGCTGGATTTTTTACAAAATCAGCCTAAAGTATGCACCTCGGACGCATGATATTATCAATTCTTCCATGTGCTCGTAAATGCACATTCCGGATTTCTACGCGAGGAATCCTATACAAAAATCATGTAATCTTTCATAACAAGTGGAAGCAGTAGCAACTGCTCTCTGCCTTACATTTCTGCTTCCGAGGAAGCACCATTTTTTGCTGGGATATATGCTTAGAATACCTTACAAACTGCTTCCCATCCTATGCATTTTATGAAAACATATGACAAATATACTTTTGCTTTGGTTTTATTTTCATTAACGTTAAAAATTTGGGAAATATTTGGAGTCATAGCCATTATTTTTAAATTTATTGTGAGTAGTTATTTTATTTCAAATCAATATTTGCTTTAAAATTCACCAACTAGTTAAATGCTTAATAAAAGTACAGCCTCAGTTGTGTTTAATATAAACTGAATTTAGGTGTGAATTATACCAATAAAATTGCTATAGTACCAAGTATTTTATTCTAGATATGCAATGGTGTCTGGGTATTTTATTTATTGTACATATATATTTGTTTGGTTTTATAATAAATTTGTTTTGATTTTTTATGTTTTATTTTTTTCTACAATTTATTTTACTGGTATATGGTTTTTTGCCTAGATTTGTTTTTGTAAAAGCCTGTAGAAGATAAAAAATAGTACCATGAAACAAGCATCTAAAAGCGTAATTATTTTGTTGTAACATCTATATTTTTTTTACATATAAATATGGATATTAAGGTGGCCATTATTTTAGACTTTTTTGGTTTTTGAATGTTTCGAGGTCTAAAATTGTTTCCTACGTCACGAAAATTGATCCAAATCGGATATCGTTAAGAGCAGGGGTGCCCAAAATTTCCTTATGGAAGAGCAAACACCAATACATTTAAAGAAAAAATAATTTTTATTCAACAATGAAAAAAATACACACTTTTTTAAACGATACCATACGATAAACAAAAACAAAATCTACATTGATGATCGCTGTCGACAATGTTTACCAGCAAAGCATACGAAAGTGTTGTTGCTTTGCACTTGCGTGTATACAGTGAAGAACGACAAAAAAAACTAACAAGACAAAGTTGTTTGTGTATTTCATATTGCTAGTGCTGAGTGCTGTATTGAGTATAGAAACACACAGCCTATAGCTAAGAGCTTTTACAAAAACAAGAGTATTGGGCTTGGGCACCCTTGGTTTAGAGGTTGCAAATTTTATTTGAAATTTTTGTAGTTTAGCATTATAAATGATCAAATTGATGTGCGAAATAGAGTTATGGACCAAAATGTGAGACAACCTTTTATATTTTGTGTAATTTATTGCAGATAATAGTATGAAATTTTGTACTAGCCATTTCTATATTAAAATGGAAAATTCTATTGGAAACGGTAAGAACCGGTCCATGAATTCTCCTAGCCCCCATACAAAATTCTTCCAGAAATATATTGCTATATAAGTAAATCCCCATAGAATATCAATATACATACAACATTCGGCAAAACTAAGTTTGGTGCAAGAATAAATCACGAGGTCAATTTTTTATTTAGATCGATCCATATTTGACCATAGCTCCCATATAAGGTACACTTCGAAAATATGTGTGCTGAAATCTTCCGAAGCTTTCCGTAGCCCCCAAATAACTTACAAACATGATTGATACATCAATATATCGGGAATTTTTAGCTATTTAATATCGAGAAAATCGGCTCACAAATGACTGAGATATAAGGAAAAAAAAAAAAAACGGGATTTTTGGCCTATTTTTAATCTATATCTGGATTACTAAGTCATTAGTATAGACAATATGGATATTTAATGATAGATATTTGAAAGTCCATTGCAACGATGTATATAAGGCTATAGTAATTTGAACCTACAACGGATCAAAATCGGGAAAAAAATTTTTTCCAAACAAATTTTTTTCACTAATAAATTTAAATTTTTTTTTGTCAAAATTTAAAAAAAATTAAAACAAAAATTTTAATTTTTTAAAAACAATTTTGAAAAAAAAATTTTTTAAATTTTGAAAAGCAATTGAATTTTTTTTTTTTTTTAAATGTATAAGATTCGACTTGTTAATACTATTTTCCTCCATAAGGAAAATGTTTAATGTTAACCAATTATTAAATATATAGATCGTATATTGTCACACGTTATAATAGGAATAAAAGTCGAACTCTGTTGAAAATGGTAAGAATCTGTAGCTATTTCAATTATAAATTGCTGAATTAGATAACATTTTCATACACTTTAAATAAAATATTTTCTGCGTAAACTAGGATTTTTAAAAATATATAAAATACTATACATAACATTGTACCAATTCTCATAAGCGGAACTAAATCCCAATAACATACATTGAATTTCTATTAAAGTGATATTTATTTCTATAATTCTCATCAAATTTAGGTGGAGTAGCATCACCATTTAAGGGTTAAAGTTGTCCGCTTTTAGCAAAACTTTCAGTGTATATTTAAAATGACCTGAACTATAAGATCCTGTATAGGTTTTACTTAAAATTTCTAAGAGTAAGGAAATTGCACTCATTCGCCAAATTATGACCAAAAAAATATTTTTTCCCGAAAATCACAAAATTTAAATAATAGGTACGAAAAAACTGTAAGAGGTATTGACATAATTTTTTCACATTTTTGTTCTCTATTATAATCTCAATAAATCCCAATGTGATGATCAAAAAATTCTGAAATTTGTTTAAGAAAATTTTTAAAAATTTGAAAATGGAGGTTTGAAACTGCCGTTAAAAAAATATTTTTTTTGGCCATCCCTGCGAATAGGATAACGGTATTCTACAAAGACAAAAACTCATACGAATGTAAATACAGATATATTTTAAGTAAAAATTAGCTTTTATTTTAATATTTCTTAAAATATGTTAATTTTGTTCCTACATTTCTTGTTCAAGTGGCCTGAGACACGTTAATGGTCTGGGGAATTTTTAATAACTTTAAAATTTTTTAACCAATTTTTATCCTTTAAATTTCATTAGAACGACAATTACGTACACATTTTGATTCTTATGCATTCGATTGCAAAAATAATTACTTAGTAGCAAAACTTTTACAAAAACTGAAAAATTTGCATTTTTTCCGAATTTTAACGATAATGCTAGAAAGTTAAGGAGTTTCACAAATTTATTTCATATAAATAGTGAAAATTTACATATATCTGACCTTTGACCTCGATGCGCTTCCCGAAATCGTTGTCCGATTTGGCTAAAATTTTCAGTACTTATCTTTTACACCTAGTGTCACAATATTCCACCCGGCACTCTTCAAAAATCGAACTCAAATTTTTTTCTATACAACTGATTGTCACTCTATTGTACATGGTTACTGTAACCATTTCAACATTTGTGCATGTTTACTGTAACCAATTCAACATTTGTGCATGTTTAGTTTAACCATTTCAACATTGATAACAATATTGTTAATTTACGATTCACATGATTGTATCAACCATATATATGGTTACAGTTAACATGTATATGTTTGTGACAACCATTTATATGATGAAGGACTTACCATATTATGTTGGTCTCGGCTTATCGATATCATAATCTGAGAACAACATAATATGATAAAACTATTCATCATATAAATGGTTGTCAAAAACATATATGTATATGATTGACACAATCATGTGAATCGTAAATGAACCATATTATTGTTACCACAGTCATAAATACAGTTACTGTGACTATAATCGCAAACTGTGCAGTCTGTGTATTTTTACACTCTCGCAAATGAACTGTCAAAAATTGTATGAAAATTCGTTAGGACAACTCCGATAAGTTTGCGCGACAATTTAGACTCGCAAACTTGAATTTATTTTGCATTTGATGAATCAGCAGCTTTTGTTTACTTTTATTTATAAGAAATAAAAATCAAATAAAATACAAATATTTTGTACATGTGAAAATTGTGTGACTTTGGAACAGAATGATTGGATTGAATGGCATTGTGTATGGAAATATTAACCAACAGCTAGAACATAATCAAAATCTTCCAAACTATGTCAACCATTGTTTGCTCCAAAAATTTCACATTCATTAGAAATTTTTAGAATTTAAATTTATAAAATTGTTAAAACTTTTTTTCAAGCATTTGCTGAATTTATTATTGTTTGACATTATTATCAAATAGACATTTTTTGTATAAAAATGCACAAAACTTAAAAGGTGGGTTCATGAAACACGTCACGCAAATTTGCACATTTGCACAAATGGGAAACTTAAATGAGTTTAAATGAATACCCTTAATATTACATACTTCGATTTTACTTAAACAGAATGCATTGAGGTTATAGTTAATAGCGACTATTTTTAAACCTTGTGAGTACCGAAAATCGAATAACTGCAATATAAGGGCCAGTCTAATGTATATACATTAGGGATTTTTTTTTTATACATATTGAAATATATAAGTATATATACAATATATACATATATATATATATATATATATTTTTAAATATTCTATACAATTTTTTATTATATATATGCGTTTTAGTACTTCGTTTTTGTTGTTGCTTATCAACAACATGTCCTTGGTTTCAGTTTTTTTTTTTTTTTTTTTTTTTTGTTCAAAATATATTGCATGTACCAAACAGCAGCAATTGTATTGTATATAGACAGAAAAACAAAACTCTAGTTGTAGTATTGGTAGCAGTGGTAGCGGCCATATTACCAAAAAACAAAATATTGTCCCCCGGGCTATTTGAAATCGTGCCTTGCATTGACAAGTTCCCTTTTATTTTCATTTAGTCATTCATTCATTCATTCGTTTCTGCCTTGCCATTCTATACAATCTATTTATACTGTTCTGTAGCTTAATGGTTGGGGAAATTTTTTTTTGTCCTTCCACTTGTTTATTTAATAATGGGGAAAAAAGGGACCATATTTAAATTTTGTATTGTATTATTTAAAATTTACAAAATATTGAATAAAGAATTTGAATTATTTCAAGTAAAATGGGAGCAGTTTTATTTTGTTGATTTAGTTAAAGTAATGGAAATTTAAAGGAAGCATAATGAATATCTAAAATGCATTAGTTTGGAGGACAAATGAATAACTAACAATGTTGTTTTATGTTGCTAGCTATATCAGTATGAACACTAGATAGTGGTTTAAGGTATATATAGGAATATAAGGATAAGTTTGTCATTATAGATTTAACAGTATCAAGTTTGTTACTATTTTGCTTGTATTAGATTTGTTTATACATAATTCATTAAAAAACAGACTGTAAATCAAGACATACTATTACTTGAATACATTACGTTGAAGTTGATTCACTTGCTGAGCGCTGAAACATATTTTTGTTAATATTAAAAATATTTGGGATGTGCTGATATGTTTTTTTTTATAATTCTTTATGCATATTCAATTTCCCCATAATGTTAAAAAATGGTTTCAAGCCTTTTTTGAGATACTCCGTCGCTTTAACATAAATTTCGTTAATGCCAATAGTCTTTAATAACATAAAACCATTTGTGGTTATTTTTCCTAAACCTCCAGCTCTTTTTATAGCCCCCCATTTGCACTGCAACATAAACAAAAGTGATCTGCCCTCGTAACACGAAGCAAGAAGAGCAGCCTGCAACAATTGCTTTAACAAAATCTGAAAAATTTTATACTGTCGCCTGGAGTCGTAAAAACTTTTTCTGCGTTGATTGAAAAACTTCAAAATGTTTATGTATAAGAGTGTGAGCAAATGTGTGCACTACACAATTTCCAAATGTATTTCAAGGTTTTGCAATTATATTTCCGTATTTTCTAAATGTATTTTAAAAATTTTCAATTGTATTCAATACAATAATTTTCTGAAATTTAATTGGAAAATACTAAAATATACAAAGTCTGTAAATACAAGTAGAAATTTGCCAAGTAAAATTGTTGAACTTTGAAATACATACATTTGGAAATGGTGTAGTGTGTATGTGTGCGAGTGGCACAAAAATGATGTGTATAATGGTTATACTCATACATACACATGGTCTCGTAGTTCTGTTTGTATATTTGTGGTATGATGTTTGAAATATGTATGACAGTTGGGGGGAAGTATTTAAGAATTTATAAGCCATTGCCGCATCAAGCAGGTAGTGGAGTAGAAGGAGCTATAGGGGCAGTAAAAGATTTTATGATTTAATATGAATCTGTGTAAAACTTTAGACTCTGTTTTTTTTGTTGTTGTCGTTAGTGGAATTTGTTTTTACTGTTGACTATGTATGTGTGTTTTATTGTTGTACGTAGAAAGGTATGAATTTGTATGTATTGCTTATGTTACTTTTACTTGTGACTTTATTCTTTTAATTTTTTTTTTATTTTTTTATGAATTATTTTGAAAACTTTTAATTTAATCAACACTTTTAACCTTTTGTATTATGTAGACGATGATGACGTTGATTATTAAAATTATGATTCTTTTCATTATAATGATTTTCTATTAGTATTAGGTGGCATATTTTGTTTGTTAATGAAGATGTGACATTTAAAGTAAGTAAGCTACAAAAATAGACCGATATGGACAGCAAATGACGCCATATTTTTTGCCGCTCTTTTGACATTTCTCTTCAGTAAGGTTTACCATTTCATGATGGAAAGATATACGAGCCTACAACGAGTCGAAATTATTCAAATTTACTATCGAAATTCGAAGTCAGTGGCCTCACCGTTAAGAGCGCTACGTTCAATTTATGGTGAGTCAGTGGAAAAATTTAAATCCACAGCCACAGTATAAAATGTTCCCGTGCCAGTGAGACAAAGAAGTACCCGTAGTGTCGAGAATATTGCTTCCGCTGAGGCTTCATGTGTTCGTGAATTGGGCTGAGAAACAACTTTAAAATGATTCGGATTTTCATCGAAAAATTATCTTCAGCGATGAGGCTCATTTCTGGCTGATTGGCTTCGTCAAAAAGCAAACTATGCGTTATTGGTCACACAGCGAATGTCAGCCGTTAGACTATTTCCTGTGGGGCTACGGCAAATCTATGATCTATGCCAACAAGCCAGCGACGATTGATGACCTTCGTGCGAATATCGAACGTGAAATTGCAGCAGTATCGGCCGATTTATGCTTGAAAACCGTCGAAAATTGGGTTCAGCGTCTGGACTTCTGCAAGCGTGCCCGTGGTGGTCATGCAAAAGAAATTGAGTTCCATACGTAATGGAATCGAACGTACTTTCACAGGAATAAAGAATTTAATTGATATCCAAAACCGTTTTAGTTTTATTTAAAAAAAACCTTCGTAGCGCTCTTATTGAAAAACACTTTATAATTAATTCCACTTTAAACATATTTGTCTGTCTATTTTGAGATTTTGCTGAAATTTATTTGTTTTAATTTAATATAAAATTTTATATATGAAAAAATTATCTCAAACTAGACAGAGAAATATGTATAATGTGGAATGTTTTGACCATGTTCAGAAATGTTCAATTTCTCAATTTCTTGTCATAAAAGGTTACAAATTACAAAACATTTGGATCATATTAATAAAAATATCAATATGATTACTTTCACGATGGACTTCAAATTAGGATATGGACTGATATTACTTAAAAAAATATTCTAAATAAATATTAACTCTAAAACAAGCTTAAAATTTTCGAAATTGTTTCAAGATCTAATTCCACTCTACCGTATGATTGATAAATAACGTCATTGAATAATACATATTAATCATACGCCACCGAGTATTTGCATTTGATGCATGATTTTGTGCGAGTTCATAATTTATGATGAAAACCACTTTATTTATTTCCTTAATTGAAAAGAGCTCCTCGAGCAAAACATCTTTTTTTTGTACATGTTTTGGACGCTGATCACAAGTGTGTGAAAAATTTTAAAATCGTTTTCACGAAATGTTCACTTTTATGTTTTTATTAAAAACTCTGGTGGACTAAGTATTGTGTAACTTGAATAGAAAGAAAACATTTTCGTATTTCGAATCGAATTACACAATAACCCAATGCTTTTTTAGTAGTTTTATCTCAAATACGTGGAATTTAACTCAAAGTGTTTAAAACTATTTATGGATTAAAATTTTACAGAATTATTCTCTTAATTCAGTACCATTTATTTTTTTTATATTAACGGACGTTTAACACGCCTGATTTAAATAATTTTTTAATATGAAAAATATGTTTAGCGTTTTTAAGTACTGGGCGTATGACAGGACGCCGTTTTTGTTTTTAATAATTTTTGTATCATTTTGAAGGATACATATCTGTCATCTGCTTTTTTTGCTTCGAAAATGTCGAATTTTGAACAAACCGTCATATGCGGAAAGTTTTGCTTTACTTTTTTTATTTGAAAAAAAGTGCCGGTGAAACATTTTCTGAAACTTATGCTGAATGTGTTTTTTCGGTTTCAACGTGCGATAGATGGTTTGTTCGGTTCAGAAGTGAAGAAGTGAGGCCAGCCGAAAAGGTTTGAAAACCAAGAATTGGAGGCTCCACCATGAAAATTGTTGTAAAACTCAACAAGAGCATGCATAATCATTGAAAGCTACTCAATCAGTAATTTCAAAACATTTGCTAGCAGCAGGTTATATCCAAAAGTAGGGAAATTGTTTAGCGAATTCAAAGGTAGGGAAAATGGAAAAGTAAGGGATTTATCATTCAAAATTTTGAAATTTAGTCCCAAATTTTCATCATAGTCACATCTTTAGCATAATTAATTTTGTACAATTTTTATAAAGCTCGTTTTGTTATAGTCGGAGACTAAAGTTGTGACATACACACTGTGAGCACCTACCGATTGTAGTTCTCATTTTTTAATCTAAATATCCTATAAGTTTATATCCTTTCTCTTGTTTATTTTTCGAAAATGTTTGTTTCCAACTTACCTTGACATAAAAGTTTGTTTTGTTGTTATTACGAAGAGATTTTACTCTTTTTCTGCTTTTTTTTATTGTTGCAGTTGTTTTAATTGTTGTTAATGTAGATCCCTCAAGGAGGGGAAAGGGGCTGGTTGTTCTGGTTTTGTATATTGTTTTCTGCAGTAATTCTGTTTTTAAATCCTTCTTTTCATTTTACTTCATAAGTATGTGTGTGTATCCGTGTAAGTAAGTAACAATATGTGTATGTATTTATGTACAAATCCAATAATAAAGTTAAACAAAAAAGTTTGTTCTCTAAAATGTATTGTTTTTATCTCATTTACTGTGTGTTAAATGTATGAGTATGAAATATGTGTTTCTTTTTTTTGTTTTTTAATTTTTGATGTTTTAAACTATTAACTTTTTTGCTTTGTTTATATGCATAAATAAATTCCTGCGTTTTTTCTATTATTATTATTATTTTTATAATTATTTTAATATATTTAATTGAAATTAATGTTACTACTATTGTTGGTTTTATTATTGTTTTGTTAAATAGTTTTTTGTTTTTTTTTTTTTGTTGGTGCTGTGTTGTTTTTTGTTATTGTTTTGCTGCTATTTCATTATTTGCTTATTTTTGCCTTTTGGTAGTTAAATTTAATAATTGTTTTTTTTCGCTCTCTAGTTTATTTTTTTGTTAGCAATTGTTGTTGTTTTTGTGCAAAACTGGTTGAGTTTATGGTATTACAGTAAGTGAAAAAGAGAGAGAGTGAGAGTGGGTATGAGAGTGAGACAGAGGGGGCAAAAGAGATATGCTTGCTTTAATTTAATTTGTTATTATGACATTTATTTGCCGTTAATTGAAATCTAGTTTTATGTTTTATTTTTTCCTTGTTTTTGTAGCTGTTGTTTGTTTTTATAAATTTGTTGCTTCAGCATTCATTTACTTCTGTTTGTATGTGTATTTGGGTGTGTGTGCGTTATTGTCATCCATTGCATTTGTTGTTGCTGTTGTTGTTGTTATTGCTGCTGCTTCGTTTTCAAAATTGATGACAGTCATTTATTTGTATCATTAGCATTTTATATTCCAAAAATTGTGCATTCTAAAACAGAAACAATAGACAGAGGGATAAAGAGAGGAAAATTAGTTGGGAAAAAGTAGCATTAACATAATTTAAATAAAAATAATAATAATAATATTAAATAAATGTTGTATTTAATTAGTTTTTCTAAGCAAAATATTTATAATTTATATCTAATATTATTTAATTATTATGTATTTATATTTCAAAATAATGCATTAATTAATGGGGCATTTCAAAGTTTGATAAGTTTCTAAAATTTAATTATATGAACAGAAAAACATTTATTTTATTAAAAAAAAAAAAACACTAGACTTTTTGATAACTTTTAAAACAGACCATTTTAAATAAGTATTTACTTCATAAAGGCTTACTAAAGGATATTAATTGGCTGACCAGACCAAATATGGGGATCTCCATGGAGTGACCAAATAATAATCTCATCTACTCTTTCTCGTATCTCTTCTTTTCACTCTTCAATCTTAACCAAATCTTGACTGTCCCCTTCGCTTTTTTCATTCTGTATAGGTTTTACTTACAATTTGTAACAGTAAGGAAATTGCTCTAATTCGGCAAAATATGGCCAAAAAAATATTTTTTCTCGAAAATCACAAAATCTAAATCGTAGGTACGGAAAAACTGTAAGAGGTATTGACATAATTTTTTCATATTTTTATTCTCTATTATGATCTCAATACATCCCAATGTGATGATCAAAAAATTCTGAAATTTGTTTAAGAAAATTTTTAAAAAATTGATAATGGAGGTTTGAAACTGCCGTTAAAAAAAAATAATTTTTTGGCCATCCCTGCGAATAGGTTAACGGTATTCTACAAAGACAAAAACTCATACGAATGTAAATACGGATATAGTTTAAGTGAAAATTAGCTTTTATTTTAATATTTCTTAAAATATGTTAATTTTGTTCCAACATTTCTTGTTCAAGTGGCCTGAGACACGTTAATGGTCTGGGGAATTTTTAATAACTTTAAAATTTTTTAACCAATTTTTATCTTTTATATCTCATTAGAACGACAATTACGTACACATTTCGATTCTTATGCATTCGATTGCAAAAATAATTATTTAGTAGCAAAATTTTTACAAAAACTGAATAATTTTCATTTTTTCCGAATTTTAACGATAATACAGTTTGTGGGTCAATTTGACCCAAAAGAGATATAGGTTTAATCTGAAAAATATTTTTTTGACTGTAATTTTCATTAATTTAAATAAATCTACATATTTATGTAACATAATGCAGAATGTTAAGGAGTTTTACAAATTTTATTTCATATAAATAGTAAAATTTTACATATATCTTTTTTTACATAACCTTTGACCTCGATGCGCGTCCCGAATTCGTTGTCCGATTTGGCTCAAATTTTCAGTACTTATCTTTTAGACCTAGTCTCACAATATTCCACCCGGCACTCTTCAAAAATCGAACTCAAATTTTTTCCATACAACTGATTGTCACTCTAATATACATATGTTAATAAAAATGCAACCACTAAACTTACAGTTTTGAATATTTTTTTATTTGATTGACATTATTGCTCCAATTTACAAAAAAAATTATTTTTATAGTTCTAATCACTCATGAAGAAATTTTGAACCTTTTTCGAAAACCCTTCCATTATGGTTTTTATAGTGCTTTATGTCACTTTGTTCGAACAGGTTGTCCATTTCTGTTTAAAATCTACCACACTTTTGGACACCTTTTTTGCGCTCTTCAATTCTCTTTTAACAAGAGCCCAATATCTCTCTACTGGACTCAGCTCCAGGCAGTTTGGAGAAATTGCTTCTCTTGGTACAAATACCACATTATTGTTCTTGTACCACTCAAGATCTTTCTTACCAAAGTGACAGATGCCAAATCAGGCCAAAAATAAGTGGACACACTAAGAAGTCTTATGAATGGAAACAGCCTTTTTTGTAAACATTCCTCGATGTAAATTTCGGTATTTATAGAGCCCTTTGTAACAAATGTTTGGCTTTTTTGCCGTAACTGCATATTGCTTGCCATACCAAGAACTTTTTGGGAAATTTTGTCTGTTATTGGGTCCTAAACTTTTCTTCCACATTCCCTCGAGCATCTGCAATATAAAAAAATTGAACCAGAAGCAGCGAACAATTTTCCATACGTACATTTCGCCATCCATTATGCAGCAGGTATATTTTTTGTATAAAATTTGACTTCAATTTTCGAGCTCTGTCTTTGGTCTCTAAATTTTTAGCAGAGTTCCTTTCAGGAACTTTTTTGGGCTTGTAGGCTTTTAAACCTGCATTGGCTTTATTTTTTCGTACCAAATAGTCCGAGTACTGACCTAAACGGGCAGCTTTCCTAACGGATGTGTTGGGAGCTCTTTTGAAAATGCTTTCTATTTTTTGGCTTTAGAAACATCATGTGGACAATTCATTCTACCTGAACCAGGTTTTGTATCAACGGACAAGTTCTCCCGGTACTGTTTAATAACATTGGAAACAGTTTGAGAGCAGACCTTTGACTGTTTGGCCAACTTTTTGTAAGACCAAGTTGAGTTTTGTTGAAAATATTTAATAATTTTAGTACGCACTTTTTTCTGGTCACTCATTTTAATCAGATTAACAACAAATGAACATAATGGACATTAAACATAATAACTGACATGCTTTACAAAGTTAACTTGATCAAAACCAAAAAATCAAATAATACTTGGGTTAAAAGTGTGTTAAAATGTCTGTTAAGAATTTTACAATCTTAGTCCTTATTTTGTTTTATTTATGAAAGTCTTATACAAATTTAAAGTACTTTGTATTCTAAGAGAGAGCGTTTTGCATCGATCGAAACATATAGCAGTCGGACAGGGCAAGAAACAACCACTTCATTCTAAATACCTTTTAACAGGTATTGCAACATGTGGCCGAGCCTTGGAATATTATGGTTTCATGACTTGCAGTATATTCTGGCCAATGATCGCTTCAAAAGAATCAGTTACGTTCGTTATAGGTTCCCTGTGATGGTATGGAGAGATTTCAACGGCTTATAATGGATAGGACCCTTTTGCTCCCACCAAATATAGAACATCGCAATGGATATTTGCCTCTGAAGTCAATTCGGCTGGTTGTCCGGTCTTCCCGTATGATCTCTTTAGCTGCGGCTTATTGTAATAGATACATTTTCAATAGCAAGTAATGATTCGGAGCAAAAATGATTTTCTTTTCAAAATGATTTTCAAACATCTTTTCGGACTTGCAAAATCGTCTTTAAAGGCTTATCGGCTTTAATTTGTATGGTAGCCAATTTCCCTGCTCCCAATAATTTTGAAAGCTCTTGTTGAGTTTGACAGCAAACTTCATGGAGTAATCCTCCTCCAATTCTTGGTCTGCAATCTTTTTTGGCTGGCCTGGACGTTAGTTAGTGTTTAGTGAAAATTTATGTAAGACTCCATGTTTGTATTTTGCTATATCTAGATATTAAAGCCATAGATTGCTCATACTATTTTACTGGGAAATATTTCCGTCATTACTTGTTATATTTATAAATCTCCCAAGAAAACTTGTTTTGAAACAAACTCAGTTTTGGGAATTCAAATTATGAAAAGTCTTCACTATCATTTCATTTTCATCGGGTAGCATTTTATTTCAATAGAATATCTGTGTACACTGATATTTCATAAAATACACACAATTCATCATAATCATTATTTTAGTTCATTTATGCTGAAAAATGTATGTATTTACTTTTTTTTATTGAGATTATAAATATTGTTCATAGAAAAACCCACAATTTTTCACTAGCAAATCGAAGTAATTAATTATTTAATTTGTTTTTCTAAAGAACTTTGAAATAAATTTTATATGAACAACATTTTTGTAACGTTACTCATACATACATACATATTTGATTTCAAAATATATTAAAATTGAAAAATCTATTGAAATTCGAATAAAGAAATCTCATTGGTATATGTGTAATGCTACAAACACAAAGGCATACATGCATACATACACATATATAAATATTTCAAATAAAAACAAAATGTTATTCATTAAATATTTAACAACTCTAAAGTTTATATATATAGAAATCGAAAAACAATGTAAAAAAATAAAATAAAATAAAAATCAATAAATCCAACCAACATCCAGTAGAAATAATAATAATGAAATTTAATACCCACAACGATAGAGAAGCCAGAAATGAAAAAAAAGACCTGCATGGAAATTTCTAATATAAACAAATATTTATAAATAAAGGAGAAAAATATTATAAAAAATTAAAATTAATAATCTTTTTTTTGATCCGGCAAAAGTACGTAAATATATTATTTGAAATAATATTATATATCAGTTTAATACCATAATTTTTATATACATTTTGCTGTAACAGTTTTTTGTGTTTTTTTTTTTTCATTTTATGTTGTATGTGTTTATGGTTAACCGAGAAAAATATAAAAGAATTGGATAGAAAAAACATATATTTTAATATTTACGCAACACATAAATAAATTAAATGTAAGTATATGTGTGTGTTTTTGTTTGTGTATTGAAATTAAATATAGACAATAAACCACAATAATGATAATAATTACACCTGTGTATAAGGCTGTTTCAAAACTGCTTAAAGTTGGCAAAGTGGAAGGGAAACGGAAACTTAAATACTTGTCAGAGTTGGTAATTTGAATAGTGGTGATGTCACTTGAAGATAACAAATAACACTATTTTTATGATTTACTGCCCAAAGGCACTTTTCGTTTCTATTTTTATACGCTTCGTGAGAAGGGTATATATAAATTTGTCCTTCCGTTTGTAATTTTCACAATATAATTTTCCGACCCTATAAAGTATATATATTCTGAATCCGTATATATAGCGGAGTCGATTTAGCCATGTCTGTCTGTCTGTCTGTCTGTCTGTCTGTCTGTCTGTCTGTCTGTCTGTCTGTCTGTCTGTCTGTCTGTCTGTCTGTCTGTCTGTCTGTCTGTCTGTCTGTCTGTCTGTCTGTCTGTCTGTCTGTCTGTCTGTCTGTCTGTCTGTCTGTCTGTCTGTCTGTCTGTCTGTCTGTCTGTCTGTCTGTCTGTCTGTCTGTCTGTCTGTCTGTCTGTCTGTCTGTCTGTCTGTCTGTCTGTCTGTCTGTCTGTCTGTCTGTCTGTCTGTCTGTCTGTCTGTCTGTCTGTCTGTCTGTCTGTCTGTCTGTCTGTCTGTCTGTCTGTCTGTCTGTCTGTCTGTCTGTCTGTCTGTCTGTCTGTATGTATGTATGTATGTCTGTCTGTCTGTCTGTCTGTCTGTCTGTCTGTCTGTTTGTCTGTTGAAATCAATTTTCTGAAGACCCTAGATATCTTCGGAATCCAAATCCTCAATAATTCTGTCAGACATGCTTTCGAGAAGTTTCTTATTTAAAATCAGCAAAATCCGTCCATAAATAAAGGAGATATGAGCAAAAATCCGAGACTACCTCTATTTTTGGCCTATTTTTTTTCTATATCTCTATTACTAAGTTTTAAATATAGACAATATGGATATCTAATGATAGATATTTCAAAGTCCATTGCAATGATGTATATAAGGCTATGCAAAGTTGGACCTACAATGGGTCAAAATCGGGAAAAAACTTTTTCAACCCGAATTTTTTTTCACAATAAACATTTTTTTGTCAAATTTTTTCAGTAATAAATTAAAAAAAGTTTTTTTTAAAAATTGGAAAAAACTTTTAAAAAACAATTTTGAAAAAAAAAATGTTGTTTAAATTTTATTTTAAATTTAGCCGAATTTAGCTCTCTTACTTGTTTAAATTTACTTTGACTGTGTATATTTCAAGTAGTTTTTTCTTATGCCAAAAACATATTAAGAGACTTATAAATTAACACAATTTTTTATATTTGGTTATTGGATTGATGGCGTTGCTGCTTAAATATTAAAGTGTAAATTAATATAGACATATTAAGTAAACGGTATTTTTAAAAAAATGTAAATTGTATTAAATTTAAAATACTTTTAATGTTAACACAAACACATTCTATTAAAATACATTTATACAAGTACGTTTAACTACCTACTAACTATACTATGTATTTATACATTATTAATGTATACTACACTTATGTATGCCACTATCTTTTTACGACTGTATGGTGTGTAGTATAGTTTGTATATTCATAAAATTTAACATTTAATTTCATAATTATGGCATACTTTTCTGACTTTTTGCTGCGTAGTTTATATTTGTCTGTGTGTTCTTTTTTTATTGTTATTATTTTACTATAAATTTTCCTTTAAATACTGTTTTAATTTTTTTTCCATTTCATTATGAATTGATGCACATGCGAAAAACCAACATGGTAAATAACAATAAAACTGTGTGAAATATGTTGATGTTATTAACTAAAGAGCGTAAGCATTTAATTAATAAATTTTAAAATAAAATAAAAGCAAAACATACACTTGTATAAATAATTATAAATATAATCCTCGGGCATGGATGTGTTTTGTATAAATGTTAATTATTTAATGTCCGCAATGAAGTGATTATTGCTGGGGGGCAGGAAGATGGATGTGCCACTGACAAATAAGCTAAAATATATTTGCAACTTTTACCACATACAATAACAGATTCATATTGAACCAGCATTATTTTTTATTCATTAGTTTTATATTCCAGTTTAAACGGTAACTATCTACTTCCCCCCTACCTTTTCTGGCCGATAATTATATGATTGTGATAATCAATATAATGCTAAATTATTGTTATTGATTTTCTGTTTAATGTTATTACTAAATAGAGAATTTATTTTTTAAATTATCTGCAAGTGACGTATTTGTCTTATACAAAAACTGACATATACATGTCTTATATGATTTTATACATAGATAAATACACATAGATCGGAAACTCTCCTGTCGAAGACCTAACTCAGTTGTCAAAAACATAAGTGGCGAGAAAGTATTAGTTGAAAAAAAACATGTGAAGACAAAAACAACGCTCGTATGTGTAACATTTTTGAGTAATTTTTTTGTTTGAGTTTTTTTCTAGTTTCCGCTCTATGTATATTTTCTCTATGGTTTTATAAACAAATTTCTGTTTTATACTGTTATCTTATTTCTTATACCGTCATATACACAAATTATTAAAATCCTAATAAACACATCGATTGGTTAAGGTATGAGGACAGGGCCAACTAACATTATTTATGTATTTCTTTTTATGATAATCTTTAGTTTTATAAATTAGGAGCTTTACAATTTGCTTTAAGAACACACTATTAATAAAATTGTTCTATATTTAATTAAACAACCAAAACGTAAGTAATAACAGGTTAGTTGCCTATTGAGTTCATAATGGTTTTTCGATTACAGTTGAAATATATGTTGTTGTAAGGTTGGGGTTGAGAATTTTCTCACTAAATTCTTAAGAAACAACTAAGAGTGCTATATTTATATACCCTTCACCTAGTCTTTTTTAAGATTAATGTTAGAAACTATTTTTGGTGAAACAATATTTTTTTGGAAATAAATGTTCGTGAAAAAAATTGTAAGAAAAAATTTGGTGAAAAAAATTGTTTAACCATCAAATTGTGAAAAAGAAATGTTGGTGAATAAAACAACAAATCGAGGTACTCGAGGTTTTTAGCTTATACCTCAGAAATATAGCGGATATATTGATATATCAATCAGCTATGAACACTACTATTGGTTTTAAATTAAACAGTTTTATTCCCGATCTAATCATCAATTGTTGTCCTCTGTTACATACATCACTGTTAAACGATTTCTGTCTGTTTAACGATGACATTTTAATAAACATAATCAAATTAAAAAGAAATTAAAGGCAGCAACAATAAAAAAAAAACTAACTAAAAGTAAAGAATAAAAATAAAAATCGGTTTTATTTGGAGGACTACGTAGGCAAAATATATAAGCATTAAAAAACTAATAATAAAAAGAAAAATAAAGTGAGGAAGCTCACGAGAGTTCGAGATAAGCTTGCGTGGTGAAAACAACAAGACAAGGGAACAAAATAAACTCAAAATTATAATAAATAAAATTATTTAATTTTACTTATAGATATTTTTTTTTTATTTTCAATATCTCGCTACTCTTGAAATATAATAATATAATAGCCCAATTCACAATCTTGTGCAAATGGTCATGCATCTAAAAGAGCTATTTACACTAACAAAATATACGGAATACACCATTGCATGAATTTGCAATACAAATACACAAGATTGTGAATATCGCTAATATTTTTCCTGAAGGTCCTACATAAAGAGTAGCAAAATATTGCAAATTAATACAAGTATTTATAAAAGAAAAGTAAGAGAGCTATATTCGGCTGTGCCGAATCTTATATACCCTTCACCAAATTATACTTTGAAATAAAATAAAAAAAATTTTTTTTAATTTTTTTCAAAATAGTTTTTAAGCGATTTTTGCAATTTTTTAAAAAAAAATTTTTTTAATTTAAAATTTTTTTTTAAAATTTGTTAGTGAAAAAAATGTTTGACAAAACAATGTTTTTTGTGAGAAAAAATTCGGGTTAGAAATTTTTTTTCCTGATTTTGACCCATTGTAGGTCCAACTTACTATATATAGCTTTATACACATCGTTGCAATGTACTTTGAAATATCTATCACTACATATCCATATTGTTTATATTTATGACTTAGTAATTGAGATATAGATCAAAAATAGAAGTTGTCTCGGATTTTTGCTCATTAGGGATGGATTTTGCTGATTTTAAATAGGAAACTTCTCGAAAGCATGTCTGACAGAATTATTGAAGATTTGGATCCCGAGGATATCTGGGGTCTTCAGAAAATTGATGTCAACAGACAGACATGGCTTAATGACGAAATGACAAACTTATATATACCCTTCTCACGAAGGTGAAGGGTATAAAAACTGACCTCAAGCTCAACTAGCTCTAAATAAAATTAATAATAAAAAAACGTTCAAACAATTAGACTATTGGTCACAAGGTCTCTTATTAGTCATATTGTCATAATATCCTAATATATCACGACACGGTGGCTCGGCTTAACCGACTCTTATGCATTCGGCGTTGGTCTCTGCTGGTTTGTTACCATAACACAATAAACATTGCATAGAAAGTAGTATTATTTTAGGACATGTTTTTCTTGAAAAGCAATAAAAACCATTGTGAAATATTAAGACATTATGACATGATAAGAGACCTTGTGAATTGACCATATAATTTAATAAAAATTTAATAAATACACGATTATAAACATAGCATACAGAGTAATATTAGTTGAGGGCATTTTTAGCTTGAAAAACATTTTCAAACCATTGTGAAATATTAGGACATTTCGAAAAGATGACATGATAGGAATTATGGTAAACAAATAAGAAAGCTAAATTAGGCTGTGCTGCATCGCATATACATTTCGTTTTAAAATAAATATAAATTTTTGTTGAAAAATCAACAAAACTGAAATAATGATAAATAACATTATTTCAGTTTTTTTTCAATGGTTTTCAAATACTTAATATACATATTATCTATATACAGACAGGACTTAATATCCGAAATATATTAAACAATATTTTAAAAAATCAATGTCATGTTTTTGTTATTACTTGTTTTACTAATTTTCAATACCAATATACAAACACGTTATACTGAAACAGAATTAGGGTTAATAAGATAGGTGGGGCATTCCGAACTTCATTTATACGGACATTGTTTTTGATAAGAAACGAATATTGTAGAAATTACAAACAAAATTTGACTATTTTAATTTGCATGATATCTTGCATTGCGTGTATGGTAGAATTGAAATTGCCTTAGATGATTTTAGAATATTTTTCCATATTAACAATTGCTAGATGTTTCTTTAAATCATAATCTATATATAAATATATAAATGTCTTTGTAAGTTTGTTTGTTTGTTTGAGCATCACGTCTAAACGGCTGAATCGATTTTATTGAAATTTGGAACGTAGATAGATCCTTACTTGGAAGCGGCAATAGGCTATAACTTTTTTCAATACTTCGACCAGAAAGGGATAAACAGGGGGAAAACTGGTAAAATTGGTACCTTTAGTTCTTAAACAATAAATACTAAACGGCCGAACCGATTTTATTGAAATTTCCAACATAGATAGACTGTTATTTAGAAGCATCAATAGTCTATACTCTTTTTCACTACTTGGTAAAAAAAATGATAAAAAGGGGAAAAGGGGGAAACAAGAAATTCCGGTATAAATTATATTCATTTATTTTTTTATAAAATCCTTACATATTTTTTTTTTTGACTACGACAGGGGTAGCGAAGCGCACCTGGTCAAGTTAGTATTTAATAAATTAGCTCATAACCGATAAAAACCGAAGGCTGTTTTAAATTTTCTTCGGATTTTTGGAAACTCTAATGTTTGATATTTTGCTTAGCGAGGAAAATTTCACTTTGATGACCTTCTGTTATTAAGAAGTAATGTTAAGGAAAATCTACATACTATCGTTTATTTTAAAACAGAACAAATTCTTCAAAAGTTTTCTTACGTCAAAATGTAATTGAATGAAATTCTCACTTTTCACTTTTTACATTTCATGTTTAATGAAAATAAATGTGAGTGTTGTGTGGAGGTAAAAATTAATTTTTAATAAAAAAAGAAGTACTTATTTTAAAATTTAAATAATTTATAAATGTGTAAGCAATCAATCTGTTCAAAATGACTTTTAACATGAATACATTCATACATGTAAGTTTTCGTTTATTTTTCACTTTTTTTTTTCTTCATAACGATAAACTGTAACGTAACTTTATCACTCCATTTTCAGTTACTTAGTTGAGTCGTTTTACCAAACAGTTCGTTTCATGTTATGGTGGGAGTAACCGTTAGTTTTTTTTTTTTTTTTTTTTTTTTGTTGTTCTCTTGTAACTTTTCAACGTCAGCGGAACGTTGAACAATAGAAATAAAAATTGACACGCAGCACATGAACTTGCTAAGGAAGAAGAGCCATAGAAGTTTGTTTTTTTTTTTGTATTATTATTATTATTTTTGTTGTTGTTTGTTTCTAGGTGTTTTTATTTATTATTTGATTTTCTTTCATTTCCAAAATCAAAATGATGACTTGTGCCGTTAATGGTGTGAAATTTTACAAATGTTTTTTTTTTTTTTTTTACTTTCTATTTTCATTAGTTTTAACTACTTCACTTGCCATGTTGGGGTATGCAGGGTAATTGTAAAGAATAACTTTAATATTTATATATTGTAGATATAGGAATTTATTGTTTTTGTTTTTTGTTGGTTTACTATAAAACATTGCAAGACCTGTCTGTCATCTCATTAGACAAGTTTTGTTTATTTTCTTTTATGGTGTCCTGGTTTCTTCCTTTTTTATAGTCTAATTTCTTCTACTTACTTGAAGTATATTGACAAATTCTTGACAGACAATTAATAATAGCTTTGTGTCTAATATTAACAGTGGCATATTTAGTAATAAGTTATATATATTTTTCAATTTGATATATTAAATACCAATGCATATTAATATTGGTAACACCTTTCTTTCATATATGTTTGAATGTATGAAATTAGTTTAACTGTTAATAGGTAACTCATGTCATACATTTAGTTTTAATTATTAGTTGTGAAATATTTTTTTATTGATATTGTTTTAGGGACATGAATATGCTCTTATGTTTTCTTAACAGAAAATAGCTTTATATATACGGAAAATTTGGGTAGGCGTCCTAATTATATAATTTACTTAATTGTACATTTCATGTTATTTGGAAAACTATTTACAATGGACTTGCCCTATAGATTTTGCAAAATTCAGGGTAATGGAACAGAATGTATGGTAAGGTAAAACAAAATAATTAAATAAAAACATAAATTTCGGTAGAAAAAAAAAGATATAGAAGATATAAAATATGAAGAGAAATTTTCTAGAGCAAATATTTGTTATACTGGAAGAAGTGTTGTATAGAAAAGCTAGCTTCTATGTGGATATTTAGCCCACAAAAAATTATCAATACCAAATATATCCTAGGGGGAAAATAACTAACACAAAACTTGTAAAGCGAATACACGCTAAGAATAAATATAGTTGCATATGATTACTGTAACCATTTCAATATTTTTAAAAGTATTATGGTCCCTGTAATTACTTGTATGATTTTTACCATAATATGGTATCATTCGAATCGAAAGAAGAACATTAACTACTCAATTTTATTTATATCAAACAAAAAACTAAAATTTAGAGAAAAAAGCGAATTAACTTAATTGTGAACAAAATTGATAAGAATCCATCGATTTTTATAAGCGATATCTCAGTTTCTTGCTATTACACGTGGCTTTGGGATGAAGTAATAAATCTGAACAATTTCTGTCGTTTTCGATTTTTCATGATTTTTTTAAAACAAAAAAATTTGCTATTTTCACGTAAAAAATAAATTTCTTAATTCACTTTGTTATTATAACTCCGAAACTACTAACCCGATTGAAACACTATATATATATGAAAATTTTTACATAGCATGGGGAAAATGTTTTTAAAATTCAATCAATCGAAAGAAGAACATTAACTACTCAATTTTATGTATATCAAACAAAAAACAAACATTTTGTGAAAATGAGCGAATTCACTTAATTGTAAATAAATTCGAAAATAATTAATCGATATTTATGATTGATATCCTATTTTATTTTCGTTACATGTGGCTTTGCGGTAAAGTAAAAAATTTTAAAATTTTTTGCCGTTTTCGATTTTTCATGATTTTTTTTAAAACAAAAAATTTGCTATTTTCACGTAAAAAATAAATTTCTTAATTCACTTTGTTATTATAACTCCGAAACTACTAACCCGATTGAAACACTATATATATATGAAAATTTTTACATAGCATGAGGAAAATGTTTTTAAAATTCAATCAATCGAAAGAAGAACATTAACTACTCAATTTTATGTATATCAAACAAAAAACAAACATTTTGTGAAAATGAGCGAATTCACTTAATTGTAAATAAATTCGAAAATAATTAATCGATATTTATGATTGATATCCTATTTTATTTTCGTTACATGTGGCTTTGCGATAAAGTAAAAAATTTTAAAATTTTTTGCCGTTTTCCATTTTTCATGATTTTTTTTAAAACAAAAAATTTGCTATTTTCACGTAAAAAATTAATTTTTTAATTCACTCTGTTATTATAACTCTGAAACTACTGAGCCAATTGAAACGTAATATATATATGAAAATTTGTATATAGCATGGGGAAAATGTTTTAAAAATTCAATCAACCGAAAGAAGAACATTAACTATTCAATTTTATGTATATCTAACAAAAAACTAAAATTTTGCGAAAATGAGCGAATTTACTTAATTGTAAATAAGTTCGAAAATAATCAATCCATATTTATTATCAATACTTTATTTTGTTCTTATTACATGTGGCTTTGCGATAAAGTAAAAGATTTTAAAAAGTTTTGCCTTTTTCCATTTTTCATGATTATTTAAAACAAAAAATTTTCTATTTTCACGTAAAAAATAAATTTTTTAATTCACTTTGTTATTATAACTCCGAAACTATTGAGCTGATTGTAACGCAATATATATATGAACATTTGTACATAGCATGGGAAAAATGTTTTTAAAATTCAATCAAACGAAAGAACAACATTAACTACTCAATTTTATGTATATCAAACAAAAAACAAAAATTTTGTGAAAATGAGCGAATTCACTTAATTGTAAATAAATGCGAAAATAATTAATCGATATTTATCATCAATATCTTGTTTTGTTTTTAATACATGTGGCTTTACGGTAAATTAACAAACCTGAACAATTTCTGCCTTTTTCCATTTTTCATGATTTTTTTAAAACAAAAAAATTAACTATTTGCACGTAAAAAATATATTTTTCGCTTCAATTTATTATTATAACTCCGAAACTACTGAGCCGATTGAAGCACAATATATAAACGCTTTAAAGCTTATGTAAATCTCACCTTTTTTAAGATTATTTTAATAACATTGGACTAACTGCTTTTGAGTTATCAATAATTATGTGGAGAAACATTTAAAAAATTTTATAATTTTACTTAAAAATTTTTCTATAATTTGTACTACTTGAACCACAATTCATCAAAATTGTGTAGTGGTCTAAAAAGCCTTTAATATTTTGCCTTTTACTGCATGTCACAGTTTAGTTCATTTACAACTATTAACACAAATTTAGCGCAGCCAAAGATCTCTTATATACAAAGAAAATATGGTAGAAATTTTCTATATAAAATATATTGTTACGAATGTGCAATAGCGATTAGAATTTAACGGTCCGCAACGACTGCCTGCAACATTCATCATGTTTATAAACACGTCCATCAGCTTCTACTTATCAACAATGTTGGTAGCATGCGGTTATTAGCATTGTTTGTAAGTATGGCAACACTGTATGTTTAAGCTGGTAACATTAACATCGAAAGCTCTAGAATTCGAATGTACTAGTATGTCCGTTAAGAGAATTGTAGAAGATTCCCGATAGATGGCGCGTGTATAAATAGTAGCAGAGCTGGCAGTCGTGAGTGGAGTTGATCATAGGCGCTGTTAGAGTTAACTTCAACTGTCTTGTACTTGTATAAAGACACTGAGTGACTATTTAATTCTGTTGTTATTGTACATTCTAAATAAATAAAGAGTTGTTACAATTTTAAACTACTAAAACTGCTTTTATTTGCAATCAAAAGTATCCGGTTTATTTAAAGGAAATAAACCAAGGTTTTTAAAAGGTAAAAACGTAACAATATCTTATAACCGTCGAATTTGCTTATTGAAAATATCTCCAATAAAAGCATTTTTTCTATAAAAATATTCTCAACATCTCCAGAAACTTTCTTATGATAAGAGATTTTGAACAGAAGAATGAATAAGTTTTATGTAAGAAATAATTTTAATACTTTTCTATCTATACATATTTTCTATATACAACTTAATTCAATGTAATTAAGATTGTTTAAGTATCTAGAAAAATCCTAGAATATAATATAAGATGTTTCAGCAAATACCACTTTAAATTATACTCATTTCAAAAATGTTTCATTTATATACTGAAATCCAACTAGAAATGTCTTTCTTTCTTTCTTTCTGTTTTGGGAAATTGTAAATCCCATTGGTATTCATTTCCTCAGCTTGCAACTTAAAGTACTTAATTTTGTTCCCTTTTCTCACTGTCTATTACTGTTGACAATTGAATTTCTTTCGTATTTTTCTTTCATTCAGTTTTTTTGTAACAAAAAATTTCACTATAGTCTATATATTTGCAAACGTATTGAAAAGTTATCAATACTTTTTGCCAACTTGCATTCTACACACAGAGAAAAATATGGTTATGCATGTTTACAACAATATTTCAATGACTGTAAACATTTTAATTTTCTTCGCAATTATATATATGAGTATGATTCACCAAAACATAATTATTTTTCAAAGCAAGCATATTATATTATGTTTAACCATTTAAATTTACAAGTAACTGTTAAATCTAGAATTTGTACATGTGTACACAAAGTATTTTTACGTTTTAACCTTTTTTAAACGTTGGTTTATTTCCTTTAAATAAACAGGATACTTTTGATTGCAAATAAAAGCCGTTTAGTTGTTTAAAATTGTAACAACTCTTTATTTATTTAAAATGTACAACAACAACAGTTCAAATAGTCATTTAGTATCTTTATATATGTTTATCAATTCGCAGAAATGCACACACACTTTACAATGTACAAACTTAAATGAACAAGGCAGTTGATGTTAACTCTAACAGCGCCTATGATCAACTCAACTCACGACTGCCAGCTCTGCCACTATTTATACACGCGCCATCTATCGGAAATCTTCTACAATGCTCTTAACTGACAAACTAGTATGTTCGAATTCTAGAGCTTTCGATGTCAATGTTAGCAGCTTAAACATTTAGTGTTGTCATACAAATAAACAATGCTAAACCACATGCTACTGATGGACGTGTTTATAAATATGATGAATGTTGCAGGCAGTCGTTACAGACAGTATGTTTAAAATGCAAACTAAACATGTTTACACTTATAGTATTTTGTTCTCAATGCTTTTTCATTATGGTTTATTGTAGATGTTTGTCTAAGGTATGATATTTTTGCAAGTAAAGTTTAAGTGACTGTAATTCTCATTCGCTTTATAATTCTATTTATAGTGAACAACAATAGATTTAAAACTGAGTTCCCAAAAATAACTTTTAATCATAATATGGGTATATTATGATCATGTATGCCAATGATATTGCAAATATATTTGATTATAGTATGATACTAATAATGATCATTCTAAGTTTGGACTACAATATCATAATAAGTTGCACTTAGATTATGTTTCCACAACCATAACTTTTCTCTATGTGTAGTTTTTTTTTTTTTTTGAAAATCTTTTGTTAAATTTAACAAATTTATTGCCTTTTGTTTGTTTGTTGGCCAGTAGTTGTAAAATTGCTACCATGACTTTTACATTGTGGAAGTTGAAAGAAAACACCCAAAGTTTTAAGACATATAAATAGAAGCAAACTGGCGCAACAAACTATTTGCAACAGGAAGACACTAAAAATAAGAAAACTGATAAACATACAAGTATTTATACCGCGGAGACATTTCAAGTTTTACAAAACTTACTCTCTAAGTTGTGAGGATCTGTATAAAAATTGTTAAACTCAATGTGATTTTAGCATGATGGCAGTAAATTTTTAAAACCTTTTGGTAATCAATATCTTTGGTTTGCAGTATAAACCAGTTTATGACTTTATTCCATATAAAATTACTCTGGTGTATGTCTTGATTTTGTACCTTTAGGTTAAAGTTTTCTAAAACTCACTTTTGATTTTGTAAACATATCAGTTTTCTATGAAACTTGCTTGCCACATTTTTCTTCTAAAGTGTATGTTTGTTAGTGTTTTGTTGCACTGCCAGTTACTTGTTTGTATTTAGTTGATGTCCTTGCTGTTGGTTGCCTTTGTAGGTTTTGTTGTTTAGTGGTATGGGTTAAGATTTTCTTTAAAACTCAACTGCTCTTTGGAGACTTTATGTTATAACAAGTTTGAACATTGCTTGACATTTGTAATTTTCAACTAACTACGTGCACAAGCTGACAGTGTTTCTCCTTTTCTAATATTATTTTGCTTATTTTCTGTGTTTCTTTTTTAGTGCTAGTTTGCAATTTAAGACTTTTGGGAAGAAAGGTTATTTTCATTTTTTTTTGTTTAAATAGAAAATAAATAAAAGAATATCTTTATATTTTATATTAAACTCTTTTTGTTATGGAAAAATTTAAGGCAAAATTTTAAGTTCGTTAAAATCTAAAAGTTGTAGATTTTTATACTCTTCACCTTCGTGAGAAGTTCTGTCTGTTGAAATCAATTTTCTGAAGCCCCAGATATCTTCGGGATCCAAATCCTCAATAATTCTGTCAGACATGCTTTCGAGAAGTTTTCTATTTAAAATCAGCAAAATCCGTCCATAAATAATAGAGATATAAGCAAAAATCCGAGACAACCTCTATTTTTGTTGCCTATTTTTGATCTATATCTCGATTACTAAGTCATAAATATAGACAATATGGATATCTAATGATAAATATTTCAAAGTCCATTGCAACGATGTATATAAGGCTATACAAAGTTGGACCTATAATGGGTCAAAATCGGGAAAATGTTTTTTTAACCCGAATTTTTTTTCACAAAAAACATTCTTTTGTCATCAATTTTTGTCACTAATAAATTAAAAAAATTTTTTTTTAAAAAAATTAAAAAAAAAATTTTTAAAAAATTAAAAAAAAAAAAATTTTAAATTTTATTTTATTTTAAAGTATAATTTGGTGAAGGGTATATAATATTCGGCACAGCCGAATATAGGTCTCTGACTTGTTCGATCAAAGAATTTCTGTCTACAAAATTCAGCAGCTTGATTTCCATAAATACAAAACTAATCAGGGTTTCATTTGGTCGTAATTAGAATAATTCTAAGAGATTTACAAGCATCTAACTAAATATCGGGAATTCGCCTTATTGTAGGAACTATGGCCAGTAATTTCATATTACATTCAACTTATTTGTGTAGAATATTTTCTGGATACTTATTAAATATTTCAGACATCTATAGCCGGTCCAGTTAATGGTTCTACACGAAGAAAAAAATATAGGTGTGTGTTGTTACTGTAACCATTTCAATATTTTTAACAATATTATAGTCACAGTAACTATATATATTTGTGGTAACTATAATATGGTTAATTTACGATTCACATGATTGTATCAACCATATATAGGTTACAGTAAACATGTATATGTTTGTGACAACCATTTATATGATGAAGAATTTTATTATAATATATTGTTTTCAGATTATGATATCCATAAGCCGAGAGCAACATAATATGATAAGTCGTTCATCATATAAATGGTTATCACAAACATATACATGTTTACTGTAACCATATATATGGTTGATACAATCATGTGAATCGTAAATTAACCATCTTATTGTTACCACAATCGTATATATAATTACTGTGACTATAATTTTTTATTTTTTGTTGTAAAAATTTTATTTGCATTATATTAGGTTGAAAACTCAAAAATAGTCGAAAAGTCGATTATTCAAAAATTTCAAAAAAGTCGAATAATTGAAAAGACAACTTTTCAAAAATTCCGAAAAAGTCGTCTTTTTGTTTCAACTATAGAACCCTAGTCCAATTTCGTTCCAGTTTGCATTTGAGATATGTGAAATAATGGAAATAACTCGAATAATAATTAACCATTCTGATATAATGGTTACTTTGTGTTTTTTATGTTGACATTTCCTCATTTCTAATCTCTTTTTCTCTACCCAAGAGATTACAACTACATTCTCTGCTGGAAAAGCAATCTTAAGCTTTACACTATGCTACAATTAAATCCTAGAATTAAAAGTTAAGTATGTATCCAGGCATATTTGCTGCATATAGCCTCTGAAATTCTTATGAAAACTAACTTGCAAACAATTCATTTTGAAACTTGTACTTTTATTTAAAGTTGTAGAGAAATCCTAGAAGTAAAAATCTATAAAAATGCAAAAAAAAAAAAAAAAAAAACAAACAACTTTTTTTCAGAAAATAAAGCTGAAAAAATACTAGTATACTTTATTTTTAACTTTCTTTAAACACTTATTTTCTATTTTTTTTTTTTTTTTCTCTTTTTTGTTTAAACTATTTTTTTTTTTTTTTGTCTATTTTTCTGTCGTGACGACAACTTTGTTGACATTTGATCTACTGTAGCGTAAAAGCTGCACAGAAAAAACATGAAAAATTATAAAAAATAATTCTCAAGAAAATATGCATGCAACAATGCATTTGTATAGTAGTTGTACTGCCACTTCTACTAGCTATACCAGCTACTAGTACTATTGCTGCAAGTTCTATATAGTTGTAGTCTCTACAGTCACTTTTTTTCCATAATGTATGCATCATCATCATCATACTTTTACTAAAGCCAAATAGAGAAAAATATGTTTTACTTTATTTCTTTTTACTGGCTTTATTTTTCCTTTTCCAAACTTAACTCTTCTTTAGTTTCCATTATGACAATTTTTTTCTTTCTTTAAGTTACTTCTTGGTTGCCATATGAAAATGTTGTATATATGTATGAATGTATGCATGCATTCATGCATGAGTGTGTGTGTGTATGTTGCAAAGATATATTACAAATAATATTGTGGAACAAATCACTCTTAACATACACACAGTCATACTTTCGAAAAAGTATGTAGAATTTTCTTATTTTGCTTTTATGCTGCCACACTTTTAGTTGGCTTGCTTCCCCAAAGCACCACTCTTTTACTCTCTTGATAATAAACTTCAGTCAATTCATTTGCTTTTATTTTAGTAAGCAACTAAATGAAAGCAAAACAAAAAAAAAAATATAAAAATCAGAAATAAAAGAAATAACCAACCATAATGGAAACAAGAATAAAATTGAGCTAAATTAAAGAAATATGAAATAAAACTGAAAATTGTCAATGCTTGAATTGTTACTTTATTGAGTTGCAGCTAAAACCAATGAAAAGTAAGAAACGAATTTGTAAAAGGCCAAAGGGGAATACAAATGGAGATCAATGCTTTTTTGTTCAAATCAAAGTAGTAATACAAATTGAAATTACTTTTTAATCAACATTTGTAAAAATTATTACCTTGGAAAAACTAATGAATCCATAAAACAAATTTTTATTTATCACTGACATCTTAACATACTCGTATTCTACATATAAATTTATTTTTAATATTTTCTAATTTCCTTTCACTGCGGTTAGTGGGAAACCCCAAAAATGTTCTTTCCCTATTAAACAAGTTCTTCTTGGCTTTAAAAACTTTTTAATGGCAGACAAACAAAATTGCCATAGCAAAACTTAATAGATTCGAAAATTTATTAAAAACAAGAACCAAGACAGTATAAAAAAACTTTCTAACATATTTCTAAAACTTTTTTTCCCCATTTTATTCTATTTTTGTTTTCCAAAAATTTGTTGGTTTACTTAGTTTATGTATCTGTGTGTTTATTTAACTAAGCATTAAAATTAAAATCATATTCATTTGGTAAAGTTTTTCTGGAAACAAAAATTCAAAAATCTCAATTTTAGTACAGACAAATCTGGTTAGATGCAGCCAGTCATATTCTTGCTACTCGCTATTTTTACTACTGCTACAAGTGCTAATCAATGTGATAAAAAAAAAAAACACTTCAACACAAATAAAATGGAAAATAGAAAATAGAAAAAAATCCAACAAAAACATAAACTTTTATCATTTGTAACAGAAACTTTAAAACAGAGACAGTAAAATAAATATTAAACACACACACACACAGAGAGATTTCATTTACTAATACAGCTAAACAAATATGCCAGAGAAAAGAACTTGAATCGAATGCTTGAAAATAAGCATGAATGAATGAATGTGTTGTATTGTATGAATACCATCCATGTCTGTCTGCAACGATACATTCATATATTCAAATGTTTTAACTATAAAATCGTAGAGTATTAAGTCATGACAAAACTTTGTGGTAATATTTTTTGTTTAAAAAAAAAGAAATTCAAAATTTTCTGGTTAAGAGCTAAAGAGAGGGAGTTAGTGGAAGAGGAGTTAGTAGCGTATGGTAGGCAAAATAAGCATAATCAAACAATTTTTTGACGTTTTTATTTTATGTATGAATATTGAACTTTTTATGCAGTTGTTGTCAGTATATAAGTAGTATATGAGTTTGAGTTTATGTCTAAATATCTGCTTAAAAGTAGGTTATTCGATAATTATTTAAACATTTTTGCAAAAATGCTTTAGTTATTTAACTTGAAGTGATAATAACTGTTTGCACAAAGAAATGCTAGAGGATTGTTAATAAATAGCAGTTAATGGATTTATAAAACGAAATAAATATTTAAATATCTAATCGAAACTGGGATTTTCCATACCAAACTTTTATTTAACTCTAAATCCCATTTTATTGTACTTAGTACTTTCATAAGTTCTGGTACAAGTACTTTTGCCCCTACATTAAGAAATATAATAAACATATACGGGTAAGAAATGTACTGAACATACACGAGTTATATTGATAGTTTATGATAAGTCACATTTATTCTGGAATGGAAAGGTATTCAAAGCCGCATTGTAATTTGCTGCCGCTAGTGATTACAAGCAGTTTTATGTATTGTACTGTTAAAGTTTTTTAAGATATTGGTGGAGTAGTTAACCATCCTTGGTTAATGCTATTAAAAATGTGGATCCAATAATAAATAAGTGATATTGCGGGCAATTAATATATCAAAGGAATTACTGTAAATATGACTTGGGTCTTCGGGCTTCCAAGAGACATATAGAAAATCTACTTACGGCGGCAATGCAGTAGAAAATCTAGCAAACATCCAAAGCGCTGCTTTCACAGAGTCTTTCAAAAAACAATATAAAACAAGTAAGAAAGTATGGTCGGTCAAGCCCGACCAGATAATACCCTACACTAAGTAAATGAGCAAAAACATTTTTCTTTCAAAATTTCAATAATTTATGTTCGTGAGCGATTTTCGGAAGTGGGCCTTATATGGGAGCTATGACAAATTATGGACCGATCACCACGAAATTTGGTCACGTGATTAATGTTTATATGAAAGTTATTTATGTTGAATTTTATGTGTATACCAACATTTGTAGGAGATTTATGCTCGTTAAAGTGATTATCGGAAGCAGGCCTTATATGGGAGCTATGACTAATTATGGACCGATCATAACAAAATTTGGTGACATGAATTCCATATATATAAAACTTATTTGGACAAAAACTTGTGTAGATACCTATATAAATTAAACATTTGTGACGGATAAAATCCACTTTCGGGAGGACATTTGTATGGGGGCTAGGTCAAATAATGGACCGATTTCAGCCAGTTTCAATAGGGATCGTCCTTGGGCAGAAAAAATGATATGTACCAAATTTTATCGAAATATCTTTAAAATTGCGACCTGTACTCTGCGCACAAGCTTTACATGGACAGCCAGCCAGCCAGCCAGACGGACGGACGGACGGACGGACGGACGGACATCGTTTAATCGACTCAGAAAGTGATTCTGAGTCGATCGGTATACTTTAAGGTGGGTGTTAGACTAATATTTTTGGGCGTTACAAACATCTGCACAAATCCATTATACCCTCCCCACTATGGTGGTGTAGGGTATAAAGAGTCTATGATACGTCATCTCAACAAGCATCGGAAGTGGATTTTAGAGTTCAAACTTGCTTCTGTTATGTACCAATCCAACATTTTGAAGAATGTTCTGAAGCCACTAAACAAGACACTGATTAAAAAATAACCAGCATAAAAAAATAACAACATAAACCTAGTTAAAACAACTAAGAGTGCTATATTCGGCTGTATATAAGACCTTTCACCAAATTTTACTTTAAAATGCAAATTTTAAATATTTTTTAGGTGAAAAAAATAAAAAATTTTTGTTTTCAAAATTTTTTTTGGTTCAAATAGTTTTTTAATTTTTTTTCAAAAAATTTTTATTTTTTTTTAAATTTATTTGTGATAAAAAAAGTAACAAGTAAAAAAAAATCGGGTTAAAAAATATTTTTCCCGATTTTGACCCATTGTAGGTCCAACTTACTGCCTTATATATATCGTTGCAATGGACTTTTAAATATCTATCTATTGTCTGTATTAATGACATAGTAATCTAGATATAGATAAAAAAAATTGAAAATATATAGGCCAGAAATCGAAGTAATACCGGTTTTTTCCTTATATCTCAGCTATTAGTGGGCCGATTTTCTCGATTTAAAATACCAACCGACCCAGGAGAATACCCGATATATTGATGTATCAATCGTGTTTGTAAGTTTTTTAGGGGCTACGGAAAGTTTATTTCAACATACAGACGGACATGGTTATATCGACTCCGCTATCTATAACGATCCAGAATATATATATTTTATGAGATCGCAAAAAAATTTAGAAATTACAAACGGAAGTGTATACCCTTGCCACTCATGGTGAAGGGTATAAAAACATTTTGCTCAATTTTATTTCAACTGGTGATTGACCTTCTCGTAGTTCAGATCTGAATCGTTTTATTAATAAACGTATTTTGTTTTACATAGCATAGTCTGCACCAGTGATGGGAGTTGTGACTCAATTGTGCCATTTTTGGCACTAGAGCATAATTATTATAGACTTTTCATTATGATTTCCAGATATTTACTTTGATAAATTCAAAACAATTGATATTTTTTCGTTACAAATTGCGTTTCAAAACTACTACTGTAACCTAATGATTTTTAATTAGATTACTAAACATACTAAAGTTCAACTTTTATTTGATACTTAAATAATTAACTGGACAGTTAATATATTTCAGATTTTGGCAACAAAATGTTTGCACTTCGGTAAAAATCATTGATTGCCGAAGAAAATATAACTTGCTCTTCATATTTTGTAAAATCTTATTTGAATATACAAACCGAAAGAGTTATTTATTCCCAGTTAAATTTGCTAAAGGACTTGAATTAAAGATTTTGAATGCAAAGCAAAAAATATGTACAATTCCACCATATTCATAAAAAATATTAAAATTTAAAAAATTTTTCAAAACAAAATTTCCATACAAAATTTGATTTTAAAACGTTGTTTATGAATATGGCCTTCAAAATTTAATATGGAAGATCGCTTCTATATGACTATATATGACTAAATTGAAATGTATCCTCCAGCCTAAGGGAATTACCATCGCAGTAAGACAGATGCAAACAAGTTTGATTTATTTCCATTAAATAAATATTACTTTTTACAAAATTTAATAAATATGGTGTCAAAATATTTATGAGGCATTTCATATCAAGTGAACTTTTGAAATCGATGTCTTCCGATTGTCAACAAAGTTTTTGATTTTGCAAAAAAATTTTTTAGTTACATAACATTTATTTTGATAGATATCCCACTCGCATGCCACTAAGCGACCAAATAGGTCTTCAAGGAAAATATTTAAGCTTTTTTTGGGAAACAAAAAAAAAAAATAAAAAGGGCTCATTTTTAAAAAAAAGTCAAAAAAGTTTTTGATTTTGGAAAAAAAATTTCAAAAATTTTTAATTTTTTATTTTTAATTTTTTTTCCGAAAGATTGAAGAAATGGCTATCTAAACTATTTGGGACACATTTTGCTAAGAACAATAGGTAATAAGTTACATGGATGAGAAAAAACACCTGCTTGGCCAAAATGTCAAATTTTGACCCACTCTAACTCAGAAAGTTCTCGACCGATCTTAGAAGGCATTGATTTCAAAAGTTGGTTCACTTGACATGAAATGTCCTTTATATATAGTTGTTAATGTGCATTTATTTTCTGAAAAGTAATTGTGGCACTTTTTATCCCATTGGCACTTATATCCCATCAAATAAAAAATATTTAAAAAATAGTATTGCCGTTATGATTTTATCATGAGAATACAGTCTACAAGAACTTATGAAAGTACTATATATTTACCAACTATTTTTGGTTCAGTGTACGTTTTTGTCAACACAGTTTCTATTCTATACATTAAATTCTTTGGTTAATCATTATTATTATTATGTTTATCCTTATTTATTTTTATTAAATTTATATAAATAAAAACCTCTCTATACATAGATAATATTTAGATACTTCCCAATTAACCCTTTACTCATGCACACTTCAAAACATCTAGTTGTTTAAGTGCGTTTATTTGTATAAGGAAAAATCATTAAATGAAAGTGTGTATAAATGGATGTAAAAACTTTATGAAACTCATCTAAAAAAAAAAAAAGAAAATAAAAACTACAACTGAAACTAAAACTAGAAAAATTTGAATATTAAAACTTGAAAATTTATAGCATTTAGATGCAGGCAGCAATAAACAAGTACAAAACCCTACACGGAACATAAATATATACACTCATGCACGTACGCACTTGCTGGCATATATATGTATATGAAAGGAAAGAAAAACTATAAGACAAAAAATTAGAAAAAAAAAAAAATACAAAATGGAAGAGAAAACTTTAACATATAAAATCTGTGTGATTAAATGCAAAAAGTTTGTTTATTAAACACATTTCCATACACACATACACCAGCAGCCAGACACACATAGAATTTTGCAAAATAATGCACGCAGCCATACAAACAAGACTTTTAAGCTGCGTTAGAAAAACTTGCATTCACTTGCTGCCACACTCACTCATTATCAAGCAAAACTAACTGAGTAAACAATTTATTAGAGTATGTATATGAAGTTGTAGTGTTTTTTTTATCGAATGAATATGTATTTAATGTTTTTCTTTCAATTTTTAATCAAAATTATTGAGATATTTTAGTTAAATTTTTATCTTAAGAATTTTCAAAACTTCCATATATTTTATTGACAAAATTAGTTGTTTTTTTTTTAAATTTCATAGGAAAATTTTTTGCAGTAGCTCTTGTCTTAGTATTTCATTATCAAAAAAAAAAAAAAATCAAAAACTTATACTTTCAGTTCAATTTAGTTGTTTTTTTTTATTTTAAAATGTTGCTTGTAAATTGTTTCGTTTTTTATTACTTTATCTACCCCTATCTTTCATTTCATTGTTCTTGTTGCTATTTGCGCTGCTGCTATTGTTTTTGTTAGTTTCCCTTTAGATTGTTTTATGAAAGAGAAAAGAAAGTTTCTTCTTTTATACATGATGACATTGATAAATGATTCGAAAAGCAACTTCGAAAATAGAAATAAAGCAACTGTTACTCTGTATATACGCTGTACTGCTGTGTGCCAGGAAACAGAAGTTTTTCTTTATTCACACAGACACACAGACACACACGCACACACACAGTTATTCACATATATACACTGTGGAGTATGAGTGGAACTAAAGCTTTCTTTTGCTATATGATATGTATATAAATGAAATTAATTTTTTACAATTTTTCACAGTTTATGTGGAGTGGTTGGAAAATAGCGCATAATTTAAAATTTTATTGTGCGGAAAAGCAACGCTATAAAAGAAAATACATTTTAAGATTTTATGCAATTTATTAAACACAAAACAATAGATGGTGTATCAAGAGGCAGAGAAAATATCTATTAAAACCAGTCATTTAATAGTCCACGAACTAAAAGGGTAAACAAATTATATAAATTTATGGAAATATTATTACGTAATTAGATTTATTAATATGTTAATGGCATACAGATTTTGATAGAATTTTCTTGAAAATTTCACAAATGTTTTTTATATTATTTACATCTACTACTACATCAGTTACTATATAAAGAGGGTGCCAGAGCTATTATCGATATAACATTTAACATTCATTTCACAATAGTTACTAGAGTTGTTAATTATTCGAGTTTTATTTTATTCGAATAAAAGTTTTTAATTTTTTATAATTCGAGTGATCGATTATTTTTAAAATATTCTCGATTATTCTAACGAATAACGACTACAAAATATTATTCGAATAATTTAATAAAATATATTCAAAACCAGCAACATTTTAATATGTTTGTTAGCAATAAATGAGGCTATCAGTACATAAGTGGTGTAACACTAAACTATTTATTTAGTGGTATATTCAACATTACTTTGTTATTATGCACTGTGCAAAAACGAGTTTTTCAGTTCCATCTGCTTTTGAATACCAAAAGGTACCTTACCCCACTTTTGTATTGATATTGTTACACCAGAACAGCAACAGCAAAAAATTTGGGCTACACCACTTGTGCGCTGATGGCCTCAAATAAAAATACAAAATTAATAATCTGTAGAGATAAATAATAATAAATTAGAGCATTTTAATTATATAAAGTCTCGTTAAATAATTTATAAAATAATTGTTGATAGAAAGACTTTAAATTCCACAGTGTTTTTGAATTCGTATTAGACTTTTGGAAAATTTTTAAGGCGTTTGACTAAAATTTATTATAAACTATATCTGTATAGTTTATTATTAACAAGGCAAGGATTTTCATGCACTAAAAAATTAAAAATATGCGCTTATAATATGCACTATAAAGAGAGAAAATATGCAATAAAAACAAGTTTTTTATTTGAAATATATTTATTAATAAAAGACAGATATAAATTTCAGGTCACATTTTCAATATATATGTACATATAAAGGAACATAAAAGGTTTTAAATATATTTTTTCAAAGTAAAAATAAGAAAATTCATGTATGTATGTAAATTATACAATATTTACATTAAAAAAAATCAGTCAGTTATTTTTCATATTACAAAATTACTTAATTTAGATTTCTATTTGTATAAACAAATAATTTTTTTTAAATTTCCAAAAAGAAAACTTTTTCTGTTCGGATGAAAACAGCTTTTTTATTATATGAAATCCAGTATTTTTCTGTAATATATTCTTTGTTTTAATTTGGTAAGAAATTTCTCCGTTTACATTATTAATTTTATTGGCAGCATCATCAATTAATTTTACTTGTGCATTCAGCGAATTGAATCCCTGTAGCTTAGTAATATTTTCAGAAATAAAGATGTAATTTGAGCACAGAAATGCTAATTGGCTTTAATTTTATGTGTCACAAAGAGAACAAAGTCGAAAAGTCGATATAAAAAATTTTTCGAAAAGTCGACAATTTCAAAAAGCTAAAAAATTGATTCATAAATTGGAAAGTTGAAAATTTGACCTTTTCTTTCAACAATATAATTCTAGTGTCAATATATTTACTATTTGTACAACACTAAATAGAGTTGCCAAATATGTGTATGTACAGTTTACACTGATATAAAAATATGTCCAAAGGAAAATTAAATATGCAATAAAATGGAAAAATATGCTAAATATATGCATTTAAAAGAAAAATATGCAAAATATGCATTTATAACAAAATATGCAAAAATATGCAACAACAAATCGATGCCATTTTGTTGCAAATTCTTCGATTCGGAAAGATAAATTGTCAAAAGTGATTTTGAGTTACTGACTACAAACATGCATTTGCATAGAAATCCTTGCCCTGATTATTAATTAAAAAATCATTCTAAATCTAGATACTATAATCTTTACTAGGTCTTTAGTACTTACAAGATTTTCGTTATTAAATAAAGTTTCATATAATTTTGATGTTGGTGTGTTAATCCGAAAACTAATGCAGAAAGTCCACTCTAATAAAATTTCCAATATACCATCTTGGAATATCTATTTAAACTATTGGTCTTGATTCTTTCAGATATTTTTTTTCCAAAATTTTTATTTATATAAACTGCTTTTTTTCTTAATTTTAACTTGAAAATAAATTTATTCGATTAATCGAAAATTATTGATCGAATAATTTTTTTACTTTAAATTGAAAAATTTATTGATTCTTAACAAAAACTTATTTTTTCCTGGATTATTCGAATAATTTTTATTCGAATGACAACCCTATTGTTTGTCCTCATGTATTGTTTTCCACATATTCGCTGTGTCTACATTTTTTGCAGAAGCACCATACACCATGGTAAGCTTCATCACTTTTTAAATATCAAAAAATACTTTTGAATCAATTAGTGTGTTAGCTAATTTGGTGGGCAGAATGATTTTTTTACAACATGTTTAATAAATATTTATTTTGTGTGGTTTTCCACACAAGACACAGTGTGGTAGATCGCAAATCTAAAATCTAAAATAAATAAATCGGTTTGGGTTCACTTCTCACTTATGAATTAAATAAAAAATGAGTTCAAATATATAAATGATTATAAGAACTTAACTTTTTTTTTTGTGATGTATTTTGGGAGTTTTTATCCATTCTTCAAAAATTTTCTTTCGGCAAAGATTGGAGGTCATACTGAAAAATTGAACAAATTTGTATGGCGGTCGTAAAAATACGCAAGATGCTTTTGATTTACATTAAAGTGAACACTTGAAATATTAACCAAATACGGGTTTACACCAAAACTATCCGCAATAAATACCTAGCTTTATCTCCACTTGAAAATAGAAAATATTTAATTTTTAGCACTTTCTTTCTTTATAGAGGTCATACTGAAAAAGTGAAAAAAAATTTATGGCGGTCGCAAAAATGAGCATGATGTTTTTCATTTGCCTTAAAGTGAACACTAGAAAGATTAACCCGAATATAGTTTTACGCCGGAACTATCCGGAATTAACAGCTTTAACTCTACTTGAAAAAAGGAATATTTAATTTTTTGCACTTTCTGAACTTCTCATAATAATTAAAGGAAATAATAATTAATGGAAAATTGTAATATATTTCCTTGAAATAATCCTTAATAATAATAAAAAAATTTATAACAATAAAATCACCGTAAGCTTTATAATCATAAACCAAATTCATACAACAAATATGCTTCTATTTAAAATCTGAATGCACGTGTTGACAACAACTGACTTTAAAGCTTACTTTTTCCTAATGAGAGCTAAAAACAAAAAAACTAAACATGAATTACAGTTACCTATTCTATTGAGAAGCTGATTTAATGATCAGAAGGAATTTTGCCAGACATTTTTTTTATTTTGTCCAGCTAGATTTGTGATTTACCACAGTGTGCAAGGGTGAGATGAGAAATAAGCTAGTAGAAGTTTATTGGATTAAAATGGTAGAAGTACTACATTAGTGTAACAATACAGTGAATTTATTTAAAAATATTGTGTTTAATAAAATCAGTTATAAAAGAAAATCCTGTTTAATAATAGAAAATAAATCAAAATTTTAAAAACGCGAAAATTTAGCAATATTTTATGTATTTGCTAATGTTATACGAAAAATTTCTATTGAAATTATAGTTAGATTAGTGTGCAATTATAGCAGATATACAAACGTTTTAACTTCTGTTGTTTTAAATATTTTTGAAGTCTGATAATAGGTCTGTTCGTTTACTTTCCCAGTAAATACTTGCAACGAGAGAATAAAATCAAAATATACAAAATTACTCTCCTAAATTCTCAAAAATAGTAAAAAGTAAATGAACGCTTTTCCAGTAACAACTGGATCCAATTTGGTTCCAATATCTTACAAATCTTGGTGGCCTGCCCTGGAACCTAAATATATACATTAAATTTTCTTATTTTATTCCTTTTAAAGGGTATACATAGTCACATTTTCTTAAATTTTATTGAAAATAATTTTTTTTGCCATTTTTTCACCACAAAAATAAAATTGTAAATAAATAAACAATAACAGAAAACATATGAAATATAAGCTGCTAACTATTACGAGTTCAAAATAGATCTTGTAATAGTTTGCAACGAGAGAACACTCTCTAAAATTTATACGCTCTTGATTTTTTCTCTACTTGGAAGTTTTTTGCGTCAATGAACGCTTTTCCAGTAACAATTGTTACTAACTAGTAACAACTTTTAGTTATTGAACAGTGCTAATATGAATTTTTTCCTATTTGGGATGATGTTTCTCCACATAATTAATTTAACGAATTTACTTAATTGTGAATAAATTCGAAAAGAATACATCGATTTTTATGATCGATATTTCATTATGTTCTCATTACATGTGGCTTTACGATAAAGCAATAAATCTGAACAATTTCTGTCGTTTTCGATTTTTCATGATTTTTTTAAAACAAAAAAATTAGCTATTTTCACGTCAAAAATATATTTTTTGCTTCAATTTGTTATTATAATTCCGAAACTACTGAGCTGATTAAATCATTAAAGGTTATGTAAATCTCAACTTATCTAAGTTTATTTTAATAATATCAGACTAACCATTTCTGAGTAAGTTATGTGGATAAACGTCTAAAAAATTCAAAATTTTACTTAAAATTTTTTTTAAAAAAACCTCTTCATAGTATTAAAAATGTAGACCATATTTGCACTTAGGTAGCCATGATGCATCAAATCAATTTAGTGGTTATTCAAGCCTTTTTTTGATATTGACCAGTGTTATTACTCAATAATCAGGAAAAAAAGGAAACATTTAGTTCATTAGGAATAATTTATGTTATACTAGCGATTGGATTATTAGGATTTTTTGTATGAGCCCATCATATTTTTACGAATTTGCAATAGTGATTTGAAGTTAACAGTCTGTAACGACTACCTGCAGCATTCATCATATTTATAAACACTTATATCACTAGCATGCGGTTATTAGCATTGTTTGTAAGTATGGCAACACTAAATGTTTAAGCTACTAACATTACCATCGAAAGCTCTAGAATTCGAATGTACTCATTTGTCCGTTAAGATCATTGAAGAAGATTCATGGAAGATGGCGAGTGTATAAATAGTGGCAGAGGTAGCAGTCGTCAGTTCATCATTGGCGCTGTTAGAGTTAACATCAACTGTCGTGCACATTATAAAGCGTGTGTGCATTTCTGCGAATTGATAAACGTGTATAAAGACACTGAATGACTATTTGAACTGTTGTTGTTGTACATTTTAAATAAATAAAGAGTTGTTACAAATTTTAAACTACTCAAACTGCTTTTTATTTGCAATCAAAAGTATCCGGTTTATTTAAAGGAAATAAACCAACGTTTTAAGAAGGTTAAAACATAACAATATATTCACAGTAGGAATAGATGTTGATACTCGAGCTTAATTTACATCAGATACTATAATTATTGCTGTTTCAACAGGAATTCAAATTTATTCAATCCCAATTAAATTATTCTCCATCCACTTTATGAGGTATAGGATTTGTGTTTTTATTTACAGATGTATAATGATAAATAAACACAGTTTAGAAGAAGTATGCTAGCAATTAATAAGTATATTTTGGGACTTAGCTCATTTGCTACTAATTAAATTGTTTTTTTAAGTGGACTTAACACATTTTCTTATAAGTACTTTAAGTTTTATTGTTTTAAACGTAGTTATACTAAATTCCATTTGATTGAGATAATAATTTTTTAATTTTGACAAAAAAAAAAAACATGGACTTAAACGAAGTAATTGTAAACGATTTTTTTTAACAAAATGCACTGCTTATTTTGTAAATCTAACTTCTCATAAAAAGTGCTGTAAGCTTACGTTATGTTGTTAATTTCAATTTTATTTATTCTAACGTTATGTATTGAAATCTAAATTATCATAAAAAGTTTGCGCTTCAATGTTATGTTTTCAATTTTATTAGTAAATGTCTTTGGGACTGATTCAGAACCATGAAAGGAAAACAATATTAAAATTTTTATATGAAATATGTTTTTTATACAAAAATTTTAATGAAAATATAGCTCTTGGAAAACATGTTCTGTAAAATACATGTTACCTTAAAGTTATTAAATTTTTTTTAAATAATTCTACAGAAAAAGTTTTGCCAACAACAAATGAAATTTCCGTCTATATCAACACAAGTATTATTATCACATTTACCAAAAAACTTTTCCTCTAATAGTTGTTGCCTTTTAATTTAAAATTTAAACAGCCATTTTGCAACATTTATTCAGCAGTTAAGTCGAAATTATGTTGGTATTTTGAACCATTACATTTTGACTAAACTAAAACGTTTTCTAGCCACAAACAACTTGGAAAAAGTGTGGGCTTTTAACCAATTTCATATTTTCTTAAACACATTTACCAAAAAAAAACAGCCACAGTTGCTGCTATTTTCAACTAATACCACTTCAACTCATACACCCATGTATGTGTCTCACTCACTGTGTTGGTATTTGTGCCTATTCAGCTTCATAAGCAGCATTAGAATCATTTTCCAAAAATTATGTAAATTAAGTAAAATGATGGTGTAACAAACGTTTTAAGCTTCCGTCTTTTTATTTCCGCATAAAAGAAGCATATTTTTGTTTATAAAAACATACCGCGCCGTCACAGGCACTAAACAACCCAACTACACTTTGTCTGCCAGTGTTATATGAATACAATTTTGTATTATTTTTTTGCCATACATAGCAACGTGGAAACATGGCAACTACCACCATCAACTATTGTTGCCCTTACTCTAAATGTTGCACAAGCTTGGAAAAAATTAAAATTGTTGAACTTTTTCCTGTTTTATTTTTTGTATTTTACTTAACAATGTGTCTAATAGAACAACTCATTATTTTTTAAACTTCTATTAGACTTTTGTCGTTTGAATTGCTTTTATTGTTGTAGCATAAATTTTGCATAAAATGAAAATATTTTAATAATTTTTGGTTTGTTTAAACAAATTTCGTAAACATTTTCATAAAACCATAACACCCCTAATTTGATATAAAATTTTTTGGCGTTTTCTTGTAAAATTTTTTGCATTTTGTTTTTATTTTCTTGAAAATTGTAATGGGACCAACTAAAAATATTAAAGATACAAAAGAAAGCATCTTAATAATGGAGAAATAAGAAACAAATTTGGAAAATTATTTCGCAAATAAACTTTAATAGAAATAAGGAAATTTCTTGAAAAAATAAGTCATGTAATTTTTCACTATTTAATTTATGACTTAAAATTGCGGGATATGTTAAAATTTGTAGCTTTTATTTTGAAACATTTGTAAAATTTAAATTTATTCAAAGAATTGCCCATTTTTAGCTATGACCTTTTCCCACCTTTCTGGAAACATATGGATTCTGACCCAAAAAACTGTTCATCTTTTGAGGCCAAGAACGAATTAAGCTAATATAGGATACTCTGTTTTGAAGTGAAGCGTCCCTCAGAGAGAGCGTTCTGCATCAAGCGAAACAAATAGTAAACGGACGATGCACGGTCTGGACTATTAAGCGGGTGTGGCAAAACTTCCCAATCACTTCACTCTAAATACTTTTTAACAGTCGCATATTCTGGACGTTTTTTGGCCAATGCGCTCTTCAAACGAATATGTTGGACAGATTTCAGCAGATCATAATGGATAGGACCCTTTTAATCCTAGAAACTACAGAGAATTAACTTAGCGACATAGATATTTGGCTTTGGAGTTGTTTCGGATGGTTGGCCGGGCTTCACATACGTGAAGCATTGCAAGCAATAATTCGGTACAAAAATTATTTTCTTTTATGGAGTCAAGCACCATTTCAGACATACCAAATCGATTCCCGGCTTTTAGATAAATCCTGCTGCTCGCACAAGGACAGAGATCGAAAAATTGTTAACATACATATATGTTAATAAAAATTAAACCCCTAAACTTACAGTTTTGAATTTTCTTTTATTTGATTAAAATTATTGTTACAATTCACAAAAAAAAATACTTTTATCACTAATGATGAAATTTTTAACCTTTTTCGAAAACCATTCCATTATTGTTTTTATAGTGTTTTATGTCACTTTATTTGGATAGGTTGTCCATCTCCGTTTAAAATCTACCACACTTTTGGACACCTTTTTTGTGCTCTTCAATTCTCTTTTAACAAGAGCCCAATATCTTTCCACTGGACTCAGCTCCAGGCAGTTTGGAGGAATTGCCTCTCTTGCTACAAATTCCACATTATTGTTCTTCTCCCACTCAAGACCTTTCTTACCATACTGACAGATGCCAAATCAGGCCAAAAATAAGTAGACACATAAAGAAGTCTTTTAATGGAAACATCCTTTTTTTTAAACAATCCTTGATGTAAACATCGGTATTTATACACCCCGTTGTAACAAATGATTGGCTTCTTTTGCCGCAACTGCATATTGCTTGCCATGCCAAAAACTTTTTTGGAAATTTTGTCTGGTTTTGGGTCCTAAACTTTTCTTCAACATTCCCTCGAGCATCTGCAACATAAAAAAATTGACCCAGAAGCTGAGAAAAATTTTCCATACGTACATTTCGTCATCCATTATGCAGCAGGTATATTTTTTGAACAAAATTTGACCTCAATTTCCGTGCTCTGTCTTTGGCCTCTAAACATTTAGCAGAGTTCCAGTCAGGAACTTTTTGAGCTTTGTACGCCTTTAAACCTTCATTGGCTTTAACTTTCCGTACCAAATAGTTCGAGTACAGACCTAACCGGGCTGCTTTTCTACTGGAGGTGTTGAGAGCTCTTTTGAAAATACTTTATATTTTTTTGGCTTTATAAACATCATGTAGACCATTCCTACTACCTGAACCAGGTTTTATATCAACGGACAAGTTCTCCCGGTACTGCTTAATAACATTGGAAGAAGTTTGATAGCAGACCTTTGGTTGTTTGGCCAACTTTTTGTAGGATCAAGTTGGGTTTTGTTGAAAATATTTAATAATTTTATTACGCACTTTTTTCTGGTCACTCATTTTAATCAGATTAACAACAAATGAATATAATTGACATTAAACATAATAGCTGACATGTTTTACAAAGGTAACTTGATAAAAAAAAATCAGATAATACTTAAGTCAAAAGTTTTAAAGAAAAACGTGTGTTAAGAATTTTACGATCTCAGTCATTACGTTTTGAAATTGCTGCTTGAGTAGCTGCCAATGATATTGCACCAATTCTGAATCATCTCTCTCACGTTGAAACCGATGAAACACATACACCATAAGCTTTGGTGAGCAAGCGTTGTGCTTCAGCGGTACTTGTTTCAAAATGAAAGTAAAACTCCTCGCTTACGACGCTTTGTTGGTACAAAATTTAAAATTTTCGAAGCAGAAAAAACTTTGTTTCAATAACTAAGTGAGAATAAATAACAGATATGTAGCCTTCAAAATGATATATAGGTTAATAAAAACAAAAACCGCGTTCAAGAGATATGTCATCTATTTTAAATCCCGCATTTTTAAGTCATACATCCAATATTTCGAAAATATTTAATTTTTCTCTAAAATTGTTTTTTTTTTTTTTTTTTTTGGAAAATAAAAAATTATAAAAATTATGTCTTTGTAAAAACATTTTTGTTCATAATATTATTTTTAAGTCTAAGAATTTTGGCAATATGTAGGGAATATAAAATGATAACTTCAATTTTCCATGCTGGTCTCATTGCAGCCATTGAGTAACTTATACTAATTATAATGCGTGTTTAACAACAATTTGTTGTTTAGATTTGGTTCCTTGCGAGCATTTGGCAAGTCAAGAAACAAAAAATTCAACAGAAACAACAACGAAAAAAAAAAAGACTGTCAAAATTCGTACAAGTGTATGTTGCTCATGTTGTTGGGTTTTTGTAAACATTATTGTTGTTTTGCATATAAAATAGCAAAGTTTGTACAGTAACAAGTTATTATAAATAAATAAAAAAAATACATAAATATGTTTAAGCCACTGACAGTCTGACATTGTTCTCCTTCTTTTCTATACGCCATGGGTATTTAAATAAAAACAAAAAAAAAAAAAAACATAGAACAGTAAAAATTTATGAAAAAAACTATTACAAATACAAATATTTTAAGACACTCTCACACATTCTTACAAACACACACTGATAAAAACCAGCACCAGCTCAAGAATAAAATGGCGAATTGTGGCTTGTAGTAGTTGTTGTTATTTGTTAGTAAATTGCACCATCCTGAGTATTTTTTTTTTTTTAGTTTGTTTGTAAGAGAAAGCGAATGAGTTTTTTTTTAACGGAAGTTGCCATGCTTTCAGAGACTTATGTTGACTTTAAGCGGCTTTTCAACTTCAGTTTGTTTCTACTTTTTCTTGTTTTTGTTCATGTTTTAAGAAGAAATATTCTTAAAAGTATTTATTTATTTTTGTTGTATTGTATGAATATGTTTTTGTATCTTGTTGTTTGTGTTGTGTGCTTTAATAGTATCAGAGATAGAGTTTGTGTTATTTTCGGCTCCTGCTACTTCTATTATTTCGGTATAGGTCAGGTTTTTGGTATTTTTTCCTTAGAAATACTCATAATAAAATATAATTTTTTTATTTATTTTTTTTTTCATCGCCTCCTGATCTTTGTATCATTCACTATGGGGTTTCCTTTCTTTACTATGGTTAATAAGTGTGTTTGGGTTTTTATATCTTGTATTTCTCTGTAAATAATGCTACTTTGTTGTTTTGTTGTTGTTGTGGTTGCCATGTTATAAAACTGGCATTTAGGACAATTAGAAGTCATGCTGTTTTTATGTTCGAAAATATGTATTTTTACCAAAAAACATCAACTAAATACACAACACGCGCAAGTTAACAAACAAGTTGATCAAAATATCAACATGATAATCATAATTTATGGAAATTTCTTATTTTTTTTTATCTTATTATCTCTATTGTAAAAAGAAAAAAATAGGAAAAATATAAATAATATAGAAAGAAGAAACAGAATAAAAATAAATACAAATTAAGACAGTATGTTTTTTTTATACAAAATTAATACTGTTGAGGCCTGGGTAAAGGAAACATTAAATCTGATGTCCATTTGTTAAGTATTTGGCAAAAAAAAAATAAATGCGAATTTTCATCGTGTTGATTCTGTAGGAAATTTAATTTCCTTTATTAAATTATTTAATAAAACATAAAAAAAAATAATAGGGCTTATGGGTTTTACAATGATTAATTATTATTTTTATTTTTTTATACGTGAAAAATAAAAATGGATTCATTTTGACAAACGAAATTTTTATTTAGCTAGGGATTTAATGCTCAATGACAAATATTTCAGTGGCAAAATTGTTGTGGAAGTAACAACAAAATATTTTATTTGGACACACAATTGTTTTTATAAAGCTTTAAGATAACATAAAGTTTTAAATACCATTTAGAATGCAAGTTCAAAAAGAGTGCTTCCAGAACTAGTACATTGGAAACGGTTGATCATTGCCTTTTTTACATATTTTAAAAGTTACTATTACAGTATTTATTTCTTCCATTCAAATTGTTTTTAAGGGCAACAACCTAACATTTTTTTTAAAAATTAAAAAAAAAAAAAATTCATTCAATAATGAAATTGTTCATTTATTTTGTAGGTTATGAAGTTTTGCACAATTTTTAACCAATATTTTATTAAATTGTTGTTTTACAGTGTAAAACAGTTCATTAATTGGTTTTGATGAGAGAAGCGCGAGCGTTTAAACAAATCTTCGCTCATATTTTTTTTTTTAAATTTCTTAACCCTTTCAAGACCATAACGAAACTATGAGCAAATATTAGTATACAGTGGGGTTTTTTAGATGATTTTAGATTAAAGTAAAGAAAAATTAAAAAAAAATTTCAAAAGCACAAACAGATTTTTTGGAATTTTATGGGAAATGTTTTTTCCTAAGGACCATAAAGTTAATAAAAATAATACTAATGGTTTTGAATAAATGCTGGCAAATTGCGTTTCATTACAATTTTTCTGTTGGCCATTTCCTTTACAGTAGGCCTTTCTCTTAGTCTAGAGTTGAAATTATTTATTATACTTCTTGCTACAATTTAGCGATATTCGAAATGGTGTCGATGGTGGACCTTCTATGCGTTTAGCTTCATGTGATTTCTGGTAGACTATATACCAGTCGATAAGTACTATGTCCAATATATCAAAGAATAAGTGTAAATAATATTTCATTTTTAATTTGCGGTCGACCTCATAACATACTATCCGCTAATCGATAAGGTCAACGCCGCCCACATACTTATTATACTTTGTAACCATTTCAGGACATGTCACGTTTATTTTTTTAGCAGACCCTGATTGGTAATACAATCCCAAAAACGCTTTCATTCCATTGAATTCAATAGTAAAAGATCTTCCGAAGCTGCTCCACGTACCTTACACACTCTGGTATAATTACTTATTAACATATGAGGTCAACACATCGAATTCATATACGCTTTCGTGGAATACATGAGCTACATAAGAGTGTTTTCTCCATCTGAATATAAGTTCCAATTCCAGAGGAGTGTACTGACGTGTATCCAAAGGTACATTATTTTCAATTTCTTTATGATTGTCATCGATTTCCACCATATCTGGATCGTTTTCAATATCCTCTTCAATGAATTGTTTATCCTCTTCATCCGAAAGTAGTTCATTTTCTCATCATCTAAAAAGTAATAGTAGCACTAAAAATTTCACTTGTAGTCCATAGGGAAAAATACTTCCCATGGAATTTATGGGCAATCTCAAAGTATATTTTTAACTCTTTAATTTTTTAATACCTTTTCTACACTTCTATACTCACATAATATTTTGTATCATCAGAAAATATAATAAAATAGCAATGCAATAAACGAAAACTGTTGAGCACTCAGCGCAAAAAAATTTTGGGATTCCCCGTCAATGATTTGGCACTTAATGTATTCAATTCAGTCAACTTTAACATTTTACATAATATAAGTCAACTTTATTTTACATTATTAAAGCAAAAAAATTTATATTAAGTACTAAAAATCTATTTAAATTACTAATTGAATATATGGGAAAAATGTTTCCCATTGCCGTCAAAGGGTTAATATTTTATTAGTACTTGCTTTGGTTCATTTTTAGTTCTCAGAAATTTGGTTTCAAGTAAAAAACATATTTTTGTTTTAAATATATCTTACAAATAAAATATCGCTGAAGCTTGTATAATGACTATGCTTATATCTTAAGGTAAGTTATAGGTACTGAGTCTTAAATTAATCTTATGCCACCAACTCCATCCTTTTATTTTATTTATAAAAATATTTTGTAGAAAATTTAAAACTTTTTAAGTTATTAGTTAATATTAGTTTTTAATAAAACATTAATTTTTTTTTGACAGTATTTTGTTAAAAAGTTTTTTTGTTATTTACACCCAACTGTTATTCGAAAAATCAGTAAAATATAGGTTATTAAACTAAATTTTTGGATTCAGCTAAAGTTGTTGTTTAACTAATTAAATATACAAATTTTAAGATTAGTGAAATAAAATTCTATATTTTTTTCTGGGTAATTTCAAATATTGGTGAGTAAAAATATATTAGAAAAAAAAAATTATCAAATAAACAACTTTTAGATTAATTCAAAAATAATAAATGGCATAAAAGAATCAACTTTGTGAGAAACAAAACTCAAATATAAATTCAAGACTACTTGAAGTTTGTTTAAAGGAGCAAATTCAAACATCTGCCGTTCAATGACATTGAAACTGATTGTCGATGGTTTATTTACACTTTGATTTGAATATTTAAGCCAAGAGAATGAATTGACATTGCACACTGGGCCACATCGAATAGAAAGTTCCAAATTTAAAAATTTACATTTTTCAGAAAAAGATATTGCAACTAACGTATGCGGAATGAAATTGCAAAAAAAATTTGACATTGGACAAAGAAAAATTACATGAGCTATTAGTGTTTTAGGACTTATTTTGAATTACGTTATGTTTTGCCTTAATACTTTAAACCCCATTTCAAAATGTTAACAAAAAAAGAACTATCTTGAAAAAATATTTGTAATTTTTTCCATATTTTATCTATTTTCATCGGGAACAATTTGTTACATTTTACATCAAGTGGCAGAGAAGTGAACTTTTTTGGAAGTAAATAAACCTATTATTGATAAGATGTGCAAAGTAGAACATAATCTTTTATCTAAAAATATATATATGGATCTTAATCAATCAGATGCAAATTGAAAATTTTGACTTTTTTGGATTTTGATTTGACCATCAATTCTAATTTATATATTACGACATGTGTACACAAAATTATTCATTTCATTAAAAGAAACATCAGAGATTATATCTTTAAAAAGAAAGTTCTTCTTAACTGTTCCATCATCCAACTGTCACGAACTGATGATTATGGTGTTTTCCAATACCATTCAAATTTCAGACTTTCTAAAGTGAAAAAATGTGCCAATTTTTTTTAATTAAAAATAATTTGACAGTTTTTGGACCTTTTTAAATAGAAGAGTTTTTGTACATTATTTAAAATAAAAATCGAGCAAAATAAGATCATGAAATTCAAATAGGAGCTTAGAAAAGTGCAAACATCTGTAAATTTCTTCATAACTGTCAAAAAAAAGGACATGAATATAGTAAATTTTTTGCTCATATTAATACAATGGGCTATTTTATAAAGGTTTTATATGTTATTTGTTTTAAGGCTGGAAACAAATATAGCGTTTTCTGTTTTGTTGCAATTTCATTCCGCATACTTTCGAAATAAAACTTATCAATTAAACAACTTTTTGATTAATTCAAAATTTGTAAATTGCTTAAACTACAAAATGACACAGTTTCTACATATAACTAGCCATAATATTTATATCGCACTGGTTCTGCAATACTGTATTAACTCAACATTTTTTATTTTTTGACAAAAAATAATACATAACACTATTTGCAAATTAAATGGATATGCAGCGGAATACAAGCATTGATGGATTTTCTTAATATTGTGGAATTTTCTTTAAGAAAACTTCCTTTAGCATTAAGTGTTGAACGTATCAAATAAATTTTGTTTCCATATTTCACATATATTTACTCATATCATCATAAAACCTTATAAAAAAACATATATTAATGCACTTAGAAAACATATTTTAAGAATAAAACTAATCAACTGAATGCATAGCTTTTTTCAGTTTAGAAATTCAATTCAGAAACTTAGGAAAAATAACAGCAAATTTATAACCTATTCGGCATTTGGTAATTAATTTTTATTATTTTTTTAAATACAATCACTGAATTACCTGAAATTATGAAATCTCAAAAAACATATATTTTTAGATCTCCAAATTCAGCACAAATAAGTTTTATATAAGTTGAACTCGGGCTTCTAAATTCTGTGACGATTGGTTCATAATAAATCATAGCACCCTTATAAGACCCACTTCCGAAAATCATTTTAACTACTATAAATCTCTTAAAAATTTTGGTATTAAAATAAAATTCAACACAAATAAGTTTCATATATGCATAATTTTATGCTGATTAGTCCATAATTAGTCTTAGCTCCCACATATTGTACATTTTGAAAGAAAACTGTTTATAATCATAAATATTCATGATTCTTATGAAATTTTGAACCTTAGGTTATTAAAGACCAAAAATAAAAAATTTTATAATGGTTATCAAAGACCAAAATAATATTGGTTATTTTTAACTGTTATTCAGAGACCATTTTTTAAAAATTCTAGATAAACAATTATTTCAGGATTTTTTCCAATATTGGTTATAACAGTTATATCCCTGAAATCATTAGCTAATACATTTCTAATGCTATTTATAATAAAATATCAAATTTATGTAAAAATGCTGAAATTCCGTCATGTAAAATTTTATAATATTTTTGAACGTGTTGTAATTCTGTTTGAATAAAGTTTGGGAATAAAGTCATGTTCTTTTTTCTATGTAATTAACTATTATAATTACTTATTGTTATAATTTCGTAGAACAAACAAATAAACTATTAAAAATTGTATTTAAAATTATGATTGTTAAAGAAAATATAAAATTTAAAAATTTTAATATAATCAAATACTCTTTTTTTCATACTCTTATAACATCAAATAGATTGGCAAAATAAATTAACATAGCATTATGGTTTAAAATTATTTCTAAGCAGAAATTAAGAAAACATTTATAGAGAATTCTTGGCAATATTTTTTTAAACATGGTCTTTGTTACTTGCAGTTTCGTTAATACTTGATTATATATTTGTAATTGTTACAATTTCTTAAAATAGTTCAATTTCATTTATTTGGAATGAAGGCTTCCTCATAAATTGAAATGTAAATTAAACGTAAATTAAAAAAAAAATTAATTACTAGAAAATATCTATCTGGTGAAATGAAACTTGATTCTTTTTTTTAAGAAATTTTACAAAATGATCCAAAAAACAAAAAAAAAGTTTAATTGTCATCAATATTTTCTCAATAATATAAATAATTCAAAAAAAAATATGCATTTTATAGCTGTGATATTCAGCTATAAAATGATAAAATATGCGCGAAATTGACTGCATTTTCTGAAGCAGATGAAATGCTTTAATGTTAATGCATGATTAATTATGTTTAATCATGTTTTTAAAGTTTCAGATTTCGTTGACTGTTCAATATAGGGATATTATACAAAAATACTTTAACTAGATAATTACATAATGCAATTTTAATGCAATTTATCATAAAATATCAACAAATTTATGTAAAAGAGCAAAAATTTCCATCATGTCCATTTTCATAATATTTATGAACATGTTCTTATTCTGAATGAAAAAAGTTTGGGAAAAAAGGTCATGTTCGATTAGTAATATTTATTAAAAAATTCATTCCAACTATGATTTTATTTTTCTGTGCTATATTGTTCCGAAAATTGTTTTTAAAATATCAAAAAAAAAAATTCAAAATGGGTCTCAAAAATTTCATAATATTTATTAATTTTTTTTTTTCGCAAAAATTTTGTTTAAATAAATGTTATTTTTATGCATCAATGAAAAAACCATATTTCGGTCGAATTTATCTCCCATGGAATGAACTAAAAGTAGTTTTATTTCGTATAAATATATTTTGCATAAAATTATATTGATTTTCAATTGCATTTATACATATATTTTCTACACAGAAATGGGTATAAAATATGTCAAAAAAAAAGCTTTGCGGTTTTTTTTTTTAATAAAAATTAATTATTTTTTTCTTAACGTTTAAACAAATATTATTACACAAAGGTCGAAGAAATATTTAACATATGATAAGGTTCATATACGTTTGAACACTACACACTTCCTAAGCTTTTCTTCTTGTGATCCTGTTTTGCTCTATAATGACTTTTAAAGAAGTGATATTTTAATTTCTTTCTTTTTTCAATTTACACATGCCCTAGTATGGCGATATAGATGTCAGATAAAGGAGGATGACATCTCTATAGAAAAATAATAAACAGTAAAAATGTCCTTTATATCTCCAATCCTTTAATATCTTTGAAAGTTTCAATTTGGTTTGTTTATAAAAGCAATATTTTAGTAATACTTATGTAAAGTTAAACATTTAAAAATTTTATTTTTTTAGCTGTGTTAGTTTAGAGCAAACAGAAATGTTTATTCTTATTTACTATTTTATTTATTCCCAGTAAACATCAAAGCTCCAAAAATTCAACCACTTGAACGTTTTGTTGGAAAATATTTGAAAAAATTAAATATTTTTCAAACAAAAAACATATGTTTTGAATTAGATTTTCCTTTTTACTGGAAAATGCTATTGAAATAAAGTGTAATACAACTGTAATTCAATTGCTTAACTATATTTCAAGGCTTGAATAACACTTGCTTTCAACTTGCATTCCAGTGAGAATGCTTTTTGCGCTTATTTTAATTATTTGTTTATAAAAGTTATGGGAAAAGTTTAAGGATATACATACGTAATTTCTAAAAAGCATTTGGGACACAATTTGAACTTGAGAAATTTATAAATATTCTCAATACCAAAAATATGCTGTTTAGTTTGATGCTTATATACGCTGCACCATATAATAAAAATTAAGAACATTTTTAACATACATTAAAGTGTATAGAGGTTTATTAATATTGGTGAAATATTTCACGAAATAGGCTTCACCAATATCTTAAGCAGATGTTTACTTGATTATAAATAAATTTGATAAGAAAAAAAAATCAAAAAATTATATATGAAAATTTTTTAGTGGACACGCTTATTTCGTCAAATACTTGAACAGTTTGAAATTGCCTTAACATAACTACGTTTTCAGTTTTTAAATACGTTTTGAATTAAAAAAAAAAGTTAATTAGAACAACAAAAATGCCACAATTGTCCTTTAATTTCAAATAAGTTTTTCCAAATAATCAGGGTTATTCCTGTTCTCACTTTCACTATTCACCGTATTTTTGGAAGAATAATTACAACAGTATTATGTAATTTCCTCAGCATTTCTAATTATAAATACACGTGATTTTTTTAACCTTAACTATATAATTTTAGGAACTTTATTTAATATAAATATTGTTGTAATTATGCTTCAGGAATATCCCTGAATATCTATATAAGATAGTAATATTTTACGTATTTAGCAGGGTTAGATACAATTAGAAACAAATTTCTTAAAAACTTAAATCCTGAAATTTCCCTGAGATTTTTCATTAACATATTCTAAAAAAATATTGAGATGTACTCTCATATTTGGAGCCTAATTCAGAAACACGAAACGAAAACAATTTTAAAATTTTTGTATGAAAAACACTCAAAAATTATTTAAAAAGTGAGTGATTTTCATAAAAAAAATTAGAAAATTGTTTTAGTTTCGTGTTTCTGAATTAGGACCCAAATGTGAAAATAATTTTTTTTTTAGAATATGTTATGGAAAAATCTCAGGGAAATTACAGGATTTAAGTTTTTAAGAAAGTTGTTTCACTATTTGTATCTAATTGTACCGAAATATGAAAATCGCCCTTTTTAATTTGATACTCAGAAAGTTTAAGGTCTTTTAAAAGAGACAAATTATCTGGATACGAAAAACTGAATTTGCAGTTCTACCACCTGTACATGTACTATACATGTGGTTCATATGTTGAAAATGCTGTTGTACGGTGTTTTATAGCTATATTTTTAAAGAAACTAGAAAAAAAATTATGTAAACAATATCATAATTTTACAACTTTCAATCGCAATCCGTTAGTCCTTAGTTTTAAATACTCAATAATAAAACACTTATGTCAACATTTTATAAATCGTAAATAACGAATACTAAATCAGTAAACAAAATCTATTATCAAGTTTTGTTTAGGTAAATATTTATATTGCTAATTGTGTAATTTATCGAAAGTTGTAATGAGACCTCATCAACTGCTTCTCGGAACTATTTCCAAATGTGACAATTTAAAAAAAGAGCTGATTGAAGAAGTGACTCCATAACCGCTCCAAATAACATGCTCCACAAAGCTTTTTAAAAATTAGTTCATTGGTATAATGATCAATTTTGTATTCTACTCGTATTAGAAATGTATTTTCAGATCCCAAATTATTTTACAATATATTTTTAGTATGAGGGGGACCATACGCCACTTTTTTTTAGGCGATCTCATATTACAACCACAATAGATATTCTCAAATTATTTCTTATTTCGGATACATAGATATGTTGGTTTTAGTTTTATTAATTACAATCTTGTCTATCTCATCTTAATATAAATATTTTTCTTCCTGACTAAAAACGACGAAACCATCCCACCCATGGGGTAAATCTGCCAAAAGGGTTGTGTCACTTGTAAAATAAAGCAAAAAAATCCAAAAATATAAACGTATTTTACTGTTTCATACCTTAATTCACAAAACAATTATAATAAACTAGATATTAATGGTTTGTTTCACATAACTTAACAAAAAAAATTTAAATAAATTATGACTGATTTTTTTTTCTATATTTTATCAACATTTTGCTCTACATCACAGGGATTCCTTGTAACTGGCGAATGTGCCCCAGGGGCAGTTTTGAGATTTAATATAAAATTGTTTCTTACTTCAGATTAAATTATCGAAAAGACTATTGTAACTTATTGTTCACTGTTATTTACATTCTACATTCAATATCACAAACACAATGTTTTTAAAAACTTTGCAGTCTGGAACTTTAAATATTTAAAATATTTATTTTCATATTTTTCGGGTTTTCTTTAACAATTCCAAGAAAAATTTCTTTATTTACTATTTGTTTTTATTTTATTGCATTTTATAAATATCTGATGCAGTTTTTGTTATTGTTTTTATTTATTTTCAAAGAGAGAGTATTTGCGGTTACATTGCATGTGATGTAAATAAATGTAGGTCAATAAATGTATGTAAATATATAAAAAAATATAACAAAAATGTTCTTGAAAAGAATTTAAAATTTGTTCAAATACCTATGAAATTAAAGGAATTTGTTAAAAATCAAACAATTTAAATTCAAATTATAAAATATACTTTCAAACAAATGACAAGTGTTAATGACAAGTATGGGCAAAATTTTTCGGCGGCTTTTGTTTGGCGGTGGCGTTAATGAATACATACAGAGTTAAAATTTTAGAAAAGAGCAAACCAAATGTGAATATACACATGCATGCATGCAAACATACATATATAGAGCATAAGTATAGTACGTATACTAAAGTGCAAAATAGACGACATCCTTTAAAACAACGAAGCTTAAAATTTCTCTGGAATTCGTACAAAACTACACAATGTATGTACGTAGTACTAGCCTAGCGAAAAAAGGGTTCTTTTGTACGAGTGTCAAAGACAAGAGTTCAGTAGAATACTGTTTTTTTTTTGGTTTGGAAACTAAAAAATCGAAGTTTATAGATTCAGACGATTTGAAACAGCAAATATTCGTTTACAAAAACTATACATTGACCTACAAGCACCAGTTATCGAAAGACTAAATATCCCAACACGAAAAAGCCGCTAGTATTGAAAACTGTTACCCCAAAAAAACCTCAACTCAATCGTTTTTAAATTTACAAAACGAGACATGAAACGTATGTTTCCTTATTTTTAATTTTTTTTTGTATCAGCTTTAAATGAGAACTCACTTTTTGTTTTCTTTTTTATCAGCTTCTACCAGCATAGCATAGTTTTAGGGGGAGGTTGTCAAGCCGGTTATTTAAATTTAGTTTTAAACACTTTTCATATATATTTTTCACTTAATTTTAGCATATAATTAAATTTTCTTTATTTATTTTATTCTCTACTCCTTTTTGCGTTTTTGGAGTATGTGTTGTATGCTCTTTTCTTATTCGTTTAATATACCGAATTTTAAATATATATATAAATTTCTTTTTTTAATTTTTCACACAGAATACAACAAACGTTTTATTTTGTACTCCAACCAAATTTTCAATTTAAACGAGTTGACACAAAAATAAGCAAAATAAGCATAAAAAACAAAAATAATGAAAGGAATCGCTACGCCGAAGGTTTGAACGAAAAACACGAGAGTTTTCCTTCCACTCGCGGGAGTAAGTCGTACAAGAATTTACTCACAGTTCTAAAAATTTAAACACACACACACACTCGTGTAACTTTTCTTCTTTTTTTTTTTTTGTTAAAGAAATCTAAATAAATACACAAAATAAAACAAACAAATTGAAATATTTTTAAAAAGTTTTTAATTTTGAAAACTTGAATTTAATTAATCTCACTGATACTTAATAAAAATGTGCTAGTTTTTGGTAAAGAAAGCGATTACTTTGTTGTTTTTATAAATTTTCGCATACATTTCTCTGTGTATATTAATCTACTTATATGTTACAATTTCTTTAGATTTTTTTTTTTTTTTTTTTTTGATGTGAATTTTTTAAATAAAAATATTTTGTATATATGTATTCCTTTAAGCGACGACCGTTTATTTCAAAAGTAACACGAAGACTAAACTCATTTAGCGAGTTTGTGCTCTTTTTATATGTTCAAATGCATAAAAAACTTTACTCAATTGTTTAAATGTTGTGCTAGTGTGTTGGCCTGACTGGTGGTGTTTTACTGCTTTGGAGTGTTCTCCACAAACTGCTGTTTACATCTGACATTTAACGGTAATGTGGTGAGTTCCCGTACATGCATATAGAAATTTGACAGTTACAGTGTTAATGTTTTCACATTTGTTTTGTTTATTTTGATGGAAGGCTCTCGGAGAGAGGGTGAGTGTGTAAAGTATACATTTTACACATAACGAGAGAAGTAAGAATTAAGAAGTAGGAATAGAGAGAGAGAGAGAGTCCTTTTTACTCTCTGTTTTTGTGGTGAATTTATTGTTTATCCTTTTACAGTCAAATGTGCAACAGTTATGTCATTTGATTTTTTTCTTCTTGGCTTTCGAAAACAACCAATGTACATATTAAAAACATATTTAAATGGAAATTAGGGAAACAGTCAGATTTAAAGGGAAAGATAATAAGAGATATACAAAAATTCTTAAATGTGCGTGTGTATGCGTTTATGTGTATATTTGCAAACTTGATGCAATATTATTGGTATGGGCAGGATTACAAATTATTTTCTCACGTTTTAACTACATTCATATTTTAAAATATTTGAAATAAAGTAGCTTAATGTGGGTTTTTTGGGGATATTCCTTCATATATTAAGCTTCATTATAGAAATTGCGATGCAAAAATTTTTAAACGCTTATATTTAGCCTGAAGTGAATTAACTAGGAATATTTGTATTTGTTTTTTCTGAAATAGAAAATCTTTGAACTTTTGTAATTTGGTTGTGAACCAAAGGTTGTAATTAAAAATCAACATAGTTAATTTCAATAATTTTAAAACAGGAGCCTTTCAAAATGAACCAAAACTTTTTTTGCAAATTTTTAAAATAAAAAAATAATTTAAAAAATATTTAAATCAGACAATGTTTTTAAGTTTTCTAAATCATTTGCCTTTTTTAACCCCAAGTACACCAAAGTGTTAATTTGGATTAAAGTTTTATTTACATACAATAAGAAATATTTGCCTGAAGTTTCATCTAAATCCGCTAATAAATATTCAAACTTTTTACATTTGGCCCCTTTGTTGATTTGAGTAAAATTTTCGAAAAAATTTTGTAATTTTTTTTAATAAAGCTGAACAATGGTATAAATCAAAAACAAAAGTAGGGCTTTTCTTGAAAACAATACCTTTTGTAATAAGAATTTGTTGACAATCGTATGCTTCGGTTGCACACATAAAATTTTTCAGTTCTATCAACAGAAAGTCAGTTGATAAAGAAGAATTTCGGTTGAAGCAACCAATCTTTTGTTACCGCTTCTAAAATTTTGTACTCATAACTGTAAAATTCGTCCACTAACACAGAATCATTCGATTGGCTACAAATTCGGTTGCTATCACAAAACTTGTTTCTTTGTGTATATAAATATTGAAAACGAGATTTGAAAATAGTACAAACAAATAATTTATCTCTTAAACCATCTGAGAATGGGTAAAAGTTATCCTACTTAGACAAGAAATTTATATCAGAGTATTTATGATTCCTGGAAAGGGGAAAATGATATTTAACTATAAATTTTCCCAAAACGACTAAGTTTTTATACCCTTCACCTTCGTGAGAAGGGTATATATAAATTTGTCATTCCGTTTGTAGTTTCCACAATATAATTTCCGACCCTATAAAGTATAAATATTCTGAATCCTTATAGATATCGGAGTCGATTTAGCCATGTCCGTCTGTCTGTCTGTCCGTCTGTCTGTCTGTCTGTCTGTTGAAATCAATTTTCTGAAGACCCCGAATATCTTCGGGATCCAAATCTTCAATAATTCTGTCAGACATGCTTTCGAAAAGTTTCCTATTTAAAATCAGCAAAATCCGTCCATAAATAACGGAGATATGAGCAAAAATCCGAGACAACCTCTAGTTTTGGTCTATTTTTGTATCTACATATATCTCGATTACTGTGTCATTAATATAGACAATATGGATATCTAATGATAGATATTTCAAAGTCCATTGCAACGATGTATATAAGGAAAAATATTTTTTAACCCGAATTTTTTTTTTCACAAAAAACATTCTTTTGTCATAATTTTTTTTTCATAATAAATTAAAAAAAAAAATTTTAAATTGAAAAAAAAAAATTTTGAATTTTATTTTAAACTATAATTTAGGCACAGCCTTCTTTATACATAGACTGGGACACATAATGTTCTCTAGAATTCTCTAACCGATTTTTAACTTTTATAAGGATTCAATTCAAAATTTATTATTTGGAAAAAATAGAAATTTCTCAGGGAAAAATTCCAGATAATGAATTTTAAAGCACATATTTATCACCCTTTCAGAAAGTTATTAATAAGTTTTTTCATAATTTGTAGATGTATTCTTAGCTAGAAAATTGTTTAATTGTTTGTTGCTTTTAATATCTGGTAGTATAACTGGAAACTACATTAAATTTTAACTGAACTTACAAGTTTAGAAGTAATTTATAGTTAATCGGTTTAACTGTAAAATATATCTGCATCAATTTTGGTATCGCTCAATTGGAGGACGATTGCTTTTGAATGACCTAGAGCCCTCGTCTAAAATAATACTGTCAGTAAGTTAATGAAACAGCTTTTTAGTAATTCTAGGTAACCTTTTATTTTCATTGTAATGTAAAAATAACCACAACGACCTTCCCACAGACTCATTATAAAATGGTGCAATTTCATAATTCTGTATAAGATCACAAGATCTCTTACCATGTCATATTGTCATAATGTCCTAATATTTCACAATGCTTTTTATTGCTTTTCAAGCAAAAAATGTTCTAAAATAATATTACTTTCTATGCTATGTTTATTGTGTTATCGTAACGAACCAGCAGAGACCAATGCCGAATGCCTAAGAGTCGGTTTAGACGAGTCGTTATATATTAGGACATTATGATAATACGACTGATAAGATACCTTGTGAATAGAATTTTACATTAACAAATTTATGTGTGTTTCACCGAATATAAAAGTCAGAATATTAAAGAATTAAACTAAAACAAATAATATTGTTACAATGTGAGATTCTTTATTACATATATTGGCATTAGAGTGATCAAATATTCGACATATACAAAAAACCGGTTTTCGATTAATTCAAAAAAGTTTAATTTTTAAAAACCGGTTTTCGGTTTTTTCTATCAAAAACCGGTTCGAATAACCGGTTTTTAGCAATTTGTGAATTGAGGTTAAATTAAGCTTAAATAATTTTTTTAAATAAAACTAATAAAAAATCGTTTAGTCTTTTAAATCAGATGAATTTTCATTTAGTTCTGACTTTTAAAAATTTCCAAAAAGTCCAATTTATTACAGGTGACGTTGAAAAGCCAGCTGATTATTTCTCGCTCGATATGTTTTCTGACTTTTATCTACCAAAGTTTATTTACATTGGTTTGTTAATTTAAATATAATCCAAATTACCAGGTTATCCCACGTCGACTCAAGTAAGACCCTAGTCGACATATATCTTTGTATAGGAAGCTGGAACGCTTAAACCTTGTTATTAAAATCAAGAGTAATAATGGTACTCTACCAGTTCATATGTTGAGTTATAAATGGTACTCTACTAGTATAAATGAAATTTTATTGTCTCAACCAAGGTTTAACCAAATTAAAAGACACGCAGTTGGTGTTAACTACGAAAACCGGAAACTGTTATACGCAGCTACATCACACACGCGCCAGAACTTGACGCAAAGTTGTCGAAGAAAAAAAACGAGCCTGATTGCCCTTAAGAAATAAAGACAATGAGGCGCAAGTTGTTAATTAACCCAGACCTATTTTGCGACTGCGCCTTGGTCTTAATGTATAACTTGTTAATGGCATTCTACATGAAATGATAACACACATTTAGAAGATCAGTGTTGTTTAAAGTAATCGCTAAAAATTAGAAGCAATCGCATAATCTAAAAATGAATTTTGAAAAATATTCGATTTTGAGGAATAATTCGAATAACTCGAAAATCGTCCTTTTGAATAAACGGGTTTAAAAAACCCGGAAAACTGGAAAACAAACGGTTTATCGAAAACCGGTTTGACCACTCTAATTGGCATCATACAAGTGATGCAAATACTTATATAACTAATTCATTCGAAAATTTAATGGATTATGGAAAGTGGTCTCTAGTTACATGCGTAAAATGATTTTGTGAATATTTTTTGAAAAATTGTTTTATATGATTATTAGGGTATTCAATTAATCGGGTTCCTGGTTTAATCGGTTAATCGCGCAAATGATTAATCGGTTAATTTTAACCGAATAATTTCCATTTTAAATTGAAAATAAAATTTGTTTTATGTACTTATTTAAGCATTTCAACAAAAAAATAAATAATGGCAAAAAATATGGTATTTGATATATTTTTTATCCTTTTACATGTGAGTTTTTTTTTAGGACTTTAGTGAGATTTACTGAAACATCTTTTAAGAAAAGAATATAATTTAAAATGTTTCTTTAGTTTTATTAAAACTTGACTTGGAAAAAACTCTCTCACTGATTGTAGATGCTAGAGAAATCGAAAGTAAGGTATGAAGAAGACTATCCAATTTCTCAGTTCTTTATTCAGTTTTTTAAGTATATAAAATCCTCTGTTATACCATTAAAAGACTGATAAAAGACTCGTTTCAGTAATGTCTTCAGTTTCGTCTATTATCATGCCTTCCTCCGACTCATTAGGACAAAGTTCATCATGGAACATTCTAGAATAAAGGTCATATCCAAATTTCTTAGTTTCAGTTTTTAAGCTATATGTACTTCAAAAAACTAGAAGGGAATGTTCATAAGTAAAGAAATAAAATGTGTGTGTTTAAAACCATATTTCTATATAAAGTACAAAAAAAAAAAAAAAATTCGGTTAATCGGTTAATCGACACAAATTAATCGGTTTATTTGTTATTTGAAAATCGTCAATTTTAAACAGTTAATCGGTTAACCGATTAACGGTTATTTGATTGAATACCCTAATGAGTATATATGATTATGACAATTAATTGATATCTATATAAATATATAAATGTCTTTGTAAGTTTGTTTGTTTGTTTGTTTGTTTGAGCATCACGCCTAAACGGCTGAATCGATTTTATTGAAATTTGGAACGTAGATAGATCCTTACTTGGAAGCGTCAATAGGCTATAACTTTTTTCAATACTTGGACCAGAAAGGGGTAAAATTGGTACCTTTAGTTCTTAAACAATAAATACTAAACAGACGAAACGATTTTATTGAAATTTCCAACATAGACTACGACAGGGGTAGCGAAGCGCACCGGGTCAAGCTAGTCTTAAATATATGAATCTCTGTCATTGGGTATCTTATGCATAAAATATCATGGAAATTCAAATAATTATTTATTTACTAACATTGCATTGTTGAAAGCATTTCCCAATTTATATTCTGAGTTAATCCTATACATGCGAGTATATACTTTACTGTACAAAACCTTTTTTTCAAGTTTAACTGAATTCAAAGCAATATAATTGCTGTAGTAAATATTCTGTAAACACATCAAAAGTAAATGTTATCGTAAATGAACTTACACCCTTACTGTTAGCTGTTATTAAAAAATAACGGTTTCTGCCACAAGCCCTGTTATTAACATTCTGCTTTACCTTACATATGAGCAGATGTTAAAAATTTACCACTATTTTCTTATCACTGTTAGGGGATGTTTGTACTGTACATGCTACAAATAAAAACATCGACTGTAAAACAGATTCATGTTAAAAGGGATGACATTTATATGTAATAAACAAAACCTAACATAATTGAACAATGTTCCTATATAAAAAAAAAAAAAAAATATTGAATGTCCTAAAGCAAATACGTTATAGACATTTCAGGCCACCCCTGAATAATTTGAACCCTTATTATATTTATTTAATAAAAAAAAAAAATAACAAGAAACTATCATGTCTAACTTATAACATTTCTATTAGATATGCACCTGACTGAAATAAAACATGTGTATGTATTTAAAGACCTATTAAATTAAATAGAAATGCTGAAAAAATCGTTCTTAAAATTAAACAGTTTGATTCTATAATTTTCAGCTTTAAAAGCATTGTAGTTTTCATTAAATATTCTGACACTTTTAATATTCTTGAGTGATTACAAATGTTTTAAATTCAAGGAAATATTTTTTGAGGATTTTTTACTTATTCAACATAAATATTCAAAAATAATGAGCATAATATTTTAAGGGATTTATTTTGTTATCCAATTTCTTAATGGTTCGTTATTGATTAATCAGAAATTTAAACATTTTATGAAATGGTTATTATTAGTAATAATTTAAAATCAGTTTGTAACAAATAAGTTTCTTTGAAAATATTATTAGGAAATGTTACTTAAGCAAAGTTATGAAAATCTCTTAAAAAGGATAAACGTTTCTATGGATGTGTAAATATCTCAGGGGTATCTATCGGCGGTCGGTTAGAACAACAAATCACAAGGTTAATTGACAATTAGTGGAAATTTCTAAGAAGGTTTGTTAATAAGTAGTTATTAAATTTATTTATCAAAATTCTTATATAACATCTCAGTTTTGTACACAAAACAAACGACCTAAAAAAAATACTTCAATCTAACCCTTTTAAAATTCAGACAAACTTTTTCCTACCACATTGTGTCTCAAATTAAAAACAAAGTTTTTATAAAAATTTCACAAAAATCACAATTATTGGCATGGCATTGTTTGCAGATTTACTAGCGCTGACTATAATTCTGACATTTGTTTAGCTTCCTAGCGCTAATGGGGGCCAGTAGAGATGACGTTCTAACAGATTGTCGAAATTTATTTTTAAAATATCAGCTTTATTGGTGATAAAATTCTAAATAAAATAGGAATAACTTGCTAACAGTTATCTTTTCCCTATAAGAAGTTACACGTATCCAAAATTGGAACATGTAAGAAGTGCCATATTTTTTAAGTTTTTTCCCAAAAAGGCCCATATATTTTTTCTTTTGTACAAAAAAATTTTCTTCGGGACTATATACAATTTTTATATGATCCGGAAAGAGAATTTAACGCAAAAGCGTATAAAGTAAATTTTGGCTCACTTAGGCAGACACAACACCCCCGAGATCTATCCAAACTTGGCCAATTTTTAACAAAAATTTCTGATTTGAGTAAAAAATTCTAAAAAGGCAAAGCACCGATCTTCGAAAAAACTTCATATTTGTATAACTCTATACTCTTCTTAAATATCTAAAAAGTTTCATTACCATCAGACGGTAAATAACGTCACAGTAGACAATTTTCTAAAAAAAAACTCAGTTTTTGAAACACATTTTCCCTGGTTTAGGAATTTTGGTATTTGAAAATAAAAACTGTCAAAAATTGTAATGCCGTTGATTTACGGATAATTAAGTCTTTACAAGTTCCAAACTTTGTTATGATATCTTTAACCGTTAAAATTTTACATTGATTCAAATTATATATTTTTCTTCATGGAAAATCACCATATTATAATTTTTTAAGTTTTTAAAGTAAATGACTTCCCAAAAATCTATAAAATTATTTAATTTTAACGAAATATCAATCTTCATGTCCTAAGGTTTTCAACAATTGCAAATAGATATATTAAAAGCCTTTACTTACTCCTCAGAAACCTCGCCCCCTTTGAACAATTTGTACGTTTTTTCATACATTGCAGCTCCAACCATGTGAAATTTCGTAACAATAACTCAAATGGTTCCCGAGAAACCGAATTATGTCCAAAAAAAAAAAAAAAATCGTTTCTAAACCACTGTGCGAATAGAACTAACTAAAGTGAGAGCAAATGATTCTAAGCTGAACAACGCTTGCTCTAATCAATAGGGTAGAAGGGGGATCATTCGCCATAGGGGCACACCGAATATCTTAAAAACCCAGTAATCGATTTTATTACATTATCAAGTTATGTTTTCGTTTTTCGATTGTTTACCATCCATGAAAGATGGAAAGTTAAATTTTACACATGACGTGAGGCAGACGTGATTAATTGTTTTTCAATAAGCTGTGAAAATATTTCATCGTGTAAATTTTTTGTGCTAACTTCTTTAGTTTTTGAGATACAAAAAAGATAGTGGTTGAAGATAGAATATCAATAATAGTGAACAATAAGTGACAATAGTCTTTTCGATCATTTAATTTGAAGTAAGATAAAAATGTATATTAAATCTCAAAACTCCCCCTGGGGCACATCCGCCAGATACAAGGAATCCCTGTGACGTAGAGTAAAATGTTGATAAATTATAGAAAAATCAGTAACAATTTGTTTAATTTTGTTTGATAAGTTATATTAAGTTATAAACAATAAAGGCCTTATACATAAACAATTTTTAAATTGAAACAACATTTTACAAATTTTGTATGGAAATTTACTCCATGGGTGGGGTGGTTTCGCCTTTTTGGTCAGTCTAGAAATGTTAAAAAAATATGTATATCAAGAGCAGATATGCAAAATTAAAATTAATTAAACTAAAGCCATATCTAAGTATTAGAAACAAGAAAAAAATTAAGCATATGTATTGCAGTTTTAATTTGAGATCGCCTCAAAAAAAAAAAAACAAAAAGTGGCGCGTGGTCCCCCATCACCCTACTGTTTGTATTTCTGTGTTTTTGGATAAACACATCGAATAGTGTGTGACCTCATAATCTTGCCAATTTCTCTGAAACAAGTTAATTACCCTTCACCTTAATATAACTAAAGAAATAAATATTTGGTGTGGCTTTTCATCGTTTTAAGGGGTTCTCATGTAGCAATTCTGTTTTGTTGGGGTTTGTACACATCAAAGTATTTGTCTCAAACCTACATTAGTAAAAAATATACATTCTGAGTCCTCATAATTGTCCAATTCACAACTTTGTTGTATGTTGTACATTGTATAATATAATTTTTGTGATTGTGAACACAAATTTCTCCAAGTCGTAAGTTTACCTTGTCAAGCCTTGAAAATGACAAAATAAGAAGATCAAAAAAAAAAAAAAAACATTCCAAAGTCTACTAATATGTAAAATTAATAATACAAACGATAAATATCAAACTAATGTCTGCATTGTGTAAATAATGCTAACAATTGACAAATATTTAAATCAAATTATCGTTTTTCATAAATTAAATAAATCAACTGATTCTGGTGTTACCGTTTGGTTTTTATTTTTTATAATGAGCTAATTTTTTGCTTATGTATAGACATGAAGTTTTAGTAACACTTAAATAGAAATTACCAACAATATTTGTACAGCTATTGTAAATTCATACGACTTATAACTCATACGACTTTACAACGTCAGTTGTAAATTGAACAAGTATTTCGTTCACTTCTGTATAAATGTGTAATTATTGTAAAAATTTAATTTTTCCGTAAAAATTTACAAAATTTCATAATGGTTATTTTAGGCCATGCTTTTTTATGAAAAAAAGATCTGTTTTCAGTAGAAAATAAAAAGATTTTGTAAATTTTTGCTTTGGAAAGGCTTTTGAAATACCTCGAGATATATCTAAAAATCAAAGTACTAATATCTCAGTTATTTGTGAATAAGAATTATCGAACTTATATCCGTTATATTAAAAAAACGCAAATGAATATTTTTAAAATTTCAAATGATATGACAAACTTATTTATACCCTTACCACTCATGTTCAAGGGTATAAAAACCTCATAATTTAGTAGTTGTGACCTATTTTTTTATGTTAACGTTAATAAAAATCACTCTAAATTACAACACTCTATCATCAATGGAAAGCAAATTACCAAACAATTTTTGCCAAATGGTCATCGATTTAATGACTTACTACTTAAAAACGATTTTATAGTGCCATATAATTGCTGAAATCATGTAATAATTTTAATAGTCAATAATTCATACAATTTATGTGAATTTATAGTATTTTTCATTAAGAATTTTATGTATGTATGTATGTTCTTTTGTTCCTCTAAAATAAAAGTCTTTATTGGTTTGTAATTCTATGAACTATATGGTACGCAATGCGATTACTTAGAATTTCTACTTGGATGTTGTTCTATGTGGGTAATTTATTTCGCTCACAAAATACCAATTTGTTTTTATTTCTGGTTTTGTACTCGAGAACAGAGTTTTAGATTTGGGATTTGTTTTTTCTAAATTGGGGGTGAAAACTTGAATTTGGGAATATGGGGATTTGATGGGCATGTAAATTGAGTTATTTTATTTTAAAAGTTAAAACTAAATTAGTAACTTTTTATACTAAATGAAAAGATGAAATACTGATCCCATAAGTGTATGTTATTTAGATAAATAAAGTCCAATATCAGTTTAAGGCTAGTTTACATTATACAATATGTATTGTTGAATGGAATGTTTCAACTATCGTTACATCGTGTATTTATTTAATTTCGACCTAGTTATACTTTTAATACAATATAACTTCAGAATGGACATTTTAAAAATGTTTATACCCTTTACCATGAGGGGTATATACATATAAGTTTGTCATTCCGTTTGTAATTTCTACATTTTTCATTTGCTATCCCAAAAAGTATATATATGCTCGATCGTTACAGATAGCGCACTCGATACAGCCATGTCCTTCTGTCCATCTGTATATTGAAATCAACTTTCCGCAGCTCCCAAATAACTTACATACTACATGATACAAAAGGCTAGATATAAGGAAAAACCAAGACAACCTCGATTTGTGGCCTATTTTTGATATATTGCACTCGTTCAACAAAAAAATTGCACTTGTAAGAAATCAAATAACAACATCAATATCTATCTATTGTAAAAATTTCAACGTATTCCTATTACTCTTTCATCTCGAAAACCACATTTGAGACCCTTTTCGTTTTTAATAAAATTTTATATGAACAAAAAGGTATTATTTTGAGTTAACACAAAAGTTTAAATAGAAATACGTCGTACATTTTCATAAAAAAGTTATTACAGTGAGGCCTCGATTATCCGTGATTCGATTAACCGGCAACATCAGTTATACGGGAAAGAAAAAAAAAATGTTTTGGATCGATTTAAATATGTTTGCATCCATTAACCGTAATTACCTCTACTATCCGGGATTATAATTTTTCCGATTATTATTAAATAATCTAACATAATGTGAATAAAACGAAAAAGGGGAATTCCTTCGATCGATTTGTAAGACCAACATTTTTTGATATTGTTCCATCGATTTTTCGATAGCTTTTGGCATGAGAAGTGTTAGACATTGTAAAAAACATAGTGATTCTGTTATTGGCTTTGGAAACCGAAAATCTTTAAAAAACTGCTAAAAAACAAAGGAAGATTTTGCAGTTTATGAATAATTCCGGAAGGAACGATTTAAAGGAACTCCAATTTCTGGATTAACAGTGAAGGAAAGCCTAAATTTTCCAATCAAAATTTAAGAAAAAAACGACATTGTATTCACAAACTTAATGCTGCAGGAGAAAAATATTCAGCTGATTAGTTGCCACAATTTTTGTAGAAAAATTAAATAAATTCAAATCAATGAAAAACCCACCAATGAGATAATAGAGAATGGAAAGTGTTTACTTGAGAGAAGTTTGGCTTGCTATAATGAAAATTTCATAGAATGACACAAGGTCTCAAAGGAGAGACTAATCTCATTAGTTTGCGTTAATGCTGCTGGTACACACAAGTGCAAAGCATTAGTTATTGGAAAGAGCTTTAAAAAATGTCCATGAGAATGGTACCAGAAGTGGAACAGAATTTTAAGAAAATCGGTCTAAAAGATTATAGTAAAATCATTCTGCCATTGGACAACATCCAGACGTACAGGATTTCAATTCTCAAAACGTTATTGTGAAATCTTTTCCACCAAATTGGTCGACTTTGATCCAACCTATGGATCAGTGAGAAATATGAAGCTTTAAATGTCATTATCGAAAAACTGTCATCATTAAAAAACTACTAAAACTTGGTACTCAATTAATCGGTAAAATTGAAATATCGAGAAGTTTCAGAAAAATGGTATTAACTCAAAAAATTTATTTATTTTGCAATAATTGCAAAAATGTTAAAGAAAAACATTGGAAATATATTTTTAAATGGAATTTGCTTACTATAATGTTTTCGGATTTTTAAATTCTCTTAAAACGTAACCGCAAACAGTTTTTTGTCTCACTTAAAAGTTCTTGAGTTAATACAGTATTGTTGAACTAAGTCATTACATAGACAATATGGATATCTGTGATAGATATTTCAAAGTCCTTTGCAACGACTTATATAAGACCATAGCAAGTTGGACATACAATGATTCAAAAACGAGAAACATATTTTTAAACTCGATTTTTTTTTCAACAAAGAATAAAAATAGTTTGTCGTAAAAAACAACTTTGAAAAAAATGTTAAAAAAATGTATTTTAAAGTTTAATTTGGTGAAGTGCATATAAATCCGAATATAGCGCTCTTACTTGTTTCTCATACTTTTTTTTAAATAAAATCGCTTGGCGATTTTATTTGAAGAAATTCTACAAATATGATTCGGCTGTACCGAATCTTCAAAAAATAATACTTTAAAATTAAATTAAAAAAAAAATTTTTTTAAAACAATTTTTTTTTTTCAAAAATTTAAAAAAATTTTTATTTTTTTCAGAAATTTAAAAAAAAAAAATTTCAATATTTTTTTTTCGAAATATTTTTTTTTTAATTTTTCTTTTATATTAAAAAATTATTTTTTTTTAATTTATTAGTGAAAAAAATGTATGACAAAATTTTTTTTTGAGAAAAAAAAATTCGGGATAAAGAATATGTTTCCCAATTTTGACCCATTGCTATAGCTTTATATACATCGTTTCAATGGACTTTGAAATATCTATCATTAGATATCCATATTGTCTACATTTATGACTTAGTAATCGAGATATAGATAAAAAAGATGCCAAAAATAAAGGTTGTCCCGGTTTTTTCCTTATATCTAAGCCATTTGTGGGTCGATTTTCTCGATTTTTAATAGCAGCCGAGTAGGAACAATTCCCAATATATTAATGTATGAATCATGTATGTAAGTTTTGTGGGGGCTACGGATAGTTGATTTCATCATAAAGGTGGACAGACGGACATGGCTATATCGACTTCGCTATCTATAACGATCCAGAATAATATACTTTGTATGGTCGCAAATGAAAAATGTAGAAATTACAAATGGAATGACAAACTTAAATATACGCTTGCTACTCATGGTAAATTTTTTATATTTTTACTGGTGATTTTTGGGGATACAATATTTTTTGGGGAAGAAGACAAGAACAAAATCTGGGAACCCCCTGCTCCAGTCATTTACAAAATATTTAGTTCCCATAGCTCCAAATTAATACGATGCTCAAAACATAAAATCGTATAACGACGACATCATTAAAACAAATTTAAAAATGTTTTGTACAAAAGAAGTTTGTGGGGATGTGAGCTAAAATAAAAACAAGCGAAAATAACATAAAAAAACAACGAAGCAATCAAATTTCAGTTGAAATTGTGGTTAGTGTTTACAAAAAAACGAATGAATAAGTCGATTTTCGGTGAATACTTTCTTAACATGAGCATGTTATAGAAACAAAGCTAAATTTAAGTATTTTATAAATATTGAAAAAGATTAACCAAAGAGGTCAAAAAAGTGAAATCTCGATGGTACGGTAAGAAATTTCTCATTTTGGCAAACCGATTACCCATTATTCAAATGCTCTAATTCAACCCATTTACACAAATGAAAATAATTTCGTATGCAAACTACTATATCAGAATACGTACAAAACAGTGCAGACTGTCAATGACCCATAACAGAGAAAAAGAGAAGAGAACGTTATTTTGTTTTGTTTTGCATTGTATGGCATATGAGTTTATATTACTACATATATGTATACAACAATACATGAATATGCTTACGTGCCACCCCCTCCCTTTGGATGCATATTACACAGATAAAGTATACTTTTTTTGTTCACATAACGACAAAACACGCGTATAACTTTTGAACATATGTATTATTTTAAATTTCTTTTTGCACACAATTACATACAAACATTGAAATGAATGAATCTACATAAATATAGATATTTAAATAAAAAAAGAGGGTTTGCATTTACTTTTTAGATATTCTTAATATGAATCTGTAACAATTTACTTCAATAAAAAATTTCCTTTAATTGAGTTAAGCTGTTGTTATTAAGGAATCAAGAGGAAAAAACCTACTCAATGTGCCAATTAAATAAGAAATGAACAATGAGCAGCTAATGTGTAAAACATCATATTTTAGAGTTTAGAAAAAATTATACAAAGTAAGATTAAAATTAAAATTTAAGTCTTGAATTTAAAACTACTTAAACAAATCTGAAAGTGAAGTTATTAAAATTTTAAAATCAGATTGTATTGAAAAATTACTCGAGTTTTTCCAGAACCAAAATGCAGATATATGATAAAAAAAACAATATTTGTGACCTATGATATCCAATATCAAGAAGAGCATGTACATGATTTATGGTGCATTTTATATAATATTTCTATTCGGTGTATGACTTAAAAATGCGGAATTTACAATAGATGAAGTAAGTCATTTTGAAAGGGTACATAAATATCTGTCTTTATACTCACTTAGTTATTGAGTGTAAACAACCATTTCTTTCTTGCTTCGAAAATGTGAAATTTTGTGCCAATCATGCGTCATATGCCTTACCTCTTACATTTGAAAAAATGCCTCTGAAGTAAACCGATTGCCCACCGAAGCTTTTGGTGATAAATTTTTGCGTTTTGTGGTGATTTTGACTCGTAAGACAAAGAGTTACCCAATCAGTAATTTCAAAACGTTTGCGAGCCGGATTCATCCAAAAACAGGAAATTGCGTACCACACGAACTTGAAAAGTTTGGGCTCATTTTAACCCCAAGTGATATTGAGGGTTAATTTCCATTTTTGTGCTATTATTATAAATACTAGACTTCATGCTATGTTTTTCTTAAGTTTCATCATAATCGGCCCAAAAATAAATAACATTTCGCTATCTTTAAATTAGAAATTCCAAATATTGAATAATTTGACATTTGAACTTCATAATTTAAGGTTTTACATTTTCCAATATTACTAAAACCATCACATTATATTTAGAATTATCTGGACTATAATTTTCTGAATAGGGTTTACTTAAAATTCATAATAATAAGGAAATAGAACTCATTCGCCAAAAAATTGCCAAATAATTGGTTTTTCTCGAAAATTTCAAAATTTAAATCGGAGGTACAGAAAAACTATAAGAGATATTTTCATAATTTTGCACAGTTTTATTCCCTATTATATTCTAAATAAATCCCAATGAGATGATCAAAAAATTCGGAAATTTGTTTAACAAAATTATTAAAAATTTGAAAATGGAATTTAGAAACTGTCGTTAACAAAATTTTATTTATTGGTCATACCTGCGAATAGTTTAACGGTATCGTACGAAGACAAAAACTCATACACAAGTAAATATGTAAATATTATAATTAAAAATGAGCTTTTCTATTAATATTTATTAAAATATGTCAATTTTACTCCTACATTTCTTGTTCTCGTGGCCTGAGACACGATAATGGCCTGGGGAATTTTTAATAACTTTACAATTTTTTGACCAATTTCTGTTTTTTATGTCTCGTTAGAATGACAATTACGTGCACATTTCTATTATTTTAAATTGAATTGCAAAAGTAATTTTTGAATGGCATAATTTTGACAAAAACTGAAAAAAAAAATAATTTTTTCCCCTTGTAAATGCATCTCAAAACTTCAGAGGGCTTGCGGCACGTCTTAACCCCAACCGATTTTGAAAATTTTTCAAGATGATTCTTGAGCCTTTTAAAATTGTTTATGAACATAAAGAACCCGTGTTCTAAGTTTTAACAAATTTGGAACAGGTGCTTTGTCAAAAGTGTATGTTTCCTTCCTTCCCTCCAAACATGTGGTCTATAGAAATTTTTGTTGCACCAATGTTTTATTTAGTTTTATTATTAAAATTGGACTAGCTGGTAGAAATTACAGATTTATTTCCGGATTTTTCGAAATCCACTGTGCACCGCTATTAAACTGGATTTTCATTAATTTCTAACTGAATTATTTGAATTAAGAAGAAAGAAAATGTGGATTTAAAATTACATTAATAGCATAAAATTCATTCAGAATTCCTTTAACAAAAGTTTTACAAATACCGCATATTGCTTTTGTTGTTTCACAAGAGTTTCTTTAATGAAATCTAAGAATTTGTAACACATTTATCTGCAGCATCAATATTTTATTATAGCTTGTTTAGTGATTAATAACAAAATCCAATAAATTCATTATAAATCATATTAAAACCTTGCAAAGCACCCCTTAAAATGTCTTAATATTATTCGCAAATAACATTGTTTATAAGAGAATCTTACAAACCCCTTAATAAAAGTTTGTTTATCTCGTATAATTTATTCCAATCACAAACGCCAACAAAAAGCGTGATCAACAGATGCATTTGATATCGTGGTTGCAAAAAAGTCCTTTAATAACACCAAAAATTTTGTATAAAGACCTCAAATCTAATTGGGGGAGGCTTTTTGCACTCGGCTCTTCAGTTTCTTGTAACGGCAGTGGTGGTAAACAAAAGCCATGAAAATATATATAAAAAAATAAAGGAAAATAAGAAAAAAACAAAGTATTAACAATATTTTTTGGATGATATTGTTGTTGTTGGTGTTGCTGCGTTTGGTAGGCGTTAGATCTAAATGCTTGAAAAATGTTTAAGCCACAACTGTAAAATACAGGAAATTGTAGACACGCGTTAGTGGCGGCGGTGAATATTTGACGATGGCGTTGGCCATGATGATGATGTTGTTGTTGGTTTTGGTGGTTGTTAGAACTGATGTTGTTGTTGTACAATAGTTAAAATAGCCAGACAGTCCAATAAACGGAAACGCACACACAGGCATACAGAATATAAACTAAAGTAGTCAACTTGCCAGCCATCTAGACAGACAGACAGGCTGGCTGACTGCATGTCAGAGCAAAAATTTTGATGTTCATAACAGCGTCATGTTGCTGACTTGATGTATGTGTTAAATTTATTTCCATAGACTCGTAAATGAGGGTTGTTTGTTTGTTGGTTCGTTCGTTCGTTTGTGTCTAGTAATTATATTCTTATGCTTGTTTGCAATTTTCATATATAAAATTATGCAAAAATTGCGTTTAAAGGATTTTCTAAAATTACAAATAAAGTGCTATAATTGAGTTGCATCTGTTTGATTTAAACTTAATTTGTATTGGTTGCAAAAGGGTTGGGAAAATTTTAATAATTGCTTTTAAATACTGGGCCATTAGCAGTTTCCCTTTCTTTAAATAATAATGGAAACAAGTAAGAGCGCTACATTCGGCTGTGCCGAATCTTATATACCCTTCACCAAATTATACTCAAAAATAAAATTTAAAAAATTTTTCGAAATTTTTTTAAAAAATTTTTTCCATTTTTTTTAAATTATTTTAATTTAAAAAATTTATTTTTTTTAATTTATTAGTGAAAAAAGAGTTTTTTTTGAAAAAAATTCTGGTTAAAAAATATTTTTCCCGATTTTGACCCATTGTAGGTCCAACTTACTATATTGAAGATTTGGATCCCTCAGATATCTGGGGTCTTCAGAAAATTGATTTCAACAGACAGACAGAGAGACAGACAGACAGACAGACAGACAGACAGACAGACAGACAGACAGACAGACAGACAGACAGACAGACAGACAGACAGACAGACAGACAGACAGACAGACAGACAGACAGACAGACAGACAGACAGACAGACAGACAGACAGACAGACAGACAGACAGACAGACAGACAGACAGACAGACAGACAGACAGACAGACAGACAGACAGACAGACAGACAGACAGACAGACAGACAGACAGACAGACAGACAGACAGACAGACAGACAGACAGACAGACAGACAGACAGACAGACAGACAGACAGACAGACAGACAGACAGACAGACAGACAGACAGACAGACAGACAGACAGACAGACAGACAGACAGACAGACAGACAGACAGACAGACAGACAGACAGACAGACAGACAGACAGACAGACAGACAGACAGACAGACAGACAGACAGACAGACAGACAGACAGACAGACAGACAGACAGACAGACAGACAGACAGACAGACAGACAGACAGACAGACAGACAGACAGACAGACAGACAGACAGACAGACAGACAGACAGACAGACAGACAGACAGACAGACAGACAGACAGACAGACAGACAGACAGACAGACAGACAGACAGACAGACAGACAGACAGACAGACAGACAGACAGACAGACAGACAGACAGACAGACAGACAGACAGACAGACAGACAGACAGACAGACAGACAGACAGACAGACAGACAGACAGACAGACAGACAGACAGACAGACAGACAGACAGACAGACAGACAGACAGACAGACAGACAGACAGACAGACAGACAGACAGACAGACAGACAGACAGACAGACAGACAGACAGACAGACAGACAGACAGACAGACAGACAGACAGACAGACAGACAGACAGACAGACAGACAGACAGACAGACAGACAGACAGACAGACAGACAGACAGACAGACAGACAGACAGACAGACAGACAGACAGACAGACAGACAGACAGACAGACAGACAGACAGACAGACAGACAGACAGACAGACAGACAGACAGACAGACAGACAGACAGACAGACAGACAGACAGACAGACAGACAGACAGACAGACAGACAGACAGACAGACAGACAGACAGACAGACAGACAGACAGACAGACAGACAGACAGACAGACAGACAGACAGACAGACAGACAGACAGACAGACAGACAGACAGACAGACAGACAGACAGACAGACAGACAGACAGACAGACAGACAGACAGACAGACAGACAGACAGACAGACAGACAGACAGACAGACAGACAGACAGACAGACAGACAGACAGACAGACAGACAGACAGACAGACAGACAGACAGACAGACAGACAGACAGACAGACAGACAGACAGACAGACAGACAGACAGACAGACAGACAGACAGACAGACAGACAGACAGACAGACAGACAGACAGACAGACAGACAGACAGACAGACAGACAGACAGACAGACAGACAGACAGACAGACAGACAGACAGACAGACAGACAGACAGACAGACAGACAGACAGACAGACAGACAGACAGACAGACAGACAGACAGACAGACAGACAGACAGACAGACAGACAGACAGACAGACAGACAGACAGACAGACAGACAGACAGACAGACAGACAGACAGACAGACAGACAGACAGACAGACAGACAGACAGACAGACAGACAGACAGACAGACAGACAGACAGACAGACAGGAAATTACAAACGGAATGACAAATTTATATATACCTTTCTCACGAAGGTGAAGGGTATAATAAGACCAACATCTTTAAAACAGGTAGTCTAATGAACTCGTTAATCAATGGGTTCACAAATATAAAATTAAATCTGTAACTACTTATATATAATAATTTAAGCAAATAAAATTTTACTTAATTATAAATATAAGTATACTAGCTGAACCCGGTCCGCGTTGCTGGCCCTTAGAAAATATCTTTTTTATATTGCATCTCGATTTTAATATACAGTGTCGGACAAAGTCGGTGATCCAATCTCAATGTTAATAAATGTGGTGGCAGTCCGGCTGGTTCCAATGAATTAAAAAATTCATTAGGATAATCGACGGCTTGTTCTTCGTTCATTACTGTGTCAATCGATTTGCATTTTATTGTTTTGACAGGCAATTTCAATTGTATTTGTTTATTGAGCACATTAACATCATAATTTGTTGGTGCCAAAATTGAATGTTCCCACAGCCAATCCGAATTTTTGTAGTTGGTTGTAAGACTTGGGAATACCTTGTCAACAACACAACAAAATTTTGTTTCATTTCTGATGTTTCGGCGACGCATTTGCTGAAGCCGTGATTCTCGTTCTCTTCCCATTTCTGCGGCTCTAGACGTAGATGCCCTTTCTAAAACAATTTTATTTGAATAAAACCGTTATTTTTATTAAAAGTGGAATGCGGAGAGTTATTCAAAATATTATTTTATTTCATAGACTTCATACGGAAATTTCTTATTCATGCACCTAATATGCAAGTGTAAACAAAATTGTCATTTCCAGTGAAATAAATTTGAAGGAACTTCGCATCATCATTGGGAAACCGGAGCAATGATCCAATTCTGTGGTACATTTGGCCTTGAACTTTAAAGGTGGGCATGAAGCCGACGTCATTTAAAATCATGAGTTGCACTTTTGGATATTTTGAAGGAAGTGCTTGGAAATAGGATTGGGCCGGAAATGTAACTTAGAAGCAGCTTAGACGGCTCAATAACTGGTGGCAGAATAACTTTACCGTTCGAACAACAAATTCCCGGAAATTCCTTGGGGAACTTCAAAACGCGGCAATGTAAGCAATGTTTGTCCATTGCGGCAATCAGTACGTCCTTGTGATTCCTGTAGTCATCATACTTATTGTAATAAAATGCCGGCAACTTTAAATCGATTCCTTCTCTTGATCGAGCCATTCAGGAGCGATTGGCTTCTAGTCTTTCGATATGCTGCTGAGGTGTCTCTGCAGCACTCGATGAAGATGCAATGCGACGCATTTGCTGGAGCCGTGATTCTCGTTCTCTTCCCGTTTCTGCGGCTCTAGACGTAGATGCCCTTTCTAGAACAAATTTTATTTGAATAAAACCGTTATTTTTTATTAAAAGTGGAATGCGGAGAGTTATTCAAAATATTATTTTATTTCATAGATTTCATATGGAAATTTCTTATTCATGCATCTAATATGCAAGAGTAAACAAAATTGTTTATCATCGATTGATAAAATAAAAGAACTTTTAAAGTACCGGATATTTGTTGAAATGTATTCCTTTCTTCGCTTACACCAAATAATTCGCTTCAGAGTACACCACTTTGAATTAAAATTTTTAGAATGATGTTAAGAAACGAAATGAAAATTGTCATTGTTTGAACGTTGGGAATAAAAAAAAATGATTTATGTATTTCTCCAATTGAAAAAAATTTTTTGGTCGACAAAATTAATTTTTTTTGAAAAATTTTTTTTTTGCCAAATTTTTTTTACAACAATCACTGACTTTGCCTGTATATAGGAAACTAAATAAACTATCTCTGAGAATTGAAGAAAAGGTCGATCAACAATTATACCATAATCTTTTTTTTTTATGTCATTAGCGGTATAGTATAAAAATTTGATTCTGCCACGCCATTCCGTCCATAGACCGAAAACCAAAAATCTGACTATACAGTGTTACCCGCTAGGCTTTTCTAAAGATTCCGTAAAAATGTTATCAAAATCGGTCTAGCTGTTTTTGAGTCCATGCGGAACATACATACACAAATCTGTTTTTATATATACATGGCATTAACGGTATAATGTAAAAATTTGATTTTTACAAACCCCTCCGCCCACAGACCGAATATCAAACATCTGACTTTACAGTGTTACCCGCTGGGCTATTCTGAAGATTCCCTGAAAATTTCAACAAAATCGGTCCAGCCGATTTTTATATATATAGATGGCATTAGCGGTAAAATGTAAAAATTTAATTTTGCCACGCCCCTCCGCCCGTAGACCGAAAATCAAAAATCTGACTCTACAGTGTTACCCGCTAGGCTATTCTGAAGATTCCCTGAAAATTTCATCAAAATCGGTTCAGCCGTTTTTGAGTTCATTCGGAACATACATACATACATACATACATACCCACATACATACAAACATCCATTTTTATATATATAGATGAATATATTGAATATTCTTTAGTTTAAAAGTAACCATTTATCATAGTTTTTAATTAACTCCACTTTTAATCATTAGCAAAACACAAAAAACTACAATATTTTTTTAATCGAATTTTTAATCAAAGTAAAATTCTGCTTGTAAAGAAGGAAAACAACAATTGCAACAAGAACAACAGCAAAAAAAATTGTCATCGTCATTTTCATCATCATTAATAAAAATATTTACTTTCCATATTTTCCACTTTTGTATTTTCTCTGATATGTTTCTCTTTTCACATTTTTGTTGTTGGTAATCAATCATATTCATATTCAAATGTTATTCATACATTATATTTCATACTTTTGGTACTGATGATGATGCTGCTGATGCTGATGCTGTTGCTTTTGTATTGTTTCAACTCATTACTTATACTACACATAAATATCATTATACATACATATTTACACACATACATTGTAATTTAACATCACTTATACCCAGAGAAAAAAAATATAGTTGTATATGTTTTTCTGGAACCATTTCATAATTTTTACAAGTTTTTTTTAATAATATTATAGTCACAGTAATAATATATATGATTGTGTTAACCATAATATGGAAAAGTTAAGATTTACATGATTGTCGCAATCTTATATCATATATTGTAGTAAATAAATACATATATGTTCATGACAATCATGTTAATGGTGAATTATATCATAATATGTTGTTCTGTGATATCCATATGCCGAGAACAACATAATATGGTAAATCCTTCATCATAGAAAATGGTTTTCACGGTAATATACATGTTTACTGCAATCACATATATGACTGGGACAGTCATATGCATCCTAACTTTACCATATTATGGTTGCCACAATGATATAAATAATTTTGTTAAAAAAAAGTGTAAAAAATGTTGAAATTGTTACAGTAAACATGTACAACTACATTTTTTTTCTCTGCGTGCATACACTATTACATTCAAGTGCACTTGTGTTTCCTCTGTTTGTTACTTTACTGTCAGCCCCACAATATCAGCTCATCTGTTTGACGAGTAGATAAATATATATATGTATGTAAGTATGAATGTATGTATGTATGAGAGAGGCTTAGATGAGTGGGAAATAGAAAATTCACTGCTAGAAAAAATAAAAAAGAAATATAGTAAAGTAAAATAAAATAGAAACCTATGTACAGATGTTACAGCGTACAAATCTATGAAGGAGAATCAATTGCCTCAAGTACTGTACGTAATTTCTGACAGCACAAATAATAATGGCTTAAATGTCAACTGATGTGATTGATGAAATTGACAATTGTCCCCAATACTGCTCGTATACTCTTGTATTCGTTCGTATTCGTACTTGAGTTGTTTGTTGTTGTTGCTTTGGCATAAAAAAGGAATTAAGGACGTTAGAATCAAGAGGCTGACTATAAAATGTATCAATGATGGATTTACGTTTCTTTCTTCTTTTTTTTTTTTTGTTTGCTTGTTTGTTGTTTTCTTGTTTTGCAAAAAGGACGAGAAAAATAGAAACTAAATAACAAAAGTTAAAAGCTTAAGTATTGTATACACCAAGTATGTAAAAAGCAATACAGTGGGTTTAAAATATCGAAATACAAAATAAATAATGTTACAAAATCCATTGCATTTTGTCGTATTATTCAGAAAACTCTAAACTGTATGAATCCACACAAGAGTTTCAAATCCGTAGAGATTAATATGTAAATATTTTGTGTAACCTCCATATTTTGATAATTTTAAAATGTAAACAACATGATGGAGGCATTAAGAGATGTTTAATCTCTAAATATTAGAATAGAAAATTCATCGATTTCGTAAAATAACTCTTTTTTAAATATCATACTTTTTACACCAATCTGCGATAGGATAATTGCTTTAATTCTGTTGTTTAATAATTTTATATTTCTTCACATAAATATAAATTACAATTTTTAAAGTTTTGAGATTATATTTGATTTTTTTAAGGATATTTTCCAATATTAAATGCGATTTTAGGTATGAGAAAGCTGGATTTGGAAACAAAATATTAAAAATAGCTGAATCTTAACAATTATGGTATGAAAATGGGGGATTTGTAATCAACAAGCAGGATACTGAACTGAATTTTTAAAACGAATGGAAGCTATTGATAACCACTAGCGATTAGTCGGTTTGGGGGGTTCTTGTTTTCTATACTTAATCTTGCCAATAGATAACCTTCATCATAAATATTATTATAGACTCTAGACTCCCGTGGTCATTGTTAGCTGTGATATTTTCCCATCTTTTTGGCAACATATGGATTCCAAATCTAAAAGAACTGCTAATCTTTTGAGGCCAAGAACGAATCAAGTCAATATCGGATTACAAAGTGAAGCGTATCCCAAAGAAAGCGTTCTACATCGATCGAAACAAAAAATAGTCGGACGAGGCAGGTCTGAAGTATAAAGCAGGTGCAAAATTTCTCAACCACTTCTTTCTAAATATTTTTTTTAACAGGTTTCTTTTACGGTTTCATGTCTGGCCGCATATTCTGCGCGGTTTTAGGCCAAAGCTCGCTTCAAACAAATCAGTTGCGTTCGGTACAGGTTCCCTGTAATAGTCTGGCCAGATTTCAGCAGCACATAATAGCCAGGACACTTTTGTTCCCACCAAATACAGTGCATTACCTTAGATATCCGGCTTTGGTGTAGTTTCGGCTGATTGAACGGACTTCACATACGATCTCTCACTCTTCGCGGGGTAGTGCTTCGTTGCAAAATTGATTTGCTATTATAGCGTTCTCTCGGCTTCATATCGTATGGAAGCCAATTTCACAGCTTATGAGTGAATCACTGTTCGCAAAGGTTTCAAAATTCCTGATTAAGTAGCTTCCAATAATTTTGCAAGCTTTTGTTGCCTTTAAACATCTTTCTCTTCTGTGTCAAAATCATCACTTCTGAACCGCACAAACCAACTTTTGCACATTAAAACCAATGCAGGACATTCACCATAAGCTTCGGTTAGCTGTGTGTGTTCTTCACCGGCAGTTTTACTTCAAATTAGAGAAGTAAAGCAAAACTTCCCGCATATGACGCTTTGCTGCCACAAACACTACAATTTTCAATAAAAACAAAAACTACATTCAAAAGATACGCAATATATTGTAAATTCTGCACTATTAAGTCATACACCCAATATATTTACAAGATTTTTGTTAAAGAAGTGGCATAAGAAATTTAGTCAGGATAAGCCTTCAAAAAACGGGCAATATGGTCACTAGGGTGGTTTTATAAAATCGATTTCCAATGTTTATAGATGCTCACATGTAGAATTGTGCAAATTTGTGTAAAAATAAGATTGTAAAAGTCTAAGCTCAATATTACTTTGCCTTCCCGTGCCAAAAGAGCCCCGAAGTTTTAAAACTGTCTAAAACTTTTTCACATTTCGACCTCACTTTTTTCTCAACTATTTTGGCATCTCTTGAACTTTACGCCAATTTATCCTCGCACGATGTATTTACTGACAATAAAAATCGCGAGTCATTGGGATGGAAAGCTAAACTTCTCCAGGAGGAATGTGCTGAACGTTTAGCAATATTGTTAAGCAAAGGATATGATGAAGAGCTACTGGGATCCCCAGTATACATATACATATAAAAGCTATATGTATATGTATTGTGAACTTATATGTGAATATGTGTGGAATCTGAAAATAAAAAGAAAAATAGCGCAAAAGATTTTGTCTTACAAAGACTTAGAAGAAGACGAACGATCTGCAAGAATATTAATGGTGAAAGTTTCGGAAAAAAAGGCCGCAAAACTTTAAAAATGTTGCACTTCATAATTTGCTTTGGAATCAAAGTCTGGCTTTTTTCGAATATTTTAAAGTTAAAACTGATTTTTGGAGAGAGGACCCAAATAAATGGTCCGAAAATAAAGATTTCTTAATACTCCAAAGTTTTGCAAGAGGTATGAAGATAGTAAACGACGGGGCTGAAAGAGGAGGTAAGCTAATTGAAGATTTCAGTAACAATTTCTATTTCAGGTGATAGTGGAATGTCGACACTTACAAATGCGCCTTATTTCTACCTTCGGCTCAGTTTATTATTTTTACATAGGAAAACAATAAATTTTAATTAAGATAATTGGTCAATTCACAAGGACTCTTATCAGTCATATTGTCATAATGTTTTCACAATGGGTTTTATTGCTTTTCAAGCAACAAATGTCCTAAAATAATACTACTTTCTATGCTATGATTATTGTGTTATCGTAACGAACCAGCAGAGACCAACGCCGAATCCCTAAGAGTCGGTAAAGTCGAGCCGCCGAGTCGTGATATATTAGGACATTATGGCAATATGACTGATAAAAGACCTTGTGAATTGACCAATTATCTTAATTAAAATTTATTGTTTTCCTATGAATTATAATAAATTTAGTGTAAAGTGAATAAAGTAGTTTTTCATAAATCATCATCTAAATCAGAAAAATGGAGATATTTCATGAAAAGCGGTGTTTTTGAAAACTTCTTTCGGCACGGGAGCTAAAACTTTACAATTTAATTTTGTCATAAAGTGGATGAACTTTATAAATTTATTGTTATCTTTATAATTTTTCTTATAAAAAACCACCATACCCCACAAATAGTAATATGTATCCAAATATTTGTAAAAAATGTCTTTGGTAATAAAAACGTTATCTCCATTTAATAAACATATTGGCCCACCGTCCACCAACGACTTATTGCAAGGAAAAGCTAAACAACAACAGAATCAAATAGCAAGCGGAAGAGAGGGAAACCAAAAGAGGTACAAGATGAGAAAAAAAAAAAGAAATATAGAAATAAGCAACATTAAAGTACAAAAGCATATTTTGTTGACACTTGAATAAAAACATCGACTCTTTTATGTCAAGCACTTTCGAACATACATGCATGATGTTACTGATGATGACGACTTTGCTGCCTGCCACTGCTGCTACCGAACAATGTAGAGGAATTCCTCTGTAAGACTTGAACATGTTAAAGTGTGTAGCAGTAGTTGTAGGAGGAGGAGGAGGAGGACTAGGACGACTAAAAGGAAAAGGACGAGGTATAAAAAATTGTGATACTGATGAATTACAATGATGGATGATGCTAATGTGAGCGTTAAATATACGTAACAGGCAACATTTGTGCCTTTTCTTTACATGTATCTTTAATGTTTTGTGTATGTTTCGAATTTCTGTTCTTATTTATTAATTTTATTTTTTTTCAGTGAAATAAGCAGACAGACATGCCAGCAGTAGGGAAAGTGGGAGGACAAAAAGTTTAATTGTTTTTATTTGAAAACTTTTTTGTTTGTTTGTTTGTTTTTTTTAATATTTATTGATGCTGTGTTACAAAGAAACAAACATATACAAGTGTTTATGCTATTGCTGTTGTTGTATCATAATGATGATGACGGTATAATAGAATTATGTATGTGAGTGGATATATGTGCAGATGTCAATATTATGTACAATTAATAAATGTTAATAGATGAGTATAAATTTATTTTGTAAATAAAGTAAAATAAATAAAACGTGAGATAAGATTGATGAGAGTTTTGTAACATTAATAATAACTGCAAAAAAAAAAAATATATAAAAAAAAAAACAACCAACCATATGGAGTGATATTTACGACTACGAGTATTAACTATAATTAAATGGAAAATATGGCATATTTTTAAATTAATAATCATATAAATTAACAATACATTATCTTTTGATGAGCGAGTATTTACTTTATACTTATTTGCAGAGTTACTGTGTATTTTTTTAGTAAAATGACGTTATATATCCTTATTTTGGATTGTTTTTGAAACTACTACAAAAAATTATTGTTAAATGCTAAAATGTTTAAGTGTTAGATTGATGAATAGGAGTGATTCCAAATTGATTGTTTTTCATTACTAGACAAAGGCATTGCAGCTTAAAATTTATACAAGTCTTTTAAATATCTACAGACCAAATCTCGAAATATATGAATAGCAACTGTAAATAAAACTGACTTTAAAAATAAATGAAAACAAAATATAATTTTGCGGTCACTTTTTTTTTAATTTTATTCCCCTCCAAATTTGATCATAACTTCGAAAATTTTTCCCACGAGTACAGCCCGCATCAAATTGTTGGACTTTTTTTTTTTTTTTAACTAACAAAGTGACTATAAGAAACATAAGTGAAAGAAAAACAAATTTATTTCAATTTGTTGGAATTTCTTTATTAACACACACAATCTTTAACTCACACACGCTGGAAAAAGAAAAATTATTAAAAAACTGTTAGTCGTTGGAGGGCAAAGTAAACTTAAATAAGAGACAACTTTCACATCCACAGAAATAGTAGACTTCATGCACTCACTCACTCCATCCACTCTTTTCTACTCGTACTTGCAAAAGAAACAAATTTGTTGGCGACTCTGGGGAAATTAATAAAAGTGGTCAGTCAGTCAGTACAACAAAACAAACAACAAGAAACATTTTATATAATTTTGTTATTTTTGCTCGCCTTTTTGCATGTTCTTGAGAAAACAGAATTTAAATATGTCGTTACATTTGCTACATTTAGTATATGTACATGCTGAAAGCAATTTAGTTGATATATGGGGAAAGTAAGAAATATTGGAGAAGTTTACTAAAAATATTAAAAAAAAATTAGTTTCCTTTGACACGAACGATATTTCTAGTTAATAATTCATAATAAAGTAGAAATTTAAAAAATTCTTAAAAATACAGCTTTTGCTCAATTCAAATAAAAATTAAACCAATTCATAGATGTCTTTAGGAATTATCAGGGTATGGTTTTTTTATTTATTTACATATATGGGGCATTTCATGACAAGTGAACCAATTTTTGAAATATATGTCTTCCGATTGGGATGAAATTTGCACCATAGTTCTATTGGATAGTAATTCAGACACAATTTTTCAACAAGATCGTTCGGGAACTCTTTGAGTAAGAGGGGGTAAAAATTTTACATGTTGGCCAAGCAGGTGTTTTTTATCATTCATGTAACTTATTACCTATTGTTCTTAGTATCTCAAATAGTGTCTCAAATAGTTTAGATAGCAATTTCTTCAATCTTTCAAAAAAAAAAAAAAAATTTTAAAAAATGAAAAATTTTTGAAATTTTTTTCCGAAATCAAAAACATTTTTGACTTTCTTTTTAAAATGGGCGCTTTTCTTTCTGAAAAGAAAGCAAACGCTAGTGGGATGCGTTTGCGATATACATCAAAATATATATTTTTTAACTCAAAACATACAATTTTTGACTTTTTTGCAAAATCAAAAACTTTTCAAAATTTTTTTTTTTTTTTAATTTTTTTTGTTCGAAAGATAGAACTAATTTCATCGGAAGACATCGATTTCAAAAGTAGGTTTGAGAATCATTTAAACATACTATTTGTTCTTGATAACTTTTCTTTATTTGACTTTAAATAATATTTCATCGATTTTGCTTCCGAATTCGAAATATTAAAACTACAACAAAATGTTGATGGTTGCCTAAAGGAAAATGTGTTTTCTTTTTATAAATGCTGCTGTGTAGGATATACTCGTAAATTAATAGATTTTTTTTTTTAGTTTTTTGACTTTAAAATACAGAATTTAAAATAGATGCCAAATCTTTTGAGCGCGGTTTTTGTTTATAATAACTTATATGTCGTTTTGAAAGGTACATATCTGACATTTCTTCTCACTTAGTTTTTGAATATTATAATCACAAATTTTCAGATATCAATCAGCTGGTTTCAGAAATATGGCAATAGAAAAATAACAAATAAAAATGTCAATATAGTTGTGGTTTGGAAATAGGGACAAATATAGCTCACACTCGTTGCCTATTGGAAATTTAATTTTTTTCTATCGTTTTGCAAACTACAATCATTGAAAACTTCTTTGACACCTGTCACTTGTTGTATATCTGTAATAATCTGCGATTATAATGTAAACAAATATCACCTAGGCCAGCCAAAAAACATTGAAGACCAACTCAACATGAGCTTGTAAATCATAGGGAGCTACTCAAGCAGCAATTTAAAAATGCAGTAGGATTCATCCAAAAGCAGGGAGACCTTGAAATACGATTTTCCATGTACGAAATTATGTTTTAACGCTATAAATGAAAATACTTTTTTCACCGAATCATTAGTTGCGATGAAAAATGGATCCATTACAATAATCCGAAGCGTAAGAGATCACTTGTGAAGCCCAGCAAACCGCAGAATCGTCACCAAAACTAAATTTCCATGGTGCTAAGGTTATTCAGTGTATTTGGTAGGAGCAAAAGGGTCCTATCTATGACAAGCTGCTGAAGTCTGAGCAAACCATCACAGGCAGTGATGTTAACTTTTTTGTTTCGATTTCCGTACAGCCGTATACAAAGTCTTCAACAAAAATAATAATATTTTCTTACAATTTTGAGAAAATGAGTGAATTCACTTAATTATGAATAAATTCGAAAATAATCCCTCGATTTATATGATCGATATCTCGTTTTGTTCCTATTACATGTGGCTTTGTGATAAAGTCATAAATCTGAACAATTTCTGTCGTTTTCGATTTTTTATGATTTTTTTAAAACAAAAAAAATTTATATTTTCACGTAAAAATTATATTTATTGTTTCAATTTGTTATTATAACTCCGAAACTGTTGAGCTGATTGAAACGCAATATATATGTGAAAATTTGCTCATAGCATAGGAAAAATGTTTTCAAAATTTAATCAATCGAAAGAAGATCATTAATTACTCAATTATATGTATAGCAAACAAAAAACTGAAATTTTGTGAAAATGTGCGAATTCACTTAATTGTGAATAAATTCGGAAAGAATCCGTCGATTTGTATGATCAATAACTCATTTTGTTCCTATTACATGTGACTTTGCGATGAAGCCATAAATATAAACAATTTCTGTCGTTTTCGATTTTTCAGGATTTTTGTAAAACAAAAAGAATTGCTATTTTTACGTAAAAATTATGTTTATTTCTTGCTTAAATATTATAACTCCGAAACTACTGAGGCGATTGAATCGCAATATATAAGAGGATTAAAGGTTATCTAAATCTCAACATTTCTAAGTTTATTTTAATAACAATGGACTGAGCCCGACCCTTTTTGTGGAGAAACATCTAACAAAATTTATATCTCATTACCAGCCATCAGCTGGTACCTTGAACTGTTGCTATTTTCAATATATTTTAAATTCTAAAAAAAACTGAACAATTTTAAAAATCTACATATTTTTGTTTCATTTGTATACCATTTTTAAAGACTATAAAAATATTCAAAATCTAGCGACCCTAATTTATATAGGATTTGATCTGTTAGTACACGCAGAGAAATAACATGGTTCGACATGTTTGCGATAACAATATTATGTTCTTTGTAAAAATATATTGTTGTCTTAAATTATAATTGTTGTTTTAATTTAGGTTTAACAATATTATAGTTACTGTTAACGTTTATATTTTCATCGCAATTATAAATATAAATATTGACAACTAAATAATGATAAATAGGTAAACATATTATTATTATGTAAAAAATAACATAACATTAAAAGAAAGAGGTGAAAGATTTTGTAGCTGATTTTTGTTTCATTTCGAAACACAAAATAAATGATCACATATTATTTGGTTATAAAATTATCGATATTTTGCAAGAGAATGTTGTAGAAAAATGTCCAATTTTTAGTCTTCAAATAAAAATCCCCAGAGTTTCCGCTCCTAGTTGCCTATCTTCTTATTATCAATGACCTTTAGTGTCATCTATATGAAAAAAAAAAACACTGTGTTTTCCATCAAAACCTATAATTTTGTTTCTGAATTCCCATATAATATTCCACTGCAGGATATTATAGTTTATAGTTTTTATATAGAGTAACTGAAATTCGTTTTTGTGTAACATTATTCAATTGCAAAACTTTGTTCTTGTTTATTTGTTTCCCTTTTTTTTAATTTTTACGCTACTTCTGCCCTAGGACACGAACATGAAAATTAAAATTGAAAAAGTTTTAAGCTGTACACAAGTGAATGAAAAGTGGAAATGAATCCTTAGAGTGTTATAAACATGAAATGCCACTATTTGCACAAACATTCACACTAACGTAAGTGTGTGTGTGTAACATAATGCATATATATTGATGTAGGGAATTCGAATTTGACCTTTTTCAAAACACATTCCCTATTGTGGCTTGTTTTGCAAGTGTCATAAAAATGGGTCAGCTTATAAGCTTTAAGCTAAGCTTTTACCAAACACAATTTTCCAATTGGAATTAATCCTACACTAATGAGTAAAATTTGTTAAAATAATTGAACAAAATGTGATAGAAGTGTAACCCAGTAAACAATTTTAAAATATTATAGAACAAAAAATTTGTTAATTTGGTGTTGTGTTAGTTTTTGACACAAATTTGTAATATTATGTAATGACATATTTTTGTACCCTTCACCATGAGTGGTAAATATATATTTATAGTAGTTTCAACAATATTCATTTGCAATCGTATGAGGTATATATATTCTCGATTAATATAGATACCCCAAATAACTTACGATCATGTATGATACATCAATATATCGAGTATGGTTCTAAATAGATATGTTATGGAAAACATGTCTCTAAATATGATTCTATAAGTATATAACCGAAAACCAATAAAGTGTTGTTAAAATATTTAAATAGTTGAAATTGAAGTTGAATAAAACTAAATAAATAATTTACAATCATTAAAATATCTCTTTTTATTCTACCCTATACTTAGTTCTTGCAATTTTTAAAGCAATTGTAGCTTTAACTAACAAATTTTATTAATGTTCCTCAAATTGATTTATTTCTTGATGCGAGTTCAGGTGATATCCCTTATCTAACCTTTGTGTGAAAACCCACGCATAGTTTGTATGTTTTATACTTTTTTAAACAAATTGTTTAAGAGATGTTCATAAAATGTTCTGGGAAATCAACTTAAATAAAGGGTGCCTCAGTAAGAGTGCTCTTAAATTTAGTGTTTTTTTTTTGCCGTGGAGCCCACTTGAAGGATATTTTATTCCAAATCTAATAAGAACATGTCTTCTTTACAATCCAATAAAACAATCACATTATGTGTTTTTATTTTAAAATGAAAATGTGCATTCTTACTTAGACACTCTTTATTTTTTGTTAATGAGATATTATAAACACGATCTTGATTACCCTTGTGTGTGATTTTCTACACATACATATGGGTAATTCCACGAGAATGACTACACTAAAATATTACTATGTCAAAGTATTTAGAGCTTATTACAACATTTTAAGTGCAAAAATAATACAGTGCACTCGCGGTAACGTGAACACCGTCTAACGTGAACACCGCCTAACGTGAACAAGCTTTTGTTTACATTGAGTACTCCGTAACGTGAACAAACTCAGAAAGCTCTATAACGTGAACAATTTTTTTTTTACTGCATTTGTTTTCTAAGCATGTAGAAACACAAATACATATATTAAATTCGATTTTTGAACTTTAGGGAATCGCCTTATATTAAAAATGTGTTTGTATCCTTTAAATTGATATTTTTTGTATGGCAACGTATGAATAATTTTATTTCAATGTATATTTTCTCGTAATCTAGTTTTGTTTTGTAATGCATTTTAATCAATCTTTTTTTGTTTTATATTTTAATAATGAAAATAATAATAAAATAATTTCACGTTCAAACGTGTAGAACACAGGTTTATATTATAAAATTTTATATTTTTTCCATGAAATTGGACAATCGCTTGAATTGAACAATTTCAGTAACATGAACTCCCTTGGTTTTAATTAGTTCAGGTTACCGCGAGTGCACTGTAGTTTAAAGTGACTATATTTATTATTTTAATTTAATTTGTATGTTTTAGGCTAAGATTGCGGTGAAAACTAAGCTCCGAATTAGCATGTAGTATGATGTGACTTTGACTCTGATTGTTTTTTGCTACACAGAGAAAATAGATACGTGATGGCAACCGAATCGAATGATTCTACTTTAGTAACCAAATTTTACAGTTGTGGCTAGCAAATTTTAGGTAACAAAAGTTTGGTTGCTTCAACCGACATTCTTCTTTAGCAACTGACCTTCTGTTGATAGAACCGAAAAATTCGATGTGTTTGTATACATATATTTACAGAATATATATTGCTTTACTATGCTTTACTGTCACGTACGATATTAAATTTTATTTATTATAAAATGATCCAAAGACTATTTTTATTTAAATATGACGGATTGTAAAGGAAAAATATTTGCCTTAGTGTAAGAAATTAAAAAAAAAATAACGATTCGAAAATGATCGCATATTACCTCAAAATTACTTACTTCCGTTTTATGTCACGTACGATATATCCTTATTTCGCTTGATATTTTGAACAACAATGTTTCGAAAGGATTTATTATTATTTTTTTTTAAATGTAGCATCCTTTGAATGGAACACAAATACCAAATTATTTTTTAGATACTTTTATTTTTGCAAAATCTTTTCCACTCTATAGGCGTTTTTAGAAAACAAAATGTATTATGGGCTACTCATAACCGAAATGTTTGTGTAAAATGTGTTGAAGATAGATTAATTTGACTTAACAGAAAGCTCAATATAAAAACAAGTAAGAGAGCTATATTCGGTTGTGCCGAATCTTATATACACTTCACCAAATTATACTTTAAAATAAAAATGTTAAATATTTTTAAGTAAGCAAAATTAGTTTTTTTCCAAGCTTGTTTTTTAAAATTAAAAAAAAAAATTTTTTTTGAAATTATTTTTCAAAATTTAAAATTTTTTTTTCAAAATTGTTTTCATTTTTATTTTTCGAAATTTATTTATTTTTTTTTTAAATTTATTCCAATTTTTTTTTTAATTTTTTTTAAATTTATTAGTGAAAAAAAAAATTATAAAAAATCTTTTTTTTGTGGTAACAAAAATATTTGGATTAAAACATAATTTTTCCGATATTTAACCATTGGATTGGACTTTTAATTAGATTATTTATAATTAGATATCCGTATTGTCTATATAAATGACTTAGTAATCCAGATATAGATCAAAAATAGGCCAAAAATCGAGTTGTCCTTGTTTTTTCTTTATATCTCAGCCATTTGTGGGCCGATTTTCTCGATTTTATGTGAGTAAGTTATTTGGGGGCTACGGAAAGTTGATTTCAACATTCAGACGGACAGACGGACATGGCTATATCGACTTCGCTATTTATAACGATCCAGAATATATATACTCTGTGGGGTCGCAAATGAAAAATGTAGAAATTACAAACGGAATGACAAACTTTTATATACCCTTGCCACTCATGGTGAAGGGTATAATAAACATGTTACTTCATGATTTTGACTAATATGCTGGTGCAAATACGTATGTGTGGAAAACAACACAATTTTTTTTAGAGAGTGAGATGAGGAATATAGTTTGCAAGAGTTTAAAGGCTTGAAAAATCGTTCATGAAATTTAGAAAATTATTAAAATAAAAAATGTTAACAAACTTCCTTGATATTTTAAACTGTTATGGTGGTATTACATCTATAACAAACTATAACTTTGACATTTTTATTATATTATCTAATATGTGTTATTCTATTATTTTAAACATTTGGTAATGCTTACAAACGTAGCTGTCTATTTGTAGGGCATAAATAAATATGTAAATCGATATTTATTCGATTGGCATCTGTCTAAAATTAGGTGTGGTTTTTTTTTTATAAACTCTTTTATATTTATGTATATGTAGAAATAAATGTTTTTGGCGTTATATAAAATGTTCACTATCATCAGCGCCATTGTCGTTATTAACTATCATCATTATTCCTGGTTGTCCTCGTCAGCATTATCATTTTTATCATTATCTAAAAAGCATTCATTGTTTGCTAATTAAACTAATTGCCAATTGGTCTTCTAAATATGTACCTCTGTGTATGCATGTGTTTATAACGTGTATATAAATAAATATGCCAATGTGTAGGTGGATTTTTATGTTTTGTTGGTCAAACTTTTGCATGTTGTTTTAATGAAATATATAAAGGGTGGAGCAAGAATATAATCGGTATTAAGAAAATATATATATTTTTGTAAATGCATATCAGTAAATTTTGTAGAAAAAGTATATATTTTTTATTAAAATTATAGTGTTAAGCTTTTCTTTAGATATTTAATTTTGGGCTACCCTGTATGAGAGAGTGCAAAAAGCCTATGTGTGTATTTAAATGTGTGTTTGTCTTACTTAGTTTATTATATTGTGCAAGTAATGTACGCTTCGTTAAATTTATTTTATTTCATTGTAATTAGGGATTAATTCTAATGTGTCTACTAATATCAATGCCATCAATATCAATTAGCTTCATTTAAAACATACATTCATACAAATGTGTATATAGTAAAGCATACATGTACACTTGGCCGCATTTATACCTACATATACTTATGTATATGGTGTAAAACAAAACTCATTTGAACATAACTCTATTCCAATACACTCTCACGCTCATTGTGCATGTGTAAGGGGATGTATACAAACATTAACAAGTATTAACATTTAGTTTTCGGAAGTTTATTTTAACACTCTGACTCGCCGTATAGTACGAGTACCTAACAACCAGCACACGCATTAACAAACATTAAAACTCATTTACTCCTGTACCATTGAAATACTTATACAAACAAATATTCGACATTGTGCAGGCCTTTGCTGGACAAGAGAATGTAACAAATTAATGATTTGTAAAGAAGAGGACAGATTTCTGCTGGCTTTCAACGCTGACAGCTTAAACATTAAACATCAGCATAAACATATTGCAAATTTAGTGTCACATTGCCCCATTAGAAATTAGTTAGATTTACGCATGAATTATAATGTGAGAAATGGAAGTAGATATTTCTGAAATCAGCTAAAAGGAACAAGAAAACCAATTAATGTACATTTTAAAATTGCGAAAAACGTATTATTCAAAGTTGTGTTATTATTTTGAGAAACACTTTAATATTCAATAAATCCTTTACAATTTCCACCAATTTTATTATTTTATTTTATTAACTTGACGAGCATTTATTATTTATTAAATGTTTATTTATACGAATGTGAACTGTTGTTGCTGGTTTATTTCTTTTCATATAAATTGTTTATTCATTTATTATTGTGGTCACTTGTTCACTCAGTCTACAATACTATTGTTCGAATACATTTTTAACACAAACACATTGATACACTCATGAACATGTTACAACCTGCCAGCAATTGCAAGTTATATTTTCTCAACATACACTAAAATCTAGCTACTTCGTTACGAAAAATTGTTATTCAGGATATAATGAAAATGTTGCAATAACAAATTATATTAATGTTGAATTTTTAACATCAAAACTTGTCTTTGTTCGACAGTTTATATTTTTAAAGAAAGACGAAGAATATGATAATACTCAGTAAATTTCTTTATTTTAAAAAATGTGTGTGTTGAAGCAACTATAATTTATAAAGTTTTATTAATGAATTACCCCCATTAACACGAAGTCTGGTTATGTGTTAACTAATTGTTATACTGTCAGAATAACGATTAGTTAACACCTAACCAAACTTCGTGGTAATGGGGGTTAGTGTTACACACCTATCCCTCGATTTACACGATAGTTGCGTTCCTGAAAAAATCGAGTAAATCGAAAGGAAAAATTTTTGTATGAGAAATCGTGTAAATCGAAAAATGACCCAAATACGAATAAATTTAAAATGTTGTTTAGAAAATTAATTTATTTTAAAGTAAAGCAAATACATTTCCCCATATTCATAAAAAAAAATCAATTTAAACAATGTTTTAAAGCAAAATTTCCATAACAAATTTGTTAAACTAATTTTATAGACTAATTTTATTTGATGCCCTTCACCTTCGTGAGAAGGGTATATATAAGTTTGTCATTTCGTTTGTAATTTCCACAATATAAATGTCCCTATAAAGTATATATATTCTGGATCCTTATAGATAGCGGAGTCGATTAAGCCATGTCCGTCTGTCTGTTGAAATCAATTTTCTGAAGACCCCAAATAACTTACAAACTTGATTCATACTTCAATATATGGGGAATTCTTCCGGCTATTTAAAATCGAGAAAATCGGCCCACAAATGGCTGAGATACAAGGAAAAAACCGGTCCAACCTCGATTTTTGACCTATTTTTTATCTACATCTGGATTACTAAGTTATTAATATAGACAATATGGACATCTAATGATAGATATTTAGTAGAGGCTATAGTAATTTGGACCTACAGTGGGTCAAAATCGGGAAAAATATTTTTTAATTTTTTTTTTTTTATCAAAAAAATGGTTTGTCACAAAAATTTATTTCTAGTAATTTGGAAAAAATTAAAAAAAAACAGTTTTGAAAAAAAAAAAAATTTTGTTCACTTAAAAATATTTAAAATTTTTATTTTAAAGTATAATTTGGTGAAGGGTATATAAGATACGGCACAGCCGAATATAGTTCTCTTACTTGTTTTATTTGTATTAAATATAAATAAGTATTTAGTATTTGCATAACTCGAATGCAATAAAATATTTCCATTTTAATGCAAGAGGTAGACTTCGAAACATGATATTCTATCTAAATACTTTATAGATAACAATGCGATGCTTCCTACATATAATAATTTGACACTAAAATGAATCGAAATAGTTGTACCTTATATATACATATATATCGATAATAAAGCGATGTCTTACTCGATGAGCTTCAGCTTCAAGATGATTTGTTTGTGAGAAGTTTTCGATAGAAATTGTTTGCAGGGTATATGTGCATGTGTGACTTCACACACATATATATACACTTTTCTACTCAGACAGTTGTGCAGTCATGTACAAAAAACGAAACACATAAAATAAATTAAAATGTTTATGGTTTTTGTCTGACTGACTGAGCGATCAATAACCCAATAAACACAAATTCAAAGCATTTACACAATAAAAGCTATTGATCATTAGTTATCTGTGACTTATAAGAAATATTGCTCCCTCTTACAAACATATATCTTTGCTGCAGTCGGTGTACACTTAACCTTCATATCAACGTTGTGTGAGAAACCATACAAAATAATTTTTGTTTATACATTTTGAAAAAAATTATTCCTCATCAATTTAACACAGAAATCGCATTTATTTATACAAAAATATGTTTTTGATAATGAGATATTAAAAAAGTATCGTTGCTTACCCTGGTGTGGTTTTCCACACATATGTAATTCATTAGTATTTTACACTAATAACAGTAATTTTTGTCGTTAAATGTGATATTTCTTCCAAAAAGATTGTGTTGTGTAAAATGTGTTGAAGATTATCTAATTTGATGTAGCAGATAACAAAATATAAAAATAAATGTTAAGGTCCATAACAAATCAGGTTTTTGGATAAATTAATAAATTTAATTTAATGCAGTAGGATATATATATTGGAAATATTTAATTTTATATTATATAATTACTGTAAAATTATTAACATTTAGTATAGTTTTTAAGAATATGTAAGTAAATTGATTTTAATGTACAGAATTGGATTCAGTTAAAAAACGAAATCCTGCAAAAATATGTTATTTATGGTAAATCATATACAAAATATTTAGAAATGCCTTATGTGTGGAAAACAACACACGAGGGTAAACAACGTAAGTTTTTTTTAATGATGAGATGAAGGTTTAATCTATTTAAAAAAAGGGTTCTTCTAGCAGTAGAGGAAAATTCAAAATTTGTGCAAATTTGAAAAAAAAACGTTATGTAAGATTTTCCTAGAAAAAAACATATTGACTTATTTATTTTCATTTGTTTATTGGGTTAAATTTTATTTGCTTATATTGTACATACATATAGTTTTTTTGTTTTTGTCTGTTTGTGTTACTTTGCAGCCATTACCGAATTAATAAATAAATAAAAATAACAACTACAAAAAATGTAACAAATGTATTTTTAACACTATTAAAATCAAATGTCATCATAAAGAATTTTTCTTGTTTTTATTACAAAGTAATTCGATTAAAAATACAAAACTCAATTTTAATAAAGATAATCGCTGAATTGTTTAACACCTCGAGAAAGAATATAAAACCGAGGATATAAAGATTTTAATATAATTTTTATGCTTACACAACATCAGTTGGATAAAAACTTTAATTACTTAATATATGTCTATCATAGTGAAAGAAAATTAAAACCTTGTGTGGGAAACCACAAAACATTAATTTTTTTATTAATTGAATACAAATAATTGTTAAACCCATCAATTTATCACAGAAATATATTTTTACAAAGGTTTTTTTAAAAAAATCCTTACTTTGTTGTGAGGTTTTCCACACATAGTTATAAAATTTATTTGTATTTGCACTAGGAATAGTAGTTTTTGTATTTATAACCTAAATGTTTATGTAGAATGCGTAACAGATGTCAAAATATAAAAATAAATATGTTGTACAAATACGAAGACAAGTCGTTGTGCGGAAAACAACATACGAGGATAAGCAACGTAAGTTTTTTTAAGGATGACATGAATTTAAAAGAACTGGTTTAACTTACATTGAAAAAAACTTAGAATAATTTAAACATGCTCAAATTTTCAAACACTTAAAGAAGACAAATATAATGAATTCCATACGACATCACATACAAATTGTCATGGGATCTTCCGATTTTCATCATATTCTGTAAACAGATACTCATTAAAGTCATTTATTTATGAAATATACGCGATTTTATTCCTTTATTCGATTTTTATTTTCATATATTCGTATCTTATGAATCTGTCGGAATTTATTTTAAGCTTAATTTGAAAAAAATTTACTTAAGCCTTTTTGTAATAGATTTGAATTGAAGAAAAATGGAGTCATTCAATATGTTTTTGAATCTAGTTTATAATGGATTTGAATTCTCTAAAGAATGAATTCACAAAAGAATGAATTTAATACATTTGAAGTAGAGTTTCCAATTCGGTTTTAACCGAAACCGCGGTTTTTCAAGGCCTAAAACCGAAACCGACAATTATTCTTCGGTTTTCACTTTTAATCTATTTTCACGAGAAAAATTCAATATTTAGAAATGAGAAACAAAAGTTTTTCATCCAATTATTCATCCAATATCTCTAAAGGCAGATCGGTAAAAATATCTTAAGATTTGTTTAAATTTTTTAAATTGTATTACAATAGCTGCTTCAGGCTACCTTTCGAAGGCTAAATAGTGCAAAATTTGTATAACAAAGTCTTAGTTATTTTCAAATATCCGATAAAAGTATGAAGTACTAGCTGACCGGTTCGCTTCGCCACCTCAATTGGAATAAAGAAATAGTACTATTAAGTCTCCCTTTGAAAATTAATACTAATTCAGGAAAACATGTCTCTAGTTTCATGTTTATTGATTCATTGTAATGTGGATTGTAGATCATTCTAGACGTATTAGAATAAAAACAATACCATAAAGATCCACATTTTGTATTCCTACTCAGCATCATCAATGTTTAATTTAATATTTCTATGTCCATTATTATAGAAAATTACCATTACAATAAAGAAATAGTAACATTTTGAATTCGCGATTCTAGGTCCATCGTTATAAAATATTCAAAAAGTACTACTAGTTCGAAAAAGTACCTAACTCAGTCAGGATCATGTGTGTTTAACATCCTGCTTATATGTTCATTATTATAGAAATTTCAATAGTAATTTCTGTTACCTCAATATCATTATGCCCTCTATCCTTGATTCTTTCTTTACTCAGAGGCATATCAACCAACTATTATTTCTATACAATAAGTAAAATAATTTATTATAATAAAAGTACCATTAGAAGAACAAGTAAAAATTTTCCTCACTTAAACCACTGTCAAGTTTGAAATTTAAAAGTAATTTTCTGATTCTAGGTTCAATATTATAGAAAATTCATTTTGAATAACGAAAAAGTACTCCTTAGCTTGGTTTAGTTCTCCATTTTTGGTATCATAATACAATTGAGCACCCTATTCTTGAAAAAGGTACCATTAAAAGAAAAAGTACTAACTTTCCTTTATCCTCGTAAACACACGTCAAATTTGTATTACTAACAGATTTAATAGTTAATTAATTATCACAAAACCGAACCGAAACCGATCGGTTTTCAATTTTTTAAAACCGAAACCGCAGTTTTGAAATTCTTCGCTTTTTTGGAAACTCTAATTTGAAGTATAAAAGAATTAAGCCTATGAATTAATTCATTAACGAACTGGTTAAGATATAAAATTTAGTTTGATTTAAACTTTGCTTTTACATTTATAGAGTGTACAAAAACATTGTATTTTGAGAATCCTTTTAATATATGCCTATATAGACATGACTTTCACATCTACATTTAAATCAAACGATTTTAGAAAATAAATTAACAATGAGGATTTGAACAACATTTTAATTTTCTAGATTTAAGATGTTGTTGTTACAATATTTTATGATGCTACATTTAACAATAATTAAATTTCTTGTCATTATTATTATTTTTAGAAATCATAATATGAGCATGTGTGGTCATATAATGGTTATAATAGTAGCTCAACGAAAATATAATTGAACAAATAACTGAAAATATAATCATATTATGGTTTTTGCCCAAACATATTACACTGGTCAGCAAAATTTTGTAACAAGAAATGTACTTACTAAGTTTGAATTACCTACCATTATTCGAGCACCATATTTATTTTGAAAACGATTCATTAGACACTGACTTTCAAGTAGTGTTTGTCAGGCGGAAATTTTATCAATCATGGTAGCTTGTAATACACTACATGATCATAATACTCGCTGCAATATAGGTATTTTTTTCGACAGTCAGGCGGGAATTCTTTCACTGAAGACCTACACGACTTTATCTTCACTAGTCAGGAAATGTAAGAGTTTTCTGTCAAGGCTAGGTCGTGTATCTGACATTACTTTGGTTTGGGTCCCTGCGTACAGAGACCACTACGATAATGAACAGGCAAATGAACTATCCAGAATAGGATCTGCCTTAGATATCTCCAATACGGTCTCAGTAGCAATTTCACTGGGGACTATCAAAGGTATTATCTTACAAAGGCTGAGAATAGATGGCGTAGACAGACACATCTAGGGTAGCCAAGTTAATGTGACCATCTTTTAACGAAAACCGAACTATGCAACTGATAACTCGGAATAGAAGGGATATATCAAGGTTGCTGGCAGTATTAACAGATCACTGGACGTTAGGCAAGCATGCAAATCGCCTGGGACTCCTTTTTAACGACTATAAGGATAGAGAAAATGAGGAAACAATTTTCCACCTTATCTGTGAATGACCAGCTCTGAGTGTCAAGAGACACAAATTCATGGGCAATTGTATATTGACCAACCTTGGTGAGATAGCCGGGTCTAAACTCAATGACCTACTGAGATATCTCACAGCTACAGGTTGCGTCTAGCCAACTCGACTTTTTTTTGTATACATTTTACATACATTACGATGTAAACGACATCACATCTGACGAGTGGCGTGGTCTTGTCAAAACGGAGTCCCTTCGACTCTACTTGATTGTTCGCAAGCAGTGAACTACTACATAAAGCAACCAACCAACTTTCTTTCAAGAAACTTTTTCTGCTATTTCAAAAAGATCTCAATGATTAGATACGTGACTTAAATTTGTCCCAACAGCAGGCAGAACTTTTGGCTTCTAGATTAAAGGGATGGAATTTATTTCCACCCAAAACAAGAATATGTTACTATCGCAATCAAGATGAAGAGCTAAAATGTTTTTTTCACAATATGATCAGAAAGTATTTTCTAATAATGATTATAGTTTAATGACTGCCTTTGTTTATCAATGGTTCGAAAGTAAGTTTAAAATCTATTTTTTTACATATCGCCAATGAACTTCCTTCTATACCATTAGGTGAAGCTTCTAACATGAAAAAGTCTTATGAAAATATTCAATTTAGCTTGGATAAAATTCAATACAACGAACACAACTGGAAAGATGATTGTCCTAATTTTAGGGTTACAACTAGGGTATATCAAATACTGTTGTTTTCTATGTGAGTGGCACAGCAGAGATGGGAAAATCATTATGTTAAAAAAACAAGGAAATCTCTTATACTAGGACAAGCAAATATTGAAAATACTTTTCAGTCCAGCTTAAAAATATATAAAAATGCATTCCTGCACATAAGCTTTCTTTTGAGCAAAAAAAATTTTGCAAAAAAAGTCAAACATTTTATTTTGATAGATATCCCACCCGGATCCCACTAAGCGACCAAATAGGTTTTCAAGGAAAATACCTAAGCTTTTTTTGAGGAAAAAAAGGCCCATTTTGAAAAAAAAGTCAAAAAAGTTTTTAATTTTGGAAAAAAATTACAAAAATTTTTTATTCTAAAATTTTTTTTATCGAAAGATTGCAGAAATAGCTATCTAAACTATTTGGGACACATTTTGCTAAGGTAATAAGTTACTTAGATGAGTAAAAACACTTGTTTGGCCAAAATGTCAAATTTTGACCCCGTCTAACTCAGAAAGTTCTCGACCGATCTTATTGAAAAACTGTGTCTGAATAACTATCCAATAGAACAAACATAGTGCAAATTTCATCGCAATCGGTTAACATTCGGGGTTTAGATTTAATCGGTTAATAATCGGTTAAATTTAAATTATTCGATTAACCGAATAATTTCTAATTTAATTTTTAATTGAAAATAAAACCATGCATTTTGTGTACTTATTTAAGCATTTCAACAAAAAAATATGGTATTTGAGATCCTTTTTATATACACATGTGACTTTTTTTTAGGACATTAGTGAAATTTTCTGAAATATCTTTTAGAGAAGAATATAATTTATGAAAATGTATTAACTTAAAGGCAAAGAATGAATCTTACTTCTAAATCATCAGAATATTTGCAAAAATATTAAATTATATGAAAAAGTTGCTTACCTAAAACATTTAGGCGCAGGGGTGAAAAGTTGTCATTTTCCTTTCTAAATATGTTGCATAAATAATTGGTAAATATGTTACATATCTCACCCTCAATTATATTTCAGTGTGAGATAATACCCTTTTTTGCAGCTGCGTTAAGTACTTTTTTTTATGCAAAAAATGTTTGACAACAGCTGATTTCTATTATTAAAAATCAGTGTTGTTAATGCTTATTGGCAAACACACAGAATTGAATGTCGAAAGTCGCTTTAACAGTGTTAAATATTGCTTTTTAATACAAATTTCCAATTCAATATTTGGCAATATTTAAGTGTAAAATCAAGAAATTTTTTTGTTCCATTCTAATAGAAAAAAATGTTTAATTTTGCAAGGGTGTGTGTAACACGATAATAACACATTTATAAGGCATCATTTTTTTTAGAAAAGAAAACACCATTAGAAAAAACTCCCTCATTGATTGTAGATGTTGGAGAAATTGAAAGTAAGGCATGACAAAGTCTATCCAATTTCTCAGTTCTTTATTCAGTTTTTTAAGCATATAAAATCCTCCATTTTACCATTGGAGTCCTTTTGGGATTTTTAATACTTTTAGTAGTTTCGCTAAGTTCTTATAAGAGACACGTTTCAGTAATGTCTTCAGTTTCGTCTATTATCATGTCTTTCTCCGACTCATTAAGACAAAGTTCATGATGAAATATTCTAGAAAGTTTCAGTTTCTGAGCTATACTTCAAAAACTTATTGCTAGTTCATGAGTTAAGAAATAACCCGTATTTCTATATAAAGTACAAAAAAAAAAAAAGGAAATTTCGGTTAATCGACACAAATTAATCGGTTTATTTGTTACATGAAAATCGGCAATTTTAAATTATTCGAACAGTTAACCGACCAAAATTAATCTGTTAACCGATTAACGGTTAATCGATTGAATACCCTAGTAAACATCGATTTCAAAAGTTGGTTCACTTGACATGAAATAAATGCCCCATATAAAAATGGATGTTTGTATGTATGTATGTATGTTCCGAATGAACTCAAAAACGGTTTGACCGATTTTGATAAAATTTTCACGGAATCTTCAGAAAAGCCTAGCGAGTAAAACTGTAATCAATTTTTATACTATACCACTAACGAAATTCAAATGACGTCGGATTCATGCCCACCTTTAAAGTTCAAGGCCAAATGTACCACAGAATTGGATCATTGCTCTCACTTCTCAATGATGATGCGAAGTTCTTTAAATTTATTTCACTGGAAATGAAGCTACAGGAGCCGAACGCTATGCACGAACATGTGTCTGCATTTGCTGCAATACCCTTCTGCCGAAACCTTCTCAAAACAATTGTTAGACATCGGAAATGAAAAAATACCAATTGATACCGCCACAAATTAGATTTCGTTCCCGAACTCCTGCCAAAAGCAAATGATTCGGATTGGCTGTTTTGGCACCAACAAATTGTGATGTTAACAAGTTTAATAAGCAAATACAATTGAAACTGGCTGGTGAAACAATGAAATACAAACCGATTGACGCAGTAATTTTAAATTCATTGGAACCAGCCGGACTGCCACCACTTGTATTAACATTGAATATCCAACCTTCAACGACTTTGTCCGACACTGTATATTAAAATCGAGATCGAGATGCAATATAAAACAGATGTTCTCTAAGAGCTAGCAACGCGGACCAGGTTCAGCTAGTTTTAAATATTTTGGGTGATGTGAGCATATTATGATTAAAGCAGAATATAATTCAACTCAACAAAAATATGGTCATGTAATGTGATTATTTTTATTGGCAATAAAAAAATATTATTTGAAGAAGCCAACAAGAAATGCTTCATTTTCAAGGGAAAAACTACACACGCTTATTAATCTTCAATTAAAATATGCAAATCTATTTAATATACAAGCGAATCTTAGCATTTTCGCTTAATAAAGAAAAACAACTTTCTAATAAATTTTTAACAACAAAAAACATGTGTATTACATTGTAATACTATTATGACGATAACAATCGCGTACTTAACTTATTTTTAGTTGTATGCTTTCTTTAAAAATTAGTGTCTATGTGCATTTCCTACTTTCCTACTTTAGCAGAACATTATATGTAAATGCTAAAAGAGCCCGCGCTAACGAGTGAGTGGCTCTAATCTAAATTAGAATCTAGATCCAAACTGTCAGGACCTTAAGTTGTTGCCAGTGTTGAAATGGTGAAGTGGAGTGCGAGTGTGAGTGTACAACCTCCCTTGAAATGTTAACAATTTTTTATTCTTCCTACATTTGATTAATGACTTTTTAAGGAGTATTCTGTTGGCTTGTTGCTGGATTTACTTTTTCTATTTTCCCTTAACAAGTAGGAAAATTAGTGAACATGGTTTATTTATTGTAATGTAGTGATAAGGAAAGATTGTTTTTCTTTTATTTTTTTGTAATTTAATTTTATTGTGGTTTAAATACAATTTGCATGTCGTAAGAGAAATTATTTAGAAAAGCACAGAAATTGTATAATGATTGCATGTGATTAAGTGTAATAAGGATACTTTAGTATTTTTAATTTTCAGAAATAATAGAAAATACAGTACTAAATGCTTACAAATTTCTAAAAAAAAAAAAAAATATAAATAAAGCAGCATTATTATTGATAATAACTTTTATGGAAACAATTTCAAAATTAAAAATAATACTTTTGAAAAAAATATATAGTTTGCATAAAGAAAACCATATTTAATAGGAAAGTAAAATTTTGTGCAAAAAAAAACATTAAATTAAATACAATTTCACTATAAGCTGCTTATAAAGTTTAATTATATTTCGCTGTTATTTTTCTGTTCGGAATTATTTCTCCTGTTTAATTTGAAATTTTACCAATTACATTAACAATTTCTATTTGCCTTGTGCCAAGGATGTTGACAAGTATTCAACATTAAAATAGTGTATAAACTTTGTCATTATTGCCATCATCATCATCATCACTGACATCCTTCCAGCATCGTTCTTCACAGTTTCTTTTGCAACAATACTCAAATTTCATTGAAAGTTTGGTTGTGTAATTTTTTTCTTATCTTTTTCTTTTACTGTTACAAACAATGACCACATTTTTGCTTTTTAATTTCAATTGAAAAAGTTTTCTGAGATTGTTTTGTGTCTCTGTGTGTTTTGAAAATATTGTATTAAATACGCTGACTTTTATTTTAATTGTAACCTTTAGGCGGTCCAAGAGTCTTCTATTTGAATACTTTACGTTGAATAACCATTTGCTCGTTTTGCGGGTTTTTTTTATTTTAATGGAAGTTGTCATTGAAATGCCTGATATTGAGTTCTCTTCGAATAATTTGTTTCTTCTGTAGTTGCAAGTCCATTTTCATTGATTATTACCCGGCAGTTAAGCATGTAGTCAATGTATCCCTTATAGACAGTAATCGTCACAAATATTTTATCACATGGCTGACTCCAATTTACATATTTTGGTCATTTGACCCGTATGTGCTCTTTGTAGTGCAGAGATAAGACAATTGGTTATTTTATACATCCCAAGTAATCTAGCGTGAAGAAAAATGCCACTTAAGTGTCTCTAAGTAATCTGGAGTGTAGTCACTTTAAACGTGTTGTGTGATAATTCGTTCAAACTGGTTTTATACAAATTGTGTTGATATAATTCTCATACAGTTTATTTTTATTTTTGCTTAAGTATACTGGTATCCCACGTTACACAACATGAAGTCAATAGCCACTTTAGTGTCTATAGTGAAGTCACTTTAAACGTTTATTTTGTACTGCACTTTAGAAAGTAGTTATTTTACCCACCAGAAGCAATCCATTGGAGAGTTGACGAAGAAAGGTTTGTTTACAAGCTATCGTTTATTGGACTACCTATGATATGTCTTTTAGCTGAATATTTCAAGTCAATTATCACTTGTACATGTTAAAATAAGTAGTTTATCAAGTTACCAGTTAGGTAGCTAGTAAGGTAACTGACGATATTTAACCAGTATGTGAATCCAATCCAACTCATTGTAGTCAATAGGGTCAATTGACCCCCTGCTTAGGACATGCACGTGTAAAAATAACTAGTCACGTAGCTATTGAAGTAACTAGTTCCCACCCTAAATGATGGGTAAAATCACTAGTTCGGGACTGTCTCCTAGAACTGCTGGGTATTGCTTCTATTTTGTTTGGCATTGTATTGAACTGTGTACGTGTATACATCATTTATCATTAAGTTTTGATTAAGTTTGTGTAATTGTGTGGTAAAAGAAAGTTTCTCTATTGTATTTATTCCTACATAATTTAATTTGCAATTTTCCATGCCAATAATATTTTACGATTTCTTTTTTTTTCAAAAACATTAAGAAGTGTAATTAAAATTTGTCAAGCAGCTAAATGATAGTTTAGTTTGTAAATTTTATTTGAAATTATAGAGTGTTTTCTATCGCTTTTTAAAATATCCAAAACTAACAAATTTTTCTGAGTAACTTACAATTTAAAAAACTTTACTAGAAATTAGAAATTGCTGTTTTTCGTTAAACTATAAATCTCTTATTTGCTGTAATTTTTTTTTGAACAACGAAACATATTCTGGTAGCTACAAACTCTAATTAAAATTGTCTTTCAAATTTGTCAACTTTTCATTTTTTTAATACTTTAAGTCATTAACAACCTTATAAATATTTACAAATTAAATTCATTATGAAACTAGTTTCCCAACCTCATGTCAAATTCACTTGTGTTACCAAAAAAAACCTTGAGCGTTACCAAACACAACCTTGAAAGCAGTTGTCTTATAATCTCACACAATCTAGAAGCAAAATACTCGTACGCAAACAAAACACATGTTAACATCAAATGACATTAGCAGCATATTTACCGTGAAGAGAAAAACATTATTTTAATAATAACAACAACAGCAGCAGCAACAAAACCATTCTTACCTCATTTACCGATGACAGCAAAATCATCTACATCGTCAACTGCCTGAGCAACAACATTATCTGTTGTGGTAGAAAAAAAAAAAAACAAAAGAGGAAAAGGAGCAGCTACATTAGCAGCATGAATATAATATTTATACGTTTATATTTCACATTTTTTTGTTGTTGTAACTTTTAAGATGAAAACCCATTTCATGCTTATCATTTGTTACAAGATTTTACTAATTAAAATTCCCTTAATATTAAAAGTAACGAAGCCAGAACATTGGTAACGCACGAGTATGAAACATTATAATCTAGCTAAAGATAAGGAATGTTAGAAGAGAGTGAAGGAAAAGTAATTGTTATACATTCCTTCACATTTATTCATACATACAAACATTCAAGCATTGTAGCCTTTACCCTTCCATTCATTTACTTATACATCTACACTAGTATGGCCCCGTTTAGTTGGAGCAAAAGAAAAATAAAAAATCCATCAAACATCTTGAAATAAATTTCCAGTAAGTCCTAATATTTCTACTTTTCTAAAGTCTGCTAAATGTCTAAATTACAATTAAGAGTAAAATTTATAAAATATGAAAAAAACATATTTTAATCCAGTGATCCAGCTCATCATCGAACTAATGTTTTTTAAGAATTTAATTAAACTTAAATTTTTCGAGGCCATGCTAATCTACTCACATCTGTACAGGCCTATTTTAATCACTTATATTAAGAAATGCTGCTGCTTTTGTTGTACATTATTCCATTATTATGTGCTTGATATCTGCAGACGAGTGTGAGAGAGTGTTTTTGATTACTCGTACCTCTAACGGTTGAATGTGTCAGTATTTGTGCCAGTAACCCATCAACAATAAGCTTTTGCAAAATTATGTTATTTCTTTAAGTTTATATCAAATGAAGGATTCTCAAATGTAATACGAGTTTTTAATTTAATATTAAAATTTAATTTTGTTTAAAAAATATTTAAAAATTGTCAACTGTTTTCACAAATTTGCATTTGAAAAAAACAAAAATAATTAGAAAATGTTTTTTTTTTTTCGTTGAAATAATTTATAACCTAAAAGTATGCTGGGATATTTGAGTGTGTATATTTTAATACTTATGATTTTAATTAAGAAAACATGTTTTTAATTAAAGTCAAAATATATTTCATAACTACTATGATTATAATTGTTTTAAAGTCTTATAAATTATTTAAATTTTGATTTATTTTTAATTTTTTAATTTAATGGTTATTTATTATACAATATTATATGCTTTTTCTCAATGATTATTACAATGGCAATGAACTGCTGTTAACAGCAGTTGAGTTCCTAACTGATATTCAAATAGGTTAAATTGTCGCCGGATGGATAGGTAAGAGCTAACTACATCCATGTGAGAGATATCGTAAATCCATTTTCATTTATACACTTTGAAATAGATTCAAATGAACTTCTTCTAGATTGGGAAGGCGGCGAAAGGAGACAAATGGCAATCTAAAAGAAATTTGATAATTATAATTACTCTCGTACGAATAATTATAATTATATGCTTCTTTTAGATTGAAATTTGTCTTCTTCCCCCGCCTTCCCAATCAAGAAGAAGTCTTTTTGAAACTATTTCACGGTAAATAACAATAATTATAATAAAAATTAATAAATAAAATTTCAATAATTTATATTCGTGAGCGATTTTCGGAAGTGCGCCTTATATGGGAGCTATGAAAAATTATGGACCAATCACCATGAAATTTGGTCATGTGATTAATGTCTATATGAAAGTTATTTATGTTGCATTTTATGTGTATACCAACATTTTAAGGAGATTTATGGTCGTTAAAGTGATTATCGGAAGCAGGTCTTATATGGGAGCTACGACTAATTATGGACCGATCATAACAAAATTTGGTGACATAAATTCGGTATATACAAAATTTATTTGGAGAAAAACTTGTATAGATACCTATATAAATTAAACATTTATGACCGATAAAGTCCAATTTCAGGAGGACATTTGTATGGAGGCTAGGTGAAATAATGGACCGATTTCAGCCAATTTCAATAGGCTTGGTCCTTGATATGTACTAAATTTGATCGAAATATCTTCAAAATTGCGACCTGTACTCTGCGCACAAGGTTTACATGGACAACCAGCCAGCCAGACGGACGGACGGACATCGTTTAATCGACTCAGAAAGGTATACTCTAAGGTGGGTGTTAGACTAATATTTTTGGGCGTTACAAACATCTGCACAAATCCATTATACCCTCCCCACTATGGTGGTGTAGGGTATAAGTATTGTCCATGATTGGACACACATAGAGAAATATATAGTTGAACATGTTTACTGTAGCCAATTCAAAATTTTTAAAAGTTTTTAAACAATATTGTGGTAACCATAACGTAAGTTAAGATTTACATGATTGTCGCAATCATATATATGATTGTTGTAGATAAATATATGATTATGGCAATCATGTTCATGATGAATCATTATATCATAAAATGTTGTTCACAATCATATTGCTATTGGTTACCACAATCATATAAATAAAAAATTTTGAAATTGTTACAGTAAACATGTACATTGTACAACTAAATTTTTTCTCTACGACTACTCTGTTTTTAACCATTTGACGACAATGGGAAACATTTTGTCCATATATTCAATTAGTAATTAAAACATATTTTTAGTACTTCACATAAATTTGTTTGCTTTAATAATGTAAAATAAAGTTGACTTATATTATGTAGACAGAATTGAACAAATTAAGTGCCAAATCATTGACGGGGAATCCCAAAATTTTCTTGCGCTGAGTGCTCAACAGTTTTCGTTTATTGCATTGCTATTTTATTATATTTTCTGATGATACAAAATATTATGTGGGTATAGAAGTGTAGAAAAGGCATTACAAAATTAAAAAGTTAAAAATATACTTTGAAATTGCGCATGAATTCCATGGGAAGTATTTTTCCCTATGGACTACAAGTGAAAATTATAGTGCTACTATTACTTTTTAGATGATGAGAAAATGAACTACTTTCGGATGAAGAGGATAAACAATTCATTGAAGAGGATATTGAAAACGATCCAAATGTGGTGGAAATCGAGGACAATCATTAAGAAGTTGATAATAATGTACCAGTGGATACACGTCAGGACACTGCTCTGGAATTGGAACTTATATTTAGATGGAGAAAACACTCTTATGTACCTCATGTATTCCACGAAAGCGTATACGAATTCGATATGTTGACTTCAATGGTGATTTTTTTGGATGTTACCAAGCTGGATATGCTAATAAGTAATAATGTCAGAGTGTGTAAGGTACGTGGAGCTGCTTCGGAAGATCTTTTACTATTGAATTCAATGGAATGAAAGTGTTTTTGGGATTGTATTACCAATCAGGGTCTGCTAAAAAAATAAACGTGACATGTCCTGAAATGGTCACAAAGTATAATTAATATATGGACGGCGTTGACCTTATGGATTAGCGGATAGTATGTTATGAGGTCGACCGCAAATCAAAAATGAAATATTATTTACGCTTATTCTTTGATATACTGGACATAGTACTTATCGACTCGTATATAGCCTACCAGAAATCACATGAAGCTAAACGCATAGAAGGTCCACCATTGACAAGTTTCGAATATCGCCAAATTGTAGCAAGAAGTATAGTAAATAATTGCACCTCTAGCCTAAGAGAAAGGCCTACTGTAAAGGAAATGGCCAACAGAAAAATTGGAATGAAACGCAATTTGCCAGCGCACAACATGTTCAAAAAAGCGTAAATCTTAGCCATTTATTCAAAACCATTAGTATTATTTTTTTTACCTTTATGGTCCATATGGAAAAATATTTCTCATAAAATTCCAAAAAATCTGTTTGTGTGTTTGATTTTTTTTTTAATTTTTCATTACTTTAATCTAAAATCATCTAAAAAAATCCCACTGTATACTAATATTTGCTCATAGTTTCGTTATGGTCCTGAAAGGGTTAAAAAGTATATTTGTCTGAGTAGGTCCACTTATCTGGACCATAAGTATGATTTTATGACGTAGATATTTAAATACCCATCTCCAAATTTTCACCACAATTTTTTCCCAAAATTTTTTTTTTTTTTAATTTTTTTCACAACAATTTTTATTACCAGCTTTTTTTACTTAAAAATATTTTTTCAAAAAATTTATTTTAACGAAAACATTTTTCACCAAAAATAGTTTTTAATCCTCTAACCAGTAAGATCGCCTCAATACGGTCTTTGATTTTTGACCCCAGTCCTGTATTAAATTTTTTTTTTTTTTAAATAGTGAAAACTGTATTTACACAAAATTTTTTTACATTTGTTATCTTAAATTGTCCTCATGTATCAGATTTTCTAAATTGATTTACAGAGGGAGGTAAAGCCCCAAAATCCTGACTTGAAGTGTTCTCATCGGTTTTCTCCATTATAGATGTTAATAAGGATTTTATAGCCTTCATAACCCCACTAACACCATTGGTGTTTTTTGCAAATGTTGCTCTGATCTTTGAACAAAGTCCATAGTCTCCGGAAGTAGAATTTCTTAAGGATTTCCTTGCGACAGATGCTGTTTGTCAGCTATGATCAATCAAGTGCAAAAAGAAAATAAATTATCGTCGAAAATTATTTCGAAAATTTAAAAAAACAACAGTAAGAATAAAATGATCGACTTCTAAATTTGAGGGTAAGTACAGAAGTGAAAAAAAAAAATATAGTTTGATTTAAAACCAAAATAGTGAAGGCCTTCTCAAAACGGTTTTGCAGGTTTGTGTGTACAAAAATGTCCCCCTCTCCTACATTGTTGTTTTCACCTATTGTTCATAAGACACCAGTGATTGCTTATGGTTCTATTTTTTGCATTCTTTTATTTTAACATTGTGTTAAAGATGGATCTTACTAAACGTCCTTGTAAGGAAACTATCAATTTAGAGAAAATGTGTGATGAATAATTTGTCTCGGTGAGGAAATACTTGCTAGACTTGTATCCTTCAAAAAGGACGACTATCTGTTCCAAATCTCGATTAGCTTTTATTACTACAGCCTGGAATATCAGGTGTTCGGATAAGAGCTGCTCATCAAGTTTCTGATATTCGGTTCGATGCTGACGATCGTTTTCTTGCTTGGGTGGAGAGAAAACCCAAAAAAGGTGCAAACATTCCAAGAAATGTGACACCCAAGTAGTTTGTTCCAAATGCGACCTGCGTTTATGGGGTCAATTCAATAAAAATTGTTTCTGGGACTACCACCATCGAACTTTAAATTGTGCATACTAGAAAGTCAATTGTATTTTTTCATTTCGGTAGGGCTCCGGAAAAACTCCCTGGTATAGATTGGCTTATATAGTTTTTTAAATATGTTAAATTAGTAGAACCAATACTCCTTATTACGTTGAAGAAGAAATATGTATTTTAGAACTCATTAATGCCGAACTGGGTAGAAAAAACCCAGCCACAGGTGTAACTGTACCAGATAAAAATTTAATTAAATATCCTTATAAATATAGGTATAATAATATTTGTATGAAATCTCGTTAATGGGTTAAAAATTGTGTTCTTCCAACAATGTTCAATATATTTTTGTAATTTTTTGTGAAAGTGAAAAAGGACATACAATTATTTGTCTTAGAGTCTGTTTTTTTAATGATCATCTAAGATTTTTAAGGAAATCTATTTCCACATAGCGGGAACCAGTAAAAGTTGTATAGTTTTCAATATATATTTTTGATGGTTTTAGAGGGTCACAACTTATGTTGAAGGGTATAATGCGAATATCTTATTTTAGAATATGTTTTACGAAAAACTGAATTCTAGAAGTTACACTTTAGCAAATTTGCTCATTAAACATATCTATACATAGAAAAAAAAAACCATCATTAACAAATCTAATTACCAAGTTTTCCATACTAATATTCATAGCACGTGTACACATAAATGAGCATATGAATGCTTAAGTTTATTGAAATTATTATTCAAATATCTGCTTTTTATAACAGTTAAATACTTGTGTATGCTTTTCTTGCCAATATGTTTATGTATGGTTAATTAGTTGTTTACCTTTAGTTCTTATTTTAATGTGCTTGATGTGCCAGTTGTTTCAAACTTCGCAAAGTTTTTTATGAGGTTAATGCGTCTGTGACACGAATTAATTTAATATTTTTGCTTAATACTTACTTGTTTGTTAGTAAAGTGGTGTAAATAAATAAAGAAATTTTAGTTAGTTAAAATTAATATGTATGTTAGTAATATTCAAATTCTATTGAATTAAACATTCAAGAGAAACTTATACAGACTATATAATTCTTAGGGGTGCAATAGACGTTTGAGCGATACATATTATTTAAGAGTATTAGTATTATTCATACTCAATGAATGTATAAAAAAATGTTTTAAAATCAAATACTATATAATTCGAATCGGCAATGTGTATTTGCCTTATTTCTGTACCAGTATTTAAATGATAAAGATAATTTCGGGCTGAATTAAATTATTAAAGATTAAGATCGAATAATTCTTAACACACGTTTTTCATTAAAGCTTTTAACCCAAGAATTATTTGATTTTTTTTTTTTTTGATCAAGTTACCTTTGTAAAGCTTTTCAGTTATTATGTTTAATCTCAATTATATTCATTTGTTGTCTGATTAAAATGAGGGACCAGAAAAAAATTCCTACTAAAATTATTAAATATTTTCAACAAATCCCAACATGGTGCTACAAAAAGTTGTCGAAACAATCAAAGGTCTGCCGTCAAACTGATTCCAATGGTATAAAAGAGTACGGTTAGCTCAGCAGGTTTAAGAACAGACAAGGCTCAAAAAGTTCCTGACAGGAACTCTGCTAAAAATTTAGAGCCAAAAGACAGAGCCCCTAAATCGATGTCAAATTTTATGCAAAAAATATACCTGCTGCATAATGGATGACGAAACGTACGTATGGAAAATTGTTGACAGGTTCCAGGACAATATTTTTATGTTGCTAATGCTCGAGGGAATGTTGTAAAAAAGTTTAGGACCCAAAAGCAGAAATAGTTTCCAAAAGTTCTTGGCATGGCAAGCATTATGCAAGTGCGGCAAAAAAAGTTCGGCAAGGTTTGTAGAACTTCTGAAGAGTAATAAAGACTTTTAATACAAATATTTGATATTGCTGAAAACCCTAGAACATGAAGATTGACATTTTAGTCAAATTAAATAATTTTGTAAACTTTTGGGACTTCATTTACTTTAAAAACTTAAAAAATTTAAATATTGTGATTTTCTATAAAGAAAAATATAAAATTTGAATTAATGTATAATTTTAACGGTTAAAGATATCATAACAAAATTTTGAACTAATGTAGACGCAAATGTTCTTAAATCAACGCTATTATAATTTTTGAAAATTTTTATTTTTAAATACCGAAATTCCTAAACCGAGAAAAATGTGTTCCAAAATCTGAGTTTTTTTAGAAAAGTGCCTACTGTGACGTTATTTACCGTGTGATAGTAAAAAAACTTTGTATGTGTTTAAGTAACATATAGGGTTATACAAATATGGAACATTTTTGAGAATCGGTGCTTTGCCTTTTTAGAATTTTTTATTCAAACCTAACATTATTTTTTAAAATTGGCCAAGTTTGGATAAGCCTGGGGGATGTTGTGTCTGCTTAAGTGAGCCAAGTTTTATTTTACACTCTTTAGCATTAAGTTCTCTTCCTGAATCATATAAAAATTGTTTATAGTCCTGAAGAAAATTTTTTTCTACAAAAGAAAAAATATAGGGACTTTTTGGGAAAAAACGTAAAAGATACGGCCCTTTTTACATCTTCCAACTTTGGATGCGTGTTACTTTTTATACGGACAAGATAACTGTTAGCAAGTTATTCCTATTTTATTTAGAATTTTATCACCAATATAGCTGATATTTAAAAAAAAAAATTGCGACAATCCGTTAGCCCAAAAAACCATAAAAAGTTCAAGCAAAATTAAAAAAAAAAAATAAATCAATAAACCTAAATATCTCTTCAACTAATAAACATAACCTACATATGTAAGCTTACTTTTTGTAGATCTTCTTAAGGACTATTTATATTTTAAATTTCAGTTCATCTGGATTATAAATGGATTTTTGTCGATTTTTTTAAAAATTTTGAGACCCGAGGTGACCAACTTTGAGGGGCCACACACTGGCCCCATTAGCGCTAGGAAGCTGAACAAATGCGAATATACTGAGAAACACCTCAGCTCTAACCGTGTGAAATTTCGCAACAATATCTCCAATAGTTCCCCATATACCAAATTATTTCTAAACCACTGTGCATCACTTACTTACTGCCAAACGCCACTAATTAAAATGCATTATTTTATGATAGTTTTCATATATATGCAAAAATCATGGAAACACATAACTAAAAAAAAACTCAAACAAGAAAATCACTCAAAATAATCACACACAAATGATTGTTTTTGGTTTCACATATTTTTTACTAAAACATGCTCACCACTACGGTTTTTGATAATTGAGTTAGGTCTTTGACAGGAGAGTTTCTCATCTATGTGTATTTATCTTTTGCAAAAATCATTATCGAATTTTAGTAATTACATATGTAGCTTGCTAGAAATTGCGACATCTGAAAAAAGATCTAATCACGTAACTTTTCCAAATGTGGCATAAAATTTAAAATTAATCAATGTATTTTATACAGACTTTGCAAAAACATTATCAGTTGATGTTAATTAGTATTAAAGGTATGTAAAATAATAGTGTACAATGGTTAACGATTTATTACTTCCTAATCTAATGGCATGTTAAAGTTACAGGTGCATTTCATATAAAGAAGGAAATATCTTCCTTTCCATTTTAAGCAGAACTGCATTTTTTAACATGCGATACACAGTGGTCCAAATGCTCAATCTAGCCGGAAAAAAGTATTTTTTTTAAATGTTTCAAAAGCTAATTTTTTGTATGGTAATATATTGACAAGTGTCCATAGTACATAACGGCATATATTTTTTTCTTTAAATAGCTACACTAGCATTGATACATTGCTCTAGCTGTTTCCCCGTTTATAAGCTTCAAACAAACCCACAAAGAAAAAATTTACATACAAAAATACACATTTATGCTCAAAAAAAAAAAAAAGAAAAATTTGTTCATATTGTTTACATTGATGAAATCTATAAACCAAGATTCATGTCGGTACGGCTTTTCAAAAGCGAGTTTTGACTTTTTTCCGGCTAGATTGAGTATTTGGGCCACTGTGCGATGGTCCAAGCGGGGATAAGGGTCGGTTATAGTTTCAACACTTTAAAGTAAAGGGATCCGTTACTTTAACGTGGCGTAGGGCTAAAAAGCGGCACTTAATACACTTCCAGCGATAGGTTGCGGCGGTAATCGAAACATAGTGTAGAAGGGGGACCATACGCTACTTATTTTTTGAGGCGATCTAAAAACCTAATTTGTTTCTTGTTTCGTTTCAATCTTGCCTATCTCATCTTAATATACATATTTAACATATTTTAACATTTCTAGACTGACCAAAAACGGTGAAACGACCCCACCCATGAAGTTAATACGACAATGGGATGGGGCAGATTTGTCATTTGTAAAAAAAAAAAATCCAAAAATATAAACGTATTTTACTGTTTTATACCTTAATTAACAAAACAAAGTATAATAAACTAGATATTTATTGTTTATTTCACATAACTTTACAACAAAAAATTAAAGAAATTGTTACTGATTTGTTCTATAATTTATCAACATTTTACTCTACATCATAGGGATTCCTTGTGTCTGGCGAATGTGCCCCAGGGGGAGTTTTGAGATTAAATATAAAATTATTTCTTACTTCAAATTAAAGATCGATATGACTATTGTCACTTATTGTTCACTATTATTGACATTCTGTCTGCAGCCATTATCTCTTTTTTGTATCACAAAAACTAAAGAAGTTAGCATAAAAAATTTACACGATGAAATATTTTCACAGCTTATTGAAAAACAATTAATCACGTCTGCCACACGTCATATGTAAAATTAAACTTTCCAACTTTTATGGATGGTAAACAACCGATAAACGAAAACATAACTTGATAATGTAACAAAATCGATTACTCGGTTTTTAAGTTATTCGGTGTTGGCAGATGTAACCCTATGGCGAATGATCCCCTTTCTACCCTACTTGTTCTGTTTTGAAATACTGGACACAAAAAACAATGCTTTAACAGAGTTTAATTTTTTTCTTCATTGAAATAATGTTGACCATTCTCAAACAAAGTCTATATATTTTAATTAAAAAATAAGATCAAAATCATAACTTTGTATAACAGCATGAAAAATAAAGAAAACTTGTTATTAAACGCAGTTTGGTTGGAAACTGTTCAGACATTATTATTAATTTTCTATTATTGTATATTGCGATTTCTTTTTTTATTTTCTTTTAGTTTTATTTTATGAAAAATAATACAATTTATGCTTAAGCAATGAAAATAATTGCTGTTTTGATAACAACATAAACGATATATTGCTGGCAACATTGCTGCCATGGCTGACTGTACTTATAGCAATACATATTCACATACTTACTTATGTTTAAGGGAAACAAATTATATATATAGAAAGAAATAAATACCCCAAGTGGAAAAATAATGAGAAATTGTTGAAAGTATCAAAAAAGAAACAAATAAAATAAAAATAATAAGGGAAATTAAGTTAGTCATAAACAACTGCTTTATACTCTACGTCTATATTTAAAACGTAATTTTAAAATTATTGAAGAAATATATAAATATGTAGTTTTAAAAAGCCAGAGAAATTTCTGTTATAATTCAAATGAGCAGATGAGCAGCCTAAAAATATTTGTTTGAAAGACGTATTTTTAATTTTTAGACAAATTTCTTACCTGACATTCTGAGAGGCTTATTCATCGTTTTTCCAGTATATTTATTGTTTTTGAACATATATTTTATATGCAGACTAATCACACTGTGCGTATGATGAATATTTGAATTACCCACAATAATGCTCATACGTATTAAAATCTATTAATTTTTTATGTTGTTGTAGTAACAGCAGTGGTTGCCCTTGGCCAAATGAACTCTGGTCATTCCGGTGCGTAGAACTGGATGGCGTGGGGACTTATATGTATTTGTATGCACTAGAAATTTCAACCCAACTTGTCCTAAACTCACCTACTTAGATGGTAGGGTATTGTAACATGAAAATAAATTATATATGTATTAAAAAAAATAATTAGAAAAAAGAAATTTGTTAGTTGTATTTATTATGAAAACGACTGGATCAAATACTGCGGAGGCAGAGAAATGAAATGAGAAAAATAAACACAAAACAAATGTTTGCATAAGACACGTTGTTGACAACATTTATTGTTGCTGTCTGGGCTCCTCTTCTCATTTTAATGTTGCTGTAGTTGTTGCTATCAATGTTATTAATGCCTAGATAAAAGTAAGTAAAATTTTCCAAACGGAAAAAAATACTCATTATCTTTATTTATTTCGTGCTTTATTACAAATAAACAAGCAGACAACAACACAAATACATAAATAAATACTTAGATAGATAGAAAGACGAGTATAAATATAAATTAAATTCAAAATTTATTGTCACTACTACGAGTGTCAGTGGCGGAAAAGTGGAGTTTGTTTGTTATAGGTATGAGAAATGGAGAAACAGAAAAAATATTTATATTTTATTATACAGTCCTACTTAATTTAGTTTAACAACTTGCAACTTGTAAATACATACATTTATGTTTCTAATTAAAATTCTTAAAGGGCTTTTTAATTAGCCGCTTTTAAGGGCCAGTTAATTTTCAAGGAGCAGTAGTATTCATTAACATTTATCTATCTATTTGTTTGTGTTTATTTATATGTAGTTAAAATAATTTATTACAAGTTTTGGACGAAAGTAAATTTTTACATTTGTATTCGATATGTTTATGTATGCTATTAATATTTGCTTAAATAATATTAAAATATTATGGAATATTTCATATTTATTTCTTTTACTAATAAGTTTCAAATTCGCAACTGGTTTTGGTAGGCATTACTGTGGTCGTTAAATATTCATTTATTTGTGTCTATATTTAATTGATTTTAATGAACGTCCATTCATTGATTGTAATTTACTGCAACAAAAACTGCGGTTACTTACTGAGGTCAAAATTTGTAATATAAATAATAATCATGCATTCATTCATTCATTCACTCACAACAATATTCATCTATTTATTTGCTGGCAATATTATGTATTACATTTATTTACACAATCAAACATATGTTTATATAATGTACAAAGTTACATTGAAAGTACATACGTATACTTATTAGGATAGACCAACAAATGTGTCCATGTTTCCAGTTAAAATTAAAAAATTATTTGTTTGAGCTGCATCAAAATCTTTAAATTTTTTCTTATATTTGTTTCAAAGAAAGATTTAGTTTTCATATGCTAAATTCCCAATTTTATTGATAAATTCACTGAAATTTTTTGTTGAGGGATAAGCTAGTTCCTATGCACATTTCACTGGTTGCTTCGGCCAGATCATCAGGAAACCTTTTCTCAAAAGGCTTTAGAAAAACAGTAATTACCGAGCGAGTTCAACATATCCATTGCTGTTTAATGAAATACAATTGGAAACTTCCGAAATAAAATTGCAGTAGATGTAGAATGAATTTTGAAAAATGGAAGAAATCATTTCTAAAGTATCGAATTTGTTTTCTAACATTTCTAAGTTTAAGCCAACCAATCCAATTTGCATCCTAAAATCTTCGATATTTTAGCTCCATCCAATATTGGAATATCCCTAATATTGCTACAAAATATTTGTTTATAGTAAATACAAATTATATAAAAGCTATGAAATAAATTAAATACTTGCACCATTTTCAATGTAAAATTTGTACTTCACTGAGAGAAAAATTTAAATTAAATTCAAATTAATTTAATTTAAAAAAAATATGAAAGAGTATTACGGTCTTATTCATAAAAAAAACTTATTATAGCTTCAAAACACACGTTTGTTAACAAACGCTTTAGCTTCAAAAACCTTTAATAAAAGTATTGTATTCATAAACGTTTGACAAAGGTACAATAACTAACATACTGTTTTTTGTCTAAGCTGGCAATGTTTCTCAGTTAATTCCCCTTTTTCGTTGTTATTGTTGCTTGAAGTTAGAATAAAATATTAGTTAATTCTCTTTTTTTTATTGTTTGTTTTTAGTTTCAAATGAATATAAAAACTAATTTTTAGAGGCAACATGTATATTAAGCTAAAATGCATAAATATAAGGACTAATATCGTAAAATTCTTAACACACGTTTTTCACTAATACTTTTAACCCAGGTATAGCATGTCAGTTATTATGTTTAATGTCAATTATGTCCATTTGTTGTTAATCTGATTAAAATGAGTTTCCAAAAAAAAGTTCGTACTAAAATTATTAAATAATTTCAACCAAACTCAACTTGGTCCTACAAAAAGTTGGCCAAACAATCAAAGGTCTGCTCTCAAACTTTGTCCAATGTTATTAAATAGTACCGGGAGAACTTGTCCGTTGATAGAAAACCTGGTTCAGATCCACATGATGTTTCTAAAGCCACAAAAATAGAAAGCATTTTCAAAACAGCACTTAACACCTCCGGTTCGCTCAGTACTCGACTATTTGGTACGATTAGTTAAAGCCAATGCAAGTTTAAAAACATACAAGGCTCAAAATATACCTGCTGCATAATGAATGACGAAATGTACGTATGGAAAATTTTTCAATATTTTTATGTTGCTGATGCTCGAGGGAATGTCGTAGAAAGGTTTAAGACCCAAAAGCAGACAAAATTTCCCAAAAAGTTCTTGGTATGGCAAGCAATATGCAGTTGTGCTATTTGTACCAAGAAAAGCAATTCCGCCAAACTGCCTGGAGCTGAGTCCAGTGGAGAGATATTGGTCTCTTGTTAAAAAAGAATTGAATAGCACAAAAAAGGTGTCCAAAAGTGTGGTAGATTTAAAACGGAGATGGACAACCTGTTCGACTTAAAGCACTGTAAAAACCATAATGGAAGGGTTTTCGAAAAAGGTTCAAAATTTCATCATTAGTGATTACAACTATTAAAAATATTTTTTTTTTTAGTAAATTGTAACAATAAATTCAAACAAATAAAAGAAGATTCAAAACTGTAAGTTTAAAAATTTTTCGATCTCAGTCCTTACAAACGTTTTTATATATCCTATTGTAATTACTAGAGGGCGGATTTATATGCAAATGCATGTTTTTTCTCGAACGTCCAAAAACAATGTGGACTAATTATCTATCCGAATAGCACATTTTGCTGTAAAATGGCATCGATTTGTTAGTGCATATATTTGCATACTTTATTGATAATGCATATTTTGTTATATTTTACTTCAAAATGCATATTTATATGCATATTATTCAAGTTTTTAATAAAAATATAATTTTTAGTCGTCAAAGCGCAACATATCGTCTGGACAAAAAGTTTTATTTGTCGAATTTGTTATGGAAATTGCATTAAATGTTATCGACTAACTTCTATCGACGTCGTGAGACTGGTATTATGTTTTTCATTTCTCTAAGTAACAGCAATTGAAAATTATCATTTCAAAACATCAATTATTTATTAAATGTATCGAAAACATTCATATTTGATTTCTCTGCAACTTCGATTTATAAGAGATTTCGTTATCGAAAGATTTTGTAACTTCACCACTCCTGACAGTCATTTCCCAGCAGTGTTATGAGACTGTCCTGAACTAGTGATAACTGAATATTTTGGATAACTTAGAGACAAATGCATTACACAATTAAAGTTTAAAGTGACTACCCTATAGATTACTTAGTACCACTTAAGTGACAATTGTCTTTACGCTAGATAACATGGGATGTATAACGTAACTAATTGACTTATCTCTCCGTTACGCACAGGTGTCAGATAACCCAAAATATATAAGTGATCCAACATTTGTGACATTTGCTGTCTATAAAGGATACATTTACTACTTGCTTAACTGATAGATTATTACGAGATGAAAATTAAAATTGGATGTTACTTTACATCACGATCAAAATATTGATTATTTTAAAAGGCAAGTCGCAAAATAAAAGTTATAAATATTCATACCAAGATATTACAATTAATATATTAATCGTTTTCTCAGAAGAACAATTATAATTTTTAATTTCTGGTATAATTTAAAGAGTCTTAACTGCTTGGAACATTTTTGTACAATTGTTGGACATTGCGCGATCCATAGTTAATTATTTTATGTTACTGCACAAAAATATAAGTGCATATTTTTAAAATTTTTAGGTCATATTTTGATTTTTTTTAGGCATATTTTAGGCGCATATTTTTCAATAATAAATGCATGAAAATTCGCCCCCTAGTAATTACTATTAAAAGTATTCGAATGACGAATATTCAGTGATAAAATAAACATAACTGTTTTATATTTTTTTTTTTATTAATTTATCTCTATTGTCATTTTCTTAAATTTTAAAAATTTTTTATTAATTTCTAGGAGGAAACAGTTAGTTTTAATTCTTGAATGAGTGTGTTAGATTGTGTGGAGCTTCTTCCACGATAATGTATATTTTATTACTACTTGGCATTACAGGTTAGAAGTAAATAACAAAAATGACAATCAAACTCACTTACGAACCTCATGTAGTTCACTGCCGGAGAAATATGAAACAAAATCTTATATTATTATAGCGCACCAAATTCTCCAACGGAGTTAAAATTATATTTAGCATATGTAATTGTATCGTCTATTATTGCAAATTTATAAAGAATTATGTTTTAAATTCCCTTCTATCAAGATAAAATGTAAAAAGAATCCCAACTTTAAAAATTGTACACCTATCAAATGTTTATCAACGGTATTTTAAGCTATTAATCGTTAATGTATACAACTTTATAAAATTTTTTCTACAATTGGTTTATAAAACTTTTGTATATTTTTATGCAATTATTATGCAAGTTAAATAAACCAAAAGCTAATAAAATCTTATAATTAACTAACATTCTGTAAAATTTTTCACGGTGTGGTGTAAAATTAATTTAATAGTTTATTTTTTGAAATAGTTGGAAGCAAAATTGTTCGTAGTTCTCTGAATTATTTACCCCATATTCATTATAATTCTATAAATTTATACAAAATTTATAAAACAAAATTTCCATACAAAATTTGTTTAATAAAAAAACCTTTGATAATAAGGCCTTTATTTTTTATTGTTTATTTGAAACAAAAACAAAAAAAAAAAATATATAAAAAGTTTTAATTTTATATTATATTGAGGGTTTGGTGTATGGGAATTCGCGACCGGGAAATCCTGAGATTTCCCCTAAAGTTATTGACGGGAATCACCGGGAAATTTCAAAAACGGGAAATTTAAAATTAATTTAAAAAAACTTTAATAGATTTAAATATGACATCTTTGTTTGATGAAGGGCTTGTTCCGAATTTTGAAATATTAGTAAAGGTTTTAAACTCCATTGAGGATAGAATATGAATACCTTCAAATTCGACGACTTCTCAAAAATGTAAAATAAATAAACGATATAACAGCAGATGTCGTTGTCGTTGATAAATTACCTAAAAACATCACAATATATTAATATAACAAAAATAATGTTAAAAATTTATGTACAGCAAATGTATGAACGCTTATTTGACCACAATGTTCCCTCATCTGTTCAAAACGATGTTGATGATGTTTCCGAAATGCAAATGGAGCTAAATTTTAAAAGAATAATTAGAATATTCACACAATATTGAACAAGAAAACCCTAAACACTTAAAATCAAATGCTGAAAGTCGTTTTAAGCGGAAATTAACTTTAGATTGGAAAGCAAAAGAATTTTCTCTCTTTGCCACTAAAATAAGAAATCGGATGAATTGAATGCATTAGTTATTTTGAAAACACATTTAAAAAAAAAATTTTTGTTCTACTTATGACGACCACATAACATTTGGGGGATTCAAACCCTCTGCTATTAAGTCTTATTGTCATAATGTCCTAATATATTATGATAGTTGTTGTTGTGCTTCAAACAAAAAACGTGTTATTTTATGACAAAACAATAAACATAGTTCAAAAAGTTTTATTAGTTTAGAACTTTTTTCTGTGAAACACAACAAAAATTTGTTTCAATTATCATAATATTTTAGGACATTGTGACAATATGACTTAATAGCATACCGTTTGAATCCCCCAATTATTTCTATGAAATAAACTTAATTTTATAGCAACAAATGATATTCTAAACAATATTTTTAGTTCAATTGAATTGTAATGTATTGCTTTTCTTTCATTTTTAATGAAATGACTCAATTTTATAAAACGATTTTCTTTTTTACTTATGTTTCTAGTTGAGAAAAAAAATTAATGAGATTCCAGGGAAATGAAATTTTTCAATCCCGTTTCCATGGTATTAAAATTATCCTGGAAATATAATTTGTCGCTTCCCAATAAGCACTTTTACTGGATTTCAAATTAAAAGCAAGTGTAATTCAAGCCCTGAATTATAGTCAAACAATTAAATTACAGTTGTATCACACTTTATTTCAATAGCATTCTCCAGTAAAAAGGAAACATAAATTCAAGCCATATGTTTTTTGTTTGAAAATTATTTAATACTAGCTGAACCCGGTCCGCGTTGCTGGCCCTTAGAAAATATCTTTTTTATATTGCATCTCGATTTTAATATACAGTGTCGGACAAAGTCGGTGATCCAATCTCAATGTTAATAAATGTGGTGGCAGTCCGGCTGGTTCCAATGAATTAAAAAATTCATTAGGATAATCGACGGCTTGTTCTTCGTTCATTACTGTGTCAATCGATTTGCATTTTATTGTTTTGACAGGCAATTTCAATTGTATTTGTTTATTGAGCACATTAACATCATAATTTGTTGGTGCCAAAATTGAATGTTCCCACAGCCAATCCGAATTTTTGTAGTTGGTTGTAAGACTTGGGAATACCTTGTCAACAACACAACAAAATTTTGTTTCATTTCTGATGTTTCGGCGACGCATTTGCTGAAGCCGTGATTCTCGTTCTCTTCCCATTTCTGCGGCTCTAGGCGTAGATGCCCTTTCTAAAACAATTTTATTTGAATAAAACCGTTATTTTTATTAAAAGTGGAATGCGGAGAGTTATTCAAAATATTATTTTATTTCATAGACTTCATACGGAAATTTCTTATTCATGCACCTAATATGCAAGTGTAAACAAAATTGTCATTTCCAGTGAAATAAATTTGAAGGAACTTCGCATCATCATTGGGAAACCGGAGCAATGATCCAATTCTGTGGTACATTTGGCCTTGAACTTTAAAGGTGGGCATGAAGCCGACGTCATTTAAAATCATGAGTTGCACTTTTGGATATTTTGAAGGAAGTGCTTGGAAATAGGATTGGGCCGGAAATGTAACTTAGAAGCAGCTTAGACGGCTCAATAACTGGTGGCAGAATAACTTTACCGTTCGAACAACAAATTCCCGGAAATTCCTTGGGGAACTTCAAAACGCGGCAATGTAAGCAATGTTTGTCCATTGCGGCAATCAGTACGTCCTTGTGATTCCTGTAGTCATCATACTTATTGTAATAAAATGCCGGCAACTTTAAATCGATTCCTTCTCTTGATCGAGCCATTCAGGAGCGATTGGCTTCTAGTCTTTCGATATGCTGCTGAGGTGTCTCTGCAGCACTCGATGAAGATGCAATGCGACGCATTTGCTGGAGCCGTGATTCTCGTTCTCTTCCCGTTTCTGCGGCTCTAGACGTAGATGCCCTTTCTAGAACAAATTTTATTTGAATAAAACCGTTATTTTTTATTAAAAGTGGAATGCGGAGAGTTATTCAAAATATTATTTTATTTCATAGATTTCATATGGAAATTTCTTATTCATGCATCTAATATGCAAGAGTAAACAAAATTGTTTATCATCGATTAATAAAATAAAAGAACTTTTAAAGTACCGGATATTTGTTGAAATGTATTCCTTTCTTCGCCACTTTGAATTAAAATTTTTAGAATGATGTTAAGAAACGAAATGAAAATTGTCATTGTTTGAACGTTGGGAATAAAAAAAAATGATTTATGTATTTCTCCAATTGAAAAAAATTTTTTGGTCGACAAAATTAATTTTTTTTGAAAAATTTTTTTTTTGCCAAATTTTTTTTACAACAATCACTGACTTTGCCTGTATATAGGAAACTAAATAAACTATCTCTGAGAATTGAAGAAAAGGTCGATCAACAATTATACCATAATCTTTTTTTTTTATGTCATTAGCGGTATAGTATAAAAATTTGATTCTGCCACGCCATTCCGTCCATAGACCGAAAACCAAAAATCTGACTATACAGTGTTACCCGCTAGGCTTTTCTAAAGATTCCGTAAAAATGTTATCAAAATCGGTCTAGCTGTTTTTGAGTCCATGCGGAACATACATACACAAATCTGTTTTTATATATACATGGCATTAACGGTATAATGTAAAAATTTGATTTTTACAAACCCCTCCGCCCACAGACCGAATATCAAACATCTGACTTTACAGTGTTACCCGCTGGGCTATTCTGAAGATTCCCTGAAAATTTCAACAAAATCGGTCCAGCCGATTTTTATATATATAGATGGCATTAGCGGTAAAATGTAAAAATTTAATTTTGCCACGCCCCTCCGCCCGTAGACCGAAAATCAAAAATCTGACTCTACAGTGTTACCCGCTAGGCTATTCTGAAGATTCCCTGAAAATTTCATCAAAATCGGTTCAGCCGTTTTTGAGTTCATTCGGAACATACATACATACATACATACCCACATACATACAAACATCCATTTTTATATATATAGATTTAGTCTAGGGGTTCTGCGAGATCAAGTTGAAGAAATTGTGCCACTTCTACTGGGTGGATCTATAAATCCACTGGACGTAGTGAAGTAGGGTTGGCTGGACAGTTCAAAATCTGGAGGATATCATGGGGACCCTGACCACATGCTGGGCATAAGTTGAGGTGGTGTGCGACCTCCAAGTACGACATTCATATGGTATCCTGCTACCGCGGAATTGATGGTGGCTCTATGAATGTCATTCAAATCTGTCATATACGAGCTGCGATCAAATGGATTCTGTACATACCTTTGTATGCTCTCCTCGTATTTTCTAAGGTCCTGTCTGACATGCCTCGGGGGAGACTTCAACTGTGTAATGTTGAAGTTTGAATGAGTCCTCCGGCGACATCCCAGAAGGAACTGTTGCGTCAGCATGACCTCATGCAGGTGGTGTTCGGAGGTGATTTGTAGGCAGGCTGTGATGGTCTTTAAGGCTGCATTGTGACAGCTTTGAATATTTCTCCATTGAGTGTCACTTAACGAAGGCGACCACACTGGAGCTGCGTAGTTAACCACTGACCTGCCAATCGTCTTGTAGGTTGCTAACAAGGTTTCTTTGCCATACCCCAAGTGCTGCCGGCAAGTGCTTTGAGGACCTTGTTCCTATTTTGCAGTTTATGCGTGATTGCAGTGGCGTGTGCTGAGGAGGTAAAAAGGCTATCAAAAGTGACACCCAAGATTTTCGGATGATTCACTGTCGGAATATGTATACCGTCCACCATAATGTCTAAGTTGAGTTTTACCTCCTTCGTCCAGGTGGTGAAGAGTCTTGATGATGACTTCGTTGGTGATAGCTGAAGGTTACGTGTAAGGGCTGTCAACCCAGCAAAAACAACAATAAAAGTTTGGATATAAAATAGTGCTTCGCGATTAACAGGCCCTGATTCGAATCGCAATGTCCATAATCCTATATGTGCAACGCATCTGTTGTAGATAAGATTGCTAAAAACTTAAGAGCATTGCACATGAGGCTCATAAGTCTCTAATCATTGCAAGACTTAGGATTATTCTTTTTTGGTACTGTTACAATAGCCGACTGTAAGCAGAGGGAAGGTAATATACCAGTTTTGTACAGTTTTTTTAAATATTCTAACATGTAAGTATATTGAGAGTATCATCATCGAGACCAGGAGCTTTCTTTTTTTGTCCCTTAATAGAATATCTCACCTCATCCTTTGTCTAATATTTTTAATCAAATATTTATTGGACGACAGAAAAATACAATCACCATAACGCCCTTACGTTGGATAATGAAACCAAATAATAAAAAGGAGTTCTGAAATTTTTAAAAATTTTAGTTTTTTCTGTCATTTGGCAATATGCGCGTTTTGTTAACTCGATATTTTAAACATTAGGTCGTGTTCTTGTTTTCCCATATTGTTTAATAATTGTCAAACTTACCATCATAATATCAATATCAATATTAATCATTATTTAACATTTCTCTATAGTATATCAAATGTTTTCATACATACTTTTACTGGCAACTGTATCAGTAACACACTCTTTTATTTGAGAATTTTATATGTGAATGACTGCTTATTTACATTAACATTAATTAAATTCATTTACCATGAGTGAAAAAAAAGTCGCTACAAAAAAAAAAAAAAAAAACTTAATTAAATTAATAATGCATTTGTTCGATTTTTTATTGCATCTTTACTACATTTTATTTGTTTGCATACATTTGTTTACAAAAAACTAATAGAATAAACTAATTAATTAAATAAAGTGGCCACTATGAATGAAGTCTCTACATGCAACATCAACGTCATCATCATCATCATCGTGTCAGTAAAGAGACACAATACAGATTTAATTAATAGGAGATGGATTAACACAATTGTCTCGTTTTATTTGAATAATTTTATTCAATCATGTTTATTTAATTTGGCTTAAATATTTAGTTTAAAGTGAACATCCTTACTTTATTTAATATTTGCATTTAGCATAATGTTTAGTTTATGTTTTTTTTTTTTTTCTTTTCTATTTGTTGATTTTGGGTTTTTTGTTAATCAAATAAATATAATATTATATATAGCATTAGTTATGTTTGCTCTTTTCTCTTTCAGTTTGTCTAAATTGTATTGGTAGAATTGTTTACATACAATAATATTTTCTTGTTTATCTGATGTGTTTTATTTTTTTTTTATTGTAATTCAATAAATACCAGTTAATTAGTAGTTTAATTTTGTTGCTATAAATAAAACAAATATTAATTGTTTATTTGTTCTGTTGTGTTTTGTTTTCAAATTGTTTCTATTATTTAGTTAAATAGACAAACACTGTTGTTGTATTCATTTAAAAAAAAACAATAGTTTTTATTGTATGAACATTTGATTGTTAAAATAATTTTGTTCTTCTGTTTATTATTGTTTAATTATAGATTTTTTACCATCATTTGAATGAATACCCTTCATATGGTAATGATAACGTCTACTTCATTTTGCTCCTCAAATGATCATTGTAAGCTGAATATAATGTTTTTAATAGAGATTATGTGGACTTGTTTGGAAACCCAAAATATTTGAATTCTGTTTTATTCTGTATGTATATGCAGATACTGCGGTGTAATATAAAAATCACACCTTCCAAAATATTAATGTTCGTGAGTAGATATTGTGTGCAGTATTGAGACTCCATCAAATACCAATGCATACATTGGACGTTATGATAAACATTGGACGATGTCCAAAGGTCGAACATTTTTCATCCGTCATCTAAAAACGAAATGCTGAAGATTTGAGCAAAATCATTTTATTTGAAGTTTTGGAATTAGGGTCAAATTTTCAACAAAATTTAAAAAAAAACTCCATTTAAAAATATTTGTTAAATATTGTTATGTTTTTACCTTTTTAAAAACGTTGGTTTATTTCCTTTAGATAAACCGGATACTTTTGATTGTAAATAAATGCAGTGTAGTAGTTTAAAATTTGTAAAAAATCAGTTTAAATATTATCTCAGTATTTTTATACACGATTATAAATTCGCAGAAATACACACACTTTATAATGTACAAGTATACACTTGGCACAGTAGTTGATGTCCTTACTTAACGATGCTTCAAATTAGACTGACTCATTAGTGTTCCCAATGCCAATTTATATACGCTGCATTACCATCTAGAAAGCACTATTTCTACAATGATCTTCAAACCAGAATTTTCGAATTCTAGAGCTTTCGATGTTAATTATTAATCATTTGGTGTTGCCATACTTTCAAACAATGCTCAACTCAAAGATTTTATTCAATGTTGTATGTTCTACATACAGCAGTGGTAATAATACCACGACTGAAAAAACAAAAACCCTTCAAACCTTTTTTCAAGACGATTAGAATAGGAGAAAACACTAAAATGTTACTATGTGAAAGTATTTAGAGCTTATTACAACATTTTAAGTGCCAAAATAATAGTTTAAAGTGACTATATTTATTTTTTTAATTTAATTGGTATGTTTTAGGCTAAGATTGGGGCAAAAACTAAGCTCCTAATTAGCAGGTAGTATGAAATGAATTTGACTCTGATTGTTTTTTTGCTATCATCAAATTGTTTATTGAAACCGAATATATATTTTCGATTTATTTTTTTAAGTTTTTGTATACATATATTTACAGAATATATATTGTTTTACTATGGAGAAAAATCTGTCACGTACGATATTAAATTTTATTTATTATAATATCATCCAAAGATTATTTTTATTTAAATATGATTTGTAAAGAAAAAATATTTGGTTAAGTGTTAGAAATTAAAAGTAAGCATAACTCCTCTCACGATTCGCAAATTTTCTCATATTTCTACATGTACCTTAAAATTACTTCCGTTTTTTGTCACGTACGATATACCCTTATTTCGCTCTATATTTAGGACGACAATGTTTCGAAAGGACTTATTACTTTTTAAAATGTATTACCCTCTGAATGGAACATAAAGACCAGATTATTTTTCAGATACTCTTTTTTGTGCAAAATCTATTCCACTCTATAGGCGTACAAATGTCACGTACGATGATATGGTATTGCCCATATGTTAAAGTTGGAGATGCAGTGCTGTTTGAGAGGCATTATGCAACATTAAACCTGCCCTTAAAGAAATTATATTTAAATTCAAGTACAATTTCGTAACAATATACTTGAGATTAAAATATAATAAAATTTTATTTTACGATATTTTCAAAATTGAAAAATTTTGCTCTCGGTTAAATTTAAATTATAAATGTAAATTTTAATCATTTTACCTTTTGTGGGTGTGAATCGATTTGAATTTGACGGATTATAAAGAAATTTAATTTCTGGTCACAAATTATTTCTTAAAAAACGATTCGTAATCTATTTTTAGTATTTAATTTCAGTTTGCTAATTTATGATTTTGTAATTTTGAATTTCTATTGTTTTGATTTTCTGAAAATTGTTAATCTATTTAATACAGCAAAGGTAATTAGAAATATTGGGAATCTTTAATACTTGCCATAAAACAACACTAAAACCAATTGATTATATTGGTTGTACTACTTAAAAATGCGGGTTTTTCTTTTTTTAAATTTTTAGCATTTATTTTGAAACATTTCTCTTCTTTCTGGCAACATATGGATTCGGAGCCAAGATTACTGCTCATCTTTTGAGGCCAAGAACATCTCAAGATAATAGCGGATGGTCTGTTTCAAGGTGCGGCGTATTCCAGAATTCGCACGGGGCAAGGTCTGGATTATAAGGCATGTGATGAAAAGCTTCCCAACCACTACATTCTAAATAGTTTTAAACAGGTATTGCATAATGTGGAAGAGCGTTGTCATGATGGAATATTACGGTTTCATGTCTGGTTGCATATTCTGGGCGTATTTCGGCCAATGCTAGCATAAAACTATTCAGTTGCTTTTTGAACAAGTTCCTTGCGATGGTCTGGTCAGAACTCAGCAGCTCATAATAGAATAGAACCCTTTTGCTACCACCAAATACAGAGAAATGCCTTAGCGCCATGGATATTTAGCTTTGGTTTCGATTCGGTTAATTGGCCGTGCAAGCAGCATTTCAGACATGCAAAATCGTCTTTCAAGGTCCCCAGGCTTCATTTCATATGGTATCCAATTTCGCTGAATTGGATGAATCCTCGAAAACATTTTGAAATTGCTGCTTGAGTAGCTTCCGATGATTTTGCAAGATCTTGTTGGGTTTGACAACAATCTTCATGGAGTAATGCCTCCAATTTTTGGTCTTCAAACATTTTTGGCTGGCCTGGACGATACTTATCATCCGTAAGAAAATCATCATTCAACCACACAAACCATCTGTCGCACGTTGAAACCAATGGAACACATTCACCATAAGTTTTTGTGAGCAATAAGTATTCTTCAACGCCACTTTTGTTCAAATTACAGTAATAAAGCAAAACTTCCCCCATATGACGCTTTGTTGGCACAAAATTCGACACTTTTGAAGTAAAAAAAACTTTGTTGTTTACACTATAATATTCAATAACTAAGTGAGCAGAAATGACAGATATATACTCTTCAAAATGACATATAAGTTTTTAAAAATACCGCGTTCACAAGATGCTCCATATATTGCAAATCCCGCATTTTTAATCCTATACCAGATTTCTTTATAACTCATAGAACAGATATGTAGTTGCACAAGTGAAGCAAGACATCCTCTTTTCAAATTTAATAAATTGACTTATATTTTTGTTAAAACTAAGGACACTTATTGTAAATAATGATGTTTAAGAAAACTATTATTAAGAGTTTAAAAAAATGGTTCAATAAATTCGTCTTTAACCAATGCTTTCAACATATTAATTTGTATTTATATATGTTTTGCTAAAAACATCGAATTGAATATATGTATATGGTTACTCTAAATGCAATAGATTCTTAATAAAATGTAAATAAAGTTATAAAAAATATGAAGAATTGCTATGTTTGGCGGTGCTTATCTTATATGCTCAGAAAAACATTCTTCACAAAGTAATAGGTTAATATTAGGGTAAAAATTAATCGAATAATTGAAGAAAAATAAAATTTTTATCGAATGAATAAAACTAATCAGTTTAGAATATAAAAATATTCGATTAATAATTCCCGCATAATCGATTAATCGAATAAATTTATTTTCAAGCTAATATTTAAAAAATAGTTTGTATACATGGATTTATTATTCGTTCAAATAAATAATAAACCAATTTTAAAATTTTATTCGATTAAAATTAAACTCGAATAATTGACAATCCTAGTTAATACACTAATATAATTATTCATGTCAACCCATTTATGGTAAGAAATTGAATAAGTCACTACTTCCATATAACTCAAATAACTAGTTACATGTAATGACTTTAATGAAACAGTGAAGCATCATGGTTTTGAATTTCGGAAAAAATGTAATAAAATTTAAGACATCTAGAAAATCATATTTAGGAAAACCCTAACTATTTATGCGTAAATTAATCTTAAGTAAATGAGAATTTTATTGATTTTATTGTATGTTAATATTGCTGTAACAGCTCTATAAAATTGTCTTATTCGAGAGTTTTGAATCAAATTCAATACCAAAGAATAGAGTACTCCTACTGGGTTAAACCATAAATCCATTAAATTAAACATAGTTAAATATTAGATGAGCATTATTGGGAACTACAATAATGTGAAACTATTAAACTGTTAGCATTTTTCATTTTAGGTGACGATATATTTTAATTCAAATATAATTGAAATAAGTATATGTAAAATAATGGCTATTTGTTTGTATGAATAAATGTACTAAATATAAATACATTCCTACGTAGTATTTATGTATTTACTCTGCAGTTGTTTGTGACTACTTGTATTTTGTTGCCGCATCCTTTAGTTGTTGTATAATTGTGGAACATTATTAAACAATTAAAAATTAATGTAAATTTTGTAATTAAATATATTAATTACTTCTCTTTCCATATTTGAACCAAAATACCCACGCAAACACACATTTAACAAATAAAACTACATTTTATGGAATGATGATGTTTTTTTTTTCTTTAACTGCATTTTTTTATTGCATCTATAATTGTACTTTATACGTTTGTGTATTGCAGTATATTTGCTGCTGAAATGTGTATAAAAATAATTGTAATTATTAAATGAAATTAAAAATAAAAGGTTGACTTGAAGAGAAGACAACCCACAAACAACGATTTAAATAAATGAAGATGGTGAATTATTTATTGTTTCTCTTTATGACCTCCTACAAATGAAACATAAAATATAAATGCAGTAGCAATAAATAATGACAAAGTTTTTATTGAAAAAAGGGAAGAGTTTTAAATGGTTTTTAGGAATGGAGTAAATTAAAGTTGAAATATACATCTGTAAACAAATTGAAAGAATTAATCAATGTAAGAGAAACAATATATGCTACTCGATGAATTTGCGCTCATATTGCAAATTTATCAAATGTCAACAAAGATTATGGCCGAATTTAATACTTTTATTGTTTTAAATTTTAGTAAATTTTTTACTTATTTAAAATAAAATGCAATCCTCATATAATCAGGGCTATTCCTGTTCTCACTTTCACCATTCACTGTATTTTTGGCAGTATAATTACAACAATATTGTGTAATTTCCTCAGCATTTCTAATTACAAATGTTTACACGTGATTTTTTAACCTTAATTATATAATTTTAGAAACTTTATTTATTATAAATAATGTTGTAATTATGCTTCTAAAAATACGGTGAATGGTGAGAACAGGAATAGCCCTAAATGTTTTATTAATAACTTTTTAATTTTTTTCAGCATCATAGAAAATTTTGCTTTATAAATGCTTTTTTGTTTTGTTTATAAACAATATATAGACAGATACAATATATCAGTTTAAACTAAATGAATACTACTACTATAGCATTTTTCACTCTTACATAGCCCTCTATACGTATTGCACAGATTTTTTCAAAATTTTACAATTGTATTTCATAATCTGTGCAAAATTAATAGTGCACAGGGTAACTGATCGCATAAAATGGTAATTAATATAGAACTTTTAACCTATTAATATAGTTTGTATGATGCTTGAAACGTTAATAGATGAGTCAGGCTTTCAAAATATTGCCCGAAAATATTTAAAATTAAGCAGTAAAACAAAGTTAATAACCTCTACACATTTACGTAAACAACATTTTGGTGCTTGTGACTTCAAAAAAAAAAATGAACCGATTTTAAAATTTTTTTTTAAGAGATATTCATTCTAAATTTGTTTGCTCTTTAAAATATATTTCTAGTTAAAAAAAATCAAAACTGTTTATCTCTAGCCGTAAAAAAATAGTTGTAGAACATTGATATCTTTGGCAAAAAATAATTTATTCAATTTTGGAAAATTATAATTTTCCAAAAAATCAGTAAAATTAGTTATCCGTTTTTATACCCTTCACCATGAGTGGCAAGGGTATATATAAGATTGTCATTACGTTTGTAATTTCTACATTTTTTATTTGCGACCCTACAAAGTATATAAATTCTGGATCGCAAAGTCCATATAGCATGTCCGTCTATATGTTGAAATCAACTTTCCGTAGCCCCCAAAATAACTTATTTACATAATTCATACATCAATATATTCTTCCGACTAGGTTGCAATTTAAAATCGACACAATCGGGCCACAAACGACTGAGATAAAGGAAAAACCAAGCCAACCTTGATTTTTTATCAATTCTTATATTTGGAATACTACTTATTCAGGAGTGAGATCGAAAAATTCTTAGCATACATATTTGTTAATAAAAGCAAAACCACTAAACTTACAGTTTTATTTGATTGAAATTATTATTACAATTTACAAAAAAAAATAAAAATATTTTTATAGTTTTAATCACTAGTGATGAAATTTTGAACCTTTTTCGGGAACCCTTCCATTATGGTTTTTATAGTGCTTTCTGTCACTTTTCTCGTACAGGTAGTCCATCTCCGTTTAAAATCTACCACTTTTTTAGACACCTTTTTTGTGCTCTTCAATTCTCTTTTAACAAGAGCCCAATATCTCTCCACTGGCCTTAGTTCCGGGCAGTTTGGAGGATTTGCCTCTCTTGGTACAAATACCACATTATTGTTCTTTTACCACTCAACACCTTGCTTCCATAGTGACAGAATGCCAAACCTGGCCAAAAGTAAATGGACACATTAAGAAGTCTTATGAAGCACCTTTTTTGTAAACATTCCTTGATGTAAATTTCGGCATTTATAGATCCCTTTGTAACAAATGCTTGGCTTCTTTTGCCGCAACTGCATATTGCTTGCCATGCCAAGAACTTTTTGGGAAAATTGTCTACTTTTGGGTCCTAAACTTTTCTACAATATTCCCTCGAGCATCAGCAACATACAAATATTCACCCGGAAGCTGCGAAAAATGTTCCATATTGTTCTCAGATTATGATGTAAGAGCAACATAATATGGTAAATCCTTCATCATAAAAATGGTTCTCACAAACATATATATGTTTACTGTAACCATATATATGGTTGAAATATTCATGTGAATCGTAAATCGTAATTATTGTTACCACAGTCATATATATAGTTACTGTGACTATAATATTGTTGAAAATTTTGAAATAGTTACAGTAACCATGCACAAATGTTGAAATGGTTACAGTAACAATGCCCAACTATATTTTTTTTCTGCGTGTACGTTTCGTCATCCTTTATGCAGCAAGTGTATTTTTTGTAGAAAATTTGACTTCAATTCCGTTCTTTGGCCTCTAAATTTTTAGCAACGTTCCTGTCAGAAACTTTTTGAAACTTTGTGCTTTAACTTTTCGTTTCTATCAACGGACAAGTTCTCTTGGAACTGTTTAATAACATTGAAAACAGTTTGACGGCAGACCTTTGAATGCTTGGCAAACTTTTTGTAGGACCAAGTTGGGTTTTGTTCAAAATATTTAATAATTTTAGTACGCACTTTTTTCTGGTCACTCATTTTAATCAGATTAACAACAAATGAATATAATTGTCATTAAACATAATAACTGACATGTTTTACAAAGGTAACTTGATAAAAAAAATCAAATAATACTTGGCTTAAAAGTTTTAATGAAAAACGTGTGTTGAGAATTTTTCGATCTCACTCCTTATCATTGAATATTGAAAATATGGACATCCAATTATAGATATTTCAAAGACATTTGCAACGGCATAAGGCCATAGTAAGTCGGACCAATTATTGATCAAAATCGGGAAAAATATTTTTATCCCGAATTTTTTATTCACCAAAAAAAATTGTTTTGTTATAAAGTGTTTTTCACAAATAAATTTAAATTTTATTTTTGTTTTTAAAATTAAAAAAAAATTTGAAAAATATATTTAAAAAAAATTTGTTGCCCTAATTTTGTTTCGCTAATAAATTAAAAACAACAGAAGGGTATATAAGATTCGTCGTCAATGCGGCTTTCATAAGAATATTCCAAAATGGTAAGAATCGACAAATTTCATGTATGATGTTGATTTGGAATCCATATCTTATATACAAAATTGTAGAAAAATTTATACAAATTTTAAGAACTAAAAAATTAGTAATTAGATTAAAATGATTCTATGTTGCAAGATATGAATGTATATTTTCTGACCTAAGATCATTTAATCATAAAAAATATTTTTTTTTGTAATTGAATAAAAATTAGAACTAGAAAATATTTGCAGGGATTCATACAGATAAATGAAAAGCAAACAAAACAAGTTAAATTCATGTTATGGTCAGCAAAGTGTTGATTTTTAGTTGCAATATCTTTTTCTGAAAAATGTTAGTTTTTAAATTTTGAACTTTCTATTCGTTGTGGCCCAATGTGCAATGTCAATTCCTTCCCTTGGCTTAAATATTCAAATCAAAGTGTAAATAAACCATCGCCAATCAATTTCAGTGTCATTGAACGGCAGTTGCTCTATTCATTGTTTTAATTAAATTTTTAATTGTTTGAATTAGCTCATTTTAGCAAACTTCAAATAGTCTTGAATTTATATTTGAGTTTTGTTTCTCACAAAGTTGATTCTTTTATGCCATTTATAATTGTTGTTGCTGCTGGCGTTGTTTAATTGTGCATGTATTAATTATTGTTTGTTAGTTGATCTGCTGTGTGAATGCATGTGTGTGTGTGTGAGTGTATGTTTGATTGTATTGTAAGTTGTTGTATGCAATGGCTTTGTGGTGGTTTTATTGTGTGATTGTTGGTTGGTGTTGCAAGTACAAGTTAGTGTGGAAAGAAGTGTTGGTGTGGTAAGTAAGACTATGGGTTGAATTCTATTGTTGTATATAGTTTTTGTTGTTGCTGTTGTTTTTGTATATATTGGTATTGTTTGTTGTGATTCAACAACAAAGAATAGGAAAAAGTTTTTCTCTTCCCGTTTTTTTCTCCTATTTATTGTAGTTTATTTTTTTATGTTTCAACAATAAATCTCAAAAAGGAGTCGAGTGCGAATGGTTTCTCTATATAGACTTTTCTATATATATTTTTTCCAATTGATTTAAAGAAGCCGTTTTGTTTTTTATTGTTTAAAAACAATACCAACAACAATAATAAAAAACCAACTACAAACAATAAATTTGTTCATGGTCTATGGATTGGGAAAACAAGCCGGAATGAAAAACATTGAAGTAGAAATGGCGAAAAAAGCATACAAATTATTGTGGTATTAAAAAAAATACTCCAAAGGATAGAGATCTTGAAATAGAAATACGAAAATAATCAACAAACAATAAATGTAGTTCGTTCTTGGGTCTTTCATGGAAGCCCACAACAATTCACAATGGCAAAGACCATAATTTTGCACAAAAGAAAAAGGTTGGAGAAAAAGTCATATGCGTAGTTTATTGGAACATACAACATACTTATAATAAAGTCACATATGTGGGTCCCTTGGCTAATAATAATGCTCTTTGCCTTAACAAATCAAAAACTTATTTCCTACAATTAATAAATACTACAACTTATAGTGACATTTTCGTCTTAAATTAATTCCTTAACAAATTAAATAAGTAATCGAAATTCATATTGTTGTAATCTTTTGTTTTATGACAGCAATGAAATGCGTATAATAAATATTAATTTGTTATTTGCATTAATAATGACATGTGACCTGTCATATGAAAAACACTCATACACACTTGTATAAAATACATACATACATACATATGTATAAGTTTTAAAATCTTATAAGCTTGCTACTACTTACACAAATGCATATCTTCACCACACGAATGAAAACATGAGGTATATTTTAAATATTTAATTTTAAATTAAACTGCATAATAATTATTTACACACTAGCTTGACCCGGTGCTCTTCGCTACCCCTTTCGTAGTCTATGTTGGAAATTTCAATAAAATCGTTTCGGCCGTTTAGTATTTATTTTTTAAGAACTAAAGGTTTTAATTTCAAATAACTTTTAAACTGCCTTACCAATTTTTACACTATTAGTCTCATAGTAATCATAAAAATCCTTTTACTATGAACTACCATATGTACTCAATACAGTTTTGTTATGGATTTCTCACTGTTATAAAGTTCAGAATACGGGTATAAATATGAAATATCGTTTGTGCCAAATTTATTTTAATTTAATGCATTAGTTTTTTCTTTGATATATTTTAATATATATATATTAACGAAAAAAATAGTTTTTATTGTTGAATTTTGTATTTTTTTACGTTTAACTAAAATCCCGAAGTCCCGAAAAATCTCGAAATCACGAAAAATCCCGGGATGCCGAAAAATCCCGGGATCCCGGGATTTACATTTCTAAAATCCCGAATCCCGGGATTTGTAAAACCCAGTCCCGTTTGGCATCCCTAGCTATGACGATGTTTTCATCAGCATTGATTAGTCATCACTGACGATGTTTACATCAGTGCTGATTAATCAGCTATGACGATGTTTTCATCAGCACTGATAAGTCAGCATTGACGATATTTACATCAGTGCTGATTAATCAGCTATGACGATGTTTTCATCAGCACTGACGATATTTACATCAGTGCTGATTAATCAGCACTGACGATGTTTTCATCAGCACTGACAATGTTTTCATCAGTACTGACAATGTTTTCATCAGTACTGACGATGTTTTCATCAGCACTGATTAGTCAGCACTGACGATGTTTTCATCAGCACAGATTAGTCAGCACTGACGATGTTTTCATCAGCACTGACGATGTTTTCATCAGCACTGACAATGTTTTCATCAGCACTGACAATGTTTTCATCAGCACTGACGATGCTTTCATCAGCACTGATTAGTCAGCACTGGCGATGTTTTCATCAGCACTGATTAGTCAGCACTGACGATATTTTCATCAGCACTGACAATGTTTTCATCAGCACTGACGATGTTTTCATCAGCACTGACGATGTTTTCATCAGTACTGACGATGTTTCCATCAGCACTGACGATGTTTTCATCAGCACTGATTAGTCAGCACTGACGATGTTTTCATCAGCACTGATTAGTCAGCACTGACGATATTTTCATCAGCACTGACGATGTTTAAATCAGCACTGACAATATTTTCATCAGCACTGACAATGTTTTCATCAGCACTGACGATGTTTTCATCAGCACTGACGATGTTTTCATCAGCACTGACGTTGTTTTCATCAGCACTGACGATGTTTAAATCAGCACTGACGATGTTTTCATCAGCACTGACGATGTTTTCATCAGTACTTACGATGTTTTCATCAGCACTGACAATGTTTTCATCAGCACTGACGATGTTTTCATCAGTACTTACGATGTTTTCATCAGCACTGACGATGTTTTCATCAGCACTGACGTTGTTTTCATCAGCACTGACGATGTTTTTATCAGCACTGACAATGTTTTCATCAGCACTGACAATGTTTTCATCAGCACTGACAATGTTTTCATCAGCACTGACGTTGGTTTCATCAGCACTGACGTTGTTTTCATCAGCACTGACGATGTTTAAATCAGCACTGACAATGTTTTCATCAGCACTGACGATGTTTTCATCAGCACTGACAATGTTTTCTTCAGCACTGAAAATGTTTTCATCAGCACTGACAATGTTTTCATCAGCACTGACGATGTTTTCATCAGCACTGACAATGTTTTCATCAGTACTGACGATGTTTTCATCAGCACTGATTAGTCAGCACTGACGATGTTTTCATCAGCACTGACAATGTTTTCATCAGCACTGACGATGTTTTCATCACCACTGACGTTGTTTTCATCAGCACTGACGATGTTTAAATCAGCACTGACGATGTTTTCATCAGTACTGACGATGTTTTCATCAGCACTGATTAGTCAGCACTGACGATGTTTTCATCAGCACTGACGTTGTTTTCATCAGCACTGACGATGTTTAATTCAGCACTGATTAGTCAGCACTGACGATGTTTTCATCAGCACTGACAATGTTTTCATCAGCACTGACGATGTTTTCATCAGTACTGACGATGTTTTCATCAGCACTGATTAGTCAGCACTGATGATGTTTTCATCAGCACTGATTAGTCAGCACTGACGATGTTTTCATCAGCACTGATTAGTCAGCACTGACGATGTTTTCATCAGCACTGACAATGTTTTCATCAGCACTGACAATGTTTTCATCAGCACTGACAATGTTTTCATCAGCACTGACGTTGGTTTCATCAGCACTGACGTTGTTTTCATCAGCACTGACGATGTTTAAATCAGCACTGACAATGTTTTCATCAGTACTGACGATGTTTTCATCAGCACTGATTAGTCAGCACTGACGATGTTTTCATCAGCACTGACGTTGTTTTCATCAGCACTGACGATGTTTTCATCAGCACTGACAATGTTTTCTTCAGCACTGAAAATGTTTTCATCAGCACTGACAATGTTTTCATCAGCACTGACGATGTTTTCATCAGCACTGACGTTGTTTTCATCAGCACTGACGATGTTTAATTCAGCACTGATTAGTCAGCACTGACGATGTTTTCATCAGCACTGACGATATTTTCATCAGTACTGACGATGTTTTCATCAGCACTGATTAGTCAGCACTGACGATATTTTCATCAGCACTGACGATGTTTAAATCAGCACTGACAATATTTTCATCAGCACTGACAATGTTTTCATCAGCACTGACGATGTTTTCATCAGCACTGACGATGTTTTCATCAGCACTGACGATGTTTTCATCAGCACTGACGTTGTTTTCATCAGCACTGACGATGTTTAAATCAGCACTGACGATGTTTTCATCAGCACTGACTATGTTTTCATCAGTACTTACGATGTTTTCATCAGCACTGACAATGTTTTCATCAGCACTGACGATGTTTTCATCAGTACTTACGATGTTTTCATCAGCACTGACGATGTTTTCATCAGCACTGACGTTGTTTTCATCAGCACTGACGATGTTTTTATCAGCACTGACAATGTTTTCATCAGCACTGACAATGTTTTCATCAGCACTGACAATGTTTTCATCAGCACTGACGTTGGTTTCATCAGCACTGACGTTGTTTTCATCAGCACTGACGATGTTTAAATCAGCACTGACAATGTTTTCATCAGCACTGACGATGTTTTCATCAGCACTGACAATGTTTTCTTCAGCACTGAAAATGTTTTCATCAGCACTGACAATGTTTTCATCAGCACTGGCGATGTTTTCATCAGCACTGACAATGTTTTCATCAGTACTGACGATGTTTAAATCAGCACTGACGATGTTTTCATCAGTACTGACGATGTTTTCATCAGCACTGATTAGTCAGCACTGACGATGTTTTCATCAGCACTGACGTTGTTTTCATCAGCACTGACGATGTTTAATTCAGCACTGATTAGTCAGCACTGACGATGTTTTCATCAGCACTGACAATGTTTTCATCAGCACTGACGATGTTTTCATCACCACTGACGTTGTTTTCATCAGCACTGACGATGTTTAAATCAGCACTGACGATGTTTTCATCAGTACTGACGATGTTTTCATCAGCACTGATTAGTCAGCACTGACGATGTTTTCATCAGCACTGACGTTGTTTTCATCAGCACTGACGATGTTTAATTCAGCACTGATTAGTCAGCACTGACGATGTTTTCATCAGCACTGACAATGTTTTCATCAGCACTGACGATGTTTTCATCAGTACTGACGATGTTTTCATCAGCACTGATTAGTCAGCACTGACGATGTTTTCATCAGCACTGATTAGTCAGCACTGACGATGTTTTCATCAGCACTGACAATGTTTTCATCAGCACTGACAATGTTTTCATCAGCACTGACGTTGGTTTCATCAGCACTGACGTTGTTTTCATCAGCACTGACGATGTTTGAATCAGCACTGACAATGTTTTCATCAGTACTGACGATGTTTTCATCAGCACTGATTAGTCAGCACTGACGATGTTTTCATCAGCACTGACGTTGTTTTCATCAGCACTGACGATGTTTTCATCAGCACTGACAATGTTTTCTTCAGCACTGAAAATGTTTTCATCAGCACTGACAATGTTTTCATCAGCACTGACGATGTTTTCATCAGCACTGACGTTGTTTTCATCAGCACTGACGATGTTTAATTCAGCACTGATTAGTCAGCACTGACGATGTTTTCATCAGCACTGACGATATTTTCATCAGTACTGACGATGTTTTCATCAGCACTGATTAGTCAGCACTGACGATGTTTTCATCAGCACTGATAAGTCAGCTATGACGATGTTTTCATCAGCGTTGACGATGTTTTCATCAGCACTGACGATGTTTAAATCAGCACTGATTAGTCAGCACTGACGATGTTTTCATCAGTACTGACGATGTTTTCATCAGCACTGATTAGTCAGCACTGACGATGTTTTCATCAGCACTGATTAGTCAGCACTGACGATGTTTTCATCAGCACTGACGATATTTTCATCAGTACTGACGATGTTTTCATCAGCACTGATTAGTCAGCACTGACGACGTTTTCATCAGCACTGATAAGTCAGCTATGACGATGTTTTCATCAGCGTTGACGATGTTTTCATCAGCACTGACGATGTTTAAATCAGCACTGATTAGTCAGCACTGACGATGTTTTCATCAGTACTGACGATGTTTTCATCAGCACTGATTAGTCAGCACTGACGATGTTTTCATCAGCACTGATTAGTCAGCACTGACGATGTTTTCATCAGCACTGACGATATTTTCATCAGTACTGACGATGTTTTCATCAGCACTGATTAGTCAGCACTGACGATATTTTCATCAGCACTGACGATGTTTAAATCAGCACTGACAATATTTTCATCAGCACTGACAATGTTTTCATCAGCACTGACGATGTTTTCATCAGCACTGACGATGTTTTCATCAGCACTGACGTTGTTTTCATCAGCACTGACGATGTTTAAATCAGCACTGACGATGTTTTCATCAGCACTGACGATGTTTTCATCAGTACTTACGATGTTTTCATCAGCACTGACAATGTTTTCATCAGCACTGACGATGTTTTCATCAGTACTTACGATGTTTTCATCAGCACTGACGATGTTTTCATCAGCACTGACGTTGTTTTCATCAGCACTGACGATGTTTTTATCAGCACTGACAATGTTTTCATCAGCACTGACAATGTTTTCATCAGCACTGACAATGTTTTCATCAGCACTGACGTTGGTTTCATCAGCACTGACGTTGTTTTCATCAGCACTGACGATGTTTAAATCAGCACTGACAATGTTTTCATCAGCACTGACGATGTTTTCATCAGCACTGACAATGTTTTCTTCAGCACTGAAAATGTTTTCATCAGCACTGACAATGTTTTCATCAGCACTGACGATGTTTTCATCAGCACTGACAATGTTTTCATCAGTACTGACGATGTTTTCATCAGCACTGATTAGTCAGCACTGACGATGTTTTCATCAGCACTGACAATGTTTTCATCAGCACTGACGATGTTTTCATCACCACTGACGTTGTTTTCATCAGCACTGACGATGTTTAAATCAGCACTGACGATGTTTTCATCAGTACTGACGATGTTTTCATCAGCACTGATTAGTCAGCACTGACGATGTTTTCATCAGCACTGACGTTGTTTTCATCAGCACTGACGATGTTTAATTCAGCACTGATTAGTCAGCACTGACGATGTTTTCATCAGCACTGACAATGTTTTCATCAGCACTGACGATGTTTTCATCAGTACTGACGATGTTTTCATCAGCACTGATTAGTCAGCACTGACGATGTTTTCATCAGCACTGATTAGTCAGCACTGACGATGTTTTCATCAGCACTGACAATGTTTTCATCAGCACTGACAATGTTTTCATCAGCACTGACAATGTTTTCATCAGCACTGACGTTGGTTTCATCAGCACTGACGTTGTTTTCATCAGCACTGACGATGTTTAAATCAGCACTGACAATGTTTTCATCAGTACTGACGATGTTTTCATCAGCACTGATTAGTCAGCACTGACGATGTTTTCATCAGCACTGACGTTGTTTTCATCAGCACTGACGATGTTTTCATCAGCACTGACAATGTTTTCTTCAGCACTGAAAATGTTTTCATCAGCACTGACAATGTTTTCATCAGCACTGACGTTGTTTTCATCAGCACTGACGATGTTTAATTCAGCACTTATTAGTCAGCACTGACGATGTTTTCATCAGCACTGACGATATTTTCATCAGTACTGACGATGTTTTCATCAGCACTGATTAGTCAGCACTGACGATGTTTTCATCAGCACTGATAAGTCAGCTATGACGATGTTTTCATCAGCGTTGACGATGTTTTCATCAGCACTGACGATGTTTAAATCAGCACTGATTAGTCAGCACTGACGATGTTTTCATCAGTACTGACGATGTTTTCATCAGCACTGATTAGTCAGCACTGACGATGTTTTCATCAGCACTGATTAGTCAGCACTGACGATGTTTTCATCAGCACTGACGATATTTTCATCAGTACTGACGATGTTTTCATCAGCACTGATTAGTCAGCACTGACGACGTTTTCATCAGCACTGATAAGTCAGCTATGACGATGTTTTCATCAGCGTTGACGATGTTTTCATCAGCACTGATTAGTCAGCACTGACGATATTTACATCAGTACTGATTAATCAGCTATGACGATGTTTTCATCAGCACTGACGATATTTACATCAGCACTGATTAGTCAGCACTGACGATGTTTTCATCAGCACTGACAATGTTTTCATCAGCACTGATTAGTCAGCACTGACGATGTTTTCATCAGTACTGACGATGTTTTCATCAGTACTGACGATGTTTTCATCAGCACTGACGATATTTACATCAGTGCTGATTAATCAGCTATGACGTTGTTTTCATCAGTCCTGGTTAGTCAGCTCTGAGGATATTTACATCAGTGCTTATTAATCAGCTATGACTATGTTTTCATCAGCACTGATTAGTCAGCACTGACGATATTTACATCAGTGCTGATTAATCAGCTCTGACGATGTTTTCATCAGCACTGATTAGTCACCACTGACGATATTTACATCAGCACTGATTAGTCAGCACTGATCAGTAATCATTCAGTGCAGCATCGAATAATAATTAAGTGTATTATTACATACTCAATCATGCAAGTTATTGTGACAATCATATATATGATTGTTTTAACCATATGTATTATTGCGGCACTCTACTTGTACCATTACTCTGTTAAAGATTAATTATATTATTTCTATTTTTTAAAATACTATTTTAATAGTATTTTACCAATTTTACCCGTTTTCCCCCTGTTTACCCCCTGTTTACCCCTTTCTGGTCCAAGTATTGAAAAAAGTTATAGCCTATTGACGCTTTCAAGTAAGGATCTATCTACGTTCCAAATTTCAATAAAATCGATTCAGCCGTTTAGGCGTGATGCTCAAACAAACAAACAAATAAACAAACAAACTTACAAAGACATTTGTATATTTATATAGATTCCACATCTGTATACATATATTGTATGTGAGTTCATACATATACTTATACAGTGGCGCCCATCCATATTAATTTCTGTTATTTTCTGCATTTAAGTTTTGATATAACTTTTACGGATGGACGTAGATTCTGTGCTTTTAGTCGCAAATCTAGTTGGTATGAAATATAGTTTCTGGAATAGCAAACATTAAGCACGAATACTATGTAAAAACAAACTTTATTGACTGTTTCGTTTTCATGAGGAGAGATCGTGAAAAAATGTATGCTGAACTTATTTATTCATAGTGCATAGAGCTAAATACCGAAAAATGATATAGGTAATTTCGTATTAGCTCTTAATAGTTATATTTAAATTTTTAATTGTGCTCTGTAATGAAATTTAGAAAATTCCATAAAAATTTTAGAATTTCAAATGGAAATTCTAAATTATGTTTAGAAATACATATTCATGAGCATCCCAGCCAAAAACTTTACTTACAATTATAAATATAACTACAAAATAATGCATTACGGGACTCATTATTCTGTAGTTATCTTTACCAAGTCAAATATATATCTAAAAATGAGGTCCGAGTTCAACTCGCGGCTTGTGCACCAACCAAGTAGTCAATGTATCCGTTATACACAGTAATTATCACTAATGTCTGATCACTTGGCTGACGCCTATTTATATAAATGTATATAAATTGGCCCATTTTGGAAAAAAGTTAGATTTTGCTAAAAAAAAAGTGAAAAATTGTATGTCTTGTGTTACAAAATATTTATTTAGATAGATATCCCACTCGTATCCCAATAAAAAACTAGAAACCACTAAAAGAATAGAAATAAGCTTTCTTTTGAATAAAAAAAAAATTCAAAAAGGGTCCATTTTAAAAAAAATGTAACAAAGTTTTTGATTTTGCAAAAAAATTGTATGTTTTGAGTTACGAAACATTTATTTTGAGAGATATCCCAGGGCCCATTTTGAAAACAAAAATTCAAAAATTCTTTTTTCCGAAAGATTGAAAAAATAGCTATCTAAACTATTTAGGACACATTTATCTAAGAACAATAGGTAATAAGTTACATGGATGAGAAAAAACACCTGCTTCGGCAAAATGTATATTCATATAAATAGTTACTATGACTATAATATTGTTAAAAAACTTGTAAATGTGTGGAAATGGTACATGTGTATTATTTATGTAGATTAAAATACAAGTTATTTAAAATAAATATTTCCTAACTCCATTTTCATTTTTCTTAATTTAATTTCTTTTCAATATCATATTGTGATTTTCAATTTTAAATAGAACTTCTCAATTTCATTTGGATTTTCTTCAATTTCACATTGAAATTCTAAATTTTAAATGGAATTTACTCAACTTAAACTTCATATTCTCAAATTAGTTTGGAAAATTCGCAATTTAAAGTAGAATTTCACAATTTCACTTGGACTTTTCTAAATATAATGTTAAATGTTCTTAATATCAATTAAAAAATGTTGTATATATTATTGTGTATTCACCCTTCGAAGTTGGGTCCTAAAATTATTGTTTATTGAAACGATTTCTTAAACTTTCAGACTGTTTTAAAATTAAACTTCTAAATAACTAGACGTCACTGCTATTGAATTGTCGTAATTATGTGATTGCATATACTTATGAATATATATACATACATACATGTATATTAGGATGGTGTTGTTTCTATGGAACCAAAAACAGTTGCGGATGTTTATTTTATGAAAATTGTATATCAAATAATTAATATTTTTTGTTATAACTTTATTTTTTTGGGGTTTTGGCGCGTTAACGATTATATCTCTGCCATTTATGAATCGATTTGGTTGATTTTAACATGCGTATTCTAGAAAAGTAGTTTTGATAGTTTTGTACTTTTTTTATTCTTTTATGGAACGATTTCATCGATTTTTGATAGCATCCTAGTCTTATTTTCGGGCTTTGGAAAGTTGGCAAATAAAATTAAAAATTATTATTTTTTGTATAAATACCATTTATATTAGAGTTTCCAAAAAACAGAAGAATTTCAAAACCGCGGTTTCAGTTTTAAAAAATTATTTATTAACTATACAAATTCAAAGTTCAAACTTGACGAGTGTTCAAGAGGATAAAGGAAAATTGGTACTATTTCTTTTAATGGTACCTTTTTAATATATTAAATTAGTTAGCTTATATACATTAAAGTTGGCTAATATGCTTCTCAGTAAAGAAATAATCAAGAATAGGGTGCTCAGTTGTTTTATGATACCAAAAATGGAGAACTAAACCAAACTAATGAGTACTTTTTCGTTCTTAAAAATGAATTTTTTATAATATTGAACCTAAAATCAGGAAATTGCTTTGAAATTTCAAACTTGACAGTGGTTTAATTGTGGAAAATTGTTACTTTTTCTTCTAATGGAACTTTTTATTATATTAAACTATTTCAGTTATATGTATACATAATAGTTGGCTGATATGCATCTGAGTAAAGAAAGAATCAATGATAGAAGACATAATAATATTGAGGTAACAAAAACTACTATTGAAATTTCTATAATAATAAATCTATAAGCTGAAATTAAACACACATGATCCTGACTGAGTTAGAATATAAAAAAGGTAGTTTTTCCATCTAATAGTTCTTTTAGAATATTTTATAACGATGGACCTAGGAAACGTGAATTCAAAACGAATAATTAATGTTACTATTTCTTTATTGTAATGGTACTTTTTAAATATTTTATAATAATAAATTTAAAAATTGAAAATTCTGAATGAGTTAAGTAGAATTCACAAAAAGTGTCACTAAACCTTTCTTTTGTATTTTCTATAATAATGGACACAGAAATATGAAATTAGACATTCATGAATCATGATGCTGAGTAGGAATACAAAATGTGGGTATTTATGGTACTTCTTTAATTCTAATAATACGTTTCAAATGAGCAATGAATCAATAAACATGAAACTAGAGACATGTTTTCCTGAATTGGTATTAATTTACAAAGGGAGACTTAATACTAGGATTTCTTTCTTCCAATTGGGGTGACGAAGCGTACCGGGTCAGCTAGTACTCCAGACTTTTATAGTCTTTTGTAGTTTCGGTTAAAATCGAACTGGAAACTCTAATTTATATGTCAAACATCCCACGCAACCACTTGAGGGGTATTTTTAGTTCCTTTTGTTTCGTCCATATCATGTTATTAACAAAGGATGTACGCTGAGGCGGTTTAACGTATTTCCACAAATATTTGTCCATATATATTGTACCGATTTTTCCCAACATTTTTGAGCAACTTAAAATATTAATTCTTAATTTTATTAGAGCTTTTGTTTTGGCTCCATCACACTTAAAATTCAGTCGATAAAAAAAAATCAAATATTAATCCCTAAATAGCTGGCCGCCACTGTACATTGATACATGCAATTTATTTCAACCTACAGATGAACAGATAGAGACCGTTGAATAAATTTTCATATTTATAAGGATACAGAATACATATACTTTATAGGATCAAAATTAATATAGCAGAAATTGTGAACGGAATGACAAACATATATACACCAATACCACTCGTGGCGACTATCTAGAGCGGGAACATATAGACCTTTGGATATGATCTATTTAAATAAAAAACATATTACTGGGAAACCTCGAATTATAGTTTTGTGATCATCCTAATTTACATATTTCAATTTTAACATTTATATGGAAGTGTGACAATCCTTGTGAATACCATGGCAATTTATTACGAAATATTTGACACTGTACATTTACAATGATACATCTTCAATAATACTTACTTGTATGTGTACATAAGTATGTATGCACTATATCTTAAGCACAAACAAGCATATTCATATTTCTCACTAATACACATTGCACATGTATTTAAAGGAGTTTAGAGGAGGTAATTTAATGTAAGCGTGATTGTATGTCAAAAGTTATGAAAGACAGCACCAGCTATAAAAATATTTGATCCTATTATAAGGACATTTGACCTTTCGTAGAATAATTGAATCCTTATAAGACACTTGTGGGTTTATAACTAAAACCACGGTAGAATGGGGAATTTTTTGACATTTATAGTTCCAGTACAGATTGTTCATGTGTTCAAAGTTCAAATCGCAATATAGTCAAAGAGCGTATTTTTAACTTAATATTTTTAAAAATTAAGAATTTTCATTAAGTTTTGTAAGAAAGCTAGCATCGTTTTCACACAGTTCATTACATATAAATATATATGTATAAGTTTAGTTGGCCCCATTAATTAAATATATATTCATACACATATTTTGCAGTTCGTATATTGAGCATGAATTGTCTGTCTAGTTTTGAATGCAGTTAATTGCATTCTTTAGTTTAATTAGTTGTTCATAAGTCCCTCAAGTCATTTCCCATCAACTTTATTTTTAACTTCAAATTATTCATATTATTGACAATTATTTATAGAAACCTTAATTAAAGCCATGTAATTTTGAGAATATTTATGACAATATAATATTGACATTGATGTATGTATGTGTGTGCCTAAATGAACAAAGTCATGAGTATCTATCTCATATCTGTATATTGATACTGATTAAAATGATTAGATTGTAGAATGATGTATGAATGTGTGAGATAGAAAACACTGATGCATACACACTTGGGTATCGTTAAATACATTTTTAGTCTATAAATATTAAATTTTGCAAGAGTTTCTGTGTGTGATAAAATGTTTATTTATCTCTCTTAGCAGATATTCATGTGGAAGTAGAGTTATTTTTGAATTAAAAATGCGAAATTTAATTAAATTCGTTATGAATTTCATTAGTTTCGGTGTCTTGTTGTGAAATTCATAAATCAAGATTAGTTTTCTAAGCAACATTAATTAATAAATCATAATTAAATGTTGTTAAATATTATCTGTCAATTATTAACTAATTAACGTGACATTATTTTCGTATTAATTATTCTAAACATGCTATTGAATATTTTCATTTCATACATTCGAATCATTCAAATTTACAGTTATTTTTAGTTTATTTGTTTGTTTGTGTATTTATTTAGCACTTGGGCATTTAAATTTAACAGAATGTTTTTCTTTTTGCAAAGTTTCCTAAAAAATATTGTATAGGCAAAACGTCAGGCGGAAAGTATCGGAAAAAATGGCAAACTTTGATAAACGTGTTTCAACATAAAATTCTGGGATTAATCTGTTTTCTATCCCAAAAAAAAGGAGAAAAAAGCAACAACAAAATCATAAAATATTTTAAATGGTCTGATAGTCTATTATAAAGACCCTCACTTCTATAAGCACAAATACATACACAGATCAATAACCCAGCAAATGTTATTCGAATATATTGATGAAAGAATATGCTTTAAAACGTTTATTTCGAAATTCAATTTAATAAATTTTGAAAAGAAATCATGTAAGCAGTTACTCTTTCTTTAAATAAGAAAGAGGAAAGGTCAGTTTTTTATTTTGTAACGAAGAAAAAAAATATAGTTGTGCATGTTTACTGTAACCATTTAAAAATGTTTATAAAATTTTTAACAATATTATAATCACTGTATCTATAATATGGTTAATTTACGATTCACATGATCACATCAACCATATATATGGTTACAGTAAACAAGCATATGTTTCTGACAACTATTTATATGATGAAGGACTTACCATATTATGTTGCTCTCGGTTTACGGATATCATAATCTGAGAACAACATATTATGATCAAATTATTCATCATAAAAATGGTTGTCACAATCATATAATTGTTAACTGTAACCATATATATGATCACAAATTAACCACATTATAGTTACCACAATCATATAAATAGTTACTCTGACTATAATATTGTTAAAAAACTTATAAATATTTGGAATTATTAACAACCTTGAGACTAGCGATTAATACTTTGAAGAAAAAATATGCACTACCGATTTCCAGAATAACATTTTCCTAAAAAATCTAAAATTTCATTATTTACTGATTTCTCGTGAAGAAAATTTTTTGATTAAAAGGCAATAACAACATTTTCAAAACTTTGTAAAATATTAGAACAATATTGACCAATTAATATCATTATTAGTAGCATAAAGTATTATGATCAAATATAGTTGTAATATCATACATGATCATAATATGTTCTGAAGCACTCATAATATGACAAAAAGTAGTCATATTGTGACCAAATTAAATCATATTATGTTTCTATGAAATCATATTATGATCAAAAGTAAGCATATTATTATTAAAATTTATTTTTATAGGTTTTAGTTTTAACGTACTAAATTACCAACTAAAATATTATAGATAAATTCACTGAAATTTATTGTTATTCGCTTTAGGAAACTTAAAGATATTATACAAATAAGACTATAGCGCGAATAACAATTGCAGATACTCAAAATTTACTTGTAAAAATATCAGAGCTAAGAAGTTTTGTTATCGTCTTTCGTTTTTAATAAAAACAATAAACTTTGTTCACATCAGTGAACAATATATTATTCCCATCCCTGTACAATGGCAGATTTCATTGTTTAAGCGGAATTTAATTAAAAAAACTCCTTTTAAAAAAAAAAATTATTGAATACAGTAAACAACAACCCTGGTATTTACAAAAACAAGTTTTAAAACAAAAAATGTAAACAACAAAATGTAATGGTATCAAAGAGTAAGATGTTTAATTGACATTAAAATTTTTTAATAGTTCTTGCTGAAAGTAATCAATGTTTTTTTTTAGTTTTTTGATATCTTTTAAAATTCTTTTCGAATAGTAAAATACAATACTTAAGCTAAACAAAAGTTTCATTATATTTCAAAAAAAGATATTCAAGACATCCATTTTAGGTAAGATTTTTTCTTAATTTTAAAATTTTCAATAGAAAAAAAGTTACAGAGTTCAGTTGAGTTCAGTGAATTTTTTTTTACTATACCGTTTACCAACCTTTCTATTTATAAAAACAAAAAAGAAAATCCACCCCAATTGACCCCCGGAAATTTTTGACCTATAAAAGCATTATGGCCAAACAAATATTTCGTAGTGAAATTTTCGAAATTTGGCTTTTAACAAAGCAAAATGAAAGGCATTAACGTGTTTTTGATTTTATATGTGGAAATATTAAGCAATTTTATAAAAAAGTTTTGTTATGAAACAAACGTGAAGTGGAAGAAAGCAATCGTATGGGAGCTAGGAGAAATAATGAACCGATTGTAACCAAATTCAATAGTCATCGACCTTGGAGCAATGGAAAAGCTTGTCCCTAATTTTGTCAAATTATCTTTGAAATTGCGATTTGTAGTTTGATTACAAAATTTACTTGGACGGACAGACGGACGGACGGATTTCGCTTAATCGACTCAGAAAGTGATCCTGAGCAGATTGGTATACTTTATAATGGGTGTAGGAAAAATTTTTTTGCACATTATAAACATCAGCAAACATAAACCACTATACCCTCCTCACTATGGTGGTGTAGGGTATAAATATTAAAATTTTGATTTTAACATTTGTATGGGAGGTAGGCAAAATATTGCCACGACCACCTCAATTTTTCCTCCAAAAATGTATCTAACCATCGGAAAACTGTGTTTCGAAAATCGTTGAATAATCTTTACCCGTTTTGAAAATTCAGATAGCAAACATCACCCTCATCGCAACTGCAGCCAACTTCTGTCTGTAAACAAATGTCAGCTGCAGCCTTATATTTTATCATCACTCTCTTTAAAACTGTATTGAGACCAACAAGTGCGTGTAAATGCAACAAATTAGAATTTCTAAAGTGTAAAACTCAATATAAACTTAAACCCTAAAAATCCTTAAACCTATAATTTTGAATTAAAAGTGTTTAAATAAAACCCTAAATAAAAAATATTTACATATATAAAACTGAAGTAATAAAACTCTAACTTAAAATCTATACCTATGTAAAACCCTTACATCTTCCACATAGTTCAATAAATATATACATATTATAACGTTACCCTAAAATACATGGTTTTCTTATTTACCCTGTCCTTAATTCCCACGTAAGTACCCAAGCGATCTATCCCCCTCTAACCCGTTAAAACAAACCTTAATTTTAATCCTTTTTATACCCTACACCACCATAGTGGGGAGGATATAATGGATTTGTGCAGATGTTTGTAACGCCCAAAAATATTAGTCTAACACCCACCTCAAAGTATACCGATCGACTTAGAATCACTTTCTGAGTCGATTAAACGATGTCTTTCCGTCCGTCTGGCTGGCTGGCTGTCCATGTAAACCTTGTGCGCAGAGTACAGGTCGCAATTTTGGAGATATTTCGATAAAATTTGGTACATATAATTTGTTTGGCCCAAGGACGAAGCCTATTGAAACTGGCTGAAATCGGTCCATTATTTCACCTAGCCCCCATAAAAATGTCCTCCCGAAATTGGACTTTATCGGTGATAAATGATTAATTTATATAGGTATCTACACAAATTTTTCTCGAAATAAGTTTTATATATACTGATTTCATGTCACCAAATTTTATTGTGATCGGTCAATAATTAGTCATAGCTCCCATATAACGCGTACTTCCGATAATCACTTTAACGAGCATAAATCTCCTAAAAATGTTGGTATACACATAAAATGCAACATAAATAACTTTCATATAGACATTAATTACATGACCAAATTTCATGGTGATCGGTCCATAATTTGTCATAGCTCCCATATAAGGGCCACTTCCGATAATCACTCACGTATATAAATTACTAGATAAAAATCGGTTCAGTCGTTTAGTAATTATTGTTTAAAAACTAAAGGTACCAATTTTACCCGTTTTTCCCCGTTTTTATCCCTTTCTGGTCCAAGTATTGAAAAAATTTATAGCCTATTGACGCTTCCAAGTAAGGATCTATCTACGTTCCAAATTTCAATAAAATCGGTTCAGCCGTTTAGGCGTGATGCTCAAACAAACAAACAAACAAACAAACAAACAAACAAACAAACAAACAAACAAACAAACAAACAAACAAACAAACAAACAAACAAACAAACAAACAAACAAACAAACAAACAAACAAACAAACAAACAAACAAACAAACAAACAAACAAACAAACAAACAAACAAACAAACAAACAAACAAACAAACAAACAAACAAACAAACAAACAAACAAACAAACAAACAAACAAACAAACAAACAAACAAACAAACAAACAAACAAACAAACAAACAAACAAACAAACAAACAAACAAACAAATAAATAAATAAACAAACAAACAAACTTACAAAGACATTTATATATTTATATAGATTATATAGATTGAAATTTTGAAAGAAAAATGTTTTTGTTCATTTACTTAGTGTAGGGTATTATATGGTCGGGCTTGAACGACCATACTTTCTTACTTGTTTTTAATAATATTTATTTTTATTTATTTTCCCAAATGTTTACAACTTTTATAATACGCACTTTATTAATATTTTTCTCTTATTTAATCCTAAATCAATAATAATTATAAATTTTTAAAGAATTTGTCTTTATATGTTCCTATAACCATAATAAATAAATTACCCTTAGCAACAATTAAATAATTATTTACTAATAACTGCGTGTGATGTTTGGGCACGCAGAATCTTGTATTAGCTTTACTTTTACATTGTGTAAGTGTAAAAAAGGAGAGAAGACTGCGCATGCTCAATAGCATAGTAACACGTATCAAAATAGAATGCAAAAACTGATCGTTAATAATTATCAAATTGAGCCCCCATTCAAATTACTAACCCATGTAAATACAAATCAACCCAAATACACTTCAGTACTGACTTCAAGAGCCACCAATTTATATCCAAAATAAAAAGTTTATAAACCATTGTGCAACATTGCAACTACACAAATTATCCTTTTCATAAAACCTAAGTAGTAACTTTTGTAAAATATAGCAATTTCCTTAAATTTAAACATTTGCTTGGTCACATCAACAAATTTATATACATAAAGAACAAAAACCAACAAAATAATAATAATAATATAGTAGTGTAAAAAAATAAAGAAAAAAAGAAAAAAACGAAAAACAAACAAACATTGGTTGGCATTAATTCGTTTTGAACAGAATGTTAGAGGGCCAGTCTAGAACCGGAGATAGCAGTGACAGAATCAACAATGTAACCCACAATAGCAACAACACCAGCAGCAGCAGCAGCCGGTACGCATTTAAGAGCCCATTAAAAGGATTAAGATGATGTTGAAATTTATCACAAAACAAACATAAAATAATGGTGACAAGTTTATGGATTTGTCAGAAACAGCAAACAACAGAAAGGGAAATGTGAATAAAAACATATTTATGACAAATTATTTATACCCTTTTTATTGATTTTACTAAGGATATAATTTTTATACGTTTTATATAAATATTATTCTTTTCATTTACTACTTAGAGTTTTATGTGACTAAGGCGATTTTTTATTTAAGACTTTTATATCTGCAAAATATTCAAAAACAAACTAAAATGTTATTTAACATGGATAATAGTAAAAAAATAATGTATATAAATCATATAAAAGTAAATAGATTGTTTAAATATTTTTTCCATGTTCTTAAATTCATAATGAAATTTAAATGAAAAAGTAACAAATGCTATTAAAAAAAACTGTATATATGGGCTTTTCCATGTCATTGTACGAGACACTTAATTGTACGCCTAAAGTGTGGAAAAGATTTTGCAAAAATTCATTTCATACTACACACTAATTGGACGCTTAGTTTTCATCACCGCCTTAGCCTACTACATACTAATTAAATTAAACAACTAAAGATAGTCAGTTTAAACTATTATTTTTGCTCTTAAGAAATTTTAATATTCTCTACATACTATCACACAGTAAAATTTTATTGTTTATTTCCTATTCAACTCATTTTGGAAAAAGTTTCAACGTTTTTACAATCGTGGCTGACATACTCATGGAATTGCCAACATGTATATATTTACTTATAAATGTATGTATTGAAATATAACCTGCTAATGTTAAAAAAATATATATATTTTATAGGTAAATAATTTAAAAACTTGAATTTAAGAGAATTAAATTGTTAACACAAATATAATAAATCCTCTTTACGAAACTCATATAAATTAAATGACAAAAATAACATTCAATATATTTTCAATCTCTGCTGCTCCAAAAAAACAAGCATACATATGTAGTTATATGCATGTAGTATGTAAGTATAAATCTTTCAAGCGCCACAGTCAATATTGTTTTTATTCTGGAATAACAGAAACAAAAAACTAAAAGTCACTTATTTTCCGGTTACCTGAGGGAACAACTTCTCACTCCATCTCTACTCCAGTAACTTTTGCCTGTAACATTCACAACAACCCCCACTACAAATAACAAGCAGTCATTTACACACTCACCTGGAGGACACACTCTTGGAGACAAAACTAATGAAACTTTAGTAATACTTTGTGATAACAGAGAATATTAAAACTAGTAAAAATCATCAATAACAAAGTGAGTTTCTGCGTTTTTTTTTTTTTTTTAATTTGTGAATGTAGGAACGGATGATTTTTTTACAAATTACGGCATTTTTTTCTATATTTTCGTTTCTTTTTTAAGCTCAAATGGATTTTATATATTGAGTTATATCAGGTCAACCATTTGGAGGGAAGGTGTGTAAATAAACTAAACTTTAATGAAAAAACGATTTTATTCAGGATTTAAATTTTTTAAAATCAAGAAAATTCATATTGTGTATAACTTTCAATACTCGTAATTTATGAATCTGTGGACGGGTTTTATTTATTTCAGTTGCATTTAAAAAAATATTTGTGTTAAACAAAATTATACATAATGCATTTCAATTTTCAGAAATGTTCTAGGACTTCAATGTTTAATGTTTTTAACTAAAAAATCATGTTAAAAGAGAAATGATATGCCAATAACAAGTATGCCAATATGATCCTTGTTGCATGGACTACAGTTGCTTACAAAATTAAAGTTAAATTTTGACCTCGAGCTCGAGAAATCTTTTTATTTAATTATAATCAAAAGGTCGAATAAAACTATTGGATAAAAGTTAAATTTTTTATTTAGTTTATTGCTCTGCTCGGTAAATAAGATAATAAGATAATAAGTTAAAAAAAAATATGGATAACTTTACCTATTTTCGGTCCGAGTTTCTACATTTGTGCATTTTTAACAATATTATAGTCACAGTAACAATAATATGGTAATGTGGTAACAATAATATGGTTATTTTACAATTCACATGATTGTATCAACCATATATATGGTTACAGTAAACATGTATATGTTTGTGACAACCATTTATATGATGAAAAACTTACCATGTTATGTTGCTCTCGGCTTATGGATATCCTAATCTGAGAACAACATATTATGATAAAATAATTCATCATATAAATGGTTTTCGCAAACATATACTTGTGTACTGTAACCATATATATGTTTGATACAATCATGTGAATCGTAAATTAACAACATTGTTATTTTTACCACAATCATATAAATAGTTACTGTGGCTATAATGTTGCTAAAAATGTTGAAATGGTTACAGTAAAAATGTACAACTATATTTTTTTCTGTGTGTAAGGCGTTAAATACATACATACAGACAGGCGGATATCGTTATATATCGCAAATTAAAAATGTGGAAATTACAAACGGAGTAACAAACATTTATGATCAAAATCGGAAAACCCAAAGTCAACTTGCTTGGGATGTCTTATGGAATTCACTCTCTATAAAGGTGTATCAGGGCGTATGTTGGTTTGTATCTGTCATATCATATTGCTGAATTTTACTGGTAGCAACAACCTTTGTATAGGTATACTCGTACTATTGGCACGACCACTTGTTCAAAATTGTACATACTACCACCACACAAACTGTCTCCGGTGTATTGATTTGATTTGAACTTTTGGTCGATGTTTTAATCAACTGTGTGTGTAGAAATGAATGAGATAAAGATGAAAGAACTAAATCACATACATACATACATTCGTATATAAACACACAGATACAAGTGAAACCTTTTAGATGACTGGTTAGTTGGTTGTTTGGTTGGTTGATACGAATTTATTCTATTCATTTCAATTGTACATCGTATCTCTGTATGTTTGTTACATGTATTGCAGCGTATCTATGTCTATTTATTTTACAGTTATTTGTGGCAGTACTTGTCGTAGCAGTAAGTTTGTATTTATCTCTTGTTTTTTCTGTTTTGATGCTGGTTTTCAAATGTTTTAGGGCTTGCAAAATGTAAACTGTGACAATTCAATTCGTTCATTTCGATTTCAATGTACATTTTTATTTTTACTTATACATATATTTACAAATTTTTTTATCTACATCTCTCTTTTTGTTTTGTTTAATTTTATATACAACTAGCTAATACCCGGTGCGCTTCGCTACCCCCTCGAAGTAAAATGCACATTAAGTAAAGGTTTAAAAAAAATATTTATTTAGTAATTAAAATATACATTGTTTCTTTAATATTATTTCTTATTCTATTTTTTTGATGTACAATATATTCAGTCTATATATACAATTTAAGAATAATAAATTAATGAACTATTTATTTCTTACTTGTTAAACTTATCGTAATAAAATGGTAACATTAAAATTTTTTCTTATTAAATAATTCTTATTCTAATGTCTTGGAATACACAATATTTTTCGTTTTTCCTTCTGGCGCTTATACATATAAATCTGTAGGTTTTCCCACTCGCGAACATGCGACGTAAAGCTGTCCATGTGAGAAACATGGATTTTCTAAATTAAGTCCACAAACTTGCAAGGACTGACCTTGAGCTTTATTAATCGTCATTGCAAATGCTAAGCGAATAGTAAATTGCAAGCGCTTGAAATCGAATGGCATTTCCGATGTTGTCATCGGAATACGTGGCAGCAAGACATCTGTTCCCATAAACTTTCCAGTTATAATGGTCGCCTCGATTAGATTGTTCATCAATTTTTTTACTGTTAGTCGAGTGCCATTACAAAGTCGTGGAGGATCAATGTTCCTAAGTAAAATAATGGGAACACCAACTTTTAACTGTAAGTCATGTGGTGGAAAGCCTGGTAAATCTAACGAATTTAAAAATTCAACTGGATAATTGACGACATCCTCAACATTTGGAACTGTGTCGATCGATTTATATGTTCTTAAATTCCCATCGATCTTGTTTAGAATATTGCTGTTGATGGAATTGATGTCAATATTTTTGGCTGCCAGTAACGCACATTCACATAACCATTCCTTGTTTTTAAAATTTTGTCCGATATTGGGAAATACACATTCTATTAATTCTTCAATAGATTGTGTCATTTTGCAAAAATCAGATGGAAATTTTATATACTTCGTTATAGGATCCATTGGAATTGTTCCATTACCTAAATCAAGTAATTGTTTGGAAAAAGTTGAAGCTGAATCATCACCCTGCAACTGAACACGCATATTAGTAGATAATTTTAGAGTGTGAACATGTTGCCAAAGGTATGACGATTTCAGACATGCATTTAGCTCATCAGCTGGCGTTGATCCCGGTATAACAGGAAGTGTTTGCCGAAAATCACCAGCTAATAGAACTAAAGCACCTCCAAATATGTTATTATTGCTTCTTAAATCCCGTAAAGTGCGATCAAGGTCTTCCAAAGATTTCTTATGCGCCATGGTGCATTCATCCCACACTATGATTTCACATTGTTGCAAAACTTTACCCATAGAAGAATTTTTCTCTATGTTACACGTGTAATCTTCAGAAAATTGAGGCTTCAAGGGTAATTTCAGTGCAGAATGCGCTGTTCTACCACCATCTAAAAGTGTAGCAGCAATGCCGGATGACGCAATAGCTAATGCAATACTTGTGGAAAATTTGGAAACTCTAGCTTTTATAGTTTCCATGATATGCAAATTTTGGGCGTGGAAGGCACCACGCCCACTTTTGCAGGTCCACCCATTTTTGTCCAAAATATTTATATTAAATCTAAAGTTACTTGTTCTAAATTTGGGTATTTTAGCTGTTATAGTTTCCCAGATATTAGGATATTAGTATTTACTTCATATGGGTGGTGTCACGCCCACTATTGCTGAACCTCCCGTTTTTATCCAAAATATTCATATTGAAACTAAAGTTACTTGTACAAAATTTAGGAACTCTAGCTCTTATAGTTTACATCACATTTAGTATTTACTTCATATGGGAGGTACCACGCCAACTTTAGTTGGTCCGTCCATTTTTGTTAAAAACATTTGTATTGAAGTTAAAGTTACTTGTATTTAATTTGGTAATTTTAGCTGTTATAGTTTCTTAGAATTTCAGATTTTAGTATTTACTACGTATGGGGGGTGCCACACCCACTTTCGGTGGTCCACCCATTTTCGTTCAAAACATTCATATTGATACTAAAGTTACTTGTACAAAATTTGGGAACTCTTGGTGTTATAGTTTTCCTGACATTCAGATTTTAGTATTTACTTATTATGGGAGGTGCCACGCCCACTATTGCTGGTCTGCCCATTTTTGTCCAAAATATTTATATTGAAACTAAAGTTCCTTGTACAAAATTTGGGAACTCTAGCTGATATACTTTTTGAAATATACGCATTTTGTTTTTGACTTGAAATAGGAGGTAATGTTGTATAAATGGGCGTGGAACATCGCCCACGTAAAATTTCAAAATAAAAAGTAGCCTATAGTTCCTTCCAGAGATACGGGAAGACATTGTGAAGATTTCATGAAAATCGGTTCAGCCGTTTAGCCGTCTATAAAGTCCAAACAAACAAATATACATACAAACACACATTGACTTTTATATATATAGATAGAAGATAGATAGATAGATAGATAGATAGATAGATAGATAGATAGATAGATAGATAGATAGATAGATAGATAGATAGATAGATAGATAGATAGATAGATAGATAGATAGATAGATAGATAGATAGATAGATAGATAGATAGATAGATAGATAGATAGATAGATAGATAGATAGATAGATAGATAGATAGATAGATAGATAGATAGATAGATAGATAGATAGATAGATAGATAGATAGATAGATAGATAGATAGATAGATAGATAGATAGATAGATAGATAGATAGATAGATAGATAGATATACTTAGCTGAGCGTGCAAACGGGTTAAGTCCACTTTCTTTGAACATTTTGATTTAAATACAAAGTATTAGAATAAGTGTTGTAAAAATACTCTGTTTGATCAAAAAACGTTAACATTTATTTTGTTTTTTTTTTCTCGTTGTTGTAATGTGGTACGCAAAAGTGCTACGTCCATTTTTTTTGTCAAAATTGCAAAATAACTATCTCAGTCAAATGTAATTGAGTATACCTACGTTATTAAATATAAAATAGCTCCAAACTTGTTTTAATTATTAGTTAATTTATTTAATTGTAAACAAATAACGAAAAATATAAACTTGTTTAAGAACATATTTAAACATTTTAAAATGTATTAACATATCAAAATTTTTGCTACATTCAATAATATAACAGAGTTTAAAAAAAGGATTTCAGAATGGTTTTTGTGAGTCTCCTCTAAAATTTGTGAAAACGGACTTAGCGCGTTTGCACACTAAGCTAACGATATGTATCTGTGTGTGGCTATGTGTAATTTATATCCAGTGAATGTCATGTGACTTTATTTCAATCACTATTCATTTGTCTGATATGCATTGGGGAAATCATTTTGTTGTGGAAAAAAGGTAAAATACATAAAATCAAAATAATAAAAAGAAAAACTTTTCTAAATCAACAATAAAGTGCTCATACATACAGTTTTTTTTTTTTTGTGTGTGTGTATTTTTACAAAACATTGAAAAGTTCAAATCCCATAAATTGCTGAAAAGTTTTATGGAAAAAATTAGCTGTATTTACAATTTCACATATCTTACTGCGCTAACAACGAGCACGTTTGCCACAAGGCTTTTCATACAGTTTTAATTGTTATTTGTGTTTTGTTTTTGAACTAAAATTCCCTAAAATTTAAATTTTAAACAATTTTAAAATGTTGCTGTGAATTTTTACATTAAAAATAGTTTAGGAAAATTAATGAATGTCAAATTAAAAAATATAAATTTTCAGTACAACCAACCTTTAAAATTGACTGCAAAATAATAATATTAACCTTAATGGTTTTAAATACCCAGAGAAAATATATAGTTGTTCATGTTTTATGTAACCCTTTCAACATTTTTACAAGTTTGTATGGTCACTGTAATTATACGTATGATTGCGGTAACCCTAATATATTTAATTTACTATTCACATCATTGTAGCAATCATATATATGATTGTAGTGGATAAATATATGTTTATGGCAATCATGTTCATGATAAATCATTATATCATAATATAATATGATAACCATAATCCAAGAACAACATAAACCATAAAAATGTTTGCCACAAACATATACATTCTTAAGTGTTACAATCAAATATATGATCATGTGAATTTTTACTTAAACATATTATGGTTACCGCAATCATATACTTCATTACAGTGACCATAATATTGTTAAACTTGTAAAGATTTTGAAATGGTTATGCTAAACTTAATTTTTTCTCATTAAATATAGCTTATTTCTAAGATTCCTGGTGATTTCTTCTTTCTGTGTTGTAAATATTGAAAACTATGATAATCAATTTTAATATATTTATTCACTTTTTAATATCAACTTTATTGAATTTATCCTATATCACACACATATATACATACACTGTATTTATACTGAAAATCTATTCCTATGTCGTATAGTTATAATCTAAATAACTGAATAAAATTGTTTAAATATTTTCTTTACAGACAAAAATCTTCTATTTACCAAAAATACCACATCAAAGGTAAGTTTTCTTTTTTTTTTTTTTAATATTACGCCTTTGTTCATTTATTCGTTCTTTAATGTATTGTTAAACAAAATTAGTTTAAAGAAAGCTATGAAGTCAAAAAAAAAAAATCTATTATAAAAATTGTAGTTTCAAAACATCAAACAAAACAAAAATAAAACTTTTAATTTAATTAAGAAAATATTATCAAAACCACAACTACAGCAACCTTAAAAAATATAATAAAATAAAGGAAATTCAAAACAATATTTATGATAAAGAACATTTTATAAGTTCTTATATTTTAATGATTTAAAAACATCTATTGACTTTCTGATAAAGGATATGGAAAAATACTTGTTTTGTTGTTTTTAGATGTTGTCAGGTATTTTGTTTTGCATAAAAATACTTTACATACACACTCACTTATACACTCCTCTTTCTTTTCTTTTTATACAACACATTAAATAAGTATGGCTATAGTTACGTAAACGATTGTAATTAAATATTTTAACAGAATTTCGTTAAAGAATTGTACTCATATTTCATCTTAAAATCTCATTAACGTACGTAATTCTTGTTGAAATGCTAAGAAATTCAAGAATGAGTATGAAAATGTTATAATTAGGAAATTTGTTTTTCTTGTTGTTCATGTTTTTGGTTTATTTTAAGCAACAATTGAAACATATATATATGTGCTCATTAAAAATTAAAGACATTTTATTTTTGTTTCTGTTTTAGTAGTTTGAGTCATTAATGTATGAAAAGGGTGATGCTGTAATTTTGAATTTAGTTTTCAATATTAAATTTAAATCTTGTATTTCATATCAATGAACTGTAAAGTACTTGCAGAGAAAAAGTACATGGTTGCGGAAGCAACCATTTATGGTTAAATACATTTTATTTCAATAGCAACTTCATTTCTGTAGCAATGTTTTGGATCATATTTTATAAATACAGGTAAATCTGGGTATAACAAATTAATTAAACTTTAAATTTAGATATATATTTAGAACAACATTTCTTCATGTATTATCATAAAATTTTAGAATGATTTGGGATTTTTAGTCCATTGTTTATTGACTGATTAGCTCAAATGCTGATGATTTTGGAGATGATGGAATCTGGAGAATTGGAAATTAACTCATTGAACTAAAACAAATCCCAATCGATTTGTTTGCTCAAAAATAAACAAAAGGTTCCAACAAATGAAAAGAAAAGAAACAACAAATGGAATTTAGAAATGGAATTTATGGTTTATTATTCTGGAGGAAGAAATTCTTACCAGTATGAAGTTCTGATTACAATAGGTAGGTTATTTTTATGTTTTAGCGGAAACAAGTAGCTGACTTATTTTATTTTAATATTTGACAGTTTCTTAGGGATAATTTTCGTTAGAGCGAGATAGATAATTGTAGTGAATTTTGTTATAAAATGTAAAACTTTAAGCTTTAGTGAAGCACAATTTCAGGGTTAATGTTAATTCTATATTAGGGAGGTCTAACATTAACATTACCGCCCCCCTTGCGGTATTTAAGCAGCAAAGGATAAAAAAATTATGGCTCGGAGTCCAGATACTTGTTTCAGCTAAAAGAAAATAAAAACATTGGAACATTGTTTAACTTTAATTCATTCTTACAATATATTAAATTATTCAAAATAATAGAAACAACAATACAATTCATGATTATAATTCAGTACACAATTTCTCAAATTCGATAATGTATAGTTAAATTAAGAATAACATACATATGATAGTGTGCCGTTTGTTTTTTTTTTTTTTTTGATATAGCGTATTTAATTTAATAGTGCAAATAGTATTATTAAATAGGACAAGTGCCGTAAATGGTCCAGCCAAAGATGGTACCTTGTGCAGTTGGCAAACCAGTTTTCATAAAAATGCCTTCACAAATCACCCTTGGATATACATCAACCCCTAGAACTATATCGATACTCGCAGACTCATAAAACTCTGGGTCCGCAAGAAATAAGTCCCGAAAATTTCTTTTGAATGACTCGGGTAAAGACTGAGCAGGAGTCCTAAGGGAAATCCTGTTGTCTACCCGAAATATTCCTTCAATCTTCGATGCTGAATTGAATCTAGATTTCAAAACCACAGGGCACATAGTCTCATTCTCCATTGAGAGGGTGGTCAAGTGCAACTTTTCGACCAAGATTTTTGAAATTCTGCTGACTGGAGAACCGGAGTCAAGAAGACACCTAGCATAGGAGGCTGTAGAATCTATTTTCACTAGTACAGTTGGCAAAAGTATTGTACGATTTTGACGAAGCAACGCGGAAAGAGTGGTTGACCTTGGAGGGTTGGAAGTTGTCGGAGATAGCTGACGAGCGACCGTACTAGACGTTGGTGTATCTGAATTTTGCCGAATTGCTCTCGACATAGAAGGAAGGGGAGATAGAGAACGAGACCGTGATCGGGATGGGGATGGCATAAACTCACTTAGAAGTCGCGGATGTATATGGAGCAGAGTGTGGTGAAATTTTCTGCAATGCTTGCAACCACGTTTAGAAAAGCACTTTCCGTGTGAACGTTCATGAGCTAGACAGTTAGAACAATAATTATGCGTGCGGACGGCGCGAATGCGATCCGATATGTTCATGGCAAGAAATTTTCGGCACGTACGAAGGGGGTGAGGGTATTTGCAGATGCGACATACAAAGGCATGATAATTAATCGGTAATCCAGAATGGTTTCTAGAGCGACGTGAGCTAGGGTTAGACTTATTGCGAGAGTTGGCTCTAGGCATAGTTATCTGAAAGAAAAAATAAATAGGGTAACGCAAGATGGAAACGAAAGGGGACAAAGAAGCTACGAATTTGACGATAATGATATTAATTTTGTTATTGGTCTGGTGATTATCCCTCTTTGAGTAAGGATATCTGCCACTCGAACACGTTTATCTGACCCTACATAAACTTTCTGTATCCTACCAAGTCGCCAAGAATTAGGAGAAAGGTTTTCTTCGAAAATAACGACAAGAGAGTTTTCCTGAAGATTGTCCTCGGGTTGTTTCCATTTTGTTCTCTTTAATAATTCCTTTAGATATTCGTTTTTCCATCTAGAACAAAAATTCTTATAAATGAGCTTTAAGCGTTGCCATCGATTAATAATAGAAATAGAAGTTCCACTTATATGTGGGTCAATAGGTACCAAAATCGGGGAACCTATAAGGAAATGGCCTGGTGTCAACGCCGTAAGGTCTGATGGATCCTGAGAAATAGGAGATAGAGGACGGGAATTAAGACAAGCTTCAATACGTGAAAGTAAAGTAGAAAATTCTTCAAACGTGTATTTGAAAGAACCGGAGAATCGACGAAAATGAAATTTGAAACTCTTTACTCCCGCCTCCCATAACCCACCCATATGTGGAGCTCCTGGAGGAATGAAATGCCAACTTATATTCTGAATAGCATAATGTTCGATGACAGCTTGCCGAGAAGTTTGTATAAAGTCTTTTGCTAACAATTTAGAAGCGCCGACAAAGGTTTTTCCATTGTCAGAATGTAAATGTAGAGGACATCCCCGACGAGATACAAAGCGACAAAATGCAGCTAGGAAAGCAGAAGTCGAAAGGTCAGATGTTGCTTCCAAATGTATAGCTTTTGTAGCGAAACACACAAATACACAAACATACCCTTTAGTTATCTTGCAGCAACGTCCATTGTATGCCTTAATGTCAAAAGGACCTGCGAAGTCCAATCCAGTATGTGTGAAAGGACGTGCTATTTCCATTCTTTCAGGTGGAAGTGTCCCCATTAACTGCTTTTGACATTTCTTTTTGTAGATAGTGCAGATTTTACACTTATTAATATTTGCTTTTATTAGGTTTTTAACCTTTGGAATCCAATACTGTGTTCGAATTATTCTCAACACCAGCTGATTTCCACCGTGAAGGGTTATCTTGTGTATGAAATCGACCAGAAGACGAGAATACTGACAACTGTAAGGAACGATTATTGGATACCTTTCATTATAATGTAGACCGGGGGATGATTCGAGCCTTCCACAGGACCGGATTATTCCTTCGGGGTCTAGAAAAGGATTCAAATTAAGAATAGAACTAGAATTTCCTATCACCTGCTGCAATGATAATGCTTTGTACTCATTTGGAAAATGAACTTTTTGACAAACAGCGATAAGTTTATTTCGAGCAAAATTTATTTCGAAACTAGATACCATTGTTGAATCTTTATAGAAACTAGTGCGATATCTTGGATGAGTGTGGAAATAGAATCGATATATATATGCGATTACTCGCATTGCTTTTGAAAATGATGAAAATCTTTCAAGAATGTCTTCATGATTCGAAAAGTATGAAAAGTGAACCTTGATTGTCTTTCTCTCCACTGCGGTTTCAGGAATAATCTGGTTTTCTAACCTTGGCCATTTATCCTGTGAATCTTGTAACCACTTCGGTCCATGCCACCAAAGAGTGTTACTTGTTATATCCTGCGGATAAAGTCCACGGCTTGCTAAGTCGGCTGGGTTGGATTCTGAGCATACGTGTCTCCAAAGGCTTGGATTCGTTATTTCAACAATCTTCGAGACTCTATTAGCTACGAACGTTAGCCACGAACAAGGTGGTTTTGCGAGCCATGAAAGGACAATGGTAGAATCAGTCCAGCAGAAGATCGAATATGTTTTCACATCTAGTTTTGGAAGCAGAGTTTCTATCATATCGGCTAAAAGTGTGGCACCACACAGTTCTAACCTTGGAATCGATAAAGTCTTTACGGGAGCCACCTTTGTTTTTGAGGATATTAAGTGGCTTGAAATAGTAGAACTCTGAACTATCCGGATGTACAAAACAGCAGCATATGCTCGTTCTGACGCGTCACAGAATCCATGGAATTGAACTTCTGAATTCGGGTTATAGTCAATCCACCTAGGAATTTGAATTTCATTTATATTCGTGTAGTTTTTCCGGAATGTGTTCCATTGAGAAAGTGACTCGGGAGTAAGGACATCATCCCATCCGGTACCATCAATCCATATCCTTTGCATGAGAATCTTTGCCAAGATAATGCATGGGGATAGCCATCCCGCAGGATCAAATAGTTTTGCGATTTGTGATAGCACTTCTCGCTTTGTGTAGTTTGTCTTTTCTGGAATTGTGTTTGCAGTAAAATAGAAAGAATCCGTTTTAGCATTCCAATGAATACCTAGCGTTTTGGCTCTACTGCTGTCTTCAAAATTCAGAAAGTCCTCGAAAAGTAAGTGCTCTGGCTTGATTTCAGAAAGTATTTCTCTTGAATTCGCAGTCCACTTTCTCAATGAAAAGCCTGCAGATTGAAGAGCAAGGATAAGCTGGTTTGTACACTCACGAGCTTCGGAAATTTCATGAGAACCAGCAAGAACATCATCTACTTACATAAAATTTCGTAGAACATTGCTAGCTTTTGGATAAGTGGATCGAATATCGTCTGCCAGTTGTAGCATAGTTCGGAGAGCTAAATATGGGGCACAATTAACTCCAAATGTAACCGTTTTAAGCTCGAAGTCTTGAATTGAATCAGTTGGATATTTCCTAAACAAAATTCTTTGGAACTGTGTGTGTTTCGGGTCAACCAAGATTTGCCTATACATTTGTTGTATGTCAGCATTAAATACAAACTTGAATAATCTCCATTTTAAAATGAGAAGGGTCAAATCTTTCTGAAGGGTAGGACCTGCATATAATATGTCATTAAGACTAAGCCCATTGGAAGTTTGCGCGGATGCATTGAACACCACACGCACCTTCGTAGTAGTACTGTCAGGTTTTACTACAGCGTGGTGTGGCAAATAAAACTGTTTCGTCTCTTCGGAGTCAATTGGAGAGGAAACCCTAACCATATGATTCATTTCCTCATATTCATGTACCACTCGATCATATTCGTCCTTAAAACTTGGCGTCCGCAGTAGTTTGGCTTCATTCCTCAAGAATTGAGCCATTGCCCTCATCCTAGACTGGCCCAACATAAATTGGTGCGGATAACCATCCTTAAAGGGAAGTGACACAATGTATCTGCCATCATTATTTCGTATAGTGGTCCTTACAAATAAATCCTCGCAATACTTATCGGACGCGGAAGCAACCTTATTCCGAGGGAGATCCTCTACCTCCCAAAAACGAGAAATCTCTTTGTCCAGTGAGACTTCACAAAAAAATGAAATACGAGAAGAACTAAAGGTAGATGAATCGTTTGAAATAGGACCAGTTAAAATCCATCCAAAGATTGTCTCCTGTGCCATTAGAGAAGCACAAATCCCATGCTTCACCCCTGTAAGCATGATCGATGGAAATAGATCTCCACCGATTAGAATATCAATCTTCGAACTTCTATGAAAATTAGGATCTGCAAGAGGGCTAATCGAAAGATTGGAGAGTAATGCTGAGTCAATGGTGGTAGAAGGGAGATTGCCAGATAGATGAGGGACAACTAATGCTTTAACGGATAGCTGAACATCACTGTTTAAGGGAGAACTCAATATAAATGAACATTCCTTCTGAACAATTGCAGAAACAGAATTATTCAAGCCTGAAACTTTAGCATTAATGACATTATGTGACAATTTCAGTAGATGGAACAACCGTTCAGAAATAAATGTGCCTTCAGAACCCGAATCTATTAATGCACGGGCTTTATATCTGATGTCAGAGAAGCATATATCTACGACAGCCGTACCCAACAACACCCCTCTAGTACTAGTGGCAAAAAAAGTTTGAACTTCTCCAGCTCCCGATCTCGATGTGGACTGTATTGGAGCAGAATTAGATTCGGAAGAAAATGGAGCGGAATGTGGATTCAAATTGGAACTGGTGGCGGCGTTAGGGTTTGACACAGTCGAGACATCAGATTCCTTATGGAGTAATGTGTTGTGGCGCTTATTACACTTGAAACAATTTGTTTTGCTAGTACAATTTCTAACTGAATGAGTTTTCGAAAAACAGTTTAAACAAAGTCCTTGCTTCTTAATTTCGTTGAATCGCTGAGATTGTGCCATTTTTAGAAACTTAGGACACTTGCGAATTGGGTGTGATTCCTTCGGGCATAACTGACAAGTTGGGCCCGAAACCTTATTTTGGAATGCATGTACCTTCCTAGGCTGATTAGTGGACACTTTTGTTTTAGAGTCAACTGATTTAGAATTGGGTATATGCCGAATTTCAGAAACTGATTCCAACGTTCTATAACGATTGGTTAAAAATGAATCAAAATCGGCCCATTTCGGGATAGAAGCCTTATCATTCAATCCTTGTTCCCATAATGTGAGCGTCGAATCCGGAAGTTTGTTAGAACAGAGAAAAACGAATATAGGATCCCAGCTTTGAACATCAATGTTATACATTTTTAGATTGGATATACATGAATTTATCTCCCGTTGGAGCTGCTTAATGGCTTTACCCGATTCAGAATTTATAGTATGCAAACCAAATAAAATTTTAAGCTGGCCATTCACTAAGATTCGACGATTTTCAAATCTATCACAGAGATTTGACCATGCTAATTCGAAACCTTGGTTAGTCAAAGGACTTTTTTTGACAATCTCTCTCGCCTCACCTGAAGTTTTCTGTGTAAGATGAAATAATTTTTCAACTTTACTGAGTCGAGTATTTCGAATATACATTGCAGTGAACATGTCACGAAATGTAGGCCATGACATATAATCACCACCGAAAACTTCAAGATCGCAGGGAGGGAGATGAAAAACGTGTGTTTCAACGGAATGAGGAACTAATGGCTCCACCGAAATAGTTGGAGATTCTTTATGAACTGAATCGCATCGTAGGGTATCAACAATATCGGAGAGTTTTGTTAAACACTTACAATAAGTTATGTAAGTACTCTTGTATTTGAGTTTAAATGATTCTAAATCCTCCACATCATGATCTGATCTTTCTTCTTCATTATCCTTATCGAAAAGGAATTTTTCATACGCAGCCTTGATTCTACTCCAAGTTGACTTAAGCTCATACTTGTGAACATCGACTGCATGGATTGAATCAATTGGATAACGACTCTCAGAGAGGTCAGAATCAAATTCTACTATACTATCTGCCAAGCGTATAAAATGATCAAGAGACATTTTGACAGATCGACAAACAAAAATTAAAATCTTTAAACAAAAAATGTTTAAAAACGAATAATATGATGTGAACTTGATTCTCAAACGATCTCAGTACAAAAAAACAACAATTTCAAAAAATAGTTGAAATCAAATAAATTGTTAAAAAAAATTAATGAATTCACTCCTTTGGTTATCTGGTCGTAAGCGATCAGCTGTGCGAAAATCATATAGTTATTAGAGTTCAATGACCCTCAAATGGAATATCAATAATGGAAAATATAAATAACTTCCAGTTTACTTCCAGTTAATCAATCAATAAAAAATGTAAACAGAGAATGGTAGATGAAACAAAAGAATAAACTAATCCCTTGAGCACCCGGTTATTGTTACACAAAGTAATTGAAATAAAAAAAAAGAAAATATAAATATGAAATTCTTAAAATACCTTCAACTATTTCTGTTTTGAGTAAAAATCAGCAATGAATAGTAATTTTTTTTTTCAAATTAAACTTAAATAATGTTAATTGCATTAATTTCAAATAGAAAAACAATAGGAAATACAGAATTTGTGGAAAAATTCTTTAAAATAGTTTAGGAAGATTTCAGGGTTTATAATGTACAAATAACTTTAATATTATTCTCATGTAAACTACTTATGCCAAAGCAACCACTATATGTATTTAGAGAAGCGGTTAAGTTCTCTATTTTATAGAGCTTCACAATGAAGTAGTGAAATGTTCATTAAATAAATAAATGAAAAATATTTATAAAAATCTGACCTGTATCTCAACAAGTATATTTTTAAATTATAAACGTAATTATTGTATAAATTAGGCCGAAAAAATGGATTGCAAAATGTTTCAAAAATAAATTCTCCAATACAATATTTAAAGCAAATGTTCGAACCAAACATATGATTGACTTTAAGGAAGCAGCAGTCCGAAAAGGATTAAACAAATATTCTGAAACATCTACTTACATACATCATTAAATGGAATGAAAGAGAATGTACACAAAAAACCAATGGAAATAAATTGTGTACTCTCTTCGTTCAAATGAGTGTAGAATAAACAACGAAGTAAAGAGTAGGTAAATAAACTCAACGAATAGTTATTTTGTATGTAAGCATGTAGCAGATTGAAAGAGAATGACTGCATGTAAATCTTAAAGAGCTTTAGCTATAAGTTACAAGATCAAATGTGTGTTCTAAGTGCCTATATTGCGGAATATTATGAATAAGCAAGAGTGTAAAAAGACTTGTAAGAAGAGACCTACTGAAAGAGTAAGCAATGTAATGAATATAAATAACTATGGACTTTTACAGAATAATGTAAATGTACGGAGGGGACCAATTAATGCTGAAAAAGGGGAACAAAATTGTCATACATATGTACATGAGCTGGTTCCTATATACCTTGTATTTTGATATATTATGATAATAAACGGGATCGATGTATTAACGTATGTATATATGTATATTTATGTGTAGGCAAACGAAAAAATAAGAATATTTGAAGGAGAATTTACAATGAGAAAAAAAATAAATAAAAAAAAACTGAATTCCTGCACGCTACACTCAGCACCATGAATAATGCATATATCGTTAAGGCACTTAACGTACGAAGATAGAATGCAAATATCTTAAATACCTTCAAAATAAATACCTTTCATCTCCTTTTGATTCGGAAGTGTACAGACTTTCCTTTCTTTCTTCTTTTATTTATATCACAACACTTGTTCCTTCAAATTTTCTAGTTTTGTTTATTTTAGTTTATTATTTCACAGCTTAATTTTTTGCTCCTTTAGCTTTTTAATATCATTACATATCAAACTCGTGTAACAAATAAATAGTAGGTATTTATGTGTAAAATTTCGTATGCTCGCAATGCACTATTAAATCAAAATAACACCATAAAGCAAAAAAAAGTACAAACGAACCTGTTTTCCTTATATGATGTTGATTGAATATCCAGAAAAAGAGTAGAAATCTCAATGAGTGTAATACTTCCAGTACAAAATCCGGCTCGATGGATCAAATGATTAGCTCAAATGCTGATGATTTTGGAGATGATGGAATCTGGAGAATTGGAAATTAACTCATTGAACTAAAACAAATCCCAATCGATTTGTTTGCTCAAAAATAAACAAAAGGTTCCAACAAATGAAAAGAAAAGAAACAACAAATGGAATTTAGAAATGGAATTTATGGTTTATTATTCTGGAGGAAGAAATTCTTACCAGTATGAAGTTCTGATTACAATAGGTAGGTTATTTTTATGTTTTAGCGGAAACAAGTAGCTGACTTATTTTATTTTAATATTTGACAGTTTCTTAGGGATAATTTTCGTTAGAGCGAGATAGATAATTGTAGTGAATTTTGTTATAAAATGTAAAACTTTAAGCTTTAGTGAAGCACAATTTCAGGGTTAATGTTAATTCTATATTAGGGAGGTCTAACATTAACATTGACTTTTAATCATAATCAAATTTATTTACAGTTGAACGATAGTAAGTTTTTAAAAATTCAAACCGAACTATGACAAGTATCAAAATAAAATGGTAATATGGTTGCAGTCGACCATAATACGATTGCACTCAATCATTGCATGGTTGTTATCAACCATAATATGGTTGCAGTCAATCATAATATGGTTGCTATCATAATATGGTTAATCAACCATACCATGTTGTAATCAACAAATAATATTATCTCAATATAATTTTTTTAAAAAATGGTGACAGAAGTTCGTTTTTACTTAAAAACAAAAGTCTGCGAATTGCGTTGAATTTTTTTTGGCATCACATTTTTAATATGGTTTGGAACTTTATTAATTTGTTTAACAATTGTTCATTAAATTGTTAAAATTTGCTATAACCTACAGTGTCTAACGTGACATAACTTTTCTATTTATGTACTGAGAAGTTGAAGAAGTCGACTTGTTTAAAGTTTTTACCACTATTTAAAATTAAACAATGTAAGTTTTTTAGATTTATTGATGAGAAGAAAGCATTTTCGACTTTTATGGACTACTTGTTAGTCAAATTTTAGACTTTGTTTCGATAACGTAATCGTTTGTCTATTTTTTCCGACCAAAAATGCGAATTCGACCAATCAATTGTTTACTAAAAAAAAAGTCGAACAATTATAGCACCATAATTATAATGCCAATGAGAGCAAATCAGAAGCTTTCCGTGTTTTTATCTTTATTAACATTTGTTGTATTTTTTTTATATTCTTTATTGAATTTTTCTTATAAGAAATTTACAATAAGTATTAAAATTTTAATCCAAACTAAAAGTAAAGTTGTTATTGCCGCTGCAATGTCCAACATAGAGGCTCGTTAAAATTATTATTTGGCCAGATCCAGTGTTTCCAATCGCCTCAGTCGTCTATGGCCCTCAAATGACAGCAATTCCCTGGAAAGGGGAATTGGATGATCCAATAGTTTTGGCAGGTTGTTTAAACTGGAGAGTTAGATCTCCTCGCGTATTATGGGGACATTGAGATCCCTATGAATATTACTATTGCGAATGTACCATGGGGCACCTGTTATTTTCCTTAAAAGTGCTGACTACAATCTTTGCAATATTTCAACGCTAGATGAGGAGGCTGCTCCACATAGCTGAATACCGTAAAGACATATAGGTTTTATAACTGTTTTATACAAAAGCACTTTGTACTCCAAGTCTAGAGCAGATCGTGGGCCAATTAGCCAGTTGCATTTTTTTGAGTAAATTTTTGTTTTCAAAAAATATTTTATTATAAGAGTGCCCCTGCATCATTATCCATAACATTTTAAAATACAATTTAAAAATTAAAAAACCTAAACTTTGAAGACATGAACTTCGGATTCTTGCTAAAGTTTGCTAAAATTTAATTATTTTTTTAACATTACTACCAAAATCCAAAAGGAAATTGTTGTCAACTTACAGTTTTGCGATCTAGGTGAACTTATCTGTGGAAATGCCCATATTCCGTTCAAACAAGTATAATTTTGTATGTTCTTTAATACAGATTAAAAACGACTAGCGTAAAAAAATATTTCATTTATTTTAAATTTATTGGCAATATTTTTGGAGCAAAATTTATGTGCCATCTAGGAATCTTCATCATCAAAATGTTTTATATATAAAACTGCAATGTTAAGAATTTGTTTCAAGTAGCCCATTTATACGGCCGTTAATATGTAAATGGCCGCCGCCACAGTTGATTTTCATTTGAGCCCTTTTTATGGCATTTTCCATCATTTTGGCCAAAACTTCCGGCGATAGGTCCTCACATTCTTGACGGATATTGTCTTTAAGAGCTGCAAGAGTCTGAGGCTTGTTGACATAAACCCGCGACTTCAAAAAGCCCCACAAAAAGTCTGGAGCGGTCAAATCAGGCGATCTTGCTGGCCAGTGCAAATCGCCAAAAGGGGAGATTAGGCGCCCGGGAAATGCATCCTTCAGCATATCGGTTGTGGCACGTGCAGTGTGTGCCGTTGCACCATCTTGTTGGAACCACATGTTTTCCAATCCCAATTCATCAAGTTGCGGCAAAAAGAACTCGTTGATCATTGCTCTGTAACGCTCACCATTCGCAGTAACCGTTTGCCCCGCGACGTCTTCGAAGAAAAAAGGTCCGATGACTCCTCCAGCGAAAACAGCACACCATACAGTGACTTTAAGCGCGTGTAATGGCTCTTCTTGGGCTACACGCGAATTTTCAGTGCCCCAGAAGCGTAAATTTTGCTTATTTACGTACCCGCTAATGATTATTTTTTATGAAAAATCATCTTCCTCTTGGTGTTGATTAAGGATGGCTTGAGCGTATGTTAGACGCGATTGGCGGTCAGCAGCTAACAGCTGATGCACCGTCTGGACTTTGTACGGAAACATCTTCAAATCTTGTACCAAAATTCGCTGTAAAGACCGTCGTCTGATACCCATTTGCGTGGCACGTCGTCTGGTCGATGTCGACGGCGCTTCCATGACATCCTCGGCTACAGCAGCAATATTCTCTGCAGATCGGCTACTCCGGGGTCTGCAACGCCTGGCAACATCTCGTGTTGTGGCAGTCTCTTCGAGGCGAGCGGCTAAATGTCGCAGTGTTTCACCAGTAGGCGTTGGACGGCCAGGAAATCTGCGACGAAATTCACGTTGCTCCAGAACGCAGTATTCCGCGTAGCGCAACATTGTTTATTAACGTGTATTTCATGTGTTTACTACACAAATGTCAAAACAGAACTGATATTAGGGGCCAATCGCAAAATTTATAGCACTTTCTGATAGGAGGATTACTTTTGCGCCACCTTGTATAAATAAATAGTAATAAATACACAGAGAAAACCAATTAGCAGTAGCAACCGAATTTCCTTATTGATCGAATTTTACAGTTCTGGAATTAGATACAAAAGTTTGGTTGCTTCAACCTAAATTCTTCATTTTCTCACTGTTGATAGAACGGAAAAATTCTATGTGTGCAACAGAATCATTCGATTGGCAACAAATTTGGTTTTTCTGTGTATAATTAAATATAAAGCAAGTAAGAGAGCTATATTCGGCTGTGCCGAATCTTATATACCCTTCACCAAATTATACTTTAAAATAAAATTAAGTTTTTTCCAATTTTTTTAAAAAAAATTTTTTTTAATTAAAAATTTATCTTTTTTAATTTATTAGTGAAAAAAGAGTTTTTTGTAAAAAAAAATTCGGGTTAAAAAATATTTTTCCCGATTTAGACCCATTGTAGGTCCAACTTACTATAGCCTTATATACATCTTTGCAATGGACTTTGAAATATCTATCATTAGATATCCATATTGTCTATATTTATGACGAGATATAGATTAAAAATAGGCAAAAAATAGAGGTTGTCTCGGTTTTTTCCTCATATCTCCGTTATTTATGGACGGATTTTGCTGATTTTAAATAGGAAACTTCTCGAAACCATGTCTGACAGAATTATTGAAGATTTGGATACCGAAGATATCTGGGGTCTTCAGAAAATTGATTTCAACAGACAGACAGACAGACAGACAGACAGACAGACAGACAGACAGACAGACAGACAGACAGACAGACAGACAGACAGACAGACAGACAGACAGACAGACAGACAGACAGACAGACAGACAGACAGACAGACAGACAGACAGACAAACGGAATGACAAATTTATATATACCCTTCTCTCTATAAGTCCAACGCCCAAAGATAAAAAGAACACACATTTAAACGTTTCTTGTTTAGCCCACTTCCAAAAATCGCTTTAACGAGCACAACTTTTAAAAGTGTTGGTATTCACATATAATTCAACACAAATAAGTCACTTATAGAAATAAATTACACAACCTAATTTCACGGTGATCGGTCCATAATTGCTCATAGCATATAAAATCGATTTACACATATACTCAATGTACTTTCTTACTTGTTTTCTCTTCAATTTAATGCCTAAAGGAATTTAGTTATTAATGCTAGGTTTTCACCTACTGTTTAAAATATTCATGTAAATACACCAATAAATTTACTTAACCGCGAAGTTATTTAAAAGTCTCTTTAGACACATTCAACCCTTTCGATTACTAAATATGAAACAAAATTGATTTTAACCTCAACCACATCTCACAACACTAAAAACAGATGAACTGTAAAATGAAGTTGCCAAGCAGGCCACAATCATGGACAACCAATACAGTGGATATACCGATTTATATAAAACGTGTTTCTCATAACCACCAACGGTTATAGTAGAACTATGGTCGAACTTATGTTTGGAATTTTGACTTACTTATATTTACCTATCGTATATTAGTAGCTATTAGATTTAAATGCCTCTACGACCTAGATTATATATTGTAAGAAATTATTTTTTTAAGTTAAATTTTTGTGCTGCCCTTGTCCATTTTACTTCCAATAAATTTAAATTAAAAACAAAAAATGGTATCCAAATATTATTCCTTTTGTTACCAATGAATTTATTACAATATTTTATTTTTATAAATTGTACAACAAGTACAAAGCACGATTACGAAAAAAAACATAAAGAAAAAATCTCCCAATATATTGAAAGTTAAATAGAAAGTAAGTAGTAAGTAAAAAAAAAAAAATAAACTCAAAATGAAACTGAAAAAGTTTTTAAATCTCTTCAAAATTAGCTGCAAACTGTACAGTTGCGATAAGAATATGCTGCATGATTCTTAATGCTGTCGATGTTGTTGCTGTTGTTGTTCTTTTTGTTACTGCTAACCGTAGAACAAACAACCGAAAACAACAAAATGGAAAAAGAGATGAATCAAACTGCAAACAAACTCACACTGTCTACACACTTTTCGAAATTGCCAACAAATACAACCCCACAATTTGACGTATAAAAAGAAAAAAAAAAATTATGAAATCACAGTAAAAGTTCTACAGCAACCCTTTCTTCTCTAATTCAAAACAAGAAAACACTGGAAAATTTAAGAATTGGGAAAAATCTCGTTCATTTGTCGAAATACTATCGAGTGTTTGTGATGAAACATTTTGTTAAGTGTAGAAGCGAAGAGCTTAACTTTTTAGCAGTAGAAAAGTTAGTGGAATTATACTCGTAGTAGTCTCACATAAAACCTAGAATAACAATGATTTCCATATGTGTGAGTTACATGAAAATTAGATTTTATGGCGGGAAAATCGCCAGGAATTGTATTGTAAGGCCTTTTTACGAGTTTTAGATATAAATATATTCTAAAGGAGTAGAGAGCATTCCATAAGAAAATTAAATTAAATAGCTTGCAGCTTTATTTTCTCAAACATACACTGCTGTATTTTACTTAGCTTGTAGGTTTTTATAAAAGTACTAGCTTGACCCGGTGCGCTTCGCTACCCCTGTCGTAGTAAAACAAATATGTAAGAATTTTATAAAAAAATCGTTTCCCCCTGTATATCCCTTTCTGGTCCAAGTATTGAAAAAATTTATAGCCTATTGACGTTTCCAAGTAAGGATCTATCTACGTTCCAAATTTCAATAAAATCGATTCAGCCGTTTAGGCGTGATGCTCAAACAAACAAACAAACAAACTTACAAAGACATTTATATATTTATATAGATATAGATTCCAAAAGTCCTTCAAAACGAAGTTACTAAGCAGGATATTTCTCGTAATACCGTGACTCTGACAGGTCTTGTGTTTGCAAAATAAGGCCTTTCGGAAGTTGTCTTAACTGCATACAAGTGAGTATTTGCCACCAGTGTGAATCTTTGCGTTGGAGTATGTGTGTATAGGACGTATTGGTAGTCATCAACAACATTTCATCTTTGTGTAGTTCAGTAGTGTTGTATGTATGTTTGTTTGTTTTTCGCCAACCAAACAACCAGTCAATAGAGTGAATCAAAACAAGTGAAAAATTCTTGGTAGGAGTTGAAAAAAGAAAACAAGAAAAGTTTTTATTAAGATCTTAGCGATTATTTGCTGAAAAATACGTTTCTGATTTTTTTTTTTTTTGTGTTTTCCTTTTTTATTTAGCTTTGGTTTCCATTCTTGTGTTTGTTTTTGTTTCTTATTTTGTTATATTTGAAAACAAATTTCAACCCTAATCGTTGGCGATTTAAAAGTTATTTAAGTTTAATTTTCAAAGAAGCAAAATAACAACTGACTTAAATACCAATGAGGGATTAATTTCTTTGCATGTTTTTGGAAAATGATAAGATTAGATGTGTTTGGATCTTTTTTAATAACATGTTAAAGAGTTTTTTAGGGTAAATAGGAAATATTACACAGTTTACATATAATATTTAAAATTATTCATACTTATTGTAATAATATACTTATGTAAGAGTAAAATTCCAAAAATTTTAAAAATATTGTTCCTTTTGCAAAGAACACCATTTTGTAGAATTTAAAAACAAATCTAAAAATGTAATTAAATTAATACCAATTTATAGAACACTATCAGAGCTATCAGTGTATGCTTAAATATAATAAATACACCTATATTAAATAATAATTGAAATTAATCATTTTTCAATATGATAAAATGATTAAAGTTAAAAAATGTAAACAAAATGTAAAGTTATATTAGACTTAGTTTGCAAAAAAATAAGAATGTGTAAATGGTGTTTAAAACGTAAAATTCATACAAATCTTACTATTCACGATATCTTTCCTTCATATACATACAAAATAAGAAATTTAAGTTTTTCAAAAAATAATATTTCTCAGATTTTGCAAAACTTTTTATTTTACTATTTAAAATAAATTTTTATTAGTTCAGAAATATTAAGTTCAAATATCAAGTAAGAAAGCATGGTCGGATTCCACTAAAGTGATTCTTGGAAGTGGGAATAGGTCTTATTAACGACCTATGAGTGATTTAAGTTTTTCATATAAAAATCGATATTTGGTGGGAAATAAGAGTGATTACAGAATATTGTTATATTTCCTCTAGGACCCCTTATAAATGATTGATGGGTGATTTAAGATTTTTGATATAAAAATCGTCTATCTCTTATTAACGACTTATGATTAATTTTAGTTTTTCATATAAAAATCGGTGGGAAATAAGAGTGATCACAGAATATTGTCCTTTTTCGTCTAGGTCCTCTTATTAAAGACTTATGAATGATTTTAGTTTTTCGTATAAAAATTGATATTTAGTAGGAAAAAAGATCGATATTTGATTTTTGCGTCTAGGACCCCTTATGATTTATGGGTGATTCGTCTAGCACCTCTTATTAACAACTTATGAGCGATTTTAGTTTTTCATATAAAAATTGATATTAGGTGGGAAATACGAGTGATCACAGAATATTGTCATATTTCCTCTAAGACCTATTATAAACGACTTATTAGTGATTTTAGTTTTTCATATAAAAATCGATATTTAGTAGGAAAAAGTAGTTTTTCGTATAAAAATTGATATTTAGTAGGAAAAAAGATCGATATTTGATTTTTGCGTCTAGGACCCCTTATGATTTATGGGTGATTCGTCTAGCACCTCTTATTAACAACTTATGAGCGATTTTAGTTTTTCATATAAAAATTGATATTAGGTGGGAAATACGAGTGATCACAGAATATTGTCCTTTTTCGTCTAGGACCTCTTATTAACGACTTATGAGTGATTTTAGTTTTTCATATAAAAATCGATATTTGGTGGGAAATAAGTGTGATCACAGAATATTGTCGTATTTCCTCTAGGACCTCTTAAAAACGATCTATGAGTGATTTAAGATAAAAATCGATAATTGGTGGGAATTAAGAGTGATCACAGAATATTGTCCTTTTTCGTCTAGGACCTCTTATTAACGACTTATGCGTGATTTTAGTTTTTCATATAAAAATCGATATTTGGTGGGAATAATAGTTGATTTTAGTTTTTCATAAAAAATCGATATTTGGGAGAGATCACAGAATATTGTCCTTTTTCGTCTAGGAACTTTTATTAAAGATTTATGAGTGATTTAAAATTTTTGATATAAATATCAATATTTGGTGGGAAATAAGAGTGATCACAAAATATTGTCCTTTTTCGCCTAGGACCTCTTATTAACGACTTATGAGTGACTTAAAAATCGATATTTGGTGGGAAATAAGAGTTACTACAGAATATTGTCATATTTCTTCCAAGACCTCTTATTAACGACTTATGAGTGATTTAAGATTTTTGATATAAAAATCGATATTTAGTGGGAATTAAGAGTGATCACAGTATATTGTCCTTTTTCGTCGAGGACCTCTTATTAACGACTTATGAGTGATTTTAGTTTTTCATATAAAAATCGATATTTGGTGGGAAGTAAGAGTGATAACAGAATATTGTGCTTTTTCGTCTAGGACCTCTTATTTACGACTTATGAATGATTTAAGATTTTTGATATAAAAATCGATATTTGGTGAAAAGTAAGATATAAAAATCGAAATTTGGTGGGAATTAAGAGTGATCACAATGTCCTTTTTCTTCTAGCACCTCTTATTAACGGCTTATGAGTGATTTTAGTTTTTAATATTAAAAACCGTTATTTGGTGGGAAATAAGAGTGATCACAGAATATTGCTACGTTTCCTCTAGGACGTCTTATATCAATCTATGAGTGATTTAATGTTATTGATATAAAAATCGGTATTTGGTGGGAAACAAGAGTGATCACAGAATATTGTCCTTTTTCTTCTAGGACCTATTATAAACAATTTATGAGTGATTTTAGTTTTTCATATAAAAATCGATATTTGGTGGGAATATCTCACGACTTATGAGTGATTTTAGTTTTTCATATAAAAATCGATATTTGGTGGGAAATAAGAGTGATCACAGAATATTGTTATATTTCCTCTAGGACCTCTTAAAAACGATCTATGAGTGATTTAGGACTTTTGTTATTAAAATCGATATTTGGTGAGAAATAAGAGTGATCACAGAATATTGTCGTTTTTCGTCTAGGACTTCTTATTAACGACTTATGAGTGATTTTAGTTTTTCATATAAAAATCGGTGGGAAATAAAGGTGATCACAGAATATTTTCATATTTCCTCTAGGACCTCTTAAAAACTATCTATGAGTGATTTGAGATTTTTGATATAAAAATCGATATTTGATGAGAGTGATTACAGTATATTGTTATATTTCCTTTAGGTCCTCTTAGAAACGATTTATGGGTGATTTAAGATTTTTGATATAAAAATCGATATTTGGTGAGAGTGATCACAGAATAATGTCCTTTTTCCTCTAAGACCTCTTAAAAACGATCTATGAGTGATTTAATATTTTTGATATAAAAATCGATATTTAGTAGGAAAAAAGAGTGATCACAGAATATTGTCCTTTTTCGTCTAGGACCTCTTATTAACGACTTACGAATGATTTCAGTTTTTCATATAAAAATCGATATTTGGTGGTAAATAGGAGTGATCACAGAATATTGTTATATTTCGTCTAGGACCCCTTATTAACGACTTATGAGTGATTAAAGATTTTTGATCACATAATATTGTCCTTTTTCGTCTAGAACCTTTTATTAAGGTTCTAGACAAAATAAGAGTGATCACAGAATATTGTCCTTTTTCGTCTAGGACCTCTTATTAACGGCGATGAGTGATTTTAATTCTTCGTATAAAAATCTATATTTGGTGGGAAATAAGAGTGACGCATAGTATTGTCCTTTTTCGTCTAGGACCTCTTATAAACGGTTTATGAGTTGCTTAAGATTTTTGATATAAAAATCGATTTTTGGTGGGAAATAAGAGTGATCACAGTTTATTGTTCTTTTTCGTCTAGGGCCTCTTATTAACGACTTATGAGTGATTTTAGTTTTTCATATAAAAATCGATACTTGGTGGGAAATAGGAGTGATCACAGAATATTGTTATATTTCGTCTAGGACCTCTTATTAACGACTTATGAGTGATTAAAGATTTTTGATCACATAATATTGTCCTTTTTCGTCTAGAACCTTTTATTAAGGTTCTAGACAAAATAAGAGTGATCACAGAATATTGTCCTTTTTCGTCTAGGACCTCTTATTAACGGCGATGTGTGATTTTAATTCTTCGTATAAAAATCTATATTTGGTGGGAAATAAGAGTGACGCATAGTATTGTCCTTTTTCGCCTAGGACCTCTTATAAACGGTTTATGAGTTGCTTAAGATTTTTGATATAAAAATCGATTTTTGGTGGGAAATAAGAGTGATCACAGTTTATTGTTCTTTTTCGTCTAGGGCCTCTTATTAACGACTTATGAGTGATTTTAGTTTTTCATATAAAAATCGATACTTGGTGGGAAATAAGAGTGATCACAGAATATTGTTTTATTTCCTCTAGGACCTCTTATTAATGAGTTATTAATGATTTTAGATTTTTCATATAAAAATCGATATTTGGTGGGAAGTAAGAGTGATAACAGAATATTGTGCTTTTTCGTCTAGGACCTCTTATTTACGACTTATGAATGATTTAAGAATTTTGATATAAAAATCGATATTTGGTGGGAAATAATAGTGATCACAGAATATTGTCATATTTCGTCTAGGACCTCTTATTAATGATTTATTAATGATTTTAGATTCTTCATATAAAAATTGGTATTTGGTGGGAAATAAAAGTGATCACAGAATATTGTTATATTTCCTCTAGAACCTCATAAAAACGATCTTATTAAGTGATTTAAGATTTTTGATATAAAAATCAATATTTGGTGCGAAATAAAAGTGATCACAGAATATTGTCCTTTTTCGTCTAGGACCTCTTATTAACGACTTATGAGTGATTTAAGATTTTTGATATAAAAATCGATATTTGGTGGGAAATAATAGTGATCACAGAATATTGTCGTTTTTCGTCTAGGACCTCTTATTACCGACTTATGATTGATTTTAGTTTTTTATATAAAAATCGGTATTTGGTGGGAAATAAGAGTGATCACAGAATATTGTCCTTTTTCGTCTAGGACCTCTTATTGTAGTTTTTCGTCTAGGACCACTTATTAACGACTTATGAGTGATTTAGGATTTTTGCTATAAAAACCGATATGTGGTGGGAAATAGGAGTGATCACAGAATATTGTCATATTTCTTCAAGGATCTCTTATTAACTACTTATGAGTGATTTAAGATTTTTAATATAAAAATAGATATTAGGTGGGAAATAAGAATGATCACAGAATATTGTCCTTTTTCGTCTAGGACCTCTTACTAACGACATATGATTGATTTTAGTTTTTCATATAAAAATCGATATTTGGTGGCAAATAAGAGTGATCACAGAATATTGTCCCTTTTCGTCTATGAGCTCTTATTAACGACTTATGAGATTTAAGATCTTTGATACAAAAATCGATATTTGGTGGGAATTAACAGGGATCACAGAATATTGTCATATTTCCTCTAGGACTTCTTATTAACGACTTATGAGTGCTTTTAGATTTTTGATATAAAAATCGATATTTGGTGGGAAATAAGAGTGATCACAGAATATTGGCATATTTCCTCTAGGACGACCTATGAGTGATTTAAGATTTTTTATATAAAAATCGATATTTTGTGGGAATTTAGAGTGATCACAAAATATTGTCGTTTTTCATCTGGGACCTCTTATTAACGACTTATGAGTGATGTTAGTTTTTAAACATAAATCGATATTTGGTGGGAAATAAGAGTGATCACAGAATATTGTCCATTTTCATCTAGGACCTCTTATTACCGACTTATGAGTGATGTTAGTTTTTAAACAAAAATCGATATTTGGTAGGAAATAAGAGTGATCACAGTATATTGTCCTTTTTCGTCTAGGACCTCTTATTAACGACTTATGAGTGTTTTTAGTTTTTTATATAAAAATCGATATTGGGTGGAAAATAAGAGTGATCACAGAATATTGTCCTTTTTCGTCTAGGACCTCTTATTAACGACTTATGAGTGTTTTTAGTTTTTTATATAAAAATCTATATTTGGTGGGAAATAAGAGTGATCACAGAATATTGTTATATTTCCTCTATGACTTCTTATTAACGACTTATGAGTGATTTTAGTTTTTAATAAAAAAACGATATTTTGTGGGAAATAACAGTGATCACAGAATATTGTCCTTTTTCGTCTAGGACCTCTTAAAAACCATCTATGAGTGATTTAAGATTTTTGATAAAAAATCCATATTTGGTGAGAGTGATCGCAGAATATTGTCCTTTTTCGTCTAGGACCTCTTATTAACGATCTATGTGTGATTTCAGATTTTTCATATAAAAAAAGCGATAGTTTGCAGGAAATATGAAAGATCACAGAATATTGTCATTTTTTTATTATTATTGACTTATGAGTGATTTTTGTTTTTCATATAAAAATCGATATTTGGTGGAAAATAAGAGTGATCACAGAATATTGTCCTTTTTCGTCTAGGACCACTTATTAACGATTTATGAGTGATTTTAGTTTTTCATATAAAAATCGATATTTGGTGGGAAATATGAGTGATCACAGAATATTGTCATATTTCCTCTAGGACCTCTTATTTAACGACTTATGAGTGATTTTAGTTTTTCATATAAAAATCGATATTTGGTGGGAAATATGAGTGATCACAGAATATTGTCATATTTCCTCTAGGAGCTCTTATTAACGACTTATGAGTGATTTTAGTTTTTCATATAAAAATTGATATTTGGTGGGAATTTATAGTGATCACAGAATATTGTCATATTTCCTCTAGGATCTCTTATTTAACGACTTATGAATGATTTTGGTTTTTCATATAAAAATCGATATTTGGTGGAAAATAAGTGTGATCACAGAATATTGCTATATTTCCTCTAGGACCTCTTATTAATGATTTATTAATGATTTTAGATTTTTCATACAAAAATCGTTATTTGGAAGAAATATGAGTGATCACAGATTATTGCCCTTTTTTCTCTAGGACCTCTTATTAACGATCTAGGAGTGGTGTTAGATTGTCATAACTGTGGCGGAACGCAGAAATGGCACTTTTGTTTTGTTTCCATATTTTAGGCGAGGATTAAATGTAACGTAAGCATAAATCTTTCTCAGCATATTAGATTTAAAAACATGAAAATAAATTTAGTCTTAAGATTCACTTTTATAAATTATGTTGAACAAAACAAAAAAAATAAAATCGGAAAATTTTGTTTTCGTATATTTCTAGGCTATAAAACCGTTTAAGTATAGGGTCTCTAATTTATATTGAATGAACTGAAGAAACTCTTGTAAGTTCCAAAGCTTTACTTTTTAAATGCTTAACCTTAAAATTATCATAATTATTTGGCATTTTTCTATGGCCTACCGATATGTATCACTGACTTGTTTTCATACAAGCCATCTGCAGCCATCCAAAATTGTGTTCTCATATATTCTGGATATGTCGGTTGAAATGAACTTTGCGATTGGTCCAAATATTTTAAACCCATATATCAAATTTGTTAAATTTTTTGAGCAAATAAATAAATAAAATTTTACCAATTATTTTGCAATCATTTCTCCTCACTTTAAAAATATTTCAACACAAAATCTGGAAAAATAAAATTTAGAATGCAAGGACTTTAAAGGAAGTATGTAAGTAGTTTATTTATATTGTTGCACTATAGATAAGTTACATGTGCAGCAAATACCATCAATCTATTTCGATGTGTCATTGCAATGAACAGAAAAAAAAGAAATAATAAAAATCAATTTTTAACAAAAATTTCACAAGTCATTCTCAGATACGAGTATTTTTAGTTAAACCGTCACTCAGACAGGCACTATGTCACTCACTCTTTTCGTCAGCCAGCCAGCCAGTCATTCATTCATTCAGTTACATTCTCAATAAAACCAAGCCCATCAGTCCCTCTCTACACTTACAATGTTCACTGTGGCAAACAATCATTCAAACATTCTGACACATAAAAACACATACTCACACACATGTAGAAACTTGGATTTCATGTCTAGTTTAGAATCAATATGGCAATCACTTGAAATGACACATTACTCTAACAAATGACAATATTAAATGTGTTTGTATGTGAGTATATGGGTAGTTCTTATACCCCAGCAGTTCTAGCAGACTGTCCCGAACTAGTGATTTTACCTACCAACTAGCTACGTGACTAGTTATTCTTACACGTGTAATTGACCCCTGTGGATTACGATGAGACTGTTCGATAGCTAGTCTAATGTATACAATGCATTCAAGACATCTCATAAACCGTCCAACAACCGATTGCTTGCAATCAAACCTTCCTCCGACAACTCTCCAATAGATTACTCCTTCTGGATAAAATAACTACCTTGTAAAGTGCCGTACAAAATAAACGTTTACAGTGACTAAAATATGGAATACTAAGAGACACTTAAGTGACAATTGGCTTCATGCTAGGTGACATGGGATGTATACTTTAGCAAAAAGAAAATGAATATGAGAATGATATCAAAAGAATTTGTATAAAACCAGGATGTGCAAATTACTCATAAAAAATGCAGTACACAAATAACACAGTTTAAAATGACTGCGCTCTAGATTACTTAGAGACACTTAAGTGAAAATTGGGTTTTATAAAGTAATCAATTCGCTTCTATCTGTCCCCAAATATATAAATTGGAGACAGCGATCAGACAATAGTAAAAATTACTGTCTATAAAGGATTCATTGAGTACTTGCTTAACTGCTGGGACTTTATACCAGAGATATATTTGTATGTGTGAGTAGGTTTTAGAAAATATAAAATATTTTATTAAGGAAATTTGAGTACATTTGGTAAACAAATGTTGCCTTGTATGTAAATATGCAAATGTAAATGTGTATATAAATATTTGGGTGTATGAAAAAATAAATAAATAAAAAGTAATTCAATTAAATTCAACAATTTAATTACATTTACTGATAAATGCATAAATGTGTATTTTGTGTGGAAAATCAACAAATCAATTTTGTAAATTTAAAAATAATTTAAAAATTATTGTTTATTTTCTTAGTAAACAGCTGTTGAGGATTTTGCTGCTCAAAAAGAAAAGAGTTCTAAAGAATTTCCAATTACAAACAATTAAACATAATATATATAGTATTGTGTTTCAACATATTTTATGAGGAAATACTCAGTTACAATTATATATGTAAATAACATGTGCAATAATAATTTGTATTTAAAGATCTTAGATCAGACTTTGATTTTTTTGTATTCTTTGTGAAAAATTCTAAATAATTTTGCCAATTAATAGATATAAAATAGTCAATAAGTGATTACTCATAATTCTAAGTATACTATGGTGGTCTTTATTTTAAACTTTTTAGTTTTTCAATGCTCCCAAGTTCTAAATTTAAAAGACAAACATGCATAGAGAATTATACATAGAGACGAGACATTTCGATTTGTCAAACAAAAATACAACAAATCATATGTCCGACACAACAACAAAATACATTGACCAGCATGTATTTTGTTGTTGCAAGTGTTAGGTTTTTGACATAGACTTACGTCTCGTCTCTATGTTACCCTATGCAAACATGTTTAAATTTTCTGACATAGACAATCAATAAATTTCGTGCAACAGAAATAAATAAATAACTAAAGATTGTTCTCGATTCTAATAAACTCTAAATGAGGATTAAATAATTTAACTTTGAAGATTGTACTTAATATTGATTAGCGTGGTATTGATTTAAATTTGCTGAATTTGAGGAAATTTAGTTTCGTAGTCTATTTTTTAATATTTATTTTCAGACTGTTTCTTTGGCTCGCTAATTTACGTGTTCGTACTTTTATAGGACATTGTTAAATCATTTATGTATATCTGGGGTCAAAACTGTCCGATACAGCAAAGTTAAGCCTCTAAACAAAACATTGTAAAAAGTATAAAAAACACTCTGTCAAATAACTATAGCTTTTGTATTAATATATACCTTGCTATTGCTGAACCATTACTTTATATTAAAAACATTTATACTAAATTTCTCTCTGTTTTTTGACCTCAATAATGCAGCAAATATCAATAAATTTTATTAAATATCTTCAAAATACTGCTGTAGAAACTGTTGAAGTACAATTTTTGCACATGTTTATGCTGTCAAATAACTATAGCAGTTTTTCGTCACATTGATCCTGTGAAGATCACTCAGCTAAAAATCATACTGGAAACGTTATTGAATTTGCATTTCGAAAATTAAAAAATTAGTGGCGTTTCTAACAAGATTTGACAATTCTGACACCAGATATTAAAGGGTTAATAATGTTCTGGCATCTTAAAATTACAACTTTACACAGAGCAAATAACCATTTTCTTTTAAAATTTCAATAACTTGTTTTCGTGACTGATTTTTCATTAACTTGTTTTTAGGAAGTGGTTCTTATAAGCGCGCTATGGACCGATCGAAATGAAATATGCAGTGTTGCCAGTTTAGCTTTTTGAGGCTAAATTTAGCCTTTTTATTTACTCTTTAGCCTCGAAATTTTGGTTTTAGCTTCGCGGCTTTTTTCTAGCCTTTTTCTAATTTGATAATAGCCTTTTTTTTAATAAAAAAGGCTAGAAAAAACCACGAAGCTAAAACCAAAATTTCGAGGATAAGGAGAAAATAAAAAGGCTAAATTTATATTTGTGAGACATTTTCATTTTAATTCATTACTGTTTTTCATTTAGCTTTTCAATATACTCAAGAATTGTGAATTATAATAAAAACAAATAACAATTGCCAATACCAAGTGTTTCAAAATGAAATATAGTATTTTAAATCTGATAGCTATAAATGTCTAGCAAATTCGCTTTCAAGACAAAATTGTTATTACACATTATATTCATCGTTATATAATGGACAAAAGCCCCACAAACTCTTGAAGGCTTGTGATACTCGATGGCTGTCATTTGAAATAGCCGTTAAACGTATTGTGAATCTGTGCTTCGAGTTAAACCCAGCAATGCTTCAAAGCCAAACAATTAAGTGATTAATATACTGATTATAATTTGGTGTATTATTTTTTTTTAAACCAGTAAGCAATTCAGCGGATCCAAAAAGCTGTTTTCTGATTTAAAATTTCTTACCCATAGTTTGTGTTTTCAAATTGTAATACAATGCAAAGAATTTGATACATTATCGTCTCCAACTGAAAATTGTTTAATGTTTTCGCCACATTTTTCATTCAATTTTGAAGAATGAGAGATAAGATAAAGAACGGTTTAATTAGTGACGATTCTGAAAAAAATAATACGGCAAATTAAACTAATTGAGCAATTGCGACAAATATTTTCATATGAAAGCTCTTCGCTAAATCGATTTTTTATCCGTTAATAATACACTTAAAATAGTACTCGTAAAAACAAAAAAAAAATATATTATGTATGTGAAAAATAATAAATGCTTAGTACTTAAATTAAAAAAAAAAATTTAAGATTTGTCTGTATAAAAATATATATGGGGCATTTAATGTCAAGTGAACAATCTTTTGAAATCTCCCCACTATGTTGGTGTAGAGTATAATTATATGTTAGAATATAGCCTAAGAAATGTTTTTCTAGTTAAAACCTTTATTTTGTTAAAATTTAAACCGGATACATTTGATTGCAAATAAAAGCCGTTTAGTAGTTTAAAATTCTAACAACTCTTTATTTACTTAAAATGTACAACAACAACTGTTCAAATATTCACTCAGTGTCTTTATACACGTTTATCAATTCGCAGAAATGCACACACACTCTATAACGTACAACCTTCATTGTACAAGACAGTTGATGTTAACTCTAACAGCGACAATGATCAACTCAACTCAAGACTGCCAGCTCTGCCACTATTTATACACGCGCCATCTATCGGGAAACTTCTACAATGCTCTTAACGGATATACTAGTACATTCGAATTCCAGAGCCTTCGATGTCATTGCCAGCAGCCCAAACATTTAGTGTTGCCATACTTACAAACAATGTCAATGATGGACGTGTATTCAAACATGATGAATGCTGCAGGCAGTCGTTACAGACCGTTGGACTCAAATCGTCATTGCACATTCGTAACAATATATTAAATCTGTTCTTGGACGTATTGGTTTATAAAAAAAAGCAAACATAATGTTTAACCTAAAAACCATTTAACTTAAAAGGAAGTCAATTTAGCTTTTCTTATCAAAAAAATTAAAACTAAATCGTTAATAAATTTTTAAATAAATATTTTAAGAGACCTTGTGAATCTCTTATCATGTCATATTGTCATAATATTTCACTATGGTTTTTCTTGCCTTTCAAGCAAAAAAAGTCCTAAAATAATACTACTTTCTATGCTTTCTATGTGTTATCGTAACGAACCAACGGAGACCAACGCCGAATGCCTAAGAGTCGGTTAAGCCGAGCCGCCGGGTCGTGATATATTAGGACATTATGACAATATGATTGATAAGAGACCTTGTAAATTGACAAATTGTATTTATATTTTGTATCTACCCTACCTACAACTATATATAACATAAATATGTTTTCCAGAATATAAAAAAAAAATCATATGACATCAAAATAATTCTAGTTTCACAATTGAAACTATAGTTGGTTGAAGGCTCTAAAAGTTATATAAATTATTGCATTTAATTATAAATTATCATTTAATTTTATTACTCAAACAAATTGTGTGTCCATATCGATATGCTATTGTTAGATATATTAACCTGCTAACAACTCATTAATCCTAAATACAATATTGATTACACATACAAACACATTTACAAATACCCATTCATCTACTTATTTGTGTCACATATGGCCATAAATATTTCCTTAAGTAGCATTAAATTTTTATAGTTAAATATTTACAAAAATAAAATTTAATTTTCGGCTATAATGAAAAATACTTGCAAATAAAATAGAATTTCTAGAACAAAATCTTTATTTACAAGAGAACATACAAACCCAAGTGAATGACAATCTAAAATTCAAAATAACATTTTTACAAATAAACACAAGAAGGTATTATTTTTTCTATTTCAAGGGGTTTGTCTTTAGGAAAATTTGTTGGCAAAATATCAATTCATATACACGCTTCAACACTTTAGCAGGACTTGAAGTAAAATAAAAATAAATAAATGAACAAAAATGAGAAAAAATGTGAATAAAATTTATATTTTAATTTTATACACACACTCTCTCCAGCAAAATGGTACAAAAAATGTACGAATAGTAAAATTGTATCACTTTTTTCTTGTTTTTTTTTTCAATACAAGTGACACTAACAGAAACCAAAAATGAGTTTGGCACACACCAACAACAAAAAAGGACACAACTAATAAATGTGTGTGAGTGTGTGTGTGATGGCATGTGTCTCTTTCGCATACTGCATGTAAACGAGTATGTGTAAGTGTGATAAAAATTTATATATAAACAAATACATAAAATATGAATTGTGTAAACAATATAAAAAATTGTTTTTTTTTTGTTTTTTTTGTACTCGTACTGTGTATAAAGAATTTTCCCAAAAACCAAAAAAAAAGAAACATCTCCAACACACAATTTATTGTTTATCCCTTGTAGTAGTAGAAGTAGTGGCTGAATATTCTCTATACATTACAGTATTATAATTCAGAGTCCTGAGTGAAAACAAGCAGCAAAAAATGAGGATTTACAATTGTAAGCATTGAACAAAACCATAAAAACAACATGATGTTTTAAAATACTCAAATACATATAAATTCAAATGTTGCACAGTGATTTTTGAAGGCATTTGTAAAAAACCAATTCACAAAATGTACAAAACAATATATTATGAGAAGAAATATAATTGTTTAGCGGTCGAAGCACTGTGGTTTTAGGTCTATGCAAACATTTACTTTGATAAACAAATTCACAAAACTTAATACCAATTTCCATATGAGTTTTAAGGGGCTGAGGAGTTTTGTTCTATAGTTAACTACACCTGAGCTGTTAAACTCATTTTATTATTTTTCTTAGAAATTTTTGATAAAGATTTATAAGCAAGATAGAAATTTGGGTATATTTGATCCCATTTGATTTATAAATATGAACCCGTGATTCTAGATCACGAAAATATGTACTTAGAATTCATTCAATTGTAAGTCCCTTTTGCAATACGATACACACGCAAAGAAAAACAATGGTTGTGGTAACCATAATCAAACGTTATAGTATGATTGCAAATTATATTACTGTTTGTATATAACCTTACTATTACTAATGTGTAGCATTCTTAAGTATCAAAATATGATTCTACTTAACCATAATGTAATCCCTTATTAATAATATTAAGTTCAAATATCATATTAACCTTATCAAGTTATACACACTTCCAAATCAACCATATGATAATATTATGGTTGTAGCACAATCATAACCCAAACAGAATCCAGCTAAATCATAATACAGTACAAGCTCGGTATTCGCGACTACCCATCATCGCGCCGGCCCGGTTATAGCGATGGCTTAATTTGTAAATTTCGCGACTTTTATCTGTTTTTTTTTTTTTATTTTTTTTAATTTGTTTACAATGCCTATAACAAAAAAGGTAAATCCCGTCATTTGGTATATTATCCTTTTTAAATGATTTTTATCTTCAATTTTATCGGTTTAAAACAGTATAAAGCAAGAAAATTCATTAAAAATGTTCGCACGTACAACAGAAAGTAACCCTGGCAAATGTTGTACCTTAAAGAAAGCTAAGTACCCAAGAGTGGAAAAAATGCTTTATAAGTGGTTTGTAAAACAAAGGAAAAAATGTTCCAATATTAGCAGCGATTTTACGATCAAAATCCAGTCATCTGTTTTTCAAAATTTATCAAACCAATTCAGGTTTCAATGCCAGTGTAGAATGATTCAAGAAATTTAAACGTTGACATTGAATTAGATTTTCAAAAATTACGGGCAAGTAATTGTCTTTGAAACCTTATCATATTGATCCGTTTGTGAAAGAGTTAAAGGGCTATGATGAGCATGGGTTGACTCTTCACCAATTTTTCAATACCGACGAATCCGGTTTATATTACAGGATGTTTCCAAATCAACTCTTTTCACATGTAATGGGATAAAATAACAGTTTCCGAAAATCCTGGAACGCATTGCTCTAATTCGGTACTGAATGGAGTAAAGAGTTTAATATGCTGTTAAAAATTTTACAAAATATAATTCAGGAAAAAAACGAAGATAAACTATTGGAATAATTGTAGCTCAAATTGGTACGGAACATCTTCTCACGAATGCTGACATAAACAACTGGATTCAAGAAGAATTTTATGTGGAAAGTAATGAGGAGCAATTGGAGTTATTGTATAAAATCGATAGACATATGCAAAATGATAAGCCGACTATATTTCAACCATATATATGGTAACAGTAAACATATATATGTTTGTGACAACCATTTCTATGATGAATAATTTTATCATAATATGTTGTTCTCAGATTATGATATGAGAGCAACATAATATGGCAAATCCTTCATCATATAAATGGTTGTCACAAACATATATATGTCTACTGTAACCATATACATGGTTGAAATATTCATGTGAATCGTAAATTAACCATATTATTGTTACCACAATCATATATATAGTTACTGTGACTATAATATTGTTAAAAATTTTGAAATGGTTACAGTAACCATGCACAAATATTGAAATGGTTACAGTAACAATGCAAAACTATATTTTTTTTCTGCGTGTAGGCGCCTGAAATTTTTTGAGAACTTCTAACTTTTTGTTATATTTATTTTTTATAATGGACACATTTGTGTCTCGACTTGGGAGGGAGTGGTAAATCATTTTATATTTTACACCCTTAACAGGGTGACAGGGCACCCGGGTACCACATACAAATTATATGAAAAATATTACGTATACGCTTAGGTTCTGTACATGGTACCCTGTTAAAGGTGTTTTTTTTTTTTTGTCACACACATAAGGGTTAAAAAAGTAATTTGCCAAAAAAGCAACTCAAGATCTCCAATTTCTTTAAAAGTGTTTAAAATGTAAATAGATCAATAAAAATAATTCTAATTTTAAAAGATTTTCAGTAAAATTTTGTGTTTTGTTATCGCGAAAATTCACTTTAATTTTTAAACATATTAAATTATATGACAATTTTATGGTTGTAGAATATTCAGAATATGAGTGAGCATAATTATATTTTGATTCCACCTCAACCAAAAATATAAAGATTTTAGCGCAACGTTATTATGGTTGAGCCCAACCATATTATGATTCCAGCTCAATCAGAATATTATTATTTTTAAACTTATTTTATGGCATTACCATAATATGGTAGTAGCTCATATTATGACCTACTAGCTGAACCCGGTCCGCCTTGCTGGCCCTTAGAAAACTAAAGCACGGACTCCCTCGACCTGATTTCAAACACTTATTATCTGTAGCCAGATGAAAAACATGAATTTTCCAAAAGTAAGCCAGCAATAGTCAACGATTGGCCTTTTGCTTTGTTAATAGCAAAGCAAGACGAAATGGTAACTGGAGCATCTTGAATACAAATAGTTAAAGTCTGTGCCTTCAAATCTGTCACCGATGATTGTTACCTAAATTAACGCGTTTAAGTTGCGGAGATGCATTATCGGTGATCCAACACTCTATGTTAATACATCTGGTGGCATTCCGCTGGTTCCAATGAATTCAAAAATTCAATTTGACGACTTGTTCTTCGTTCATTACTGTGTCAATCGTTTTATATTTCATTGTTTCAATCGTTTTATATTTCATTGTTTCCACAGGCAATTTCAATTTAATTTGCTCATTCAGCTTGTTGGCGGGAGAAATTTAAAGAAGAGCTTGGAAAAAGTTTGCTCATTGCGCCAATAAGTACGTCCTTGTGATTACTGTTGTCATCATCCTTATTGTAATGAAATGCCGCCTACTTTAAATCGATTCTTTCTCTTGATCATACCATTCGCTAGAGATTAGCTTCTAGTCTTTCGATATGCTTTTGGGGAGTATCTGAAGCTCTCGATGATGATGCACTGCGACGCATTTTCTGAAGCCGTTCTCTTTCCATTTCTGTGGCAACACGTGAAAATTGAAAGTTGTTTCTGCCATCAAATGCAACAGATTTAATATAGTACATTTTTAAGCCTAAATCTTAGATTTTAATATCTAACATGTGAGATGATTCCTAAAAAGAACTTCCTACCATTCTTTGCTTCATAACCACTGTAAAATTTGGCCGTATACAAAAATAAACTTGTGAATGCGATAAATGAGACGCCATAGATCCAAGTAAAACTACAAACCATACATTGACTATTCATTCAACACTCAGTCATACATTTATGCAGTGTGTCATAACATATGAAACTTTTGCCACTTGTCATCCATGAGTAAGAGTATTTTTTCAGTTTAAAGTTTTACAAATACATACTGGTATACTTTTTGTTGAAAATAATTTGTTTTTTGTTAAATTGCCATTGCGGCATGTTGATGTAATATAATGTTCAACCTTTTGCCAAAATATATATTTATTTATTTCTCAATTGTTTTTCCTACTTTATATGCTGTAGTATGAACACATTTTGGGCCACTCTAATACGACCATAAAATTCAAGCAAAGAATAAAACTTAATTCTGTTATTATTGGCAGAGCAAAGGAAAAAAAAGTATTTTACGGCCATAAAGTATAATAGTAAAAATAAATGTGTTATTTTTCATTCTAATACAGCTTAATATAGAAATCGTTTTCAAATTTATTAGTTTTATAAATCGTTTATAAAGCTTCATGTTCCTTTCTCTGTGCAAAAAAACAAAAATATATTATAATGAAATTAGCAGTGAAGCCAAAAAAAAAAAAAAACTAAAAAAGAAATATGTTACACCATAATTTAATAAATGTGTCAATTTATAAATTTCAATAAAAAAAAAACTAGGCAAACAAAAACAATTTATTTTATTAATATTAAAATTAGATTAGTGTGTTTTTTTTCCATTACCAAACAATAGAAAAAACTATACACAGTTATAACCATAAACCATATTTAGTTAAACCCACAAAAATTGAAAACATTTTACAACTAGCAATTGCCACATCAAAACTCTCTAACTATTTAAAAATACTTATAATATTACGCTATTTTTTTTTAGCAATTTAACTAAAAGTGGAATATATTACGCCCTTAAATTCAATCTGTTAAATATTTTATCGATTTATCAAATAAGCCTGTCATTTGTATCTACAAATATTCACACACATACACACATGGTGTCCTTTGGTTTATATGCAAATTTTAATTTAATTAAAAACAAAAATGAACAGACAAATACGTGAATTAAAATTAAATTAACACTCAACAAATGATTTTTAATCAGGGTTGTGCAATCTTGGTAGATAGATTTACATATTATACTTGAACAGAGGAATACTATTGTGGATAACATGATGCGTATACGTAGTAAGTACATAATAGAAAATTCAGTAAAAATAACATTTACTTAAACACATTACATATTAAAATGTTTTTACCACATTTTTAAGAATGCAATCCGAAACTCGATCCAACATATTTTGTATGAAGTTTTCCAATCTTGGACTATTTTCCTCCTTAGACTTCTGCTTTGAATTTCCCTAACATTTGGACTAACTCTTGAAAATAACAGAAAACTATTTTTTCTTTCCTGGTTCTTTTAGAATTAGGCAAAAGGCTTTAACGTATTAAGGACTGAGATCGAAAAATCTTTACATACATATATGTTAATAAATCGAAACCACTAAACTTACAGTTTTAGTTTTTTTTTTATTTGATTGAAATTATTATTATAATTTACAAAAAAAAAAAAAAAAATTATTTTAATAGTTTTAATCACTAATGATGAACTTTTGAACCCTTTTCGGAAACCCTTCCATTAACGTTTTTATAGTGCTTTCTGTCACTTTGCTCGAACCGGTAGTCCATCTTCGTGCTCTTCAATTCTCTTCTAACAAGAGCCTAATATCTCTCCACTGGCCTTAGCTCCGGGTAGTTTGGAGGATTTGCTTCTCTTGGTACAAATACCACATTATTGTTCTTGTGCCACTCAAGGGCTTGTTTACCATAGTGACAGGATACCAAGTTAGGCCAAAAATAAGTGGACACATTAAGAAGTCTTATGAATGGAAGCAGCCTTTTTTGTAAACATTCCTTGATGTAAATTTCGGTATTTATAGAGCCCGTTGTAATAAATGATTAGCTTCTTTTGCCGCAACTGCATGTTGCTTGCCATACCAAGAATTTTTTGGGAAATTTAGTCTGCTTTTGGGTACTAAACCTTTCTTCAACATTCTCTCGACCATCAGCAACATAAAATTTTTGACTAGGAAGTTGCGAAAAATCTGCCAGAACATACGTTTCATCATCCATTATGCAGCAAAAATATTTTTTTAAAAAGCTTGACTTCGATTTCCGTGCTCTGTTTTTGGCCTCTAAAGTTTTGAGCAGAGTTCCTGTCAGGAGCTTTTTGAGTCTTGTATGTTTCTGAACCTGCATTGGCTTTAACTTTTCGTAAGAAATATTCCGAGCAGTGTGCTAACCGGGCTGCTTTCCTACCGGATGTGTTGGGAGCTCATTTGAAAATGATTTCTATTTTTTGACTTAATAAACATCATGTTAACCATGAACTACCTGAAGCAGGTTTTCTATCAACGGACAAGTTCCCCCGGTTCTATTTAATAACATTGGAAACAGTTTGATGGCAGACCTTTGAATGCTTGGCTAACGTTTTGAAGAACCAAGTTGGGTGTTATTTAAAATATTTAATAATTTTAGAACGCACTTTTTTCTGGTCACTCATTTTAATCAGTTTAACAACAAACGAATATAATTGACATTAAACATAAAAACTGACATGCTTTACAAAGGTAACTTGTTCAAAAAGAAAAATCAAATATAACTTGGGTTAAAAGTTTTAATGAAAAACTTGTGTTAAGAATTTTACTATCTCACTCCTTACGTTCAATGGTTGGTTATCGAAACATTGTTTTAAGCCACACAGCTGAATTTCAAAAACCTTCAAACACCTACAACTCATATGCCATTACGGATTCATATTTTTTAAAAATATTCGAGGCTGCTTCTCAAAATATTATATCAGGTTTTTTGGGACAATGGCAATATATGGAAAGAATGAGAGTCAGTAGTAATTCGATTTTGGGTATCATTCTGATGTTGGCAACCTGGAAAAATAGGCTTTTTCTAAACTGAAAACATGCTGATGAAATGAATTAATTTCGGAGGACAATATATTGGTATGTTGTAGTATTATGCAATTGCTATCATTTTGTTTATCAGTCTAAACATTTATTAAAAAAGTTTTCATATTCAACATTATTTGCCATTTTTAATTTCAAAATGCTGTAGCGTATTTTTAAATAACAAAGCCTTTATCTGAAATTAACACATAATTTACTGCATTGTACCGCTTTTTGCTATCTTATTTATAAAACGATAATGTAATTGTAAAGTAATGTTATTTAACTATAAACAGATTAGTTTAGTTATCTTATATTAACCCTTTGACAACCATAGGCAAGTATGCTTGCCCGAGGATTTTTAGTTTATATACTGGACCAGGTAACAGATAGAGCAAATATGTCAAAGTTGATTGCAAGTGTCTATCTGTTCCCACTTGTTTTTAACGAGGCTTCGAATTTGGCCAAACAATTAGCTTTATGACTAGGGCAGCTACGGAGTAAAAATAGGGCGCAAGGGACTGAGAGTTAATTATGTTTTGGATTCAGCCGTTATCTATCAGAAAATAAAATGGTGAAGTTTCCGTAAACTCCAATCTGCCTTCAGCTAATCATATTATGTTTACCCATTACTTTTGCCTATAGGCTGAAATGTAAGTTTTTTATAAATTCCAAATGTTTTGATATTTTGAGTTAATACTGACTAGCTGTTATTATACATAAATCTTAGAGCTGTGCTTCATGATAGTGGAGCAGAGCTTTGCAAAAAGGGCGTATTTTCATTCTTACCATGTATGAGTTTAAGGCTTATATGGGTATTATCATACAAATGAGCTTAGTGAAGCTCCCATCAACACGTCTGTATTAGTCTACTGATCCAATTTTTCACCAAGCTCAGATCTCATGTGTCATGCCACGGCTCAAATTAGAAGAAATAATAGCTAATCTTCACTTTTCCGATAACAATAAGGCTGATGATAGTGACCGTGGTTACAAAATCCGGCCAATTTTAGATCACATTAACCAGGCTATGCCAGACGCATATACGTTTTAAAGAAAGGCTGTCAATCGATGAACAAATGGTAAAGTTTAAAGGATACAATGCCATGAAACAATACATGAAGGACAAACCTATTTCATGGAGATTCAAACATTGGTGCTTATGTGAGTCAGAAACTGGGTACTTGTATAACACTGACATTTACACCAGAAAAAAACCATTCGTTGAACACGGTCTTGGTGAGGCTATTGTCTTGCAGTTATGTGATCCTCTGGCAAAAAAAGGGGTTGAAGTTTACTTCGACAATTTTTATACCAACCTGAAATTAATTCATATTCTTAAGGAAAATGATATAATGGCGTGCGGAACAATCCGATGTAATAAAAAGCACATGCCAAAGAATTTTCCGGGGGATGAATAGCACTTCCATAGTAAAATGTGATAGCATTTCCATAGTAAAATGTGTGGTCTCTACCTCGTCTCAAATTTGATTGACCCAACAGCACTATTCAAGGTTAAGTGACGTGTAGCTGGTCAAGCTGCTGAAATAGATATTGATTGCCCCCTAATTATACAGTATTATTACAAAGCAATGGGAGGAGTAGACTAATGGATAAAAAAAAGTGTATTATAAGTACGATCGTATAAGTAAATGCCGTTTTTATTTACGTCTGTTCTTCGACCTTTTCGAGTTATGTGTTCATAATAGCAACATAATATATAAAAAACTCATATTGGCCAACCGTTCCTCGATTTTCGGGCAGCTTTGAATTATTAAGTAGCTTCCATTCAAGAAAGCGTTCATTTTCACCGGTAACCAAATCTGGTACTCGATTTATAACAAGTCCAAATCTCTTCATAAAATGAAAAAGCGTGAAGGTTGGAAACGTTGTTCTAATTGCGCTTCCAGTAATAAGCATAGTCGCACAAATGTATTTTGCGTTCCTTTGCTTCACATCGTCCCGTGATTGCTTTGGAATGTATCATGAACAACACTAATAATATTGTATTTTTATGATATATTTGGTCAATTCACAAGTTCTCCTATCAGTCATATTGTCGTAATGTCTTAATATATCTCGAGTTGGCGGCTCGGCATAACAGACTCTTAGGCATTCGGCGTTGGTCTCTGCTGGTTCGTTACGATAACACAATAAACATAGCATAGAAAGTGGTATTATTTTAGGAAATTTTGTGCTTTGAAAGCAATAAAAACGATTGTGAAATATTAGGACATTATGACATGATAAGAGACCTTGTGAATTGACCAATTGAATTTAGTGTATATTTAAAATAAAAACTGTTATTTAAATCTTTTCTGCAATTAAATAATTTGGGATAAAAAATTTCCTTTCAACACATAGGCAACTATGTTTGCCAAGCAAAATGGTGGACTAAACGGCTTCCCAAGAAGGCAGATTTTTTTTTTCAGAACTACTGCAAAAATAAAAATGCCGAAAATGTTTGGTCGTCAAAGGGTTAAAGCAAGAAACAAGCATTTTGCATTTGGTTATAATACGATCACAGGCATTTATTTTGTTATGATCCAGTTACTCAATAAGTGTAAGTCGTAACCATATTATGTTGACATCTTAATATGTTGCTCTAAAATACGGATGTCATAATCTGAGTGTAATTTTTGATCATGGAAATAACCTCCACAAAATTAAAATCATATATTTTATTGCAGCAGTGGTAATTGTATGATAATGAGGCTGCGGCAGTGAATGATTATATGAAATATCATGTTCAAAAGATATATGTAACCATATCACAACCATGTTTATTCTCTGGGTGCAAAGTATGTTAATAGAAGAGTCATTATAAAATGATTTGAATTCTTATATTGACTATGGAAGTTTTTGCTCTTCCATCGCAGGTACATTTTTTGAAGTAGTTTAAATTGGTGAACCAAGAATTTATAATTGCCGATCTTGGAACTAAAGTGATCCATGATACAAAAAACCGTTTTTAGTTTGAACAAAGTGAAAAAAGCTATAAATTATAAAGTGGTTATTTGACGATAACCATATATTGGTGACGTAATAACACATAAATCACTTTTTCCTAAATTGATTTAACGTATCTTTGTTCGAAAATTATCATAGCAAAACATATTACTTACACCACTTTAGCCCCAGGCTAGTCGATAATAATCCAAATGCTGCCAGACTACTTAAATATTGATTTCATATGCTCACACATGAAACCATTTATCACCATCATCAAATCATGCAATAACTTAAAATTAAAATTTTAGATTTCTGCCGGAAATCTGTTTGGGCTGTCCCACTGTACATTAATATATTTACATTAATAATAAATTTATTGTTTAATATCTAACTACTATTTTTCTCAAGGCCCCCATTTAACAAATTAGTTTGTCCCTCATCTGTTTATTTTCTCATATGTGGTTTTTTGCAATAGACGAAAATAATTACCCTAATGAATTTTGGCATTTTTACTGATGGACAAAACAAAGCATAAATATTAATTTGGTAATCCTATTAAATATTTCAATAAGTTTGAATTTAAATGTTTGCTTAATGTTTTTTTAAATAAATATGTGGATTAAAAATTAAAGGACCTTTAAAGCCGACATATGTTTATATCAAAAAGACAATAAAATACATATTTGCAATATACATATATGTTTATTAATTAACTATTGTTTTGATATATACATATTTTTATTAAATTTAATGAACGATGTCATAATAGCAAATAAATATTTAATGAAATGTATTACATATAAAACACTAAAGAAATTAAGTTTCCAACAATTAAGAACATTATCCTCTTTGCTAAGACAGGAATATGCCTTAAATTACAATAGCACGGGGAACAAAAAATAACAAATTTATTCACAAGAGTGGAATTAGAAACCTAGGTGATCTCTATTATTCTATTTCCTATATTAAAGTCTTTAAAATGATTTTAAATTTTTATTTTTCTTATTTAAAATAATAGGTAGTAAGTGGTAGGAAATAATTGGCAAAATCTGACTTCTTTAGAAATTATCAAAATACATAAGACGTTCGTGCGAAACATTAATTTAACTTAAATATTCTTAAAATTTTTCATCTTAGAATTTAAGTACAGTAATAAAATTTACAACTAACTGTTATTCAGTTTTTCAATTAACAAATTGTTTTCTAAAAAAAAAGTTTATAAAATGCATGCAAACCTATAACAATATATATACGTACGTTTATTAATGATGACATTGACCAAAAAAAGAATTTCACAGACCATGAAACAAAACAACAAAACTCACTGACTGACTAATTTTGACAGTCCATATGTGACCAAGTAAAAATAAATAAACATACATTCAAATGTATATGAGCAAAAGCACTTTTATTTTGACAAAATAGCAAATAAATTCTTATCAATTACTTATCAATAGCAACAAAACTGTAAAATTTCAGAATCCAAAAAAAAAAAAAAAACATCCAACAACTTTTTTTCCTTATTTTTAATTTTTTTACCACAAATATCTACTGTTGGATTTTGAGTTGTATAAACGAACTGGTCAACAGATATTGAGCAGCAATATTGTTATAAGCATTTTTACTAAATTACCATTCGGTAAAAAGTTATAAGATGCTAAATTTTTAAGCCAACATTTTGGTGATTTTTAAACTGATAAAATAAAAAATACCTCTCATGATTCGAAGATTTTTGTACATTTTTACATGTAGTTGAACATAACTTCCGTTTTATGTCACATACAATAATACTGAACTGCTCACAGTATTTCAGCATTTGCGAATTTCATCGCAGTGACTGGCTGCGCAAGCAGATAACATCTCACTGTACCACTATAAGCTAATAAGCATTTTTTTATTTTTGGACTTTGCTGTTTGACTTTGCTTGTTTATTATCTCGTAGTTGTAGTTAAGCAAATAAGTAAAACTGAAACACAGTGAAGCAAAAACAAACTCTGTTTTAAGGCTGGGTTAGCCGACCGTTGATGTAATGTAACCGTAATGTTGACTTAACGTAACACTTTAGTACGATTATAGAACATTAAAAACGTGTCATATCCCAGCAAAAAAAGTGAGGAAGAAGATGCAGAATTTTCACAACAAATAGCATGCTTGATGTACTTCCAATTTTGGTGAAAAAGCTATGAATTTTACATTAGCTTGTCATTGGAGGGATGTTGTTCATTTTTGACAACTTTTTACTTAATAAATTCGATGCTTTCGATGCGATTAAATTTCGATTTTAAGGTGTTATTTTAATGTAGGTAGTGGATACCTATATTTTTTGGCATCTTGGATGGAAATATAAATAATAGAAAAAAAGTGATGTAATTGAGCATTTATGAATTGATTTTAATGTAGTTATAAAATTCAGCATTTTAGAACCTAAAATTCATTAAAATTAATAAAATGTGATAATCACAATTTAATTAAAAGAAAACATATTTTAGTTTTCGTTTAATTAGTTTCAATTATATGAATTATTTAATTATAAATAATTTAATATTTATTAAAATTAAAGGCTTTCATTCAATAAAAAAAAACAGGTACATATTCAGTAGGATAAATAAAATAAATTTAATTCAATATTTGAATATATTGATAAGTAAGAAATATGAATAATTTAATTATATTTAATATAATATTTTTTAAAACTAAAAAAACAGGTACAAAATAAAGCAAATTCAATATTTAATTAAATAAAAAAAAAATTGTTGAGAACTAAAAAATTGAGGGGTATTTTAATACCAACTCATTGTCTGTGAGTTGCAAGACCTTTTCCGAATCCCCATCTTTGGGGGAGTCTATAGATTTTTTTTCTTTAAAAAATCTATTTTTGACCAACTTTAAAGCGTCTCTTAACGTATTCTTAAAAGATTTTTCTGAACTATTCTCATCATAAGTTCCTTCTGAAAAACAATAATGAAATAATTTAATATTAATTTTGTAAATTAAATTAAAATTAAATACTTACGAAATAGTATATTAACAAATTTTGGGTAATTTAGAAGTCTCTGTTTATTATGACTTCCTTCCATATTAAAGTCAACCAACAATTTGTGAGACAAAATGTCTGTAAGGCCTTTTTTTAGTCCTCTTTTTCCGGGTATTGCTCTTATAGATGAAATCTGAAGCTTCTGCCTTAAGGTTTGTGACGATTCCTGTATACAATTATACTCCTCATTTATTTCCAACTGTGGGACATTAATTGAAGTTTCAATTGGAGTTTGAGTGATGGAAGCATTTAAAATTTTGTTAAGGCGAGTTTTTTCACTCTGGATCTTTCTTTTGAAAGATCTTTTTGAAGTCATATTAAACTTACCTGAGAATTTTATACAAATAAATAAATTTTTTATTATTTTTTCACTTTTTCACGACTTATTCAGTTTTGTGTTTAAATTTTTTATGTGAATTTGCGCGTCGTTTTTGTAGTGATGAAGGCATTCAAATTAATAGTTGCGGTTACTCGGTTTCGTACAAGAACGAGTAGTCGAACCACTGAACAAAATAATATTTTATTGACTTACATGTTTAGGAAAATAATTGGTTTATTTGCAAAATAAAAATATATTTAATTATTAACAATTCTAAACGGGTTTAAATTACATATTATTACAAATTGTTATTAATAGTACTTAATGTATGGGTACTTGTGTTAACAACTTTAATTAGAAACCATAATATAAATCATAAATAATAACAACACTAATCAGCTGTCTGAATGTAAACAAATTCAACTTTTGTGTTTTTTTAAATTTATAAAAAGTAAATAAAATATGTACATTACAAAACATAAATATATACAACAATGGTTGATTAATTTTAATGATTAAAAAATGTAAAAATTGTTTGTATACCAATTTTTACAGGTTTTAATAAATTTTATAAAATTCAAAAAATGTAGGAAACAATTACATCAACGAAATATTTATAATTCAGTGTCAAATACCCATATTTAAAATCACATCTTCAGAGGTAGAAAAGATTCATTTGCAACTTTAGATGTGATTAAAATGTCATATGTAAAGATGCACTTCCATTATTTTTTGCTGGGATGTTTTTGACATAAACAAACAAAACAAAGTATAGCCGGAACTATATTTGTTGTATAAACTTTCATTGGCCTGAACCAATAAAATCAATTGTTCGTCGTTCATTTTAATAAAGACAAATTTAATACGTTTTGTTTAATTTTAAGTTTTTCTTTAATATTCCGCGCTTGTCGCTGATTGAAATTGTAACTGTTTAAAAGTGTTATCAACACAATTGTTTTAAATACTGTTCATGCGATTTTATAATTTTTTTCTGCGATTTAAAAAAATTTTTTAAACTATGTTTGGTAATAGTACTTACATATAAACCGTATTTATTTACACATAATGTTTTCACCATCATTGTCCATTAGGAGACTTTATTTATTAAAGGTCCGATAACTTAAAAACTAATTAATATTGTATTGTACTTTATACTAAGGCCCATTATTATAACTTGCCTTTATGTTCGAAATAGTAAAAGTTGACTTTAAGGGTACCTTTTTATATTGCTTAAAGTTAACTTTTACTATTTCGTACATAAAGGCAAGTTATAATAATGGCCCTTAGTATAGTTAATTTCTATATACAAAATATTAATTTAATATTTTGAAACTTAAATACTTTCGCCGATTATTAGTATACATTTTATAAATGCTTGTATGAATTAATTTGTATAATAAGTAAATATTACCATAACATTAAAAGGTTTTGTTTTCTATTTATGTATTTAGAACACTGCAAATATTTTTAAGCGTTCTGGGCATAATAAGTATTTTTTATACAGACTTAAAATCAACAAGTTGACAACATCGTTAGTAAATGTCACGTAGAAACGTAAAGAAATTCTGTTTTTAACAGGTTCAGACGTTACAGTTACGATACATTTTGTCACTATAACTACTTTAACTACTTTACACACAATAGAAACGATCAGCTGTTCCGTTCCGTTAAGGTTACATTACATTACGGTCGGCTAATCCACCCTTTAGACTTATTTATTTAAATACAGTATCCCGTCACGTACGATGATATGGAAATACCCACATATAACTGATCTGTCCTCATTAACAACAGAGTATTATCGCTTTAAAAACTGAAACACACAAAAAACTAAATTATCTGAACGCAGTATTTAGAAATAGTCAAACTGAATGCTACTAGGCGCATTTACTACGTCCCTTTAAAGTTGCTTTCAAATATCCAAGATCTGAACACTTATTTTGTTGTTTACTACGCGACTTTCAGCTCGTAATAGACCAAGCAAACGTTTTTCTGAACGCAACATATTAAAACCCAATCCTTTCTACTAGCCACCTGAACGTTTTGTTCAGATTTTAAGTATCAATCGAATAATTCTTCGCTGAACACACATTTAGCATAACTGAATGCAAAATTCAGTAAAGTTCTTCATAGATACCGTAAAACCTGCCGTTCAGCATAGTGGGATACTGAAAAAAAAACTAAACGTTTGACCGAATCTCATATGTGTGTTGATTATTAAAGTGAGTAGTTAATCTATATAAATATATAAATGTCTTTGTAAGTTTGTTTGTTTATTTGTTTGTTTGTTTGTTTTTTTGTTTGTTTGTTTGTTTGTTTGTTTGTTTGTTTGTTTGTTTGTTTGTTTGTTTGTTTGTTTGTTTGTTTGTTTGTTTGTTTGTTTGTTTGTTTGTTTGTTTGTTTGTTTGTTTGTTTGTTTGTTTGTTTGTTTGTTTGTTTGTTTGTTTGAGCATCACGCCTAAACGGCTGAACCGATTTTATTGAAATTTGGAACGTAGATAGATCCTTACTTGAAAGCGTCAATAGGCTATAAATTTTTTCAATACTTGGACCAGAAAGGGGAAAAACGGGTAAAATTGGTACCTTTAGTTTTTAAACAATAATTACTAAACGGCTGAACCGATTTTTACATCGACAGGGGTAGCGAAGCGCACCGGGTCAAGCCAGTATTTTATATAGTGACATCCATACATTAACATTAAGCTTTGTTAGAGCAATTCAATTTCTATTGCTGGGGTTAGAAGGTAAGTTGTATATATGTATATATACTTATAAGCAGGAACCGAGTATGAATTTCGTAAGAATCCTTTTATTTTAAAAAATTGTGTTACTGAAGGCAGTATAACTTTTTTGTCATCTGAGTAGAGAACAAATTAATAAATATAATCCTGGAAAACGACATCATTAGAGTAAAAATTTAACACCATCTGATTTTAAAGTAATTATCGATGATATATAAAGGTAATTTTCTCAGGAAGAGCAGGTTTCGGTGAGTTTTTAGAAATAGTAGTTTATGTAAACATTTATCTATGAATAATTCTTGTAGAATACATTGAACAAATTTTCTACTACATGCATGCATTCAGGGTGCAAAAAACCTAAAAAATATTCCGAAAAACTAAGCATTTGTTCAGTTTTTTACTATTTAATTTTTTCTGTGTATAATTAGCGAGAAGTTTTTAAAAAATAAAGTTTTGCACGAGGAAAATTCCGCAGAACTATATATGTATATAGAATATGCGTGAATTGAGTTATTTTGTTTATGAAATAGTATGGGCTTATGAAAATTTTGAAATGCAAAATTTCTTAATAGCAAAAAAAGTTCTCATAAAGACACAAAATGTGGCAACTTACTAAACTGATAAACATTAAAAGTTATTTAAGCGGAAAACAAGTTGCTTTTATTTCAACACATTATGCTGAGGCACATCTTATATTCTCTGTGAATGTTCTCAAAAGTGTATACAATAGTAAGCTTTTAACAAACTTTATCCAAGCCATTCTTACATTGTAGGTAATATACAACACTAAATATCAGAGCTTAATTTTTAAAACTAACGTAAATGGCAATGCTGCGTGGTAAGAGAGTTAAAAGATATTTTTCACGCTGTCGCTACTACTTTTTAATATACTATATTATACCCTACACTAAGTAAATGAGCAAAATCATTTTGCTTTCAAATTTTCATTACTTTATTTTCGTGAATGATTTTTGGTTGAGCGCCTTATATGGGAGCTATGACTAATTATGGACCGATCACCATAAAATTAGGTCGTGTTTTTTATGTCTATATGAAAGTTGTATGTGTTGAATTTTATTTGTATACCGAGCGTAATTTGGAGCAAAATTTGTGTAGATATCTACATGAATTAAACGTTTATGACTGATAAAGTCCAATTTCGGCTGGACATTTGTATGGGGGCTAGGAGAAAAAAATGAACCGATTTCAGTAAGATTCAATAAGCTTTGTTCTTGGTCCGAAATAATTGTATGTACCAAATTTTATCGAAATATCTTCAAAATTGCAACCTGTAATTTGCACACAAAGTTTTCATGGACAGACGGATGGACGGACATCGTTTAGTCGACTCAGAAAGTGATTCTGTATACTTTAAGGTGGGTGTTAGACTAATTACAATCATCTGCACAAACGCATAATACCCTCTCCACTATGGTGGTGTAGGGTATAAAAAATATAAAAAAAATCATAAACAAAATTTACTAAAATTTAAACAAAATTGTGTTTTCCCCATATATATTCATATATCTATATATGTGTATATGAATACAAAAGCTTATATAACAATATAAACCAGGTTATCCACTCTCTGTCGTAACATGTGTAGACGAATATGTTTGTGTTGAAAAAAAAAAAAAAACACATTCAGAAACATTTCCATAAACATTAAAAGGCAAAATTCAAATATTTAACATCATTTTGGCATTAAGCTTAAAATGTTTTTGTGTTTGTTGCACATACAATTCATTTGTTTTCACTTGATTTGACAGCATGTCTCCAAGGTACAATTTTTGACAAAAATACACACACACACACAGAGAACCAACTTTACACAGCCGCTGTCCCTTTCCAAATCAATTGACACACACATAGAAAGATACATACATTATGGCAAATAAATGTACATTATACACATATCAGTGGTTTGTTTTGCTCACTCAACTCACACACCAATACAATCAACTTAACAATAAACAATTGTCGTTATTTGTTGTCATTCTATGTACAATACAATATGTATAATGTTACACAACACCAACAACAACAACAACAACTACTTTGGACAGAAATATCCGCTTGAATTCATTTACAATAACAACAAAACCAAAATATATAAAAACAACCTCATACAAATTTCGCAAATTCATTCATTGCTGTGACCAAAAAAGAGTTAAAGTTAAAAATTTAACAGCAACAACAACAACAACAACAAAAATAGAAAGCAGCACCAGCAGCAAAGGCAACATCAATCCTGAATAAATAATGAGTGTGAGCATTGGCTACGAAAATGTTTTGACCATGATGAGCAATAAAAAGTGACAAATTTATTTTAAGCCTAAATTATGCAAACACACCAAAAAATAAAATGCCCAAAATGTCTATTTATTGTCCTGATTGGGAGGTGTTTCATATTGTAAAGTTAAGAAAAATAGCAATTTGCAAGTTAAAGGTGTTAGAATTTAAGATTTCAACTTCTAAATTATTAAGAGCTTAGAGGATATTTATTATCCTTGCAAATTAAATTGATTTATTAAAGGAATCGGGAAACAAATAACACTTTTTAAAAAAATATATTATTTATATATGGGAGTTTCCATAGAAATATCCACTTGGACCGACAATTCAAAATGTTTATTATGAGTAAATTGGCCTTAAATCTATTGTTTACATATGTATTTAAATCAAGATTAGAAACAACTTATGAAATATTTCTATCAACAACATATTAATACAAACAAATTAAAAAAATCGATTCACTTAATTTTTTCATGTTACAATGAAGCGTTCTTGTACCTTAGTCATCGTTTGTTATCAGCAGGGAAACTGGAAAGATGAAAAATCTTGTCTATAAATTTTAAAACTAAGCTATAAATAGGAAAATCTATATAATTAATAAAGCCGATAAATTTATTTTTATTACATTGATCAATAACACTATTCAACAAATGAAGACTTTTGGAAAAACACACGATCATAACAGTATAGGTTCGACTCTACTACCTACCATTTGGTAGTAGAAAAACCCTATACTCAGTTGGTTCATTTTGGTGATCAAAAAATTCTGAAAATCAGTAAGCCCTCAAAAAAAGGTGTCATCAGTTTTTGGACAACAGCTAATTCAGACTTGGTGATACCGCTTAACTTTATGTGGCAATAATATAGCTATGAGTTCGCCAAACAAATTTTGTTAATATTTTTTTTGAAAAAAAAAAATCTTTTTCGTGCACTTTTTTTGAAAAAAATATAGGAAGAAAACATTTTCTTCACTTTTTTGTAGAACAACTTTCAGGGACTCCTAATTTTTTGCTAACAATATTTAGCAAAGTTATGAACTCTTATAAACATATCACAAATATAACTTTGTACTTTAAAAAATTTAGTTTTTTACTATTTTTTTACGCTAAAACAAAGATGTTTTGTTATGCAATAGCGAAGACTGAGCAAATTATTACCAATACGAGCCGAGCCCATCAATACAATTTCTTTAGTAACATAATATTGATATTTTTCAATAATTTTCTAAATATTTATTTTTTTTGTTGTACTGAAAGAGTGTAGCCAGTACATTATCCAAAGCAATACAAAGTTATTGTTAAAATTGAGATTTTTGGAACTGTCGAATTGTCTATGAAGTTTCGAACTATTAGTTTTCAAATTCAAATAATAACATTTGCACATTGCTTATATCCATATTCGTATTTTCTTTCAAGTTTCCATGGCGATTTTTTTATGAATAATAGTGCAACAGTGCAAAAAACACACGATCATGACAGTATAGGTTCGACTCTACTACCAAAGGGTATTAAAACCCTTTACTCAGTTTGTCCATTTTGGTGACCAATTTTTTTTTATGGACCCTCAAAATTCTCTCAAAAAATGTTGTCATCAGTTTTTGGCCAACAGCTCAGACTTGGTGATACCGCTTAATTTTATATGGCAATAACATAGCTAAGAGTTCGCCAAACTAATTTTGTTAACATTTTTTACAAAAAATAGCTTTTTCGTGCACTTTTTTTTTTAAATATTTTTTTTCACTTTTTTTATAATAACTTCCGGGGACTCCTAATTTTTCACTAAAAATATTTAGCAAATTTGTAGCTACGGTAAAGCTGAACTACTCTGGTGAACATATCAATGAAATGTAAACGTATCTAGGCACTGTAAATAGCTCACAAATAGCACTTTGTACCTTAAACATTTTTTTTACTATTTTTTGACGCAAAAAACAAGGATTTTTTTGTTAAAAAAGTATGTTTGAGTGTATATTGTGCTGCAATAACGAAAAATGTGCAAATCATTATAGGTATGCTCCGGGCGCATCATGTTACCCAATCTTGATCACGTAAGACCGGGTTGATGCAAGATATGAAAAAACTTTAAAATTTTTGAAAGGGAGCAATGTTTGTGGAGCTTCTGAGGAGTAAATATAAGCTTTTTATATAACTTTTTGATATCGATGGAAACCCTACGACTTGACGATTGAAATTTTAGTAAAAGGAAATTATTTTGTGCTTTTTTTGGACGTCATTTACCTTAAAAACTAAAAAGATTTTAATATGGTGATTTTTCCATCAAGAAAAATATAAATTTTGAATTAATGAAAAATTTAAGCGGTTACAGACATCACAATAAAGTTTGTAAATAATATGGATCTAAATATTCATAAGTTAATGGCATCACTGTTGCTCCCATTCTTTGTTCTCAAACACTAAAATTCCTAAAACGGGGAAAATGTGTTCCAAAAACTGAGTTTTTTGTAAAACAGTGCCCACTTTGACTTCATTTACAGTGTGATAGTAAAAATGTTTTGTATGTATATAAACAACATATTGAGCTATACAAATATGAAGAGTTTTTGCGAATCGGTGCTTTGCGTTTTTACTTAAACCTAAAACTTTGTTTCCAAATTGGCGAAGTTTGGATATGGCTGGTGGGTACAATGTCCGCTTAAGTGAGTCAAATTTTACTCTTCTCTTTTCAGATCATAACAAAATTGTATATAGTTCCGAAGAAATTTTTTTTCTATAAAAGATAAATATGGGGACTTTTTTGGGAACAACTTTAAAAAAACACACGCATACAAAGTTGCAATATATAAAAAGATGCTACAACTTTGGATGCGTGCAACTTTTTATAGGGACGAGATAATTGTCTTATTTGCTTTACAATTTTATCGTCATTTTGGCCGTCCGTAGGTCCATCAAAAAATACGACAAAATAATCGAGCAAAATTTAAAAACAAAAAATTAAATAGGTAAAATACAGAAATAATCATATTTTTTGTAGACCTTCTTAAGGAATATCTTTATTTTTAATTTCAGCTCATTCGGATCACAAATGTATTTCTTGCAATTTTTGTTTAAATGTCAGACTTTGAGGATCCACCCACTTATCCCCATTCCGCCTACGAATCTAAACAACTGTAAATCAACTCGAAAACACCTCAGCCGAGTAAATAATACAGCACAACATAGAAGTGTGGACATGATCACACTATTTTAACAAAAAATCCTTATTTTAGCGTAAAAAAATAATAAAAACTAATATTGTTAAGTTACAAAGTGATCTTTATGTGTATTTAGAGTACCTATATACGTTCAGAATGCATTGATATGTTCAGAGTTGTTTAGCTTTACCGTAGCTACAACTTTGTTAAATATTGTTAGTGACAAATTAGGGGTTCCTGGAAATCATACAAAAAAAGTGAAAAAAAATGTTCCTTCCTATATTTTTTTCAAAAAAAGTTCACGAATAAGCTATTTGTTTGAGAAGAAATATAAACAAAATTTGTTTGGCGGACTATTAGCTATATTATTGCCATATAAAGTTAAGCGGTATCACCAAGTTTGAATTATCTGTTGGCCAAAAACTGATGACACCATATTTTGAGGACCCACTAATTTTCAGAATTTTTAGGGTCCTATAAAAAAAATTGGTCACCAAAATGGACAAACTGAGTATAGGGTTGTACTACCCTTTGGCAGTAGAGTCGAACGTATACTGTCATGATCGTGTGTTTTGCAAAACTCTTAATTTGTTACATAGTGTAATATATCAATAAAAAAAAAGAACAAAGAATAGCTATATCCGGCTTTACCGAATCTTATATACCCAACATCTAAATATATATATTTAATATTTATTAAAAACAGTTCCTTAGGTGAACAAATAATTTGTGTACAGCTTTGTAATACTTACTTAAAGGAAAAAACATGAATTAACATCATATCGGGTTTCTTGGTTATTAGTACTCCACTATCAAGTATGGCAGAGAAATTTTAGTGATAGAAAGAAAATGTGAAGTTCAAGCTTTATACCTGTAAGCAAATATTGACAAAATAAGTAAATAAGGCTTAGTTAAAGAGTTAAAGATATTGAAGCACTATACAAAAAGTATATCGATCCAACAAATAGTAAATAAACACAATGCTTCTATATAAATTACTTAAACCAATTGTTATTACAAACGCAACGAGAAAATATTTCGTGGTATAAATGTAGCGCTAAATCATAAAAAGGTGTTCTGGATCTCATGTTTGTTGCTATTTGGTATATAACTTTAAAATGTGTATTTTTTCATATTTTTAGCTTTTATTTTGAAACATTTGTACAATGTAAACTTATTGAATGTGTTGACGATTGTTAGCTATGACCTTTTCCCATCTTTCTGGCAACATATGGTTTCCGATCCAAAAGCCAATTTCGGATAATCTGTACTGAAGTGAATCGTATCCCAGAGAGAGCGTTCTGCATCGATCGAATCAAATAGTAGAGGCAAAACTTCCCAGCCACTTCATTCTAAATGGTTTTTAACAGTTATTGCAGCATGTGGCCGAGTGTTTTCATGATGGAATATTAGAGTTTCATGTCCGGCCGCATATTTTGGACATTTTGTGGCCAATGCTGACTTCAAACGAATCAGTTACATTCGGTGCAGGCTCCATGTGATGGTCTGCCAGATTTCAGCAGCTCATAATAATCAAAATTAAGAAATTTCAAATAATAATTTTTATTTAAACGCAGAACGTTTTCAAATTACATTTGGTCAATTCACAAGGTAATTTATCATGTCATATTGTCATAATGTCCTAATATTTCACAATGCTTTTTATTGCTTTTCAAGCTAAAAATATCCTAAAAGAATACTACTTTCTACAATATGTTTATTGTGTTATCGTAACGAACCAGCAGATACCAACACCGAATGCTTAAGAGTCAGTTAAGCCGAGTCGCCGAGTCGTGATACAATAGGACATTATGACAATATGACTGATAAGAGACCTTGTGAATTGACCAATTGTATATTAAAAAATGTACAAACGTGTATTGCGAGCGTGTTTATTAACACACATAAATTTTAAGTTGGTTAAGTTTTCTATAACTAAACAGTTCTCCTGTGAAGTTCTTACTGTAAAACAATACTTCTAAGAATAGAAATAGTTTAGAAACGTTTAGATCCATATAACTTTTTATGGCCACATTCATTTGCAATCATACATGTAAAACTCCCCTAATGACAGTTTGTCTACATTTCTTGTCATTGTTTGTGCATCCATATGTCCATCTAAATTTTAATATATTGGAAATTCAATATTTTATTTAATATAGTTTCTATATTATATTATTTGATACATATTTTCTGTATTATTCTCAGGGGGGTTAAAAGTAAACATTTTGTATATATTTCAGTATTAGTTATACGAATCATTTTGGTTTTTATTTTCAACCTTATATCATGTGAGTATAATAGAAAATATTTTATATGCAAATAGGTTGATATTTACTTTTTAGTTTTTCTTTTTATTTATTTCAACATTTGTTTTTCTTTTTTTTTTCTACTGCTGCTGCTGCTTCTTTCAAAATTTCAAGAAATTTCAAATTTATTTATATTAGACCCCGAGGACTTGGTTACATATGTACATACTTATTTGCTAAACATATTCACGTATGATTGTATAGATGTGTATTTAATGTCTTTATATAAAGTAATATGTATTTAGGTTTATATTATATAATACATACATATAGTATAGTTATAAATTTATGCTAAAAGCAATTTGAATATAAATTTTCTATATTTTTTTCTTAAAAAACAAGAAGATGCGTTTTCATGAGTTTTTTGTATCTTTTAGTTGCGGTTCGTTTTACTTTTGTGGTCAAGTGCTAAAGTTAAATTTATTTAGATCTATGAATATTTTATGAAATATACAATTTTCTTTGAGAAAGTAGTTCTGTATTTTTTTTTTTGTCAAGCAAAATAACAAAATAGTATGTATAGAAATGAAATTATATGTATGTGCTTATACAAATATAATGCCCATATGAGTAAAATTCAAAACAGAATAGAAAATGTAAAAATGATAAACATTAAAGCAGCATACGGGTATGGTATGCAGGAAAATACAATAAATATTGACAGATGGTGTTTCCTTTTGCTCTGTTGTTTTTTTTTTTTGTGTCCTGTTGTCCTGTATTTAAATGTAAATCGAAAATTATTTTTCAATTGTATGTGTTTTATCCTTGAGGAAACTTATCTTTTCGATAAGTTTTTCTTGAGGCGTATGAATATTTAATTTTATTTTACAATAAGTATACGCCCACGGTCATACCGTATAGCATTCAATTATGTTTTATTTATGTAAAACAAAACAAATACATAGTAATATCTCACAATTTTTTTAATAATTAAGAATAATTCTAAATATTTAGTTTTTTCTTTAAAATTTTAAAGCACAGTGGGAATGATTGCAAAAATAAAAATTAAAAAAAAGAAGAACGGTTAAGTACAAAACAAGGTTGTCTACCGACAAGTGTTAGCTGTAGTTGATCTGAAAGGGTATGTTAGGGGTAATTGTTATAAAAATAAGCAGGAAATCTCAAAAAAATAAATAATTTGGTTATAAAGTACAATTATATGATGCTTCAATTTTCAAAATTAAATTATCATTATTTGTTAAGTATAATATATATACAATTGGGGAATTCAAACGGTCTGCTATTAGGCCATATTGTCATAATGTCCTAATATATTATTATAGTATAAACATATTTTTGATGTGGTTCAAACAAAAAAGTGTTATTTTATTACAACACAATACACATAGTTCAAAAAGTCTTATTAGTTTGGAAAGTTTTTGTTTAAAACATAACAAAAATATGTTTAAACTATAATAATGTATTAGGACACTATGATAATATGACCTAATAGCATACCGTTCGAATGTGCCAAATATATAAAAAAAATTAAAAAAATCGTAACAGTACCTAACTCTTAACTTGTGTTAGTAAAAAAGTACATAACTCTAAATATGTATTGGTAACAAAAATTAAAATATGTTGGTGTATTTTTAATCCTACAGGTAATGCCAATAGTGAATTTGTGGTGATTTACTAAATGACATTGTCAGACAACTAATATGATGTACTCTAGCCAATACAATCTTCTATTGACATTTAACATAAGCTGGTAATTGAAAATCAACCAGTAGACTGCAACATTACTGACTATGTAGCTATTTTCTATACCTATTGATTGCACAACATATTAAGAAAAATCCCAACTATTGACGCGTTTGTTGATAATATCACCAGAACTACACTAGAACTTTTGTCTCTACCGTATATCTAGTGACGCTTAAAGGAAAATAAGATAAATAATTTTCACCAGACCAACAGAGTTTTATATAATTGTTTTAAGGGCTTACACGTAATAAATTTTTTAATTTATTACAGGTTTTTTTTAACGTATGTGGAATGAAATTGCAACATAAATTTGACACTGGCCAAAGAAAAAGTACAATAGCTACTATTGTTTTAGGACTTATTTTGAATTACGTTATTTTTTACCTTAATACCCTAATACCCCAATGTTTACAAAAAAAAAAAAAAAACTACTTTGAAAAAACATTTGTAATTTTTTCCATATTTTATCTATTTTCATCGGGAACAATTTGCTATATTTTACATCAAGTGGCAGAGAAAGGCAGAAAAGTGGACTTTTTTGGAAGTAAATAATCCTGTTATTTAAAAAATGTGCAAAGTAGAACATAATTTTTTTTCTAAAAAAATATATATGGATCTGAATCAGATGTAAGTTGAAAATTTTGACTTTTTTGGAATTTGATTTGACATCAGTTCTGATTAATATATTATGAAATGTGTACATAAAATTAACCATTTCATAAAGAAAAACATCAGAGATTGGTTTTTTAAAAAGAAAGTCCTTCATAACCGTTCCATCATCTATCTATCACGCCCTGATGATTATGGTGTTTTCCAATACCCTTCAAATTCTAGATTTTCTAAAGTGAAAAAATGTCTCCATTTTTTAAATTAAAAATATTTTAAGAAAAATAAGACCATGAAACTGAAATAGGAGCTCAGAAAAGTGCAAAAAACTGTATTTTCAACACCTGTATATAAATTTCTTCATAACTGCCACAAAAGTCCATGAATATAATAAATTTTTTGCTTACATTAAATCAATACAATTAGCTATTTGATAAAGGTTTTATATGTTATTTGTTTTAATGTTGAAAAACAATATAGCGTTTTCTGTTTTGTTGCAATTTCATTCCGCATACGTTATAACCTTTTATAAAATTAAAAATTGATTATGAGTAAGGGGGTTAATTTTTATTTTATTCAATACCAAATTGATATTCTGTTCATTATTTAAATTCTACCACAAATAAAATTAAATGTCAAAAATTAGTTTAAAATATTTTTTTTCATTTGTGCAAAATAGACGTGTTTTAGAAATAAAAATGTGCTGCAAAGTGTTCTAAAAAATCATAAAATATTGATTGGATGTATGTTAACGAGGCTCATTCCATATTTAATCAGAAAATCGAAGTTAAAATTCCCGGTTGATTTCACGCGGTACAATTAAAAAATAGAGAGTCTCGTTATACTTTGACCGTGGTCATGTAGAAGAGCTGATTCAACTGAGATTTTATAAAAAAAAAAAATATCTGAAACTTCAGTTATACGGATTATACGAATTAAAGGATAATTCAGTCACATTCGCACCATTATTTACTCTAAGTATTATTGTATTATTATATTACTGAATATCTAAAAGACCATGATCCGCCGCTGCCTGATCCGAAAATACCGTTACACATACAAGAAACGGAAACACACGTTCTGTTGCTGGTAACGGTGTTCAAACGAGTTTTAGATTAGAATTAGAAAACCGTAAAAAAATTCCCTAGACTTGAAAGCAAGAAAGACTTTCAAAAATCACTCCTTCTCGATTCTGTCTTTCTGTTCCTTCTATTACTGAATTCAATTGAATTTTTTTTCATTTACATTTTATATGCGGTACCGTGAAATAACTCCCAATGAAATAAATCCCATCAAAAATTAAATAATTCCCAAACTTGAAAAATGAAATAACTCCCAATAATCGTCGGTTTCATAATTTTAAAAATATTAATCCCACAAAAAGTGAAATAACTCCCAATGAAATAAATCCCAATCCGAAGTAATTCATTTATGTAATCTAACTCCCAATGAAATAAAGAGCTACAAAGGTGGAATTATTCATCACTCACCAAACATTTCTTGCATTGCAAGCAAAAACTGGCTTCGCTCAGAAAAGTTTTTTGCATTGCCGGCGCTACGGGTTTCTCCTCTGGTTTTCTCCTCTAGGGTATATCAAAAACTGGCTTCGCTCAGAAAAGTTTTTTGCATTGCCGGCGCTACGGGTTTCTCCTCTGTTGGAAGTTATTTCATTATGAAATAACTCCCAACAATAAAATTATGAAATAACACCCTACTCGTTAGGAGTTGTTTCATAATGAAATAAGTCTCAAGTTGTATGAAAAGTTTGTTGGGTGTTATATCATTTTTTCGTGAGAAGTTATTTCACGGTACCTTTATATGCTTTTATACCTTAAGTTGAAGTGTGTAATTTATGCAAAGTTTTAGCAAAAAATTAATTGTATCTTAAAAACTTGTAAAATATAAAAGAAACTTACATTCCAATCAAAAAGCTTAAAAAACTTTCCCAGGTTATAAGATAACAGTAGTTAAATTGGATTATTTCGGTAACGAAAAATTTATTCTGAATTACTAACCGATTCCCTGGATTTTTAGTCAAGAATCCCGGGAATTAGAAAGTACAAAGAATTAAAAAGTACAAAGAATGAAGTTAGAACTCTATTTTTTCACCTAAAGAAGAAAAACGTAAAACGTTTTTTTACAGTTTTTCGCTTATATCTCGGCAATTATTGTTATTTAGTTGGGGTTTTTGAATGAAAATTTATAGATATACGGACATCACTTTATCGACTTCGCTATCTATACGACTTCAGAGTATATACATATTTATATTTTATGGGTCCCAAATAAAAATTGTGAAAATACACATAACTGTCATAGTATTGGGTTACGCAAGTTTTTCTAGATACCACAGGGATACATTTTTTTTATCATGTTTCGAAAATAAAACAACAAAAATCCGTAAAATTCCTATAAATGATACTACAAGAAGTAATGGGTTGTTTAATTTCCCAGCAAACACTTGGTAATAACTTGAAATTAATGAATGGCTTACATCTCAATGACTATTATATACCGTCTGCATTACATAAAGGTTGTCTTATAATGACTTATTTATTATCTGTTATATAACTGCTTACTTTTCAGTCGTACTTATGCATATTGTATTTTTGTTGATACGGCTTCTGCGAAACCTAACTAGCAATGAGTTATTAAATCAACCGTGTTAAAAAATGAGTTAAAATACTATTATGTAAGTAGTGAAGTGGTAAAATTTAGCACTTTAATTCATTACTTGGTAATGAAATTTATAGCTGGGTGGGTAATTTCAAATATGAGAAACCAAAAAATTCTGGAGGTATTTTATTAAAATTTTTTTACGAAAATCTCAATTAATATGTCTTGGTAACAATGTCAGCTTTATAATAAGTGTGTTGTGCAGACATTGTATTATGAAAATTCATAATCGTCTTGATTTTGTGAATGAAATCCCTTGAATCTAATGATATGGCAATTTTCATCTTTAAGCTTTGCGTCATTACATTTTTTAAAAGTTATTTGTAAAAACTTTTATATTTTGTAAATAAAAGACATTAAATGAAGACTTTATGTATATTTACAAGGGATCGAAATAATAAATTCGTTATTCCATTTTCGAGATCAAAATAAACTGTATCTCTTAAGGATTCAGTTAAATGCATTGATTTCATTCTTTTGAGATTTCATTATTTATAGAATTAATTTCTTATGGAATCATTATAGTTTCTTCTTCAAATCCATAACAAAATAGCTTCAAAAATGTATTGAATGATTAAATTGTTTTTCAATTTAAATCTATTACAAAAAGGCTTAAAACTATATATTTTTCAGTTCATTTTCTAAATGACTAAAAGCAAAACAAAACTGATTGAAGAAAACTAATTTTAACTCAATTTGTAGTAGATTTTACTTAACAAAAATTTAAGTAAATTTAGTTTGAATATATTCTGTTATTGATTATCTTCAAAATTAATTCAATTTAAATAAACATTTTTGTATATACATATATATATTTCGGGAATAGCCGGGTACCTGAGAATGTAAAAAAAAATCATCCGATTCTCGGGAATCAAAAAAACTCAGTTGAACTCATTTTCGAAAAGTAAACGAGTCACAATTTTATTACTTTTTGGTGTAATTTTATTTAATGGAGGATTTTATATATTCCCTGTGCAAATATAATATTTTCAGTTACGAAAAAGCTTTTTTATATCTATTAAAAATTCCGGTCAGTTCGCAAATGGCATGAGTCCTTCACTTATTGGCTGTTTACATCGAAGTCATAAATAAGTTGTGAAAACTTTATTATGGTTACCAGTTAAAAGGCAACCATAGTTTTTTTTCTAGTTTTGCTGTTGTTAATCAATAACATGGAATGCAATAGATCTACTACTATAACTAACAATGTAAGTTAACTACTAATTTTTGTGGAAATCTTTGGATTTTTCAGTAAATATATGTTTTCGTTTCAAAAAGAACATAAGTCCAAACTATTTTTTTATAAAAATAAATACTACAAAAATTACTTTCGTCTTGGGTATCAACTTCTGTGTTTAGTTATTTTAGCACCATAGAAATTTGTTATAAAAAACATACTTTTGTACTTCCTGAAAAATGCATTAAGGTACTCGTGCCCTTTTCGAAATGACATGTTGTAATATGGTAAAAGAAATTTGTATTTTCATATTGAAAGAGTATTTTAGGTGTAACATAATGGTAACACGCTGGAATTCGCTAAACATTTCCAACATAAACAAATTTTATAGGTGAACATTTTATCCACACATTTTTCAACAAACTTAATATTATTTTAATTGTTTCATCTTTTAATTAAATTATTTTATACTAAAAACTAAAAATCCATACACAATTTGTTTTAAAAAATAAATAATTAAGTTGAAAGCTTTATTTATAAAAGATATTTTGTATGGTTATATTTTTTTTAATTTTAAAATTTAAAATGAATTGTTGTATAAAAGAACAAATATAAAATTTCGTTTAAAGTTCTCCTTGAAAAAAAAACTGTTTAATTTCGTTTGCAGGATTAAAGCATTCCAATTTAAATTGAATAAAGAAAATAAACAAAAATGTCCAGTCATAAAAACTGATTCCTTTAAGCAATAAATACCAGGATAAATTTCAATTTATCATTTACATTTATTTACAGTTAATTTTCACTTGTAGCATATAAAGTAGAAGAAAAATACAATCCTTTGAAATAAGCCAAAAGAAGTCAAAAAAAAAAAAAGGAAAATCTTTAGTTAATAATCCCAAAAATATACAATACTTATACAAAAACACTCACAGCAGTATTTAAGAAGAAAAAGAAAAAAAGAAGTGAAAATAAATTTTCATAAAATTATGATAATAAGTTACGAGCTCTGTTAAGGCAGCATGTGTATATTTCGGAAAACAACGTTCCATAATGCCATCCATACAAAGGCAATAATTGAGGGAAACGTACATTTTGTTCATGTTTCAACTGCGGTCTGCCACGAGTATTTATAAAGAAATAAAACGTATGAAATTTAGTCTTTCATTTAGTATTCTGCATAAAGACCAAAGAGTTTTTCGTTTTTTGCCTCATTTCTCTGGTAATTTTGTAAAAGGTTAAATAATGCGGTTTAAGTATCCGCTAGAAAAATTCATAATTCATAAGTTTTGTAAGCATATCCTTATGGGCCAAAGGATATTTTCATTTTAGCAACACACACTTACTTACAGTTCATTTTAAAGACTCGTTTAGTTTCAACCTTTCTATCGTAATAGTATTTTGTTGAACAATTTAATCTTTAACCAGCATTTTATATGCCGACAAAAAAATACTGATACTAAAAGAAGACCCCTTCTGTTTCAATACTTTATATTTTAAACACACATTTCACAGGAATGTATAGATGATGTGTGTATGTGTGTTGTATTTTACATGTGTTTATTTATATGTAAACTGCAAGAGAACAGTGAATGAATATATTTTCAATTTCACTATAAATATATGTCTGTATTCCTATTTTGCTATACAATGTTTAGGAAAAATATATTTTAGAAACACATTAATTCCATAGTTTTCTCACTCACTGTAAATACTTATGCATAAAGTTGTGTATTTTATTTTATATTTAATATAAAGGCAATGAAATTTTTATATTTACTGTAAAAAATATTGAGTGTTACAAAATGTTTTCTTGTGTGTTTTTTTTTTTTGCATTCTCCCTGCCCTTTATACTAACAAACACGCCCTGTAGGCATTTTTTAATAGTATCAATGTATCAAAATGTAACTGTATGTTGATAGTGGCGGCAGTGGTGTCAAAATAACGCTGCATCAACCCTTTCTTCCTATTTCCGATTTCCGCTTATGACGCTGATACAGCAGTATCGGTATTTTTCCAACCATACAATGTTTCCGCTTGCTGTTGCCACAGTCTATTTCATTTATATTCTCTTACACACACACACAAACATACACACACTTTCAGTGTTAGTCATAGAGCATGAGCTTAAAAAGTCGAAGGTAAACATTCATCAAATTTAACATAGGAAACTCTTAAGCTTTTTTTTTGCGCAAATTGTACGTGCTTAAGGCAAAATGTTATAAAGAAAAATATAGAAAAATAATAGAAAAAAAACGCCGTTGATAAATTTCATTTAAAATTTGTCGAATAGTCAAAATGTATCTGTCTACTTCGTACTCGTGTACAAGTTATAAGTTATTTATGCAGATAGCTAGACTCTCATACTCCAATACGAAAAGAAATGAGTACTGGTATTTCTACCGGTTCAGGTCTTCTTGGCTCAGCTGCTCTTCTTTATTTTCATATTTCACTTGTATTATTTATAAACTGAAATATGCATGATACCCTTATTTTTCCATTGCGATTTCATTTTCTTGTGATGATTTGTTATAGACTTTATGTTTAGAAATTCTAACAGTGAAAAAATTGGTACCTCCTTCAAATTGTGTGCGAATTTTTTTTTTTTCTTTCTCTGGAACATGTTGTGTAGAAAAAAAAGTATACAAAAAATCTATTTAAATTTGTTCTTTTTATACAAGTGACAATATACTTTACCTTATTTGTTTGCATGTTGTAGAACAGTGGTTTCGTCTATAAGAAATATTTGTATATTTTAAGAGGTTGGACCCTTCTAAAATATAAGGAGGAACAAACATTTTCCTTCTGGCAGCTATTGAATAGAAATTTTTTCAGAGAAGATTTCTATAGAAAACTCATTGCAGAATATGAAAAATTACAATATTATAACTTATTTTATTATAATATCGGTTCGATAAAACCGGTTTACTGATATTGGAAGGAATCATTTTTCAACAATACATATCGGGGATTTCATGTCAAGTGAACCAATTTTTGAAATCGACGTCTCCGATCGTTATGAAATTTGTACCAAAGATAGTCTTAGTAGATTGTATTAGATAGTAATTCAGACACAATTTTTCAATAAGATCGGCCAAGAACTCTCTGAGTTAGTGGGGGTTAAAATTTTACATTTTGGCCAAACAGTTATTTTTTCTCATGCATGTAACTTTTTACCTATTGTTCTTAGCAAAATTTGTCCCAAATAGCTTTGATAGCTATTACTTCAATCTTTTTGCTAAATCAAAAACTTTTTTGACTTTTTTCAAAATGGGCCCTTTCTTCTCAAAATAAAGCTTAGCCTATACAATCTTTTTTGTCGCTGAGTGAGATGCTATCAAAATAAATGGTTTGTAACTCAAGTCATACATTTTCTGATTTTTTTTTTTTTGCATTATAAACTTTTTTTCAAAACAAACCCTTTTTTATTTTTTTTGCTTAATAGAAAGCTTATATGTGATGCAAGTGATAATAAGTTAAGTTGATAAGAAAAAAAAATTTTTTGACCAAAATATCAACTCTGAGAGTTCTTGACCGATCTTGTTGAAAAATTTGTTTAAAATACTATCCAATAGTATTAACCTTGATACAAATTTCAACCTGATCGGAAGACATCAGCTTTAAAAGCTTGTTCATTTTACAAGATTACCGTGTCAATCGATTTGTATTTTAATGTTTTGCCAGGCAGTTTCAATTGCATTTGCTTATTAATAATTTGTTGGTACCAAAATTGCATGTTTCCACAGCGAATCCGAATTTTTGTAATTGGTTGTAAGACTTGGGAATAGCTTGTAGACAACGGCTTTAATATTCTTTTGCATTTGACAGAAGTTCGGGAACGAAATATCTATTGTGGCGGGATCAATTGGAATTTTTCCATTTCCGATCTCCAACGATTATTTTGAGAATGATTCGGCAGAAGAGTATTGCAGCAAATGCACGTTGATAGCGATCGACTTCTGTATCTTCATTTCCTGTGAAATAAATTTGAAGGAACTTCGCATCTTGGGAAACGGAAGCAATGATCCAATTCTGTGGTACATATGGCCTTGAACTTTAAAGGTGGGCATGAAGACGTCATTTGAAACTATAAGTTGCACTTTTGGATATTTTGAAGGAAGAACTTGTAAATAGGATTGGCGCCGGAAATGTTACTTAGAAGCAGAAAAAGTTTACCGAACAGCACATTCCCGGGAACTGCAATGTAAGCAATTGCGCCAATCAGTACGTCCTTGTAATTCGTGTTGTCATCACAGTTATTCTAATATAATGCCGGCAACATTAAATAGATTATTTCTCTTGATCGAGCCATGCAGGAGCGATTGGCTACTAGTCTTTCGATATACTGTTGAGGTGTCTCTGCAGCACTCGATGAAGCTGCACTGCGACGCATTCGCTGAAGCCCTGATTGTCGTTCTCTTCCCGTTTCTGCGGCTTTAGATGTAGATGCCAAATTTTATTTTAATAAAACCGTTATTTTTTAATAAAAGTGGAATGCGGAGAGTTTTCAAAATATTTTTTTTTAATAGATTTCATATGGAAATATCTTATTCATGCACCTAATAATGTAAGAGTAAACCAAATTGTTTATCATCGATTGATAATATAAAAGAAGTTTTATAGTAGCGGACATGTGTTGGAATGTATTCCTTTCTTCGCTTACACCAAATCATTCACTTCAGAATTAAAATTTTTGGAATTTAAGCAACGAAATGAAAATTGTCAATCTTTGAACGTTGGGAATAAAAAAGTATTTAATTCCCCAATTGAAAAAATTTTTTTCTTGGTAAACAAATTTATGGACAATTTTTATGGACAAAATTAATTTTTTTATAAAAATTTTTTTTACAACAATCACTGACCTTGTAAGCCTGTATATAAGAAACTTAATAAACTGTCTATTAGAATTGGAGAGAAGGTTGGTCAACAATTATACAATAATCTTTTTCTTTTATGTCATTAGCGGTCCACAGACCGAAAATCAAAAATCTGACTTTTAGTGTTACCCGCTGGGCTATTCTAAAGATTCCCTGAAAATTTCATCAAAATCGGTCCAGCCATTTTTTAAGAACGAACATGTCTCTTAATGCTTCCCATTAATTTTTGCACATCTTTCGGGCCCACCTCTGCAGCGTACTTGTTCCATTTTCTTAATATTAAACGTTTGTTTATTGCTTCTTCGTTAGTTTTCGTTAATTTATTTTTAACATTTGCCCAATATTTTTCGATAGGTCGAAATTGTTTGCAATAAGGAGGCTTCATAAATTTCGGTATTACATCTACCCCATTGTCTTTGTACCAGTTCATGGCAACATTTAAATAGTGGCATGACGCAAGATCAGGACAAAATTTTACTGAGTGTTTGTGCCGTTTAATAAGTGGTAATATTCTTTTTTGTAGACATTCATTTAAGTATAATTCATTGTTGATGTTGTCACAAATGCAGCACTCTTCAAACCACAACTGGATATCGTTTGCCATACCATAATTTTTATCCCAAATTTATCCAATTTGGTGTACTTGTATTTAGAGGCGACGTTTCCATGCTTCGTTGCAATATAAAATTTGTTTCCACGTAACTGCTTAAAGTCACATTTTACGTATGTTTCATCATCCATCATTATGCAATCTTTAAACTTTGTTAAAACTTGCGTGTATAATAGACGAGCACGTTTTTTGGCAGCAGATTCCTGTTTTTCTGTGCGGTTTGGGTACTTGATCACTCGGTAGGCCTTTAATCCACTGATTGCACGTATACGCTGAATGGTACTTCTACTTGTATTACATTTTTTAGCTCGATCTCGGTCGGACATCCCAGGATTATTTTTAATTGAATTTAACATATTCTTCTTTAAAGTTGGGTTCTTGACCTTTATTTTTTTCACTATTTTTCCTGTTCCTGTGGTCTTGTAACGATTTAAAATACTACATACTGTAGATTTAGAAATTTTAAGAAGTTTTGCAATTTTAGAACCACTATATGTTGGATTTTTTAAGAAAGTGTGCAAAATTTGTTCACGTCTATTTTGTTCAATCGCGTCTGTACTAAGGAATGTTAAAATTGCAAACTTGATATTTATAACGAATAACTGTATGTCTTGTCCATAACATATAAGAAGAGTTGTGGATTTTATTCACCAGGGGTGTTGTAATAATGTTTTGAATGCATCCAGATTTTATGCGGGCCATTCTTTAGAAAACCTGGTTCAGGCAGAAGGAATGGTCCACATGAAGTTTTTAAAGCCAAAAAAAATAGAAAGCATTTTCAAAAGAGCTCCTAACACATCCGGTAAGTAAGCAGTCCGGTTAGCTCAGTGCTCGGAATATTTGGTACGAATAGTTAAATCCAATACAAGTTTAAAAACATACAAAGCTCAAAAAGTTCCTGACAGAAACACTGCTAAAAATTTTGACACCAAAGGCAGAGCACGGAAATTGAAATCAAGTTTTATAAAAAAATATTCTTGCTGCAGAATGGATGACGAAGCGTATGTTCTGGCAGATTTTTCGCAACTTCCTGGTCAAAAATTTTATGTTGCTGATGCTCAAGGGAATGTTGAGGAAAAGTTTAGGACCCAAAAGCAGACAAAATTTCCCAAAAAGTTCTTGGTATGGCAAGCAATATGCAGCTGCGACAAAAGAAGCCAATCATTTGTTACAACGGGCTCTATAAATCAATATTTACAAAAAAGGCTGCTTCCATTCATAAGACTTCATAATGTGTCAACTTATTTTTGGGCTGACTTGGCATCCTGTCACTATGGCAAACAAGCACTTGAGTGGTACAAGAACAATAATGTGGTATTTGTACCACGAGAGGCAAATTTTCCAAACTGCCCGGAGCTAAGGTCATTGGAGAGATATTGGGATTTAGTTAAAAGAGAACTAGAGAGCACAAAAAAGGTGTTCAAAAGTGTGGTAGATTTTAAATTGTAATAATAATTTCAATCAAATAAAAAAAATTAAAACTGTAAGTTTAGTGGTTTCGTTTTTATTAACATATATCTATGTTAAGAATTTTTCGATCTCACTCCTTAATAATTTTACTTAATTTTCGAATATAAAATTTGCAGATATCAATGATCTTCAATTCCAGTATTATCTTTATGAATATTAATAATTTTGTTCAACAGCATAAACAATTTATTTGGCAAATATTACGAATTGAAAATAAATATATATAGTAGTCATAAATCTTTTTATAAAGAGATTTATTATTTCATTAAATATTAAATTAGTTAATAGATATGCAAAGTAAATTTAAAAATGTAAAGGGGTTATTTATCTAAATATATAATGATATAAGATCATGAAATTCTAAATAAAGTTAATTAATGTACCTAAAACTAAATTAATCTCGTATTAAGTATACAGATTTTGTGTGATATCTGAGAAAGCTCAACATGAATCGAATGATTATATTCTGAAGATCAAGATAATTTATCAGTTAAATTCGATTGGAAATTTACTTTCATTAGAAAACTTAATTGTACATTTTCATATTACTAAAAGTATGACTAACATTCTTTCCATTCAGCAGAACCTTCGACAGTCTATCATTAATTTTGAACTACATATAATTTACTTTAGTATTTCTAACATTACTAAGTGTGGAACATTAAACTAAGCTAATTTTCATAAACCTTACAGAGATTTGTGTTGCTAACTTTGAATAGAAAACATACACTCACAGTATAACATTCAAAATACTATACAAAACTCAATAATATGATAAATACATGTGATTTTGTTAGTTTGCAAGACGTTGAAAGCTTACGATTTATGTTATCAAATATGCAGAGATTATTTTAAAACATACAACCCTTTAAATCACAGTGCGTGAAAAATGTATAATAGAACCGTAAGAAAACTAAAATACAATCTATACGTATCTCTATCTATAACGTCATGCTAGAATTTGTATATGTTTTTCTTTTCCGTCTTATTGTTAATATAATTTTCTTGTATAACAAGGTGTCGTATTGTTAAGATTAGAACCAGGAACCTCTCAGCATGCTCACAACGAAATACACCCCTTTCTACCGTAGGAACCAAGTTCCTTTTTCTTTTTCATAATATCGTATCCTTTCTTTGGCAGGAAGTTTTTTTTATTATATTTTGGAGTATATGAATATACAAGTACTTTATCATTGAATATTTATTTGTACTCGTATGTGCTGTAGTCCGTAAATATGTTTGCAGATATTTTTTTTCTTTGCCAAAAACTAAAAAGATATATTTTACAAGTTATTTCTTTTTTTTATACATAATATTTTTATAAAAATATATTTGTGTGTTACACAAACACACATGCATGTTATTTTATAACCAAATCATATTTATATACATGTATTTGAAAATGTTGAGTTGTTTATCCCTGTACCATTATAATGGGGAGGGTATTATGCGTTTATGCTGATGTTTGTAACTCTCAAAATTTATGATCTAACATCCACCTTGATTACCCAACACCCAGCTTAAATATTACTAATTGACACAATATATATTGGGAGATCGTTCCATCGTTTCTTATTCTGTACAAAAAATTAAATGTAATAAAAATACAGCAATCACTTAATTAGGACTTGTTACTATTAACAACTCCTGATTATCTTTGATAGAATTGACAACAATATTTGTTATTTGAATCATTCCTTTAAAACACAAGGCTTCAAAAAAGCCTTATGTTCCAAACAGAGAATTCTATTACTACATATTTACAACTGCAGTAGTGTATAATATAGTCGGTCTTGCCCAAATATACTTGTTTACTTGTTTTTTTTTATACATACAAGTATGTTAATACAATATACTGTATATGTATATACTTATATCTACTTATAATATTTTTAAGGGTTTAAACAATTTGTTAGCAAATCGTGTAGAAAAATTGAATTTTTGTGTCCTCTTAAAATCAAATTTGTTCAAGGAGGGTTGGCAATAATAAGAAAGAAAAAAAAAGAAATTTGCAAAAAAAGAAAAATATAATAAAAAAATTTAATATAAATAAAATCATATAGAATTTTTAAATTAAATAAACTATATTTTTATTTAATTTTAAACACTTTTATAAAATTGCTTTTCCCCCAATTTGACTTTATTATTGCCTAACTAATAGTTTAGTTTTGACGTTTGTTATTTACTATAAACCATACAAGCGGAAACCGGATGTTTGATCATGCACAGGAACTAATGTTTGTTTTCATTTCCATTTAATTTCTTATTGTATATTTTTTTTCTTCATGCCGTCTACTCATTGTTCTTAAGAGCAGAAACTTAGTTTCCTTTTTTTTTACTTCGGTTTGTTGCTTTTATGTTTTCTATATTTAATACAATATATTGAAGTCTCTATTGAAATCACATTTATAGTTTTGTAATTTTTCTTTACTTTTTGCTGCTATCAATACTTTTTATACTCTGTATTCCCACAGTTAGTTTTAGTTGTTAGAAATAGTTTATTGTTTACATTGATTTCCGGTTCGTATACAATGACTAACAAATAATATTTCCTTTTAAACTGTAACTTTATGTTAAAGGGGCTGCTGCAAATATAGATGCTGGAGTGTTTTAAACCATGGCATTGATCAGCGAATAAGATTTTATTAAATAAAATATTTGAAAAATTGTTCAAATCATTTTCACACGTTTCGCATGTGGGGAAATGCTTGATTTCAAATCATGCAAAATTTGATATAAAACTTGAATAGTTGCTGGTTAATAGATTTTTTATAACATATTATCTTAATCTTTAGGATATAATTTAAGTTAGATTTTTGTGAAATTATATCTTAAATCGTTAATAACTTTATACTGTGATTTTAAGGAAAATAAGCTGAATCTGCGATCAACCATATATTACACCCAAATTGGAGTTTTTCAGTTTAAAAGACGTAAGAAAGCTATATTCGGCTTTGCCGAATCTTATATACCCTTCACCAAATTACACTTTAAAATAAAATTAAAAAAAAAAATAATTTTTTAGAATTTTTTTTTCGAAATTGTTTTTTAAAAGTTTTTTCAAATTTTTTTAATTTAAAAATTTATTTTTTTTAATTTATTAGTGAAAAAAATTTATGACAAAAAAATTTTTTTTTTGTGAAAAAAAAATTCGGGTTAAAAAATATTTTTCCCGATCTTGACCCATTGTAGGTCCAACTTACTGTAGCCTTATATACATCGTTGCAATGGACTTTGAAATATCTATCATTACATATCCATATTGTCTATGTTTATGACTTAGTAATCGAGATATATATCAAAAATAGGCTAAAAATAGAGGTTGTTTCGAATTTTTGCTCATATCTCCGTTATTTATGGACAGATTTTGCAGATTTTAAATAGGAAAGTTCTCGAAATCATGTCTGACAGAATTATTGAAGATTTGGATCCCGAAGATATCTGGGGTCTTCAGAAAATTGATTTCAATATTTCAATAGACAGACAGACAGACAGACAGACAGACAGACAGACAGACAGACAGACAGACAGACAGACAGACAGACAGACAGACAGACAGACAGACAGACAGACGGACATGGCTTAATCCACTCCGCTATCTATAAGCATCTAGAATATATATACTTTATAGGATCGGAAAATTATATTGTGGAAATTACAGATGGGATGACAAACTTATATATTCCCTTCTCACGAAGGTGAAGGGTATAAAAAGTTTAAATCGTTAATAACTTTGTAAATTCTGTGACTTTAAGGGAAATAAGCTAACTCTGTGATCACACGTAATATCTGTGATTTTAAGAAAATCTGCTCAATCTGTGATCACTTATATTTTATACAAAAAATCGATTTTTAGTTTAAAAAATTTAAATATCTTGAATCAGTAATAACTTTGTTAATACAGTGATTTTAGAGAAAATAAGCTCAATCTGCAAAAATTTATTTTTAGTTTAAAAATCTCCGCGATTTTAGAGAAATTAAACTCAATCAAATCAATTTGGTTTTAAGTATAAAAAACTATATCTAACTATAAATATCTTATAGACAAATCCAGCTGTGCATCAGATAAATTATAGGCAGAAATGGTACTTTTTCGTTCGTTTCGACGTTTTTATTTGACATCATAACTGTTTATAGATTATTTGTTATAATCACAGCAAATTATTTTTACACTTTCAGCACATATAATGGTATATCTTTAAAAACTACCTAATACAATCGTTATTAACTAAGGAAATAAATTTGGTAAAAAAGTCTTTCATAATTTTACTATGACAGGTGCAGCGAACAGGGTTGGATAGTAAATTAAATTTGTGACGAGGTATCAAACACTAATATTGATTATTAAAAAAAATCACTTATAAATATTTTTCCAATCACAAGATTGGTAACCGTTATCACTAAAATACCCATTAAGCTCACTACCGACTTAAATTATTCTATAAATAATTCAAAATTATGAAAATACCCATTGAGTTTATTGAAATCTAAAGAATTATTTCCTCTACAATACCATTTTCGAAATACTTCAAAATACAACTACCCCTACCGAAGTAGCCCAAATTAGCGTTACCGTTGCCTTTTTACTGTTTAGAATCGGAATCCAAAGTTGCAGAATCACAGTTAAAATAAAGAACTGGTTAAACTGGTTTATTATTTTTAAAAAGAATATCTTGAACAATAGATCGATCAGAAACTCTCCTGCCGAAGACCTAAAGTGGTGAGAATATATTAGTAAAATAAACTATGTGAAAACAGATGCAATGTACGTATGTGTGAGTTTTTGAGAATTTATAGCCTACACCACCATAGTGGGGAGGGTATATTGGATTTGTGCAGATGTTTGTAACGCCCAAAAATATTAGTCTAACACCCACCTTAAAGTATACCGATCGACTCAGAATAACGTCGATTAAACGATGTCCGTCGGTCCGGCTGGCTGGCTGGCTGTCCATGTAAACCTTGTGCTCAGAGTACAGGTCCCAATTTTGAAGATATTTCCATGAAATTTGGTAAATATATTTTTTTTGGCTCAAGGACTACCCCTATTGAAACTGGCTGAAATCGGTCCATAATTTCACCTAGACCCCATACAAATGTCCTCCCGAAATTGGACTTTATCGGCCATAAATGTTTAATTTATATAGGTATCTACACAAGTTTTTCTCAAAATAAATTTTATATATACAGAAATTATGTCACCAAATTATGTTATGATCGGTCCATAATTAGTTATAGCTCCCATATAACGCCTGCCTCAGATAATCACTTTAACGAGCATAAATATTCTTAAAATGTTGGTATACACATAAAATGCTACATAAATAACTTTCATATAGACATTAATCACGTGACCAAATTTCATGGTGATCGGTTCATAATTAGTCATAGCTCCCATATAAGACTGAATTCCGAAAATCGCTCACGAATATAAATTATTGAAATTTTAAAAGAAAAATGTTTTTGCTCATTTAATTAGTGTGGGGTATTATAAAGTCGGGCTTGTGCGACCATACTTTCTTACTTGTTTATTTTCTTGTTTAGTTTCCGCTCTATAAAAAAACTAAAACCAAACAAGTAAGAGAGCTATATTCGGCTAAGTCGGATCTTATATACATAGAGAAACATAGAGCGGAAACTAGAAAAAAACTAAAACAAAAAAATTACTCAAAAAAGTTACACATACGAGTGTTGTTTTTGTTTTCATATAGTTTTAGGTTTTTGACAACTGAGTTAGGTCTTTGACAGGAGAGTTTCCGATCTATGTGTATTTATCTATGCTTATATACGCTTCTCCAAATAATACTTTAAAATACATATTTTTAGGTAAACAAAATTAAAAAAAAAATCAATTTAATTTATTGGTTGAAAAAATTGTATGGCTTAATTTGTTCGGTGAAAAAAACATTCGGGTTAAAATATATTTTTCCCGATTTTTACCCATACTTACATACGTCGTTGCAAAGGTCTTTTAAATAATGACAAACTGATATATGCCCTTGCCACTCATGGTGAAATCAAAATAATCACATCTACGAATGTTGTTTCTGTTTTCAGATAGTTTTTTTTTTTTTACTAACACATTTTCATCACTTAGGTTTTTGACAACTGATTTAGGTCTTTGACAGGAAAGTTTATGATCTATTTGTATTTATCTAAATAGACAACAACTAGACAACAACTAGCCAAAAACCTAATTCTGTTGTCAAAAACCTAATTCATGTGAATGTATTGCATGTATTTTGTTATTGTATCACCCGTATGTGTGAAAAGATAGTAATTTTTTCCTCTCTCCTTCCATTCTATGCGTTTTTTCTATGCTTGAACATTTTTCATTCGAAATATTTTTTTTTGAAACGTCCAAATTACAAAATTTTACTCACTACTCAATTTTCAAACTCCAACCGTTTTTCTAAATATTTTACCTTTTTCTGATCCACTAGAATCAACATTTAGTTTTTCATAATTAAAAACTAATTTGAACAAATTCAGTAAAAAAAAAATCTTAAAAAATGTCCCCTATAACGAAGGTCGGGTTTACTACATGTATTTATAAGTAAGTGGTATTAATTTTTTAATTCTATTGATTTTAGCTTAAGAAGAAATCATTCAGTTATAAATAACCAAATACATACATACTTCGTTGTCGACTGTTTTTGCTCGCATCAAATGTATGTTTTATTTGGATGTCGTAAATAAATGCTTTCTTAATAATTCCTTTTTGACATTTGAGTTGACGTAGCAACAAAGCGGCTTAAAATGTATCTTTTGTACCTAAAACATACACATGCGTTGAAATCAGTAGTATTTAATAATATAAGATGCCGAATAGGTAGTTTTTATCTACAATAAAAATAAAAATTTATATATATTGTATAATTTAAAACATATTTTTGTAATATAAGATTTCTCAGAAAACCTGTAGCGTATGCTACAACTCATACTTATTTAATTCTTATACTAGACTTTATAATAAATCATTTGATTGATACTGAACCTTTTTCTATTTTTTTTTTCCATGTAAAATCCTAATTTTATTTATTTAACTTTTCTTATTTGTTCTAAAAATAGTTTTAAACAAAACATATAAAACTCATATTAAATTATTTATATTGTCTTAATGTCAAAATACACAAAATGTTTAACACTCCATTAGCAACCGACCATCAATGGGAAATTAAGTTAACACCATCACAGTCATAGTCATTCTCTCTTCTGTCTCCGTGTGTCATTCGCTCACTGTACAATGAACCATTAAAAGATTTTTAAAAGTGACTTTTTGTTGTTGTCAAAACTAAAAGTAGACAAGTTTCTCACTGAACTGAACAACAAAGTTCTTCTTGTTCGTTTCGTTGTAGTTGTTGTTTTTGTTTTGTTTTTTCTTAGGATTTCCTAATTAAATTTATATTTTATACAAGTTTCGTACTTTTTTGTTGTCGCTGCTTCTAAAATGTCTTAAAGAATAAAACATGAAGAAACAAAAAAAAAATAAAGTTCACACATCCAACGACCAACCAACAAATGCATTACTTCATGCGAAAATTTCTAAAATGCAGTCGGTGTATGTGTATGTGTGTGTGTGTAGAGTGAATGTAGGTTTGTGAGTGTGGGTGAGTAGCGGAGACAGTCCTTGTTAACGTGCATCTAAGCATGCATTGTATGTGTAGTTGCCTTTTGGTTTTAAGTATTAGTAGTCACTGTATACATACGTGTTTCCAGTGTAGTTTTTGACACTCTTTGAGGATTTTAACAGTTTTGCTTACTTAAATGATGTACAGTGGAATGAAAAGTATTAGACATATAGTTAAAGAAAAAACTTATTTGAAACCAATATTCAGATTACTTAGTTAGCTACATAGCTAGTCATTATACCCTTCACCTTCGTGAGAAGGGTATATATAAATTTGTCATTCCGTTTGTAATTTCCACAATATAATTTTCCGACCCTATAAATTTCTGAATCCTTATAGATAGCGGAGTCGTTTTAGCCATGTCCGTCTGTCTGTCTCTCTGTTGAAATCAATTTTCTGAAGACCCCAGATATCTTCGGGATCCAAATCCTCAATAATTCTGTCAGACATGCTTTCGAAAACTTTCCTATTTAAAATCAGCAAAATCCGTCCATAAATAACGGAGATATGAGTACAAATCGGAGACAACGTCTATTTTTGGCCTATTTTTTATCTATATCTCAATTACTAAGTCATGAATATAGACAATATGGATATCTAATGATAGATATGTCAAAGTCCATTGCAACGATCTACATATATAAGGCTATAGCAATTTGGACCTACAATGGGTCAAAATCGGGAAAAATATTTTTTAATCCGAATTTTTTTTTACAGAAAACATTCTTTTGTCATAAATTTTTTTCACTAATAAACTAAAAAAAATTTTTTTTAAAAAATTGGAAAAAACTTTTAAAAAACAATTTTGAAAAAAAATATTCAAAAACAAATTTTTTAAATTTTATTTTAAAGTATAATTTGGTGAAGGGTATATAAGATAAATCTCTCTTACTTGTTTTAACATGTAATAATCCATCTAGTGGGTAAAGTGCAGTACAAAATAATAGTTTAAGTGACTACACTCTAGATTATTTAGAGACATTAAAGTGGCAATTGACTTCACACTAGAATAAGTGGGATGTATAAAGTAAATAATTTAAGTTAGCCACTGATTAGATATTAGTGACAATTACTGTCTCTACATTGACTACTTGCTTCATTGATGGGTTATTAAACTTTAACATATTATGGTTGCCGCAATATGTGTGGTCTAAACAAATAATTATTACATTACTCTTTTACCTCGCTCCACCCACTGTCCTTGCTGTCCCTTGTAATCACAGTGTTGGCGTGTATTTATTTGTAACAACCAAACTAGTATTAAATGAAACATCTGTGTTTTACACAAAACTTTATTATTTCATTCTATTATTTAATTTTTTGTTTTCATCTTTTTTTCAACATTTAATTTCATTTTCATAACTTTTTCTTAACACTCTTCTTCTTTTTCAACTATTCTCCGCATTTCTTGGTCTTGAAGTTTTTTTTCTTTTTTCTCTTAACTTACCCCCTTTTTATTTTTATTCCTTATCGTATGTTTGTTGTTCTCTTCAGAGTTTTTTTTTCTTTGTTCACTTTTTAGGTTGTTTTGTTCACTCATTTGTAAGTTTTTAATTAAATTGCTGTCACACATATCTTTTCAAAAAGAAAGCCAAAAAGGAAAAATGGAAATAAAAAGTTTAGGAACAAAAAAAAAAAAAGAAATAGAAAAACGCTTGGAAATAATAAGCGCAAAAGTTCTCTTTCGCATAAAATAATACATACATTCATACACACACTCAGACACAAATAAATAATCCTATTATGAGATTCCTTTTTTCTATTTTTCATTAATATATGGATGCTTTTGACTGAGTGTATGGGGAGTGTATGTGGAAAAACTAAGAACTTACTTTGATATCCAAATAATATCACAATTAGATTTGTAATGCGCTTCATTGCTACACCAATTCCATGCAGCTATGAAAATTGTTCGAATTTTTTCAAATTAAAATTTAATTTTTTTAACATGAAATTTGCAATCGCAATATCCTATAAATGAAAATAAATTAAAAACAAGTAAGAAAGTATGTTCGGTCAAGCCGAACATACAAAAAAAATCATTATTCTTTCAAAATTTCAATAATTTATATTCGTGAGTGATTTTCGGAAGTGGGCCTTATATGGGAGCTATGACAAATTATGGACCGATCACAATAAAATTTGGTCATGTGATTAATGTCTATATGAAAATTATTTATGTTGCATTTTATGTGTATACCAACATTTAAAGGAGATTTATGCTCGTTAAAGTGATTATCGGAAGCAGGTCTTATATGGGAGCTATGACTAATTATGGACCGATCATAACAAAATTTGCTGACATGATGGATTTACCATATTATGTTGCTCTTTATCATAATCTAAGAACAACATATTATGATAAAATTATTCATCATATAAATGGTTGTCACAAACATATACATGTTTGCTGTAATCATATATATGGTTGAAATATTCATGTGAATCGTAAATTAACCATATTATTGTTACCACAATCATATATATAGTAACTGTGACTATAATATTGTTAAAAATGTTGAAATGGTTACAGTAACAATGCACAAATGTTGAAATGGTTACAGTAACAACACCCAACTACATTTTTTTCTGCGTGTAATCACTAGTGATGAAATTTTGAATCTTTTTCGGAAACCCTTCCGTTATGGTTTTTATAGTAATTTCTGTCACTTTGTACCAACAGGTTGTCCATCTCCGTTTAAAATCGACCACACTTTTGGACACCTTTTTTGTGCTCTTCAATTCTCTTTTAACAAGAGCCCAATATCTCTCCACTGGCCTTAGCTCCGGGCAGTTTGGAGGATTTGCCTCTCTAGGTACAAATACCACATTACTGTTCTTTTACCACTTAAGACCTTTCTTACCATAGTGACAGTTGCCAAATCAGGCCAAAAATAAGTGGACACTCTAAGAAGTCTTTTGAATGGAAGCATCCTCTTTTGTAAACATGCCTTGATGTAAATTTCGGTATTTATAGAGCCCTTTGTAACAAATGTCAAATGCCATACCAAGAACTTTTTAGGAAAATTTTCTGCTACTGGGCCCTAAACCTTTCTACAGCATTTCCTCGAGCATCAGCAACATAAAAATATTGCACGGAAGCTGCGAAAAATTTTCCATACGTCCTTTTCGTCATCCATTATGCAGCAGGTATATTTTTTTATAGAATTTAACTTCAATTTCCATGCTCTGTTTTTGGCCTCTTAATTTTTAGCAGAATTCCTGTCAGGAGCATGTTGAGCCTTGTATGTTTTTAAACCTGCATTGGCTTTAACTTTTCGTACCTAATAGTCCTAGTACTGAGCTAACGGGTCTGCTTTCCTAACGGATGTGTTGGGAGCTCTTTTGAAAATGCTTCCTATTTATTGGCTTTAAAAACATCATGTGAACCATCCCTTCTACCTGAGCCAGGTTTTCTATCAACGGACTAATTCTCCCGGTACTGTTTAATAACATTGGAAAAAGTTTGATTGCAGACCTTTGATTGTTTGGCCAACTTTTTGTAGGACCATGTTGGGTTTTGTTGAAAATATTTAATAATATTATTACGCACTTTTTTCTGGTCACTCATTTTAATCAGATTAACAACAAATGAACATAATTGACATTAAACATAATAACAGACATGCTTTACAAAGGTAACTTGATAAAAAAAGACAATCAAATAATGCCTGGGTTAAAAGTTTTAATGAAAAACGTGTGTTAAGAATTTTTCGATCTCAGTCCTTAGATAAATCATATATGAAAAACATTTCAGTTCAAGCTCAGCCTAAGGGAGATCTTATTTTAGGCTTTTCTTCCTATAAACTCACAGTTCTGCAACATGCAAATTATTAAGGTAAAGTTTATTGGAAAACTACACACCAGGTTTACCAACGTCACTATTTAAATGTGTCGTTATCAAAATATATATAATTATGTATGAATCATTTAATGCTAATGCAGGAAATGTCAAGAAATTTTATGGACATCGATTCTATTTTACTTCCCCCAAATATTTCTGGGGTTTTCAACAAATTTAAAACTTCTATTTGGTTTCTATTAAGCTCTACAACAATGTTACTATTTATTACATTTTTGGGATGTAAATTTTTCTTTTTACTTTTTACTTAAAATTGTTCAACAAAGCATACTCACTTCAACTATTTTTACAGCTGTAGACCGATGATAGTAAATAAAATTTATTGATATCTGTTGTGTTTTCACACAAAAATGGAAAGCAAAAGGAGCTATAGTTTTATGACAGAGTAAGAATTATTTCCTGCAACACCTGGAAATGTTAAAACGCACTCAGCCCATTGTGCATTTAAGCGAACATATATAATTATTTACTAATACAAAATCTTTTACTTAAGGTTACAACTAAAATTAAGCATTGTTTCATGTCAGAATATTTTTAAACATTTTACAAATGGTGTACTTTGCCATTTCTGACGTTTCTCCACATTGAAAATAGAATTATCAATCTGTTTATCTTGGCCACTGCATCATGTCTTTCAAAACAATATTGTGCGGATTGTTTTACCATTTGCTGCTTGTTATTTTTTTTTCTTCGCTTTTTGCTTCTACGAAAAACATAAATTTTCTTAGATAAAAACTTTTCACAATTTAACATGTCTGGTCACGTTTTGTTATTTATGTATGTATGGCTGTGTGCATGTGTTTTTATTTTACTAGTACTACATCTATTCAACATCTATTTTAATTTTTTCTTCTTGTTTCATTCTTTTTTTTTACATTTATTATCATTTTGCCATAAAAATGTTTTCCATTCCAGTTTAAATAACATACAAACAGTAGCAGGAAGCAAGCAGCATCATTTAAATTCTTTGATATTCTTTCAACTCATAACTTTGTTTTGCGTTTGTATATGTCACTGAGTAAGTGTGTTCTTTTTTCTTCCTTTGGTTTTGCCTTGCAACCTCAATTTGTATTTGTATCTCATCTGTTTCAATGTTTTTTCCTCTCTCGTTTTAGTACGTATCCCTAAAGTGTCCATGATTGTGTGTTTAGTTGCCTGCGTTTACCAATTCTCCTTGTTCCGTTTGGACTTTGTCCAAAATTATTGTATGGCTGCCAGATAATTATCCGTTGATTATTTTGTGGTTTTCCGCTATTGAGCATCTCCTCGTTCGTTTGGTTTCATACAGTATGTATGTGTGTATGTATGTGTGTTTGTCTGTTCATTCCGTCCGTCTGTCCGTTAGTTAGTTGGTCTGTGTGTCCGTAATGTACGTTTTAAAATTCCAATGTTGAATGCAACAATTTTTGTCGATTACAATTCTCTTCTGCATTACCAAAGGCAACACAAATGTTTCAAATATCTACACATACACACTTAGTTGTTGGCCATTGATTATATCCTTTCAGATATACAAATACACACACACAACACTATATGAATACCGTATAACAAAACCAGCTTAATGCACTAGTACACATACTTTTACATTTACTGATACCTTTTACTCATAGTGGAGTAGAGTATAAATATTTTGCAAATAAAATGTTTATAAGTAAGTACTTGTTGATGGTTTAATATCAAAATAACTTACGTTGTTTACCCTAGTGTGTTCTTTTTCACACATACGGTATGTCTTCCTATTTTGCACTAGCAATATCATTTTTTTTTATCAAATCATGGTCTATATGTGAAAGCATAAAACGATAATAAGAGGTTCCAGGGGAAAATGGACAATAATCTATGATCAATCATATTTCCCTCCAAATATCGATTTTTATATGGAAAATCTAAAATCACTCATAAAACGTTAATAAGACGTTTTATATCAAATTCAGTTATGAAATGTATATGTGTGGGAAACTACACACCAGGATAAACGTAACTTTTTAAATATCTCGTTATCTAAACTGCGATAAATTCATGCGGCAGAAAATTTCAGAATATCTCTTATATTTGTATATGAGGGATTTCATGTCAAGTGAACCAACTTTTGAAATCGATGTCTTCGTCATTAACCTTTATGTGGTCGGGATTGTAAGCTTACGTTGACGGTCGGAAGTCTACATTTGTAGATAATATGTATCTGTATGGAAAACTATGTCAACATATGAAAAAAACACTAGTACACAGAATGTTATACTTACTTGAATGCATATTTATTAAGTGAAAATGTTTAAATTTCATTCACGGTACAGGTTTTTTACACCAACTGCAAATCTTGCATGTAGTTTTACGGTTTCCAACTTCTCAATGTAGACAACGAACTGGGTGCATTGACTGAATGTCGTTAGAAATATCAGTGCCAGAAGCAGGAGAACTACCGAGTGGCATTTGTAGAATGGCCTGGATTTTCAAAGCGCTGGCATGAAGATCTGTTTTGCAAGGATTCGCTCTTTTGTCTGTTGGGTGGATGTGGTCGTTGTTTTTCGAATATATGATGAATGCGGGTAGAGCGCTTATACCTATCATATTAAATATGCAGAAAGTATTTTGTCCAAGCATTAATTGTGGATTGTTTTTCTTCTCAGGTACAACAGCATTTGTCAAAGGCGTATTGGAAAGTAATAGAATTGCTTTTCCCTTTTTGGCATGTAGGACACCAAGGCATACTGTAGACTCTTCTGCTCGTTTGTGGACTGGTTTCATTTCATTTGGCACAAATGTTTGTCACAGATTATGGTTCTTCCGGAGTTTTCCCAAGGGTAGACCAGTCTTTGCACGACACTATCTCCTACATTGGTTGCACGACTTGCATTTGAGGTCTTTCTTGTACAAATCTCGCTGTTGAGAGGATAGAAAGACTTTGTATCGCGTACGAACCAGGCTTGTATGACATACTTTGCAGGCATGAATGGGATGTACTGTGTAAATCCAGTTCTTCCGCGATATGCAAATAGTTGTTCTTCAACTGTTATTTCTCCCGAAGATTTTTGTTTATTAGAACCAATAATGCAGAAATTGGAGCAGCCTTATCGTTAACCAGTCTAGCAGCTCTAGCACTGAACGTACCGCAAAATTTCCTTGAACCGATAAAAAGTACTAAATGATGTGAACTTTCATATATTTTATATGGTGTCTACATTTGTTGACTAGGGTCTAGAATTAATTTCTAGGAAGCTACTGACAATTTCGGACCCTGTTGTTGTGGAATTCTTTTTTTTCAACTTTTTCTGCAAAAATGCTACAAATTTAGACTACAGTGCACATAAAGGGTAAGGTAAATCCTATTAGATAGTAATTCAGACACAATTTTTCAACAAGATCAGTCAAGAACTCTCTAAGTTAGAGGAGTCAAAATTTGATTTTGGCCAAACAGGTAAAATTGTCAATTTCGAAAAAAAAGTGTCAAAAATGTTATATTTTGAGTTACAAAATATTTATTTTGATAGATATCCAACACGCATCCCACTAAACGACCAAAAAGATCTTCAAGAAAAAGACTAATCTTTCTTTTGAAGAAAAAAAGTCAAAAAAGTATTTGATTTTGGAAAAAAATATCAAACATTTTTTTTTTTATAAAGATTGAAGAATCTGCATTGTTCTCCACACAAGGGTGAGGATAGGATTAAGAATAATTGAGTTTACTTATTTTGATTTTATAAGCTAAACAAATGAAAAATCGAGGTACATACGATGCAGGGTAAATCAACGTTATACTCCAAAGGTTTATAGTAGACTATATTGGACTATAGATCCAAATTTTGCAAGTAAACTGCTAAGTAAAGTAAGTAAAGTCCTCTAATATTTAGAGGGAAAAAAGTTTTAAATAATCTTAAAATCTCAATGAAATATCTGTCAGTAGGAGAGATTCTTTCAAAAGAAGATTGACTCTAAGGATTTTGTTCTTCCCAAGCTTTTCAATATAACTAAAAATTATATTCATATAATTACTATTAAATTACATCTTGTGGGACTCATTGTTACCAACTTGCTTTTTTACCTTTACCACTTCCCACCCCATCCCAATCAAGTTGATGTCACTTTCAAATGCTAAACTTAATTCTAAGCTATTTTTATTCAGTCCCACTGTATTATGTAGGTAACATATGCAAGTGTACGTGTGAATACATACACATGAGCATAAATATTTATCTAAGTATGTGTGTGTGTGTGTTCGTATACATGAGTGTGTATTTTTTATTAGCAGTAGACTGCAGTATAGGCCCGGCGGAAGTAAATTATGTCTGTTGGTTGAATTGGAAAATGAGCAGGAGATAATTTTTTTGAGTTTGAATGCATGTATGTGTGAGCCTTTGTTTGTTTTAAAGAGATTTTAATCTTTAAAATTGGTAAAAATCCTTGTTTAATTGTGCAGAAAAGTTATGGTCAGATATATTTTTTCTTACATTTTGAATTATAATCAAATATTTTATTGAAATGTAAAATTTGTTATTCTCATTCAGCCATGTACACATACATACGTTGTTTGTATGATTTTTGTCATGTTTCCGCCTGACTTAGTTTTTGACACCAAAGAAAACTTTAAATTTATAAGACAAAAGGGTAGAAATTTTATTAAGTGTCATTAGATGGTTACGATGACAATATGGTTTTTGGGTTTTGTGGCCAACAAAAACTATAATAATTTTTGGATGCCAGTTGCTGTTTCATAGTTTTTTTACCCCGAATTTTTTTTTCACCAAAAGTTTTTTTCACTAAATATTAAAAAATTACAAAAACAAGATAATAAGTTTCGGCACAGGTGAATATAGCTCTCTAACTTGTTTTTTTGTTTTCTTTTGAAGGGAAATGTTTAATTATGGTAGATTCACACACGGCAAATATTTACTCAAAAAAGCTTAACCACTTTTTTTGATATTGTTTACTCCTACGAGTGTTTTGTAAGATCAAACAGCATTAAATAAAATAAAACTAAATATTTATTTTAAACCACTCTAAATAGGATACGTTTTTTGAAATAAATAAAAGCATTCAAATACATTTACAAATTTACAACAAATATTATTTGTATAGTTCTAATCAATAGTGATGAATTTATGAACCTTTTCAGGAAACCCTTTCATTAAGGGTATTATTGAGCTTTCTGTCACTTTGTTCGAATAGGTAGGGCATCTACGTTTATAACCTAACACACTTTAGGACACCTTTTTTGTGGTCTTCAATTCTCTTTTAACTATATCCCAATATCTCTCCACTGGCCTTAGCTCTAGGAAGTTTGAAGGATTTGCCTCTCTTGGTACAAATACCATCATTGTTCTTGTACCACTCAATACCTTGCTTCCATAGGATGCCAAATCAGGCCAAAAGTAAGTAGACACATTAAGAAGTCTTATAAACGAAAGCATCCTCCTTTGTAAACATTCCTTGATGTTAATTTCGGTATTTATAGAGCCCTTTGTAACAAATGTTTGGCATCTTTTGCCGCAACTGCATATAACTTGTCATGCCAAGAACTTTTTTGGAAAATTTTCTGCTTTTGGGCCCTAAGCCTTTCTACAACATTCCCTCGAGCATCTGCAACATAAAAATATTGACCCGGAAACTGCGAACATTTTTCCATACGTAAGTTTCGTCATCCACTTTGCAGCAGGTATATTTTTTGTATAAAATTTAACTGCAATTTCCGTACTCTGTTTTTGGTCTCTAAATTTTTATCAGCTTTCCTTTCAGGAACTTTTTGAGCCCTGTATGTTTTTAAACCTTCAATGGCTTTAACTTTTCGTACCCAATAGTCCGAGTACTGACCTAACCGGGCTGCTATCCAACCGGAGGTGTTGGGAGCTTTTTTGAAAATGCTTTTTTTGGCTTTAGAAACATCATGTGGGCCATTCCTTCTACCTGAACCAGGTTTTCTATCAAAGGACAAGTTCTGCCGCTACTCTTTAATAACATTGGAAACAGTTTGACTGCAGACCTTTCAATGCTTGCCCAACTTTTTGTAGGAACAAGTTGGGTTTTGTTGAAAATATTTAATAATTTTAGTACGCACTTTTTTCTGATCACTCATTTTAAACAGCAAATGAACATAATTAACATTAAACATAATAAATGACATGCTTTTTAAAGGTAACTTGATAAAACAAAAAAAAAAAAAAATCAAATAATACTATAAATACAATTAAATTGTTTTATATCATAAATTCCGCTAACATTGCAGTGTTTTCTATACTACTTACAAATATTTTAGTTAATATTTTCATTTTAGTTTGCAGTCTTTCGACAACATCTATGTAAGACAAAATTTGTATATAAAATTTGTGACGAGCAAAAGTCGTGGGCACTTGTTTTTGCCTCACAGTAATTTAAGAAATAAATGAATTACATTTTTTTATTTTTTTTATTCAAATTTGTATTCAAATTTGTATAAACATTAGTTTGTATTGGTTACTATATAAATTTGTCTAAACGTTATTTGTATTTAGTATAAGTAACGCCACCTAGTAGTAATTAGGGAAAACAAAACAAATATCAGTACACTTAGTTTGCAACCATGGTACAGTTACACCGCTGTGTATTAACTACTGTGTATGTATGCATGGTTGATCTGCCCTATAAAAGGAGAACATTTGTGAATAATCGGTCAGTCAGCCAGCAGCCGGCGAAGAGGTAAGATCTTATTTAGCTGTCTAGGGGTTATACCTCTTACAATTAAATAATATCTCAAACTCCGAGAATAGCGGTTATACCCACTCTCGTAGTTTGCCTTTTTTTCTGGTGAGATTTACTAAAGGTTTTATTAGTCGGAGAAGGGGTTATACCTCTGCCACCTAATAAAACTGTGGTAATTGAGTATTGGTGGGATTCTGTGGTTATACCCGTGCCCAGCTTACTCAATCATCTTCCCACTCCGGTACTCCCTCTTGTTGACGCCCGTGGTGGTGCCGCGGTCAACGGAGAGAATCCCTGCGGCCTAAGACGTAGAGAGTATATACGGGAAGCCTTTCCCCGTCATCGCCGTACCTCCGTGAGAGAGTACTACGGGAAGCCTTTCCCCGTCATCGCCGTACCTCCGTGAGAGAGTACTACGGGAAGCCTTTCCCCGTCATCGCCGTACCTCCGTGAAAGAGTACTACGGGAAGCCTTTCCCCGTCATCGCCGTGCCCCCCTCTTCGTAACAGTGTACTACGTCTGTCGGTGGCTAACGTCATAATAAAGTGTTGTGTTAGTGTATAAAATAAAGTACGATTTATAACGTTATAAGAAAAAGAAACTGTCTTTTTAATCCCCTGGCTTAAAATAAATTTTTGTAACGAACCCTGGGAGCCGCGAGCTCTACCCCAGCGTAAGGTGGAAAAACCTGTCGTTACAAATTATTAGATTTAATTTGAAATAATATGCAGCTCCGCCCATCAAGTCAGGCTATTTCAATTATACTTCAAGTTTTAAATACTCTAAAGCTTTTGTCCACTTTAGATTAATTTTCCTGTGTAATACATCAAAAAGTTTAGGATATTTTAATAATAAGCGAAAATGAATGTTGAAATGCTTCTTGTCATTAAGACGAACGTGTTGATTCTTTTAATTGCTAAGTGTTTGTTCTAGTTTTGTGGTTCAACATTGACGGAGACATTATTCCCTTTTGCTATTTTGCATATTATTATAAGTAATTTTAATTTCTCCGTAAAACCATAAAACTAATGGAATCCATTAGTAAAATCCCTTGCAATTTTAAGCTGTACAAACGAACGCATAGATGGATAGATGGATGGATGGATGAATGTGGTGCAGTTGAACGTAATGTTGCAATTGTCTCCATCTGCACCAACATCAACTATAATAATGATGATAATGATGATAGTGGTGGTGGTGGGGATGTTGTTGTTGAAGGCATGCGTTTGCATGCTTCATCAGAATCATTAGAAACAACAAAAATTGCTAAAGATCTATGAGTTTTGAAATGCTTTTTGGTTGCTGTTGCTGCTGTCGTTGTCGCTGGTGTTGTCCTCATCATCATTTTCATTTTCCCTCTAATGACAATTCATGGCAAACACCACAAGTGGCCAAAAAGGCTGAACACACTACCGCCATTCATTCATGAATAATGCAACAATCTTTTTTGCATGTTGCTATGAGTGTTGTTGTTAAGCTACATTTATGGTAATGCTTGGAATTGTTTGGTCATTCACGGTGTCACATCTATGGTTGATGTCAGTTACAATTTTTATTCAGTTTTTTTTCCTTTTTTTTGTTGCTGACAAAACCCCACATTGAGGCTGTTTCAATGGATACACCACAACGATGATGAGGTTTTGGTGGCTATAGCAATTTTTTATTTTGTGTGTTGCAGAAAAAACAATCTATTTGAAGTTTTATCATTTGTATGCATCAACACTTTGAAGTATGCCAGAAAAAGGGAATTTTATATCTATACTGTTTTCCAGTTAACCGTTAAAAGTATAGCTTTAAAAAGGATTGTGGTCTGAAAATAAAAAGATTTATCTGCATGTAGCAGATCCTTAATGTTATTTACTTAATCCTTACAACAACAACAACAATGACAATGGCAAGAGTAGCAGAAACCAAAAGAAATTGAACGTAATTATATTAATGTAAAATTTGTATTATTTCATTCACCTGATTCACCAGATTAGATACAATTTGTATGAGTGTATCTGCATCCGGGTGTGAGTGTGTGCATTATAGAAAAGTACTTATGTAAATTAAGTTTACTTACACACATACGCACACACACACACATACACACTCAAACTTTGAATAGTATTTGTGTGCAGAAGTAGGTATGTATGGATGTATATTCAAGTGTATGCATCAGTTTAAGAGCATTAAAACAACGCTAATCACTTTGTTTGCCAAACCACATCTAATCAAATTAAGTACATTTCGTTCGTATCATTTTATGCGAATTCGCAAGAACCAGAGCTGAGAAGAATGAGATTGTGTAAGAGGAGGAAGGCATGTAAAGGAGTGTGGAAATTTAACATTTGTTTATTTAGCTATTTACGAACATTGTAAACTTGTAAAGTGCTTTGAGGTTTTCGTTTCGAAAATCCGCTTTTATTAATTAAAGAAACTGCAAATAGTTTTCATTGTACTGTTGGACTTTGATTGTTGCAATTTATTTCATTCTTAATGATATTTTTCCATGTATAGTTAAGACCGATTAGTTATGTTTTAAAGGAGTTTGTGCCAGTGGGAATGTTAGTAATTAAGTAAGTAGGTGGTTTAAGATTAGTTTAGCTTAGTTGCTGAGGAACCAGCCCTTTTACTGTACTAGTTCATTCATTTGAAAAGTACAATCAACAATAACCAAGATATCTACGATTTTCACTGTTTAATTTAATGTCGTATTTCAGAACAACACGTTTTTATTAATTTCTTATTATTTGAATGACTTCAATTTATACATTTATTTTTGGATTATTTGACACCTAAGGACTGAGATTGAAACATTTTTAACATACAAATATGTTAATAAAAACGAAACCACTAAACTTACAGTTTTGAATCTTTTTTTATTTGATTGAAATTATTGTTACAATTTACAAAAAAAAAAAAAAAATATTTTTATAGTTCTAATCACTAATGATGAAATTTTTAACCTTTTTCGAAAACCCTTCCATTTCGGTCTTTATAGTGCTTTATGTCACTTTGTTCGAACTGGTTGTCCATATCCGTTTAAAATCTACCACACTTTTGGACACCTTTTCTGTGCTCTTCAATTCTCTTTTAACAAGAACCCAATATCTCTCCACTGGACTCATCTCCAGGCAGTTTGGAGAAATTGCCTCTCTTGGTACAAATACCAAATTATTGTTCTTTTACCACTCAAGACCTTTCTTACCATAGTGACAGATGCCAAATCAGGCCAAAAATAAGTGGACACATTAAGACGTCTTATGAATGGAAGCATCCTTTTTTTTAAACATTCCTTGATGTAAATTTCGGTATTTATAGAGCCCTTTGCAACAAATGTTTGGCTTTTTTGCCGCAACTGCATATTACTTGCCATGCCAAGAACTTTTTGGGAAATTTTGTTTGCAATTGAGCCCTAAATTTTTTTACATTCCCTCGAGCATCGGCAACATAAAACAAGTAAGAAAGTATGGTCGGTCAAGCCCGACCATAAAATACCCTACACTAAGTAAATGAGCAAAAAAATGTTTCTTTCAAAATTTCAATAATTTATATTCATGAGTGATTTTCGGAAGTGGGCCTTATATGGGAGCTATGAGCAATTATGGACCGATCACCATGAAATTAGGCGGTGTGATTAATGTCTATATGAAAGTCATTTGTGTTGCATTTTATGTGTATACCAACATTTTAAGGAGATTTATGCTCGTTAAAGTGATTATCGGAAGCAGGTCTTATATGGGAGCTATGACTAATTATGGACCGATCATAACATAATTTGGTGACATAAATTCGGAGAAAACCTTGTGTAGATATCTATATAAATTAAACATTTATGACCGATAAAGTCCAATTTCGGGAGGACATTTGTATGGGGGCTATGTGAAATAATGAATCGATTTCAGCCAATTTCAATAGGCTTGGTCCTTGGGCAGAAAAAATGTTATGTAAATGTTATCGAAATATCTTCAAAACTGCGACCTGTACTCTGCGCACAATTCTGAGTCGATCGGTATACTTTCAGGTGGGTGTTAGACTAATATTTTTGGGCGTGACAAACATCTGCACAAATCCATTATAACCTTCCCACTATGGTGGTGTAGGGTATAAAAATTGAACCAGAAGCTACGAAAAATTTTCCATACGTACATTTCGTCATCCATTATGCAGCAGTTATACTTTTAGTATAAAATTTGACTTCAATTTCCGAGCTCTGTCTTTGGCCTCTAAATTTTTAGCAGAGTTCTTTTAGTCTTGTAGGCTTTTAAACCTGCATTGGCTTTAACTTTTTGTACCAAATAGTCCGAGTACTGACCTAAACGGGCAGCTTTCCTACCGGAGGTGTTGGGAGCTGTTTTGAAAGTGCTATCTATTTTTTGGCTTTAGAAACATCATGTGGACAATTCCTTCTACCTGAACCAGGTTTTATGTCAACGGACAAGTTCTCCCGGTACTGTTTAACAACATTGGAAACAGTTTGATAGCAGACCTTTGATTGTGTGGTCAACTTTTTGTAGGACCAAGTTGGATTTTGTTGAAAATATTTAATATTTGAAAAGCATGTCAGTTATTATGTTTAATGTCAATTATGTACATTTGTTGTTAATCTGATTAAAATGAGTGACCAGAAAATAGTGCGAACTAAAATTATTAAATATTTTCAACAAAATCCAACTTGGTCCTACAAAAAGTTGACCAAACAATCAAAGGTCGGACAAGTTCTCCCGGTACTGTTTAACAACATTGGAAACAGTTTGATAGCAGACCTTTGATTGTTTGGCCAACTTTTTGTAGGACCAAGTTGGATTTTTTTGAAAATATTTAATAATTTTAGTTCGCTCTATTTTCTGGTCACTCATTTTAATCAGATTAACAACAAATGTACATAATTGACATTAAATATAATAACTGACATGCTTCTCAAAGGTAACTTGATCAAAAAATAATCAAATAATACTTGGGTTAAAAGTTTTAATGAAAAACGTGTGTTAAGAATTTTACAATCTCAGTCCTTAAGTGCACTTTCTAAAGCAAAGATAAGTCAATTGGTTACTTTTTACATCTCAAGAAATCTGGTGTGAAGTTGGTTTTCACTTTAGAGTATATAACCATCATCTCACTCTTGTGTGGAAAACCACACAAACTTAATCTTTGTTACACATTTTATAAACAAATCAGTTAAAAAAAGCGGCAATTGATTCAAAATTTATTGTTGTTGATGATATATTTAAAAAGTAACGTTTCTATTGATCTGATTGGAAGAATCAACTTCCATAGAGGCCAGTAAAGCCCATTATGATTTCTTATACCTCTACACCTTCATTTCCATCTCAATGATAAGGCTATTTTCATGATATTTGCATATATTGACTATGCATTCCATTTTGATGGCCTAATCTAATCCATTAACAGCCATGGATTTATGCCCCTAAATGTGGCCGGGTTCCTAGTGAAAAGTAAGAATGGAATTAGTACACTAATAAAAAATTTTCCCTTTTAACTCAATGTAGTTTATTTTAAATAATTCGTTCATAGAGTTCAGATCTATTTTCGATGTTGTTACAACAAATGTTTCTATGCGATTGTTAAACAACCTTTAAAGAAAGAAAGTAAAATATTTACTTTTTTATATAAGCAGCAAAGTAAAATTATACATTAACATATTTGGTAACTAAGGATCCAATTGGCAAGTAAATGCCAATTAAGGCTTTCAAATATGCCCTTTTCGTATTGGTATACGAAACTAATAATAATTCTACTGAGTGTTCAAAAATATACAGAAAAATATATGCTGTACTAAGAAGGCATCATTTGGTTTATCAGTTCTTGTTATTTCTAATTATTCCTTTTTTTTTGCAATAGTGATTATGTTGCTAATGAAAAAAAAAGTAAAACTTTTCAAATAATCCTCTGATAGATAGCAAAACTATGGCATCATTCATATTATTTACTGGCCTCAACATTTCACTACCAATTATCCAACTTCATGAGTACGAACAACATTTATATATGTGAGTGTGTAACTACATACATGGGTAAAAGCATGTTTTAGCCAATTAGTAATACATTGTGAAACATCCTGATTATCAAGTGCTAATTACTGCAAAAAAATAAAAGAAAAGTTCTTAGAAAACATTGTATGAACACATGTACTTCGACTACTCCTTAATAAGTTCACTTGATATCACAACGGAAGCTGAGGGTGGGTGTTAGAGAAGATGCGTTTTCCATAAACAAAATAAAATGTAAGAAAAAAACTTTAACATATATAAATTTGTTCTTCTATCGAACTAATTATCTACTTTTGTTCTTAAAAACTTACTTTTTCATTTGTTTATGTGATTTATAACGAGAGAGATGGAAAAAAATAATAAAAACAAAACTTTGCTGCTGACAATGATGTTCATTATCAGTTTTGTTGTTAAAACAAATGTACATTAGGCCTGATATGAAAAAATAATTTTGTATTTGATATCATTAAAATTGAAACTCATATAATATTGTTAAAAATATAATTTTTTAAGAATTTAAATATTTTTTTGCAAAAGTCTAAAAATAATACTTTTTTAAATTGTACAATGGCCATAAGAATTTTTATTATCCAATTGGCTGTAAATATTTTATCAATAAGTTTTAAATAATAGTCAATAAAATTATAGCCATTCACGACAATGCTATTTCTAAGGGCAGGTCTAATTTACATAGATACATTTTATTTTCCTTGCGTACAATAAATTTTTTGTAATTATTGCTTCACTACACTTACACATATAACTCATATCTGTTGCTAATGATTTCTATTTTATTTTCTTTGAATTTATAAAAATAAAATTAAAACGAATGTATTTGATTAATGCACCATTGTATCAGAACAAGTAAAAAAATTTAATAAAAAAAACAAATACAAAAAGTAAGAGAGCTGTATTCAGCTGTGCCGAATCTTATATTCCCTTCACAAAGTTATACTTTAAAATACAAATTTTCAATATTTTTAAGTGAACAAAATTTTATGTCAAACATTTTTTTCAAAACTTTTCTCTATTTTGTAAAAATTTTTTTTTATTATCATGAAATGAAAAATCTATCATTAGATATCCATATTGTCTAGATTAGAGTTTCCAAAAAACCAAAAAATTTCAAAACCGCGGTTTCGGTTTTAAAAAATTTAAAACCGATCGGTTTCGGTTCGGTTTTGTGATAATTTATTAACTATTAAATCAGTTGATAATATAGGAAATGCTATACAAATTTAATGTTCAAACTTGGCGAGTGTTCAAGAGGATAAAGGAAATTGGTACTTTTTCTTTAAATGGTACCTTTTTAATACATTAAATTAGTTAAAGTTGGCTAATATGCTTCTCAAAAAAGAAATAATCAGGAATAGCGTGCTCAATTTTATTATGATACCAAAAATGGAGAACTAAAATAAACTAAGGAGTTGTTCAAATAGTACTTTTTGAATTTTCTATAATATTGAACCTAAAATCAGGAAATTACTTTGAAATTTCAAACTTGACAGTAGAAAATTGTTACTTTTTCTTCTAATGGTACTTTTTATTATATTAAATTATATTGCTTCTGAGTAAAGAAAGAATCAAGGATAGTGGGCATAATTATATTTAAGTAACAGAAACTATTATTGAAATTTCTATAATAATGAACCTATAAGCAGGAAAGTAAACACATATGATCCTGACTGAGTTTATAAAAAAGGGATTTGCAGGTACTTTTTCCAACTAATAGAAACGCGAATTCAAAAGGTATAATTAATGTTATTGTTTCTTTATTGTAAAGGTACTTTTTGAATATTTTATAATAATAATTCTTAAAATTGAAAATTAGGCAGAAATGATTCTGAATGAGTTAGAATTCACAAAAGGTGATTATAGTGGTACCTTTCTTTTGTATTTTCTATAATAATGCACACAGATATATGAAATTAGACATTCATGATGCTGAGTATAAATACAAAATGTGGGTCTTTATGGTACTGAATTCACATTACAATGTATCAATAAACATGAAACTAGAGACATATTTTCCTGAATTAGTATTAATTTACAAAGGGAGACTTCTTCTAATTGGGGTGGCGAATCGCACCGGGTCAGCTAGTACTCCATGCTTTTATCGGACATTTAAAAATACCTAAGTCTTTGTTACAAAAATTTTTCATTAATTGGCCTGAGAAAAGTAGCCTGCTACATCATCGATTTGTTTTTAGAGATATTGGATGAATAATTGGATGAAAAAGTTTGTTTCTCATTTCTAAATTTTGAATTTTTCTACTGAAAATAGATTAAAAGTAAAAACCGAAGAATAATTGTCGGTTTCGGTTTTAGGGCTTGAAAAACCGCGGTTTCGGTTAAAACCGAACTGGAAACTCTAGTCTATATCAATGACTTAGTACCCAGCAAAAACTTTACTTACAAATAAGCCGAAAAATACGGGGAATTTGAGGATCAGTAGTCTGTCTCTTTGTCTACTAGAATAAGTACTTATTTTTGTTCGCAATGTCCCAAAAGTAATCCTTTATATTTTGGCCGGAAATAAGTTGATTTGTTAGTAGAATTATTTATACAATTATGTATTTACAAATGAAAAATGTAGAAATTACAAACGGAAAGACAAACTAGCCACTCATGGTGATTCGGTGATTTTTGTGATATAGGGTTATATGCAGGGTAGGGTCAATTATAGACCGATCCTCACAATAGTTCGTAGAACCATTTAAGTTCATATTCTACTTGCTTGTGTCCAATTTCATCACGATATTAATTGCAATAAGACAATTAAGAATGTTCAAGTCATTTTCTGAGGAGGACATTGTATGGAGACTAGGGACAAATGTTGGTCGATTTTCGCCATACTTTACACTTTGCCCAAGCCCTCATTGTTTTTGTAAATGCTCTTAGCTATAGGCTGTGTGTTTCTATACTCAATACAGCACTTAGCACTAGCAATATGAAATACACAAACAACTTTGTTTTTTGTAGATTTTCAATGTCTACACGCAAGTGCAAAGCTACAACACTTTCGTATGCTTTGCTCGTAAACATTGACGACAGCGATCATCAGTGTAGATTTTGTTTTTGTTTATCGTATGGTATCGTTTAAAAAAGTGTGTATTTTTTTCATTGTTCTTTGTATGTTTGGTTTTTACAAAAAAAAAATTGCATAAAAATTAGTTTTTCTTTAAATGTATTGGTATTTGCTCTTCCATAAGGAACTTTTGGGCACCCCTGCTTTACAGTATAATTTCAGAGTACTTTGAACAAATTTGTACAACATTTTATCAGGATTACTTCATAATCTCCATGTTGATGCTCAAATAGTATTTTGGGGGACATTTGTATGGGAACTAGAGAAATAATGTTCCGGTATTGACCATTTTCAACACCAAACCAACCTTATCAACAAAAGGTAGTTGTGGAAAATTTAAGCCAGCTAACTAATTTAGTTTGGTTCCTATCGCATTTTCAACAGAATGAAATACAGACGGAAGGACATAGCTAGATGGTCTTAGATTCTTATGGGTCTGCGATGAATATTTCTATGTGTTACATTCGGAATGACAAAACCAATATCCCCTCATCTTTTTTAATGGTGAGTATAAAAATACAAATCAAATTACAATTTCTGCTAAATTTAACACGTTTGTTATTTTGTTTTAATTACAAACTATTTTGTTTCCTTTTTTATGGATTTTTAAATCAGAAAAATAAAAAAACCTTATGTTTCCTTTCATAATGTTTTTTTCGACCAAACATTAATGCCTACCATAGAAATATTAAAATATAAAAACATAAATTATTTGTTTATATAAAGATTTATGAGAATGGAATTTATTTTCGTGAATTAACCGTTTATGATCCGTTCGCTAAACAATTTTGATGTGACTATTTTACAAGAATCGTATTTGTTCCATAGTATATATTTATAAGACATTTTTATGAAATTTATGCGAGTTTAAGTGAAGTTTTGGATAAGACTATATGTGTGCTATATAAATTGTTGGACCGCAACCTACAATATCTTGTAAAGGGAGATTGTTTATATAAATAAGCATATTTATTGCAGTTAAAGCTATTCTCGAAAATGGATTTTTGCCATGATTACGAAATATCTTGACATTTTCAGTCTTATCGATTTAGCACAGAAAACACATTAGTTGATTCAAAAATTTTTGTTTTTGTAACGAGAGTTTAAAAAAGTTTTGTCGTTATATGCAGTGCTGTTGTTGTTCTATTTGATAAAAAATTAAATAAATATGTTAATAACGGCAAATCACGATTTTTACTGAAAAAAAAGTGCAAAATACATATGTGTGGAAAACAACACACGAGCGTTAACAACGTAAGTTTTTATGAGAAGGTCAAATGTGATCTATGGTCAATTATCCCTGATTATCAGACAATTATACATCATATTGTTAACTTATATATATGAAAGTTATTTCAGTTATTTATTAATCATCACATATTTCTATAGACTTCTCCTGTGGTACAAATTGAGCTCATGTGAAAATTTTATTTTAATGTGTTTTTAAAAAATTTTTGTTTTGAATGATTGAGAATTTGTTAAAAGTGTTTAAAATCGTTGTTAAAATCGAGGTGAAAATTTACTAATGAAGAAGATCAAAAAATTGTGCTTACCAAAAGTACTGCTTATTATGTAATTTCAGCTTTATGAACAGAATTTGTATTAATGAAACTATGTATTAATTAAATTTAATATTCATTAATTTTATATAAGGCAGCTGTAATGTTGTTTCCAAAAAAAAAGGAAGAAAAAAATTGTAATTTATTATGGAAAATGAAAAAATAACAACATTAGCAACATGCACGTTTCATTTTTAATCCATGACATACAAAGTTATTTTCTTAATGACTTTATTCCAGCTTATTTCTCATTTTTGTTACATTTTGTTTCGATCAAGGATAAACAATGACATAAAGTAGGCACACATACACACCTATATTATTCCATTTATACCCTGCAGTTCATTGAACTAGTTTCGCCACATCGAATTAGCCACTGAGCACTAATACTAGTGAATTTTCAACCCACAGTAAACGTGAATTTAACATGCGTCATTGCAGGTGGTCGATTGGCACACTGTGCATAACACTGCACTAGTGAATTTAATCCTCTCGTGTTATAGTCAAATGCGAACTAACAGCCCTACCTAAATCAAAGCGTAAGGCGGAACGTTTTTTTCCGCTTAGCTTTAACGCTGAAATGTCATACCTAAATAAGAGCGGCAACGCTACGTCAAACAATAAAAATAAGGTTATCAAAAAAATAAATGTAACAACACGGATTATTTAAACAATCAAGTACATTATAGTATTGGTGTTTCTGATTTTTGTGTTGTGATTTGTAAACTAAAATGTTCTAAAAAAAAAATATGAAAGTTTTAAAAATGAGTTTCTTGCATATTTGTTTCTTCTTTTGTATGTATGTGTTTACATTTGAAGCGCTGTCAAAATCGGATTTTCCAATTGCAAAGCGTTGCCGCCGCGTTATTTCGCTATGCTGCATAAAAATTGTATGGGCATGAGAATTTTTGACAACTCAAAAACGCTTTCCGCTCTAATTTAGGTATGCTTGTAAGCCACAGAGTTCCATTTGTTGTTAAGAATTGCATGTGAGTTTACTCTTAATTCTAGAATTTTCTTGATCATATGATAAAACAAAATAAAAACCAACGGCCACATTTAGCATTACATGATTTTTTTTCACAAACTTAAGGCGAATATCTGACTATTGTTTATTACTAAATACGCGGAATAAATGTAGTGTAAATGGTAACCATGTAATTGCCACTTTAGTTGAGACAGCGAACAAGTTTGTTGTACAAGTAGTAATATGGCACTTTTCAAACTGCTGGGTACTTGCATACATACATATACACACAAACAACTAAAGAATGCTTTAAATAAGTGCGAGCAAAAACTCTCTCATTCTGATGATTGATGTTTTAAGAAGGATGCTGCTGCTGCTACTGCTGCTTCTGGAACTTATTCTTAATTTCTCTTTGTTATGTTGTGTTGTTTTATTGAAGTAACAAATTATTTTTATCGTTAAGAATTGATTACTTTATCGTAACCTTTAGCCCTTAATGAAACATAAATATTTTGACAGCAACAATAATAATATTGAGGTGTCACCCATTCTTTTAATTTGATGCCATCGTGCTCGGAATGATTGTTTGAAGACATTTCTCACCTAGTTATTAAAATCTAGCTGGAAATTATATAAAAATTTACTCTCATTTTCATTTTCATTTACGTAGCACCAGAGTAGAGTTTAATTCTGATGGTGATGATGATTCTTGGTTTTGAATTCTCAACACGTTTGGATTTTACGCACGTATTTTACTTTTATGATTCCTTTGACACCACATTTGAACAGACTCTCTACAGATACTGCTACCATTTGGTATTCTTTTTCATTATTTATTTGGTTGTAGTACTTTGGAAAATTTTATTTCTGCAAAGTAATTATAAAGGAATGAATTCAGTTGATTTAAATTTGTGTAGTAAGTGACTCGAAACGAAGAATTTTGTTTAAATGTATCAACAGTACACAATGTTATGCTTAAAGTGACCAGATGGTTTTTACCAAAAAAAAAAAAATGGGATGTGATGCATGAAAAATTTGGATTTCTTGGATATTAGGGTTGGTCAAATGCAAATCGCGAATCTTGTTCTATTTGTCATTCCAAGAAACTTTGATAAGAAACCATACACATTTAAAGTGAAAAAAGTCAAAATACATATAATAAATGGTGCTAAGTTTGATTTTGGGCAAGTTTTAATTTGCGAAATAATTGCAAATTGCAGAAGTCGTTTACTCGGTCAACAATACAAAATCCAATTGACCAACTTTAGAATGTTGTGCCTTGATGTCTCTTTCTTTTAGAAATGGTTTTAATTAGTTATACTTTTTTGAAATTAAGTTTAATCCCTGTCGCAGGGGATAATTTTTTCTTCATGAAATTTATTTAGTTTTCTTTTTTACGATATAATTGGTCAATTCACAAGGTCTCTTATCAGTCATATTTTCATAATGTCCTAATATATCACGAATCGGCGGCTCGGCTTAACCGACTCTTGGGCATTCGGCGTTGGTCTTTGCTGGTTGGTTACGATAACACAATAAACATAGCATAGAAAGTAGTATTATTTTAGGACATTTTTTGCTTGAAAAGCAATAAAAACCATTGTGAAATATTACGACATTATGACAATATGACATGAAAGAGACCTTGTGAATTGACCAAATATATATACAAGGTTAGTATAAATGTTTTTAAATTTTGTTAAGTTCAACAAATTAAAAATTTACAAGAAGTATTTAGTATGAATAAGTTTTTGTATAGACTTCACAAAGATTTATCAGAAAAATAAATGACGATTGTTGTCATAATGAAGCACTAATGCTAATAAATGGGGACTATACCTGATCATTTTTTTATCTTGACAACCATTTTGATGTTTTTCATGGCAAAAATTGACATAGGGTTAAGTAGTTCGTAGCAATAAAATGTAGAAACAAGCAAGAGAGATATATTAGGCTGGGCCGAATCTTATATACCCTTCACCAAACTATACTTCAAATAAAAATTTTAAATATTTTTAGGTAAACAAAATTTATTTATGTTCCAGTTGTTTTTTTTCATTTTTTGTAAAAATTAAATTTTCGAATTTTTTTTTTAAATTTTTTATATATGAATTTTTTTTTTTAATTTAAAATTTTTTTTTTTTTTTTGAATTTATTTTTTTTTTTAAAATATTGGACGAAGAAAACTTTTGGTGAAAAAAAAATTCAGGTTAAAAATTTTTTCCCGATTTTGACTCATTGTAGGTCCAACTTACTATGGTCTTATATACGTCGTTGCAAAAGTCTTTTAAATATCTGTCATTAGAAATCCATATTGTCTATATTAATGACTTAGTAATCCAGATATAGGTAAAAAAATAGGTAAAAAATCGATGTTGTCCTAGTTTTTTCCTTATATCTCAGCCATTTGTGGACCGATTTTCTCGATTTTAAATATCGAAGGTGAAGGGTATAAAAAGTAATGTTTAATTCTGACCATTGCAACAAAAGTAGTCCAACTGGACTATACTTGGTATGCTTTTCAATTCTTTCCATATTATATAACAATAAATGCTTTTCAATCTGATCAGACGGCATATTTATTTATTTTAGAAAAAATTACGGGACTTCTTGTTTTTCAGTATTTTAATTGTATACAAAATCTCGAGCACTTGATTTTTGATAAGATTTCTGTGTATACTTTCGACGCACTGATAACAAATGTTGTTTTTCAATGACGCACGATACATCGAAATATATGATAATGCAAAGCATAAACTTACAGTTATTTGCAATCGCATAGTTTCTTATGCATTATTTTTTGACTCTGTGTAACCTCATAAAACTTTTAGATATCAAAAGTCTATGCGTAATGTCACTCTTTAAGACCTTGTATTAAAACAAAACGTGCATTATACATATGGGGCATTTCAACTAATGAAATTGATGTCTTCCGATTGTGATGAAATTTGCACCATGGTTAGTTCTATTGAATAGTAATTCAGACACTTTTTCAACAAGATCGGTCAAGAACTTTCTGATCTAAAGGGGGTTAAAATTTGAATTTGGCCAAGCAGGTGTTTTCTCTCATCCATGTAACTTATTACCTATTGTTCTTAGCAAAATGTGTCCCAAATAGTTTAGCTATTTCTTTAATCTTCCGGGAAAAAAAATAAAAAAATTTTGTAATTTTTTTTCCAAAATCAAAAACTTTTTGACTTTTTTTTCTCAAAAGAAAGCTTAGATATTTTCCTTAAAGACCTATTTGGTCGCTTAGTGGGATGCGAGTGGTATATCTATCAAAATAAATGTTTTGTAACTTTTTTTCAAAATGGGACCTTTTTTAATTTTTTTTTTTTTTCTGCTCAAAAGAACTAACTATGGTCCAAATTTCATCCCAATCGGAAGACATCGATGTCAAAAGTTGTTTCACTTGATATGAAATACCCCCCTCCAGTCTACAAAACCAAATTATCTTTATTTGTTAAGTATATAAAATGACAAAAATAATAATATTGTATTAGAAAAATAAAAATATGTGCATAAAACATGTAAGAGAGCTATATTCGGGTCTGCAGAATTTTATTATACCCTTCACCAAATTATACTTAAAATAAAATTAAAAAATTTTTTTTTTTATTTTTAAATTTTTTTTTTTTTCGAAATTGTTTTCCATTTTTTTTTTTTTTAAATTGTTTTGAATTTAAATTTTTTTTTTTTAATTTATTAGTGAGCAATATTTATGGCAAAAAAATAGTTTTTTGTGAAAAAAAAAAATTCGGGTTAAAAATATTTTTCCCGATTTTGACCCATATACTATAGCCTTATTTACATAGTTGCAATGGGCTTTGAAATATCTATCATTAGACATTCATATTGTGTATATTTATGATTTAGTCATCGAGATATAGATCAAAAATAGGCCAAAAAAAAAGAGGTTGTTTCGGATTTTTGCCCATATATCCGTTATTTATGGACGGATTTTGCTTATTTTAAATAGGAAACTTCTCGAAAGCATGTCTGGCAGAATTATTGAAGATTTGGATCCCGAAGATATCTGGGGTCTTCAGAAAGTTGATTTCAACAGATAGACGGACAGACAGACGGACATAAATTAATCGACTCCGCTATCTATAAGGATCTAGAATATATATACTTTATAGGGTCGAAAAATTATATTGTGGAAATTACAAACGGAATGACAAACTTATATATACCCATCTCACGAAGGTGAAGGGTATAAAAATATCATGACGAAAAATATATTCAACAACCGACGGTTATAGCTGGATCGCCTTTGGGTTTCATAAGGACCCAAAATATATATAAGTTATGGGGTCTATAACGATTAGTCAATGTGTCCTGATGGAAAAAAAACTGAAAAGTAATATTTTCTTTAAGGCAAGGTGTTTCCTAAACCTGCTTCTCAGATAAAAAACTTGCCTGATTACAAAAAATCATCAGTACATACATATGTATATCATTTAGTAATAGACAGAATTCTTTTAAGTATCTGCTTTATACTACTTGCACAAAATATTTGAAACTGAAAAGAAACCAAAAAATATGTTTCTAAGTAGTAGTAGTGGCTACACCGAGTAGAGTAGATTGTGTGGTAGTAAGTTAAGTAAAAATAAAAAAAATAAAATAAAATACTTTCATACTCTCTTATTTCTTTTTGTTGTTGTTGCTGTTGCTGTTTAATGTTAACAAATTTTCATCAGTTTGGTAAACAAATTTTCTTATTATTTACTCTTATGTATTTGTTGTATGGGAATTCAATGACTATAAAACTTCTAATGCCAAATACACATTTATACATACAAATATACAATACTCTACCACATACTTTCCTCAGGATGAGTAAGCACTAGTAGAGACTCATACATACACAGATGTGTAAAAAGTACAAATACAAGTACATTTAAATAGATTACACAGACCTTGATACACACGCACTCTCTCTCTAACATTTGGTGTATTTGCACATGTATTGTATAAAAAGGATCTAAAGAATGCCACGTGTTGCATATTAATTTTTGTTGAAATTGAAAAATAAATAATGCCCTAAAAAACCAAAAAGAAAATAAAGTGAAATGAAAAGTAAAAAAACAATAAGAAAAAATAGAATTACAAACAAGCACGTTAAGAAAGGTCGGTAGCTAAATAATGAGAAATTCCTTTTACTTTATTCTGTTGTTATGTGTGTGTGTGTGTAAAAGAGTGTGAATGTATGAATGAATTTCTTTTTTTTTATTTATATAAATTATGTGAAAGAAAACGTTACGGTAGAGTTACTTTGAATCCATTTGACATGATTTTTATTTACATTTATCAATGCCTTATCAACGGGTGCAGACAAACTAAAATGTAAATTGTCATTCAAATTGTTAAGAAATATTGAAATGTATCTTTTTAAATTTTTAATTATAAATACCATTAAATTATTTAATTTTTAATTTAAATTTCAACAAGTGTTTCTTTTAATAAATCTCCTAAAATTTCTTTAATAACAACAATTTTATTTTTTTAGTAATACTCGTACGTTTTTTTAGTAATACTTATACTAATAACCTAAAAAAATATACATTGTTATGTTTAATACTCAAAAATAAGTAAAAACCCAATATTTTTTATTTATAACAAAAAAACCAACAGCAACTTGTAAATTACCTACTTTATACTTGTGTATTTCAAATGAGAGAACTCTACTCTCTAGACATTTAAGTAAATTACTATTCTTATAAAAATTCTTTTGCATTATCATCGTCATCGTATTGTGGCTTTTACTTCTCTTTACGTATTTCCCAGTTGAGAGTGAAATTAAAAACACACAAAATATATAAAAAACAGCTCTCAGTTTTGTATTTAAGAAATATTACAATGATAAGATGAGGCAGTATTAACATTTAAACCGGCTGATCAACAATTAAAGCTTTGAAACGAATAAAAATGTACACAAAAGTATTTATAAAATTATCAATGTTCTACACCATAATGTCAATAACACACGCCGGTGAGTCATGAACCACAATAACAACAAAATAAATAAATAAATGTGTAAACATATAAATAAACAATAAAATTTTGTATTTTTTACATCTTTATTTAGCCACGCTTGATTTATGCGTAACCAAACGTGACAATTCACATACAAATTTCCAATATCCAAAAGATAATGAAATTAATACAAATCGTCTCTTATTGAGAGATTGTCCCTCATACCCTTTTATCGATAATGCTGTTGATCATATACGCTCTTTCATAATTGACAAATTGGATTTGGTTCATTTGGAATGGCATATATTGCAGGCTACTTATACTGATAAAGGTTTACTATTCGAAATGTCTTCGAGTAAAGATGTTAGAGAAATTTTAGATCAATTCGCAGTGAAATTGCGTAATAAAGAATGTGTTTTGAAAACAACATATAAGCAGTTCTTTCCGATGGAAATACGTTGAAAGTATATCATTAAAATATTAATTATTTAAGTTAATTATTGTTAATTATTTTAAGTAAAAAACATGTTTTTAATAAAAATAAAGCTAAACATTTTACTAATTTTTTGTGCCTTAAATATAATTTGATATTCGCCGTACTACATTTAATAATTTATTAAAAAATAGAAACATTGATTATATTTTTAGGTAATGTCGCATCAATGAATCCACAGCTTAAGTTCTAAAAAATTTCACACATTAAAATATTAGACGGAAATACTACACATTAATTCTTTGAAATATAAGTCTTATCTTTAAAAATGTTTATAATAAAATTGTTTATAAATAATTTTTTACGATTTTCCATATAAATTTTTTTTGTTTTTTATGCGTGATAATAGTTTTTGCTAAATCATTTGAATCTACTCAAAAAGCAGGATTTGAAGCCTAGAGGCCTTTCAAGACGATTTTGCAAGTCCGAAATGATGCTAGAAAGCTGTAGGGGAAAATCATTCTTGCACAGAATCATTATTTACGATGAAAAATAGATCAAATACAATAATCCGAAGCGTAAGAGATCGTATGTGAAGCCCGAATGAAAACACCAAAGCTAAATATTCAAGGCGCTATGTTAATGCTCTATATTTGGTGGGAGCAAAAGGGTCCATTACAAGCTGCTGAAATCTCGCCAGATCATCACAGGGAACCTATACCGAGCGCAACTGATTCACTTGAAGCAAGAATTGACATAAAAACGCCCATAATATGCGGCCAGACATCAAACCGTGCCCCGTCGGGCTACTGTTTGTTTCGGTCAGTGCAGAACGCTCTCACTAGGATTCGGTTCGAAATCCATATGTTGGCAGAAAGATGGATGGAGGTCATAGCCAATACTTTGAATAAATTTATATTTATACTAGCTGAACCGGCATACAAATTATTTCTAATGAATATTTTGGTTGTTAAATAAATAATAACGAACGTATTCTAAGTGAATTTGGCATTTTAGGTATTTTGAATGCCAAAATACAAACAACATTTTCTGTCGAAAAATATTTAAAAAAAAATGACCTAGCGGTATGAAATGTACTTTACGACCTATTCTCGTACCTATCAAAAATATATTAAAAATTCATAAAAAATGGTAAATATGTATTGATATTTGGATATTGCTCATAAAAAGGGTCGGTTGATGAAAATTTGGGATTATAGGTAATTTTGAATGCCAAATAAAAAAAAAATGCGAATAAAAAGTTTTTGGCAAAAAAATTGTAAATACAAATTCTGGATACGGACACCCTCATGACCTAGCGGTATGAAATATACTTTACGATCTATTCTCATAGCTCCCAAATATACATACAAAATTTCTTAAAAATAGGTTTAGTGGTTTCGGAGAAATTCAAACACAAACATTGTGACACGAGATTTTTATATATTAGATTTACAAATGTTTCAAAATTAAGGCTAAAAATTAAAAAAACCCATTTCTAAATATTTCATTTGCGACCACACAAAGTATATGTATTCTGGATCGTTATAGCCATGTCTGTCTGTCCGTATGTATGTTGAAATCAACTTTCCGTAGCCCCCAATTAACTTACAAACATAATTGATACATCAATATATCGCGAATTCTTTCGGCTCGGTCATTATTTAAAATCGAGAAAATCGGTCCACAAATGGCTGAGATATAATGAAAAAACGGGACAAACTCGATTTTTGGCCTATTTTTAATCTATATCTGAATTACTAAGTCATTAATATAGTCAATATGGATATCTAATGATAGATATTTCAAAGTTCATTGAAACGATGTATATAAGGCATACAATGGGTCAAAATCCGGAAAAATATTTTTTAATCCGAATTTTTTTTTTTTTAACAAAAAAATTTTTTGTCATAATATTTTTGCAAGAATAAATTTAAACAATTTTTTTTTAAATTAAAGAAAAATATAAAAAAAAATAAATAAAAAAAAAAAATTTAAAAATGTTTTTTTTAAATTTTGAAAAAAAAAAATACTTTATTTAAAATTTTAATTTTAAAGTATAATTTGGTTAAGGGTATATAAGATTCGGCACAGCCGAATACATCTCTATAACTTGTTTTACAAATTTTTCCTATATCTCGAAAACTGTACATAGACAATATGTATACCAAATGATAGGTATTTCAAAAGTCTCATTGGCTTTTCCAAAATGGGTATGGTTTTAAAAGTAATTTTTGACAAAAAACTCTTTTCCAAATTAAACCTTTTCGTGCTGCGAAGATTAAATTTGTTAAAGTTTCTGACTTCAAAATAATAATGAAATTAATATGCATTTGCTTTAGACTTGTTTTTTTTTTTTTTTGAATTTCTAAATAGAGACCAATATAAATACGTAATACGTATTAATATTGGTCTCTACGTATTACGTATTTACTTTAAAACAACAGCGTGCTAAACTAATATAAAAAATTGGTCAATTCACAAGGTCTCTTATCATGTCATATTGTCATAATGTCCTATATATCACGACTCGGATGCTTGGCTTAATCGACTCTTAGGCATTCGGTGTTGGTGTCTGTTGGTTCGTTACGATAACACAATAAACATAGCATAGAAAGTAGTATTATTTTAGGATATGTTTTGCTTGAAAAGCTATAAAAACCATTGTGAAATATTAGGACATTATGACATGATAAAAGACCTTGTGAATTGACCAAGTATGTTTTGTACTAGTTGCCCTTTTCACAAATTTTATTTTGTATAAGTAGTAGTGTAATTTGTGTTTTGGTAATTACCCAGCACAAACTCATTTAAAACTAATGAGCTAAAATGCTAACTCATGAATGATATATACTGGCATTGTAACTCATTATTTTATCACAATAGTTAAATAAGTCATTACCACGTTCGCTTTCAAAATAGGGATATAAATAAATTATTACTATTAAATATATTACAAATTGTTTCTAGAAAATTATTCTATATTTACCCAGCAGGAAATGACAATGGGGAAAATGTACTGACTTACTATTGACACAGACACCAGTAGTAGTTACTTGTATCTAAGACAGTGCTATTTACTGTAGAAATTAAACATGTGCCTGTCATTTGAAGTCTACTACTGCCGATAGTACTATTGACTAGGTACTTCTTTTGCGACCATATGTAGACATTTCAACCAGAGACTCACTAGTACATTTTAGTAATTCTAGTCTACACTTTTGGAGCTTTTCTGAAGTAGATGTCGATGATGAAACTGTATATTTTGTTAACATGTAGACACTTCTTTGACAATGTCGCCAAAAAGTCACCTAATAGTCCACATAATTGGAGACTTATAGACACTTGTCTTCAGGTTTCCTTCAGGGTATTTCCTAAGAGATTAAACAAAAAATATTAAATAAATACTTATTTTTAATAAATTTTTTTTGTGAAAAAATCTTTTTATCTTTTGTATATTTTTTTTGGTTAAAATTTAAATTTCTTCACAATCATAGTCTTCAATTGTTGTAAAAATATTAAAATACGTATAATTAAGGACTGATATCGAAAAATTTTTAACATACATACATGTTAATACAAATGAAACGACTAGACCTACAGTTTTGAATCCTTTTTTATTTAATTGAAATTATTGTTAAAATTTACAAAAAAAAAAATATTTTTATGGTTCTAATCACTAATGATGAAATTTTGAACCTTTTTCGGAAACACTTCCATATAGTGCTTTATGTCACTTTGTTCGAACAGGTTGTCCATTTCTGTTTAAAATCTACCACACTTTTGGACACCTTTTTTGTGCTCTTCAATTCTCTATTAACAAGAGCCCAATAGCTCCAGGCAGTTTGGAGAATTTACCTCTCTTGGTACAAATACCACATTATTCTTCTTTTACCACTCAAGACCTTTCTTACCATAGTGACAGATGCCAAATCAGTCTTATGAATGGAAGTAACCTTTTTTTGTAAATATTCCTTGATGTAAATTTCGGTATTTATACAATCCTTTGTAACAAATGTTTGGCTTTTTTGCCGCAACTGCATATTGCTTGCCATACAAAGAACTTTTTGGAAAATTTTGTCTGCTTTTGGGTCCTAAAGTTTTCTTCAACATTCCCTCGAGGATCTGCAATATAAAAAAATTGACCCAGAAGCTGCGACAAATTTTCCATACGTACATTTCTTCATCCATTATGCAGCAGGTATATTTTTTGTATAAAATTTTACTTCAATTTCCGTGCTCTGTCTTTGGCCTCTAAATTTTTAGCAGAGTTCCTGTTAGGAACTTTTTGAGCCTTGTATGTTTTTAAACATGCATTGGCTTTAACTTTTCGTACCAAATAGTCCGAGTACTGACCTAACCGGGCTGCTTTCCTACCGGATGTGTTGGGAACTCTTTTGAAAATGCTTTCTATTTTTTTTGGCTTTAGAAACATCATGTGGACCATTCCTTCTACCTGAACCAGGTTTTATATCAACGGACAAGTTCTCCCATTGAAAACAGTTTGATAGCAGACCTTTGATTGTTTGGCCAAGTTTTTGTAGGACCAAGTTGGGTTTTGTTGAAAATATTTAATAATATTAGTACGCAGTTTTTTCTGGTCACTCATTTTAATCAGGTTAACAACAAATGAATATAATTGACATTAAACATAATAACCGACATGCTTTACAAAGGTAACTTGGTCAAAAAGAAAAAAATCAAATAATACGTGGGTTAAAAGTTTTAATGAAAAACGTATGTTAAGAGTTTTACGATCTCAGTCCTTATATACATACATTTGATGTAATATATAGGCTGTTTTCTTCAGTTACTTAGCTTTAGTAATAATAGTAAAAAAAATAGAAAAATCTCTTTAACTTTATTTATAAAGATTAATTAATTTCATATACATACTTCATTTGCAATGCTTCCTTTACAAAAATAATATTGATAGAACATTCCTTTTATGCTATTGCCATAATCCATGTGTATGTTATTTAATTTCAGTTAAATTACACAAATTTCTCAAATAGAATTGAATTTATGACAGTAATTGTGTCGCTATAACAACATTAATGCCAAAAGACAAGCAATACATACGTACATATATACACCCTGGTTGTAAAAACAAATACCGTATTATATAATATAGAATCAAATTGCAACTCCTTGGGCGATTAACAATTTAAATTAGCTTTTCACTGCCAATAATCAGGCTTGTTAATGACGTACAAAAATGAATGAAGGTAAGAGAGAACAAGAGCAATAGAATGTCATTAACAGGGCATGAATAGAAAACATAAAAAGCAGATGCCACTGGTACTGCAGAATACTGACTAAGTGACTGGCTGTCAATTATACTGCACATGCAATGTGTAGTGAGTAATGAAGTCAATACAAGTAAGTAAAAGGTGCTGATAAGTAGACTAAATTCATTACAATGAAATCTTACACAAAACGCTATTGATTAAATACTCTTCTATTTAATGCGTGTTATTTTGAAGGCAAAATAATTAAATTTTTGTTGTGCTTTATTAATGGAAATTTAATTTTAACCATAATTTAACTGAATTTATTTTGTAGTAGTTGTATTTACTAATTATCTTTTAGTGGGTGGCCTGAGTGGTAGCTATGACAATAAGTAAGCAGCTGTTTTTTTATAGAAAAATGTTAGTGGACTAATTGGAAAGAACAAGTGTAACAAGGGATTACCTTTAGGCTAAGTGGTCCTCAAGCTATGTTTTTAAGATATTTATAAACAATTGGGTTGTGATCTTCTCGTATATTTAGTAAGCATATTAATTAGTAATTATTAATGCTTTATTATTTTGATACAATATCTTTAACGAAACATGATCAAAAATTAAATAAAATAATTTCAAAACTCAACTACATATTTTCAAATATCATCCTGCCTGTTATATTATTCTTATATAACATTTTTCTTTTACTCCAGCTAAATCTTAGGAAACAGTAGCATACATGTGTAGCAAGTTTGATTAACATTAAACCAGAAAGTTAATCCATTCTACAAATACATAAGTATGTATTCTATTTTATATTATATATTAATACCACCACACTACTCAAGTAATTTTTTTTTTTTAGTTTTAGCTTTTACTTTATTTATGTCGTTGTTGTTTCTTGTCATAATGTCAATATAATTGAAATATCCTTCCGTTAGTGCTAGTAAATTATTTTCTTTCTTTTTATTATTATTTTTTTTTTGTTTCTTTTTAACAAGTGTTATTTTTGTTGACCCCTATATTTAACGTCACTTGACCACAAGCTCATCATTATCTTTGCCGTCATTAGTTGTGCTAGCTAAACTTCATCAGAGAATACACTTACACCGGTTGTCGAAAACGTCATTATAATAATCCATATAGAAAGGAAGGACTACTACCATTACTAAAACACACTTGACTTTGACATGTTGGAATAAAAATGTTGTAAAAACAGTGGGGTAGGTAGGAGAGAGAAAGAGAAAATTATGAAGACTAGTTGTAAGAAATTTTCCTTTTTTTATGAATGTGTTAGGTTTTTTGTATAAAAAAACTGTTTGAATAAAGACAGGGAAATTAAAGATTTAAATGTATAAACAAGTTAATTTTAATATTGGAAAAACAAATTTAAACAAGTTGAAATGAAAAAATATCAGCTTCTACAGTTATTAATTAAAAGTAAATATGTTTTAAGAAAATCTTTTATATTTTCTACAATACTAAGTAGTAGGGTATTCAATTAATCGGGTTCCTGGTTTAATCGGTTAATCGAGCAAATAATTAATCGGGCTTTAGATTTAATCGGTTAATAATCGGTTAATTTTAAATTATTCGATTAACCGAATAATTTCTATTTTATTTTTAAATTGAAAATAAAATGAATTTTGTGTACTTATTTAAGCATTTCAACAAAAAAATTAACAATTGCAGAAAAATATGGTATTTGAAATCCTTTTTATCCTTTTACATGTTAGTTTTTTTTTAGAAATTTAGTTAGATTTACTGAAATATCTTTTAAGAAAAGAATATAATTTAAAATGTTTCCTTTTAAACGATTTTTCTTTAATTTTATTAATACTTGACTTGGAAAAAACTCTCTCACTGATTGTAGATGTTGGAAATCGAAAGTAAGGCATGAGAAAGACTATCCAATTTCTTAGTTTTTTTAAGCATTTAAAATCCTCCATTATACCATTGGAGTCCTGATAAAAGACTCGTTTCAGTAATGTATTCAGATTCGTCTATTATCATGCCTTCCCCGACTCATTAGGACAAAGTTCGTCATGAAACATTCTAGAAAAAAGGTCATGTCCAAATTCCTGACTTTCAGTTTTTGAGCTATACTTCAAAAAACTATTGCTAGAAGGGAATGTTCATAAGTTAAAAAATGAAATTTGTGTGTTTAAAACTATATTCCTATATAAAGTACAAACAAAAAAAAGAAATTTCGGTAAATCGGTTAATCGACCAAAATTAATCGGTTTATTTGTTATTTGAAAATCGTCAATTTTAAATTATTCGAACAGTTAACCGACCAAAATTAATCGGTTAACCGACCAAAATTAATCGGTTAACCGATTAACGGTTATTCGATTGAATACCCTATTTAGTAGGGATCCTATAACAATAGGGATATCAATATCTAGTATCAACACAAGAGATATATACTCAAGAATTCTGGTATTGAAAAACAGTTATGCATGTTATGAACATAGATATTTCCTCAAACAAAATAGTTCATGTTTTCACATAACCATATTATGGTTGAGCTGGAATCATTATATGGTTTGGTTCAATCATGTAATTGCTGAGCAGCAATCAAAGAAGCATAACATGACTACAAATGATCATTTTATCATTATCAATATACAAAAATTGATAACAAGGCATTTAATATGACTAAGTGGGATCTTATAATTTATATAATACTAGCTAAAACCCGGTGTGCTTCGCTACCCGTATCGTAATGAAATAAAAAGTTTAGAGTTAAACAATATTTATTAAGGGCCTGGCTCACTAAATGCGAACGAACATTTTCTTTCTTATTTTATATTGAAAACAACAAATAAATTTGAATTTTTGTTATTGTTTTCAATATAAAATAAGAAAGAAAATGTTCGTTCGCATTTTGTGAGCCAGGCCCTAAGTTATTAAAATCTACAGTTTTCCTTTTAAATTAATTCTTATTATATTATCTTATGATTTACAATATACTTATGTAGTTTATCTAAAATTAGTTTCTATTTTAATAAGTAGTACATTATTTTTTTCTTATTTATAACCTTAATGTTAAATATAGAAGTTTATAGAAAAACATTTTTTATTTAATGTTTGATATATATATTATTTTTATTAATTATTTTTTATTCTAATGCCTTATATTTTTGGTTTTTCCCTCTGGTGCATACACATATGAGTCTGTGGGTTTTCCCACTCGCGAACATGCAACATAAAGCTGTCCATGTGAAAAACATGGATTTTCTAGATTTAGTCCACAAACTTGCAAAGACTGACCTTGAGCTTTATTGATTGTCATTGCAAATGCTAGGCGAATAGGAAACTGCAATCGCTTAAAATCAAATGGCATTTCCGAAGTTATCATCGGAATACGTGGCAGCAATACATCTTATCCATTGTACTTTCCAGTTATAATGGTCGCCTCAATTAGATTGTCCATTAATTTCTTTACTATAAGTCGAGTGCCATTACAAAGTCGTGGTGGATCAATGTTTCTTAGTAAAATAATAGGAGCACCAATTTTCAACTGCAAGTCATGTGGTGGAAAGCCTGGTAAATCTAACGAATTTAAAAATTCGACTGGCTAATTGACGACATCCTCAATATTTGTAACAGTGTCGATTGATTTATAAATTTTTAGATTACCATCGATGGTATTCAGAATGTTGCTGTTGATGGAGTTAACGTCTATATTTTTGGCTGCCAGTAACGCGCGTTCACATAACCATTGCTTGTTTTTAAAATTTTTTCCGATATTGGGGAAAACGCAATTTATTAACTCTTCTATAGATTGCGTCATCCTGCAGAAGTCATTGAATTGCTCACATAAAATGTAGAATCTACATATTTTCCTAAATAAGCAATAAATAATATTTACTTCGTACAGGAAATATGGTAATAAAAGATTCTACCTCATGTAATTTCGAAGATTAGTATTTATATATACTTTCACAGGTATACTAATTTTAACTTAACATTATTGATTGATCATGATTTTTCTCCACGTATAAAATACAAATAAGCACACAATCATACAAACAAACACACATTCACTTTTATATATAGATAAGGGTTTCAAATGTATACAAATTTTAACATTTACTTAATATTGTTGGTATTCAGCGCATTTCTGTCCTAAATATTAATATTGATAGATGATATAGCTTTCTCTATTTATAATTTGTCATCATATGTATGGGAGGTGCCACGCCCACTATTAATAGTCCGCCCATTCTTGTTATAAATATTAATATTGATGGTAGAATAACCGTACCATATATCTTATTGTTTCCCATATATACATTTTTTTTAATTATCATCATATGGGAGGCGCCACGCCCTCTGTGGCTACTACTCCCATTTTTGCCGCAAATATTTAAACAAACAGTGGAATTGCTCATGCAAAATTTGAGGACAATAGCTATTATAGTTTCCTAAATATTTGATTTTTAAAATTAACTTTGTATGGGAGGTACCACGCCCACTTAAAATTTCAAAACAAAAAGTAGCCTATAGCTCCTTCCAGACATACATAAATATACTGTAAAAATTTCAAGCAAATCGGTTCAGCCGTTTAGCCGTCTATAAAGTCCAAACAAACAAACAAACAAACAAACAAACAAATATACATACAAACACATTGACTTTTATATATATAGATAATTTGACAGCAACCATAAAATCCAATCATAATATGATAATACTATGAAAGCATAGCTCCTACTATGTTTATTATCCATAGTAAAGTTTGCAACGCAACATGACTCGGTTTTTTATAAATTTGAAATTTAAAAATTTAAACGTTGGTTTATCTATGAAAAAATGTTTCTTATAAGCAGTTTTTTTTATATAAAATCAATTGTTTCACCCAAAAAATTTTGGTTTTTTACAAAAACTAATTCTTTTTAATTTTCTTCATATAACAACATCTGCATATAAAACACACAGTGGTTTAGAAACTTTTTTTTTTTTTTTTGGAAATAATTCGGTATATCGGGAACTATTGGCGATATTGTTACAAAATCTCACACGGTTGGAGCTGAGGTGATTTTGAGTTGATTTGCATACGTTTTGGTCACCTCGGAATGAAAAAATGTTCAAATTTTTCAAAGGGGGCAAGGTTAATGGAACTTCTGAAGAGTCAATAAACACATTTTATATAAGTTTTTGATATTGTTGAAAACCTTGGGACCTGAAGATTGATATTTTAGTAAAATTAAATAATTTTGTAAATTTTTGGGACGTCATTTACTTTAAAAACTTAAAAAATTATAATTTGGTGATTTTCCCTGAAAAAAAAATATAAAATTTAAATTAATGTAAAATTTTAACGGTTAAAGATAACATAACAAAATTTGGAACTAATATAGCCTCAGTTATCCTTAAATTAACCACATTATAATTTTTTGCATTTTTTATTTTCAAATACCAAAATTCCTAAACCGGGAAAAATGTGTTCCAAAAACTGAGTTTTCTTAAAAAAAGTGCCTACTGTGACGTAATTTACTCCGTGATAGTAAAAAAAGCTTTGTAACTGTTTAAGTAACATATAGATTTATACAAATATGGAACATCTTTGTGGATCGCTGCTTTGCCTTTTTAGAATTTGTTACTGTAACCTAAAATTATTTTTTAAAATTGGCCAAGTTTGGATAGGCCTGGAGGGTGTTGTGTCCGATTTAGTGAGCCAAATTTTACTTCACACGCTTTTGCGTTAAGTTCTCTTTTCGGATCATATAAAATTTGTGTACAGTCCCGAAGAATAATTTTTTCTACAAAAGAAAAAATTTATGGGCTTTTTTGGGAAAAAGTTTGGATGCGAGTAACTTTTTATAGGGACATGATAACAATTAGCAAGTTATTCCTATTTTATTTAGAATTTTATCACCAATAAAGTTGATATTTTAAAAATAATTTTCGACAATCCGTTGGCCCGTCATCTCTAAAAAATCATAAAAAGATCGAGCAAAAATAATAAACCTAAAAAAAATAAATCAATAAACTTAAATATCTCTTCAACTAATATATTTAACCTACATATGTAAGTGTAGATCTTCTTAAGGACTACTTATATTCTAAATTTCAGCTCATTTGGATCATAAATGGATTTTTGGCGATTTTTTAAAAATTTTTGAGACCCGAGGTGACCATTAGCGCTAGGAAGTAGAACATATGCAAGCCAACTCAGAATCACCTCAGCTCCAACCATGTGAAATTTCGTAACAATATCTCGAATAGTTTCCGAGATACCGAATTATTAAAAAAAAAACCTTTCTAAACCACTGTGCAACAGTCGTATCTGATTTATACTTATTATGAATTGAATAATTTTCTGTGATATTAACTAAAGTATCAGTGTTTTAAAAATGTATTTACTAACTTATTCTTAATTTTAAAAATCAACTCTTTTAAATTTCTGCTTAAAGGTTAACAAGAATATAGCAGTACTTGTTTTTATTCTTTGATTTTTTGCTTTTTTTTTCCACAAACTTAACACTCAACACTTGACGTTAATTGGCTTTGATTGCTACTGTCTGCGCGATATAAAGAAAGGTTAAAATGGAATACATTATAAATAAGAAGATAGTGTATTAGAGAAATATTTGTATTGGATGTATTTAACAAAAACCTGCACAAGTAGTTCATTCTTATGAAAGTTTTAAATTAATTATGACGAACATCTGTTACGCTATTTGTTGTAAAATATAAAATATTTTAGTTTTCTTTAATAAATATCTAGAAAAATTTAATACGTTTTAGCGTTCGTTTCCAATAAAGTGTTTTGGGATCAATAACTCATTCCAATATGAAATCTACTTAGAAATTCAACGCTTTTGTATAGAAATTTCATGGAAAACTTTTCAAAGAAAAACTAGTTTTATAAATTTTTGAGCTCTAAAATTAATATCAAAATGTCCAAAAGTTTGAATTTTTCTAATAAATTAGGTTATTGGGAATTGTTTTTTAGAGAGTTAATGATTTTTTTAATTCTGAATTAATATTTTAGTGCATTAAGCTATGCCATTTAATTTGTTTGAATATAAATCCAGATCAGAGTAACGCTATATACATTTTGTTTTAATAAAAAACTATTTTAAGTTTTATTCACTCAAAATTAATGAAACAATATCATATTTTAACGTTTTTTTTACCTTTATATAAACCGGATTCTTTTAATTACAAATAAAAGCGCCAACTAGTTTTAAAATTGTAACAACTCTTTATTTTTTGAAATTTACACAACAATTTCAATTGTCACTCTCTTTTAATACACACACTTATATTACACTGGTAACTTACTCATTGACAACTCGCTGTTACTATTTATATACACAGCGCCATCTTCTAGAAGTCTCATGAATAATCACCTAGAGTCTTTAAGCTGCTTCACGGTTAATGTTGTCATACTTATAAGCAACGTTAATAACAGCGTGTTATAAACATTTTTTATAAGCTGAAATTTCTACAGATGGAAATGTTTATAAACATTTTTAATGTTGCAAGACGCCTTTACAAACCGTTAATTTCAAATTGATAATGCTATTTCGTAACAATATGTATACACTAGGGCGAGTCGATTAAAAAATCGCCCAAGTGACAAGGCCGTCCCACCCTTGCTAGTGGCACAGCCCCTGGAAACCTGGGGTTGGTCCCTATACAAAAATTAAAAAAAAAAATCACAATATTTGTGCACTTTACATGATGTACATATGTATTATGTATAAATTTTTTTATAGACCGTATGATAAATATAAATGTGATGTAGCCCAGCGGGAAAAAATTCCAAGCCTACACTTCGTAGGCCTTCTAAAAGACCGGTTTACATATTCTAAAAGACGCGATACTCAATCTACTCTGCCTTCTCGTAGAATATATTCAAGAAAGGCTTTGCTTCCCCTTCTAAAAAATGTCATACACAATCTAAATTGGGTTACAAAATATGGTCAAACAAATCTTTATTTAATATTCAAACATGATTAGATTTGCAATTATTCCTATATTTTGTCTCTCTATAATATTTATTTTGCTCTTTTTATTATAAACTGTTAAATGAAACCAGAATATGGTGCAAAATCTTCTAAATAATTTAGTCTTTTATAACATTTGATGTTATAGTAATACTATAAAGTCCATTCTTTAGGTTTTATGCTGAATTCGTTAAGAATATTTTCTTGCTTCAGCAGTCCTTCAATTATGCTTTAATTTTCAGAGTTTTTAATATATGTTAATATGTAGACATTCTGTGAGGCAATACGAGGCAGGTTACTTTTTTTTTTTTTTTGCTTGGACCAGCACTCATGGGATGACCCCTACTCATGCAATCTAGTAATAATGATCTTAATAATTCATGTACCGAGGAGGGAAATGTTAGCAAATAATATGCTATTATCAAAAAATTATACATAAAGTTCTAAAAAGAAAAATTATTGAATTTTCATTTTTGTAAGGCCTTACTGGCCTTCAACGGAAGACCTTTTAATATGCCTTCTATCAACGCTCTAACGCAAGCGAGTATGCAAGACCTTGGCTCACAATGATACGCTGTGTAAAATTTAAACAATTTTGCAATGCGGCTGGGTGTCCTTGTGCCTGCAAAATAAAGCTTTTAGGAAGGCCTCTTTACTGCATCCTTTTCCCGCTGCGAGGTAATAAATAATATTAATCATGCGTCTATGAGAATCAGCATAGCTTTATTTTTAAGATTTAGTTTAAACTTTAAATCAATATAACTTTTGCTCGCAATGAGCGAAATGATTAACACGAATAGTTTTAGCGTGCTTAAGTAGCTGAGTATTCAACAAGCACAAAATGACGTTCGTGTCACGATAAAGAAATTTGGAAAATGTTTCTTATTTTGATCCCTTGTCACTTGGGCGATTTGTTTGCGTCCCTACAAATCGACCCGACCTAGTATACACCCATAGAAAAGTCAAGGTTTTCTATTGTGTTGAAACTATAATATAAGCGTTACAGCTATATAATATGGTTGGGCGCAATATTATTATGTTTTATTATATTGTTACGTTTTTACCTTTTAATAACGGGGTATGTTTCATTAAAATAAACCGGATACTTTTGATTGCAAATAAAGCAGTTTTAGTAGTTTAAATTTTGTAACAACTCTATATTTATTTAGAATGTACAACAACAACAGAATTAAATAGACACTCAGTGTCTTTATACACGTTTATCACAAACTTTACAATGTACAAACTCACATGCCCACGACAGTTGATGTTAACTCTAACAGCGACAATGGTCAACTCAACTCACGACTGCCTGCTCTGCTACTATTTATACACGCGCCATCTATCGGGAATCTTCTACAATGCTCTTAACGGACATACTAGTACATTCGAATTCTAGAGCTTTCGATGTTAATGTTAGCAGCTTAAAGATGCAGTGTTGCCATACTTACAAACAATGCTAATAACCGCATGCTACCAACATTATTGATTAATAGAAGCTTCTACTGATGGACGTGTTTATAAACACGATGAATGTTGCAGGCAGTCGTTGCGGACCGTTAAATTCAAATCGCTATTACAATATATTAGGATTACACCCTGTGAAAAAGTGATAAATTATGTTTAGTGGGATCATATTGTGACATTTTATGATGCGACACATTATTAAAAATATTTGACAGTAACCATAAATCCAATTACAATATGACGCTGTTCAATCAAGGCCACAAGAGCCAAAATCAAGCTTTACGTATAGCATGTCAACTAATTTGATTATCATTACTTTTATCACCTACATATAAATACTAGTTTTCTAATCAATCAATTATTACCAGCTGTAGGGTGTATATCCAGAATTAAACCATACATATCTAGTCGCTGTTAACAGTTTTCTTTTTTAACACTGTTTAATAAAATATTTACTAAAGTCATCAACATCATCATTGCCATCATTTCTTCTACTTTTGTCGATGGCATCGCGTGCTGAGGTGTAAACGGAAATATACAAAGGTGCTAAGTAAGTGCTTCGATTACAAACAAAATACTTTGATTTCTTGATTAACTCAATTAACTAAATATTTCACATTCAACACTACATGTGCGAGTATTACTTATACATTTTACCTTCTTTATTTTCATACCAAGGAAGGACAAAACACCCACAATAAAAACATGATTCAACAAAACAAAGAAATTAAATAAATAAAGACCTAAAATACACGCAATGAAGGGTTACAATTTATAAGTGGGGCGACTACTAGTCAATACAAACACTTGAAATGGAAACATTATTTTGATTTTAGGGACTTAATTAAAATGTAAATATGAACAAAAAATAAAATGAAAATAATTATTTAAATACCTTTAGTTAAGTTGAGATTTATGAAATTAACATTAATGACATTCAACTTTATATTTAGATTTATTTATGCAGTTTTAAGCTATTTTATTTCATTACTAAAATAATATTCTAAGAATACAATTTAGTTGTTTGGTTGAAAAATCTTATTAGGTTTACGATAAATCCATATTTTTTTGAACAGGAATCCTCTTGAATTTAGTCTGCATACATGTCATAGAAGTACATAAACTACTCACATGTATAAACTATTAAATGTTATTATTTTATTCGACTTAATCCGAAAATACTTTCATTTCATCTACTCATATTAGAGTAACGCTGACTCGACTTTCAGTTATGTACCATTTCTTTCCAATTTTTTTGGCAAAGCGGATTAGTGGCAATTTGTGTTCGTATAAAATGTGGTTCTTACTTGTTTTTCGTTCATTCAGTTAGTTCCTTTAACATATCTTCTGAGTGCTGTAAAGAAACTGGGGTATAAAGTAATAAATTCATTAATTAAATTAAATAAAACTCAATTTAATACAAATTTTTTTTGAAATTAAAACTTGATGTAATAAAGGATTTATTTGTATATGATTACTGTATAAAAGTTTGTTTAAAAAGTATAAGTTTTGGTGGATAACACTCCTTTCTAAATCTGGTTTTTATTATAAGCTGCACTTGCTGGTTTGCGTATTAGTGGTACCAGTATGTCAACACATGTACTCGTATACGAATAAAAGAGCATACATGTTATATGTTTTTTTTGGCTGCTGATGCTGTAGTTGTAGTTGATTTTTCATAAAATACTATCTCTCTAGTAAATAGGATTTATAGTTGTAAATTATATTTATACGAGTACTACAAATATAAATGTTTCTCACAGGGGATAAAAAGATTTTATTTTTGGCAAAATATGAAGTCAAATTGAGATTTCTTAAAAAAAATTATGCTTTTAATATACAAAATTATTTTTAAAAATTTTTAGATATTACATAAAATCTAACTTCAATAGGTATTTACAATTTTACAATTCAATAAAACGTCATTTAATATATAGAAATATGTATGCATCCTTTTGTATTCATTTATTACTACTTGAAGTATTCATTTATTTGAAAATATTGCATGAATTCATTATTTACAAGGATACAACAACTCGACATAGATTTAATGCTGAAATGAACAAATGATCAATATATGTACATAAAAGCAAGAGTACTGTTTAGATATCGAAATACTTGTTATGCACATACATTATATATGTTTTAGTATTGAGTTGTAACTAACAGTTAAAAAATAGGTTCAGTTAAAATGTGAATTTCTTTCTAAATGTAGAAATAAAACCAAAATATGTAAGAAGAATTAAAAATGTTAAAGAATCGTTTAAACTGTATTCAGATGGCTTTTATATCTTTAATATCCCTTTGTATCTAAATTAAAAAAATCGTCAACACATATCGGAAAACCAAACTAAAAACCTGTGAATGTGACATTTTAGGTTCCCTATTTTTTACCTAAAGTTAGATAGAATTATTTAAAAGTTAATAAATTAAAACAAGTAATAAAGTATGGTATAATACCCTACACTAATTATTTTTCTTTTAAAATTTAAAAAATTTATTTTCATGAGTGATTTTCGGAAATGTCGGATCGCCCTGAATTTGGTCGTGTGGTTTATTTCGGTATGAAACTCATTTGGGTTAAATTACATTTAAATTCCAATATTGTTAAGTGATTTTCCGAAGTGGACCTTATATGACTAATTATTGACCGATCATCATAAAATTAGGTGACATATAAGGATTGAGATCGAACAATTTTTAACATTCATATATGTTAATAAAAATGAAACCACTAAACTTACAGTTTTGAATCTTTTTTTATTTGATTGAAACTATTGTTTCAATTTACAGAAAAAAATATTGTTATAGTTCTAATCACTAATGATGAAATTTTGAACCTTTTTCGATAACCCTTCCATTATGGTTTTTATAGTGTTTTGGGTCACTTTGTTTGAACAGGTTGTCCATCTCCGCTTAAAATCTACCACACTTTTGGACACCTTTTTTGTGCTCTTCAATACTCTTTTAACAAGAGTCCAATATCTCTCCACTGGACACAGCTCCGGGCAGTTTGGAGGAATTGCCCACTCAAGACCTTTCTTAACATACTGACAAATGCCAAATCAGGCCAAAAATAAGTAGACACATTAAAAAGTTTTATAAATGTAAACACACTGTTACGTTGTTACCTTTTAAAATAGTGGTTTATTTCCTTTAAATAAATCGGATACTTTTGATTGCAAATAAAAAGCAGTTTTAGTAGTTTAAAATTGTAACAACTCTTTATTTATTTAGAATGTAAAACAACAGCTGAATTAAATAGTCACTCAATGTCTTCATACGCGGAAATACACACACACATTTTATAACGTACAAGTATACACGTACAAGACAGTTGATGTTAACTCTAACACCGCCACTGATCAACTCAACTCACGACTGCCAGCTCTGCCACTATTTATACACGTACCATCTATCGGGAATCTTCTACAATGCTCTTAACGGACATACTAGTACATTCGAATTCCAGAGCCTTTGATGTCATTGCCAGCAGCCCAAACATTTAGTGTTGTCATACTTACAAAGAATGCCAATAAACGCATGCTACTGATGGACGTGCCTTAAAACATGATGAATGCTGCAGGCAGTCCTTACAGACCGTTGAATTCAAATCGTCATTGCACATTCGTAACAATACTTTTTTGTAAACACACGCAGAGAAAAAACATGGTTGGACATGGTTACGACAACTATACTATGTTCTTTGTAACAATATATTGTTATCGTAAACATATAATTGTTGTTTTAATTTAATTTCAACAATATTTTAGTTACTGTAAACGTTTATATTTTCATCGCATATGTTCAAAATGTAAACAAAATATGTTTACTTTTAATAGTCTTTTTTCCCACCATGGTGTTTGTCTAAGCTATGTTATTTTTACAAGTAAATTTTAAGTGTCTGTAATTCCCATTTACTCTATAGTTTTATTTGTATATTATCTTTAACTTTCCTAAAGCGAATAACAATAAATTTCAATGAATTTATCAATAATATTTTAAATCCCATTACAATAAAGTTTTTTATTTCAAAAAATAAATTTTAATAATAATATGATTACTTTGGATCATAAAATGATTTTATTGGGTCATAAATATGATTACTTTGGGTCACATTATGATTGATTTACATCATAATATGATTATTATTGAACATACTATGATTGATTTGTATCATAATATGCTTATTTCAGAGCATATTATGATATTTTATGATACTTATAATGATCATAATATGTTTGGACTACAAACATAAATCTTATCATAATATGTTGCTCTTAGATTATGGTTACCTCAACCATGTTTTTTCTCTGCGTGCAATCCTTGATGTAAAGCCCGTTGTAACAAATGATTGGCTTATTTTGGCGCAACTTTGTCCTGGGTCCTATACTTCGAGCATCTGCAACATAAAAAAATTGTCCCAGAAGCTGCGAAATAATTTCCAGACGTACATTTCTTTATCCATTATGCAGGTATATTTTTTGTATAAAATTTGATTTCAATTTCCGTGCTCTGTCTTCGGCCTCTAAACTTTTAGCAGAGTTCTTGTCAGGAACTTTTTGAGCCTTGTATGTTCTTAAACCTTAGTTGGCTTTAACATTTCGTACCAAATAATCCGAGTACTGACCTTTCCTACTGGGGGTGTTGGGACCTCTTTTGAAAATATTTTATATATTTTTTTGGTTTTAGTGGATCATTCCTTCTACCTGAACCAGGTTCTCTATCAACGGACAAGTTCCCCCGGCACTGTTTAATAACATTGAAAACAGTTTGACGGCAGACCTTTGAATGCTTGACCAACTTTTTTTTAGGACCAAGTTGGGTTTTGTTGAAAATATTTAATAATTTTAGTACGCACTTTTTTCTGGTCACTCATTTTAAACAGATTAACAACAAATGAATATAATTGACATTAAACAGAATAACTGAAATGCTTTACAAATTAACTTGATAAAAAAAAAATCAAATAATACTTGGGTCAAAACTTTTCATGAAAAACGTGTCTTAAGAATTTTACGATCTCAGTCCTTAAAACTTATTTGGAACGAAATTTGTGTAGATACCTATATAAATTAAACATATGTATAGGGAATAGGTGATATAATGGTCCCTTTTCTAATTTTGTTTATATTCAATAGCGTTGAAAATACATTCATATTTTCATTCCTCAAATAATATGTTATCACAAGCAACGAACCGAATTTTTAAGTGAAACATTGTACGCCCTTTAAAACATTTACTTTTCGTGTTTCCAACTGTTTGAAGAGTACACGCAGAGAAAAAATATAGTTGTGCATGTTTACAATAACCATTTCAACATTTTTAAAAGTTTTTTAACAATATTGTAGCCACATTAACTATTTACATGATTGTGGTAACCATAATATGGTTAACTTATAAATCACATGATTGTATAAATCATATACATATATGGTTACGGTAAACAAGTATATGGTTGTGACAACCATTTTTATGATTAAAGTTTTACCATATTATGTTGCTCTCGGCTACTTGATATCATAATCAGAGAACAACATATTATGATATAAAGATTTATCATAACAATGGTTGTCACAAACATATACTTGTTTACCGTAACCATATATACGGTTGATACAATCAAGTGAATCGTAAGTTAACCATATTATGGTTACCACAATCATGTAAATAGTTACTGTGACTATAATATTGTTAAAAAACTTTTAGAAATGTTGAAATGATTACTGTAACCATGCACAACTATATTTTTTCTCTGCGTGTATATAAGACTTAGATCAGCTGAAAGAAAAACAAATATGCTAACTATATGTCTTTCATATTAACAACTTTTTGATATTCTTTAAATTTTATATTTATTTCAGGCTTAAAGAACTTTAGTACGTTTGCAGTTATTTCTGATTTTGTGTGGACCTTTTGCAACATTTCTATAAGTCCACATTGAGTGCATATTACATACATTTTATAATATTCAAAATGGTTTATAATTTTATGTATATAACGCTTATTGTTGTTATACAACATAGCATTAAAACAGACACACATATATATACATATGACTTAACACACACTCTTATATCAAAGCTAAACATCCCAGCAGTAAAGAAAGTAGTCAATGTACCTCTTATAGACAGTAAATGTCCCTAATGTCCGACCACTTGACTGACTCCAATTTATATATTTTGGGTCATTTAACACGTGTGTGCTCTTTATAGTGCAGATAGAAGTCAGTTTGGTTACTTTATACATCCCAGATAATCTCGCGTGAAGTCAATTGTCGTTTAACTGTCTCTAATGGGGTTTTCTTTTCTGACATAACTGATGCATTTATTCTGCCTTTTAGCGTTCTTTGTGTTATTTTCTGAAAAAATGTAGCTTGGTGAGCGTATAACGTGTTCTTTTCAAATAATGTTGCCCTAAAACCCTGAATATATGCTACATTTTTCACCATCAATTTTATCAAAGAATTAGAAATGCACTTTTTATATAGCTCTTCTTGATATTGTTTTTGAACTTCGGTTGTGTTAATGCAATAGTTTTTGTATTTGTTGATAAAACGTGTTAAAATGGAGGCAAAAAGTATAAGGACTGAGATCGTAAAATTCTTAACACTCGTTTTTCATTAAAACTTTTAACCCAAGTATTATTTGATTTTTTTTTTTGGTCATGTTACCTTTGTAAAGCATGTCAGTAATTATGTTTAATGTCAATTATGTTCATTTGTTGTTAATCTGATTAAAATCAGTGACCAGAAAAAAGTGCGTACTTAAATTATTAAATATTTTCAACAAAACCCAAATTGGTGCTACAAAAAGTTGGCCATACAATCAAAAGGTCTGCCGTCAAACTGTTTCCAATGTTATTAAACAGTATCGGGTGAATTTGTCCGTTGATAGAAAAACTGGTTAAGGTAGAAGGAATGGTGCACATGATGTTTCTAAAGCATTTTCAAAAGAGTTCCCAACATATACGGTAGGAAAGCAGCCCGGTTAGGGGAGTATTCGGACTATTTGGTACGAAAAGTTAAATCTAATGCAGGTTTAAAAGCGTACAAGGCTCAAAAAGTTCCTAACAGGAACTCTGCTAAAAATTTAGAGGCCAAAGACAGAGCACGGAAATTGAAGTCAAATTTTATAAAAAAAATATACCTGCTGCATAATGGATGATGAAATGTACGTATAGGAAATGTTTGGCAGCTTCTGGGTCAATATTTTTTTATGTTACAAATGCTCGAGGAAATGTTGAAGAAAATTTTAGGGCCCAAAAGCAGAAAATTTTCCTAAAAAGTTCTTGGTATGGCAAGCAATATGCAGTTGCTGCAAAAGAAGTCAAATATTTGTTACAAAGGGCTCTATAAATCCGAAATTTACATCAATGAATGCTTACAAAACAGGATATTTCCTTTCATAATGTGTTCACTTATTTTTGTAAGAAAGGTCTTGAATAGTACAAGCAGAATAATGTGGTATTTGTACCAAGAGAGGCAATTCCTCCAACCTGCCTGGAGCTAAGGCCAGTGGATAGATATTGGGCTCTTGTTAAAAGAGAATTGATGAGCACAAAAAAGGTGTCCAAAAGTGTGGTAGATTTTAAACGGAGATGGACAACTTGTTCGAACAAAGTGACAAAGCGCTATAAAAACCATAATGGAAGGGTTTTCGAAAAAGGTTCAAAATTTCATCATTAGTGATTAGAACTATGAAAATAATTCTTTTTTGTAAATCGCAACAATAATTTCAGTGAAATACAACAAGATTCAAAACTGTAAGTTTAGTGGTTTCATTTTTATTAACATATATGTTAAAAATTTTTCGATCTCAGTCCTTAGTTTTATAATATTTATAAGCTACATAAAAGAAAATTGCATAAATGGTAATGATTTTTGTTCTATTGTGATGGTTAAAATATATAGGCAACATTTTGTGTCAGGAAAGAAAACACCATAAGTAATGTAGCATGTGAAATCACTTTAAACACTTATTTTGTTCTGCACTTTTTTGTGAGTAATTCGTGCAAACTGCTTTTATACAAATTATTTTTATATAATTATCATACAGCTTATTTCCTTTCACCTAAGTATACTAAGATCTCATGTAACTTAGCTCGAATACAGCTGTCACTTTAGTACCAGTAAGTAACCTATAGTGAAGTCATTTTCAACGTTTATTTTGTACTGAACTTTAAAAAGTAGTTATTTTACCCACCGGAAGGAATCTATTGGAGAGTTTTGGGAGGAAGTTTTGTTTACAAAAAATCTGTTATTGAACTGTGTTAAATAACTAGTTATGTAGCTGATCAAGTAACTTATATGTCATGCTCGCAAGTTAGGTTGCTAATAAGGCCTGACTCTATGTAACCGGTATGTGAATCCATTGCGTTCACTACTTTGGACCAGCTAATCAAAAACGGTTTATGGACGCCTTGCTTGTTAAAATAACAAGTCGCGTTCCTGCTTATGTAACTTGTTGTCACCCTAAGTGATAGGTAAAATACTAGTTCGGGACAGTCACCAAGAACTGTTGGGCATGCTTAGATTTTTTTTTGCATAATAAGAATGTTTTTTCTATTTTGATTTTAATATATGTCATGCTCGCAAGCAATAAATTTTGCATTTTGTTGTTGTGGTGGCAGTCGCAGTAGCTACATATTGTTGTTATTATTTGTGTTGTACGAGTGAGTGTATGGATAAATAACACATTTATTTGGGTTAAGGATAAATCACTGCTATTCATTCACTTCCGTGTGTACTCAAAACAACAGTTTCATACATTTTTTTTTACATTGTCCTCTTCCTTTTGAAGATTTTTTCATAGTTTTTTGTTCACCCTCTTTGTGTGAGGTCAGTTTACTCAAATACATGCATGCGTCAACATTTTTCAATACTTTGGAAACATCAATGGAGATTTTTTTCACATTCATTGGATTCTATAGGTAAATTTTAATTTAGAATTTAAAAATCTCTGATTATGGATCTTGAACATGTTTTTTAAATGCTCTTTGCAGAAATAACGACCTTGAGTTAAAGGTGGTTTATATTACAGAAATTGTTAATTCATATTCTCGAAATTACATAACTGGTAGTTTGATTAAAATACAAATAGGAGTAATATATTTGGTAACGGCGAAACTTATATACACTCCACCAAACTAAACTTTAAGATAAAGATTAAATCAATTTGTTTTGGTAAACAAATTTAAAACAACAAATTTTTTTGAAACATTTTTTATGAAATTAAAATTCGCTGTAAAAATTAATTCAGAAGTTATTCTAAAAAAAAAGTTTTCAGTGATGTTCGTCAACTTTTCGACATGTAGCTCAGTCAGTTTTAGTCCGACTTTAAATTTTTTAACGGATTTAGAAAGAAAACTGATTACGCTTTAAAGCGACGTAAATTTTTTGATACATTTGTAAGTTATAAGTATTGTCTTTGTTAAGAATATCTAAAAACAAAAGTTTATTAACTTTTTTGATTTTCATCGCTTTTCATAGCTTATTTTGATATAAAGCCTTTTAAAAATGTATACTTATGTATAAAGGAAATTTAGTTTTTAACCAAACATGGTTTCAATTATTTAAATCGAATCAAAATTGTAAAAGTTATTCAAATTTTCATCAACATCATTTTTATTATTTTCTCCCCCAGCGCATATGAATAACAAACAAAAAAAATAATGTTTGTACAATTTTTAATTTACAAAATAAATTTGTTCGAACTTTTTTCAAATAATTTTAATAAGTAATGTCTCGTTTTGTCTTTAAAACACTTTGCAAAAAAATTGGTTTTCGTAGAAAAAAATTAAAATTTGGAAAATTACGAAAAAAAATAAGGCGAAACTTTTTATAAAAACTTACACAATTTCTTTGAATATACATTTTATGCATACATTTTATTTAATTCTTTGTCTATCCATAATTGTTTAAAATGTTTACCCAAAAACAGTGTGTTTTTGGGTAGGGTGTTTCAAAATCTTTCAGAACGGTTTCACTTTCATCCATATTGAGTTTGTAATCGATATATAGGTCAGAAATAGGTGCAGGTCCTTTTCATTTGTGGGCAACTTTTTCAAGATTATTAAATTATAAATGAAAAATATAGGAATTAAAACAAACATCAGCATATTTAGTACTGTACTCAAAATTCGCCTAAGTCCTAAAAATTAGAATACAAATCACTTGAGTGTAGTGAAATAATAATGGAAAATTTCAAAACCATTTCTTTTTATTTTTTTTTTGTTGTAAGTAGTGGGTGGTTATGAAATATTTTTGCAGATTTTTGTTTCTTTGCGCAAACGTTTTTCCGTCTTATAAATTATATGTTTTTCTTTACGTTTTGATACATAACATAAACATATATTTTTTTTGTTTGTGTCGCATTGTACTTACATACATATACATATGCATGAATACATGTGAACATTTATTTTTCTTTTTTCATATAAAGGAAATTAGTTTTATAAACAAATTCGGAGAACGTGATGTGTATTTTGCTGTTTACTTGTATTGTAGACAAAATTCCTTTCCTCTAATAAATTCTCTGACAAAGGAAAAGCACAAGCACTATACAAGTAATATAAGTGGTAAGATACAAGGATATATCTACAGACTGAACGTGAAGGCGGTAATATATATATATCTATATCTATATTTATACATAAATGTAAATCAGAGTGTGTATGTTTTCGTTAGGATTTTAGTTTTACTTAATATTAGTCTGTGTGGTTTGCAGTTATTATTAGACAAATACTTACACAACGGAAGTCAGTTATATCCGTTTATTTGGTAAGAAAATCAACGGATGTTTCATACAATTCACAAATAATTTGACAAAGTACATGAATTGAGTTCTGTTGTTGACCAAAAATTAAAAGGAAATGAAGAAAAAAGTAATAAAAAATTATAACAAATGTCCGTTAAGAAATTAAAAGGGTGTTTGTTTGTTTTTGATTTTGAAAAAAAAGTAAAAAAAGTTCTTGATTTTGGAAAAAAATAATTTTTTTTTTTTCGAAAGATTGAAAAAATAGTTATCTAAATTGTTTTGGCCACATTTTGCTAAGAACTATAGGTAATAAGTTACATGGATGAGAAAAAAACACTTGCTTGGACAAAATATCAAATTTTGACCCCCTCTAACTCAGAAAGTTCTAAACCGATCTTGTTGAAAAATTGTATATGAATTACTATCCAATAGAACTAACCTTGGTACCCGATCGGAAGGCATCGATTTCAAAAGTTCGTTTACTTGATATGAAATTCCCCATATATAAATAGTCATAAATGATGTAAATACACGTCCTTTGTGAAAACATCTCGGTAATGTGCAAAATAAGTAAAATACCGTTTTTTTACTGGAACACATTCATAATATTGTAGTTGGCGATCTTGAACATAGCGTTCACAATAAAATCGTTGACATGTGTTATAATTCTCAAATGTAAAAATTTTCAGAAAAATCGCAAAATTTTTATTTTCGAATATTTTAAATATTTCGCGACCTATAAAGTAGGCCAACTGAAAATGGTCATCTATAAATACATTTGGTCACTTCTGCTACAAGTTACATCCATTATTTTGGTTTTTGAGTTTTTCATATGGGCAATTCCACAAGAATGACAACCACGACTAAAAAAACAAAAACCCTCGAAACTTTTTTGCAAGATGATTTTAATAGGAGAAAACACTAAAATAACAGGCAAACATAACAGTTTAAACTGACTATATTTAATTTTTAAATTTAATTGGTATGTTTTAGGCAAAAATTGCGTCGAAAAGCCTCCAATTAGTATGTAGTATGAAATGAATTTGACTCTGATTGTTTTTTTGCTATTATCAAATAGTTTATTGAAACCGAATATATATTTTATATTTATTTTTTTAGTTTTTATATACATATATATATATATATATATTCTGTAAATATATATATTTACAGAATATATATTGTTTTACTATAAGAGAAAAATCTGTCACTTACAGTATGTCACGTATGGTATTAAATATTATTTATTATTAAATCATCCAAAGATTATTTTTTTTAAATATGACGGATTGTAAAGGAAAAATATTTGGTTTAGTGTAAGAAATTAAAAGAAAACACAACGCCTCTCACGATTCGCAAATTTTCTCATACTTCTACATGTACTTCAAAATTACTTCCGTTTTATGTCACGTATCCATATACCCATATTTCACTCTATATTTTGGACAACAATGTTTCGAAAGAAATTTTAAATTTTTTTAAAATATAGTACCAAAGTATAACAAGTAGTCCGACTCTTTGACAACAGTACCTAACTCTATGCATGTGTTAGTAAAAAAGTACCTAACTCTAAACATGTGTGAGTAACAAAATTACACATGTATTGGTGCCTTTTAAATTTTCTATAGACTACAGAGTTTTATAAATACGTTCTAAATTTTGTTTTGTATAAATTTTCAATACCAAAAATTGTAACTCTGTCCTATAGTTTCAATTCTACAATAACAAAAAATTAAATGTCAGAAATTCCAAAAATATTTTTTGGTGATTTGTACAAAACAGAAGCTTTTTATCAATGAAAATGTGCTAAAAGTGTTAAAAAAATATATAGAACTAGCTTGACCCGGTGCGCTTCGCTACCCCTGTCGTAGTCTATGTTGGAAATTTCAATAAAATCGTTTCGGCCGTTTAGTATAATAAGAACTAAAGGTTTTAATTGCAAATAACTTTTAAACTGCCTTACCAATTTTTACACTATTAGTCTCATAGTAATCCTAAAAATCCTTTTACTATGAACTACCATATGTACTCAATACAGTTTTGTTATGGATTTCTCACTGTTATAAAGTTCAGAATACGGGTATAAATATGAAATATCGTTTGTGCCAAATTTATTTTATTCAATGGATTAGTTTTTTCTTTGATATATTTTATAATATATATATTAACGAAAAAAATAGTTTTTATTTTTGAATTTTGTATTTCTTTACGTTTAACTAAAATCCCGAAGTCCCGAAAAATCTCGAAATCACGAAAAATCCCGGGATCCCGGGATTTACATTTCTAAAATCCCGAATCCCGGGATTTGTAAAACCCAGTACCGTTTGGCATCCCTAGCTATGACGATGTTTTCATCAGCACTGACGATGTTTACATCAGTGCTGATTAATCAGCTATGACGATGTTTTCATCAGCACTGATAAGTCAGCACTGACGATATTTACATCAGTGCTGATTAATCAGCTATGACGATGTTTTCATCAGCACTGATAAGTCAGCACTGACGATATTTACATCAGCACTGATTAATCAGCTATGACGATGTTTTCATCAGCACTGATTAGTCAGCACTGACAATGTTTTCATCAGCACTGACAATGTTTTCATTAGCACTGATTAGTCAGCACTGACGATGTTTAAATCAGCACTGACGATGTTTCCATCAGCACTGACGATGTTTTCATCAGTACTGACGATGTTTTCATCAGCACCGACGATATTTACATCAGCACTGATTAGTCAGCACTGACGATGTTTTCATCAGCACTGACGATGTTTTCATCAGCACTGACGATGTTTTCATCAGCACTGACGATGTTTTCATCAGCACTGACAATGTTTTCATCAGCACTGATTAGTCAGCATTGACGTTGTTTTCATCAGCACTGACGATGTTTAAATCAGCACTGACGATGTTTAAATCAGCACTGACGATGTTTTCATCAGCACTGACGATGTTTTCATCAGTACTGACGATGTTTTCATCAGCACTGACGATATTTACATCAGCACTGATTAATCAGCACTGACGATGTTTTCATCAGCACTGACGATGTTTTCATCAGCACTGACAAGGTTTTCATCAGCACTGACGATATTTACATCAGCACTGATTAGTCAGCACTGACAATGTTTTCATCAGCACTGACGTTGTTTTCATCAGCACTGACGATGTTTAAATCAGCACTGACGATGATTTCATCAGCATTGACGATGATTTCATCAGCACTGACGATGTTTTCATCAGCACTGATTAGTCAGCACTGACGATGTTTTCATCAGCACTGATTAGTCAGCACTGACGATGTTTTCATCAGCACTGATTAGTCAGCACTGATCAGTAATCATTCAGTGCAGCATCGAATAATAATTAAGTGTGTTATTACATACTCAATCATGCAAGTTATTGTTATTGATTGTTTTAACCATATATACTCTATAGGCGTACGAATGTCACGTACGATGACATGGAATGGCCCATATGCGAATATCGCGGAACTATTTACCTAATCTTTATGTAAGAGGCCACCCAAATTGCAGATTAATGTTGAACAATTTTACGGAAATCTTTAATATTTTCGAGATTCCAAATAGCATCACAATATCCTAAATTCAAATCTAAAAAATCGCAATTTTTCGATTATGATGTACAAACCAGACAAACAGAGTTCTTTTGTTCTTTAAAATGGTGTTTGATATTAATATTCAGTCATCTCAGGAAAAAAATTTCAAAAATTCAAACATAAAAGCTCTGTTCAATAACTAAAAGTTGTTACTAGTTAGTAACAATTGTTACTGGAAAAGCGTTCATTAACGTAAAAATCTTCCAAGTAGAGAAAAAAATCAAGAGCGTATAAATTTTATAGAGTGTTCACTCGTTGCAAACTATTACAAGTTCTATTTTGAACTAGTAATAGTTAGCAGCTAATATTTCATATGTTTTGTGTTATTGTTTATTTATTTACAATTTTATTTTTGTGGTGAAAAAATTAAAAAAAAAAATAAATTTCAATAAAATTGAAGAAAATGTGAGTATTTGTACATTTTAAAAGGAATAAAATAAGAAAATTGTGTGTATAAATTTAGGATCCAGTGCAGGTCACCAAGATTTGTAAGATATTGGGACCAAATTGGATCCAATTGTTACTGGAAAAGCGTTCATTTACTTTTTACTATTTTTGAGAATTTAAGAGAGTAATTTTGTAAATTTTGATTTTATTCTCTCGTTGCAAGTATTTACTGGGAAAGTAAATGAACAGACCTAAAGTCACTTTTATTTCAAAATTAACGCAACAGTTTCACCTTTACATAAAAATTACTTTCAATTTTAATAATAAATGTACACTTTAAACTAAATTAACTTTTAAACTTTGTAAGATAATTTTATGTTTTCTTCTGCATTGCGTTAAGCCTAATTTTCAGAAATATTCTCGTAAACATTTTGACATCAATCGTTTTTGTATAAACTGCCAAAACGTGTAACGTGGTTTTGTGTTCAGCTGTGGTAGTTCAATAGAGTCTAGGGTAGACCTACGGATCAACAAACGTTCAGTGATAACACAATATATAATATGGTTACGTTTTTATCTTTTAAAAACGAGGCTTATTTCCTTTAAATAAACCGGAAACTTTTGATTGCAAAAAAAAGCAGTAGTTTAAAATTGTAACAACTCTTTATTTATTTAGAATGTAAAAGAACAACAGAATTAAATAGTCACTTAGTGTCTTTATACACGAATATAAATTCGCAGAAATACACACACACTTTATAATGTAAAAGTATACACTGACAGTGCGGTTGATGTCTTTACTTAACGATGCTTCAAATCAGACTGATCTGTGGTGTTCTGACGGCCAATTTATATACACTGTATTACAATTTAGAAAGCTATATTTCTATACATTTTTTACAGCATTTTTATAAATATAGATTACGAACAGCTACGTTAATACGCTCGGATGCAGACGGTTCTGGTGATGCGTATATCGGATTCTTCGGGATTTCAATAATCTTCGGCGGTACGATGTATTGGCATGACTCACTAACTGGCAGTTTGTGACAATCGGTAACTACTAGGGTATTCAATCGAATAACCGCTAATCGGTTAACCGATTAATTTTGGTCGATTAACTGTTCGAATAATTTAAAATTTCCAATTTTCAAATAACAAATAAACCGATAAATCTGTGTTGATTAACCGATTAACCGAAATTTCTTCTTTTTTGCACTTTAAAATTTTGTTTGTATTTATTTTTCCGCTTTAATGCAAATACAAATGTCAAAATAAAATTACATATTTTTTCGAACATCCAAGAAATATCTTTAGAGTGTATAACAACAGACATATTTAATTTACGTGTATTTGTCGGAGGACGACATTATAATAGATGAAACCTTGAGACATTACTGAAACAAGTCTTTTGTCAGAACTTAACGAAACTACAATATTAAAAGTATTCAAAATCTAAAAAAATATACAAAAAGGATTAAAATGGTCCATAGAAAATACTAAAAAGATGAAAGACAGTCCTACTTTCGATTTCTCCAACATCTACAATCAGCGAGAGTTTTTTACACATCAAGGTTTTTTAAATCTAAAGAAAAAATCGTCTAAAAGGAAATTATATTATTTTTTTTAAATATTTGGTCCATTAAAAAGATGAAAGACAGTCCTACTTTCGATTTCTCCAACATCTACAATCAGCGAGAGTTTTTTACACATCAAGGTTTTTTAAATCTAAAGAAAAAATCGTCTAAAAGGAAATTATATTATTTTTTTAAAATATTTGGTCCATTCACAAGGTCTCATGTCATATTTTCATAATGTCATAATGTCGTAATATTTCACAATGGTTTTTATTGCTTATCAAGCAAAAAATGTCCCAAAATAATACTACTTCCTATGCTATGTTTATTGTGTTATCGTAACCAACCAGCAAAGACCAACGCCGAATGCCTAAGAGTCGATTAAGTCGAGCGGCCGAGTCGTGATATATTAGGACATTATGACATTATGACAATACGACTGATAAGACACCTTGTGAATTGACCAATTATTTCAGAAGATCTCACTAAAATACTAAAAAAACTCACATATACATATAAAAAGGATCTCAAATACCATATTTGTTTTGCTATTATTTATTTTTTGGTTGAATTGTTATGTTTTGTTTGTTTTTTTATGTTTTTGTTCAAGTTATTAAAAAATACTTAAATAGGTACACAAAATTCGTGATTTTATTTTGAATTTGAAATAAAAATAGAAATTATTCGGTTAATCGAATAATTTAAAACTAACCGATTATTAATCGATTAAATTTAAACCCCAATTAATTATTTGTTCGATTAACCGATTAAACCAGAAATTGAATTCCCTAGTAACTACGGATTTCTGGTGATGCGGTTCGTTGGTACAGGATCGGGTAATAACTAAAACTATAATATTTTAGATACTTAGCCCATAATACAAGTAAATGCACTTAACTAAATATGGGGAGCAGTTAGCCGAAGCTCGTGTATTAAACAGTTGGTCGAAGACTCTGTCTTGAACAGTCGGTTGAAGCGACTGTACTGAACAGACGACCGAAGTCTCTGTATTAAACAGTTGGCCGATGCCTATATGCAAAATGTTACAAACTTAATGAAAATTACTAGGTAATTTAGTCATTACGATTTAAATGTTTTATTATTAAATTTATTATGTACGTGAAAGTTGGTAGATACTTATTCATGTTACAAACGTTCCAAAGGACATTTTATATAAAAACTTTACAGTTTTTTTTTTTTTTTTTTTTTTTTTAGAACAAACACAAACTGCGAAGCGTTTTGCTTGTCTGCAGATACAGCCAGAGTCTCTAGGGGGAATCGAACCCGCAACCCTCAGATTGATAGTCCAGCACACTATCGTGTACTCTATCGGGGCACCCCTTGTTGCCCTGGGGAAGTGCTTCAAATTACTGAAATCTTTTTTAGAAACATTTTTAAATAAACCGCCATACTTTTTGTGCGAACGTAGCTGATAAAGTTTTTTTTTTTTTTTTATACGTTTTTATTAGATTATTAAATCTGCCTTTTATAGGCCTAACAATAAGTATTTAAATCTTATAACTAAAATTAAAAATAGTTGCTCTCCAACAAGAGAGCCTTCATGGTTAACTGGCACTCATCTTAGCGGGGTGGTTGATCAGCTCTACAGAGCCTGGATCGGGGTTGGATCTGCACTAGTTGTCTTGCAAGCGTATTGGGATGGTTTTGCAGCTTAACAATATATTTCTCACGGACTTTCTTGAACTCTTCCTTTACCAATGTCACATCTAAGTCCCTGTGGATGTTTTAATTTCTTATATACCATGGTGCTCCCGTCATGGTCCTAAGAATTTTAGATTGGGCCCTCTGTATAAGATCAATACTGGTGTTGCTAGCCATTCCCCATAATTGAATTCCATACGTCCAAATTGGTTTTAAAACGGTCTTATACAGGATGACTTTATATTCAAGGCTTAATTTTGATTGATCACTGATTAACCAATGAAAGCTAGAGGCTAGAGTTGATAAAGTTGAGAAAAATATTTATGACTATAATGTTTGTGGCACAATGTTTTATACCACAAACATTGAAAAAATGCTGGTATTTTACCATATACTTTTCAACAAATGTTCTTGTATTTAAAATGTAAATACTGCTCAGAGTTCACTTAATTTATGGCCATCGAATTAAATTAAACCAAATTAATTGAATATCATTTCATGCGCATATTTTCCTGACTCCGAAAAAGTTCTTTTAAATAAATTTACATAAAATATTATAAAATCCTTGTTGGTGCTTCATTATCATTCGTTAATGTCAGTTGTTGTTGTTTGTTGTTTCTTCCTCATTTAAAAGTTCAATTCCTTAATATTGTTATCATTTTTAAGTATGTATGTACTTACTACATCCACATATACACACAAGTAAGTATACTTATGTATGTGTGCAGTTTACACATACTATATGTTTTACATGACACATTGATTATGAAACTGGCAATTAACATTTATCTTGTTTATGTTTGTTCTCTGAACTGTCTGTTTGTTCATAAGTACGTCGTTTGTACATGGTGCATGCAACATTCGGCTTTCCCTACATATAATTATAATTTCAGTTGTTGCTGTTGTTTCTGCTGTTCTTGTTGCTGCTGTGTTATTGCTTTAGTCGTAGCTCGACTGGAGCGCTTGCTTGTTTGCTTTTGTTGCTGCCTGGCGCTGCATGCATTCATTCGCCATAACTATCTTATTGTCCCTGATGACCATGATTTAAATAAATGAAATGTAAGTTGGCTATTTGAGATATATTTGCATACATACTTATATTTTTTGTCGTGTATTCGCCTTTTGAGGCTGTTTAAAAAATGTACAAACTTTATTGTGTCTGGTTTTAATAATGTTACAACATGTGGATGTACATATATGCAGTTGTACAATCCTGCTGTCGTTTTTGGTCATTTGTTGCATTTGTCGCAAGTAGATGAGGCATATGTATATAGTATTTAAAGAATGGGCGTAGTTTAATTCGTTTACTTTTCGTTATTGCTTTTTTGAAAGTTTGGATGTTGTAATTTGAAATTAGTAAGCTTGTAAATTGCATTAGTTTACAGATTTCAGGTAAATTCAGAAAAATATTCAAACTAATCATTAAATGACTCCCTCGGCAGCTACGCCTTTGGTTTTGAGTCAATATGCACAGATAATGCAACATATGACGTAGTCCGTAATTAATTACTGATAGTGTACAATTTCTGCCTTTTTTGAGATTTTTCTTTATTGGCACGAATAAAACATGAATATGGCTGTACTCGTATTTTAACTAGTTCATGTAATTGGAAAAATTTAACAAATTTATAATACTATTTCATTAATGAATTTAAATAACAATAGAAAAATTTATTAAATAATTTCATTGTATTTCACTAATTTCAGCAGACTAATAATTTGCTCAAATTTAAATAATTTTTTTTTTTTATCAATCCTTAAATGAAAATCAAGTTTTATGAATATTTTCCATGTTAAATAAAGAACAGAGCTAAAAATGAAAATACTATATATTTGACAGCCTGACTTAATGTCAGCAAGTATTATATTTTGCCTTCGTCTTTATTTTTTCTATTTTAATATACAAATTTTGTTGTAAATTTTATCTGCATTTTTCGAATGCAGTACCAAATATAAAATTTTGATACTGACTGAATACTGATTGCGAATAAAAAAATGGAGAGCACAAAAAATGCAAAACGAACTGTAGAATTGTCGTTGAAAATGTCTAGTCAGGCATTAAATTTATGACATTTTTCGCGACTCATTAAAATGACATTGTTGTACAATTTGAGTTGAAATAAAAGATGAACGAATAAAAACGAACAAAAAAAATTATATATAAATGAAAATGAAAGAATGGAAAGAAATATAAAAAAGGAAATTTGTGTATAATTTACTTTATTACTGAAATTGAAAAGCATTGCTGATTTTTTGTCTACTCTCTTTTAATGAGCAAGAATATTCTAATATTTCAATAAAGACTGTCATGTTTCTATTTAATTTCTACTAAAACAAATAATGGGTTTTAAGTAATGAAGACGGTTTGTTACAAGTAATAAATTAAGTTTTACAGTGATTTGTAATAAGAGCTGAAAAGTAAAATTTTACAGAAAACAAAATAGATTAATATACTCCGCTGTGACTATTTTTAAATGTACACTAGATGTGCTTCGATTTGCTTAGGATTTATCTTACTTTGTTGTTTAGTATATAAAACTAACTGATATAAAATCTAAAGTCAATCGGATAACGTGATTGAATTTTGAATAATGTGTAAACAATGATATTTTTTTTGGATTTCTTAAAAATTGTTGCTACTTAAGCACTATATTGTTACGAATTTGCAATTGCGATTTGAATTTAACGGTCTGTAACGAATGCCTGCGGCATCCATCATGTTTATAAACACGTCCATTAGTAGAAGCTTCTACTTATCAACAATGTTGATAGCAACCGGTTATTAGCATTGTTTGTAAGTATGGCATCACTAAATGTTTAAGCTGCTAACATTAACATCGAATATTCTAGAATTCGAACATTCGAGTTTTAACCGTTAAGAACAATCTAGGCTACTCGGATAAAGATGGCAGTGTTTATAAATAGTGACTGTGGTTGCAGTAGTCAGTGAGTTTTATCATAGGTGCTGTTAGAGTTAACATTAACTGTCTTGTGTCTTTGTGAATTATAAACGTGTGTGTGTGCATTAAAAACACATAGCGGCTATTTAGACTGTTGTTGTTGTACATTTGAATAAATAAAGAGTTGTTTCAATTTTAAACTACTAAAACTGCTTTTATTTGAATTCAAAAGTATCCGGTTTATTTAAAGGAAACAACAATATTAATACTAAAATCAACCTTGTCTTCTAAACACAGCAACGATTACGACAAATTAATTTTCATATTAACAGCCTGTTTTTATAAAATTTACCAATTTCTAAAGAAAAAATTCTTAAAATTTGGTATTTATAAATCACAATTCACATTTACATTGTTACTAGCAAAGAATAATAACCAGAAGTGAAACGCTGTCAAAGAAGAATGTATTAGTAACATTTTGTTTATATGTATTGGTGATCAAACCACATTCAGCAAACATAGTTGTAAAAAAGCGATCTTAAAGATTATAAGAAAATTTTATTTCAATTAAATTTAAAAATTCGAACATTTGTCAAATTTTTTAATTTATATTTGACCTGGTTTTATAAATAAATTTTTCTACTTTTTATTCAATAATTTCTGCAAAGATTTAATTATTTCAATTTTTTATTAATTTTCAGTTATAATTTCAAGCCTCAACAATTTAATTTTATAAAAAAATATATTTTCGTTTGTGCTAAATATGCATGTTTCGGTTACCTTATGTGTTTATGAAAGTGTGTGTTATAATTGTAATTTTATTGCAATTTTCAATAAAAATCTTTAAAGTGTGATGAATTCACTTACTACTTGTATGTGAGAAAAGGGCGAAGTTGTTGTTGTAGAAAAATATAGATCCTTCAAATATTTTTTATGTCAAAATTTCAAAGGTTCTAAGAATTTTGTTTGAAAATTATAAAATTATTTTAATAAAGTCGAAAACAAAATTTCTTTCGTTACTGTTACGAATTGAATAAGATAAAAGTTTAATAAAAGAATGGAGTAACTACAAAATTCGTCATACCCTTTTATACCATTCAACCGTTAATGGCTGGTGTATATATAAGTTTGAAATTTCTACATTATTCATTTGACCCCACAAGTCGACATAGGCATGTCCGTATGTATGTTGAAATCAACTTTCCGTAGGCCCCAAATAATTTACATACATGATTCATACATCAGTATATCCGGTTCGGTTGTTATTCAAAATCGAGAAAATTGGTTCACAAATGGCAGCGATATAAGGAAAGAACCAGGACAACACCGATTTTTCACCTATTTCACCTATATATGGATATCTAATGATAGATATTTCAAAAAGCTTTGCAACGACGCATAGGACTAAATTAAAAAAAAAAATGTTTGTGAAAAAAATATTTTTTATTTATTTGTGAAAAAAATTAACAAAAAAAAATGTTTTTAGTGAAAAAAAAATTGCTTACCTAAAAATATTTAAAATTTTTATTTTAATGGATAATTTGGTGATGCGTATATATGATTCGGCACAATAGATTTTCTTTCTTTAAATTTTAATGTGATATTGCAATTAATTTATAATAAAAATTAATGTTGTAAATTCCAGATAATTCTAACAAATTTTTTTAAGTAACTTTACAATTGTTGACCTTTTTTCTGTGAAGGAAATTATTTTTCTAACAAAAAAACATTAATGTCGAATTTAATAAAGCAAAGTTCTTAGCATTTCCTATGTCCATTTATGAAGCAAAAATTACAAATTTTGAAATTTATACCCGCTTTTCTGCGTAGGAAAAATTGTGTACCTGTCGTTTAAAATTATAAATTTTGAGTATCAGTCTGTACTAGCGAGTGAATTAATTTTATAACCACCATCAAAAAAGATGGCTTATATTGATTTTGTCATTTCGTTTGTAACGCATCAAAATATTTGTCGCATGCGCACATAAATGTATATATTCTGGGTCCTCTTAATATTCTAAGTCGATCTAGTTATGTCCGTCCCTATGTCTGTCTGTCGAATACACAATAGTGCCGAAACTAGATAGCTGGCTGAAATTTTATACATATACTATCTGACGAAGTTTTGCTTTCATCTAGAACCCATATAAATTTGCCTCCTGAATACTGTCTGAGCAGTATTAAATATGTTAATTATGCAGCAGTTCTCAATAAATTGTGAACAATCGCAAAAATCCGGCAACATTTGTACCTTGTCCCCATACAAGGACCCCCAGAAAATTACCTGAACATTCATAATTGTCTTATAATAATTAAAATAGTGATGCAATTGGACCTGAATTTTTCTACCAACTTTTGTGGGAATCGGTCCATAATTGATCCTCCCTACCATTTTACCCTTTTATCAGACAAATATTTTATTGTCTTTAAGTAATTTTTATATAATTATATTAACCTAAATGTCGACATAACTCATTTTTCAAATAAAAAGTAATTATAACAAAAAATTTTCAAATGTTTTCACTTATAAACGATATACTAAATACATATCGCACTGGTTCCTCTAAAGAGAGTCAACTCAAAATTTGTCAATTTTCACTTTTTACAAGAAATCGAAGTACAGTGGTCATATCTACCTACTGTAAAAATATAACATAATTTTCACATTTCTTTCACCAAAAAATACTGTTGTATCCGTTTGAACTTTCATTGTAACGTATTAAAAAAAATCAGTTTTTTTGCCTCTACTGTAAATTTTTAAATTTTGAGTTGACTCTCTTTAGAGGAACAAGTGCGATATGTACGTATACCCACATATTTATAATGGATATTCAAGATTTTGCACAGCTGAATATAACACTATCATTCGTTCTATTTAACTTTGTAGCATAGTGGTATTATACATTAATTTATTTCTCATTTACAGTGTTAATCCACAAATAATTTATTTATTTTCTTATCTCAAACTATCAATCAATTATACATTATAAGTAGTTTGAGGTATGTAAAAACATTTTTAATATACATGTCCAACATACTCTGCTATATTTATATTGTAACAACTACATGTAGTAATAATCTTGTAAAATGTACATCATAAATTTTGATACTCTTATCGAGATAAAATAAACAATAAATAAAAATCTAAAAATGAATATTGTCTTAGGGGCGTTATACAAACATGAAAAATAAAATCAAATGCAACACATGTAAATCTTCCGTCATTCAAATGTCTTGTGAAGTATCCGTGTGTATGTAGGTTTGACTTCTAGTATGAGTAGTTTGTATACTCTCACGTAGTACGTGCTGCATACAAAACAATTATTTTTATTTGAGGTTTTGAAACATTATACACTCATTTAATACTGGCAGTCATATATAGGTTGCTTTTCTACTGTAATGGGATGTACATTTTTCTATATACAAACTATTTTCTTGTACAAAATGATTGACGTTGTTAAATATTTAATGAAAATTTGCAACATTATTCTGGAAAGCTAACTAGAGATGTATATATATATACATATATATATATATACCATCTTCCTATTAAATTATTTTATGTTCATTGGAGATTTCAAAGGTACATAAAAAAATATTTTTCATTTTCTGAGTTTAAATATAAAAGACCATTTAATTTCACAGACATTTCATGTGACGTGTGAGTGATATTTTAATATTTGTTGTTTGGTATTTCTATATTACTTATACGCCTGGGAACCAGTGTTGCCAGTTTAGCCTTTTTGAGGCTAAATTTAGCCTTTTTATTTACTCTTTAGCCTCGAAATTTTGGTTTTAGCTTCGTGGCTTTTTTCTAGCCTTTTTTTAATTTGATAATAGCCTTTTTTTAAATAAAAAAGGCTAGAAAAAACCACGAAGCTAAAACCAATATTTCGAGGATAAGGAGAAAATAAAAAGGCTAAATTTATATTTGTGAGACATTTTCATTTTAATTCATTACTGTTTTTCATTTAGCTTTTCAATATACTCAAGAACTGTGCAGTATTAAAAGAACAAATAACAATTGCCAATACCAAGTATTTCAAAGTGAAATATAGTATTTTATATCTGAAAGCTATAAATGTCTAGCAAATTCGCTTTCAAGACAAAATTGTTATTACACATTATATTTATCGTTATATAATGGACAAGAGCCCCATAAACTCTTGAAGGTTTGTGATACTCGATGGCTGTCATTTGAAATAGCCGTTAAACGTATTGTGAATCTGTGCTTCGAGTTAAAACCAGCAATGCTTTAAAGCCAAACATTTAAGTGATTAATATACTGATTATAATTTGGTGTATTATTTTTTTTAAACCAGTAAGCAATTGAGCGGATCCAACAAAGCTGTTTTCTGATTTAAAATTTCTTCTCCATAGTTTGTGTTTTCAAATTGTAATACAATGCAAAGAATTTGATACATCATTTGAAGAATGAGGGATATAATAACGAACGGTTTTAGTAACGATTCTGAAAAAAATAATACGGCAAATTTAACTCTTCGCTAAATCGATTTTTTATCCGTTAATAATACACTTAAAATAGTACTCGTAAAACCAAAAAAATATATTGTGTATGTGAAAAATAGTAAATGCTTAGTACTAAAATTAAAAAAAAAAAAACAAAATTTAAGATTTGTCTGTATAAAAATATATATGGGGCATTTAATGTCAAGTGAACCATCTTTTGAAATCAATGTCTTCCGATAGTTAGTTCTATTAGATAGTAATTCAGACACAATTTTTCAACAAGATCGGTCGAAAACTTTCTGTGTTAGAGGGGTCAGAATTTGACATTTTGGCCAAGCAGGTAACTTATGTAACTTATTACCTATTGTTCTTAGCAAAATGTGTCCCAAATAGTTTACATAGCTATTTCTTCAATCTTTCGGAAAACAACATTTCTTTTGACTTTTTTTGCAAAATCTAAAACTGATGACATTTTTTTTCAAAATGGGCCCTTTTTTTATTTTTTTTTTGCTCAAGAGAAAGCTTAGGTCCATTCCTTTAAGAGGTTTTTGATCGCTTAGTGGGATTCGAGTGGAATATCTATCAAAATAAATATTTTGTAACTCAAGACATACAATTTTTGAATTTTTTTTCGAAAATGGGCCCCTTTTTTAATTTTTTTGCTCAAAAGAAAGCTTTTTTCCATTGCTTTAAGAGGTTTTTGGTCGCTTATGTATATTTATTATTTATTATTAATGATTAATGTTACTTTTTGTTTGCTGCTGACTGTGTACCTTTATAATTTTATTTATTTTTATGAATTTTATGAACATACTTTCAAATTTTTTATTTAAAAATAAATATAAAACTAAATTCTTTATTTATAATATTTTTTAGCTTTTTTTTTACTTTTTTTTAAAGCAGTTTGGCTTTTTCCGGCCTTTTTTTGAAGTCAATATAGCTTCTTTTTTTGCCGGCTCCTGGCAACACTGCTGGGAACTTTGGTTTTATTTATTTTAATTCTTTGCAATTTGAAATGATTTTAATTTTACAAAGGATTATGGTAAATCTTTTTAAATAATTAAAAAGACTTTTTAAATATCATAATTAATACTAATGGTTTAATAAATTTTTGTAAGATGAGGTGACTACACGCAGAGAAAAACCATGGTTCGTCATGGTTACGACAACTATACTATGTTCTTCGTAACAATATATTGTTATTTTAATTTAATTTCAACAATATTTTAGTTGTTGTTAACATTTGTATTTTCATCGCAGTTATAAACTTGAATATGATAAATAGGATATTATGTAGATTGGGTTAAGGTTTTCCGATTTTAGTAAAACTTTCATAGTATATCTAAAATTATCTGAGTATTAAGATACTAAAAATTCGTGACAGTAAGGAAATTGTTCTCATTCGCCAAAATATGGCCAAAAAACTATTTTTTCCCGAAAATCACAAAGTTTAAATCGTAGGTAAGGAAAAACTGTAAGAGGTATTGGTATTTTTCATATTTTCATTTTGTATTATGATCTCAATATATCCCAATGGGATGATCAAAAAATTCTTAATTTTTTTTAAAAAAATTTTTAAAAATTTGAAAATGGAGATTCGAAACTGCCGTTAAAAAAAATAATTTTTTTGGCCATCTCTGCGAATAGGTTAGCGGTAAACACGGATATATTTTAAGTAAAAATTAGCTTTTATTTTAATATTTCTTAAAATATGTTAATTTTGTTCCAACATTTCTTGTTCAAGTGGCCTGAGACACGTTAATGGTCTGGGGAATTTTTAATAACTTTAAAATTTTTTAACCAATTTTTGTTTTTTATATCTCATTAGAACGACAATTACGTACATATTTCGATTCTTATGCATTCGATTGCAAAAATAATTATTTAGTAGCAAAATTTTTAAAAAAACTGAAAAATTTGCTTTTTTCCGAATTTTAACGATAATATATTTTGTGGGTCAATTTGACCCAAAGGAGATATAGATTTAATCTCAAGAAGATTTTTTTGACTGCAATTTTCATTAATATAAATAAATCTACATATTTATGTAACATAATGCAGTAAGTTAAGGAGTTATACAAATTTATTTCATATAAAGAAAAATTTTGCATTTATCTGACTTTTGACCTAGATGCGCGTCCCGAAATCGTTGTCCGATTTGGCTCAAATTTTCAGTACCTATCTTTTAGAAACAGTGTCACAATATTCCACCTTGCACCCTTCAAAAATCGAAGTCAAGTTTTCAATAATTTATTGGGCCATAATATGATTACTTTGGAACACAATATAATTACTTCAGAACTTCAGAACACGACTATATTTGATCATAATATCATATTTTATGATACTAGTTATAAGTTTGGACTAGAATCATTAATCTTATCATAATATGTTTACCATACATTCTATTGAATCGGTCTTTAAAAACTCATTATTTGAACATTTGGAAATAAAGCTTAGAAAATCTCTAGGATTTAATTTTAGCAAATTTCGATGAATCTTGCAATAGTTTTCTTATTGAGAACAATTTATAACATTTTGTTATATGAGAAGATCCAAATTTTGTTTAATTTTTTCATTTAAAATTGTACGAATAAAAATAAGGTAGGGTCACACATGGCAAATATTTGACGAAAAAGACGTAACCACTAAATAAAATATATTTGAATTCTTTTATTTATTTCAAAAACGTATCTTATTTTATTAAAATAAATATTTAGTTTTATTTTATTTGATGCTGCTTGATCTTACAAACACTCGTAAGAGTAAACAACGTCAAAAAAATTTATGCTATAAAAAAGTAGTTACGCTTTTTTGAGCAAATAAATAGTGAGATCGAAAAATTCCAAACACACGTTTTTCATTAAAACTTTTAACCCAAGTATTATTTGATTTTTTTTATCAAGTTGCCTTTGTAAAGCATGTCAGTTATTATGTTTACTGTCAATTATATTAATTTTTTGTTAATCTGATTAAAATGAGTGACCAGAAAAAAGTGCGTACTTAAATTATTAAATATTTTCAACAAAACCCAACTTGGTTCTACAAAAAGTTGGCCAAACATTCAAAGGTCTGACGTCAAACTGTTTCCAATGTTATTAAACAGTACCGCAAGAACTTGTTCTTTGGTAGAAAACCTGGTTCATGTTAATAGAACGAATAGAAATCATTTTCAAACGAGCTGCCAACACATCCGGTAGGAAAACAGCCCAGTTAGCTCAGTGCTCGGACTATTTGGTACGAAAAATCAAAGCCAATGCAGGTTTAAAAACATACAAGGCTCAAAAAGTTCATGACAGGAACTTTGCTAAAAATTTAGAAGCTAAAGACAGAGCATGGAAATTGAAGTAAAATTTTATACAAAAACTACAACTGCTGCATAATGGATGACTAAATGTACGTATGGAACATTTTTCGCAGCTTCTGGGTCAACTTTTTTATGTTGCCTATGGTCGAGGGAATGTTGAAAAAAAGTTTAGGACCCAAAAGCAGACAGAATTTCCCAATAAGTTCTTGGTATGGCAATCAGTATGCAGTTGTGACAAAAGAAGCCAAAAATTTGTTACAAAGGGCTCTATAAATACCGAAATTTACATCAAGGAATGTTTACAAAAAAGAATGTTTCCATTCATAAGACTTCTTAATATGTCTACATATTTTTGGCCTGATTTGGCATCCTGTCACTATGGTAAGAAAGGTCTTGAGTGGTAAAAGAACAATAATGTGGTATTTGTACCAAGTGGGGCAAATCCTCCAAACTGCCTGGAGCTGAGTCCAGTGGAGAGATATTGGGCTCTTGTTAAAAGAGAATTGAAGAGCACAAAAAAGGTGTCCAAAAGAGTGGTAGATTTTAAACGGAGATGGACAACCTGTTCGAACAAAGTGACCCAAACCACTATAAAAAGGATAATGGAAGGGTTTTTGAAAAAGGTTCAAAATTTCATCATTAGTGATTAAAACTATAAAAAATATTTTTTTTTTGTAAATTGTAATAATAATTTCAATCAAATAAAAAAAGATTCAAAACTGTTAGTTTAGTGGTTTCATTTTATATGATATTTTATGATACTAATATTAAGTATGTAATACAATCATAAATCATATCAGAATATGTTGCTGTTAGAATATGTCTACCACAACCATATTTTTTCTCTGCGTGTATGCTTAATTTTTTTACTTAAAATTGTATGAATAAAAATAGTTTTATTACAAGTTCTCACAAAAAAAGTTATTGGAAAAAAAATTATCACATTGTTTTTGGTTTTTTTATTATGTAATGTTTTTTATGAGCAATATCTTTTAATTCTTTTTGATTTTGACGTGTTTCTATTTTATTTTAGCGAAATAATTAACTTATGTTTTTTAATATACAGATTCTTTTACATGTAAGAAAATTCAATTTTTTTTTTTGCATGTCAAATGTAATAACGTAGAAATTTTAAGCCTCTGTCTCATTTTCAAATGCTTTTTGTTAAATTTGTATCGGAGTTTACAGGAATGGAGTTTACATTTCGTCTATTTACTATTTTTTTAAAAATCCTGTTTTCAGAAACTCATTTCCAGTAAAATTCGCATAAATATCAACAAGATTTTTACTGTTATTCGAAGGCCAGTTAGACTGTCTTCACTTAATCGACTTTGTTACCTATAAGAATCCATATGAGCTCGCTAATGATAATTGTGGAAATTGCAAACATAATCACTATATTATATTACTTTTATAATTCATGATAGGGTTATTAAAAAAGTAGTTTCAAATTGTCAACCTACTAATTAATAGAAATGTTTCCAAGAACTTTCATTAATGAAAATTCCATTTAATTTTCCAAAACAAAAAAAAAAAAAAATAATATTTGTGCAATATATTATTTAAATTGAAAATAAATACTCAAATGTTATGTGTATATACCAATAACCAATGTACTTCATTACAAACATATTTGCATTTAGTAGTTTTTAATTTATTTTATAAAATTTCTTGCATATACTTACAATTAATTTTTATAGACAAAAATGTAACAAATGAAATCATTAATTATCACAAGAGAATATAAACAAAAGCGACAAAAGAGGAGATGGAGCTACAAACTCGTTAAATAAAAATGAAATCATTCAACATCATTCACCAACAGCGAACAGACAAAAATAAACAAACAAACAAACAAATGAACCAACGAAAAAACATTTCATACATACAGCTGAACTGTCATTGCAGCATCAAAGCGATGATTGATTTTTGTCACCAAGCGAGCGAGGGAAGACACACACACACACTCACACAAACATACACAGACATCGTATAAAATAAAAAACAGGAATTTAATGAAACTTAAGTGCAAAATAAAAAAGTAAATAGAAATAAAAAATAAAAACGCAAAAACAAATGACAAACAACAGATGTAAATGATGGAAATCATTAAGAACTGCGGAGGAGGAAAAGTAAATAGAGTAGCTTTTAAGAGAGAAAATGCAAAGAATGCACGATGATAAAAATGAAAATGATGATTCATTAATCATAAATACAAACAAATATTCTCTAGCTCACTATAGAGTGAGAAAATAGTAACGACGAGGGTTTGATAGCGATGAAAATAGAAATAATGGAATGAATTAAAAACTGTAGCAGTTGATACGAGGGTAATGTGAAATGTTATTCCTAAGGAGAGTTTTAAAAGAAACCATTTTACTTGATAGCGCTACCTTTACAACAGTGTTGCCCACACACATACTACAACAGTTTCGTTTGTGTTTGTTAGGCAGCGGAGAGCAAAATTCATCACAATATTTTAAGTCGTACACTGAAAAGCTTAAAGTAAAATGAAAAATGTTTTTGTTTCGTGTTTGTTTTTTATTTTTTCATCTCTATGTATGTATGTATGTATGTATGTATGTATGTATGTATGTATGTATGTATGTATGTATGTATGTATGTATGTATGTATGTATGTATGTATGTATGTATGTATGTATGTATGTATGTATGTATGTATGTATGTATGTATGTATGTATGTATGTATGTATGTATGTATGTATGTATGTATGTATGTATGTATGTATGTATGTATGTATGTATGTATGTATGTATGTATGTATGTATGTATGTATGTATGTATGTATGTATGTATGTATGTATGTATGTATGTATGTATGTATGTATGTATGTATGTATGTATGTATGTATGTATGTATGTATGTATGTATGTATGTATGTATGTATGTATGTATGTATGTATGTATGTATGTATGTATGTATGTATGTATGTATGTATGTATGTATGTATGTATGTATGTATGTATGTATGTATGTATGTATGTATGTATGTATGTATGTATGTATGTATGTATGTATGTATGTATGTATGTATGTATGTATGTATGTATGTATGTATGTATGTATGTATGTATGTATGTATGTATGTATGTATGTATGTATGTATGTATGTATGTATGTATGTATGTATGTATGTATGTATGTATGTATGTATGTATGTATGTATGTATGTATGTATGTATGTATGTATGTATGTATGTATGTATGTATGTATGTATGTATGTATGTATGTATGTATGTATGTATGTATGTATGTATGTATGTATGTATGTATGTATGTATGTATGTATGTATGTATGTATGTATGTATGTATGTATGTATGTATGTATGTATGTATGTATGTATGTATGTATGTATGTATGTATGTATGTATGTATGTATGTATGTATGTATGTATGTATGTATGTATGTATGTATGTATGTATGTATGTATGTATGTATGTATGTATGTATGTATGTATGTATGTATGTATGTATGTATGTATGTATGTATGTATGTATGTATGTATGTATGTATGTATGTATGTATGTATGTATGTATGTATGTATGTATGTATGTATGTATGTATGTATGTATGTATGTATGTATGTATGTATGTATGTATGTATGTATGTATGTATGTATGTATGTATGTATGTATGTATGTATGTATGTATGTATGTATGTATGTATGTATGTATGTATGTATGTATGTATGTATGTATGTATGTATGTATGTATGTATGTATGTATGTATGTATGTATGTATGTATGTATGTATGTATGTATGTATGTATGTATGTATGTATGTATGTATGTATGTATGTATGTATGTATGTATGTATGTATGTATGTATGTATGTATGTATGTATGTATGTATGTATGTATGTATGTATGTATGTATGTATGTATGTATGTATGTATGTATGTATGTATGTATGTATGTATGTATGTATGTATGTATGTATGTATGTATGTATGTATGTATGTATGTATGTATGTATGTATGTATGTATGTATGTATGTATGTATGTATGTATGTATGTATGTATGTATGTATGTATGTATGTATGTATGTATGTATGTATGTATGTATGTATGTATGTATGTATGTATGTATGTATGTATGTATGTATGTATGTATGTATGTATGTATGTATGTATGTATGTATGTATGTATGTATGTATGTATGTATGTATGTATGTATGTATGTATGTATGTATGTATGTATGTATGTATGTATGTATGTATGTATGTATGTATGTATGTATGTATGTATGTATGTATGTATGTATGTATGTATGTATGTATGTATGTATGTATGTATGTATGTATGTATGTATGTATGTATGTATGTATGTATGTATGTATGTATGTATGTATGTATGTATGTATGTATGTATGTATGTATGTATGTATGTATGTATGTATGTATGTATGTATGTATGTATGTATGTATGTATGTATGTATGTATGTATGTATGTATGTATGTATGTATGTATGTATGTATGTATGTATGTATGTATGTATGTATGTATGTATGTATGTATGTATGTATGTATGTATGTATGTATGTATGTATGTATGTATGTATGTATGTATGTATGTATGTATGTATGTATGTATGTATGTATGTATGTATGTATGTATGTATGTATGTATGTATGTATGTATGTATGTATGTATGTATGTATGTATGTATGTATGTATGTATGTATGTATGTATGTATGTATGTATGTATGTATGTATGTATGTATGTATGTATGTATGTATGTATGTATGTATGTATGTATGTATGTATGTATGTATGTATGTATGTATGTATGTATGTATGTATGTATGTATGTATGTATGTATGTATGTATGTATGTATGTATGTATGTATGTATGTATGTATGTATGTATGTATGTATGTATGTATGTATGTATGTATGTATGTATGTATGTATGTATGTATGTATGTATGTATGTATGTATGTATGTCAAAGTTTCATTATTTGATTCAACATTTTCAACGGTTTCATTATTTGATTCAACATTTTGAACGGTTTCATTATTTGATTCAACATTTTGAACGGTCGAATCATCAGCCATGAATTTTAAAAAAAAATTAGCTTTTAATTGAAATAATTTTAAAGTCCTATCTTTTCCCTTTAGATTACCTAAATATGCATGGCAAATCTCATAATGTCTTTTTATAAAAAATAAAGATTTACGACATAAAGTACGATAACACACAATACATTGTGCTTCGCCATCCATATTTTCTATAAAAAAAAAATCATACTCCCAATTCTCATCAAACATTTTGCTGTGTGTATTTGCAAAAAAATATAAGAGCATTCAAAAAAGTTGCGTAACAAGATCTTGCTTCAACAAGTGCTAAACAGCGACTGATTTGATTTTGTTCTCTGAGATGAAAACAAAGCAACAAACACATGATCATTATAAGAAACCACACAAGTAAGCTTATAGTGTATGTGTGTCAACGTAACGTTGGCAGAATTTGCTTGTCCTATCTCGCGTGATAGGAAAGCAAAATTGTGGGCAACAATGCTTTACAATGAAGCTGATGTGATGTATGTATCTATTATACTTTACTATTATACATCAACTAAATTGATCCTTATTTTGTTTAGTTAAGATTAAAAATCTGGAATTCTAGAATTATTTATGCCAGAAATGCTTGTCGAAATACGTTTCTTTAAAATCATCCAAATCAATTGGCTAAGAAGTAAGAGAATTTTCGTAGTTTTCACTTTGCAGTACATCTGCTTTTCATGACTGTCCCTAACTAGTAATTTTACCTGTCATGTAGGGTCACCCATAGTTACATAAATAGAACGACTAGATGTACTACAAAGAGACTGTCTGATAGCCGGTTATATAGAGTCAGTTACCATATAGTCAGTTACCATAGCGTCAATATCTGATTACTGGATTAGCTACATACCTAGTCATTTGAACATGTTTAACAGCAGCCACTTTCCTCTAGCTATAATAGGACAGTAAAACAAGGAAGAGAGATATATTCGACTGTGTCGAATCTAATATACCCTTTTTTGCCTATTTTTGATCTAAATCTGGATTACTAAGTCATTAATATAGACAATATGGATATCTAATGATAGATATTTCAAAGTCCAGTGCAACGATGTATATAAGGCTATAATAATTTTGACCTATAATGGGTCAAAATCGGGAAAAATATTTTTTAACCCGAATTTTTTTTTACCAAAAAAAAAAATTTTTTTTTAAATTAAAAAAAAATTAAATCAAAACAATTTCGAAAAAAATTAAATCAAAACAATTTCGAAAAAGAAAAAATTGAAAACAATTTTGAAAAAAAATTTTTTTTTTAAATTTTGAAACAATTTTGAAAAAATTTTTGTTAAATTTTGAAAAAAATTTAAATTGTTTTTGGATCGATCTAAATTTGTTAGCATTGATTAACCGTAATTACCTCCATTATCCGGGATTATAACTTTTTTCGATTATTTTTGAACAATCTAACACAATGTGAATAAAACGAAAAAGGGGAATTCCCTCGATCGATTTGTAAAGCCAACATTTTTTGAAATTTTTTAATAATTATGTTACTTTCTTTGGAAAGGGATAGAATTGTAGAAGGAAATGAGGTGAAAGAAGGAAAAAAGCTTTGACTGACAACTCTGCAATTGCCCGTTATGTTTGTTATTAGTGCAGGTTACAGCGCCTCTGGTGGTGAGATGGCGCATTATTCAAGCCAACAACCTTTATTTATTTATTTTACTTCGGTGGCGTTTTAATGTTATACCACCGAACTGCTAAAAACCAAAGGAAGATTTTGCAATTTCTATATATATCCGGAAGGAACGATTTAAAGGAAGTCCAATTTCTGGATTAACTGTGAAGGAAAATCTAAAATATTCCACTCAAAATTTAAATAAAAAAAGAACGACATTGTATTCACAAACTTAATGCTGCAGGAGAAAAATATTTAGCTTATTGCTGCCACAATTTTTGTGGAAAAATTAAATGAATTCAAATCAATGAAAAAACTCACCAATGAGATAATGGAGAATGAAAAATGTGTTTACTTACGAGAAGTTTGGCTTGCCATAATGAAAATTTCATAGAATAACACAAGGTCTCAAAGGAGAAACCTTATTAGTTTGCGTTAATGCTGCTGGTACACACAAGTGCAAAGCATTAGTTATTGGAAACAGCTTTAACAAATGTCCATGAAATTGGTTTAACAGTAATTTAGGGGCCATTTACATTATGACTTTAAGTCATGACTTAAAATCATGGGCTTTTTTCTGTACTAGCAAATTGTGAAGTCTATACAAAAGGCAAGTTTTCTGTTTTTCGTGACTTTTTTTAATATTCAGCTTTGAGCTCTTTTCTGATTGGTTGTTGATACGATTATATGACAAAAAAAAGGCATGCTTGGTTGAAAAAAAGGCATCGTATAAATGAATGGAGATTTTCGTAGGCGTTTTAAAAGAGAAACCAAAAAAAAGACATGACTTTAAATCAACGTGTAAATGTCGACTTAGTACCAGAAGTGAGAGAGAATTTTAAGAAAATCAGTCTAAAAAATTATAGTAAAATCATTCTGCCATTGGATAACATCCAGACGTTCAGGATTTCAATTCTAAAAACGTTATTGTGAAATTTTTTCCACCATATTGGACAACTTTAATCCAACTGATGGATCTGTGTGCAATATGGAGCTTTCAATGTCATTATCGACAAACTGTCATCATTAAAAAACTACTAAAACTTGGTACTCCAGAATGCTCCCGCTCCCGACCATTACGGATAATCGAGGTCTCACTGTATTATTAACCGACTCTAATTACTTGTCGTAAGTAACATAACTAGTCTCTAAAGTAGAACATAAAATGTTTTTAAAGTCTTTTTTAAGGGACAGTAAAATTATATTACTCCTATTATATAGTTTATAGTGAGTCAGAGGAATGAAAATAAAAAGTGTAAACGTACTACTCCTCAGATTACAAAGGAAAAACTGACCCTTCAATAGATTACTTCTGGTGGATTAAGAAACTACTTTCTAAAGAACTATACAAAGAGTTTAAACTATAGGTTACTTAGAGATACTAAAGTTACAAGTGCATGCGCGGATTCAGGGGGATGAAAAAAGAAAACTTTCCCCCCAAAACCAAAAGCTTTAATATAAAAAATTAAAAGAATAAAAATATTAAATAAATTCTATTTTTATTTCCCCACTCCCCGAAAATGAAGGACCTGGATTCGCGCATGTACTAGTTAGTATTTATTTGATTGCGTATGGGTCGGTATATTAGTGCTTTCATATTCCGACCCACACAACCTCTGAAACTACTGTTCTAAAAGTTTTGCCCAGTTTTGCTAATGGAACGTGCATCGTGATCAAATGTTGAAATTTTAGACGTACATACCTACGGTTTTTCAAATGATATCACAACAATATTCCAATGCGATCAGCACACTCCAAAAATTTCCCATTGAGTGTTTTGTTTCCAAATAAAAATATTGTAATCAAAGCAAAATTATATGAAGCAATTTATTTGATTGCCTTCATTTGCTATAAAAATATCAAACGTATCGAATTTAAAAAAAAGATACACACTCACTTACATACTCATATCATTATAAAAAACTGCTCTCATATAGACATTCCCCACAAAAAAAAAAAGAAAAAAAATATCATAAACGTATAAACGATATCGAAAAAAACCATTGCATTTCTATTGCTAATATTCATAAAATGGCATTAAGTTTTTATGATGTCATCATAACATACTACACAACCAAAGATGAACAAACATTTTCGATGATACCGAAAAAATAAACACATATTTTGGTTTGGAGGTAAAACACAATTGAAATGGCTGACGTTCATTGATTGACAATAGGGATGGAAATCTATACAGATTGTTAAATGAAACAAGTCAAAACTTTAGTTTTTTTATACTTTAATCGTATTTATTATTATTTTCGGAAAAAACATTGTTTTGAACATTTCCATATACATATCTGAAGCATTTTTTGAAATTTAAACTTTTTTGAAATTTAAACTTTAAATAAAAACATTTTTTTTCGTTTGTAGTCTATCGCCTCAATTGTAACTGAAATCTAATGGGTATGAAATTGAGGGTTCATTTTCGTACAAGCACAGACAGTCATATACTAACAAACAAATGCGAATACTTATATAGACGAAATATGTTTATATCTACAATAATATCTCTAAAATATATAAAAAAGAAATAAATACAAATAACATGCTAAACAACATATTGGCATCCATATTACTTGAATACGAAACGATTTCTTGTATTATTGCTTCATAATATTTGATTAGATTTTCTTTTTTGTTTTGTCTTTGAATTTAATGCCACAACAAATGGAATTGAAGCGAAATATTTATACACAAAAATACTCTCTCACATTTCGCACACAAATGAGTTTCAAATCATATTTTTCAAATCTTTAAATGTTATTGGAATATTTATCTTTGAGAGACTTTTGTTTTCATAATGAAAACATATTTCATGACAATAAATAAATAAATATTTGGATTTTATTAATATTTTTTTGCAAAAGCTGGCAAATATCAATTGGTTCATATTTGTCTTTATTAATTCTCAGGAAAATTATGATAAATATGTATGTATGTTTGTATTTATTTTTTAAGGCACACATGGGGTTTTTTAAACTTCTTTAGAATTTGTTAAACAAACAAACAAAAATAAAATCTGTAATATAATATTTTATTATATCTCAAATATAAAATTTCTCAGGTATACTCACAATTAATTTATTAGAGCTACTTAAGTACGTCATATTTCAAATGACTTGTGTCATATTTCAATATTTTGAAATTTATCAATTTTTTAAATAAAATAATAATGATTACTGGTGATAATACTTAGAATATAGTTTATTGATAAGATAATTGAAATAGACATGCAATTCATAGATTTAATTGGAAACTGACACTTTTTAAATACTCAGTGACAGGTTAAAAACAATATTGTGTGAACTATTGTAGTTCCATTTCCACCATTTTAATACTGACTACACAATTACAGACAAAATTGTATATCTTTAATACTGTATTAATTAAACACAAATATTTATTTCCAGAACTTAATAATTTCAAAACAATAAACATAGTTCAAAAAGTCTTATTAGTTTAGAACCTTTTTGTTTGAAACAAAACCAAAGCATCTTTGACAACAGCACCTAACTCTATGCATGTGTTGGTACCTTTCAAATTTTCTCCAGGCAACAGAGTTCCATAAAAATGTTTTAAATTTTAATTTGTATGAATTTTCAACACCAAAAATTAGAACTCTGTCCTATAATAAATATTTTTTCATGATTTGTGCAAAATATAAACGTTTTAACAATGAAAGTGTGCTAAAAGTGTTTAAAAAAAATATAGAATAATATGTGTTAGTGTAATAATGTGTAAAAAATCGTTATTTTATCGAAAATTTAAAATTAAATTTTCAAGCAGTTACATTTGTTTACATCTCTCTTAACTCACACGGTACCCGTATATGTGAGAGAGTAATTTTAAAAAATTGAGAGTCAGACTACTTGGTATACTTTGGTTTAAACTATCATAATAAACACTGAGATCGACAAATTCTTAACATACATATATGTTAATAAAAATGAAACCATTAAACTTACAGTTTTGATTTTTTTCTTATTTGATTGAAATTATTATTACAATTTACAAAAATAATATGTTTATAGTTCGAAAACCCTTTCATTATGGATTTTATAGTGATTTCTGTCACTTTGTTCGAAAATCTAACACACTTTTGGACACCTTTTTTGTGTCCAAATGCAGTTGGAGAATTTGATTCCCTTGGTACAAATACCACATTATTGTTCTTTTACCACTCAAGACATTGATTACCATAGTGACAGGATGCCAAATCAGGCCAAAAATAAGTGGACACATTATGAAGTCTTATAAATGGAAGCATCCTTTTTTGTAAACATTCCTTAATGTAAATTTCTGTATTTATAGAGCCCGTTGTAACATATGATTGGCTTCTTTTGCTGCAACTGCATATTGCTTGCCATACCAAGAACTTTTTGGGAAATTTTGTCTGCTTTTGGGTCCTAAACTTTTCTACAACATTCCCTCGAGCATCAACAACATGAAATTTTTGACCCGGAAGTTGCGAAAAATCTGCCAGATCATCCATTATGCAGCAGGAATATTTGTTTTTATAAAACTTAACTTCAGTTTCCGTGCTCTGTTTTTGGCTTATAAATTATTAGCAGCGTTTCTGTCAGGAACTTTTTGAGCCTTGTATGTTTTTAAGCCTATATTAGCTGTAACTTTTCGTACCAAATAGTCCGAGCACTGAGCTAACCGGGCTGCTTTCCTACCGGATGTTTTTGGAGTTCTTTTGAAAATGCTTTCTTTTTTTGGCTTTAGTAAGATCATGTGGACCATTCCTTCTACCTGAACCAGGTTTTCTATCAACGGACTAGCTCTCCCGTTACTGTTTAATAACATTGGAAGCCGTTTGATAGCAGATCTTTGATTATTTGTAGGACCAAGTTGGGTTTTGTTGAAAATATTTTATAATTTTAGTACGCACTTTTTTCTGGTCACTCATTTTAATCAGATTAACAACAAATGAACATAATTGACATTAAACATAATTACTGATATGCTTTAAAAAGTAACTTGATCAAAAAAAAAAAAAAAAAAAAAATCAAATCAAATAATACTTGGGTTAAAAGTTAAGAATTTTTCGATCTCAGTTCTTATATTAAAAAATTTTGACAATAAGACATATTAGCAGACCGTTTGAATCCCCCAATTATATGTTAGTATTTAATAAGAAAAAATTAAAATATTTCTTTACAACACAAACAAAATTAAAATGCAACATAAAATAATTTTCTTAAAACTTTCTACATTTGTTTCAAACTAAAAAATTATTAAAAAATTCATAAAATTTATTATTCATTTTTTTAAATTATTGCGTTTCATAGCATCTCATTCTAATGTAAAGTAGATTAAATTCTATATTACGCTTCTTCAGGAAACGTTAAATGAAATATGTATTAGAGATGAAATCACTTTGAGCTTTATAAGTGAATTTGGTAGTGTTTTTTTATTTCTGATTTTTTCAGAATGCTTTTTTTTGTGCAAAACGATATCAAATTAAATAAGCGATAAAAGCAGACTAATTCAAAATATTGCAAAGCGGAATATAAAATTAAACAAAATCATTGGGAATAGTAAATACTGAATCGAAATCAGTTGAAACCCAAAGGACGAGTAACAGGCCTGATTACGAAATGAAACCAATAAAGGCACTTCATATCACTTATGTTTAAAATTTTGAATGTACAGATTAAAAATAGTTGAGAAATGTGTACGAAATGCGATACATGTTACTAATACTTGACATTAAGACACATTAAGTAGTCATTAATACAAGTTTGTTCTGAATTTTTTCCACTAATATTACCAAATAGTAGTTTTCAAAATGGAAATTACAAAAATCATTAAACTTCATCAAACCCTCAAAAAAATTACTTTGTTTACCCTTTGGTGTTGTTTTCCACACACATGCTGTATGTATGCAGTATTCGCATTACCAAAATTATTTCGTTGGTAGTCAGAATCATGATTTACCATCAATAACATATTTACTTATATATTTATCTGTTTCATTAAACTAATTTATCTTCAACTATGAGTACGCTTACACTTTTTTGTCAGAAACAGCACATTTAAAAACAGAAATTACATTCCCAGTGCAAATACATTAAAATTACTTATGTGTGGAAAAGCGCACACCAGGATAATAAGTGCCACTTTTTAAATATCCCGTTACCAAAAACTGGATCGATTAAAGTTTTTTCTCTGCTAAATTGATGCGCTTAGCAATGTTTTTTAGATATGGAATACGAGTTCTCGACCCATCTTATTGAAAAATTGTATCCGAATTAGTATCCAATAGAACTAACCATGGTGAAAATTTCATCCCAATCGGAAGACATCGATTGCAAAAGATGGTTCACTTGACACGAAATGCCCCAAATATACAAAAAATTAATTTCGTTTGGTTTCCCACACTAGGGTGAGATTTAAGGTAAAATTTTTTCTCCAAATTTATAGTAAAATGTATTATATTTAAAATTATTTTTAATTGCAATTAAAAGTAACTAATTTATTATAATCATCACCACAAGATTTCTTTCAGTGCAAAGTCATCGTAATCATTTCAACATAATTTATCAATCTATTCATAGTCATACATTTTAAAAGCCTGTTGAACTCTACCATCTCATTCATCAATACTTATTTCCAATAATTAATTAACAACCAACAAATTCACTGCTGACTTAGTTTGTGAATAAGTACAACCTGTTGCATTTGCTAATGATAAAATAAGAACCTCCTCCATTCAAAAATTTTCCGATAGCGTATTAATTAAACATCAATCATAAACTTGCTATACATATATTGACACAATTTCATAAGACGGCAACACGCACATTAAGAAACCAATAACTTTATCAATATTTTACACCAAAAAGAAAATAAAATCACAAAAAAAAAAATATAAAGAAAATTAAAAGGGAAAAACAGAATAAAAACTAAACTTAACTAAACGTGCCAACAACTTATTAACATTTCAAATAACTTTGATTTTGAATTATTTATAACGTCTCAGGATACAAAACCTCGAACATTATAACGTTTTGTGTTTAGGCTGACAAGGAGGGAACGATAGACATGCAGACAGACATTTTGGTATAAAAATGAATACTTTTATATACATATACAGTAGAATAGACTTCAAGCGTATAATATTGTAATAGAAAAAAACCAATAACAAAAGCAACGAAACTGCCACCATTCAAAGTGAAAATATGAGAAATAAAGTGAAAATTTTAACGCTATCATATATATACCCTACACCTACATATTTATAAACAAATTTTACCCAAGAACTAAATTTCAAAATAAATTTTCAGAAAAATTGTCTTGATATCTTAAGAAAATTTTAATTAAATCAAACTTTTATGCTATATATACACTTACATCTAAAGAATTTTGCAGACATTTTGTTTATTTAAAGAACACCTAAAAAAACTCCAACTAATTATACTTTTTATTCTCATCTCACCCTTGAGTGAAAAACCACACAAAATTAATCCTTTTTATACATTGAAAACAATTGCTAAGCAATGTTCAGGCAATTTCTTTTCTTCAAAGAAAAATATTGATAAGGAGAAATTTAAAAAGAGACGTTGCTTACCTCAGTGTGTGATTTTCAACACACATATAATTACTATGTATTTTACAATCGGAACAGTATTTTTTGTCTTAGTAAGATTTTCTTATGCTAAATTCCCAATTTTATTGATAAATTCACTGAAATTTATTGTTGGGGGATAAGCTAGTTCCTATGCGCATTTCACTGGTTGCTTAGGCCAGATCATCAGGAAACCTTTTCCCAAAAGACTTTAGAAAAACTAAAGATATTATACAAATAAAACTATAGAGTGAATGAGAATTACAGACACTCAAGCTCAAATGTTCTTTTTCTCCAAAAAAAAAAATGTGTATTATGTAAACGTACTCATAAAAATTAATTGCCAGTGCGAAATAAGTAGACATCCCCTATGTGTGGAAAACAACACACGAGGGTAAACAACGTAAGTTCTTTTGAAGGTGAGATGTTATATTTCCACAATGTTACCAACTCAAAAATCAACTTACACATACTGCGCACCCGAAGTAGCGCCAACAAATAAACATTGATAATAAAGTATTATATTGAGAGGCGTTAGATTTTATTTCGCAAGTTCCTCGTTGAAAGTTTATAAATTTTTACTTCAAAATAATGTGTGAGAGTGGGTGAGTTAGGAAGGAAATTGCCACAACAGTATTAGTAATGCAAAGGAAATCGAATTCAATTCAAAATATAAGAAAAAACAGTAGACATACACATATAATCGTACCACTTCCACTATCACCACTGTTCAATACATATGTATACGTTTCGCTAGTGATAAAACACCGACTGGTTGAAGATGATACACCCACTCTCGAAAAACAACAAGAATGAATTGTATTTTCGTTCTATATTATTTATTTGCTTTGGTGTTTATAGGATTTAGCTTTTTCTGAAATTCACACGCCTTTTTGTAGTACGGAACATACGCAACCTTGACTCTGCGGAAGGTTGCGGCTGGCTGTGTTTCTGCATGATTCTGTTAAGTATGAAATATTTGCCTGTTGGCTAAAGCGAAATGGGAAAATTTTAACACGATAAACTCAAGTCTTTTAACTTTCTTTTCATTTTGTTTTGTTGTGATTGAGATTTTTTTTTCCTTTCGCGTGCATGTTATTGTCATAGTTGTTATTTGTATTGTTTTTTTGTTTTCTTTTTTTTCTTCCAGTATTTATTTATTTAGTGCTTATCTTTGGCGCGCATAAATAAATATCAATTTTGATTTATTCTTTAGTTCAGCCTTCATTTTTGTTTTTTTTAACTCCTTTTTTGCCTTTGTTAGAGTGTGATGTTTTTTCCGTATTAGAATTTTGTAGTGTTTTAGAAAGATAATAGATATATTTATTTTTTCTTCATTGAATTTTTTATTGTGTCTTCTTAGCTGGTTCTGTGATAACAATTTTGCTTGTGATTCGATTAACTTAAGTCGGTTTAAAGGACAGTGTTTTGTGTGAGAATTTTTTTATAGTTATAGTCGAAATTACAAGACACTATTAAGTTACGGTCAACTAAAAATCACTTTTTCCATTACCGGAAAAATTAAAAAAAAAATCTGTTCATTTCCAGGAATTCCCTGATTTTTTATTTTAAATTAGGCCAAAAACCAGTATAATTTTAGAAATGTTAATTTTCCTGTTTCAAATAATAGTTTTTTAGTTTACGTCATAATAAACGAATTGATTGTTAATCAAATAATTCAGTCTAAATGACAAAATTTGTCTGTTGTGGCTAACAAATTTGAGTTGTAGTTTGTACTAAAAGTTCTTGTTTGTCATCTTATTTTCTGCTTTTAGTATCGAAAAAATCTATGGATATAATCAATCATGCGATTGGCAACAAACCACAACGAATCTGTTTATCTGTCCCGACAAAAATTTCTAAAAAAAATATTCCTGGAAATTTCAGAGAAATTTTTCCCGAATAGGAACTTTTTTCATAAGAAACACTATAATTTTTTCTGAATAATGAAATACTATGACTAAAAATTGACAAAATAGAAACAAGATCATTAAACAGTAGCCTAGTACTTGTTACAATAGCCCAGGCGCGGATCAACCATTTGGGGGGACAAAAATCAAAAGTTGTTCTACATTTTTCTTTCTTATATGAAAAATTTTAGGTTTTGTTTGGGGGGGGGGGGTAATTCTTATTTCACCTCCTCTGGATTCGCGCCTGCAATAGCCTAAATATATTAAAAATTTCAAAATTTCCAACAAAAAAATTATTGTTATCTGAAGTATTATGAAGATTTTTTAAGGACAACATTTTTAACTGGGAAGAATTGTTGTCAGAAATAGTAAATATTTATGTGTTCTATCAACTCTAAAACACAGTGTTAACATTTTGTTTTTATATAAAAATACTTGTTTTACTTTACTTTCACTATAAAATGTAGGTGGGTGCAAGTGTGCGTTCTGCTTAAAGAGAGTGTCAGTGTGAATGTAAAATAATGTATTGTCAGTTTCTCATTTTTAAATCGGATTTAGTTCAGTTTATTTTTTTTTTTCACTTCCTTTCCGTTTGAAAGACTTCAAGCCTCTAATAGAACGAAGATGAAAAAAAATCCTGAAAAGTAACAATGAAATACATACAGCAGTCTAATCTAAATCCAAGAGTATTTATCGCAACAACAAAAAAAAAAAAACAAGGAAACAACGTCTTGTCACCCTCACAGTTAAACAGAGTTCACTGAATTATTTTCACTTTATTGAATTTGGTCTTTGTTGCTGGAATTGATTTAAAATTTTGTTTTATTGTAGTTCTTGTTGTTTGTGTATTTATTTTGTTATATGTAGTTATTTAAGCATAGAGAGATACTTATACATACACACACATACATTTTATGGCTTTTAAGTTTCTTTTTTTTTTTTTTTTTTTTATACATATATGTAGAGTTTTGATTTATTTAACACTTAACGCTTATAGGTTCTAAATTCTTTACACCATTTACTTGTGTTTTTGTATAGTTTTGTTGTTAAATTTATAACACTATTTTTGAAATAACCCGTTTCCTACTGGTTTCACTCTTACCAATTAGAGATGCAAATAATAATGTACAATATATAAAAATCCACTATATTAAAAAAACATATCATCTTCATTTTAGGTTAAGAAGTATTGAAGAATTGCTATCTTTTGTAGGAATCCACACAAGATTTATCCAATTTATACATTTAATAAAACCTAAGATGTTCATTGATTATCCGTCTGCATCTGTTTAGCTTTGAAAACACATTAATTGATTCAAAAATATTTTTTTACTAGCTGACCCGGTGCGCTTCGCCACCCCAATTGGATAAAGTAAATATTACTATTAAGTCTCCGTTTGTGAATTAATAATAATTCAGGTCTATTGTTTTATGTTTATTCATTAATTACAACAAGTATCATTCGAATAAAGAAAAAGTACCAAAAAGTCGCCTCCTAGAATTCTCACTCACTTAGGATCATATATGCTTAATTTCAAGTGTCTCAGTCCATTTTTATAAAACATTTGAAAAGTACCTTTAGAATAAAGAAAAAGTACCATATTGTCCCCACCTTCAATTCTCTCATAAGTGGGACCATTATTATTATAGAAAATTCAAAAAGTACCATTAGAATAAATAAAAAGTACCATAAGTTCCCCATTTGTGGATTCCCACTCACTCGGGTCCATATAAAATTTTTTTCATGTTTCTAGGTTCATTGGTGAAGAAATTACAAAAAGTACCATTCGAATAAAGAAAAAGTACCAAAAAATCTCCCCCTAGAATTTAAACTCACTTAGGACCATATATGCTTAATTTCATGTTTCTAAGTCCATTGTTATATAAAATTCAAAAAGTACCATTAGAACAATAAAAAAGTACCTATAATTCAGTCCTCACATTTTGGTACCTAAATATTATCCCCTATTCCACTAACACTAACTTCACTCAGATACATATCAGCTAAGTTTAATGTCGATAAGTGAAATAATATAAAATATTAAAAAAGTACCATTAGGAGAAAAGTACCAATTTCCCTTTTCCTCCTTGAACACCCCTCAAGTTTGAAATTTAAAAACATTCCATTTTGCCAAAATTGTTTATACTAAAGACACGTCTCAAACGATTAAATCTGTGTTAATGTGCCCAAGAAAAAATATGTTTTAATAAAAGTACCAAACTGTTTACCCGGATTTGGCACAATATAAACCTTGGCACTCGAGTTCTAAATAACAACCTGTTAGTTAATTTTTGTATCAATCCAATGTTAAAAAAATTATCAAAATTGGCTTTATAATTTCGAATGAAATGTATTTTTCCGATTTTATCCCATTTTTGGTACCCTTTTTATCCCCATTACGGTGGTAAAATTATATTCAAATAAATGTCTGTATCGTGGTGGCAACTCATAATAAAATATTCGTATCTCTGTCAAATTATAAAAAAAAAACTTATTTTCTGAAAAAGTACCAAAAAGAAACACAATTTTTATCCCTTAAGGGTTCGAATTTCCAAAAAGTACTAAACTTTTATTTGTTATTTTTTTTATAAGTAACGAATACGATTTAAAATTTGTTTCTATGTTTATTAGTTCAAAAGATAAATAGGGTGCCAAAAAAGTACCAAAATAGAGCTTTTACCCGTTTTCTCCCCTAAAAAGTTCAAATTTCGAAAATGTACGAAACACCTGTCAGCTTATTTTTTGAATGGAGTAACATGAAATTTTAAGTTTTTTTGTATCTTTATTTTAAGTTTTTTTGTATCTTTATTAGTTTTGAAGATATAAGGTTACCGAATTTACCTGTTTTTACCCCCTCCAAAAATACCTTCTTATGGGATCGTTTTGGGCAGGGAGGAACCCACATTTAAAATTTCATGATTCTAGCTCGTTTGGGCTGTGCGATGATGAATCAGTCAGTCAGTAACGTTACTCTTTTATATATATAGATAACGAGATATTAAAAAAGTGACGTTGATTATCCTGATGAGTGGTTTTCCACACATATAAAATTTCTATGTTTTTTTTTCTCCTAATGTGCTTACTCTGCTATATACCTGAATTATGTAAGAGTGATCATAACCGAAATATTTGCGTAAAATCTGTTGTAGATGTAACAGACACAAAAATATTAAAATATATGTTATTGATGGTAAATCGTGATTTAAACTACAAATTTATTTATATATTTATAAGAAAGTTTTCGTATTGAAAAATGTTTAAAAGTTCATTGCAATTTTCAATCCTGCTATCTTGGAAAAACTACCAAGATAGCAGGATTTTAAATTCAAGCAACATTTCTCATATTATTGACATTCGCTACGATATCCATACTTGTATTTTCCTAAAAGATTCCATAGCATGATTCCATGAAAAACACTGTTTAGGCGGAATCAATAAAAAAAGTTTGAAAAGAAGAAAATCTAACACCTAATTATATTTTACTGTAAAAATTAAAAACTATTTTTTGCTGTTAAAAAATGTTGATGAAAAACAATTTTAATATAAAATTAAAAAAAATTTTAAAAACGTATACTAAAAGGCAAAATATGCTCCAAAAAAATGCAAAAATAGGCACTAACATATCGATGTAAAAATTCTTAAAAATATTCTGCATTTGCATGGGTTCCGGTATTCTTTGGCTAATGGTGTATTTTTATACATAAGCTGCCTACTTTAATTTCCATTCCCTTAAAAATATAAAAATAATAAAATGGCTCGTATAAACTAAAAGTATTAAACTTCATAATTTAATAGAAATAAAACTATTACATTAGATATTCAAAGATATAAACTTTTATTAGAGCCAATTTATTTATGTAGTTTTTTTATAGATGATAAAATCTACTTAACTTATGAGTGTGTTTATTAAAAAAAATGCCGAGAATTACAAAAAAAAAAAAAAAAGAAAGGAAAAACTATTTGTTTGTGTGCTTTTTTACACACAAGAATTCTAACCCTCTGCTACATGTGTGTGTGTGTGCTTGTATGCTTTGTTTGTATTTGAAGCAAATTTGGGTTAAAAACCAAATAACTTTTCATTTAAATTCGTATGTAAATGAAGTTATTTGCTATGGCAACACATACATACACACCCACTCACATATAAGCAAAAGGTTATTTTCACTCATTTGTTTCTGTTTCTGGGAAACATATGACTGACTGAATTGTCGGCAGACATCTGAAATGTTTTTTATAGTTAAGAAGACAGTTTAGGAGGTGGTTGTAGAAAACTTAAGAAAACTTTTTCTTTCAAAATTTTTTTTTTTTTTTTGTAAAAACTTAATATTTTTGCAAATGTAGTTGTTTTTGATGTTGTTGAATTTCAAATGCAATAAATAAGATTTTTTTTTTTGAATATCTCAAAAGTCAGTGGTTAAAAAGTTCAAAGCCATATATCTAAAACTGAACTTTTTAAAATGATTATAAGAATAACAGAGACGTCTCCACTGATCTGATTGTAATTAAGTTATTGAGTGTGATCCAAACTTTCAGAATATTGCCTTGGTACAACAATAGACCACCTTACATATAATCTTGTTTCCAGAGCTTCTTTGTTTATTGAAACTATCTGTGTTGGTACTTCTTTTAAGAAATCGTGCCTTCTTAGACTATGCAACAAAAAAACTGTTAATGTCACGTAAATATTTTCTGTTGTTTTTGGTATCTTTTTTTTTCGGTAGTCTACAAAACAAGTAAAAATATTATTAACATATTTTAGTTTTATCTGCAAATAATACAAATAATTCGTATAACTCATACGCAGTGCGGTGGTGGTAACAAAGATACAACACCATAAACAAGGGCAGCTGAGAAACATTTAATTCTATATTGTAAGCAATAACATTGACATAATTTAAGATTGTTTATTAGGGAGTCACCAAAACATAAGTAGTAGTTCCCAATTGAAAATAACGTAAATATGATAAAATTATCAGGTATTTTATATTATACTTGCAGAACATTTTACTACGACAACGATACTCATAATAAAAATTTATGTCCCGACACTAGCCGCTGCAGATTTATTTTAGAGTTAGTCCGACTTTTTAAAAAGCCAAATTGTCGGGCTTTTTGGTTAACCGTGTTCGATAAAACCGAATTCAGAATCCAGTCAAAACATGTTTATATATAAAAAACATTACATTCCCAAAAAGACACTACGTTGTCATGACTTATTAAACATATTTTTTAAATATTTAGTTTTACAAATTATTTCATTTTGACAATATTTATTGATTTATTGAAAAAATATTGTGTTGTTATAAGTTATATTTAAATTGTTAAATATTTTTCCTGATGATGCTACACAAAGAGTAGCGAAATATTGAAAATAAATAAAAAATATAAATATTTGTTTATTAAAAAGTGACCTCAAGCTCAACTAAATAAAAATAAAAATTAATAATAAAAGGTCGAAAAATTAGATAATTTATTTTTAAAATCATCAGTAAATTTCGAAAAAATCATTTTGGATACAAATTTTCAAGCACTACAATAATTCTAAATAGATGATGAATATCAAATTTCCAGAAATTTAAATAATGCAAATATCATAACTACTTCGAGCTCTGATGTATTGAAATTCTGTATAATTCAAGATGTTAAGGCTTTCCGGTTTTTGGGTTATAACAGATTTACCAGAGTGAGACTCAGCTAATCCAGGGATCGAATTCTTATTAAATAATGCCAGCAGTCATTCGATAAATAAGGATAATTACAGCAAAAAAAAGGATATAATCAGAGAGACCGAGACCGAGTATCCGAACAACGTGTTTTATGATTCAAGTGTCGACCAGTACAAAAAATCCATTCTCACTCTCGACAGTAGATTTTGTGTGAAAATGTATATGAGGTTGTTAGTGTATTTAGTACCACTACGCCTGGCATAAATGGCTGTTAACACACCAGTGTATTCCCTGTGCACTACTACTAGTTTGCCTGGGCACTATGGTTGTATAAACCAGTAGTAGCCCTCTGCACTGCAACATTGAGTTGGGGATTTCTGTCAGTGTGAATGGCTGCTAACAAAGCTGTTTCATACTTGTATTAGCTGTCCGAACATCTTGACAGATCAAGCCCAACTGAATCTGTAGTAGAACTCTTTCACTATCACAGCACAAAACTGGCATAATGACCGAGGAGACAAAGATAGTTATTTGCAAGAGTAAATATCTTGTTTACATGTATCGGTGTTGCAATCTCTTATACTGTCTGCTCTCTCTCTCTTTTCTAAAACATAAATAAATATATGCATTCATTTTCCATAACAATTCATACAAATTAAGTGCAATTTTAATTATAATAAAGATAATAGTAACAAAATAATAATATTCATTGTAATAATAATAAAATAATACTAATGTAAATAATCAAATAATTATTAAAATAATTAAATATAACAAATTCAATACAAAATATATAATATGATGAGAATTATATTATGTAACGAGGAACTTCGTTACAGGGTTAACCTGTTTATAAACACTAATCAGATAAAGATATTATTTTCCTATATGTATGTATGGTTAACTTACGATTAACAAGATTGTATCAATCATATATATGGTTACAGTAAACATGTATATGTTTGTGACAACCATTTTTATGATTTAGGTTTAACCATATTATGTTGCTCTCGGCTAATTGATATCATAATCTGAAAACAACATATTATGAAATTAAGATTCTTCATAACAATGGTTGTTACACCATATACTTGTTTACTGTAACCATATATATAATTGATACAGTCATGTGAATCGTAAGTTAACCATATTATGGTTAAAACAATAATGTTAATAGTGACTGTGGCTATAATATTGATAAAAAACGTTTAAAAATGTTGAAATGGTTACTGTTAACATGCACGACTATATTTGTTCGCTGCGTGTCACAACCGAGTTTGTTACCAATCGAATGATTCTATCGCAGTGACTTAGTTTTACGTGTCTACAAAATGTTAGAAGGGTTAACAAAAGTTTCGTTATTTCAACCGAAATTCTTCTTTATCAACTGACTTTCTGTTGATAGGACCGAAAAATTACATGTGTGCAATCACTCGATTGGCAACAAATTCGATTGCTACTACAAATCTATTTTCTATGTGTAATAATTGTTACACGCAGTAGAAGAATATTCATATCAATTCAGTTATGTTCCGAAGTAAAAAGAATTCCGAATTACTGCAAAACAGTTACAGTGAAATACAATATGTTACAAATCCATCGACATAAATACACCTATTCCTCGATTTATACGATAGATGCGTTTCTGAAAAAATCGTGTAAATCGAAATGAAAAATGTTTGTATGAGAAATCGTGTAAATCAAAAAAACACCCAAATACGAATAAATTTAAAATTTTGTTTAAAAAATTCATTTATTTTAAAGTAAACTAAATACATTCCCCCATATTCATAAAAAAATTTCAATTTGAACAATGTTTTAAAGCAAAATTTTCAATACAAATTTGATTTTAAAACAATGTTTAAATTTAAAAATTGTATTAGCTTTTGATAGAAAAGTCCGCTGTGGCATTATTTTCCAAAACTGTTCCGATTCGTCTGTATTGAAGACTTTATCAGGAATAATTTCAGTGCATTTTTCGGGATATTCTTTAGACACATCTACATCAGCATGTTCAACTTTTAATTATAGATTATGTAGGGAATGTCTTTGCTTAAATATTTCAAACAAACCATGACTTGATGGTAGCTGATCATTAAGTTTTTTTTATAATAGCAATGGAAATTAAACTCAAAAGCGAATTCCAATTGATAGGATTCGCATTTGAGTTTAATTTCCTATCAGATCATTAGTGGCTTTTCCATATTTTCAATTGAAATGTCTCGAACGCATGCAGTTGTACTCAGGCTCATTTTGGTTCCAGCTGCTACACTTTTCCCTATTATGGTTTCATTTTTTATAACTAACTATTTTTGTGTATTGTGTATTGTGTATATATTTACTGAAACAAATTAATTTTTGCTAAAATATTAAAAAAAAAAAAATCATGTAAATTGAGGTAATTTCCACATCCCTCGATTTAAACGAAAACCAAAAAAATCGTGTAAAAAAGGTATCGTATAAATCGAGGGATAAGTGTATTTTAAAAATCTATAAGGTTCATGAAAATTCATAAAAATTAGAATACGATTGGAGTTATTAGGAAATTTGTATCATGCTGTTTGATGTGCTTTTTAATGACGTTTAATGTGATAACATAATTGTGTATTATTTGTAAGAAATATGAGAAAAATCGGAAAAATTTTAAAGCAGCGCAGTCCTGCGATAGTATTTTGAGAAATGTAATTTGTGTATAGATCACCGGCTATATGTTTATCGACTTCTTACAACCGAGCCGCCCTATTGTATATGTATGCATATACAACTCATACATATAAACAGACATTTGTATGTATGTGTGAAATCGCATGAGTATGTGTGTATTTTCTTAGTTAAGGGTGACAAGAAAAAAAAGAAACTACATCAGCTACAAAATGCCTACAACATACAGTGTTTAAGATTAATTCTGCTCCATTTGCATTAAAATATGTCAAGTGTCATAAAAATACAAAAACCATATAAATAACAAAAGAAAATGAAATTTGTTTCTTTGAAACCAAAAAAAAGAACCCTGGAAAAAATTAATGTTTATAGAACCCCCAAAAGGAAATACGTTAAATGTAGCAGCTCTCTTTACTAGTTGTATGATAAAAGCGCAACCAACAACACAATATTGCAAAGTTAGAACAACAAACAAAAAAACTGAATCTTTTAACTTTTTTCCTGTTGCAATTTGTTTGGTTTTTTTTAATTTTTCTTATTTTATTTTATGTAATTTATTTATATTAAAAATTTTAAAAATCTTTTAAGAAAAGATTTCTTTTATTTCCTTTTTAAGTTTGTTATAGAATTGTGTATAAAATCTGGTCTTTAGTTTCTAAATTCTGTTCCTTTTAATTACTGTTTTTTGACATACACCCACTCTAGGTATTCTATGTTTTTTTTATTTATTACAATCTGGAAAAACACATGTAATGGTTTTTCTTACATGCTTGTTATTATTATTCTTATTTTTTGGAGAAAATAAAATAATATATTTACAGCAATTTATAAGATTTTTAGAACAACAATAACCAGAACAAAAATGTTTTGTTGGATTAAAACAACATGTGTGCAGAGTACAGTTTGCTAATTTATAAGACTCTGTTCTGAATGAAGCTTTATTTAGTTTTACTTGATTACAGATAACAAATCTCAAATTTAAATTAAAAAAAAAAAAAACTATAAAACTACTAAATCTCAAATTTAGTTAAAGTAAATGTGTTTAGTAATTAACTCAACTATAGACCGACTTTTAAGACTTTCAGCAAAGATCTTCTCAGATCTACTAAAACAGCAGCAATGTAATTCTATTAATTTTGTTTTACTACATCCCATATTGATTGTGTAAACTACAACAGCAGACACAAATAAATTTACAAATCTCTTATGCATACATGTTTCTACATGTGTATACGTATAAGTAATGCTTTTTAAATAAATTTCCATAAAATTTGATGTAAGATGTTTGAAAACAAAACATTTTGCTAAATAAATCATTTTTAAATTTTATTTATTGAATATCACATTTAAAAAAATAAAGATTTTTATTTATTTTTTCAATTACATATTTACGTCTCTGAATTGCCAAATAGATTAACTCCCTAAAACAAAAGGTTGGCTACCGATTCAAAACGGGTAAAAAAGTAACGGTAACGCTTATTTTTATTATTTCCAGAGTCCGAAAATAACTCGTCCATATACCAAAAAAAAAAAATTGTAATTTATATTTGATTGATTTTTGCTTTATTAGTTTTTATCAGGAACCGAAAATAATAATTGTTCTTGAAATTTCAAAGGAAAAAAGCCATCACAAAAAAATATCGGAGAGTCAAGTCATGTATACACCATTTTGATTGCTTTCAACTATATTTTCATAAAATAAAACGCTTTTTAAAATCTTGATTTTTATTTTTTTTTTTGTCAGAAAAAATTGTTATTTTTTTGTCAGACTATGATTTTTATTTTTTTGGCAGATAAAAAAATTAATTATTGATTTTTATGTACATATTTGTCAGACTCTTAAATGTATGTAAATAAAATTCTATAATTCATTTGTATATCTGCCAAAAAAATAAAAATCATAATCTGACAAATATGTCTGACAAAAAAAAAAAAAAATCAGAATATAACAATTATGTTGTGATTTTTATTATAAATGTCATAATTGTTACTGTCCCTGGTTTTTGTTATTATTAAATGGTTTGATATAAGACAAATAACTCAATTGTTATTGATCTTAATAGCTGTTACCTACGGATTTACATATATGCATATTATCCCAACTTTTAAAAAAAATTCGAAGAAATGTTAGAGGCTTTTTAAATCACTTTACAATTTTAATGTGTTGTGGTTTCAGTAGTACAAATATGGTTCAAATTTTAAATTCTATGGAGAGGTTTTTATTTAAAAAAAATATAAGTAAAATTGCGAATTTTGTTAGACGTTTTACCACATAATTAATGATATCTCAAAAAGGGTCAACCCGTTACTAAAATTATCTTAGATAAGTTGAGATTTATATAACTTTTAATCCGTTTATATATTGCATTTCAATCAGCTCATTAGCTTCGGAGTTATAATAACAAATTGAAAAATATTTTTTTTTCCCCGATAATAAGAAATTTAAAATCGAAAATGCCGGAAATTGTTCAAATTTCTTGCTTTATCGCAAAGCCACATATAATGGCAACAAAATGAGATATGGATCATAAAAACCGATTGATTTTTTTCGAATTTATTCAGAATTAAATGGAAAAACGTTTAACAAAATTTATAATTTTACTTAAAAATTTAAAAAAGAAAAATCTATTCATAGAATTGAAAAATTTGTCAATTTTTGTATTTAGGCATCAAATTTATATAGTATTTAGTCAAGCCTTTTTTTGCTGTTGACCTGTGTAATTAGTATTTCAAAACATTTTGTTTCAAAAATGTTTGAAAATTTTTTTGAAAGTATTAAAAATTCATTAAAGGCGTTATTCATAATCAGTTTTTAAATTTTTTCATGGAAATTTTGTTTTATAAACAGTGTTTAAAAAACATTCATATATTAACCGTTTTCTCAGAAGAACAATTAAAAATTGAAAATTTAACTGTCGGGAACTATGTTGAGACATTGTTGTACATTGATCAATCCATAACTAAATTATATAGACAAAAATATAAGTCCAAATTTTTTTAAATTTTTAGGTCATATTTTCAATTTGTTGAAGCGTATTTTAGGAGCATATTTTCCAATAATAAATGCATGAAAATCCGTCCCTAATAATAACATTTAGTACTTTTGAACAAATTATACAAAGAGTCTGGATAACAGAATTGAGACTTTTTTATATTGTGGTATAAACGATTTGATATTTTTTCGTGAAATTGGTGAATTTTAAATGTTTTTTTTTTTTTTTTTTTTGTAAAATTTAAATTTTTTTATGTAAAATTTATTAATTTTAAAAAAATTTGGAAACATGCAATAATTTGGGAATATTTGAGAATTTATCAATTTTAAAATTATGATATTTGTTTATAAAATTTTTGATTTTTTGTGAAATGGATTGGAGTTTATAAAAAAGCGGTTGACCGGTTTACCAAAATTTGATGCTTTTTAGAATACCGGGTTGTAGGTTACTTTACTCTTTGCTGTTACTTTTTAATTAACTTTTTTTTAAGGAAGTAATTTAAGTGTTTTTGAGTGCAAACGTTCTTGCTGGAGTTAAATGTCAATTATGGGGCGTATGAGTGATATTTTATTCATGAATTAAATGTTAATTATTCGCACATTAGTGCTGTAGAAACTAGGTTATATACGGACAAATTTATTGGTAACTACAGAAATTGTTAACATTAAAATGTTACAAATAGTCTAATTAGACCTAAATTTCGGTGGTGACAATTTTTTAAATAAGAAAATCTTGCACTACCTTAAATTCCGATATTAATTTGAATATTTCGAGCTACTTGAGCGACTTGGTCACATTAGTACAGGATAAGGGTTACCTTTCTAACCAAATTACACTTTTCTTATTTAATTTAATAAACTCAATTATGGGATAACATAATTTTCAATAATTTATAGAATAAAGGAAACGGAATTTTAGATATAATGATATTCTATTATTTTTGTAACGGTAATTTAGTACTTAGTTGCCTAAGCTTATGTGCCTTCTACATATGTAAGAAAACCTTTGGGAAGAGATGGGGTCTTAAACCATATATTGTACACTGGATGTACACCGCGGTCATAAGACCTATTTTGACCTATGGGGCTCTTGTTTGGTGGAGAGCGGTGGACACCAAGACTCACCTCTCCATTCTAAACAAGGTACAAAGACTTGCATGTCTTGCAATTACTGGCTCTATGAATTCCACCCCTCAAGCCAGTCTAGAGACGATGCTAAATATAACTCCCCTTGATATATATATCAAATGCATTTCTGCTAAGTCTGCTCTACGACTCAAACAGTCGAGCGGACTGAAGCATGATCGTATTGGTCACGGCACCATCCTACGGAAGATAGGCAGGCCATTCATTGGGCAGGAAACAGATTACTTGGTATCTACACCGAATTTTGATAGGACGTTTATGATCAAGATACCGACAAGGGATGACTGGGCCGCGAACACTGTCCTAAGGGACGACGTGATCTCAGTCTACACTGATGGTTCAAAGTCAGAAAGAGGCACGGGCTCGGGAATTTTCTCCGATGAACTGGACCTCTCGCTGTCTCTTCGATTACCGGATACCTGCACGGTTTTCCAAGCTGAGATATATGCCATCGATATAGCCGCGAGAAGAATACGGGAGCTGAATCTCGAAAATTCGACTATACATATTTACTTGGACAGCCTTGCATCAATCAAGGCTCTTAATTCCAACTTTATTAAGTCGAAATATCTTCTCAACTGCATCCAATCACTGGCACAACTGACACGACATCACGTCGAGTTGATATGGGTCCCAGGACATGAGGGTATCCGGGGAAATGAAGTGTCCGACGAATGCGCAACGAACGGGTCGTCCCTGGACGTATCTCTTGCGCAAAGAGATATTCACACTCCCTTGGTGAACGTATCAAAATTGATAAATGAATGGGCTTTGAGTGAGACGGAACTCAGGTGGTCAAATATCATCACTTGTAGAATATCTAGATTGCTCTGGCCCACTCTGACGGAGAATAGGACTAAGACTCTTTTGTCTCTTAGTAGGAATTCGATCAGGCTTCTTACGGGTATAATCACTGGGCACTGTATGATTGGACGCATGTCAGAACGTATGGGTTACCCACGTTATAGTTATTGTAGAAATTGTTTGGATGAGGAGGAGGAAGAATCGGTGGAACACCTTCTATGTGATTGCCCAGCCTTACAAGAGCATAGACTATTACATCTTGGTAGAGCTCTTTTCCATGATCTGGACTGTCTCAGAGATATGCCACTAGTGAATATGATTAGATTTGTTAAAAGTACTGGTTGGTTCTCACGGTGATCACAAGAAGTACACAGTCAACGAAATTAGGGTGGGCAACCATTCTCCCTTTATGTATATAAGCGAATGGTAATTCTAAGGGTATCACAATGGGCCACAAGGCCTCCGAGTGAACTCGCTAACTTGCGAGCAACCCACGTAACCTAACCTAAACCTAACCTAACCTAAGCTTACCTTAATTATAATGAAGTTATAACATAATGAAGTTATAAAAATATTAAGTGGCAACATAGACATAAATCTGTTCTCAAAAACCTTACTCTTGCAACAACAAAATATATAACAAATCAATATATTTTGTGGTTGTATCAGATACATGATTTGTTATATTTTTATTTAACAGAATGGAAGCGTATGTTTTGTGGACAGTAATATAATATGTAAATGAAAATATGTTCGCTAAAGGACTTTAGATCTCGCCAGCAACTTTCAGCGAACTCCAGTAATTTTCATTATTCCCTATACCAATGAAATTGTGTGATTTCAGAACCTTTTTTGTGGGTTACGAAATATATCTATGCGTAAATACATATATGCATTTCCAAACATAAATAACTTAAATTATTTTACAGATAGCTGAACTAGAATAAAAAACAGAAAACGCTATATTTGTTTCCAACGTTAAAACAAATAACATATAAAACCTTTATAAAATAGCCCATTGTATTGTTTTAATGTAAGCTAACAATTTATTATATTCATGTACTTCTGTGGCAGTTATGAAGAAATTTATATACAGGTGTTGAAAATACCGATATTTGCAATTTTCTGAGCTCCTATTTGAGTTTCATGGTCTTATTTTTCTCGATTTTTATTTTTAATAATCTACAAAAACTCCTCCATTTAAAAAGGTCCAAAATCTCTCAAATTATTTTTATTTTAAAAAAATTGGCACAAGAAAGTCTGGAATTTTGTTAATATTTTGAAATAACTAAAAGCCAGATTTTCAAATGGGGTTTTAAAGTATTAACGCAAAACATAACGTAATTCAAAACAAGTCCTAAAACAGTAATAGCTCATGTACTTTATTTTGGCCAGTGTCAAATTTTTAAGATTCAACAATAAATATTTATCTTGACAACATTTTTTCACATTTTATTATTCAAAAAATACTCATAAATCTTTACAAATGTTGTGTTATTGACTTTTTAAAAATTTATCAAAAAAAAAAAAAATATTTTATATTGAAAATATAAGACAATATACTCAACACATAATAGAATTTATGGCAAAAGAAGATGATAAGGAAATATTTTAAAAATAAATCTGGTTTTAGCAAACACTCTAAATAACAACATAATAATTAAAACAAAGTAAAGGTAAAAGAACAGAAACTCAAACCTTACACTACTCAAAACAAGGCAAAACATGACAAATGCATTCAATGACAAACTAAAAAAAAAAAAAACAGCAATGAAAACATTTTTAAATAACAATCAGATAAATAAGTATATATTGCAAATTGTATTCTTCTTAAGCTTTCAATTTATTTATCTCACCCTTACCTTACTCTTTAGTCATTTCTGCTGGCTCTTCGAATGTCAAGCCATTGAGTCTTAAAATTGTACAATGTTTTCAAGTGAGACTTGCTAAATATTTAAAATTGACGTTTTTATTGTGTTGCTGCCTGCTGCCTTCACAATGTCTTCGTAAGCGTTTAAATTTTAATACTTGTCTATTTCCTGTAAATGTTCTGTGTGTGTGTATGTGTGACACTTGTTTTGTTTTTACATTTACAATGTGTAGGAGTTATCGGTCGGAGTGTTTGTTTGTATTTGTTGGCGTTGTTCCTGTCTATGCGACTGTTATTGTTTTGTATTATTTAACAATTTTTTTTTTTTTTGTTTTTTGCTGTTTTTGTTATTCATTTTCTCTCAAGTGTATTGACATTTCTTATGCAGGTTTTGTTTTCTCGTTTATTATTCTCCTCCACTTATTATTGTTATTTAATGTGTCGTTGTATTGTTGAAGTTGTATGTTTTTTTTTTCTTAGCTAAAGTCAGTGTCATTGTTATTTACTGTTTGCTGGTACTTTTTAATAAACTTTTTTTAAAGGAATTAATTTAAGTGTATTTATTCGTGTGCAAACGTTCTTGCTGGAGTTAAATGTTAATATAGGGGGCGTATGAGTGATATTGTGTTCAGGAATTAAATATTAATTATTCGCACAATAGTGCTGTAGAAATTAGGTTTATATAACAAATTTACAAATTTATTGGCATTTGAATACTTCATAATGAAATACTGCAAGTAGATATCAGAAATTGTTAAAGTTAATAATCTTTAATGTTACACATACAGAATTTTGTGTTGGTTTAATTTCGGTGGTTCCATTGTTTTAAAAAGGAAAATCTTTCTGATTTATTTATTTCAATCAAAGTTAATTCTGATATATAGTGCTAGCTCGATTTGTAAAATCACCAATTGTCGCAATACACCGATTTGGGCAACAGCTATTTTTTTAACATTGCAGTCCTTATAAGTGCTTTTTCTCACAAATAGTATCTGTAAGTGCAGCTTTTACCCAAAATTTTAACAAAAAATAATTTTTTAGTTGGACAATACTGTTTATTGACTTCGATTTATTGGAAGACATTTTAGTAGACAATATGATAAAACTCACGAAAGCATTTATTAGAAAGTTATAGATGGACAGATTTCTTGTCAAAAATGTCTTCTATTCTGTTTGCTTCTCTGAATGCAGTCATATCGAAAACTTCAGGGCACTTCTCGTGGACAAGATTTATGAACACAATCTATCAAATGTTAGTAAGTAATACTGCACACAAAGAAAAAAAAGTCATATACAACTATATTTTACCTCTGCTTGTGTGAATTGAATTATATATATATTTTTCAACGCTCCAAAAATTAGTAATCTTGGTTTACCAATTTTAACAATATTATGAAAATTATAATAAATATTAAGAAATTAAGAATAATGTTTAATACTAATTATTATGATTTATGTTTTGGCCTCACCAAAATGTTTTTCTGACCTATAGTAGTAATAAGAACAATGTCTTTCTGCCGATATGTTGGTTGAAATAAACTTTCCGGTGGTCATAGATATATTACCGGACCCCGAACTCAGAACAATATATCTGTTATATTCTCGAAAATATTGGTACTTAAAAACAGCAGTAAATGTAGTCAAATCGTTCTGTAGAAGAATATAGTCCTACAACCTTGTAGCATTATTAATGAGAGAAAACATGACGCATACGAGTACAAACGATAATCTAGCACAGTATGTATCCAAAAAGTGTACAGCTTAGTACACTTTTTGGATATTCGATTCTCCCAAGGTCAAAAACTTGTATCCATTATCTAAAACAAAAATGCTGAAAATTTTAACAAAATGTTGTCTTTTCTATACCCACCACTTGTAGTAGGGAGTATATATAAAATATAAAATGACCTTGTATTGTTGGTGTTTTGGTTAAGCTTTAATATTTTTACAAATAAAGCTTTTGATATCTGTATTTATCATTCACTCTTTGGTTTTATCAGTATAAAATATATAAGCTTTTTGGGAAAAAAATTCCTGATGATCTGGTCTAAGCAATCAGAGAAATGCTTATCTCCCAACAATAAATTAGAGAATGTATCAATAACTAAATTGGGAATTTAGCACATACAAACTAAGTCTACTGAAAAATAAATTTTGTATTACCAAAAATAACGGATAAAGTTTAGAGGTTGCTCATTTTATTTGAAGTTTCGTGTTAAATTAAAAATACTTAAAAAAAAATATATCATATACATACAGTTAGGGACAAAATTGTTCACAAAACAACCAATATTAAATATAAATAACTAGCTTTTTCTTCTTCATTGTATTTATTGAAATTTTTTAAATTGATTTTAATCTTTACATTATGCTCTAATAAAAAAAAAGATAAAACTAACAAAAAATATTTAATTCACTTTTTAAATTTAAAAAGGTTTCACATGTTAGCTGTGAACAAATATGACCCTTGACGGTTCTTACGGTTTTGGCTATTTATATTTCGTGTGCCCCCCTCTTGCAGTTTTAACAGCTTTTATTCGTTTTGGCATACTATTTACAATATTTTTTAGCAACTGTGGGTTAATAATTACCCACGCCTCGATAGAACGCTCCCAAAGTTCATTGATGGTTTTCGCTGGGTCTTTTTTAGCCAATATTTTCCTTTTAAATATTGACTGGGAGACTGGGGTGGCCAATCTAAAAGTTTAATCCCATTTTCTTCAAAAAACTTTTTAGTAATTCCGGCAGTGTGCTTCGGGTCGGTGTCTTGCATGAAGATGTTATCCTGACCCGGCTCTAAACCAAATATATCCACATTTGGCATGTATGAGTCTCCAAGGATTGTAATGTAACCTTTGGCACACATTCTGCCAGTTATTCGGCGTAGTACACCCAACAGGTTTCCACGTAAACAGCCATAAGCCATCAAAGATCCACCTCCAAATTTCATTGTGCTTGTAATATTTCGCTCTTGGACTCCAATTATTTTATCAACCCATGTCCATTGGCGCTCATCAGACCCAATACGGTTGATTTTTGTCCCATCTGACCAAGTTACCTTCATCCAGTTGTCTGTCGTAAAGTGTTCGTACTTTTTTGCAAAAGCCAACTGCTTTTTTCGATTTTGTTTGCTTAAATAAGGTTTTTAAGTTTTGTTCTTGGCGCTAAGCCGCTGGATTTTAAACATTTTCGAACGGTTTTGGAACTTATGTTTAAACTATACTCTTGGTTGAGTATTTGTGTGACCTCAACAGCTGTATTAGCCTCACCAGACACAATCAATCGACGAGCTTCTCGAGCATCGGCAAGCGAAAGTTTTTTTGTACGACCATATTTATTTCCCGTGGAGTTTAAACTATTCTAATTCTTTATTTTATTCACTATCCCTATTGATATATTATATTTTTTAGCGATTTCACGATGTGGCATAACTTTCACTATGTCTTTTGCCACATTTTGTTTCAATAGGGGATTCTTAGCTTTTCCTATTTTAAAACGCTAAATAAATTATTTAAAAGAGTAGTATTTTATTTAAATAACTTTAAATAAGGTCATTTACTTACCTTATTAAATTTTTTTTTTTTTTTTTTTATATTTTGTAAAAATTGAGAAAAAGATCTGAGGGTCAAAAATGTTCACACACGTGGATATGGTTGTTTAATTTATTTTTAGTAAAAAAGTAACGGAACTCGAAAAAAAATGTTGCCATACAATAAACAACATTGTGCCAGACTACATAACACAAAATGGGTTGCCAGACCTAAGTTTGTAAAAACAATTTTTCTATATATATCTTTAATCATTCTTTTTGTGAACAATTTTGTCCCTAACTGTATATGTATGTAAATGATTAAATATAAAATACAAGTAAACATTTTCGGATATTTATAACCGATTATAAATTGATAGCAATAAAATCATAAAAATTATTTTTTGGGGCTCAAACATAATTTGAAAACTTATAGGGAGAATTTTTTCAGATTTTTCGAAAGACGTTTAGAGGTCGCTCAAGTCGAGTTTTTGCAAAAAAACGGGCTTTTTTGAGTTGTCAAAACTAACGATTTTCTTTATTATTTATACTTCTTTCTAAAACAGTAGTATTTTTCTAAAAGTTGTTGAAAACTACTTTTTTTTTAAAAATAGTAGTAGAAATACTACCTTTAAAAAAAAGTAGTAGATATGCTACTTTTTTAAAAAAGTAGTAAAATTACTTCTATTTTTTTACAAAAGAAGTAGAAATATTACTATTAATTTTGAGTAGTGAAATACTACTTTTTCCAAAAAAAAAAAAGTAGTATTTCTTGTATTCTGTGATCAAAAGGACCACTCAGCAATCAGGCAAAATACTAAATACTACTTGTTCTAAAAAAGTAGTATTAATACTACTTTTTAAAAAAAGATTTTTTCTACTAATTTTTAAAAATGTAGTATATTTCTAAATATAGTAGAAGACTACTTTTAAAAAAGTAGTAGAAATACTACTTTTAAGAAAAAAAGTTAATGAAATACTACTTTTTTTTAAAAAGTAGTAGAAATACTACTAGTAGTAGAAATACTTTTTAAATTTAATCGTGAAATACACCTTTGTTTCAAAGGTAGTAGAAATACTACTTTTTCAAAAAGTAGTAGAAAACTTTTATTTTTTAAACAAAAATAGTAGAAATACAATTTTTTTAAAAAAGTAATACTAGAAAAAGTAATAATAGAAATACTACTTTTTAAAAGTAGTGGAAATACTACTACTTATTTGAAAAAAGTAGAAGAAATACAACTTTTTTTCGAAAGTAGTAGAAATACTACTTTTTCAAAAAGTAGTAGAAATACTTCTATTTTTTAAAAAAATTAGTAGAAATACAATTTTTTTAAAAAAGTAATACTAGAAATACTACATTTTTAAAAAAAGTAGTTGAAATACTACATTTAAAAAAAAAAAGTATTTCTACTACTTTTTTTAAAAAAGTTGTAGAAATACTACTTTTTGAGAAAGTAGTTGAAAAACTGTTTTCTTAAAAAAAGTAGTAGAAATTACACTTTTTTAAAAAGCCAGATGTGACGATTTATCTGTAATTTGACTTCGGATTCTTAATTAGCAGTCTCAAATTTGCTGACACTGAAATTTTCAGTTCTCTATCTCAACTATTTCTCTATAATGTCTGTTAATAAACAGTACCATATCATATAAAGGTATTTTGAAGCACTATTCAATAATGGACCCGTGTAATAAGGCCATAGGCAATAGGATCAAATGTCCAAGCTATATTTTTCTGTGCAAAAACTATTAGATTTTTTTTGAATTGGCTCATTAAGGTGACCTGCATTCATATTTTCGTAAATGACGCTTTATAACTTTGAAAATTTGTATGAAAATGAAAAAGCTAACAATGCAGTTTGAAAGACTAATTCATTTTTAATAATATAAGAATAACAATTTTTGAATTTGATTTTACCGTTCCTGAGTTATAAAGGTTTTCAGTTCTGTAGTTTAGAAATTTCAAAGAATGGTGCTTATATGACAGCTATAGAAAATAGTGGACCGATCGTCACTAAATTTGGTAATACGAATTCAGCTTGGACATATTTCTTTTAAAATGTTTCCTCAAATGTAAAAAAATCGTGGGTTTTGACAAAGTTATGAATAATCGATTTTTGACAAAAACACGACTTGTGCGACCTCTAAACCTCTTCCGAAAAATCTGTAAAAAATCTCAAAAATACTATAAGCTTTTAAATTAAGCTTGAACACCCCTGAAAATAAGACAAATAATTTTTTTGGGACACACTAATGTACATTACAACTCAAATCACAAATTATATACTTAAAAAAATTTTTCAAAAAATTAAAAGATATGTTTTTGATTTGAATATCCACTAAATGAATATTAAAAAGGCAAATTTTTAAAGTTGTGCCAATAATGGAAAAGACGGTGACCAAAGTTAGTTTTTGGTTACAAATTTTTTAAAATTATTTATTCCTAAGAAAAACAAAGAAATTAATTTAAAAACTGATGAAATTTTAAAATGTTTATATATTTAGTAAAACTATATGGAACTTGGTGAAATATTCATAGCAAAACATACAATGTTTTTTAAAGTACTTTATTGGAATAAAAGTTTTTTTTTTTTTTTTTGGAAAAACAGTAATTTAATTTATTGGTAACATAAGAATTTCTTTGTGATTTGAGACGAGTTGTTTGCAAAGGAAATATATAAACACTTTGTTTTATTCTTCAGAAACTACTAATAATAAACTTTTACAGAAGTGACATATAAAAGATATCTATTTAAGTTTTCCGACTTTTAATGACTTGTATGTTATTTCTTGGAAATGGTAAATGTCAATAGATATGTTCATACAGAGATTTATTTATTTTGCTGTTGTTCAAATGAGAACTACAAATAACGAGAACAGAAAATTTAACATTATAATAAAAATTGCACATGCTCAGTTGATGAAAACGAAAATCTGCAAATAACGTATAAACGAAATTTATTAACAAAATTAAAAAAAACAAGAAATATACTAAAATTTATAATCGTATATTGAGTTATTAATTAAATATAATATATAATTAAATATAATTTAAGCAATTCTTAACTTAGAAATATGTGAAAAGTTGCTGTCTGTAACAAATATTTCGTATTGCAAAAAACTGTTATATTTTACGATATTTCAACGAATTTACATTAACAGTCCTGTTGTATTAACAGAATTTTTGTTTCATATTTTAACATGCATTGTTTAACATAACATTTTCTGGGGGAGTAATTTAACAGTGAATAAATTCAAATTTAACGCATTTTTGTTTATTTACATCTTGAACTAAATATTTATGTTAACATATCATGGCTGATATGAGTTTAAGAATATGGTAAAATTTTTATTTAAAAACAAGTTTTAAATTTTCTCATGTAAACAATATATTTAACAAGTAAGAGTGTTATATTCGCCTGTAACGAATCTTGTATACTACCCCACCATCAATATGCGGGTATCTTTTATTGACAATAAAATATTTTTCTGATAAGGAATGAGATCGTAAAATTCTTAACACACGTTTTTCATTAAAACTTTTAACCCAAGTATTATTTGATTTTTTTTTTTTTATCATGTTACCTTTGTAAAGCAGGTCAGTTATTATGTTTAATGCCAATTATGTACATTTGTTATTAATCTGATTACAATAATTGACCAGAAAAAATTGCGTACTAAAATTATTAAATATATTCAACAAAACCCAACTTGATCCTACAAAAGAGCTCCCAACACCTCCGGTAGGAAAGCAGCCCGGTTAAGTCAGTACTCAGACTATTTGGTACGAAAGTTAAAGCCAATGCAGGTTTAAAAGCATACAAGGCTCAAAAATTTCCTGACAGGAACTCTGCTAAAAATTTAGAGGCCATAGACAGAGCATGGAATTGAAGTCAAATTTAATACAAAAAATATACCTACTGCATAATGGTATGTATATTAGAGTGACAATCAGTTGAATGGAAAAAAATTTGAGTTCGATTTTTGAAGGGTGCCGGGTGGAATATAGTGACACTAGGTCTAAAAGATAAGTACTGAAAATTTGAGCCAAATCGGACAACGATTTCGGGACGCGCATCGAGGTCAAAGGTCAGATATATGCAAAATCAGAATCTTGTAACTCAGATAATTTTAGTTATACTATGAAAGTTTTACTAAAATCAGAAAACGTTAACCCTTAAACCGGGAAGGTCAAAGGTAAAATTTAGCAATATTTGGAATTTCTAAATAAAAGATAGCGAAATATTATACATTTTTGAACAAATTTTAATGAAGCTTGCGAAAAATATACCTTAAGGTCTAAAATATACAATAACAGTGCAAAAATTTAAATTAACCCTTAATATAATTTCTTCATATTTTTATTCTCTATTATGATCTTAACAAATCCCAATGTGATGATCAAAAAATTCTGAAATTTGTTTAAGAAAATTTTTAAAAATTTGAAAATGGAGATTTGAAACTGCCGTTAAAAAAAATTAATTTTTTTGGATATCCCTGCGAATAGGTTAACGGTATTCTATAAAGACAAAAACTCATACGAATGTAAATACGGATATATTTTAAGTAAAAATAAGCTTTTATTTTAATATTTCTTAAAATATGTTAATTTTGTTCCTACATTCCTTGTTCAAGTGGCCTGAGACACTTAATGGTCTGGGGAATTTTTAATAATCTCATTAGAACGGCAATTACGTACACATTTCGATTCTTATGCATTCGATTGCAAAAATAATTATTTAGTAGCAAAATTTTTACAAAAACTGAAAAAATTGCATTTTTTTCCGATAATACAGTTTGTGGGTCAATTTGACCCAAAGGAGATATAGGTTTAATCTGAAAAATATTTTTTTGACTGTAATCTTCACAAATATAAATAAATCTACATATTTCTGTAACATAATGCAGAAAGTTAAGGAGTTTTACAAATTTATTTCATATAAATAGTAAAATTTTGCATATATCTGACCTTTGACCTCGATGCGCGTCCTGAAATCGTTGTCCGATTTGGCTCAAATTTTCAGTACTTATCTTTTAGACCTAGTGTCACAATATTCCACGCGGCACCCTTTGAAATCTAAAAAAAAAAAAATCGGCTGTCACCCTAATGTATATCTATGTAACACAGTACACAAAATTTTCAAATTTAATTTCAAAATAAAGTTTTTGTATTTATTTTTAGATAATGCATTTTTATAAGAAAATATATCCTCAATTTAAAAACATAACATACTTACATTTGTCAACTCAACCAGTCATTGAAAGAAACATCATTAAAGTCACCTAATTAGACATTAGTGCAACAACTATTCATTTCATGAGAAATATTAATTAAACAATAAATGTGATGTACGTGATGTATTCGTGCCTTCCGTTTTGTAAACAGCGAAATGCAGTAACCTAATCTAAATTACACAATACAACTAAATGAGCCATTTAAAGCGAAACCCAAAGAGACACATTTATAAACATGAATTTGTATATAAATAAATAGGTGTATATGTACTCCAACATCCGACATCCCAGTTGTATACACATAAACTAGAATCATAAAACAAAGACGTCTCAACTTTCACTACTACTAAAAACATCATATACACATATTAACTGTCACATGTGACAGCAGCGCAACAACAACGACAGCAACATCTACAACAACAACAACCTACATACATCACAAGTTGTGAGACACAATCACAGCTTAATGCAGGAAGTGACACAAAAAACTGACAGCTGCAGCATTAGTAGTTGTTGGTGTTGCTGCTAAAGTAATGTGAAGTTTGTTGCAGTGGCAGTAGTTGTAGTTTGTTAAAGTAATGGCTGACATGCGTTAATGGTTTCATGTTTCAATGTCCATGTTTTTCTAATGTTTTATAATTGTACTCATCGCTTGGTGGGCACTAACACACATCCATATAGTTTTATACATACATGGAAAACAATAGTTTGTAGCTGTAGAATTTGCATTCATAAACACATTAACCAGCCCAAATGACTGACATGCCACACCCATACGAAGTCAGTCAGTCTGTTTTTATAATACAAGCAACATTACAAACAACCAAAATAAAAATGAAACAAACAATACTTCTGTGCAACATTTACACAAGAACCACTAAACATCTACAAAGGCAACTGCAGTAACAGCAGCAGCAGTTGGAAAAAATGGGTGTCTCAAGTCGAGTTGTGTCACTGGATGATGTTTCTACTAGTGATGTTACAAATGTTTATGTCTACTCTACATTTGTTTAACAAAATAATATTTAATGGTGAAATGCACATGATATTCGGAAAAGTGACACCAACTATTTCTGTAGTTTGGTCAACAGCTTATTTTCACATACCACATTTTTCACTCCTCTCACAGTTTTCCCCTTGATATTAAATAAATTTACAAAATAAGTAAAAAGTATTTTGCTCTCTCACATTATATAGGAAACCTTTTCCTGCAGTATTTAACCAAATGAATTGAAAATATTGTAGATATTGTAGACTGTAAATAATATTTCTGTGTTCTATAGCAACATTTACAACAAACCTTGTATAGAAAATCTCCCTTTATTGAAGTTAATTTTTTTCTATAAAAATCTACATCTACTTGACGCAAAACAACATTTTCAAAAGAAAATCTACTACTTCGGATTTAAAAACAAAACTTGTGTGCACACAATATCCAATATAAATGTTCTCCTTATTCAGTGGACAATATATCTGAAAATCATGTCTCTCTGGTACAACAAAATTTACAAATTGATCACTTTATTTTAATAGCAAACCATGTTGCTCTCTAACAAAAACATGTTGGTCCCATTTCGCTTTAACTTCTGCTTCATGTCTTTGTTGCACTCTAGAAACCGCACAGAGTACTAGCAGCAACAACATAAGTGGAACAAGAAAAAAAGTACATAAAATACAAATATACACAACAACCCCGAAGACAACAAAAAAGTTGCTGCTGAGAAAAATTATTAATTCACACATGAATGACAGTTGAAAAACACTCAACAAACCCATAGAATGAAGACGACTAGAAGTATATTTGCCCTGTCTTGTGTTACAAAACAAATGGGAACAACAACATACAACAACAATAGAACAAATATTCGTTGGAAAATTGTAAGAAAACTCTTTCTATCATTCATTGTTCATGTATGTTTGTGCAAATGTGACTATTTTTTGTAAAAAAAAATCTCTACTTTAAAGGTGAACAACACCTGAACATCACCTGCAAAAAAAAAAAACACATATTTGAAGATTGTCAACTTTTAGAATGTGAGTGTGACATTTTATGTTTTTCCGAAATGTGTTTACTTTTTACAAATTGCCGTTAACATCATTCAAAATTACAGCTGTTTGTAGTGAAAAATTTGAATGAATTGAAAAAAATATGTTTCATAGAAATAAACATCTTGTAGGACCTTAATTTATCATAGTCTCTTGTATTTTCTTTATTTTTTTTTTTTTTTTGCAAAGTCTGAATGCTTACAATTTTGTAGGCAAAATGAAATATTATTTAGCATTATTTCTAAAATACATGTCTGCCTTTGCCCACTGTATGATTCACATGTTAGAAAAAGTGTGTGCAGAAATCATGTATGACAATTTATTATGTTTATTTTTTGTTAAATTGTGTGTTTTTCGTTTGAGATCATTTAAATGGAAATTTTATGTATGTTTTATCCCAAAATTTATTTTACACTTTCTAAATGTCATGTAGCTTTATGCCTTTTATGTCAAGATGGAACTTTTAAAGAGTTCAAATTGCGAATTTTAAAAAGATTTTATTAGGCATTCAGCTTTTATGTGACACGATAATAAATATATTGTTGAAATGTATATACTAATTAAGTAAAAAGTCCATATTTTTTTAACTGACCATCTAACGCCATGTTGTCAGATCTTACAATATTGTCAGAAAATGTTCAGATACTTTCTAACAGCCTGTGAACTTACAATTCCTTGCAACGTTGTCAAATATAGCATTATCAGTACATTGTAAGACAACAATATTGCCAAACATCTGACAATCGCTTGAATATATTACATTGCTAGACACTATTTATTGTCATATATACGAAATTTATGCATCTGACAATGGCAGCATTGTCAGATGGTCAGACGGACGGACGGACATCGCTTAATCGACTCAGAAAGTGATCCTAAGCAGATTGGTATACTTTATGGTTTGCACGTTACAAACATCAGCACTAACCCATTATACCCTCCCCAGTATGGTGGTGTAGGGTATACAAATAGATAGCGACATTTCAATTAAAGAACCTGCGTCATAGTTTGCAGCTATGAGTCAATTGATTTGACTTTTCTTAACCAGTCACCAACAGGCTCTGAAGACGGCAAACAATCAAGACCCAAACAATATTCTTACCACTAAAATATAGAATCCGTATCACACTTATTGAGCAATTTGAGGCACGGCGAAGTTTATGTAATGCTGTTTGTGCTGAGTATAAACTTCCCAAAGGTATTATATGGCAAGAGGTCGAAGATACCATTCAGGTAAGTTTGAACGATTGCAAAAATTGAGTAGAAAATAGTCAGGTCAAGGCACTGATGAATAATTTAAAATTGTTTTTTTCAAATGATTTGACAGTTCTGGCTATGTCTATCGACAGATCTGGCAATTTTTGCCATACAAAAATCTAACAACCATGTGAACTATAAATAATCGCTATTTTTCGAAATTTAAAAGAATAAAAAATCCCAAAGGAATGTGTTTCACTACGTTTCTGTTTAAGACGATTTTGATTATTCCTTTAATACATACAGTTTTGGAAATATTTCTGACAAAGAAAACTTTTAAAGGATAATTTTTATAATCTACACCACCATAGCACAGTGGTTGCACCCATACGACAAAAATAAAAAAATTGTATTAAAATATTGACCTTGTAAGGGAATAACTAGTCGCTAAAATAATTAAATTTTTCTACTTTGGATTTGTTTTGAAAATGTCTAACGGTACTTCCATAATATAAACAATTTAAGTGAGAACAAACAAAGGTTCATAAGCTAGTAGAAGAAAAAACGAAAACAAAGTTTAATTTCAATTGTGGATTTATATTTTATAAAAGTGTTTAATTAAAATTTAAAGAAATGGATATAAAGACTTATGGCTTTGTTCTAAATATATTTCATGTCTGTTAATTGTGTTCTGTATTTTAAAAATACTAAGTTTTTAGAAGTAGCTTTACGTACGTGTTTTTATAATTTGTGTTGATATAATTTAGAGTTTTAAAATTTTTGTCAATCAAATTCAACGACCAAACCTTTATATATATTAAAAAAAAAGTATATAGTTTACGATTCTTTTGAATGTGGTTGCGCATTTTTGCGCCTTTTCAGTAACATTAAAAATGCCTAGTTCACATTAATATTCTAAGTTTTAGTACTGTATCATATGCTGTGCAATTTGTAAAGAGGTGTAATATTTTATTATTTACATTTTAATTAATTTATATATATTTTTCATTTATTATAAAAGAAACGTCCAATAAACAATAAACAACATATGGGAGGTGGCACGCCCTCTGTGACTACTACTCCTATTTTTGACTTAAATATTTATACAAACGGAGGAATTGGTCATGTAAAATTTGAGGACTATTGCTATTAAAGTTTCCTAGATATTTGATTTTAAAATTAACTTTGTATGGGAAGTACTACGCGCACTTGAAATTTCAGACAAACACTAACTTACTGTAAAAATTTCAAGAAAATCGGATCATCCGTTTAGCCGTCTATAGTCTTCAAACCAGCAAACCTACATTCGGCAGGAATATACTGTAGAAGTTTTAAGACGATATTCGAACTATTACTATTTTTGTTGCTCACTCCTATATAACTGCCACCACTGTGCATAGTAGGGAGGGTATTATGAGTGAGCTTATGTTTGTAATTTCGTCCAAAACCCGCCTTTAAGTAAACCGATCGACTCAGAATCACTTCTCGATCACATTAGATTAGATTCGACCAAAGGACGAAGCCGATTAAAACAAGTAGGTGCATTATTACACCTAGTCCTACCGATATTTATAGGTCACAAATGCTTAATTTTGGGTAAAACATCGAAATAGACATGGATTTTTTCCTATAAACTCTCATGAATATATCAAATGTAATGATATGTGTTACGATTTCTAACAATTTGTACTATTTTGTTGATAAATGTTATATAAATATAAACCTAATTGAGTTGCTTGTTCAACTAGAAAGCTTTACCCCAATAATGATGTAAATTTCAGCAGAATTAAGAAAATAATCTATAACTTCTTAATCTTTATTGGCATTTGTAGTGAATAGCTAAGTAGTTCTTACAAATTGTACTTAAATATTCTAAGGAATTTTAATTTAAAAATTAATTTATGTATGTATATTTAGCACACTTTATTTTCTAATATAATCCTACTACACATATTTTAATCTACCAAGGATAAATATGTACTTTCGAAATTGTATACTCTGTATATTATGAAAATTTAATATTTTTAATTCATTAATATTTATTGATCACTTGAGATGAGGCATTAATTGCAAATATAAAATGGAAACAAAACCTTAGAAAAGCAAACATGTTTAACTATCTAAAGTTAAACAAACACCTTAAGTACTTTGACTTAATCACTTGTTTACCAAACCAATAGTTTTAACTACTGCAGCTGTGAGTGACTGCTACAGCAGCTGCTGATTTGTTGTTCATGTTGCAATACTCACTATCATTATTCTTATTATCCTGGCACGAAATGTACACATGTCTATATTTACACAAGTACTTTTGTACCAAAAATAAAAAGAAATAGTTTAAATGTATATTGCAAGCAAAATGATACGCAAAATGCTACAAGCTCCCACCATTTAACAGCGTTGTTTACGAAATCGTTGTGCCACCTTTTTAACCACAATCAAACATGACTGTGAGAACCCATTTACTTAACAGCACCAACAACAACAACAACAACTGCTACTTGTTTTCTCTCTTTTTAAGGATATTTTATAGTATATTTCTTATGCATCCTTGACTGCATAATGAACTTAATCCTTATGCACGTTTGTTAAACACTCAAATATGTGTATATAATATGTATGTATGTGTGTGTGTGTGTGTATATAAAGTGGTTTGTTTGTATGTTTTCATTTTCATACTCATTTACTTTATAGAGAATTTATTTGCATAAAATGTTCAAACACTTGAGCATTAAGCAAAAGGGTTGTATGCCTTTGCATAGTAGTGTTTGTGTGTGTTTGTTTGCTTGTTTACATGTATATATATATATATATATACTTGTATGTGTATAGATGAGTATGTGTTTTTATTAAATATGTATTTTATAAATATGTAATCATACTTATATAAATTGTTAATATATGTAAAACGATTGAGTTTATTATAAAATACATCTTTATATTAAAGGTGTTCAAAATAAGACAACCAACTGTAAATAACAACTTACTAAGGCCTGCTAAATTATCAAACCATTAACTATAGTCATGGCTTAAAATATATAAAATAGATATATTTCATGCTAAACTTAATATTTTTTCTATTATTAACTGAGGATACAATTTATACAAGCTAATATACCTAAATAATAAACAAAAACGTTGAATTGCTATACATATTTAAATCATGGATGCGTAAAACGGCGTAAACACCATAATTTTAAAGGAAACGATAAAAGCATCATTAAACTCGTACTTGAAAGTTCAATACAAAAATTCTCAAAAAAAAGTAAATTTATTCAAATATTGTACAAATTCATTAAACACTAAAATATTGGCATATAACTCTGTATATAAATTTATCCACTTTTTCCGGAAATCCTTTGATTAAAGATTTTATAGTTTTTTTTTTATACAGTAAAATAGATTTAAAAAAATAAGAGTAACAGAAAAATTAACAAATTGTGTATTTATATTCGATTAAAAACAAACAAAACAAGTAAGAAAGTATAGTCGGTCAAACCCTCCATATAATACTCTACATCGAGTATATCATTATAAACAGTATTCTTTTAAAATGTAAATGGTAGCTATGACTAATTATGGACCGGTCGCCATAGTTATATGGGAGCTACTGAAAATGATGAACCGATCGGTACTAAAATTCTTTTTACTGAATTTGGTTTGGATATTTATATAATTAAGATATAAATGAGAACTTAACAATTAAAATTTTTTTTATTTATTTTATCAGTCGTGGTTGAAACATTCTCTTGAAATTCTCCATATGCTATCTAATTTTGTTCACATATGCTAACACATAACTCAACCTATCCCTTGGCAAAAATTCACTGAAAAATTCTACACGCAGAAAAAAAATATAATTGTGCATGTATACTGTAACCATTTCAATATTTTTATAATTTTTTTAACAATATTATAGTCGCAGTAACTATTTATATGATTGTGGTAATATATATGATGAACATGTTATGATAAAATAATTCATCATAAAAATGTTTGTCACAAACATATACTTATTTACTGTAACCATATATATGGTTGATACAATCATGTGAATCGTAAATTAACCATATTATTGTTACCATAATCATATAAATAGTTACTGTGGGTATATTATTGTTAAAAATGTTGAAATGGTTACAGTTAACATGAACAACTATATTTTTTTCTGTGTGAAGTCGAAACTTGTACTTATTACGATAAACTTAAATCAAACTTGGACAGTCTCAACACAAAGTTCTTTGCCCCTAGAATATATCGCTCATTTGCTTCAACAACGTCATAACTAAAAATCCGTGTGTTTTGAACTGAATAATACGAAATATGCGCCGTTCTATAGTCTTTCATATAGTTTTATCAGTTTTCAAAAAAGTCAATAATTTTTTCCGTGAGAGTGTTTTTTTGTTGTAAACGTCAAAACGAAAATTCATGTTTTCTCGTATATTTGACAAGAAAAAAGTTGGGTTAAATAAACATTATATATACGATAACTTTACCAGAACTTATAAGAAAATTTCTCGTATTTTTAATAATAATAATGTTTAAAAATAATAAAAAGAGTAAGAGAAAATATAAAGTAACACAAAATGAAACGTTATAAATTTGCTTTTTCCTTAAAATCGACATATATTAAATCATGTTTTTTTTTTCTAATTGATGCAAACATCAATGTTGCATCATCAATTGTATAACTTGACCAAGATTCCCATAGTCCATGACCTTTTCTCAATGTTTAATCATTAGAGTGATGTTAATTTAAACCATCTTGCTTTTGTGATTTTACATTCCAGTTCATTTTATTAGATTTTAAGTATATTCTTCATATTTGTTGCTTAGACTGACTAAACACACACAAAAGAATACATTCAAATTTTTTACTTGCCTCTTTATATGTAAATTTTCTCATCAAGATTTTGGAAAATATGCGCGGTCTTAATATTGAAAATCTCTAGCATTTTAAGCTTTAAAATATAATACAATACACCTATCCCTCGATTTACACGATTGATGCGTTCCTGAAAAAATCGTGTAAATCGAAATGAAAAATGTTTGTATGTGAAATCTTGTAAATCGAAAAAAGCCCAAATATGAATAATTTAAAAAATTTTGTTTAGAAAATTCATTTATTTGAAAGTAAAGTATATACATAAAAAATTTCAATTAAAACAATGTTTTAAAGCAAAATTTCCATAATAAATTTGATTTTAAAACGTTGTTTAAATTTAAAAATTGTATTAGCTTTTGATAGAAAAGTCCGCTGTGGCATTATTTTCCAAAGCTGTACCGATTCGTTTTATTGAAGACTTTATCAGGAATGTATTAATTGCCAGCAATAATTTCAGTACATTTTTCGGAATATTCTTTAGACACATCTATATCAGCAGAAGCTTGTTTAACTTTTAATTATAGATTATATAAAGAATGTCTTTGCTTAAATATTTCAAACCAACCAGGACTTAACCAACCAGGACTTAATTGTAATGTCCCGAACGCATGAAGTTGTACTTAGGCTCATATTGGTTGCAGCTGCTACACTTTTCCCTATTATGTTTTAATTTTTTATAGATAACTATTTTTGGGAATTGTGCAGATTATATTGACTGAAAAAAATTAATTTTTGCTAAAATATTTAAAAAAAAATCGTGTAAATTGAGGTAATTTCCACATCCCTCGATTTAAACGAAAAGCAAAAAAATCGTGTAAAAAAAGTATCGTGTAAATCGAGGGATAGGTGTACTCTAATAAATAAGAAATAAATATTTTATTTTTTTTGAAATAAGAAAAACTTATTTCTAAATCGGATAAATCTTATTTGTTAATGAGGTTAGATTGGCATTGAAAATGGGCAATATCGTTCCATGATTTCAACTAGTCTCCATACAAATGTCCCTCGGAATACTGCTTGAGCAGTCATTAATATGTTGAATTTACGGCAAACCTGATGAAATTTTGCACAAATTACTTCTAAGTACTCTTAAATTATACAGTAATATATCTCGAAAATCAGGCAACATTTGTCCTTAGTCCTCACACAAAGTTCCGCTCAGAAAATGACTTGAATATTCATAATTATCACTTACATCACAATATTATTATTTAATATTGTGATGTAATTGGGGATAAACAAGTTTTATATGAAAATTAAACTTTCTTCTATATTTGGTGCAGATCGTTCCATAAATGACCCTACCCCTCATATAACCCCTATATCATAAAACTATTATATTGTCACATATTGATGATGGATATTCAGCACAGCCGACTATAACACTCTTACTTGTTCCACCTAAAGTTATACTGACAGTTTTCACACAAACATAATTTTAACACACAGTATAACTTTAAGTTAAGAAATCATGATAATTGAACTTAATAATGTAAATATTTTTAACCAATGAAAACACATAATGTTATAAAATCATCATTTTATAATCATTTTAGTGAAAATTATGGATTTTTCATTCCATATGTTTATGAATAAGTAGATCTAAATGGATAAGATATATGTACATTATTATGAATAACATATTCGGCTGTGCCGAATCTTATATACCCTTCATCAAATTATACTTTAAAATAAAAATTTTAAATATTTTTAGGTAAACAAAATTAAAACTTTTTTCAAAATTTAAATAAATTTTTTTCAAAACTGTTTTTCAAAATTTAAAAATTTTTTTTTTTTTTCAAAATTGTTTTCAATTTTTTTTTCGAAATTATTTTGACAAAATTTATGAAAAAAATTTTTTTTGGTAAATAAAAAATTCGGGTTAAAAAGTATTTTTCCCGATTTTGACCCATTATAGGTCCAAATTATTATAGCCTTATATACATCTATCATTAGATATCCATATTGTCTATATTAATGACTTAGTATCCAGATATAGATCAAAAATAGGCCAAAAATCAAGGTTGTCCCGGTTTTTTTCTTATATCTCAGCCATTTGTAGGCCGATTTTAAATAGCGACCGAGCCGCAAGAATTCCCGATATATTGATGTATCAATTATGTTTGTAAGTTATTCAGGGGCTACGGAAAGTTGATTTCAACATACAGACGGACAGACGGACATGGCTATATCGACTTCGCTATCTATAACGATCCAGAATATATATACTTTGTGGGGTCGCAAATGAAAAATGTTGAAATTGAACCCTTGCCACTAATGGTGAAGGGTATAAAAACGTGTTTTGAAAAAAGTGGTTTTTACGTCTAATAGCTTTATTTTCTTGGAAATTTCTATTGACAGAGGCAAAAACCTTCGTCTAATTATTTTGTTAAATTATTTGTAAATATACGTTATATGTGAAAATCTAGTTGGTGCTTTTAAGTTTAATCCTTTATCCCTTTAATACGTTATAAAAACATTAGTAAAGAAAATGCAAATTATTGTGTTTATCTACTAGAACTACACACTACACAGAACGAGTAGTACCTACTACGGCTCTACTGATGCCTATATCTTGCACTTGGTCTACATATTTTCAAGCTGCATATGTTATTTATGTTGATCCATGTTGTTGTAGCTGTTGCTGCATGCTGTAGTGTTTATTTGTTGATCCATGTGTGTTTGATGTTGCAATTCTAAAACACAGACATTTATAAGCCAACAGGTGTAAATTTTATAAATTCGTAGCTTAAGGATTTCTACTACAAAAGTAACAACAACGGCAACTAGTATGAAATTCATTTAAATCTGTTTTATTTTATGTTAATTATAAATAAAGGCATTTAAACTGCCTACACTCATACTCTAAGAAAACACTTTATTACTTAAACTTGCAACTGCAGCACAAGAACAAACAATGAAATAATAAAATTACAGTCTTTATAGACTTAAATAAAGCCACATATACACACAAAATTATACTTGAGTTTAAAAGCTCTTAAAGCACACACACACACACACACAAACCCAACAGAAGATGTAGAAACCCAAAGAAAATAAATAGAAGAAATTAATTTTTTTGTAGATTTTAAGTAAGAAAGAAAAAAAAAAGAAAATTACCTAGAAAATGTTTTAAGCCAAATAAAAATGTTTTCAGTTGGAGAATTAAATGGCATGCATTTGCCAAGCTTCATAGGAAGAACATAAAAAAGTTAAAAGTGTTAAAACTAATGCCACTGAAAAATTGTTAAAAACAAAAGCTTCAAGTACGTTGCATTCATTGTTGTTGCATCGTTACCGGAAAAACTCTTTGAACTACCTTATAATTTGTTGCCTCCTCTTTGTTAACAAATGCAGACAAGTGCACTACACAAATACAAATACTGCATATGTATGTTTAAATGTAAAATAAGTGAGTGCAAATGAGTGAGAGTGTGTAAATAATGACATTGTTGTCGGCAACCTTAATTTTCCGAAAAAAAAAAAAAAGAAATGCTTTTGTTCCTACCCTAGATATACGAGTGTAGCTATATGCTTTTCCGATTTAAAACAAATAATTATGCAATGCTGTACGAATATAACCTTGTCATACTTTTATAAGAAACTCATTTTAATTGTAAAAAGTGCCAAAAATAGCCCAATTATCAAAGTAATTCAAGGCGATAAAACGGATGTTACAATTTAAAATTATACTCAAGTCAAATTTTTTGTTAGACTAAAGAATCTCATTAATAGTCGAGTATTGTGAAGTTACACCCACAGAAAAAATGAACACATCCGTGTACAATTTGACACCATTCGGTGTCAATAGTGTATCAACCCCGTATGTGCACAAATCGTACACGAACGGTGTCAATTTGACAACGAAGAAATGACACCATACCGTTGCAGATTTGACACCATCCGTTGTCGATTTGTCACCATGCCGTTGTCGATTTGACACCATCCGTTGTCAGTTTGACACCGTACCGTTGTCGTTTAAATACCGTCCGTTGTTGATTTAACACCACCCTTTTTTGATTTGGAATTCCTTCCCTTTCCAAATTTACCATAATATTTATGGCGATTAAAATAAAACATAAAATACCTTATTTTTCATTAATTTTACATTTATTTAATATAAACTCATTTATAAAAACTTGTTTGAATACTCGTATGTAAAAAATTATTAATGGCCAGGTACTGTTGTACTTTCATATAGTCCCTTTATTCAGCCATCTCCACATTAATCATCATTTCACTGCATTTATTTTGTTCACTTTTTGTTCACAAAACCTAATTTATTAGCACTTATTTAATAATTTGTATTTTTGCGTTCTAAATAACAAAAACTTAGTGATAAATACCATTACGTTCGTCGTAATAAAAACCAACTGGCTTGTTATTCACAGTGAGATGAGACGTCGCATAACTTGACAACATTGTGTTTACAAATTGTAAACGTACGGTGTTGAAAAAAAAGTGTCACCGTATGGGGTCAAAATGACACCAACCGTTGTCGTTTTTCCCTCAGTGTATGTTTTCACATCTCTCGTGAAATAAATTTCTATAACACATACAAAAATATCATAAATAATTATTACAATTTCTCAGAAAATTCCTGCACTTGTACTGCTCTAATGGATGAAGCTATTGAATTTGGTTAGAATCAGTATTTGTTTCTATTCATATTGCTTATGCAATTTCCCTATCTGAATACGATTTATGCTCAGCACTCAGCTCAATTAAGTTTTATATAGATTTGAATCATATTACCAAATTTGGTATCGATCGATCTATATTTTAGGACCGCTTCATTGAAATATAAACTGAAATTACACCTCCATATTTTATCAGAGTAACCAAAAAAAATCAATAACTAAGTTCTTTTGGAGTCAAATTCAATGACATACATTTTGGATAATCGGACTGCAATTGATTGTTAAAATAATCTCTTATAAATAATACAATAAAATATAAAATTATCCGTGCGCATAAAAAACAATTATTTGGTTTTAATAACTATTCAAGTGAGCAAAAATTTTCTATATTTTCTCCAATTTTATATATCATTCAACATTTTGTTTCATGAAAAATTCTTTTGCCTCTCTTCTAAAAATTTATCATTTTAAAATTAGTATATGTCACAAATATCCACTAGTTATTAAAATATTTGTATATCATATAACTTCCTACATTCACAATTCTCGAGATTCATTCTGATAATCTCTCGTTCCAATCAATTTCTACTCTTTGCATTATATAGGGATGGAATTATGTAATTAAGTGATAATTCCACGACCCATTATTCACTGACCAATTATTGAACCTTTAATGCCAAAATATGTTTGTGGTTTATATTAGGATGAAATAACAGGCAAAAGATTCGATTTTACTGAAATTTCGATTTTACTGAAATATTTTTGAAGAACGGAGTTTTAAAGTGGAATATTTTTGAATCTAATTGAGATATTGGCTTGAAATTTGTTTGTAAGATCAAAAATTAACTTGTATAAACAAAAAAATTAGTTCGGAATGAATGTGGATCAAATTGTTCCGAATATTTCAATCTTATTAAAATTTTGATACAATTTTTAGTTTTAGAAATTCAGTAAATATGTAATATGCAATAAAATCTATATTTATTGACAGAACTCAATGACAAAGCTTGAAAAAACTTGTCAAAAGGTCAAAGGTCATCCCGCAATTCCTAAAAATTGGAACGAATATCCCAAAAATGGTATTTTTTAAAATTTTTCCCATAGGGTCCACATTTCCTTTGGGGCTGGAAAAATACTTTGAGGGTAAATACGAAGCACATTATGGTATTCAAAGCTGCTTTCTGTTTTCTGATTCCAGTTTTGGGTTTTTAGAACATGTGGTCCAAAGTAAAAATTTTGATAAAAAATGGGTCAAATTCCGAAGGGCGTAGGGCCGACATATTCGAAAAACAGGACATGTCTTTTATACCAAGATATTCTCCGTAAAGATACCTTACAGAAAAATTTAAAATTGTTATATGTTCTAAAAGAAAGTTTTTTTTAAATAAAAAAAGAGTTAAGTCACCTTTTCGACCAAAAAACTGCAAAAATCTACTATTTTTTTAATTTTTAAATTGAAAATCGTTTACTTTTGGATGCATACTTGATATTGCACTGAAATCTTTTGAATATTTTTGGTAATTTGGTTGTCTAACTAACGAACAATCTTTGAAATCAAATGGGAAACAAAAAAATCGCACGTGTTTAAAAATTTTACATGACGAAGGTACCCTACTTTGAGCCCCAATTCCGCCGCCCCTGGAGCATTTGTAGGGTACGTTTTAATAACTTAAACTTAAATACTCCTTGGCTACGCCCATGTCAAATTTTATCCCGATCGGAGCAGCCGTTTAGAAATGCCAGATTTATTTCCAAAAAATGTTGATTCTGCCCCACTGTGCAGCGGCCGATATCATAATTTTGAAGCGATATTTATTTAAGACAGATTCGATTGTTACGTGACAAAAAATTTATAATATAATCGATTGAAATAGCCTTTGATCTCAAACAGAAATTAGGTAGAATCTTTATACCCTACACCATAATAGTGTGGAGGGTATATTGGGTTTGTGCAGATGTTTGTAATGCCCACCTTAAAGTATACCGACCGACTCGGAATTACTTTCTGAGTCCAAAAATATTGTTATAATATGGGTTAAAATAATCATACTATAATAGATCTGGATTCACAATATGGTTGGACACAAACATAATATGTTTGAATTCAACCATAATATGATCATATCAGCTATATTTTGTTTTACATAATAATATTATTATTTGAGTTGAAATCTTTATATAGTTGGCCACCATATTATTACGACTGCGCTACTTTATAATTTAATCGTTTGACGGTAATATGATTACACATGATTATATTATGCTTATCAATAAACAAATAGTTATAACAAGGAATTAATTTATGATTAGGTAGGATATTTTATGCCACATACTAGTAATAATGTATAATAAAAAAATATTGTAGAACCCATAAAATTCAATCATAATATGGTACTGTTTGATTGTATGTACCACCTTATATGCAATTCGCGTGCAATTTAAAGATATGTATAAGCTGCTTCGCTATTGCATAACAAAACTTTTAAAAAAATATTTATTATTAACATATCATAAAATATTCAGTGATCATAAACAATTTTAAAAACTTTTCGAAATTTATAACGGAACTACATTGACATTTAACAGAATGTTGTTGCCTGCATTAATAAAAAAATATTTATTATTTTATTTTGTAGTTTTGTAATTTTGTTTGCTTGAAACATGTTTTGTCAGGAAACAGCTAGAAAATAATGATGCGTTAAACACTTCCACTACTTTATCACTCTGTAAATGTATACTTATATCAAATTGAATATTATTGTTTTTATTTTATTACACAAAGTTTCATCTTTTTGTAGCTCTGCAACGTGCACACATGAAGGCAGCGTTTTAATGCAAATATAAAATTAAATGTTCAGCAAAGTACAGTGGAAAAGTTTGTTATTTTTAAATTTTTATATGTACATATTTTGTATATTTTCTTAAAGATTTTGTCAGCTTTTATTAAATACAAATTATTATTCAGCAACATAAATTTCTTTGTAGCAATTTAATTTATAAAGTACAGTAAACAAAAATACTTTAGTATTTTTTATATCCAGCCGACTCCCCACAGTGCAATAACAGTAAAATGGTAATAATTCATCTACAAAAATAAAGAAAAAGATGTCATTGCTCTCTATTATAGTCGTCTTTTTTTTTGCTGTTGCATTTTACATATTTCGTAAAACTTTACTGCTCGTATACTCGACTACAACGTAAAAATCCTTGATGCGAATCCAAAAGTGTCTGTTGCAACTTCTACTGCTACCAGGAGTTAAAACTTTATTATATAAGGAACAGAAATAAAGTTTTATTTTTTTTCTTCAAAACTGCCTGCCTTCTCTACAGCTGTAGCTGTTTGTACCGCAACAATACATTGAGTAAAAATCTTTGTGTAGTTTTATTTTATATCTCACTTCAAATGATTTCCTCATCTATGGTATTACTCAACTTTGGATACAGAAACTCCCGGTTCATACATACATCTAGCTTCTGTTAAGAGCTTACTTACGTACTTTCTTATTTACTGTGTTTTGCTTCGTTTTTGCTTTCTGCCAGGATTTGTAATGTTTCAGATCATAAAACTTAAGATTTAGTGTCAGCACAATTGTTGGCATTTTATACATATTTATTTATACAAATACACATAGTCATAGTCACAGTCACATACTCACAAATGAGAATTGCAGTGTGTGAGTGTGCTAAAAAAAAATATATGTATTTATGTGACTTTATGTAATTTTTGCATCCGTGCTGCAGTTCCAAATGTGTAATAGTCTTATTTTTATTATTATTTTTTGCAAGTTTATGACATGTTCTTTTTTTTTGAACAAATAAGTATTTTTGAAAAGTGCGTTTCTTATTTTGCTAGTAAATGTGAGCGTCTATATGACTTTACGATTTTTTATTGCTCAAGTTTAAAATTTGACTTAATTTTTCCAACATATATTTATATGACTACGTTTTGTCAGTGATGTTAATATTAAGTTACATACCTATAGGTACATATCGATGGCTTAATATAGAAAGGTCGTATCTCAACTTTTAGTTACTTTACAGGAGAGGGAAAAAGGAAAAGCACAGTTTGCGATTTTAAATATATTTCGATAAAATTTGACACCTATTGTTTTTTTGGTTCAAGGAATAGATTTGAAAAAGGTTTCATTACTCTGTTCAAGAGAATTTTTATTAATTAGAAAATTGTCCAACCTTATTCTATAATTTGTATATATTTTTAGAAAGATAACTCTATATAGATTGTGCTTTCATAATAGTTGGATTCTGTAGAGTTTAACTATCATATCAAGAGTCAAGCTATTTTTAACCAAATTTAACAAAGAAATTTTAATCTCTTGCAAGAGTACTTTGTGAAGCCACTTCATAAGAAATAGAAATATCTATCGTTTTCTCATCTTATATCATTTGCTTTTGATAAACAAAGTATTTCATTAATTAAGTACTTGTGTAAAACACATTAATGCATATACATTAAATTAAATCAAACAATCGAGATGAAAAACCATAACAATACTTAAAACTCGTGTAAATACTCCACTCTAAAGACTATAAAATTAAAACATTTGGCCTACAATTAAGGCTTAAATGAAAATAAAGACACATTTATAACTAAATAAAGGAAACCACACACACATATGCTTACCACACTTACACATACACACACAAACAGTTGCACACCACTCTAGTCTAGCAACCAACCAATTGACTATAAAAAGAGCGGAAATAATAAATGAACACAAAGAGCCTGAACAGCGTTAATAGGCAATTTAATGAAAATTAATGAAAATGTAAATGTCTACATATAACTGTGTATCTAAGTATCTATATTCGCATAGAAATAAAACCAATACATTACAGCATGTGTACAATATGTATTTGTAATAAGGCAGTTGGGAAATTTCTTTATAACAAAAGAATAGAAAAATACAATAGCCAAATTCACAATCTTGTGGAAATGGTCTTGCATCGTTGTATATGCATTGCATTTTTACTTTACACTATCAAATACTCAAGATAGTGAATTGGGCTTATGTATGTCGTCAGATTTTACCATAGTTGTACAAATATTGCTGGCAATTCTGTACAAGAAATACACAATTTTTATGATATTATTAGCTGACCCCCCCGTCTTCCCTCCGAACTTCGCTTCGCCCCAATTTTCAGCCTTCAGACAAACTTTAGAGTAAAACTCGATTTTCGATTTTTCCAATTTTCCGACATTTCCGGAAAGATTTTCCAAAAATTTCTTCAGTAAAAACCTTCTCCTCGAAAATACAAACAACTGACAAACAATTTTACAGAAATCGCCCCAGCCGTTCTCATTTTATGAATTACTATACATTTTTTACACCATTTTGGCAGGATATATATAAGTTTGTATTTTGGTTTGTAATTTACACATTTTTCATTTGCGACCCCACAAAGTTATATATTCTGGATCGTTATAGATAGCGAAGTCGATATAGCCATGTCCGTCTGTGAAATCAATAAATTTCTGTAGCCCCCAAATAATTTAGAAACATTATTGATACATCAATATATCGGGAATTCCTCCGGCTCGGTCGCTATTTAAAATCGAGAAAATCCGTCCACAAATGGCTAAGATATAAGGAAAAAACAGGGCATCCTCGATTTTTGGGCTATTTTTGATTATATCTGGATTACTAAGTCATTAATATTAACAATATGGATATCCAGTGATAGATATTTCAAAGTCCATTGCAACGGTGTATATAAGGCTATAGTAATTTGAAGCTACAATGGTCAAAATCGGGAAAAATATTTTTTAACCCGAATTTTTTTTCTACCAAAAAATTTCAAACAAAAAAAATTGGAAAAAATTAAAAAAAAAAACGAATTTTTTTTTACCAAAAAATTTTTTTTCTTAAATTTTCTCTCAAAAAAAAAAAAAAAAAAATTGGAAAAAATTAAATTAAATTTTGAAAAACAATCAAGAAAATGACTTTTTTTTAAATTTAAAAAAAAAATTAAATTTTGTTTACCTAAAAATATTGAAAATTTTAATTTTAAAGTATAATTTGGAGAAGGGTATATAAGATTCGGCACATCCAAATATAGTTCTCTCACTTGTTATATATATAGATTTAAATTTTTATACCCTTCACCTTCGTGAGAAGGGTATATATAAATTTGTCATTCCGTTTGTAATTTCCACAATATAATTTTCCGACCCTATAAAGTATATATATTCTGGATCCTTATAGATAGCGGAGTCGATTTAGCCATGTCTGTCTGTCTGTCTGTCTGTCTGTCTGTCTGTCTGTCTGTCTGTCTGTCTGTCTGTCTGTCTGTCTGTCTGTCTGTCTGTCTGTCTGTCTGTCTGTCTGTCTGTCTGTCTGTCTGTCTGTCTGTCTGTCTGTCTGTCTGTCTGTCTGTCTGTCTGTCTGTCTGTCTGTCTGTCTGTCTGTCTGTCTGTCTGTCTGTCTGTCTGTCTGTCTGTCTGTCTGTCTGTCTGTCTGTCTGTCTGTCTGTCTGTCTGTCTGTCTGTCTGTCTGTCTGTCTGTCTGTCTGTCTGTCTGTCTGTCTGTCTGTCTGTCTGTCTGTCTGTCTGTCAGTCTGTCTGTCTGTCCGTCTGTCTGTTGAAATCAATTTTCTGAAGACCCCAGATATCTTCGGGATCCAAATCTTGAATAATTCTATCAGACATGCTTTCGAGAAGTTTGCTATTTAAAATCAGCAAAATCGGTCCACAAATGGCTGAGATATAAGGAAAAAACCAGGACAACCTCGATTTTTTACCTATTTTTTGACCTATATCTGGATTACTAAGTCATTAATATAGACAATATGGATATCTAATGATAGATATTTCAAAGACCTTTGCAACGACGTATATAAGACCATAGTAAGTTGGACCTACAATGGGTCAAAATCGGGAAAAAAATTTTAACCCGAATTTTTTTTCACCACAAGTTTTTTTGGCTAAATATTAAAAAAAAAATGTTTAAAATTTAAAAAAAAAGTTTTTAAATTTAAAAAAATAAAAAAAATTTAAAAAAAAAATTCGAAAAATTTTTTTTTTTCAAAAAATTAAAAAAAAACAACTGGAAAAAAAATGAATTTTGTTTACCTAAAAATATTTAAAATTTTTATTTTGAAGTATAGTTTGGTGAAGGGTATATAAGATTCGGCCCAGCCGAATATATCTCTCTTACTTGTTTTCTTAACAAACCATGAAAATTTCGAATCGAATAAAAAAAATCAGTTTTTTTTTCATGTTTTGAAATGTGCAAATTTCGAATTCTTTGAAGTTTTTATCGTTTTTTACTGTCATTGAGTCATCATGTTTCACCGTATCCAGTGTTTATTTTATATCAATATTGGTGGTTATTTGGTCGAACTCAATCACAGTAAAAACAGAATAAAATTAAAGAAAGCTTTGTTAATAAAAGTTCTTTATTACATTCCTGTAAACTGGTGAGCTAAATAGATGACGTTTGCAAGTAATACTTATATCGACACAAAAGAGTGCTGAGGAGTATTCCACCAAATGCTGATTTAATAAAAACAACTCATACAACTCTACATCCAAAAGTTTAAATTTGTGGTAAAAATATTATAAAACTGAAAACAACTCTAGTTCTTTTCAATCATTTTTATACCCTTTACATTCGTGAGAAGGGTATATATAAGTTTGTCATTCCGTTTGTAATTTCCACAATATAATTCAGGATACTTATAGATAGCGGAGTCGATTTAGCCATATCCGTCTGTCTGTCCGTCTATCTGTCCATCTGTCTGTCTGTTGAAATCAATTTTCTGAAGACCCTAGATATCTTCGGGATCCAAATCTTCAATAATTTCTTCCATAAATAACGGAGATATGAGCAAAATTCCGAGACAACGTCTATTTTTGGCCAATTTTGATCTATATCTCGATTACTAAGAGCTAGTTTCTGGGATAAAGATAATCTACATTCTTCGTTTAAACCTAAATTAAACTAAAAATTGTGTTTCTCACTTATTGTTTATTTACGATATAATCTAGGTTTAAATGAGCATCATTGGCGAGTTAAACCTAAGTATAAAATGCTAAAGAAAAAACAGCTGGAAAATAAAATAAACAACTCAGCACAGCAGGCTTTGTTTTGATTTGCTTTATTAACATCAATATAACTTTTAATATACATTTTATATACTTTGATGTCCCTTTTTTATCTTTTATAAAGTTAAAATTTACAAAAAAAGTTATGTACGCGGTTGCTTTATATGCTTTATATTTATATGAACAATTTTGAGGAATGCACATGATTTTACTGAAAAGTATGGCAATGCTAACAAAATTAATCCATTAGTGAGAAACGCAATCATTGGTTAAATCCCGGCTAAATATATTTCAGGTTTAATATAACAGCGTGTTAAGCTACGTTTAACTGACAAGTAAGAAACTAGCTCTAAGTCATATATATAGACAATATGGATATCTAATGATAGATATTTCAAAGTCCATTGCAACGATGTATATGGGGCTATAGTAAGATGGACCTACAATACAATATTTTATAACCAGAATTTTTTTTGCACAAACAACATTTTTTTGTCATAAATTTCTTGCACTAATAAATTTAAAAAAAAAAAATTTTTTTTGAAAAATTGGAAAAAACAATTTTGAAAAAAAAGAATTTTAAGTATAATTAGGTGAAGGGTATATAATATTCAGCCGAATATAGCTCTCTTACTTGTTTTTTATATTTTTCAATTTAAGGAAACCATAGCTAATGAAATTATATACCTTGCACTCCGAATTTGAGTTTTGTTTGCTATTTGTTCACAATCATTAACAGTTACGAAATAATAAACAAATAAGATTGGTTCCATAAATTGTTAAAGAAAAGTGTTTTTGCTCATATACATACGTATTAATATTGATCTCTAATTAGAAATTAAAATAAGATAATTTTATAGAGAACAGTTATAAATATTTTTTTACATATAAGGCTTAGAACCACGTTATCAATTTATCAGATTTTTAGGCCATATTTTCTTAGCCACAAAATAAACCTATTTAATGAATTATTGATATTGAGTTAACTTTTCCCACCACTCTCGTTTATAAATTCAAATACAGATGTAATGTTTGTAAAACATTTTTATTTTGTTTTGTCTATATAAATTTTGTTGTTGTATATGTTATGTATGTTACGCCTCTTTAATATCGAGATAAAAATAAATTTACATTCATTTATTGTGCTGTGTGTTTTGTTACAGAGCATTAGTGCCTCTCCGATGATAAATGTAAATTTTATTACATGCTTTTTTTCTTCTCACTTTTTTCTATTTTGTTACATGGTATTATGTGCCAATGTGTGTATTTGTTAATATTGTGTACATATATGTATATTTGAAATAGTATTTAGTATATATGAATGTGGATGTGTGTTAATAACAATAAGCCTCAGTGCTAAATGTATGTATGTATATTAGACCGACTCACAGAAAAAAGTGACTTTGTTACCCCCTTATAATAAACCATGGTTTGTTTTATGATGTTCCTCAAAATACTTAGGGTATAGTCATTACTGTTCGTGTGCTGTACCGTTTTTACATAAAACATTTTTTTATTTTTTTTGCAAATATTTGTATTTTCTTTTAAGACAATACATATAATAAGGATTATCCTTTAAAAGAATTTTCCTAGCCTCAACTAATATATAGAATGTCTAATTTGGCCCTAAATATTGGGATGTTCCATAATTTTCAATAATTAATTTTTTATTTTTAGGCCCATTTTCATTCCTATATCATATATTAAATAAATACACTTTTAAGTTAGATTAAATTTAAATTAATTTAGCAAAATTCAAAACTTCTTTCATACTACGAGTACTTAGTTGTTAAAACAAACATTTTGAGATCCATTATCAACCATGATCGAAATATGATTTTTAGCATGATGTTCGATAACATGCGAAATATATTGAAAATAAAATCAAGAAAATTTTTGGATTACTTTCAAAATAATAAACATTTCCATAAAAATCCTTGAAAATCTTATAAATTATGTAAAATCCCAATATTAAGTGCAAGCTTGGCTATAACATATATGAGTTTAGCTGCTGCTTCAAATGATGCCCATATTGAATGTGATATTTTTGGAAAAAATACAAAAATAAACCAAGATTTATTTTGATTACTTTTTTATCTCCATACGAAGTGAGTCGCTCTAATGTATATATGAACATATATATTTACGATTTTAATTACAACCATATTTGTAAAGGTATCAATAATTTCAGCTGATACCAGCACACATGATTACACACGTTTTCGAAAACAGCCCGCAACCACAAAAGGAAAAAAATATACTAAAAATACTAAAACGATTTTAATAATGACAAATGTTTGAATATTTTGGAGGTGTTTATTTTAAATCAATAGATAAAATATCTATGAATTTACAATATTTAAAAGCACATTTAGTAATAAAACCCAAATATTGTAAATTCATAGATATTTCATCTATTGTGTACATTAGACTGTCCTTAAAAAAAGAGTTTTGCTTTGGATGGGTCTTAATTTGTTTTTTAAGTAGCCAAAACTATGTCCTAAAAGCAAAATAAATTCAATTGTTTACCGAAATTTAAAAAGTTAAATAGACTTACAGCTCAATTTCTTGTGATCCCATCAGTTAGTTTTAGCTATTAAGAATAAAATGAGACCCATTCAACACAAATCTCTTTTTAAAGGGCAAGTCTAATTTATATACATAAGCATATGCATTTCTAGCTAAAAATTGATTTTTAAAGAGAATTCATTAATTTATAAAATGTAAATTTGATATTATGCAAATAATTAAGCAAACAGTACTGTTGTATAAAGAGTGAACCAAAAAAAAAACTTATACTTGTATTAAGTTAAATAAAGCTTAAACCGTTCAATATTAAAATTCTCAAAAATAAGTAAATTTATTAAAATATACAAATTTATTCAACATTAAAATATTGGCTTAGTTATCGGCATTTATAAACTTATCCACGTTTTCCTGAAATCCTCCCATTAAAGGTTTTATAGTTGCTTTCGTTACCATTTTAGACCACTTACGTTTAAAAACAAACATATCCTGGGATAACTTTCCTGTGTTCTTTAATGCTTTTGTTTGGGAGATCCCAATACCTTTCCACAGGCCGAAGTTCCGAACAGTTTGGTGGATTTGCTTCCTGTGGTACAAAATTGACATTATTGTTTGAATACCACTCAAAGGCCTCTTTTCCATAGCGGCATTATGCAATATCGGTCCAGAAGTATAAAGGCACTCTGTGCTGTTAAAAAAGTATATATTTATGTGTTTGTCGTGCCTGATGTCGAAAATTATTGACTACTTTTGCCACAACTTTAAATGGCTTGCCACACAAGAAACTTCTTGGCGAATCTTTTTTGTTTGGTTTTTCTAGTCCATCAGCCACAGTTGTGAAAAGTAGTTGTGAAAACTCTGCTAGTGCATAAGTTTCATTATCCATTTCACAAAAGATGTATTGTTATACCCTTTACCTTCGTGAGAAGGGTATATATATGATTGTCATTCCGTTTGTAATTTCCACAATATAATTTTCCGACCCTATAAAGCAATGATGCCCAAGCCCTATACTCTTGGTGCTCATTTGTTTTTGTAAATGCTCTTAGCTATAGGCTGTGTGTTTCTATACTCAATAGAACACTCAGGCACCAGTAATATGAAATACACAAACAACTTTGTCTTGTTGGTTTTTTTGTCGTTCTTCAATGTACACACACAAGTGGAAAACAACAACACTTTCGTATGCTTTGCTGGTAAACATTGACGACAGCGATCATCAATGTAGATTTTGTTTTTGTTTATCGCATGGTATTGTTTCAAAAAGTGTGTATATTTTTCTTTATTCTTTGTATGTTTTGGTTTTTACAACAAAAAAATTGCATAAAAATTAGTTTTTGTTTAAATGTATTGGTGTTTGCTCTTCCAAAAGGAACTTTTGGGCACCTCTGCTATAAAGTATATACATTTTTTAACCCGAATTTTTTTTAGAAAAAATTTTTTTTGTCATACATTTTTTTCACTAATAATTTTAAAAAATACTTTTAAATAACAATTTAACAAAAAAAATAAAAAAAATTAAAAAAAAAAAATAATTTTTTTTTTTTTTTTTAATTTTATTTTTAATATAATTAGGTAAAGGGTATATAAGATTTGAAACAGCTGAATATAGCTCTCTTACTTGTTTTATAAAAATTGACCTAAATTTTTTGGCTCTTTCTTTTGCTTCTAAATTCTTAATCGCATTGCGATCCGGAACTTTCTGAACTTTATACCACTTCAACGCAGCAATGGCTTTGGCTCCGCGCACATAAGTAGCAAAGCACTTAACTTTACGAGCTGCTTTTTTGATAGAAGTGTTGCCGTACCAATATCTACCAGACATTTTTTTCTTCCTGATCAAGGTGAGCTTTCAATGTTCAAGACTTACTTATAGTGTTTAATGGTTTTTTATGACGATGAACCTTCAAATCTTTTGCTATTCTTTTAAAGTCCATATTGGGTTTTTTTTACCGAAAAAATAGTTGTAATAAATGATTTAGAAAACAACTAGACTAAAAAATATTTAATTATTAAATCATTTGAAGAATTTCGTAAGTTAAACTGTGATATCTTAATAATAAAACAATTTATACGGTTTTGTCGCTACAATTCAACAATAAAAGAAGACCCTTGAAGAAGTTTGAAACAAACAAACGAAATAGCCCGTAAGATTGGAATCTTAGAAACTAAAATTGTCAACATCATTGGTCATAAAAAGAAAACTAAAAAATTATAAATTGTTTTGGCTGGAATAGTGTGTATAAGTTTTTTTTGATTCACTTTTTATTTGCAGACAAAATTATTAAACAATATTTAGTTGTAAGCATGCAGTATAAAACATTTAAACAAATTGTATAGAATTGAAATTAAATGTATGGAAATATTAAAGTGGGTATACATACATAGCATTTTGATATTTACATTTGCCATGATATTTTAATATTGATTTTTTTTTTATAAAATTACACTCTGGTACAAAATAACACTTTTTGTCAGAACTTGAAAAGCGACCAAATGGGGGTTGTAGGCTTAGGAGAGGGCATACTAAAACCGAAAAAGATTTTGAAACACCTAACAATGTTCATATATTTATATACCTTATAAACTAAAAACTGTACAAATATTTTTTTTATATACTTAGTTAATTCTTTTTTTATTTATAATACTAAAAAAGGTTTTAATGAAATGTTTAATAACCTTTACAATATTCAACCTAGTCAAACGTACGTATTGGCTATTTTTACCTTTTCCCATCTTTCTAGCAACATATGTATTTCGAGCCAAAGGAACTGCTCATCCTTTCAGGTCAAGAACGAATCAAGCCAGTATCGGATACTTTGTTCCAAAATCAAGAGTATCCCAGAAAGAGCATTCTGCTTCGATGGAAACAAATAGTTATCAGCCGGGGCAAGTTCTGGACTATAAAGCGGATGAGGAAAAACTTCCCGAGTGTTGTCATGATGGAATATTACATTTTCATGTCTGGCCGCATATTCTGGGCGATTTTCGGTCAATGGTCGTTCAAACGAATCAGTTGTGTTCAGCGTTACCGTTGGAAAATTTTTAAAAGTCGCATAAAAAGGGGATTTTTGAAGCAGAAGTCGCACAAAAAGGGGATTTTAGCAATAAAAAGGGGCAACACTTTTAAAGGAAAACAAAAGTAAACAAAATTAGATAAAATTTGATAAAAACTTTTTTATTGAATTTTTTAATGATGTTAATGTACATACAGACAAATTCATTTTCTTTTTTTTTAATTTTTCCAAATTTTTATAATAACGATTTGGCAAAAAAAACTATGTAATAAATAAGAAAAACTTAGAGAAAATTTTAAATTTTGTTACAAATTATTTGTTGTGATTTGTAGCTTTTTTACAAATTTATAAATGTTGATCACAATTTAAAAAAAGCAAATGATAAAAAATTTGTGAACAGCGTATATTTAAAAATAAAATTAAATATTATTTAAATCACTTTTGGTATTTTCTTTTTTCCGTAACTTTGTAAATTAATAGCAAAAGAAAAAAAAAGGAACACAACAATTATTATTTCTTTATGAGTTCATCACTCGGAATCCAATCTTCTAGGTCCATATCTAATACATTTTGTGCCGAAAGCATGGACTCGCATGAGTCCACTTTTAATCTGTTGGATAATTTATTTTTCATTAACGTAAGTTTTTCAGTATGTTTTGAAAATACTCGCTCCGCCGATGCACTACTATGTGGCAAAGTAAATACATATGTTACAAATTCATATAAATTATAATATAAATAATCATTAAACCTGTTTTTTAAACTACCAATTTGATGCCAAAATTCTTCTGGGTTTGTAATTTTAAACATAGTATCATATGTTTTGTCATAAATTTTTGATTCTAACATTTTTAATTCTTGTATAAATATATCTGGTTGAGTAATTACATCTTTGTATTCTGAAACTATATCATAGTAATTAATCTCCTTATTTGTGCTTAGAAAGAATGGATCTATATATTCTAAAACTGAAAGTTTTTTATTATTTATATCAATCCTTGTTACTATTTCATTACAAACCTTTTGGTAAAAATTTAAGATATTTGTTTTTATTTCAATGGTACAAATTTTTGATATTTTTTCGATACATAAATCTGCTTCAGCCTCATGTCCAATATATATTAGTTATTTCTTTAATATGCAAAACATTCATAAAATCTACCTCTTCGATTTTAAAGTTATTAATAAATTCCTTTTTTTAAAATTTGTAAAAATATCTAATAAAATATCTTTTGTGCTTGATATAAGATAAATTATTTGCGAAGATTCGCTTTGAAAATTTTTATTAAATTTATTCATTTTGTTAAGAATATATACTAAAAATTTTAAATGTATTTTGGTAGTAGAGGACAAACCTTGTTGAATTTCTAAAATTTTTTTCAAATTGGAAGCATTTTTCTCTTCAAATTGAGCTTGAATAAAGAAGTGTTGTAAAACTCCCCACTGCTCCAAAATCCTTGCTGCCACATCAAAAAGCAAGAAGCATTTATATATATATATGAAATATTTTTATATACTTAAGTTGATTGTTCCAAAAACGTCATATTAAAGCAAAAAGTTCTTTTTTTTGAAAAAGGGGAAAAAAGGGTCAAAAATATTAAAAAGTGTCAGATTTAGTTAATTTTAGTATAGAGGCACAAAAAGTGTCAGCGGTGCTGAAAAAGGGTCAAATTGCGACTTTAGTCGCTCAACGGTAACGCTGGTTGTGGTAAACATAATCTAAGAGCAACATATTATGATAAAATTTATGATTGTAATCCAAACACATTATGATTATTATTAGTATCATAGAATATCATAATATGTTCTGAAATAATCATATTATGGAAATACAAAATTTTATTTTAATAGGTTTTAGTTTTAAGGTACTAAATTCCCAACTATTAATAGAATTACTATAATTTATTTTTATTCGCTATAGGAAACTTAAAGATATTACACAAATAAAACTATAGAGCGAATGAGAATTGCAGACACTTAAAATGTACTTGTAAAATTAGCATAGCTAATAGAGAAACATAGAGCGGAAACTAGAAAAAAACTCAAGCAAAAAAATTACTCAAAAATGTTACAAATACGAGTGTTGTTTTTGTTTTCACATAGTTATTTTTACTAATACATTCTCACCACTTATGTTTTTGACAACTGAGTTAGGTCTGTGACAGGAGAGTTTCCGATCTATGTGTATTTATCTATGGCTTAGACAAACACCAACACTCACAAATGGTGAAAACAAAAGACTATTAAAAGTAAACATATTTTGATTGCATCTTAAACATATTATGACTACGCGTATAGAAACCTAACTTTTAATGGTTGTAAATAATAAAAATATGTTTACCTATTTATCATTATTTAGTTGTTCGAAAGATAATTATGATTCGTTGAACAATATTCATATTTATAATTGCGATGAAAATATAAACGTATACAGTAACTAAAATATTGTTGCAATTTAATTAAAACAACAATTATATTTTTACGACAACAATATATTGTTGCAAAGAACATAGTATAGTTGTCGTAACAATATCGAACCATGTTTTTTCTCTGCGTGTGTGTGGCCGGGCTTCACAAACGATAATTGGTAAATTTTTCATCGCAAGTAATGATTCGGAGCAAAAATTATTTTCTTTTGTAAATTCATTTCGGACATGCAAAATCGTCTTTCAAGGTATCTCGGCTTCAATTTCCCTGCTTTTGGATAAATCCTGCTGCTAGCAAACGTTTTAAAATTGCTGCATGAGTAGCTCACCATGATTTGGAAAGCTCTTGTTGAGTTTACAACAATTTCCACGGTGTAGTGCCTCCAATTCTTGGTCTTCAAAGTTTTTGGGCTGGCCTGGGTGATCTTTGTCTTCCGTGTCAAAATTACGACTTTACGAACAAACCATCTCGCATATGTTGAAACCGATGGAACAAATTCACCATAAGCTTTGGCAAGCAATCGATGTACCTCAGCGGGACTTTTTTCAAATTATAGATGTAAAGCAAAACTTTCCGGCATATAACGCTTTGTTGGTACAAAATTCGACATTTTCAATGTAAAAAGAACTATGTTGTTTGTACACTTCAAAGTGATATATAAGTTATTAAAAACAAAAACCGCATTCAAAGGATATGCCATCTAGTAAAAATCCCGCGTTTTAAGTCCAATTTTTAAAACCCAAATGTATGTTATAAATTAATATAAAGGTACGTTCACATTGAAACAAGCGTTACAACAATTTTAAACATCTAGCAACTTAGTTAGATGTGTCATTATAGTTGCCACATAATTTAGGTTTAAAAGCGACTAATTTAAAAAAAAATAGTTCAAAACTTTAAATTTATTTATAGAAATCATAAATCATATAAATGAGAAAAACCACCATTTGTTCATTATAGAAAACACATCAAATCTAAAATGTGATTTTAATTACGAAAATATTATGTTCAATGTTTATTGTATATTACAAATTTATAGGCCGTATTTTATAAATAATAATATTTGTTAAACCCTTTCATGTGTTTTGAAAAGTTTGTGTACCACTTACTAACAACCTGCATATATTTTATGGCTAATATTTTCCAAAATGAGTCAACAATATTTGAATCTGAACTTAAAAAAGTCTGCCAGATTTTTGTTGTTAATTTTGTCACTGTAGACAGTATATAAGATTAAATAACGAAGACGTAAATAAAATTGAAGACACTTGTAACCTACACCACGTAACTAATTCAATCCGTTGGTATATTCAGTTTTGTTTTAATTTTTTTTTTCTTTTCTCACCATCTTGTACTTGATAATGAAGCGCTAATTAAGAAACGTATTAAAAAGGAAGGAAAAGTAAAAAATTAAAAGAAATATTCCAACGTCAGTCAGCATCGACTACTAGCAACAACATTCTTAGGAAGAACGACAGACGGAAACTGGCAGAGTGCAAGAGTATGAGTTCAAGAGAAATGTACATAAAATACATAAGAAGATCTTAAAAGCAAAAGGCTGTTTCTGTTTCTTACACAGTCAGACATCCTGATGATGTATTTTCTAGTTTTTTTTTTTTTTTTCTATTTTACAGTAGAATCTCAAAGCCATGTCAAGAAGTTCTATACAAAGCTGTGATTAGAAGGAATAAGTCCGGGATAAAGATAATTGGAATGTGATGTTATTTACTGTTAATACAAGTGCAATTGTGAGTGTGTGTTTATGTGTTTTTTTTATGATTTTAGCCTTCATTCAGTTACTGCTGCAACAATAGAAGGAAAACTCACTCAGACATCCAGCCATGCACACATAAATATTTATTGTTAGCAAGAACAATTAACTTAAAGCGTGACTAGTAAGCATAAGTTTTTATTTTTAAGGTTTTCTCCTTACTCCTCTTAACTTTGTTCTCATGTTGCCTGTGTATTTACTCGGTTGGTATTTTACTTACAATTTTCAGTGGAATTAATTGTAATGAATAAGACTTCTCTTATTTAGCTGCAAGTTAAAAAACGAAAAAAACAAAATTATATTTCTTAATTTTCTTTAAGAACCTAAAATGAAGAAAAAACCAAAAAATTGTGCCATAAAATAAAATGTCTTGCAATTGGTACATTCATCTACAATTCTTTGAATGTATGTCTGTGAGCAGATGAATATAGTAAGGCTGTCAGAAAAGTCATTTTGAAAATATAGAAAAATTTATCACAAGTACGAGTGTTATATTCGGCTGTGCCGAATCTTGTATAGTGGGTATACATATATCGATATGTGACAATAAAATATTTTTGTAATTATTGACCCATCCACACAAAAGTTGGTAGAAAGATTAAGGTTCATATAAAACTTGTTTTCATCCAATTTTATAACGATTATAAGACAATTATGAATTTTCAAGTCAATTTCTGAGGGGGACCTTATATGGGGACTGTAAAGTATGGCGAGAATCGACACTTTACAGTATAATTTCAGAATACTTTGAACTAATTTGTACAAAATTTTACCGGGATTGCGGCATAATCAACATATTTATGATTGCTCAAACAGTATTCCGGGGGACATTTGTATGGGGACTAGGTGAAATCATGGAACCATATTGCCAATTTTCAATTCAAAGCATACCTTAAAAATAGCGAGTATTTCTGAAAAATTTCAGCCAGCTAGCTTCTTTCGTTTGGGCACTATTTAAACAGACACACAGCTGATCGTCTTAAAAATTCATATGGGCCCAGACTAGATATATTTTTGTGGATCTGCGATGAATAATTCGATGTGTTAGAAATAGAATGACAAAATCGATATGTTTTATTTTGATGATATTGTTATTTCCTGCCCTTTTAATGACTTTGATGAATCTTGTTATAAAAATTTTTTGAATAACCCTCGTATGTATATGTATATATGCGAGTATCTAAGTGGTTTATACAAAAAAACACATTCATCCAAAAAGAAAAAAAAACTCAATTATCAAAGAAATTTTCATATAATTTTCTTTATTTCTTCTACTTTTACTTCTGCTTCACTCATTCGTTTTTATCTTTTAAAAGAAAATATAAATTTTCATTTAAAGTTTAGCCACATTTTAATACAAATTTTTAATTGGATTTTAAATTTTTTATTATGAACAAAACACACACAAAAAACTAAAATCAATTTTCTAAGAAATGAAATTTTTAAAATTTCTGAAAAGAAACTAATATTCAACAATGACAACCTGAATTAGTTTTTCTTCATTTCGAAAATGTTTGCAACAGTTTTGTCTTCATTTAAGTATGAAAGTTAAAATACAAATTTATTTTATTTAATGTCATATTTTCCTAAATACCAGAACATTTCTTTGTAATTTGAGCCAGAGAATTGCAAAAACTTTTAATTGCATCTCTTAATGTTTCATACAAAATGTGTCTGAATGTTAGTATGTGTGCACAATGTTGAACAATATTCCACAAGAATATTGAGACAATTTTGTTTAACTTGTTTGGTTTTTTTGGTGTGAAAGAAATTTCTTTTCATTTTCAAACTAATAATTATTAGTTTGATGTTTAGCAGGCCTGACTTGCTCAGCATGAGCTGCAATAGAAAGTAGTGCACATTGGGATCGAAATGTTAATTGTACAAAGTAAGTGTCATATTCCAACAGAATCGGACAATTCCGATTTGTTATTAATAACAGTCTAGGCCATGTTTTTTTCATATGCTTGAGTACTAACATTAAACACTGGTTCATTCGACAATTAAAATTGATTATTTCCTCATGATGCCACTGTTTTGCAGGAAGTACATTTTTTAACAAAACTTATTCTGGAAATAATGTACATTTTGCCAACATTATCAATATTTTACATACATAAAATGTTAAACTTCTTTGATTTCTACATAAAAAAAATTACACAGGTCAACAAATAAAGAAAACAATGTTGGTGCCGAGAAACCGTTAGTGGTTTTGTATTAGTTGTATATTGGTACTCGTAATACAAATAATGTTCTTCATTCTTTTTCTACATATATATAGAGAAAACAGAGTCGTAGTAGTAACCGAATTTGTTGCTAATCGAATGATTCGATTGCACACATAGAATTTTTCGGCTCTATCAATAGAAAGTCAGTTGATAATAGGGTATTCAATTAATCGGGTTTCAGGATTAATCGGGTAATCGCGCAAATAGTTAATCGGAGTTTAGATTTAATCGGTTAATAATCGGTTAATTTTAAATTATTCGATTAACAGAATAATTTCTACTTTTATTTTAAATTGAAAATGGAACCACAAATTTTGTATACTTATTTAAACATTTTATTAATAAAAAAAAAACAAAATCATAAAAAACAAAGAAATCATAACAATTCAAAAAAAAAAAAAAAAAAGTAATAGCGAAAAAAATATGGTATCTGAGATACTTTTTCATACACATGTGAGTTTCTTTAGGATTTTAGTAAAATCTTCTTAAATAAACTCTTAAAAAAGAATATAATTGAAATGTTTTCCTTTTAGACGATTTTTTCATTAGATTTAATAAAACTTGAGAAATCAAAATTAAAGAATATCCAATTTCTCATATAAAATTCTTGATTATACCATTGCACAGTGGAAAATTTTCGGATCAAAAGTCTGTAACCTTTGAATGGATGAGGATTTTTCTAAGATTTTTTTGTTTGCTTTTTAATCATAAAAATCGAGTCATAATGAAAAATGTAATGAACGGTTAAAAATACATTTTTGATTTATTATAGTTTTTGTATAAAAGTGATATGTTAAGACAAGTTAAAAAGGGGTTTTTGTGTACTTTTTCATTAGTTTAGTTGTTTTGTTAACAGCCGTTTAGATTAGATTAGATTAGTTTTTTTTTTTTTTTTTTTGGAAAAATACAACCTTTTAAGCCCCAATATTTACAGGGCCCAAATGTTGCATTTTTTAAAAACATGTTCAGCTACAGTAGAGTTAAAATTAAACTCCATTGGTAGCAAATGTATGATACTTAAAAAAAAATGCTTTCGAAGTTTAAAGTTTAAAACTTTTTTTTAGAGATTTTGAAACACCCTCAACATTTTGAGTTTTTTTTTAAAAAACTTTTTTAGGGTAGGGCGTAGTACTTTAGTACCTCTAATTCACACATTTTTAGACCGATTTCAAAATTTTAAACAATTATGGAGAGGCCAGGAATTAATCTTTCATAAGATATATATTTCAAGAAATTATTTAAGTTTTTATAAAAAGTTTAGCATTTTCTTTATTTTACTTTTTTTTAAATTCAACAATGCTTACTTTAATTTTTTTCTATGAAAACATACTTTTTGTGTATATTGTTTTAAAGACAGGTTTTGAGCGAAAAAACGAGACATTACTTGTTAAAATCGGTTTATATTTGCAAAAGTTATTAAAATTTTTCGAAAAAAGTTCGAATAAAGTCTAATTTTTAAACAAAAAAGCTAATTTTGATATATCTTTTAGATAATAAGTTAAACTTTAATGTTAAAACTAGATCGGCGGCAAACGGCGCCAACAGTTAAAATCCTAAGCCAAAAAACATTATACATTTTAAATGAATAAATTTCAAATCTGCTCACAAATATATACAAAACTCATAACGAAAAAAGAATCTGGACAAGATATCCTTTCCAACAAGGTAAAACAATCCTAAAACAAATAATTATAAATATTAAAACTACGCCCTTGAATATGGTATAATTTTAACTCCCCAAATCTTTAAAGTCGAAAGTAGTGTGATCTGTTGCCATTTTCGAATACTTCTGTTGACATAATAACTATAATTTCTGCAAATAATTATTGCTTGTCATCTTAGCTTTACGATAGAATTTGTTTGCAAAAATCAATTATGTGATGCATATACCTTATATTATTCACTGTGCATTGGATTCCTTTTTGGAGTTTTTAGATTGTTAATATTTTTAATAGTTTCTGATAAAAGACTCGTTTTAGTTATGTCTTTAGTTTCATATATTATCATGTCGTCAACCGACTCATTAGAACAAAGTTAATCATAGTAAATTCTAGAAAAAGGTTCATTTACAAATTCCTTACATTCAATTTTTGTGAAAACCACAAATTACACAGATATGAATCGGCTGGTTCCAGTAATATGGCAATAGAAAATAAACAAAAGAAAATGTCAAAGTGGTTGTTGGCTATTGAAAATTGTATTTTTTCTTTCACTCTGAAAACCACTTTTCTAAGGTTCGATATTACTTTTTTGAGAACTGTCATTTGTTTCATATTATTACAGATATGATTTGTGTGGAAAACTATTGCTAGCAGTTAATGTTCATGAGCCAAGAAATAAAATGTGTGTGCTTAAAATTATATATTTCTATATAAAGTGCCAAAAAAATATATTTCGGTTAATCGACACAAATTAATCGGTTTATTTGTTATTTAAAAATCGGCAATTTTAAGTTATTCGAACAGTTAACCCAGCAAAATTAATCGGTTAACCGATTAAGGGTTAATCGATTGAATACCCTATTTGATAAAGTAGAATTTCAGTTGTAGCAACGCAATTTTTGTAGCCACAACCGTAAAATTCGATCGCTGAGACAGAATCATTTGATTGGCAACAAATTCGGTTGCCCCTACGAATCTGTTTTCTCTGTGTTGCAATGACCGACTTTTGTTTTTTGGTACATTTGTGGTTAATACATCATTTTGTCAAATGAACTTACCAGTTTTATGAATTATTATTTTTATTTCTCAAGATATACATTTTCTTAAAAAGCTGATAACTCATGCATTTCGAGTTTTATAACAATGCAAATTAAAAAAAATTAATAAAATTAAAGCACTTATACCAAATTAAAAAGTTTAGAAAACATGCAACATTCTTAGTGTGAAACACATATTTCAATTAATTTAAGATGGAAATTAATGCCCTGAAACCGTCGTCGGTTCCAAACAATGTGTTTGAAGTATGTAGTGAACATTTAAGACAGTGGAATAACGGTAAACATAGTCATTTGAAGTTTGGTGTAACTTGGACAGAACCAAAAAACCACATTGTTGTTGTTAAATTACATGAATATGGACATAATATCCTGAAAAATTTCATAAGAAATCAGAAGGCTGAAAATTGCAAGGAATTAGTTTTAGACAATTTAACCCTTTGACGACCACAAGGACACCAATATTGACTATCTAAATAACGAAAAATTTAATGGGTGACATTTTAATTTTAATTAATTCGTAAACGTGTCTCTTACTTGTAGATTCATATTTTAATAAAATTAAAGAATTTAATTAATTTTTTGAACGTCATTTACCTTAAAAACTAAAAAAATTATAATATGGTGATTTTCCATGATGAAAAATATAAAATTTGATTTAATGTAAAATTTTAACGGTTAAAGATATCAGAACAAAATTGGGAACGAATTTAGATCCAAATGTCCTTAAATTAATGACATTATAATTTTTGACATTTTTTATTTTCAAATACCGAAATTCCTAAAACGGGGAAAATGTGTTCCAAAAACTGAGTTTTTTTAGAAAAGTGCCTACTGTGACGCTATTTACCATGTGATGGTAAAACAACTTTCTAAGTATTTAAACAACATATAGGGTTATACAAATACGGAACTTTTTCGAGGATCGGTGCTTTGCCTTTTTAGAATTTTTTACTGAAACCTAAATATTTTTTTTAAAATTGTCCAAGTTTGGATAGGTCTGGGGGATACTGTGTCCGCTTAAGTGAGCCCAATTTTACTTTACATGCTTTTGCATTAAGTTTTCTTTCCGGAACATATAAAAATTGTATATAGTCCCAAAGAAAATTTGTTTCTACAAAAGAAAAAATATAGGGACTTTTTTAGGAAAAATCGTAAAAAATTAGGCCCATTTTACATGTTCCAACTTTGGATACGTGTAACTTTTTACACGGACGAGATAACTGTTACCAAGTTTATTTTATTTTATTTAGAATTTTATTGGCAATATAGCTGATATTTTGAAAAAAAATTCGACCCTCCGTAGGGCCGCCATATCTAAAAAACAAAAAAAAAAAAATCGAGCAAAATTAAAAAATAAAAAATAAATAAACCTAAATATCTCTTCAACTGAAGGAGATAACCTACACATGTAAGCGTATTTTTTGTAGATCTTCTTAAGGACTATTTATATTTTAAATTCATTCAGATCATAAATGAATTTTTGGGGATTTTTTTAAAAATTTTGAGACCCGAGGTGACCAACTTTGAGGGGGCACAAACTGGCCCGTATTACCCCTAGGAAGCTGAACAAATGTAATTCAACTCAAAAACACCTCAGCTCTAACCATCTGAAATTTTGTAATAATATCTCCAATAGTTCCCGAGATACCGAATTAATTCCAAAAAAAAAGGTTTCTAAACCACTGTGCACCGCCACAGTTGATTGTCATTTGAGCCCTTTTTATGGCATTTTCCAACACTTTGGCCAAAACTTCCGGCGATAGGTCCTCACATTCTTGCAGCTAACAGCTGATGCACCGTCTGGACTTTGTACGGAAACATCTTCAAATCTTATACCAAAATTCGCTGTAAAGACCGTCGACTGATACCCATTTACGTGGCACGTCGTCTGGTCGATGTCGACGGCGCTTCCATGACATCCTCGGTTACAGCAGCAATATTCTCTGCAGAACTGCTACTCTGGAGTCTGCCACGCCTGGTAGCATATCGTGTTGTGCCAGTCTCTTCGAGGCGAGCGGCTAAACGTCGCAGTGTTTCACCAGTAGGCGTTGGACGGCCAGGAAATCTGCGACGAAATTCACGTTGTGCCAAAGTCACCGACCGATTATTGGTCAAATAAATAGTCAGCAGTATTCCGCTTTCTGGTGCAGTGTAGCGTAACATTGTTTATTAACGTGTATTTCGCATGTGTTTACTACACAAATGTCAAAACAGAACTGACATTAGGGGCCAATCGCAAAATTTATAGCATTTTCTGATAGGAGGATTACTTTTGTGACACCTTGTATTAGGCCTGCTAAGGGCATTTTTGTTATAAAAAGATATAAAATCATTATTCATATTCCATTCATTGATATGTAGTCCATAAACATAAGTATGTGGAACGAACATTTGCACTTTACGACCAAAATTCCATTAAATCCGACAACATTTTTTTTGTTTTAATTTCAAAATATGTTTTCTTGGCGCTAACTGATTCATATTAAATAGAAAAAATTATTACTTTTATGAAAGGGTTAAGTAATTAGCTTTAAAAATCTCGGATGAAATATGAACATAAAGTAGACTATCTGCACAGTCATTTACAGTTTCCTGAAAATGGTATAGCGAAGAACATGGAGAACGTTTCCATCAAGATTTAAAAGTTATGGAAGATAGATATCAAAGTAGCTGGAATGAATATATGATTATGATATGACGGGAGTATCTTAGGGACACCCATTGTAGAAAATCTGAAAAAGGAGCTCCTAACTTATAAACAATATTTTATTTTCTTTTTTTACTCCTGCAATTTCTAGAAAACTACAAATATCATTGAAAAGTTAAGTATATAGTTAGAATCAATGTATCGAATATACTTAAAATCAGTTTTAGTTTTGGCAGCACTAAAACCATTGTGAAGCTGTGTTATTTATTCAATTCGTATTAAGTCTACTATTTATTTAATTTTATCCATCTCATAAACATTGTCTTGTCCTGGTCCAAACTATTAGTTTCATTTTTGGTTGCTTACAAAGATTGTAATGTGGCAAGGGGAGATAAAATTGCAAATACAGAGAAAATTACAGTTACTGAAAAATAATTGTTTTTAATAAGTAATTACAAATTTCTCTTATTCTTTTTGTCGATATTATTAAATTACATTACATGAAATTTGGACAAAATACTGACTTAAAACTAACAAAAGCATTCCAAATATTTAGTATATGAAAACCACCGGAATTTGTGTTAACATTAATTTTTATGGGAGATTATTTAATAGGAAAACAAAAGGAATTTTAAAGACTTGAAAGACAATTTGTATGTAAATGTATAAACAAATATTAAAATGGGGAAAATATTATACATTAAATTTTAAAGAAAATCTGTTATTGCTTTGTATTTATCTTTTGGTATAAATTTTTCAATATATTGAAAAGGACTAATATTAGTTACATTGGTGCAAGCGTATTTAAAAGTAAATTCTTTAACATTTATCAAAGTTCTTTAAAGTTTCTGTAATATTACAATAAAAAATCAAAGTATCTATGTAGAATGTTCTAAAAAGTTGTCAGTTCAGTCACATGATCTACATGATGATCCAAAGTTTCAGTATAATTGTGTTACCTCGTGACAAAATACAGAAGGAATCATCATAAAGACTCTTAATGCAAAATTTCGAAAACAGAATTCATTTTGTTACTATTTCTTCTTTTGTATTCAACATTACAATGATTTTATTATGTTCTCTAATTTAACTTATGTCATTCCTTAAATTGTATGGAGTAAATAAAAACCATTAAAGATACAACAAATTGCTGCCGCTCGCTATACATGTTAATGTTGCCCATATTAAAACATTTGACATGTTAAAAAATGCTTTTAGCATAAAACTTTTTTTACTTTTTTATTCAGAGCAAAAAAAATAAAAAATAAGAGACAACAAAACCGACACTCTCCGTTTGCATATAAAACAATGGCAAGTCAATAAATTCGGATGAAAATGCATCTCATGGGAGCCATATTGAACTCAATTTGTGACCACGCCAAACAACAGCAACAACAACTACAACAACAACAAAAATAACAAACTCTGACAATATTTATGGCAACCAAAAAATGACTCATTGACACAATATAAACAGAAAATAAAACTGGTGGAAAAACAAAAAAAAAAAAAAACATATATAATAAAAAATATACAAAATTTATATTGTATGCAAAATCCACAAAATAAAATAAAAAAACCAAACAAAAAATTTACAATATATCGAAAATGAAATAATATTCTCATTGAAACTTTTATGGCACAACCAAATATCTGCAAGCGAAAATAAAAAGCAAAAAACAAACAAACAAACAAAAGTGACAACAAAAATAAATTCAACAATTTAAGCAACAAAATAAACTCCCGATTTAAAACAACAACCACAAAAAACACGAAATTCACACACCAATAATGTACTTCAAAAAGTGAAGAGTTAAAATAAACAACTGAAAAATTTTAATCAAATTTTCGGTCAAAGATTTCAATTTTAGATTAGAAAATTGTTGTAAATATTTATTTACTACAAAAAGTACCATTAATACCCCCAAAATACGAAATAAAAAAAAGTGAAACCCACAAACAATCACCTCCCACCCATAATACAATAATAAAACCAACATTGGAGTTTCTTTCATTCTGTTTTAGAGAATTATCGCGCTGAAACCAGCGAAGGAAACTGCATCAAGGATACGCACACAAATCGTGGCAAATGTTTACTATACAAAATATAATTAATCACTCGCTTTCTCTCACTCTCTCTCTCTCTGTGTGAGTTTTTTTCTTTTTTTCTTTTATTTTACAAGTGATGATGGTATAAAATAGATTAAATACATTTAGTTGCTAAATTTGTTCGAATATTTGTAGAGATAGAAAGAATAACACAAAATAAACAAATTTAAATTTGTTTGCAGAAAGTTGCTTGAAAAACAGTAAATTGAAATCGATTAAGGACAACCATTAAGTATGCTACATTGGGCGTTCGCCGTTTCAAGGCTAATGAAATTCAAATGATTTGAATATTGGTGGAATTGATGAACTGTTAAAGAAAAGCAATCTATGTATAATTACGCCATATATAATAATAATAGCTCTAGAGAAATTCGGACTATAATGCATGTTATACCGAAAGCAGTTAGCAGTGCTGACAACATTTGTTTAAATCCTAATCAAAAGCAAATATAATTAAATTTGTCTCTCCGTTTCTACAATTTCCAAATATTTTTATGTGCAACCCCCCATAAAGTACTTAAGAAGCCCCAAACTAATATAAGAACGCGAACAATATATACTTAGGTTGCTTTTGAAAATCGTTTAACAAGTGACTGAAACCTGTAAAAAACCCATAATTATTCAAACGTATTGAATTCATTTCTTTAAGAATTCATTCTTTATATAATTAATTCCTAATTGTATCACTCAAAATGTTTTAAATACAAAGCCATAAAATAATACATCCATAGAAGCGTTGCTGAAAAGGAAAAAACCTAAGTCTGTTGTCAAAAACCTAAGTCGTGAGAATGTCTTTTTAATTTCTACCAGACATGCTTAAATTTTAATTTATTTAAATTTCCAACTATTTTCCATACCAAAAATTGAAACTCTGTTCTATAAATAAAATTGTACCACAGATAAAATTAAGTGTCAAAAATTAATAAAAAATTGTTTGCCAATCGGAAAATCAAAGTTAAGATTTCAAGTATTTTGATGTGTTTAATTCTGTCACAAATATGTTGAATTCACATATCACAAGTACGTGTGAAGAGAGTAATCATTGTTACTCTCAGCTTACTCCTCTAGTTGTATTCTATGTACAAAACGTTCAACATATAAAAATAAATTTAAAGTTGAAATTAAATATTAGAAGAGAGGCTACGAAATTTATTTACGCTGATTATTTGACACATTATTGAATATATTTATAAATCTAAAAGTTCTCTACATTAACAAAGGGCCAATTTTATATAAAATATTTTTAGTACATTTTTTTCACCAAAAAATTTTAATAAAACCATAAAAATTTGAAGGATATTGTTACGTTTATACCTTTTTAAAAAAGGGGTTTATTTCTTTTAAATAAACCGGATACTTTTGATTGCAAATAAAAGCAGTTTAGTGGTTTAAAATTGATACAACTCTTTATTTATTTAAAATGTACAACAACAACAGAATTAAATAGTCACTCAGTGTCTTTATACACGTTTATCAATTTGCAGAAATGCACAAACACTTTATAATGTACAAACTTAAATGTATTAGACAGGTGATGTTAACTCTAACAGCGCCTATTTATACATGCGCCATCTATCGTGAATCTTCTACAATGATCCTAATGGACAAACTTGTACATTCGAATTCTAGAGCTTTCGATGTCAATGTTAGCTGCTTATACATTTGGTATTGTCATACTTACAAACAATTCTAGTAACCGCATGCCATCAACACTGTTGATAAGTAGAAGCCTCCACTAATGGACGTGTTTATAAACATGATGAATATTTGCAGGCAGTAGTTGCAGACCGTTAAATTCAAATCGCTATTGCACATTCGTAACATTGTCCCCCACTTAAGCCTGTTCATCCCGAATAGGCACAGATTCACCTTTCCAGTTGGCAACTACTCGTTTGAGATGTTCAAGGTTAATTCCCGATATCGGTCTTCCACATTTCCGCATTCTATAGACCATGTCATCCAACCTCTTAACCACCCTATGTAGTCCTTTCCAGTAACTCTGTAGTTTGGAAAACAAACCTTTAACACGTTGTTGGCTACATCTGGCCTTTACTTGGTCGCTGGTCATTTTAATTCATCTCGAAACGAATTCATTCATTTCTTTGGTGAATTCATTGGCAGTATCTCCCTCACAATTTTTTACTGCCTCTGCTGAAGCACATTCACCCAACCTGGAACCCGGCCTTTTCACCTCTGGAGAGACCAAGCACTCCAACAGGAACCTTTTCATGGTTGCACTAATCAACGAAAGCATATATCTTTACATGGCCACTTTTCACATCCGCTGGTTCCAACACCAACAAACCATTTTCTATACAATCCTCCTCTTCCTCACGTGCCCATACCAAATACTCTCCCTCAGTGGTAGCTCTTTTTAAAGGTGGTTCTTCCATTTCAGCTAAGTGTTGAATTGTTTCTTTTACTTCAGCTTAGTTTCAGCACGAAGTTTCTCGTTTTCGGCAAGAAGTTTCTCGTTGTTGACTCTAGAAGTCTCTTGAACTTCAACTAGATGTTTTCGTTGTTTACTCTGGACGTTTCTTTAACTACAGCTATCAGCTTCTCGTTGTTTACTACACAGAGAAAACAGATTCGTGATTGCAACCGAATTTGTTGCCAATCGAATGATTCTACCTTAGTTACCGAATTTTACAGTTGTGACTACCAAATTTTAGAAGGGGTAACACAAGTTTGGTTGCTTCAAGCGACATTCTTCTTTAGCAACTGACTTTCTTTTGATAGAACCGAAAAATTCTATGTGTGCAACCGAATCATTCGATTGGCAACAAATTCGGTTGCTATCACGAATCTGTTTTCTCTGTGTACTAATGGACGTGTTCATAAACATGATGGATGCTGCTGGCAGTCGTTACAGACCATTAAATTCAACTCGCTATTGCACATTCGTAACAATATATATGTGGAGTTTAATAACATTGGAATCAGTTTGGCGGCAAATCTTTTATTGACAGGACAACTTTTTGTAGGACCAAGTTGGGATTTGTTATAAATATTTAATCATTTTAGTACGCATTTTTTTCTCGTCACTGATTTTAATCAGATTAACAACAAATGAACATAATTGACATAAAACATAATAACTGAAATGCTTTACAAAGGTAACTTGATAAAAAAAAAAAATCAAATAATACTTGGGTTAAAAGTTTTAATGAAAAACGTGTGTTAAAGTTTTTTCGATCTCAGTCCTTATCTCGTCTATCCTATATATAACTCGAACTAGTTATTGGATGTATGACTTAAAAATGCGAGATTCACAACAGAGGGCGTATATTTTGAAAGCGGTTATTTTCTTAATTAACGTATATGTCATTCTCACTTAGTTACTGAACATTATAGTGTAAACAACAAAGACTTTTTACATTTTTATCATTTTCTTTACTCTTTAATTTGAAAAAAAAAGTGCTGCTGGAGCACACCGATTGTTCACCAAAGCTTATCGTGAAGATTGTTGTCAAACTTAACAAGAGCTTGAAAATTCAGAGGCAGCTACTCAAGCTGCAATTTCAAGACGTTTGCGAGCAGGAGGATTTATTCAAAAGCAGGGAAATTGGATACCATACGAATTGAAGCCGAGATACCTCGAAAGATGATTTTGCATGGAGACTATTAAAGGCAATCATTTTGGCATCGAATCATTACTTACGATAACCCGAAGCGGAAGAGATCATAGATGAAGCCCGGCCAACCAGCCGAATCGACACCAAAGCCAAGTAGCCATGTTCCATCACATGGAACATGTACCGAGTCATTACTTACGATAACCTAAAGCGAAAGAGATCGTAGATGAAGCCCGGCCAACCAGCCGAATAGACACCAAAGCCAAATATCCAAGCCGCTAAGGTATTGATCTGTATTTGGTGGGACCAAAAGGATCCTATATATTATGAGCTGCTAAAATCTGGCCAGACCGTCGTTCGAAGCGAGCAATTGCCTAAAAACGCCCAGAATATGTGGCCAGACATGAAACCGTAATATTCCATCACGACAACGCTCGGCCACATGTTGCAATACTCGTTAAAAAGTATTTAAAATGAAGTTATTCCTCACCCGCTTTATAGTCCAGACCTTACCCCGTCCGAATACTATTTTGCAATCGATGCAGAACGTTTTACTTTGAAACAGAGTATCCAGTATCGTTCTTGGTCTTAAAAGATGAGCAGTTCTTTTGGCTCGGAATCCATATGTTGCCAAAAAGATGGGAAAAGGTCATAGCTAAAATACTTTGAATAAATTTATATTGTACAAATCTTTCAAAATAAAAGCTACAAATTTAAAAAAAAATCGCATTTTTAAGTCATACGCCCAATAACTTATCAGTAAGAATACACATTTTTGTGGTCATTCTTTAAAACAACAGCAATCACTGTATTTTGATAATTCGCCAATGTTAATATTTTTTTTTTTTAATTCTGTTCACGTTCTCCCTAAAAACTCATATGTATGCAAATAATTTAGATTGGAATACTAAATAATACGAAAATAATTTAATATGATATTAACGAAAAAATAATCATAAATTAGATTAATATCTGTAGTAAAATATACTCACAACATACACATACATAGATATTTTGTTTCTTTGTTTTTGTGGAAATTAATAATAAAAAAACTGTTTACAACAGCAAAATTACAACTCTGCAAAAAAAAGAATACAAAACATCATAAACATCGATAAAATACTTCTTTAGTCGTTTATTAACAAAGATAATATCAGATTAAATAAATTGGATATTACAGTATATATGCATACACATAGAGGCCGACAAATATGTTTGTTAATACACAAACATAAGGGAGGATTATCACCAAAAAAAAAAAAAAAATTTAAATGAATTTAAATAGCATTTCTCAAAACTCAGGACCTAACATCATTAGATCAACCTGGATCAAAGAACAAATATGTCACTTTTCTTATATTTACTCCAATGTGTGAAGAGCACACAGAGCTGATTATTCACAAACATTTTAGATGAGGCTAGCTGCAATTAAGGTAACTTCTGCGAAATAGTATCTTAAAACAAAGTAAATTTTAATTATGGTTATACACTTTAATAATTTATTTGTGAGCCACCTTAATGTATAACTAACTCTACCATGTAAAATTGTGTTGTTTATATAGAAATACGGAACATCATTTTCTGATTTTATTTTCAAACTACTATTTACAACTCACAATTAGCAATAATTCGCATTTTATACAACTTTGTTTGAATTATCGAGGAAGCCTTAATATAAAAACTATCAACAATAAACCACATAAACTAATTTTCACAAATTTAATTTATTAAGAATATTTTCTATTTATAACCAATCTTTTGTAGGATTTTTGATTTGATTTTTCTCACATGTAAAAATTCTGCAAATAGATTTTTCCAATGAAATTTTTGTAACTAATTTCCTTAGAATTTGTAACCAAATAATTCATTTAACCTAAATGTTAATTTCCTGTACACACGCATTTAAATTTGCTAGTTATGCAATTCAAAGAAAACATTAAATAAATTAAATATTTTATTTATTTATAATATGTATTTTGTTTCTACAAAATAATTTTGAAATTAGATTAAAATCCGTTGCTTTGATGTTGTCGGTTGCCGTAGTCATGTAGATAATTGTTGAAAATAAAAACGCTTCCTCTTTTCACTTTGCAGACTTAATTTACAGACAGTTGTGGACAAAATTAAAGAAATTTTGAAAGGATTTAACAAAAGGTCGATCAGAACCGAATTTAGTTTCTTTGTTAATATTTTTCAATGAATAATTTAAAAGTATTTAATGCTACACGCATAGAAAAAACATGGTTGTGTTGACTATAATCGAAAGGCGTCATATTATGATTGTATTTTAGCGGTGATGTCAAATTATGTTATGGTTCATATGTGATCATAATACAACCATAGTGACCAATAAGTATCATCATAAAATATCATAATATGATCCTGCTCACAATCATGTGTAATGATACTATAGTTCAAGAATTATATAATAATAGTAGCACAACCATAATATGATTGTCTACAATCATACTATGATTACAAGACAACCATAGTCTGATTGTGTAAAAACGTTAAGGTTGCAGCACAATCATATTATGGCTGAGACCAACCATATTATGATTTTTGATCGATCATAATTTTTTTTATTCCTTTATTTATTCCTCGAGGGAACATAGGGCTTCAACAAGATATTTCCAACTTAATCTATTGTTCGCAATTATTTTTTGCCTCATCCCATGATTTATTGATGTCAGCTAGTTCTTTTCTTATAGACCTACGCCATGTATTTTTGGGTCTTCCTCTTTGTCTACTTCCATGTGGGTTCCATTCCAGAGCCATCCTTGTTACATTATGTACTGCGCATGGCGTACATCTTTTTTATATTTATTTCTAAGGCAACTCTTCTGGCTAACTTCACAAGATCGTTTGTGTTATCTTGCATGTCTGAAAGTTTATGTGAAAGAAGGCAAATATCATCTGCATATTCTAAATCTTCAAAATGTCTCTGAAAACTCCACGCAATACCCCTTTTCTTCTTGCACAGTTCCTCCGTAAAACAGTCCATTACCACTGCAAAGAGTAGTGGCGATAGAGGACAGCCCTGTCGCACGCCCATATTGGTCGTGAACGTATCACTAATTGTGCCATTGTGTAGAACCTGCAGTTTCGCGTTGTTGTACATAGCTTTGATGACATGTATTATTTTGTTTGGCACTCCTTTCCTATTTAGAGCTAACCATATGGCGTTTCTATTGACTGCATCGAACGCTTTCTTAAAGTCAACGAAAACCAGGTACAGTGGTGACTTCCATTCGATCGACTGTTCAATAATTAAGTGTATTCTCCTGATCGACACAGCTACGATGTGGGCGAAACCCAGCCTTTTCGTCTATAAGACCAGCCTCTACAGTTTCCAACCTTTTAAGTATTATTGTAGCTAATACCTTATATATTGTATTGAGCAATCTATGCGATTGATCTTTCTTGCTCTTGTGCGCTACAAGGTAGTCCGAGTTCAGTTTCACTACTGTTACTTAAATCTCTGAAATGTTCCATCCACCTTTTGGTTTGTTCCTCAGTGGTTGTAAGTAGAATTCCATTCCGATCACGTACTGGTTGGTTTAATTTTGGTTTCTTGTTTGTGAGCCGTTTGATTATCTGATGATGTTCCTTGGTGTTGTTTGAACCTGCTGCCTAATATGGCCATATTATGCCATGACTTAAAAATGATTTTTTTTTTTTTTTTTTTTATTTAGCTTTTATTTTGAAATATTTGTACAATATAAATTTATAAAATTTACCTATTCCCATCTTCCTGGTAGCATATAGATTCCGAGACAATATAATTGTTCAAGTTTGAGGCCAAGTATGAATCAAGCCAATATAGTCCGTTCCAAAGTGATCGGTGCAGAACTCCACCGATCGAAACAAATAGTTGTCGGACGGGGCGGTCTAGAATATAAAGCGGGTGAGGTAAAACTTCCCTACCACTTCTTTTTAAACACTTGTCATGATGAAATATTACGATTTCATGTCTGGTCGCATACTCATATTTTTCGGCCATTACTCGCTTCAAGCGAATCAATTGCGTTCGGTACAGGTTACCTGTGATGGTCTGGTCCGATTTCATCTGCTCATAATAGATAGGATGCTTCTGATACCACAAAATACTGAGCATTATATTAGCGCCATGGATGTTTGACTTCGGTGTCAATTCGGCTGTTTGGCAAGGCTTCACGAACAATTTCTTAGGGTTTGGGTTATCCAAATGGATCCATTTTTCATCGCAAGTAATGATTCGGTGCAAAAGATTTTCTTTTAGTTTTTCAGTTTCAATTTGAATGGCACCCAATTTCCCAGCTTTTGAATAAATCCTACTGCTTGTAAACGTTTTGAAATTGCTCATAGAACAGCTCCCAATGATTTTGCAAGCTCTTGTTGAGTTTGAAAATAATCTTCGTTGAGTAATGCCTCTAATTCCTGGTCGTCAAACTTTTTTGACTGGCCTGGGCGATATTTGTATTCTGTGTCTAAATCACCACTTTTAAACCGCACAAACCATTCCTCGAACATTGAAACCGATGGAAAACATTCACCAAAAGCTTTGGTGAGCAATCAGTGTATTTCAGCGGCACTTTTTTTTTAAGTATAGAATTAAAGTAAAAAATTCAGAATTTTTAAGCTTTGGTGAGCAATCAGTGTATTTCAGCGGCACTTTTTTTTTAAGTATAGAATTAAAGCAAAAATTCAGCATTTTTAAGTGTAATTAAAAAATATATAAAAAAAATCTGTCTGTTGAAAACCAGTTATTATTGAAAAAGCATTGCCGCAGCCATGTCATAATCAAATACAAAAATATTCCCTTTAGTTTTCATCTAATCTCGTCGGTAATTACTAATATTATTAATATTATTCTTAACTGTAAATAAAATTCATGCTATTGCTATCACCAGATCTGTATTTAAACATTAATTCAACAAATTTCTACTTAATGTCCTTGTATGAATAAATGCTCCGCTTGGAATGTTTGTTCTTAATGGCATGAGTGTCTGTATATGTATATGTTTTTCCTTACGTACGTATGTATATGTGAGTGTATGTATTTAGTATGTTTTTTACTCTGTTTATAATTTTGTTTAATAAAGCACATCAAACGTAAGGTTTAAATGAATTTACGACTGAACTTAATGTGTTTGTATAAAAATAAATACATTCGTTTAAGCTAAAGAACATAAAGAGCATAAAAAAGGAGAGAACAAAAAACAAAAAACACTGAAATAAAATTAAACAAATGCTTTTGGTTAACAAATAATTTTGTTGTTGTTTTATGTTTGAAAAACATTTTTATACATTTATATGAATGTATCTGTAATGTTTTTTGTAGCCAAGAATTGTTGTTAAAGTTAATAAGATCTTCTTTCCTTTTAGGGTCATGTAAACACAATTAGCATTTGAAATGAGAAAAAATTCACAGCACTAAATATAAAATGTCTAGAATAGTACTAAAAAGAAAGGAGTCAGAATGATTATGATGGTCCAAGCATACTAAATATGACCTTAAAGAATTCGAAACACTTTACATCACAAAATTACTGCAGGAACATTTGACTCTATAGTTGAAAAGTTAAGATCGGATTTTTTTTTTTTTTAAATTAACCAATTGATTTAAATTATAATAAATCGCTACATCAAGTCATTAGTGGCCAAGTGAATATAAAAATTTCAACCATACCAGTTTATGACCTTTGACAGTGTAGGGTGCAACATGTCTGCCTCGTGTTTTCCTTAAGGCTTATTCATCAAGTAATAACTACTATATGCAGAAAAAAATTAATTTGCCCGAAATCTATATAAAACTGTTGTTATTATACAAAAACAACCTACAAATAGATTAAAACAGGGATGGTGTATGTCCTCTTAAACATGCTAATTTTCTCAATTTTGTTGAAAAAAAAAAAAAACAGAAAACAAAATTAATGAATATATACCTGATGCCTGTTTATTTGTTTTGTACCAGTAGATGTGAGCGTTGTTTTTGTTGTTGTTTTTGTTCTAGTTAAATAGAACATTATATCAACAACATATAAGAACGATAACTACAAACAACAATAGACAAACAACAAGAAAAAAGTAGGAAACAACCATAGAAACATAGAATGTCGTAATCATAAAAGCTCATTTACTGACTTGACTTTTTATTCGATGCTGGGCTTGTATACATATACGAGTATTAGAATATACTTATATGTATGTACGTGTGTGTGTGTGTATATAATTCCCTGTTTATGTGTGTTTATGTTCGTTGTGGTGTTGGTGGTAGTACGACAACAACATACAAATATAAATGTTAATCAAAAGATTGTCCTGGTAGATTACCACTTCTCATATACACACACACACTCTCATATACATCTAAACTGATACATATAGACAAACAAAATATTCGTTTAATTTTCTCCCTCTCATTTTCCATTTTTTTTCTCTCATTCATTCGGCTTTTAATTTTAGTAAGATAGAACAACAACAGCATTATTCGAAGGCAGGATAAAAAGGAATTCCACAGCATTTAGAATTACTTTTTAACTAGAGGTTAACAGAAATCCTTTTAGTTTTATACAGTTTAATTTCTGTTTTCAAGCTCTTTTCCTAGCTCATATGCCAAAATCTGAACAAGGAAATTAAATCTTTATTATTGTAATCAGAGTTTAATATGTGAGTATTAATACCAATATTTATTTGCGAAACTAAATTTATATATAGGGATACGTTCTGACGTGGGGAGGTTGTTAAAAAACGATATCAGTATGACCACATTTTCGTGTGTTGGTAGAAATATGTTTTCTGAACAAAATAATAAGGGTCCTCATGTAAACGCTTAAATGCCTCGCAAACTGTGCAATCTGTGCATTTTTACACTCTCGCAAATGAACTGTCAAAAAATGTATGGAAATTCGTTTGCACAACTCCGATAAGTTTGCGCGACAATTTAGACTCGCAAACTTAAATTTATTGTGCATTTGAATATCAGCTGCTTTTGTTTACTTTTATTTATGAAAAATAAAAATCAAATAAAATATAAATATTTTGTGCATGTGAAAATTGTGTAACTTTGGAACAGAATGATTGGATTGAATGGCAATGTGTATGGAAACATTCACCAAGAGCTAGAACATATACAAAATCTTCCAAACTATGTATATCATCGTTTGTTCCAAAGATTTAACTTTCATTCAACATTTTTAGAATTTAAATTTATACAATTTGAAAAACTTATTTTTTACAACTTTTGTTGAATTTATTTTTATTTGACATTTTTAACAAATATAAACTTTCTGTGTAAACTTGCACAAAATTGAAAAGGTGGGTTCATGAAACACGTCGCGCAAATTTGCACATTTGCACAAATGGGAAACTTAAGCGTTTAAATGAGTACCCTTAATATGATTTTGGTAACCTTGTATAATGGTGGCGCAAAAGTAAACTTCCGATGTTTTTTCGCTGTAATTAAAAAAAAATATGAAAAACTTTGATTTTTCTTGTGGATTATTTTTATTTGGTCTTTTAATTTTTTCTAAATCAAGTCGAGAATATGTTGTCATGTAAATGGCCGCCGCCACAGTTGATTGTCATTTGAGCCCTTTTTGTGGCATTTTCCATCACTTTGGGCAAAACTTCCGGAGATAGGTCCTCACATTCTTGACGGATATTGTCTTTAAGATCTGCAAGAGTCTGAGGCTTGTTGACATAAACCAGCGACTTCAAGAAGCCCCACAAAAAGAAGTCTGGAGCGGTCAAATCAGGCGATCTTGCTGGCCAGTGCAAATCGCCAAAACGGGAGATTAGGCGCCCGGGAAATGCATCCTTCAGCATATCGGTTGTGGCACGTGCAGTGTGTGCCGTTGCACAGTCCTGTTGGAACCACATGTTTTCCAATCCCAATTCATCAAGTTGCGGCAAAAAGAACTCGTTGATCATTGCTCTGTAGCGCTCACCATTCACAGTAACCGTTTGGCCCGCGACGTCTTCGAAGAAAAAAGGTCCGATGACTCCTCCAGTGAAAACAGCACACCATACAGTGACTTTGAGCGGGTGTAATGGCTCGTCATGGGTTACACGCGGATTTTCAGTGCCCCAGAAGCGTAAATTTTGCTTATTTACGTACCCGCTAAGATGGAAATGGGCCTCATCACTCATGATTACTTTTTGATGAAAAATCATCTTCCTCTTGGTGGTGATTAAGGATGGCTTGAGCGTATGTTAGACGCGATTGGCGGTCAGCAGCTAACAGCTGATGCACCGGCTGGACTTTGTACGGAAACATCTTCGAATCTTCAAAGACCGTCGACTGATACCCATTTGCATGGCACGTCGTCTGATCGATGTCGACGGCGCTTCCATGACATCCTCGGCTACAGCAGCAATATTCTCTGCAGAACGGCTACTCCGGGGTCTGGCACGCCTGGAAGCATCTCGTGTTGTCCCAGTCTCTTCGAGACGAGCGGCTAAACGTCGCAGTGTTTCACCAGTAGGCGTTAGACGGCCAGGAAATCTGCGACGAAATTCACGTTGTGCCAAAGTCACCGACCGATTATTAATCAAATAAATAGTCAGCAATATTCCGCGTTCTGGAGCAGTGTAGCGTAACATTGTTTATTAACGTGTATTTCGCATGTGTTTACTACACAAATGTCAAAACAGTACTGACATTAGGGGCCAATCGCAAAATTTATAGCATTTTCTGATATAAGGATTACTTTTGCGCCACCTTGTAGAACTGGATTTTAAGGTTGGTGTCAAACTATATTATGGTTCGTATATGACCTTAATACGATTAATGTGTAGCATTTCATCCCTGCAGGAAATGAAGCGATAATTGTCTAAATGCCACTAGTACTAATACTAGTTCAGGAGGCACTAGTGCCAATAGGGCAAGACTTTCTATGGACTAGTACTAGTGCTGATGAGTACTAGTATTAGAAGTAGTTCGAATGTACCACTTGTAGATTAATAAAATTTTGCGAATATTTTTGTTTTAATACATATATACAATTTTACCATTTGATTCTTTTTTTCCATACAAAAGATCTAGTAAGATACTGGTTCTAAAGCATCTAATCGGTTCAAAAAGTACTAGTATACTTCTAGAACTAATGGTACTAGTAATTTTCTAAACACACTCAATGTTAATTTGAGCATTAAGATGGTATAGGAAAGTTTACAGTTGGGAACTAGTACTGGTGATTTTGGTACTAGTAAAATACTAGTTTGGTACTAGTTCCATTTCCTGCAGGGATGATATTAGCTCAACCATATTTATGTTCTACATATTTTGAAAGCTTTTCAAATAATCTCATTATCATCGGGATTTTTAAAAAAGTAATTTTAGTTACATTTGAAGCCAATTACTTACACTTTCCAATTTGGAACTTACAAATTTTGGAATAAAATTTCAAAATGTTTACTATTTTGAAGTTTCAGAATATAAGTTTTTGAAAATATGTACAAAATATTCAAGGTGCTTTAAAAAGAAAAAATAAGTAGTTAGAATTTTTCCAAAAAGTATATTTATATTGTTACGTTTTTACTTTTTAAAAACGTGGGTTTATTTCCTTTAAATAAACCGGATACTTTTGATTGCAAATAAATAGCGGTTTTAGTAGTTTACAATTGTAACAACTCTTTATTTATTTAGAATGTACAACAACAACAGAATTAAATAATCACTCAGTGTCTTTATACACGTTTATCAATTCGCAGAAATGCACACACACTCTATTACGTACAACCTTATATGCACAAGACAGACTCTAACAGCGCCAATGATCAACTCAACCCTCGACTGCCAGCTCTGCCAATATTTGTACACACGCCATCTATCGGGAATCTTCTACAATGCTCTTAACGGACATACTAGTACATTCAAATTCCAAAGCCTTCGATGTCATTGCCAGCAGCCCAAACACCTAGTGTTGCCATACTTACAAAAAAATGCCAATAACCGCATGCTACTGCTGGACGTGCGTTCAAACATGATGAATGCTGCAGGCAGTCGTTACAGACCGTTGAATTCAAAGGGTCATTGCACATTCGTAACAATATTATTAAAAATATTTATGATTGTTTAGAACTTAGCATAGTTGCTTAAACAATGTCGTTATGGCTTATTGATCTTATACGAATTGGTCGATTAAGATAATTAAACTAGTTTTTTTTAATTCAAAAACTTCTTAGATTGTTCTCGAATATATTTGTTTCGCCATACTGGTTTAACATTGTTGTCTTGTATTTACTATTTATTTTTGTTGCTATTGTTGTCATTGGTTGTTTGTACAGTCAGCAACATAAACATCAACAACAACACCAAGGAGAACAATTTTAGCTGGAAGAAAAAATGTAATAATACCTGCAGAAATTACATTTCAGCGATTATTATCTCTGTAATTCCATTTTTCTCCTCTTCAGTTCAGTTCAGTTTTTTTTTTTTTTTTTTTTTTTTTGACTCATATTTTTCATTTCTTTGCTGTTTTTGCATCATTTTGTTGTTTTATACTCGTATTTAAATACATTTGCTTGTAATTTTTTCATTTGCTTAGCAAATAATAAGCACCAAAATTGTATATACAATATATAAAGTCAGCAAAAAAAAAATATATATAAATAAATTAAATCGTCCTTTTGTTTGTAATGAGATACGATTGTTGTTGCTGTTGTCATCATCGTCGTTCTCCTTGTTGTATTCCCAAGTACCTTTACACAGGTATGCTGTAATAAAAGTGTTTTCATAAAATATTTTATGATTTTAATTATCACAATAACGAAATATAAATGAATGGATGTGTTTTTTTAAAACGTAGTCGTCGACGCTTCATTGTTAAGTCAAGTACGTGTTATTTACACTGGACAGAGGATGTTTCGTAATGGTCTCTCTTAAAATTTAATATACAAGGATACTTAAAATTGTGGAAGACAAACAAAAAGATATTCAGTTTTCCTCATATAAGTTGTTTGCTAAGTTTACCTAATATTTTAGTTATAGGTATGTACAAAATAAAGTTGTTTAAATCTTATTGTCGATTGACTCTAAATTTAAATAAGTAAATATTTGAAAAGAACTTAAAATTTTCAGCTGTAATTTATTTTAAAATGCTGGATATATGAGCTTGCAACCAAATCATTCAAATCTGTAATGATATCGTATAACCTCTGATATTGTATATAAACATACATTTTTGCAACGAAATTAAATTTCAAACTAAATTTTGAATACAAAAACAATGTGTTAATAATTGCATCTGAATAAAAAAGGATCAAGAATAAAAAAATATGAAATTAACAAGCCGGTCTATGTAAATCGATAATCCGGATTGATATGGTCATTTTAAAACTTACTATGGAAACTAATAACTAACAGTTAATGTCTCTAAAAAGCTAGTTTTTTAATTGAATACTAATAGAAGCTAATAAAAACTCAAGAGCCATTTAAATGTTTATTTTGTCACCTAACAAATTTTATCATTTCTAACTTTCTTAAGTCAACAGCTTACAATATGTTATTGTTATTTAATTATATAAAGCAAGCTATACAAATCATTAATTTCGTCGAAATATATAAATTGTATTGTAATTTAGAATTTTATTACGCTTATAAATATCCACCAAGAGTAACGAACAGAAAAAAAAAGTACTAGAAAATATACCAATAACACACATCAATAAGCAAACTGAACAAAAATAAAATAAAATTGCCATTAAATTAATTCTGGAAATAAAAGCAATGAAAAGAATCAAACACACAAAGAGAAAACAAAGCAGATTCTTAATAAATGCTCCATAGAAATGAACTGCTATTCAAACATATATACACACAAGTACATACATAAATACATATGTATCTGGATAACGTAAAAGAATCTCTGTATATTTATTTATGTATGGATGTGTGTAAAGGAAATTTATATCGAAGCTTTAAGCATAAATTACTCCAAACCAAAAAATACAATACATGCACAAACATACATACAGACATATACACATACACATACACTAGCAATGCAATTGTTTGAGCAACAACAACAACGACAACAAAATATTGACTCATACGAAAAAGAACGTAGGAGTTTAAATAGAGAAAAAACTTTAAGGAGGTAATACGGATATGTATATGAGCGAGGAGGTGAGTAATAGTAGAAATGTACTTGGATAAGTATGTGTATATGGGTTGGTAGTGGTATTCAGTCGTATTGGAGAATTTTAAAAACCAACATGTAATTCAATACGCTAAATAATGTGCATCAATTTTCAGCTTAATATAATACATTTTTATGAGGATACAAAAACATAAAAACACAACACAGGATACAACATACAAGTAAAGTTGGAGTGGCAGAAGTATTAATAGAAAAACTAGAAACAGAGTAACATATTATTTGGTATACATATTTTTATAGTAATTGGTAGAGGTTGGATTTATATGCATTTATTATTGGAAAATATGCTTAAAAAATCAAAATATGACCTTAAAATTTAAAAAATATACATTTATGTTTTTGAACATGTACGTAATATTAATAACTATGGATCGTACAATGCCTAAAAATTACAAAACAGAGTTCCCAGCTGATTGTACTCTCTAAATTATACTACTAATAAAATTGTTAAACTTCTAAAATTATAATTGTTCTTCAGAGAAAACGATGAATATATTAATTTTAATATCTTGGGATTAATATTAATTTAATGTTACTATCTTTAGAGCCTTCATTACGCGATTTACCTTTTAAAGTCATCAAAATGTTGATCGTGGAGCAAAGTACCATCTAACCACTATTTTCATCTGGTATATCGAAATTACAATAGAAACAATATGAATGTTTTTGATACAATTAATGCAACAAATCTGTAAACTCTTCTTAAGCAAAATGTTTTGAAATGATAATATTCAATTGCTGATAGATAAATGAAGAAGACTTAATGCCAGTTTCTTGATGTAGAAAGAAGTTAGTTGACAACATTTTATGACAAATTTATACAAAAAATTTTCCAAAAAATGTTATAATATGCATATAAATATGCATTTTGTAGTAAAATATAACAAAACATGCATTATCAATAAAATATGCAAAAGTATTCCCTATCAAATCAATTTCATTTTACAGAAAAATATGTGATTCGGATAGATAACACTGCGGAACAGAGATTTTGGTGCCCGATATTTGAGCTATGTTTTGTACAATTTGATGAACCCTCAATACTATGTTATACTCGTTTTTTTCCAGTCAGCTCGCGATTTCGAAATATCGTGGTTCTTATATTTTCATGGAATACCCTATTTTTAGTAGTTTTTTCAAAATTTTGGATAATGCAGCTTAGAATGTGATTTTTTTTTTAGCATGAAACTGATCTACGTAAACATATGTTTCTTTTGAGGATAATATTTCTGGTGGATGTTGTGGCATATTTGTGTGATCTTTCAAGAATGTTGAAATTTGACTCTTTTAGCTTTTTATCCTTAATAAAATGTCGTATTCCGAAAGTTCTAAACAAAAATTTAACACTGCATATTCAAGGCATTACAGCAAACATAGTTTTTAATTGAAATGAAAAATTAGTTCAAAATTTAATGAAATATTTAGATATGCTCCGAACTTTCACATCCTAAAAAAATATTTTTTTTTATAAATAAATTTTTAGGTAGTCATTAGTCTTACTTCTTAATGCACATTTAAATCTAACTAGAGCAGTAAAAATACTTCATTGACGTTTTCTAAATATCGCGAATTTTGCATTTACGTGATATACAGCGTTTTTGGTGAAAATATTTTAAAAATATTTTTTATAAAAACACTAGTTTATTTTATAAAAAAAATAAATTTTTACACACATATAGATTAATTTCTACATTATATATCCAGAAATTGTCTAAAATACGAATTTGAATACCAAAGTAAGCAAAATACCATTGGAGAACTGTGTCGGTAATTGATTTTCGCAGAGCTTTTAACGTATATTCGCCACAAATGCAACAAAATATATTAGGATCTTTAATACAGCATATCATCTTACCAGCTATAATGATATAATATTGTTACGAATGTGCAATGACGATTTGAGTTTAACGGTCTGTAACTACTGCCTGGAGCATTCATCATATTTGAGGGCACGTCCATCAGTAGCATGCGGTTGTTGGCATTGTTTGTAAGAATGGCAACACTAAATGTTTGGGCTGCTGGCAATGACATCGAAGGCTCTGGAATTCGAATGTACTAATATGTCCGTTAAGAGCATTGTAGAAGATTCCCGATAGATGTCGCGTGTATAAATAGTGGCAGAGCTGGCAGTCGGAAGTTGAGTTGATCATTGTCGCTGTTAGAGTTAACATCAACTGTCGTGTACATGTGTAAAGTTTGTGTGCATTGCAGTTTTTACAATGTTTTATCATTTTTCGTTGCACCATTTCAAAATGTCAATTTTTCTCCTCTGTGTAATTGGTCTATATGGTATTTGGACGTTCATGAAAAAACACTCATTTGAATATAAATTCGCCCCCTACTTATTACCTATCCGATAATATTGGATTTTTAGCGCATATTTTTGCATATTTCATTGATAATGCATGTTTTGTTATATTTTATTTCAAACTCGATTTTCCCGACAAAACGGTTAACCAGTTTTTAACCATATTACTGAAACCAGCTGATTTGTATAATTTATGATTTTATAAATAAAATATAAAATAATTCGTTTCAATTATCGAAAAATGTTTAAACATGCATTAATGTTAATAAAAACGAAACCACTAAACTTACAGTTTTTGAATCTTTTTTTATTTGAATGAAATTATTGTTACAATTTACAAAAAACAAATTGTTTTTATAGTTCTTACTAATGATAAAATGTTCAACCTCTTCGAAAACCCTTCCATTATGGTTTTTATAGTGCTTTATGTCACTTTGTTCGAACAGGTTGTCCATCTCCGCTTAAAATCTACCACACTTTTGAACACCTTTTTTGTGCACTTCAATTCTCTTTTAACAAGAGCCCAATATCTATCCACTGGACTCAGCTCCAGGCAGTTAGGAGGAATTGCCTCTCTTGGTACAAATACCACATTATTGGTCCTGTACCACTCAGGACCTTTCTTACCATAGTGACAGATGCCAAATCAGGCCAAAAATAAGTGGACACATAGGAAGTCTTATGAATGGAAACATAATTTTTTGTAAGCATTCCTTGATGTAAATTTCGGTATTTATAGAGCCCTTTGTAACAAATGTTTGGCTTTTCTGCCGCAACTGCATATTGCTTGCCATACCAAGAACTTTTTAGGAAATTTTGTCTGCTTTTCTTCAACAATTCCTCGAGCATCTGCAACATAAAAAAATTGACCCAGAAACTGCGAAAAATTTTCCATACCTACATTTCGTCATCCATTATGCAGCAGGTATATTTTTTGTATAAAATTTGACTTCAATTTCCGTGCTCTGTCTTTGGCCTCTAAATTTTTAGCAGAGTTCCTATTAGGAACTTTTTAATCCTTGTATGTTTTTGCATTGGCTTTAACTATTATTGTAGCTAATAGTCCGAGTACTGATCTAACCGGGCTGCTTTCCTACCGGATGTGTTGGGAACTCTTTTGAAAGTGTTTTCTATTTTTTGGCTTTAGAAACATTATGTGGACCATTCCTTCTACCAGAACCAGGTTTTATATCAACGGACAAGTTCTCCCGGTACTGTTTAAAAACATTGGAAACAGTTTGATATCAGACCTTTGATTGTTTGGCCAACTTTCTGTAGGACCTAGTTGGGTTTTGTTGAAAATATTTAAAAATTTAAGAACGCACTTTTTTCTGGTCACTCATTTTAATCAGATTAACAACAAATGAACATAATTGACATTAAACATAATAACTGAATCAAATAATACTTGGGTTAAAAGTGTTAATGAAAAACGTTTGTTAAGAATTTTACGATCTCAGTCCTTAAATGAACATTTTTTTTAAATTTATAGATCATATTTTGATTTTTTGAGCATATTTTTGAATAACAAAAGAATGAAGATCAGCCTCATACTGATATTTTTTAACCAACATCCTGTGAAATTCAACATCTCTTGAAAAATAATGTCACACAATGAAGCTTTAAAAATTTATATGAAACTGGTATGAAGTGATTTATAAAATGTGGCGGCTAAATTTTAACACAAAGGAAAACTAAATATTTTTTATAGCAACACCAAAAATTAATTTTGTATATTAATATTGTCATTTCGTTTATAACACATCGCAATATTGGTCGACAAGTAAATTGGAGACGCATTTCTCTGTTTATCAGAAGTATTCAATATCTGGTATTCAATACACACGCAGAGAAAAAATATAGTTTTACATGTTTACCATAACCATTTGAAAATGTTTAAAAGATTTTTAACAGTATTATGGTTAATGTAATTATGTATATGATTGCGGTAACCACAATATGTTTAAGTTACCATTCAGATGATTGTATTTATCATATGATTGTAGTAATAAAGTTTATGATTATGTCAACCATTTTTATGATGTATTACTTCACCATATTGTATTTGTTCTCGGATTATGGTTAGCATACTCTGAACAACATATTATGATATAATGAACATGAACATGATTGCCATAAACATATATTTATTTACTACAATCACATATACGATTGCTGCAACGATTTATTCATTTATTCACATAAAAATATATGTATGTAAATGAAATTGTAATTATATTTGTCAAGCCTTCTAGATTTTATTTGAAAACATTAAATATGAATAAAATCATACTATTTAGGAAATTATTTATAAATGTTATGAATTGAAATCAATGAAATCAAATCATAATATTTATGATGAAACTTTTTTCTATGTAGATCCCCCTACGAACTTTCAGCAAATATTTAAATGCTTATTAAGTCTTTTTTATTACTGAAATACATTAATATTTATATTAATTTCTCATGACCTAAAGAGGTAAATATTAGTAAGCTAAAATGTTCCACACCCAAGTTTTTTGGTATGGTGTACCGATTTGTGTCAATGATTTAACTTAGTTTCAAAGATTTTCAAAAACTTTAAAATTTCCTCATACATGTCCTTTTAGTAAGCATATTTTCTTATATTTTTGTCAAACTGTATCTGCCATGGTGCACATATCTTGTCTTTCCATGCATGTGAGTAGTTTGGTATTGAAAATAAATAATAGCCAAACACTCACTATATACACGTACATGTTTGTGAAAGTGCAATAATAGCAATACAATACCGAAAACGGAAGGAAAAAAGCGGAGAATGTAAGAAAAACATCAGCAGAAACAATATTGGCATCAGCATCGGAATGTACAATACAAGTTTTGTTATATTTAGATGCCAAAGAAAAATAATAATATTAAATTGAAACTCATACATACATACATACAACCATACATGAACACTCACATAGTTATGGATATATTTATACACAAACAAAATATTGACAACGGTACAACATGTTCACACATACACATACACGCTTGTGTAAACAGCCATTGGAACAATACAAACAACCTAACTAACACTAGTAACAAACGCATTTCCGTTTCCGCCATTTCATACCCAGACATTTTTCACAATTCTTATGTATGTTGCTTTTATTTTTATTTTTTTCTCTCTCTGTTATTGTCTCTCCCATATATTAGTATTGTTTATATTGGTTTTCCAAGATGTTTATTGTATGAGCTTGAATTTCTTTTACATTTTTTCGCTTAGAACCAATCGACTTCCCTCTGCTATTTGGAACGAATGAATGAATGTATATGTACTTGTAGATACATATGTTTTTGTAGCTGTAAGAAAAATTTGTGTATCAGTGTATTTGTGTGTATGTCTGACTAAGTGTCCTAGAAGATGTAGTACTTGATGTATATTTACTTTTGTCATTGTCTTTATTTGGTTTGTTTTCATTGAAGTATTCAACATGATGTTGTTTGCTTCATCTTCTTGCTACTACTATTTATTTTTTTAGTTTCCTACTATTAACAGCTGCATATGAATTTATATTATTTTTCTTCATACTCGTATATCTTTAGTTTTTTTTTCCTGCTTGCCTTCCGTTTTCCTAGTTCTCCATATGTTTTGACATTCGCATAATATTTACACACGATCCCTTATAGTAAATACAATTTGTAATGTGTGACATTCAATTGAGGAGAAAATTGAATTTACGAGCTAGAAATATATTATTTCAGTCGTATAAATTTTTTTTATTTTTTTGTTTTCCACAAATCCATCTCAATGGTTTGCCAGAGATATACAACACACATGCAACAACGAACACAAGAATCATAGAAACATATTTTGTGTATGATATTTATTTTTTTGTCTTTGTAATTTTTTCCATCCTGATTTGCTATTTGGTTTGGAAATAGCAAGAGTAAATAATGTTGGAATTAAAAACATTTTTAAGTATGGAGGAAAATAAACATTTGTTGGAAATTCGTATTGATATTGATGATGTGAGTTATATGAAAAACAACTAGTTGAACAATAAAAATATGTATATAAAGTGATGATATAAATTCCAGAGGTTTTTTTTGCAATACATACTAATGAACTTCTTCTTTGGAATAACAAAATATGTCATTAAAATGAAGTCAATGTTTCGTTCATTTAATAACATTACGAATTGGTGCAATGACTCATTTTCTTTTCTTTCAATTATTTTTAGAAAAATATCAAATTTCAATTCAAGCTTAAAATATATGTCAAAAAAATATTTTTATGTGAAAAAAAATTCGGGTTAAAAAATAATTTTCCCGATTTTGACCCATTGTAGGTCCAACTTACATCGGCCTTATATACATAGTTGCAATGGACTTTGAAATATCTATCATTAGATATAAATATTGTCTATATTTATGACTCAGTTATCGAGATATAGATAAAAAGTAGGTCAAAAATAGAGGTTATCTCGGATTTTTGCTCATATCTCAGTTATTTGTGAACGGATTTTGCTGATTTTAAATAGGAAACTTCTCGAAAGTATGTCTAACAGAATTATTGAAGATTTGGATCCCAAAGATATCTGGGGTCTTCAGAATATTGATTTCAACAGACAGACAGACAGGCGGACATGGCTAAATCCACTCCGCTATATATAAGGATCCAGAATATATATACACTATAGGGTCGGAAAATTATATTGTGGAAATTACAAACGGAATGACAAACTTATATATACCCTTCTCACGAAGGTGAATGGTATAACAATGGGAAAAGTAATTACGGTGAAAAGAGATTTTGGTGAAAATATGTGAAAGAATCGATGTGTTCGCCGATTTTAAATAGCAACCTAAGTTCAATCAGGTTATTTGTTGGCTTCGGAAATTTGATTTCCACATACAGATGAATATAATATACATATGCCGTAAGGAGTCCCATATGAAAAATGTGGAAATTACAAATGGAATAAAAAACTTAAACCATCAAGGTTGGCTACGGTTACTCTAAATAAACTTTCTGCTCCACTACCATTACCGTTAAGCTTCGTTACAGAAATAACTGCAATTACCATCATTGCTAGTAATTGAGTTTATTTGTGTAAATTTTATTAATAATTTAATTCTGTTATTATCAAAATACTGATACGGAATTAAGAGCAAATACTGTAACGTTACCGTTACCTTTTAACCTTAACGAATCTTTAGCTACTTGGCACTCATGGTGAAGCTTACATAAATTCATGGTTGACTGATTTATAGATGAGAAAAACTTTTTTTTTTAGTTTTAGCAGTAAAATAAAAAAATTCTTATTTTTCAGATTATCAACTTTTTTAGTTTAACGTACTCCAATGCAAACAGTAGATTAGAGTTACCAAAAAAAACCGAAGAATTTCAAAACCGCAGTTTCGGTTTTAAAAAATTGAAACCCGATCGGTTTCGGTTCATTTTTGTGATAATTTATTAACTATTAAATCAGTCGATAAAATAGGAAATGCTATACAAATTTAAAGATCATACTTGACGAGTGTTCAAGAGGATAAAGGTAATGGTACCTTTTTAATATATTAAATTAGTTAGCTTATATACATTTAAGTTGGCTTATATATTTCTCAGTAAAGAAATAATCAAAAATCAATAGGGAGCTCAATTGTATTATGATACCAAAACTGGAGAACTAAAATAAACTAAGGAGTATTTCTACGTTGAATTTTCTGTAATATTAAACCTAGAATTAGGAAATTACTTTGAAATTTTAAACTTCACAGTGGTTGAAGTGTGTAAAATTGTTCCTTTTTCTTCTAATAGTACTTAAATTATTAAATTATTTTACATATATGTATACATAATAGTTGGCTGATATGCTTCTGAGTAAAGAAAGAATCAAGGATAGAGGACATAATTATATTTAGGTAACAGAAACTATTATTGAAATTTCTATAATAATGAACGTATAAGCAGGAAATTAAACACACATGATCCTGACTGAGTAAGAATATAAAAATGGGACCTGCAGGAACTTTTTCCAACTAATAGTACTTTTTGAATATTTTATAACAATGGACCTAGGAACACGAAATTTAGCATTCGTGGTTTAGTGAATGCGAATTCAAAAGGAATAATTAATGTTACTATTTCTTTATTGTAAAGGTACTTTTTGATTATTTTATAATAATAAATCATAAAATTAAAAATTAGGCACAAATGATTATGAATGAATTAGAATTCACAAAAGGTGATTATAGGGTACCTTTGTTTTGTATTTTCTATAATAATGATGCTGAGTAGGAATACAAAATGTAGGTCTTTATGGTACTGTTTTTATTCTAATACGTTTAGAATGAACTAGAATCCACATTACAATGAATCAATACACATGTATTTAGTATGTTTTCCTGAATTAGTATTAATTCACAAAGGGAGACTTAATAGTACTATTTCTTTCTTCCAATTACGGTGGCGAAGCGCACTGGGTCAGCTGGTACTCCACACTTTTATCGGATATTTGAAAATAACTAAGACTTTATTACAAAAATTTTGCATTATTTTTTTTAAATTAAATAAATAAACAGTCATTTGATCAATATGTTGTGTCATGCTTTATTAACAGGTTTCCTTGCCTAGATCATCTGTAATACAATTTAAACAAGTAAGAAAGTATGGTCGGTCAAGCCCGACCTTATAATACCCTACACTAAGTAAATGAGCAAAAACATTTTTCTTTCAAAATTTCAATAATATATATTCGTGAGTGATTTTCGGAAGTGGGTCTTATATGGGAGCTATGACAGATTATGGATCGACCACTATGGGTAATGTGATTAACGTCTATATGAAAGTTATTTATGTTGAATTTTATGTGTATACCAACATTTTTAGGAGATTTATGCTCGTTAAAGTGATTATCGGAAGCAGGTCTTATATGGGAGCTATGACTAATTATGGACTGATCATAATAAAATTTGGTGACATGAATTCCGTATATATAAAACTTATTTGGAGAAAAAATTGTGTAGATAGCTTTATAAATTAAACATTTATGACCGATAAAGAACAATTTCGGGAGGACATTTGTATGGGAGCTAGGTGAAATAATGGACCGATTTCAGCGAGTTTCAATAAGCTTGGTCCTTAGACCGAAACAATTTTACGTACCAAATTTTATCGAAATATCTTCAAAATTGCGACCTGTACTCTGCGCACAAGGTTTACATGGACAGCCAGCCAGACGGACGGACGGACATCGTTTTATCGACTCAGAAAGTGATTCTGAGTCGATCGGTATACTTTAAGGTGGGTGCTAGACTAATATTTTTGGGCGTTACAAACATCTGCACAAATCCAATATACCCTCGCCACCATGGTGGTGTAGGGTATAAAAATGTAAACGAATATTAATATATTTTTACCGATATATTTTTAGAGATATTGGATGAATAATTGGATGAAAAAGTTTGTTTTTCATTTCTAAATTATGAATTTTTCTAGTGAAAATAGATTAAAAGTAAAAAGCGAAGAATAATGTCGGTTTCGGTTTAAGACTTTGAAAAACCGAGGTTTCGGTTTCGGTTAAAACCGAACTGTAAACTCTACAGTAGATTATTTGCAAGTCGACCTATAGAAACCAAACATTTACATGTTGTCTAGTTGGTGTGTTATTTTATTATTTTGTTAAACTGTTAATGTTTTTAAACGATTTGCTTTACAATAGCTCCTGCAAATTAAATGATTAAAATAAAAACCCTCGAAATTTTTTTTCAAGATGATTTTAATAGGAGAAAACACTAAAATGTCAATATGTGAAAGTATTTAGATCTTATTATAACATTTGAAGGGCAAACATAACAGTTTAAAATGACAATATATAATTTTTAAATTTAATTGGTATGTTTTAGGCTAATATTGCGGCGAAAACTAAGCTCCCAATTAGCATGTAGTATGAAATGAATTTGACTGTGATTTTTTTTTTTTTGCAATTATCAAATTGTTTATTGAAACCGAATATATATTTTCTATTTATTTTGTTTGTTTTTGTATACATATATTTACAGAATATATATTGTTTTACTATAAGAGAAAAATATGTCACGTACGATATTAAATTTATTTTATTAAAAAATCATCCAAGTATTGTTTTTATTTAAATTTGACGGATTATAAAGGAAAAATATTTGGTTTAGTGTAAGAAATTAAAAGAAAACATAAAGTCTCTGACGATTCGCAAAGTTTCGCATATTTCTACATGTACCTCAAAATGACTTCCGTTTTATGTCACGTACGATATACCCTTATTTCGCTCGATATCTTGGAAAACAATAATTCGAAAGAACTTATTATTTTTTTAAAATATAAAACCCTCTGAATGAAACATAAAGACGATATTATTTTTCAGATACTCTTATTTTTGCAAAATCTATTTTACTCTATAGGCGTACAAATGTCACGTGCGATGACATGGAATTGCCCATATATAAGTGTTTTATAGTATAGTTTTAAAAAAGATTTAAACTTTTTACTAAATTGACTAGTTTTTTTATAAACGGACCTCAACAAAATTAATTAGATATTATTAAAAAAAATAAGATTTAAATTAAATTATCAAAAAATTTAGAAAACTTTATTCAACAAATTTAATTTTTTACATATTCAGCTCAGCAATACAAATCATTTAAGTGATATTCCTACATAAATAATAGAACTCGACAAAGCTTATAAAATTTCTCAACTACAAATTTTATATTTTACCATCAAATTCAATAATAAAAATTCACATACTGTTGAATTGTAATACTGTTTAAATATTGATGGCATACTCGTAATATACTTTTACCATACCATACTTCAATTATGTAGAAACCATAACTATTCCATTATTTAATATGTAAAATTCATCTTTATCAACCAGTCAGTCAGCCAACCAAACATCTTTCATCATCTTTGTAGTCATCATCAATTTATGTAACATTTAATCAGCATTAAGCAGTAGCAAAAACACCAACAACCACCGAAGTTGGGGCAACAATAACAATATTATTATCATCTCTCATCAGAATTTGGTAAGACCTTTGGGGCAATTATATGCAAAATGAAGTACAACAACGACAGCAGAAAAAAAAAAAAAAAACAGAAAATTACGAGTACTTATGAAATACAACTTGAAAGTAACCACCAGCAGCCAAAAGCAATAATGAAAATGAGAACCACAACATGAACAACAAATTTCATAAAAAATTCAAATAAATATGCAAAATATGTAAAAAAAAAATAAGAAAATACCAACGAATACATGGAATTTTCCATCCAAATTGATTGTAATGAAAAAAAATATATATATAAAAAATGAAAACAACTTAAGAAACACCAGCTCCTGGAGTAAACAAATTGTATGCTCATGTTTGTATGTGAGTTTTTGTTAGCAAGGACAGTTTTAAGACGATTTTAAATTTATTTATTATCATTTATCAGCCCTACCAACTACCAGCTTGCATTGCCACAACTAAGTCTAAGTAAAAATGCCTCCCTCTCCTTTTTGTTTTGTTATTTAGAGCTATAATAGTATTTAAAAACCATTACATGGCAACCACCCTGAAACTTTCACACACACATACATTCATATACTTATACTATACAATATATACACCCACATACTTGTAGAAATGTTTATACATTTTTGACACTGGATAGACAGGCCGACCTCTCTTCATAACTTTAGGCAAAATTTATAAATATTTATTGACAAGTAAATAGAAAAATTTTATTGAGTGGAAGTAATTGTATTGACATAAGCGTCTAACAACCAAAAAAATTACATACTTTTGTCTCTCCCCATCTGTGTGCCTGCCAAGGCTTCTGGTATTTCTCTTTAGTTTATCTTTATTTTTTAACGAAAATTTGAACAGTTGTTCAAGTTGTTTTAGCATTGACACAAAATAATTATATTATTAAATATGAGAGATGATTTTGAAAACTTATTAAATATTTAAAAGATTTGGTAAAAAACTAAATTTCAATTAATTCAATACTCGTTGTCATTAAAATATTTCATATTCCTACCACTGGAAACAATATAAATAATTGAATTATTTTTTCATTTCATACGGAAATTAAACAAACAATTTTGAAAATAAAGCTGGAGAAATATTTTTTCGTTTCTTTTGAAAATACAGCAGTTACTTTAGTCGGTGTTTATAAGATGAAGCAAACTGTTTGTGTATTTAAAAATAAATTAAGGAATTCATTTTATTTTATGAAAATTTATATTTATGTACACTAGAGGGTCTCTAGAGGAAAAATAAGAAAATATAAGATAAAAATTAGAAAATGATTATCTATATCTTTAGTTCCCAAAATAGTTTCGGAAATTTTTTTCGAAATTATTACCAAAAATTACGTAATTTTTACCTTATATGGGAAAAACTTTTACACATTTTTTTTTTTTTTATTGTAAAACCCAAACAACATTAGCCAACCAAGTAACGTATGCGGAATGAAATTGCAACAAAACAGAAAACGCTATATTTTTTTCCAACGTTAAAACAAATAACATATAAAACCTTTATAAAATAGTCCATTGTGTTGATTTAATGTAAGCAAAAAATGTATTATATTCATGTACTTTTGTGGCAGTTATGAAGAAATCTATATACAGTGGTTGAAAATACCGATGTTTGCACTATTCTGAGCTCCTATTTGAGATTCATGGTCTTATTTTTCTCGATTTTTATTTTAAATGATCTACAAAAACTCTTCTATTTCAAAAGGTCCAAAAACTCTCAAATTATTTTTAATTTAAAAAAATTGGGAAATTTTTTCACTTCAGAAAGTCTGGAATTTGAAGGGTGTTGGAAAACACCATAATCATCAGGGCGTGACAGTTGGATGATGGAACAGTTAAGAAGATCTTTATTTTTAAGAAATAATCTCTGATGTTTCTCTTTATGAAATGATTAATTTTGCGTACACATTTCATAATATGTTAATCAGAATTGATGGTCAAATCAAATTCCAAAAAAGTCAAAATTTTCAATTTACATCTGATTGATTAAGATCCATATATAATTTTTTAGAAAAAAGATTATATTCTACTTTGCACATCTTATTAATAATATGTTTATTTAATTCCAAAAAAAGTCAACTTTTCTGCCTTTCTCTGCCACTTGATGTAAAATATAATAAATTGTTCCCGATAAAAATATATAAAATATGGAAACAAATACAAATGTTTTTTCAAGGGAGTTCTTATTTTGTTACCATTTTTAAATAACTAAAAGCCAGATTTTCATATGGGGTTTTAAAGTATTAAGGCAAAATATAACGTAATTCAAAATTAGTCCTAAAACACTAATAGCTTATGTAATTTTTTTCTTTGGCCAGTGTAAAAGGTTTGTTGCAATTTCATTCCGCATACACTATTACAATCAAATCAGAATCACCCCAAACTATTGTACTACTGGGAGCAATTTTAAAGATGTAGTGATTAATTTTGGTACTAAGGTATTACATCGGATAAATTTCCTAAATATGTCAACTCAAATAAATCTTATATTAGAAAAAATTGCTTATAACACCCTTTTAAGGGCTACTTCCAAAAAAATTTAAAATATTTAAGAAAGACTCAAACTAAATCGGTGGACATAAATCATTGTCTAATTAGATTATTTTTATTTTATATAAAGGCGTAGTATGCAAAATAAGCTACGTTTATCCAAAAAATCGGTTTTTGTGACTTTTCGCTTCAATATTTCGCACAACGAAAAATCAAGTTTAGATCGTAGCGGTTATCATCACATTTATAACAGTATAAGGAAGGGATATGCCAACGTTTCCTTATTTAATTATACTAAAAATTTACTAAAATACATAAAACTCACTGCTTTTCATAGAAAAACTACCATAACTTTAACTACCACAACTTTTAAGCCCATGGGAATTCCATTTTGCAATTTTCACAAACACGCAGAAAAAAAATATAGCTGTGCGTGTTTAAAGTAACCATTTCCAAATTTCCACATTTTTAAATTATATTATACAGTCACAGTAACTATTATAGTCACAGTAACTATTTACATGATTGTGGTGACCATAATATGGTTAACTTACGATTCACATGATTGTATCAATCATATATATGGTTGCAGTAAACAAGTATATGTTTGTGACATCCATTGTTATGATGAATCTTTATATCATAATGTGTTGTTCTCAGATTATGATATCAATTAGCCAAGAGCAACATTATATGGTAAGTAATTCATCATATAAATGTCACAAACATATACTTGTTTACTGTAACCATATATATGATTGATACAATCATGCGAACCGTAAGTTAACCACATTATGGTTACCACAATCATGTAAATAGTTATTGTGACTATAATATTGTTAAAAAACTTTTAAAAATGTGGAGGTGGTTACTGTAAACGTGCACAACTATATTTTTTTTCTGCGTGCAGTAATTATAATTCTAGACTCTATTTGGCACAATTTTGGAGGTCCTTTTGCTAAGAAGATATTTATCTTTTAAAAATATTTGTAAAGATAAAACAAAATTCATTTGAAAACACTCCACCTTTGTTAAAATCGAATGACGCGTTCCTAAGTTATTCAATCCTGAAAATTTATATTTTTCAACAAAAATATGTCAGATGTCCAAATTTAGAGGGCTATAAAATATGAATCTTAGACAATATCGGCAATTTGAATTTTAACAAAAGGAAAATTTAAAACTCTATTTTTTCTCGAACTATTTTGAAATCACCCTATTAAGACTCAATGAAAAGAGATTCAATAAAAAAGTAAGAAGTAAAAAATATATAGAATATCCTTCACCTAAGTATGTATATTTTAAGAAAATGATTAACAACAATATTTTTGCTAAAAAAAGTAAATAGAATATAAAATTTCACAAATGCCAAAGAATTTATACAAAAGTGAAAAATTTTCTATGGAAAGGACTAGAAAGTCAGAATATGCTACCATAATGCTGTTAAAACTAATAAATGCAAACATATGATCTTATAGCTAAAATATGCACTAAGAAATCCATGCCAAATTTCTTAAAATTTTTTGGAACGGATAAATACCTTAGTTCGACTCCAAAGGACGTATAGGAAAAATGGTTAATTTGCTTGATTCCTATCAAAGTCCAATACCGAAATTATATTTTTGTATTGCCTTATTAAGTCTTCTTCCTACGTAAATGTCACTGTATTCCTCTTTCCAGACAATAACACATTACCACCTTGACACATGGTCTTGAACTTCTTCCAAATCACGGCTTTTAAAATAAACCATTAATTACTTGAATGCTACATATGCTCAACTATTTCAAAGACTATATCACACACAACCTAATAATACAAAATCCATTAACAATTTTCCAACTGACCTTCCAAAAAAAAAAAAAAAAAAACCATTTAACACTGACAAACTAAACTATCATTTTGCAATTTAACACCATTTATATGGTAGAAAAAAAAAACAAACTGTATTCCATTCTTATGACTGGAGGTAGAAAAGGCTGGCATATTAGTGTTAAGCCACCTTTCATTAATCTTAATCCAAAGATAATCTAAGTCAAATACACCAAGAATAAAAAATCAAAAAAGGAAAAAAAAAAAAACAAAGTGTTAACTGAGTGCCTTCATTAGCAACTCAAAGTAAATGCCTACTGATTGAAAGAAATCACGTACAATTTTTTCTTTAACACTTCTCACACACGCACTATTATATTTTAGATACAGCTAAACACCCATAAATACAAACATTTTAAACGAAAATGTTTTTGTATTGCAAAAAGCTGATATAGAAAGGAATGACTAGGTGACTTTATTACTGGCTGATGGGTAACTGTGATGTCTTAGTTTTATGGCAAATAATGGAATGAGTTTCAGAAAGAGCGAGAGAAACTTACACAAATGACCCCGTGTGCTAAACTATACTTTTCTTTCTTTCTAAAGTTTTATCACGCGCTCTGTTTTTAGTTCTCCCTGCTTGAATGGCACACAATATGTTGACTAAATAACAGGGCTTAACTGTTGACACACCTGAGACGTATAGTTTAAGTGAAAACAAACAAGAAAAAAAAAATACATGAACAAATTTTCAAAAAAAAGGATACACGGGGGGTGTCCAGTGTATTTGGCAGGTGGTAAGAGTTTTGAAGATGTATGTTAAACTTTATCTGAGGGTTTGAGGAGTAGAAATGTTGTCTTTCAATTTAGTTTACTTGGGTTAAATTTGAAATCATCAGCAAAACTAAAATACACCATTTACCAGTTTATTATCGAAAATAAATACCTTTAACCTCATATGAACTATACGAACTATATGGTAAAATCGCAGCATTATTTAATTAACTGGCACATCATTGTTTGTTAATAGTCATAAAGTTCTATTCTCAACTATATCAAATTGTTCGCGTGAAACATTTACAGATGAAATTCAAGAAATTGAGTTTTAATTAAAAAACAAATTATCATTATCAACTTTTTTCGCATACATATTCAAACTTCAATCTTAAAGATTAAAGAAATTGAATATTTATAATTTTACTGAATATTTTTGCGAATAGAAATTATTAGACGTGCCAGCGATTTAATTGTGAATGATATTGTTACGTTTTTACCTTTTAAAAACGGGGTTTATTTCCTTTAAATAAACCGGATACTTTTGATTGCAAATAAAATGCAGTTTTAGTAGTTTAGAATTATAACAACTCTTTATTTATTTAAATGTACACCAACAACAGTTCAAATATTCACTCAGTGTCTCTATACACGTCTATCAATTCGCAGAAATACACACACACACTTTATAAGGTACAAGTATACACGTACAAAACAGTTGATGTTAACTCTAACAGCGCCAATGATAAACTCCGCTCACGACTGCCACCTCTGCCACTATTTATACACGCGCCATCTATCGGGAATCTTGTACAATGCTCTTAACGGACATACTAGCTTTCGATGTTAATGTTAGCAGCTTAAACATGCAGTGTTGCCATACTTACAAACAATGGTAATAACCGCATGCTATCAACATTGTTGACAAGTAGAAGCTTCTACTGATGGACGTGTTTATAAACATAATGAATGTTGCAGGCAGTCGTTGCGGACCGTTAAATTCTAATCGCTATTGCACATTCGTAACAATATATTACGATCACACTATGTTTAGTTCGCTAACTATTATTAATGTGCCTTGCTAAGTCCCCATCCATACTTTGAAACATTTGAGTTTGTCGATGAAAGGGGAAAGAGGAATCTAAAAGGGTACTCAGTTTCATGTACATGAAGTTTTTGTTGAGTATGTCATCCACATTTATTCATTCATATTCGTTCTGTACAAAAATGTCAAAAACTATAAAGCAAAACTGTGAAACTGTGTGGAGACGAATGCAGTTGTTTTTGGCAAGTTTTTGTTTCGTCTCAACAATTTTTTTGTTGTTGTTGTAAATTTGAACTTCAACTGTTCATAACTTCTTAAAGCAACTAGTTTTAATCCAACGAATTTTCGAAACTTAGTGATTAAAGTGTCCTTAAAGCAAAAGTGTAAACATCATTTATAAAAAAATAGCTATTAGAAAATTATTTGCTAAAATAAGACAGTTTCATTTATGTAAAAAGCTTCTGGGATCTAAACATAGGTCTGTAGTTTGTGTCAAGCAAAATGGTTGTCTATAAATAATAAGATTTACAATATATGGCGTACCTGTTGCATGCGGTTTGAGTTTTTATAGTTGTCAAACTCAACAAGTAGGGAAATTGGGTACCACACGAATTGAAAGACGAACTTGCATAACCATTATGATGCTTGAACGTTATAGAAGAAAGTAATTTTTCCACCGAATCATTACTTGCGATGAAAAATGGATCCATTACGATATCCCGAAGCGTAAGAGCCGAATCGACATCAAGGCCAAATATCCATGGAGCTAAGAATTCTCTGTACACACAGAGAAAAATATACTTGTGCATGTTTACAGTAACCATTTTCACAGTTTTAAAAGTTTTTTAACAATATTATAGTCAAAGTAACTATTTACATGATTGTGGTAACCATAATATGGTTAACTTACGATTCACATGATTGTATCAATCATATATATGGTTACAAAAAACAAGTATGTGTTTGTGACAACCATTTTTATGATAAGGTTTTACCATATTATGTTGCTCTAGGCTAATAGATCTCATAATCTGGGAACAACATATTATGATATAAATGGTTGTCACAAACATATACTTGTGTACTGTATATATATATTTGATACAATCATGTGAATCATAAGTTAACCATATTATGGTTACCACAATCATGTAATTAGTTACTGTGACTATAATATTGTTAAAAACTTTTAAAAATGTGAAAATGGTTACTGTAATCATGCACAACTAAATTTTTTCTCTGCGTGTAGTTGGTGGGAGCAAAGGGGTCATATCTGCTGAAATCTCATTTTTAATCACATTTTTAATTTACTTTAATATACTGAAGGTTCAACAAAAAAAGAAAATATAAGGCAATATGCTGCATAATACAGTTATCATGACGTAGTACGTTAATATGAAAGAACATTTTCTAGACAGCTATTTACAATTTATTACCAAGTACTAAAAGTAATAAAGTATAATACAGTTGTAATACAAAACATAATAATCGGATTTCAATATAGAAATCGAATATTTATGGAGATGGTGTACGTCCAACAAACAATGAGGATTACCTTCTATTGATATATCAGTCAGCTGTACGGAGAAAAACTCAAACTTTCAAAAACACACACACATACAAGCATACACACAAATCAAACACACTAACACACACATACATACACATACATTGACGCTAACGATAATGGTGACGATGACGTGTCTGACGTTTGCTGTTAATCGCATCAAATTAATTGTGTGAATTTTTATGTGGCCTACAATTTGAGTAAAACGAAATGAATGGTAATGCTTCCGCTTACCATGCCATGCCATGGCAAACAACCATCAACACCCATTGGTAGCGAGTAGCTTGGCCATAGTATGGATGGATGGATGGAGTATTGGTTGATGGACATTGGATTAAAAAGCCAGCAGAATAGTGGTATTTTCTTATCACGCCAATAATGATGGGCTTAACAAAAGCTTTCCTTGCTTTGTTATTTCTGAATCGTTTGCTTTTTTCTCTCTTCAGTTTCCTTTACTTTCAATTCCTTTTTTTTTTATTTTGTATTTCATTTATTTGTTCTTGTTCTATAAATGCTTAGCTTTTTCATGTGGTAATTGAGCGATATCAAATGTCAAAGCTGTCAGTTCAAGCTAAAAACTCTTTTGTGCTTCGAACAACAGAAAAGTAAGAAAGAAAAAAAAAAACATAAACCCCAGAATTATTGCAGAAGGAGAAGAAGATTCAAACTTTTTGTGTACGTTTAAATTGAAGTTGAAAAAGTAATTGATATATTCAGGGTAATTGCAAGAAAATTCATGAAAATGAACAAACAAACGAATCAACGAACCAACCAACAATACACCGACAAATGTTTGGTCGTACAGAAAACCAAGCAGGCACTGAAAAACTCATAGACACATTAAACCTTTGGGGCAATTATTTTTCAAACGAAGTAGAAGAAATAATTTTAAGCAAAAGAAGAATAAGTATTTTAATGTTCTGCTATTACACAACACTACATTTCGACAGTTCGGCAAAAGGGTAGAGTGGACTTTACATAATTATTATGCTCGTTATTTAAATTAAAGGCTTAAATTGAAATGTTAATGAATTTCTGCAAATAATTTTCAAGTCAATTGAGTTTTTAGGAAAGAATCCTCAAGGAATTTTGTAATTAATATTATAATTAAATTACATTTGTAATATACCTTTAAGGGGGGATATTTTTCAAAGTAATTTAAAGAAACCAGGGCTGAAATCTCTCATTTGGAGGAAAGAGATTCTTCATAATTTAAAAGTGTCTCTTGTGTTACAATCGCCTTAACTAATTTTATGTAGGGTAGTAAAAATTTTACTTAACTAACGATTTAGAGAATTATTTCGTTTTAAAAATTTAAACCTCCAACATAAAGAAGAATTTTGGATTTTTTGATTCAGTTTTGCTTCACATAGAAGTTTTTTATTACGGAAGTCAAATACATACATTCGATTTAAACTGCAGTAGCAGTTTTTATTATTATCGTATCGTATGCCATACGAAAAAGAAAAAAATAAATGTACATACAACAGAAAATTTGTTGCAATTGCTGCACATAGTAGTTGACTTTTGTTATTGTTTGGTTGGGACCAACTGGGCTGCCGTGGCACATTGCATAGACAGACACACTTACTCACAAAGTTTGGCTGTTGACTGGGCTGTTTTGCTGATGGTACTGATTTGTTGTCGCATCGTTGTCTAAATTGCTATTGTATTCTAACACAATACAGGAATCATCATCAGCACATACATACATGCATACATACATTCATGCACCTCATATGTAGTTGCATGTACAAATTTACATGAGCCCAATTCATTGTCATTTATTGTAGTTTTTTCCTCTTTTATTTTGGTTTAGATCACATCACATTGTGCAATGAACATCACATCAATGTGCAAAATGTTAAAATGTCAAATGCTGCACGAACAAATCTTCTACAAACAAACAAACAAACACACTGCACTCCGTCCACATCTAAATATCTGACTCTTTCTCTCTCGCCCCGTCATTCTGCTGCATCAAAGTTAATTCTGTCTGTCCAAAGTTTTATACATTCATCTAACTATTTTCGGGTCCCGAAACAAACACAATGACAAAATAATAAACATTCTTTTTACTTTTGCTAATACACACTCACATACTAATGTATGTACATACATACATACATACATACATACATACATACATACATACATACATACATACATACATACATACATACATACATACATACATACATACATACATACATATGTGTTGCACATTGCAACACGTTTACATTAAACGGAGATTTGAATTTTTGTGTGTTGGCAGAAAATGATGACCAACGGAATTTTATGTGTGTTTGTCCAACCAAACAACAACAACAACAGTAACAGAAGCAACAAAAAACCGACCCATTACAACCAACCTACCAAATGTTGTCTATAGACATTATATTTACATGCTACATGTAACTCGTGCCATGTTGTTATTGATGTTGCACGCGCAACTTTACATGTGTGCATGTGTTTGTGTGAGTGCATGATTTTCATCCGTTTTACTCTAATGTTTACGATGCTGTTGATGCATGATTTTTATTGTAGACTTTGATGATGCTGTTCTATTACTGTTGCTACTGCAGCTGCTGGTGCTGGTGCTGCTCCTGGTTGCTGTTATTGCAATTTTGAAAACACTATGATTGCATAACCATGACTTTCCATCTCCGGCTCTCGCCAGGGAATTGGATGTCCATAGTTGTATACATATATATTCTATATGCAGGGCATGTATTGTATAAAAGAATATACAAACATTCATGAGTAAACACAGGCGTCGATTGTCGGTTGCAAAATGTCACTGGTGAAAATTACACAATTGTGATTTTAACAAATTATAGTGAAATGTACTGGAAATACCTAAAACTACCATAAATTAAAATTCCTTTTTTGCTACAATAAAATATCTGCAGCATTTTTTTCTCTTTTTAACTAAATTAAAATTCTCCTGGGTCAAAAGAATTTAATAGGAAGTGGAATGGTGATTTGAAAATCATTTAAATTTTAAATATGTTTAACTAATGACTGTTTGATGTGAAATTAAGACCTTAGGCTATTCAGTATTGCTTTCACTCATTGAAATAAATATAGTTTTTTTTTATAGCAAATAAAAGTTTAATCACAGTTATATACAAATTTGTAATTGTTAAATTTTGTTTCATTTGACAACCGAAATGCATTATTGATTTTATATACTACTTATGCATATCAACGTAACAAATTACATTCAAATACTCAATTGAAACATGATTTCAAACATTGCTTTCATTTAAGAAATTAAATGTTTTTGCACTTTTGGTTGGCGCATCGACGATATAATTTACAAATTCTATAACCAATCAGTTATTCACTTATAATCATAAACTTACAACACATTTACATTGCTCTTTTACAAATTCAATATAAAAGTGTCAAAAATTATAATCACTTTTGAAATTCTCCAAAAATATTATTAAAAATTGTATGGAAAACCATGTGACATACATTAGGGAGCGTTAATTGAACATAATAATATACTGTATGAAATTATTTAGCGATTACCTTTATTTTGCTAGACTATTTTTCATAAGTCTCTAGTGTGAATCGCACGCGTAATTCCAAGATTGAGCTAATTGGCAGTCTAGCATAACTCCCAAAAATATATAAATCATAAACATTACCAAAACTCATGATCGTATTCATTATAATATTTTGCATAATGTACAGATAATTCATGCTTCAATCGAGAATTGATTACATTCTTCAATATAACAAATTTTTTAAATTTTACAGTTTTTTTTTAGAAAGATTTTTTTTGTTTGATACTCCAAGAAGTTAAAACTCTCAAAATAAGTGCTTATTTTAATTGCAGACATTTTAAAATAAAAGATTTTTTGTTCAATTAATACACCCTAATATAGAATTTGAAAAATTTGAAAAAACTAAAAAAAAATTTCGAAAAGTAACGACCATTAGTTACAAAGTAATTTATGTAGAAAACTAGTTGAAATTACTAAAATTCACAAAACTTTTGTTTGGGCGTTAGACAACACAGCAAACCGCATATTTTAAATATACTGTTGGTTCAAATTCACTATTTTCAAATCAAATATGTGTTGGCGTCACTTTTCAGGCACATTTAAACTCATACATTGCCCGTTGGTTCAAATTCACTATTTCCAAATTAAATATGTATTTGCGTCGCTTTTCAAGCACATTTAAACTCATACATTGCTTAGAAATATAAGGGTTTTTTTAAATACGGTGATTTTTTGTCAATTGTCAGCAAAAAGTATGGATACACTTATGTTCCACAATATCTATTTTTCAATTTGGAGGCACATTCATATAGAGAAAATATATAGTTATCATATTGTTGCGGCAAATATACTATGCTTTATGTAATCATAAATTTATGTTCTTTAGTATTTAAAACAACGTAAATACATTAGATGTGATAAAAACCACTGACATTAAATTTAATAATAAGAATTTTGCAATCTGAAAACTTTCTTCCTAAATAGTTTTCAACATTGTCAATCAAATTTTATGTTCCTGGAATTTAAAAACCTAAAAGTGAAAACATCTTAAATACTGATCGTACGATTTTAAAATGATTGCCATATAGGTGTCAGCGCTCGAACATTATATAAAAACAAGTAAGAGAGCTATATTCGGCTGTGCCGAATCTTATATACCCTTCACCAAATTTTACTTAAAAATTAAATTAAGAAATATTTTGTTTTCTAATTTTTTTTTTTTTTTTCGAAATTGTTTTTTAAAAGTTTTTTCCAATTTTTTTTAATTTAAAAATATATTTTATTTAATTTATTAGTGAAACAAATTTGTGATCAAAAAGTTTTTTGAGAAAAAAAATTCGGGTTAAAAAATATTTTTTCCGATTTTGACCCATTGTAGGTCCAATCGTTGCAATGGACTTTGAAATATCTATCATTAACTATCCATATTGTCTCTATTTATGACTTAGTAATCGAGGTTTAGATCAAAAATAGGCCAAAAATAGAGGTTGTCTCGGATTTTTGCTCATATCTCCGATATTTATGGATGGATTTTGCTGATTTTAAATAGGAAACTTCTCGAAAGCATGTCTGACCGAATTATTGAAGATTTGGATCCCGAAGATATCTGGAGTCTTCAGAAAATTGAACAGACAAACAGACAGACAGACTACGCTATCTATAAGGATCCAGAATATATATACTTTATAAAGTCGGAAAATTATATTGTGGAAATTACAAACGGATTGAAAACTTATATATACCCTTCTCACGAAGGTGAAGGGTATAAATATATTTTGTACGAGGGGCATTTTTGGGTATCGAATAGTGTATCTTAACCAACAATATATTCGATTTTAGTTTTTTAATGTAAATCGATAATTTTGTATTATTTAAATAATCTGTTGAAATTTCATAGGTGTACCAAGTGCCGTTTCAAATACACATCGGCCGTATGTTTATGTTGAATTCAAAAATGCAAACAATTACAAAAAAAAAAAGTTTCTTCTGTAAATCACTTAATATAATACTTGTAAAATGTTTACTAAAACTTAATATGGATAACTATGAAAAAATATTTCTATATCATGTTTCTACATAACTATAATATGGTTACTGTACAAGCATAATATTGGTGAGCTATATGATTATTATGGTTACGAATCAAAAAATGATTAGAAAACAAGTAAGAGAGCGATATTCGGCTGTGCTGAATCTTATATACCCTTCAACAAATTATACTTAAAAAAAAAAAATTTAAATATTTTAAGGTCAAAAAATTTTTTTTTTCCAGTTGTTTTTTTAAATTTTTGGAAAAATTTTTTAAAAGTGTTTTTTGTATTTTTTTTTAATATTTAGCGAAAAAAATTTCGGGTAAAAAATTATTTTTTCCGATTTTGACCCACTGAAGGTCCAACTTACTATGGTATTATATACTTCGTGGCAAAGGTGTTTGAAATATATATCATTAGATATCCATATTGTCTAATGACTTAATAATCCAGATACAGGTAAAAAATCGAGGTTGTCGTGGTTTTTTCCTTATATCTCAGCCATTTGTGGACCGATTTTCTCGATTTTAAAAAGCAAAAAGAATTCCGGAGATATTGATGTATGAATCGTGTATGTAAGTTGTTTGGGGGCTTCGGAATGTTGATTTCAACAGACAGACGGACATAGATTAATCTACTCCGCTATCTATAAGGATCCAGAATATATATACTTTATAGGGTCGAAAATTACATTGTGGAAATTACAAACGGAACGACAAACTTATGTATACCCTTCTCACGAAGGTGAAGGGTATAAATATATTAAATTGTGGTTAAGTAGGATCATATTATAATATTTGTTGATTCTACACATTAGTTATAAGATGTAGTTTGACAGCAGCCTTAGAATCTAATCATAAGTCCCTATTCACAACAATCATACTTATACCCTCCACCACCATAAGTGGTGAATGAGGGTATATATATGTTTGTCATTCCGTGTGTAACATTGAGAAATAATCATCTAAGACCCAAAAAAGTATATATATATAATTGATCCTTATGAAATTCTAAGTCAATTGAGCTATGTCCGTCTGTGTAAAACACGCTCGCGTCCAAAATACATAAACAAACGTAGTAAACTCTCAACAAGAGTGTTTATTATTGTCCTAAGCCGTTTGGTATTGAAAATCAGCAAAATCGGTACAGTAGGCCCAAGGTTATGAATCAAAATGTGAGACTACAAAAAAAATTGATAATTTTCATATATTTTTTTGTTATTTCTGTAAATATATTGCAGATAATACCACAAAATTTTACACGCGTTATTTTTATGATAAAAGGATTAACTCTGTTGAAAATTAAAAGAATCGATCCATGAATTCTCCTAGCCCCCATCAGTTAAGTACTCACAAATCTCTTATAAATATCTCTATAATGGTATATACTCATATACATAGAAACAACTGTACAGAATTATATGAAGATTGGCCCATAATTGGTCATATCTCCCATATAAGGACCACTTCCGAAAAACACATTAATCACATATCGATATCAAAATAAAATTATACACAGATGAGTAATTTGTCCAGTAATGATACTACTGTATATTATGAATATCGGTCCATATTTGACCATATCTCCTATATAAGTTCCACTTGCGATAATAACTATAATACCCATAAAACTCTTGTAAAGATGAAATTCAATTAAAATACATAGAAATCACGTTAAAATATTTTATGACGATTGACTCATAGGTCCACAAACATATTAGTTCCTCAACCCAAAAATACATTAACGCATATAAACATTGATATAGAACAAAAATTCAACATAAATTAGTTACAAGTAGACAGAAAACATACTGCTGGATTTTCTGACTATGGGTTCATAATTATATATAAGACACATATAAGGAAAATTCATTAATCGCGAATATATATTAAAGTTTTGTGATATAACTCATTTGTATATGCAAAATTTTTAATTTTGTCTAAATATATTTGTATACCCTTTTTTATACTCATTTTCTTCATTTGTGGTGAATAAGGATAACGTTGATCCAATCGGTTAATGATAATCAATTATTAGGTACACAGAGAAAACAGATTCGTGATAGCAACCGAATTTGTTGCCAATCGAATGATTCTACTTTTGTGACCGAATTTTACAGTTGTTGCTACAAAATATTAGAAGGGGTAACAAAAGTTTGGTTGCTTCAACCGAAATTCTTCTTTATCAACTGTCCTTCTGTTAATAGAACCGAAAAATTCTATATGTGCAACCGAATCATTCGATTGGCAACAAATTCGGTTGCTACTACGAATCTGTATTCTCTGTGTACATGTATAAATTGTTAAATGTCATACGTTATAATAGGAATAAATGACAAACTCTTTTCAAAATGGTAAGAATCTGTAGTTAAAGTATCTTCTGCTTAAAAAGTAGTCTTTCTAACAATTGTTATATTATTTCATATATTTATTTCAATTACATTTTCTTAATCCTCATAACTTCTAATAACAAATATTGAATATGGATATTAAAGTGTTTATGCCAATATAACTTCTACAATTCTCATCATATTTAGGTGGAGGCACGGCCGAATATAGTACTCTTACTTGTTTTTCTTAGCATATAGTTGGCGGGCGCAACCCTGGATTAATTTTAACGTCGATCCACCAGAATTAATTTTTCTATATCAAATAATTTTGACTTTTCAGATTGTCTTCGTGTACCCCTCATATAATCATTAATATTTAACAGTAAATGTGCAAGTGCGAGGCAACAGAATGTACATTTGTTTATATGTGAATACACACTTGTATGTGTGAGTTGTGTGTGTGTGTGTTTTTTTGATGTGATATTCCGGATTATGCAGGAGACCCCAAAGAACAATTTTAATAATTTCGTTTTACAGAAATTGCTTTCGGGTTAAATGATTCACGAATAATGGAAAATGTGACGCTATGACATAACATTTAATGTTCTTTTGTTGTTATTGTCGTTACTGTTGGTATCGTTTTTTTTTTTTTATTATTTATTTTTTGCGCACAAGGTTGCTGTTATTGTTGTAACTGTTGTTTGTTTGTTCCACCAGCCTAAACATCACACTTGTGGATGCCATATGTTGGCAGGGCGAACGAACGAACGAGTGAAAAAGATTTAATCTAATGTAATGCAACAAAATGTTTGTTATGTGAGATGAGTGCTAAATTAAGTTTTATACTGTAGACATTAAAAATAAAAATAAAATGGATGGCAAACAAAAATACTCACATGGGGGACACTATTTTAGAGTATAAAATTGTTATACATACCATTTGCTACAATTTTCGCATTACAGATATTGTTGCAAAAACTTACTTAATTTAACATGTTTAAGGGAAGTCATTTTGATTATTCAGTGATTTTATTCGATTAAATTTCTTCAATTTTAGTTAGTCCTGTTCTTAAATCACTAATGTAAATTTTTTGGAATTGAATTATTTGTAAAATTATTGGAGGTCTTAAAATCATACTCGAAATGTTGATTTTCATGCAAAATTCAACTTGAAATAAGCTACATTTCTAAGGTAGCAATTTAGCATTTCGTATTCCACCAACAACTATCAGAATTGGAAAATTATAGAAACATTAAATGAGATTCTTATGACTCACTTAAGGTATTACGTTTTCATTTCATATGCACTAAAATTCTCTATAACCAGGCTTACACTTTTCAACAATGATTTCTATCTGCCTTGTATTATTATTTTTTCTAAAAAGCATTAAATGAGAAAAAGGTATTTTTACATATGAATGGATATATTGTTGTTTTTAATGTCCTTACACATGTGTATGTATTGTTATCCATATAGAAGCTTTTGGGGTAGTTGAAAAATTTTAATTTTCATTTTAATATCATCACCATACACTAATGACGTTTCATTGTGTGGTTTGTCGTTATAATCATCATTTTCATTTTGAAAAATATTTAGTACTAGTAATAACTATTATATTTTTCTACATTCGCTCACATGTACAAACATAAATAGAATCAACATTTTGATACTCATACACATAAACGAACATATTGTAAGTATAAGAGTCATACAAATTCATATATACAACGTATATTATACACATACATGTATGTAATTAGGTATGTGAATATTAGGGTAACACTATTTTTTGACTTTTTGATGCTCCTAAAAAATTGTTCTCCATCATTTAAAAACCAATTGCTGAAATGCATTCATATCCCAAATTTTACATTTTCAAAATTTTTTTGAACGAAATTTCCAAATATCAAACTACTAGTTGTATCTGGATTGCGAGGAAATTTACTTTTTGGTCAAAAATGTTTAACAATTATTTCTTAGAAATACATTAAGTAGTCTATTTTGTAATATTTAAGGACTGAGATCAAAAAATTCTAATAAAAATTAAACCACTAAACTTACAGATTTCATTTTTTTTTATTTGATTGAAATTATTGTTACAATTTACAAAAAAAAAATATATATATTTTTATAGTTCTAATCACTAGTGATGAAATTTTGAACCTTTCTCGGAAACCCTTCCATTAACATTTTTATAGTGCTTTCTGTCATTTTGCTCAAACAGGTAGTCCATCTCCGTTTAAAATCTACCACACTTTTGGACACCTTTTTTGTGCTCTTCAATTCTCTTTTAACAAGAGCCCAATATCTCTCCACTGGCCTTAGCACCGGGCAGTTTGAAGGATTTGCTTCCCTTGGTACAAATACCACATTATTGTTCATTTACCACTCAAGACCTTTCTTACCATAGTGACAGGGTGCCACACCAGGCCAAAAATAAGTGGACACACTAAGAAGTCCTATGAATGGAAACATCGTTTTTTGTAAACATTCCTTGATGTAAATTTCGGTAATTATTAAGCCCTTTCTTACAAAGATTTGGCTTTTTTGCCGCAACTGAACTTTTTGGGAAATTTGGTCTACTTTTGGGTCCTAAACTTTTCTTGAACATTCCCTCGGGCATCAACAACATCAAAATTTTCACCCGGAAGCTGCGAAAAATCTGCCAGAACATACGTTTCGCCATCCATTATGCAGCAGGAATATTTTTTTTTATAAAATTTGACTTCAATTTCCATGCTCTGTTTTTGGCCTTTGAATTTATAGCAGCGTTCCTGTCAGGAAGTTTTTGAGCCTTGTATGTTTTTGAACCTGTATTGGCTTTAACTTTTCGTACCAAATAGTCCGAGCACTGAGTTAACCGTACTGCTTTCCTACCGGATGTGTTGGGAGCTCTTTTGAAAATGATTTCTATTTTTTTCGCTTAATAAACATCATGTGAACCATTCCTTCTACCTGAACCAGGTTTTCTATCAAGGGACAAGTTTTCCCGGTACTGTTGAATAACATTGGAAACAGTTTGACGGCAGACCTTTGATTGTTTGACCAACTTTATGTAGGACCAAGTTGGGTTTTATTGAAAATATTTAATAATTTTGGTACGCACTTTTTTCTGGTCACTCATTTTAATCAGATTAACAACAAATGAACATAATTGACATAAAACATAATAACTGATATGCTTTACAAAGGTAATTTGATCAAAAATCAAATAATACTTGGGTTAATAGTTTAATGAAAAACGTGTGTTAAGAATTTTTCGATCTCAGTCCTTAATTTCAGATTGTTTTTTATGACTTGCTAATTTACGATTTTGCAATTCTAAGTTTCACGGACATTGCTAACCCTTTTATGTCTGGGCTGAAAACTATTCAATACAGCAAAGTAAGACTTCTAACTAAAAAATATAAAAAATACAAAATAGTAAATAAAATTAGTTTGTTAAAAAACATTATTGTACTCTATTAAACTGTATTATTTGTACTGTATTACAACAAATAATATATTTTTTGTATTTGAACTTCTTAAACCTATCTTATCTAGAGACACAAATACTGTGCACACCAATAATAAATTGTGACGAATGACTGTTGATTTCTTTATATACTTCCCGATAATGTGACAGGACTTGAGCAATATACATTTGGAACTTTAAAACTCTTTCAACATTCTCATATTGGACGAAATGATTTCATAATTTGATTTTCTAATAATTCGAGACCTTCACAAATAATTTTTGGTGTCAATGCCTTAATATGTATAAAAAGACTTTTTATTCAAATAATAAATAATAGCGTTAATCGAGGTTATTCATTATCCCTCGAATAGCACGAAAAATAAAAAAATCGTTCTAAAGCGAAATCTTGTAAAAAAAAATTATCGTGTACAAAAAAAAAATGTAAAGACACTCAAAATTTACTTGTGAAAATATCATAGCTTAGACAAACACCAACGCTCACACATGCACAGTGTGGTAAATCACAAATCTATCTGGACAAAATTAATAAATCTCCTTGGGTTCACTTCTCACTTATGAATTAAGTAAATAAAAAACGAGTTCAAATATATAAAAGATTATAAAAAGTAAACTTCTTTTTTGCGATGTATTTTGGGAGTTTTTACCCATTCCTCAAAAATTTTCATAATGAAAAAGTGAAAAAAATGTATGGCGGTCGTTAAAATGCGCAACATGTTTTTGATATACTTTAAAGATTAACACAAATATGGTTTTACACCAGAAATAGCTTTAAAATAGCTTTAACACTACTTGAATATAGGAAATATTTAAATTTTAGCACTTTCTTTTGGAGGCCATACTGGAAAAGTGAAAAAAGATGTATAGCGGTCGTATAAATGCACAAGATGTTTTGGATTTACTAAAGTGAACACTTGAAAGATTAACCCAAATATAGTTTTACAACGGAACTATTCGGAATAATCCGCTTTAACTCTACTTGAAAAAAAGAAATATTATATTTTTTCACATTCTGAACTTCTCACAAAAAACATATTTTTTTAATACTTACAATGGAAATAATTAAATGAAAATTGTAATATAGTTATTTCCTTGAGATGAAGCTTAAAAATAATAAAACAAATTATGAGAGTAAAATCACCATATACCAAACTCACACAAAAAATACACTTCTCTTTGAAATCTAAATGTACTTGTTGACAGCAACTGACTTCAAAGCTTACTTTTTCCTAATCAGAGCTAAAAACAAAAAAAAAAAAACAAAAAATATAGTTGTGCATTGTTACTGTAACCATTTCAAAATGTTTAACAATATTATAGTTTAAATATATGATTTTGGTAATTTACGATTCACATGATTATATCAACCATATATATGGTTACAGTAAACATGTATATGTTTGTGACAACCATTTATATGATGAATAATTTTATCATAATATGTTGTTCTCAGATTATGTATTCATAAGACGAGAGTAGCATAATATGGTAAGTGCTTCATCATATAAATGGTTGTCACACACATATACATGTTTACTGTAACCATATATATGGTTGATACAATCATGTGAATCGTAAAGTAACCATGTTATTGCTACCACAATCATATATATTGTTACTGTGACTATAATATTGTTAGAAATGTTGAAATGGTTATAGTAAACATGCACAAATGTTGAAATGGTTACAGTAAAAATGCACAACTATATTTTTTTCTGCGTGCAGTTACCTAATGTATTGAGAAGTTCATTGAACGATCAGAAGGAATCTTGTCCAACATTTTTGTTTTCATTTTGTCAAACTAGATTTGTGATTTACTAAAGTGTGAAATGGTGAGAACAAAATATTATTAAAAGTAAACATGTATTGTTTGCATCTTACGCATATTATAGGAACTTAACATTTAATGTTTATTTGTAAATCTAAATGGTTGTACATAATATAATATGCTTATCATTATTTAGTTGTTCGACAAATAATTACGTTTCGGTTTATAATTGTGATGAATATATGAATGTTTACAGTAAATAATATATTGATAAAATTAAATTAAAATAACAATTATATGTGTACGATAACAATAAACTTACGTTTAAACAATAAATTTCAATTTAAAACTAACATCGAAAATCCTAAAAGTGCTAAATAAGGGCTATCCTACTGTGTACATTGTAGTCATTCTGTTTAAGCCACAAAGTGTTTTTCTGCATCGTCATCAACATCATCATCGTGATCGTCATCTAGTACATCGCCCCTCTCATCATTTGATTGTATACATACATATGTATTTTTTTGTTTTGCTGTAATGTTTTCTTTTTTTAAATGTTTTAACTAAAGGTGGTTGTCATTAGTGTGAGAGCTTGGGGTTAGAAATGCTTTTATGATGACATTAAACTTAATGGACATTAAAACAGAGAAATGTTTAAAAACAAATCTAAACAAAAGAAAACAACTCACACATACAAAGCTATGCACACATACTTAAACAAATACTCTAACAACTAGTGCCACTAACGGCAGTCATATTATGTCTGATTTTTCCAGAGTTGTTAAACTTTTAGATAATCATAAACGAATTAACTGCATTAAATGGGAGCTGAATTAACATTTCGGGAAGAGCCAGATTAATAAACTGATTGTCATATTTTTACAAATATTTATAAATTACCAAACTCTTTTAAGCTTTAAATATTATTTTGTAGGGAAAAATCCCTGATGATCGCTTCATTTAAAACCATGAAATAATGAAATTACAAACTTAACTTACTTCCGTTAAACTGAATCCTGAAATATTTACAATATTTTTGTAGGAAAGAACAAAAAACAAATATGAAAGAAAAACGAAATTAAGTTTAAAACAAACTGCAAAGAAAAAACCTTTTAAGGGTCACTTTATACAAATGTCACTTAAAAATGTACATGAAATACAATAAATGCATGTAATATGAACATTAAAAAAGAAATAAATGTGTGTTTTTTTTTTTATTTTTTCTTTAACTTTTTTGTTTAAAGTAAAGCGAAAATAATTGGAATGTTTTTATTACTTTTTTTTTATTATACTTTCAGTGAAAATTCAACATATTAAGGACATTTAGAATATGTATATACAATTTGAAACATATTGAGGTCATTTGGCAAATTTTGGTTTCTCCCTTTCTTTTAATTTTTCTATCAATGTAAAGCATGAATCTATATAAGCTTCAGTAACACAATTAGCTAACATATATTTAATATATTGTTTAAAAACGATTGTTTTTTAAAGCTTTTATATAATTAACATAAATCTTTACAAAGTTATGTTTCTAAGCTTCTTTTAAATTTTTCTACAGCCAGCAAACAAATACTGAAGTGCATTAGTGAATTAATTTTTTATCATATCTAAACCAAGAACGTTTTTTAGGATGTAATTTATGGCAACTTTTTAATTTCCTCCTAAAATATAAATATTTCATATACTAAAAATTAAAAGCCATAAATAAAGTTAAACAATTTGCAAAATAATATATAACTTTTAGATTTACCCTTTTGCTATATAAAAAACATAAAAGAACTCATATTAAGTAATCAAGAAGAAACATATTTTTTGGAAAATTTATTAAATGATATTTACGCCGAATGGTTTGAAAAATATAGCTGTTTCAGAAAAATTAAAACTAAGGCAAGATTAAAGGTATCGTAAATCCTTTTCCATAGATAGGTAAAGGAAGAATAGGACTAATTAAGTAAAAATTGATTATGATAAAGAGTGATGTTTTGATAGAGAATCAGAATCATTGGAATAGAAATTCAGAAAACCTTCTTGTGAACTTATAGCTTTTGATGACTTATATTTGAAAAAAGTGTATTCATCTGAGTAGGTCCACACAGCTGGGCTACTTGTATGATTTCGTAGCTAGGGTATTTAAATAAAATGGACATTTCGGCATTAAAGGGTTCTAAAACATATTGTTACGAATGTGCAATAGCGATTTGAATTTAACAGTCTGCAACGACTGCCTGCAACATTCATCATGTTTATAAACACGTCCATCAGTAGAAGCTTCTACTTATCAACAATGTTGATAGCATGCGGTTATTAGCATTGTTTGTAAGTATGGCAATACTTCATGTTTAAGCTGCTAACATTAACATCGAAAGCTCTAGAATTCGAATGTACTAGTGTGTCCGTTAAGAGCATTGTAGAAGAGGTGACAGTCATGAGTGAGTTGATCATTGTCGCTGTTAGAGTTAACATCAACTGTCTTGTACGTGTATACTTGTACATTATAGAGTGTGTGTGTGTATTTCTGCGAATTGATAAACGTGTATAAATACACTGAGTGAATATTTGAACTGTTGTTGGTGTACATTTAAATAAATAAAGAGTTGTTACAAATTGTAAACCACTAAAACTGCTTTTTATTTGCAATCAAAAGTATCCGGTTTATTTAAAGAAAATAAATCCCGTTTTTAAGAGGTTAAAACGTAACAATATGAATTTAATTTTTCGAGTAAAAATTAAAAATTTGTTGTAGAAAATCTTAGTGAAGCCGAGCCGTTATCGGTTCAATATATTGGATAAAGAACAAAATATGCATCCCGGACTACGTAAATATATTGCAAAGCATAATGCTTCCATTTGCTGAGAAAGAGATGTCCTTGAGATTGGAGTTTCAGCAGGACAATGATCCGAAGCACTCCTCAAAATTGACAAAGGACTGGTTTGCTGTCAACAAAGTACCTCTTATGAATTAGCATTAGCAGTCGGACCTTAACCCAATATAACACCTTTGGGGAGTGCTCAAGAGGTAGAAAAATTCAGTCCGAAAAATAAGGATGAATTGTGGGAAAAAATACAGGAAAAGTGGTTTTCCATTGAAAAGGACGTTTGCAAAAAAATTGGTAGATTCCATGAGTCGCAGATGCAATGAGCTTGTGAAAAACAAAGGTAGAGCAACAAAATATTAAAATAAAATAATTTTGTAACAGAAAATATAAAGATGTGCCTCTAAAAATGTAATCCTTTCACGCGTTTTTATTATTTTTTCCAGTAAAAATATTGACTGTTTACATTGTCATATAATGTATTAAAATATAAATGAATAGAGGAATGATTACGTTTTTTCTTATGCTGTCTGATAAACAAATATATTTACAAAATTTGAAAAAAAAGCTCTCGTTCCTATTATTTTTTCCAACACTGTATATACATATCAATATAAATACCTTAAATACTGTTTGTATGAAATTTCGTCAAAATCGGTCAACGGAATTGGGGGTCAGACATGAATGGGTTAATGAGACCATCAGCGCAAAAGTGGTGTAACCCAATATTTGTTTGGTTGCTGATCTGGTGTTGCATACAGTGCTAACATTACCAACCATCAATACAAAAGTTGGATAAGCTACCTTTTGGTATTCAAAAGCAGATGGATCTGAACAAATCGTTTTCCTGCAGGGCATAATATAGCAAATTAATGTATCAAACAAAAGGGGTGTAAGTTGTACATACCACCAAATAAATAGTTTGGGGTTACTCCACTTTTGCACTGACTTTTGCCTCATATATGCAATGTTTTATACAGGTGTTAATTCAATGCAAATTTTTCAAAAATTTATTTCCTTCTTATCCATAGCTAAAGAATAATATCAAATTTCATTTAATATAAATATATTGATTTTCAAATTTATTAAAATGTAGTACTTAGTTACAGAAACATTGATGAAGTTGTTGGCAAATTTGCCCTTAAGTTAATAAAAATTATTGTTTTCTCATCAATCATGTTTGTGGCTTTATGCAACAAACAATCACTACAAATAAAATGTTGATGTCATACTTCAATAACACACTACTAAATAAAGTCAATATTTAAGTGATTGTTTTGAGAATAAGCAACTTTTCCCCATTCATTATTACTTTGACAACAGAAGTACTTTAAGAAATTTGTTTGAGCTAAACAAATCTTTAAACATCCTTTGGGCATGTTTTAAATATTCTCAGTCAAATAAACGAACACAAACAACATGACTTCCACAAACAAATATTTAATGTAAAATAAAATAATATTAAACAACAAAATGTATGGAAAAGTCCTCATCAATCATTAAAGATAAGAACTGATGAAAATCAAATTTTAAAGGAAAATCATTAAGTAATGTATTGCACAATATAACTATTTACATACACACACTTTTATATGTATTCGTTCATAGGAAAGGCCTTTAAGCAGGCCTTTACGAAGCATATTTTGAACAGACAAGGACAGCATTGCAATATCGCTTGCATTTTATTTTGTGTGTCATTCATACCTTATCGCTACTTATTAAATAGGGCAGATAGAATATCTGCTTTAGAAGGTTTATAGATGAGAGATGTATCCTGGAATGTCTGCAAAGAAATATTTTAGATAACACTTTCACAGGTCCATTAAAAATCTTGAAAACGATAGTCTCATATTTTTCTGTCATTTTACAACCGAAATTTTACACAATACTAAATTAAAGAAGATTTTGAACTTTTGTGTATGACTCGTACGTATAGAATATAATCTGTTGCAACTAGGAAAATATAAAATAGGAGGGAGGAAAGAGGGAGTAATATTTGTGGACATTATATTTGAACTTCCCTACATTGAAAATGACATAAAAGACTTCAGCAGGACGTTTATTTTACATTCGTACAGTTTCACAAAGGGATGAGTTCTTAATAACAATCGTTTATTATGTAGTAATTGGTGGGAATCAAGAGAGAGTTCCCTAATTTTTCAGAACATGTTTCATTGTAGTAACGGTAAAACAGTAAAACACCCCCCATATTCTGACTGTGCGCTATCAAATCAATAGAGGTGAATACCTATAAGAACCTCTGTAATCTTCTGTACGCGGTCGAGAAGCTCCAGGAGATTTAGCAACACCTTCTAAAGTATTCGAATCGTAATTACGAAAGGGCCTTCCTTTTCTTTCTAAATATTTTTTTATGAAAATAAGGCCTCTTTATTTTAAATTCTTATTGATTTTTTAATTAACTTTCTCCTATGTTCGTTATTTGGGAGTTTGGCGTAGGAGTTTGGTTAAAGTATGACTTAGAAAGTCGGTTGGAAAAATAAGGAGTAGCGTATGAGAAAAATAATTTCAAAACCAATAAGAATCTTATTTAAAAACCGACTTTGTAAGGCGTTATTTAGTAATGCAATTTTAAATGTGTATCAAATGTTTCAGAAGCAAAGTCAAACTCTGGAACATAGATCAAGCATTTTTGAATGTGTTACTGCATAGGTTTCTTAAAAGGCCTAAAAAGTAAAGCCCTAACAGTTTTAACCATTGGGTTGTTAGAAACATGAACATGTAACTACATTTACTTTATTAAAATCAATACACCCACTTACATTATTCTCAACTCCCACATATACATGTGCATGAAGTTCTGTTGCATTTTATTTTAATGACTCTCAATATCGATTGAATTTATATCGATGAGATTAAAATTCAATTGTGTCATTGTAATATTTCTCTCTGTGTAAACAGCAACAACAAACATAATTTGAAAATGAAACACAGATTGTAAGCCTTAGATGCAGCATGTTATACAGTCTGATCCAATATTAAATTAACTTAAGATGGTGGGATTATCTTTATACATATATATAATTCTTCTGTACGTGTGTTAGTAACTGAACTTCTCCTTAACGGCTGGGCCGATTTCGATGAAACTTTGTGTGTATGTTTGAATGGGTCTCTGGATGGGTTAGATTCACAACTGACCTATATAGGTAAAATGGGCATGGCACCTCCCATACAAAGGAAACATTTATTATTGCATAACTGGAGTACTATTATAGTGGGAGTCTTCAAACTGTGTGTGATCTATGGCAAAACAACGTTTGCCGAGACAGCTAGTATTGTATGTATTATACAACGATGTTGGATAGAACCTTCTTAATAATATTAATCTGAAATCATGTGGCAGTTAATACGGATACAATCACAGTTGCCACAATGAAAGATTTTAATATTCTAGCTGATCAAAACTAAATATTTTAGTAATAAATGAAGATAAATAAATAAATTTTATATAAACATGTAATCGGAAGACTTCTGTGTCTAAAATAAGATATTTAAAAATAAATTTCAAGCTGTTTCAAGTAGAAATCGTACGATTACAAACTTCATTAGATATTTTAGAAGTGTATCAGCACTTTTAACCCGCCACTATATGACATCGTTTTAAATATTTTGTGTATACATTAGTGTGAACCCTATATTGGGCTTTTTAGATCTAAATTTGAACTTCGTCATCTAAAAACCAAATGCAAAATCAAATAAGGTCAGACTTTTTATTGAACATGTTTTCAAGAACATTAAATAAAAATCAAATTAAAAGTTATTTTTGTATTAAATTTACCCATTCACCCTTAAATATAACTCATTATAATTGTTACGTTTTAACCTTTTTAAAACGTTGGTTTATTTCCTTTAAATAAACCGGAAACTTTTGATTGCAAATAAAAGCAACTCTAGTCATTTTTAATTTGTAAAAACTCTTTATTTATTTATTTAAAATGTACAACAGCAACAGTTGAAATAGTCACTCTGTATTTTTATACACGTTTATCAATTCGCAGAAATATACACACACTTTATAATGTACAAACTTAAATGTACAAGCCAATTGATTTTAACTCTAACAGCGCCAATGATGAACTCACTCACGACTGCAACCTCTCCCACCATTTATACACACGCCATCTTTCGAGCATCTTCTACAAAGCTCTTAACGGACAAACTAGTATGTTCGAGTTCTAGAGCTTTCGATGTCAATGTTAGCAGTGTAAGCAGTTAGTATTGCCATACTTACAAACAATGCTAATAACCGCATCCTATCAACATTGTTGATAAGTAGAAGCTTCTACTGATGGATGTGTTAATAAACATGATGAATGTGTTAAATCGCTATTGCAAATTCGTAACAATATCTACGGTCAAAATTGTCCAATACATCAAAGTTTAGAGAGGTCTAACTAAAAATTATTAAAATTATTATGTAGATGAAATTTGTTTGTAAAAATTTATATGTTAAAAAATATAATATTTTTTACTAGGAATGCAATCACCCACGTAAACTAGAAGTCAAATATTTATATTCTTTAAAGCTAATTCTTAAATAAAGTAGAACATTGTATTGTTGTCCTGTAGTAAAGGGTTAATTTTCGTAAAAATTAATATTAATCCAAATACGTATTACTAAAAAATAGTATTGGCATATATTTTGCAATATTATAATATTAGGTGTATAAATTATACGCATATTTTTTTAACGCGGTTTTAGTTTTTTATAACTTATATGTCATTTATTCTAATTCTGTCATTTATTCTCACTTAGTTATTGAAAATTATAGTGTAAACAACAAAGTTTTTTTTTTTTGCTTCGCAAATGACATTATGCAATACCTGTTAAAAATTATTTAGAATGAAGTGGTTGGGAAGTTTCGCCTCACCCTTTTAACTGTCCAGACCTTGCCTTGAACGAATACTATTTTTTTCAATCGATGCAGAACGCTGGCCTTGAGATACGCTTCACTTTGCAATAGAATATCGGATATTGGCTTAATTCATTCTTGGCCTCAAAACATGAGCAGTTCTTCCATATGTCGCCAGGAATCCATATGTTGTCAGATAGATGGGAAAAGATCATAGCTAACTAGACCATTGTTGAATAAATTTAAATTGTGTATATAAGCTAAACATTAAAAAAAAAACTCCCTTTTTTATTCATACACCTAATATTAAAAGACTAATTTATTTGTATTTGAAATTTTAGGAAATATTTTTAATTATCCTTATTGTAGATGTCTAAATTTGCAATTTTTACCCTAGAAATTTTAAATTAAATCGTGAATTCTCAACCCAAAGAAACAATCTGATACAATATTATCCGCCAATTTCAAATCGGTCCACACGCTAACCCAAAATTTGTACAACTATTAAACATTTGTTTAATCCTCAATTAGAATTTAAAAGAATCAAGAATCTAATTTTACATTTTTTGAAATTTCGTTAAAAAAAAATGTTTAAAGTTTAAAATTTGGGATTTGAGATATACATTAAATATAATGATTTTTTGCTATCATATTATAATGGGTAAACAAAATACTGCTACCTTGACCCACAACTCGTAACATCAAATAAAATGTGCAATCTCTTAACGTTATTTTGCTAAAATTCAAGAAAGTGCAAATCAAGGGCCACCCTAGTATACATATGCTATTAAGAAAATCTTTGCCTGTTACTAACTAAAAGCATTTTATTGCTACCACAATACTATTATATACATGTGCAGTAGTACATTCAGTAAAAGTATGTGTGTGTATTTCTAATAACGAAATGTAATTAAAATGAATTTAATTGCAATTGTAGAATTTACTTGTTTTCCTAACTCGATCTATGTTACATTCTACTCAAACCAGTCTGCACACTACCTCCTACATCCAGGAAAACCCTCCCTTAGTGGCTTGTTATACAGAGCAATTACAAAATGTTAAATATCTACAACAAATGCAACTACATCGACAAGTATTGAAAGTCATACAGTCGTACAGAGCATAAAAAGGAAACCTCAAATGTTAGAAAATGTTGGTGTGAGTGTGGCTGACTAATGTAACGGAGTAATATTATATAGAATTCAATTTCTGTGAAATGTATACCCACAAGTGGAAGGAGCATCGTTGTAGTGGGTGGATTGTAGTTATTATTTATTGAAGGAAATTTATATTATTTAAGTTGATAGTGTGAAATTGAGCTTCAAATATAGTTTTTCATTATTAAATATTATTCCTTAAGGTTTTGTTTTTCTTCACATCCTTTTGCTGCAAGAAATATTATTTTGCCTTTCACTATCGTATTGATTACATTAGGACGAGCATACTTACTCACTTGTGTTGCTGCTCACTTCCCAGTTATTTGAACATCTACTGTGTCAGTTTGTCACTTTAACGAACTGTCATTCGTGTATATTTTCACAACATTTGTCATGTCATTTGAGTGTGTGTGTGTGTTGATGTAAAAGATGATGAATAAGAAGTATAAGACGAAGTGAAAGACACTAGAGCAGTTTCGCAGTAGTTTAAATGGCTTAAATATTTAACGCAGGGAATGTGGCTCAATTTAAATCCTTTGAATTTAATTTTGTCATTATGATAACTGATTTCGCACTTAGAATTTGTATTTCCGAACTAAATAATTTCGTATTAATATTTATGTTTAGAGCAAAACAGTTCAAAGGAAATTCGTAATTGGAATGAATTTTTTAAGAAATATTATTAATTGAATAAGACATGTACATAAATATTTTAAAATTGTACATGACGGAAATTGTTTTGCTATTTTATAATAAACTACCTGACCACCCCGGTAGCTATTTACTAATGATTTGTAGCAAACACATATACCACTAATTAAGAACTTTCTAATATTTAAGCTAAGTAAAAAAATTGAATTTAGTTTAAGTAAACAAATTAAGTAGTGAGGAATCAGTGTTGATAGCTCATCAAGTTTCTCCAAAAAATTTAACCTATTAAGAAAAATGAGAAGTGATAAGGATGCAGTCAAATTTAGTTCTTTGGGTATTCCTTAAATATTCTCATACTTTAAAATGAGAAGTGAAAAGGAGGCAGTGTGGTTAGTTTTTCAAGTTTTTAAAAAAATTTTTCTTATTTAGAAAAATGAGAAGTGAAAATGAGGCAATATACTAAAAAATTTAATTTTCCTAGTTTTACTATGAATTTTTGATTTTTTTCTTTACAAACCATTTCTTGAAAATTTCGAATCGAATAAAAACAAGTAAGAGAGCTATATTCGGCAGTGCCGAATCTTATATACCCTTCACCAAATTATACTTTAAAAAAAAATTTTAAATATTTTTTGGCAAACAAAATTAAATTTTTTTTTTTTTCAAAATTGTTTTCAATTTTTTTTTTTAAATTTTTCGAATTTTTTTTAAAAATTTTATTCCAAATTTTTTTTTTTAAATTTTTAAACATTTTTTTTTAAGTTTTTAAACATTTTTTTTTTTAAATTTATTAGTGAAAAAAAAAATGTTTGTGTTAAAAAATATTCGGGTTAAAAAATAAATTTCCCGATTTTGACCCATTGTAGGTCCAAATTACTATAGCCTTACATAAATCGTTGCAATGGACTTTGAAATATCTATCATTAGATATCCATATTGTCTATATTAATGACTTACCCCCATTTTCTCAATATCTGGTTATTTTTTATCGTGACGATATTCTGACAGTTCTCATACAAAAATGATACTAATTGGAAGTATAGCGTTACGAAAAACCAGAGATTGAAAAAATGGGGGTTATTAATCCAGATATAGATCAAAAATATGCCAAAAATCAAAGTTGTCCCGGTTTTTTTCCTTATATCTCAGCCATTTGTGGGCCGATTTTCTCGATTTTAAATATCGACCGACCCGGAAGAATTCCCGATATATTGATGTATCAACAGACGGACATGGCTATATCGACTTCACTATAATAACGATCCAGAACATATATACTTTGTGGGGTTGCAAATGAAAAATGTAGAAATTACAAACGGAATGACAAACTTATATATACCCTTGCCACTCAAGGTGAAGGGTATCAAAATCAGCCAAATCGCTCCAGCCGTTCTAACGTTAAACATAATTAAACATCTATTAATATTTGGTCAATTCACAAGGTCCCTTATCATGTCATATTGTCATAATGTCCTAATATTTCACAATGGTTTTTATTGCTTTTCGAGCAAAAATGTCCTAAAATAATACTACTTTCTATGCTATGTTTATTGTGTTATCGTAACGAACCAGCAGAGACCAACGCCGTATTCCTAAGAGTCGTTTGATCCGAGCAGCCGAGTCGTGATATATTAGGACATTATGAAAATATGACTGATAAGAGGCCTTGTAAATTGACCAGTTAATTCATTTCATCTTTTTTTAAAAATTCAGTAAATTTCGCTCATAATTTTTCAATTTGTAGCTGAATATCTTAAAATTATAAAATAAAATTTAAACATTAATTTTTCAATCCTCCTAGCATAGAGTAGAAAAAATGTATGGCTGACACAACAAAATTCATAGATATACACAGTCTTACAAAAGTTTATATACCCCTAATACATTTCATCTTTATTAATAAATATTTAGTGAAAAATTCTTTAATTATTTTTTTATGCTATTTCGGATTTATTGAGATAAAATAAACGCAAAACTAATTTATTTTCATTAAATTCTACTAAAAAACATAAAATAATTAAATTTTTGGCATTACATAGGTTTACTTAAAAAAATTGAATTAATATTTTGTGTGGCCTCTATTGGCTTTAATTACAGCAGATAATCTATTTGTCATGGACAGAGCCAATTCTTGTTATTACTGGAGTAATTTTGCTCCATTCTTCCATCAACGCTTCTTTGAGTGCTGGAACTAGTTACTTGTCGATTTTTTAGACCTCGTTTTAAAATATCCCATAAATGTTCAATAACATTAAGATCGGGGGATGTTCCAAATTGTTTTTAACGTTATATAGAAGCCATTCCTTAACTAATCGTTTGTATCTTTGGATCGTTATTCTGGAGAAATATTGCGTTGTCCTCCAAATCTAGAAGTTGGACGCTGGGAAGGTAGCTATCCTTTAAAATATCGATATACATGGCCCTATCCATAGCATCATCAATGAACCTGAGCTTACCGACACCATTTGCCGCCATACATACCCAGATCATGACTGACCCGCCTCCATGTTTTATAGTGCAATTAACATTTTATGGTAATAACTCTGCATTAGGCTTTCGCCAAACTTTTGTTCGTTCATCACCTCCAAAAACCATAAATTTAAATGCATCTGTGAGTATTACCCTCTCCCAAAATGTAGGGTCATTTACATGAGCATATTCGTACTTTTGGACATATTCTAAGCGTTTCTGGATATTCACAGATCTAAGTATTGGTTTGTTTCTGGCAACTATGCTATTGTACCCATTTCTCTTGATACATCGGCGATCAGTCTGATCAGAAACGGTAATTTCTAGACTTGTTCTCCTTTTCCGGTTTAGTTCGACGGCACTCAGCTTAGGATTTTCTTGAATGGAACGTATAATAGACCGTTCTGTTCGTTTGTCGAGAATGCGGGGAGGCCCACTACGAGCTTTGCTTTCATAATTTCCATTTTCTTTGAAATTTTTTATTATTGTTTGGAATGTGCTTTTACTTAGATTTAATAAAATTCCAATTTCATTAAAAGATTTGCCATCATTTCTCAACTTAATGACGGTTTTTCGAATTGGCTCAGAAATTTCTTTGCCTTTGCCCATTTTCTTCCACTAAAAATACTTTCGGATTTTATTTTGCCAGTGTGATCACTTTTAGTGAAAGTAAACTTTCTACCACTGATTTTACACAAAGCATCATAAAAATTGTAGCTGAAATTTTAACGGTACAAAATTTTTTTTGCAGAGTATGTAAACTTATGTAACATTAAAAGGATACCAATTACTCGTGTTTTATTGTTATTTATTTAAAATACCAACAAAATATTATAAAATATAATGGAAATATATTTTTTAAGTGCATTAAACAAAAATGTGGTTACAACTCTTAGGGTCATTACTGCAACTTGCCTTTAAGTTTCTAATAGTAGTTAAGCAATAGAAAAAGGTACCCTTAAAATTAACTTTTAGTATTACGAACTTAAAGGCAAGTTGTAATAATGGCCCTTAATAAAATTATATATTTTTCAAAAAAATAGAAAAATTTCAAAAATTTTAAACTTTTGTAAGACTGTGTACATTTATTTTGTTGCTCCAATTCTTAGGTTATTTCGTTCTCTATAGCTTCTATATAAATATATTTTATTATGAATGCATTATTATTATTAGAGAAAATTCATACAGTATGACCCATAGGCTACTCATGAAGCCAATTTGATGAGGGATCAACAACATCCACTGGTGCCATACAGGCCCTTCTGAATATATAGTTATGAGCATATTTATAGGTGAACAAAATTTAGAAAGGATTTTTTTTTAAATTAAAAAAATAGGTTTTTTCAAGTTTATTAGTGAACATTTTTATTAGAACAATTTTTTTTTGGAAAAAAAAATTCAAGTTAAAAAATATTATTCCCGATGTTGACCTATTGTAGCTCCGACTTACTAAGGCGTTATATACGTCGTTGCAAAGGTCTTTGAAATATCTCTCATTAGATATTCATATTGTCTATATTAATGACTTAGTAATCCAGATATAGATAAAATATAAAAATGACTTAAAAATATTACGCATACTAGTGTTTTTTTGTTTTTGTTTTCATGTAGTTTTTTACTAAAACATTCTCAGCGCCGATGTTTTTGACAACCGCATTATATATTGTTTTGAATATTTTTTAATAAAATTAAATGTTTCAGTGATTACTTATTTTACTTCCCTGTTAAAACCACTGTCTCATTTAAGAAATTGTATGTGTTTTTCCCGCTAAAAGTGACTTGAGATGACTGCATGAGAAATTGAATAACAAACGTTTGACTATATATATTGATGGGCGATGGCAATGGAATAAATGAATGAATGATAGAATGATATTATAGAAAAAGATGCAAAAGTTTATTTATATATTTCAATCGAATTTCATTTTTCATAATTTTACTTACTCCTTCTTTTTTTCTACCAGTCAACCACTTTAAAGCGATATTTTTGTTGTTGCTCTTGTTGTAGCTGCCTGATATTGCTGTAACTTGTAAAAACAAGCAGCAACTCGCAGCAAGAAGGAACTGGTGGTGATGGTGGTGTGTGCAGTAAAACTTTATATATGAATTCAAGTGGAAAATACTTCAGGCTGCTTGACACTCGACATAAATATATAAACTTTTGCTATGGTGTAATACAAACACGCTGGCGCATATACTCTTACGTTATACATACGTATGTATGTGTATGTAAGTGGATTTGTATTGTATATAAAATAACAACAACACTGACAACAACCAAACGGTATTACAACAGAAAGACCATCCATAAATACCCTCCAAATATCAACCAGCGCTTTGGCCCACTGTATGAAACTACAGTTTTGTACACATTTTCTCTTTCCCCTGCTTCTTCGCTTAACAAGTAGAAAGTTTTAAATTCGATCCAATCTCTTCTTTTACTGTGCGCAAAAATTTCAGTTTTTTTTTTTATTTTTATTTTTATTTTCCTTTTCCACTTTTGTTGTTTATTTTTTGTTATTGTCGGTTTGAAGTGCAATTGGATTCAATGTGAAAGTAATGGAATTTACGCGTCACAACGCTACAGTAAACAGCCTTAAAGCATATACATATGTAGGAACGTCTATTTCTTTATAATACGTTCCCACTAAACATTTTTTGCCGAGTTCGGTTAGAATTCGTACCGACAGTCTGCACAAGTTTCGTAAATTTTTTTAAACTTGTCGGACAAAATTCTGTACGAGTTCTGAGCGAAATTCTAAAGGAATTTCTGATTAATATCGAAAGTTCCAATATTGTTACGAAATTTCTAATAGAAGTATAAACAAACATCAGCAAAAGGAAACTCGACAAGCCGGCTTATTTTCAGATAAATACTTAAGGTAGAGTCACACATGGCAAATATTCACTCAACAAAGCGTAACCACTTTTTTTTGCATAAATTTGTTTAACGTGTTTACTCTTACAAGTGTTTTGTAAGATCAAACAGCATCAAATAAGATAAAACTAAAGTTTTTGTTTTGAATCATCCTAAGTAAAATAAGTTTTTGAAATAAATAAAAGAATTAAAATATATATTATTTAGTGGTTATGTCTTTTTCGTCAAATATTTGCCATGTGTGACCCTATTTCATTATTATTTCAGATAATTCTGACAACAGATACGTTTACTGGGTTTATACTTTCAAACCTACATAAGTAAGTATATATGATAGTGTATGGGAACAAGTATCTGTGTATACAGTTATCATCAACATAGTGATGTTGATGATTACTTTGCTTCTCAGGTTTAACATCACTGCAACTTTTTCTGGTTTGCTATTACTTTAGTTACAGTCCATATGGCTAATTTGGCGTTTTTATTATTGCGAGTTTCAGAAATTAATAACAACAGGTAATTAATTCAAAATATTCAATGAAAAATGCTGCATTTATGTAAAATCACATACTCATTAAAATGAATATTTGTCAAAGCCGGAGTATTTGTTAGTAGTCTAACAGTCTGTTTTTAAAAAATTCACGATTTTCTAAACGGACAATTCGTCAACAAACGAATGTGTTACAAAATTGGTTTTTATAAATATAAAATGTTTTAATGAAAAACGAAAAAATATTTCTTTTGTTACTCTGAGGAATCCACGATGTTTTTTGGATGACACGGCCCCAAATGGCCAAAAAGACAGCATAGAACAAAATGTCTAGAAATATTCATGTACATGCAGAGAAAAACATGATTGTGGTAACCATAATCTAAGAGCAATATATAACGATAAGATTTATGATTGCACTCCAAACATATTACTAGTGTCATAAATTATCATATTATGATCAAATATAGTCTTAATATGATCATAATGTTCTAGAGTAATCATGTTATGATCGAAAGCAATCATATTAAGACCCAGCGAAATCGTAGTATAATCCAATGAAATCACATTAAGATCCAAAGTAATCATATTATCATTAAAATTTATTTTTGGGAATACAAAAATTAATTTTAATAGGTTTTAGCTTTAATGTACTAAATTCTCAATTAACATATTGAGAAATATTACGAAAGCTAAAGATATTATACAAATAAAACCATAGAGCGAATTAGAATTGCAGACGCTAAAACTTTTCTTGTAAAAATATCATAGCTTAGACAAACACCAATAGTAAATACTATCTAATGCAAAAGCATTCTAGAAATGGTGAGAAACATACTATGAGTACACATATAAAAACTTGACATTTAATGGTTATATTTAAATGGTTGTACATAATAATATAATAATAATTTTTAGTTGCATGAAAAATAATTATGTTTATGAACATTTTTACAGTAACTATAATATTGTTGAAATTAAATTAAAATAACTGTTATATATGTACGACAATAATAAAGACTGAGACCGAAAAATTCTTATCATACATATATGTTAATAAAAATGAAACCACTAAACTTACAGTTTTGAATCTTTTTTTATTTGATTGAAATTGTTATTAAGATTTACAAAAAAAAAAATATATATTTTTATAGTTTTAATCATTAGGAATGAAATTTTGAAACTTTTTCGGTTTGGTTTGGTTTTTATAGTGATTTCTATCAATTTGTTCGAACAGGTTGTCCATCTCCGTTTAAAATCTACCACACTTTTGGACACCTTTTTTGTGCTCTTCAATTTTCTTTTAACAAGACCTCAATATCTCTCCACTGGCCTTAACTCCAGGCAGTTTGGAGAATTTGCCTCTCTTGGTACAAATACCACATTATTGTTCTTGTACCACTCAATACCTTGCTTCCATAGTGACAGGATGCCAAATCAGGCCAAAAGTAAGTGGACACATTAAGAAGTCTTAGGAATGGATGCATCCTCCTTTGTAAACATTCCTTGATGGAAATTTCGGTATTTAAATAGCCCATTGTAACAAATTTTTGGCTTCTTTTGCCACAACTGCATATTGCTTGCCATACCAAGAAGTTTTTGTGAAAATTTTCTGTTTTTGGGTCCCAAATTTTTCTACAACATTCCCTCGAGCATCAGCAACATACAAATATTGACCCGGAAGCTGCGAAAAATTTTCCATACGTACATTTCGTCATCCATTATGCAGCATGTATATTTTTTGTATACAATTTTACTTCAATTTCCGTGCTCTGTCTTTGATCTCTAAATTTCTAGTAGAGTTCCTGTCAGGAACTTTTTGAGCATTGTATATTTTTAAGCCTGCATTGGCTTTAACTTTTCGTACCAAATAGTGCGAGTACTGAGCTAACCGTGCTGATTTCCTACTGTAGGTGTTGGGAGCTCTTTTGAAAATGCTTTCTATTTATTGGCTTTAGAAACATCATATGGACCATTCCTTCTACCTGAACCAGGTTTTCTTTCAACTGACAAGTTCCCCCGATACTGTTTAATACCATTGGAATCAGTTTGACGGCAGACCTTTGATTGTTTGGCCAACTTTTTGTAGGAAAAAGTTGGGTTTTGTTGAAAATATTGAATAATTTTAGTACGGACTTTTTTCTGGTCACTCATTTATATCAGATTAACAACAAATGAACATAATTGACATTAAACATAATAACTGACATGCTTTACAAAAGTAACTTGATAAAAAAAATATCAAATAATACTTGGCTTAAAAGTTTTAATGAAAAACGTGCGTTAAGAATTTTTCGATCTCAGTCCTTATATTGTCAAACCATATTTTTACTCTGCGTGTAGTTACCTATGAAAACGACAAGGCCGAATGTGAAACCCTTGATGTACATTTGCATACAACGTGGCACCCAAGTTGGCATACACAAAAGTATGAAATGACACTTAGTATGTTAAGAGAAAGTACGTATACTTATTTATGTTTCACATTACTCATACGCTAACATGCTTCATATAGAAGAAATGTAACAGAAACAAGCTTTTGTTAAAATTAGTTTTACTCAATTTTTGGAAAAATTTATCCCAAGTTGTTTTATACGAAATTTTGTCTTTTATCATTTAAGTCATTTTGCAAATCTATTTATCTCAGTTGGAGAAATTTTCAAAAATTCGGTTGTAGATTTATATCTACTTCCATTTTAACTACTGAATATTAATTGAGATCATTTAGATCTTCACAGACATTTTCGTATCTTTCGCCATTATTCAAGACTTAAAGTCGTTTGCTTAATTGTGCAGATGAATCATAATAAAAGAAACTTATAAGTTACTCTTTTTTGAAATGCTATGATTTATGAAATGAGTTAGTCAAATATTAACTATTTAACAATCTTTAAACATGCACTGAAGTTCTTATACGGGTAAGAATTGTAAACTTAACAAGTAAGAGTATTATATTCGGCTGTGGCGAATCTTGTAATTATTTCAATTAGTAGAGGGGTAGGGTCAATTATGAACGATTCTCACAAAAGTTGGTATACCTCCGGGCGGACATAACTACATCATATTTTTTGATGGTGGGTATACAAATGTGATCAAAGGCTTTCATTTTGTCATTTTTTAAATCCCTTAATTCTTGAAAACTTTACTAAAATGGCTGTAATTTCATTAAACAAAAATTCGTCAACATTGAGAAAGAACGTGAGGAAAAAAAATATTTTTTTTTAGTTAGCAATTTATTGCACAGAATAGCAGTACAGTATACTGGAAGATACCTTGATAAGTGTATATGTGTAGTTAAAAATCGCTTTAATTGTAAAGAAAATAAGCCTCACTGGTTTCTTTTACTTTTTTCGTATTTCAGTCAGATCTGTTCAGTACAGTGTTATTATTTGATAAGTGTTCACTTGTTTCTCATATTTCCCTTTTTCTCTTCCATTCGGATTTTTCTCCTCACATTTTTGTTATTATTTATTTGAAGTGGGCATCGATATATTTTATTTCTTTTTCTTCACGAGATTTTTTAATTTTCTCGTGCATTTTTTGTACAACTTTTCATAGTTGTTTGTATAAGCGACAAAACATAATCCTCAAAGTATTTTTTATTATTTTTATTTTTTTTCCATCAATGTTATACTAAGTACTTGAGGTTCAGTGCTTGAATCGTTTTATACCCTTCATCAAGTAAGAAGGCTACATATAAGTTTGTCATTTCGTATGCAGTTTTTACAATATTAATCCATCAAATATACAAATATCTAACGAATTAAAAACTTTCACTTTTGAAAATCTCATCAATATTTTAACTAACATTTTGTTTTTAACCAATAACAATTTTTTACAAAATTTCTGTAATTAATTGTTTATTTTTTAATGTTGTAAAACGAAATAAAATATACAAGATCTATATATTTATTACATTCTAAGGAAAAGGATATGCAAAATTCTACACTGCCGTATATTTTGCTGTTACTTATGGATACGTTTGTGTCAATATATAAGAAGAGGAATTTGTCAATAGCGTGTGTCTATTTACAGTACTGAGCCACATAAAATGTAACGGATCAAGTTTTTCTTAAATATTTCAACTCAAATTGTCTTCATAACACTAGGACCATGTGCTGTAAATTTGTATTAAAAAAAATAATCATTGATATGTTGTAGTACTACTCGCATTGCCATCTATTGACAGAACGATAAAGAAAAAAATCTTAGTTAAAATTGACACTTACATTGACATTTTCTTGGATTAGAGTGAAATTTGTTATGGAATTTTTATGCTATTTTGATATTTTCTTAGATTTGCTCAAGGGTTTGAAATTAATAACATTATTGAAATCAGTCAATAAGTCACACAAGTTTTTGTATATTAACAATTTTATTTACTTTATTAAAATTGAAAAAGTGTTACGACTAGGGCTTTTGAAAATTATAAACATTGAATTTGATCTGCAAGAAGATCCATTCATATCGTAGTAAACAAATTAATTTTTTTTTAATTTCTATAAATATCTCTTTCTTACTTCTAAACAAACACTTTTTGATTTAATATAATAAACTATTCTTAATTTATTTTAAAATTGTAAGCGAATATGAACCATGACTTGTTTTTCACATTTTTGCCTCCACCAGATTGACAATAGCACTCTTTAAGCTTTTTATACTTTTACGCTCCAACATCTCGGCAGGTGGTGAATTTTTTCTTGAATTTGATTTAAGAGACTTTGATGATTTGCCTGATTTACCCGATTTTATAGTATTGCCAGACATTCGGGACGACGATCGTGTACTGTTTGTGGGAGTCACATTGATTGGTTTCTTATTGTTCCAGACGCACAAGACAAACATGATTTCTTTGATAAAAGCTTCCTTAAAACTCGTTTTTTCTTCCATGGCAACTTTGTGAGTATAGAGTAAGAACTCTACAATACCCGCTACATAGGCAATGAAAATACCTACACACAGTGTATAGAATATACCACGTACTTCGGAAAATGTCATGTCAGGTGTTTCTGAATCATCCTTGACTTCTGCATCGCATGTGGTGTTGTGATTCTTCCACCATTTATTTTTAAATTTAAATAGTTCGCCTCGTTCACCCAGCCTGAGTATGGCCACACTCAAATTGGAACGATATTCAGCTCCTTAAATTAGAAAGCAAAGCATTTGATGTCTTGATTTTATTTTTTCAAAATAAACAAAATCACTTACCAAACGGTACCGCTATGGCGTAATGTTTTTCGCCAAATTTCTCTCCCAACATTTTCAGTTTACAATTACGTTCCGTATTGTATTCTAAACTTGTAGTTTCCATTAAAAACATGTAGGAGCCATTATTTTTTAATACTCTTTCCACACCCTCTATGTTGTCTTTAGTATAGGCCGAGGGATCATAGTGTTGCATCATATTGTAGGCCAAGCGATAAGTGGTTTCATTGGATTCCGAAAAGAAAGTGTAAGTACTACCGCCCTCAACGGTGCCAAACTTAACATCTGTTTGTCCAGCCAAATCTTCTACCCCCGTTATGGAGCTTTCCATTTTACTGTTGGTCAAAAAAGCAGCCAAATTGGCCGTATAGGAATTGGTGATAATGACAGCAAAAATCCACCACATGGCATTAAATGTACGCATGGGAGCACTACGTGGTAAAATATCACTACCAGCTGTCATTATGGAGCCTATTGTTAACCAAAAACTATTCAAAATGTTCCATTTATTTTCCAAAGCATCGGGGTCTTGGTTACAAGGGTGAGGATTTTCCCATTCATCTTTGGATATGCTGGGGAAAAATAAACATTTTCCAACTTAAATTTCAAGTGTTTTAAAATAGTTTTTTCTTACCGTGCCATAAATATAAACAGGAATGCTATAATAAATACTGAAATCATGACATAGATCCATACGTCTTTTGTGAACGGTTCCAAGAAAGCACTCCATTCCTTTTGTTCTACCGGTTTTTGGTAGGTCAATATACTAATGCCCAATTGCATAAAGGGTACGGTAAAATCCACTACTGTTTTGCGAGCTTGAGTAATAGTTAAATCACAGATACCCATATGAGCATCCTATAAGAGAAAATATTAAATAAAACGAAACAATTTTCACATAATTCTAGAAAAGCTTACATTATTGATCAGTTCTCCTATAATTCCATTCCACTGTTTAGTTTCCTTGTCATATTTTCCATACGCATTGTCGGCCACCGGCACAAACACATACTCGAAGCTATTCTCTTTTGCTAGAGCATCAATTAAGTCCACAGCATAGCCCATATAACGACCATTGCCCGTTATATTTGCCTCTACGGCAGTTTGGCTTAAAAGAAAATGATATAACCTTAGCATAAATGTAAATTAAATAAACAATAGTATGCAATACTTCTCCATAAAATATGGTTCTCCTATACGTGTAGCCACCTGATATACAATCTTCTTGGCCACATTTGCCGTTACATGTTGTGGGGTAATTTGACCCTTGGTATCCCAAAATGCCACACCATAATTATCTAATGGTTCATAGATTTCTATTTTAAAATTAATTCGCTGGCCATCCTCATCAAATTGCATAAGGCTTGAGCGGAAATGCTCATCGTTTAAGGGGGCAATCTAAGGGTGGAACAATGTTGTTTAAGAAATTTAATTACAATTCTATTACAACAACTTACCATTTTCATTACTCTGTTGATATAACGTCCCATAGTCCAGGATTGTCCTCTGCTATAGTCATCGTATTCACATCTTACTCTTGGAGGATTAATTTGATACATTGTGGTTATATTTCGGAGAGCTAAACCGTACAACGTAACAGCATCATAAATGAGATCAGGCAATAATGTTTTTAAGGGAACGCTGTTGTTAACATTATCACTTTGATATAATGAAGCTCGCTCCCACTCTTCAAGTTCCTAAAAGGAAATCAAATTAATTACAAGCTGTTCAAAATCAAAGCTTGTTTAAGACATTTTGTAAAGTTCAATATTTGTAGCTATTGAGAATGGTTAAAACTAGATTCTAAACAACCTGTTCTAGATCAGAGGTGCGCAAAAGTAAATTCTCTCACCAATAAACTTACTCTCACCAACACGTTCAATTCTTTATTTTGTTCAGTGCACCTACAAACAAACAAATACAAAAACAGAAAAAATAAACAAAAAGTCATACAGCCGTGCTCATGTGCTTTTGTAGTTGTCTCGTTGAGTGAATAACGACTACTAAATCGTAAGAGCATAAGAATACGTGTGATTTGATTTTGCACAATTGTGCTATGGGCTTCTCACCATTGTTCTAGAATCTAGATCGAAAACACCATAAGAACTGAGTGTTTATAATAAAAAAAAATTTAAACCGCTCTTATTCAGCATTATCGTGTAAAGCGTAGGTGTTTTACGGAAACGATAGTTTCGTACTATCATAACGAAATAGTAGCCCAATATACAATCTTGTGCAAATAGTCTTGCATCATTGTATATGCATTGCATTTTTACTTTACACTAACAAAATACATAGAGTAAGGTACTGCTAAAGTGTTTTAACAAAAATATCGTTATTTTATCGAAAATTAAAAGTTTACATTTCAAGTAATTTTATTTGTTTACATTTCTCTCGGCTCACACGGTACCCGTGTATGGGAGAGTGTTCACAATATTAAAATTATTGTTTCTAATGTTCTTGTTCACGAATTGAAATTAAAATATATATTTAAAACTACTAAGATTCGAAATGTTATAAAATCCTTCACTTACATAAATATTTCCATTCATTCCCAAGCGAACTGCCGTAAGATTGACTGCAAAAGTGACATTATCTTTTAAATCCACCAAATTTCCGCTATGAGTTTCTAAATTTGTTAAAAACAAATTCTAAAACAAACAATTTCTAATTAAAACAAGTTTAAGTATATAAATTGTACTAAACATTTTTACATTATATTGGCCAGTCAAGTTAAAAGGTATGGAGGCATTTAACACATCTACCAGAATATCAGGAGCACAATCCAAAATAATACGCCTCTCACCCTTAATACTCTTCCACATAATGCGATAATCATCATTGCGCTTAAATTTACGCACACGTACAATATCATTGTGGAGATCTCTTAACTGCAAGAGATCTTGTAGGCGAGTGGGTGCACTAACTGTAATTCATCAAAGAGAAAGTAAGTCTAACAAGATTAGACATTTACAAAAAGCTTTAGAATTACGAATTACCATCCTCCTCATCGTAGACCACAGTGTATTTTCTCCAACCAAAATTCTGTACTATATCAGCATAAGCTTTCGATAAGATCAATTGAGCGGGATAAACATTTAGCGTTAATTGATGATTTTGTTTTTCTAATTGTTGCTCTTCGCTAAGAGCATCAAATAAAATGTGTGGTATGCCGGTGCTATTGCAAATGAGAGAAACAATGTCTGAAAACACACAACAAAATTAAGAAAAAAAAAAAAAAAAACATAAACAAACTTGAGGAAAAACATAAATAAACAAATGTGTGAATGCTTACGTACCACTGTCTGCCTTTGAACTTGGTCCAAAAATAGCAGCGACACCATTATCTATTAAATCACAAGCTAAATAAAATTTTTGAAGATAATTAAAATATGTAAGTTTTAATAGTTTCTTTTTTTTGTTATAAATTTTGCAATAAAAACCTTCTCTTTCCAAAATTATGCTGCCATCAGCTGGACTTATCTTTCTTATTATAGGCATAAGTTTAAAAATCCCCTCATTTTCACTGTTAATACGTTCAACAGTGGCCTCAAATGTGTTCTGTATATCCAATTCATCTTCAAAAAATAAAGCACCTTTTACACGAAATATGATGTTTTATTACTTAATATAAGATTTAAATAAAGATTACTATTTTTATTATTTACCTATATTCACTTGTGAATATTGTTGGGAATTTCCCAAACAATTTGCAATTATTAACCAAAATAAACACCATATGATTTTCATTTTGTTCTCATTTTATTTGTATTTTCATATATTTTTTTATTTTACTTCGTTTAAATATTTTCTCGAAACATTTCACTTAAAACAATTTTTTTATTTTTAGCTTTTGTAGACACTTGTATGATTTTCGTCGTCTGCTTAAAGTACCACCGCCAAACCACCCTCTGTGAGATCACGTCAACAACTGAATGTTTATTTTGAACATTTTCTGGAAATATTTGAAAAATCATTTTCAATATTTGTGTGACCAACTGAGAATATGTGATCATGAAAAAGCTCTCACTTTTTTTTAAAGACAAACATGTGGCGCCATCAGTAAATTCTAGTCCAGTGGAAATAATGCATTTTAAGAGTAAAAAAAAATATTTTGTGAACTTAAATATAAATGAAAATATCGCATTGAAAACCAGAACGAAGTAATTTTCTGAATTTTGAAATTATTTTATTATGATAACAAGAGCAACAGAAGACATTTCTTGTTTTGAAAATTTGGTTTTACTGAACATTATTTGTTTCAGCTTCCTTATAAATATTAATTATCATGTCCGTCAGGTAATTTGGTCTAATTGGTCTAATTCAGTAGTAGTAAACAAATAAAGCATTTAATTTGTGGGCATGTATGGGTAAAAAATAAAATATCTGCTACAACAGCAGGCAACTGCATGAAATATTTGTATTTTTACGCTCTATTGTTTACATTCGGTTTGTGTACGTGCAAATTTACGAAAATCTTCGTAACCTGAACAATATGAACTCGCACACTGGTCTAATTACACAGATGGGTCGCTGTACGACTAATCTAAACACATTGTTTTCTAAACAATTGGCTAACATTGAATTCCACATTAGGGATATACGTTTTTATACCCTACACCACCATAGTGGGGAGGGTATATTGGATTTGTACACATGTTTGTAACGCCTAAAAATATTAGTCTAAAGTATACCGATCGACTCAGAATCACTTTCTGAGTCGATTAAACGATATCCGTTTCGTCCGTCTGGCTGGCTGGTTGTCCATGTAAACCTTGTGCGCAGAGTACAGGTCGCAATCTTGAAGATATTTCGATAAAATTTTGTACACATAATTTTTTTTGCCCAAGAACCAAGCCTATTGAAACTGGCTGAAATCGGTTCATTATTTCACCTAGCCCCCATACAAATGACCTCCCGAAATTGGACTTTATCGGTCATAAATGTTTAATTTATATATGTATCTACACAAGTTTTTCTCCAAATAAGTTTTATATATACACAATTCATGTCACCAAATTTTATTATGATCGGTCCATAATTAGTCATAGGTCTCATATAATGCCTGCTTCCGATAATCACTTTAACGAGCATAATCTCTTTAAAATGTTGCTATACACATAAAATGCAAAATAAATAACTTATATACATTATATACATTATAGACATTGATCAAACCACTTAATTTCATGGTGATCGGTCCATAATTGGTCATATAGCTCCCATATAAGGCCCACTTCCGAAAATCGCTCACGAATATAAATTATTGAAATTTTGAAAGAAAAATGTTTTTGCTCATTTACTTAAGGTAGGGTCACACATGACAAATATTTGACAAAAAAGACGTAACCACTAAATAAAATATATTTGTATTCTTTTATTTATTTCAAAAACTTATTTTACTTAGGATGATTCAAAACAAACAATTTAGTTTTATTTTATTTGATGCTGTTTGATCTTACAAAACAATTGTAAGAGTAAACACGTCAAACAAATTTGTGCTAAAAAAAGTGGTTACGCTTTTTTGAGCAAATATTTGTCATGTGTGACCCTACCTTTAGTTACTTTTTTTATTTTGCAAAATATAAAATAATTTAGTGCAAGAAAAACTATGATGAAATCTTATTATAATTACTTGCTAGTGTTCGTTGGCTAGAATTGTTCCTCAAAATTGTTTAAGAAATCAAAAAAGTATCATTGTTTACCCAATTAAATATTAAAAAAAATATTCTCTTTATTAGATTGAAATAAACTGATCTACTACAGAACAACATAAGTCACATCCAAAGCAAATCTAGAGCAGGTCTAATTTACATATCACTTTTTCTTTGCTTAATTTTCTTTAAAATTTTCACGTTTTTGACGCCAAACAAATCTATCATTTCAAAATATGTATATTTCTGATAAAAAACGTATGTATACTTTTTGCATCTTCTTACAGTGAATATTTATTTGAAAGTCATTTAAATGTAAATGAGTTTCTGGGGTCATATTTAAATTCGCCATAAATTTCTTAAACACATTAACAGCAACAACAAACGTTCTCTTCTATCCCTTCTTTTCTTCTCTATCATCAGCAATAAATTATACACATACATACGTCTCTATATGCATATAACGTAACTGCAAAAAATAAAAGAACATCCTCCCAAAAAAAGGGAAAAACTAAGAAAAAATACAAATCGTTTTAAGTGTATGTAAATGATATTTTTATCGATGATGTTGACATTGGAAAGTCATCCAATAAATCACCCAACAAATAAATATTATTGTCCGAAAATAAAACTAAGAAAAAATCAAGAAACAAATAAAGTATGTTGTAGGCAAATAAACATCAACCATGTAAAGTGTATTGCCCTTTTTCCTGGAGTATTTCGCAAATATATTTCTAAAGAAATGCTGAAAAAGGCAGCTATATAAGAATCAATCTGTAAACAAACATGATTTTCAAAGCCTTCTCATGTGCTATGAAAAATATACATACTTATTTGTTTCTTAAGCCTAGTACTCTGTTTATACTTGCGAAAAATTATGGTTTTTTCATGCGAAAAATTTTATATGCAACAGTTGATCAGCTGTTGGTTTTAATTTCGTGCGAAAAAGTGTTGCTTATGTTATTTCGTGTGGAAAATTAAGGTTGCCAGATGTATTTCACATGTTTTCCACAATAAGAATAGAGTACTGCTTTTCCCAAATTATTTCGCATGTATTTCATTCCAAATATTTTATATGTAGTTTGACAGCAGTTCGCACGAAATTTTGAACAGAGTACTTAGCTTTAAAGAGTAAAACATAATTGTAGAAGGGAATACTAAATAAACAATAAATAATTGATCCCTGGGGTCGAAAACAAAATCTTGGAAGAAAACAATAGAATTGTGAGATATTTTTTTTTTAAATATAGACAACACTGTATTATAACAAATATTTGAAAAAAGTGTTAAGCACCTAATTGAGCTTTACGATTATACTAAAAATAACTAGTGTAACCAGTCACAATTTTAATTAATTAGAACACGCTAACACAAGCCATAAAAGCAAAATTATTAAATTTATTTTTTAAGTAATTTTAATTTGTTTTTTTTGCTTTTGCTTAACATTTTGTTGTATTAATAATTTGATCAAAAAACATTGTTTTGTTTTCAATGTTGTTGTTATTAGTTTACAAAAACTTCTCTCATTTTAATTGTGAGCATCATTATCACCACCGCATGTTACTTGTGATTAAATACAACAACAGTCAATTAATACATAGGTACTTATGTAGTTAGGTATATTTGGAGAGTAATTAGTTTAATTACACTCTTTCCAGAAAATCTCTATTGTTTACAAAAACAAACCTGACGAAACAATAATATAACGGGACTGACTCTCCTCTTAAAATTGCATTCATTTGTTATTTGTCTATATTTCATTCAGTTTGTGATTTGCATTTTGTTTTGTCGGTAACTTTTATTCGAGTTTCAATAGTTGTATTTTATTAATATTATTTAAATTTGTTTTAAAATATAAAAAATGTATACTCATATTATAAAGTGTATAAGTTTGGTTAGAAATTAAAAAGAAAAAAGTAAATCAAAAAGTTAAGTGAAAAAAAATTTAAATTGATTGAAATGAATCAAAATAAGCGCATAATCTGCAATAATAAAAGAACAAGAGGAACAGTTTTACTTAATTTCTAATTTAAGGTAAGGGCTGCCATATATGAACGAACTTATGTATAATTTTCCCCATTTTATGTTATTTATTGATACACATTTATACTTTAAAAATGGACGTGTTTCGGAAATGAAAATGCGATAAATGTGTTGAAAAACATTGTAAAATAATGTATGTTAGTGAATTTATGTGTATTAAACTTTATAAAGTCGCCAATTTATTGTTAAAATTTCGAGACTTATGATTTGTTTACATCTCGCACAAAGGTGTTGAATTCACACTGCACCCTTGAATTCAATTGAAAAATAGAGAGTCGGACTACTTGTTAAACTTTGGTTAATACGTAGTTTGATTTTCTGTTTTATTTTTTTTTTTTTTTTTTTTTAAATTACTATCTCACATATACGGGTACCGTATGAATTCAATACCCTTGTGAGAGAATAAAATATAAAAAAAAAATACTTGAAATGTTGACTTTAATTTTCCGACTAAATAAAGGCCGAACCACGTTATTACACTTCTACGCAAAGTTTGGCAAGTTTTCTGAATACTTTTGCTCAAACGAAAAAAAATATTTTTTTTTTAATTTTTGACATTTAATTTTATTTGTGGAGTTTCAATTTTCGGTATTGAAAATCAAACAAATTAAAATGTAACACAATTTTATAAAACTCAGTGTATCTGGTGAAAATTAAAAATGCACCAACACATATACATTTTTGTTACTAACACGTATTTTGAGTTAAATTTTAAATATATTTGAAGAAGGGAGTTTTGAAGTGGGATATTTTTAAATCTGATTGAGATATTGACTTGAATTTTTTTTTTGTAAGACCAAAAATTAACTTGTCTAAACAAAAAAAATTAGTTCGGAATAAATGTGGATCAAATTGTTCCTAATATTTGCAATCCTATTAAAATGTTGATACAATTTTGAGTTTTAGAAACTCAGTAAATATGTAATCTGTAATAAAATCTTTATTTATTGACAAAACTCAATGAAATTATCAAGTTTTTTAAACTTGTCATTCTAAATAACAAAGTGTAAAAAAACTTGTCAAAAGGTCAAAGGGCATCCCGAAATTCCTAAAAATTTGAGCGAAAATCCCAAAAATGGTATTTTTTACAACTTTGCCCATAGAGTCCACATTTCCTTCGTGGCTGGGAAAATACATTGGGAATAAATAGGGATCACATCAAGGTTTCCAAATCTGCTATCTGTTTTCTAATCCCAGCTTTGGGAGTTTAGAACATGTGGCCCAAAGTTGAAATTTTGATAAAAAAATAGGTCAAATTCCGAAGAGCGTAGGGTCGACATATTCGAAAAACAAGACATGTCTTTTATACCAAAATGTTTTCCGTAAAGATACCTTACGGAAACACATAAAATTACTATATTCTCTTAAATAAAGTTTTTTTTTTTATAATAAAAGAGTTAAGTCATCTTTTCGTCCAAAAAACTACAAAAAATTCACTACTTTTGGAATTTTTAAATTGAAAATCGATTATTTTTGGACTCATAATCGATATTGCCCTGAAATCTTTTGTGTGTTATTGGTAATTTAGTTGCCTAACTAACAAAAGAATTTCGAGTCCATTCGGTCCAAAAGTAAGCCCTTTTTTTAAAAAAAGCGGACCAAGGTATGGCAAAATTTTAAAAGTTCAATTTTGAAATGCCTATAACTCGGAAATTATAAGACATAATAGCACACGCAAGCATGTTTTTTCAAGACCTAGGTAATATACAAATCTTTAAAATCGGATGGGAAAAAAATGGCACGTGTTTAAAAATTTTACATGTCGAAGGTACCTTACTTTGAGCCCCCATAGCGCCGCCCCTGGAGCATTTATAGGGTCTATTTTAATGGCGTAAACTCGAATACTCTTTGGTTACGCCCATGTCAAATTTTATCCCGATCGGACCAGCTGTTAAGAAATGCCAGATTTATTTCCAAAAAATTTTGATTCTGCCCCACTGTGCAGCATTAGATCTACTCATTGCCGCCTAAGAAAATAGAAATTAGTTTAACTTGGCTACAGCGGCAACGGTGGTCGAGTAGACTTGTTGTCGTGAAAATAATCATTTTGATATAAATGACAGGTTGCACTCGGTAGTCGGATTTATTTAAAATAAATCTGTATTTCATTCCAGTCGTAAACTAGGGGTGCAGTCTGCATGATCTCCCATCATTGTCTCGTAAATTATATTTGCATTCATCTACGAACAGTACTATACGAACAGTTCGATTTATTCTGATATGTTCAGGTTTGTCCAGAGTAGTTTTGTGAAGTGTTTCTCCCAAAAGTTAAGATTTTACAGTACAGTAAACGTTTTACAGTAAATATTCTCAAATCTTGACTATAACCATTTTCACTGACTATTTTAAATAATAATTGTGCGAAAAACTTGCAAAACGAAATTGTCAAAAATATATATATTAAAATATTCCGGTTGATACAACTGTCACTGAGTTGACAATCTTTGGTTTGGCTCTAGCGATACGAAATACGAATAGGGAGATAAATTTTATACGAAATTAATCAATAAATTATAAACAAATGCACAAATCGTTTGTAAAACAGCTACTTCTCTTAAAATGTACACTGTTCAATTATATGAACAACCTACATATTTTCCAAATAAAATTGTTAAGACTTAAATAAATGCCAAACATAACATCATTTTATAAAAAAAAAAAAAAATGTAAACCCACAAATTTCTTTGAGTGTATGCAAATAAGGTGTTGCGCATAAAGAAGAATCAATAACAAAAAGAAAAAATAAATTTTTTATTATATTAAAGTGATGATGTGTTGATTTCATTTCATTTTTATCTCTTATCGGATTATTGACAGTTGTTTCTTTTTTTTTTTTATCTCACTCCCTCAAACTCTGTTTCTCACTTTCCCATTCCACTCTCTCATCAAGTTGTTTACATTTGGAGAAGGGGGTCAAAACTCAATTTATATTTGCATAAAATTCACATTTAATTGACACCCAATATTGAATGAAAACAAATAAAAAATATAGAAATGGGGAGACAAAAATCGACATCAGAAAAACAAGGAAACAAATAAAATGACAACGAGAACATTCAATTTTCAATTTCTGTTACGACCTTTTTGGGAGGAATGTTATTGGGGTGAGTGTGTTAAACCAACATTCATTCATACGAGAACTTACAAAACCTACATAGGTACTCAAGTAAATAAATTTTCATATGGAAAATAAAAGAAAAACATATGATGATTAAGTATAAATATAATATTCAAATCACATACTAAATACAATACAACAATATTGTAAAATAATATGCTACAACAAAAAATTTACATACAGCTTTATGAATTATGGCATGAACTTTAAATTCATAATGTACAAAAAAAAAAATTCAAATAAGATATGAAAGTAAGTGTAAAAAGAAAATGGCAAAAAACACTTGTTGTTGCCATTCCATAAGTTGCAAATAATAGAAAATAAGAATTGTTTTTCTTTATTCTCCCATTTTGTTCATTCCATTAAGTTTATTCCCCTTCGCAATTTGTTTTTGGTTGTTTATTTCGTATCGTTTTCAAAAATTTGCAATATTTTCAAAAACACAACAACAGCAGTTTCATAATTTTCGCTCCTGTCAAATATTGTATGGATATGATTGAGTGTGTATGTGTTTTGTTTTTCGTTTGAATGGGTATGAAGTTGTAGCTTG